>OX411737.1:6727014-11530281 GCA_948252095.1 Dicycla oo | reverse complement strand
TCATTATAGCCTAGACTTCTCCCAACTATGTTGGAGTCGGCTTCCAGTCTAACCGGATGCAGCTGAATACCAGTATTTTACGTGGAGCGACTGCCTATCTGACCTCCGCAACCCGAGTAACTGGGTAGTATAATACCCCTTGGTAAGACTGTTGTTAGACTCGGGCTTCTGACGACCCGTAACGACTGCCAAAGATCCACGAATGACAGCTGGGACCAACAGCTTAACGTGCTTTCCGAGGCACGGAGGGGTCTTGGTATGTTAAGATGGTCACCCATCTACGGACCAACCGCGCCAAGCGTAGCTTAACCTGATTAATCGACCCGTGCGGCTGATATTACTTAGCCACAGGCCCTTCAATTCATGTAATTTTATCTATACTTAATAGGTATTTTATAGACGTACCTAATAATGTGAAAACGTTTCTATGTAAGGGATAATCTTAATTTGAATTTCAATTTGAATTACCATTTTTTTATTATTTTAATCTTGTTAGAAATTTGTATGGATCTGAAGTAAAATATTTCTATTTTTTTAGTCCGCGCGTCAAAAGTACACGCTCGCTGTATCGATAGTCGCGTGTCACGCATGACGAGATTTTAAACGTCGACGTCGGATACTATATGAACGTAACGTAATATCTTGATCATTGATGCTCGTTCATTCTCCTTGTAAAAATACCTTGACTCATGTAAAGCGTTTTTTTTAAGCCGTGTCCAGGCGTGTGTAATGTACAGGGTTATTGGTAAAACACCAACAACCTCTTAAAGGGTCGTTGTACTCATCATTATGAACAACTTTTATTAAGGGACCAAACCTGAAATCGCGAAAAAAAATCAGCTGTTCAGTACATTTTGATGAATTATGCGAACATAAATGTACTGAACAGCTGATTTTTTTTGTTTAGTCATAATAATGTTTTGTTTTTAACAGAGTTTATTTTTTACTAACAGGCAGCACTAGAAAAGGACGGCTATAGCTATGAACTAAGTTAGAGATGTCAAACTAGTTTACGCCTTGCCCTTCACCGTGTTTTTAGTCGACATATTTTTACGTGTCGTCTGAATTTGTATGGAAATATTAGTCCAATTAAATTTGACAGCTCTAATTTACGTCCGTCTCTTTCTTATTTTATTAGAGAGAAAAAGTTAGCAATAGCCTAAATTAAGTTTGGTTTATGTACAGACGCCAGCACATCAAGCTACTACAATCTGTCAGATTTCTTTAATAGACTTTCGACTTTATTGCTAAAACATTAGGTTCAAGGTTGATTGGGAAAATCTGACAGTTTCGGGTAGGTTGACCTGCTGGCGTCTGTACAACAGAATCGACACCATTGACTACTGCGCAGTCATTTGTAACCTACTTCAGAGCGGTAAACTTTCATGACGCGAACTATACAGTAGGTACATATTTTTATTGTGTTGAAGAATATTGCACTTGTTAATATATTAATTAATTCTAACCAAGTAAATCAGTGGAAATTTACGAAATGAGATATGTAATTATAAAAATTACTCACAGACATAATGATAATATTATCCTTTGTGTAACATTGTTTACATAACAGACTATGTACTCACCAATGACGTATTATTTACGTAAGGGGCCATCCACAAATTATGTCACACGAATTTCATGATTTTTATAGCCATTTGCTATTCTAAATTAAACCTTATAATAATATTGCTTAAGAACGAAGCAAAAAGGAATATGTAAGGATCGTAGTGTAGACCCGTTGTATAGGTTCTGCCGACCCCCATGGGAAGAAGGCGTGAGATTATGTCTGATGTATGTAGTAACAAATACGTTAGTCGCATTAAGAGCAATAGATGAATGATGATCAATTACTAACCTCGTGCCAACGAAGGTTATATCTTATTGTTAAGTCGTGTTCACACGTGGACAGTGACTTGCCTTTTTATTGTTACCAGCATAACCTATGCCAAGAAGTAGTGTTACGGAGGTTAATAAAAAAAAAAAACTTAATAATGAACAAAAAGCATTGAATTACGTATGTACCTATCTTCTCTAAAAAAAAAATCTACTACTTAACATAAAAAAAAAAAAAATTACGCACTGCTCTACAGTATGCTCTGCTCTGCGTATAGTAGAGCAGTGCGCAGTCTCAGCCGCTGGGCCTAGAAGCATGATTTTTTTCAAAAGAGTTCCTTATACTTTGACGATGTTAAATCCCATCGGTGCCTGAACATTGGCTTCCTACAACTTTTTTGCTATTACAAACCTTATCTAAGTACTAGCTTGCCAGCTACTTCGTCCGCTCGCAACCTCTTGTTCACCCAACCCACCGCATCGCATCGCAGCTCCCGCCCGATAAATAAATATATATTTTAAGCAATCTTTTATTAATCTGGATATCTTCTAGGACAGAGTCGTTGTCAAGACAAATCAAACGAGCCCATACTCGATAGGGTTGCGTCGTATTATCACTGAGTTCCCATGGCTCCGGCTTCATCATCAGATCAGCTCCATGTCATAATAATATTGCATTGTCATCCGATTTACATAAGCATGTAAAATTTCAGCTCAATCGGAAACCGGGAAGTGGGTCAAATTTAACTTGCAAGATTCGATCACAGACAGACACTGGGACAAGTGAAACTAAATAAAAACTTGTAAAAAGTAGTTCCAGAGATTAGCGCGTTCGAACAAACAAATTCTTCAGCTTTATTATTAGTGTAACCTGTAGATAGATGTAGGTGACATAGTCGCGCGATCAATCAAATCGCGTTTGTACAGACGCCAGCACTTCAAGCTACCCGAAACTGTCAAATTTTCCCAATCAACCTTGAACCTAATGCTTTAGCGATAACGTTGAAAATCTATTAAAGAAATTTGACAGATTGTAGTAGCTTGATGTGCTGGCGTCTGTACGTCAAAATTCATACTAACGATCACGTCTCGTTCGCGTACTCGTGCTAATCGCGCTTCTATTATGTCATGGCCTAAGGCGTGATAATAAAGTTCATGTATTTATTATCCAATGAGGCGCTAAGTGAACACTCAACGCGTTCTACCGAGAACGCTCGTCTTGCAATAATGTCTTGTTCACACTCTATTAATGACCTGCTAACTTTATTTGAGACACAAAATGTGGTAGTAAACTAACACATAATTTTTGGTTGGAATTGTCACGTTTTTAATGCGTGGTCTATCTGCATCTACATGAGGTTGTATCAGAAATATGTGGTCAAAGAGATGTTCTAAAATGTATGGACCTTAGGCCAGGTACAGTCAGCTTATTCATTAAAAAAAAATGTAAATCATTTCTGAATAGAGAAATAAGCATTAAAAAGTAAAATGTGCGGACTATTTTGCAAATTTCCGGCTTTTTATCAGGACTTCTCAAATTTCGAAATGCTAACCTTAACTGAACTGTATCTATTTGGCGCAGCCGTAACTTCATGTGATACCAAAACCATGAATTTACGTATATCAGGGCCTGCGGTCTCGAGATAGATAGCAATCGCTTTGCGACCGAATTCGGTCGCAAAGTCCTTATAGGGTATAAGGACTTTGCGACCGAATTCTTCACCCTAGACGGTCAAAATTGCTTGACAAGTAGTACCTACGTGATTTTTTGTTGCTTGCCTAGCAATGTTTACCGTCTAGGAACCCCATCAGGACTTTGCGACAGAATTCGGTCGTAAAGCGATCGCTATATACACAGTCTGGCCATAAATACTGTTACAATTACATTTGAATTTGGAATCTGTCATTTTTATACAATTGTTCATTGAGTTTTCTAATTTTGGCGCCAATACATTGTACAATATTTTGCGATATTAAAATGGAGTGGGGTGATAAAGAGAACCGAATCGCTGTGATTGCATTACACTAACTTGGTATGGAGCCAAATGCAATTTATAAAACTCCCCATACGCTTGGTATTAGTCAAATGTTTGTGTACCGGGCTATTAATAGGTACAATGAGACCTCCTCTGTTTGTGACAGAAAAAGATCTGGCCGTCCACGTAGTGTTCGTACGAAAAAGGTGGTCAAAGCAGTAAGGGAAAGAATTCGAAGAAATCCGGATGCAAAAGATTTTATCTCGGGAGATGAAGATAGCACCCAGAATCATGTCGCGTATTTTAAAAGATGACTTAGGACTTGCAACCTATAAGAGACGCACTGGTCATTTTTTAACTGATAATTTAAAAAAGAATAGGGTGGTAAAATCGAAACAAATACTGAAGCGGTACGCAAAGGGAGGTCACAGAAAAATTTTGTTTACGGATGAGAAAATCTTTACAATTGAGCAACATTTTAACAAAAAAAATGACCGTGTTTATGCTCAAAGCTCTAAGGAAGCTTCCCAATTAGTCGACAGAGTGCAACGTGGGCATTATCCGACTTCAGTGATGGTTTGGTGGGGTGTTAGCTATGAAGGAGTGACTGAGCCATAGCCATTTGTGAAAAAGGTATCAAAACATCGGCACAAGTGTATCAAGATACCATTCTTGAGAAGGTAGTTAAGCCCCTTAACAACACCATGTTCAATAACCAAGTATGGTCCTTCCAACAAGACTCGGCGCCGGGTCATAAAGCTCGGTCCACGCAGTCTTGGTTGGAAGTGAACGTTTCGGACTTCATCAGAGCTGAAGACTGGCCGTCGTCTAGTCCCTATCTTAATCCGCTGGATTATGATTTATGGTCAGTTTTAGTGAGTACGGCTTGCTCTAAACGCCATGATAATTTGGAGTCCCTAAAACAATCCATACGATTGGCAGTGAAGAATTTTCCCATGGAAAGAGTGCGTGCTTCTATTGATAACTGGCCTCAACGTTTAAAGGACTGTATTGCAGCCAATGGAGACCACTTCGAATAAGCTTTTTATATTTTAAATTGTTTTATATTTATGTATTAAACTAACACACTGTAAAAGTAATACATAAATGTGTGTACATAAATGGTTAAATAAATAAATAAAATAAATAAATATTATTTGCAATAAAAAAAAATTTTCTTCGTGACAATATTTATGGCAAGACTAGGTACATAATGTCGAGACTGCAGCCCCTGGGCTCATAAGGAAAGGTGATACCATTAATATTGTCAATCCATCGCGTAGTTATCAGTAGGCAATAACAATAATATATACAGAAAAGTTACAATAATTGAAATACAATAATGTTATCATCATTACTCATTACAAGTATTTTTATGGGATTATTCCGATCTGTCACCCTGTTTTGTCCCCTTAGAGGGAAAGATCGGCAAAAAAATTTAAATCTGTTCCCCTGTTAGCAACGAGGGGACAGTTCGAACGTTATTCACTCCTATCTGGGACTGATAGGAGTGAAAAAAGTTGCTAACAGGGAGACAGATCATTTTTTTGTGATAACCGACAGCAAATTTCTACGTTAGTTGGTCTAGAATCAGGTGTTTAATTCATGGATACAGCGCGTCGATGTTGCTTCCGCGCTGTATAAGACTTTTGGAAGTTAATGTTCAGCAAAGAGAAATTTCAATATATACAGACACAAAACTTGGCGTAAACTAACGCTTCGATCTGTCAAAATCAGCGCATTTTGGCGTGATTTTGACAGATCGAAGCGTAAATTATATCTTACCCTGTATCGCACCCGCATCGCCCGTTTTCATTAAATTTACAGATTTTGCAAGCTTTTATTTAACTTGCAATGTTTGTATGAAGAGCTCGTGGCTATGTAATAACAGCCGCATGGTTCGATCCATCAGGTTAAGCTATGCTTGCCGAGGTTGGTCTGTGGATGGGTCACCATCTTTTCATACCGAGACTCCTCCGTGCCTCGGAAAGCACGTTAAGCCGTTGGTCCCGGCTGTCATTCGAGGATCTTTGGCAGTCGTTACGGGTCGTCAGAAGCCCGAGTCTGACAACCAGTCTTACCAAGGGGTATCGTATTACCCAGTAACTAGGTTGTGGAGGTCAGATAGGCAGTCGCTCCATGTCAAATACTGGTATTCAGCTGCATCCGGTTAGACTGGACGCCGACCCCAACATAGTTGGGAAAAGGCTAGGCAGATTGATCTATGTCGAAATTCAATGAAATAGGAAAATTTTAAAACAGTTATCCAAACTAACATGTACATGTTTAGTTTGGATGACAATGCATGGTAAGCTAAGTGACGTCAATCTAAATCCAATATGGCGGACGGCTCATGATGGCGGACTAATTATTTTTTGTGCACTCCCATGATATGGATATCAAATGAAAGGGTTTGCTGAGAAGAACACGAAAAAATAAAATAAAATAAAATAAAAGTAAAAATCTATTTAAAAACGAGCTTTTATTGAACTAAAAGTATTAAATAAAACTTACGTAAACATAGAACATTAATATTCCCTTAAAAGCTTGAGACTTATCTTTAAGTGTAAGAAGGACGTTCACGCCTAGTTCTATGATTACGTAAGTTTTTTTTAATACTTTTGATTCAATAAAAGCTTGTTTTTAAAAAGATTTTTACTTATATTTTATTCAAGTTTCGGCGTCAAATAAATTTAGCGTGTTTTTATTTAAACATTCATTTAGGTGTTGCTAAGTGCTAGGGTTCCAAACCATTTGTAACTACCGAACTAATGAGTGAATCATCGTATTTGTTTGTTTTATATCTAGGCCAGTGCCCTGACTTAACTCCACAACGTCTAGACAGTTATGTTCACAGAACTAAGTATTACAACTAACCCCGTCTATGCCGACCCTTACACGATTGCATGTAAGGATTTCATACATAATAATAATAGTAATAAAAATGTTTTATTGACATAAAAATAGATGTAACATCTTCAATTGAAGCCCTAACTCCTGAGCTAGGTGGTACCTGTGTTACAGGAGTCAGTGTCTTCACCCGATTTTAGAACATTAACAATTATGCAATAAAATTAAAACATCATAAAACGAAGGGAATTTAGTGCATGCATGCTCGTGAGTGGTGTTAGTGAGTGTTGTGTTTTGTGTTTATGTGTGTGTGTGTGTGTGTGAGAGAGGATGTGCATGTTATGTGAGTGTTTGTGTTTTATGACTGGACTATGGGTTATATCTGAGTTTGTTTGTCTACATTACTATTTAGTTATCACGTGTATACTTCTTTCAGTAAGTTTTCTGTCTGTGGGTAATCCAGTGTTTGAAGCCATTTGTTTAGTTTCATCTTAGTTTTATATTTTATCCAAAAAAAATATATATAAAGGGTCCACTGCAATAATGATGAAAGTCCTTTGTTTTAAGATAATTGGGTTTTGTCGTAAACTCCTGTGACGCTGAGCTGGGCGGCTAAGCGTTCTAGCCAAATATTAAAAACATTATTTATCTCGCGACTGCAAGCGATATTGCTGAGTTTGTAAACAAAATTACTAACTACATAAATATGACAAGTGATCGAATAAATCGATGGACCTTATTAACAAATTCGGATATACAATTTTACCAATATCCACTTTTTTTACATAAATCGGATTACAATAAAAATATTTTCTTCATTGTCAAAACGATCTTTGAACTGAGGGCAGTTCAAAGTTTGCTTTGACGATAAAAAATAATCTTTATGATATTAATAATGTCAGTTCTGCGAAAAGACCACTGTTCAGTATGGACTGAACAGTAGTCTTTTTGCAGAACCGACATTGTTAATAGAGACATTCATAACTATTGCAGTGGACCCTTCATTCATCATCTGCCTAGACTTTTCCCAACTATATTGGGGTCGGCTTCCAGTCTAACCGGATGCAGTTGAATATCAGTATTTTACCTGGAGCGGTTGTCTATCTGACCTCCACAACCCTGATACTGGGTAATACGATACCCCTTGGTAAGACTGGTTTTCAGACTTTTGGGCTTCTGACGACTCGTAACGACTATCAAACTGTCAAAGATCCACGAATGACACCAGTGGACACAGTAGACCATTCTACTGACTAAAACCCACCGGTGAACCTTCAGTTGCCTGTGCCAGGGCCACAGTGACTCTTACAAACAACCCGCAACGCTACTCTCCTACCTAGCCTTTTTTTTTTTTCTGACTTCTACTGACTACTCGTAAAACCCACCCGTGTTCCTTCAGTTGCCTGTGCCAGGGCCACGGTAACTCTTTCGAACAACCCGAAACCCTAGCGGGCTCCTACCTAGCCTGGACTAGTAAATTGATGTGCGAACAAAAAAAAGATTGAATTACCTAAAGCGAAGTAAAATTTATTTGCATAGATTGTAGGTACTGTAAAAGTTCCCTGGTGGGAATCTTCTATTTTACTGGGGATCTTGGCTGATAAACAAATAAAACTTTTAACGTATGAGACTTGGATGTATTCAAGGAACTATTATATCCTAACTAGTCCTAACTAATAATATAAATGTGAAAGTAAGTTTGTTTGTTTGTTAAAGTTTTGCTCAGTAGTTTCGCAGGTAAGAGGGAATGGTCAATATTCGTCTATATTGTTAAATAACTTTAAAACTATTTATTTCAAACATATAAAAAAAAACAAATATAAAAAATAGTTTTGCAAACTGTACCGTGTGACATAATCAATTTTTGATATGTCACACGGTACAGTTTGCAAAACTTTTTTCTTTAATTTTCTTATGTGCCCCTAAAATTGACCCCCTATTGAAAATTCATTTATTTACGTTACACGCCCGTGTTTGGGTCACAGAAATTCATACGTGTACCAAAGGAGATGGTTCAAAATGGGCCAGGTCTGTGTCCACCTCACAAAAAAGAGAAAAATCCGTAGAATTCGGGAAAAATACAGATAATTCATTTATATGTATACTGTTGTGGTTGGTAATTGATATTTATCAATTATTTTTATCGGCTTTCAACATGGCGTCTCATCGATTTAGTTACTCTGTGCATAAAAATGATGACAGTAAACCACAGATCGACCATTGATCCTAGAAAGAGGACTGTCAGCTGTCACATCAGTGTCACTTCAGTCCTCTTCTTGAGTATTATGCATGTCAAACGTCATTAATCAATCAAAAGACTAGCTTACCCCCCCATGACGTGTTTTGTTGTGTGTTGCAATATCAAGTGTGATTCATTGTGATTTACCAGAAAACAAAGCCATTTTAAAGTAATTGGATGATGAAAACTTGGACGTAAAACTAAGCAGTATGTATGGATTAGGGTGTCCCAAGACATAAGGGAATTTTTTTTTCGCGATATCAAATACGCATACCCTCTATTTTAATTCGGATTGACCTCATTGACTCAAATAATAAATATTATTGCGATTGGACAACGATAACCCGTGCCGACTTGATGCCAAACTTTTGACATGAAAATTTGTACTGACTTACTGTAGGAGAAATTAAGAACCTAATTTTTATTAATAATAATAATAATAATATCTTTATTTGCATAAAACATGGTATACATGATGTTACAATTGGAATAATAAAGTGCTTACATGTTTTGCCAGAATTATACTTAGCATGCAAATCTTTCACTTAACACTAAAATGCAAATTTCTTTTCCAGAAATTCCTTTAAACTATAGAAATTATTCGTAGTCAACCAATTAAACAATTTGATTTTAAATAATCTAGAATTTAAGTTTTTTATGTTACTTGGTATCTTGTTATATATATGAACACAATTATATAAGCAGCTTTTATTATATTTAGCAAGCTTGGGCAGATCATGTAGAACGAGTCTCTGTGGATCACGCCGGCTCCGAGAAATAACATCATTGGCTGATTTAAACAAAGCCTTATGTTTATTAACGAACATGCATATTTCATAAATATAAAGGCACGGCAACGGTAACAACCCTAGTTTTTTAAATATTGGTTGACAGGATTCCTCCGGAGGCATCCCGTACAATGCCCTAATGCACTTTTTTTGCGCAACAAATGCTCGGTTTATATCTGTGCTATTTCCCCATATTATAAGCCCGTAACGTAGTAGGGATTCTACATATGCGTGATAGGTCATGATTGCTGTTTTAAGGCTCGTTACATTTTTGATTTGTTTAAGAGCATATACAAATTTATTTATTCGCTTTGACACATTATCTACATGCTCTTTCCAGTTTAGGTTCTCGTCAATAGTTACGCCTAAAAACTTTGTTTGTGGTACTTCTTTAATTTGTGTTATGTTTAGTTTAATATTATATTTAGGATTATTACATTTATTGAAATTTATATATACGGATTTATTAAGATTTATTTTTAGGTTATTTATGTCAAGCCATTGTATTAATTTATCTATAGTGTTATTAATTTCAGTCTCATGAATATTTATACAATTATTACCTTTTTCTGTCGCTATAATAATCGTAATGTCATCAGCAAATAATATACATTGGTGGTTGGTTATATTAATAATGTCATTAATGTACAGTAAGAATAGGATAGGGCCCAGTACACTCCCTTGTGGAACACCACATTTATTGTGCTTGTATTCTGAAGAAAAAGGCACCATATCCTGGTTGCCGTCTATTTTATCAACAATGACTCGTTGTTGTCTGTTACTGAGATATGATGCTATCCACTGAAGTGTAGGACCTCTGATACCGACTGATTCAAGTTTCTCGAGTAATAGACTGTGGGAAACTAAATCGAAGGCTTTTGAAATATCAAAAAATAGCCCCGTGGTCAAATTATTATTATTAATATTAGAAACTACAGCTTTTACAAGGGAAAACACTGCCAACGTAGTGGACTTGTTTTTCTGAAAGCCATACTGCTCTTTGCTAATAATATGAAATTTATCGCAATAGTCAATTAGTCTTCTATACATACATTTTTCGTATATTTTGGACAATATAGGTATTAATGTTATAGGACGATAGTTATTAATGTCAGATTTTTTTCCTTTTTTATACAAGGGCTTAACTATTGAGTATTTCAGGGCATCAGGAAAGGTTCCCGATGCAAATGATATATTAATTAAATGTGTCAGAATAGCAGTTAACTGATTGGTACACTCTTTGATGATTTTGGTGTTGATTTCGTCGTAGCCTACAGAATTGGAATTAGCTAATAACATTATTTCTCTTCTAACCTCGCTTTCCTCCATAGGTTTTAGAAACATCGAGTTAACGGGTGCACTAGTACGGTATTTTTTTATGTATTTCTGAGAACTCGTGTCTGTTGAGTAAATATAATTATTATTAAAGGCAGTGGCAATTTCAGTAGGATCTGTTAGAGTTGTGTTGTTAACTATGATTTTTTCCATGTTTCCTACGCAATTTGTATCGTGCATTTCACTTTTAATGACTGCCCACGTAGCCCTACATTTGTTTCCGTTTTTATTAATATATTTAATGTTTGCAAATTTTTTTGAATTTATTATACATTTTTTTAGAATATTAGAATATGTCGTATATTTAATTTTATTACTTGTATTTTTATTTTTATAGTATTTATATCTTAGTGCACGTTTTTTTTGACAACTTTTTTTTAAGCCTTTGCTTATCCAATTTTGTTTATTTTTATTATTGTTATTGATTTTTACTTTAACTTTAGGGAAGCAAAGATTGTAGAATAAGCATAGAATGTCATGAAACTCACTGAAAACATTTGCATCATTTTTAATGTATATGTGTGACCAAGACATATTATTTAAGCATTCCTTGAACTTCCGAATGTTATCCGAATTATAATCTCTTTTATATATATAGTAAGATGTACGTTTTTGCATCTGTTCATTTACAGGAAAACTCAACATTTGAGCTGTGTCATGGTCAGAGAGATAAAGAGGCATAACTGACGTGGTAGCATTTGGAATATTGCTTAGAATATGGTCTATGCAAGAAGACTTGCGCGTAGGCACATCAATGTGGATTTTCATGTTATAGTTGTAGGATATGTCTTGTAAGTGATTCGTAACATTGCCTTTTTTTAAGGTGTTTATATTAAAATCACCCGTTATTACAATACGCAATTTGGATTTACATTTATTAGTTAAGTTGTTCAAAAGATTATTTAATTTACACAAGAACTGAGTGGGATCAGAGTTTGGCGTTCTGTAGACGCAAATAACTAACAATTTATAACACTCGATTTCTATGCCACAAGCTTCAAATGTGTTTTGGGTAGCATAATTATTTAAATATGGTAAATCATTGAAAGGAATGCCTTTTTTTACTAAGATGCAGGTTCCTCCTCTATGCTTTTCTCTACAAAAACTTGACGCTAATTGATAGTTATATATTTTAATATAGCTCTCATGGCCTTTTTTTACGAAAGTTTCCGACAAGCATATTACGTCAGGCTCTTTATGTGCTACTTGTAACTCCTGGATTGTTATTTCCAATAGTTCCCGTTTTGGTAAGACACTAGCAATATTTTGATGGAGAACATTAAATATATGGGCTTTAGGCACGAAAAAGATCACCTTTGCTTTTTTTTAGTACGGGGAAGTAAAAAGGTATTGTACCTTTGTTTGTATTCTCTATAGATACAGCTGGATTTACTGCTTTTTTATCTTTGACGTTATTTTGGATATTAAAATAGAAAGGAATTGTTCCTTTTTTAGGCATATTGTTATTAATGGCTTTATTGTTACTTGGTTGATTACGCATTACAAAATTCCGAATATTTCTGGGGTACAAATAGTTTTCATCGTAATCGATGCAATCTATTACATAGTTTATAGACTTACAAATCTCTCCTATATTTTGATATCCACAATCAAGATAGTGACATTTTTTAAATTTTTTACATACATTTTTTATGCCATCATTTAATTTTGAGACATTTAAGGAGTAACTATTAACAACATTTAGTACAATTATCCTATTGTTGTAAAAAGTGTCCAGGAAACCCTCTAATTGTGACAAAACTTGTCTCAAGTTACGATCATTTTCTCCGATACATAACACTAGTTTATCATTAGGATTTAATGTTGTTTTTATACAGCTTTGAATTATGTCGTAACATTTCGCATTTGGTTTCGTTTCCGCAAAGGCTCCGTAATTCTCGTACTTGGTGTTAGTTCTTGACTGCAATAAGGCTGAGGCCAAGCCGACACATTGTTGGGTACCGAATATAAATATTCTTCTTTCGGGTTTGCGTTCGGGTTTTCGTTGTGGAATAGAATAGTTGCAGGTATTGAGGGTAGGAGTCATTGTTAGGTTCAGGACCCCGCTTTTATTTTCTAAGTACTGTGACAGTGTCTCTATTTGTTTTGTTAGCATAGAAATTTCAAGGTTAGCGCTGTCCAACTGCTGTTGTAGAGCTTCAATGGTTTTTTTTAGGGTTATTGTTTTTTCTTCATTAAGGTGGTCAGTGTTTAAAGAAGATATAGGTGAAGAAGGGGTGCATGTGTGTGATAAGGATTGCCGCTTTTTTTTAATACTGCTACGAGAAATAGTGTCTGGGAATGAAGAAGATTGACATAACGATTTTAACATGTTAATTTCTGCAGTTAACTTATTGACTTGTCTTTGAAGATCATTGTTTTCCAATATTGTTTTATCAAGCTCAAATTGCGTGGAGTCCAGTTTACTAGTTAATTGGTATATAGTATCTTTCATTTCTGACAAAGAAACTAAATCTGAAATCGGTTCTGATATTGTTCCATCCAAACTTTTTGACATTTTTGTAGGTGTACAATCCGATTCAGAGGACGTATTGTAGTCCGTTAGTATATGGGAATCCAGGATCAATGACGTTTCTAAGGGTTGGTGTTTTTTTATTACATTAGCCTGTTCCGTTGGTGGTGTTTTAACTGGTTTATTTTTATTTCTCAGGGTAATGTTCGATGGATTAGAGCTAGCTATATTTTTATTTTTAATACAAGTTACGCATTTCCAATTTTTCTTTGATTCCTGATCCATCATTTTATATGTTTTTTCTGGATATCCAATACAATCTGGTTCATATCTATTGTTACATACTGAGCATAATGCAGTCGTTTTTATATCTACATGTTTTTTGCATTTGTAGCATACTACAAGTGCTGACATCTTGCGGCCACTGGTCGTAATCTTTGAACTAATCTTCGATGACATTTTTGTGTTTGATATGCAGGGGCAGATACAAATTACTTGACACAAAATGTTACAATTAGTCAGGCGCTTCAAGCGGTGCCAAGAGTAATTGCTGATTATTCAAGGAAGTTCATTATGATAAATCGATATTAGAATTCAAAAACAAATATTACTAATTACTAATATCTTCGTTTATTATCTTCTTGGTAGCCGACAACCACTTCGCAAAGGCAAATTAAATGACGGGAACTGTTGATAAGGATCGGCACAGAGCGACACAGAACGCGATCCTTTCCAGCAGCCGTTCACTGTGCGACACAGTGTTAGGTGGGCGGAGCTTATCGCTGCGGTCGTCCGTCGCGGTGATACGCTGAGACACAGATCGGCACAGAACGCGATCTTTTCCAACTACGCGACACTGTGTTTTTTCTCAATAGTTCATTATTGAAATTTTTTGATTTGTTTTTGTGAATAACTTAATTACCACTTATTATTTTTTAGTTCTGATTTCACAGTCACAGAAGTAGTTTTGACAGACACACCACAGTGTATTTTTCTTTATCACTAGTAAAAATAGAATTTAAATTCGCAGCACTCGTCTCAACCGTATTTACTTGATACTCTATTTCTACCAAATACTAAAATATTTTTACACTGGTATCCCCAATCGTTACTTTTGCGCCGCCTGGTGACAAGTAGCGGTACTATATTGATTAGTCTATTCACCGCTTAAAGACGAGCTGGCGCTAGTTGTCGAACATTGATTACAGTCCAAAGGTCAATTTTAAAAAAATATTTTCGTAACGATGTTTAGATTATTGTATTTCGTAATTATTTCACTATTTTACGATAAAATTGCACTTAATTTCACTATTTTATATTAATTAGAGTAAGGTTGTGGTGAATTGTTATTATTATCACTGATTTGCTGTTTATGGAGCGTTTTGAACGGGAACATAATAAGGACTTAAGTTGGTTATATACACTTGCCGTTGATAGTCACAAATAATATCACTTACAAATTATAGTTATTGCACTGACTTTCACTACTTTTTAGTCAATTTAGAATATTTTTTCTTAAATTATTAATTTTTAAATACGCGGGACGTGTAGGTACGTAGGGTTGCCAACATTTTTTTTTTTTCCGGCCACAGCAAAATGCACACACAATGCACACACAAACACAGCCAAATGCAAAATAGTCCTTATTTCATGGAAGTAAGACTCACATTCATAACGGCAAAACCGCCGATTGTGCCGTTATGAATTTGAGTCTTACTGACCATGAAATAAGGACTATTTTGCATTTGAATGTGTTATAAACCAGTAATTTCAAAATTTTGACTTGTTCGGGGTATTCATGCAAAGCAGCGACTTGTATTCCGTCTTAAATTAACGTCGTCTGAGCCAGCCCTTACCACTAAGCATGCAAGGATATCATACAAAATTGTGTGCGCGCACGCAAAGTTTACGAAGATGCTAGATTCAGTTTATTTCATCGGAATGTGCTCAGTAGTACACCGTTTAGTGCCATGTGTGATGATCAGAGTAATTGTGAACAGAAAGAGGGTACGTATCTATACTTTTCTATACAGGGTGTTAATTACCGTTATCATCTAAAGGGGATTATTCTGCCGTATATAATAAGGAAAAAAGACGTATCTGACATTTTTTTCGAAATAGAGTTTAGTACCAGTATTTTTAAATTTGACGTAAACTTGACGAAAAGCTAATAATTCTTAAAATTAAAAGACGCATCTGCCTTTGTATTTTATAGTTTAAAATGGACAATTTTTTTTTTCATTTCTATATTTCTGTAGATACGTCCTTTTTCCTTATGGCGGCGGTATTGTACTCATCATTATGAACAACTTTTACTGTGTTACAAAAAAAAATCTGTTGTTCAGTACATTTTTATGTTCGCATAATTCGTCAAAATGTAGGGAACAGTAGATTTTTTTTTCGCGATTTCAGGTTTCAGGAGTACAATGACCCCTTTAAGAGGACAACGGTGATTGAAATTACACCTAGTACATAATATATTTAATTCAAATCGCTTTTAGTGTCTGTCCGTGTGTCTGCTTTGTTCTTCTAAACTGCGCAATGAATTTTGATGCGGTTTTCTTCGAATTTATTCCAGAATATTTATGTGTATAATACATTAATATTAAACTAATCAAAATCAATCTGCCTAACCTTTTCCCAACTATGTTGTGGTCGGCTTCCAGTCTAACCAGATGCAGATGTATACCAGTATTTTACATGGAGCGACTGCCTATCTGACCTCCACAACCCAGTTACTGGGTAATACGATACCCCCTCGTAAGACTGGTTTTTGACGACCCGTAATGACTGTCGAAGATCCACGAATGACAGCCGGGACCAACGGCTTAACGTCCTTTCCGAGGCACGGAGGAGTCTCGGTATGTAAAGATGGTCACCCATCCACGGACCAACGCGGCAAGCGTAGCTTAACCTGATCGATCGACCCGTGTGGCTGTTATAATAAAATAAATAATAAAACTTATTATCAAGCTACAATGAATGGCCCATAGATACTTACTTTACAAACTAACATATTTAAAATAAACAAAACTTGTGTTATTAAATATAGCTTAAAACTATGTTAGTAACACTTCACTCGCTTGTCCTTGAGCTGTCTTGTGGCACTTGTCCGCGGAAGCGACGGAACACCACGTCCTGCAGCCAGAAGTCTTCTTCCATGACGACGGGCAGGTAACAATTCGGTACACGCACCACGAACGCCTTGAAATTGACGTTGCGGCGCGACTCCAGTAACTGCACCCGCGGCATGTACCTTGTCTTCTGCCGCACGTACTCCACGATGTCCTCCGTCTTAGTGGTGTAGTGCAGGCGGGAGATGTACACCGGTGTGTTCAGCTTAGCGGCACGCAGGCTCACTTCGGGCACCGTAGGAGCTTTGCCGCAGCTATTACTTAGCCACAGGCCCCTAATTTTAATTAACATTTAGTTAATTAATCTTGATGTTTTGCAAAGTTGTAAATACTTTGCGAAGCAGGGTCGGGTCGCTAGTATAGCATAAACATAACATCACGCATGTAATCCCCAAAGGGTTAGCAGAGGTGTAATCATTATGGATTGTTGTGACAAGCCTCCCACGTCCCCCTACTGTCACCAAACTGCCGAAATTACGCCGGTGGGGATCTTAGGCGAGGTCGAAATTGTTACAGAAACAAAAAAAAGGTGTAGCTATAGGTGGGAGATTCGATCTCTGGGCCCGTCGGCGGCCCGCGACCGTAGAATCGGGTAGTCATTCGATTGAACCTTGTCCAGTTCATGTTCGAGCCTCTCAGAACTACAGACGGAATACCCGCCAGTAGACTCTCATCAAGCCCGACGGACTTCTTCAGATCCGTATAGGAAGCTAAGCTCCATACACCTCTCCAGGAGATAGTACAGGAAGTCGAGTGGACGCTCTCTTTACAAGGCAGGCCTGGTATATCAGCAACCTTCTCGACTAGCTCCACGTGATTCCCGTATTTATTACGTTTCTCACGATGGAGGTTATCAAGGGGACCGCTGACGCGAGACCACCTGCGTATCCACAATCACTCCCACAACATTCCTAGAGGCGATGATGTCGGGCTTTCTGAGACCCAACGCGGTTCTGATCTTCGGTTCTTTCACTACAGACCACCCCAGGTCTGTCATGCCGGAGCAGACAATGTCCGCAACGGAGTTGTGGCGTGCAATACGGCCACCGTGTGTTCTGTGACACCATGCAACCTGCACGGCAGTTCAACTCCGACGTCACACCAGTCCTGCGCCCCCGTGTATTGCGAACTCTCGACGGGAGCGCGTTAATATGAGTGTGCACGAACTGAACGAAGTCCCGACCAGTGTACTGCATGCTACGCGCCTGCATCCACTTAGTACTCGTAGATGCAGGCACCAGTGGAAACTCCCTTATTAATATAGTAAGTACACGTACATTTCGCCAGTCACGTTAAAGTCCCATGTAATAGCGGGCGAGCCTATTGCCATCAACCAGACACAGATCCTAACTTCGGACTGCAACTGAAAAATTCTTGATGAAAAAACCCAATAAGACTGTCCGACGTGGAGCATTTATCAATTGAATAAACCATGTCATTACACCATGGCCGACGTTTGGACGAGTCTGAACATAGGCTCTCCGTTTGCGCATGTTCGCTCCTCAGACCAAATAAACAACCAAGACAGCGCTGCGAACAATACAATGATGCATGCACAAAACTACTCAATACTCAATTCTTTATTGCGTTTCACAATTTAGGCTAAGGTGGTAAATATTTTTTATAGAAACAATCATCGACCCTGTCGGGCACAGCAAAAGTAAGATATGTGGAGAGGTCTTATCATTTAAGAGGATTGTGAAGTGCCGATACGCGGCGCGATTCTTGGAGGCAATTACCTACATTTTATACAATTATTTACATAAATATTGTTTCCAGAGACAATTTTAGTCTTATTGCATTCAGTATACTTTAATCTAGGTTTGTCCGTTTTTATTTTTTAGTAATTCAATTAAATTTAATTTAAAAAAATAAAAATGCTCGAGGAGGTTTTTATGACAAAAATATAGATACATATTTAGATGATTTGTATGAAAATTTACAGCTTCACAATCCTCTTAAGTATCTTATAATCTAACTTATTCTAAAAACATAGACATTAAAATTAATCTACACCTTGCATTGTGCATACACGCATGCACACGCATACATTTACACCAAACTATAGTTTTTTTTTTTTTTTTTATATAAAATTGCAGATCGTAATCACTCTTTTAAATAAAAAGTAAAAACCGACTTCAAAAACCTAATACGAATAAAATAACCTTTCTTAAAAAACTTAACAGCTTCTGAAGTCGGTGCCAAGCTAAGGTGCATTGAAGAATTGAAGACACACAGTACAGACATCATTCATTTGTAGCTAACTCAAAGTTATTGACCAAGTGCATTGACCCAGTTTTTAACCACAAACCAGCTGTTGTTGATATTAAGAGTACAACTTCAATTTAAAACCAGATTGGGTACGAAGACCTTTTTAAAATTAAACCACGATATGAACGTTCACTTTGATATTTCCTTTTTGGATAAAAAGGTTAGCTGTTCTTGATCATAAATATTTATAGTGTGTTTTTCCTTACATGACTAATTTGGTAAACAAACACATTCATTTGCCTGCTTTTTCCAACGATGTTGGGGTCGGCTTCCAGTCTAACCGGATGCAGCTGAATACCAGTATTTTACATGGAGCGACTGCCTATCCGACTTTCACTACTCAGTTACTGGGTGACACTAGGGAAACTACTCGTACTACGGTGTATTCTACACATGATTGTACTCATGATAACAAACAACTTTTTACTATGGGACTGAATCTGAAAACGCGAAAAAAAAAATCAGATGTTTTCTACATTTCAATCTGCCTAGCCTTTTCCCAACTATGTTGGGGTCGGCTTCCAGTCTAACCGGATGCAACTGAATACCAGTATTTTACATGGAGCGACTGCCTATCTGACCTCCACAACCCAGTTACTGGGTAATACGATACCCCTTGGTAAGACTGGTTGTCAGACTTTCGGGCTTCTGACAACCCGTAACGACTGTCAAAGATCCAGGAATGACAGCCGGGACCAACGGCTTAACGTGCTTTCCGAGGCACGGAGGAGTCTCGGTATGAAAAGATGGTCACCCATCCACAGACCAACCCCGGCAAGCGTAGCTTAACCTGATGGATCGACCCGTGTGGCTGTTATTACTTAGCCACGAGCTCCTTTCCTACATTTATGTTTGCATAACTCGTCAAAATGTAGGGAGGGAGCAGCAGTTTTTTTTTTCGTGATTTCGGGTTTGGTCTCATAGTAAAAGTTGTTTGTTAACATGAGTACAATCATTTGCTTAAGTATCAGTCACTAATTACCAGTCACCCTATATAGATTTTTGCGGGACTTTTTTCAAAAACTACATTCGCGGTTGCTAAATTATAATTTGTACTCTGTTTCACCTTGTATCTGTCGCGCTCAAATAAATTGCTCGAAGCGTACATTGACTTCGTCTGACTCATACGCATAGACAGCTGTTGATAACACAGTGGGAGGGGCGTGTCTTTGTGTATGTATGTATCTGTTTTGTGTCACTTCCGTATCTATGCCTTGGGGAGTTTGTGGCTGGAAGATTTGCGTTCCCATTTGCACTAGGATTATGAAATATGTGTGTCATGTTTTGAAATAAATGATAAAATGCCCAAGATACAGGCTTGCCTAGTATTGATTTCCTTTTTTTTATTAACCTCCGACGGCAACAGAGGGGTGTTGATAAGTTTAACGTGTGTATCTGTCTGTGGCATCGTAACTCCCAAACGACTCGAGCGATTTAGTTTTGTTTAAAAGGTGACTTGATCAAGATTTGGTTTCTCTATTTCACGACCAGAAAACTCATTAAGATGAAAATTAGCAATGTTAACAAACAATTCCGTTTACAAAGAGCTTGGTATTTCAGACGTTGTTAATACAAAGAGGGGTCCGGGGCGATCCAGTCAATTAAATCAAGGCTAAAAATAATAGTAATTTCATATTTGGAAACATACGGGAGCGAATGACGTCGAGCAGAGGGTCGAGCTTGTTTTACGACTGTTCAAAAAGTCAACCAACTGCCCGTGCAGGTGTTGTGCGTAATGGGGTCTCTTGATAAGCACGTGATGTTTTCGTGCTTGTGAAGCAATTTTGACCGTCTAGGGACCCCATTACAAGAACTGGACGTAAAGTTAGAAATTATAGGTGAAGGCATCCTAAAAGAGATGTTGACCTTTCCGACCTTTTTGACGCAGCCGTGAGGCGCACACTATTTTGATTGATTAAACTTTTTTTTATTTCTTATTTGTATTTTGTGTTTCACGAATTGTGTCAAATAAATGTTATTCTTTCTTTATTTCCGTGCCGGGGGCCACGTCTACTACTTTACAAACGCTGCAATGGTCTCGCCACTGTCTTTGACAGATTTGACATACAAAATCTGTTAAAAACTCACAATGGCGAGACCATTGCATAGTTTGTAAATCAGGCCCTGAAGTCTCGACATACGTAGCGATCATTGACATTATATTTTAACCCTTCGAATGCCGGAACGCAGGTCTGCGCACCATTTTTTTATGCGAGTGCGCACACAGCTAAAATCGCGCAGAACTACGTTCCCGGCATATGAAAGGTTAAACCTGTTTGACATAATATTTTAAATCTGTTTGACATTATACTTATAACTCTGACATTCTATTATAACTGTTTAGCACTATACTTAAATTTCACTTGAAATGTTAATTAATAATTCATAGTTCTTTGTATGTATAAGTTGCATGTATTATTCAACACAATGTAAATTGTTTTATGAATAAAAGAAATTAAATGATCACTTTACGGCCGAATTCAATCGCAGTCCTAATGGGGTTCCGAGACGGTCAAAATTGCTTGGAAAGCACGAAAAAACCGCGTGCTTGTCAAGCAATTTTCCTTAGGACTTAGCGACCGAATTCGGTCATAAAGCAATCGCTCGCAATCAGCAATACCGTAGCTTCTTCGGAATTGGACTAGCAGTTCCGAAGATTACCTATACGTAAATACAAACTTACAAATTTTACCTTTTTTTATAATATCAGTATAGATTATAATTATACCTATAGAGGAATTATATTTTCGTATTACAATTTATACGCGACCAAGCTCTAAATGTCATAGACTACATAGTACTCGTAGTGGAATGTGTCACAGAAGACCTTGACAATACTCATAAAACATAGATGAAATAATTAAACGCGTCTTCCACGGGCTATTAAAAACTCTTCACGTTCTGTCTCTGGTACCAACTACTCATAAACTGTTTATTACTGGATTCCTAAGTACCGTGTACTGTTTATGTAATATCTGTGGTATATTTGTGGTTATTTGTCATAGGACTGTTATTAACTTATTTCGAAATGATATTATGGGCTCTTGAGAATGAATTTAGCCGTCTCATTGTCTGCCTAACAATCAAACTAAAATTTAATGACTGAGAATCAGCATTTTTAGGGTTCCCTACCTCAAAAGAAAAAAAAACGGAACCCTTATTTATAGGATCACACGTGCATCTGTCTGTCTGTCTGTCTGTCTGTCCGTCTCCGAATCTAATGGACCGATTACCTAAGTTGAAATTTGGTACACATGTATTTCAGTGACCCAAACACGGACGTGTAACGTAAATAAATGAATTTTGAATATGGGGGTATCTTTTGGGCAAATAAGAAAATTAAAAAAAAAGTTTTGCAAACTGTACCGTGTGACATATCAAATGAAAGGGCTTACTGTGAGGGTCTCAAATCTATTTTTATATAATTTTAAAGTTATTTAAGAAAGTAGACGAAAATTGACCATCCCTTATCTCCGAAAGTACTGCGCCTAAAATTTTTAAAATAACAGAGAAAATAGTTCAATTCCTATAGGTTACAGGAAAACTTATAAGAAATCTATGGTCTTAAAACAACATGGTAAATCTTTCAATATTATGCGTAAAATCTTACATTTGCAGTTCGAATGTATGGGAGAACATGTTTTTTAACTACAGTGTTAAGTTTGTTCTTGGGATTCATTCCAACTACGGAACCCGTCATTGTGCGTGGTTCGACACGCACTTGGCCGTTTTTTGTAATTTGCAGGCCCAGTATGGTTGCATCTTGATCAAAATTAGATTCGCGACCGTTCGTTGGTATTTACAGAATTATAGTAATTAGAATCATCAATACAAATCTCTAAATTAGAATTGACATCAAATGTCACGATTTCATGAAATAAGTCATTCACCAGGGTAATTTGAACTTAAAGACTGTTGTATTAATGAATTTAAGGGGGAAGCTTGCAATTTGATAGTCAGTATTAGGTTGTACGTTGACGAGACTCCTTCGTGCCTCGGAAAGCACCTTCGAGGTTTTTTGACAGTCGTTACGGGTCGTCAGAAGCCCGAAAGTCTGACAACCAGTCTTACCAAGGGGTATCGTATTACCCAGTAACTGGGTTGTGGAGGTCAGATAGGCAGTCACTCCATGTAAAATACTGGTATTCAGCTGCATCCGGTTAGGCTGGAAGCCGACCCCAACATAGTTGGGAAAAGGCTAGGCAGATTGTATGTTGATGAGGGTTTTATTTTTGAAAATGATCTCTGCCAGACCGGACTGCCTCGTCCGGAGTCACTGGGTGGGGACTGTCTTAGGACTGAAATAGCAATAAATTAAGTATTAAAGAAATTATGAAAACTAACAATACTAACCTGTTTACTTAAGACGACCCCAGAGCATGCGTAGTTCATACAAACGAAATACCAAAATAATTGGTAAATCAAACATGTTCTTAAGGTATTGTGTATTTCCGCAGTTTAAATTTACAAACATAATCAAAATGAGCGATATCAATTAAATACAACATCAATGTCAAGATTCAATGAAATAGGAAAGTTTACTGCCTTGGAGAAGACTCGAAGGTTGCTCCTAGGTTATAAAAAATAATCTTTACATCAGTAAATTACAGCACGTTAAGCCGTTGGTCTCGGCTGACATTTATAGATCTTTGACAGTCGTTACGTTTCGTCAGAAGCCCGAAAGTCTGACAACCAGTCTTACCAAGGGGTATCGTGTTACCCAGCAACTGAGTTGTGGAGATCAAATAGGCAGTTGCTCCTTGTAAAATACTGGTATTCAGTTGCATCCGGTTAGATTGGAAGCCGACCCCAACATAGTTGGGAAAATTCTAGGCTGATTGATCTGTGTCGAAATTCAATGAAATAGGAAAGTTTGCTGCCTTGGAGATGACGCGAAGGTTGCTCCTAGGTTACAAAATATAATCTTTATATCAGTAAATTAGGTATAAATTAAAGTATGTTATGTCGCGTGTTTCAGAGTAATAAGCTTTGAGGTCAGAATGAAGATATGTGAAAAATTGCAGATGTTTTGGGCCAGAACTTTGAACTGTATTGTTGTATCAGGATATGTTGTCACAGTCCTGAGCAAGAGTGTGCATGCAGCTGAGATGATAATGCTAAGAGGGATGCGTTGTTTTACGCGAATGGATAAAATAAGAAATGAGTATGTAAGAGGAAGTCTGAAAGTGACACCGGTGACTGAAATGTTGTGTGGAAATCGGTTGTCATGGTATGGACATGTGATGCGGAGGAATGACGAAAATGTCATCAGGAAAGTTTTGAGTATGAATGTGGAGGGCTATACGAGTAAGGGAAGACCAAAGTAACGATGGATGGACTGTGTGAAAGATGATATGGCCAGAAAGGGAGTGACTACCGAGATGACGACTAATAGAGAAGTATGGAAGAAAAAGGCATGTTGTGCCGACCCCAAATAAATTGGGACAAGGGCCGGAGAATGATGAATGGGTCCTGAGCAAGTCTCTTTCAATTTCTCATGGTATTTTATGCGGTTTTGTCTAAAAAATTAAAAGTTTTAAGTCTTAATCGAAATTGAAGTAAATCTAAGAAAGGTGGATGGGTTGTGTACTTGCACGAATTCCATTAGATTTAATTAAATCTTTGTAAATCTGACGAACAAATACATTTTTAACCGACTTCCAAAAGGAGGAGGTTCTCAATTCGTCTGTATGTTTTTTTGTTTGTTTGTATGTGACGTTTGTGTTTGTTACGCGATTACTCAAAGACGGATGGACCGATTTAGAAAATTCTTTTTTTGTTTGATAGGGTATACTTCCGAGGTGGTCCCATATAAATTTTATTAACTTTACTTGGGGAGTTTTTGAGTTAACTTGAATAATGCGTATATTTCCCACTTATTTTATGTGGATGATGTGATGATGTTTTAATAACTTCCTATCACTGTTATTTACATGGCTATATCTACAATTATTGTGCTCAATTATGTATTCGAATTAGTGTGGGGTAGGTTCCACAACAAAAAAGTGAAAAATAAAAACTTTTTAGCAAAAAATAAAACCGACTTCCAAAACAAAACACTACAAAGTGAAAAATAACTTTAATTTCGGAAGTCGGTGGCAAAAAACGAAAATACAAAACCCAAGACACCGACTACCGAAATTAAAGTTATTTTTCACTTTGTAGTGTTTTGCTTTGGAAGTCGGTTTTATTTTTTGCTAAAAAGTTTTGTAATTACCTGTTATGGCTTCCTTACGTACGAAATTCTTTGAGAGCAGTGGTGGGCTGGTGGTAAAGGCTGCGAATGACGAGTTGTAGGTCGTAAGTTTGAACCCAGACAGGCGCTTTTGTAAAATGTAATTTATTTGATCAGCACTGCTCTCAAAACGGTGAAGGAAAACATCGTGAGGAACCCGGCATGTCCTAGAACCAAAAATTCCGAGACATATTGTGACATCTACCAACCCGCACTGGGCCCGCGTGGTGGAGTACAGCCCACTCCCTCTCACAGAGAGGAGGCCGGTGTCCCAGCTGTTGGGGCATTATAGGTTGATTACGCTATGTCTGTTCTAATGGTGGCGTTTGTAATTATGTATCGTGTACGCGACCCATAAGCCCCTCTTCCGGACGTAAAAATATTGGATTTTATTGCGCACTGGATTTTCAACTCTCGGTGTTGAGCCGAGCATTGATAATTAATTCAACAGAATGCATCCCAGCGCGTCAAAAAAACACTGTTTGGTTTTGAACTCTCGGCGCTGAGGAGTGGGTTGAAAATTCAGTGCGCGAAATATTCGAAGACATGTGACATCCACCACTGGGCCCGCGTGGTGGATTACGGCCCACTCCCTCTCACAGAGAGGAGGTCTGTGTCCCAGCTGTGGGGAAGTTATAGGCTGATTATGATGACGCACGCAATTCTAGTGCCTTTGTCATGAGCCGTTCCATTTCACCGTCTTGAAAAATTTAATGGATTCCCTATGTTCTTCTCCAGAGGTTCTTCGGAAAATCGTCTTAAGTTTCACATGAAACTGCTGATTTACATAGAAAAAATAAAACAATTTTTTTTTTTAAAAGAAATATGGTCGATGCACTTTTGCCATTTTAATGAAAGTTCGTTGATGTCTCTGCTATAGATATCCTGGGAACGGGAATCGATAAACTATTTAAAGGCGTTTTTCACCGCCTCGTTGGATTAGAAATTTTCCCGGGGCTCATTGTTGAGATCAAAATTTCCAGAACGGAAGCGATCAAACCAAAAACGCACCTTGCGTTCACTTGCGGTATCTTTTGTCCATACACATCGTTAATATTGCGTGCTGTCGGTGTTGCGTTGGTGCCACGACGGAACTCGTATTCGAAAATAGCGCGCAATTTCGCATATTTTTTCCATGGTTACAGAAACATCGATATCAAAGAAAATCGAACGGCGGGAAAACAAATGAACAACTGGCTTTTTTGTTAATGTCATGCTATATTATAAAATTAATTTGAATTTGGAATTCTAAATAGAATAAAAGTATTGATTTTCACACTAGCTGGTATCAAAAATCGGACATTTCAAAGGTAAATACCGTGTGGAATCGTTCCCCTGACTCCATTCCCATCTGCTTTTTTACTCCAGTTCCAAAACTTGGAACGACGCCAAGTAGTTGCAGTGATTACGTCTGTAAATGTACATAGTATGTCTCTTATTTATTACCACTATTAACTTCTCTTATAGGCGAGGCAGTTATAAAAGGAAATTACCTACTCAAATACGCTCCATTGAGTGTTTTAAAAGGGGTCACAAAGTAAGGTTAGCTTTTGATGTGTCTATGGTAGTATGAATGAAGATGCGTTGCATCTTTTTGCTCTGATAAACTATAGCCGTAACAGAAGGAAGGAAAGAAAAGTAAGAAAAAAAACTGTTTATTCACGTGAAAGTGACGCAACACATACATACAATTGTTGTACACAAGAAGGCTCGTGGCTAAGTAATAACAGCCGCTCTGGTCGATCCATCAGGTTAAGCTCCGTAGATGGGTGTCCATTTTTACATACCGAGTCTCCCCCGTGCCTCGGAAATCACGCTAAGCCGTTGGTCCCGGCTGTCATTCGTGGATCTTTGACAGTCGTTACGGGTAGTCAGAAGCCCGAAAGTCTGACAACCAGTGTTACCAAGGAGTATCGTATTACCCAGTAACTATTCAGCTGCATCCGGTTTGACTGGATGCCGACCCCAACATAGTTGAGAAAAGGCTAGGTAGGTAGATTGATTGATTTCTGTTGTACACAAGAAGAAGGCACAGATTGCTCTAGCAGTTCGTGTTGCGTCATAATTTAAGCCGCAAGGCGCCCCCTCCTGGACATAAGCTTCCCCCAAGCATACCACATCGACTCGTACTCAAACAATCCGCTGCTGGATATCGGCCTCTCCCAGGCTCCACCACAACACCCAGTCCTCCGCCTTCTGCATCCAGTCTGTCCCAGTCACCTTTTTATGGTGGTCGGTCCATCTAGCTGGGGTGCATCCCACGCTACGCTTGCCGAGACGAGGTCTTCACTCCAGGATTCGTCAGCTCCACTAGCCATCGGTCGGTGCTCAGTCATGACAAAGCATTAAATGGAAGTGGACGCCCCAACAGACATAAAATTCTTGCAAATGTATCTGGAATATGCTATAGATTTAAATTGGCAAATATGACACGTTATGAGTAGCTTCCTTGTCTTTCTAGTTTCAATGTACCAGAACCTCTGAAACATGAAATTTCATAAATATCATTTATCATCTGCCTAGCCTTTTTCCGACTATATTGGGGTCGGCTTCCAGTCTAACTGTATGAGCTGAATACCAGTATTTTACATGGAGCGACTGCATGTCTCACTTCCACAGTTGCTGGGTAACACGATATCCCTTGGCAAGACTGGTTGGCAGACTTTCGAGCTTCTGTCTACCCGTAACGACTGCCAAAGGTCTACGAATGACAGCCGGGACCAACGGCATGATTCTTGATATGTAAAGATGGTCCCACATTCAAGTACCTAATCGATCAAACCGTGCGGCTGTTATTACTTAGCCACAAGCCCCTTTCATCAATATCATTATCAACAACGGCAATTACTACATTTTGTCTTTGTTCAATTCCTCTCCCGTATATTTCATACCTCCAGTTCCAAAATTGGCTCGCAGCCAACCTGTGGCCGTGGGTGCAAACATCTATAAATACTATATCTTTAACATGGCAATGGCGCGCTTTTGAATAATTATGGGACATTATTGAAAAAAAAAAACATTTGTGTGCATGAACATGTCTGTTTGTCCTGAGTCTGGGTGTAATTATCTATTTAGGTATGTATTTACAAAAAAAAAAGTAGTGTATGTAGTATATCAGTTATCTGGTTTCCATAGTACAAGCTCTGCTTAGTTTGGGATCAGATGACGGTGTGTGAATAATGTCCCGGGATATTATTATTGCAACGAGTAATGCCCTCCTGACTACAACATAACATCACGATTTGTTCCCACAAGGGTTAAGCAGAGATGCTGTTATGGCAACGTCCCATTTAATAGGGGGCGAGCATATGGCCATCAACCGGGCAAATCCATCCTGATGGTAAAACCCAATACCACTGCCTGACCTAGGAATCGAACCCAGGACGTCATGACCAGCAGTAGCGCTTGCTACCACTAGACCATCGAGGAAGTTCCTTCCTAAAATTCAGACTACAAGGTCCCGCACATAGGCGCGACGCGGCTCAGCACGCGTAGCATGATCGCTATAGAAACGGGTTTTGTACAACGGAAATATTTCAATAATCCGTCATCTTGTCTATTTGTCTATTCTTCCGTCGACAAGATCCGTTTCTATGGTCGTCATGCTAAGCGTGCTGGTGAAACAATTCATTGAAATGTTGCCTGTGAGCCTTAAAGTGGAATGGGCCTAGAAAAGATAGTGCCAAAAAAAGTTGAAGATCGATTTCCTAAATTGGAATTCGGGTCAATAGCGCGTTTGTAGTTATTGCCAAGTAGCAGAATGCCTGCTATTTTATGGAAATAGTTTTTGTTAGCCATACAGTGAACTGAGAATTTACGTCGCAAAGGATTCCCTATTTAGCAGCCTCTCTCTAAAGGCGGAGGCGCACGAATCGTGCACGCTAAGCGCTTCGAACGTAAAATGAACGCGTTCGCGAACAAAAATATGTGCATGTCGTGAATCAACTTGAAAAACCTTTAGAAATGCGACGTTGCGTTACCAGACCGCGCGGCATGAACGCTGTTAAGAGGATTGTGAAGTGACGATACACGGCGCGAGTCTTGGAGGCAAACCTACATTTCCTTTTAAAGAAATTGTTTCGAGCGATAAAGTTTTCACCCCCCTAAACCTTTACGAAATGAGACAATTTTGGACTCACTAGATTCAGTACACCTTAATCTAGGTTTGTACGTTTTTCTTTTTTAGGAATTCAGTTCGAGGAAGTTCTTAAGTCAAAAATATAGATATTTATATGTTTATAACCTAGATCGTATGCAATATTTCTTTATAATAAAAACTTACGGATCTAGTTTTTCATTATACCTACAACATTTTCAAAAATTATGAAAATGAGACTATGTTTACGGGAAGAAAAACGTTATTGCTTTTTGTCCAATTCTCTTCAATTTTATTTATTTGTAAAGATATTTCGGTGTATCCGAAGATAAACGATGGAACCTGTAAGCGTTGTCAAACTGTACAGACGCCAGCTGCTGGCGTCTGTACAGTTTGACAACGAAATTTGACAGATTGTGGTAGCTTGATGTGCTGCACATCAAGCTACCACAATCTGTCAAATTTCTTTAATAGATTTTCCACTTTATTGCTAAAGCATTAGGTTTAAGGTTGATTTGGGAAATCTGACAGTTTCGGGTAGCTTGACCTGCTGGCGTCTGTACAAGACTTGGTCATTTCGAAGCCGAACGAGCACTGAGTCATGTCAGAGCTATAAGTTTTGCGGTCAGTGGTCTAGTTGCCAACTGTAGCGACTTGGATATTTCCTTTTTAGGAAGATTAGATTGGTTTACTGTAGTGCATTTGCTCCGGTTTGCTTTTTAATTCGCCGAGGGGAAGGGGTAAGCAGAAATTTATTGTGCACTCACAATAGGGATGATGCCTGGGTAAAAAAAAAGAAATTCTATTTAGTCCGTCAGTCAGATAATAAAAAAATATTAGACACGTATTTTTTGCTTTATCATATTAATAAAAAATGACTTAGATAACTCGCATTAAAGTTCGGGAGTGGGGGCTTGCTACGTCACTTCTACGTATAAAATCTACGAAGACGTGACGTCATTCCACATTTTAACTCAATGTATCGCCGTAATCTTTTGATTACGGAGAAAAAGAAAAAATACGTGTCCAATATATTTTAATAATCTACATGACGGACAAAAAAACATTTTTAGTCATCATCCCTATTCGCCAGTTATATAAGTTTATATTCCATGTAATAAGAGGCCAATGCCATTAAACAGATACAAGTCTGGTCTCCGAGCTGCTACTGAATATTTCCTAAAGGAAAACCCAATACCACTGCCTGACCTAAGGATCGAACCCAGGACGGAGAACCCCGTACTTAAGAGGATTGTGAAGCTGTAACTTTTCATACAAAAAGAGATAACGTTTTTCTCCCCGTAAACACAGTCTAATTTTCATATTTTTTAGAAATGTTGTAGGTATAATGAAAAACTAGGTTCGTACGTTTTTATTATAAAGAAATATTGCATACAATATAAGTTATTAGCATCTAAATATCTATATTTTTGACATAAAAACATCCTCGAGCATTTTTATTTTTAAAATTAAATTAAATTGAATTACTAAAAACGAAAAACGTACAGACCTAGATTAAAGTGTACTGAATGTAATGAGACCAAAATTGTTTCATTTCGTAAAGGTTTAGGGAAGTGAAAACGTTATCGCCCGAAACAATATTTATGTAAATAATTGTATGAAATGTAGGTACGAGTAATTGCCTCCAAGAATCGCGCCGCGTATCGGCACTTCACAATCCTCTTAAGACTCACGCTTGCAGCCACTACACTAATGACATGGTCTTAAATAATATTATCATTTTCCTCATGATTATATTTTATTATTTACTAGCTTCCGCCCGCGGCTTCGCTCGCGTGTTATGTCGATAAAAAGTAGCCTATGTCCTTCCCCAGGGTCCAAAGTATCCCCATACAAAATTTCATCATAATCGGTTCAACCGTTTAGCCGTCGAAGCGTAACAAACAAACATACAAAAATAGCATTCCATACCTCACTTTTAGCCATAATTACAGAAATCACCGTCTAGTATTAGATATCTAGTCTTAAATGTTTATAGTTACGATTTTCTAATAAACCTCTCTCTTTGTCCACAGTGAAGTTGCCGGAAGACTCGACCGCGGTATGTGGCGGCCGGTTTACAATAGGACCGGCACCGGAGCGGGATTGGGAGATGGTACCTCCTGACGGGAAGTGGGGCTGGTGCGTTCTCGTAGGTAATCTGCCACCTGTGGCCCTTGTAACCTTAGAGTAACGAGTGATGGTGCCTGTCTATGATAATATAGGACTGCTTTACGATTGATCCGATGTTGGAGCGGGACTGGGAGAGGGTCCCGTCTGACGAGAAGGTGGGGGTGGTGCGTTCACGTAGGGGACTGCTACCCGTGGTCCCTGTAACATTAGACTAATGAGGGTAGAAAATGATGATCTTTACTATGTTGAAGAACTGATGATACATTGGTAGTATTGGCACAGATTAATACAGATGGGACACTCCGCAGTTTAGGTATGAAGCTACAAGTACGTGGCAGGCCTATCTCACTGGGCCGCGGTCAGAAGGTATAGGAGTTACGCGTTAGAAAGAAAGTCAATTTGTAGGTGAATATAACTGTAGGTAAAAAGCGTTGTGCGACCTAAATTGCACTTTATTGTGTCGTAGCAAGAGTCGCTTTTTATTTAAATGATTTTGCGGAGTGTCCCATCTGTATTAATCTGTGGTATTAGTACTTGGTGTGGTATTGGACAATCAATTCGAGATATCAGCTATAATAGCACCGCAACGTAATGATTCCAAATCGGTGGTGGTGGCTTTTTGTCACAGCAGTCGTGGCTGGCGCAGTCTTGATGACATTCGATGTCGCAATTAGTATCACACCTCAGAGACTTGCCGAATATTCCTGGACTAGGCCGGAGGCTTACTATCTAACACAGGATATCAAATAATCTTGACCAAGTGCCGAATATGTGATAAGTATTCAACATGCAATCTAGCGACCGCCATGTTGGTGGCTTGCAATGATACAACACTAACTTTGGGTCGAGATAATTATGTCCAACGATACCTGTGGGGTTCCTGACCTAAAGCACTGGACCGAGCTCGAGCGGAAGTCTGTTATCTGGCTAGAGGCCTATGCTATCAGGAATCAGCCCTAGCGGACCCCATCAGTTAGTGCTGACATCTCTTTGAGGCGCGCGTGGAGCACAACCGTGTCCTTCGGGCAATCCACACAAAGGTAACACCCGGACGTTTCCTCCCGGCTTATCCGGAACAGCAACCATGTCTGGTGAGGACCTGCGTCAGGCGGAAGGTGAGGACGCCGTGGGGCCTCTCCAACCACTCCTCAAAGAGGGGACTTATCGCCGAAATTGTGGCGTGCCCAATTATGAAGCAATGGATTAGCAATTTGCTTCAAAATCATTCATATTGTGATTGATAGTGTGTTACGCTGAGCTCTGAGTTTCAGCTTGACTGGTAAACTCGATAATATTGTAACCTCCCTCCAATCCTAGGCAGTTTTAATACATGACCCACGTATCCACAGGTGCAACTCTCGTGAACATCCTAATTCCTGGAACGATCAAGTCTTTCGGAGTCCTGCTGGTCGAGTTCAACGACGTGTTTCAGTCCAGTGCGTCGGCTTCGTCGGGGATAGTCGCGCTGTGTTACTTCTTGTATAGTAGTTTGGGTGAGTACAATTTTTTTTAAATTACTAGGTGTCCAAAAATTGGGTCGTCAGAAACCCGAAAGTCTGACAACCAGTCTTACCAAGGAGTATTACTCAGTAACTGGGTTGTGGAGGTTAGATAGGCAGTCGCTCCTTGTAAAATACTGGTATTCAACTGCAGCCGGTTAGACTGGAAGCCGACTCCAACATCGTTGGGAAAAGGCTACGCAGATGATGATGATGATAGCTGTCCAAAAAACCGTCGCTCCATGTAGAGTAGTGGTATTCAGGTGCATGCCGACCACAACATAGTTGGGAAAATGTTAGTCTGATAAGATGATTTATTTAATACTATCTGTACTGGTAGATCAGCTCGCGTGAACAAATTCAATTAAGGGTCGGTATCAGGAAATCGTGTCATGGGTTTTGGATAAGTTTATACAGGCTGTACCAGAAAGGTGTGGTCTTTAAGGGTGTGGTACAGACTATCAAACTGAACAACTTTCTCCATTAGACCAACATCGTAATTGAGAAAAAATAATCAGCCATCCCATACATTTGGGTTGAGTAGGTATTGAAGTTTTATATGGGGCAGTTGATAATTTTTTATCGATTAGGATGTTGGTCTGATGGAGAAAGTTGTTCAAGTTTCATGGTCTGTACCACACCCTTAAGTTTGACCACACCTTTTTGGTACAGCCTGTATAGAAAACTTAAAGTAGTAGCCACAAAAGAAAACATCTGCCTGGCTCAAGAGATTCATCATCAGTCAATGAGACCCAAATTGTGCAACCCAGCACAAAGAGGATAAATATTGTATGTTTTTGTCAAAATCCCATATTATAATTTATTCACAATTGTACCTAGGGTAGGTCGTTTGTCGACTACAAACGCGAAAAAGAGCAGTGACAGCCCAGTGGCCCCCCGATTTACGAGATACGTCGTCGTGGATTCGAACTCAGGCAGGCGCGTTATTTTGAGTAAATAAAATTTCATCACCACTGCTTTCAAAAGTAACGTGGCTAAGTAATAACAGCCGCACGGGTCGATCCATCAGGTTAAGCTACGCTTGCCGGGGTTGGTCCGTGGACGGGGGTGACCATCTTTACATGCCGAGACTCCTCCGTGCCTCGGAAAGCACGTTAATCCGTTGGTTCCAACTGTCATTCGTGGATCTTTGACTTTCGTTACTGGTCGTCAGAAGCCCGAAAGTCTGACAAAGGGGTATCATATTACCAAGTTACTGGGTTGTGCAGGTCAGATAGGCAGTCGCTCCATGTAGATTACTGTTATTCAGCTGCATCCGGTTAGACTGGAAGCCGGCCAAGGCTAGGCAGATTTATTGCTCTCAAAACGGTGAAGGAAAAGATCGTGAGGAAACCGGCATGTCGGAGAACCAAAAAATTCGAAGATATGTGACATCTACCAACCCGCACTGGGCCTGCGTGGTGGATTACGGCCCATTCCCTCTCGAAGAGAGGAGGCCTGAGTCCCATCAGTGGGAACATTATAGGCTGAATATACTAAAGTAGGTACATTCGCGTTAAGAATGCAGTGAGTCATCATTGTCCGTCGGCCTAGCACCACCCCCTAACCAATCAAATCTTTTCAAATTACGAAGTCAAGTTCACAATGACAGTTGAAGGCATTGCTTCGAACGCAACGGTTGGTCGGATCTTGCAGTTGCATTGATTTGGTAGCATTCTTAACGCGAACGAACTATAAACGCGAATACTTTGCCACAGCCACTGCGAATTTTGGCCTTGCTATGTTATTTGTAGGATCTAATCCAAATTACTTTTAAATTCCAGGTCCATTATCATCGATACTGTCAGTGAAGTGGTCGTATCGAACGGTGACGCTAATAGGCGGCAGTTTCGCGGCGTTCGGCATGATCTTCAGCAGCTGTGCGTTTTCTATCACCTATCTGTATTTTAGGTGAGTTTGGTTTCAGTTCTTTTAGTATAGTTTGACCGCTACTGCTGTACCGCGCCTTAGGTGTGTACGCGGCGAGATGGGACCTACACTGCCCGTGTAAGCCGCTCATTCGTCAACGTTCACGGCGTCCCGCGCCGCGGTACAGCGGTAGCAGTCAAACTTTAGTTTGATTGGGATATCAATTGTAATGTTATAAGAATGGTGGTTACGCTTCTATGGTAAGTTGCTAAAATATTATGTAGAAAAAGTTCAAAAGAAACCCTGTTATGTTACAAAATTGTTGTTTTTTCAATCTTCCTGTGTGAATTTGTTTCGCTCGGCAGTAACGCAAAAGTGTGTAAATAGCTTGCAGGCCATACCCATGTTACCACCAATCAGAAGTGTACATGATCGTATTGGTGTACAGGATTTTGATCTTTGATGAAATTTCAAAGACACCCACAGCTTGGCTCATCGCCGCAAGGTTGTCTGCTTGTTGGGCTTCTATAGGCTGCACTTTGGTGAGTGTGCTCAGGAATTCCACAACCTAATTCCCCGGCCCCCTGCTACCATCGAACATGTAGACGCATTGCAAGTTACCATCCATACCTAGTTGCCATTCCACCACGCACTAAGCGCTTCCAAACATCCTTTATAATGCGCACGGCAAAAGAGTGGAACTCACTACCTGCGTCTGTGATCCCGAACGCATACAACCCGAATCTCTTCAAAGTGAGAGTGAACAGGCTGCTTCTGGGTAAGCTCACTCCATCATAGACCTTGTCTGTCACCTCTGACCTAGACTAGTCAAGAACAAACCCACCTCAAAAAAAAAAACATATATAAGTACCTATATAGGACCAACTATGAAATCACGAAAAAAATATCTGCTGTTTCATACATTTTAGTCGAGTAGGTATAGTACTTTCGTATGAAACTGCTGATTTTTTTTTGTGATTTCAGAGTTGGTCCCATAGTGAAAGTTGTTCATATTCATGGGTAGAACACCCTGTGAAAACTTAGCCAGTGATTTAAAAATAGCCCTGTATATATATATATATATAGGATTTTGCCCTGAAGCCTCTTCTCAAAAACTCGTCCTCCATGATGAAGATGGTCAACACGGACCCTAAGGCTCAATTTACATTGCCGCGGAACGGAATGGAAGCGAATTTTTAGAAATAAATTGTGAAAAGCATAATGATTTTTATGTCAATTGTTTAACGTACAAACTAGATTCGACCTGCAAAGCTGCGGGAATTCCCGAGAATGCGCGAGAATTCTCCGGCAGACGCGCGAACGGTTTTTCTGCTCATATGTCTAGTTTGTACGTTTCACAATCGACATAAAGTTCATTATGTTTGACCCAATTTCGTGACATAAATTCGCTCCTATTCCGCTCCGCGGCAATGTAAATGAAGTCTCAGGGCGGTTTATTCCCGGTCGTCCCCACCCCATCGTCCCCACTGGGCACGACTGGGAAAAAAAGTTTCGAACCATCGTACCACCGTGCCATCTGTGATACGCACCTTAAAACTGTAAGAATTTGTGTAAATAAAAAGTTCCAATCGTCAGCACTGGGGAGGAACGAAACTTTTTTTCCCAGTCGTGCCCAGTGGGGACGACGGGGTGGGGACGACCGGGAATAAACCCTCAGGGCGCGTGTCCACTGACACGGCGCTGGGCGGAGTGGAGCAGAGAAGAGTAGTGAAAAGTGGCAAGTTTTGCCACTGAGCGGACCGGAGCTGCATTGAGCCGTGTTCCGATCAGTCAAATTCAATCTCGGAGAGATCATATGTCATGTTGTCGGTAAAAAATAGCAATATCTATGGTTTGTGAAGCTTATGACATAATCGTAAACTAAAATTCAGCGCGCGAGTAGGGCATGAATCTCGGAATCTCGGAATATCGCAACATCGGAATCTCGGAACGCAAGTTCCGATATTACAATTCCGATACTGAGTGATCCAATATCGATATCAAACATTCTTTTTTTATACGAGAAATTAAACCTATATTTTAGCCTCTTATGTAGTGCCGAGCGCGACAGCGCGCTTAACCGTATTCCTGTTGACTGCTCGCTAAACATGCGATACAAGAGGTATAATAGTGTTGTCTGTCTAGTTCACCTGCGCGTGTACGTCTTACTTATTATGTCAATCCAGCGTTGCAAAAGTTCCCGATTTCTAGGCAAATCTACTGATTTTGGTGATTGTCTCCCGATATCCCGATTTAGCAATCCTGTCTCCCGAATTTTTGAATTTTCAACGAATGTAAGATAATATTCATAAATAAAAACGGAAAATAATATTCTTAATACGCCAACACTAAAAGAAACCTGTAACACAAAATCAATGCATGGGGACTTCCCAAAATTCTGCACCACGGCGAATACGGCTATTCAGCTTCATGGTATGTTAAAGCAAATTGCACTGAAACACCTTAAATTGAGTTCATTATTGTCTTGATACAGAATGGCGTTTGCTTCGTAATACGAGTATGAAAGAAATTGAGAAGCTCAGTGAAAAAACAGCAGATTTTTGGACAAGCGTGAGTTGTATGAAATGTGGTGATGGCTCACGCATGTTTGAAAACGTGTGTTCTTTTGTTTTTAAAGTTTTGAGTTTGACACACTCATCTGTAAATGTGGAAATAATATTTTCATCTATTTTTATGAAACGGAATAAACTTTCCACTGATTCAATGATAGGTCATTTTAAATTATAAGAAGTTTTGTCGATTCTGATTCTGACGTTGAGTTGTACGAAACCAACATTAGCTTAATTAGTAATAAGTATAGTATATTAATGAGAAATATGTGATTTAATCAATACAGTAGACATACTTAAAAAAAGCATTATTTGAGCCATATTGAAGAATAAGATTTAAAAATGTTTTTTTGTTTGTACTCAATCCAACTTCATACCGAATTTGTGCAATTTATAAATAAAATGTGCAATTTCTAACGAAATAACGAAATTCCGATATTAATATCGGAATTCCGATACTGAGATCTTAATATCGGAAATCAGTATCGGAATTGAAAACCTTCTGATATTACATGCCCTACGCGCGAGTCTACCCTTCGCTTCGCTGCCCTCCGCTCGACACCACCCCGCCTAGCTCTGCGTCAGTGGAAACACACCTTAACTGTCTCAGGTCGATATTAATAAGATTTTTGTTAATTGAAAAATATTTTTATAAATCTAAAAATTCTCTCCTTCCAGTTTCGGCGCGATGGTAGGCACGGGCGCAGGTCTAGCCTTCCCCCCCACCGTGTACATAGTGACGTCGTACTTCGTGCGCCTGCGCGGGCTCGCGAACGGCATCTGTATGTCGGGCAGCGCATTCGGCAGCATCATACTGCCGCCCGTGCTGAGGTACCTGCTCGAAGAATATGGATACAAGTGAGTACGCTGCCGTAAATATGGCTCTTGAGATAATGTGGTCCATTGGTAAAGATGACATCCGCATCATATATGTTTGAGGAGTATGGATATACATCAATGTTTTTTCAAGGTTGCATTTCAGACGTGGATAGTAGTTTTGTTTTATGTGTACTCGGAGGCCTTTGCCTGGAACTGGTCACAAATCCAGAATGAGGCTTACTGCAGATGGAAATATTGGTCAACCTGGATTGAACCCATGGACAGGACAGCAGTGACGACCACTAGATCATCATCATCATTCTCTTGCCCATGTCCCAATTTATTTAGGGTCGGCGCTACATGTCTTTTTCTTCCATAATTCTCTATTAGTTGTTATCTCGGTAGTCACTCTCTTTCTGGTCATATCTTTCACACAGTCCGTCCATCGTTTCTATTGTCTTCCCACACATTCATACTCAAAACTTTCCTGAAGACATTTCCCCCATACCATGACAACTGATTTCCAAATAACTTTTCAGTCACCGGTGTCGCCACTAGATAAACGAGACAAAATCAAAATCAAAAGTCATTTATTCAAACTAGGCTGACAATCAGCACTTTTCGAACGTCAAAATTACATAAGTCAGTCTCCCGGCTCGCCCACCCTTCACTACTTCCTAGTGCTTTAGCTGGGGAGACGAAGTGGCGCAACAAACTCCACAGCTGTCTGTTCAGTCAGCAAATTAAACTTATTTTTCACTTTGTACTGTTTCTTTTTTGGATTGGTGGTTGTTTTTTTTTTATATCTCATATTAGTCCTCTATGGTATTTTAACCCACCTTCTTTCTCTCTTTTTACAGAGGTGCAGTACTAATACTGGGCGGTATAATGCTGAACGTTTGGGCAGCCGCGCTACTGTTCCAACCGGTCGAAGAACATATGGTGAGGAAGTACAAGGAGCCTGAAGAAGATGAGGACGGACCACAGGTCAGTTGATTATCATGGTTTTGGCTAAGTTGGAAAGGGTTTTGGTGAAGTTTCCAGTTCTGTTGGAGTTGTTTGCTGGAAGCTTTGCCATGAGAGAGCGCTGAGTGTTTGTCTCTTGTTAAAGTGATTTAGGTTCAAAAGCGACCAATCGGCGACCAGACTAATACATACACTTACCGCCATCTCGAGGTAAAGTTTTCAGCGAGACAGTCCATTAACAGCTGAATGAAATTTCCAAATACTTAGCGCCATCTATGCGGAACTAATTTGACAGTTTTGTTCGAAATTGGAAACGGGGTGATTATGTTTTGCTGATTTCCAATGACACCAATGGTTTCGGTGACAAATCACCAAAGAACGTTGTCCAAGTTCGCCAAAAGTTGTAGTAGACCTATCAATCAACACTATTCACAAAAAATAGTTTACATTTTTTATGGATATCAAATGTTTTTCTTTTTTCTATTTATGAATGCAAAGACAGTGACTGTCAAACTTTTTATCAGCCCCCCATTTTAACACCATAATTTATTTGTGTTAATAATTACTGATATTTTCGCGATTATTACGGATGCGTGCTGCATTGAAACTAATCTTCCTTCACAGCAAAGATCATCAGTCAAGTTTATTTACCATCGGCAAAGAAACTTATGATTATGATTGACAAGACCAAATGTCACAAAAATGCATTCATTACATTTTGTGGGTATTTTCTTTAACCACCCGATTTCTGATCAAGGCTTGGGTTCGATTCCCAGCTCGGGCAGTGTCATTAGGTTTTTCCGTCAGGAATTTCTCAGTAGCAGCTTGGAGTCTGGATTTGTGCCCGGCTGATAGCAATAGGCTCGCTTCCTATTACATGGAACTTAAACATAACTGGTGAAATGTGGGTGTACTATAGGTACACCTCTGCCCACCCCTTCGGGGATTACAGGCGTGATATTATGTTATGTTATATTCAGACTTCTGATCGAGTTAATTAAAATCCAATATTATATAGCATTTGACAACAGAACAGAATAAATTGAAAAACCTTTTAGAAATTGTGGGCATAAAAAATGTACTGACTGGTCTAATAAATTAAAAACATATTGGAAAGACTAGTTCCTAATGCAGTATCAATTAATGAACGCTTCTGTACGTAATACTCTAATTTTAACCGTTAACGGCGACTTTTTGGATACTTATATTTTTAAGGAAAAAAAAAGTGTCTTTTTGAAAATGAAACTGGCTCTCACTGAGCTCTTCATGGTGGCATCCAAGCATAAAGTAAGCAATTCATTTTTATTATGTGTTTATATGTGTATATGTTGGTCATAGTTTCCCAACGGGGAAGCGCGATAGTTTATGGTTTTTGAAGTGAAAACTTCAGGCGCACTTTGCGCTATTCCGAACCGTCACGCTCGGGTCGCAGACGCTGAATCGGGTATACTCGGCTCCAGTCGTAAGTTTTCACTTCTACCGTAATTAGAACACGACGTCGTTTTTTAGGGATAAAGAAAATTGGAGAAGACTTTTCAAATAAAAAAAAAATGAATAAGTGTTACTTGCAAAGGGATATTGAAGTAAAAATAGTTAGCAATATTCATTCAATCAGTCTCCTTTATATTTTTTTTTTGGGATTGAGTTTGAAATAGGACAGTGTGAGACGGTGTCCCCTTTATAAAGGAGACACTAGCTCAGACTGTCGCATTTATATACAGGGTGACTTTGAAAACAATCGACAAAATTTAAGTTAAACAACTTTTACTATGGGACCAACTAAGATAATTCGCTAAAAAAAAGTAATCGATCTTCTCATGTAAAAGTACGTACCTGATTGGACCATTTCGTATAAGAAGGTCGAATTTTTTTTTTTTTTTTGTGAATTCCTAGTTGTTCCCATAGTAAAAGTTATTCATATTGATGGGTAGAACACCATCAAATTTTGTCGCTTGTTTAAAAAGTCATCCTGTATATAAATCACACTGTATCTATGCGGTCCGTGCTCTTTCAACTTAATTATTCTCGACAAAATCATTAGATTCCTCGTATGTGGATTCTAAACTAAATAATATTAACTGTAAGTAAAGTGGGCTTTGGGAGTATCGGGAGTACGCCTAGTTTTAAAAAGATACTTTCCTTATTTTTAAGATGGTAAATTAAACAACAGAGCTGCACGCGTAGCATGACGACGTTTTGTCGACGGAAGAATAGACAAAATGACACATTGCCATGCTTAGACGCGTAGAATGCATAGAAATATTTTTACAATCTGTTATATTGTCTATTCTTCCATAGACACAACCCGTTTCCATGGTGATCATGCTACGTGTACTGGTTAGGCAGATAGCAAACGTAAAATCCGAGGATTAATTATCTATTTTTTTTGTTTTTTTTTTTTTTTGTCGCATTTATATCAACGTTTCGGGGGCCTTAAAACATCTTTGAGAAACTATGACCTTGTATATTTTGTTCGTAGTATTTTTTGTTTGTCCGTCTGTAGTCGCTTAGTATCTATTTGATGTTAGACAGTTTTACTATTTACTAACAAAACTTAGTCTTCATGTTTCTAATGCTGTCTCGTTTCATCGCTTCAGTACAGTTGGAGGGAAGATGGTGTCAGTGCAGTTGGGTTAGTTTTATTTGTGGAAGTGTATTAACAAGATTTTATAAGCCTAGAATATGAAAACATATTGGGTCACATCTGGCCCTGACGAATCCAAATAACAGCTATGATTGCTCTATCAAGAATGACATAGAAGAGGTACTTATGGTTCCCGATAATCAAATGGTTGTTATAGTGTGCGCGCAACTGCTAGTCACCGCTTGAGGTATGTGAGCGGTGAGACGAGGAGGTAGACAAACGTCAAGCTAACTCAGTCTGCCAATCTTGTCAATCGCCCCCTCCCCCGTCTCACCGCTCATATAGGGTGAAGATGCCGAATTGAGATACCATTTATATTTTTAACTATAAAAAAAACAGTTTCCGCAGTTGGAGCTCCATTAGCTACAAAATTGACTAGGGAATTTAATATAGTTCAATAATATAATTACTATTTAGTACTTAATGGGCCCCCGGAAACGGCCGCTAGCATATAGTGCGGCAAGGGGGCAACACTTCCTGAGGTGCGTGAGGAGTGGAGAGGTATTCCACGGCTATCAGGACAATCCCGGAAGTACGATCAAGATCCCTACCAGCACCTTACTGGAATACTTCCTTCCTCCGAGCACGTTTGCTCTTGCGAATCTCCACTCAAGCCAGCCAATAAAGACAAGAAAGAGGTGGGAGCTCTGTTCCTCGTCAGTGTTCACTCCAGCCATTCGCGAAAAAAATCAGCTGTTCAGTATATTTATGTTCGCATAATTCGTCAAAATGTACTGAACAGCTGATTTTTCTTTTCTAGATTTCAGGTTTGGTCCCATAGTAAAAGTTGTTCATAATGATGAGTACAATGACCCCTTAAGAGGTTGTTGGTGTTTTACCAATAACCCTGTATAAAAAGGTCTCCTATTATGAGATACTAGGGGTTCCTAATCTGAGAGAGTATCTCATGTTAGGTTCCTTTGGGTTGAGTTTCAAACAAATCAAAAATGAATAACGGTTTTTACAAAAAAAATTAATTTGCACTTGTTAATTAAATGTAGACTAGTCTCAGTCTTCAAAATAAAGGCACCTAAATATCCTAACATGAGATACCTCATTTAAGGAACCCCAACATATCTCATATTACGAACACAAGTAAATTTCACAAAATGACTGCATATTTTTGTTGACAAGGAAGACAGTAATGTCGCATTCACATCGTGAAATTGATCATATAATATTGATATAATGACATTTAGCACGAAAATAATGTTGTTATATACCACGTAAAATTGTAATGGCAAAAATTTGGTTTTCTGATTCCGCTAAAATCCGCATGGCCCTCATTCTAATAGCGGCTCTGGCTGGCGCGCGCTGTCACACATTTGGACTCGTTTCTGTGACGCTTTCGGCAACACTGGCGCCAAGTGGTCGCCGTGAATAGTTTAGCCAATACCTTGCTATTTCATATTTGGCGCCTATCTCATAATAGGCATCTTCACCCTACCTCAGGCGGTGACTAGCACTTGTGCGCACATAATAACCAAAAACTTTTGGGTATACAAAAAAAAAAAAATGCAGTGTGGTTCGATTTAAGAGACCGGGAGTGTAACTTGCACAAAAGTAAGCAAGTAGCTTGCCGTGTGCCATAACAACTTCTGATTGGTAAATGTCACAATGGCATACAAGATACGTGCATTGTTTTGTACAAGCTAAAGGCATGTGTATTCCCGCCCTTATGGTATGCCACAGGCGGTTAAAGCGCATCGTGTAGATCAGGCTTTAGGTTTGATTATTCTCTTGGGTTGATTTGTAAATGTTATACCTATCTTTTGAAATATACAGGTCTATTTCGGAGAGGTGTGGCCAAATACCCATCAAACTGAACAACTTTCTCCACGGGACCGACATCGTAATCGTGACAAAATTATCAGCTGTCCCATACATTTGGGTCGAGTAGGTATTGAAGTTTTGTATGGGACAGCTGATTTTTTTCTCGATTACAATGTTGGTCGTATGAAGAAGATGTTCAGTTTGATGGTCTGTACAACACCCTTAAATATGACCACACCTTTCTGATACATATAATAAGTAGCGATTTGCTTACGAAATACCGTAGCGTTGCCACAATAGTTTCAAGCCACATCTACTTCCATCTATGCTTCGCATTAAACTCACTAACACTTTCATTAATTCAAAAATAATCACTTTCTTTATGTCTCCTGTATTCAAAATGGTTACTTATGATTGAGTATTTAATTATTCAACGAATAATTAAAGCAAACGTCTAAAGTAGAAGGAAATTCGGTCAACCCAGATTCCAATTAAGATTGACGATGGCACAGACTTATAGAATATTACTTCTGTCTTAGGGTCAGTTCAGACCAAGCGGGAAAATATTCACGGAATTTACTGGCACTATTGAAAATAGGACCGTATTATCATAGCCTAAAGTATAAAATTGTATGAATATCGACACAATTTTATAAGCTAGGCTCCATAGGCTCAATGGAGCCAGTAAATTCCGCGACTAACCCATACTCATGAGCAAGACAGCGGACAGGGTCAATTTCGTAAAAAAAAAAAAAAAACACTTTACAATACAAAAGTAAACGAATATCATGTAGGGTACAGTAGCAGAATGGAAAGGTTTTTGCGTCCATAACCGACAACGTACTCGCGAATATTTGTGAATGAAATGAAAACGGTAGTTTATGGTGAATGGTAGCCCGGCGCAGTGGTAGCCCGCGAAATTCAAATTTTGTCAGGTTGTATGTTGATCAAAACATGATTCGTGACTGTAACAAATATGTATTTATATAATTATAACCACAAGAATGATCAATACATCTCTCTAAGTTAGATTTTATCTAAAATGTCATGATTTCGGAAATCCTTATGGTGAATGCGCAAAGGTAACTTGCGAAACAATTTTTTTTTTTACGTTTTTCTGCAATTTGCAGGTCAAAATATGATTCGCGACGACCATAACAAATATGTATTTACTAGCTGCGCCCCACGGAGTTACCCGTGGTACGACGGACCACTACATTTTTTCATAAAAAAATGCCTATGTTTATGGACAAAAAGTAGCCTATGTGTAAATCCAGGGTGTCAGCTACGCTCATACCAAATTTCATCAAAATTGATCTAGGCGTTTGAGCGTGAAGAAGTAACAAAAATACGAACACACACACACTTAAGCTTTGAAGTGAACGGCCACACAATAACGGCTAAAGCTAGGGTTTCCTAGGAGAGCGGTGGCTGCCACTAACGGCCGCAGTGACAGCTGTCATGAAAATGATAACAGCGGTGAAGATTTAAGTCGTTAGATTCGCCCTACCGCGTCAAAAAATAGACGCATTTCTGATTCGTTTTGACACCTCTGACACACAATGACGCAGTGACAACTGGCCTTGAGATCCAATGGCAGTTGGCACGGTACTTCCTATGACGAGAATTTTAATTCATACTCTGAATCGAAAAAAGTGAGGTTTAGAATCTCGGATGCCACGTTGAATGGCTGAGTGACTACACTAGATTGTAATGGAAACGCTGTTTAATAATGTGTGAGCTCACTCTTCTCAGTATGGACAATTTTTCTTGTGACTAATTGTTAGTACGGTGAGACAAATCTAGCGATTTAAATCTTTACGCAGCGGGGTTTGACGTATCAAATACTGCTGAAAATTACAGATTGTCATGACGCCGTTATAAAATGTTGGAACCACTCTTCAAGGAAACCGTAGCTTTATGTCTGTTTTTCATGAGTCGTATATTTATTTGTTTTATAGGCGAAGCTGTTCAGTATAACGAGTAGAATCACCCCCTTAACGGACGCAGGTGGGCAAATACCAGGATAATTTAGTGTTTGAGCCAGGGTTTCGAATTTCCTTCTGCTACAATATTTTTATCTCACGAAGCGACATGCGGTTTACTTGTGTTTACCCAGAGTACAAACACGCTGTGAATGTGTTTGTAAGCGCAGAAGATCACAGTACCGTCTGAGACAATGGCGAAGTCGGAAGAGTGTCGTGTGTGTGTGATGACGCTACTCGTCTTCACGCACACATTCACAGCGTGTTTGCACACTTGGGAAACACAAGTAAAGCGCGTGTCACTTAAAAATACTCTATCGCATTCTGGTGGTGTGTTTTGACGTTGCATAAAGTCATATTCATGAGTAATAAATTCATACAGGAGTCTCTCATACATTCGAGTTTTAGTTTCATTTTCAAAAATACGCATTTTAATTATATAAAATAACCGTTATCGTGCTTACGTTGTAACAACGTTAAAATAACTGGTTTATAACGAAAGTGATTATATGTTAATAACGTTTTAGATGGTGTTGCCAGAACTCAAAAATATTTTTAAGTTTAATGTTTTTTTTTCGTTATTAATTATTTAAAATGCATGACTTTAATCTGTGTTGGGCCTTGTGATATATACAATGGGATATGGAGACTGGCAATAAGAGCATTGCTGTCCTTTTCTAACAAACCGAGCGAGAAAGAGATAGAGTTTTAGAGCTGTCAAGCTATTTTTAATTTTAACCATCAAGTTATGACATTTAAAGATATTTAAATTTTCTTCCGTCTCTTTCTTGTTTTATATGAACTTAAAAGATATCAGTAGTTTTAGATTAGTTCCAGACTACAATAATAATTTAAAAAATAGAGTCTGACAACTCTATACTATTCCCTAAAGAGTAATAATACATTGAGCTCAGAGTTCAATAACAATCACATTTGAGCTTGCGAATGTAAAAAAAAAAACACCATTTATAAAAATAGATTAGTTTTTAACCGTGTTTGTATATATTTTATTTTCAATTAATATGTGTACTGATAATTTGTTTACTGCGAAAGTAATGCAATATATTATTTCATAATACGAGTCTAATCCGCACGCGATCAGAATAGATTGGAGCGTTGTCAAAGCAAATAGAAAATGACAGCTCTCAGTGAAATAGCGTTAGCAAGGAAGTTCTCGCAAAGCCAAAAGGGGGTTTATGATTTTAGCAGATTATGTCTATGTAGGCATATATGTTTTTTAGTTTTTTGCTGACGTTACTTTATTTTATTTTTCCTTTATTGGCCAGCAACAACTGTTTACACTGTAAATAGTTGAAATAACAATAATACTTTGCACGAGAACTGTCATTTTCGATGTACAGACGCCAGCAGGTCAAGCTACCCGAAACTGTCAAATTTTCCCAATCAACCTTGAACCTCGGATAACGTCGTGAGTAGTGTATTTGTTAATTCTATTAGTTTAGTACTCCAATCATGTGTAATATTTAATATACTGCTGTTTGTTGTCCCTAATAAATAAAATAAAACCTAATGCTTTAAGTGATAAAGTTGAAAATTTATTAAAGAAATTTAACAGATTGTAGTAGCTTGATGTGCTGGCGTCTGTACCTACTTTGACAAGTTCCATCCCATTCTGATCACGCGCGGATTATAATTAAAACTATTTTGCAAGGTTTTCTTTTCCATTTAATGTTATAATAATATTATTAGTAAATCATATCAGTCAGTACCCATATTTATTGCAAATCTTAACACTTGAGGGACTATTCCCGTATTTTAAGAACGTTCGATTTCTAATGTCAGGCTCAATCTGTAAAAACAGCTCTAATGTCCATAGTTAAACGAAAGCGATCCAACCTACATTCGGTGGAATGTGTGTTGGATCCTTTTCGTTTAACTATGGACAATTTGTCTACATATTTGACAAGGTTTTAACATTGATTGTCGCAGATATAAGCTGCGACTATATTTTGAACGTTTCTAAATACAGTATTTTTATCTCACGAAGCAACGCACGCTTTACTTGTAGTTACCAAGTATACAAACACGTTGTGAATGTGTGTGTAAGCACAGGAGCTCTCGGTACCGTCCGAACACGAGCGAAGTCGGAAGTGTGTGCGTGTTTGTGTCTTATGTGCTGACGCTACTCGTCTTCACGCTCACATTCACAACGTGTTTGTGCACTTGGTTACCACAAATAAAGCGCGCGTCGCTTCTGGACATAAAAGTATTTAATTACGGGAATTGACCTTCAGTTTACTCACTAATTCAACCAAAAGTTACCACAACCAATAACTTTTCAGGATGACATCCTTTTCGAAGAGGAAGAGCCAATCGAATCGTTCCAAATGACGGTCACGTCGCCAGAGAAAACCGAAAACGGACACACACCGGACAAAAAACCGTCTCAAACGAACATCCAGAGCATGACGTCTTCTCAGCAACTACGTCACAACCCGTCGAAACGGAAGTTGTCTTACACTCGTCCGATACCAAAATCTACATATAGCTCCTCGTCTATTAACTCCGGGGTCCTTAAAAAACTAGGTTCTCAAGAAGGTTTTGGGCGTAAATTAAGTACGGCAAATGCTGGTCCTAAAAGGAATTTCTCGACGTCCAGTTTTGCCCATGTCTCTGCTACGCCATTCCATGGCTCTACGCTGTCCGCTTTCGAGCAGCCGAACGAATTCGCTTCACAATTTTCGCTCAGATCGATGTCGGAAAGTGTAGCAGATGCAGCATATTGCTGTTTCTGCTGTAAAAAGAAGAAGTCCTCAAAAAAAGTTGAAGGGAATAAATTCTTTGACTTAACTCTGTTGAAAGACCCAACTTACTTAGTTATTCTGATATCGAGTAGTACTGTAGCTATATCGTGCACAAATTTTATCATCCTGCTACCCTCTCATGCACAAAACATAGGTTTTGACAAAGCAAGAGGTGCTTACTTGCTCAGTACAGTCTCAGCCCTCGACTTGGTAGGACGTATAGGAGGCTCCGCCCTTTGCGATTTGAACCTAATTCCGAAGAGCTTTTACTTCGTAGGTGGACTGTTATTCTCTGGGATTACCTTAGCTATTATACCGTTTTTAGAATCGTATGTAGCTATAAGCGTTTTTTGCGCATTATTTGGACTCGCTTCGGGAGTTAACAATAGTGTGACTACTTTGGTAATGGCGGAAGTATTAGGAGTTGAACGTTTGATGTCGACTTATGGTATAAGTTTGTTCGTCAACGGTCTGTTGCAGTTAGTAGGGCCGCCAATTTGTGGTCTGTGGTTTGAGAGAGATAGAAACTTTTTGAAGATGTTCGTGACATTTGGGATGATTTTTATCGCTGGGGCGGCTTTGTGGTTGTTAATGCCTTTTATAAATAAACATAAGAAGGAAAAGGCTAGGAGGGAGGCGGAGAAAAGTCAGAAAGTTTAACGGATTTGAGGGTAGTATTAGGTTTATAGTCCGAGGGTTGTTTAGTATTATTATTATACAGGGTTACTGGTAATTCGACGTTAATACTTAGGGTTAAAATGCAACAAATTAAGTCGCCAAATGTTCTACCGAAATTCAGTAGTTTTTAAGGTTTTTTTTTTTATGAAGTGGAACAGAAATTACGAAAAATAAAGTATTTAATTAGTGATTTTTGCCAAAGTTTTAGGCATTTTCAGGATAATAACTTAATTTCCAGTATAGTGTAGTCGCGCCGTAAATCATTTTTAAATTGGAGTCATAATTCATAATTCATTTAATCATTTGTTAACAGTTACAATAAAATAGTTGTTATAAGAAATTACAAGCGCACTATGGTATACCAGAAGGCGTACAAATATTCATGGATGTTTACACATAAGAAAAATTTCCAACATAATTCCATTAGTCAAACGCAGTACTTATTAATTAATTTTCACAAAAAATAAAAAAAAAAATAAGAAAATATAAGTGACAAAAGAAAAATATATAAGTAACATAAGCTTACTACGTCAATATTAACGTTAATATATATTTTTCTTAAAAAAAAAAAAAAAAAAAAACTTAAATCTAAGTAACTCAAAAACTACTGAATTTCGGTAAAACATTTGGTGTCTTTATTTGTTGCATTTTAACCCTACTATGACGTCCTGCAAGAAATACGTCGAATTACCAGTAACCCTGTATAGGGAGTCTGGATGGCAACAGGCTCGCCCCCTATTACATGGGACTTACAACATAACTGGTAAAATGTGGGTGGACTATAGGTACACCCCTGTCTAACCCTTCGGGGTATTACAGGCGTGATGTTATATTATGTATTATTATATAGGATGGTTTGGTTTATACAGGGTGGCGATTAGGTTATCACATTAATTGAAACTTTGAAAATTTTTTGCCGGTTATTATAAAAAAAAAATGATATTCCATACATTTTAACCACGTATGTATTGTACTTTTGTAGGAAACAACAGTTTTTTTTTTTTTTATAATAACCAACGAAAAATTTCAACGCAGTGGGTTCCAGAATCATGTACTGAATACGTGGTTTCAATCAATGTGATAACCTAATCGCCACAATGTATGGTAGGATAATCTTTTGAGGGTAGGTGCAACGGTACACACCGCTACATATCAAGCTATACTTTTCCAGTATAAGCTGAACTCTCATTGTACGGAATTCCTATAAAATGCGAGATCTGCTTATACTGGAATTGTATAGCCGTGTGTACAAGAAAAACCATTTTGAAACAATAATACCGCTCTGTCAACTTACTTTATCTATGTTAGTAATATTCAATATTAATTATAGATTTAAATTTAAAACCATGAGAATCACTCTATTCTTCATTTTTGGATAAAATATTACAAACTTGACCCTCCTCTACAAGGTGTAACTTAAATAACGCACAACCTCTTAAGGGGTCATTGTACTCGTTATTGTGAACAACTTTTACTATGGGGCCAAACCTGAAATCGCGAAAAAAAATCAGCTGTTCCCTACATATTTTATGTTCGCATAAATCGTCAAATTGGAGGGAACAGCAGATTTTTTTTCGCGATTTCAGGTTTCGTCCCGTAGTGAAAGTTGTTCATAATTATGAGCACAATGACCCCTCTTAAGATGTGCGTTATTTAAGGTACACCTTGTATAAGGATTGACTAAGAAAACATCCTGTATTCGCATAAAGCGAACGGCATTGGCTACACTGTTTATTTATGCCATAAATGTCAATGTGTAAGCTATCACTGCATTTTAAATTTACTATTTTATTTTAATTATATCTCTCATGAAAATATATTACAAAAGAGATTTTTTTTTAAGTACTCGATGCACACTTTTTAAAATAATTGAGGCTCTTTTTAAATTTCTGGTATTTTATCATTATTGGTAACTAAGCTATTTAGTATTATTGGGACCTTAAAAAATAATTATTTGAGGATCACAAAAAGAGGCAGATTCATTGTTACAGTGTTAATAATAATAATATTTTTAGGAGCGCAAAATCGGAATTATTAGAGGTTCGATTAATTACATGCCTTACAAAAATAGTCCTTAAATCTTAAAGGAAAGAATAGAGATGGCATATTAATGTAAATATGCTCATGGATCGTATAAAGACATGTAAGGCAAAAATTATTCCGTGTAGGAAAGAGATGGAGCTAGGCATCTTGTATAGCGCCATCCCTTTTTCGCATGCCTCAAAAAAAAAAAATGGAAGGTTTACAAAGCAAGTTGGCTTAGAATAAGTTATTAAACCATGGTGCTTTATTGAGATACTATTTAGACATATAGCCAAATGTTACTTTAATCATAGTATTTACCATCTTTTCAAAAAGAACTTAAGTCTTCGAGCCAGTGTTTCTATTTCGAACCTTTTTCTGACCAAGGTAAAGTTATTAAGGAGGAAGTACCGCTAAATATATATTTTCTTACGATTTTTGAAATTTGCAGCTCGGTGTCTGGGTGTATGCTGATCAAAATACGATTCGCGAACATAACAAATATGTATTTACAGAATTATAATTATTACAATCAGTAATACAACTCCTCAAGTTAGTATAATCCTCAAATGTGAAGAATTAAGAGGGAAGCGTCAGGGTAGCCCGCGAAATTCAAATTTTCTTACGTTTTTTGCAATTTACAAGTCGGTATTATATTGTACGTTGATCAAATTATAATTTGCGGTCGTAACAAGTATCTATTTACATAATTAGAATCATTAAAGTAATCAATACAACTCGTAAGACCAGGTAATCCCAAAAAATGACTATTTCATGAAATCTTGACATACTAACTTAAGGAGTTGTATTACTGATTCTATTGTATATAATTCTGTAAATACAATATATTTGTTACGGTCGCAAATCATACTTTATTTAACATACAACTTAATACTGACTTGCAAATTGCAAAAAACCTAAGGCTTACCCTGACGCTTCCTCCTTAATGAAATAGTCATTCAATAGGGTAATATGAATCAAGTTGTAATGATGATTTTAATTATTATAATTCTATAAATACATATTTGTTACGGTCGCGAATCATATTTTGATCATTAAACAACTGTCTTGCTAATTGCAAAAAAAACGTAAGAAAATTTAAATTTCACGGGCTACCCTGGCGCTTGCCCCTTAAAACAAACGACGTCAATGTGGCAAAGCCTTATTACAAAAACAGGCTCGAATGTTCTTGAAAATGTTGTTTTGTAATAATACCGTTAAAGTCTGTTCGGGAAGTGAGCCGTCGTGGGATTTGAGGGCGCAGCTGTGCGAGCAACACAAAGTAACGTTAGTTCATATTTTGGCCACGACGGCGCGACGGCTCTCCGAACAGACTACTCGTACGAGATCACATTTTAGGAGCCCCACGAAGCATGCTTAGTTCATACAAACGAAATACCAAAATAATTTATAAATCAAAAATATTCTTAAGGTAGTGTATATTTATTCCGATTGGATTACAGAATATCTAGTTTCCCAAATATATATTAAATAAGAACATTGATTTAAACATGAAATATGAGAAAAAAAGTTTTGTATAGAAACTTTGAATTCCTCATATCTCATCTTCAAATCAGTGTCCTTTCAAAATATATTATTATGTTTGGGATTTACAAATTATTTTGGTATTTCGTTTGTATGAACTACGCATGCTTCGGTGTGGAGCGACTACAATCTTAACTTTGCAATAAGATTTATATCACAATGATTTTACTTCAGCATGTTTTCGTACCTTTTCGAAGATATGATAGGCTTTGAAAATTATTAATTTACCTAGATATTTATTCTAATTTGGCTCCTAGTATAATAGTAGATAATGTTTTTATGTGTGTTTTGATCCGAAGTAGATTCAGTTTCTCAAAAAGGTGGAAACCGGCATTTCCTAGAACCAAAAATTCGATGACATGTGGATTACAACCCACTCGCTCAGAGAGTGGAGGCCGGACTCCCAACAGTAGGAACATTATAGGCTAAAGTTAATACAGGATGTAATTTTAATCACCGTTATCCTCTAAAGGGGGCTATTGTACTCATCATTATGAACAACTTTCACTATGGAACCAAACTTGAAATCGCGAAAAAAAATCAGCTGTTCAGTACATTTATGTTCGCATAATTCGTCAAAATTTGGGAACAGCAGGTGTTTTTTTCGCGATTTCAGGATTGGTCCCATAGTAAAAGTTGTTTATAATGATGAGTACAATGACCCCTTTAAGAGGTTATTTGGTGATTAAAATTACACCCACTACACAGTGAATTTATGACAAGGAAATATTGCTCAGAAAAGAATATAATTCTGAGTTTTCCAAGAGATATTAATATTATAATCATAACTTTTGGTTGTTCTATAGTTAGATAAATTGAGCACATCATCCAATGCTAATTCAGTAAAGCTATAGTTTCCTTGAAGAGCAGTTGTCGCCACATAGCATCCGCAATTTACCGGCGAATGACGTCACTGAAAGTACAGTACGCGCGAAACTTAGCCCTCTAAACGTAGGCCCGAGTACGAGGGCTTGCGGACGGTGAGTAGTGGGTAGCTCGCCGTCCGGTGAGGACCAGGCCCGGGTCGACGGCGCGTTGTGTTCCACGCGCGCCTCAAAGAGATGTCAGCAAAAGATGGGGTCCAATAGGGCCGATGCCGCTGGGGTCGCGGGTTGTTTGAAAAAGATACCGTGGCCCTGGCATAGGCAACTGAAGGAACACGGGTGGGTTTTAGTCAGTAAAAGTCTGACACGCCCTTCCGCTCCACCCAGAGCGGGAGAAGTTATTTGATGATTTCCCATCCACAAAAAAAAAAAAAAAGGCCCGAGTACGAAACCGTGTTTGGTACAATGAGTGCACAATCAATATTGTAAGATATGAAACATTTTTATAGTACAACAGCACTGATTTGTTTATCACAAAAATAATTAGCTATTAATAATACTTTGCAGCCACCCGCGTGCAACTTCAGTTTATTTATTTTTTTTTGTAAGATTGTGTGCTTTGCTAGAGAGTTTTTTTGACACCGTAACGTCAAACCCCGCTGTCATCATTTTCATGACAGCCGTCACTGCGGCCTTTATGTGGCGGCCATCGCTCTTGTAGAAGAAAACCGTAGTTTAAATATAGCCTGAAAGTGTACCTAGCCCCTTAATATGAACAGTGAATATTTTTACATAGCAATTATTATGTATGCATTATGCATTATACAATTTGGAGCCTGGCCTGGGTAACTCTGCATTGGAATAAATGGGCAACCCCAAAAAGTTTTACATATGGACATGGTAGGTACCTATACTAAAAGTTGACGTATCAGTAGAGCTAATGATTTTGATATTTTGCCTTTTGATTTTTGCATAATAGATTATTTATCAAAGAACATTTTTTCGAATACTCCTACGCCTGTTCATGTTGAATCACAAAAAGATCGTCTCAAATTACAACTTAATCCTTTAACGACGCTCTTATACGATCGTGCGTTCAAAAATATTTTCGCGCCTATATCGCACTATCGTGACATGGCGTTTTCTCAGGGGGGAGGGGGCGGGATTTTTTTTATTATTTTTCTAGGATGACTTTGGACATGGGTACTTAGAATATAAGATCGAAAACAAGCTACGCAAGACTTTTTTTCCCGGTCTTAAAGGGATAATGAAGCAAAACAGCAGCAGCAGCAGATCTGCTGGAAGAAATTTCTTAAGAAATAAGCAGTACCTTTGTACTACTAATTATAATTATGTATTTTATTATGTATTTTTCTGTGTGTATATAAATGGTAAAATAAATAAATAAATAAATACACAAACTTTGTGGTTATGCGGTAATCACTCACTGTGAAACTACTGTAGACAGTAAATTAATAACAAGTTGCTACTTATTATTTGTAAATTCCAGGTAATATAAGTGAATAATCAAAACCTAATATTTAAGCTAAATATAAACAACTGAACCTAACAAAAACAAAAAAAAAAAAGCAAAAAAAATTCCTAGTATCAAATTCTTTTTTCCGTAGTACAGACGGTGTTGCCGTCTATAGATTTTCACATTCCACCATTTTTTCACTTGTGCAGTGTTGCGTGGCCAGACTCTATTTTCAAATTTTGACGTCTCTACTTATTGACTTTGTTCGTAGATAAGTTTATGCCAATGTTTTAGTGTTAATTTAAATGAAAATTGGCTTATTTATGATAATAATTCTCTGAAAATTAAGGGCGAGATTGATAAATAATCTTTGGCATTCCTGTCTGTACGGATCTTGCTACAGTGATCCTTAGCATTCCTGTAAGGTAGCTTGCTACAAGTGAAATATAGAGACGGGAACATGTCTCTGTCTAAACTCGTGCTAAGTGATGCTTATCAATCAATACAAGATGTAATTTAAACAAGTGACAACCTGTTAAGCGGTCATTGTACTCATCGTTATGAACAACTTTCACTATGGCACCAAAAATGAAATCGAGGAAAAAATTAGCTGTTCCCTACATTTTGGAGTTATGCGAATAAATACTAGGTGGTAATAACAGGTGATTTTTTTTCGCGATTTCAGGTTTGGTCCTATAGTAAAAGTTGTTCATAAAGGCGTAGACTGACTTGTAACGTTTGTTTGTAATGTATCATTCGAGGCGAGCTTGGTTACAAACGGCGGGAATACACAAGACGCGGCAAACGCTCGCTTCAGCACATGGCTCAACCGCGCTCCATTACTTGTTACAAAACGGCGATACACTAATCGTGGCGAACGTTCGCTTCCAGTACCTACGTGGCGAACGTTCACTTCGAACACGTGGCGAACGCTCACTTGGAACACGTGGCGAACGCTCACTTCGAACACGTGGCGAACGCTCACTTAGAACACGTGGCGAACGCTCAACGATACTAGTCACTCTCCGCCTCAAAAGGTTGTGCGTTACTTAAATAAATTACAACTTGTATATTTTTTCTTATGTCTCGAAGACAAATAAATAACCAATAAAACCACTCCTGGTAGAAGGATTCATGATCGCAGTATGTTGCTCTTATTTCTCGATATTTAAACAATGTTTAAAGTGACTACTACCACAGATTAATACAGATGGGATTCTCCGCAAAATCATTTAAATAAAAAGCAACCCTTGCTACGACACAATAAAGTGAAATTCAGGTCGCACAACGCTTATTACCTACAGTTATATTACCTACAAGTTGCCTCTTTTTCTAACGCGTAACTCGCGCGCGGCAGTTCTACTGAATTGGCACAGTGAGATAGGCCCGCCGCGTACTTGTAGCTTTATACCTAAACTGCGGAGTGTCCCATCTGTATTAATCTCTGCTACTACACAATTTTTATCGGGTGTAAAAAGACACTTTCCGAAGCCGAAAGCCACATATTGTACCCATTATTTGGATCATTTTTTTCCACTAGACCATGCCTGGAAATCCACTGGTTCTGGAGATATTGACGTTCAAAGCAATTTTTTTAAACTCTTTTACGAAAACGAATTTCAAATGATATTACTAAACTCCCCATCGGCAAAATTTGCATTTCTTATGAAAAAGGCTGGCTCGCCTAATTGCACAGTTTGCAATAAAATCGAAGACGTACAACATTTGCTGATGGAGTGTGCTCGGAACGGAGTAGAACGTGAGTTATTCGTAAAGGATTTTAAAATAAATAAATTTGATGTAGGCATAATCCAATCCATCTTATCTATACCATCACCGGAGATTATTAAAAAGTTGTGCCAATTAATTATTGTCCTGCACGAATAACTCTAATTCAATATTATAACTAATACTATTTAAGTGAGCCTATTAATGTAAAAGGGTACGATGGGGCTGACATATCTTTGATAAAAGCCCCTAAATAAATATAGATTAAAAAAAAAACTACTAAACTCCAAACAAACTACCTAAATTTTCAATTTTTCTTAACAAATTATAAGTACATATTATCTTACAAAAAGGCAATGAATATCAAACGTACACGTATGCGGGGCCGTTTGCCTGGGTGCGCGTTACATTGCGCGCAATAAAAAACAGCTGGTTTTTTTATAACTAAAAAAAAAGTCGTTTCCCAGCAATCATTTTTGCGCAAAGCTACTTAGTTAGATGTACAGCATGCATAGTTGACGGCTTTGTGATGTGTCTTTTTACACCCTGTATAAGCGCTAATTTTTCAATCGTCAGACAACTTTTATTTATGGAATAAATATGGCGGTTTGACAGCTTTTGTATAGAAAATATGTCAAACTGTCATATTTATTCTTTGGATAAAAGTTAACTAACTATTGAAAAATCAGTCCTTTAGTAAAATAAACTTTATAATAAAATAAACATGATAAAAAAATGTAACGATTCTTATGCAATTATGTAAACGAAGGAAGATATTATTATGAATTTATTGTATTGAAATAATAATGGCAATAGGCTCCCTCCCTATTACATGGAACTTAAACATAACTGGTGAAATGTGGGTGTACTATAGATACACCTCTGTCTAACCCTTCGGGGATTACATGCGTGATCTTATATGTCATGTTATACTGAAATATGTAAGTTTATTATACAGGATGTAAAAAAAATATATTTTATTTTTACACTCTGTATATAGAGTTCCGTTGTCCGTAATAAAAATGCATAAAAATAACTTCAAGGCAAAAGCGTCAGCGTAGCCCGCGAAATTCAATTTTTTTTTTTTCGTTTTTTTGCCATTTACAAGTCAGTATTAGGTTGTACGTTGATGAAAATGTAATTTGCGGCCATAACAAGTATATATATTTACATAATTAGAATCATTAAAGTGATCAATACAACTCTTTAAGACCAGGTAATGCTAATGAATGACTATTTCATGAAATCTTGACATTTGCGGATTATACTAACTTATAGAGTTGTATTACTTTTTTTATTATAATTCTGTAAATACATATTTGTTACGGCCGCAAATCATACTATATTTAACATACAACTTAATACTGATTTGCAAATTGCAAAAAACGTAGGAAAATTTGAATTTCGCGGGCTACCCTGACGCTTCCCCTTTAAAGCTGATATTAGCTGATATTTAGTTTAAAATAATAGTTTAACAGCCTTACTAATAAAGATTTACACCCGAGTTATAACTTATAACTCGGGTGTAAGTAAATCTTTATTAGTAAGGCTGCTACAGTATAACATTTGTTTTCTCAATTTGAAATCGACTATATTTTTATACATTTTAGGGTTGGGATTTGTATAAATTATAATTATGTATAGGCGTCTTCGTAATTGCTTTATCACCCTATGGTTGAATGTCACTTGCACGTCGTAAAACGACAAGCTCTGTTAGTCTATGTGACAGTTATAATACGTTTCAAACATAGACATAGAGAATGGACTGAGCGTTCCGTATTCAGTTGTGCAGTGAATCAACCTGTATCGCCAACTATGTTGGGGTCGGCTTCCAGTCTAACCGGATGCAGCTGAATACCAGTATTAACATGGAGCGACTGCCTATCTGACCTCCACAACCCAGTTACTGGGTAATATGAAACCCCTTGGTAAGACTGGTTGTCAGACTTTCGAGCTTCTGACGACCCTAAAATGGTCACCCATACACGGACCTACTACCCGCAAGCGTAGCTTAACCTGATGGATCGACCCGTGCGGCTGTTATTACTTAGCCACGAGCTTCTCTAGACCGAAAAGTACGAGAGAGACAATGCGAATGTGCGGCCAGTAGTTCTAAATGTATTGGCCGCAAATTCGCTTTGTCTCTTTCTAGAGAGTGGTCACTTTTGCGAGGCTCACTTAGTCCAGTTCTCTATGTCAATGGTATCAAACCTCAGTGAAGTCTCAATTTGGTAGGAATCGGGATGATGACAAAATTTTTTTTTGTTCTTCAAGTAGATTATAAAAAAATATATTGGGCATGTATTTTTTTTTTTTTACATAGGTAATAAAAGTATACGGCGATACATTAAATTTAAAATGTGAGTCCATAGTGAACAGGATGAAAAGTAGCCTATGTCCTTTTCCAGGTTCCAGGCTACCTACCTGCCAAATTTCATCCAAATCCGTTCAGCCGTTTTAGCGTGAAAGCGTAACAAACAAACAAACTCACTTTCGCATTTATATTATTAGTTGGGATACGTTAGGATTATGACGGAAAGAGACGAGGAGAGGTTACCCCCCCCTGCCTCACCCCGCACTCCAACCCATACACGTTACTATGGGACCAAACCTGAAATCGCGAAAAAAAAAAATCAGCTGTTCAGTACATTTTGACGAATTATGCGAACATAAATGTACTTAATGTACTGATTTTTTTTCGCGATTTCAGGTTTGGTCCCATAGTAAAAGTTGTTCATAATGATGAGTACAATGACCCCTTAAGAGGTTGCTGGTGTTTTACAAATAACCCTGTATATAGCAATAACGAAGTGGACTACAATAAATGTTGACACTGTATTTAGCATTACGCACAAATCACACTTAGACATTATATTCTTTTATATTTTTTACACGAACTATAGGGTCTAATTTTACAAACCGTTATCCTTTTAAGGGATCATTGTACTCATCATTACGAACAACTTTTTACTATGGGACGAAACCTGAAATCGAGAAAAAAACAGCTGTTCCTTGTTCGCATAACTCGTCAAAATGTAGGGAACAGTTAATTTTTTGCGGGATTTCAGTTTGGTTCCATAGTAAATTTTGTTCATAATGATGAGTACAATTACCCTTTTTAAAAGGATAACGGTGTTTACAATTACACCCAGTACATTTGTAATATTTGACAATTACAAACGAATTTACTTACCTTTTTAGTCCGAATTACAAGCATTTTAAACTTAATTATTTTTAATTCTATTGTATGTAAATTTTAATTATGTTATTTCCAACCGGCATGTCCTAGAACCTAAAATTCGAAGACATTGTGACATCTACCAACACGCACTGGGCCCGCGTGGTGGATTACAACCCATTCCCTCTCACAGAGAGGAGACCCGGTGTCCCAGCTGTTGGGGCATTATAGGCTGATTACGCTATGTCTGTTCTAATGGTGGCGTTTGTAATTATGTATCGTGTACGCGACCCATAAGCCTCTCTTCCGGACGTAAAAATATTTGATTTTATTGCGCACTGGAATTTCAACTCTCGGTGTTGAGCCGAGCATTGATAATTAATTCAACAGAGTGCATCCCAGCGCCTCAAAAAAACACTGTTTGATTTTGAACTCTCCGTGCTAAGGATTGGGTTGAAAATCCAGTGCGCGAAAAATCGCCCGTGCTACCTTGGCTAATATGGCACAAGGAGTCTTAGAAAAAGTTTGGTCTTGTTAAAGCATCGTCTCCATCGTTCAAACCTTTACCCAACTATGTTGGGTTCGGCGCCAGTTGTAACTGGATGCAGTTGACTACCAGTATTGTAGATGGAGCGACTGCCTATCTGACTACAACCTGGTTACTGGGTAATACGATACTCCTTGGTAAAGAATTGGTTACCTAAGAAAGTGGTGAACGGTCACAGAATAAAGGCTGTCCAAATACAGGGCATTTTTTGACGCCTTAGTTTTAAATACTAGTGATAATGACAGATTTTCATAACGACCATTATAATATCACGGAACCGCTTTGCTAGGAAACCAAAGCGTTGATAGAGTCACATAGGTCTATGCGACTCTTTCTAAACTCCTAAGTGACCCATATATATTTACCTAGCCTTAACACGTTCACTGTCAGTGACCCACATTTGGATCATTTTGGGTTGGGACGAGACGTCCGTGCCATACATGTGGGTCATTGCACTTTTCATACATGGGTTCTTACTTCGTGGACATAAAAGAAACATACTATAGTTTGACCAAGACCGCTGTACTGCGCCTTAGGAATGCGCGGCGAGGCGGGGTGCAGCACTGGCGCATGAGCGGTGGGGCGCCGTGAGCGTTGACGAATGAGCGGCCTGCACTGCCCCCCGTCTCGCCGCGCACATACCTACGGCGCGGTATAGCGATCTTGGTCAAACTATACCTACATAATTGCTCATACGTTCATGTATAATAATACATGAACGTATGAGCAATTATATAGGTAAAATAAAAAAAGCAATGAGCCATCGTTTTTTTTATTTTTTTTATTTAGAACTTGCAAAGCTTTGAAAAATGAACTTAAAAATAAATTTAAAAGGTTCCTTCAACTTTTATGACTTCTAAGGACTTGAAGCGGTGTAAAGGCAAGTATGTGCCTCAGTACATAGTAACGAGAAAAGTAAATTGGACGTGAGAGCTAATTTCGACATTTTGACTGGACAGTGAACGTGTTAAGTTCTCGACTGCCGGAATCGCAAATCTACGCGAGACACAATGGCAGTTTTATTGTTTCTGCAATTACGGCATTCAATAGGTTGCGCCGAACTATTCCAAAAAATACTGCCCACCTTGTACTGGAACTAATTCTCATGTGTATCAACTAAACTAAAATTAGTGTATTGCTATCTTTATCTAACATACAGTGTAAGAAAAGGACAGCGGTATGTTATGTGATCTAAACTTTTTTTGATGTTCAAATTAATTTGACTGATTTTAATAAAATCGAAATCGATAAAAATCTATAGTCATTTATTCAAATAAAGTTGAGAATCAACACTTTTTTAACGTCATAATTACATGCGGCAGTTCCCCGGCACGCCCGCTCTTCCCGCTTTAGCTGGGGAGACGAAGTAGCGCAACAAACAGCCTAGCCATATGTATTTCCCCTCTTTCTTCTTTCATTGATTGCCTCTATGGTCTTGTGGTCGCAAGTGCTACACTACTAAAGATGTGGTCCTGGATTTTTCCATCAGGAATTTCTCAGTAGCAGTTCAGAGTCTGGTGGCCGGCTGATGTCAATAGGCTCGCCCCCTATTACATGGGACTTAAACATAACTGGCGAAATGTGGGTGTACTATAGATACACCTCTGTCGAACCCTTCAGGGATTACAGGCGTGATGTTATTTTAAAAAGATAGCAATAGTTTAGTTGGTGCCCAATAGAATTAAATTAATTGACTTGTATATTTTATAAATTAACTTAAGTTCTTTTTTCTTTTTTTAATTTAAAATGACGTTGTTTTGTCTTTTTATTATTATTATTATTATTTATTAGTTAAAATGAACAAAAGTTACCTTAAGAGGCTTTGAAAATGATTAATTTAATTTTTTTTTTTAAATTTTAAACCTAGATATTTATTTTAATTTGGCTCCTTTTTTGTTAGTACAATAGTATTGGTTTTTTTTTTTATGTGTTTTGATACGAAGTAGATTCAGTTTCTCAAAAAGGTGAATGAAAACATCTTGAGGAACCAAAATTTCATCAATGATATCCACCAATCCGCACTGGGCCTGCGTGGTGGATTACGGCCCACTCCCTCTACAGAGAGGAGGTCTGTCTCAGCTGTGAGAACGTTATAGGCTGAATATGGTAGGTTTACTTTAGTTTTTAAAAAGTTTGTCGATTTTTTTAAGGCAACCTATATTCTTAAGAAACATAGTAGTTTAAAAGGCAGAAATTGGAAGCGAAAACATATAGCCAATAAAAAAAAACTATACTTATGGAACTATTAAATTACATAGGTATTTCATTGATCGATATTTTTAGTTTCGAATAAAATTTTGATAAAAAAATGTAAAAAAAAAAATACGAAAATTATATTTACTTTCCAATTGATAACTTCTTGCCAATTTTTTTTTAAATTAGTTTTGTTTATCTTTTAATTTTTAGCTAAAGTTAAGTAGTGTTTACTTACCTAAGTATTTCGAAATTGCTTAAAAAAATAATTTGATTTTTGTCATTCCTTATTATTATTATATTCATTCCCTTATTTTTCCAATTATTATAATTATTATTTCTAAATAAAAATAAATGAATTTTCTTACAATAAACCTAGTTTTTATACTTACTGTTAAATGTTAATTTTGTATTAAGTAGCAAATATTAGTTAGTAAGTAACTAAATGTATTTTGAAAATAAATTATGTATTTTTTGTAAAAACCGTGTTTAATTTTTAGAAAGTAACAAAAGATGTTCAATTCTGTCTACGTCTTAGTACGTTTGTCCACTGCAGCCGTCACCGGGAAGTTACCGTGACCGAGAACGAGATGACGGACGGCGTCGAAGTATCGACACATAACTTACCCTTTGAACTCGCCGAAGTTTCGAGTAGTTCGGCGCCAATGACTCGGCCCGAGATTGTGACGGGCCGATGTGCCGTCAATGCAAAACACGTTTGATCTTATCCACACACTGTCGTCACACCGGCGCGGCGCCGTTCGTCCGGCTTTTGTTCGGTCGCGATGGACAAACGATTGTCGCTAGAATAATCTCGTTTCTCGGTGACGTCCCGGTAATGGCTGCTGTGGCCAAACGCCTTTATCGTTTTTTTGGTTTATTGCCAAGGACAGTTTTTCTAAAACAAAGATGTTCAGAACTTTCTTCAATACTACACCAATTTCATGAATACTACGGTACCCATCCGTTTGATCTACATTATTTTAATTAAAACAAGAATTTCACAGTATCACTACAACACAATTACACACTACAATTACTACAAAAAAAAAAGTAGAGAGATGTCGTGGGAGACGGAGACGCCCGCTTGGAGCTAAGTTCCTTTCGCTGTATATTATGTATCAAATAACAGGCACAATTTAATAAATTAACAACGTTAGAGAGTAACTAAATAAAAAAATATACGGTATACTTGCGCAAATTTGGACATGCACAAATATACAGGGTTATTTGTAAAACACCAGCAACTTCTTAAGGGGTCATTGTACTCATCATTATGAACAACTTTTACTATGGGACCAAACCTGGAATCGCGAAAAAAAATCAGCTGTTCAGTACATTTATGTTCGCATAATTCGTCAAAATGTACTGAACAGCTGATTTTTTCGCGATTTCAGGTTTGGTCCCATAGTAAAAGTTGTTCATAATGATGAGTACAATGACCCTTTAAGAGGTTATTGGTGTTTTACCAATAACCCTGTATATTAATGCGTATAGGATGAATTATAGCACAAAGTATCCGAGCCATTCAGTGTCACGCAGACTGGTGCAAGTCTAAATCTAAATTCCGCAAATATTATTTCGGTGTAGCTCTCATCGCTAAGTGTGCCGAGTATAGGTACCTGCGATAATAACTGTTCCAATAATTTGACTTTTAAACTCGAATATTAATTTTACTCAACTCTGTCGTAACAGAGTAGGCAGTACACCAAAAACGCTCATCATTTGCCAGCCTCTTCTTAACTATGTTGGGGTCGGCTACCAGTCTAACCGGATGCAGCTGAATACCAGTATTTTACATGGAGCGACTGCCTATCTGACCTCCACAGTAACTGGGTAAGACTGGTTGTCAGACTTTCGGGCTTCTGACGACCCGTTACGACTCAAAGATCCACGAATGACAGCTGAGACCAACGGATTCACCTATGTAGAGATGGTCACCCATCCACTGACCAACCCCGGCAAGCGTAGCTTAACCTGATATACCAAAAACACCACAACACCAAAATAATATCCCATAAACCAAGAAAAATAAAAAAAATACTTTTTCATTTCAGCTGGAACCTTTTATAGAAGAGGATGGTGAACTAGAAGATTCCGACAACCCCAAATTAACTTTCACCCCGGAAGAAGCAACACCAACTCCAGACAAACACCTCAACGGTTCACCCCCAATATTCAAAAACCAATCAAACGTAAATCTCGATGAAAACCCGAAGCAGGACTTCGCGAGATCAGCTAGTGCTGTCCAAGTCACATCGAAAGATGGAGACCGAGACCGCAACCGAAAATCGACACCGGCATCGTCACGACACGGTCTCCAACACATATCAAGTAAAAATCATTTACCTAGCAATCCTTCTTTGTTAGAATCTGTTCCTGAAGGAAGAAGCAGTAGGGTTAATTCTCAGGAAGCGTTCGGTAAAAAGTTAGGGGTGCCTAAGACGCCTAAACGCAGTCCTTCGACGTCCAGTTTTCAGTATATGTCTACTCCTTTCCATGGTTCTACGCTCTCAGCATTTGAGAAACCAAGCGAGTTTGCTTCTCAATTCAGCTTAAAATCTGTAACAGACAGTCTAGCTCCCATTTCATACTGTTGCGGATGCAAAAAACGCGCGAAGGAGGACGACTCGAAAAAAGAACCAAGCAAATACTTTGACGTAAATCTGTTGAAAGATCCAATTTACTTAGTAATATTAATATCAAACTGTACTTGTGCAATATCGTATACAAACTTTATTATCCTAGTTCCATCGTACGCTAAAGAATGTGGTTTCGATAAGTCCTTAGGAGCTTATCTTCTATCGATAATTTCTGCCTTAGATTTAGTCGGCAGAATCGGGGGCTCCGCACTATCAGATATAGTAGTAACACCTAAACGTTATTTCTTTATTTTCGGCCTTTTGCTATCTGGTGTCAGTCTCTCGATGATACCATTAGTGTCGAGCTATTCAGCGATTTCCGCATTCTGTTCTATTTTCGGTCTCGCTTCTGGTATCAACGTGGGTGTCACAGCTCTAGTTATGACAGAGATGTTAGGTACTGAGAGACTAATGTCTTCATATGGTATTAGTTTATTCGTGAACGGTATTCTGCAGTTAGTGGGGCCCCCTATATGTGGGTTTTGGTTTGAGTATACGCAATCGTATAAATCTTTATTTGTGACGCTAGGATTCGTTCTAATATTTGGAGCTGCTTTGTGGGGATTCGTTCCTATCATACATAGACGGAGAAGATTAGCGCAAAAGAAGTTAGACAGTCTAGCGGTGAAAGCGTAATATAGAGCGAGGTTGTGTGTTTGCCTCGGTAATTCTTTTTTTAACTCTGGTTTCCTCTATTTTATATTCAAAAACTTGTTTCGAATTTGGTACTATTTCCATTAAAAAAAAAAAATAATTGTATTTAAGTGTAGGTAAATAAGAAAGTTGAAAAAGTCATAACAATGTTTGAGGTTGTAATGCAAACTGAACTTAATGTGTGGGAGTTAGTTTTTTTTTTTCAAAAACACATTTATTTACGTTTGGAAACCGCAAGATAGAAAAAATTGGAGGTCTTATTAAAAGAGTTATTGATACAAACGCCAGAGGGCGGTTCTGTCACTTTAAAATAAATATGTATTAAAATGTTCAATATGTCTTAGCGAGTTCAACATGGCGTTACTTGCAAAATAAATGGGGGTCCATCAAACTTAAAAAAAGAAGTATTTTCTGAAAAATAACAAATGAAGATTTTCGGTTCTCCGAAAGCTCAAAAGTTATTCTGACAAATCGAAAATACCACCATACGACGGTACGTCGAATTAAAAAAATATTTAAGTCAAAAATTGAATTCGTTTAAAAAAGATGGTGGTGAATTTTTACCGACTTCAAAAAAGGAGGTACTGTTTTCGACCGTCATGTTCGTCTTCCGCGATTTTCCTGAATACTTTTTACTTCTTCATCATCATCATTTCGACGTCCACTCTTGGACATAGCCCTCCCCCAAGCACCGCCACGTCGACCGGTTCTGTACTTCCCGCATCCAGCAGATTCCAGCGCCCTTCATAACTTTTACTTACAGAAACATTTTTGAATTCAGTAAATTAAATTCCTCTTTTTCGCTATCAGCTAAGATATATCGGACATAAATACGAACAAGCGCCCGTGTATACCAAGATAATATAATTATGGGTATATTTTTATAATCGTAGTAAATATTATTAATATGGCTGGCTACTTCCAAATACTTTTTAAATCATTATTTCATAAGTCAAAGTTTCCTTAAAACAACTCCATTACACGAAACCTCTGTCAAATGCCGGATATAGCTTATATTATTATGCTGAAATGCCCAATGCCCAATGACCGGTCATAGGAGATATCCTAATATCGGGAACTGAAGAAAACGTTATTAAAATGTACCAGTTATAGAGTTTTAAGTTCATTTTTAAATATAATTTACAAAATCCACATAAAATTAAGGAATCATATTATACACTATAGCAATATTTTAAATCATTAGTTTTATGACAAATTTGTGTTTTATAGCATAATCTCAGTATTATGCCGTATAAAAATTTATCATCATCGTTCTCCTGCCCATGTCCCAATTTATATGGAATCGGCGTAACGTGTCCCTTTCTTCCTTCTCTATTAGTCGTCATCTCGGTAGTTACCCCCTTTCTAGCCATATTATCTTTCACATAGTCCACCCATCGCTTCTTTGGTCTTCCCTTACTCATATAGCCATCCACAATCATATTCAAAACTTTCCTGACGACATTTCCTCATTCCTCCGCATCAAATGCCCATACCATGACAACCGATTTCCACACAACATTTCAGTCACCAGTGCCACTTTCGGACTTCATTTATCTACTCATTTCTCTCTAAAAATTTATATAAGTATTATTTTATTGATACCTACACAGGCTGATTTGAAATGCATAAAGAAATCTATGTTGGGGTTGGCTTCCATTCTAACCGGATGCAGCTGAATTTTAAATGGAGCGACTGCCTATCTGACCTCCACAAGCCAGTTAATAATTTAAAATAATAAGTTTATAATCAGTGGAATCAATAACAAAAAAGTATTCAGAATTTAAAATGATATGAAAGGACATTTTAGTCTCATGTAATAGGGGGTGAGCCTATTGCGTGAGATCAAAATGTAATTTATAATGAACAATTTAATTTTTCCTGACTGCCTCATTGAGCTAGTGGTCGCAAGCGCAACTGCTGTACCTGGCTTCGATTCCCGTCAGTCAGGTCAGGAAAAGTTTTATTGGGATTTTCCATCTGGAATTTCTCAGTAGCAGCAGACTCCGAAGTCTGCACTTGTACCCGGTTGACGGCAATAGGCTCGCGTCCTATTACTTGGGATCTAAACACAACTGGTGAAAGGTTTGTTTATGTGCTTTGCCTAACCCTTCAGGGAAACATAGCATGATGTTATGTTTAAGAGGCTACCGTGCGCACAGTGGCGCCCTCATCGTTTGTTTTGTTATTTCTTTTAATTTAAATAGAAAATGCAGTAAATAAACACGTTAAGTTGTACTCCACAAGACTATACGTTATTATTATTACAAACAGTAGTTTTATATTGATAAGTTTTATTGTAATCATTAAAACGGGAAATGGTGGCCATTTTTTTTCCGTTTTAATGATTACCATAAAACTTAACAATATTAAACTACTGTTTATAATAATAATAACGTATAGTCTTGTGGTGCACAACTTAACGTGCTCATTTTCTGCATTTTCATTCTAAAATAAAAGAAATAACCGAATAAACGATGAGGGCGCCACTGCGCGCTCGGTAGCGTCTTAATATCATTATAGCTTTATCACGGTCACAATTGCAATAATAGCTTTTATTTTCACATAATAATATTGTATATTTATGATAATTTGTATTTCACATAAATCCAGGGCTCGTAAAGCGCTGGAGACGCAGGGCGAGCAGGAGGGTGGCGCGCTCTTAGCGGCGGGCGCTCCGCTGTGATAGCAAAACATTTTTTAGTGATTGTCATTGCGTCTCTCCACCCTTCACCCTTTCGTTTTATTATATCGATATCGATCATTGTTAATCCCAGCAAAGAATCTATAATAATCGATTACTAAGTTTATTTGGCTAGTTTAATGCAAATCATTATGAAATGAACATAAATTATTTATCAATTATTATTTTAGGGCTGATTTTTCATCCAAAGAATAAATATAACAGCTTGACATATTTTCTATACAAAAGCTGTCAAACCACCATATTTATTCCATAAATAAAAGTTATCTGATGATTTTTATATTTATAATTGTTAAACCCCCGATTTTTATAGCAGTTACAATACGGCCGATGAGTCATGGCCGGTCTGAAAACAGGCTCTCCGAACTTTCGCGCATGTTCTCTCACTCACACTCACCATTTGGTTTCTAAAAAATGTTTCTGTGCAGCCTTCTGCGCGAAGTTCGGACTGGCCATGATTCATCGGCCGTATTGTACAGTCCATTCACAGTAACTTTACCTCTGACAGCAGCAACCTTATTGTAAAGACAATAAAGATCATTGTGAAATAACTGTGAAAGGAGTGTATGTCCTAGTTAGCCGTCACAGTCTCAAACGTATTTATTATTAGGTTAATATACACTATGTTAATTTTAGCAATATTCCGTTAAGTTTTAATCATGAAACAGCTTATTTTACTTTATTATTCATTCATTTTAAAATTTTTGAACCTTGAACGTTTTTGTCTAATATTTTCACTGAATTAGAATATTAAAGGTGTGAAATATTTAAACCATGATTTCAAAATTAAGGAGTCTCATTGTCTACCTCTTTTCAGTTTTATACTTTATTTATAAATATTTTGTTGTCGATCGTCCATTTTTTGTGAAGAACATTTTAGATTTTGGTTGATTATATCTTAATTCACCACCTCTACAGTCCGGCCGTTGAGAGAATGCGTCCTTAACACCTGTCAGTTTCGAACTAACGAATATGTCTTTTGTGAATTTGATCCTTGTTACTACTAGAAATTGTCTAACTGACAGGTGTCAGGAACGCATTCTCTCGACGGCCCGACTGTATAGACTGTTAACTATCAGCCAGTAATAAGAAATATGGATACGTCATCATCATCTGCATCTGCCTAGACTTTTCCCAACTATATTGGGGCGGCTTCCAGTCTAACCGGATGCAGCTGAATACAAATATTTTACATGGAGCGACTGCCTATCTGACCGCCACAACCCATCAAAATACACTTAAACAGGGGGTTTATATCAATTCTTGCAAGTGGCAATAAAGTTTTATTATTATTATGTCTGGGTGTTAAGAACCAACCCAGTTGGTGGGGGTACATGGACAATGGTTGTTAATGATCATCTTCACCCATCTGAGTTAATTGTTATCATTAATTTAATCAATTGCCTTTCATCACAAAGCAATAAACTTATCTAGGGAACAATTAAAGACCTCGTCTGTCACAATCGTAAGTCTCAGCGTTTTAGTGTCAAATTGTAACTAAAAATTGTATTTGAATCGTATTTTTATAAGAGACATAGTTTTAAAATGTTGATATGTGTTACAATTAGGATAATATCCCAACCACCTCGCGATTGTCTTGCGTTGACACTTACAATTGCTTTCAAGTGACAGTTCAAAACAATTTAATGATTTGGATACTCATTTGTTCTGTCAAATGAAAATTTTCAGTTTGTCACGCATGAATTTCGCTGAAAATTTAAATTTCTTTTGGCGATTGCTATTTGTTCTTAGCAAACCAGTAATCTATGTTTGACGATATCCTACAGCCCGGCCGTCGAGAGATTGCATACTTGACTACTCTCAGTTTCATAGTAACGAATATATGTTTTGCGAATCTGATTCTTATTACAACTAGAAATTGTCCAACGGACAGGTGTCAGAAACGCAGTCTCTCGACGGCCGGACAGTAATACCAGCATTCCAAGATGTCCATGCTGGATGTGGGTTAACCATATAGATTCCTGGCCATATATCAACATGTTAAACGTTTTAAAACTATTAATTTAAGTAATATATTAGTAAGGGTTGGGTGTTATATACTATAGTTGTGATATATAGAATTTGAGGACCTCATTAAATAGTTTTTATACTAATAACATAAGTTTTATTAATATTTAACTTTTAGAGCCCCGTTAAACGTGCTTAAGCACTGTTGCAGTATTTATGCCTTAGAATTTATACACATTTACTTGCAAAAAATGTATTGAAATAAAAATATTTGAGAAATAATATTTCTCATACACTCCCGGATTCCTAAATCGAGCCGCCCTGCAATTTATTGTATAAAGGTACTTATATAATTTTTTAAATGGTCTTGAATTCAAATTCGGAACAATGATAACACCAAAATGATGGCCAGTATGTCAACTTCAGAATAGAATAAAAACTTTTTCTTTGACTCATCATTATTTTGATGTTTTAGGCTTTTATATCTTACATCGCAAACGGTAATGTGCTCGATTTAGGAATCCGGGAGTGTGTCATGTAGCTCGCGAAACATGTAATCCGCATTGCAATAAAATGTAACGAAAATATTGATAATTTCATTTGTTAATCAAATATAGTTACATAACTTGTATATTGCAAACCTGAACACCAAATTGTTATAGTTATCTCAATTTTATATTAAACTTTTTTACAGAGAATTTACCTATCTCCTGACTTAAACTTTGTTTCCAAAAGAAAGTGGTTAACGGTCACACACGGTTGTCTAAGTACAAAGCCATTTTTGACATCATATCAGATATTGGTGGAAATGACCGATTTACATGACGGCCGTTATATAATAATATGAGGGAACCGCTCGAATCCGTAACTTTCCTAAACATACTGGAGTTTGAATCAAATCGAATCGTGCTAATTTGACGATTATTCGATTCAATTTCGATTCGATTCACTCCAAAGACGGCAGGAGTAAGATTGAATAAGATTGATTGATTTCAATTTACAGGGAATTCTAAAATTGAAACCACTTTTTATATCATTCATGAAATGATTTTATTGTATCGATGCAAAAGTGATGAAAATCGAGATGTAGTGAGTTTGTTTGTTTATTACGCTTTCACGCTAAAACGGCTGAACGGACTTGGATGTAATTTGGCACATGGGTAGACTATGACCTGGATAGGGACATAGAATACTTTTCATCCTGGATCGCAGACGAAGTCGCCGGCAACAGCTAGTTAAGTAGAAATAATTAGGTATATTACTAATTTAATTTGCATTTGCTTGAATTGTACAAATGTTTTACCATCACTTATTATTGTATATTTATATTCTTTTGTATTGAAGCAACACTAATCGAATTTGTATCGAAACAAAAATCGTTTCATGACTTCGGTAATTTTAAGTTTAGAATAAGAATTTTTCTACAAAATAGAATTTAATAAATATTCTTCCCTATATACACTCCTGGACTCACCACCTTGTCTTGTTTTGTATCATGTATGCAACTTTTTAGATGGTCGTGAATTCAAATTCGGAACAATGATACCAAAATGATGGCCAGTATGCCTGCATCAAAACTAAAAACTTTCATTGACTCATCATTGTGTTCATGTTTTATGCCTTTAAACCTTATATAGAAATGCACGGTGGCTTGATTCAGGAGTAAATTTTAGTTTTAAGTTCATATTGATACGAATCAATTAAAAATAAAAGCGCTTACAGTAATGTCAATTTAAGAGTGACAGTGCCATTGTTGAAAAAAAAAATCAATTTTGCCTTACTTATTCTTAACTTAGGTAGTTATTTCATAAATATAATATCATTTGTACTATGTGAGTTTATTATTTATACCTGCTTTCTTATTTATTTATTATTTTATGGGGTAAGTTGAAAGAAGACTCTTCTCTCTTTAGAAAGGAGTATCCTGCCCGTTTTTTTTCCATAGGAACCTACCTACCTATTCAAAAGTGCCTGTAATTGGCTTAAAAATGCTTTGAGACTCCACAACGAAGTATATGGCGCAAAGGTGGATTGGCGAAGTCACCTTCAGTACTGACGCGCGCCTCTGGCGGCCTGCTTCTTCATACAAACAAAATAATAATATATTGCATATCTACTACTACTATAGTTCGCGACGTGTTTGACGCTCTGAAGTAGGCTACACATGACTGCGCAGTAGTCAATATCTAATAGGTTGGGGGAAAAAGTTTCTTCGCATTTTTTAAGAAAATTCAAAACATTTTTTAATATAGTTTATTTACATTTAACTAAAGTATGTAGGTACCATTTTGTTCGATAACTTTTTGCCATCTTGTAGGTAGGGACATGATCCCATTGCTATAGAAATTTTGGGACTTCTGGTCAAAATACCGCGACAAGTGGTTTTGGCAGTCCTCTCGTGATGTTAACCTGACACTGCCTAAAGAATTCTGAAGAGACCGAAACAGGTGGAAATCTGAAGGTGCAAGGTCAGGACTATACTTAACTCAATGATGAGCCTGCTCATGATATGTGAACGGTATGCGGAGGCCCATGGGCTCAGATACAATGTTAAGAAGAGTGAAGTACTGGTATTCAAGGCTGGCACTAAAACCTACCCCTTCGCACCTCAGCTGAAACTTTGTGGAAGTCCCTTAAATCAGGTCACATCTTTCAAGTATCTGGGTCACTGGGTTTCCGAGGACCTTAAAGATGGATTCGATATCGAGCGTGAGCGCAGAGCGTTGGCTGTCCGATGCAATATGTTGTCTCGTCGATTTGCGAAATGCTCGACTGAAGTAAAGGCTACGCTGTTCACAGCGTACTGTCAGTCATTCTATACTTGCAGTCTGTGGGTTAACTACACGCAGAGGACATACAACGTTCTGCGTGTACAATACAACAATGCATTCAGGGTGTTGATGGGGTTGCCACGCTACTGCAGTGCGTCTGAGATGTTTGCAGGAGCAGGCATAGATGGCTTTCACGCCATCATGCGCAAGCGATGCGCTTCCATCATGCGCAGGGTGCGGGACAGCCCCAACAGCATCCTGCATACCATTGCAGACAGGTGGGACAGTCTCATACTGGGGCATTGGATACGCCTACATGCCACTGTGGCGTAAAATCATTAATTGTTTCCTTTTAGATGTAAGTACTAACACTAGTTTCTAAGTTTTGTATTGTACATACAGCTCCAGAGAAACCTCACCCCCTAGAAATGTGTAAAAAGCGACATCTTTTAAAGGCTAATATTAATTAAATACTATGATGTTTACGTGTGCGCCATCTCTGTGACATCAATGAAGTTAATGTCATTGACATCGGTTCCACAAGTAAGCGTGCAAGATACCCATTTAACAATAATTATTTACGTTAGTGATACAAAAATGTCATGCGCTAACCAACATCAGCATATTTAGGCAGCCCTGGTGGTAATGTAGGGCGATAGCGGGGTGTTGCGGGTTGAGAGGGGAAGTAGGTGCTTTTATAAGCACGGTCGGCGGTCTTTCGAAATAAAGGAGATGCACTTATTTTATTTTATTTTATTTAAAAGAAACAACTAACAGCTACATTAAAAAAACAGCAACAAGAGATACACAAAACTTATAGACAATATTGCAGCCCAAAAAGCTGTTCACAGATTGACTATAGAATATACCTAAACTGTGAAAATAAACGCAAACACTTTTAGACGTAGTATTATTTATTATTCTTATGGTATTCATTAATATTTTAACCTATTTAAGATTAACAAATATTTATTTACGAATAAAAATGATAAGTAATTTAGTTTTGAAGATTTCACAAGAGAACCAACATGTTTCTCACGTTTGAAACAAACTGAGCAACAATTTACATCTCTCGAGATTTTTCAAAACTGTTTACAAAAAAAACTATAAAAAACTTAACCGTAACTTGTGGGGTCAAACCTATACTAATAACGGAGTGGGTAACCTTCATTTTCTATAACTTCTGCTAATTTTGATCTCATTCCATTTACCATATTAAAACAAATGTCACTTAATTCCCAAGTTCTCATAACCGCTTCATCTAAATTTTGTCTAGTTCTGACTTTACTTGAGTCCCAATTAAGCACCATTTGACCCCACAAATTTTCTATCGGGTTTAGATGAAACTTGGCTTTTAGATGGCCAATCAATCAGAGTCATGTCTCTTTGTGTATAAAACCACTGCATAACCAGTCTTGACCGATGCACCGATGTATTATCTTGAATAAAATAAATATGTCCATCAGGGTATACGTTGCGAACTGCTGGAATCATCACGCCTCTTAAGATCTCCAAATAACGTTCGCCATTCATTCGAGCGCCGCCTTCAACAAGCTCGCCAGGACCCGCCGAAGACATCCATCTCCAATATCCTGAAAACACACAAAAGTTTTATTACTATACCCTTCGGAAAAAGACAATTTCATTGTTTTGTCATGTCATGCCATGTAGGTTCTTTATCAGTTTTGTTTTGCAGAGATATAATATATTTTATATTATCTTGTAATGATTCATAATTATAATTAATTTCATAATAACTCATATGACTAATAATTATTATATTATTATTATAATAATAATTATATTATTACTTATTATTATAATTAGTAATAATAGTCACAACGCTAATGAGTCATAATTTTGCAAATAAATAGTATTTATATTTTAATCAAGTGAGTAGGTAAATGTTATTGTTTAATTAAATTAACTATTGCTTACCCAGCGTTAACTTGCCACTAGTCCTCAAGGATAAAACATTTTGAGAGTCGTAGCGTTCGCCTGGTTTTCTCCACAGCATTTTACGTCCACCTTTATTTTAAACGTCTTTTCGTCGGTAAAAATTACTATTTCATTTTTCCAATCAAAATATATTGGGTTGCAAATCTTATCCTGACTTCACGATGAGCTTCGCTTAGGTCAATTTTTTTGGCAGGTTTATAATTATGTATCCCAGCTGCATGTAAAAGTCTTCGAACTATGGTAAGCGAAATGCCATGTCTTATAGCACTAGATCGGGTGGTTGTGAAAGAATCCGTGGTATGGCTATCACGATGCCGGTTGGATTGATTTGTGTAAGCAATCGGACGTGGCCCTTTGCGGTTACACTTCACTTCACCAGTTTCTTGATATCGTCGCACCCATAAACAAACTGTGTTTCTCTATAAGGAAGTAAATTAAACGTTAGATTTGTAATGGAAACAAATGAAGATATAAACAGATTTTATGTCAGATTACACTTACTTCGACATTTCGACATTTCACTCGACATTTAACTCTTTAAACTTTGATATTTTGTTCCCAAAGGACGATTATTATCATTTTTAAAAAGTTACTTTATCGATGCATGATTTAAATGTAATTTTATCTCGTTATTCGAACCGCACAAGCAGACGAGTAAATTATGCTATGATGCGCGGTATTATTTTACTTAACAAAATTATAAGCTTACCCTCAATTTTCTTCATTATTTTATATAGACACGACACGGCCGACATGAATGACGTGATGGATGATTCATAAACATATCGATGGATTTAACAACTATGTTAAGTAACTGATTGGCGCTGTGGGCTGTGGTATAACAGCTTGACTCGTGAATTCTATGGTTCAGGTTCGAATCTTCCTTCGGTCTAAAGATTTTATTATATTTTAAAATTCTGTTGTGAGGTTTGAGAAAGTAAAAAATGTTGTTTTGTGGAACACGTTTGGAAGTTTAAAAATATCTCTAAGTAGGATGCGATGGATATTACCTAGCGGTCGCTTGCTTAAGCGCCGTCAGTATTTTATTTCTAGTTAGAATGTCTTAGCAATTTCATTGATATCACAGAGATGGCGCGCATGTATACATTTCTAGGGGGTGAGATTTCTCTGCATTCGTGTGTACTAACCAAATGGACTTTCTGTCTGAAATAAAAGCATTTTATTTTATTTTATTTTTATACGACGGATGCATTAACACCTCCCAGCCAAACTCTCTTAATTTTTGCTGAGTGGCTAAAGATGTGTGAGGTCTAGCGTTATCATGATGAAAAACCACACCCCTTCTGTTGATTAATTCCGGCCGCTTTCTCTCAACTTCTTGCTTTAATCTCATCAGTTGTTCGCAGTAGACTTCAGAATCGATGGTCCTGCCTGGTGGTAACAGCTCATAATGAATAATGCCCTTCCAATCCCACCACACACACAGCATCACCTTGTTGCGAGTTAACCCGGCTTTCGCCAGTCTGTGAAGCCTGACCGGCCTTTGACCACGACCTTTTTCGCACGTTCTTGTCATACGTGATCCACTTTTCATCACCAGTTATCAGCTTCTTCAAAAATGGTTCGGTTTCATTACGTCGTAATAAAGAATCACAAATGAGTACACGGTTCATTAGGTTTCTTTCAGTGAGCTCGTGAGGTACCCAAATGTCGAGCTTTTTAACCGACTTCCAAAAGGAGGCGGTTATCAATTGGGGTGCGTGGACAGGAAACCTCCCCGAGTGCCCGGGGGCTGGAGTTCCCTTACGGATACGTCCGGGGGGAAGGCCAGTCTCCGGGACGGTGCACCCTGGGGTGCGGGCAATGGTTCCCCTTAGGCACGTGTGCCTAAGGGGTTTTGTTGCCGGTATGCCAATATCCTGTCGGAGGTACGCTCCAACGTGTGTCCCTCTGTTCTAAGCAGAGACGCACAGCGGCGGAGTAAGAGCGGGCTCGGTGTGCACTAACCCTGCCGCCGGGCAGGCAGGAGGAAGTCATTTCCTTCTGCCACCGTTAGTATCGTAGCCCCGAAGATTGTTCAAGGTCATGTCTCTGACTTTTGACGGGGGTCGAGGGTCTTGGCTTAACCGCCCGGACCGCGAGGAAGAAAACCTCTATAAAAAATTACCCCAAACCTTCAAGCGGCGGCGCACCGTGAGGGAGGTTGGTAGCTTGATTAATGGGTAGCTAAATTAATCGCTAGTGCGAACCACAGTTTTGAGCCAGTTATAAAGTTTTTTACTCGTGGGAACAAATATGGGACCAAAAAATAACTAGACGAGAAGAGGAGAGGGAGAGGAGTGATGCGGGGTCGGAGTCCGACGCCGCATCGGGAGTGAAGGGCGCGAAGGGCACTTTTAAGAGCCCGGAGTGCGTAGTGGTGGGGGCCGCTGGAAGGAAAAATGCTTTCCTGAAGCGGAACCTAAATCCGGGAGATGCCCAGGAGTCTTCCTCGGACGGCGGACTTAAATCGGCTCCGAAATATGCTCGCCGGGGCCTAGCCCGGAAGAGCAAGAGCCGGGTAAACGCCGCACTGGAGGACGGCTCAGCCGGGTCGGCCGAGGGGAGCGCCGTGGAGACGTCTGGCGATGAGTCGGACGCCGCTGGTGGCTCCAATTCGGAGCGGGCCAGGTTTGAGGAGGTCGTGGCCGCTGCAGTCAAGGGTGTGGCTTTGAAGAAGTAGCAGTCTTCTAAAGACAAGGCCATACCCGCAGCCAAGGCCTCCATTATGGCGGCAGCGGAGGCTCTATTTCAAGGGCCTCCGTCGGACGGAATGTCCGAAATGCGGGCGGAGGTCGCCCGCTTGACAGCCGCCATGGAGCTTCTCCGAAAGGAGAATGAGGAGCTCCGAGCAGACCTGGCCAGGCTCCGCGGAGCCGGCGCTCAGGAGAGGGTGCAGGAGGGGGTGCAGCAGGGGCAAGGCGGCCTCGGGCCTGCAGAGGACCGAGTTCTGGCCTTGGTGCGGAAGGAGCTGGCAGCCCTTAATAACCGGTTCTCGGTCCTTGAGGGAATCGTCCTGCGGCCCCCGCTAGGCCGACCGGCGGCCTCGGGCCAGCCAAACGCGGCTTCGTATGCCGCCATGGCTGCTACGGCCAAACCAGGGTCGGCAGGGCAGGCGAAGGGCGGGGCCGTGGCTGCGAAGGCGCCTGCGACGGCGCCTGCGAAGGCGCCCACGAAGGTGGCCGCGAAGGCGCCTGAGAAGGCCCCAGCTGTGGCGGTGACGACGCGGCTGCCCCCGCCTCCCAAATCTCTTCCGGCTGACGCCGAATGGCAGGTAGCTGGGGAGAAGAGGAAGGAGGGCAAGGCGGCAAGGTCGGCCAAGCAGAGGGAGAGGCGGCGGCGGCGCAAAGAGCGAAGCGTCGCGGCGAGGTTACGTGCCCCAAAGCCCGCAGCTGTAGTGATCACACTACAGCCGGAAGCGGAGAAGAAGGGCGTGTCCTACCGCGACGTGCTCGCCAAGGCGAGGGCGGCGGTGAACCTGGAGGAGGTCGGTGTGACCAATGGCATGCGGGTAAGGGTCACTGCGACTGGGGCTCGGATGCTCGAGATCCCCGGTGCGGCCAGTGGCCCGACCGCTGACGCTCTGGCCGAAAGGCTCAGGGCGGCCTTAAATGCGGACGAGGCCCGAGTGTCCAGACCCGCCAAGTGCGCTGACTTGCGCATCCTGGGTCTGGACGACTCCGTGACGGAGCGAGAGGTGGTGGCCGCCGTGGTCAGGACTGGGGGGTGTGCCTTCGAACAGGTGAAGGTAGGCACCATCCGTCCTGACTTCACGGGGATGCGAGCCGTTACGGTGAGCTGCCCCGTATCGGCGGCCCACAAAATAGTTGGGGAGGGCCGAAGGTTCCAGGTGGGCTGGGATTCCACGCGGGTGAAACTGCTGGAACCCAGACCTCTGAGGTGCTTCCGTTGCCAAGTGGGCAACCACGTGGGGGCAAAATGCACCTCGGAGGTGGATCGCAGCAGTCATTGCTTCCGTTGTGGTCAGCCCGGTCACAAGGCCGGCTCGTGCAATGCCACGCCGCACTGCTATCTATGTGCGGCAGCTGGCAAGCCGGCCGATCACCGGGCTGGAAGCAAGGGCTGTGGTCCACCCACCAAAGCCCGGGGCAGGGGCAAGCCCTCCGCCTCCGCTACCGCCGTCACGGCCGCCGCCGCCGCCACAGCCGCCGTCGCTGCCGCCTCCACTGCCGTCGCCGCGCCGTACTCACTGCGGCAGGGCCCTCACAGGAGGCTCAGGGGGGGGCTAATATGGAGTGCCAGTAATGGCCCCATTACGCCTCCTCCAGGCGAACATCAACCACTGCGCCGCCGCTCAGGATCTGTTGCTCCAGAGCATGGCGCAGTGGTCGATTAACATCGCCGTGGTCGATTAACATCGCCGTGGTCGCTGAGCCGTACTTTGTCCCGCCCAGTGTTCACTGGGTGGAGGACCTGAGCGGCTCAGTGACCCTCATTTCGTCGGCCGCCGCCGGTACCCTGTCCCTCGAAGCCGTCAAGAGGGGACAGGGTTGCGTTGCAGCACGGTTCGGGGGGATTGTCGTGGTAGGGGTATACTTCTCCCCGAACCGAACTCTCGCCGAGTTCCACAACTCCCTTGCGGAGTTGAAAAACGTCGTCGTCGGGTTTCGTTCCCTTCCCGTGCTCGTCCTCGGGGACTTCAACGCCAAGAATGTGGCTTGGGGTTCCCGGTATACGGACACACGGGGCAGGATGGTGGAGGACTGGGCTCTGGAGACAGGCCTGGTCATCCTAAACCGGGGTTCTGTCCCCACGTGTGTGCGGATGCGGGGCGAATCAGTGGTGGACATTTCGTTCGCCAGCCCCGCTCTATTGCCACATGTTGTTGACTGGCGCGTCATAGAGGGGGTGGAGACCTATTCCGACCACCGGTACATCCGGTTTGATGTCTCCGCCCAGACCTCGAGCGCGCCGGTCCGACAGGCCCCGAGTGGTCCGCGGTGGGCGCTGAAGAAGCTGGACCGGGAGCTCCTCCTGGAAGCCTCGATCGTGCAGGCCTGGGTGTCACCACCGGACAGGCCTGCCGACATCAATGACAAGGCGGAGTGGTTCCGGGAGGCCATGTCCGAAATATGTGACGTGGCAATGCCCCGGGTCCAGCCCGGTCGCGCCTGGCGCCAGGTGTATTGGTGGTCGCCGGAGCTGACGGCTCTGCGCGAGGCGTGCGTTGCTGCGCGGCACCGGTACACCAGGCACCGCAGGCTCCGTATCCGCCCTCCGGATACGGAAGCCATTCAGGCGGAGCTGTACGAGGGGTACAGAGAGGCGAAGACCGCCCTCCGAGCGGCGATCTTGCGGGCCAGGGATCTGGCTCGCGAGGAGTCGCTGGAGACTCTAAACAGGGACCCATGGGGACGCCCTTATAAAATGGTACGGAATAAACTCCGTCCATGGGCGCCCCCGCTGACGCAGAGTCTCCGGCCCCAGCTTGTGGAGGACGTGGTGAGCGCTCTGTTCCCTTCGCGAGGGGAACATACTCCCCCGCCCATGGCTCCGCTTCCTGCGGTGCCCGTTGCGGACCACATCACCGACGACGACGACGATGCTCCGGAAGTGACCGAGGTAGAGTTGAGAGCGGCGGTACGTAGGCTGAGTGCCAAAAATGCCGCCCCAGGACCCGACGGCTTACCTGGAAGAGCCTGGGTTCTGGCCTTTGGGGCTCTCGGGCCTCGACTAGGGGGGTTCCTAAGCACATGCTTGGAGAGGGGCCAGTTCCCACTTCGTTGGTAGACGGGAAAACTGGTCCTCATTAAGAAGCCGGGGCGCCCTGCGGACTCTCCGTCCGCTTACCGACCCATCGTGCTGCTCGACGAGGTGGGCAAGCTCTTTGAAAGAGTTATTGCAGACCGCCTCGTCAGGTGGCTGGTGCAGGAGGGGCCGGATTTGGCGGAGAGCCAGTTTGGTTTCCGCAGGGGGCGCTCTACGGTGGACGCCATCATGCGCGTGCGAGCCCTCACGACGGGGGATGCTGTTGCCCGGGGTGGGGTCGTCTTGGCGGTGTCTCTAGACATCGCCAACGCCTTCAATACCCTGCCATGGAGTTGCATCAGCGAGGCACTCCGGTATCACCGGATGCCGACCTACCTCTGTCGAGTGGTTGAGGCCTATTTGACGGATAGGGCCGTCATCTACCCCGGTCATCAGGGAGAGTGGAACCGGCGAGAGATGTCGTGCGGTGTCCCACAGGGATCGGTCCTGGGGCCGCATTTGTGGGACATCGGGTACGACTGGGTGCTGCGCGCCGACCTCCCTAGCGGCGTCAGCGTGGTATGTTACGCTGACGACACGCTGGTCCTGGCGCAGGGGAGGTCGCACCAGGCGGCGGCTGAATTAGCGACACGCGGGGTTGCGATAGTCGTTGAGAGGATCCGGCAGTTGGGACTCGTGGTGGCCCTGCACAAGTCCGAGGCCATGTGTTTTCATGGTCCTCGGAATGCGCCACCGTCGGGTTCCCAAATAACGGTAGGAGGGGTTCGCATCGGAGTCGAGTCGACGATGAAGTACCTGGGACTCGTCCTCGACAGCCGGTGGAACTTCGTGGAGCATTTCCGACGTTTGGCTCCCAGACTGGAGCGGGCTGGGGCTGCCTTGAAGCGGCTCCTGCCCAATCTAGGTGGTCCAAACGCCTCCTGCCGGAGGCTTTACGCGGGGGTCGTGCGGTCCATGGCCCTTTACGGGGCACCGGTGTGGGCGCGTTCCCTGAGGCTGTGGCCAGTCCGCCGTTTGAACGCGTCCCAGAGGGTCATGGCCATTCGGCTAGTCCGGGGTTACCGCACGGTCTCCGGTGAGGCGGCGAGCCTCCTTGCCGGATTGCCGCCGTGGGATCTGGAGGCGAAAGTCCTCGCGCACGTGTGGGAGTGGCGCGAGGAGGCGAAACGCCGGGGCGTAACTCCGCTGCCGCGAGAAATCACGGTACAGCGGACAGAGCTCCGGCGGGATCTCATGGCGACATGGAGAGTGCGGCTGTCGCAGCCCAGCGCTGGGCACGCCACAATTGCGGCGATAAGTCCCCTCTTTGAGGAGTGGTTAGAGAGGCGCCACGGCGTCCTCACCTTCCGCCTGACGCAGGTCCTCACCGGACACGGTTGTTTCGGGAGGTTCCTGTTTCGCATAAGGCGGGAGGAAACGCCCGGGTGTCACCATTGTGTGGATCGCCCAGAGGACACGGTGGAGCATACAGTGGAGGTCTGCCCGGCTTGGGCAGAGCACCGCCGTGTTCTCACGGAGGCGATCGGCGGCGGCGATCTCTCGCGTCCGAGTTTGGTCCAGGGCATGGTGCGGAGCGAGAGTGCATGGGAGGCCGTCACCTCCTTCTGCGAAGCGGTAATGCTCGCAAAGGAGGAGGCGGAACGCGTGAGGGAGAGGCAACCTCACGCCCTCAGTCGCCGCAGGAGACGCCCTGGGCGGCGGGAATCGATAGCCGATTCCCGGCCACCGTAGGCGCGGGCTTGCGGACGGTGAGTAGTGGGTAGCTCGCCGTCCGGTGAGGACCAGGCCCGGGTCGACGGCGCGTTGTGTTCCACGCGCGCCTCAAAGAGATGTCAGCAAGAGATGGGGTCCAATAGGGCCGATGCCGCTGGGGTCGCGGGTTGTTTGAAAAAGATACCGTGGCCCTGGCATAGGCAACTGAAGGAACACGGGTGGGTTTTAGTCAGTAAAAGTCTGACACGCCCTTCCGCTCCACCCAGAGCGGGAGAAGTTATTTGATGATTTCCCATCCACAAAAAAAAAAAAAGGCGGTTATCAATTCGTCTGTATGTTCTTTTTTTTTTTTTTGTATGTTTGTTACGCGATTACTCAAAGACGGATGGACCGATTTGGAAAATTCTTTTTTTGTTTGAAAGTGGTGGTTTCCGAGGTGGTCCCATATAAATTTTATTAACTTTGCTCGAGGAGTTTTTGAGTTAGCTTCAATAATGCGTATATTTCCCACTTATTTTATATGGATGTTGTGATGGTGTTTTAATAACTTCCTATCACTGTTATTTACATGGCTATATCTACAATTATTGTGCTCAATTATGTATTCGAATTTGTGTGGGGTAGGTTCCACAACTAAAAAGTGAAAAATAAAAACTTTTTAGCAAAAAATAAAACCGACTTCTAAAACAAATCACTACAAAGTGAAAAATAACTTTAATTTCGGAAGTCGGTGGCAAAAAACGAAAATACAAAACCAAAGACACCGACTTCCGAAATTAAAGTTATTTTTCACTTTGTAGTGTTTTGTTTTAGAAGTCGGTTTTATTTTTTGCTAAAAAGTTTTTTTTTTGTGTACCCAGTTTTTTTCAAATGCGCCAAAACTGTTTTGTGGTCAGTTTCCAGTTCTTCAGCTACGTCGTAACTACTGATATATCTTGCTCCACTTTTTCAAAAAAACTTTTTAGCCAAAAAATAAAACCGACTTCCAAAACAAAACACTACAAAGTGAAAAATAACTTTAATTTCGGTAGTCGGTGTCTTGGGTTTTGTATTTTCGTTTTTTGCCACCGACTTCCGAAATTAAAGTTATTTTTCACTTTGTAGTGTTTTGTTTTGGAAGTCGGTTTTATTTTTTGGCTAAAAAGTTTTTATTTTTCACTTTTTAGTTGTGGATGAATGAATGAATGAATGAATGAATGCTTTATTTGCTAGAATATAGGTTATACATGGTGACGATAATTTTAGAGTTTCACTATATTCGACAAACATCAAGTCGTGCAAATATTTAGTGACAATTGGGTCAAAACAATACATATTTAAACATGCATTACATACATAATTAAAAAATATAATGTCAGCGTTATCTTATTAAATAGTCAATTAATTTCATATTGTGACTGATATATACATCAGTTAAAATTTTATTAATTTAAGTGCAATTTATTGTTATATTTAATAGGTATGTCTTTTAATAAATATTTATTTTTATTTAAATGTCACAATGGTTCAATATGATAATAAAATAAAACCATAATACGTAGGTAGTAATTGAGTACATTTAAGAGCACGATCAATATACTTATTTAATAAACTTATAATTATGACTTATGAAATATCAGAAAGATTTCAAATTTATAAAATCATCAATCGAATAAATACATCTGTCACATAGCCAACGAAAAAGTGTTCTACTAAATTCTAAATCATTAAGTGTTCTTATTGAATCCGGAAGGTTATTGAATAGCTTAACTGCCATCGCGTGGCAATTTTTTTCACACAGCTTAAGACGATTTCGCGGCACTACTAGCGGCTTTGCCGAATTTTCCTTTTTGAGAGGGCGTTAGCATCCTTTTCAAAGAGCGATGAATGATTTCGAACGTTTTTACACATTTCAAAAATGTATAGTGATGGAAATGTAAGTATCCTGTTATTTGTAAAAACTGGTTTGCAGGAGTCCTGCCCCACACTAATTCGAATACATAATTGAGCACAATAATTGTAGATATAAGTAGCCATGTAAATAACAGTGATAGAAAGTTATTAAAACACCATCATATCATCCACATAAAATAAGTGGGAAATATACGCATTATTGAAGCTAACTCAAAAACTCCCCAAGCATAGTTAATAAAATTTATATGGGACCACCTCGGAAGTATACCCTATCAAACAAAAAAAGAATTTTCTAAATCGGTCCATCCGTCTTTGAGTAATCGCGTAACAAACATACAAAAAAAAAAAAAAAACATACAGACGAATTGAGAACCTCCTCCTTTTGGAAGTCGGTTAAAAATGGCATACATTTTATCCGTAATAGGGCGACCAGAGCGACGTGCATCTTTGACATCAAAATTTCTGGATTGAAAACGCTTAAACCAAATTTGTGCTACTCTCACAGACACTACACTAGGTCCATAAACATCGCAAATTTTTTTCGCGGCTTGCGTTGCATTTTTACCTTTTTCGTAGTAAAATATTAAAATGTATCGAATTTCTTCATTAGATTCACTCATCTTGACGGTACGAAAAACAAATGAAAATCACACATTGAATGTTTACAAAAAACTATGCACAACGCCTGACAAAAACAGTATAACTCCCAAACGCAAGAGCAAAACTTTACCGCAAATATCCAACCACGGATTCTCAACCAATAACGAAATATGTAAAACACAACATAACTACCATGAAACCTCTCCCATCCTCAAGAATAGGGAGACGCAAACATCAATTATCTTGCCTCAGAACTCCACCATCTTCAAGAATAAGGAGACGCAAACTAACCTTCAGAAACTAGATGTATTAAAAGAGCCTGCTCAGGAACCAAATAGTGATCTAAATCAAAATCTGACCGAAAAAAAGGTCCTATCTCGGAGAATCTGCATATTGAGTACGAACAACTCTAACAAAATACTTACAATTGCTGAAAACACCTTAGGTCCAAACACGCAAATATGTCATTACATAAAGACAAATTGCGGAATCAAAGAAATTATGAATGGAATTGAATATAAATTGCAAAACTTTACAATAATAATAATAATAATAATAATAATATTCCACAACTATCACACAATGGAAGACTTCTGTATAGTATTAATCGGCGAGGCAGATTTCATCACAACAAATGACTCCATCAACATGATATTAGCCATAAGAGAATCACTACAAAAAGTGCAACACACAAATGTTATATTATGCGTCCCTACGTTTAAGTGCAAAAGTTATGCGAATATGTATAATTGGAGAATCGAAAATTTCAACAACCTCCTGTATCTAGATATTATGACTCATGAACATTGCTACTCTCTTGACTCAAACAAGCACTTAACGTATGACCACTCAATGTTTTCAAAGACAACAGGCGCTATCAATAACTTAGGCATGTACACAATTTTCAGGGACATTAAAGTACAAATTGAAAGTATAATACAATACAACGCCTGCAAAACACAAAATGACTACTCTGTATCATATGAAATAAGTAATCAAAATTCTGTAATTCAAACAAAAAAAGATTTAAGCTGTGATAATTTATTTCGTAAATAATTGTTTAACTATCATGCATCAAAACATTAATGGTTTGATTAATAAATCGGATATGCTATCAGTGTGCTTGGATGAATCGGCGTCAGAAGGTATGAAAGTAGATATATTGTGCATTACGGAACATAACATGAGGAAAGGTGACGAGGATTACTTAAAGATACCGAACTTTATTTTGGGAACATATTTTATGAGATGAAGTAGACATGGAGGCTCATGTATTTTAATTAAGAATGGACTGCGTTTTAAAGGTCTCGATGATATTAACAAAATGTCTATTATAAATATTATTGAATGCTCTGCTATTGAATTAATCGACCACAAAATATATATTTTATGTATTTACAGACCGCCGAGCAAAACAATCGGATCAACAAATTCTTTCTTTTTAATTCTAAGTAAAATATTACATAAGCTATGTAAAAGTAAAAAAATAATTATTTGTGGAGATTTCAACATAGATATTAAAAACAATTCAAAAACATCTATTGAGTTTGTTGAACTACTGTTAAGCTTTAATATAACCCTTCAGTTTAACCAGGTAACACGAAGCGCCAGTAATACTTGTATTACTGGCGCTTCGTGTTACCAATGTAATCAGAGATTTTGCACTCTCCGACCACACTGCACAAATAATGAAGTGTCCGGTAAAAAAGTGTAGTCCAATTGAATATTGGTATGTATATAAACGTAGTTTCACTAAAGAAAATAGATCTATATTTGCCAAGTATTTAAGTCAAATCTCGTATCACGGGGTATATGAGTCTACAGACCCCAACAGTGCCTACAATTCATTCCATGATATATTCAGCTTGATATATGACTTATGCTTTCCTATTAAAAAAAATCGCATTAATAATATCTCAAGACCTAAATGGTTATCAAAAGGAATAAGAATGTGTAGTAAGCGTAAACGCGAACTTCTTTGGACGTATAGGAAAAACTCAAACAACGATAATAAAATGAAGTTTAAAGCTTATGCAAAAAAATACAAAACAATAATTTCGCTAACAAAAATATCCCAGAACAATTATTTTATAAATACCGCTGTTAATAAATCCAAAGCAACGTGGAAAGTAATTAATGACGCTAAATATAACTATCCTAATGAGAGGTTTGAGAAACTAATAATCAATGACGAGGTACTTACTGATCCTAAGACTATGGCAAATACCTTTAATGACTATTTTGCTGACATTGTTAAAAATACTAATAATAATGTTTCTTCTGACTCAACACAATCATATTCTTCTAACTTGACATTTAACCCTAAATCAATATTTATGCCCCCAACAATTCCACCAGACATTCTTAAAATTATAACTTCTCTGCGGAATACGAATAGCACAGGTTATGACGGTATTACTACAAAGATTGTTAAGGATGTAGCAACTTTAATTGCTGCTCCTCTAAGTTATATTACCAACTTGTGTATAGAACATGGTATTTTTCCAGAGAAATTAAAATTGTCAGTAGTAAAACCAGTACATAAAAAAGATGACAAATCTTCCATCAGTAACTACAGGCCAATTGCTTTAATAACCATTTTTCTCTAAAATATTCGAAAAAAACATATATAATTGCCTCTACCCATTCTTTGAAAGTAATAACATATTTACCCCATGCCAATATGTTTTAGAAAAAATAAGTCTGTTAATATAGCAATGTATAACTTTTTACACAAAGTCCTTCTAAATATGGATACTAGGTCGCCAGCTATAGCGCTGTACATGGACATGTCAAAAGCATTTGACCGAGTCAACCATAAAATACTCTTGAATAAACTATGTGCATTTGGTGTAAGAGGTAACGTATACAAATTAATCGAATCATATCTCAGTTGCAGAAAACAGATGGTAGAATTAAAAAGAGTCTCCTTAGCTACCAGAACTGAAGAAACGGTTGTTTCTGAGGTTAGAAATATCCTTTCCGGTGTCCCTCAGGGCAGCATTTTAGGCCCACCATTTTTTCTAATTTATATAAATGACATGTCGACAGTTACAATGCACCATATGACCTTATTTGCTGACGATAGTACTATATTGTTTACCGATAATGATAGGAGTAAGATAAAACTTGATTTAAATAGCACCCTAACAACAATTATAAAATGGCTTGATGAAAATGACCTAAAAATAAACCTAGAAAAAACAAAAATCATGAATTTTAAACAGCGAACGCAACCTAATACCAATTTAAATATATGTTACTCTAAAACCAACATAGAAGAAATCGACGTAACCAAATTTCTAGGTCTCTATATTGATAGCAAAGTAAATTGGAAGCCACATATAGAGCAAGTTTGCAAAAGACTTAGTCAGAGCTCTTATGCTCTTTACAGATTAAGAAACACTGTCAGTCAGTCTGCACTACTAACTGCCTATCATGGATATGTTGCTTCAATCATACGATACGGCATCATATTTTGGGGCAACTCTGTAGAAAAAGAGCATGCTTTTAGAGCTCAAAAACGCTGTGTGAGATCGATGTGCAATTTACACCAAGTGGATTCATGCAGACCACATTTTACAAATTTAAAAATATTAACTCTCCCTAGTGTATACATATATGAAACTGTTATGTTCATAAAATCAAATCCAAACTTATTTGAATTTTGCACTAGGGCCAGACAGAAAGACAAGCTGCGCACCGTAGCCAGTAAAACAAAGCTTATGCACCAGAGCATCTTTTGTATGGGTCCACGTATCTTTAATAAACTGCCACCTTTTCTTAGAAATATGAGCGATATAAATGCCTTTAAAAAAAAACTACACGAATTATTGATAAGTAAATGCTATTACTCTATAAGAGAATTTCTAAATGACAATACATTGAATGATACTATTTTTGTAACATGACTAATTTGTAATTTGTAATTTGACATAAATATTACGCCAACTTAATCTTAATGTATTGCATGACAATTTGATGTTCCTATTGTATTTTAACTATGAACCAAACTTATAATGTGAATTTTGTATGCCTCAATGGCGGGACATAGCAGACTTACCTATATAACTAACACACCATCTTATGAACCTATGATCCACAATAAATTATTTTGAATTTGAATTTGAATTTGAACATTTTCCTAATTTGAATTTGGAATTATGTTCTTTAAAATTTAAACTTTCAATGATACCAAAACCAGCCAGATACAAATAGTATAGCCAAAGAGATTTTATTACAAGTTCATACATACTATAATGCGAAAAGACTTTTTCCCCAACCTAATATATAACGCACAGCCTCTTAAGGGGTCATTGTACTCATCATTATGAACAAGTTTTACTATGGGACCTAACCTGAAATCGCGAAAAAAAACCGGTCAAGAGCGAGTCGGACTCGCGCACCGAAGGTTCCGTACCAAAAAAAAAAGTGCTATTTAGAGACATCGTTTTATTTTTCTTTTAATCCATACATTTCTATCACACAGAATAATATCAGATTTTTCTCTATGCAAACTTCGGAGAAAAAAAGTACCGTTCCCCCTTGGAACGGTACTTTTTTACATTTCGTTTCCGTTTTTCGTTTTTTTCGTTTTCATTTCGCGTCCTAATAAAAAAAAGAAAAAATGTTAGAGAATGTGCAAACAGTAGCATCACTTCGAATTTTTAAGACCCCTTTCAGTCCCTGTTGCAATATAATAAATATAATTATATTATATTTTTATTTTGCCTCTTAAGATACAGGTCACCCTAGTTTAAGAGGCAGGGCTCACCCAATTCATGTACAGACCTACTATTACTAGATTACAGCATAGGCAATTATGTAATACTTGTCTTTACTCTTATGTCTACCAGTGTAATAATCCATCTTTTACCTAATTGTAACAACTACATGTTTTCTCGTCTGTAACTTATTTGAAATAAATTAATTTTATTATTATTTTATTATTATTATTATTTATTTCTTATTTCCAAAATATAGTTGGGCAAACGTCATCTCAAAACTATTCCTAAGTTTTCAAGCATTAGTGGTTCTTTAGATATCCAGCTGTGACAGACAGACAGACTGAGTTGCACCACAAGGGTTCCTTTTTACCATTTTGGTACGGAACCCTAAAAATCAGCGGTTCAGTACATTTTGACGAATTATGCGAACATAAATGTACTGAACAAACTGATTTTTTTGTCTTTGTATAGTAGGATACCTATCATCATGATTGTGTTAGTCTTCCCAGGTAATCATCATCTGCCTAGCCTTTTCCCAACTATGTTGGGGTCGGCTTCCAGTCTAACCGGATGCAGCTGAATCTCAGTATTTTACTAGGAGCGACTGCCTATCTGACCTCCATAACCCACTTATTGGGTAATACGATACCCCTTGGAAAGACTGGATGTCAGACTTTCGGGCTTCTGACGACCTCGACTAACAGTCAAGTACAAGACAAAGATCCAAGAATAACAGTCGGGACCAACGGCTTAACGTGCTTCCCGAAGGCATGGGGGTTCTTGATGTGTAAAGATGGTTACCCATCCACAGAAATCGATCGACCCGTGCGGCTATTATTACTTAGCCACGAGCCCCATCTTACTAGGTAATATGGTAAGTAATGGCTGTTTATCCCCTAGAAACAATCGGGAAATACATGGCCTCGCCAAACTTATAATAGCTCTGGCCAAACGTTGGGTTCATGGTTGGTTACAAGGTGTGCCATTCGTTCGAACGTTCCTCGCCGATTAGCGGCCAGTGGTGGATGAAATATCTGAACGCGCGGAGTTGACTTTTTTTTGGTACCTGTGACACTGACACAAGCCCAAGTGACACGACAGACCACAGAATGATAATACTCATTATAAGAGTGACAGACGTCAAATTTTAAAAGGTGACATTGTTGTCAAAAGTAATTTTATCGAAAAAAGTAAATAAACAATATTTTATGCTCCTAAAAACAACAGCAACAATGGAACCAAAAAAGCTGTGAGTTATTATTAGTTTATTGTACATATTTCTTACTTAGTTTCAAAAAATAAAATCGGCATAATTTAGGGTCATATTTTGTTATATTACAGCCTCAGGAGCACAGGCGCCCAAATTAACTTCTTAATTAATTACATGTCAACTCATAAAAACTTTGCTAACGCTATTTACGACGGTAAGCTCGGCGTAAAGAGTATTGATGAAGAGTGGACGTATCTCCGAGGTTTACTGAAACAACACGGGCCTGATAAATCCATTGAGCGGTGGAAGCAGGCAAGTAACAGCTTATTATTTAAGTAAGAATCTTATTATACACTGGTCAAATTACTTTGTGAGTAAGAAGAGTAGAAAAAGTTAAATTTTTCCTTTATAAAACCATTGTTATCATGAGATATTTCATAGTCTATTAATTAACACGTTAACTGCCATGTCAGGCACCGGTGCTTGACAGACATAGCACCTGTTAAGGCCATGTCAGTCCCGGGTGACTGACGCCACAGTATATAATTTAGATACAAATAATATATAATTTATAATTAATTAATATAATATATAATTTACAAAATACCTGACATGGCCCAATAGCTATGTTTTGTTTCGTTTGGGCCTCGTCAGGCACATATGCCAGACATTTTATTTTTTTGCTTTATTTTACATTATAATCACCGGAAACAAATTAAAATAGTCATATAATGTGATTTACTTGAATATACAACCAAAAAACAAAAATAAAAAAAAACGTCATCAAAATTTTACTATGGCAGTTAACGTGTTAATCATGTCTCTTTCTGTTCTATTCCTGAAATCTTGTGTCACTGTTATGGAAAAATATAATCTAGAAACATGAAAGTTATATCCAGTTTTTGGTGCTGTCCCACTGGCTGCTATAAGGCATCCCTCCATTCCTTTCCCCCAATTTTCCATTCTTTTCCTTTTCTGTTTCCTCCATCTGTCCTCATTCTGCACTACTTCTTTCCAATTGTTTAAAACTGTCCCATGATTTCTACAATAGAATAGAATATAATATATTTATTTGCTTTAACACATGGTACATTGAGGTCCTATTATTAGAATTATGATCTTACATGTTTCGCCATGGACTGGCATACATATATTTAAACATTTTAAATGTAAAGATTTAAACAACACATTAATTTGGACCGTGTTATGTAAAAGGCAGCTATGTCAGGAAAAGTACAAACAGAGTTATAAGCATTTTGCTTGCACCATGGATGCATAGACATGGCTGCATTTGACGGCTCATATCTCCGTGATAAATAGAGATATTGACATGGCTGTTTTTGCAAAAAATCTTGAATGTCTGTGTGAACTTAGTATGGTTGTGTTTATAACTCATTTTTGGAAAAAAGTGCCATATGGCTGCTTTCTGCATAATTAGGTCCATTTGTTGTGTGGTTTACCACGGCTTCATGAAAACAAGTGTTTGTTATATGGCTTATTTGCTTGCTTTCCTAGACATGGCGTGACATAAAAAGGAAGGCCCGTAAAGAACAAGCCGAGATATCAGCCAAGACATCTGTGAAACTGGAGAAGGATCAGAACCCTCCCGTAGTGGCAGAATCAACGATAAAGGTGCTTGACACAATAGGACGGGAGATACCACCGGAGTGCAAAGTGAAGATAAAGCCTATGAGAGAAGTATGGATGATGAGTATCTAATTATATTTCTTTTATGAACATAAAACCCCTTTAAGGCAAAAGGTTTGATTTGGGCACTGGCCATTCTACCCCATCGCTAGTAGGTCATCCAGAAAGTTGAAGAAAGTGCAAAAAACTCTATGGATACTGTTTTAAATTAAGTTATATTAATAAACATAGATTACATGATCCGGCCGCCTCAGGCTAAATAAAAACCAAGACATAGCGCTTTCAACAGTGACATGGAGCCGGTATTCAACAGTCACATGTGTGTACTTAGTGAGGTGTAGTTTGGTGTAAATGTGTGTGTGTTAGCGTGTATGCACAGAGCGAGGTGTAGTTTTGCGCATGCTTCACTGTATGCAGCACTATGTCTTGGTTTTTTATTTAGTCAGAGGAGTCAACAAGGAAAATAACTTTTTATCGTCGAGCTTATAGCAAACTAGCTTCAGCCCGCGACTTCGCCTGCGTTGTAGTCAACTATCTATATAAAACATACATTATGGCACTCGGCAATAGTGTAGCTTTCTGCCAGTGACTGAATTTTCGAAATTGGTTTGCACTGATCCAATTTCGAAATTCGATTCGATTTTCCACAGATTACCTCCTACATCCAAAACTTAGAAAGTTTACCTTTTTATAATATTAATATAGAAAATAGATTTAACTGATCAGTAATAAATTTTCAGGTCAAATATATGGCTGTACGTCGGCGTCGCCGCTATCTGGCCGCCGACCCATCCCCTAAAGGAGACCTATTACAAGTACAGAATCAAACAAATACACTTCTACAGGTAAATAAAATACATAACGAACAGGCTACAATAAAAAATCAATCAATCTGCCTGGCCTTTTCCCAACTATGTTGGGGTCGGCTTCCAGTCTAACCGTATGCAGATAAATACCAGTATTTTACATGGAGCGACTGCCTATCTGACCTCCACAACCCAGTTACTGGGTAATACGATACCCCTTGGTAAGACTGGTAGTCAGACTTTCGGGCTTCTGACGACCCGTAACGACTGTCAAAGATCCAAGAATGACAGCCGGGACCAACAGCTTAACGTGCTTTCCGAGACACGGAGGAGTCTCGATATGAAAAGATGGTCACCCATCCACAGACCAACCCCGGCAAGCGTACCTTAACCTGATGGATCGACCCCTGCGGCTGTTATTACATAGCCACGAGCTCCTCGACAGGCTACAATACCTAGCCGTAAATATGACACACCGAGCTTTAGAAAGAGACTCACACACGGAATAGAAAAAACAAGTGGAAGTGCCTGCGCAAAATTTGTAAAATAATAACAACCTTCGGCTGTTGTAATAAGTCTTAATTTTGTATGAATAACAAATTCCACTTTGACGAAAGGCTTATTTGTTGTTCATAGAAAATGAAGACTTATTACAAGTTTCGAAGGTTGTTATTATTTTACATATTTTTTAGCATAATTGTGACACGCGCACGATAGCTGCGTTGGTACTTCCACTTGTTTTTTTTATTCCGTGGTCACACAAGTATGGGTGACAGAGACAACGCTCTGCAGACGAACTTTTTTTGATACTCGATGTATCATTTATTGAATCACCAGAGAGCCTCCCATCTGGGCACCAGTTACCGTGGCCTACTTGGAAAACCTTAAGGGAAGAGCGCCAGGGTAGCCCGCGAAATTCAAATTTTCTTACCGTTTTTGCTATTTGCAAGTCAGTATTAAGTCGTATGTTGATAAAAGTATGATTCGCGACCGTAACATATGCTTTTTACAGATTTATTAGAATCGGTAATATAACTCCTTAAGACGCCCCCGAAGCATGGGTATTTCATACAAACGAAATACCAAAATAATGTGTAAATCAAACATATTCTAAAGGTATTTGGGAACCTAGATATTCTGTAATCCAATCGGAATAAATACACACTACCTTATGAATATGTTTGATTTACAAATTATTTTGGTATTTCGTTTGTATGAACTACGCATGCTTCGTGGGCCTCTTAAGGCGAAAGCGCCAGGATAGCCCGCGAAATGCAAAATTTCTTACGTTTTTTGCAATTTGCAAGGTTGCATGTTGATAAAAATGTGATTCGCGACCGTAACAACTAAGTATTTATAGAATTAAAATCATTAAAGTCATCAATATAACTCCTTAAGACGCCCCCGGAGCATGAGTATTTCATACAAACGAAATACCAAAATAATTGGTAAGTCAAACATATTCTAATTACAGAATATCTAGGTTCCCAATCATATATTAGATAAGAACATCGATTTAAACAGGAAATATGAGAAAAATAAGTTTTCTATAGACATTTTTAATTCTTCATAATCTTGTCTTCAAATCAGTGTCCTTTCAAAATATATCTTTGGGAACCTAGATATTCTGTAATCCAATCGGAATAAATACACACTACCTTAAGAATATGTTTGATTTACAAATTATTTTGGTATTTCGTTTGTATGAACTACGCATGCTTCGTGGGGTTCTTAAGACGTAGAACATTATCATTCAAGTAATCCTATTAAATGACTATTTCATGAACACTTGATATTTGAGTGTTACACTAACTTAAGGAGTTGTATTACTGATTCTAATGATTATAATTCTACCGCCGTAAGGAAAAAGGAAATATTGAAATGGAGAAAAAAAAAATATTTTGTCCTCTTTAAACTATAAGATACAAAGGCAGATGCGTCTTTTAATAGGAAGAATGTACTCATGATAAGAAACAACTTTTACTAAGGGACCAAACCTGAAATCGCGAAAAAAAATCAGCTGTCCCATACGTTCATGTTCGCATAACTCGTCAAAATGTAAGGAGCAGCTGATTTTTTCTGCTGCCCCATAGTAAAAGTTGTTTGTTACCGTTATTTTTTTATTTTATTTGATACGGGTTTGCTCTTGACTATAGTCTAAGTCAGAGGTGACAGAGACAAAGCCTACGATGGAGTGAGCTTACCCAGAAGAAGCCTGTTCACTCTAACTTTGAAGAGATTCTGGTTGTAAGCGTTCGGGAACACAGACGCAGGTAGTGCGTTCCACTCGTTTGCCGTGCGTATTATGAAAGATGTTTGGAAGCGCTTATTACGAATTGGTGGAATGGCAACTAGGTATGGATGGTAACTGGCAGTGCGTCTAGATGATCGATGGTAGAAGGGGGCCGGTGGAATGAGGTTGTCGAGTTCCTGAGCACACTCACCAAAGTACAGTCTATAATAGAAGACCGACAAGCAGCCAACCTTGCGGCGATGAGCCAAGCTGTGGAGCTTGGCATTCACCAGTCACCAGTTTCACGTCACCAATGAGCCTCTTAGCTCTGCGTTCCACTGAGTCAAGCGCAGCAAGTTGGTATTTAGCTGAGCCATCCCAAAGGTGACTGCAATTTAGTTTAGTAATTGTATCGGTCATTAATTACCAGTCACCCTATATATTTTTTCGTATTAAGAAGGAAAGGAAAAAGAGAAAGGAGAAGGAGGAGGAGGAGTGGGAGGAGGAAGGTTGGGTAGTGTAACCATCCCAGCTGTGAAGAAGTAATTTTAATCCTCATCAGCCTTCAGCAGTCCACTGTTGGACAGATGCCTCTCAAACCGCACGCCATTTAACTAGATCTTTACTCCATCGGTTTAGGTAATTCAATAAAGGTAAACAAAAAAAAAAAAAAACACGTGACGTGGTTAACCGACTGAACGTAATACCTGTCACTTCAGTTGTCATGCTACGTCACAGTTGTACTCTTCAATTCAGCAATGTTATAATTCGTTGTGCCTGTCTTCTTGGGCTCTTTACAATAGATAGACCCGAAACATAGCTTGCTTCATAGCTATGAGCCAAGCTTGCCGCCGCAAGGTTGCTTGCTTGTCGGTCTTCTACAGATTGTACTTCGGAGAGTGTGCCCGAGAACTCCACGACCTCATTCCACCCTTCTACCATCTACCATCCCTTACATACTTCCCTTACTTTCCATCCCATACTTCCCTTCTACCATCGGACATCTAGAAGCACTGCCAGTTACCATCCCTACCTGGTTACTATTCCACCAATTCGCACTAAGCGCTTCCAAATGTCTTTTATAATGCGCACAGCAAAGGAGTGGAACTCACTACCTGCGTCTGTGTTTCCGAACGCATACAACCCTAATCTGTTCAAAGTGAGAGTGAACAGGCTTCTTCTAGGTAGGCTCAGTCCATCGTCGACTTTGTCTCTGTCACCTCTGACCTAGACTAGAGTCAAGAGCAAACCCATCACAAAAAAAAGACACATTTTTTAAATGTCATTTCTTTTTCAGAAACTATGTGAATTGATAGCGGAACAAAATTCAGTACTAAAGGAAAGAAATCAGATCGAAAGGAGAAAATTGTAGGTATTTAAAATAGTCATAATTCAGACACTTGTTCAGAAACTTTAAACTGTAACATTTTTTTTGTTCACAGGTTCTACAGAAAGAGGAGAAGATAGTGGAATAATTTATTGATTTTATTTAAATGTTACAATTTATAATTAAGTTTAATAAATAAATTTAAGTTGACATCTATTTTTATTGTTATATTTCCTTCGTCTAAACTGGCTTGGAATCCCGTTTGTGAGTGTTACGAAAATATCTAAGAAACTAGACGTCCTAGGTCAAAAATAATTAAATTTTCATCATCCCCTTGTGTCACATCGCCCGGGGTATTTGTCGATGACCTTACCGTGACTTGTAAAAGTAAAAAAAATGTAGGCGCAGTTTGAGTCCGCGCCGAGCCATTATATTTGTTCGACACTAGACATAGTAGGCTCATTGCATTCCTTATAAAGTAAGCTTTCACCGGTTATGATATTTTTCAGTTCAATCTGCCTAGCCTTTTCCCAAATATGTTGGGGTCGGCTTCCAGTCTAACCGGATGCAGCTGAATACCAGTATTTTACATGGAGCGACTGCCTATCTGACCTCCACAACCCAGTTACTGGGTAATACGATACCCCTTGGTAAGACGGGTTGTCAGACTTTCGGGCTTCTGACGACCCGTAACGACTGTCAAAGATCGACGAATAACAGCCGGGACCAACGGCTTAACGTGATTTCCGAGGCACGGAGGAGTCTCGGTATGAAAAGATGGTCACCCATCCGCAGACCAACCCCGGCAAGCGTAGCTTAACCTGGTGGATCGACCCGTGCGGCTGTTATTACTTAGCCACGAGTTCTGCCTATATAAAACGACATCTTAAACTTTGCTATTTGCAACAGATATTCTTACGGTATCTGACACTGCCGTAGCTATTGTATTGGCTCGGCATTAGACTGTTTAGGTTCATTGCATACCTTTTGATGCAAGCTTTCTTTGACTGGGGATTTTTTCATTTCTGAGCAGATTTACGGCCGATATGCGTCTCATATCGGCCGTAAATCTCAGATGTTGTCACATCTGACATTATTTTGCTATTGTCAATTTCATATTAATTTTTAACCCTGTTTTGGCGAATATTTATGTTGTTTCTCTTTAGGTCTTGGTAGTGCTTTTTCAACTCTTGACAAAGACACCAAAATAACTGATCTAGCTAAACCAAGCTAAACACGTTTTTGCGCTATACGAATTGATATTTCGACACACAGTGAAAAGTACAGGTGTGACGTCATAGGTAAATATTATCCAGCCTTAATATTGTTATAAATACGACCTATCTTTTGAATGCTTTTGGGGTGGTTTAGGATCTACCTCCTAGTTGTCCACCCCGGGCAATGGCACCACAGGCTAACGATCCCACTTAGGCTCTGCAAGGGGCCGCCTGGCTCGCGACCACCATTCCACAGGAGTCCGGCGCCAAGCAGCTTGCTGTGTTCCGTCGGTGTGTGGGAGTGCCAGTGCCTTTGGGGGAGAAGGAGATTGTCAGTTGCGCTGTTTGGAACCGGTCTTGGACTCAGTCAGCTAGCCGGGTAACTCATTTTGGAGGGTAGCGGGATCCGAAGCACGGTGCCAGCCGTTGGCCGACCGCAGTCAGTAGGGTGCCCAAGTAGCACACCAGCCAAGTGCCAAAGGCTGCCCCGCTAACTCGCTATAAAGCTACAAGTACGCGGCGGGCCTATCTCACTGGGCCAATTCAGTAGGACTGCCGCGGTCAGAAGGTATAAGAGTTACGCGTTAGAAAGAGAGGCAACTTGTAGGTGAATATAACTGTAGGTAATAAGCGTTGTGCAACCTGAATTGCACTTTATAGTGTCGTAGCACGAGTCGAATTTTATTTAAATTATGATTTTGCGGAGTTTTCCATCTGAATTAATCTGTGCTGTAGCGAATATACAGCGATATAGGTTACATTCGCTAAATAGCGCATTAGCTAAATAGCGAGTATAGCTTACTTATAGAAAATAATTTAATTTAATGTTTTGTGTTGCGTAATGTACAGACGCCAGCAGGTCAACCTACCCGAAACTGTCAGATTTTCCCAATCAACCTTGAACCTAATGCTTTAGCAATAAAGTCGAAAATCTATTAAAGAAATCTGACAGATTGTAGTAGCTTGATGTGCTGGGTCTGTACCATGCGCAGTGTTGTATAGATTCAATTTTTATTTAACTGAACAGACAGCTGTGCTGCTGGGGAGTTTGTTGCGCCACTTCTCCCCAGCTAAAGCACTAGGAAGTGGTGAAGGGCGGGCGTTTTGGGGGACTGTCTTATGTAATTTTGACGTTCGAAAAGTGCTGATTCTCAGCCTAGTTTGAATAAATAACTTTTGATTTTGATTTGATTGAATAATATTTTCGAGACTACCAGTTTAATTGAGCAGCATTGTATTTCTCGGAGAGACTACGGGTAATAAACGCCATTATTTAGAGCATTTATGCCGAAATAATCATTCATATTTAATTTATAACGAAACTGAACAATTACTAAATGTACCTCGTTAATCGTATACTCAACCTCCTTCATACATACACACACTAGCATACGACACACAAGGAGGCTTTCCTACACTCTACAACTCTAAATTATTAATACTTTAATACTCTGGATTAGTTATGTCTTGTATACAGTTAAATGTATAATCTGTAAGGGAAGAGCGCTGCTGTCTGTAATACAGATATTAAGTTATCTAGCTCAGACACAGATGTTCACTGAATTGTATTTATTGTTAAGCTGCATCGATCACTAATAAACAACTAGATGCACAATGCCATACAAAAATTCTCTTAAAACGGTCGCCAATTGTCTTTACCTACTTCTAGTTGAAATAAATATACGTTAATGTAAATTCAACCATAAGTGCAATGTTTAAAGTTGTATTCACAAAGCCGTTACGACCGGTGCTTGCTAGTCAGCATACATCAAAACAAATTCAACCTTACTTACAATGTTTTAAAATCAGAGTTACAGTGCGAAAAAAAAAAAACAATAGATTTTACGACCGAGGCTCACCGCTAGGACAAAGGCATGAGTAGAGTCGAATTGTCCAATATTTTTTTGTTTATATTAGGTTGGGGAAAAAGTCTTTTCGCATTATAGTATGTATGAACTTGTAATAAAATCTCTTTGGCTATACTGTTTGTATCTGGCTGGTTTTGGTATCATTGAAAGTTTAAATTTTAAAGAACATAATTCCAAATTCAAAATAGGAAAATGTGTGATTTTCATTTGTTTTTCGTACCGTCAAGATGAGTGAATCTAATGAAGAAATTCGATACATTTTAAAATTTTACTACAAAAAAAGGTAAAAATGCAACGCAAGCCGCGAAAAAAATTTGCGATGTTTTGATGATGCGAGAGTAGCACAAATTTGGTTTAAGCGTTTTCAATCCGGAAATTTTGATGTCAAAGATGGACGTCGCTCTGGTCGCCCTATTACGGATAAAATGGATGCCATTTTTGAAAAAGTGGAGCAAGATCGGCATATCAGTAGTTACGACGTAGCTGAAGAACTGGAAATTGACCACAAAACAGTTTTGGCGCATTTGAAAAAAACTGGGTACACAAAAAAGCTCGACATTTGGGTACCTCACGAGCTCACTGAAAGAAACCTAATGAACCGTGTACTCATTTGTGATTCTTTATTACGACGTAATGAAACCGAACCATTTTTGAAGAAGCTGATAACTGGTGATGAAAAGTGGATCACGTATGACAAGAACGTGCGAAAAAGGTCGTGGTCAAAGGCCAGTCAGGCTTCACAGACTGTGGCGAAACCCGGGTTAACTCGCAACAAGGTGATGCTGTGTGTGTGGTGGGATTGGAAGGGCATTATTCAATATGAGCTGTTACCACCAGGCAGGACCATCGATTCTGAACTCTATTGCGAACAACTGATGAGATTAAAGCAAGAAGTTGAGAGAAAGCGGCCGGAATTAATCAACAGAAGGGGTGTGGTTTTTCATCATGATAACGCTAGACCTCACACATCTTTAGCCACTCAGCAAAAATTAAGAGAGTTTGGCTGGGAGGTGTTAATGCATCCGCCGTATAGTCCTGACCTTGCACCTTCAGATTTCCACCTGTTTCGGTCTCGAAACAGGTGGAAATCTGAACGAGAGGACGAGAGGACTGCCAAAACCACTTGTCGCGGTATTTTGACCAGAAGTCCCAAAATTTCTATAGCAATGGGATCATGTCCCTACCTACAAGATGGCAAAAAGTTATCGAACAAACTGGTACCTACATACTTTAGTTAAATGTAAATAAACTATATTACAAAATGTTTTGAATTTTCTTAAAAAAATGCGAAGAAACTTTTTCCCCAACCTATTATATTATTATAAAGGTATTTTTTTAAAGCTTGTTAAGCTTAATGTGTTAAAAAAAGTGTACGTAATAAAACACATTTTATTCTCTTCTTTGGTGTATTATGTGTAATCATTATATTATAATTTACCTGATTGGATCGATCACTAATAAAGAACATACACAATACACAATCAGCGCAAAACAAGTCCTTACCGAATGAATGCCCACTTGGACGGGTACGTTTGAATTACATTAGCGTATATTTATTTCAACTACAATTACGTAAACACAATTGGCGACGAGAACTTTTGCATGGGATTGTGTTACTATAATATTTATAGAAACAGTAAACAAGTCTCATTAAACAAAAAAAAAAAAAAAAATCGTAAGTAACTTTAATAATAATAAAAAAAGAAACAATAGCGTCTCTACAAATGGAACAGAATCAACGCACATAACCCGAACAATTTAAGCGGGCATGCGATAGTATGATTACTACGTTTACTGAGAGTCTTTACAATTGAGATGCTTTATAACTCCTCCTGTTTATTACGACTTAATTAAAAAAATGTTTTTACGACGATTTCCTGAGAAAATATTAGTATTTACAATACAGTGATAACAATTATATATTGATAATATTAATAGTTACCGAAAATATGAAACTCCATCTTTTTTTTGCGTCCTGGAAGTGTGATTTTCGCACTTTTTAAACGAGCACTGTGTCATGCTTACTGTCGGATCGTTCAAATGCTACTAGAGTAAAAGTAAACCAAAATGTTAAATTTGGTGGACTTTCGGTGAGGACATTTTTTGCCGCTGATTGTGTATCTAGTTGTTTATTAGAGATCGATGTTAAGCTGTATCTAAAAGTGTTTGTAACCTAGAAATTAAGATATTCTTTGCTTGGTTGAAATAAATTATTATTATTATTATTTGGATATCGCACAGAAATCTCAATGTTTTGACATGTCGCCACGTTAGCAGATTGCACCCGTGCGAAGCAAGGACGGGTCACTAAAATAAAATAAATAAAAAACTCAAGTAAAAGCATCCATGTGTTTATTGTACTGCGTATAAAATACAGAAGAATCTTCTTATTATAATTTAAACCTTGGAACAGCATCTGCAACAAAAACATTTCTTTTATCTATACTCATAACGTAAAATTCTGATTATGAATTCAAAAATAGTACCATAATGGCAGACTTTATGCATGTACAGACGCCAGCACATCAAGCTACTACAATCTGTCAAATTTCCAAGTGGATGGCCAAATCCGAAACTGAGGAATAGCGTATGCACATAAATGTACTGAACAGCTGATTTCTTTTTCGGGATTTCAGGTTTGGTCCCATCGTAAAAGTTGTTCATAATGATGAGTACAATGACCACATAAGAGGTTGTGCGTTATTTAAGTTACACCTTGAAAATATGTATATTCTTCTGTACGTGTATTTGTCACCTAACTCCTCCTAAACGGCTGGACCGATTTCGATGAAATTTTGTGTGTATATTTCAATGGGTTCCTGGATGGTTTGAAAACACAATTGGATCGGTAGGTGGCGCTGCTTTTGTAGGGTAGTACGAAGTTCGCCAGGTTAGCTAGTATATAAATATAAATCAATTGTCGTGCATTAGTCTCGCAAAAACTCGACCTATTTGATTTTTTTTTTGCTCGCCTCATTACTGGGGTGGTTTAGGAAGGAACAGCCGAAAAATTGAAATTTAAAATTTGACAGGACAACGTCTGACGTATCAGATAGTAAAAAAAAGGAAGAGCTCACTGGGCTTCAAAACATTCGTCCGCATCGCTGTCAAAGGGAAAAGTGCCCAAAAGCTGGCAAGCATTGCTGTGTTGGATGGCCAATGCTGATTCTTTAGGCTAAAAATAGATCAGCCCTCTGATCCCGTGAAGAGTCTGAACTTAATTACTAATTTATTACATTCTGAAGCTACCTCACTGCCTCACTCTGAAGCATATCAGTTTAAAATAATGATTTTCACAAATCAACAAAACAAAATGTTCTCAATGTGTTATATTTATGCGTTCCAATATCATCATCATGTGCCTAGCCATTTCCCAACTGTGTTGAGGTCGGCTTCCAGTCTAACCGGAGGCAGTTGAATACCAGTATTTTACATGGAGCGACTGCCTGTCCGACCTCCACAACCCAGTTGCTGGGTAACACGCGGTAAGACTGGTCAATTAAAGTAAAACATTAGATTATTTTTAAGTGACGTTTTATGGGTAAAATTCTAAATCGTAAGCGTTTCATTGGAATATGAATATAGTTCATAAAAAATAATGGATCTTTGACAGTCGTTACGGGTCGTGAGAAGCCCGAAAGTCTGACAACCAGTCTTACCAACGGGTTTTCTGCGCCTTAAATAATACTGACCTATTTCAAGCCCTGTTCATTGGTGAACATTCCTGTTGAAGCCAAGTTAGGTCTTCATTGAGTCCTCGCTGCTTTAGAATAGGCCCCAGAGTGTCCAACACACGCTTGTGGTAAGCGTTGATGTAGGATAGCTGTAACAAATTGTATAAAAATTAATAACTCCGTAGGAATTTAAGAAAATAAAAGACCTAGTTATATTTCTTCATTGCTGATGACATTGTGCTGATTGCCGAGAACGGCTTAGAGGTCCAGAGCAGATTGGAGGTGTGGTGGGAAAGACTCGAGACCGTTGGCCTGAGAGTAAGTCAGACCAAAACTGAGTATCTGTTTTGTGATTTTGGCGGCCTCTCCAGTCCTGTGCCCATATCTCTCACCGGAACGCCCTTATCGATCTGTTCCGACTTTCGGTACCTCGGGTCGCTTGTCCAAGGAGATGGCGAAGTAGACCGAGACGTAACGCAGCGGATCAACTCAGGATGGATGAAATGGCGACAGGTCACAGGAACAACTTGCGACCCACGGATGCCCCTCAAGTTAAAGGGGAAAATTTATAAGTCATTTATAAGTCAATGACCCCTTAAGAGGTTCTGCGTTATTTAAGTTACAAAGTATAGGTAGGTACTTACCTCAAAATCAGAAAGCATTTTAACATCAATGCATTCCTTCTGATGTGGTACTAGAGTGAGTGTGTTGAATCCCATCACTCCACGACCGTCGTAGTCGCCTTCTAAGCCGCTAGCCTGAAAATAAGTACTTAAACGTTAATTTTTCAATAGGGATGCCCGAACTTTGACAGCATATAGCGGCCATCTTGGTAAAGTGCCAGCTGTCAAATTTGGTAAGAATATTTATTTAGTCTTGACATGTCACCACGGTACGCTACGAGCTTCAACAACGCGTTGAAATTGTTAAAATTTATTATCATAATCAGTGCTCTGTTCGCCTAACGTTCCGTGGCATTTTCATTTCGCGTGGTGGCTACATCAACTGGCCACCGAGATCGTGTGGCTTAACTCCGCTAGACTACATTGTCAAGCTACGTGATATCTCGGGTCTATGTAGACAAACCACGGACAATTGCCGCCCTGAAGGCGCTACATAACGGAAGATGTCGTCCAAAATTGGTCCACCAGGATACACCACCTGCAGCGGAGCCACGGCCGCCATTTGGCCGAAATTTCATGCATAATGTATTCGAATGTCCTTTAAAATAAAAATAAAAATGACGCAATATACAATGTCAAATTAAATTAGCTAGCGAAACTCCGCAGACGTGATGGGTATCGAATTATCGATATCTAAATATGACAAAATAAATTATTTTTTTATGGGTCAATGACCGCATTGTGTGAGTTGATAAAAATCTGTTTTATTATGTTGACATAAATATCGATACCCATCACGTCTGTGAAGTTTATACTCTATTCCCTCGTAACTCCTAAACTACTCGTCGTGTTTTTTAAGCAGAAGTTTATATTCGTACATACAAATTTGAATCTCATACGAATATGAACATTAATTTTATATGAATAATTATTCAATTAATCAAACATTTTAATTACCAATTTGAAAGCTTACTTTAATTAGCAATCTTAAGTCAAAGTGCGGTCTGTGAATCTTGAAAGGACACTTACACACATTATAAGGAGTTTCAAAATTCTATAGAAAACTTATTTTTCTCATATTTCATATTTAAATCGAGTGATCTTGTTTAATATATGTATACACAGTCTGGCCATAAATACTGTTATAATTAAAAATAAGAAATATTACATTTGAATTTGGAATCTGTAATTTTTATACGATTGTTCATTGAGTTTTCTAATTTTGGCGCCAATACATTGTACAATATTTTGCGATATTAAAATGGAGTGGGGTGATAAAGAGAATCGAATCACTGTGATTGCATTACACAAAGTTGGTATGGAGCCAAATGCAATTTATAAAACTCTCTATACGCTTGGTATTAGTCAAATGTTTGTGTACCGGGCTATTAATAGGTATGCATAATGAGACCTCCTCTGTTTGTGACAGGAAAAGATCTGGCCGTCCACGTAGTGTTCGTACGAAAAAGGTGGTCAAAGCAGTAAGGGAAAGAATTCAAAGAAATCCTGTCCGAAAGCAAAAGATTTTATCTCGGGAGATGAAGATAGCACCCAGAACCATGTCGCGTATTTTAAAAGATGACTTAGGACTTGCAGCCTATAAGAGGCGCACTGGTCACTTTTTACCTGATGATTTAAAAAAGAATAGGGTGGTAAAATCGAAACAACTACTGAAGCGGTACGCAAAGGGAGGTCACAGAAAAATTTTGTTTACGGATGGGAAAATCTTTACAAATGAGCAACATTTTAACAAACAAAATTACCGTATTGACTGGCCTGTTGGTCTAGTGGTTAGTGGCCCTGACTGCTATGCCGGAGGTCGTGGGTTCGATTCCCACCCAGGACAAATGTTTGTGTGATGAGCATGATCATTTGTTCTGTGTCTGGGTGTAATTTATCTATATATGTATGTATTTAGAAATATATAAGTATGTTTATCAGTTGTCTAGTACTCATAACACAAGCTCTGCTTAGCTTGAGGCTAGACGGCGTTGTGTGATAGTTGTGGAATATTATTATATTATTATTATATTATTATATTTATGCTCAAAGCTCTAAGGAAGCTTCCCAATTAGTCGACAGAGTGCAACGTGGGCATTATCCGACTTCAGTAATGGTTTGGTGGGGTGTTAGCTACGAAGGAGTGACTGAGCCATAGCCATTTGTGAAAAAGGTATCAAAACATCGGCACAAGTAAAGTAAAAGTAAAAGTAAAAATTCATTTATTTTCCACACTAATTCAAACAGTACAGATATTATTAAAATAAATGGAGTGGACTGGAGCCTAAACTAGGGCAGCCCTGTATTTCAGGACTCCAGGTCTTCCTCCCGCGGCGAGTAAGTTGGTACAATTTATTAATGAGTGACCACTATTAGAGATGTAATTAATATATATTGTGTGTGTTTGTGTGAGCGTGTTCGTGTGGGTGCGTGCGTGGGTGTGCTGTGTGTGTGTATGTGTGTGTGTTGTGTGTGTGATGAGTGAGAGTACGGTTGCGCGCATCTGTGTTTTTGTGAGTATGTATATATGTATGCGTGGTTATGGATGAGTGAGCTTTGACTACTCTTGATTTACTACGGACAGAACAGAGAAGTTATTTAGAAATTATAAGTAAGGATTCCGTGTCATTGTAATTTAAATTTAGAAGATATTTTTGGATAATAGATTTACATTCATGCGAGTTTAAGTTTTTTTTAAGTGTATCAAGATACCATTCTTGAGAAGGTAGTTAAGCCCCTTAACAACACCATGTTCGATAACCAAGTATGGTCCTTCCAACAAGACTCGGCGCCGGGTCATAAAGCTCGGTCCACGCAGTCTTGGTTGGAAGTGAACGTTTCGGACTTCATCAGAGCTGAAGACTGGCCGTCGTCTAGTCCCGATCTTAATCCGCGATTATGATTTATGGTCAGTTTTAGAGAGTATGGCTTGCTCTAAACGCCATGATAATTTGGAGTCCCTAAAACAATCCATACGATTGGCAGTGAAGAATTTTCCCATGGAAAGAGTGCGTGCTTCTATTGATAACTGGCCTCAACGTTTAAAGGACTGTATTGCAGCCAATGGAGACCACTTCGAATAAGCTTTTTATATTTTAAATTGTTTTATATTTATGTATTAAACTAACACACTGTAACAGTAATAAATATTATTTGCCATAAAAAAAAAAATTTTTTTCTTCGTGACAATATTTATGGCAAGACTAGGTATTTGGGAACCTAGACATTTCGTAATCCAATCGGAATAAATACAAACTACCTTACAAATATGTTTGATTTACAAATTATTTTGGTATTTCGTTTGTATGAACTACGCATGCTCCTATTAATTACGTTAGCTCCTATTAATTACGTAGGGGGGCCTATTAATTACGTTAGTTAAAAATAATCAATAATTAAATTTAATTGACCAGTCTTACCCAGGGATATCGTATTACCCAGTAACTGGGATTTGGAGGTCAGATAGGCGGTCGCTCCATGTAAAATTCTGGTATTCAGCTGCATCCGGTAAGACTGGAAACCGACCCCATTGACATTTGATAAACTCAAAAGGACTATTACCTTGGGGTGTTTGGTATCCTTAGTGACTTGGATGATTTCCACCAAGTCCTCATGACGAATGCCGAAAGATCCCACCTTGTAGTAGCCTGGCTCTGAAAATATTATATTTGAGTCATATAAAAGCATTTACCTACACTCATATAGTAATGTTCTGATTATTAATTCAAAAATAGTACCATAATGACATACTTTATGCATGTACAACTCAAACAAAATTAAAAAGTGTTATTCTTAATAATATAATGCTATAAAATTACTTTTTTACTATTAAAGTACACTTGGGATTGACCAAGGAGTTTTCAATTCGATTTTTATCATTGTATATGGAGACCGGCGCAAGGGCGCATGCGCGGTTGACCGATGACAGCTCCGTAACCATAGTAAAGTAATCCACGTTACTATGGTTGCGGAGCCATTATTGTGTTTGTTCAGTTTTTGCAAACTTTTTTATTTATTTAAATAGGTAACTATTTATTGCATGAGTGTAGAGAAAGTACGTGTATGAAACTGCACGTAACTGGGTATTAAAACACGAGAGTGTTCACTTAATACCCCTCATTATGCAACAGATTCATAAACTACTATTTTTCAATTATAGCAACTTTGAATGCACGCTGTCAATGTTAAATGAACTTCATTGGTTGACTTAATAAGTTTGTAACAAGTGTTTTTTTTTTTAACAAGCATTTATTAGTCTGTATGATCTAGGACCAGACTCCTTGTCAAGCCGAATCAAACGAGCCCAAACTCGATAGGGTTGCGTCGTTTTGTTACTAAGTTCCCATGGCCGCCTTCTAGCTCCATCGTCAGATCAGCTCCATGTCATAATAATATTGCATTGTCATCCGATTTACATAAGCATGTAAAATTTCAGCTCAATCAGAAACCGGGAAGTGGGTCAAATTTAACTTCCAAGATTCAATTACAGTCAGACACCGGCATAGATAAAACTAAATAAAAGCTTGTAAAAAAAAACAGCAACATCTCTCACCGTTGAAATTATAGGTTTGCAACAAAAACCGCAATATCCAATAGTAACTGCCCTGCTTTGAAAACAAAAATATTGTTTACCGCCATTTTGGTTGAACTGGATGTCGCTGCCTTTGCTTGTATATAACTCAAAATAAATCATTGTTAACTGCCTCCTTGGTCTAGTGGTACAGTAACCGGCATGAGTCGTGAGCACAAACTGACACCTGCGCAGTAGTTAATTTTCGGGTCTCTTTGGCGGAATGAAGAAGCCGGGGGGCGCGGAACTGCACGCGATTGGTTCGTCAATCGATGCTCGTTGTCTATTGGGCTGTCGCGTGTCATTCGGCTGCATGGGCCGCATTAAGGGGGAAGCGTCAGGGTAGCCCGTGATATTCAGATTTTCTTACGTTTTTTGCAATTTACAAGTCGGTATTAGATTGTACGTTGATCAAAATATAATTTGCGGTCGTAACAAGTATCTATTTACATAATTAGAATCATTAAAGTGATCAATACAACTCTTTCAGACCTAATGAATGACTATTTCATGAAATCTTGACATTTCAGGATTATACTAACTTAAGGAGTTGTATTGCTGATTCTAATGATTATAATTCTGTAAATACATATTTGTTACGGCCGCGAATCATACTTTATTGAACATACAACTTAATACTGACTTATAAATTGCAAAAACGTAAGAAAATTTGAATTTCGCGGGCTACCCTGACGCTTCCTCCTTAACCTCGTCTCGCGCCGCGCGCAATACCGATCGGACGTGGCATGCGTGTCTAATCAAGTGCAGGATGAATTCCTCCAACGTAGTAAAATGTGCGAGATGTAACGTCGTTATAAACGAAGTGTTAGCTTTCATGTGTAATAAACTGGACATAATGGACGAGGAAAGCCTGAGTAGGATCTGTGTTAGTGCCTTCACGGATAGTGATATTGTGGAAGCAAAAAACTTACTGTTTGAAGCGATACCAACAACTTCAAAACGCAATATCGCAAGGAAAAAAGAGGGAAAAAAGCTACGTGAGATTGAGGATATCATTAGCTTATTAAAAGTAACTCATCCTAATGACACACCAGTTTTTGTTGCGAGAGATTTGCAAAAACTACCGCCAGTACTATTTGATCACGTAGACGTGACCAAACTGTTGAAGGATTTAACAAAAATGAGAAGCGAAATTGAAGAAATACAATTGCAATATGTGTCTGCTAGTCAACTTGAGCCTATCAAGCGCGACATTGCAGATTTGAGAAAGTGTACGAATGCAAAAAGTCCTTGTTATTCGTATGTAAACACAAACCGGAGGGTTGGAAAGCACATGATGGATAGTTGCGATTATGATAGCGGGCCGATGGGATTGCAACATGTTTCTGAGATTAACAAAAGCGCATCGGATCAAAGTTCAGTGTCTCCAAGTCAAACAAAATCACCACCTACCCACGACTCGTCAATATCAGCTGATCACAATATTAAAAACACAAAGGCAATTAGTGAGCAAAGTCGGGAAGAATGTGAAACCGTTTTAGGCTCACGTCTGTGCATAGATAACAACATTGAGCCGAGACATGCGACTGCGCCACAAAAAAGTGACAATAACAACAACACTGCGGTGTACCATGAACACACGGCCGCAGCAGTCGCCCAATCAATTTCGGACCCACAATCAAAAACACTCGCTCAAATTGTTAGTGAAGGTGAGTACCTAGTACAAAGACAGAGAAGAAAAGTGAGAAATCGCTTTGTCGGAAATATTGGAAAAGCTGTAATAGATTCCAATGGCAAATTTAAGGCTTCTGGTGAAAAATTAGTACTGTATATTTATAATGTGGATAAACAGGTGACACAGACTGACACCACAGATTATATTAAGGAAAAGGCCAAAATGCATGTGGATATTGAGAAAATGATAATGAAGGTACCCAAAAGCTATGATGCGTATAAGATCTCGGTCCCAAAACACAAATATGATGTTTTCATGAGGGATGATTTTTGGCCTGAAGGGATTTCATTTCGTAAATTCATAGACTTTTCTAAGAAGAAACAGACAGAAAATATTCTGAGAATGAACGCCAACAAAATTTTAATGAATAATACAACATTAATAAGTTTTAATTGTAAATGTTTAAAAAGATCTGTTGACTGTGTTAGACGTCTGTGTGTAGCGGCCGATGTTATCGCGTTGCAAGAAACTTGGCTTTTGCCGCATGATGTCGCCTTTCTAGGACAAATAAACGATGATTTCGCTTTCACTGGCAATTCAGCAGTCGACACATCGGCAGGAGTATTGAGAGGAAGACCTTATGGAGGAGTGGCATTGTTATGGAGGAAGAGCTTATTTCCATCTGTCACAGTAGTTACTTGTAACAATGTTCGCCTAGTAGCTATCAAGATAGTGTCACAGGATCGCTCCGTGCTCTTATTTTCGGTGTATATGCCTACGGACTCAAATGATAACGTCACCGAGTTTACGGAGTGTCTTAGTGAAATTAGTGCGATAATAGAAAGTCAAAATGTGCAATCAGTGATTATACTCGGTGATTTTAACGCTCATCCCGGCGAGCTATTCGGTAGTGAACTGTTAAGTTTCTGTGCGGAGCAGAGTTGGACCTGCGCGGATTTGGACCTACTGCCGCGAGGTACGTACACTTTCGTGAGTGACGCGCACGGTTGCCATCGCTGGCTCGACCACTGTGTAGTGACCGAGGCTGCGAGGCGTCTGCTCGTAAGTGCAACTGTGTTATATGATACGTATTGGTCCGATCACATGCCTATACAATTACAGTGTAACTTTAACATGATAAGACCTAGCATTGTAACACCTAATCAGAGCAAAATTGCTACAATATGGGGTGAAAGGGACGCTAGTGAAATAGATAGGTACAAAAATATGTGTCATACTAAGTTAAGGGATATAAATTTTCCATTAGAATTTAAGGAATGTGCTAATGGGTTTTGTACCAATGCGAGTCACAAACCCATATTAGATGATATGTACAAAATATTGTGTGTATTCTTACTGAGGCTGCCCAATGTCCCAGTAGCGTAGGAGGGGGGACAAGGCGTAAACGTGTTGTCGGGTGGAATAGGCATGTTAAGCAGGCTCATGCGGATGCCCGGCTTGCTTTTCGGATGTGGAGTATGTCTGGTAAACCAACTTCTGGTCGTGTGTAAATGTACGACACAAGAAAAATCTTTAAGTTGAAGTTAAAATGGTGTCAGAACAATCATAATAAAATAAAAATGGACATATTAGCTGAACATCACAAAGCTAAAGATTTTTCAAAATTCTGGAAAAACACCAACAGATTGAATGCGAGGCCGGGCGTCCCCGTGAGTGTGGCGGGGCAACATGAGCCCACTGCCATAGCGAACCTGTTTGTAAACCACTTTAGAGTGGAGTCTCCTCTTGGTTCATCACCGCAGGCGGTCGATGCTGAGGATGGTCCGACGGAGTTAAATGTCAAGTTCACAGCGAGAGATGTCGCTACCGTTATTAAAAATATGGTTAAGGGCAAGTCTCCGGGGCATGATCACCTCAGCATCGAGCACCTGCAGCATGCTGGGGTTCACCTGCCAAGAGTGCTGGCGATGTTTTTCTCGCTCTGTCTGAGCCATGCTTATTTGCCCAGTGGTCTTATGAAAACCGTGGTTGTGCCTATCGTAAAAGATAAGACTGGGGACACATCAGATCTCGCGAACTATAGGCCCATATCTCTTGCTACGGTTATTGCCAAGGTACTGGACAGTTTGCTTGATAGGCATATGGCTACCCGCATCGAATTACATGATGCGCAGTTTGGGTTCCGACCTGGTCTCTCCACGGAAAGTGCCATACTGTCTCTCAAGCATACGGTCCAGTATTACACGTCTAGGAAAACGCCTGTTAATGCTTGTTTCCTAGACCTATCCAAAGCGTTTGATCTGGTGTCGTATGACTTACTGTGGCAGAAAATGCTGAATGATACCACAGTGGATAGGGGAGTTATATCAATACTAAGGTATTGGTATAACAACCAAACCAATTGTGTGAGGTGGGCAGGCTCGTTATCGGATGTGTATAGGATGGAGTGCGGAGTGAGACAGGGCGGCCTGACCTCCCCTCGCCTCTTCAGTCTGTACATAAACCGGTTGATCGTTGAGCTCAGCAATACTTATCAAGGTTGTTATGTGGACGGGATATGTGTCAACAATATTAGTTATGCTGATGATATGGTGTTGCTGAGCCCATCGATTAACTCAATGATGAGCCTGCTCATGATATGTGAACGGTACGCGGAGGCCCATGGGCTCAGATACAATGTTAAGAAGAGTGAAGTACTGGTATTCAAGGCTGGCACTAAAACCTACCCGATCGCACCACAGCTGAAACTTTGTGGAAGTCCCTTAAATCAGGTCACATCTTTCAAGTATCTGGGTCACTGGGTTTCCGAGGACCTTAAAGATGGATTAGATATCGAGCGTGAGCGCAGAGCGTTGGCTGTCCGATGCAATATGTTGTCTCGTCGATTTGCGAAATGCTCGACTGAAGTAAAGGCTACGCTGTTCACAGCGTACTGTCAGTCATTCTATACTTGCAGTCTGTGGGTTAACTACACGCAGAGGACATACAGCGTTCTGCGTGTACAATACAACAATGCATTCAGGGTGTTGATGGGGTTGCCACGCTACTGCAGTGCGTCTGAGATGTTTGCAGAAGCAGGCATAGATGGCTTTCACGCCATCATGCGCAAGCGATGCGCTTCCATCATGCGCAGGGTGCGGGACAGCCCCAACAGCATCCTGCATACCATTGCAGACAGGTGGGACAGTCCCATACTGGGGCATTGGATACGCCTACATGCCACTGTGGCGTAAAATCATTAATTGTTTCCTTTTAGATGTAAGTACTAACACTAGTTTCTAAGTTTTGTGTTGTACTAACCAAATGAACTTTCTGTCTGAAATAAAAGCATTTTGTTTATTTATTTATTTATTTAACGATAATAATTAATTATTAATATTTGCATTATGAACTATTAACGCCATAATTTTTCCAGTGCCAGAGAGAGACGGAGCTATACATCACCATCACCATCCATTTTTCACAACGGAATTATGGTATAGTTCATAATAAGGACCATGTACACTTTCGTGTAATTTTAGTGACTTACAGTATTCCCAAATTAATAATGCGCATGCAGATCTTCGCTAATTGTCGTATTCCCGGAAACCTTGACCGGAAACCCGAATCATTGAATCGTAAGAGCCCTAAACAATGCACTTGCATTTTGCACCTTGTTCGAAAGAAATAGGAGTCAATATCATGTGTACACAATCGAAAACAATTCGGGCGGTCGGCGGCGGTCGCCGGTCAGTCAAAGGTCCGTCAGTCGTCTTTATATAACGGTGGTGACTGCACGTGTTCTCTCTGTGTGGAATTATATAGAGCTGCTATTACACACCCTTCTTGGTTTTGTTTTCAAAGGTGAATTTAATTTCAACTTTAATTATAGTATTTTGTGCACTGTAACTAGGTTTATATCAAAGCGAAAAATAAAAATTTGGAGAAACAAATTCAGTATAAGCCGCCAAAAATCTGCTTTTGTTGCACAATTTTTACCTGATCTTTGACCGTTCATACGAGTGATGTACTCATAAATTGTAAGAGTAAAGAAAAATATATCGATAGAAACCTCGCACATGTAATGGAGATTCTAAATGACAAACTATTTCACAAACTTGTAAAGCTTGCTAAAAACACGTATTTCCTGGAATAAGTTACATAAAATTTCCGCACACTATTTTTTGTTCAATGTTATCGCGTTCTCACTTGCGTGTGGGGCAACGGGCGTTGCGCTGGATGAAACAACAAGCTTTTCAACCATGCTCGCGTTGACGATAGACAGGCCGGGAAGGGCCCTCTTAAGCTACGCTCTCCGAGGTTGGTTCGTGAATCTTTACATACCGCGACTCCTCCGTGCCTCGGAAAACACGTTAAGCCATTGGTCCCGGCTGTCATTCGTGAATCTTTGACAGTCGTTACGGGTCGTCAGAAGCCCGAAAGTTTGACCAGTCTTACCATGAAGTATCGTGTTACCCAGTAACTGGCTTGTGGAGGTCCGATAGACAGTACAACTGGCATCCGTTTAGACTGGAAGCCGATCACAACATAGTCGGGAAAAGGCTAAACAGATTGATTTTGATTGGTAGTACGTCCCGGGACGAGCTACCTTCACAAACAGCAGTATTACGACAGTTATTCTCACCATTACTAAGTATTTGTCCAGCATTAAGGCCGGGGTCGTTAGGGTATGGTCTCCAGGAGATGCCGGATGGACCCTCGTGCACGTTGAGGAAGTGGCCCACGCCGTGTCCTGTCCCGTGCGCGTAGTCCAGCCCTACCTCCCACAGGGAGTGGCGGGCGAAACTGTCGAGGACGTTACCCTGAAAAGATGGGGATAATGCAGTTAAAATATTGATTATTTTTTAATTATATACCGTAATTCACTCCCACTTAAAAGTGAATCTAAATACACTATTTATAAAAATCAATCAAGCCATGTAAACTGCAGAGCGTGCCAAAGAATAGGGATGATGCGTGGGTATAAAAAATAAAAGAAATTCTATTTCACCCAGTCAGATAATAAAAAAAATATTCGACACGTATTTTGCTTTATACATAAAACGCATTAAAGTTGGGGAGTGGGGGCTCGCTACGTAACAGCTACGTATAAAATCTGGCTAGGTGTGACGTCATGCCACATTTTAACTCAAAGTATCAATATATCGATGTATGACGTGAAAAAAAAGTGTCTAATTGTTTTTAACAATCTACATAACAGACATAACAGACAAAAAAAAATCATCATCCCTATTATACCCTCCTTCTGACGCAGTTGGGTAAAACATGAAACATAGAATTAAAAGGGGAACAATGCAGACTTGATTAAATTCCCTAATTGCAACCAGAAAGGGACCTTTTTACAAAGAAAAATTATTTAACATAAATATGGTCACCCAAAAATCAATTAAGAATACAAAAAGCTAAAGTTAACTAAGTAGGCCATGCAATGTAACATAACTGAGACTATGATTTGATGTATTGACAACAAATGAAAAGAGTATGGTTGGATGGTTTGATCATGTTGAGAGGATGAATGAAAGGTGACTAACAAAAGGTATTTACAAGGCAGATGTGAATGGAAACGCCGGGAGGCGACGTCCTAGAAAGACACAAGACAGCGCAAGTTGAAATAAAGAGGACAATAAACGCCCTAGAAGGACATATAGTGACCTTATTGGTGACGTTCTTCAGAAAGGTCAGGTGCGTAGTACTCGCAACCGGCGTGCTTGTGTGACCAGATGTATGAATGTAAACGAGGCAAAAGGACTATGTGAGGATCTTAGCATTTCATGTAGTCAATAACAATTTACATTGTGTCTGAATGTGTTACAAAAAAAGTTAAATAAACAAAAAAAAAAAAAAAACTATTAATAAAAAAATACCATCACTACCGTAAAACAAGTTTGCCTATAACGTTTAAATTACGAAATTTCGCGTTTGCTTAGTTTTTTTCTAATTTTCTACCATTTGGTAATAATTTTACATTATTATTGCAACATATTTTTCATTTTTTATAATGTTAGCTCCATTATTACTCTGTCAGCTGTGCGACAAGAACCGGTGGAAATGGGTGAAAAATTTTAGGGTCCTGTAACTTTAGTAGTTCTAGCTACAGAAAAGGTGTTTTCATGCTGGAATAAACGCAGGTGGCGCTCTGTAGTTTCTGCCTATATCGACGGGAAGAAGGCGTGAGTTTATGTATGTTTTATGAATTAAAAGTATGCTTAAAGCTTCTTACCTTAACTCCCTTGGGGAACAGTGCACTACCGATCATCATCTGCCCTTTAAGAACTCGGGTAAAAGCTGACTTCTCCTCAGGCGTGGGGGCGCGAGCCATGTGACGAGTACGAGTAATATCTGTCGTGCCGTCTCTGGAGAAAAGATGAAAAAGATGATGAGGAAAAATTCAAATCAATCTGCCTAGTAGCGTTTTCCCAACTACGTTGGGGTCGGCTTCCAGTCTAGCCGGATGCAGCTGAATAACTACTATTTCACATGGAGCGACTGCCTATCTGACCTCCACAACACAGTTACTGGGTAATACGATACTCCTTGGTAAGACTAGTTGTCAGATTTTCGTGCTTCTGACGACCCGTAACGACTGTCAAAGATTTACAAATGACAGCCGGGTCCAACGGTTTAACGTGCTTTCCAAAGCACGGAGGGGTCTCGATATGTTATGGATGGTCATAAATCCACGGACCAACCGCAGCAAGCGTAGCTTAACGTGATCGATCGACCCGTGCGGCTGTTATTACTTAGCCAGAAGCCCGCTTTCTTATTAGTATAGATAGACTAGCTTGAGCCCGCGATTTCATCCACGTGAAATTTCTTATTCCCCCGACCCACCGCATCGCATCGCATCGCCTGTCCGCGCTGTTTCTTCAGTTTGTGATCGCGACGATAGGTGTTGGTGGAGCAAAATTGAAATGAGTGGACTGTATACCATGTAAAGTACTTATAATGAATAACAAAGGAATTTGAGTACAACGGTATTGTCGGTTTAAATGGAAACAATAAAATGTGCATAAAAAAGACGCGTAAGCGCAGCCGTGCGTGGAGTAGCGATGGACGTTGAATGAACGGTCTAGTTAAATCAATCGTCAACCGACAATTAGTTAAGCGTTAATCAAGCGTCGACTAGTTAACGCTCATAGTTCATATAAAACGCGCAACGCGTTGACGACTCATAAACTTAGTCGGATTATACACCGTTCGTTCGTTCGTTTCGTCCCTATTTCGACGTTAGAGGCGACTCGTGTAGCCGTCGTTTAAACTAATTTGAACTTTATGTGCTATGAGAGAGCGTTAATATTTGAATGAACACGAAAACGAGTTACGAGAAATTTCCTGATTATTTTGGTATTAATATTAAATCTAGAAGAAAGATGTCAATAAGATAATTTAACGAGTGCAAAAGAGAGCGACGTACGCACGTGCGGCGCGTCGGTCACCTGCACTTGCGGTTGGTAATAATAATTTTGTTTTGATTTACAAAATCCGTAATTATCTCTATTCAGCCAGTGAAGGGAAGATCATAATATAATCGACAATTTCGTAAAAAAAAAATAAGATGGCCCAATAATACAATTCGCGAAATTTATATAAAGCAACTAACTAAAATCGTACCTTCGACGCTTGATTTAACTATTTAGTCCGTTCATTTAACGCCCATCTCTACTCGCGACGGCCGTCCTAGATAAACCGTCAGTCTATAGAGTTACACACGTCAACTAGTCGACGAAATCAACTAGTTGATCGACTAGTTGACGAACGACAATAAACGGTCTAGTTTCGTTAACGCTAAATACGTCGACGACCCATCTCTAGCGTGGAGGCGTGCAACAGCTGACCGCCTGGCGTCTCGGGGCCGCGGTTACCCGTTCGGCCGGGTACTCGCCGCTGACCCCGCACCCCTCGTTCACTGCCGCCAGCGCGCGACTATGTTGAGACGAGCAGTCTCAACAGTTTGGCTCAGCGTTCTTTCTGACTTTTTTTCCTTTTTGCTCGGCTCCTAAGGGTCCCAGCGTGATGTTATAGCCTATAGCCTTCCTCAAGAAGTGAGCTATCAAATGCAAAAAAAAATTCAAATCCGACTGGTAGTTCAAACAAACAAACAAAAAAATAAACTCTTCCGCTTTATTGACCGAGCAAGCGTTTGCTTTCGTCTGTCAGTTTGTTGGTGCCTACAGGTCGTATTTTACAACCGATCTGGACGAAACTTGGTATACAGGTTTTTAAGACTCAAAAGGGCGAAAATTCTCTCCTACTAGATATCTCCGCCTTATGAGATCCGATTTCGATGGTTATTTTTTTTATTTAAAAGGTAGTAACTTTAAAGTCGTTCTTATAAAAATTTGGTGAAGATTTGACGAAAAAAAAACATGGTAAATATCCTTTTATAAATAACTTTCAGTAGTATATTAATTGTTGCAATAAAGTTTGTACTCGCGAGGTCTACTTTTCGCAGAACTACTAGTTACTAGTACATATACTACATATACAGGGTTATTTGTAAAACACCAGCAACCTGTTAAGGGGTCATTGTACTCATCATTATGAACAACTTTTACTATGGGACCAAACCTGAAATCGAAAAAAAAAATCAGCTGTGAAAATTATGATGAATTATGGCAAACATAAATGTACTAAACAGCTGATTTTTTCGCGATTTCAGATTTGGTCCCATAGTAAAAGTTGTTCATAATGATCAGTACAATGACCCCTTAAGAGGTTGCTGGTGTTTTGCAAATAACCCTGTATATAGATAGATAACTCACTTGTACTGTCCACCAGAGTCAAGTAGAAACATATCATCATTCTCTATAACCTTCTGCACTCCGCTCCTAGAGGGGCTGTAGTGTATGATAGCGCCGTTGGCTCCCGCACCTGGTATGGTCTCGAACGAAGGGCCCATGAAGTCCGCTTCCTCTCTACAAATAGAAAAGTTATATTAAAGGAGGAAAAAATTCTCAGTCTTGCCTTTGGCGTGGGACGGTGCACAAGTTGTACTTAGCTGATCCTGATATTGTTTGTGCAGAATAAACCTTTTTTCTTTCTCTTTCTGGCATCCTTGACTCTAGATAATTAATTTGGGGATTCGAATTAATTATCACTTCAATTACCAAATTGTCATCGTATGATTAATGATTATTATTTGTAATAACAAAATAAGATAGTGCAATTGGTTATTGCCACAATTAGTGACTTAGCTATAAAAAAAGTTAATTATTAAAATAATAAAAGGAATAGTTCAATCTATCTTCAGCCTATCATTAAAGTATATCTGACCCACTTCCTATACCTGTGTATACAGGGGCATATTAAATTAGCTAGCGAAACTCCGCAGACGTGATGGGTATCGATATCTAAACATTACAAAATAAATGGACCTAGTTATGCAGAAAGCAGCCGTATGGCACTTTTCCCAAAAATGAGTTATGAATAGAGTCATACATTTTATGTACAGTGCAACCTGCCGGGAAGCTGATATCGACATTTTTAATACTAGTGTTGCTAAATTTAGGAAAATGTTAACTAATAGTTTCTTCGAGCGTTAATAACTTAATAGTAATTTTTCTGTTTTTTTTGTGTCAATTTAGTATATTTTCATTTTCCTGTTTCATGTAATTTTATACTACATGTGGAAACTTGGAATTGGCCATATTTTGTTTAAACTATTACTTACTGTATCTGTTTAGCAGTAAGTTTTCCTAAAAGAAATAAAATAAAATACCAATTTGACATACAAGATTTTTTGCAAAAACAACCATGTCGATATCTCTATTTATCACGGAGATATGAGCCGTCAAATGCAGCCTTGTCCATACATCCATATTGAAACCATCGACAGAAAAATGCTTATACGAGTAACTCTGTTTGTAACTCTCTTTTCCCGACATTGCTGCTTTCTGCATAACACGGTCCAAATAATAAAAAAAAAAACAAAATTCCGTTTTTATATTTTCAAACTCAAATGGGTCCCGCCGGCTTCCAACTTTTATTTCATTTAAAATGGGCTTGTTTTTAGCTTTACAGTTTTACCGCAGCCGGGTTTTTTTGTTTTGAATTTTTTTTTTTTTTGTTTCCAGCTTTTTAGTTTACGAATGTGAAAGATTTCGCAGACGATTTAATTCTTGGAAGGAGTTTTGGTCGTGAGAGTTATTTAAAAGCTTTTTTACGATTTGTCACTTCGAATTACTTTTAACCATGTAAGTTGTAGATATTTTAGTAATCACCTTTTAAAACCCTTCATTTTGATATCCCACTCGATGGTATTAGAAGAAAAAAAAATTCAAACTCCACAATATTGCACTCCAAATCCGCCATTTTACGTTGTTTTTTATATTAAAGTAGCCAGTGACACTCGCACTACCAAGACAAATCGAAAGACGTATATTTTATCCAAATTAGTTCATTCGTTTAGGACTTACGAGGGAACGAAAAACGGACAAACATACAGGACAAACACATAAGCCTCCTTTTGGGTTTCGCCGCAGGCGGGTAAAAAGATTTGATGTTTCTTTTTCTTGGGGTCAATGACCACAATGCGTTCAGGTATCGAAACCCAACACGTCTGTGAGTTTGCACAAAAAAAAATTGTTAAACTGATATTTTAAGTGACTAAAAGTATTTCTCAGTAGCAGCCCTTTTTTTTTTGTGGATGGTAAATCATCAAATAACTTCTCCCGCTCTGGGTGAAGCGGGAGGGCGTGTCAGACTTCTACTGACTAAAACCCACCCGTGTTCCTTCAGTTGCCTGTGCCAGGGCCACGGTCACTCTTTCGAACAACCCGCAACCCTGGCGGCCATCGGCCCTAGCGGACCCCTTCAGCTAGTGCTGACATCTCTTTGAGGCGCGCGTGGAACACAACGCGCCGTCGACCCGGGCCTGGTCCTTACCGGACGGCGAGCTACCCGTTGCTCGCCATCCGCAAGTTTGCGCCTACGGTGGCCGGGAATCGGCTATCGATTCCATGCACTCTCGCTCCGTACCATGGCCTGTACCAGGGCCGGACGCGAGAGAGGGCCGGACGCGAGAGATCGCCGCCGCCGATCGCCTCCGCGAGGACGCGGCGGTGCTCTGCCCAAGCCGGGCAGACCTCCACCGTATGCTCCACCGTGTCCTCCGGGCGATCCACACTGTGGTAACACCCGGGCGTTTCCTCCCGCCTTATCCGGAACAGGAACCTCCCGAAGCAACAGTGTCCGGTGAGGACCTGCGTCAGGCGGAAGGTGAGGGTGCCATGACGCCTCTTCCACCACTCCTCAAAGAGGGGACTTATCGCCGCAATTGTGGCGTGCCCCTCAGTAGCAGCCCGGAGTCTGGATTTGTGCCCGGATAAAATAACCCCAATACTGGCAATAGACTCGCCCCCTATTACATGGGACTTGAACATAACTGGCGAAATGTGGGTGTACTGTAGGTACAAAATTTTGTCTAACCCTTCTGGGATTACAGGCGTAATTCACAAAGTCATGGGTTTTAATTGTTTTGCGTGGAACCCTAATCGTTTTTCTAAAATAAAAGTAGCCTAAGTTACTCCTTATAACATCAGCTATCTGCCAGTAAAAATCCCGTCAAAATCAGTCCAGCCGTTTCGGTGATTAGCCGGAACAAACAGACAGACACAAAAAAAAAAAATAGATTTTTGTTATAAGTACCGTATATACTTTCATATGCATTTAGTAAAAACCTGTTATTTTGACATTACAAACAGACACAACAATTTTATTTATTTGTATAGATTATGTATTATTGGGGATATATACTAGACTGTACACACGATGGAAACACGATTTGTAAAGTTGGCTCGAAAGAATAAATTCGCCAAGTTACCTCTTTTCGAGTAATTTTTTCCTATATTTCCCTACTTTTTTATATAAATAAGTAATATAAAGTTCATAGATGACTGGAGTGTTTATACCCGACAGTTTTTTTTTTTAATTTTTATTTAAGAGCAATATGATGAAAATAACAACGAAAAACATTGAAAAAGTACAAAAATGTGGATATTTTCTTTATTCTTAACACAAAAAGAAAAAGAAAGAGTCCTCGGTGCGTTCTTAAGCCTACCGCAACCTACCTGTTGGCCGCTACGTCGTCGACTTCCTGGGAAGAGCCCTGACGAGCGGCCGCTCTTCGGGTTCCTCTTCGCTTCACTCGACAATGCGGGAGAATACATGCCTGGTGTTATGTTATCAACTTACTTGCGAAACTCTAGTAGTTTATCAGCAGCCTGTATTTCAGTGACAGTGTTTCCGCCATCTATCTGGTCGTGCAGCCACTTCAGAAGTCGACTCACTGCAATCCCATCCCGTACGTGGCATTGACGGAAACCCTGGATATAACATATTTATGTTATTACAAGCCATGACGCAAATAACGCAATAATGGCGAAATATTTAATCCTTTTTGGGGATAATTTTTTTCAAAAAACCTTCAAATCAAATCAATCTTTATTTGTGAACATAAGTATAAAAAGGTGTTAATTATACATTTTAGCTGATCTGTATGTTCGGCCAATAATCGGCATACAAATATAATATTAGTAAGCAGGTTATTTTTACTATCATAATTAATAAAGTCTAGGATAAAAGAAATGAAGCAATTGAAAAATGTCATGAGCCGCATAAAATAAAGTAATTGAATTATATTATTAATTATTTAGAATGTCAAAGAAAATTAAATTTAGTCATAATTTGTCATTTAAAAAGTCTTCAATCGAGTAATACGTCTTTTCAACTAGAAACAGGAACAACTTTTTTTTTAAATGGCTGACATTTTCCTCACTTCTGATACACTTTGGCAATTTATTGTATAATTTTGGAGCCATTACGAAAATACTGTTCTTGTATAAAGCAGTTTTAGATCCAACTGTTTGTAGCCGGTCAGCTCGACGCTGACTACCTTCCACTTTCGCTATTTCAGGAAATCTTGCGCAGGCTAAATGCACAAACCGTGCGAAGCCAAAAAGAAAAAAAAAAAAAAAAACTTGCGCAAAATTTTATGGTTCTAGACCTAGCGGTTTAGGCGGTGCGTTGTCTGTCAGTGAATTAATGAATTCAAATTAAAAAAAAAAAGTAAAAAAAAAATCTGACATTTTTACAATTTGCAGGATGTATTATTGATCAAAACAAGATTCGCGACCGTAACATAAAATAATCATGTGTGTGTTAATTTGTTAATGATTGTATTTACAAAATTACAATAAAAAAAAAAAATTATTAAATTCAAATTGAATGACTATTTATTGAAATCATGACATTTGAGGCCAATTCTAACTTAGAGCGATGTATTGATAATAATTCTGTAAATACATATTTTTTTTTACGGTAGCGAATCATATTTTGATCAGCATACAACCTGATACGGGCCTGCAAAAGTAAAAAACGTAAAAAAAAAAATATAATTACACGGGCTACCCTGGCGCTTTCGCCTTAAGTAAATTTCCCTGCTATCATTCGTAGACCTTTGACAGTCGTTAAGAAGTATGATAACCAGTCTTAACAAGGGATAACTGTGTTGTAGAGATCAGACAGGCAGTCGCTCCATGTAAAATACTGGTATTCAGCTGCATGCGGTTCGACTGGAAACTGACCACAGCATAATTGGGAAAAAAAGCAGGTACATGATTGTTTTACCACTGACTCGATGTGTCATGTACAGTCAACGTCTAGAAGTCCACTTACACGGCAATGACTATTATCGCCTGCGCTATACAGGCTGCCAATGTAGCTAATGTGTAGTATTGTCAAACGTTCTTATAGAAGAAGGTCATAAGTACAACTAATATTGCTATGCCATAGTTTTGTGAGATTGCTAGTCGACTTCTGACTGTTATAGTACCTAGGTACAATAATAATGAATGCTTACCTCTAATTCCACCTCATTTTTGATAAGCTTCATTAAAGCTACAGGAGATATTTCCGATATTAACTTCAAAGGACTCTGTATAACATCCATCTGTAAAAAATAAAGTAGATTTGTGAATGACTGGTTGACAAAACGGTGAAGGAAAACATCGTGAGGTATCCGGCATGTCCAAGAACCAAACATTCCAAGACATGTGAAATCTACCAACCCGCATTGGGCCCCCGTGGTGGATCACGGCCCATTGCCTCTCACAGAGAAGAGGCCTGTGTCCCAGCTGTTGGGGCATGATAAGCTGATTACGCTATGTCTGTTATTTTATTCTCAACGAAGTTAACCGATCACTATCTACTATCAAGCGCGTGCCTTTCCGTCATTGATCGCTTGTTGAAATGTTGGATGTCGAGAAACTTTTTCTCTAAATATTTTCTTTGTGTCTGTCTTTACTACATGTTGAAACTATGTAGGTAAGTCTCGATAATTTAAAACTCAGGGACCAGAGAAAAAATTCAAATTACCAAGAGTTCAAAATAACAGGAGTTTTAATAACCAAGAGGGAGGAAAAAAATCAAGTAAAGTAAGAGTTTGATCAAAATTCGTAATTTACTAATTTAAATATTTGTACAATTATTCAGAATTTTAATAACACAATTCAAACATTAACATGACTCACTTTAATGTTCAAAGGTAGACTGGAATTCGAAATGTAAACTCACTCATATCTTATTTACTTATGTAAAGAATCGACAGGTTTGTCCATGTCGATGTCCATGTCCATGTCGGCCAATCGACAGGGTTATTGGTAAAACACCAACAACCTCTTAAGGGGTCATTGTACTCATCATTATAACAAACTTTTACTATGGGACCAAACCTGCAATCGCGAAAAAAAAATCTGCTGTTCAGTACATTTATGTTCGCATAATTCGTCAAAATGTACTGAACAGCTGATTTTTTTTTTGCGATTTCAGGTTTGGTCCCATAGTAAAAGTTATTCATAATGATAATTACAATGACCCCTTAAGAGGTTGTTGGTGTTTTACCAATAAATGGTAGGTGCATGATAAACGCTTCAAATTATAGAGAGTAGAGAAGCGCGGACTTCAAATTATTGCATGTAGACGGGCAAGATACTATTACCGAGGGGACCAATATAATATTAATTTTATATCATATAAATATTGATTTTATTCAATTCATCGAGTATTTTTCAAGGGACCAGAAAAAAAAGCTTCAAACTATAGAGAGATTCAAATTATAGAGTGTCAAATTATCGAGAGTCGACTGTACTTAGTCTGAAGGCTACCTGACATTGATGATTTTGATACTGCAGCCCACTCCGTCTTACAGAGAGGAGGCAATGGAAACATTATAGGCTGATTACGCATTCCTTTGCAGGATTGGATTTACATACGTATTAAATAGCTAAGTATAAAATTACTAGATTGTATACAGGATATTTTTTTAAGTAGTGCGCAAATTTTCACAGGTTATTCTACCCATGAATATGAACAACTTTCACTATGGGACCAATCCTGAAATCGCGAAAAAAAAAAAAAAATCAGCTGTTCAGTACATTTATGTTGGCATAATTCGTCAAAATGTACTGAACAGCTGATTTTTTTTTTTTCGCGATTTCAGGTTTGGTCCCATAGTGAAAGTTGTTCATATTCATGGGTAGAATAACCTGTGAAAATTTGCGCACTGCTTACAAAATTGTCCTGTATATTTTTTCAATTAATATAGGGTTCAATTCCTGACCTAAACAAGAGCATTTACAAATAACTAAAAATTAAGCTTTTTTTTTCTCCCAAAAATTGAGCGCATGGTAGTCTATTCTATCATTGTACTTTATTCTGGGGCCGTTTTATGAAGTGTTAAGAGGGCTGTCGCCTTTTATCACCTCTCTCGCTCACACGGCACAATTTTTTTAAGAATATTAAATGGAAAGATGCTTTTTTGAAAAATGTGATCAATTAGCGAACTAGTAAATAATATCAATTTAATAGGTAATTATTAAAAACACATTACACTTGTGTTATCTAATGACCTCAGCTCAAAAAGTATTATGATCTGTTTTTGAGATGAGTTAAATAAATAACACGATAAAAATGGGTTTTTAATAATTACATACCTATTAAATTAATATTATTGATTAGTTCGCTAATTGATTACATTTTTCAAAAAAACATATTTTCATTTAAAATTCTTAAAAATTTAGTCACGTGTGAGCGAGAGAGGTGATAAAATGAGACAGCCCTCTTAAAGTCATCATTGTTTCGTTGCAAGAAAGGGATGGTGCTATTCAACCTGCATAACTCCATCTCCCATTAGAACAATCATGGTCTTAAAACATCATAGCACGGCCTCAGAAGTTCCATCTCAAAAGTTTAGTACTTACTCCGGCCGCAGCTCTATGTATCGCCTCGCTAGCATCACTTGAGAGCCAGATAGAATGCTTGCCGTCACCTTTCTGAGAAAGCTCTTTCTGTAACAGTCAAATATTGAATATTAGTATTTAAGGGGGAAGCGATAAGGTAGCTCGCGTAATTCAATTTTTTTTTATAATTTTTGCAATTTCCAGCTCAGTGTCTGGGTGTATGTTGATTAAAGTATGATTCGCGACCGTAACAAACATATATTTAGAGAATTATAATCATTAGAATCAGTCAAACAACTCCTTAAGTGAGTATAATCCCCTCATAAGTCAAGATTTCATGAAATAGTCATTCTATAGGTAGGTAATATGAAATTCAAGAGTTGTATTGATGATTTTAATGATTATAAATCTATAAATACAGATTTGTTACGGTCGCGAATCACATTCCGATCAACATACAACCTGACACTGACCTGCAAATTTTAAAAAAAACCTAAGAAAATTAAAATTTCACGGGCTATCCTTGCGCTTCCGCCTTATTAGTTTGGTAGTATGTTGAGGGGCTCGTGGCTAAGTAGTAACAGCCGCACGGGTCGGTCGATCAGGTCAAGCTACGCTTGCCGCGGTTGGTCCGAGGATGGGTGAAAGCACGTTAAGCCGTTTTGGTCCCGGCTGTCATTCGTGGATCTTTGGCAGTCGTTACGGGTCGTCAGAAGCCCGAAAGTCTTACCAAGGGGTATCGTATTACCCAGTAGCTGGGTTCTGGAGGTCAGATAGGCAGTCGCTCCATGTACAATGCTGGTATTCAGCTGCATCCGGTTAGACTGAAAGCCGACCCCAACATAGTTGGGAATAGTCTAGGCAGATGTTGATGATAATGTTTATTATTTTTATTAAAAATGTAGAGGGTTATTAATTCTTGATATTTACGGATTTTTTACCGATTTGTATAACTTTAGAATCTACAATGATTAATTATTATTGTAGATTGTAAAGTTATGCAATTGGCGACTTGACAAAACATGAAGATTCCTATATTATTTCTAAGTAAGTAAAAACAGTTGAAAACCTCAAGCGGCGTAAAAATAATAACCTTATTGGTAATTATATGTTCGAGCCGTTTGGGGCTGAAACCCTCGGGCCGTGGGGTCCGAGTGCTCGTGGCCTCTTTAAGGAAAACTCCAAACGGCTCGTTGACACTTCCCGTGACCCAAGAGCTGGCTTTTATCTTGGCCAGAGGCTAATTGAATAGATAAATATGTATCGCATGTGTGTGTGTGTGTGTGTGTGTGTATGTGTGTGTCTTATGAATAGATAAATTCCTTACAGCCATATCATGCAGATGTTTCTCCACATCTCCCAACGGAAACCCTTGGATTTCCACTGCCTCATCAGCCAGATGTTCCCTAACTGCCTGACTTAGGTCACTAGCAGTGAACAGTAGCACTGAAGATGGTGTGATGATGAGGTAGGAGAAGAAGACTGGGTTGTATTGAATGTCACTGCCACGGAGGTTCAGGGTGTCTGTGGAGAGAATGCTGGAATTGGAAACTGCTGGATTTGATTTTCTGCTGGCATTAAAACGCAGCTGGAATTAGGTTTTGATCGGATTTAAGAAACTATTGAATAAAATCCAATACTGGCTCGGACATAGCCTAATAGGGATGATGACAATTTTTTTTTTTGTCCGTCATGTAGATTATTAATATATATTGGACACGTATTTTTTCTTTTTCTACGTAATCAAAAGATTACGGCGATACATTGAGTTAAAATGTGGCATGACGTCACGCCGTGGTAATTTCATACGTAGAAGTGACGTAGCGAGCCCCCACTCCCCAACTTTAATGCGTGTTATAGTTTGACCAAGACCGCTGTACCGCGCCCCAGGAATGCGCAGCGAGGCGGGGTGCAGCGCTGGCGAATGAGCGGTGGCGAATGAGCGGCCTGCACTGCCCCCGTCTCGCCGCGCACATACCTTCGGCGCGGTATAGCGGTCTTGGTCAAACTATATCTAAGTATTTTTTTATTAATATGATAAAAAAATATGTGTCTAATATTTTTTTTATTATCTGACTAACAGACTAAATTGATGTTTTTTTTACCCAGGCATCTACTGGCTATGCCCGGATACGAAGGACCACTGCTAGATATAGGAATGGCTGGATTCATGGTAATGCTGGAATTAGGCTACTGATGGATTTAAGATACTGCTGTACTCTATGAAGTCAAATAGGACACTGTATCAGGGGAAATGCTGGAATTAGGCTACGGCCGGATATAAGAATTTGAATAATAGATCAAAACTCACAAGCGACTTCATCCAGAGCTGTGATGACGAGCGCCGATGCCTTCTTCTCAGCCATCTTCAGACGAAGCTCATTTATCTTCTGGCCAGCTGGTTTACCTGGAACACAATGAATTCATAGTTAAACGATCATAGGCAGTTTGGCCGCTAGAAGAAAAAGAAACTCAAAATGGGGCCTGAAAGTACTTTGAGTTGGTCAAGTGTAAAAGATGACCCGATGATGTAAAAATCGCACGGGTCGATCGATCAGTTTAGGCTACGCTCGCTGCGGTCAGTCCGTGGATGGGTGACCATCTTTACATACGGAGTCTCCTCCGTGCTTCGGAAATCACGTTAAGCCGTTGGTCCCGGATGTCATTCGTGGATCTTTGACAGTCACGGGTCGTCAGAAGCCCGAAAGTCAGACAACCAGTCTTACCAAGGGGTAACGTATTACACAGTAACTGGGTTGTAGAGATAGGCAGTCGCTCCATGTAAATACTGGTATTCAGCTGCATCTGGTTAGACTGGAAGCCGACCCCAACATAGTTGGGAAACGGCTGGGCAGATGAATGTTTACAGTATGCTAGGTACTTACCGGTATATTTCACAGGTAGAGGTATAATCGGGTTGTTTGGCCTCTTCGGTGGCGGGTCACCCAACTGGCACCTCGCTTCGTCGACCAAATTCTTTGATACTGGGATCAGTTCTATGTTGTGTTTTATTAGCGCTGTCTGTTGACAAAATAATTAGAAAAAGGTTTAATTGAAATAACTGAAAACCTCTTAAGGGGTCATTGAACTCATCAGTGTGAACAACTTTTACAATGAGAAGACGAGCACTGAAATCGTGAAACAAAATCTGCTGCACGACAAAATACGAGCGACACGTTGCCAACGGCAGAAGCAACTGTAGTGGCTTCGTGCTGTTCGTTTATTTGAGCATGTACTCAAATACACGAACGGCACGTTGTCGACGCATCTACGGCTGCCGCCGACGAGTGTCGACGGCTGCGTTGCCTCTGCCAATGAGGAGTCGGCGGCTGCAGTCGACGCGTCTACGGCTGCCGCCGACGAGCGTCAACGGCTGCAATTGCCTCTACTTTTGACAACGTGCCGCTCGTGTATACATATGAGCACCAACTCGACAAAATGTAAGGAGCTGTTTCTTTTTTGGACAACGAAATTTCGTCAATTTCGGCCTATGTGTTGCTGTTCATTTAAAAGGAAGAAAGCCTGACAACCAGCCCAACCCAGAGATATCGTGTTACCCTGTAACTGGGTTGTTGAGATGAGATAGGTAGTCGCTCCATCTTATTAGCGTGGCGACGGAAATTATCGTTCGAAAAAAGGTTCTTTTTTCTTTTGGCCTCAGTACTCAGCAACGCTAAAGTTATCATAATAAGTATAGTTATTATTCAGTTTGAACTGGTTAGACTGGAAGCCGACCACAACATACTTGAGACAAAACAGGCAGATGATTGTAGAATACCAATAGTGTAGTACACCGACCGCGGCGCCCTCTGACAGTTGCTGAGTCAACCATTTCTCTAACTAAGGTAAAGGCTGATCTTTGCGTTATGCTCGTGAACGGGTGCTGCTTGTGGTGACTGGTCATCTTGCTGACCTTGGTTTTGTTTTGTTGTTAGTAATTTAACTCGTTGTTTATTTTACTTCGATGGTCCTAGTTTATCATTTGTGACTTCGAGTTACGGCTTCATTTACGGATTTATGTAAGTGGGCACGCCTTTTATTACTGGAGGCTTTTATTTAGGTATAAAGTTCTGCTTACGTCTTTAGTTTTGTATTTTTATTTCTGCTTGAGTATAGTTTTCCATTTTCTTTTTAGTATATGGTGTGCTAGCTGCTTTGTAGCAAATAATATAGTTGTGTAATGTTGTATAGAATACATTATTTTTTTTAACTGAACAGACAGCTGTGCTGCTGGGGAGTTTGTTGCGCCACTTCTTCTCCCCAGCTAAAGCACTTGGAAGTGATGAAGGGCGGGCGTTTTGGGGGACTATCTTATGTAATTTTGACGTTGGAAAAGTGCTGATTCTCAGCCTAGTTTGAATAAATGTCTTTTGATTTTTAAGGTATAGCTGTTAAGATAATAAGTACTCCTTGGCAGTTTTTACGTGCTTTTAGCTGGCAATTTAAATAAAATACTTGTCCTCGTAATCAAGGTTCTTACAAAAGTTCGAAGAATACAGAACGCAAAATCAATCTGCCTAACCTTTTCCCAACCAAATTGGGGTCGGCTTCCAGTCTAACCGGATGCAATTGAATACCAGTTTTTTTTTTACCGTTCTCAGCCCTTCAAGTGGACCGTTGTATGTGAGCCTTGGCAATCGTCGGTGGTTATTCCAACCAGCCCACCTTCCTCTAGAAGTTGATCATGGCTTCTACTCTGTTCAGAACCGAATACCAGTATTTTACATGGAGCGACTGCCTATCTGACCTCCACAACCCAGTTACTGTTTAACACGATACTCCTTGGTAAGACTGGTTGTCATGGGCTTCTGACTACCCGTAGCGACTGTCAAAGATCTACACATGGCAGCCAACACCAACGGTTTAACGTGTTTTCCGAAGCACGGAGGGCTTTCGATATGTTATGGATGGTCACGCATCCTCGGACCGACCGCGGCAAGCGCAGCTTAATCAATCGACCCGTGTGGCTGTTATTATTCAGCCACGAGCCTCATTTAGCCATGACACATAGAAAAAATATAGCTATAGATATTAGAAACATAGATAAAAATAGAGTAGCACCATACATTTTATGGAGCTGCACAATAATCGTTTTTATATGGGTGCAGAGTTATGGTATTTTGATGCAGTGTTGCCAGATAGGTGTTCGGAGATCTTATTATCATAATTATTTACGGTCGGTTTGCCTAACGGTGGTAGTATATTACCTGCAGCGGGGTCCACTCGTCCCTCGTAAAGGTGTGAGGATCCACGCCGACCGCGGCGCCCTCTTTCAGATGATGACTCAACCATTTTTCTATACTTGGAGTGTCAGTTAGTGCTGTGGACAAAAATTACTTCAAAATCCATTATCATCATCTGCTTAGCCATTTCCCAACTATATTGGGGTCAGCTCCCAGTCTAACCGAATGCAACTGAATACCAGTATTTTACATGGAGCGACTGCCTATCTGACCTCCAAAACCCAGTTACTAGGTAATACAATACCTCTTAGTAAGACTGGTTGTCAGACTTTCGGGCTTCTGAGGACAGCCAGGAACAATGGCTTAACGTGCTTTCCGAGGCACGGAGTAGTCTCGGTATGTAAAGATGGTCACCCAACCGCGGACCAACCCCGGCAAGCGTAGCTTAACCTGATGAATCGACCCGTGCGGCTTTTATTACTTAGCCACGAGCTCATCTACATCAAAATATACCATCAATTATATATAAGCTTACAATTCCTAGCTGTTTGCAGTATAGGATATTATATAAAACAACATCGCGACTTGTGTCTCGTGGCTAAGTAATAACAGCCGCACGGGTCGATCCATCAGGTTAAGCTACGCTTGCCGAGGTTGGTCTGTGGATGGGTGACTGTCTTTACATACCGAGACTCCTCCGTGCCTCAGAAAGCAAGTTAAGCCGTTGGTCCCGGCTGTCATTCGTGGATCTTTGACAGTCGTTACGGGTCGTCAGAAGCCCGAAAGTCTGACAACCAGTCTTACCAAGGGGTATCGTATTACCCAGTAACTGGGTTGTGGAGGTTAGATAGGCAGTCGCTCCATGTAAAATAGTGGTATTCAGCTGCATCCGGTTAGACTGGAAGCCGACCCCAACATAGTTGGGAAAAGGCTGGGCAGATTGATTGACTTGTGTCTCCGAAGGGTTGGTCAGAGGTGTACCTATAGTACACTCACATTTCTCCAGTTATGATTACTGAAGTCCCATGTAATAGCGGGGGACCTGTTATACCTGCAGGCACGAATCTTGAGCGCTCGGTGGAGTGGTGGGGTGGTTTGCGCATACGTATTGTCACAGTAGTAAGCTCCAAAATCGCTTAAAGTAATTCAAGGTCAGCGCTCTTAAACCGTGCCGGTATCTACTACCAACAGGGCACAAATTCAGACTCCGGGCTGTCACCAGCACGCGTAGCGTGACCACCATAGAAACGGGTTTTGTCGATGGAAGAATAGACAAAATGACAGGAACGTAGTTTAGCAGAAAGGACTCAACCCACAAACAGACATTTTTGTGTTATCGAGGTTTAAGGATTGACAGGCCAGTTGGCGTGTTTGGTTAAGATACCACCTATCATGTCGCAGGTCGTGGGTTCGATTCCCATCCAGGACAAACATTTGAGTGCATGAACATGTCTGTTTGTTCTGAGTCTGGGTGTAATTGTCTATATAAGTATGTATTTACAAAAAAAAAAGTAGTGTATGTAGTATATCAGTTATCTGGTTTCCATAGTACAAGCTCTGCTTTGTTTGGGATCAGATGACCGTGTGTGAATAATGTCCCAGGTTATTATTATTATTATTAGATGTGTTTTGAATATTCTAAATATGGGCAAATATACTAATATAGGTTGGGATTTCTCTGGTATTATACAGAATGAATTTTTTAAGTGGGCGTGGATGGCCAAATTCGAAACTATGAGGAATAGCCAAAAGTACTCAAAGGAGACTCGGGCTTGATTTTGATGAAGACTGCCTGAGACTAAAACAGTGTCACTGGATTTTTGAAAAACAATATTTCTAGCCAGGAATCGAACCCGTTGATTTTGAAAAAAAAAAAACACTGTATTATTACACCTTTCGATAGTGACGCTAATAAAGATAGAATTCTGGGAAGAATACATTTTTTATTTTTCTTATGTTACCTACCTATTAAACCTTGATATTGATTTTTCAAAAATCCAATGATGCAGTTTTAGTTTTTATCGAAATCGAGCTCGAGACTCCTTAAAGTACTTTTCGCTATTCTTCATTGTTTCGGATTTGGCCATCCGGCGGGGATGAACTTGAAAAATTCATTCTGTATATTTTGACCAGTGTGGATCGAGTCCTTTCTGCTAAACTACGTCCGCATTGTAGAAATATTTATACGCATTCTATGCGTCTAAGCATGGCAAGGTGTCATTTTGTCTATTCTTCCGTTGACAAAATGTCGTCATGCTACGCGTGCTGATAGATAAACCCAAGAACACTGCCCGACCTGGGTATCGAACTTAGGACCTCATACTCAGCATGTCCATGAAGTATTGCATTTTTCGTCTATGGTTGCCTGTCAATAAATAAGGAAATTCATAGCGTCCATGAAGTATTGCATTTTTCGTCTATGGTTGCCTGTCAATAAATAAGGAAATTCATAGCGTCCATGAAGTATTGCATTTTTCGTCTATGGTTGCCTGTCAATAAATAAGGAAATTCATAGCGTCCATGAAGTATTGCATTTTTCGTCTATAGTTGCCTGTCAATAAATAAGGAAATTCATAGCGTCCATGAAGTATTGCATTTTTCGTCTATGGTTGCCTGTCAATAAATAAGGAAATTCATAGCGTCCATGAAGTATTGCATTTTTCGTCTATGGTTGCCTGTCAATAAATAAGGAAATTCATAGCGTCCATGAAGTATTGCATTTTTCGTCTATGGTTGCCTGTCAATAAATAAGGAACTTCATAGCGTCCATGAAGTATTGCATTTTTCGTCTATGGTTGCCTGTCAATAAATAAGGAACTTCATAGCGTCCATGAAGTATAGCATTTTTCGTCTATGGTTGCCTGTCAATAAATAAGGAAATTCATAGCGTCCATGAAGTATTGCATTTTTCGTCTATGGTTGCCTGTCAATAAATAAGGAACTTCATAGCGTCCATGAAGTATTGCATTTTTCGTCTATGGTTGCCTGTCAATAAATAAGGAACTTCATAGCGTCCATGAAGTATAGCATTTTTCGTCTATGGTTGCCTGTCAATAATTAAGGAACTTAATAGGCGTGCTTATGTCAAAAATAAACTAAATGGTTTGAAAGAGTATACTTAAATAAGTTTTCACTTCAAAACTTACATTGCTTCATAAGTGTCCAGAGCTTCAAGTCGGCTTCCTTTTCAAACTGCGTATAGTAACGTCCGTCGGTCCAGACCAACGCTGCTGATGACGTCACCACCGCCGTGCCAGCCGAACCAGTGAACCCGGTGATCCATTCCCGTCTGGCATCTACGGGCGCTATGTATTCAGACTGCGAGAAAAAAGAAATAAAGGGAAATATTTAATGCATAAAGACTTTTAGAGCTTCTAACGATGCACAAGTCTTTTAGCAAACCAGAATCTTTATTAATTTCTGGCTTTTGCTCACAGTTGGTCGCTGTAACTAAGCTAGAGTACCCCGACCAAACGGGTTATGGTAGGTTAGGACTATGAGCAAACACGTGCGAGCCGAGCGAGTGAAGTGAGCAGAAGCGCCCGGCGAGCACTACATGTAAGTTAGTTGCAGTTACTTGTCTATTTAGTATTTTTCTTTATTTATTTGAGATGGGTTTGCTCTTGACTCTAGTCTAGGTCAGAGGTGACAGAGACAAAGTCGACGATGGAGTGAGCCTACCTAGAAGAAGCCTGTTCACTCTCACTTTGAAGAGATTAGGGTTGTATGCGTTCGGAAACACAGACACAGGTAGTGAGTTCCACTCTTTTGCTGTGCGCAACCCGAAAATTATAATTATTTGAGGATCACAAAAAGAGGCGCAATCATAATATTAAGAGTGTTCAATAATATTTTTAGGAGCGAAAATGGGAAATAATAGAGGTTCGGTTAAATACATGCCAAAAATAAATATAAGGTCAAATAAAATTAATTGGTGTAACTCCAGAGACGTGATCCGTGTTAGATGATAAAAGAAAATTATGAGAACAAAACAAATTTTAGAAGAAAAATAACTAGGTACAGTGTAGTCCGTTTAGTACGACTTCGCATATAACAACCAACCGTTTTTAGCGCCCGTAAGGCATATGTTTGGTTTTATGATGAACAATATGAATGTGATTATTTTAATAAAAAACAAATATCAGTATCTAGTACATTGCCAGTTCGTTTAGTACTTCTGGTTAGTACGACGTAATATCACCGCCCGGTCTCTTGGCCGTCGTTAGAACCGCATTCTACACTACCAACTGAGTTGAGTTTGTTTTGGTGTTTCTTCAGAGTAGTCGGATTGGAACGATAACTTGAATTTCGGTAGTCGGTGTCTTTGGTTTTGTGTTTTCGTTTTTTGCCACAGACTACCGACATAGCTAGTTGGTACTTAGCTGATCCATCCGAATGGTGGCTGCAATACTCCATGCAGGATGGGACTTGCGCTTTGTAAAGGGTTAAAAGCTGTCCAGGCGTAAAGTATCACTTCACCCTATTTAGGATGCCCAGCTTCTTGGCCGCTGTTTGGGCTTTGTACTCGATGGTGGCGCCGAAGTTGAGACCAGATGTCAACTCCATGTCAAGGAGCTCAAGCCGATCAGTTACAGGAACCCCGAAAAGTAGGAGTTTGGGCAAAACGACCCTTTTAGCGGTAAAAAGACACGCCACCATTATCATCACCCCACTGGGAGACTAGGCTTAAGGTCAAATCTGTCCGCTCTACCATGGCCTCTCTCAAAGAACGAACTTCGGCCCCACTGGTTTTTGCGCTGGACAAGTATCTCTCTGAAACTGTACTGTCATCTGCGTACCCAACAATACCAGGCCGAAGCAGGTCATTGATGTGCAGCAGGAAAAGAGTTGCAGAGAGAACAGACCCCTGAGGAACTCAATACTCAATAGCCATAAGGTCAGAGGAACAGCCGTCTACGACTACTCTGATCGACCGTTCCCTAAGGAAATCTGATATCCAACTACAAAAATCTGCTGGGATGCCATAAGCAGGAAGCTTGCTGAGCAGAGCAGCGTGCTAGACCCTGTCAAAGGCCTTCGAGATGTCAAGCGATACAGCAAGTGCTTCACCGTGTTTCTCGATGGCTTCACCACAACAGTGCGTGACATACACGAGAAGTGCGCCTGTTGACCGACCCCGGCGAAAGCCATATTGACGGTGTCTGAGGAGACCATTGTCTTCAAGGTAGGTCAGCAACTTATAGTTCAGTACCCTTTCCATAACCTTGCACAGAATGGAGGTAATAGCGATCGGATAGTAATGGGCAGGGTCTGCACGATCGCCCTTTTTAGGCACTGGTTGTACATTTGCAAGCTTCCAAGATTTCGGCACCGTTCTTTTATCAAGAGAGAGGCGAAACCAACGTGTCAACACAGGATAGGCGCACACTGCCTCAACACTCTCGCTGGGATGCCGTCAGGCCCGCTGGCCTTGTTCACGTCTAGACTGCACAATACTCTTCGGGCCTCTTTAATGTGAACTGCGATCTCCGGCATCGAGGAGTCGCAATGAGGTACAGTAGGTGGTTGCTTGGAGCCAGCGGCCAGACGTGAATTGCTTGCAAAGAGAGATGCAAATAAATTTGCTTTCACACTTGCAGAGTGAGCCAGTGACCCATCAGGTTTCACCATTGGAAGTAAAGTGGGACAACAGAAATTCGTTTCAGCCACTTTGGACAAGGACCAGAACTGTTTACTACCCGGCGGTATGTCATCTGCAATTAGCAAATCATTTTCATATTCGCAGTTAATTTAAGGAATTCTACTTAGGCCACTTTTGTTTCCACCCGGTGAGCATACTTTTCAACTATAATTAGATGTATTTGCAACATTCACAGGTCGAAGCAACCTTGGGCGATCAGCGCCATTGAGCCGTATGATGAGGACATATAGGGTTATTGGTAAAACACCAACAACCTCTTAAGGGGTCATTGTACTCATCATTATGAACAACTTTTACTATGGACCCAACCTAAAATCGCGAAAAAAAATCAGCCGTCCCGTACATTTTGACGAATTATGCGAACATAAATGTACTGAACAGCTGATTTTTTTCGCGATTTCAGGTTTGGTTCCTTATTAAAAGTTAAAACGTAAGAATTTCATAAACAAAAAAGACTCTCTGCTGAGTTAAAATAGGCACAAACAATTTTTATTGTAAATCAGATGTTTAAAGTTTGTACCTAAAGTTCCTCATTCATTCAATGTAAATTGTCTTTTTCACTCCCGATTTTTAATGCGTGTTATCTAAGTCATTTTTATTAATAGGATAAAGCAAAAAATACGTGTCTAATATTTTTTTATTATCTGATTGACGTACTTTTCTACCCTGGCACCATCCCTATTTCGGCCATTATTATGAGTGGTACTCACATTATGAGCGTCTGCAGTGGGCACGATGTAAGCAGCGAGCGCTTTAGGCTGGCTAGCCATCAGCCCGCGAAGCGTTGTCAGCCGCTGAAGCGACATCCCGTGGAAGGCTGAAATAATAAAGTTTATTTATTTAACCACAAGCCATGTATGTGCCCGATAGGAATCCCATCAGCAAAAATGACAAACTTTTGTACCCCTTTACGGGATGCATTTTCAAAAATCCTTCCATAGGGCCACGTGCGCGTTCATGGCTTCAATCAATCTGCCTAGCCTTTTCCCAACTATGTTGGGGTCGGCTTCCAGTCTAACCGGATGTAGCTGTATACCAGTATTTTACATAGAGCGACTGCCTATCTGACCTCCACAACCCAGTTTACTGGGTAATACGATAACCCTTGGTAAGACTGGTTGTCAGACTTTCGGGCTTCTGACGACCCGTAACGAGTGTCAAAGATCCTCGAATGACGTTCGGGACCAACGGCTTAACGTGCTTTCCGAGGCACGGAGGAGTCTCGGTATGAAAAGATGCTGATTTTTAGGCTTCCGTACCTCAATAGGAAAAAAACGGAACCCTTATAGGACCACTCGTGTGTCTGTCTGTCCGTCTGTCACACAGCCGATATGCTCCGAATCTAATGAACCGATTAAGTTGAAATTTGGAACACGTATGTATTTCTGTGACCCAAACACGGACGTGTAACGTAAATAAATTAATAATGAATATGGGAGTAAATTTTGGGGGGCAATTAAGCAATGAAAAAAAAAGTCTTGCTAACTGTACCATATCAAATGAAAGGGCTTACTGTGAGGGTCTCAAACATATTTTTTTTTTATAATTTTAAAATAAATAATTTTAGAGTTATTTAATAAAATGACGAAGATTGGCCATCCCCCCCCCCCCCCCCTTATCTCCGAATGTACCGAGCCCATTTTTTTTAAATTCAGAAAATAGTTCAATACAAGAAGTCTATGGTCTTAAAACAACATGGTAAATCTCTTAATTTTGTGCGTACTAACTTACATTTGCAGTTGGAATGTATGGGAGAACATGTTTTTCAACTGCAATGTTAAGTTTGTTCTTGGGATTAACTAAGGAACCCTTCATTGTGCGTAGTCCGACACGCACTTGGCTGGTTTTTTTTTTTTCGTGATTTCAGAATTGGTCCCATAGTGAAAGTTGTTCATATTCATGCGTAGCCTGTGAAAATTTAGCTAGTGATTTAAAAATTGCCCTGTATAGAGGCTCAAAATAAATTAGCTAGCGAAACTCCGCAGACGGGTGTCAATATCTAAACACAACAAAATAAAAATAAATAAGATTAGATTTATTTTTGGAGTCAATGACCGCTGGTAGTGTTGTAACTTGAAGAGTGAATGGATATAACTTGTTTTATAGTGTTGAGGTATTGATACCCATCACGTCCATGAAGTTTACACAATAAAAAAACTATTTTTAAACTGATTTTAAGTGATACGTCGGTTGGTGCCCTGTTGCGAAAACCACTTTCCCCAAATACATAATTATCTTTATATAAACAATGGATTACCTCTATCTGTAGCAGGAATTATGTTATCTTCATGCGTTCTCGAGTGTGACTTCGCGGCCAAACTGAAAGGAACAATGATATTTGTTTTGCTCACAATACTTCGATAAATCAGTAAGGGTTTGTTAAATTTATAGTTCATAATGTTTCGTTTTACAACTCATAAAGTCTTAACTCATTTTTAATACAGCCAGGGAAATTGTTTTTGTGCAAATTAACTCCCTACGTCATTTTTCCGTGTTTCAGCCATTTGCTCGTGATCATCTGCCTAGCTTTTTCCCAACTATGTTGGGGTCGGTGAAAACATGTTCTCCCATACATTCGTACCTACGCACAATATTGAGAAAACTTCTTATAGGTTTTCCTGTAATCTAGTATAACTATTTTCTGTAATTTTTCAAAATAGGCTCAGTACTTTAGGAGATACCTTATCACCGAAACTACTGAGGGGGGTGGGGGGGGGGGGGTTGGTCAATTTTCGTATATTTTCTTAAATAACTAAAAAATATATTTGAGACCCTCACAGTAAGCCTTTCATTTGATATGTCACACGGTACAGTTTGCATTTTTTTTCTTTTTAATTTTCTTATTGGCCCCCCTATTTTGACGGTATGTGTTATAGTGGTATATTCAAAATTAATTTATTTATGTTACACGTCCGTGTTTAGGTCACAGAAATTCATACGTGTACCAAATTTCAACTTAATGGGACTATTCGATTCGGAGCAAATTGGCTGTGACAGACAGACAGACAGACACACGAGTGATCCTATAAGGGTTCCATTTTTTCCTTTTGAGGTATATCATCCATATCTTTCACACAGTCCATCTGTTGTTTCTTTGGTCTTCCCCCTCGTCTAGCCATCCACATTCATACTCATAACTTTTCTGACGACATTTTCCTCACATCACATGCCCATACCATGACAACCGATTTCCACACGATTTTGTCGATGTCAAAAATTACAATAAATATAGGTATATAATGTGCTTATATAGGGTGATTGGTAATTTAGTGACCGATACTTAAACAGATAATTGTACTCATGATAACAAACTACTTTTACTATGGGACCAAACCTGAAATCGCGAAAAAAAATTAGTTGTTCCTTACATTTTGAAGAGTTATGCGAACATGGTCCCATAGTAAAAGTTGTTTGTTGTCTTGAGTACAATCTGTTTACGTATCGGTCACCAGTACCCTCACATATAGCTTAATTGTAACGTGAGTTGTGACCGTTGCCTTAGAAAATTTCCTATTTGTTACTTTCTTAGAGATACGCATACGGAACACGATACAGCGCTCCAAAACACAAAACGCCGACGTCACCCAAGGTCAAGTGGGACTGGGCCGGCCCGTTTGCCGCATTTCGGATGCACTGTGGGCTAGAGAAGACCCTCACAACGTAGGTCCCTGAAAAACCCAACGGCATCGCGGCAGCCCCAGGCATGGATGGCGGAACGAGCTTGACGCTTATAGGCGGGATTGGTCCATGTTAGCGTAGGATCGAGTTGAGTGGAAAAGGAAAGGGAGGCATTTGCGTTGCAGTGTGACAACACAGGTGATTTATTACTTTTTTTAAAGAGCAACACTTAGAGCAACACAATATTTACCCGAGTTTCTTGTTAACTAATCAATAATTAAGGAAACTACTCACTTAGTAATACTAACTAGTAACACACACTTTCGCCACATGATTAATTATTAAAATCAAAACTTAAAACAGCTACGCCAAAATTATTTTTTCAAAACTGACGCCATTTAAAATTTCAATTTGACAAACTGTCACTAACAAGATTTGCGCCAACTTTGAGTCGTTTCCATGGAATTAGTATGTACTTATAAGTTCATTTGAAAACGTCTCACGTCTGTACTTCTGTAGATCAATTGACATTCTGAGTAGCACAAATAGCAATACAATAGGCTTGGATAGAGGTGCGCTTACAATATCAATCTGATCTTGATATTTTACTTAGCCAGGTATTGTTTTTTTTTTTGACCTCAACCTATGAACCTAGTTAAGAATCTACGCCAAAGAACTTTGCTATCGCACTGCAAAATGCTGCAGTTTATTAAAAGAAAGAAAGAAAAAGAAAGAAAGAAAAACAGTTTATTCGCGTGAAAATGACGCACACAAACTACACAAGAAAAGCGAAACACAAAATAATAAAACATAACAAACCTCACAAAACAAAAAACATAAGTACACACAATAAAGTTGTTGGAAATGTGCGTCACTACCCCGCGAAGCGGCTAGACGCTCAGCATAATGCCGCGGCCCGATTCTTTCGATTCGAAAAGGATTCTTTCGTAACTAAATATTATTTCTAGCATTGAAACTGGGCCTTCCGCGGCGGCTCTGGAACGTCTTCGTTGCAAGCAACATCTAACGGAAATACCCTTTTCTTTCTAGCAAAAATATCCCCTTCACACACGGTGTTATCCTAACTATCCTACTACGAGTATATTCCACTACTATTATAAATGTGAAAGTTTGTATGTTTGGATGTTTGTTACTCAATCACGCAAAAACGGCCGAACGGATTTGGATGAAATTTGGTATACAGATAGGTTATAACCTGAATTAAGACATAGGATACTTTTCATCCCGGTAGAAGGTTCCCGTGGGATAATTTCCGACATACACGCGGGCAACAGCTAGTATATTAAGACATAGGATACTTTCATCCCGGTAGAAGGTTCCCGCGGGATAATTTCCGACATACACGCGGACGAAGCCGCGGGCAACAGCTAGTATATTAAGACATAGGATACTTTTCATCCCGGTAGAAGGTTCCCGCGGGATACTTTCATCCCGGTAGAAGGTTCCCGCGGGATACTTTCATCCCGGTAGAAGGTTCCCGCGGGATACTTTCATCCCGGTAGAAGGTTCCCGCGGGATAATTTCCGACATACACGCGGACGAAGCCGCGAGCAACAGCTAGTATATTAAGACATAGGATAGTTTCATCCCGGTAGAAGGATCCCGCGGGATACTTTCATCCCGGTAGAAGGTTCCCGCGGGATAATTTCCGACATACACGCGGACGAAGCCGCGGGCAACAGCTAGTATATTAAGACATAGGATACTTTTCATCCCGGTAGAAGGTTCCCGTGGGATAATTTCCGACATACACGCGGGCAACAGCTAGTATATTAAGACATAGGATACTTTCATCCCGGTAGAAGGTTCCCGCGGGATAATTTCCGACATACACGCGGACGAAGCCGCGGGCAACAGCTAGTATATTAAGACATAGGATACTTTTCATCCCGGTAGAAGGTTCCCGCGGGATACTTTCATCCCGGTAGAAGGTTCCCGCGGGATACTTTCATCCCGGTAGAAGGTTCCCGCTGGATAATTTCCGACATACACGCGGGCAACAGCTAGTATATTAAGACATAGGATACTTTCATCCCGGTAGAAGGTTCCCGCGGGATAATTTCCGACATACACGCGGACGAAGCCGCGGGCAACAGCTAGTATATTAAGACATAGGATACTTTCATCCCGGTAGAAGGTTCCCGCGGGATACTTTCATCCCGGTAGAAGGTTCCCGCGGGATAATTTCCGACATACACGCGGACGAAGCCGCGGGCAACAGCTAGTATATTAAGACATAGGATACTTTTCATCCCGGTAGAAGGTTCCCGTGGGATAATTTCCGACATACACGCGGGCAACAGCTAGAATATTAAGACATAGGATACTTTCATCCCGGTAGAAGGTTCCCGCGGGATAATTTCCGATATACACGCGGACGAAGCCGCGGGCAACAGCTAGTATATTAAGACATAGGATACTTTTCATCCCGGTAGAAGGTTCCCGCGGGATACTTTCATCCCGGTAGAAGGTTCCCGCGGGATACTTTCATCCCGGTAGGTTCCCGCGGGATACTTTCAACCCGGTAGAAGGTTCCCGTGGGATAATTTCCGACATACACGCGGGCAACAGCTAGTATATTAAGACATAGGATACTTTTCATCCCGGTAGAAGGTTCCCGCGGGATACTTTCATCCCGGTAGAAGGTTCCCGCGGGATACTTTCATCCCGGTAGAAGGTTCCCGCGGGATAATTTCCGACATACACGCGGACGAAGCCGCGGGCAACAGCTAGTATATTAAGACATAGGATACTTTTCATCCCGGTAGAAGGTTCCCGTGGGATAATTTCCGACATACACGCGGGCGAAGCCGCTGGCAACAGCTAGTATATTAAGACATAGGATACTTTTCATCCCGGTAGAAGGTTCCCGCGGGATACTTTCATCCCGGTAGAAGGTTCCCGCGGGATACTTTCATCCCGGTAGAAGGTTCCCGTGGGATAATTTCCGACATACACGCGGACGAAGCCGCGGGCAACAGCTAGTATATTAAGACATAGGATACTTTTCATCCCGGTAGAAGGTGCCCGCGGGATACTTTCATCCCGGTAGAAGGTTCCCGCGGGATACTTTCATCCCGGTAGGTTCCCGCGGGATACTTTCATCCCGGTAGAAGGTTCCCGTGGGATAATTTCCGACATACACGCGGGCAACAGCTAGTATATTAAGACATAGGATACTTTTCATCCCGGTAGAAGGTTCCCGCGGGATACTTTCATCCCGGCAGAAGGTTCCCGCGGGATACTTTCATCCCGGTAGAAGGTTCCCGCGGGATAATTTCCGACATACACGCGGACGAAGCCGCGGGCAACAGCTAGTATATTAAGACATAGGATACTTTTCATCCCGGTAGAAGGTTCCCGCGGGATACTTTCATCCCGGTAGAAGGTTCCCGCGGGATACTTTCATCCCGGTAGAAGGTTCCCGCGGGATAATTTCATCCCGGTAGAAGGTTCCCGTGGGATAATTTCCGACATACACGCGGGCAACAGCTAGTATATTAAGACATAGGATACTTTCATCCCGGTAGAAGGTTCCCGCGGGATACTTTCATCCCGGTAGAAGGTTCCCGCGGGATACTTTCATCCCGGTAGAAGGTTCCCGTGGGATAATTTCCGACATACACGCGGACGAAGCCGCGGGCAACAGCTAGTATATTAAGACATAGGATACTTTTCATCCCGGTAGAAGGTTCCCGCGGGATACTTTCATCCCGGTAGAAGGTTCCCGCGGGATACTTTCATCCCGGTAGAAGGTTCCCGCGGGATACTTTCATCCCGGTAGAAGGTTCCCGCGGGATAATTTCCGACATACACGCGGACGAATCCGCGGGCAACAGCTAGTATATTAAGACATAGGATACTTTTCATCCCGGTAGAAGGTTCCCGCGGGATACTTTCATCCCGGTAGAAGGTTCCCGCGGGATACTTTCATCCCGGTAGAAGGTTCCCGCGGGATACTTTCATCCCGGTAGGTTCCCGCGGGATACTTTCATCCCGGTAGAAGGTTCCCGTGGGATAATTTCCGACATACACGCGGGCAACAGCTAGTATATTAAGACATAGGATACTTTCATCCCGGTAGAAGGTTCCCGCGGGATAATTTCCGACATACACGCGGACGAAGCCGCGGGCAACAGCTAGTATATTAAGACATAGGATACTTTCATCCCGGTAGAAGGTTCCCGCGGGATACTTTCATCCCGGTAGAAGGTTCCCGCGGGATAATTTCCGACATACACGCGGACGAAGCCGCGGGCAACAGCTAGTATATTAAGACATAGGATACTTTTCATCCCGGTAGAAGGTTCCCGTGGGGTAATTTCCGACATACACGCGGGCAACAGCTAGTATATTAAGACATAGGATACTTTCATCCCGGTAGAAGGTTCCCGCGGGATAATTTCCGATATACACGCGGACGAAGCCGCGGGCAACAGCTAGTATATTAAGACATAGGATACTTTTCATCCCGGTAGAAGGTTCCCGCGGGATACTTTCATCCCGGTAGAAGGTTCCCGCGGGATACTTTCATCCCGGTAGGTTCCCGCGGGATACTTTCAACCCGGTAGAAGGTTCCCGTGGGATAATTTCCGACATACACGCGGGCAACAGCTAGTATATTAAGACATAGGATACTTTTCATCCCGGTAGAAGGTTCCCGTGGGGTAATTTCCGACATACACGCGGGCAACAGCTAGTATATTAAGACATAGGATACTTTCATCCCGGTAGAAGGTTCCCGCGGGATAATTTCCGATATACACGCGGACGAAGCCGCGGGCAACAGCTAGTATATTAAGACATAGGATACTTTTCATCCCGGTAGAAGGTTCCCGCGGGATACTTTCATCCCGGTAGAAGGTTCCCGCGGGATACTTTCATCCCGGTAGGTTCCCGCGGGATACTTTCAACCCGGTAGAAGGTTCCCGTGGGATAATTTCCGACATACACGCGGACGAAGCCGCTGGCAACAGCTAGTATATTAAGACATAGGATACTTTCATCCCGGTAGAAGGTTCCCGCGGCATACTTTCATTCCGGTAGAAGGTTCCCGCGGGATAATTTCCGACATACACGCGGACGAAGCCGCTGGCAACAGCTAGTATATTAAGACATAGGATACTTTTCATCCCGGTAGAAGGTTCCCGCGGGATACTTTCATCCCGGTAGAAGGTTCCCGCGGGATACTTTCATCCCGGTAGAAGGTTCCCGTGGGATAATTTCCGACATACACGCGGACGAAGCCGCGGGCAACAGCTAGTATATTAAGACATAGGATACTTTTCATCCCGGTAGAAGGTGCCCGCGGGATACTTTCATCCCGGTAGAAGGTTCCCGCGGGATACTTTCATCCCGGTAGGTTCCCGCGGGATACTTTCATCCCGGTAGAAGGTTCCCGTGGGATAATTTCCGACATACACGCGGGCAACAGCTAGTATATTAAGACATAGGATACTTTTCATCCCGGTAGAAGGTTCCCGCGGGATACTTTCATCCCGGCAGAAGGTTCCCGCGGGATACTTTCATCCCGGTAGAAGGTTCCCGCGGGATAATTTCCGACATACACGCGGACGAAGCCGCGGGCAACAGCTAGTATATTAAGACATAGGATACTTTTCATCCCGGTAGAAGGTTCCCGCGGGATACTTTCATCCCGGTAGAAGGTTCCCGCGGGATACTTTCATCCCGGTAGAAGGTTCCCGCGGGATAATTTCATCCCGGTAGAAGGTTCCCGTGGGATAATTTCCGACATACACGCGGGCAACAGCTAGTATATTAAGACATAGGATACTTTCATCCCGGTAGAAGGTTCCCGCGGGATACTTTCATCCCGGTAGAAGGTTCCCGCGGGATACTTTCATCCCGGTAGAAGGTTCCCGTGGGATAATTTCCGACATACACGCGGACGAAGCCGCGGGCAACAGCTAGTATATTAAGACATAGGATACTTTTCATCCCGGTAGAAGGTTCCCGCGGGATACTTTCATCCCGGTAGAAGGTTCCCGCGGGATACTTTCATCCCGGTAGAAGGTTCCCGCGGGATACTTTCATCCCGGTAGAAGGTTCCCGCGGGATAATTTCCGACATACACGCGGACGAATCCGCGGGCAACAGCTAGTATATTAAGACATAGGATACTTTTCATCCCGGTAGAAGGTTCCCGCGGGATACTTTCATCCCGGTAGAAGGTTCCCGCGGGATACTTTCATCCCGGTAGAAGGTTCCCGCGGGATACTTTCATCCCGGTAGGTTCCCGCGGGATACTTTCATCCCGGTAGAAGGTTCCCGTGGGATAATTTCCGACATACACGCGGGCAACAGCTAGTATATTAAGACATAGGATACTTTCATCCCGGTAGAAGGTTCCCGCGGGATAATTTCCGACATACACGCGGACGAAGCCGCGGGCAACAGCTAGTATATTAAGACATAGGATACTTTCATCCCGGTAGAAGGTTCCCGCGGGATACTTTCATCCCGGTAGAAGGTTCCCGCGGGATAATTTCCGACATACACGCGGACGAAGCCGCGGGCAACAGCTAGTATATTAAGACATAGGATACTTTTCATCCCGGTAGAAGGTTCCCGTGGGGTAATTTCCGACATACACGCGGGCAACAGCTAGTATATTAAGACATAGGATACTTTCATCCCGGTAGAAGGTTCCCGCGGGATAATTTCCGATATCCACGCGGACGAAGCCGCGGGCAACAGCTAGTATATTAAGACATAGGATACTTTTCATCCCGGTAGAAGGTTCCCGCGGGATACTTTCATCCCGGTAGAAGGTTCCCGCGGGATACTTTCATCCCGGTAGGTTCCCGCGGGATACTTTCAACCCGGTAGAAGGTTCCCGTGGGATAATTTCCGACATACACGCGGGCAACAGCTAGTATATTAAGACATAGGATACTTTCATCCCGGTAGAAGGTTCCCGCGGCATACTTTCATTCCGGTAGAAGGTTCCCGCGGGATAATTTCCGACATACACGCGGACGAAGCCGCGGGCAACAGCTAGTATATTAAGACATAGGATACTTTTCATCCCGGTAGAAGGTTCCCGCGGGATACTTTCATCCCGGTAGAAGGTTCCCGCGGGATACTTTCATCCCGGTAGAAGGTTCCCGCGGGATAATTTCATCCCGGTAGAAGGTTCCCGTGGGATAATTTCCGACATACACGCGGGCAACAGCTAGTATATTAAGACATAGGATACTTTCATCCCGGTAGAAGGTTCCCGCGGGATACTTTCATCCCGGTAGAAGGTTCCCGCGGGATACTTTCATCCCGGTAGAAGGTTCCCGTGGGATAATTTCCGACATACACGCGGACGAAGCCGCGGGCAACAGCTAGTATATTAAGACATAGGATACTTTTCATCCCGGTAGAAGGTTCCCGCGGGATACTTTCATCCCGGTAGAAGGTTCCCGCGGGATACTTTCATCCCGGTAGAAGGTTCCCGCGGGATACTTTCATCCCGGTAGAAGGTTCCCGCGGGATAATTTCCGACATACACGCGGACGAATCCGCGGGCAACAGCTAGTATATTAAGACATAGGATACTTTTCATCCCGGTAGAAGGTTCCCGCGGGATACTTTCATCCCGGTAGAAGGTTCCCGCGGGATACTTTCATCCCGGTAGAAGGTTCCCGCGGGATACTTTCATCCCGGTAGGTTCCCGCGGGATACTTTCATCCCGGTAGAAGGTTCCCGTGGGATAATTTCCGACATACACGCGGGCAACAGCTAGTATATTAAGACATAGGATACTTTCATCCCGGTAGAAGGTTCCCGCGGGATAATTTCCGACATACACGCGGACGAAGCCGCGGGCAACAGCTAGTATATTAAGACATAGGATACTTTCATCCCGGTAGAAGGTTCCCGCGGGATACTTTCATCCCGGTAGAAGGTTCCCGCGGGATAATTTCCGACATACACGCGGACGAAGCCGCGGGCAACAGCTAGTATATTAAGACATAGGATACTTTTCATCCCGGTAGAAGGTTCCCGTGGGGTAATTTCCGACATACACGCGGGCAACAGCTAGTATATTAAGACATAGGATACTTTCATCCCGGTAGAAGGTTCCCGCGGGATAATTTCCGATATACACGCGGACGAAGCCGCGGGCAACAGCTAGTATATTAAGACATAGGATACTTTTCATCCCGGTAGAAGGTTCCCGCGGGATACTTTCATCCCGGTAGAAGGTTCCCGCGGGATACTTTCATCCCGGTAGGTTCCCGCGGGATACTTTCAACCCGGTAGAAGGTTCCCGTGGGATAATTTCCGACATACACGCGGGCAACAGCTAGTATATTAAGACATAGGATACTTTCATCCCGGTAGAAGGTTCCCGCGGCATACTTTCATTCCGGTAGAAGGTTCCCGCGGGATATTTTCCGACATACACGCGGACGAAGCCGCGGGCAACAGCTAGTATATTAAGACATAGGATACTTTTCATCCCGGTAGAAGGTTCCCGTGGGATAATTTCCGACATACACGCGGGCGAAGCCGCTGGCAACAGCTAGTATATTAAGACATAGGATACTTTTCATCCCGGTAGAAGGTTCCCGTGGGATAATTTCCGACATACACGCGGGCGAAGCCGCTGGCAACAGCTAGTATATTAAGACATAGGATACTTTTCATCCCGGTAGAAGGTTCCCGCGGGATACTTTCATCCCGGTAGAAGGTTCCCGCGGGATACTTTCATCCCGGTAGAAGGTTCCCGCGGGATACTTTCATCCCGGTAGAAGGTTCCCGTGGGATAATTTCCGACATACACGCGGACGAAGCCGCGGGCAACAGCTAGTATATTAAGACATAGGATACTTTTCATCCCGGTAGAAGGTGCCCGCGGGATACTTTCATCCCGGTAGAAGGTTCCCGCGGGATACTTTCATCCCGGTAGGTTCCCGCGGGATACTTTCATCCCGGTAGAAGGTTCCCGTGGGATAATTTCCGACATACACGCGGGCAACAGCTAGTATATTAAGACATAGGATACTTTTCATCCCGGTAGAAGGTTCCCGCGGGATACTTTCATCCCGGTAGAAGGTTCCCGCGGGATACTTTCATCCCGGTAGAAGGTTCCCGCGGGATAATTTCCGACATACACGCGGACGAAGCCGCGGGCAACAGCTAGTATATTAAGACATAGGATACTTTTCATCCCGGTAGAAGGTGCCCGCGGGATACTTTCATCCCGGTAGAAGGTTCCCGCGGGATACTTTCATCCCGGTAGGTTCCCGCGGGATACTTTCATCCCGGTAGAAGGTTCCCGCGGGATACTTTCATCCCGGTAGAAGGTTCCCGCGGGATAATTTCCGACATACACGCGGACGAAGCCGCGGGCAACAGCTAGTATATTAAGACATAGGATACTTTTCATCCCGGTAGAAGGTTCCCGCGGGATACTTTCATCCCGGTAGAAGGTTCCCGCGGGATACTTTCATCCCGGTAGAAGGTTCCCGCGGGATACTTTCATCCCGGTAGAAGGTTCCCGTGGGATAATTTCCGACATACACAAGGACGAAGCCGCGGGCAACAGCTAGTATATTAAGACATAGGATACTTTTCATCCCGGTAGAAGGTGCCCGCGGGATACTTTCATCCCAGTAGAAGGTTCCCGCGGGATACTTTCATCCCGGTAGGTTCCCGCGGAATACTTTCATCCCGGTAGAAGGTTCCCGTGGGATAATTTCCGACATACACGCGGGCAACAGCTAGTATATTAAGACATAGGATACTTTCATCCCGGTAGAAGGTTCCCGCGGGATACTTTCATCCCGGTAGAAGGTTCCCGTGGGATAATTTCCGACATACACGCGGACGAAGCCGCGGGCAACAGCTAGTATATTAAGACATAGGATACTTTTCATCCCGGTAGAAGGTTCCCGCGGGATACTTTCATCCCGGTAGAAGGTTCCCGCGGGATACTTTCATCCCGGTAGAAGGTTCCCGCGGGATACTTTCATCCCGGTAGAAGGTTCCCGTGGGATAATTTCCGACATACACGCGGACGAAGCCGCGGGCAACAGCTAGTATATTAAGACATAGGATACTTTTCATCCCGGTAGAAGGTTCCCGCGGGATACTTTCATCCCGGTAGAAGGTTCCCGCGGGATACTTTCATCCCGGTAGAAGGTTCCCGCGGGATACTTTCATCCCGGTAGAAGGTTCCCGCGGGATACTTTCATCCCGGTAGAAGGTTCCCGCGGGATAATTTCCGACATACACGCGGACGAAGCCGCGAGCAACAGCTAGTATATTAAGACATAGGATAGTTTCATCCCGGTAGAAGGATCCCGCGGGATACTTTCATCCCGGTAGAAGGTTCCCGCGGGATAATTTCCGACATACACGCGGACGAAGCCGCGGGCAACAGCTAGTATATTAAGACATAGGATACTTTTCATCCCGGTAGAAGGTTCCCGTGGGATAATTTCCGACATACACGCGGGCAACAGCTAGTATATTAAGACATAGGATACTTTCATCCCGGTAGAAGGTTCCCGCGGGATAATTTCCGACATACACGCGGACGAAGCCGCGGGCAACAGCTAGTATATTAAGACATAGGATACTTTTCATCCCGGTAGAAGGTTCCCGCGGGATACTTTCATCCCGGTAGAAGGTTCCCGCGGGATACTTTCATCCCGGTAGAAGGTTCCCGCTGGATAATTTCCGACATACACGCGGGCAACAGCTAGTATATTAAGACATAGGATACTTTCATCCCGGTAGAAGGTTCCCGCGGGATAATTTCCGACATACACGCGGACGAAGCCGCGGGCAACAGCTAGTATATTAAGACATAGGATACTTTCATCCCGGTAGAAGGTTCCCGCGGGATACTTTCATCCCGGTAGAAGGTTCCCGCGGGATAATTTCCGACATACACGCGGACGAAGCCGCGGGCAACAGCTAGTATATTAAGACATAGGATACTTTTCATCCCGGTAGAAGGTTCCCGTGGGATAATTTCCGACATACACGCGGGCAACAGCTAGAATATTAAGACATAGGATACTTTCATCCCGGTAGAAGGTTCCCGCGGGATAATTTCCGATATACACGCGGACGAAGCCGCGGGCAACAGCTAGTATATTAAGACATAGGATACTTTTCATCCCGGTAGAAGGTTCCCGCGGGATACTTTCATCCCGGTAGAAGGTTCCCGCGGGATACTTTCATCCCGGTAGGTTCCCGCGGGATACTTTCAACCCGGTAGAAGGTTCCCGTGGGATAATTTCCGACATACACGCGGGCAACAGCTAGTATATTAAGACATAGGATACTTTTCATCCCGGTAGAAGGTTCCCGCGGGATACTTTCATCCCGGTAGAAGGTTCCCGCGGGATACTTTCATCCCGGTAGAAGGTTCCCGCGGGATAATTTCCGACATACACGCGGACGAAGCCGCGGGCAACAGCTAGTATATTAAGACATAGGATACTTTTCATCCCGGTAGAAGGTTCCCGTGGGATAATTTCCGACATACACGCGGGCGAAGCCGCTGGCAACAGCTAGTATATTAAGACATAGGATACTTTTCATCCCGGTAGAAGGTTCCCGCGGGATACTTTCATCCCGGTAGAAGGTTCCCGCGGGATACTTTCATCCCGGTAGAAGGTTCCCGTGGGATAATTTCCGACATACACGCGGACGAAGCCGCGGGCAACAGCTAGTATATTAAGACATAGGATACTTTTCATCCCGGTAGAAGGTGCCCGCGGGATACTTTCATCCCGGTAGAAGGTTCCCGCGGGATACTTTCATCCCGGTAGGTTCCCGCGGGATACTTTCATCCCGGTAGAAGGTTCCCGTGGGATAATTTCCGACATACACGCGGGCAACAGCTAGTATATTAAGACATAGGATACTTTTCATCCCGGTAGAAGGTTCCCGCGGGATACTTTCATCCCGGCAGAAGGTTCCCGCGGGATACTTTCATCCCGGTAGAAGGTTCCCGCGGGATAATTTCCGACATACACGCGGACGAAGCCGCGGGCAACAGCTAGTATATTAAGACATAGGATACTTTTCATCCCGGTAGAAGGTTCCCGCGGGATACTTTCATCCCGGTAGAAGGTTCCCGCGGGATACTTTCATCCCGGTAGAAGGTTCCCGCGGGATAATTTCATCCCGGTAGAAGGTTCCCGTGGGATAATTTCCGACATACACGCGGGCAACAGCTAGTATATTAAGACATAGGATACTTTCATCCCGGTAGAAGGTTCCCGCGGGATACTTTCATCCCGGTAGAAGGTTCCCGCGGGATACTTTCATCCCGGTAGAAGGTTCCCGTGGGATAATTTCCGACATACACGCGGACGAAGCCGCGGGCAACAGCTAGTATATTAAGACATAGGATACTTTTCATCCCGGTAGAAGGTTCCCGCGGGATACTTTCATCCCGGTAGAAGGTTCCCGCGGGATACTTTCATCCCGGTAGAAGGTTCCCGCGGGATAATTTCCGACATACACGCGGACGAATCCGCGGGCAACAGCTAGTATATTAAGACATAGGATACTTTTCATCCCGGTAGAAGGTTCCCGCGGGATACTTTCATCCCGGTAGAAGGTTCCCGCGGGATACTTTCATCCCGGTAGAAGGTTCCCGCGGGATACTTTCATCCCGGTAGGTTCCCGCGGGATACTTTCATCCCGGTAGAAGGTTCCCGTGGGATAATTTCCGACATACACGCGGGCAACAGCTAGTATATTAAGACATAGGATACTTTCATCCCGGTAGAAGGTTCCCGCGGGATAATTTCCGACATACACGCGGACGAAGCCGCGGGCAACAGCTAGTATATTAAGACATAGGATACTTTCATCCCGGTAGAAGGTTCCCGCGGGATACTTTCATCCCGGTAGAAGGTTCCCGCGGGATAATTTCCGACATACACGCGGACGAAGCCGCGGGCAACAGCTAGTATATTAAGACATAGGATACTTTTCATCCCGGTAGAAGGTTCCCGTGGGGTAATTTCCGACATACACGCGGGCAACAGCTAGTATATTAAGACATAGGATACTTTCATCCCGGTAGAAGGTTCCCGCGGGATAATTTCCGATATACACGCGGACGAAGCCGCGGGCAACAGCTAGTATATTAAGACATAGGATACTTTTCATCCCGGTAGAAGGTTCCCGCGGGATACTTTCATCCCGGTAGAAGGTTCCCGCGGGATACTTTCATCCCGGTAGGTTCCCGCGGGATACTTTCAACCCGGTAGAAGGTTCCCGTGGGATAATTTCCGACATACACGCGGGCAACAGCTAGTATATTAAGACATAGGATACTTTCATCCCGGTAGAAGGTTCCCGCGGCATACTTTCATTCCGGTAGAAGGTTCCCGCGGGATAATTTCCGACATACACGCGGACGAAGCCGCGGGCAACAGCTAGTATATTAAGACATAGGATACTTTTCATCCCGGTAGAAGGTTCCCGCGGGATACTTTCATCCCGGTAGAAGGTTCCCGCGGGATACTTTCATCCCGGTAGAAGGTTCCCGCGGGATAATTTCATCCCGGTAGAAGGTTCCCGTGGGATAATTTCCGACATACACGCGGGCAACAGCTAGTATATTAAGACATAGGATACTTTCATCCCGGTAGAAGGTTCCCGCGGGATACTTTCATCCCGGTAGAAGGTTCCCGCGGGATACTTTCATCCCGGTAGAAGGTTCCCGTGGGATAATTTCCGACATACACGCGGACGAAGCCGCGGGCAACAGCTAGTATATTAAGACATAGGATACTTTTCATCCCGGTAGAAGGTTCCCGCGGGATACTTTCATCCCGGTAGAAGGTTCCCGCGGGATACTTTCATCCCGGTAGAAGGTTCCCGCGGGATACTTTCATCCCGGTAGAAGGTTCCCGCGGGATAATTTCCGACATACACGCGGACGAATCCGCGGGCAACAGCTAGTATATTAAGACATAGGATACTTTTCATCCCGGTAGAAGGTTCCCGCGGGATACTTTCATCCCGGTAGAAGGTTCCCGCGGGATACTTTCATCCCGGTAGAAGGTTCCCGCGGGATACTTTCATCCCGGTAGGTTCCCGCGGGATACTTTCATCCCGGTAGAAGGTTCCCGTGGGATAATTTCCGACATACACGCGGGCAACAGCTAGTATATTAAGACATAGGATACTTTCATCCCGGTAGAAGGTTCCCGCGGGATAATTTCCGACATACACGCGGACGAAGCCGCGGGCAACAGCTAGTATATTAAGACATAGGATACTTTCATCCCGGTAGAAGGTTCCCGCGGGATACTTTCATCCCGGTAGAAGGTTCCCGCGGGATAATTTCCGACATACACGCGGACGAAGCCGCGGGCAACAGCTAGTATATTAAGACATAGGATACTTTTCATCCCGGTAGAAGGTTCCCGTGGGGTAATTTCCGACATACACGCGGGCAACAGCTAGTATATTAAGACATAGGATACTTTCATCCCGGTAGAAGGTTCCCGCGGGATAATTTCCGATATACACGCGGACGAAGCCGCGGGCAACAGCTAGTATATTAAGACATAGGATACTTTTCATCCCGGTAGAAGGTTCCCGCGGGATACTTTCATCCCGGTAGAAGGTTCCCGCGGGATACTTTCATCCCGGTAGGTTCCCGCGGGATACTTTCAACCCGGTAGAAGGTTCCCGTGGGATAATTTCCGACATACACGCGGGCAACAGCTAGTATATTAAGACATAGGATACTTTCATCCCGGTAGAAGGTTCCCGCGGCATACTTTCATTCCGGTAGAAGGTTCCCGCGGGATATTTTCCGACATACACGCGGACGAAGCCGCGGGCAACAGCTAGTATATTAAGACATAGGATACTTTTCATCCCGGTAGAAGGTTCCCGTGGGATAATTTCCGACATACACGCGGGCGAAGCCGCTGGCAACAGCTAGTATATTAAGACATAGGATACTTTTCATCCCGGTAGAAGGTTCCCGTGGGATAATTTCCGACATACACGCGGGCGAAGCCGCTGGCAACAGCTAGTATATTAAGACATAGGATACTTTTCATCCCGGTAGAAGGTTCCCGCGGGATACTTTCATCCCGGTAGAAGGTTCCCGCGGGATACTTTCATCCCGGTAGAAGGTTCCCGCGGGATACTTTCATCCCGGTAGAAGGTTCCCGTGGGATAATTTCCGACATACACGCGGACGAAGCCGCGGGCAACAGCTAGTATATTAAGACATAGGATACTTTTCATCCCGGTAGAAGGTGCCCGCGGGATACTTTCATCCCGGTAGAAGGTTCCCGCGGGATACTTTCATCCCGGTAGGTTCCCGCGGGATACTTTCATCCCGGTAGAAGGTTCCCGTGGGATAATTTCCGACATACACGCGGGCAACAGCTAGTATATTAAGACATAGGATACTTTTCATCCCGGTAGAAGGTTCCCGCGGGATACTTTCATCCCGGTAGAAGGTTCCCGCGGGATACTTTCATCCCGGTAGAAGGTTCCCGCGGGATAATTTCCGACATACACGCGGACGAAGCCGCGGGCAACAGCTAGTATATTAAGACATAGGATACTTTTCATCCCGGTAGAAGGTGCCCGCGGGATACTTTCATCCCGGTAGAAGGTTCCCGCGGGATACTTTCATCCCGGTAGGTTCCCGCGGGATACTTTCATCCCGGTAGAAGGTTCCCGCGGGATACTTTCATCCCGGTAGAAGGTTCCCGCGGGATAATTTCCGACATACACGCGGACGAAGCCGCGGGCAACAGCTAGTATATTAAGACATAGGATACTTTTCATCCCGGTAGAAGGTTCCCGCGGGATACTTTCATCCCGGTAGAAGGTTCCCGCGGGATACTTTCATCCCGGTAGAAGGTTCCCGCGGGATACTTTCATCCCGGTAGAAGGTTCCCGTGGGATAATTTCCGACATACACAAGGACGAAGCCGCGGGCAACAGCTAGTATATTAAGACATAGGATACTTTTCATCCCGGTAGAAGGTGCCCGCGGGATACTTTCATCCCAGTAGAAGGTTCCCGCGGGATACTTTCATCCCGGTAGGTTCCCGCGGAATACTTTCATCCCGGTAGAAGGTTCCCGTGGGATAATTTCCGACATACACGCGGGCAACAGCTAGTATATTAAGACATAGGATACTTTCATCCCGGTAGAAGGTTCCCGCGGGATACTTTCATCCCGGTAGAAGGTTCCCGTGGGATAATTTCCGACATACACGCGGACGAAGCCGCGGGCAACAGCTAGTATATTAAGACATAGGATACTTTTCATCCCGGTAGAAGGTTCCCGCGGGATACTTTCATCCCGGTAGAAGGTTCCCGCGGGATACTTTCATCCCGGTAGAAGGTTCCCGCGGGATACTTTCATCCCGGTAGAAGGTTCCCGTGGGATAATTTCCGACATACACGCGGACGAAGCCGCGGGCAACAGCTAGTATATTAAGACATAGGATACTTTTCATCCCGGTAGAAGGTTCCCGCGGGATACTTTCATCCCGGTAGAAGGTTCCCGCGGGATACTTTCATCCCGGTAGAAGGTTCCCGCGGGATACTTTCATCCCGGTAGAAGGTTCCCGCGGGATAACTTCCGACATACACGCGGACGAAGCCGCGGGCAACAGCTAGTATATTAAGACATAGGATACTTTTCATCCCGGTAGAAGGTTCCCGTGGGATAATTTCCGACATACACGCGGGCAACAGCTAGTATATTAAGACATAGGATACTTTTCATCCCGGTAGAAGGTTCCCGTGGGATAATTTCCGACAAACACGCTGGCAACAGCTAGTATATTAAGACATAGGATACTTTTCATCCCGGTAGAAGGTTCCCGCGGGATACTTTCCGACATACACGCGGGAGAAGCCGCTGGCAACAGCTAGTATATTAAGACATAGGATACTTTTCATCCCGGTAGAAGGTTCCCGCGGGATACTTTCATCCCGGTAGAAGGTTCCCGCGGGATACTTTCATCCCGGTAGAAGGTTCCCGCGGGATACTTTCATCCCGGTAGAAGGTTCCCGCGGGACAATTTCCGACATACACGCGGACGAAGCCGCGGGCAACAGCTAGTATATTAAGACATAGGATACTTTTCATCCCGGTAGAAGGTTCCCGCGGGATACTTTCATCCCGGTAGAAGGTTCCCGCGGGATACTTTCATCCCGGTAGAAGGTTCCCGTGGGATAATTTCCGACATACACGCGGGCAACAGCTAGTATATTAAGACATAGGATACTTTCATCCCGGTAGAAGGTTCCCGCGGGATAATTTCCGACATACACGCGGACGAAGCCGCGGGCAACAGCTAGTATATTAAGACATAGGATACTTTCATCCCGGTAGAAGGTTCCCGCGGGATACTTTCATCCCGGTAGAAGGTTCCCGCGGGATAATTTCCGACATACACGCGGACGAAGCCGCGGGCAACAGCTAGTATATTAAGACATAGGATACTTTTCATCCCGGTAGAAGGTTCCCGTGGGATAATTTCCGACATACACGCGGGCAACAGCTAGTATATTAAGACATAGGATACTTTCATCCCGGTAGAAGGTTCCCGCGGGATAATTTCCGATATACACGCGGACGAAGCCGCGGGCAACAGCTAGTATATTAAGACATAGGATACTTTTCATCCCGGTAGAAGGTTCCCGCGGGATACTTTCATCCCGGTAGAAGGTTCCCGCGGGATACTTTCGTCCCGGTAGGTTCCCGCGGGATACTTTCAACCCGGTAGAAGGTTCCCGTGGGATAATTTCCGACATACACGCGGGCAACAGCTAGTATATTAAGACATAGGATACTTTCATCCCGGTAGAAGGTTCCCGCGGGATACTTTCATTCCATTAGAAGGTTCCCGCGGGATAATTTCCGACATACACGCGGACGAAGCCGCGGGCAACAGCTAGTATATTAAGACATAGGATACTTTTCATCCCGGTAGAAGGTTCCCGCGGGATACTTTCATCCCGGTAGAAGGTTCCCGCGGGATACTTTCATCCCGGTAGAAGGTTCCCGCGGGATAATTTCCGACATACACGCGGACGAAGCCGCGGGCAACAGCTAGTATATTAAGACATAGGATACTTTTCATCCCGGTAGAAGGTTCCCGTGGGATAATTTCCGACATACACGCGGGCGAAGCCGCTGGCAACAGCTAGTATATTAAGACATAGGATACTTTTCATCCCGGTAGAAGGTTCCCGTGGGATAATTTCCGACATACACGCGGGCGAAGCCGCTGGCAACAGCTAGTATATTAAGACATAGGATACTTTTCATCCCGGTAGAAGGTTCCCGCGGGATACTTTCATCCCGGTAGAAGGTTCCCGCGGGATACTTTCATCCCGGTAGAAGGTTCCCGCGGGATACTTTCATCCCGGTAGAAGGTTCCCGTGGGATTATTTCCGACATACACGCGGACGAAGCCGCGGGCAACAGCTAGTATATTAAGACATAGGATACTTTTCATCCCGGTAGAAGGTGCCCGCGGGATACTTTCATCCCGGTAGAAGGTTCCCGCGGGATACTTTCATCCCGGTAGGTTCCCGCGGGATACTTTCATCCCGGTAGAAGGTTCCCGTGGGATAATTTCCGACATACACGCGGGCAACAGCTAGTATATTAAGACATAGGATACTTTTCATCCCGGTAGAAGGTTCCCGCGGGATACTTTCATCCCGGTAGAAGGTTCCCGCGGGATACTTTCATCCCGGTAGAAGGTTCCCGCGGGATAATTTCCGACATACACGCGGACGAAGCCGCGGGCAACAGCTAGTATATTAAGACATAGGATACTTTTCATCCCGGTAGAAGGTTCCCGCGGGATACTTTCATCCCGGTAGAAGGTTCCCGCGGGATACTTTCATCCCGGTAGAAGGTTCCCGCGGGATACTTTCATCCCGGTAGAAGGTTCCCGTGGGATAATTTCCGACATACACGCGGGCGAAGCCGCTGGCAACAGCTAGTATATTAAGACATAGGATACTTTTCATCCAGGTAGAAGGTTCCCGCGGGATACTTTCATCCCGGTAGAAGGTTCCCGCGGGATACTTTCATCCCGGTAGAAGGTTCCCGCGGGATACTTTCATCCCGGTAGAAGGTTCCCGCGGGATAATTTCCGACATACACGCGGACGAAGCCGCGGGCAACAGCTAGTATATTAAGACATAGGATACTTTTCATCCCGGTAGAAGGTTCCCGTGGGATAATTTCATCCCGGTAGAAGGTTCCCGCGGGATACTTTCATCCCGGTAGGTTCCCGCGGGATAATTTCCGACATACACGCGGACGAAGCCGCGGGCAACAGCTAGTATATTAAGACATAGGATACTTTTCATCCCGGTAGAAGGTTCCCGCGGGATACTTTCATCCCGGTAGAAGGTTCCCGCGGGATACTTTCATCCCGGTAGGTTCCCGCGGGATACTTTCATCCCGGTAGAAGGTTCCCGTGGGATAATTTCCGACATACACGCGGGCAACAGCTAGTATATTAAGACATAGGATACTTTCATCCCGGTAGAAGGTTCCCGCGGGATACTTTCATCCCGGTAGAAGGTTCCCGCGGGATAATTTCCGACATACACGCGGACGAAGCCGCGGGCAACAGCTAGTATATTAAGACATAGGATACTTTCATCCCGGTAGAAGGTTCCCGTGGGATAATTTCCGACATACACGCGGGCAACAGCTAGTATATTAATACATAGGATACTTTCATCCCGGTAGAAGGTTCCCGCGGGATAATTTCCGATATACACGCGGACGAAGCCGCGGGCAACAGCTAGTATATTAAGACATAGGATACTTTCATCCCGGTAGAAGGTTCCCGCGGGATACTTTCATTCCGGTAGAAGGTTCCCGCGGGATAATTTCCGACATACACGCGGACGAAGCCGCGGGCAACAGCTAGTATATTAAGACATAGGATACTTTTCATCCCGGTAGAAGGTTCCCGCGGGATACTTTCATCCCGGTAGAAGGTTCCCGCGGGATACTTTCATCCCGGTAGAAGGTTCCCGTGGGATAATTTCCGACATACACGCGGGCAACAGCTAGTATATTAAGACATAGGATACTTTCATCCCGGTAGAAGGTTCCCGCGGGATACTTTCATCCCGGTAGAAGGTTCCCGCGGGATAATTTCCGACATACACGCGGACGAAGCCGCGGGCAACAGCTAGTATATTAAGACATAGGATACTTTTCATCCCGGTAGAAGGTTCCCGTGGGATAATTTCCGACATACACGCGGGCAACAGCTAGTATATTAAGACATAGGATACTTTCATCCCGGTAGAAGGTTCCCGCGGGATAATTTCCGATATACACGCGGACGAAGCCGCGGGCAACAGCTAGTATATTAAGACATAGGATACTTTTCATCCCGGTAGAAGGTTCCCGCGGGATACTTTCATCCCGGTAGAAGGTTCCCGCGGGATACTTTCGTCCCGGTAGGTTCCCGCGGGATACTTTCAACCCGGTAGAAGGTTCCCGTGGGATAATTTCCGACATACACGCGGGCAACAGCTAGTATATTAAGACATAGGATACTTTCATCCCGGTAGAAGGTTCCCGCGGGATACTTTCATTCCATTAGAAGGTTCCCGCGGGATAATTTCCGACATACACGCGGACGAAGCCGCGGGCAACAGCTAGTATATTAAGACATAGGATACTTTTCATCCCGGTAGAAGGTTCCCGCGGGATACTTTCATCCCGGTAGAAGGTTCCCGCGGGATACTTTCATCCCGGTAGGTTCCCGCGGGATACTTTAATCCCGGTAGAAGGTTCCCGTGGGATAATTTCCGACATACACGCGGGCAACAGCTAGTATATTAAGACATAGGATACTTTCATCCCGGTAGAAGGTTCCCGCGGGATACTTTCATCCCGGTAGAAGGTTCCCGCGGGATAATTTCCGACATACACGCGGACGGAGCCGCGGGCAACAGCTAGTATATTAAGACATAGGATACTTTTCATCCCGGTAGAAGGTTCCCGTGGGATAATTTCCGACATACACGCGGGCGAAGCCGCTGGCAACAGCTAGTATATTAAGACATAGGATACTTTTCATCCCGGTAGAAGGTTCCCGTGGGATAATTTCCGACATACACGCGGGCGAAGCCGCTGTCAACAGCTAGTATATTAAGACATAGGATACTTTTCATCCCGGTAGAAGGTTCCCGCGGGATACTTTCATCCCGGTAGAAGGTTCCCGCGGGATACTTTCATCCCGGTAGAAGGTTCCCGCGGGATACTTTCATCCCGGTAGAAGGTTCCCGTGGGATTATTTCCGACATACACGCGGACGAAGCCGCGGGCAACAGCTAGTATATTAAGACATAGGATACTTTTCATCCCGGTAGAAGGTGCCCGCGGGATACTTTCATCCCGGTAGAAGGTTCCCGCGGGATACTTTCATCCCGGTAGGTTCCCGCGGGATACTTTCATCCCGGTAGAAGGTTCCCGTGGGATAATTTCCGACATACACGCGGGCAACAGCTAGTATATTAAGACATAGGATACTTTTCATCCCGGTAGAAGGTTCCCGCGGGATACTTTCATCCCGGTAGAAGGTTCCCGCGGGATACTTTCATCCCGGTAGAAGGTTCCCGCGGGATAATTTCCGACATACACGCGGACGAAGCCGCGGGCAACAGCTAGTATATTAAGACATAGGATACTTTTCATCCCGGTAGAAGGTTCCCGCGGGTTACTTTCATCCCGGTAGAAGGTTCCCGCGGGATACTTTCATCCCGGTAGAAGGTTCCCGCGGGATACTTTCATCCCGGTAGAAGGTTCCCGTGGGATAATTTCCGACATACACGCGGACGAAGTCGCGGGCAACAGCTAGTATATTAAGACATAGGATACTTTTCATCCCGGTAGAAGGTGCCCGCGGGATACTTTCATCCCGGTAGAAGGTTCCCGCGGGATACTTTCATCCCGGTAGGTTCCCGCGGGATACTTTCATCCCGGTAGAAGGTTCCCGTGGGATAATTTCCGACATACACGCGGGCAACAGCTAGTATATTAAGACATAGGATACTTTCATCCCGGTAGAAGGTTCCCGCGGGATACTTTCATCCCGGTAGAAGCTAGCTTGCAGTCAGCGTGTAGTCGTTGGAACTGCACGCCAACTGCAATCGGGCTGCAGTTTTATTGCACTTGTACTAACTGAATTCAAACTGCAATTTTGCAATCGGAGTGCAGTTGAAATGCAGTCCGTCTGTCTAGAGCCTTAGGGTTGTGGAGGTCCGATAGGCAGTCGCTCGATGTCGGTGAATAAATAAATACTATAATGGACAGGTATGTAGATAAGTTTTACGACACTTAACACGTTCACTGTCCAGCCAAAATGTCGAAATTAGCTCTCGCGTCCAATTTACTTTTTCGTTCCTATGTACTGAGGTACCTGCCTTTACACCACTTCTAAGTTCAAACTTCTAAATTCCATTTTTAATTTCAATTTTCAAAGCTTTGTAAGTCCTAAATAAATAACAAAAATTCGATGGCTCATTGCTTTTTATTTTACCTACACCATTGCTCATACGTTCATGTATAATACTAGTATGTTTCTTATATTTCCACGAAGTAAGAACCCATTATGTATGAAAAGTGCAGTGACCCACATGTATGGCACGGACGTCTCGTTTCAACCCAAACTGTCCCACGTGTAGGTCACGGACAGTGAACGTGTTAAAATGGAAAACTGTTTTATCCGTGACCCAGAACAATCAAGGTGCAATAACAATTGCAATATCCTCTACTAGAGACTACACTTAAGGCGACGATAATAGACTTTTAATGATTTTAAACTGAGGATCACCTCTAAACGAGTAGTGTTAATGATTTGAAAAAAAAAATATATGTTAAATTATAGGATTTTCTTAATAACTTATCATGTGAATATTTTAGATTATGTTTATATTACATAGTGTAATTAATTTGTAAAGTTATGTCTAACGCTGCTAATCACGCAAAAAATATCAAGCGTATTTTTATGAAAACTTCACCATTTTAAATATAATTTAAATATTTATCTTTTAGTATACGTGTTTTAATATAGTATCTTTAGTTTTATGTGTAATAAATTAATAAAGCGGCTAATTTGGGACAGCGCTCCTATTACTGGCGGGACGTACGACGCGTTGCGTGAGCTCCACACAGAACATATATCTGCGTGACAATTTCGCTGTAATTACTTATACAGGGTGTCAGGGAACAGGTGTCACTAACTTAAAGGTGTGGTTCATACAGACCATGAAACTGAACAACTTTATCCCGGGGACCAACATCGTAATCGTGAAAAGAAAATCAGTCGTCCCATACATTTGGTCAAGTAGGTATTGAAGTTTTGTTATTCAGTTTGCTGGTCCGTACCTACCACACCCTTATGTTGGCGACACCTGCTCCCAGACACCCAGATATAGAAAGACTAACCTCTTTGTTAATGTGTATAGAACGTCGTTAACGTCGTTGTGTTCTGCTTTTAACCCACTTCAAAAAGGAGAAGGATATCAATACGTCTATAAGTTTTTTTTTTTGTATGTTTGTTACGCGATTACTCAAAGACAAATGGACCGATTAGGAAAATTATTTTTTTGTTTGAAAGTGGTGGTCCCATATAAATTTTATTAAATTTGGTGGGTAGTTTGAGTTGATGTTTTAATAACTTCCTATCACTGTTATTTACATAGCATTCGAATTTGTGTGGGGTAAGTACCACAACTAAAAAATGAAAAATAAAAAAAAATTAGCAAATAATAAAACCGACTTCCAAAACAAAACACTACAAAGTGAAAAATAACTTTAATTTCGGAAGTCGGTGGCAAAAAGCGAAAATAATAGGTTGGGGAAAAAGTTTCTTCGCATTTTTTAAGAAAATTCAAAACCTTTTTTTAATATAGTTTATTTATATTTAACTAAAGTATGTAGGTAGGTACCATTTTGTTCGATAACTTTTTGCCATCTTGTAGGTAGGGACATGATCCCATTGCTATAGAAATTTTGGGACTTCTGGTCAAAATACCGCGACAAGTGGTTTTGGCAGTCCTCTCGTGATGTTAACCTGACACTGCCTAAAGAATTCTGAAGAGACCGAAACAGGTGGAAATCTGAAGGTGCAAGGTCAGGACTATACGGCGGATGCATTAACACCTCCCAGCCAAACTCTCTTAATTTTTGCTGAGTGGCTAAAGATGTGTGAGGTCTAGCGTTATCATGATGAAAAACCACACCCCTTCTGTTGATTAATTCCGGCCGCTTTCTCTCAACTTCTTGCTTTAATCTCATCAGTTGTTCGCAGTAGAGTTCAGAATCGATGGTCCTGCCTGGTGGTAACAGCTCATAATGAATAATGCCCTTCCAATCCCACCACACACACAGCATCACCTTGTTGCGAGTTAACCCGGGTTTCGCCACAGTCTGTGAAGCCTGACCGGCCTTTGACCACGACCTTTTTCGCACGTTCTTGTCATACGTGATCCACTTTTCATCACCAGTTATCAGCTTCTTCAAAAATGGTTCGGTTTCATTACGTCGTAATAAAGAATCACAAATGAGTACACGGTTCATTAGGTTTCTTTCAGTGAGTTCGTGAGGTACCCAAATGTCGAGCTTTTTTGTGTACCCAGTTTTTTTCAAATGCGCCAAAACTGTTTTGTGGTCAATTTCCAGTTCTTCAGCTACATCGTAACTACTGATATGCCGATCTTGCTCCACTTTTTCAAAAATGGCATCCATTTTATCCGTAATAGGGCGACCAGAGCGACGTGCATCTTTGACATCAAAATTTCCGGATTGAAAACGCTTAAACCAAATTTGTGCTACTCTCACAGACACTACACTAGGTCCATAAACATCGCAAATTTTTTTCGCGGCTTGCGTTACATTTTTACCTTTTTTGTAGTAAAATTTTAAAATGTATCGAATTTCTTCATTAGATTCATCTTGACGGTAAGAAAAACAAATGAAAATCACACATTTTCCTAATTTGAATTTGGAATTATGTTCTTTAAAATTTAAACTTTCAATGATACCAAAACCAGCCAGATACAAATAGTATAGCCAAAGACATTTTATTACAAGTTCATACATACTATAATGCGAAAAGACTTTTTCCCCAACCTAATACAAAACCAGACACCGACTACCGAAATTAAAGTTATTTTTCACTTTGTAGTGTTTTGTTTTGGAAGTCAGTTTTATTTTTTGCTAAAAAAAAAATTATTAGGTTTCCGTACCTTAAAAGGAATAGGATCACTCGTGTGTCTGTCTGTCCGTCTGTCACAGCCGATTTGCTCTGAATCTAATGAACCGATTAGGTTGAAATTTGGTACATGTATGAATTCCTGTGACCCAAACACGGGTGTGTAACGTAAATAAATGAATTTTGAATATGGAGGTCAGTTTTGGGGTGCAAACAAGAAAATAAAAGTTTTGCAAACTGTACTGTACACCTTGCTGATTGGCTGACTCCTTAGGGGTCCCCGAAACTATCTATTGCCATCAATTTCTATTGTAGTAGGTAATATTGTCAATCGCTTCAATTGCAGTTCGTACCGATATGAAAGAAGATGATACATAGGCCAATGTTATACCTATCTCACCAGTCCATTGTTGCCTTTATATCATATCATTAGCAAGTAGATAGGTAGCCAAATTAGTCACCAATTTTAATTATTCTGACATTATTCAATTTAAAGCCGAGTGCTAAACATGGTTCCAAAAATTGCGTAATTTGTGAAAAAAGAAAATTGGCTCAGATATCAAACTATTTACCTACCTTACAAACACGATTGCAGACAATCACAGATAAATGAACACTGAATCTACAAAGTCATAACGATTACGTAATAGATAATAAAAACTGTATAAACAGTTTTTATCACCGGTAACATCGTTTAATTTCATTTTAATGTTTAAGGCTGCTTAGATACCTACTTATGTAGCGCTGCGTAGACGCTGCGCTAGCGTCGCGTCGTCGCGTTGACGCTACGTAGGAACTGTACAACGGATGCCTACGCTTGATGCGAGCGATGCTTTAGTTCATAGGTTCCTGACGGGGGCGGTACCGCACCCTAGTGGGCGCTGGAGCTTTTCGTGGGGGCGATAGCGGGTCCAAAGGCAAATAGCGTTATGTAAAGGGGACGTTGGATTTTTTTTGTAAAGGGAGCGGTAGTCCATAAAAGGTTGGGAACCTCTGCTTTAGTTGAATCCAAATACAACAAGATCCCTATGGACAGTATTGCCAGATATAATTCAGTCTACAATTCATCAGTCCGCTCGGATTAGGTTTCTCCAGAACTTTGAGTGACCATTATTTGATCTACGTTGCAAACGCCAACAAACATGAACTAATTCTGCATTCAAGTAGGTATTGTGTCACCTTAAAGATTATGAAATACTAGCAGCGCCCCGCGGTTTCACCCGCGTAAGTCTCGAACCCGTGGGAATATGGGGATAAAAAGTATTCTGTGTTAAACCAGGTTATAAACTATCAAACCAAATTTAATCAAAATCCGTTCAGTAGTTTTTGCTTTGGCGGGGTTGGCCCGTAGATGGTTGACCATCTTTACATACCGAGACTCCTCCGTGGCTCGGAAAGCACGTTAAGCCGTTGGTCCCGGCTGTCATTCGTGGATCTTTGTGTCTATTCGTGGACCGGCTGGCAGTCCTTACGGGTCGTCAGAAGCCCAAAAGTCTGACAACCAGTCTTACCAAGGGGTATCGTATTACCCAATAACTGGGGTTTTGGAGGTCAGATAGGCAGTCGCTCTATGTAAAATACTGAGATTCAGCTGCATCCGGTTAGACAACATAGTTGGTTTTACCAACTATGTATGTTGTCGAGCCGGATGCGGCTAGGCAGATTGATTGAGTATTTGCGTGAAAGAGTAACAAACATCCATCCATCCTCACAAACTTTAGCATTTATAATATTATTATAGCAGGAAGGATTAATATTTAAGTATTTGCTGTAACTGCACGTCCATCATACATTTAACAAAAGATGATTGTAGGTTTTTTGAACACGGTTTGCTGTTGAGAAGTTAGTGAAGATTAATTTACTTTATTATTGAACTAGCTGACTCGACAGACGTTGTCCTGTCAAAATTTCAATAATTCATACAAAATTCCCATAGCAAATGCACTTTCTGTTTTCCCGATTTTTTCAATATTCCCGGCAACTTTTTCAAACATTTTCTTTCATACAAAACTTGTCCTGGCAATTACAAACACAACAAAAAAAATAATTATCCAATTTTGGTGCAGTCGTTCGGAAGTTATGCGCGTACATACATTGCGGCGATTCATTTTTATACTTATACAGGACAATTTTTTAAGCAGTGTGCATATTTTCACAGGGTGTTCTACTCATGAATATGAGCAACATTCACTATGGGACAAACCCTGAAATCACGAAACAAATTCAGCTGTTTCATATAAAAGTTCAATATCTACTCGACCAAAATGTATGAAACAGCCGTTTTTTTTTTTTTGTGATTTCAGGTCTGGTCCCACAGTGAAAGTTGTTCCTATTCATGGATAGAACCTGTGAAAATTTGCGCACTGCTTAAAAAATTGTCCTGTATACAGATTTAGAAGTTCGCACGTCGTCTCCGCGGTGTCAATAGGTACGTGGAGCTGGTTTAAGCTGAGCCTACAGTCTCGACATAGCGATCGCTTTACGACCGAATTCGGTCGTTAAAGTCCTAATGGGGTCCTAGACGGTCAAAATTGCTTGACAAGTACGTGATTTCGTGCTTGTCTAGCAATTTTGACCGTCTAGGTACCCCATTAGGACTTTGCGACCGAATTCGGTCGTAAAGCGATCACTATGTATGTCGAGACTGCAGCCCCAGGAATGACGCGCCCCACTACGTAAATTAGTATACGTACACTACGATAAATGCGATATTGGGCCGCGTCATTCCAGCTTAGACTTAGGTACGCTGAACAAACGCCCAGTTAGTCAGTTTAACCAGCTAAGTAAATTCTTAGCTCGCACGCAGAGGGGCAACACCAACCCTCATAACAATTTAAGCCATTGATCCGTAAGTTACCTTTAAGTTACCATTTGACATTTTACGCCACAACACCGTTACATACATTATATCTATATATATATATATATATATATATATAAGTATGTTTTAATCATTCATCTCACAGACGCTCACCCACTTCCATATCTAACATTTTTTTATAAAATATCGATTTAACCTTTCGTATCGAGAACCGAGTTGGTCAACTAGAAACAATTAGGTCGCTAATTTTACACTTCTTCGAGGATTTCTTTTGAAAGGCGAATTGTGGCCTGTTGGCTTTGGCTTTGCCCGTGTAAGCGCTGCTTTGCAGTCCATTCACAGTCATTTTACCTCTGATAGCAGCAACCTTATTATAACGAAAATAAAGATCATTGTCATTTTGACAGATTTGTCACTAGCAGCAGCAGCAGCAACCGTATTAAAACGAGAAAAAAAAATGTGATTTTGAACGATTTGTCACTAGCAGCAGTAGCAGCAACCCAACAGCAACCTTATTGTAAGGAGGATAAAGATCACTGTAATTTTGACAGTGATGTAATATCAGAGGTAAAACAAATCTGAAAAGACTGTACACACTGTATTAGGTACATACAGTTTACAGAGACGTCATCAATCATGTCGTCCTCCACAAATATTTCCCTAAAGCTACAGTTTCCTAGAAGAGCGGTCACCGCACTTAACGAAGTCATGAAAATGACGGCAGTTGCAAAGATTTAAATCGTTAGATTCGCCCTACCGCGTCAAAAGGTAGTCGCGTTTCTGTTTCGGTTTGACACCTCTGACACACTGACTTGACTTGATTGTCATTGAAACGCTATTTAATAAATATGTGAGCTCACTCTTCTCAGTATGACAGTTTTTGCTTGACTAAGTACGGTGGCGCCGAGTGCAAATCTAGCGATTTAAATGTTGGAGGGCAGGGTTTGAAAATTACAGATCGTATCAGTACCTATCTTGGCAAACCGTAGCTAATAGCTTTACCTACCAAGAATATTTAATTTTGCCCATATTTGCAGATGGTGACGAGACTGTTTTTTAATATTTTGTTTTTCGGGTAGGACAGAACCTACCTACAAGCAAACTATTTTTGTCTCCACCGACGTAGTCCAGTAAAATAAAGTTCTTATTTTTTTTTTTTGCATGTACGATCCTGAAGCCCTGTTTACACGATTCAAGTTTTTTCCCGTGGCATACCTACAATAAAATTGAAGCAACAAACGTCTACACACAGTTCAGACGATGCAACTTTTATTGTGGCTTTAACTTAGGTGAACTCTGTCACAGGCAATTAATTTCTTAATCCGGTTTTCGAGTTAACTTATATTTTTGTATGCGGGTGAATATTCGAGCGTTTTAACCGCCGTCATTACCTTCCGCCAAAAGTTGATGAAAGAGAATATATTTAATGAAATATTTCAGCAATTCCTGATTCTGGTCCTTAAGCAGATTCTGGGAATTGATGAAATATTTCATTAACGATATTCTCCTTCATCAACTTTTGGCGGAAGGTAATGACGGCGGTTAAAACGTCGAATATTCACCCATGCACTTGTTTCTGTGACAAACATATCTTTCCTTCACCGTATAAACCGAGAGAGGGCTTAACTTACACATTCATTCCACAAAACTAAAATATTTCAAACAAACAGGGACGTGGTCAATCGATCATTATCCAAGTCGAAGCCGTCCATTATAACAGCCTATAAAATCCCCAGGGATCTTATAAATACAACAATATTATTGCGACAAATTAATATTCAGAGGAGCTGACCTTTCCTATACAGCGTGTGGGCGTAATATTATTATCTAACCCACAGGATTATTGTGTAATCACTCGCAAATAACATAGGTATGACCGTGTAATCCGTAGGAAGCTGGGGGTCTACTCCCTAAGCACGAAATCCGTAGTTTCCGCCCAAGTTACAGGTGGTGCATACTCCGCATCACCTACGGTCATACCTATAAGAATAGTTCGTAGCCCGAACTAAGAATGCAAAGAGTATGTAATAGAATGAATGAGTGACAACACGATTTGACAGATGTCCCTGCTCCCGATGTGTTTAATAATTCTTTTACTGGAAGAACGTTAATTTGAGACATTCTGAAAGGGAATCCATGCGAGATACAGGCTAAGGGTGCAGGGACTAGGTTGTATTAAAAAATAAAACAAAATCGTGTTATTTAACTATGTATTAAGAATTAAAGTAATTTCTAAACATAATTTACACTTGCCTACCCCCATGGGAAGGAGGCGTGAGTTTATGTATAGATGAGAATACAAATTATTTACAACAATTTACAATTTGATACAGCCAGCAAACCTCGTTAGGTCGTATATTATTTAAAGGGTAAGGAACGTTTCCATTGGCGGACGTCAAATACATAGGGTGACTGGTAATTAGTGACCGATACTTAAACACATGATTGTACTCATGACACAACAAACAACTTTTACTATGAACAAAACTGAAATCGCGAAAAAATTCAGCTGCTCCCTACATTTTGACGAGTGATGTGAACATGAATGTATGGGACAACTGATTTTTTTTCGCGAATTCCGGTTTGGTGCCATGGTAAAAGTTGTTTGTTATCATGAGTACAATCATGTGTTTAAGTACCAGTCGCCCTATATCTTTGCAGCTACAATAAAAAAGAAACGGAGCGAAGAGTAGGTACCTACGTGAGGATGTAACACGCAAAATTCTACTGGATCTGCCTAACACAATAGTTGATGCAATAGTTAAGACAAACCAACAACAGTCAAAAGGCTTAATCATATATATTTGACAGGCCAGCTGGCGTGGTTGGTTAAGATACCGCATATCATGTCGGAGGTCGTGGGTTCGATTCCCATCCAGGACAAACATTTGTGTGCATGATCATGTCTATTTGTCCTGAGTCTGGGTGTAATTATCTATATAAGTATGTATTTACAAAAAAAAGTAGTGTATGTAGTATATCAGTTATCTGGTTTCCATAGTACAAGCTCTCCTTAGTTTGGGATCAGATGACCGTGTGTGAAATGTCCCAGGATATTATTATTATTATTATATAACTTGCTGTCGTGGCGATGCCTTAGGCTTTGGTTTCCCAAGTGGTGAACGATCACACAACAACGGCTGTCCAAATACAGAACAATTTTTGACACCTTAATGTCAAATACTGGTGAAAATGTCAATTTTCATGACGGCCGTTAAATATCATGGAACCGCTTTCCTAGGAGACACAAAAAAAAATTACGGGAAAACAAAGCTGGAACCCTCGGTAGTGGTAGTCTTTCGACTGACACGATGTTCACGACGAAAATAAAAATTAGATCTTTTTTCGAGATATACGCACGGACGATTTTTTAATCCATTCATTGCGGCGACAAATTTTGCTCTCACTAGCCAGATGCGGCTCGCTTTTAACGTAAAAGCCGATCGGCGCGCGTGAGCCGCACTGAGAAATCGTTATTTTGAAAAACTAAAACAAAACATATAAAACAACTATACATTACGCCGATCGGCGTACTCCGTATCTGAGTAAGAAAAAAAAGAATACGCCGATCGGCGTGCCCCGCAATGAATGAATTAACGCGACGTTTTATCGCGCATTTGATTTTCAACTCTCGGTGTCGAGCCGAGCATTGAGAATTCAACAGAGTGCATCCCAGCGCGTCCAAAAGAACACTGTTGGATATTTTAACTCTCAACGCTAAGCAGTGCGTTGAAAATCCAGTGAGAGATAAAAAAAAAATCACCCGTGAGTACGAGGGCGATATGTTTTGACGTCCGACATTGGAAACACGTCCTCAAATAAAATACGAAATAAACGAAGGTGAACAATACACGTAAATAACTGCATTGTTACACTATACATAAATACATAATTAAGAACACATTATAACTATGTATAGATTCATTGTCAATCAGGACCTTTTTAGCCAAATTAATAAAAAAAATCCTGATTGTGTATAGAAGGGTGGCTGTATTACGAAATCAATCTCAAAACAGCTTGATCGAGTGTCAAAATTAATCTTTACATTTGAAGGTATTTTACTGCAGAGTTTACAGGTAGAAAGTCTGAAAACCAGTCTGCAAAGGGGTATCGTGTTACCCAGTAACTAGGTTGTAGAGGTCAGATAGACAGTAACTCCCTGTAAAATACAGCTGCAACCGGTTAGACTGGAAGCCGACCCCAACATAGTAGGGGAAACGGCTAGAAAGTACTTGTTTTGAATATTAACATAGGCATGCATAGCGGGTCTCCTCCCGTTTGGCACCAAACGAAAAACTGTACACATTACAAAAGCATAATTAATTCGAAGTCGTCTCGGACACAACATGTTAATTTAATTATGTACTTCCTCAAGGCCCTAATTGAACAATTAGGTTATTTAAGGGTCGTTGACATTAGACAGAATAACTGAGTGACCTACCGTCATTGACGCATTTTTTTTTTAATTCTGGAGAATTACCTTTTGTCTTGTTCAAAAATATTCCTTGCTTTTACTTAAGGCGACAGCACCCCGATAGCCAGCAAAATTCAAATTTTCTTACGTTTTTTGCAACAATTGCCCTCTAAGTTATTATTACATATTTAATGACCATTTCATGAAATCATGACATTTGAGGTCAATTCTAACTTAGGGAGTTATATTGATGATGCAATATGATTTGTTACGGTCGCATATTTGCAAAAAAACGTAAGAAAAATTATATAAAAAATTTGTTTCGTTCTTGGCGGTTCTTCTAACCCACACCACCACACGTATATGTAAAAAAAGCACAGGGAGTTAAATTGTCGTCGATGGCCAGTAAAATATAGTAATACTCTTATTCCCGTTTAGTTATTGTACAGACGCCAGCACATCAAGCTACTACAATCTGTCAAATTTCTTTCATAGATTTTCAACTTTATCGCTAAAGCATTAGGTTCAAGGTTGATTGGGAAAATGTGAGTTTCGCATAGCTTGACTTGCTGGCGTCTGTACAAACAGCAGTATATCACGGCTACATATCAAATATCATATCTCATAAGTGCACCCCTCATTGTACGGAAATCCTATGCAATGCAAGATCAGCTTATACTGAGGAAATATATGCCTAGCTCGATATGTAGCTGTGTACTATGGATTTAAAAGGAGAGAAGGTCAGAGCCCCACATTTTTAGCACAATATAGTTTTCCCTACAAGACCTATTTTATTCAATTCATCCAGCTTCATATTAATACAAATTAAAAATATGTTAATTATCAATCACAACTATTTATCTAACTAGGTACTCAAATAAAATTAACTAAAACACATTCTATTTTACAAATTGTTGATAGGTACCTAATTTAAACCTTTGTACTGTACCCCTCATACTTGCCAAGGAGTTTCGTGTACCCAGCAACTGGGTTGGGTTGTAGGTGTCAGGCAGCCACTCCATGTAAAATACTGGTATTCAGCTGCATCCGCTTAGACTGAAAGCAGACTCCCAACATAGTTGGGAAAGGCTCGGCAGAGATGATGTGAGTTTCTAAAAGAGACTGTCCTACAGGTATGTGATAGAGATGGCGCTCTACATAGCCGACTTTTTGTTCTAAAAGTGTACCATATCTAAGCGTACTGTAGACCCCTTACAGTATCTTTAAACATGGAGTAACTTAAATAAAGTACAACCTCTTAAGAGATCATTGTACTCATCACATCATTATGAACAACTTTTACTATGGGACCAAACCTGAAATCGCAAAAAAGAATGATGTTCCCTACATTTTGACCGAACATAAATGTATGGAACAGCAGATTTTTTGTCACGATTTTAGGTTTGATCCTATAGTAAAACTTGTTCTTAATGATGAGTACAACGACCCCATAAGAGGCTGTGCGTTATTTAAGTTACAGCTTGTTCGAAGATACAAAGTTGTTTTATCTCCGTAATGCTTCATTTTATAATTAATTTCCGTAATTTTCTCATTTTATGATTACGAGAAAATACACTCTTTTACAGTAATACTCCTTAATTATAATTATCAATATATCCTTGCATTATTGCCATGTCACGTTTGAAACAATAGACAACCTCGTTATGAGAGTGACCCACAACACTACCTTCGTATCTACAGTTGGTGTAAGTACGTCAAATTTAAAAGATGTTTGATATGATTCAAGCCACATAGACGCTGCGATTCAAGACGCATAGGTGCTGCATTTCAATACTATCTATGTGGCCCCCTAAGACGACCCTCTGACCGAAAGGTCATATGAATTAATATTCTTGTCAGCGATTCGCATATAAAATCTTAATGGGTATTTAATCATTCTTATGTATCAACTTGCTGGAATATCAGTCAGCTTCTCATATATGTCATGAAAGTTCCTTTTGACCACTACATACATTCGAACATTCTCTACTGAACGTATTCTACACATTGGCAGTTTCTCCATCTTTGAACTCAAAACGTATCGCTGAAATTTATTAGTAATTTAACTTTTATTTATAGACTTACTGAAATATCAGTCAGCTTCTCATATAGTTTATGCAAGTTCCTGTTGACCACTACATACATTCTCACATTCTCCACTAAACGTATTCTACACACAGGCAGTTTTTCTATCTTTGACTCAAAACGTATCGCTGAAATTTATTAGTAATTTAATTTTTATTTATAGACTTACTGAAATATCAGTCAGCTTCTCATATAGTTTATGCAAGTTCCCGTTGACCACTACATACATTCTCACATTCTACACATAGGCAGTTTTTCCATCTTTGACTCAAAGTATATCGCTGAAATTTATTAGTAATTTAATTTTTATTTATAGACTTACTGAAATATCAGTCAGTTTCTCATATAGTTTATGCAAGTTCCTGTTGACCACTACATACATTCGAACATTCTCCACTTAACATATTCTACACATTGGCAGTTTCTTCATGTTTGAACTCAAAACGTATCGCTGAAATTTATTAAGGGGGAAGCTCCAGGTAGCCCGCGAAATTCAAATTTTCTTACGTTTTTTGCAATTTGCAAGTCAGTATTAGATTGCATGTTGATTATTTTATTCTATTGATGTATGATTCGCGACCGTAACATGTATGTATTTACAAAATTATAATAATTAGAATCAGTAAAACAATGTCAAGATTTTAAGAAATAGTTATTCATTAGGATTATATGAAATAAAGAGTTGTATTGATGATTTTAATGACTATCCTAACTAATATTACAAATGCGAAAGTAATTTCGATCATCCTGTGCATATACGTTGTCAGGTGTACAGAAACGGACATAGGGTAACTTTCATCCCGAAAAAAAAGTACTGTTCTCGAGGAAAACAACAATAACGATCTTATGGTAATAGAATCATGATTGAATTATATTATCTACTAAAATGTCGAATTAGAATTAATACATGGTGATATAACAACCGGTCATTTTTTAGATAAATTAAGATAAAATTTTAAGTTACACGCTACTAAAGTTTCGTGTTTAGTAGTTTGAATTGATTGTTAAATTCTAAATTAACACGAGCGAAGCCGCGGGCAAAAGCTAGTAATTCTATAAATACAAATTTGTTACGGTCGGGAATCATTATTTAGATCAACATACAACCTGATACCGATCTGCAAATTGCAAAAAACGTAAGAAAACTTTAGTTTCGAGGGCTACCTGGAGCTTTCGCCTTAAATTCAGCTTGTTAGGTTAGGTTAGGTAGGTTACATTATTCAAAAACACTGTAAATAACTGGCACGGCTTGTATATTATTATTACGACTTCTAGTCAACGCAGCATCAACGCAGCGTCTATGCATCATCAACGCAGTGTCTGTGCGGCGTCAACGTGCCTATCAATGCTTGATGCGAAGGCACTTCTTAGACTTCATTAAATGCTAAGCCAAGTCTAAGGAACTTTACGAACATTAATTCAAATAAAGTATACCTCATGTTACAAATACCTAGAACGCGTAGTTAGCGTCACGGACGAGATAAAATGTACGTAATTTAATATATATATAATTGTCTAGGGCTTGACATTGTTTAATGTAAATCATAACTAAGGTAGCGAGCCATGCTTAAGCGAGAGCGGGGCGACAAACGAGTCATTGGAAGCTAGTTGGGTGCGTTAATTTTTAAGTTAGGGTTATTCCACGAATACAAATAAACTCTCAGTGCACATATTATGTCGTCTACAGTTCGCGTTAAGGCACTCCATCATCGCGAGCATTAGCGTGTCATCAATGAGTGAGGAGAACCAAGGTAATGGTAACATTAGTGATCCTCAAAAACGAATCTTGGATTGCTACATTACAAGCGAAAGCTCCGGTGAGGTAGTGCCATTACATTACACGCGCCTGGATTTGGCTCAAAACATATGAGCGAGCTGAATAAGATTTTCAGTACCTGCAATATTCGAGGCTACACTTATAGCGTTAGACTCATTTGTTTCGTCTTCATTGAAAATATTTTCTACTAACTGATCCTTCAGACGTTGTCCTCTAAAAATTTGAATTTCTTTCCTACCGCCCGTGTATTAGAGCAAACAAAAGGAAAAAAATCAAATCAATCAAGCCATTTTAAGTTTTAGCGAGACTAACGAACAGCAATTGATTTTTATATATAAGAAAATTTGAATCGCTCGCCCAGCTTATGCTTTGGTTTCCTAAGAAAGCAGTTCTGGTCTTATTATAACGGCAGTCATGAAAATCTGACATTTTTTACCAGTATTTGACCTTAAAGTGTCAAAAAAGCTCTGTATTTCGACAGCCGTTAGTGGACCATTCACCGCTTTGTTAGGAAACAAAAGCTTTATCGCTCCGCTTATGCCACAGGCCGCACCTTTCTTGTAATAATCTTCCTTGTAATTTTGCTGGGAGAAATATCAGCTTTAATAATAATAACACCTAAATATTACATTACATTTTAAATAAAGCTTAATTGCAAATACAGTTTCACATCAGTCAAGGTAATGTTACTATTTGACAAAAACTTTGGACGTAAAAAGAACATTTTAATATACTTAGGAGAAAAGAATAAATATTATAAAGCATAAGATTACAGTTAGTAAGAAATTAGACTATACACTTAAATGAATGCATATAAAATCGCGCTATTAAAATTTCAACACTCGGCTCAGTATCGAAAGTTGAAAATCCAACAGCGAGGTTTTTTCATGCAATTATTTGGGTGTCGCCTTGTGTTAGTGAAAACGGTTATAAGTCTCTGATCAGTAAGTCCAGGTACACACGGACAATTTTTTTTCGCGCACTGGATTTTCGATGCACTGCTTAGCGCTAAGAGTTGAAAATCCAACAGTGTGTTTTTATGACGCACTCTGTCATATTGTCAACGCTCGGCTCAACACCGAGATTTGAAAATCCAGTGCATGATAAAATCCCGACGCGATATTTTTACTAGCGTGCGAACGTGGGTTAAATCAGCTGTCAGATCTAACAACAGAATTTTGTTAAATAAACTAATTAAATTGAAAATCTACTATTATTATACAAAAATACAACTATTCCTTATAAAAATAACTACTTAAATTCAATTCCTAAGCTAAAATCGAGCAAGTTTTCATGAAATAGTAATTCCTGACTGTAAAAATTCTCAGTCCATTATTGTGTGTATACTATACAAGATTATGAGTCTCATCATGAAGTGCTCAGCCACTTCATCTTCTCAGGATATTCTTTCTGCTAAACTAGTATTTGGTTATCTGAAACAAAGAATGTTTAGATAAAAATAAAACCAACAAAAACAAAATATGAATAACGAAACCAAATAACTGGTGTAATTGAAGGGTTTTCACAGGAAAACCAATATGAGCAATAATGCATAGCTAAAATAAGTAATGTGAATAGCCTAAATATGACTCTTTTCAGTATGGGCATGTGATGCGGAAAAAACCGGCCGAGTGCGTATCGGACTACGCACAATGATTCATCCCAACTATAGACCCCTTTTCCGTAGTCAACATTGTAGTTGAAAAACATGTTCTCCCATACATTCCAACTGCAAATGTAGATTTGTACGCACAATATTGAGAGATTTACCATGTTGTTATAAGACCATTAACTTCTTATAGGTTTTCCTGTAATCTATAGGTATTGACCTCTTTTCTGTATTTTTTTTTAAATTTTAGGCTTAGTACTTTCGCAGATGGTCAATTTTCGTCTATTTACTTAAACAACTTTAAAATTATTTATTAAAAAAAATATTTGAGACCCTCACAGTAAGCCCTTTCATATGATATGTCACACGGTAGTTTGCAAACTTTTTTTTTATTTTCTTATTTGTCCCCCAAAATTGACCACTATATTCAAAATTCATTTATTTACGTTACACGTCCGTGTTTGAGTCACAGAAATACATATGTGTACCAAATTTCAACTTAATCGGTCCATTAGATTCGGAGAAAATTGCCTGTGACAGGCGGGGGGACGGACGGACGGAAGGACGGACGGACGGACGGACGGACGGACGGACAGACAGGCAGACAGACACACCAGTGATCCTATAAGGGTTCCGTTTTTTTTCCTTTTGAGGTACGGAACCCTAAAAATGAGGAAAATGTCGTGAGCGAAGTTTTGAGTATGAATGTGGACGGCTATAATAGTAAGGGAAGACCAAAGAAACGATGGATGGACTGTGTGAAGGATGATATGGCTAGAAAGCGAGGTGACTACCGAGATGACAAATTGGGATAAGTGCAGGAAAATGATGAAGCCTGAAAGAGCAGTAAGTGTAGAGCATTGTGGTTTAGCCTATTGATTTCAACATATAACATTGACTATTTGCTTGGCAACAAAACAGTGTGAGGTGTAAGGTGTGTGAGATGTATGCTGGCCCTTAAGTTACTATAAAAGAAATTAAATGTTTATTTCTGTAAGTAGATCTTATAGCACACTTTTACAAATCAATTTGATCAATATTTTTAAACTAGATGGCGCCGGCATTTCCTAGCTGACTGATCCTTGAGACGAAATGCCGAAACAAACTCAAAGGTCATGATCTCTTTTAAAGTAAAAACATTATATTATTAAGATGTGAGAGTGGTGTGAATCATACAATGCAAGGCCATGTCTGAAAGGGACTTTTGAATAAAGAGCCATTGCAGCTTTGAGTCACCAACAGACGGCACGGGGGCATATAAAAAGGAACTAGTAATTTCTGTTACCCTACAGTTTATATTTTTTTAATATTATGTTTCTATTTAGGGAAGAGAATTTTTTTTATAATGTACTAGAATTAATAATGTATGAGATCCGCTCGCGCGGATGTCGTAAAATATGCCACGGGAACGTATTATCGGGATTAAAAGAACCATTATGTCTTAATCCAGGTAAACAATGTATTAACTCCGTAATACCTACATTGTTTTCATATAAGTGTTTTACGCAGAGCACGCCCGCGCCAGTAAGGCCCTTCACACACGGATCGTAAGCGTATCGTCGTACCGCATTGGAGCGAAAAATCTCATACGATTCGCTGCAGCACCACTTCGTATGCAGGAACAAGTTTGAACATGTACGAGCTCGTATGGCTCTCGTCCTACGCACGACTTACGATACGCTTACAATACGACTACGCTTACGATCCGTGCGCGGAGGGCCTAAAGCTCCCAGTCGGAAATATTTTTTTCCGTCATCTTCAACAATCATCGTCATATTTCAGCCAATTAACGCAAAACCATGATGAATTATACGCCAAAAGCTACCCCATTAATGACACCGTCCATTGGTGATAACCATATGAAAATCCGTACGGAGGCTTTTGATTTTTATCGCATTCAGACCGACAGACACGGCGGGCCTTTGTTTTATAAGATGTAGTGATAAGCATTTAGTCTATAAATTAACCTTTTAGTTCTTACTGCAGCTGCTATTCATCAAACATTTGTAAATGTCATACAGGTGAATACCAGTATTTTACATGGATTGACTGCTACCTCCACAACCATACCCAGTTACTCCTTGCTAAGACTGGTTGTCAGACTTTCGGGCTTCTGACAACCCGTAACGACTGTCAAAGGTCCGTGAATGATAGCCGGGACTAATGGTTTCACGTGCTTACCGACCGACCATCCACGGACCAACCCTGGTAAGCGCAGCTTAACCTGATGGATTGACTCGTGCGGCTATTATTACTTAGCCACGAGTTCAAATCAACATACATACATGCAAAAAACTCAAAGCTTTCTCTCATAGACAGGAACTACTGAACGCCACATTCTAACATACTCTTTGGAATAACTACTACATGTACATGGTACTCAGATAAAAAGTATCCTAGATGCCCAATATAGTCTATCTCTGTCCCTAATTCATCCAAGCCTGTTAAAAGTCTTAAATATTAGTACAGAAAGTCTCATTTGTGTTCCATAATACTGTATCAATAGAATAAGAAATGAGTACATAAGAGGAAGTTTGAAAGTGACATTGGTGACTGAAAACTTGTGTGGAAATCGGATGTCATGGTATGGGCATGTGATACAGAGAAATAAGGAAAATGTTGTGAGGAAAATTGAATATGAAACGATGGAAGGACTGCGTCAAAGATGACATGGCTAGAAAAACTTTTTAGCAAAAAATAAAACCGACTTCTAAAACAAAACACTACAAAGTGAAAAATAACTTTAATTTCGGAAGTCGGTGGCAAAAAACGAAAATACAAAACGAAAGACACCGACTTCCGAAATTAAAGTTATTTTTCACTTTGTAGTGTTTTGTTTTAGAAGTCGGTTTTATTTTTTGCTAAAAAGTTTTTATTTTTCACTTTTTAGTTGTGGAACCTACCCCACACAAATTCGAATACATAATTGAGCACAATAATTGTAGATATAGCCATGTAAATAACAGTGATAGGAAGTTATTAAAACATCATCACATCATCCATATAAAATAAGTGGGAAATATACGCATTATTGAAGCTAACTCAAAAACTCCCCAAGCAAAGTTAATAAAATTTATATGGGACCACCTCGGAGGTCCCATATAAATTTAGTATACCCTTTCAAACAAAAAAAGAATTTTCCAAATCGGTCCATCCGTCTTTAAGTAATCGCGTAAAAAAAAAAAAAAAAAAAAAAAAAAAAAAAAAAAAAAAAAAAAAAAAAAAAAAAAAAAAAAAAAAAAAAAAAAAAAAAAAAAAAAAATACAGACGAATTGAGAACCTCCTCCTTTTGGAAGTCGGTTAAAAAGGAGTGACTACCGAGATGACGACTTATAGAGAAGTATGGAAAATAGGGATATGTTGCGCCAACCCCAAACTTATTGGGATAAGGGCAGGAGAATTATGATAAATACCCACTGTATCAATATGATCTACAACTAAGTACCCAACGTGTGATGTTTTGTGGCTACACACTGATACTCATGATAACAAACAACTTTTAGTATGGGACCAAACCTGAAATCGCGAAAATAATTAGCTGCTCCCTACATTTATGTTTAAATAACTCATCGAAATGTAGGGAACAGGTGATTTTTTTTTTCGCGATTTGAGGTTTGGTAGCATTGTAAAAGTTGTTTGTTATCATGTCAGTTCACTCATGTGTTTAAGTATTGGTCACTAATTACCAGTCACCTTACACAATCACAGACCCTACCCTAGTACAGAACTATATATAAATTACTATCATTTAACTATTGGCTGTTCAAAGGAATTTTTAGTAGGTACTTAAGAGGATTGTGAAGTGCCGATACGCGGCGCGAGTCTTGGAACGAATTACCTACATTTCATACAATTATTTACATAAATATTGTTTCGGGCGATAACGTTTTTACCCCCCTAAACCTTTACGTAATGAGACAATTTTGGTCTCATTACATTCAGTACACCTTAGTCTAAGTCTGTACGTTTTTCTTTTTTAATAATTCAATTGAAATTAATTTTAAAAAATAAAAACGCTCGAGGAAGTTTTTATGTCAAAAATATAGATATTTAGATGCTTATAACTCATATCGTGTACAATATTTCTTTATAATAAAAACGTGTGGACCTAGTTTTTCATTATATTTACAACATTTCCAAAAATTATGAAAATTAGACTATGTTTACAGGGAGAAAAACGTTATCTCTTTTTGTATAAAAATTTACAGCTTCACAATCCTCTTAAGTAAAATACCTTTGAAATATTAAAGGTCATATTCATATGGATGAGTCACAGTGTGAGTGGAAAATTTTATGTGTAAACAAGTGTTTAAACATGTTGATACATGAATTGCAATAGTTACTGAGTATTTTCTAGAGGAGTAGGAAGGAAACTCCTTTGATTTTACATTTTTGCTTAGATGGTTTGTTCATGTTGAGAGGGTGAATGAAAAGCAACTAACAAAACATATAAAATTTACAAGGCAGATGTAAGTGGAAGGACGGTGAGTAGTGGGTAGCCCGCCGTCCGGTGAGGACCAGGCCCGGGTCGACGGCGCGTTGTGTTCCACGCGCGCCTCAAAGAGATGTCAGCAAGAGATGGGGTCCAATAGGGCCGATGCCGCTGGGGTCGCAGGTTGTTTGAAAAAGATACCGTGGCCCTGGCATAGGCAACTGAAGGAACACGGGTGGGTTTTAGTCAGTAAAAGTCTGACACGCCCTTCCGCTCCACCCAGAGCGGGAGAAGTTATTTGATGATTTCCCATCCACAAAAAAAAAAAAAAAAAGGATGTAAGTGGAAATGCTGGGACACCCTAGAAGGACAGTGACCTTATTGGTGATGTTCTTCAAAAAGGTCTGGTGCATATTACTTGCAACCAGCATGCTTGTATGTTAGGATCATAGCAGGTGGTGTTCTGTAGTTTCTACCTACCTCCAGGGGAAGAAGGTGTGAGTTTGTGTAAGTGTATTTTTGTATTACAGCCCACTCTCTCTCACCCTAGTCTCAGTAGTGAGAACATTAAAGATTGTGAGTGTCCTGTTCATGGGTGCTCAATTCTCGCAATCAGTGTGTGTGTGTGTGTGTGTGTGTGTGTGTGTGTGTGTGCAACCAGATCGGCTGCCCTATTTCAAAACCTAGTAAGGACTGAAAATGAAATTTTACAAGAGAGCGCAAAAACGTAGTGGTCATAGGGCAGTGAATGGGCTTACTAGGTTTAAATTTTTAAATATATCTGCTTATTTGTAGGTTTTTAACGCTGTGTTTTTGTATTTGGTAGGGACTTATTAGGTTAGCAAGACAATGCAATAAAATGATTTATTTTATTTTTATTTGAGATGGGTTTGCTCTTGACTCTAGTCTAGGTCAGAGGTGACAGAGACAAAGTCTATGTTGGAGTGAGCTTACCCAGAAGAAGCCTGTTCACTCTCACTTTGAAGAGATTAGGGTTGTATGTGCTCGGAAACAAAGATGCAGGTAGTGAGTCTCTTTTGCTGTGTGCATTATAAAAGACATTTGGAAGCGCTTAGTGTGAATTGGTGGAATAGCAATTAGATAGGGATGGTAACTAACAGTGCGTGTAGAAGGGGGCCGGTGGAATGAGGTTGTGGAGTTCTTGGGCACACTCACCGAAGTACAATCTGTAGAAAACTGATAAGCAGGCAACCTTGCGGCGATGAGCCAAGCTGTGAAGCTTGGCATTGATTTTTGTAAAAAGTGTCCCTTACTAGTTTTTAAAATGGGGCAGCCGAGATGTATTCAGAATGTAAATGAAGCAAAAAGAGTATGCAAGAAACTACAGAACACCACCTGCTATGAAGCAGGTGGTGTTCCGTATTTTTCTCCCACCTTCCTGAGAAAGTGTTTAAGTATGTATGTATCTACCAAAGATTCAACTGATGGTCATCTCTATTCTGAAGTTAATTTAAATGGCTAGACATCTCGGCTATGCAAAGGATTCAGCTTTTCTCCTCAACACGTTGGGTTCCCCATTATTGGACTTAGTATAATATGTTAGAATAGTATCATCATTTTAACACACCAATTTACTTTTTATTTAAACCTCTTAATAGTTGTGCACATTAGTTGGAACACCTATTGCAAATAAGCCATAATTTTTGCTCAAAACATAAAGCATAAAAAAATATTTCTTACCTCAGCACTCCATAGGAGCAATAGAATTAGAATTATCGCCATAACCGCTTAAGCTGCCTTGGAACTCAATCCCGCTGATCTGACTGTCAGCATTGAAAGCATAAGAATCATTGCTTGGTGCATGTGACGTTTCCAAGTTTCCATCTACCGAATCCGTAGCAGCCGCCGCGTCAGGTTCCGCCCAGTTAATCTTAAATCTAGTCACACGAGGTTCAGAAGCGAGGATATTTCTCACTACTTTGTCAAACTGAGGCCTTGCCGGTGGATTTTCACGTAATTCTGGCTCAGATTCCGAGTATTCGTTATTTATGAAGTAACCTACTCTCACGAACTCCTGTCCTCGGTAAGAACACGTTAGAAGCACCACTGTGACGCCTAGAGCGTCGTTTTCAGGGATCCGTGTAACATCAGGTGGAGGCGCTTGAAACACAAACATGTGCCTTCCTTCAGGTATCGGTCCGACGTAAATTGTGTCTAAAACCTGGTCGTGCTCCTCCGTTTCAGCTGATCCAACGTATATCATCTTCCATTCTAAGTCTTCTTTCAGTTCCTCAATGCATTCGAAGGTTAACTCGAATTGAAAAGGATTTAGAAACGGACTAGGATTGTCCAACACAACAACGTTGGTTATGTGCACTTTTGCCATGATTGTGTGTTTTTATTGTTGTTTCACTTCAGGCAAAGGACTAGCACGCGTTTTTGAGTATTTTTGGCTGTAATAACTCTAGAAAGGCTAAGAAATTAACCGTTTTCTTGAACGACAGAAAATTCCGGGGGTCGGCGAAAAAATGACACTTATTTTGGCGGTTGAATTGATCACGTGATCAAAATAATGTATAGACAGCAGCGCAGCGGTGGCAATGACACGTACTAAAATTAAAAAGTTGAAATACTTTGACAGCGACGATGATAATTGAAAATCAAGGCATTAAAAGAAAATATTTGGTTCATCAAAACGTTTCAAAGAGGCAGGTCGAAAGATCCGTTTCTTACTGATCCAATAAAATCATATTAACTTACATTTTCCGTAGTTTTCTTATTTGTTTTCCACACTTTATCACCACAAGAAATGTCAACTAAGTATCATAGACAGAGAAGAAGAATGAGAATAATGTTGCCATTTCTTCCACATTTTCGCACTTCTTTTATATTCTTGTCTATGCTTATTATATTGTATTATATGTAGGGAGGTAGAAATAAAAAAAGATCAAAGTATCTGTTTTTCATGGGTTATCTTTTTACAATTTTATCGTATTCAAAATTTTATTATAAAACTCATTCATATTTACTCACAAGATCATGGCCTTCATCTTTGATTCCGCATATTATTTGCCAAATGGCAATTACAAGCGCAAATGTCATAAATATTTAATATGGCGTCTTTGCTTTGTGTTCATTGTGCATGTTTTCTGTCAAAAAATTGTATTGTGATTTAAAACAAAAGCCATTTATTTCGCAATAACACTACCAATACGGAAACCGCCGCTATAATAATATAGCATGAAGGTCAAACGTTAAAAACTGACTTAAAACCGAAGAGAAAGGTGCAACTATTACACAGGAAAGAAAGGTAATCATTTTTTGCGCTTTCTTTCGCGTTTGTACACATAATTGTTATTTAACGAGTGCATCACAAACCTATCTACGTCTTACATGTGTAGATTTCCGGGTTATTATAGTAGATTGTGTGTAAATCGAAAGCTTCCACGGCATGCCTTTTACGATAAATTTTGAACAGTTACTTGACTTTTTAAGGATGTTCGTGCATAGTTTTGTTCTGAGTCACTGCCTGTGTTGTCCCGTATGCCCTCCGTAATTAATACGAGCGTCAATTGTTGATCGTAGCTGTAGATATTACGTTCAGAAGTACAATCAAACATTGTCTGTGGTGCTCATCCTAATTAACTGTTTAAAACTAATATTGTTCTGAAGTTGTAGTACTAGTAACGTTCGTTGTGAGTAGTTAAAGTATTGTTTTAACTAGCTCTTTCCGTTTTTGAGATCAAGGTAACATGTATACATTATATTCAATCAGTTTACAATAGTTAGCCGGGCTAATATAGTCCTTTGTAACATTGAAACCTTATGACTATAGTAAACAAGTCAGAGCTATTATGATTGAAAAAATGGATGGATTAGGTGAAAGATGATTGGCTCGCTACAAACAAGATGATTGCAAAGAGATGAATAGAACTAGAAGACAAACTGACCTCAACAAAATTGTAATAGTGGCTGGAGGATGACAAAAATCATTTTAAAGAAGTAGTATAATCTAATAAAAAAAATGGCCAAGTGTGTATGGACCATGCGCAATGAAGGGTTCCATAGTTGGGACGAATGAAACATTATTAAAACATGTTCTCCCATACATTATAACTGCAAATGTAAGTTTGTACACACAATATTGAGAGATTTACCATGTTATTTTAAGACCACAGACTTCTTATAGGTTTTCCTGTAATATATGCTCAGTAGTTTCGGAGATAGGGGGGGTGTCAATGTTCATCTATTTTGTTAAATAACTTTAAAACATTTTTTTTTTCAAATTATAAAAAAATATATATTTGAGACCCTCACAGTAAGCCCTTTCATTTGATATACACACGGTCTACTTTGCAAAACTTTTTATTTTTTCTTATTTGCCCCTATATTCAATTAATTCATTTATTTATGTTACACATCACAGAAATTCGTATGTGTACCAAAGGGGTTTGAACCTTTTGGGCCTCGTCCCGGTTCGCTATCTTGATAATTTTTCAAAATGGCGTCGCACGATAATACCTATATTTAAGGATAGGGGGCATATTGACAAACAAAAATGTCAGTGATATAATGTCCTAAACTGCCACATTACCTAGATAATCAAAGTTAAAAAAGGCCATGATGATGGCCATGGCCATGACAAAGGCAATGGTCGCACGATAATACCTATATAGCACTATATGCCCCCTATCCATGATAGGTATTATCGTGCGACGCCATTTTGAAAAATAATTAAGATGGCGAATTGGGATGAGTCCCAAAAGGTCTTTCAACTTAATCGGTCCTTTAGATTCGGAGCAAATTAGCTGTGACAGACAGACACACAAGTGATTCTATAAGCGTTTCGTTTTTATCCTTCTTAAGTATGGAACCCTAAAATATAAATAAGAATATCCATTTACTCATGCAACAGTGAATCGGTGGTAAAACTAGTAACTTATTGGAATTCTGTTTGAGTAATCTTAGTAATTCATATACATGTCTGTCAGTTAAACATACTAGTTTACTTAGTCAATGAATCACCTTGTCAAAGTTTTAAGAAGCCTATCACAAAATTGCGTTTTGACATATTAGTTATATTGAAGCACTTTATGTAGCAATTTGGCAGTTGTAATTACACATATGGTTTTTTTTTTCTTGTTAAAGTATGAAATTTTTATTTCTTATGAACTAACGTTTATTCTGGTATAAATTTTACCTAATAATATTAATGTAGTAAGGAGAAATTCACAGTTAATTCTGAGAATTTTTTGTAGTTTTAAATGTAATTTTTTTTTATAGATATTCCATACATACTTCAAAATTCTGAGGCCACTATGGACTAAACGTAAACTTTAAGAGATATTATTATATATTTTTTTCGTTTCATTTTCTTATGTAAGTGGTTCAATCCACAACCTCAAAAAAATGCTGTCACGCATTTTATGAAAAACTTGCTTCGGAATTTTGGCTTTATATAAATAGATAAGAAAAAATTGTTAAATGCAAGGCCCTTATGAAGTATTCTAATAAGTATTCTTCACCACTCAATAAGTCTAAAGTTGTCGAACTCTCACTTTCTCAGAATAATAATGCCAAAGTTGACCAATTAACGCAAGTAACTGTCTAAATGTAAAAGGTGCCTTAAATACAACAAAGCCAGGTCTAAGGCATTACTGGTGATGTTCTTCTGAAAGGTCAGGTGCATAGGACTCACAACTAGCATGCGTGTATGAAGGCAGGAAAATTATGATGAGTGTAAGAAACAGATGGAGGTATACCGGACGTCTAGCTTCATCTCTTTCCCACGTTCAAGTATGATTAAAATAATACTGCTATAGCTATGGTGTCTTAGCTCCTGGATAGGCAGCCCTGCTACCCCTTTGCTGACTAACCAATATTACCAAGGTCTAAACTATTCTCATAAAGTGTTAAGTGAGATGAAGACCATAAATCATCATCATCAGTCTAGCCCAACTATGTCGGGGTCAGCTTCCAGTCTAACGGGATGCAGCTGAATACCAGTTGTGCATGGATCGACTGTCTATCTGACCTCCATAACACGGTTACTACATTAGGCGCGGTAGACGCACATACGCGTTTTCGGACGTTCACCAGGTGCTTGACGGCGCGTATGCGCGTCCATACAATTTACATAACTTTCTTCGAGTGCGGCGCGCCGCACCTGTGCGTTCGTTGTGCATCTCTATTGTTTCGAAGACATCGTAAAATAAGGGTCGGTAAGGGTGTAGCATAAAGAAGCGTTTGCATAAAGAATTAAGCAGATAATGTGTTACTAGTTAATACGATATCTCAAAGAAGACCAGTAATTTCATGATTTTGTCAATGTTACAATATTTTTAATGAGTCATGGGCTAAATTTACCACAATGTGGTGGGTCGCAGAAAACGTCCGAGAGTGGTGGAAAGGATAAAGGGAGGTATTTGCCCTGCATGGGGAAAAAAATAGGCTAAAAATAAAAATCCTAACTGATATTATAAATTGTTTGCGAAAGTGACTTTGTATGACAGCTGAAAGGATTTGTATGAAATTTGACTATGACCTGGATAAGGACATAGGATACTTTTGATCCCGGTAGTACTTTCGTGTAGGATAATTTCCGACGACCACACGGGCGAAACCGTGGGCAAAAGCGATTAAGTAAATAAAATACAATAATTTACCTTTGCTAATTTATCTTTCCAGCAGCTGAATGACAGCTAATTCAAGATGGCGTCAAATAGAGATGAAGGTCCTGTTTACTACAGGGAGATACAGAAGAATGCGTACCTCAAACGGATACCCAATGACGTAGGCAGCAGTAAACTTAGGCCTTTGGGGAGTAAGGTGAACTTGATGACTTTTTTTGGTATCGTTTTAAATGAGTATAAGGTAATACGGACTGGTGTCCGCCACTCCACGTTAAGGCGGAAGCGTCAGGGTAGCCCGCGAAATTCTAATTTTCTTACGTTTTCTGCAATTTGCTTCATTCACATTCTGCAAAAAGTCAGTATTAAGTTGTATGTTAAATAAAGTAGGATTTGCGGCCGTAACAAATGTGTATTTACAGAATTATAGTCATTAGAATCAGTAATACAACTCCTTAAGTTAGTATAATCCTAAAATGTCACGATTTCATGAAGCAGTCATTCATTAGGATTACCTGATCTTGAGTTGTATTGCTCACTTTAATGATTCTAATTATTTAAATAGATACTCCTTACGGCCGCAAATTATATTTTGATCAACGCACAATCTAATATCGACACGTAAATTGCAAAAAAAACCTAAGAAAATTTGAATTTCGCGGGCTACCTTGACGCATTCGCCTTAATGCGCGTATTTTGCGTACGAGTGGGTTATATCGATTATTCGATCTACCCCAGCTCCTCAAGGAAGGTCAGCAATGCTTTGGTGTTATTGACAATCTCACGGAGGGTCCCTGGATTAATAGGTCTGGTATCCGCAACTCCACGTCAATGCGCGTATTTTGCGTAAGGGTGGGAAAATCGATAATTCGATCCACCCCAGCACCTCAAAGAAAGCCAGCGGCGCCTTGGTGTTACTGACAACCTCATGGAGGGTACCTGGGTTACCGAAGTACTTTGCCCTATACGCGGCGACCACCGGGCAGTTTAGACGTTTATGAGCTGATGTCTCCTCATCCTCCATGCAGGCCCTGCACAGCGGACTGTCTGTGACTCCTATAACAAAGAGCTGCTTGTTAAATGACCCATGGCCGCAGCTGTTGTTTGGTTAGTCGGAGAAACTGTTTCGTGAGGCGGCTATCGATGTAGGGAGTGCTTCCCTAGCCTGCCTACATTCACTTAGGTCCGACCATAGTTTTTGATGCTGGTCCCTGGTGCGTTTCCTTACCAGAGTCCGTAGATATCCGAAGGGGAGCGGCACGATGGGTTCCGGGCCCACTGGTGCCATGCTGGACTGGGTTACCGGAGTACTTTGCGCTGTATGTGGTGACCACGGGCAGTTTAGCAGGGCTTCTCGTCCTCCATGCAGGCCCTGGCATAGGGGACTGCCTGTGACTCCAATGGCAAAGAGGTGTTTATTAAATTACCCGTGGTCAGTTATAGCTGCTGTAAATGTACGCAGCTGTTGTTTGGTTAGTCGGCCATCAATTGTAGGAAGTGCTTCCTTAGCCTGTCTGCGCTTACCTTGGTCCGTCCATAGTTTGTGATGTCCCTGGTGCGTTTTCTTACTAGAGTGCGTAATACCTAGTGAGGGGCCTGTGGCTAAGTAATAACTGCCGCACGGGTTGATCGATCAGGTTAAGCTACGCTTGCCGCGGTGTGTCCGTGGATGGGTGACCGTCTTTACAACCAAGTCCATACCGAGACCCCTCCGTGCCTCGGAAAGCATGTTAAGCCGTTGGTTCCGGCTGTCATTCGTGGATCTGGCAGTCGTTACGGGTCGTCATAAGCCCGAAAGTCTGACGACCAGTCTTACCAAGGGGTTTCGTATTACCCAGTTACTGGGTTGTGGAGGAGATAGCCAGTTGCTCCATAAAGGAAAAGGCCTGGTATAGTTCGCGTTATGTATGTAAGCTTGCCGCTCCGAAATAGGCTACAAATGGCTGCGCAATGGTAATATCACTACATCACTACGTATTATAAAACAAAAGTCCCTCACCGCGTGTCACCGTCTGTATGTACTGCGATTTTCTCAAAAACTACTGAACAGATTTTAATGCGGTATTCATCAATAGATAGAGTACGTACGTAATACGTATCATATTACGTCGTAAGATGGTAAGACATCCTTGATAAGACTGGTTGTCAAACTTTTGGCTTCTGACGACCCGTATCGACTGTCAAAGAACCACGAATGACAGCCGTGACCAACGGCTTAACGTGCTTTCCAAAGCACGGAGGAGTCTGGGTATGTAAAGATGGTCACCCATGCACGGACGAACCCCGGCAAGCGTAGCTTAATCTGATGGATCGACCCGTGCGGTTGTTATTACTTGGCCACGAGCTCTTCGTCCACAACCTTATTACTATACAAATAAATAAAAATGTGTCTGTAATGTCAAAATAGCAGCTTTGTAAAAAATGCATAAGAAAGTATATTCGGTACATACTTATAAAAATAAAAATAAATGTCTGTCTGTCTGTCTGTTTTTTTGTTCCGGCTAAACGGCTGGTCTGATTTTGACGGGACTTTCACGGGTGGGTAGCTGATAAACCAATAAATAACAAAAACTTTAATAAGTATTGTGGTATTTGGTTGTTACTCTTTCTTCACTCCACATAAAGAGTTTACACTATCTTTAAAATAGTGAAGGTTTCATAAAAATACGCTTGATAGTTTTTGCGTGATTCTCAGTTTTTTTTATCCGCGTTAGACATAACTTTACAAATTAATTACACTATGTAACTAATATTATATCAATCAATCTGCCTAGCCTTTTCCCAACTATCTTGGGGTCGGCTTCCAGTCTAACCGGATGCAGCTGAATACCAGTATTTTACATGGAGCGACTGCCTATCTGACCTCCACAACCCAGTTACTAGGTAATACGATACCCCTTGGTAAGACTGGTTGTCAGACTTTCGGGCTTCTGACGACCCGTAACGACTGTCAAAGATCCACGAATGACAGCCGGGACCAACGGCTTAACGTGCTTTCCGAGGCACGGAGGAGTCTCGGTATGTAAAGATGGTAACCCATCCACAGACCAACCCCGGCAAGCGTAGCTTAACCTGATGGATCGACCCGTGCGGCTGTTATTACTTAGCCACATTATATATGCGAAAGTTAATTTGTTTGTTACGTTACGCTAAATCGGCTGAACGGCATGGGTAGACCATGACCTGGATTAGGACATAGGATACTTTTTATTCCAGTAGTAGGTATAGTTCCCGTGGGATAATTTCCTACATCCAAGCGGGCGAAGCCGCAAGCAAAAGCTAGTATAAACATAATCTAATTTCATTCACATTTATTATGTTGACAAAATGCTCTAATTTAATATATAAGGTTAAGCTTAAGAGGTCATTGTACTCATCATTATGAACAACTTTAACTATGGGACCAAACCTGGAATCGCAAAAAAAATCAGCGGATCTCTATATTTATGTTCGCATAACTCGTTAAAATGTAGGGAACAGCTGAATTTTTCTTCGTACTCTCATATCTTCATTGTCCCATAGTAAAAGTTGTTCATAATGATGAGTACAATGACCCCTTTAGAGATTTCGTATATGAATAGATACACCTTATATAGGGTGATTGGTAATTAATGACCGATACTGAAACACATAATTGTACTCATGATATGAAACAACTTTTACTATGGGAGCAAACCTGAAATCGCGAAAAAACAAAATCAGCTGTCCCATACATTCATGTTCGCATAACTCGTCAAAATGTAGGGAGCAACTGATTTTTTGTCTCGATATCACGTTTGGGTTTTTCCCATAGTTAAAGGTTATATAATAATAATAATATACCTAATATAATAATATCCTACGACATTATTCACACACGGTCATCTGATCCCAAACTAAGCAGAGGTTGTTTATTATCATGTGTTTAAGTATCGGTCCCTGTACATCTTTCCAAATCATTAATCCCTCGTTTAGACGTGACTTTCAGATTTTTTTTTAATCATTAAAAGTCTTTTATCGTCTCCGTAAGGGTAATCTATTCACATACTGTTCTATCAAATTCCAGAAAGTGCCCTTAAAACCAATGTGGACGCAACTATGCGTGCACAACGGAAGAACACCCTACTTGGAGCAGTACCCTGAAGCCAGCAGTGCTGCGACTATCACACACAAGCCAATATGGCGAGCGTGTCTTAGAGCTGCGAGGCATGTGACGGCTAGTGTCAAACCACACTGTGGGGACCAGTATGACTTCTTGGTTGATACTGATAGCGGTGCTGTCAGGATGCTGGCGCCTGATTGGTGAGTGTCTCTTTGTTTTTTTTTTTTTTGCTTCTAGTCTCGTAAAATTTGCATTCGTCTGTCAGTTTGTTGCTACTCTTCTACAGGTCGTATTTTACAACCGATCTGGACGAAACTTGGTATACAGGTTTTAAGACTTTGTCGTTGGGGATTTTTGATTGGAGGGGTTTTTTTTTTTTTTGGATGGGAAATCATCAAATAACTTCTCCCGCTCTGGGTGGAGCGGAAGGGCGTGTCAGACTTTTACTGACTAAAACCCACCCGTGTTCCTTCAGTTGCCTATGCCAGGGCCACGGTATCTTTTTCAAACAACCCGCGACCCCAGCGGCATCGGCCCTATTGGACCCCATCTTTTGCTGACATCTCTTTGAGGCGCGCGTGGAACACAACGCGCCGTCGACCCGGGCCTGGTCCTCACCGGACGGCGAGCTACCCACTACTCACCGTCCGCAAGCCCGCGCCTACGGTGGCCGGGAATCGGCTATCGATTCCCGCCGCCCAGGGCGTCTCCTGCGGCGACTGAGGGCGTGAGGTTGCCTCTCCCTCACGCGTTCCGCCTCGATTGGAGGGGTACCTACTTCTTCCAAAAAGGAGCAAAAGGCGGCTACTGGATATCTCCGCCTTATGAGATCCAATTTCGATGGTTCTTTTTTTATTTGAAAGCTAGTAACTTTAAGTTGGTCTCATAAGAATTTGGTGAAGATCTAATGAAAAATAAAATCATTGTAAATATCCGGTTTCAACCTGTATTGGTACCTATATTAATTATTGCAAAACAGTTTGTGCTCGCAATGTCTACTCGAGATGTTATATTAGGGTTATTTTTAGGTAATCCTATTATTAAATATATTAGTTATCGCATATTATGATACCATACCTATTACTGGGTATTAGTCAAATATTAGTGAACTGATTCATTATTAGCTACTCAATCTAATATTGATACTAGCGTAATAATTAATATGAAATACAAGATTCTCGTGAGTATGTTTACGTATTCCTATTACAGATGTGAAACGGTGATTACATTATGGAGTCGCTGTGACTGCTGTGAACTTTGGTCACTACAAATATTATTATAAACTAATATCAATATTAGCTAATACTAAGACAATGCGAAACAAGTGACCATTTTAGAAAAATCTGTTTTCATTACTTGCTTACTTGGTAACCAACTCATGCAGCTTTCATAAGAAGACCGACGTGTATAACTATGTCTGTCTGTCTAAAATACACACTTTACGCATGCACGATAAGCAAGCAGCCAGGAACTATTCATACAATTCAATATTCATCTCGCTCACTCGCCCGCCTCGGGTCGGTTAATGCAAGTCTAGCCATCTCGCTCACTCGCCAGGCGCCGAGACGTCGGCGAGTGAGTGAGATGACTGCGGTCGGCAAATAATAATAGCATAGCGAGTAATAGCGAGGCGACTCGGCCTATTACGCGTCCGTCCCTATTATTTGACAAATACCTGGTAACCTATTACTCTATATTCGCATATCCTAATATTAATATACATGGCTTGTATTATAATACCTGTACCTCTTACGAATATATTAGTCACACCTCTAATGTCTAGTGTTCGCACGACTACCAGTTTTAATGGGTCTAAAGCACGCGTAGCATGACCATCATAGAAACGGGTTTTGTCGACGGAAGAATAGACAAAATGACAGATTGTAGAAATATATCTTCGCATTCGCATGACAATGTGGCATTTAGTGTACGGCCTGAGTGCACGCACGACTTGAGCGTCCGGTGGGGCGGGGCGTGCGACCAGTGGTCTCGAACGTCACAAGGCCAAATCGGTAGAGTTGCCTACAAATATCGGTAGATTCGTACCCAAAATAGGTAGGTAAAAAAAAACAAAATATCCCAAAAATTATCCCATATCGTTCTACCGATATAGTCTACTTTTTTGGGATAATTTTTTGGTAGAACCTACCGAAAAATCGGTAGGTTCGAGACCATTGCGTGCGACGTTCGTGTTAAACACATGCAAACACTCGCGAGTGTCCTGAGTGAAGGCCGAGCGGCGCTCGGTGAACTTGCACGCAACGCAGAACGCCCCGCTGGACGCTTTTTCACTAGGGCGGTACACTTAGTTCATTCTTCCGTCGACAAAACCTCGTCATGCTACGCGTGCTGATAATAAGTACGCAAATGCATTGCCACCCCAGAGGCAAAGCAGCGCGATAATTGCGTAACACACAATAGAATAACTTTCCCCTTTCTTTTTAAGGTTCCGTACCTCAAAAGGAAAAACCGGAACCCTTATAGGATCACTCGTGTGTCTGTCTGTCTGTCCGTCTGTCACAGCCGATTTGCTCCGAATCTAATGGACCGATTAAGTTGAAATTTGGTACACGTATGCATTTCTGTGACCCAAACACGGACGTATCGTAAAGAAATGAATTGTGAATATGGGGTTCAGTACCGTGTGACATATCAAATGAAAGGACTTTCTGTGAGGGTCTCAAATATATTAATATTTTCTTATAATTTAAAAATAAATTGTTTTAAAATTATTTAAGAAAATAGACGAAAAATTACCATTACCTGCCCAGCTTTTTCCTATGTTGGGGTCGGCTTCCAGTCTAACCGGATGCAGCTGTATACCAGTATTTTACATGGAGCGACTGCCTATCTGACCACCACAACTCAGTAACTGTGTAACACGATACCCCTTGGTAAGACTGGTTGTCAGACTTACCAAGGGGTATCGTACAGACTCCCGGCTGTCATTCGTGGATCTTTTTCGGTCGTTACGGGTCGTCAGAAGCCCGAAAGTCTGACAACCAGTAAGCTAAGGGTTATCGTATTACCCAGTAACTGGGTTGTGGAGGTCAGATAGGCAGTCGCTCCATGTAAAATACTGGTATTCAGCTGCATCCGGTTAGACTGAAAGCCGACCCGAACAGTTGGGAAAAGGCTAGGCAGAAAGAAAAACAGTGTAGGCCTGTCAACAAGTACCAAGTATCGAACTAAATAGAAAATGGTCTACAAAATAAAAAATAAAGTTTTACAAACAGTACCGTGTGACATATCAAATGAAAGGACTTTCTGTGAGGGTCTCAAATATATTTTTCTTATAATTTAAAAATAAATTGTTTTAAAGTTATTTAAGAAAATAGACGAAAAATTACCATTACCTGCCCAGTATTATTACACTGTACATTAAGCCTACAACGTTCTCAAATTCACAAAATATAAAAGATAAATACAATAAAAAACGAGCGAGCCTTACAGTAGTCGACTTATGATTGTGACATCTGACATCTCACCTTGGTGATAAGCAACATTAATAATTATATCTTGAAAAAAATTATTCAGGTATTCGAATAGTTATTTCTCTATGGCAAAATTCCATACCAAATAAGCAATGTTTTTGTTGCCGATTATAAAAAATCGAACTGGAGACGCTTCGGACATAAATAACTATAGGCCCATATCGTTGGCTACGATTATTGCCAAAGTATTGGACAGTGTGCTTGACAAGCAGTTAAATAAGCATCTGTCGTTGCACGATGCCCAATTTGGTTTCAGAGCTGGTCTTTCAACAGAGCAGGCTGTTCTCTGTCTCAAGCACACTGTCAGATACTACACGGACAGAAAAACCCCCGTCTACGCGTGTTTTCTTGACCTTTCAAAAGCCTTCGATTTGGTGTCCTATGGTGTTTTATGGAAGAAGCTGTATGAAGATACAACACTTCCGGGTGAGGTGATTGAATTGTTCAAGTATTGGTACGGCCATCAGTCGAATATGGTGAAATGGGCAGACTCGCTATCCGATCCATATGGGCTGGAGTGCGGGGTCAGACAGAGTGGTCTGACTTCGCCTAAACTCTTCTGTTTGTACGTGGATCGGCTGGTTCGTGAGCTCAGCGGCACTATGGTAGGCTGTTCCATTGACGGAACACTCGTCAATAACATAAGTTACGCCGATGACATGGTGCTGTTGGCCCCATCGATCAGCGCCCTCAGAAAACTTGTGTCTGTTTGTGAGCGATATGCGGAGGCTCAGGGCCTCAGGTACAATACAAAAAAGAGCGAGTGTCTGTTATTCAAGGCAGGCACTAAAGACTACCGAGAAGTGCCACCTGTCACACTCGGTGGGACTGCGTTACAGTGGGTAAAGTCTTTTAAGTATCTGGGGCACTGGGTCACTGCAATGCAGACGGATAATGTAGACATGGAGAGGGAGCGTAGGGCGCTGTCAGTCAGGAGCAATATGCTGATCCGTAGGTTTGCAAAGTGCTCAAGGGATATTAAAACTACTCTTGTTTAGGGCATACTGCCAATCTTTTTACACTTGCAGTCTATGGGTCGACTACACGCAGAGGGCTTACAGCGCCTCACGGGTCCAGTACAACAACGCATACAAGGCGCTGTTGGGGTTGCCACGACACTGTAGCGCATCAGGGATGTTCGCAGAGGCACGGATAGATGACTTTTACGCAATCATGCGAAAGCGTGTAGCCTCCCTGATGCGGCGGGTGCGGGACAGCGCCAACAGCCTCTTAGTCACTGTGGCCGATAGGGCGGAAGGTCTAATGCTCAGGCACTGGACCAAGACTCAAGTATTGCCTTCAAGCCGTGCCGTGAAATAATGTTTTTGATTATTATTAATTTTATTAATGAACCCTGACATTCGTATTAATTGCCAAATTTATGTACTAACACTAGGTATTAAGTTTTTTATGTAATTACTAACTATTGGAATGTATTTTCTGTCAAATAAATGATTATTATTATTATTATTTAAGGTACGGAAACATTTCAATGCAAAGAGCAAACATTTAAAAAATATTATTTTCTTATCTGTGAGATGGGTTGGTACTTTCTGACTGCCAACTCTAGCAACGCGCGCGCTCATTGGTTCCCCGGCTGGCTTCCTGTTACACACTTCCGTCCCTTTTTTACGAATTCACTCCCACAGATGGCAGGAAAGGTGTTACACATCAAAAACCAAATGTCATGATTACCCAATAACAAAATTGAATCAATATCCTGTCTACAATTTCGTGGTTTACAGTTGTTGTTGCGAGCATACGATTTTTACGTGGTTGAAAGTGTGTTACGTAATTGGGGTGCAAATCAGCTAGTTTGATTTTCTTCGATTCTTTAAGGACGTGTCAAAAACAATCTTTTCTTTGTTACTTAAGGCGAAAGCGTCAAGGTAGCGTGCGAAATTCAAATTTTCTTACGTTTGGTGAGGCGTGTAAATAGCCTGCACCTTTATTAGAATGATGTGAGAAAAACTTAAAGACGTAATGGCGGACTTCAAAAATAAAATAATTTCTCCATTGATGAATCCTCGAGGAACCAATACCATAGAATTAATAGCAGCTAAACATGCCCACGTACCTTTACAATCCAGAGATCCCACTCAGACCCAGGGAGATGGGAAGATATCTCGTTCATGCGTGCGTGATGGCTTGTAGGTCTGTAGCTGCCGGCCGGCGAGCAAATCTTCTTAAATCTACCGGTTGAATGGTTGAAACTCCAAAAATCAACACTGCACTACAAGTCCTCAATGAAGCACAGATGCAGGTCCATTTATTTTACGAGTATCGTCAAGGTTTCATCAAAAAAGGAATATTCAAAAGGCGTAGCGATTAGCACTCGCCATGTCTCTTTGCGGGGCGGGAAGCACACTCGCGCGCTGACGCCATCTATCGGTCATTTTGCGAGAAAACTAAAGAAAGTACCGATACATGGGCACTGCGACAACGAATATTGGCGCGAGGATTCATCAATTGAGAAATTGAAATATTTAATTTGAAACACTAACATTATTATATTATAGGAACAAATCCTAAAATGTTATTATTTTATTTTTTACATTGAAAAAAAGCATTGACGCTTAACCAGCGTTTTTTGCAATTTACAAGTCGGTATTAGATTGTACGTTGATCAAAATATAATTCGCGGCCGTAACAAGTATCTATTTACATAATAGGGATGATGCCTGGGTAAAAAAAAAGAAATTCTATTTAGTCCGTCAGTCAGATAATAAAAAAATATTAGACACGTATTTTTTGCTTTATCATATTAATAAAAAATGACATAGATAACACGCATTAAAGTTCGGGAGTGGGGGTTTGCTACGTCACTTCTACGTATAAAATCTACGAAGACGTGACGTCATGCCACATTTTAACTCAATGTATCGCCGTAATCTTTTGATTACGTAGAAAAAGAAAAAATACGTGTCCAATATATTTTAATAATCTACATGACGGACAAAAAATCATTTTTTAGTCATCATCCCTATTAGAATCATTAAAGTGATCAATACAACTCTTTAAGACCACGTAATCCTAATGAATGCCTATTTTATGAAATCTTGACATTTCAGGATTATACTTATGGAGTAGTATTACAGATTCTAATGTTTATAATTCTGTAAATACATATTTGTTACGGCCGCAAATCATACTTTATTTAACATACAACTTAATACTGACTTGCAAATTGCAAAAAAACGTAAGAAAATTTGAATTTCGCGGGCTACCCTGACGCTTCTCCCTTAACTATGGTATTTTTCGCCGGTTTTTATCCAAAAAAGTCTTTCAACTACCACTGGTGGGGATAACTGCTCATCTATATTTACTAATAACAAAGCTGAAGAGTTTTTTTTTTTGTTTGTTTATTGTATGTTTTTAACGCGCTAATCTCTGGAACTCCCAGTCGAATTTGAAAACTTATTTTTGCATTTGATAGCCTGATTCCTGAGGAAGGCTGTTTAATATCACGTTAGGTCCTTTTAGAAGCCGAGCAAAAAAAAAAAAAGTCAGAAAGAACGCTAAGCGAAAACGAAGTACATTATAGAGCGGGCAGGTGATGTTATGTGACGTGGTGGGGCTGGAGACAAGAAATTTCACGCGGATAATGTCGCGAGCATAAGCTAGTATGTGATATTTTCATAAAATTATAACAATATCCATCATTTTGCCAGGGAATCAATGCAAGACTGGGTCTCAACTCTCCGCAACACACTCCACGAGCTGAAGATCCTGGGTCGTGGTGAGAACGTGTACTGCGCGGGGCCTGCTCCCCCGCCCCCACCCCCGCCCCCGCGGGCTGCGGCCCGGGACCCCACGTCGCCGTTACCGCCGACACCTCCCACACCACCCGACAGGTTTTAAACCTTTGTAATACTTCTTGTTTCCAATTGATGTTATTTTAAGTAAAACACCAACTAGCCGCGCTTGACTCGGTGGAACGCAGAGCTAAGAGGCTCATTGGCGACGTAGAAATGGTGGATGCCAAGCTTCATAGCTTGGCTCATCGCCGCAAGGTTGCCTGCTTGTCGGTCTTCTACAGATTGTACTTCGGTGAGTGTGTTCAGGAACTCCACGACCTGATTCCACCGGCCCCCTTCTACCATCGGACATTTAGACGCACTGCCAGTTACCATCCCTACCTGGTTGCTATTCCACCAATTCGCACTAAGCGCTTCCAAATGTCTTTTATAATGCGCACAGCAACAGAGTGGAACTCACTACCTGCGTCTGTGTTTCCGAACGCATACAACCCTAATCTCTTCAAAGTGGGAGTGAACAGGCTTCTTCTGGGTAAGCTCACTCCATCGTCGACTTTGTCTCTGTCACCTCTGACCTAGACTAGAGTCAAGAGCAAACCCATCTTAAATAAAATAAAAAATAAACTATATAATAATAATATAATACTATGTATAATGACTAGAGCTGTTGAAATAGAAAAGAAATGAAGTTGTAGCACAAACTAAACTTGTTGCTTGAGTCAATCAATCTGCCTTCCAGTCTAACTGGATGCAGCTGAATACCAGTAGGTATTTTCATGGAGCAAATGCATATCTAACTTCCACAACTCAGTTACTGGGTAATACTATACTCCTTGGTAAGACTGGTGGTCAGACTTTCGGGTGTCTGACGACCCGTAACGACTGTCAAAGATCCACGAATGACAGCTGGGACCAACGGCTTAACGTGCTTTCCGAGGCACGGAGGAGTCTCGGTATGAAAAGATCGTCACCCATCTACGGAACAACCCGACAAGCGTAGTTAACCTGATGGATCGACCCGTGCGGCTGTTATTACTTAGCCACGAGCTCCTCATTATCAATCAGAATCTGAATCATTTTGAAGCAAATTGCTAATCCATTGCTTCATATGTTCGAAAAATTTGTCTGCTCAGCAACGTAAATAACGCAATGAATGTTGTTGAACTGTCAAAATTAAATCCATTCCTACTTTTTAGATACATACAAAGCATTTTTCTTTTTCAATATCCACTGGACACTTTTTCATGAACTGCTTATGGTAAACTAGCTTATGCTCGGCTCCTAAGGGTCGTAGCGTGAAATTAAATAGCCTAAAACCATCCTCAACAATTGGGCTATCAAATCCAAAAATAATTTTACCAAGTCCGACTGGTAGTTCCCGAGATTAGCGAGTTCAAACAAACAAAATCTTCAGCTTTATGATATTTTATTTTATTATGCAGGGAGGAGCTCGTGGCTAAGTAATAACAGCTGCACGGGTCGATCCATCAGGTTAAGCTACGCTTGCCGGGGTTGGTCTGTGGATGGGTGACCATCTTTTCATACCGAGATTCCTCCGTGCCTCGGAAAGCACGTTAAGCCGTTGGTCCCGGCTGTCATTCGAGGATCTTTGACAGTCTTTACGGGTCGTCAGACACCCGAAAGTCTGACAACCAGTCTTACCAAGGGGTATCGTATTACCCAGTAGCTGGGTTGTGGAGGTCAGATAGGCAGTCGCTCTATGTAAAATACTGGTATTCAGCTGCATCCGGTTAGACTGGAAGCCGACCCCAACATAGTTGGGAAAAGGCTAGGCAGATGATGATGAGGCTGTAAGTGTAAACAGTGTCAGGGTTCATTGTACTCATCTTTATTAACAACTTTTACTATGGGAGCAAAATTGAAATCGCGAAAAAAAAAATCAGCCGTTCCCGACATTTTGACGAATTATGCGAACATAAATGTACTGAACAGCAGAATATTTTTTTCGCTATTTTAAGTTTGGTCCTATAGTAAAAGTCGTTAATAATGATGAGTACAATGACCCCTTAGAAGGTTTACACTTACACCCTGATTAGTATAGATAAAAACATTTTTTTTTTTTATGTTTCCAGAGTACCCGGCATTGAACTTACGACTACCCGACCAACCAACCCGACCTCTCAAGAGCCAACCCGACCAGAACAGACCCGAACCGAACCAGAAATCGAACCCACGACCTCTACAGAAGAAGACATTGATATATCCAATTGGGATACTCCTTTCACGTCCTTACCCAGTACTAGTCAAGCTAAGACCGAGCCTAGGAAAAGTGTGGCTAAGATATGTGGACAAAATATCTGTTTAGATGATTCTATATTTAAAAGGTAAGTGAATTTATTATTTATGATACAGCCACACAAATAACGCATTTCCATACAAACTTTCATCCCCTATGTAACCCGTTCAGGAGATGTATTTTCAAAAATCTTTGCTTTTCTATGTATAGGCTACAGAGCTGCCACGATAGTGTTGTACTCATCATTATGAACAACTTTTACTATGAGACCAAATCTGCAATCGCAAACATGTTACTGTCGCGAATTATACTTTTATCAATATACAACATAATAATAACCTACTAACCAACAAATACTGACTTGAAAATTGCAAAAAACGTAAGAAAATTATAATTTCGCGGACTACCTGGAGCTTCCGCCTTAATGGTTCGGTTTTTAGGGTTCCGTACCTCAAAAGGAACAAACGGAACCCTTATAGGATCACTCGTGTGTCTGTCTGTCCGTCTGTCACAACCAATTTGCTCCGAATCTAATGGACCGATTAAGTTGAAATTTGGTACACGTATGTATTTCTGTGACAACTATGGGGGACAAATAAGAAAATAAAATAAAAAAGTTTTGCAAACTGTACCGTGTGACATATCAAATGAAAGGGCTCACTGTGAGGGTCTCAAATATATTTTTTTATAATTAAAAAATAAATCGTTTTAACGTTATTTAAGAAAATAGACGAAAATTGACCATCTCCCCTTTATCTCCGAAAGTACAGAGCCTGAAATTTTGAAAAAAAAAATACAAAAAACAGTTCAATACCTATAGATTACAGGAAAACCTATAAGAAGTCTATGAATCTTAAAATAACGTGGGAGATCTCAATATTGTGCATGCATAGTTGGAGTATGGGGGAACATGTTTTTCAACTACAATGTTAAGATTGTTTTTGAGATACATCGCAACTACGGAACCCTTTATTGTGCGTAGTCTGACACACACTTGGCCGGCTTTTTTCGATCGTTTCGATGAAATGGGCCACTCGGGAAGACTAATATATTTTTCTTTTAATTTCTAGGACAAGTGCAACTGATAGTGATGAAGAGTTCTTTGCGGAGATAGACAGAATGTGTGATGAGGAAGTTGAGGGAGAGTACAAGCAGAGAGTGGTGGTCAGTAATGGAGACAAAGACGGCACGGAGAGTTTGAGGTGGGTGGATTATGTCATTTAAATATTATTAAACCAAATTAATTATTAAAATATTATGAAATTAGTGCGAGAATCCTCTGGATGATTTATCCCATACTATGTCGAGAAATTAATTTTAAATATTCATTAAATATGTTTGGTTGAGTGTATATTTTGCTCGTGCCTTTTTGCGATATGACGTGGCAGCTATTTGCAGATGCGCAGTAGTAGATATGCTCAGCGCGCATGTATTTAAAATAAGCCCGCCAATTTACAAATTTTTTGCATAGTTCGGACTTTCGCAGTCGATCTGTGTAAATCTGCTAAAATGTCGAGTTCAAGTGACGAATCAATTAATTTAACCCTGGAAAATGTTATTCAAGAAGCACTAAAGCTCTTACCGGCTAAATCAAAAGAAAAATACTTCTAGATTTATTTTTAATTTTCTCGCACAATGCATAGTAAATCATTGTATCATGTACACGTACGTAAGAGGATTTAAGTTTACGTTAAGAGGAATGAGGAAAATGTCGCCAGGAAAGTGTTGAGTATGAACGTGGAGGGCTATACGAGTAAGGGAAGACCGAAGAAACGATGGATGGACTGTGTGAAAGATGATATGGCCAGAAAGGGAGTGACTACCGAGATGACGACTAATAGAGAAGTATGGAAGAAAAAGGCATGTTGCGCCGACCTCAAATAAATTGGGACAAGGGCAGGAGAATGATGATGATGTACGTAAGAGGATTTCCGACTCGTGTCGACTCGTCGGAAATCTCCTACTTTCCGCATTCGTAGCATAAATAACTATTATAAGTACTGCCGTCTAAACTATACCGGCGTGGCGATTCTGAGCTCTGTGGAAATACCTATGCCATGCAGTAATATCAATCTGCCTAGCTTGTGTTGTAGCCTATGTTATAAGGTTTGGTTTCCGCACTTAGTTTTTCTTGGTGCTTGTCATTTTTGGGAGGAGTTCCCAGTCTCTAGTAAGTCTCTTAGTCGCCATTTACGACATCCACGGGCGGAAAGGAGGAGAGAGGGGGGGGGGGGTGCAACTCTTTAAGTCTGGAACAGTTTCTTGGAGGAGACATATGACGTCTTTCGGCTGAAATGTTGACTAGTTTTTCGAGTGGGCCATGGCGGCCGCCGGTGGTTATTCCAACCAGCCCACCTCCTGATCCAGAATTTCAGTCTATGTTCATCTGCCTAGCCTTTTCCCAACTATGTTGGGGTTGGCTTCGAGTCTAACCATATGCAGCTGAATACCAATATTTTACGTGGAGCGACTGCCTATCTGACCTCCACAACCCAGTTACTGCTGCTATTTTCGGGGTTCAGACGATCCACAACGACTGTTAAAGATCCAAGAATGACAACGGCTTAACGTGCTTTCTGAGGCACGGAGGGGTCTTGGTATGTAAAGATGATCATAGTAGTAGATGTAGCTTAACTTGATCGATCGATCCGTGTGGCTATTATAACTTAGCCACGAGCCCCTCACCTAAAATTAAAGCTTTTTAAAATTGTTTTACTTTCTTTTTCAGTAATCACCAAGCCACCAACATAACAGTAATCCAGGTTTCAAATAAAGAACCGCCACACACAGCTATACCCGTTATGGGACCGGAAACGGACGTATTTGACTTTGAGTTCAAACAAAAACTAACCATAACTGACCAACCGAACCCTAACTTCGTAAACATAGTTAATACTGAAGAAAACGAATACGGAACCACATTCGCTAAAAACGATTCGGATTATGGTCATTTGAGTCTTACTACTACAGTTAGTTTATCGGGAACTAATGATGAATTTCCGAGTTTTGCAACCCCAACGAATTTTCAAAGTGGAAATCAAAATGAGCAACTATACGAAAGGCTCTGCATGGCTTCCACATCAAATTCAAAACCGTCACCATTACCAGTGAAAAAGTTAAAAAGTGTTGAAAAAAGTCGGAAGTCGTCCTTACCTAATTTGGAAGTCGGTGATTCGACTTACGAATACCTTTTTTTGAGTAATAATAATACTAGTTCAGTTAATGTGACGCCTGAGGTCAATTGTAATGGAGACTCGAATAGGATACAGGTGAATTCTGTGTCAAATAATGACCCTTTAAATAGGCTAAGGTCAATAGAACGGTCTAGGAGTCAGAATGCTTATGATGCTGCTGTTAGAGCGAGAGAGAGTATATCTAGAAGAGCACAGAATAATAGTCCGAAGAGAGAGATAAAGAATGGTAAGTTGAAATTCTATTTTTCTTCTCTTAGGCGCGTCGCCCACACGAGCTAGAGTCGAGGTGGCCTAGCTCGTGTAGGTCGCGCGTCTTATAACCAGAGATTGGATAATTAGATGCATATTTGCCTAAAGTCGAGGTGTTGGCTTTTATGGAATGCAGTTTTGTATCGAAACAATCCCGCGATTCCAAAGTCGAGAGTTCTGTTTATACAGGGTTATTGGTAAAACACCAACCACCTCTTAAGGGGTCATTGTAATCATCATTATGAACTACTTTTACTATGGAAACAAAACTGAAATCGCAAAAAAAATCAGCTGTTCAGTACATTTTAACCAAATAAGCGAACATAAATGTACTGAACAGCAGATTTTTTTTTTCGCGATTTCAGGTTTTGTTGTTTATAATGATGAGTACAATGACCCCTTAAGAGGTTATTGGTGTTTTACCAATAACCCTGTAGAATCGAATGTATTTTTACTTATGTTCAGGTCTTGGTTAATATGGATTGCACTTTGGTATCAAGTACTTTTTGACTATAGACTCGAATGCTAATGTTGTATAGCAGGTTATCAAACTGGCATTGTAATCGTCAGTATAAGTAATGTTAAAAATTAATTTCAAGTAAACAAGCATACAAATAGTTATGTGATCCCGGTGTCCCGGTATTTTTTAAATAAATATTACCACATAATATTTTAAGAAGTCGTTTCCATACCATGTATCCGATAAGTTGTGCATTCCCGGATTTTTTGGAATCCCGGGATTGCAAATCCCGACTAAACCGATCTGATAGACATAATTTGTTGGAAATTATCTCTGGTATAACAACCCCCTTCAAGGAATAGGTCGAATTTCCGAACACACTGTATACGTACACTATTAAATGAGCAATGTTTGTATATTTGTAATCACGTTCTCGAAAACGGCTCTAATGATTTCGATGAAAGTTGCAATATAGGGGTTTACGGGGGCTAAAAATCGATCTAGCTAGGTCTCATATCTGGGAAAATACGTTTTCTCTATTTTCATCAGATAATGAAGAAGAATGAGAATGTTATATAATTATACACGGATAAAAGGGCAAGGGGTGACTTGCTCACTCAATAATGTGCCCCCGGAACGGTTGCTAGCACATAGTGACGTAGCGAAATAATTAAATAATAAATAAAACTATTGTAATAAAAAAAATAAACGATTTTATTATTACAACAGTTTTGGCAATACGGAACCTTTAGTGCGCGAGTCCTAATCGAACTTGGCTGGCTTTTTTGTTATAGAAATATTTAAAAATGATAATGATAATTTATCGAAATATCTTCTTATTTTTTCAGAAAATACGGAACAAAGTCAAACACAAAACAAGCCAATTTGGAAGCGAGGTCTAACTGAACTATCTTTACTAACGAGGCTTAAATCTATAGGACAGACCAAGAAAGAAAGTCCTACCAGGCAAGACGACAATCAAGATGGGTAAGTCAAATTGTCATCATCATCTGCCTTCAAAATATCGTCATAATCTAAAGGACGATTGGTAATTAGTGACCGATACTTAAACACATGATTGTACTCATGATAACAAACAACTTTTATTACGGGACCAAACCTGAAATCGAGGAGCTCGTGGCTAAGTAATAACAGCCGCACGGGTTGATCCATCAGGTCCGTGGAAGGGTTACCATGTTTTCATACCGAGATTCCTCCGTGCCTCGGAAAGCACATTAAGCCCTTGGTCCCGGCTGTCATTCGTGGATCTTTGATAGTCGTTACGGGTCGTCAGAAGCCCAAAAGTCTGACAACCAGTCTTACCAAGGGGTATCGTATTACCCAGTAACTGGGTTGTGGTGGTCAGATAGGCAGTCGCTCCATGTGAAGAAATACTGGTATTCAGCTGCATCCGGTTAGACTGGAAGTCGACCCCAACATAGTTGGGTAAAGGCTAGGCAGATTGACCAAACCTGAAATCGAGAAAAAAAATCAGCTGCTCCCTACATTTTGACGAGTTATGCGAACATGAATGTATGGGACAGCTAATTTCTTTTCGCGATTTCAAGTCTGCTCCCATAGTAGAAGTTGTTTGTTATCATGAATACAATCATGTATTGGTCACTAATTACCAGTCACTGGCCTGGCCTTTTCAACTGGTACATACAGCTCTGCCCCACTCTTTCGGAGAATATAGGCGTGATCGTCATCCGCCTGCCTTTTCCCAACTATGTTGGAAATGGCTTCCAGTCTAACCGGATGCAGCTAAATACCAGCATTTTACATGGAGCGACTGTCTATCACACTATCACCTCCACAACACAATAACTGTGTAACACGATATCCCTCGGTAAGACTGGTTCCGCAATCCAGTTCTATTTAGATTAACAGAAACCTTAGCATGAATACTATATACAACAGATATATAATTCTATGTTACGTATTTTATAAGTTCGGTACAGACGCCAGCACTTCAAGCAGCTACAATTTGGGTAAGCTCACTCCATCGTCGACTTTGTCTCTGTCACCTCTGATCTAGACTAGAGTCAAGAGCAAACCCATCTCAAATAAAAAAAAAAAAGTTTAAAGTTTACTCATTTGAAAAAATGTGAGTAGAACTGCAATTTCTTATTGACTAATGTTTAATCAAAACAGCGCCATCTAGTGTAACTTATCCAAAGCACTACGATGAACGGCTGCATAAACTAGAAGACAGCAACTATAAACGATTTCTGTAGACAAGTGACGCCATCTACAATCTTTGTGTGCAACAATCTGCGCAAGCGCTACAACTACAGACGACTACGTGTAGATAGTGCACACATGTCAACTATCCGCCTTTATAAGCATAGCTGTTTTCGAATAAATCGTCCTTCACTAGCTAGAGGATCTGAGCCCGGTAGCCACGTAGCCAGCCCTGATCCTTAGTACGAGTAGTTCCTGCTTCGATAGCCTAGCAGTCTTCATAAACTACCCAGCTAGGGGAGGTCTGAAGGGCGATAGCCACGCAGTCCCTTTCATCCATCCACTTAGGGTTGTCACATGATATATTAATTTATGTAACATGTAACGTAATATAAGTTGCCAATAAATTATCATTAAGTTCTATGGGCTTTAATTTCACAAACGGAAACCCTAGACAACTCATTTATTCAAATTATGCTGTTAATTAGCACTTTTTGAACAGCAACATTACATAAGACAGTCCCCCAAAAGGCCAGCTCCTCACCATATATCCACTTTATAATGCTGGTTTCGTTCAATTTAGTAATCAAATCTTTTTTCTCATTGAACTTTATTCGTAATTTATTCTACACATATCGGGTGTAAAAAAGACACTTTCCGAAGCCGAAAGCCACATATTGTACCCATTATTTGGATCATTTTTTTTTGCACTTGACCATACCTGTAAATCCACTGGTTGGCTGGCAATTTTTTTTTTTTTACTTTAGTACGAAAACTAATTCCAAGTGTTCCAAACATTTTTCCAAACAAACATTACCTAAATTTTCGTTTTTTTTTTTTAACAAATTACGCATTTGTCGTTACAAAAAAACAATGAATATCAAACGCACACTACCACAAGTACCTGCGCGTACGCTTACGCGGGTCCGTTTGCCTAGATTCGCGTTACATTGCGCGCAATAAAAAATAGCTGTTTTTTATACTTAAAAATAAAAGTCGTTTCCCAGAAATCATTTTTACGCAAAGCTACTTAGATGTACAGTATGTATAGTTGAAGGCTTTGTGTCGTGTCTTTTTACACCCTGTATTTCTGTTTTATTAGCAGGAGTCCCGGAGTGACGTCACCAGTTAAAGTAGTACACAGATCGAGGCCTGAGGTAAGAGTGGATTCTACTAGGAGAAGAAGCAGTTCTTTAAGTAATGGTAAGATTTCATTATATTTATGATTGTCTACTTAGGGTCAAGCCACATCTGTCAGCACGGAATCGCATTTTTTCATCCTCTGTCGTTTTCTATCTCTCAGGATTGTCATTTGCTAGAGCGAGAAAGATAGAGTGCGCGCGGCGGAAACGTCGATGCGTTCGCATTCCGCCGTGCGCACTCTATCTTTCTCGCTCTAGCAAATGCCGATCCTGAGCGATAGAAAAGGTTAGAGTATGAAAAAATGCGATTCCGTGCTGACAGATGTGGCTTGACCCTTAAGGAGGAAGCGTCAGGGTAGTCCGCGAAATTTAAATTTTCTTACATTTTTTGTAATTTGCAAGTCAGTATTAAGTTGTATGTTAAATAAAGTATGATTTGCGGCCGTAACAAATATGTTTTTACAGAATTATATACAATAGAATCAGTAATACAACTCCTTAAGTTAGTATAATCCTAAAATGTCAAGATTTCATGAAATAGTCATTTTTTGGGATTACCAGGTCTTTAAGAGTTGTATTGATCACTTTATTGGGATAAATAGTCATTTTATGGGTCTTAAAGAGTTGTATTGATTCTAATTATGTAAATAGACACTTGTTACGACCGCAAATTATATTTTGATCAACGTACAATCTAATACCGACTTGTAAATTGCAAAAAACGTAAGAAAATTTGAATTTCGCGGGCTACCCTGACGCTTCCCCCTTAATAAGAATCTTAAATTCAGTCACTTGAAGACAACGCACAGCCTAAACCGCTGGGTCTAAAAGCATAAAATGTTGCGCAAGAGTTCCTTATGTAACTAAAGTGAGCATTAAGGAAGGATTTTTGAAAATTGTCCTCCTAAAGGGGATAAATATGGGATGAATTTTATATGGAAGTACCTCAATTGGCCGATGGGAAGTCCTATCGGGCACACGTTCCTTTTATAACAACACGCCTGGCCCTTGGGACTCTGACCAGTTTTAAACAACTTCAGAAAATGAGCTTCTGTTTTCGACCCGTGTGTATGTTTGACCGCGATGGGGAAGAAATCTGTCAAATTAGTTCCGCGTAGATGGCGCTAGGTGTTTGTTACTTACATTCAGCTGTCGATGGAGTTCCTTGCTGAAAACTTTGCCGCGAGATGGCGCTAAGTGTTTTTTCTTGTCGGCGATTGGCCGCTTTGTCTTCAAGACAGTTTTGACAAGTGACAAACACACAGCGCTCTCTTGCGGTGAAGCTTCCGGGAAACGACCCCATTTTGCAGTATTTTTCAACACTCTAACCTATAATTTTAACCGACTTCAGAAAAGGGGTTATTATAAGAAAGTTTTAGAACTTAAATATGTCTCTTATGAACAGACACGTCTCTATATACATCTGCCCAAGCACCGATGTCAGCCCCAGGAGCTCTGACGCCTCTCCGCGCACGACAGGCCTCCGCCCTCCGTGCCGAACAGAGGAGGGGCGCAGCCCTACCCGCGACAATCAATACGACACACGCGCCGATCTTCACTGACTATCACAATCAAGTGTGGTGAGTCCTTATAACCATTGAACAAAATAGGGGACCCACTTATACAAGGTGTAACCTAAATAACGCACAACCTCTTAAGGGGTCGCTGTACTTATCATTAAAAACAACTTTTACTATGAAACCAAATTGAAATCGCGAAAAAAAATCAGCCCTACATTTAGACAAGTTATGGGAACAGCTGATTTTTTTCACGATTTCAGGTTTGGTCCCATAGTAAAAGTTGTTCATGATGATGAGAAAACTCATGAAATTAATCTATATAAATAAAATGCCGAATGTATGTACGCGCATCTCTTCAATTTTGATTTAAAATTTTGACGGGACAACGGGTCAGCTAGTTAGTAATAAAGTGTAAATTGTATAGGATAGCGTGGTGGGGTCCGTCCGGCGTGCGTATGAACGGGCGTACTGGCGACCGCGTGGCCGCTCTGTGTAGCCGCACGCCGAGGGACGCGGCACACGCCAGGCAGCTAGTCAACAATGCTCATTCACACACGGTAAGACATCATCATTCTCCCGCCCTTATCCCAATTTCTTTGGGGTTGGCGCAACAAGTCTTTTTCTTCCATACTTCTCTATTATAGTTCGTTCGCGTTAAGAATGCAGTGAGTCATCAGTGCAACTGCAAGATCCGACCAACCGTTGCGTTCGAAGCAATGCCTTCAACTGTCATTGTGAACTTGACTTTGTAATTTGAAAAGATTTGATTGGTTAGGGGGCGGGGCTAGGTCGACGGACAATGATGACTCACTGCCTTCTTAACGCGAATGTACTATAGTCGTCATCTCGGTAGTAACTCCCTTTCTAGCCATATCATCTTTCACACAGTCCATCCATCGTTTCTTTGGTCTTCTCCTACTCGTATAGCCATCCACAATCATACTCGGGAACTTTCCTGACGACATTTTCCTCATTCCATGACAACCACACAACTTTTCCGTCACCGGTGTCACTTTCAGACTTCCTCTTACATACTCATTTCTTATTCTATCCATTCGCGTAACACATATCCCTTTTAGCATTCTCATCTCAGCTGCATGGACACTTCATGTATATAGGGTGACTGGGAATTAGTGACCGATACTTATACACATTATTGTACTCATGATAACAAACAACCTTTACTTATGGGAGCAAATCTGAAATCGCAAAAAAAAAATCTGCTGTTCCATACATTTATGTTCGCATAACTCGTGATAATGTAGGGAATAGCTATTTTTTTTTCGCGATTTCAGATTTGGTCCATAGTAAAAGTTGTTTGTTATCATGAGTACAATCATATGTTTAAGTATCGGCCAAAAATCCAATGATGCAGTTTTAGTTTTCATCAAAATCGAGCCCGAGACTCCTTTGAGCACTTTCGCTATTCCTCATAGTTTCAGATTTGGCCATCTACGCCCACATGAAAAATTCACCCTTTATACAAGGTGTAACATAAATAACGTACAACCTCTTAAGGCGTCATTGTACTCATCATTATGAACAACTTTTACTATGGGACCAAAGATGAAATCGCGAAAAAAAATCAGCTGTTCAGTACATTTATGTTCGCATAATTCGTCAAAATGTACTGGACAGTAGATTTTTTTTTTCGATTTCGAGTTTGGTCCCATAGTAAAAGTTGTTCATAATGATGATTACAATGACCTTTTAAGAGGTTGTACGTTATTTATGTTACACCTTGTATAACACTGGCTTGTGCCCACGGCTTCGCCCGCGTGGTTGTCGGAAGTTAAACTGTCAAAGAAAGACGTCACGCCACGAAACTTAAAACTGTTAGAGTCGTCAAACGTCATGTCAAACACAACTGTCATGGCTACCATAAAGAAAAGCGTTATCTTATTAAAAAAACTTCCCGAATAATCATTTGTGTACGCCTGTACTTTTCTTCAACTTAATTCGTTTGTATTATTATGAAAATCCCCTATATTTTTCCTATTTATCTATGTAGTGTAGGTACATGGTGGTAGCCCAAAATCAAACATCTCCTTTTATCTAAATCCGTTTAGTATTTTAGCGTGAAAGCGTAACAAACAAACAACCTCACTTTCGTATATATAGTATTATGAAAAACACAAGACACGTGGCGCCATCTATTATCATAAGAACGTTATTGTTGTTTTCCTCGGGAACAGTACTTTTTTCCGGGTTGAAAGATACCCTATGTCCGTTTCTGTACACCTGACAACGTATATGCAAAATTTCAGGATGATCGGTTCAGTGGTTTAGCGCGTGAAAAGGTAACAAACAAACAAACAAACTTACTTTCGCATTTATAATATTATAATATATAAAGGTTAGGATATCATCACGTCTGCAATCCCCGTAGAGTTAGACAGACACCCACATTCCGCCAGTTATGTTAAGTCCCATGTAATAGGGGGCGAGCATCAATTAAATAGTTCCCTATTTATACATTTCAGGTCGACATCCTATTCCACAGAGTGCCTCTAGGTAAAATCTATGTCATTAACAAGAGGGATCAAGAACCCCTAGGCCTGAAGTTGGACAATGAGTGCAATATAACGGGTGTATCGCCTCACAGTGCCTGCGCCCGGGCAAGTGTCCCGCCGCCGGGCAGCTGGGCGCTTACTGAGATCAATAATAGGCCCATTAATTTACTGAAGGTAAATATCTCTTATTTATACAGTAAACTTAGCTTTTGCCCGCGGCTTCGTCCGTATTACTAATCCTATGAGTATAAATGTGCAATATTTGTAATTTATACAACACGTTTAATATCCCATAACTAGTTAGTTTAAAAAAAGTTTTCAAAATGATGGTCTCATTAACACATTCGGTGCGGCAGACACACATGCGCGTTTTCATAACTTTCTTCGAGTGCGGCGCGGCGCACGTGTGTTCGTTGTGCATCTCTATTGTTTCGAAAACATCGTAAAAAAGGGTCGGTAAGGGTGTAGCATAAAGAAGCGTTTGCATAAAGAATTCAGCAGAGAATGTGTTAATACTCTCTTAGTATGGGACTAAACCGGAAATCGCAAAAAAAATCAGTAGTTCCCTACATTTTAACGAATTATGAGAACATAAATAACTTAAACTCGGACGAAGCCGCGGGAAAAGCTAGTCTAATATAAAATCATGATGTGTTCAATCAATCTGCCTAGCCTTAACCCAACTAGGTTGGGGTTAGCTTTCAGTCTAACCGGATTCAGCTGAATAGTATTTTACATGGAGCGACTGCTTGTCTGACCTCCACAACCCAGACCGTAACACAATAGCCCTTGGTAAGACTGGTTATCAGATTTTGAGTGTCTGACCCGCAACGACTGTCAAAGATCTACGAATGATAGTTGAGATCAACGGCTTAGGCTTTGCGAGGAACGGAAGGGTCTCGATATGTAATGTATGGTCACCCATCCACGAACAGACCGCGGCAAGCGTAGCTTAACCTTGAGCGGCCCGTGCGGCTGTTATTATTTAGAATGCTAGTCCCTAATGGCGTGATGATACTAATTTAATTATTCCTTATTTTATTTTTACAGGGAGGCGAAGATGACATGAATAGATTAAGTAAGCACGGGACCGAAGTATCGATTCTCATACAACCTTCAGCGTTCGTGAAAAAACTCCGCTCCTCACTCAAAGGAAATAAGACCTTACTGGGTTTGAGATAAGGCTCATTTTTATTTATTAATGTTGTATGGATATACGCTGTATTATGGTTTTAATTTTGAATTTATTATATTTTTGACGTTGTTGGACGCACTTTAGGGATAATAAAACCAGTATAAGCTGCCTTCTTATTCTATTGGAACTCCGTACTACGGTAGGCCAGCTCAAACTTTTATTACAGACGAACGCAATAAAGCTTTTGTTTCCTAACAAAGCGGTGACCGGACACACAATAACGGCTGTCCCAATACAGAGCGTTTTTTGACACCTTAATGTCAAATACTGGTGAAAATGTCAGATTTTTATGACGACCGTTATTATACAATATGTAACAAAAACCCTGTTGTTCCTTCTACCTACATTTTAAGAATCTGTATACATAAGAAATAAAGTAAGTCATTTATAAAAAAAATTGTTCAACAAAAATAATTAAAATAAATACTTAATTATTAGTATTTGTAATGTTTAACTGATTTCTTATCTCTGCAATTCTGCATAAAGTGATGACGTGACATCCGTTCGACAGCAGCTGCGCGGGAGACTAAGTGATTAGCAGGGCGGCAGGGTAAAGGGATAGGTAGGCACGTGGTACCGACCCGGGGCCCGTTTGCCCCGATGTACTTGTAATATCGGATACTCTTAATTTTTTTTTCGATTTTAACCGCTGTGCGGAGCCTACTGTGCTCATCCGCGTGCGTAGAAAACCTGTTACTGCCCCACCCAATTACGTCATCCGGCCGCGCGCTAATGTTTGTAAACACGATTTGCGGCGTAGCATCTTGGAATTCTGTGACCGTTGAATGTTTCTTAGAATACTAGTGAGTAGGGCTTTATAGTCATGTACGTTTCGTTTGAAAGTATGACTGTTTTCATCTTCCAAATTGGTTATAAAAATAACAAAACATTATTTAGTTACACTTTCAAAGAAATTACTAGTAAAAAACAAACAAGAACCTATATGTTTTATGGTTTATAATGCATGGTGTGTTTATTCTTAGCACGAAACATAAATAAAACCAATTACCTTAATACAATTTTCATTAATTACAAGCATTCCAATTTGAACAAAAACCTTTTGTTTACAAAAAGATTTGCAACTACAGACTAAAAATATTTTTTCCATAGACGATTGACTAGTCGCATAGAGGGTTATTGTACCTCAAGTTCTTCGGAAATAGATAGTGCATCAAACTAAATGTATGGAATTAGAAAGGACTCATTAATAGTGGTGGAGCAAGTTTCAAACTAAAAGCAGATTTTCGTGGGATGACAAGACGAACCACTACTTGAATAAAAAACTGGGATGAATTTAATCCCGTGTTGCAAGAACGGTTAATAGTTATTTGACTTTGACCTCTCGGCTAGCCAATGCTTAATTTGTTTTTAATTATAATTTCATCAATGTTGTACTCGCAGATAAATGTATACGTCCCTAAAAGGAACAACAGGGTTTTTGTTACATATTGTATATATGACGGAACCGCTTTCCTAGGAAACAAAAGCTTAAGAAAACTAAATTGCAGGGCTCTAAAGTACTCCAGTAAAGACATTTTATAGCATTTGACTGTTGTATGCGCGATTTTAAAGATACTACCATCATTTTAAACTTGAAATTGCATCGCATGGTTTTTTAGATAAGTGTCTATTACTGACAGACAGATAGGACATAAGAATGTTTAAATGGTTTCATTTACCTTTTAACGTACCCCAAAAAATCATACCCCACAGAAAATTGGACTTAATTATACACCAGAAAATAGTCGTTTATGAAAATGTTGCATAATGGGGTTATTAAACCACGACGAGGTTTTTAATAGTATCACACGAGTGTTTTAATACCTAGTTATGTGCAGTTTCATACACTACTTTATCTAGACTCATGCAATAAATAGTTACCTATTTAAATGAAAAAACAAAGTTAAACAAAAAGTAAGCAAACACAATAATGGCTCCGAAACCAAAGTAACGTGAATTACGTTACTATGGTTACGGAGATATCATCGGTAAACCGCGCATGCGTCCTTGGTCGATCAGAAGTGTACTTTAATAGAAAAAGAGCTATTTTATAGCATTATATTGTTAAGAAATCTGTATCATAATAAAACTTTTTAATTTTATTTTAGTTGTGCATGCATAAAGTCTGTCATTATGGCACTATTTTTGAATTCATAATCAGAACTTTAAGATATGAGTGTAGATAAAATAAATTGAAAACTACAAAACGTACAATGGGCGGCCTTATCAATATCTCCGCCTATCTTACTTAGGCAAATCTATCTGTATATATTTATATTATATAATAAAAATGATATGCTGTTCGTTGGTAAGCGCACATCACTTGAGGAGAACTGCTGGACCGATTTGGTTATTTTTTATTTTGATATATTCGTAATAGGTTTTTATGGAAAGAAAAATAGGAAAAGTTGTGTGGAAAACTAAAAGTGTTTTTTTTTCTAGAAGATAATAATATTGAAATTTTTGCAGGACGTTTGTCGGGTCAGTGCAACATAATATTGCGTATATCTAATACTTTATGTTTTTATTAAAACCCCCACTTTGCTATTCGCAGTCGGGTAAAATGGTAGCTCGAATTTAGAGGCTTTATTAATGAAAATTGAAAATGTATTTACATAAACGTTTTATAAAGATGTATGTAATAATTGTAGTATTTAATAAGGTCATGAGTTTTTGCCTACTTTTTGAGGCAAGAGGCCTAATTTTCAACTCAAGAGATAAGTAAGGCAACTAACTATACAGAGTGGCGATTAAGTTATCACATAAATTGAAACCACGTATTTCAGTACACGATTCTGGAGCCTCCAGCGTTAAACTTTCCAAAATTGCCGTTCCCTACAAAAGTGCAATACCTACGCGGTCAAAATGAATGAACATCTTTTTTTTTGTTTTTAATAACGCACAAAATTTTTGGCATACGTATTATTTTATTTTTAAATTGACAACTTGCTTTAGTACATTTTTTTTTACATTTGCATGTGCATTTCGCAGTAAGAAAAAAATAAATGTCATTTATAGAAAATATAGCCAAATTAGTAAAGCAAGAATTCAATTTTTCAAATAATAATTTATGACAGATGATGATGAATAATATAAAAAATATTTTATTCTAAGACTGGAAAAAATGGTTCAAATTGTTGTACAGACGCCAGCACATCAAGCTAATACAATCTGTCACATTTCTTTAACACATTCTCTGCTGAATTCTTTATGCAAACGCTTCTTTATGCTACACCCTTACCGACCCTTTTTTTTACGATGTTTTCGAAACAATAGAGATGCACAACGAACACACATGTGCGCCGCGCCGCACTCGAAGAAAGTTATGAAAACGCGCATGTGTGTCTGCCGCACCGAAGAATAGATAGTGTTAATAGATTTTCGACTTTATTGCTAAGGCATTAGGTTCAAGGTTGATTGGGAAAATCTGACAGTTTCGGGTAGGTTGACCTGCTGGCGTCTGTACATTAATATCGGTGTATCGACCCCTTAACGTTGGACCACCATTTACGACACATCCTGTACGTCTACCTACCGTTCATCATTCTCCTGCCCTTATCAATACTTCTCTATTAGTCGTCATCTCGGTAGTCACCCCCTTTCTAGCCATTTCATGTTGTCACACAGTCCATTCATCGTTTCTTTGGTCTTCCCCTATTTGTACAGCCATCAACATTCATACTTTACGTATGTATCCGCACGCACGTTATATTGTTATCGTAGACAACAATTTAAAAGCGTCTTCATATACTATCGGCAAAACTTAAGCATGCTCAGTTTAGAAATTATTTCCGCGGAAGCGCAGCTAGTGACAGACCACACTCTTTCCTAGTTTCGCCCAACTAGAGACAATATGCATTAGTGTGAGTACAGTACGTGTAACATAAATAACAACAAACATTAGCAACAAATCAAATCAAAAACAAACGTGCGTCCTATTGGTCAAAACGCATAAATCGCGCGATCGAGTCGTGAGCTATGCTATGCGATTATTGCCTTAAAGGTAAGCATGCGGAAGTTTAGCAGATAGTACATATTTCATTTTACTTCCCAGTGTCATCGTGACGCTGATCATTTCTTGGCTAACTACTTATCTCTTTGAGTGTATTATAAAGGGAACAATTTTATTGTATAGATAATAAACTTACGTTTTTTAGAATATGTCTTGAAAACACAGTTTTTTAGAATATTTACAGTATACACATTAGATTTTGATAAAACTTTTTCCAGTTAATAGTATCCGATAAACAGTTTTTATTATTATTATTGCTTTGTAAGTCATGTCAAGTAAAGGTTCGTGCGAGTTTTTAAAAATTTTCATTATTTGTAATTACCAATTTTTTATATATTTAATTACCTATCCTGTTTTTTGTGTAAATTTTATCGTGGGGTGCAATATAATAATAATTAGAATTTTACGTTTAAAAAGTTATTCCAAGATTATTTCTTTGAGAAAAGTATTCTATGAATGCAGCCCATGATGAAATATTTTGTAATTAAGTCATAATTTTCTACAAATCTTCTAACCTTTTTGTATGGAATTCTTTTATTAATTATAAATAAATTGTGTATATGTAATATATTAAATTCGAAGACTGCCTATCTTAATAAGGAAAGGCGAAAATTGATAAATTAAAGCAATTATTATTGTGATATATGTATATATTACTAATATAAAATTTTATACAATCTTATATTAGTTTTTAGCAAACTTATATTAGTGTTTTTTAGCATTTCTATGCTGACGGATAGTGTGTAAACGGCTCAATTTCTGAAATAACTGATTCAAGACAAATGTTTGTATGTTTTGCATCCGATCCGAATTCGAGAACAGGGCCTCAAGTCTGCTATTACAATTGTGTCAGAATGGTCTGTCATTGATTTCATAATTGTTGATTTTGACAAGTTTTGTAATCTACTAATATAATGGTGTCAATATGACTTTCCAATGGTCAGCCACTGACACTCCATTGAAAGAAGTGTCTTAAAATGGTAATCTCTTACATAATGTTAAAAATAATGTTACTAACCATATATGACTGTTGGCTCGAAATAATTTTTATTCTATTCTATAATGACAAATGAAAGACTGACGTATGCAGTAATCTGCTTAAATTTTGACAGTTCCTTTGATCAGTACCACGATTCTATTACGAGACCACTGACCTACCAATGATCGACCATTATGAATTTAGCAGATTACGAACTTTTAGCAAAATGACAATGGGATCGTGTTGGAATGACGAACTAATAAAAAATAGCAGACTTGGGGCCCAGAGTTCCATCCGAACTGTGAAATGTTCTAAGTTTGCTCATCTTGATTAAGAAAGCACCAGGGTAGTAGGCAAAATTCAAATGTTCTTACGTTCTTGCAATTTGCAGGTTTGTATTGATGATTTTAACTATACTATTATAGTTCTGTTATGAGGAGCTCGTGGCTAAGTAATAACAGCCGCACGGGTCGATCCATCTGGTAAAGCTACGCTTGCCGGGGTCGGTACGTGGAGGGGTGACCATCTTTACATACCGAGACTCCTCCGTGCCTCGGAAAGCACGTTAAGCCGTTAGTCCCGGCTGTCATTCGTGGATCATTGACAGTCGTTACGGGTCTTCAGAAGCCCGAAAGTCTGATAACCAGTCTTACCAAGGGGTATCGCACTACCCAGTTACTGGATTGTGGAGGCAGGATAGGCAGTCGCTCCATGTAAAATACTGGTATTCAGCTGCATCCGGCAACAAGTTGATAAAAGGCTAGGTAGATTAATTTTAGCTCTGTAAATACATATTTGTTCCAGTCTCGAATCATAATTTTGATCAACATACAACCTGATACTGACCTGCAAATTGTAAAATACTTGAAATTCTCTGGCTATTTAGTGTATGCTCCTTAAGGTACATAAAAGCATTATGCTGTTGAATCCCTGCTAGAAGCAAAAACGTTGTAAATATTATCTATTCCAAAACTATTTGATGAAAGCTGAAAAAACGGATCAGAAGACGTACCTGTGGATGGCAAGGTGTACTGCCACCGTAGAAATATATCTATGACTTCCACTTACAAATTCATTGATTGAGTTTATAACTTGATCATTTTGAGATTGAGGTTATGTTTATTGTCGTTGACTTTTTTTCAATTGAAATTTAATAATTTTAAGAAAACTGGTGAGGTGTAAAGTTGAAACCTTCTAAATAGAGATGAATGTGTTACTAATTTCCTTTCGTGAATGATTGCTTAAGAATTTAACCTGAACAGAGTTTGTTGACACTTTCATCAAGTAGTTTTGAAACAATACGGCATATACCAAAAAGGTGTGGTCAAATTTAATTTGGTGTAGTATAGACCATCAAACAACAGATTTCTCGATAAAATTATCAGCCGTCCCATACATTTAGGTCGAGTAGTTATTGAAGTTTTGTTCGCGATAAAAATGTTGGTCCCGTGGAGTGGTCCAGTTTGATGGTCTGTACCCCACACTTAAGGCGACGATTAGCGACTTTTAATGATTTTAAACTAAAGATCACGTCTAAACGAGTAGAGTTAATGATTTGAAAAACATACATGTTAAAATAAAGCATTTTTGAAATAACGAAATATGTGAAAATTAAATTATGTTTAAATTGCATAGTGTAATTAATTTTTAAAGTTATATCTAACGCGGATAAAAAACTGAGAATCACGCAAAAACTATCGAGCGTATTTTCATGAAACCTTCACCATTTTAAAGATAATTTAATTATTTATCTTTAACCCTTAAATGCATCTTGTATCAAAAACGATACTACGTATTTGTATCGATTTTATCAAGTTTTTATAGGTTCTGTAACTTGAGTTGATTGTTAATATGCTATCTGTGTCCCATTACTAACTAAAAAAAAAACAAATGACAAACGTCATTGTCATGTCGGTACGTCAATGTTATTGTCTACGTTTGAGCGGCAACAAAGTGTAGTAGTGATCGATTTCGAATTTTTCAATCAGTTATAATTTGGGACAGCGCTCGTTGATGGGCGAGTGCTATTATATATACTGGATGCACGAACGACGCGTTGCGTGAGCTCAGCACAGAGCACACAAGCTAACCACTCAAAGCCGTTGGCATATAACTGCGCCTTAAAGACCACACCTTTCTGATGCATGCTGTTCACATTGTCCATTGATACATGAAATGTACTGTGTATTACCTTTTTATAATAAAGACAAGGGGAAACTCCAGGTAGTCCGCGGAATTCGAATTTTCTTACGTGTTTTGCAATTTGCAATGTATATATGGTTGTATGTTTGTTGATTAAAGTATGATTCGCAACCGTAACATATATGTATTTACAAAATTATAATCATTATAACCAGTAATACTTTAAGTTAGTATAATCCTAAATATCAAGATTTCATGAAATATTCATTCAATAAGATGATAATTATGAAATATAATTGGTGATTTTAATGATTATAATTCTATAAATACAGGTTTGCTACGTTCACGAATCACATAGTATCAAGTTGTATCAATATTCAACCTTATACTAACCAGCAAAATGCAAAAAACGTAAGAAAATTTGAATTTCGCAAGCTAACTGGAGCTTGCCTTAATATTATCATGTCAAATTAAATCAAGTCCATTTAGTTTTAAGATATCAAGTCCTTGAATTATTTACCTTTTTTATTAAAGCGATCTCTAATGAATCTAATATCCTATACTTATTAATTTATTGGCAAAATATTAACTTTTTATATTGTTTATTCTGGTGTTAAAAATCTACACCTACTAAACTTTTTTACATTTGTGGATTATAATTGTGATTCGACCAATATGACATCTCAATTCAAATAATGCACAATCTCTTAAGGTGTCATTTTACTCATCATTATGAACAACTTTTACAATGGAACAAACTTGAAATCGCGAAAAAATCTGCTCAAAAAATTTATGTTCGCATAACTCGTGAAAATGTAGGAAACAGCTGGTTTTTTTTTTTGCGATTTCAGGTTTGGTCCCATAGTAAAAGTTGTTCGTAATGGTGAGTAAAATGACCCCTTAAGAGGTTGTAATTAAACCTTTTATAATTGTATGGCCTGTTCCAAAAGTCAATTCATCTGCTTGCCTTTTCACAACTATGTTGGGAGTCGGCTTCCCAGTGGATATTAACTTTCTATGGTTCGGGTGAAAAAGGCAGCGACATTTTGCTGTATGGAATAGTGACTGTATTGAAACGTAGTTGTCCACACAGCCCATACGATAAAGCCGGTATTCGAGAAGCATTTTCCAGTAAACCTACACAAGAATAAGGTTCATATTCAAATAAAATGCTTACCTACTTTACTAAGGGGTTATTTTTCAATAATTAGATAACTTGAAAGAAAAAAAAACAACCAGGTTCCAAAAAACAACACTACGAAGTGAAAAATTATTTTAATCTTGAAAGTCTGTGCCTTTGAATCTGTGTTTTAGTTTTTTGTCACCGACTTCCGAATTAAAGAAGCAAAGTTAATCAAATTTATATGGGACCACCGCGCAAGCTTCTGCTGCCAAATGAAAAAAGAATTTTATAAATCGATCCACTATAATTGACGGAAATATCAGTGTACATACATAAAAAAATATACCTACAGACGAACATATTATAACCTCCTTTTTTGAAGTCTGTTAAAAATCCGTTTATTTGCACTAAAACATGACCCAAAGAAAAGACAAACCATAATGCTGTGACACTATGTGAGACAGAGCCACAGCGCTGGTTTCCAGCGACAACCTGCGTTGACGTGGTGACGTCAACTTTTATCTGACTATTGAAAAAGCTGCCCTTAAAGGGGCAGCTCCAGGTAGCCGCGAAATTATTTTTTTTTACGTTTTTTTTTTTTGCAATTTGCAAGTCGTGATTAAAGTATGACTTGCGACCGTAACAAATATGTAGTTACAAAATTTTAATCATTAGAATCAGTAAATCAACTCCTTCAGTTAGTATAATCCTAAATGTCAAGATTTCATGAAAAAGTCATTAATTAGGATTATATGAACTCGGAGAGTTGTATTGATGATTTTAATTATTATAATTCTATAAATACAGATTTGTTATGGTCGCAAGTCATATTCAGATCAACAAACAACCTGATACTGTTCTACAAATTGCAACAAACTTAAGAAAATTTGAATTTCGCGGACTACCTGGAGCTGGTCTGTGAATCTCGATGTGAGATGATTTACTGAGTATAAAAAGTCCTTATGCTATCAACTTTATTCAAAGTTGATAATAATACGTTTTCCCTTTTATAGCAGCCGAAGTATATGATAGTATAATTTACTAATTTTTGTATGAAGAATTGTAAGGTTCACTCGCATCACTAAACACGTTTAACGCTATACGAATTTAAAACATCGTTCCGTTTCTGTCAATCGTTTGAAGATGACAGAGACAGAGGGGCTTATTTGTAAACGTTGCTAGGTATGTGTCTTTATTAAGTATATAAATATTTATTCTTCAATTTTTAGCGTTCCGTACCTCATTAAGAAAAACGGAACTCTTATAGGATCACTCACTATTGTGTCTGTCTGTCACACTGTCATAACCCTTGTTCTCAGGAACGCGTGGAGCTATCAAGATGAAATTAAAATCAAATACCTACATAGGTCTACGGTTCCTTGGAACTCTAAAAAAAATCATGCATCTAAGTTAACGCAGTAAAAAACACGGCCATTTATGTGACATAGGTATTTTAATACTCGCAAGTAAAAATCCTATAGGGTACTTACCGTTGACCTAGAATCATGAAATTTGGCAAGCAGCAAGGTCTCACAGCACAAGTAAAGAAAAAAGTCCGAAAATCGTTTCATCCAGTCATTTGTAGTTTTATCACATTTAAAAAACTTTTTTTTGGGATTACAAACTTAAAATTTGCTGTTGGAGAATAGGCCATGGTGTATTGATTGGGAGAACATGTTTTTCAACTACAATGTTACGTTTGTTTTTGGGATAAATTCTTTTCAACTATATAACCCTTCATTGTGCGTGTTCCGACTCGCACTTGGCAGGTTTTTTATAACTTTTTGTCTCTGCATTATCCAAAGGTTGACTGGTAGAAAATGCCTATGGCATTAGATCCGCCTTTGTACATTTCTGTGTTTGAATGAAGTCCTTTTTAATATTATAAATGCGAAAGTTTCGCTGTTTGTTACTCAATCACGCCAGAACGGCATGATCTGGATGAAATTTGGCACAGAGATCGATTATGGTCTGGTATAGCACATAGGGTACTTTTATCCCGGAAAAATGTACGGCTCCGGTGGGATAATTTCCGAGATCCACGAGGGCGAAGCCGCTGGCAAAAGCTTGTATTAAATAAAGCACCTGGGGGAAAATAATTTTCCCTGATACGAGACTTAGCTAGATCGATTTTTCGCCCCCTTAACCGCTATATGGAAATAGTAAAGAGATGCACTGAACTTTGTTGAACAAGGGAATCGGCGCCATTGTCTCTGTTAACTTTAAGTAACGTTAAAGGGGAGAATCATTTAAATACGTTTAGCGCTAAGTGTATAGTGATTGATGGTGCAAATGGGCCCTATGTGTTAATTTACATTGTGAATTTGTGATCTTTATGTTTACATAATTATGTATAAAACACATATCTTATTATTGTGATAGACTTAGCTATTGAAAGTCTGCAATACATTTTTAAAATGATTTTCGTGTTTTATTTTCAACTTTTGTCTGATTCTTTGGAATTTCTCAGTAGTAGCCTGGAGTCTGGATTTGTGCGCGTTTGATGGCAATAGGCTCGTAGGCTCGCCCCCTATTACATGGGACTTAAAACATAACTGGCGAAATAAAAGGGCTAGAAGCCTCTACATATTTTGTACCCGTGTGTTACGTAGTCGTATGAGGTATGAGGAACACGCCAAGTTCCTCATACCCCATAGAAAAGGGAGGATCCTCCGAGGGTGTTGTCTGATTTTTTTTTTTTTTTGGAATAGCATCATGGCCTGCGAGGTCAACTTTGGCGGTTGTCTGTCGGCTGCTTACTCGGAGTTTCCTGTGGGTTTCTCAATAAATTAAGGCCTCCATCTCCTGTGGTGTACGGACCTCGGCTTAAGGCGTCGCTGGGGGAGGACAGCAAAGGACAGACTGGATCGGATTAAGCTCGACGATTGAAGTCCAGACGTTCTAATATAATATGCTAGATGCAGGATTTAGCGTGACGTCAGTGTGACGCGTAGTTCGCATGTGGCGTTGTAGACGCCGCCACACCCCGTATTTAATTCGAGTTGCGCAACATTGAATTGTGTCAGCAACGTTTTGCTGGCAACATGGAATGTTGCAGTGTTTCTGGCAAAGTCATGATGAAACCGTTAGACAGAATTTCTACTAGCACCCGTATTTATAAACAAGTGAAAGTAATTACTTAAGTACATGAAGGACGACTTGACTCTAGGGTATAACTTTGGCCCAAATCTAGACAGATCTTAGTATCATTAAATCCGCACAAAGTTCCGCAAGTACGGATCTATATCGCCATCTATTAGTTACCGAAGGACATAAGACGTTCGGTTGTGTGGTCGCAACACTTCGGGCAGTATAAACAATTGTCTCGATTTGGGCCAAAGTTATGCCCTAGAGTCAAAGGAATCCGCCCTTTCGGTAACGATTTTTATTCTATAGTTTAGTAATTGCTTGAAGTTAAAACTGTCAAAGGTTAGAATTCATAGTCAAGTAATAGTTTCTTTACTTTAAAATTGAGAACTCGACCATTTTGCATTTGATTTTGCAATGGCACGTTGATTCTTACTCAAGTAAGTAACGTACTCTACCCTCAACTAATGACTTCACTAAGAAATTACTTAGCAGCAAGTAATTGCTTGTTTATAAATACGGGTGTGTCACTAGGTAGGTAAGTCACAGTAGAGTTCTTTAATATCTGAGCATGTTCATGAATGAAAAATATATAGGCAATGGTAAGTTACATAAAACTCTAAACAGCTTTGCCTTACAATAAATTGTAAACCATCCGTGACATCATAAATATGTGACTACATTGTATCAGTATTGCTAAAGACAAATACTCAACGCAATCAATTGTTCATATTATTTAGCGCAAAGTTACTTTCATAAAATATCTATGCAATTTTTCTATGAAAAATATCTTGACAATTTGATATGTCTCGAATTGTTGTCTTAAATTCTTTGAACATTCTCTTTACAGAACTACATATATCCTATTGTAATTTCTTTTTCTTTTCAATGTTAGGTTTTCAGAAGAACAAATTAAGAATTTAAGAATAATAAAGTAAAAATTTAATACTAATGTGCTTAAAATGTAATTTGTATTATTAAAACCGACTGAAAAGTTTTAAACATATAGGTAGGTATAGTCTGCGTTGACCCTAAGATTTGCTCAAACTTAATTAATCAAATAATACAGCTACTACGCAAAGTTGTCATAAGTAACTATATATTTTGTTGATTAATGTGAACCCAAAATGTTCTGAACAGCTGTTTCTTTTCGAGATTTCAGGGTTGGTCCCGTAGTTGTACTTACTATGAGATTTTTTGTAATGTTGAGGCAAAACACAAATAATTTAGAATAATGTTTTTATTTACTAGTAGGTACAGGAAGTTAAAAAAAACAACAAAGCATTAATTACTTGAATAGTAACTTGGATAAAAATAACTTACCAAATTGAGAGAAGTGAAAGGCTCTACAAAATATATCTTACCTATAGCAAAGTAATTATTTTAAAAGTTTAAATACATACTTGTAAGAATGAATTAACGTGTAGTCTTTCACTTCCTAGATAAGGTATTTAAAAAAATAGTTTAATACTTATTCACAACAAAAATAATTTAAATCACATATCCACCGTGTTTAAAAAATTATGACCAAAAATATAAAGCTAAAAAAAAATCAAGAAGACAATAACAAGATAAGACTAATATAAATAAAAGAAAATATTATGTGAGTTTCGCGAATTTTTGAATGGTACTTAATATTTATTTAGCATGTAATATGGACAATATACTATTGCGGGTTAAGGCGCCCCCGAAGCATGCGTATTTCATACAAACGAAATACCAAAATAATTTGTAAATCAAACATATTCTAAAGATAGTGTGTATTTATTCTGATTGGATTACAGAATATCTAGGTTTCCAAACATATATTTTAAAAGAACACTTATTTGAAGACGAGATATGAGGAATTCAAAATTTCTATACAAAACTTATTTTTCTCATATTCATGTTTAAATCAATGTTCTTATTTAAAATATATTTGGGAACCTAGATATTCTGTAATCCAATCGGAATAAATACAAACTAACTTAAGAACATGTTTGATTTACAAATTATTTTGGTATTTCGTTTGTATGAACTAAACATGCTTCGTGGGGCTCTTAACGCAAACGCCTTACCTAACTCCTCCTAAACGGCTGGACCGATTTAGATGAAATTTTGTGTGTACCTATATTTCAATGGGTTGCTGGATGGTTTGAAAACACAATTGGACCCGGTAGGTGGCGCTGCTAACGCGGTACGAAGTTCGCCGGTCAGCTAGTTCTGTATAAATTAAGATACCTAATACCAGAGGCAACGGGCGTTAATGCTAGGCTAGAGACAAAGCTGAAGTTACCTGCTGGCAATATTAAAATAAGTCATTGGTGCCGATTCTCATGTTCAATAACTAAACTATATTAGAGAATTGCTATATTTTACTAACAGGCAGCGCGAGAAAAGGACGGCTATAGCTGTGAACTAAGTTAGAGATGTCAAACTAGTTTACGCCATGCGTCTCGCCGTGTTTTTAGTCGACATATTTTACGTGTCGTTTAAATTTGTATGGAGATATTAGTTCAACTAAATTTGATAGCTCTAATTACGTCCGTCTCTTTCTTGTTTTATTAGAGAGAAAAAGTTGGCAATAGCCTAAATTATGTTTAGTTTGTGCACAACAGATTTGGCACCAATATAAACTCCGCGGCAGTAAATGTGTCCCAATACCTAAACACGCGAATTTGTGAACAAGCTAAGCCTATTACGCTGTAGTTACAAGGTAAGTATAAGTAGTATATAACGCTGAGCGTATGCACTAAAAAAAATTTTAACTTGTATATGTCGAACATCAATTTTCGGAATGTGAACGTGTTTATTTTGATGGATTATTTACCAGAGTAGTATTAGATAATAATGTCTTAGGTTTGGAACCCAGTTCTAAAGATAAGAAAGTCCCAAACATCACACAACACTGTGAAACATCAATGACGGTTTCAGCACAACCGGCGCTCTGGGCGAGATTTCTGCGGCGCCCCTACAATACTCAAGAAGAGAAGAAGAGCTAAAGTACATAGCTCTTCTTCTCTTCTTGATATGGTGCAATGCATGATGCAAGGCCGAGCGAAGCAAGCTCGAAAATTTTTAGACCCCTTCTCAGATATGTTGAATTTTTCTTGAACGTTAGAGAATTAGGAAAACGCAGGATACAAGAGCGAGCAAAGCGACCTCGAAAATGTGTAAGAGCAGTTTATGGAGCTGATTATTTAGAACATTGCAAACCTTTATTTAAATCCCTAAAAGTTCTTCCACTTCCTTGTCTATACATTTATGAAGTTTGTTTATTCGTAAAGAAATATTCTCACTTGTTCCCATTATATGAGCACGTTTCCAAAAGAGTACAGAACCGAAATCCAAACGAATTACTGGTACCTAGACAGAGACTACATTTATACAGCAGAAATTCTTATTGCATGGCAACCAAAATTTTTAATAATCTACCTGGATACATCAGAGTGTTGCCTACTAATAAATTCAAGAAAATAATTTTCGATTGGCTTTTGGGCAACTGTTTCTATTCAGTTAATGAATTTTTAAATCGAAAATATTGACATTGCATAAGGAAATTGACATTGTATTAGTAGTAGATATTGACATTTTTAGTAGTAAGAAATATTGGCATTTTATGAATATCTTTTGACATTATTATAATATTCTTCGATGACTTTTTATTGCATATTGACATTATATAAAATAGTTGACATTGAAAACATCAAATTTTTAATTATGTATGCATAAAAATAACGTAGTCCATAAAGTTACAAATATTTATTTAAAAACTGTCACAATTAATTTAAATTTTTTGATTTTATTTAACATTGCATGAACTATAATTATGTGAATTTGTAAATTAGATACCTACTCACTTAATATTTCTACACCGGCGAAGGTAGTATATGTGATTCCTTCTAATATTAAGATCTTCGTGTACCATGTACTCAGAAATAAACGATTCTATTCTATTCTATTCTAAAGCTTAGGTTTTCTTCTGACCATCATCTCCCTAGACTTTTCCCAACTATGTTGGGGTCGGCTTCCAGTCCAACCGGATGCAGCTGAATACCTACCAGTATTTTACATGGAGCGACTGCCTATCTGACCTCCACAACCCAGTTATTGGGTAATATGATACCCCTTGGTAAGACTGGTTGTCAGACTTTCGGGCTTCTGAAGACCCGTAACGACTGTCCTATCCACGAATGACAGCCGGGACCAAACGGCTTAACGTGCTTTCCGAGACACGGAGGAGCCTCGGTATGTAAAGATGGTCACCCATCTACGGACCAACCGCGGCAAGCGTAGCTTAACCTGATGGATTGACCCGTGCGGCTGTTATTACTTAGCCACGAGCTCCTCCGGTTTTCTTCTGACCATTCTGACAGAATAAGGAGTACTTTATTGGCTTATGCAGAAATGTTTTTAACTGAAATGTCGTAGGATACCAGAGCGAGCGAAGCGAGCTCAGAAATTTTTGGCATCCTGTCTCGGCTAGGTTTTATTTTGGCTATTCCTATAGAAATAGCAGTAACTTTTTTCGACTTGTACAGAAAAGATGGAGAAATAAGAGAATTTATGCTGCGAGAGCGAGCTTGCGATCTCGCTATTTTTTGTTCCCTACGTTTATTTTTTGCATTACGTTGTGGGTATTCTAATGGCTTTAGGAGTTAACTCAAAACTCAATGTTAGACAGACGAGAGGGGAAACCAGACATGAACGGGCGCCTAAGGCGTCCCTTCATGTCTGGCGCACTTGGGCGGTCGCCCAACCGCGGCCTGCCCTAACGCTGTGAAACACAATGACTCTGTGAGTGACTACTGCATGCGTCAAACCTCTGTACTCTAGCTTAGTACGTTGCGTATTTGCGATTTCATTATTTTCTAAAACGAGTTTTACAGACGAGTGATCAACAGACCATCAAACTGAACAACTTTTGCCCAGGGACCAACACGGTAATCGTAAAAAAAAAATTTGTTGTCCCATACAAAACGTCAATACCTACTTGACCAAATGTATGGGACGACTGATTTTTTTTTACGATTACGATGTTGGTCCCCGGGAAAAGTTGCTCAGTTTGATGGTCTGTACGACACCCTTAAGTTTGATCACTCGTCTGTGAAACATCCTGTATAGTAAGTTAGTAGATTTCTCGGTTGTAGATGAAATTGTTTTTATGTGAAGTTATTTAAGTGTAATGTAGTAGTGTAATGGTGTCCAGCCTAGAATTTTGGATCTGTAACCGAACATCCTGGTGTGGGCACCAGACCATTCTGAGGTGAGCACGGTTCCTTCCACGGTTAATACTTTTTTACTGCGATCGGTATAATCTACACAACAATAGCAGAGCATAATCAACCTATATATAATGTCCCCTCAGCTGGGACACCGGCCTCCTCTCTGTGAGAGGGAGCGGGCCGTGATCCACCACGCGGGCCCAGTGCATGTTGGTGGATGTCACGTGTCTTGGAATTTTTGGTTCTAAGGACATGCCGGTTTCCGCACGATGTTTTTCTTCACAAAGTAAAGCGCCTGTCTGGATTTGAACCTACGACCTGCAACTTATTAAGTCGCGGCCGTTACCACTGAGCTACCAGTGCTCTCTATAACAACAATAGAATATCGTTTACAAGAATATTTTACTGCTTGAACGTAAAAAAAAAAGTTTTCTTTGCTGGGGAACTTTAAAAACAGCTCTGGCATATTTTTTAACACAAATTAATGTTAAACTAAGTTTATCGTGGTATAACCGAATATGAAATTATTCACTTAAACCACAGAATAAAAAATAAACTACTTGACATTTATTATCCCATACCTAGAAAGAATAGATTTAGTTTGTCCACAAATTAACGTTTAGGTCTTGTGCGCTGTTGCTGCCTGAGTGTATAATGTGATTAATTGATGATGTTTAGAAACGTGATATTTCAAAGATGTTTTATTGGAAAAACTTATCGAATAATTTTCACGCTTAAGGTTTATCACGAATGTGTGTACGAATATGAGAATTCAAATTACTTTTGGAACTTAAACTTCTCTGACAAATGTCACATTTATAAGGTTTCTCACCAGTGTGTGTACGAATGTGGTATTGCAAACCATACCTTCCTCTAAAACTTCTCTGACATATATCACATTTATAAGGTTCATCACCAGTGTGTGTACGAATGTGGTATTGCAAACCATACCTTCCTCTAAAACTTCTCTGACATATATCACATTTATAAGGTTCATCACCAGTGTGTGTACGAATGTGGTATTGCAAACCATACCTTCCTCTAAAACTTCTCTGACATATATCACATTTATAAGGTTTCTCACCAGTGTGTGTACGAATGTGGCGTTGCAAAGTAATCCTTTGATTAAAACTTCTCTGACAAATAGCACATGTATAAGGTTTCTCACCAGTGTGTGTACGAATGTGGTATTGCAAATTATTCCTTTGATTAAAACTTTTCTGACAAATATCACATGTATAAGGTTTATCACCAGTGTGTGTACGAATGTGGCGTTGCAAAACATGCCTATAATTAAAACTTCTCTGACATATATCACATTTATAAGGTTCATCACCAGTGTGGGTACGAATGTGGTATTGCAAACGATCCCTTCGTCTAAAACTTCTCGGACATATATCACATTTATAAGGTTTCTCACCAGTGTGGGTACGACTATGAGTACTCAAATTATCCTTTAAACTAAAACTACTCTGACAAATGTTACATTTATAAGGTTTATCAGCAGTGTGGGCACGAATGTGAGTTTTTAAATCACACTTTTGACTAAAACTTCTCTGACAAATATCACATTTAAACGGTTTATCACATAAATCATTGTGTGTTAAGCTATGTCTCTTTACATCACTACTGTTAATACCATTGTAATTACATATCTTACATTTAAATTCATATTTAATAACAGTATTACACTGTAATGGAGTAGTAATCTCTATACTTTTCAAATCTACAATATTTTCTTTAGTATTATTAGTATTATTATTATTAGTAACTTTAGGTTTATTTTTTAACACAGTTTTACGCGAAATAGCTTTTTCTGTTTTGTTTATGGTTTTAAATGTACTATTAGTATTTTCAGTATTCTTCGAATGTTCTTGTCCGCTTTTGCTATGCGTGGGTGATATTGAATTTTCGTTTATTTCTTTTTGCTGGTCCAGTTTCGGTTTCTTTGTAGCGGGTGCCCCTAATAAAACACTGCACTTGATTCATCTTAGAAAAAAGTTTTTAAACAGAAACTCAGTGTGCGCCTATACAGGGTTATAGGTTACCACCAGCAACCTCTTAAGGGGTCATTGTACTCATAATTATGAACAACTTTTACTATGTGACCAAATCTGAAATCGCAAAAAAAATCAGCTGTTCAGTACATTTTGACGAATTATGGGAACATAAATGTACTGAACAGCTGATTTTTTTCGCGATTTCAGGTTTGGTCCCATAGTAAAAGTTGTTCATAATGATGAGTACAATGGGTTACAAGAGGTTGCTGGTGTTTTACCAATAACCCTGTATAATTTGTATCGTGACGATATTCTTGTGGACGTCCACGGACACGTCCATAAAATACGTGCTCGTTATAACGTTATCGTGGGGGGACATTATTATAATGTGTGAGTCTATCTAGCAGGCCTCAACGAGATTTATCAACAGGTGATAGATTTTCATAAAGACATTGTTTTGTACCTAAAGAAAATAAATAAGATATATTTTGTAAGTACCTCGGCAGTTTTAGATTGAATGACGTTTTTATGAATTGTCTAGTTAGCGGGCTCTTTATGATTATTTTTATTGTTATTATATTTACAGATCGCCCAATAGTGCTAGGAGTTAGAAACTATTAAGTATGCAGGTACCTTACAGATCCAAATTTTCGACTTTCTGTGAGCTATACTTCAGTAGATATTCGTTATTTAAACAAACGTCCAGCCAGCGGGGCCCTTTTTAAAATTTTAAAATACTTCTCTTTTATATCATACAATAGCGTTAGAAGCTTGATACTGCTAGCTCACAGAAAGTCGAAATTTTGGATTTGTAAGGTACCTACATAATACTTTCTAACGCCTAGCACTATTGGGCGATCTGAAAGTATAATAACAATAAAAAAACTTTTTAGCAAAAAGTAAAACCGACTTCTAAAACAAAACACTACAAAGTGAAAAATAACTTTAATTTCGGTAGTCGGTGTCTTTGGTATTGTATTTTCGTTTTTGCCACCGACTTCCGAAATTAAAGTTATTTTTCACTTTGTAGTGTTTTGTTTTAGAAATCGGTTTTATTTTTTGCTAAAAAGTTTTTATTTTTCACTTTTTAGTTGTGGAACCTACCCCACACAAATTGGAATACATAATTGACCACAATATTGTAGATATAGCCATGTAAATAACAGTGATAGGAAATTATTAAAACACCATCACATCATCCACATAAAATAAGTGGGAAATATACGCATTATTGAAGCTAACTCAAAAACTCCCCAAGCAAAGCCAATAAAATGTATATGGGACCACCTCGGAAGTATACCCTTTCAAACAAAAAAAGAATTTTCCAAATCGGTCCATCCGTCTTTGAGTAATCGCGTAACAAACATACAAAAAAAAAAACATACAGACGAATTGAGAACCTCCTCCTTTTTGAAGTCGGTTGAAAATAATCATAACGGGCCTGCTAGCTAGACACTTCATAAAAAACGTCATACAAAATATATCTTATTTATTTTCTTTACGTACAAAATAATGTATTTATGAAAAGCTATCACCCGTTGATAAATTTCGTTGGGACCTGCCAGATACTCACATCATTTAATAGCGTCTTGATTTATATTACAATACCATACAATTTTACTACCCTGAGTTATCTTGACGTGACGTTCACAATAATATCGTCACGTTACATATTATAGAAGCGCACAATGTCCATTACATCCATTACATTGCATTACATTGCAACCAATATTTATTCTATAAAATCTTAATTATGGTCTCTCAAAAATCAACTTTGACTACAAGACGGTAAAGTCGGTAGTGGAGTAGGTAATTGGCAATTAATGTAAAGTAGGTAGGTATCAAAGATTCTGAATTCAAGTGAGAACTGTTGTAGGTAACCTCAGTTGAAAAACGGTCTTTTTTCGATTTGATTCAGACTCAAAAATGCTAAATAAACGTAAACCAATAATAGAAGAATAGGTAAAGGCGCAGTTCCATTCCTACCCTCGGAAATGAAGCTGCGCAGCTAAAGGTGAGCCCAGACATTGCGAGGCAGGCGTTGCGAATGCCTTTTTTAGGGTTCCGTACCAAAATGGTAAAAAGGAACCCTTATGGTGCGACTCAGTCTGTCTGTCTATCACAGCTGGATATCTCAAGAACTTCTAATGCTATCAACTTGAATTTTGTAATAGTTTTAGATGACATTTGCCCAACTATTTTGCAAATGACGTGATAACGTCTTATAGACGTGATAACGTCTTATAAATCGCTGAACGCCGGCTGCACGCACGAAAATGTATGACGCATAGTCACGAGGCGGAACGTGACTCACGTTCCGCCTGAGCCGAGCGTGCAAACGAGAGCGCGGAACAAGCGAGCGATAGAGATAGCGTTATCACGTAAAATTATTGTGCAACATTTTTTTTGCAACAGGGACTGAAAGGGGTCATAAAAATTCGAATCTTGAAAGAGCGCTGTTCGCACACTCTCAAACATTTTTTTTAGGCCACATAGTTTTTGACTTTTGATGAAAAATGTAAAAAATACCTTCCCCCCTCTCTCCGAAGTTTGCATAGAGAAGTCTGAAATTATTCTGAGCCATCTTACATATAAAAAAAACTTATTTGCGGCGTATGCCTCGCACTGTCTGTACGCACCTTATCGTGGGCCTAGGGAGCAGCCCGAGGCGAGGGGCACATTCTACGCAGCAGTGAAATTGTGCCTTTAGAAACGTTTTATCATTCTAATGTTTGTGCTGTTCGCGAGTAAAATCGCGAGCCGTATGTATAATGAAACCTGTCGGGAAGTTGACATAGATCTTTTCAATACTAGTGTGCCTAAATTAAAGAAGGCTCTTTGCAATCACTTCTTCTACAACATAACGTAGCCCTTGCATTATATACGAATATACAGAACGCGAAAATTACACTGTCTGCTACCTAGTATAATGTTAATTGTTATTCTATGTGTGAAAACTTGTAATTGGCCATCATCTTGTTTTAAACTTAGCAACTATTGTGTCTGATTAGCTGTAAGTTTTCCAAAAATAATAAAATAAAATAAAATAGGAGGTTCAATCTCAGACCAATAAAAAGACTGATCTGAGGGGTTCAATAAGCAATATTTTACCGAATTTCTGGGCATATCCGGGCGGCGAGTTGTACTTGCTGAGGTTGATGTGAAGTGCGTTGGCGAACTCGCTACCGTAGAACACCATCAGCTCCGTGAAGCGAGGAATTATTTTTATAGTCCTGAAACGTATCAAAAATAATACTTTATTTAAGATCTCTAAATCATGACATGACACAGACCTTACATAATATTTGTTTTTTGCAGAAGGCGATGTGCTCGCACGGTGGTTCTTAGATAAAATAAGTCTGCCTTCCTACATTCTAGGATAATGGAAAAGGATTTTTAAGTTACGAAAATTCCTTAATAAAATTCCAATTATGAAAAAAATCTGAATCTAGCTATTCAGGAGCACATGCCGCAATCATAGACGCAATAATATTTCCATTGCGTCTCGCGTAGATCTAAGAAGACTATTTTTAGTGAGCACATAAGGTGGTAAGTGATTACAAGTCTAAAAGACATCATCATCAAATCAGTCTAAAGATGTCCACTGCAACAAAGGGCTCCCCAAACATCGCCACAACGACTGGCCCTACGCATCGAACCTGAAAACACTAAAACTCTAGCCAAACTGATGTGGAACGTAATGCGCGCGCGCCGATTGTGTCAACTAACTTGTAGGGAGGTGTAAAACTAGCACGAATAATGGCCGCCTTACTTTTTAATCCCTAGTAGTTCTGCGAACAGTAGACCTCGCATGCACAAACTTTTTGCATCAATGAATACCAATACCATTACCAATTACCATCCACTCCACTAAAGTTATTTAAAAGGGGATATTTACCTACCATGTTTTTTTTTCATCTGAGGAGCTTGTGGCTAAGTAATAACAGCCGCAGGGGTCGATCCATAGGTTAAGCTACGCTTGCCGGGATTGGTCCGTGGATGGGTGACCATCTTTACATACCAAGACTCCTCCGTGCCTCGGAAAGCACGTTAAGCCGTTGGTCCCGGCTGTCATTCGGTGATCTTTGATAGTCGTTACGGGTCGTCAGAAGCCCGAGTCTGACAACCAGTATAACCAAGGGTAATAACTGGGTTGTGGAGGTCAGATAGGCAGTCGCTCCATGTAAAATACTGGTAGGTATTCAGCTGCATCCGGTTGGACTGGAAGCCGACCCCAACAGAGTTGGGAAAAGTCTAGGGAGGTCGATTGTTTTTTTTATCTGATCTTCACCAAATTTTAATGAGACCAACTTAAAGTTACTATCTTTCAAATAAAAAAAAAAAACATCGAAATCGGTTCTTATAAGGCGGAGATCTCCAGTAGCCCACTTTTTGCCCCTTTTTGGAGGAGAAACCTCCAATCAAAAATCCCCGACGACAAAAAAAAATCTATAAAGTTTTAAAACCTGTATACCAAGTTTCGTCCAGATCGGTTGTAAAATACGACCTGTAGAGAGGAGTAACAACAAACTGACAAGACAAAAGCAAATTTTGCCGGACTTGCAGAGACCCTTCGCTCGCAACAGTCAACGTGCGCAGTGGGGCGTCCCGTATCCCACGCGGGATTTGCCTCAGTGTGGCCAATCAATCTGCCTAGCCTTTTCCCAACTATGTTGGGGTCGGCTTCCAGTCTAACTGGATGCAGCTGAATACCAGTATTTTACATGGAACGACTGCCTATCTGACCTCCACAACCCAGTTATTGGGTAATACGATACCCTTTGGTAAGACTGGTTGTCAGACTTACGGGCTTCTGACGACCCGTAACGACTGTCAAAGATCCACGAATGACAGCCGGGACCAACGGCTTAACGTGCTTTCCGAGGCACGGAGGAATCTCGGTATGAAAAAATGGTCACCCATCCACAGACCAACCCCGGCAAGCGTAGCTTAACCTGATGGTTCGACCCGTGCGGTTGTTATTATTTAGCCACGAGCTCCTGTGTGGCCAGAGCTAAGCTAAATTATTTTAACAAAACACACCTATAGTACAGCTGTCCTTGGTACTGGTAAGCGAGCAGGTTCTGTTCGCGCCAGTTCCTCGCGCAGTTGACGTAGCGCATCCAATTGGAGCGCTCGCCGTCCGCCGCGTCCACCACGTGCGACCGCTTGTGCGAGCGCGAGTATATCTAGTGAGAACCAAATTATATCGTAGCCCTAAGTGGCTTAAGAGCAAGCGATTAAGTAGAAGTTTACATAAAATATCTTTTTAAATCTAAGTTTTCGTATAAAAGAAACACTTAGGCAAATCTGTACTGTTTGCAAAGAGTTCAAACTTCAAACATAGGTAAGGCCACATTTACAGAGAGGCGGAGCGGCAGGCGGCATGTTCGTATTGGCCTGGCGCATGTGACGCCGCGGCCCACGGGCCCCGCCGCGGTTATGGCTACGTTTTACCGTGAACGGAGAATTACAGGAGTAGCTGGCCGCAACACTGCGGGCGCCCCCGTGATAAACGTTGCGTGCGACGCTGCGATGCCGGACGCCGGCTCCGCATTATAAGTATTATATTATTTTAATTTATTGTGAATGTGAAAACTATGTAGGTCATGGTTTTTTTTGTTTATTTTATTTTTTCTCTCAGTTATTTCTAATCATGGTCTGGCAGTTTGAGTAATTTATGCGGCCTACCCCAATGTCCTTTCTTTGGTATTGTTCGTCGAATCGTTGAGCTCCTTGAGTTCTGAGTTGAGCTGCGCGATTATTGACAAATGCGTGCACTGACTGGACAGGTCCTCTCAATCTGTGTGGTTCTTTCCTCAAAAGACCATTTCAGACACCAATCTACATGGTCTTCACATGAACTGACCAAGATTATGTCTGGACTTTATAGAGACTGTAACCTCTGAGTTTGTTTCGGCCTTTCTTCTCAGAGTAGTCAGATAGGAAACGCCAACCTCATCTAGTTTAAAAAAAAAATATATTGACTTGTAAAAGTGTTTGTACAAACCTACTTACAGAAATAAAAATCATTCATTCATTCATACGCGCTGCATTTCAATGTTCAAGCAGATGCGTGTAAAATCGCTTGTCCGTAAACACTCTCATGCAACTGATACAACTCCATAATAGGGATGATGCCTGGGTAAAAAAAAAGAAATTATATTTAGTCCGTCAGTCAGATAATAAAAAAATATTAGATACGTATTTTTTGCTTTATCATATTAATAAAAAATGACTTAGATAACTCGCATTAAAGTTCGGGAGTGGGGGCTTGCTACGTCACTTCTACGTATAAAATCTACAAAGACGTGACGTCATGCCACATTTTAACTCAATGTATCGCCGTAATCTTTTGATTACGTAGAAAAAGAAAAAATACGTGTCCAAAAACATTTTTTAGTCATCATCCCTATTATGTTTGATTTTAGTGCGGACCGCGCCGTCCAACGCAACGCGCGACGCCCCGCGTCTCCGTAAACGAGGCCTAAGGTACAAATAATTCATAAGAAGTCCTATGGTATTACATCGAGTGAATTTTTGTACGGCGGTAAAGCTTAAAACTCAGTCTGAGCTGAGTAAATTGATTGATTTATTGTATAAAAAGGTTTCCGTCTTTTTTCCCTATGATTCCGAACCCCGCTGCACGTAGCAGTGCTGCCACAGCAGTTCTGCCGCGTCACTACTGGTCCCCATACATTTTCTATAGGTTTATATGAGATCACATTCCGAACACGTCAGCAATGTCACAGCAGCACTGCTCTCTAAATAGTGACGCAAGAGCACAGCTGCGGCAGCACTGTCGCATGCAGCGGGGTTCGGAAACACTTAAAGGATGATTTTTGAGATCAGACTTCAGGGCGAAATCCGAAACTCTGATTGATGCATGTTTATAATTATGTACTATCGCGAAACTTCCCGGTGGTACACTTTTACAACAAAATCCTTTGAACGACTCTACGGCTCTACGCTGCGTAATTGCGCGTGTGTGCGTGTGGCCCGCCCACATTTCATTTGTGCCAGCCAATTAGGGAAGTTTTAAGGAGCAAGAAAAATAAACGATGTCTTTGTTTTAGTTGCAATTTGCACCCGCGAGTGACGACACGCTTGTACTTGAACCGTTACGTTAACGTTAACCTGCTGTGTTTTATTGGACTATTGATTGCTTTCTTTTTGACCCGTGCTGTGTTATTTCGGACCTTTGATTGCTCTTCTGTTGACTTCTGTTATTACTTTATGGACTTGAACAGAGCATCCCTGTAATTTAAATAGAGACGATAGAAATCACATTTTGGTTCTTCGCCATCAAGGAAGAAATATTTTACAAATATCACAGGAGTTAAATGTTACGGTGACTGTATTAATTTTATTATTAGACTATTTGTAGAGAGTTTGAAACATTATTATTATAACCTTTCGCCAAAAGCGAGATTCGGGTTGTCGTAATTTATTGTTTAGTTGGGACCAGGGTTGTTTATTATATATATATATTTATTTAATGTTTATCTATGTACCTAGATAAACATTTGTTACGGACACGAATCCATATTCAGATCAACATACAACCACCTACCTGCAAATTGCAAAAAAACGTAAAAAAAAATTGAATTTCGCTGGCTACTTTGGGACTTTCACGGTGAAATAATTCTATTACAGTACCTGCCAACAGTACATGGAGTCGACTTCTTGCGTGCGTACTCCGCAGTACGGACCGAAGCGTACCCCGCGCGGCAGAGTTAACGTGCTGAATACACCCAGACCTGCCCCTGAGTGACATAATACAAGAAGTTATTGCAATAATCAAACATTTCTTAGGAATTCATTGTACTCAGTACCGTCTACCATAAGGGCACACGGGGCCCGTGCCTAGGGCCTCCGACGTCAAGGGGCCCCGGAAGGCCGGTAGAACACTTGCATTCAATAGCGCATTCTTCTATTTTTATTTGTCTATTTTTATATAGTAGGTAGATTCTATACTCACAAAGAGTTACCGTCAACGTTAATTCTAAATTGAAATATTAATCGGAAGGATTTCTTGTACAGACGCCAGCACATCAAGCTACTACAATCTGTCAAATTTCTATAATAGATTTTCAACTTTACCGCTACAGCATTAGGTTCAAGATTTATGGGAAAAAGGAGATGGCCAAAAATTACCCCAAGCTGTACATAATTGAAAGTATTACAATTAATTAAATTAAAATAAATGACTAATTTATAATATATAATAACATTTCATAGCAGTGTCTGAATAAAATAATAAAATAAAAGAATTGTATGAGATTTTATCCGTTCAATTTCACTTTAAAGTATCTTCAATGTTGCCATTTAATAATAATTAGGAAAAAGAGAATGATATTAGTAGCAAAATATTGATTAAAATATATTTTTGACCATGTAATCCATCAAACCAACCTTCTCTTAATTCATAGATCATAAGTCAAAGTACACTTATGGATAGTATGTATATTCTAATACAGTAACGTTGAGTATTACAATATTGACATAAAGTATTACTTGACTTAATTACTTACTAGCAACACTCAATGAATCCGACAAAATGGCAAATGTCAAAACTGTAATTTCTATCACGCTTCGCTCGTGCCAGCTCGTATTGTTTTACGATATTTGTTTGCTTTGTTTTTGTGTTAATATTTTATTTCACCTTTATTTTATTATGACGTAGCCCCACGTGAGTGTTCTACTAATTAAAATAGAAATACTGCCGACAAATTGTTTTGCAGTTTGGCACTATGTATCATTATGGACAAAATTAAAACAAAAAAAAAAAAACAGTGGTAATAACCTAATTAGTAAGGAAAATGGACCTTCTATAATCGTTTGCTAACTGTGGTATCGCTATTAGAGAACGCATCAGGCGGCATGAAACAGCATTATAAGAGATTGCATTAAATCAAGAAATACTCCTAGACGTGAGTGTTATATGTATTTAATCTTAGGATATTGGTATAATTGTATAGCTGGAAACCGGACTGTTGGATGTTGTATATTATGACAATCCTTTGGTGCTTGGGATAGGCGTGATACCAAGAAAGCATTGTTCCATCAGCTGCATTTCAGGATAATGTACTAGTAACATTGAATGATTAAATGTATAAAATAATGTATGTGGTTTTATTGTCTAATTTACCTACCTATGCTACAAAAAGTTTAGTAACTGATGTGCCAGTTTCCAAATTACAACATGATATACAGGGTTATTGGTCTACACCAACAACGTCTTAAGGGTATAATGCTGAGTACAATGACCCCTTAAGAGGTTGTTGGTGTTTTACCAATAACCCTGTATACTAATTACCTAAGACAAATATATACACCTCAACCTATTTAACGTTCAGGAATTTATAATTTTATGAATGAATTGTGAAATCATGATGAAAACTGAGTGAAAAAATCATCTTTCTCAAACCTTCATAACTTTTTTCCACGACTGCATAGTTATATGTAACTTATAATTCTTAATTATTGAAAATCCGTCCTATTGAACAACTTAAATTTCAACTCTGTACCTTATGGGGTACAGGTCCTAACAATTTTTGGCCATCTCCTTTGACAGTTTCGGGTAGCTTGACCTGCTGGCGTCTGTACATACCTACCTAAATACGTTTATTCCTATAATAGACACATTGTATGCTCATTTGGCAGTACGTAGGTATATTGGCGGCATGGCATCCTTACTTTCCGGCTGACGCAGGTACTGTCCGGACAATATAGGTGCTTCGGAAAGTACCTGTGCCGCATAGGCGGGAAACCGACACCCGGTTGCCACCATTGCAGCTGCCTCGACAACACGGCGCAGCATACCCTTGAAGAATGCCCTGCTTGGGCAGTGCAGCGCCGTGACCTCGTAGCGACAGTTGGTGCTGCGGATACTCTCTCGCTTCCGGACATGGTCCAGTCCATGGTCGGCAGTGAGAGCGCGTGTGACGCCGTCGCCTCCTTCTGCGAGGAAATGATGGTTGCGAAGGAGGCGGCAGAAAGGAAGAGGGAGGATACCACCTCCCTTACAATCCGTAGTAGACGCACTAGGCGCCGGAGAGCGCGAAACGATCTCCGGCCGCCTTAGGGTGTGCTGCAGACAACAGACTTGTGGAGTTTGTTGCCTGAATAGTGAAAGGGCCGCGACGGCGGCGCGCCGTGTTCAGCACGCGCCTCTCTAGAGGAATTTCGGCCGTTTAAGACCGCTGAGGGTCCATGCGGGCTAACACCTAGCCGGGGGAGAGTGACGAAATGCGCAAGCACTCCAGCACCCCGGCTAAAGGTAGCAGTAGAACACCGTGTGGTTTTAGTCAGTGAGAGTCTGACAGAACCCACCCCCTGCCCTAGGGTGGAGGACGTCCATGAGGATTTCCACACGATAAAAAAGGTAGGTATACCTACCAAGAAATTGACTAACGTTTCAGTTTTCTTATCGATTTTTAACCAGTTGACAAAAAAAAATGCAAAGAATTTCACGCAGAATTTTATCATGAAGTTATTAATGTATGTAAGTATTATTATATCTAAAGTTAATCTAACTATTTTCGATATAAACGGTTGATTCACATAATGTTCATAACACATATTAGTCGACTGAACTACTGTTTTACTTACATAATTTTGATTAAACTAAAATCACTAACGAACGATTAATCTATTTTTTTTTTTTTTTTACATTGGATATTTCAACTATGTATGAAATACCTAATGGACGACTCGCCTCCAGTTTATTATACTGCGCGCTCGTTTTATTTCTAAAGTGGTGGGTAGGTAGTTACAATATCAATGTTTTACGCACTACGTGTACCTACCTACACATTTTATATTAAACTGAGTGCAAATTGATTCTAATAACCTAACTAACCTCAAAACACTCAACGTGACACAGTCGACGGAGGCCCGGACGACGGAGCTCCGCTTCGCTGGGCTCCTACTTCCGGATGGTTTATAAATAAATAACCACGAAGGGGATGGCGGAGTCTACTCGCTCGCTTCGCTCACTCACTCGTCCCCGCCATCCCCTTCTAACCTACCTGTCCGATTCGGGGTGTCCCAAGTCTGGAGCTCGCATCGCTCGCTCTTGCGTCCTAATTTTTTTGGTTTAATCAGATTTTTTATTAAAAACCAACAGTAGGTGAATTGTCCATTAGTTCAATCAACTTTAGGTTTATTAATTGTAGCTGAATAAATCGTAGGTAGTAGGAAATACATAAAGGAGAATTCTCTCCTTTATGTGTTTCGTTCATTAGTTATTACAAAAATCTGTTAATCGATCTTTAGGTATTTTAAACGGTAGGTCTTTTGATCGTATAAATGTTGAAAATAGTTAGAATAACTTTAGATATTATAATACGTAACCGATAGTTTATAGGTAACCCGGATTAACATATGGGATACTTTTTATCCCGATATTCCTACGGATTCGAGACTTACGCGGGTGAAACCGCGGGGCGCTGCTAGTACTTAATATAAGTAATAATAAAGCTGAAGAATTTGTTTGTTTGTTTGAACGCTAGCGCGTCGCCTGCTATTACTTCGTTTTCGCTTAGCGTTCTTTCTGACTTTTATTTATTTTTGATCGGCTCCTGGGACCTAGCGTGATGTTAAATAGCCTTCCTCAAGAATTGGGCTATCAAATACAAAAAGAGTTTTTATTAATAGGACTGGTAGTCCCAGAGATTAGCGCGCTCAAACAAACAAACTTTTAGCTTTATTATTATATATCAGCGGTATAGATCAGAGGTTCCCAGACTTTTTTCTCATAGAATACTTTCAAAATTTAGCTGGTTCCGGTGGACCCCTGCAGCTACATTTCTGCCATATTCCCGTCGAGTCCCCTGGATCACTTGAAGTAAGAGTATAAATTACTTGCATAGAAAATATATCCTTCAAAAAATAGACAGAATATTATAGAACATTTTATAGAAATCTCGTTTGTTTTTCTTTCCAAAGGGGCCCCAAATTCTTATGAGCCCAAGGGTCCCGGCCTGCCCTAAGACGGCCTTGATTGTACCAACATTAACATTATCAACAATTACTAATACTATGGGATAGACTCTGAAATCACAAAAAAAAAAAAAAATAGTTAACAGGTGACTTTTATTTTCAAAACTGTGTGATATTTTTAATTAATAATAATAATATTCCACAACTATCACACAACGCCGTCTAGCCTCAAGCTAAGCAGAGCTTGTGTTATGAGTACTAGACAACTGATAAACATACTTATATATTTCTAAATACATACATATATAGATACATTACACCCAGACACAGAACAAATGATCATGCTCATCACACAAACATTTGTCCTGGGTGGGAATCGAACCCACGACCTCCGGCATAGCAGTCAGGGCCACTAACCACTAGACCAACAGGCCAGTCAATTCTATGGTAAAAGAGGTAGCATACCTGGTATGATGGAGGGAGCTAGGTGCAGGAACACATGCGGGATAGTGAGGGCGGCGCGCGGGACGTAAGCAGGGAACGGGCTTTTGGATGGAACCTAAACAGGTGTTACAGTATACTATCCACGAACCACTAAAGGCCAAAGTCCTGGCTACTTCTTAAATGGAAAAACCTACTCATGCTTGGCTCGGCCGTAGGATCAAACGCAAGCAACCTACGCTTGGCGTAGTTTGGACACCATTCAGTTCAATTCAGCTTTTATTCAGAAAACACCAGTTTTGTTGTGGAACACACATCCTAAAAAAACTGGTGTTTTCTATGGATAAAAGCTGAATTGAGCTGAATAGGTGTGGTTAGTCCCTAAAGCGAAATGGAGAGGAGACGCCCAGGATTAGATGGAACTAATCACAATGTTTTTTTTCCCTCGTTTTCGCTCCGCATGTGATTGGTCGATTGCTGCACGTCACTTTTCCGCTGCGCTCGGCGACGCGCCATTAGACAGACATACCTACTACAAGTATATTTCAATACTTACTACGTAATCATTTCTGTAGGTGAAAGATCTTAAGTCCCAATCTATTAAGTTTACAGAAGACCCCAATATTGTTGACTAAAACCTGGGACAGGGACTTAATGTCCAATGTGTCCAATTATATTTGCTGATTTAAAATGATTCGGCGTTAGGACTTAATGTCTTTTACCATTGTATAAATTCGAGTTTTTCGAATCAGAATAAAAAAAAATGAAAGGGCCAAAAATGGACTTAAGGTCACCTTTCACCTACAGATTTATAGTAATAACATCCATAATGATTTTTACAAGTTAAGATTGGTATTTTTTTGTAAACAAAATAACTAGTCAAATTATGTAATTCTACATTGGTCCCAAGCTTCATAAGTGTGACAGATCTCATTATCCAACAAACAATATTATAACATTTATAATAATATCAATATCAATTATCTAACACACGCGTGGCATTCAGCTTAACATCGATAACAGACAGAGGGCGCTCGCACAATTCCATGCTCGCCAGTCAACGCGAGACAGACGCGCGCGATTCGCGGCGGAGCGTAGCAAGCTAGCAACGCGCAACGCACGCGCCGCTGACGTTAGCACAATGTATGGTACGCGCGACCGACATCAGCGCAGGAGGAATGCAGGCCTTAAGGACTACTCACACTTATTCAGCTCCATTCGCGTTTCGCTGAACTATTTTGGGCACACTTATACAGTTCTGCTTCTATCAGCTGCGTACAGCATCGTAAGAATGAGAAAAGCCGTCATAGCGTGTTATCTCCGCTGAAACGCTTATATCGCTTTTATTTCGTAAAAATAAAATAATTATTAACTTTAAAAGTCGTCCGAACTCTCCCAATCCTTGCGTGCATAATGATTACGTAATAATAAATCTTTTCTATGCAGGACGCAACTTGTCGACAAGGAGTCGAGAACCATCCGTGTACAGCGCTGTTCCGCCGCGTTCGACGCTGAATACAGCGGAACAACGCTGAACGCGGCAGAACAGCGCTGAACCCTATATAGAGCACTCGCATGATAATAACACATTTGTCCTCATTTTATACTTGTTTGCCGCGAAAGCTGAATAGACGCGGAAAGCTGAACGGTTGCGTACGCGTCTCCATACAAAATCGTTGTTTTCTATGGGCATAAGCTGAATAGAGCTAAATAAGTGTAAGAAGTCCGTTAGGGTACGTTGAGCAGAGCCTCCTCTGTCAGCACGGAATCGCCTTTTTTCATGCTCTATCCTTTTCCGCCGCGCGCACTCTATCTTTCTCGCTCTCGGAAATGAAGATTCTGAGCGATAGAAAAGGATAGAGCATGAAAAATTGCGATTCCGTGCTGACAGATGGTGAGGCTCAACCCCAGAGAGTACATTTATATAGCTCAACCCTTATTCTTTGAGGTAAGAAAAAACAGAATATATAGTTATAGAAAACAGAAAGAGAATTAAGTAGGTAGGTAAAGGACTTAATCACTAAACTTAAGAACCCCACGAAGCATGCTTAGTTCATACAAACGAAATACCAAAATGATTTGTAAATCAAACATATTCTTAAGGTAGTGTGTATTTATTCCGATTGGAATACAGAATATCCCAAATAAATAAGAACATTGATTTAAACATGAAATATGAGAAAAATAAGTTTTGTATAGAAATTTTAAATTCCTCATATCTCGTCTTCAAATCAAAGTCCTTTCAAAATTTATGTTTGGGAACCTAGATATTCTGTAATCCAATCGGAATAAATACACACTATCTTTAGAATATGTTTGATTTACAAATTATTTTGGTATTTCATTTGTATGAACTACGAATGCTTCGGGGGCGCACTATGGGACCAACCGGTATTTTCCATCTCAAAAATCGATAAGTCTGTTGTTTTGTGATTTTTCTCCTTAAATTTTTTTTCACGTATTTGTGAATATCTAGGCAATAAAAGAAATCAAACATCATCATTTTAAAAATTATATATTTTTCGTAAAAAAATGACAAAGATAATGTTATACGGAATTTTATACAAAAAATTATACAGTTATATTAAAATAGCAATAAAACTTACACTTTTTCTTAAAATAAGTTTAAAACTAAATTATTATTATTAAACAAACAATTACATGACAAAAAAAAAATTTTTAGCGCTTAACCTATTCATCACTTTCTACATTCAACAATTCTTTAGCTTCGTCAAACAATTCTTTGGATATTACAAAACTTGGTTTATTTAAGCTAGATATATAAGGATCAGATGTATATAACAAAATATGCAGAACGTCTTCGTTTGTTGCTGATCTGGAACACTTCCTAGCGTGATGTAACCTATATTTCTTGTAATCTTTATTTCGGGCTTCCTGGGCATCTTCGGATAATTGTCCTATAGGCAAAACTGCATAATGCTCTATTATTTTAGCACCATGTATAAGTACTTTATGGACCGAAGATGGCATGTAGTACCAGTTATATTTGCTTACATATAATTGCGCGGTTATCAATGTATACTGGCCGAATTTTTCTGCCTTTATAGGGAATCCCGATGACATAGTTTGAAGAATTACATATAATCTCTTGATTAATTCTTCATCAATTCCAGTTATCTCTGCAGAACATTGGTAATTTTGGAAAAATCTCCTTGCCGTATTTCCGTCATTGCTGTTACCGGAACCTTGACGTGGTTTATCAATGTGCAAACCAAGCACTTCTCGGAAACGTTTTTGGACATATTTTTTCTTGTCTTCTTTAAGTTGCTTGTTTTCTGGAGTTGTTGCAGACCACTTCTCAAAACCTAAATTGTAAGAAATATGAAGGATCATTTCCATAAATCTTATCCATGCGTGTAGTGTCGACAATCCGTATTTAAACGCATTTTCATTTTCAACTCTCGTTGTAACTTTTAAGAGATCATTCATTTGTCTGGGAGTTGCTCCACAAACAGTGCAGGTAGCACTGGATGATGTGTTTGTTAACACTTGAGCAACTTTCCCATCAATCATTGTCATAAACAGTTGATGTTTAACTTCGATGACTTTGTCGTCTATTGACACAAGAGTTGGAATCAATTGATTAATTTTGGCTTCAATTTCACTGACAACCGCTGTAGTTTTTTCGGGTGTTTCTTTTGCAAATTCTAATGAAATTGGTCTGCAATATCTAACAGATGAGCAAGTAGGGTTCTGCCATATAACTGCAGAAGTTTCTTCGTCTACTAGTCGCAGTGGTACAAGGGACACTATAAACAAATTAGCATCCGATATTTGTTCGTTTTCTTCCGGTAGAGTTTGTTTATACTCACTTTGCCCGGAGGATCCATCACATCCCCATTTAGTGAACAGCTTGAGACGATTGTAATTTGTCGATCTTGACGTTATCTTTATTATACGGCAGACTGTATGGTCTAAGAGATCTTGCAGATTGATTTTTGCGCTTATATTTGTCACCGTTATGCTGGATGCAGGCGGATAGCAAGCCATTTTTGCTTCACTTAGTGTTTGATACGAAGGTAATACAGAACTTAAATTCTTATCAACGAGCCTTTTTCTTAGGTACGCATATTGGGCTTTGGTTAGATCTGTTTCAATACACATACTCAATGCCTCCTCTTTTGTAAAGGAAAGTGCATTATCTGGATTGAATATGTTTTGTAGAATTACTTTTTTCTCTTCTTTTTCCTTATTTCTGATAATAGTCACAATCGACGCTTCGTCATTTTCACCCATGGATCGTAAACCTTGTACATAAGCGTTACGGACATGTCCCATTCCATATTCCTGGACCAGTTCCATATTTTTTCGTTTCTTTGTGTTTTCCGAACACTCGTCATATGGTTTTGTTGGTCTACCACGATCACCAGAAGAATTCAAGCCAGAATTTTCAGATGTTGAGGTACTGCAAGAATTCAGTGATACTTTAAACTCACCATTTAACCAATTAGAGTATAGGCTCTCGAACCTGTCTGGCTTTCTTTGAGCTTTGGTCCATTTTTGGTTGCAACTTGAAGTTAGATTTTTTTGAATACTCTCTATTACAGTATTAACGTCAAATTCCGATAATTGAAAGTTGTCCAACAAATATTTTTTCAGGTCTGAAGTACTTTTCCCTCTTATTATTTGATCACAAAGATCGCGTCGAACACAAACGAATTCACTCATTGTTAGGTAATATATGTTTTTTGTCTGTTAATTGTTATTGAAAAGAAGTATCTGAACACTTTGATGAATAGTACGCTGAAAACACGGGTATATAAAGGACCAATATATTAGTGCCTTGTGCAAAAACCATGGGACAATTGATTATGACAGTTCTCATCGAAATTGTGTAATCAGTACTGATTGTAATTAATTACCACAACAGATAAATAGAACTTCCGCAGCAATATAGTTTATCATACTTGTGGTTAAGGTGATCACCGCAAGCAAGTGTCATGGGAACATTCTTTCAAAGTAATATAATAGTAGTCTAATAATTTGTTAATGTATGCTTCTATCATAGAAATGGAAAAAAAAAACAAGATAGACACAACCGTAATTTTCGTGGATTTTTTTATTTTCCCCCGATTGACATTATTGCTTCTAAATCACCACTGGCGCAAAAAAGCGCAACTGAATAGATAAGGTCTCTAATAGAGTGATTAACTTGACACCGGCAGCTTTCGGCAACTAGGAAAACTCCAATTGAAATAAACAAAGACTAAATTTTCTTTACTTCACTAAAAAAAATATTAAAAAATAAAACAAAAATATTTTTTTACAAACACCGAACGTGTTTGTAAAGTGTACATTCTAAGCTATCTAATGATGTATAACACTAACACGCTTCCTTGGAAAACTTCCGAATAATTTGGTGTTGAACTTCCTTTACGGTAATTTAATTGGCATGAAAATATTTATGTCCAATGTTTGAGGTTCATTTTATAAACGTAAAACTAAATTATTTAATTTTTTTTGTAATTTATTCGTAAGTTCCGTCCTTTGAGAGTATAAAACCATAAATAAATCTATGGATTTACGACTTTCGTCAAAACCATTTTTGAGATGGAAAATAATGTTTGGTCCCATAGTGGGGCGCCTTAAGCACTACAAAATGAAACTAATAAAATCAACACCTTTGGAATTAGAAATAAAGGTGAGTTCTTCTTACCTTATCATCAGGTATGACCAGTAAAGGACCGTGTATGGCGCAATACTCGTACACAAAGTCGGCGCACTCATCGCAAACTGACCAAACAACAACAAAATTATGTTTTAAGGGGGAAATTCAAATTTTCTTACGTTTCTTGCAATTTACAAGTCAGTATTAGGTTGTATGTTGATTAATATATGATTCGCGACCGTAACCTATATGTATTTACAAAATTATAATCATCAGAACCAGTATACAACTCCTTAAGTTAGTATAATCCTAAATATCAAGATTTCATGAAAAAGTCATTCATTGGGATTATATGAACATAGAGAGTGTATTGATAATGTTAATGATAATAAAAAATAGTGCCTCCTCATCATTTAAAATTACCTAAGGGGCCTCTGCGAGTTGGCTTCGGCTCCTCGTACGCCTTCCAAAGGTCCGGGACCCCAGGATCCCGAGAAATATAAAAAAATAAAAAATTGCAAAAAATAAAACCGACTTACCATATACCACTACCATATATGTACCTATACATATCGACAGTCCCTATTAACAATGTCGGATATACATTTTTACCAATATTCACTTTTTTACATAAATCGAATAACAATTCAAAAAATTCTTCACTGTCAAAACAAACTTTGAACTGAGGGCAGTTCAAAGTTTGCCCTAACGATAAAAAATCTTTATGATATTAGCAATGTCAGTTCTGCGAAAAAGACCACAGTAGGGACTATAAAACAGTAGTCTCCCTGCAGAACCGACATGCCCCTGGCTGGAGGCTTTGAGTTCTCTTAAGGCAGCCACAGGATAGTCCGGTTAAGTAGTCACGGCCTCTCTAGGCCAACTACGAGATGCCATACATAAAAAAAAAAAACAGAACCGACATTGTTAATAGGGACGGTCGATATGTAACAGTGACAGGAAGTTATTAAAACAACATCCATATAAACTAAGTGGGAAAAATACGCATTATTGAAGCTAACTCAAAACCTACCCAAGCAAAGTTAATATAATTTATAGTGTACCCTTTCAAAACAAAAAAGATTTTTTCCAAATCGGTCCATCCGTCTTTGAGTAATCGCGTAACAAACATACAAAAAAAAAACATACAGACGAATTGAGAACCTCCTCCATTTTGAAGTCGGTTAAAAATTCTATAAATACAGATTTGTTACGGTCGCGAATCATATTCAGATCAACATACAACTTAATACTACCTGCAAATTACAAAAAACGTAAGAAAATTTGAATTTCGCGGGCTACCTGCAGCTTTCGCCTTAACTAAATAAAAAGGATAATTGGCGCGTGGCCAAAATCGGGAACTAACACTCCCATCTTGATTTACATTTCTTATAGCACGGAACTAACTGCCAATAATAACTAACGCTAAAAAAAAAGTAAGTATGACGCTTCTCAAATAATCTGTCAATAAATTATCGTTATTATAATAATATACGCGCTAAACTCTCCCACTGCACGGCAAAAGCCTTTTGTTACACAGAGAAGAAAGCAGGAGCAATGATCACCACGCTTGGCCACTACGCGCTACGTAGCGATGACTACACACATATTCTTATATTAAAATACACCAGGCATCGTAGGTACTAATTTAATATAGAATGCATGTATTGTACTTACAGATATATTCATCCAAACTCGGCTCTTCAGGCTCATAATAACTAATACGCGGCTTCTGCCTCAAATTGCGACGACTCATCTGCAATAAAGATTGTAGTTACAGAACTACAGAGACAGATCTACCATCATCAATTACCCCTAACTTGCTTCCTTCGGCGCCCATAGTTGAAAATACTTGCATAGGAAATCGGTCCATATATTTATATAAATAAGAAGCAGAACCGTATTTGCAAATTAAAAAACTTTGATCTTCCAAGTATTTTTTGACTGATACGATTATGCTCCTTATTTATAAGTCAACACGAATCAATTTCCTGTGCAAGTATTTTCAACTTGGACGCTAAAGGTGCGGCCGCATGCAGCGAGAGACTCGCGGGCGTTGGCGGCGCCTCCAAAACTACTGAAAATGTTGTCTGGCAGACGGAATTCTTGGCAAATCATTTCAATCAATCATCTCGGCTTATTTATGGCAGTCCACTGCTGGCTCAAATCAAACCTCAGACTAAATAAAAAACAAAGAATAGCGCTGCGAAAAATACAGTGAAGCATGCTCAAAACTACACCTCGCTCTCACGCTCATATTTAGGTACTTACACCAAACTACACCTTACTAAATGCACACAATCATATTTACGAAACCGGCCTCAGTATGAGATATACTTGTAAAATTCTATACCAGGGCTTCCAGGTACGAGTATGTAAAAATACCAGGGTTGAAAACCAGGTATATAATACTTGAAACTATTTGGTGGCATTCGGTCTGGCTAAAAGACAACTTCGGAATGTTTCGGGCACGGCCCCCGAGCCCCAAACTTGCTTCCTTCGGCGCCCATACTTGAAAATACTTGCATAGGAAATCGGTCCATACCTTTATATAAATACGAAGCAGAACCGTATTTGCAAATTAAAAAACTTTGATCTTCCAAGTATTTTTTGACTGATACGATTATGCTCCTTATTTATAAGGCAACACGAATCAATTTCCTATGCAAGTATTTTCAACACGGACGCTAAAGGCGCGGCCGCAGGCAGCGAGAGACTCGCGGCATTGGCGGCGCCTCCAAAATACTAAAATAATTGCATAGAAAATTGTTTCGAGTTGCCATGCAAATAAGGAGCATAATGGTATCAGCGAAAAAATACTTTGAAGTTCAAAGTTTTTTATTTGCAAATACGATTGTGCTTCTTATTTATATATTGACATGGATCGATTTCCTATACAAGTATTTTCCTGGTCTGCCTGCGCCCGATAGCAGCGCATAGTACCTAAATACTTTCATACTTGCAGTTTTTCCTGCCCGTACCAGGGCGCCGTACTTCGAAGCAAAGCCCTGGTTTATAAACCTCGTATGGTAAACACGTCTCATCCCTCTCAGTTCACTGTTGACAACGCTATGTCTTGGTTTTTATTTGGTCTGAAGATCAAACAAAATTTAATTTGATCTGAGACTGATGGTCTCCAAAGTTGCGTCACAATACAGCTTTCTCTGCCTTTCGCTATGTTTGTCCCAGCATAAATCACCCTGCCCGTCTGCCCGTTATTTGCATAGAATTTCACATGGTTATCAATACAAGAAAAGCAATTAATTACCTTGTTCTTTCACTGGGCTCGTGTCAAGTGTTGTGTTGTTTGATGCGAAAAGACAAAAACTGAGCTTTCCCGCCTATTTTTTGGCGCGCTTCTACTATGATGAAACGGAAAACCATAGAGTCAAACTTTGAGATTGGATACTTGCATTTTCAGCATCATCAACTCTCTAAGTTCACTTTACCCTATTTAATGACTTTTTCGGGAAATCATGATATTTGAGGCCAATGGGGCTGGCAAGTGAAAGCTGATCTCAGGTGGCACCACCACTGTACGAACCCTTGTCATTAAGTGAGATAAACGTTTACACGCTTCGTATTGTCTTCGGATTGAAGTGACATGAAGTGTCAGTTGACGTGGTAACACAAGCTGACATTTAAAATTAATGAAAAATAGATGGTATGTATGAGGTATATCAAGGAGTAAATCAAGATAGAACAACTATCTGATGAAGATCTCTATACCTACAGTGGACTCAAAAGGCATAAGACCAAGACCATTCCTTGTGGAGAACATGCGCACGCATTAATATAGTTTTAAAACGGAAATTAACCATTCATTTGTTCGTTTGTTTGTTTATATGGGCAGTCTGTTTTCTTTTAAGGTTTATTAAATCGCATTATAAAAGCTAACTAAAATTTCTTAATTATGAATTCACTACTAATTCCTTACAAAAACTGCTTTCTTTGTCGGCCCCATTCGAGTTCTTAGAAATTAGTATTGATGATTCTTATTATTATAATTTCTGTAAATACATATTTGTTACGTTTGCGTTCGGTCGCAATTCGTAGTTCGATCTACTTACAACTTGACACGGACCTTTTTTTTTTTTTTGTGGATGGGAAATCATCAAATAACTTCTCCCGCTCTGGGTGGAGCGGAAGGGCGTGTCAGACTTTTACTGACTAAAACCCACCCGTGTTCCTTCAGTTGCCTATGCCAGGGCCACGGTATCTTTTTCAAACAACCCGCGACCCCAGCGGCATCGGCCCTATTGGACCCCATCTTTTGCTGACATCTCTTTGAGGCGCGCGTGGAACACAACGCGCCGTCGACCCGGGCCTGGTCCTCACCGGACGGCGAGCTACCCACTACTCACCGTCCGCAAGCCCACGCCTACGGTGGCCGGGAATCGGCTATCGATTCCCGCCGCCCAGGGCGTCTCCTGCGGCGACTGAGGGCGTGAGGCTGCCTCTCCCTCACGCGTTCCGCCTCCTCCTTCGCGAGCATTACCGCTTCGCAGAAGGAGGTGACGGCCTCCCATGCACTCTCGCTCCGCACCATGGTCTGGACCAGGCTCGGACGCGAGAGATCGCCGCCGCCGATCGCCTCCGTGAGAACATGGCGGTGCTCTGCCCAAGCCGGGCAGACCTCCACTGTATGCTCCACCGTGTCCTCTGGGCGATCCACACAATGGTGACACCCGGGCGTTTCCTCCCGCCTTATGCGAAACAGGAACCTCCCGAAACAAAACTTGACACGGACCTGCAAATTGCAAAAAACCTAAGAAAGTTTGAATTTCACGGGCTACCTTTTTCTTTTTATGCAAATATGCAGTCTGTATGTGTTATTGTTATATAAAACATGATTATTTTATTTTCCATCCCCTATCCTGTATCTCCTGAGTATATGTGTTCTGTGTCCTGTATCCAAAGACACAAAAAAAGAAGTAGACTATTTTTTTTAATGTGACTGACGGACGCGGCAACTGTAAAATAAAAAATAAATAACAAATGTTAAGAGATATGAGTTATGTGACAGACAGACGATTCTCTGAATCTGAAATGAATCGATAGTTTACAACTGTTTGTACTCATGGTTTTACTACATAAACCTTCACACTTGCACCTGCAGTTTGCATTTGGAGAACACTAAATAACATAATACGTCAGCTTTTGTGTGCGGCTCTGTTCAGGTAAAATCTGTACAAGTTGTACTTAATTTATCTCTCCTACATTATACGAAGTAATCAAATAAATTAATATGATGTCATTAAAATGCCGAGCGAAAGAAAAATAAATTGCGAGAATGATTTTTAACGTCCCTTCTCTCAGATTCAAACAACAGAATACAACATTCTTTAACTTATAAGATTCCAATCAGAAAATTAAATAATATCAATCCTCTAATTGCTTTATTACAAAAGTTATAATTATTAAAATAAGTGCATGTAGTTACTTTGATATAAAAATCGATATCACAGGAAAGCACAACACAAGACAAGATGGATGGAGGCAGTGCCATTCATGATGAACATCATGATGTAAATATCAACGATAATTGTGAAAATAGTGGTCAGAGCAGTGGTACTGTACCACAAAATGTAAATTTTGATATAGCTGCATTCACTGTTAGCTTTCCTACTGAATCTGACGAATTAGTGAGTGATAATGAAGAAACTAAGGGACAGGAGAAAACTGCTGAAGAAGTAAGTATCTTTAAAGGGTGACCAACACATGATTGTACTCATGATAACAAACAACTTTTACTATGAGAGCAAACTGGAAATTGTGAAAAAAAATCAGCTGATCGCTACATTTATGTTCACATATTATAACTTGTCAAAATGTAGGCAGCAGTTGATATTTTTTCGCGATTTCAGGTTTGGTCCCATAGTAAAAGTTGTTTGTTATCATAAGTACAATCATGTGTTTAAGTATCGGTCAGTAATTACCAGTCACCTTGTATTTTTAGAGAATGTAATTCACACAGTTAAAGTCTTTCGTTTAGTGATGGCAAAACCATCTAGTTATAAATCAAAGTTATTTTTTTTTCCATTGTAAGTAGACCTGTTTAAAATAAAAATAAAATATTCTTAATTTTTTTTTTTTTGGTACCTCTTACAATGATAAATTTACATATTTTTGTTTAAAAGTCTATTACCTTTTTTAATTGATTGTGAATTCATGTTTGGAATAATTGTGACACAATGGGTACATACCGAGACTCCTCTGTGCCTCAGAAAGCATCTTGCCGTTGGTCCCGGTTGTCATTTGTGGATACTATAAGGTGTGGATGTATTTCTGAGTGAAGGCTCAATCCTCATTATCGAGAAATAAACTCCTTAATTTTGATTTTAACTTACCTTTACTTAATTTAGGGTTTGGTCCTTAGCTACCTACCTAAATATCTATTTCATTCAATAATTTTGGCACTAAATATCTTGAAATCTTTCTCCATAATAATTTGTTATTTTTGGTTAAACTAGTCTTTTCTCTCTTACACTTCTTGTATTATATTTATTGGAATAATAATAATAATAATTTATTTAGGTACATAAAGGTTTTGTACCACATGAGGGACTTACAAAGTATGCATTATTAATAACATGGTGTAGGTACAATAAATTGTTGGGTGAATCGCTGCTCTCTCAGCTAGATCACTGAGCCATCTGTATTTAGGGATAGGCAGATTTAATGGAATATACTATTGGCCAAACTTCCGCATGCTCACCTTTAACCGATTCGTTGCGGATGGCACGTTTCAGTGCCATCACTTCTTTTTAAGTGTGGCGTCAGGCACGGATATGTGTCATTTTGAAATCGATGATAACTCCTTCAATTAAGTTTTATGGAAGTTTTACCTGAAACCAAACTATCTTCATTTTTCACGTATATTAAGCTCGTAGCCTTCGTTTCTGGATACTGTAATATTTTTAAAAAAATAGGGGGCACCAACCTTTTTGGAAGTTGAAGTATTTGATATTAAATCATCATATGATAATAAATTATAAATGTATTACAGTAAAGCAGCTAAATCACTTTGCTGCGGTTGTCTTTAGCTTGAAAATATGCCGAGTTGCGTATTACGTTATTGCAGGTCTCGTTATGGTAGAACGACTGGATCTAACTTCAGTTTATTTTCGTATGTATTATTTATATTTACTCAGTAATTTGAATTAAATAATTTTCATAGATAGTTCTAGAATATTTCCTAATTTTGTAATAAACGCCATCTATTGCTGAGTAGCTTTACTATTGCTCCAGTAAAATGACAGCTTAAGTGTTACCACTTTTTAATGAATTTTTTGACAAAATAATCGATTCATTTTAGTAACATTCAGTTCAAAATCGATCATGATTGTTAAATTGATTTTATAAAAGAGGATAATAATTATTAGAAGATTATATTTATAATGAAATGAAATACATGATTACCCTGTATTTGTAGTTGAAAAGGTTGAGCACATCTGTATTAAATAAGTCACTTACCTTCCATTTCCACAAATACACTTGTTTCGCCACTTTTTATCGCTTAAAACAACGTGCCTGACCGTTCACGTTAGATTTCACATGTAAACTAAAAGTATTCGAGCTTTGAATACGTAAAAAAATGTCAAAACACTGTTTTCTTTTCCGCATGGCTGAAGACACAGATGAGTGTCATTTAATCGTATGGCGTTGGGCACTGATCAGTGTCACGTTATTTTTGTTCGACGCCACGGCTAGAAGTTAGTGAAATTAGGCATCGCAACGAATCGGTTAAGGCGATAATCGCATGGCTCACGACTCGATCGCCCGATGCATGCGTTTTGACCAATAGGATGCGGCGTGTTTTTGATTTGATTTGTTGCTAATGTTTGTTGTTATTTTTGCACAAATGCACATTGTCTGCAATAGGATGAAACCATGACAGGGTCTGTCACTAGCTGCGCTTCCGCAGAAATATTTTCTAAACTGAGCTTGCTTAAGTTTTGCCGATAGTACACAACATGCATTAGTGCTAGTACATTACAAACTACGGTCTTATTCAAAACTATTTTTGCTCGCAGGTATGCTGTTTATGTCTCAGCAGTGACAGAAAACTGTATGCTATACCCCCACAAAATCGAGTGACTTTTCAGGAAGTTCTCAACAACCAGTACAATGAGGTAAGTTTCAATGTTATGTATTGTTTATTTTTCACTACATATCGAGGGTTCACGGGCTATTTGTATTAAGCGACATTTTTGGAACTTACAGGAGAGCATTTCAAAGTTTCATTATTCGGAAAAAGGAACATTGTAAAAAAATTATCAATATTTTTTACGAAACAGTGGCCTATTTCAGTTAGGATAGATTATAACCATAATAAAACTCAATATGATTATAACCCAATATCGGCTAGGATGTCGCTTAATACAAATGCCCGTGAACCCTCGATATTATAAAACAAGGTAGCCCCGTCGCCTCTCTGAACACGATAAACTCAAAAACTCCCTAACGGATACGGTTTTCACCAATGGTTCTCCGTCCATGCATGTGTACCACAACTTAAGGAGCTCAATGACTAGTCATGTCAGTGGCCATTCACACAGAGCTGTATTGTACTTGTCGACGCGAGACTCTGCGTATATCAATTAATTAGAACAAATAATTATCTATACCAGGTAGATAATGATTATAAGGTGAACCAATCGTATGTTTGATAAAGGAATTGTCTTTAGAATCTAATTGTAATTTTAGAAGTTTAAAAGGACGATTGTTGATTGATGTTGTTTTTATGAAGTAGGTAATTTCTTCTACTTATTTTAAATGCATTCTCATTACTCGTTATGTAACTGTAAATTCTTATATTGATTTATGATTATCTATCATTGCATTTTGATGAAACGTTTCAGTCATTAGAATTTTAAGTAAACATTGTTTCCTTAAGTTATTCCAATAAACCTGTGTTGGTTGTATTGGTTGAAATAAAAGTGGTTTAAGTGTTTTAAAATAGCAGGTTAATTTTAATAGGAATTATCACAATGTTTAACGGTTATTAGTTAGTTCGATTTAATAAAGTGTTTGTATTTGACTAAGTACTCTGAAAGGAGCGCTGTCATGGCGCGAAGCATAGTAATGGCGGGAAGCCGCCATGTTGACCTAAATGTATTCGGAGTGCTCGAGTCACATTACTTTTCGAGCGACCTAGCTGGAAGGACATATTATAAAAACTGTGTGAGTAACTTGATTATTTTAGTTATTTTATTGGTGTTCTAATTTAATTGTAATTAATAAACAAGTGTGTACCTATAGTTTTCTGGTGTTATTTCGTGACTTGTGATGAGTGAGCTACATGATGGGAATAGTGACGTCAGCCCTGCTGACGTCACTGTTTTTAAAAACTCTGCTGACAATCCAGCGCCGTTATACTGTATTTTACACTGTTACAGATAAAAACAAATGCTGTATGAAACTGTAATCTCAACAATATACAGGTGAATCTTGTTTTTAAGAGAGTTCATCCCACTCAGGCTGGTAACGTCACATTTGTAGAGGTTTTTCGGATTAATTTAAATCGAAAGTACTATATTGTTTTTGGCCAAGCACTAGATTGTTGGTAGTTGTGGTATATGAATGCAATTTTTTTAAAGTTAGTTTGGTACTCATAAAAATTAACATTATTGTCTTTAAGTCAATTTTTATGAGTAAGTACGAAAATAACTGTAAAAAAATAGCATACATGTTTATAAATACCATCGATCTAGCTTGTCAGAAAAAAAATAGTAATTTGTAAACCTATAGAAATGCGACAATGCCAGCTCGCGCGGGATAAACGCTCTTAAGTCTGCTTGAGTAGATCCCGAAAGGAGTTGGTTCCTTTTTTTGGCGCGGAAAATATTTTTTTTTTTTTTACTACGTGGTAACTACGTGGCTTAGAGTATTTTGACCAGATATTTGAAAATTTCATTGCCAATGGAAACAATTTTTTTTTTTTTTTTTTAGAATTTGGAATTTAGTCTTATGTGACTCGATTCACAATTCTAGCGAATTCACAAAGTTGTAAAAAGATTTTTATGGCATGTGGCACATCACTAGCAAGAGAATAGACAAGAGAATTTTTGAGAGAGTTGGAAGATCCCGGTCGCTTTTGTTTTTTTTTTGCGTAGCCATGTAAATAGCTTTAACATGGACGACAGCTTTAATTAAAGTCCGAATATTTGCAGGGTAAATTAAAAAAAAAAAACTAGATTGCTCTTGTCACTAATTTTGAATTTAAAAGTACTCTAATACAATACACATCTAAATAAAATTAAAATTTATTGTCTACGCCTTATACTTTTATTTTTTAATTGTATTTGAATGTAAAAGGGTCTTTTTAAAATAAAATAATAAAAAGTCGATGAAACAAATCCATAGGGCATGAGAAGTGTTTAGGAGTCTGAAAAGATAGCAGATGACCCCTCCAGTCGACCATTTCAATTTTGCACACGATGCACCAAACATCCTGTATAATCATATTTTTTTTCGTTCGGAAGATATGACATGAGCAGCTGGAGTGACATTACTCCAGGGCCTCAAGTCTGCTATTGCAATAGTGTCAGAATGGTCTGTCATTGATTTCATAATTGTTGATTTTGACAAGTTTTGTAATCTACTAATATAATGGCGTCATTATGACTTTCCAATGGACAACCACTGACACTCCATTGAAAGACATGGCTTAAAATGGTAATCTCGTACATAATGATAAATGAAAGACTGACTCATAATAATTCATAATTCATTTATTTATTGTTTGATGCAGGTGAAAATACAGATCTTATAATTAGCGGTATGACGTATGCGGTAATCTGCTAAAATTTTGACAGTTCCTTTGATCAGTACCACGATTCTATTACGAGACCACTGACCTACCAATGATCGACCATTATGAATTTAGCAGATTACGAACTTTTAGCAAAATGACAATGGGATCGTGTTGGAATGACGAATTTATGAAAAATAGCAGACTTCGGGCCCAGCTTACATACAGTTTTCCGATCGTACCTAGTTTCAACGCTTTTTAAATATTATCGTTTTGTTATTTCCTTCCTTGTGCAGCTATTATGCCTTATTTTTCTGACTATAGTCCAAAACCTTAACCTCACTGTTTTCTCTGTACTGCATGCGGAAGCTGGGGTGACGTCACCCCAGCTTACACACAGTAAACGGCTCATATCAACGAAGTTTAAATTAAGACTGGGAACTTTGATTGCAGCTATTATGCCTCAAATATTGGCGTAGGTAGAATTAAATTATTCTATCACTTAGAGGAAGCTGTAGTTACGCACATAAAGAAAATTAAAAAGTCACCAAAACTGAAAAAAATATTGCAAAGACCGACTTTTTTGTCACTTGACAATTAAAAAAAAAAAAGTTCAGATGTGCTCAGGACACGAAATGGGCCACCATTTCGTGTCCTGAGCACATCTGAACTTTTTTTACGATTTTTTTTTACGACAGTTTATACGATCATGGTCAACGTAAACGCGATTTACATCTCTGGGATGTAAAGTAATATTTTAGATAACTTCTTGCAACTTAATGCTGGCCATACACCATACTGCCTGTCGTCCAAAAGGCATGATACTGCAGGCTTGATCGAATCTGCAGTTCGTTCATATACACCACACACACGGTCAATTATAGTTGATCCAATCGGCAGCGTGCAGCGTCATGCTGATTGGACGATAGGCAGTATGGTGTATGGCCTGCATTAGACCTATGAATGTTACCTACTAGTTATTAAAAAAATATTTACATTTTTTTAATAACTTTTTTTTAAAAATAATTGATGTAAATTCACTTAAACTGTTAAAAAACGGACATTTATAGAAAACAACACCTTAATACTTTATAAATGCGAAAGTAACAATAAGTAAAAGTAAATAATATCTGTCTGTCTGTTACCTTTCACATTTTAATGGATTTTGATGAAGGTATATAATGGCGTGAGTTACGACGTACTACGTAGGATACTTGTATCTCAGTAGTAGGTACGTTCCCGTGTGATAATTTCCGACCTCCACGAGGACGAAGCCGCGGGCTAAAGCTTGTAGTAAAATATCGTAAAGGACCCTACCACCGCCTCAATAGCAGTATTATTTTTAATCTTACTTCAATGTGTGAAAGAGACGAATGACTGAAAAAAGACATGACAATTTTATATTATTTTTATTTTTGCATACTGAATGTTGACATGAATATTTACTTTGTAAGTATTATATTATTTTTATTTATTGTGAATGTGAAGACTATGTAGGTCATTGCTTTTTTTTGTTTGTTTTATTTTTTCTCTTATTTTTAATCATGGTCTGGCAGTTTCTCTGGTCTCTCAGTTCTTTGGTATTGTTCGTCGAATCGTTGAGCTCCTTAAGTTCTGAGTTGAGCTGCGCGATTACTGACAAATGCGTGCACTGACTGGACAGGTCCTCTCAATCTGTGTGGTTCTTTCCTCAAAAGACCATTTCAGACACCAATCTACATGGTCTTCACATGAAGTGACCAAGATTATGTCTGGACTTTATAAGAGACTGTGACCTCTGAGTTTGTTTCGGCCTTTCTTCTCAGAGTAGTCAGATAGGAAACGCCGACCTCGTCTAGTTTAAAAAAAAAAATATTGACTTTTAAAAGTGTTTGTACAAACCTACTTACAGAAATAAAAATCATTTATCATGGAGATATACAGGACATATAGCTCCATTTCTATTTTGTTCAGTTCATGTGAACGTAGGCTTACAATTTGTTCCTACAGGAAGGTGGCCAGGGTGAATCACTGCCCCCGCGAGTTTGCTGGGAGTGTAACGCAAGGATGACTTCATTCACTACATTCAGGACGCGAGCGATACAAACGAACACATTGCTCTACTCTCTCATTCGCCCGTTCATCAATGTGAGTGAGCACCGCACCGGAGGGGAGCGGAGTTTTCGGTACCTATAATCTGTTCCAAAACTTTTTTATGAAAGTGTAAACAAACATCATGTATTTAACCAAATCCCAAATATTTCCCATTTTCTAGTAAAAAAATACTGTATAGCTAATTGATGAACTGACCAACTTGGATGTAGCGCTCGCAGGGCGCAGTTCTATCAACCTATTAGGTCGGGGTGCCCTAGCTTAGTTACTGAGACGAAATTAGAGAAAAGACCAGAAAGTTAAAAGAGGGGCAAAAATCAATCTGTCTAGTCTTTTCTCAACCTTTTTTTTTTGTGGTCGGCTTCCAGTCTATCCGGATGCAGCTGAATACCTGTATTTTACATGGACCGACTACCTATCTGATCTCCACAACTCACTGGGTAACACGTTATCCCTTGGTAAGACTGGTTGTCAGACTTTCCGATTTCTGACGACACGTAACGACTGTCAATCCAAGAATGACAGCCGGGACCAACGACCTCCGTATGTAAAGATGGTCTCTCATCCACGGACCGACCGTGGCAAGTGTAGCTTAACCTGATCAATTGACTCGTACGGTTGTTATTACTTAGCCACGAGACCCCTAGTTAAAAGAGGGACAACATGAGAAGGTCAATAAGTTTTAGAGAATCAGAATCGATTAAATATTTTCCTAAACAAACCCTGTCAAATAATAAAAACGTTATTGCCACAAAGATTACAGGGGTTTTAAATTGGCCCCAAACTAGGCAATCCTGTATCTTGGGTACCATTTCTTATGCAATCCCTCACCAAATGGAATTAAGGGGACTACAGGACCTAAAGCGCGGTCACTGTCGGACTGCATAGAAAAGAAAGAGAAGCGCGATGACACAACGCTGGTAATTTATTGCAAAATATGAAGCAATTAACGATTTACAAAAAATCTTTTGATTGGATTAAAAAAATATAACACTATTTACGTTTATATGTTGCTTGTAGAATAATCTGACAAAAAATCAGAATGATTGTACGTGTATTAGTATGGTTTTCAATCGTTAAAAGGAATTTTTAGAGGTATCTTCGTGATTTTTTCTATCGTTTGAAATTAGTTGTATTACCTTTTCAACACATTATATAACTAGCATATAACCTAAATAATCCTAACTATAATACCTATATTATAAATCCGAAAGTAAGTTTGTTTGTTTGTTACCTTTTCACGCCTAAACCACTGAACCGATCATCCTGAAATTTTGAATATACGTTGTCAGGTGTACAGACACGGACATAGAGTACCTTTCATCCCGAAAAAAGTACTGTTCCCGAGGAAAACCACAATAACGTTCTTTATGATAATAGATGGCGCCACGTGTTTTTCGAATCATCATTGAATTATATTATTATAGTAACTTTAGTAGTGTGTTAACAGTTTTTATTTAAGTACCTAACAGTCGTAGAGTGTCGATAGACCGGTTTTTCATCCTCCTAACTATAATATTATATAGATGCAAAAGTAAGTTTGTTTGCTTGATACCTTTCACGCCCTAAACCGCTACTCTAAATTAACGCGAGCGAAGCCCCAGGCAAAAGCTGGTATCATATATTTTTCTGATTTTCTTTACTGCAGTAGATCATATACTTTTCCTGTAATCCCCTCTGTATTGAGATGGTATCAACTTTATATTTTAACACTATTTGCAACATTATTAAATTGTAATTGGGAAATCTTTGACGAAAATTGAGCTTTCTTAAAAATAATATCAATCAAATAAAAAACATCTTAAAGTGATATAAAATTAGGGTATTAGTAATCAAATCAAAGCACTTAATTTTAATGTGGAAACGCCAGCACATCAAGCTACTACAATATGTCAAATTCCTTTAATAGATTTTCAACTTTATCGCTAAAGCATTAGGTTCAAGGTTGATTGGGAAAATATGACAGTTTCGGGTAGCTAGGACCTGGCTGTCGTTTGTACAACTCGATGGTCATTAACAATGTCGGATATACATTTTTACCAATATTCACTTTTTTACATAAATCGAATTACAATAAAAAAAAAAAAATTCTTCACTTTCAAAACAAACTTTGAACTGAGGGCAGTTCAAAGTTTGCCCTAACGATAAAAAACAAGCTTTGTGATATTAACAATATCAGTTCTGCAAAAAGACCACTGTTCAGTAGGGTCCCTATTAACAACGTCGGTTCTGCAGGGAGCTGCAGAACCGACGTTGTTAATAGGGACCATCGAACTAATTAGCTTCCACAGATACGTTTTCTGATCCGTCAGTTTACATTTTCATCAGACACTTTTGGAACAGAGTATACATATAAATTGTACCTATGTATATATCCTACCTATATTACTCGTATATATACAGGCTATATCAGAAAGGTGTGATCAAATTTAAGGATGTGGTACAGACCATCAAACTGAACAACTTTCTCCATAGGAACACCAATCTTCAATACCTACTCGACCCAAATGTATATTTTTTCTCGATTACGACCACACCCTTAAAGTTGATCACACCTTTCTGATACACTCTATACAGGATGTCAGTTTACGATGTAGCGAAAATTACAACAAAACAAACAAAAAAAAAACCGACCAAGTGCGTGTCGGACCACGCACAAAACGGGACACGGGTTCCGCAGTTGAAACGAATTTAACCCAAAAACAAACTTAACATTTTAGTTGAAAAACATGTTCTCCCATACATTGATATACGTCACGGTTAGTTCTCCAACTACTAATTATAATAATTATTTTGTTGAACTATATTAAATTCTCTAGTCAATATTGTAGCTAGTGGAGCTCCAACCGCGGAAACTGTTTTTTTTTTATTAGTCAAAAATATAAATGGTACTTATCTCATATTTCGCGCCATGTTCATCTTCACCCTACTTCCCGTAGACCTAGAATCATGAAATTGGGCAAGAAGCAAGGTCTCACAGCACAAGTAAAGGAAAAATCGTTAATTTGTAGTTTTATCACATGAAAAAAAAAAGTTTTGCGGTTACAAACTTACATTTGCAATTGAAGAATTGACCGTAACGTATATCGATGTAAGTATGGGGGAACATTTATTCCTACTACAAAGTAAAGTTTGTTCTTGGGAAAAATTCATTCCAACTACGAAACCCTTCATTATGCGTGGTCCGATACGCACTTGGTCGGTTTTTTTTTATAATGTTTAATTACCGATACCCATCACGTCTGCGGACTTTCGCGAACTAATTTGACTGTGTAGCTTCGTAACGCTAGAGCGGCCCTATTGTCCTAAACTCAAATATTAAATACGTTAGTGTGTGTATTCTGCGAATTAGAAATTATTTCATTTAAAAAAAAATGCCGCATTATGTAAAACGTTGGCGAATTCCTGGCTTGCTTAAAATCAAGACATTTTAAGCAAGCCAGGAATTCGCCAACTACATGCATGTTATGTCTTGTCTTGTCTCTTTTTCGTTTTTTTTTTGGAACGAACCTATTTTCGTTTATTTACTCTCAAACGTTGTTAATTTATTTCATACTGCCTGTTATTGACCGAGCGAGCGAAGCGTCTCTGCTTCAAGTCTCGCAAATGGAGATGTTCCAAAATGTATGAACCTTGGGCCACATAACATAACAATAGGGAATTATATTTAAAACAGTTCTCAACTGTTCAATTACTTTCAAATGGCTTTGTTTGCTGGTAAACCATAATTATTTACCCTTGCAACACACAACAAAAACCCGTCATGGGGGTAAGCTGTCATTTTGATTGATTAAACTCGCCACATAATAATAGGTCCGTTTTGACCACGGAACAGATTATCTAATCACTTTACCTAAAATAGACAGCCCATGTAGTTTCACATGCCAAAGAGAGAAAAACATAGCGGGATAAAGAGGGACACCCGCATGTCAAAACGGACCTTTTGTGGCGAATTTAATTACGTTTGACATGTTTAATACTCAAGAAGAGGACTGAAGTGACACTGTTGTGACAGCTGACAGTCCTCTTTCTATGATCAGTGGTCGATCTATAGTTTACTGTCATTCTTTTTATGCACAGAGTAACTAAATTGGTGAGACGCCATGTTGAAAGTCGATAAAAATAATTGATAAATATCAATTCCCTACCACAAACTTACTGTAGTTAAACAGTATAAATTTAAATGAATTATCTCTATTTTTCCCGAATTCTAGGGATTTTTCTCTTTATATTGAGATAGTGTACAAAGACCTGGCCTATTTTGAAACATCTGCAAAGCTTTCGTCTGTCAGTTTGTCGTTACTCCTCTCTACAGGTCGTATTTTACAACCGATCTGGACGAAACTTGGTATATAGGTTTTACGAGTTTATAGACTTTTTTGTCGTCGGGATTTTTGATTGGAGGGGTGCTTTCTCCAAAAAAAGAGGGAGGGGCTACTGGATGTCTCCGCCTGAAGATATCCGATATCGATGGTTCTTTTTTTATTTGAAAGGTAGTAACTTTAAATTGGCTTCATAATTAAATTACTTGTTGGCCGCTACGGGTTACGCCTCCTCGGGTTCCTCTTCGTTTCACCGCGGGTGACCAAGCTACGGCTACTGAGCCTCTCCCCCCCCCCCCACCTCGACAATGCGGGAGGGGTAGTATTTTTTATTTTTCTATACCCCTCCGCGTACCTTTTCGAAGAATAGAGGCGCGATGTTAAGTTATACAGGGTCAAATTAAATTAGCTAGCGAAACCCCGCAGACGTCATGAGTATCGTTATCTAAATGATTTGATGATATTTTTTTTTTGGGAACAATGACCGCTCGTGGTGTTGTTACTTGAAGTGTGTTTTATAGTATTTAGGTATCGATACCCATCACATCTGAAGCTTACAGTTTAAATATATTTTTTGTTTATAATAAATAATAATAAAATATTTATGTATTTTCTGGCCCATAGACACATACCTTACAAACATACTGGATGACTTTTACTGTCTTGAAAAAAATGGGGTATAATAGGTGAACGGAGTAGAAGCATGTGTATACCTAGTTTTTTATTATTATTTATTAAAAAAATCGAAATTCAACTCATGCGCAGAGGGCGCGTAGTGCGTATGATTTGAATTTCGATATTTTTAACGATCTATGAAGTATTTCAAAATTTATGTTTCTATTGTTGTAGTTTACTTTAAAGGTGTATAATTAACAAATTGATAGAGCAATTTCTGTCTAAGCTATTGGAAAAAAAAGACCAGGTATGCCATAGCCTTCTATTCCGTTCATCTATTGTACCCTATTTTTTTCAAGACGGTATAAAAATCACCAGTATAAAGTATAAAACAAAACTTGTGTTAATATCATGTTTAGGTATCGGTACCCAGCACGTCTGCGGAGTTTCGCTAGCTAATTTAATATGACCCTGTATAGAGCGACAGAAAACGAAAATAAAAAAGTGTTATTTGGTAAAAGTATAATAAAAGTATTAGAAATCACAGTGTCGATAACAAACCGAACCATGAACCATGGATTTTCTCCCATATCTTTTTAAAATTGTTAGTGACCAAGGAGGACAAAGTCTCACAAATCCAGACTCTGGGCTGTTACGCATTAAGTACACATATTAAGTGGTAAATATGTTTTCAGCAACCCCTCGATGTATCTCTCATCGACACAATGTTAGCCGCACACAACCTTACTACAACCCTTCGGACGAGAACATTCCAGGCCGATCACGCAGACTATCATTTTGTGTACTGCAGCGACCACGACACGTCCAACCCCAACCCCAGGCCTAAGAGGAATAAACTACACGAAATACAACAAATCACTTTACCTAAAGTAGATTTAAGAGATGATGACACACTTACATTTAACTATACAGATTCTAGCAACGATAATATACTAAAAAAAGAAAAAGATACAAAAAAAGTTAAAAAGAAAAATAAAAAAGTCATAAGGAAAGATAGACGTTGCAAGCCAGCGAATGAAGTATTGAACAATGATATTTTTAATATTAAGGACTTGAATCAGGAAGAACAGATGTATGAGGTTAATAAAAGGCAGTTTTCTAGTAATTATAAAAATTCGGGATTCAAGTGCAGTGAATGTTTTAAAGGGTTTTTGGATAAAGATGCTTACACAGGACACATGATTAGGCATACGGATGTAAGTACCAATGTTGTCTCTATAGTCTGTACCAAAAGTATCTGATGAAAATGTAAACAAATAGTTCAGAAAATGTACCTGTGCATGCCAATTTATAGCGCCATAAAACAAATTAAGTGCTTTGGTATTATTATTTGAATACGAAATTCTAATTTAAAAACCTTAGATGTTTTTCATTTGACAATTGAGGTTATTTTTATAACCTCAATTTTCCGTTTATTACCCGTGGTCCTTGCGAGAAATAGAACGCTGTCTTGAATTTACATTTTAACGTCACTATCAGCTTTAACACCCTCGAAAACCATGAAAACGACACCCATGACGAAAAATTTGAAAATTTTAGCAGCCGCCATCTTGGATTTACATTTTAACGCCACTATCGGCTTTAACACTCTCGAAAACCATGAAAACGACACCCATGACGAAAAATTTGAAAATTTTAGCAGCCGCCATCTTGGATTTACATTTTAACGCCACTATCGGCTTTAACACCCTCGAAAACCATGAAAACGACACCCATGACGATAATGTGATCTTTTACATTTTAACGTCACTATCGGTTTTAACACTCTCGAAAACCATGAAAACTACACCCATGACGAAAATGTGATCTTTTACATTTTAACGTCACTATCGGTTTTAACACTCTCGAAAACCATGAAAACGACACCCACGACGAAAATGTGATCTTTTACATTTTAACGCCACTATCGGCTTTAACACTCTCGAAAACCATGAAAACGACACCCATGACGAAAATGTGATCTTTTACATTTTAACGTCACTATCGGTTTTAGCACCCTCGAAAATCATGAAAACGACCCCACCTTTATTGTTCCGGTACCTTCTAGGGACAACGATTTTAATTCGGCAGCGTATTTCTCGCAGGGACCACGGGTATTAAACGAAATTTTCTTAGATGATTTTTCAATTACAGTTTATATCCAAACAATAGTTGGAAAAACTGCGATATAAAGTAAATAAACGTACCTTCTAAATACAGATGAATAATAATAATATTATCATCGATCAGTGCGCTGCATAATGATAATCGATGTCACTATCCCGCATGACGAGAACCTCGTGAAGGCTGAGAAGGAGAAACAATTGAAGTATCACGACATAGCTCACGAGGTTGTCGCTATGTGTAATGTGGACTCGGCAATCATTGTTTCGATAGTCGTTACGGTCAATGGCCTTATCGCTAAGAGCCTCGACCAACATCTCAAGAGGCTCTCGTTGGGTGGCTGGGTGAAGGGCCTGATTCAGAAGGCAGTCCTTCTTGATACGGCGCGTATTGTAAGGAGGTTCCGGTCTCGGGGTCCCTAACCACCGGTAGCTTGGACCCTGCTTTTATATTTTTAAATGTTTTTTTTTAATGTTTTTTATAAAAATATTTAAAAATTTAATAAAATAAGTTTAGAAAATAAATAAAGGAGATAATAATATATTTATTTGACATAATGTGTGTCACTGATTCCCTTTTGTGAGTGATTACGTTTAAGGGTGAATATTCGAGCTTTTAACCGCCGTCATTACCTTCCGCCAAAAGTTGATGAAGGAGAATATCGTTAATGAAATATTTCATCAATTCCCAGAATCTGCTTAAGGACCAGAATCAGGAATTGCTGAAATATTTCATTAAATATATTCTCTTTCATCAACTTTTGGCGGAAGGTAATGACGGCGGTTAAAACGCTCGAATATTCACCCTTAACCTGGGTTTGTTGACATTTTCATCAGATACTTTTGGGTAGGACCATAGTACTTTTCCTGATTTTTCGGATCTTAGAGTATTCGAGTCTTGGAGGCAATTACCTACAATTCGTACAATTATTTACATAAATATTGTTTCGGGCAATAACGTTTTCACACCCCTACCTTTGCGAAATGAGACAATTTTGGTCTCATTACATTCAGTACACTTTAATCTAGGTCTGTTCTTTTTTAGTAATTCAATTTAATTTAATAAAAATAAAAAATTCAATGCTCGAGGAAGTTTTGATAACGTATGCAATATTTCTGTATAATAAAAACGTTGCGTACGTTTTTCATTATAGGTACCTACAACATTTCCAAAAATTATGTAATTTTGACTATGTTTACGGGGAGAAAAACGTTATCGCTTTTTGTATGCAAATTTACAGCTTCACAATCCTCTTAACATTCAAAGAAACTCCACTATGACAATACATACTGGATAAAATAAAATTAACTGAAGAAATTTCATAGTCGTGACGTTTATTGAGATGAAATCATGCCTTTTAGGTCAGTCGGGTAAGTTATTTTTTACCCGACTGACTTAAATTATATTTCATATTTTGAGAGCGTCCCGAGTCCGTTGTCCTCGAGCAACGTAGTTAACTACTTGAAATTATAATAGTTAATACTCGCTGACACGTTAGACGTTGTCCTGTCAAAATTTTAATTTCGATTTTTCGGCTGTTCCTTTGAGTTTTTCCTGCTTTTCTTTTTTTCTTAAACCACCCCAGTAATGAGGCGAACAAAACAAAATAATATTCAAATTGGTCGAGACATTTCGAGTTTTTGCGAGACTAATGCACGGCAATTGTTTGTTCGAAATAAAGAATGTCTATTCTCCTACTATCCTACTTCCTACTATAATATTATAAATGCGAAAATTTGTGAGGATGGATGGATGTTTGTTACTTTTTCATGCATAAACTACTGGTAATTTGGTCCTACTTTGCTCCTCTACGAGTAATTATGCTCCTGTTCTGTAAAATGTTTTCGCCTATTCTACGTTAAAAATTTTACAACAATTAATTAAATTATGAACGCATCCGTTTTTATCCATTTTTTCGTTTTTACCCATATCTCACCAATTTATATCATCCAAAATAGCAAAACATATTATAACTGGAGCAGAGTTTGAATTAGGAAAGCATTAATTTGCTCCAACAGCTTTAACAATGGAGATTACATAGAAACTATATCTAAGAGCAAAGATACCCAACACCATGGGTAATTTTGCTCAGTATTATTTGTCAAAAATAAATTCATAATATACTTCATAATATCTATTTCCCTATAAATACTTGTCAAATAAGCTATATATCCATAAAATAATACATTAAGTAAATTGTATAGTTGATTTTCTAAAAATAATCATAATTTTCAACATTTGACGCAAATATTGGAGCAAAGTAGGACCAAATTACGTTACTGAACGGGTTTTGATGAAATTTGGCACACATATAGTTAACATCCTGGATTAACACATAGGATACTTTTATCCCCATATTTCCACGGGTTCGAGACTTACGCGGGTGAAACCGCGGGGCGCTGGTAGTCTTATATTGTATATACAGGGCTATTTTTAAATCATTAACTAAACTTTAACAGGGTGTTCTACCCATGAATATGAACAACTTTCACTATGGGACCAACTCTGAAATCACAAAAAAAAATCAGCTGTTTCATACAAAAGTTCAATACCTACTCTACCAAAAAGTATGAAACAGCAGATTTTTTTTTGTGATTTCAGAGTTGGTCCCATAGTGAAAGTTGTTCATATTCATGGGTAGAACATCCTGTGAAAGTTTAGTTAACGATTTAAAAATAGCCCTGTATAAGATAATAGATTCTTTATTTCGGACTAAACATACAAGTACAATCCATATAGGAAATCTTTTTTGTTTATCGCTATCAGATGATATGACCCACATCACTTCTGTGCAGTTTTACCAGATAATTTATTTTGACCCTGTATGTATCGTCATCTGCCTTGCCTTTTCTCCCAACTATGTTGGGGTCGGCTAGGAGTCTAACCAGCTGCAGCTGAATATCAGTGTATTTTACATGGAGCGATTGCCTATCTGACCTCCACAACCCAGTACCTAACTAGGTAATACGACACCCCTTGGTAAGACTGGTTGTCAGACTTTCGGGCTTCTGACGACCCGTAACGACTGTCAAAGATCCACGAATGACAGCCGGGACCAATGGCTTAACGTGCTTTCCTAGACACGGAGGAGTCTTGGTATGTAAAGATGGCACGGGCACCCCGGCAAGCATAGTTTAACCTGATCGATCGACCCGTGCGGCTGTTATTACTTAGCCAGGCTTTGACCCTGTATGTACTGTACCCTTTTCCCGCTGTTTGAAGTTTTTAGTGACCAAATAAATAATTTGCCATACTTTTTTCAGCAATGTGGAATATACAGTTGTGCTGTATGTAAGATTCGATTCAAAAAGTTGCAAGCGCTCAGAAACCATACGACCAGTCATATGCAGAAGTTTAGCTGTAAGAGATGTAACTATGTGACTTTTAGGAGGTGAGTTTTCTTACGATTAGAAATAATTCAATTAGCTAGCTATTAGATTACTTATAGTCCTGCCTTGTTGGTCTACACTACTGCTGAGCATGAGGTCCTCGGTTCGATACCCGGGTCGGGCAGTATTATTGGGTTGTTCCATCAGGAGTTTCTCTGTAGTAGCGTTGTTTGCAAATAAATTTTGAATTCCACAGGCTTTCCTGTACCTGCACCTTAAGTAATACTAAAACAGAGTATGAGATGTTCTCAAATCAGAAACCGGGTGTCACACTCTTTGTGATGAATTGTGATATTTATACAGGGTTATTGGTAAAACACCAACAACCTCTTAAGGAGTGATTGTACTCATCATTATGAACAACTTTTACTATGGGACTAAACCTGAAATCGCAAAAAAAAAAATCAGCTGTTCAGTACATTTTGACGACTCGTGGCTAAATAATAACAGCTGCAAGGGTCGATCCATCAGGTTAAGCAACGCTTGCCGGGGTTGGTCTGTAGATGGGTGACCATCTGTACATACCGAGACTCCTCCGTGCCTCGGAAAGCACGTTAAGCCGTTGGTCCCGGCTGTCATTCGTGGATCTTTGGCAGTCGTTACGGGTCGTCAGAAGCCCGAAAGTCTGACAATAAGTCTTACCAAGGGGTATCGTATTACCCAATAACTGGGTTGTGGAGGTCAGATGGGCAGTCGCTCCATGTAAAATACTGGTATTTAGCTGCATCCGGTTAGACTGGAAGCCGACCCCAACATAGTTGGGAAAAGGCTAGGCAGATTGAGTACATTTTGACGAATTATGCGAACATAAATGTACTGAACAGCTGATTTTTTTGTCGCGATTTCAGGTTTGGTCCCATAGTAAAAGTTGTTCATAATGATGAGTACAATCACCCCTTAAGAGGTTGTTGGTGTTTTACCAATAACCCTGTCAAAACTGACAAAATTTCAATAATTCATACACAATTCCCATAGAAAATGTACTTTCAGTTTTCCCTGCAACTTTTCAAACATTTCTTCTTTCTTTCATACAAAACTTGTTCTGACAATTACAAACGCAACAAAAAAATAATTAGCAAAATAGGTGCAACCGTTCTGAAGTGATGCGCGTACATACATTCGGTAATTGATTTTTTTAATATACATAGATAGATAGACTAGCTGACCCGATAAACGTTGTCCTGTCAAAATTTCACTAATTCATACAAAATTCCCGTAGAAAATGCATTTTCAGTTTTCCCGAATTTTCCACATTCGGCGATTGATTTTTATTTATATAGATTTTATCTGTCATTAGTCATTATTCATTTATTCATTAACAATAATTTGTATCTGAATTTACACAATATCAGTAATCTTATAATAATAATAGTAAATATAATTTAACAATAATAAAATAATGAAATACAATATAATCATAATTAACATTTTGGCATTAATAATATTTATAATTCAATCAAATTTTGGCATCAGTAAAATTTACAATTCATTAACGGCATGTGATGGTATAATAAATTAAATAAATTGCTCAGTAATTACTAAAATAATAATAAGATACAATAAAAATAACATCATTCGTGGATTAAAAAATTACAGTTCTTCGACATCATAGAGACACTTATTTAGTAAAAATGTTTTCAATTTACTTTTATGCTATTTGCCGACGACATCGTTCTTGTCGGTGAAGATGGACCTGAGATCCAGAGCAGATTGGAGAAATGGCAACGGAAACTGGAGAATGTCGGCTTGAAAATCAGCAGAACCAAGACCGAGTATATGTTCTGCGATTTCGGCGGTCTCTCCAGTGCTGGAGCCATAGCGCTTGATGGCGCGCTTCTCCCGGTCTGCTCTGACTTCCGGTATCTTGGTTCACTTGTGCAAAGCGATGGCGAAGTAGACCGGACTGTTAAGCACAGAATTAACACTGGATGGATGAAATGGCGGCAGGTCACGGGAACAATCTGCGACTTCCGCATTATTCCCCTTAAACTCAAGGGGAAGCTTTATAAAACAATGGTCAGACCTGCTGTCTTGTATGGATCAGAATGTTGGGCCATAAAAAGAATGAATGAAAGGCAATTGCATGCAGCCGAGATGAGAATGCTAAGAGAGGTATGTGTGGTATTACGCGAATGGATAGAATAAGAAATGAGTATATAAGAGGAAGTCTGAAAGTGACACCGGTGACTGAAAAGTTGTGTGGAAATCGGTTGTCATGGTATGGGCATGTGATGCGGAGGAATGAGGAAAATGTCGTCAGGAAAGTGTTGAGTATGAACGTAAAGGGCTATACGAGTAAGGGAAGACCAAAGAAACGATGGATGGACTATGTGAAAGATGATATGGCCAGAAAGGGAGTGACTACCGAGATGACGACTAATAGAGAAGTATGGAAGAAAAAGACATGTTGCGCCGACCTCAAATAAATTGGGACAAGGGCAGGAGAATGATGATGTTTTCAATTTACTTTTAAATGATCTAGTGTAAACAATGCTTTTAATGTCTAAAGGCAACTTACTGTATAATTTCTCGGCTTGGTATCGCGGGCTGTGTTTAACAATTCTAAAATTAGCATATGTTATATTTGGTTTCAAATCTTGTCTACGACTACCTTCCCTAATGTATCGTTCTTCAGATGTTTCATAATCTTGCATATTATTTGCCATATTACTTAAAAGTATAAAACAAAACTTGTGTCTGTTGACCAACTGCGCCAAGCGTACGAGTAGCTTAACTGATCGATCGACCTATGCGGCTGTTATTACTTAGCGACAAGAAAACATAATATTGCTGCATTTTGTGAGTATATTGATTCTTAAACTTTATAATTCAAAATCTTTTCGTTCAAATATGCGTAAATTATCTATTTCAGTAATTATTAGAAGATTATATATATCGGCGCAACTACTCATCGTGTTCGTCTATTTAAATAATTAAAATGGTAATTTGATTGTTTGAAATGAATTCACAAAATTATTATTACGATGATTATTACGATGTAAAATTAACATTACTACTTAAAACGTTAACAGAATAATTGTAATTTACATAGTTCAATACTTAACCTAAAAATGTGCACGTGCGACGATCCCTATAAATACGGCCGCACTGTAAGCGCTGAGATCTTAGCGTGTAGTCGCTTAGTCTGTAAGTTTTATGCCCCTGGCTGGAGGCTTTAAGTCATCTTAAGGCAGCCACAGGATAGTCCGGTTAAGTAGTCACGACCTCTCTAGGTCAACTACGAGATGCCATACATAAAAAAAAGCGCTAAGATCATTCTTGTTCGAGCCGTCGGACAGTGCCAGCGTGACGACGTCCCAGAGAGATCCCTCTCTGGGACGTCGTCACGCTGTCAGTTGAATAAACGAAGCCTTGAAACAAGTCGTGAAGTTTTGTTTTGGAAATCGAAGATGAGTGATCACCACGAAGACGATATCAGTTCACACTTTTTAAAATACTATGGAGGTTCTTCCTCCGTCATATATTTTAATATTGATATGCAGTACTGAAATTACTATCTGCTAATAAAAAATGCTAACAGAAGCTCTAAAATCAAAACGTTTTAGTCAACTGAAGAAATGCGGCCCGAGATCGACTAATCGTGTTCTTGCTACGAATGACATACGGCTTTGGAAAAGTCATCAAAGAGCCACTAGATGGCATTGTTAGTTCAATTCCGTAAAAAAAATGACATTCCTTGTTCTTCCCGAGTGGTCTTCAATTGAAGAGAGTCTTCTGTACAAAAAATAAACACATGTTAGTGTAATCATTTTATTATTTATTATTATTATGAGCCAGTTATATCCCACGGCAGGCCTAAGGCCTCCCTTCCGTCTTTCCATTTTTTCCTGTCTCTTGTTACATCTGGCCAATCCTTTAAATAGGCGTCCAATTCGTCACGCCATCTCTTTCTGGGCCTACCACGTCGCCGATTCCTGTTATTCGGAATCCAGTCAATGGTGCCGATTCTGTTGTACACAAAGTCTAGAAAGAGACGGACGTAAATTAGAGCTGTCAAATTTAGTTGGAACTAATATTTCCATACAAATTCAGACGACACGTAAAAATATGTCGACTAAAGACACGGTGCGCCGTCCTTTTCTCGCGCTGCCTGTTAGTAAAAGATAACGATTCTCTAATTTTTGTTTAGTTATTGAACAAGAGCATCGGCACCATTGGCTAATTTTGCCCAATTCTGTTGCGAGATGCGGAAGATGTGGCCTGCCCAATTCCACTTTAGTTAGTAATACTTTTGAATTATGGTTTTCAGGCATGCAGCTAAACTACATGAGGAATATCACAATGGCACGAAATATGTCTGCCCACATTGTATGGAGAATTTCGAGTAAGTCATCATTCATCATACTTCTCCTGCCCTTGTCCCAATTTATGCGCAGGCGCAACATGTCTTTTTCTTCCATACTTCACTATTAGTCGTCTATCGAGTAAGTGCCTTTAATTTGTTCCTTTCTGATGAAAAATCCTCTAATATGTAATATATGTAGTATGCTCAGATCAAACTGAAGCACTATCTGTGCGGGATGTCAACTAACTTGTATGGTGGAGTTCAAACAGGCGCTAATAGTCGTGTGACTTCCCAATCATTAAACCAAAAGATGCGAGTAGTCGCGTGCCGCGCGGGATTTGCCTCTATTTTCTATCGACAGGCCAGATGGCGTGGTTCTTTAAGCAGTTCGTGGGTTCGATTCCCATCCAGGACAAACATACGTGTGCATGAACATGTCTGTTTGTCCTGAGTCTGGGTATAATTCTAATTATCTATATAAGTATGTATTTACAAAAAAAAAGTATTGTATGTAGTAGGTATATCAGTTATCTGGTTTCCATAACTCTGCTTAGTTTGGGATCAGACGACCGTGTGTGAATACTGTCCCAGGGACATTGCTCACACACATTATATTCAATAAATCTGCCTAGCCTTTTCCCAACTATGTTGGAGTCGGCTTCCAGTCTAACCGGATGCAGCTGAATACCAGTGTTTCACATGGAGCGACTGCCTATCTGACCTCCACAACCCACTTACTGGGTAATACGATACCCCTTGGTAAGACTGGTTGTCAGACTTTCGGGCTTCTGACGACTCGTAACGACTTTCAAAGAACCACGAATGACAGCCGGGACCAATGGCTTAACGTGCTTCCGAGGCACGGAGGAATCTCGGTATGAAAAGATGGTTATCCATCCACAGACCAACCCCGGCAAGCGTAGCTTAACCTGATGGATCGACCCGTGCGGATGTTATCACTTAGCCACGAGCTCCTCTTCACACTCATTATATTATATTTGACAACTCCTTAATATTTCGATACGAAAAAGAGCTCAAGAGAATCGACGAGTCGATATCGATATGTTTTTAGAAACTTGAGGATATAAATAACGCATTTAATGCCATTTTAGGTCCCGAACTTTGAAAAAAGAAGGAACCTAATAAGATTACTTTTTAGGGTTCCGTACACAATAAGTGCCAACGGGACTATTCATAATCCGTCCATCCGTCAGTCACAGAGCTGTATCTATTGAACTGTAATAGGTAGACACTTGTCACAAAGCCTATATACGTATACTGGCCGCTATAACAATAAATGATTTTATTTCTGTAAGTAGGTTTGTACAAACACTTTTACAAGTTTTTTTTTTTTAAACTAGATGAGGTCGGCGATTCCTATCTGACTACTCTGAGAAGAAAGGCCGAAGCAAACTCAGAGGTTACAGTCTCTTATAAAGTCCAGACATAATCTTGGTCAGTTCATGTGAAGACCATGTAGATTGGTGTCTGAAATGGTCTTTTGAGGAAAGAACCACACAGATTGAGAGGACCTGTCCAGTCAGTGCACGCATTTGTCAGTAATCGCGCAGCTCAAATCAGAACTTAAGGACCTCAACGATTCGACGAACAATACCAAAGAAAGGACATTGGGGTAGGCCGCATAAATTACTCAAACTGCCAGACCATGATTAAAAATAACTGAGAGAAAAAAAAAAACAAACAAAAAAGCAATGAAATTTTAGGGATCAATAAGATATTAAGTGAATTCCGATAATAAATAGGTACTATTTTTAAAATAAAATATTGTACCTAGTGGTAGCAGTGAACCTACATTTTGCTTACGGTATTTCTGTCCCATGATGTGATAAGCGGCCAGTTAAAATTGTATTATCGATTATCATAAAAAAAAAGTTAAAACAATTCTACGGAATCTTTTAGTGATTTTCTTTCCGAGGTGGAGGCGAACTCAAAGGCCGCGCGCGGCGGCACGGCGGCACGCCAAAAGATTTTTGTAAGCTGAAATGATTTTGAATCTTATTTTTATGATTAAATAACATTCAAAATCATTTCAGTTTAAAAAATCTTATTGATTTGAAGCATTCTTCAACCGATGCCGATATCCAATAAGAAAGCCGGAAGCAATGGGCGTGCAGTATACGAGTAGTGTAGGAAATTGCAAGATATTGGTGGCATTTCTACCAATCGGAGGATTAAAACTGCAATACATTTTTATAAAAATGTATTTCACCAAAGAGTAACGAAAACAGTTAGGTCGTTCGATATCTTATTTTTGAGGATAGATACCTGTTAAACAAATGGAATTAATTTTCATAGGGAGCTAATATTTTTTTTATTAAACTTTTTACTAGTTATTTGTATTTTTATAAAAACCTTGTAGTTCGGTTTAAACTGCAGTTTTATGCAGATGTATGTAGCTACGTCTACTTCTACTCTGCGTAGGTATTTCGCATATCATACTGGTATTCAAGACTTAATTCAATCTTTTATTTTATTTTTGAAAAAAATCAACTTGCCTCTGATGCAAGAAAATTATAGGCTTTTTACTATTATGTGTTAAGTGTCTTATCTGACGCATTCATCCCTATATCAAAGAAGAGAGAATAGAGGGCAACCAATTTTAGGGTTGACTCCATCAAAAATATGAAGAAAACTTTGACATGTCGAAAGCATTCAAAAACTTTAATGAACATTGTTGGGGACTTCATCTAATGATTAATAATGCACAACAGAATATGGGGCCGCTGGATCAAAAGAGGTATTCTGAGTCACCCTGTATAATCTTTAACGGTAAACCTACAAAAGTAAAAGTACTTACAATTTAAAGGGGTATGGGGTCCCCATGAAGGAAGTTGTGACTAAGTAATAACAACCGCACGAGTCGATCCATCAGGTTAAGCTTCGCTTGCGTTGGTTGGTCCGTGGATGGGTGACCATCTTTACATACCGAGACTCCTTCGTGCCTCGGAAAGCACGTTAAGCCGTTAGTTCCGGCTGTCATTCGTGGTTCTTTGACAGTCATTAAGGGTCGTCACAAGCCCCAAATTCTGACAATTAGTCTTACCAAGGGTATTAGTATTACCCAGTAACTGGGTTGTGCAGGTCAGATAGGCAGTCGCTCCATTTAAAAATAATACTGGTATACAGCTGCAACCGGTTAGTCTGGAAGCCGACCCTAACGTAGCTGGGAAAAGGCTAGGCAGATTGATTGATTTTTTATGGGGTCCCCATACAAGAAACGTGTTTTTATTTTAACTAAAGTATTTAAAAATACATGTAGTGCTAAATATTGTACGGTGGTACGGAACCCTTCGTGTGCGAGTTCGACTGGCAATTGGCCGCTTTTTATAAATAATAATAATGTCCTGGGACATTATTCACACACGTTCGTCTGATCCCAAACTAAGCAGAGCTTGTGCTATGGAAACCAGATAACTGATATACTACATACACTACTTTTTTTTTGTAATTACATACTTTTACAGGGTGTAAGTGTAAACAGTGTTAACCTTTTAAGGGGTCATTGTACTCATCATTATGAACAACTTTTACTATGGAACCAAATCTGAAATCGCAAAAAAATGTTGTTCTGGTCCCTGCATTTTGACGAATTACGCGAACATAAAATGTACTGAACAGCCGATGCTTTTCGCGATTTCAGGTTTGGTTCCATAGTAAAAGTCCTAACTTAATATTATAAATGCGAAAGTAAGTTTGTTTGTTACCTTTTCACACCTAAACCACTGAACCGATCATCCTAAAATTTTGCATATGCGTTATCACGTGTACAAACACGGACATAAGGTATCTTTCATCCCAAAAAAGTACTGTTCCCGAGGAAAACAACAATAACGTTCTTATGATAATAGATGGCGCCACGTGTCTTTCGAATCATGATTGAATTATATTTCTATAGAAACTTTAGTAGTGTGTTAAGAGTTTAAAAAAAAATTTAAGTACCTACCTAATACATCTTGTGAGTCTAGAGAGTCGATAGACCGGTTTTTTTATCTACCTAACTATGCTAACTAATATTACAATTAATGTGAAAGTGATTGTTTGTGTGTTGATTACGCTTTCACGCTAAAACTGCTGGACGGATTTGTATGAAATTTGGACCATGACCTGGAGAAGGCCATAAGCTACTATTCTTTCTAGATCGCAGACGAAGGCGCGGGCACAGCTAGTTGTTCATAATGATGAGTACAATGGCCCCTTAAAAGGTTGCCACTGTTTACACTTACACACTGTATACAAACAGACATGTTCCTGCACACAAATGTTTGTCCTGGATGGGAATCGACAAATATTATTAATTATTATTGTAAATTTACAGAAAATTATCAACCTACATGAGTCACGTTCGCATAAAGCACCCTTCAGACATCGTGTGTCAGTTGTGTGGCTACTCCTTCGTCAGCGACAAGGGACTAGGTCTTCATAAGAAGTTGAAACACCGGTTTGATGATCACCAAGTGAGTATACTGTGCCCGTGGGTGTGTCGAACTATGCATCACACTGACGTCACGACAAAAAAAATCAAAAGTCATTTATTCAAACTAGGCTGAGAATCAGCACTTTTCGAACGTCAAAATTACATAAGACAGTCCCCCAAAACGCCCGCCCTTCACCACTTCCTAGTGCTTAAGCTGGGGAGAAGAAGTGGCGCAAAAAACTCCCCAGCAGCTCAGCTGTCTGTTCAGTTAAAAAAAAAAATGAATCTATATAACACTGCGCATAATAATTTAGGTACAGTCAACGATTTTTGTGCCTCACCCCCATAAAGGCGCTTTTCGTATGCACGGGCCAGTGGCTAACCCCGCCTGCATTGTTTTCGTCCACCAATAGCGCTTCGGCGCACATTATAAAAAAATGGTTCTACACAAGTTAAGAAAAAAAACTTAGGCGACATTTTTCGTTCATTGGTCAAACAAAAACAATAAACTTTAAAAAAAAGGTTCAACCTTCATTCATTGGTCAAACAAAAAAAAGGCGTTGAAAGCTAAGATTTCAACGTGCATTCGAAAAACTTTTGAAAAGGGTCAAGCACAACGACGGCCCACTGTACATTACGCAACACAAAACATTAAATTAAATTATTTGCTATAAGTAAGCTAGCACACGCGAATATACCAAAAAAAAAATTAAAACTATACTCAAGCAGAAACAAAAATACAAAACTAAAAACGTAAGCAGAACTTTATACCTAAATAAAAGCCTCCAGTAATAAAGGGCGTGCCCACTTACATATAGCCGTACATGTAGTCGTAACTCGAAGTCACAGATGATAAACTAGGACCATTGAAGTAAAATAAACAACGAGTTAAATTACTAATAACAAAACAAAACCAAGGTCAGCAAGACGACCTCTCACCACAAGCAGCACCCGTTCACGAGCATAACGCAAAGATCAGCCATTACCCCCCTCGCCATATTTGAGGGAAGGAGACAACCCGACCCCCGACGCAACCGCAAGCAGTGACATCTAAGGGAGCATGACGAACTTGCTGCCGGTTGCTCAGCCAAGAGAACTATGATCAATTGTCGAGGTCACTAGCTAACTACATATTGCAATACCACTCATAAAAAAATTAAAAAAAAATCATTGAAATGAGTATATCATGTCAATAATAAATAAAAATAAAATAAATCGACCTTGACAGTCAAAGAAAATAAATAATTATATGAATTCATATAACCTGTCAGTAGGTATGCTAATTCTGGAGAAAGAACATAAACATTGTCTTAAGTTAAACACAGCGACCAACTATTCTTATCGTTTAAGTAATCGTTGATAGAATAGTATGCCTTTGAACAAAGGTTAGATTTTACTTTGGCTTTAAACGCATTGAAGGGCAAATCTAGCAAAGAACAGGGTAGCTTGTTATAAAAGGATATACCAAGCCCAACAAATGAGTTATGAACCTTATGAAGCCAGTGAAATGGACAAAATCCTGAATCGCGCAAGCGTAGTTTACCGCGCGACTAGCATATACAACATGTCCTTAACTCACAACCTCTTGAGGGGTCATTGTACTGGAGAGGTTTAATTCAAGCCCCTGTCTAATCTACAGCCGCAGCTGGCAGTGTCTATGACATTCGTATGGTCACTTTGAGAGAAGACATCAGCGAGAAGGTCCCCTCGGCCAGTGTAGGCGCGTTGGTTTTAAAATAATATTGAAAAATACATAAGTCTTATACGCGATCAGTGTATTTATTTATCAGCCTATGTGTCTAGTCTTAAGTGGTCATTGCACTCATCATTATGAAAAACTTTTCCTATGAGACCAAACAGAAACCGCGAAAAGGTGATCGGCTGTTCGCTCCATTTATGTTCGCATAACTCGTCAAAATGTAGGGAACAGCAGATTTTTTTTTTCACGATTTCAGGTTTCGTCCTATGGTGAAAGTTGTTCATAATGATGAGTAGGTACAATGACCCCTTAAGAGGTTCCGACATCAATCGTCGGGCAGTAGCCCACCAGACACAACAATCTGTTCCTCATACCTATATAATACTACTCAGACGTCAAACTTAGTTGACAAATGATAGTCTTATTATTAAAAAGACAAAATTAATACAGAAAATAAAGTCTTGGCACTCAAAAAACCAAAAAAAGAAAGTCAAATAGTTGCAAAAATTATGTATATGCCGAAGACGCGTAGACTACGCCGCCCGCCGCGCCCTAGCAATTTTGGTTACGCCGTAGCACAGTCGGATCTACGCCGTAGCACAGTCTGATCTACGCCGTAGCACAGTCGGGTCTACGCCGCAGCACAGTGCGACCTACGCCGTAGTACAGCGCAAGCGCCGACCTAATCGACACATATTATCATAGCAAAGTGACGCATATAAACTTCTTTATGACGGAGTAATTGCTTGCGTCCAAATGATTTTTAGTTTGTGTTGGTTGATCGTGTACTATTTGTTTCTTAATTAATGTTATAGGTATTTTGTACCGACCTTTTTCCCAATTTTAAATTTCAGTGTTTATCAGTGGAAACTTGTAAATGGCCTTCAGATTCGTATTGTTTAAGGACATTGTGTACGTTAGCTGTAAGTTACCCGAATAAAATAAAATATTTTCCCATTTTTTTTTTACTTTTTAGGGTTCCGTACCTCAAAAGGAAAAACGGATCCCTCACTTTGTTGTCATACTGTCTTCGGTCTGTCAAGACCCTTTTTCTGGGGACGCGTGGAGGTACGAGTATTAAGTTGAAATTTATATGAAAAACGTAGGTCTACGGTACCTTGGAGCTCTAAAAAATCAAACACAAATCAAATCAATTTATACGACATTATTTTGATACTCGCAAATAAATCAAACCTATAGGGTACTTCCCGTTGACCTAGAATCATGAAATTTGGCAAGCAGCAAGTTGTCACTGCACAAGTAAAGGAAAATTTCGAAAATCATTAATTAGTTTCATCACAAAAAAAAATATATATATATATGCGATTACAAACTTACATTTTTGCAGTTGGTAATAAATAACATGGTTTGCCCCAAGTCGTATTAAACGTATTAATTTCTCACAAACTAAGCATTTTTCTGGTAAATCATCATCACTTTCCCGCCCATATCCCAATTTATTTGGGGTTGGCGCAACATGTCTTTTTCTTCCATGCTTCTCTATTAGTCGTCATCTCGGTAGTCACTCCCATTCTAACCATATCATCTTTCACACAGACCGTCCATCGTTTCTTTGGTCTTCCCCTACTCGTATAGCCCTCCACGTTCATACTCAAAACTTTCCTGACAACATTTTCCTCATTCCTCCGCATCACATGCCAATACCATGACAACCGATTTCCACACAACTTATCAGTCACCGGTGTCACTTGCAGACTTGCTCTTACATATTCATTTCTTATTCTATCCATTCGCGTAATACCACACATCCCTCTTAGCATTCTCATCTCAGCTGCATGCAATTGATTTTCATTCATTCTTTTTGTGGCCCAACATTCTCCTCATCCTTGAATGATTTAAATTATCCCAAGAAAAAGTGCCTGATAAAATAATAAAGGCAAATAGTTGCAGTGTGTCTTCACTCAACGGTATTGCTACTTTAGGCACTTTTCCTTGGGATAATTTAAATCATTGCTACATCCTTTATTTAACATATGTTTGAAGTTACAACTAAATTAGATAAATGAAGTAAATATGTAGCAATTATTGACGCAATACATTTCGGGAAACTCTGCATGCTTGACTTTAAACTAGGAGATGACCAGCCAACCAAACGTCAGGATTGCTGGTCAAAAAAAAATATTTTGTTTCTAAATATTATATCCTATGTAGCAATTATTTATTATATGTAGCAAATATAAGCAATTATGTAGCAATTTTCGAATCAACTCTCATAGACTAACGCCACAGACAACCAGCCATTCTGACGCACACGAGCTCCTAGGCATAGAGTTGACATCTGGTTTCAACTTCGGCGCCACCATCGAGTACAAGGCCCAAACTGCGGCCAAGAAACTGGGCATCCTAAATAGGGTGAAGCGATACTTTACGTCTGGACTGCTTTTAACCATTTACAAAGCGCAAGTCCGTTCCTGCGTGGAGTATTGCAGTCACCTTTGGGATGGAATCAGCTAGTACCAACTAACAGCGCTTGACTCGGTGGAACGCAGAGCTAAGAGGCTCATTGGCAACTTAAAAATGGTGGATGCCAAGCTTCATAGCTTGGCTCATCGCCGCAAGGTTGCCTGCTTGTCGGTCTTCTACAGATTGTACTTCGGAGAGTGTGCCCGAGAACTCCACGACCTCATTCCACCGGCCGGCCCCCTTCTACCATCGGACATCTAGACGCACTGCCAGTTACCATCCCTACCTGGTTACTATTCCACCAATTCGCACTAACCGCTTCCAAAAGTCTTTTATAATACGCACAAAGGAGTGGAACTCACTACCTGTGTCTGTGTTTCCGAACGCATACAACCCTAATCTTTTCAAAGTGAGAGTGAACAGGCTTCTTCTGGGTAAGCTCGCTCCATCGTCGACTTTGTCTCTGTCACCTCCGACCTAGACTACAGTCAAGAGCAAACCCATCACAAATTAAAAAAAAATGATTCATACAAGACAGATTTTCTGATAAATAAAACATGTCTCTATTTTTCACAGGTCTCTACTGACGGTCCGTGGTGCACTAAATGTGACGTACAATTTACAAATAAGGAGGCTTTAGAGAGACACGTGCAGTTATCAGCAAAGCATAGCGATGAAATGTACGTACTCGTATAACAAATTTACAGTATCTAGCGTTAAATGACACATTAAGCTTCAGAACGGTGAAGGAAAACATCGCGAGGAAACTGGCATCTCCTAGAACCAAAAATTCGAAGACATGTGACGTGCACCAACCCGCACTGGGCCCGCGTGGTGGATTACCTGGCCCACTCCCTCTCACAGAGAGGAGGCCGGTGTCCCAGCTATGGGAACAATATATGTGTATTATTCTAAGGTTTAGTAAGGGATTGTCACACATACTGGTATGAGTGATGACGCTTTAAGGGATTGTCACACACAGGTATGAGTGATGACGCTTTAAGGGATTGTCACACATGACAGGTATGAGTGATGACGCTTTAAGGGATTGTTACACACAGGTATGAGTGATGACGCTCTAAGGGATTGTCACACACAGGTATGAGTGATGACGCTTTAAGGGATTGTCACACACAGGTATGAGTGATGACGCTTTAAGGGATTGTCACACACAGGTATGAGTGATGACGCTCTAAGGGATTGTCACACACAGGTATGAGTGATGACGCTTTAAGGGATTGTCACACACAGGTATGAGTGATGACGCTCGAAGGGATTGTCACACACAGGTATGAGTGATGACGCTCTAAGGGATTGTCACACACAGGTATGAGTGATGACGCTCTAAGGGATTGTCACACACAGGTATGAGTGATGACGCTCTAAGGGATTGTCACACAAAGGTATGAGTGATGACGCTCTAAGGGATTGTCACACACAGGTATGAGTGATGACGCTCTAAGGGATTGTCACACACAGGTATGAGTGATGACGCTCTAAGGGATTGTCACACAAAGGTATGAGTGATGACGCTCTAAGGGATTGTCACACACAGGTATGAGTGATGATGGTTTAAGGGATTGTCACACACAGGTATGAGTGATGACGCTTTAAGTGATTGTCACACACAGGTATGAGTGTGACGCTCTAAGGGATTGTCACACACAAGCATGAGTGATGACGCTCTAATAAATAAGGCACTCATTCCCAAAGTGGGCGATAACGCCCCCTTGTGGGTGCTGGATCTTTTCGTGTGGCACGATTACAGAGAGAGACAGAGAATTAATTTTTAATTTGTAATTATTAATAGATACTAGACAGACATATAAAATTGCTATAATTAACACATTAAAATTGGTAAAACTTAATTAAATTGTAAAGGAGGCGTTGGATTTTTTTCTTGTAAAGGGGGCGGTAGTCCATAAAAGTTTGGGAACCTACGCTCTAAGGGATTGTCACACACAGGTTTGAGTGATGACGCTCTACAAAGACGAACTTTGTGACATATTTACGGCCGTACACTATAGTTATATCGACAATCCCGGTTCGTGACTACAAGAAATTTCTCGTTTCTTTCTAGTTGTTTTATATACTACATTGTTCCTCGTGTCCTTACGTTAAAACTTTTGGAATGCCTTGAAAATAAAACAACATAAACTTGAAAATAGTCAATCTGCCTAGTTCTTTCCCAACTATTTTGTGGTCGGCTTCCAGTCTAACCGGATGCAGCTGAACTTCAGTAATTTACATGGAGGCACTGACTATCTGACCATCACAACCAACACAACACCTTTTAATAAGACTGGTTGTCAGACTTTTGGACTTCTGACTACCCGTAGCGACTGTCAAAGTTCTGCGAATGACAGCCGGGACTAATAGCTTGACGTGCTTACCGAGGCACGGAGGGATCTCGATATGTTTTGGATGGTCACCCATCCATGGACCGACCGCGGCAAGCATACCTTAACCTTCGATCGACCCGTGTGGCTGAAATCGTGGGTGAACACCCTGTGAAAATTTATGTGACTCAGGTTGGCTGGACAAATCTTCAAAATAGCTTGCATTTAACTAGGTCAATAGGTCACTTTATGTGACGGCTAAACACCCTTATTTCAGAATTTGTGACGCTACAGAATCTTAGATAATCGATCGAAAACGTGTCCAGCCATCTTGAAAAACCACTTTTCGCTGGTCTCTCAATCTCGGTAACGGAAGTGATTTTGACGACTTTTTGCATATCAACGGGCGTCACATAAATTTGTGACGGGCACCGAGCTAAAAGTTTTGTGATAAGTACAGTGGTTTAGTAGAAAAATGCAAAAATCTGTGTCCAGCCATCTTGAATTTACGTATAAAACTTATGGCTGGCACTTCCGAATCTCAATAACGGGGGCGTTTTCGAATATGGTTCCTTTACTAATACTTGGTGACGCAATGTGTGACAGTAATAACATTTGATTTATGGCGTCACATGTAAGGGTTTACGAGAAATCAATAAAAACTTAATGTCCAGCCAACCTGAGTTCAAGATGGCTGGACACATGTATCTCCACTGCCTGATGATCTACGACCTTCGAAATGTGTTCAAAATGTTGTGACGGGGACGATAATGATAACCTGAAATTGTGACGGAGAAACTTTGCGTAGTTTCAAAGATATTGATCATTTAAATTTCCCCATACAAACACTGCAGTAGGGTAACCAATATTGTAGGTTTTATGTAGGACAAGTATATTTTAAGGTGTTTTCTTTAATGGACGAAAATCCGTGTATTGGTGATACTAATACGAACAACTGTAGATATTTAAATCAATAGAAGACAAAAATGTAGAAGTGAGGAAGGGGGGGGGGTGTAATTTTTAAATGTTATTGATATCGATTTCAAAATTTGAAAGCAACAAATTGCGTAAAAAATGTATTTAATGTGATTCCTTCGTGGTAGCCCGCGAATTTCAATTTTTCTTGCGTTCGTTCGTTAAAAGAAATCAAAATATGATTCGCGACAATAACAAGTATGTATTTACATAATTATAACCATAAGAATCATCATACATATCTATAAGTTATTTGTTTCCGCGGACGAAGAAAATAACTGCAAAAAACTCAAGAAAAATTGAATTTCGCGGGCTACCACGAAAACGTCGGAGGACAAGACAAACTATACTGCCATGATAGCTGATGTTGGTGTCGCCATCTATTGCTTAAAGTTGGTACTACTAGGACAACTGGTCGAATCTTAACTCTTATTTAGGTTGTCTTACCGCAGATTAATTAATAGTTACTAGTACTCTGATTAGTGATAACACTTCGGAAAGTAAGTACATACACTGCCGGCTGTCGAGTTTAGTTCTCATTTTCAGTTACATAAGATAATGAACTAAACGCGAAATACAAGTGGGCTCTCTCTTGCAGCGCTGGTGGTCAATTATTATTTTGAATTAACACATACTTACTCTTTTCACTGCAGGAAAACCTTTTATTCCCACGGGGCAATCTAATACAAAGCAGGCGTGGATGCTACCGGCCAATTAATCGATTAAAAAGAAATCCTTTATGTATGTAAAATTATGGTCACCTCACAATATTAATGGATGTTTGTATGGAAAAATTTAAATGGTCAATATCTTTGAAACTACGCAAAGTTTCTCCGTCACAATTTTAGGTTATCATTATCGTCCCCGTCACAACATTTTGAACACATTTCGAAGGTCGTAGATCATCAGGCAGTGGAGATACATGTGTCCAGCCATCTTGAACTCAGGTTGGCTGGACATTAAGTTTTTATTGATTTCTCGTAAACCCTTACATGTGACGCCATAAATCAAATGTTATTACTGTCACACATTGCGTCACCAAGTATTAGTAAAGGAACCATATTCGAAAACGCCCCCGTTATTGAGATTCGGAAGTGCCAGCCATAAGTTTTATACGTAAATTCAAGATGGCTGGACACAGATTTTTGCATTTTTCTACTAAACCACTGTACTTATCACAAAACTTTTAGCTCGGTGCCCGTCACAAATTTATGTGACGCCCGTTGATATGCAAAAAGTCGTCAAAATCACTTCCGTTACCGAGATTGAGAGACCAGTGAAAAGTGGTTTTTCAAGATGGCTGGACACGTTTTCGATCGATTATCTAAGATTCTGTAGCGTCACAAATTCTGAAATAAGGGTGTTTAGCCGTCACATAAAGTGACCTATTGACCTAGTTAAATGCAAGCTATTTTGAAGATTTGTCCAGCCAACCTGAGTCACATGAAAATTTGGCTACTGATAAAAAATTGTCCTGTATGGATATAAATTATTTTTTGTACAGAAAATCAAGCAAACCACATCCCCGTCGAAACTGTACAGATAGAGACAATAATAAGATTCACAACAATACAGAAGGGAAGAAGAAGCGGAACACATACAAGCCTGAAGGACCAATAGCTTGTGAACAGGTAACTTTTAAAAACTAGATGGCCAAAGTGAAGCGAGTCCAGCGCGGAATGGCGGACGAAATTTGCTCGCGTCGATTGTGTCAACTAAGGGGGTGTTCATTCTCGGGCTCGAGCAATGGGTAGCTAGCCAGGTAAGGACCAGGGCCCGGGTCGACAACGCGTGGTGTTCCAAAACACGCCTCAAAGAGAGGTCAGCACTAACTGATGGGGTCTGCTAGGGCCAATGCCTGCCAGGGTTGCGGGCTGTTTGAAAGAGTGACCGTGGCCCTGACACAGGCAACTGAAGGAATACGGGTGGGTTTTAGTCAGTAGATGTCTGACACGCCCTCACACTCCGCCCAGAGCGGGAGAAGTTATTTGATAATTTCCCACCCAAAAAAAGTGGGGGGCGATTTTTGAGATTTTTCGACCCGACCCCCAGAATCTCATGTGAGATTTTTCAAAATGCGTTTTTTTTTTTTTTGTAAATACTTTAATGTGCTTGTGATTGCGTTGGATTTATTTAAATAAACATAATTTGCTTAATGAACACCCCCTAACTTGTATGGCGGTGTTCAGACTGGTGCTAATAGTCGCTTGACTTTCTAATGGTTAAAACTAGGGATGTATCGATAAAGTAAAATAAATAAAACAATTGGATTAATATTTTAAAATTAATATAAAAAATACAGATTTAGAATGAGATTATTAGTTACTAAAAATTAAAAAGGTTAAAGTAATAGTGTTTTAAAAGGGTTTAAAGGTTAATAATATTAGTAATTAAAATTAACATTAATAAGATTTTTGTTTAAAAAACGAAGTATTCTTAAGTTTTGCGGAGATTGGCGATTTCGCAAGTCTGTTTGAATGAGACGCGCGGTAGAAAATAGTTGAGACAGAACTCATTTGGAAACTAAAGTATTTCTGCGCCATTTTGGGTAGAAGGCGTCATTGTTCGTGCCTCGTTTGCAATGAAATAGACGAAACAGCACGCGCGATTACATTTGAAAAGTATCGTTGTACCGGCAATAAAAATATCGCGGAATCCGATATATCGGCAAACCCGAAGTATCGCGGATATATCGGCATTGATATCACTATCGGATGTAGCCCTAATTAAAACAGTCGATGCTCGCAGTCGCGTAGGTACTGCGCGTGATTCGCCTCTATTTGACCAGGACAGCCGGTTCTTCACCTTCCAGCGTCTTAAAACTCGAATATTGACAATAAGAAGTTTAGAACAGCCTCCTTGGACGGCCATATTTGTATGTATAGTCAACGAATGTAGAATTTATACAGGGTGGTCCAAATAGTGACGTCAAAAAGAAAATTCTGAATTCCTCATATTTATTATTGTTATTGGGGTATTCATATTTATTATTGGGGTATTCGAAAATACACCACGCACGTTCCGCGATTTTTTATAGTTTTCGAGTTATTTTTGTTTTTGTAATTATAGATATTTCTGCCGGTGGCATTTTCAGTTTTTTTTTTTTTGTGAAATAAAAGTAACATTCAAGACGATCATGTCACAAATAAAAATCTGAAAAATACACACTACAAAAAATATATGAATTTTTGAGGCTCCATAGAAAAATCTAAATAATTACAAAAACAAAAATAACTCGAAAATTACAAAAATGTATGAGGAATTTAGGTTTTCCTTTTTGACGTCACTATTTAGATCATTCTGTATAATTTACTGGTTACATGTGCACCTTCGCAGGCGTGATAGTAGGATACAGACACGTTATTTTAATCTTGTTTCAGTGTGAAATGCAACTGCCAGACCCTCTGTCATACTATCGTCACTTCAGACGAATGCACCCGGACAAGAATCGAACCAACTACCCTTCTATGAAGTCGAAGAGCATGTGCGAAGTGTGTGGGAAAATGTTTCAGGTAATTATAATAAATTAAATATTAGGTCCGTACCTATGAAATTGCCTTTATTTTTTTAAGAAATATTGTCGATGCACTTTTGCCATTTTAATGAAAATTCATTGATGCCTCTGCTATAGAAATACTGGGAACGGGAATAGATAAAAGGCGTTTTTCACCGCCTCGTTGGATTTGAAATTTTTTCCCGTGGCTCATTGTTCAGATCAAAATTTCCAGAGAGGAAGCGATCAAACCAAAAACGCACCGTGCCTTCACTTGCGGTACCTTGTCCATACACGTCGTTAATATTGAATGCTGTCTGTGCTGCGTTGGTGCCACGACGGAAATCGTATTAGAAAATAGCGCGCAATTTCAATTTTTCCACGGCTACAGAAACATCGATATCAAAGAAAAATCGAACGGCAAGAAAACAAATGAACAACCGATTAAAAATGAAAAATGTCATGCTATTTTATAAAATCAATTTGAATTTGGAATTCTAAATAGAATGAAAGATATTGATCTTCACACGCCGGTATCTAAAAGCGGCAATTTCATAGGTAAGGACCTAATATTAACCCCATAGGTTATTAGGAGCGGGATGTATGGACGTGAACGAAGCAAAAGGAGTATGAAGGATCGTAGTAGGTGGCGTTCTGTAATTCCTGCCTACCCCCATGGGAAGAAGGCGTTTGTTTATTTTTGTATCTATACAGGGTTATTGGTAAAACCCCAACAACCTCTTAAGGGGTCATTGTACTCATCATTATGAACAATTTTACTATGGAACCAAACCTGAAATCGCGAAAAAAAATCAGCTGCTCAGTACATTTTGACGAATTATGCGAACATAAATGAACAGCAGATTCTTTTTTTTGCTATTTCAGGTTTGGTCCCATAGCAAAAGTTGTTCATAATGATGAGTACAATTACCCCTTAAGAGGTTGCTGGTGTTTTACCAATAACCCTGTATATCTATGAAAATATATATTTTTTACATAATAAAAATTATTCGCGTAGTTGATGCTTCTTTACATTCTGTAAGTCCGTTTGCCAGTTGGTAAAGGCCTCCTCCAGCGTACTCCATTCTCTTCTCTCTCTGGCCACTCTACTCCATGTTATGTGGATTACAGCCCACTCCCTCTTACAGAGAGGAGGCCTGTGTCCCAGCTGTGGGAAAGTTCTAGGCTGATTATGTAACAGATTTGTTCGATTTTTGAATACCGATACGTGTGATCAAACATATTCAAGTAAATGTGTAAGCCACAGACGATTCTCATCGTATTTCTGTAAGCAGATCTGTAAGAAGCTAACAAATCCTATTGATCGTCGAAACACAGCATAGCGAGAGATAATAACGATTGTCGAATATTTACCAAATCTCTAGGCAACATAAGAGGAAACGCGGTCACGTGGTTGTTGGTGTTCAGTCCATATTAACGTATTCCTCGGTTTTGTACATACCTGATTAATGATACTAGTCCAAATACATTTTATGGCGCAATATTATTTTTATAAAATTAATGTAATTAATCCAAAAACAAAACATAGGGTCATGGCAGTGTAGTTATCCTAACTAATATTAGGTTGGGGAAAAAGTCTTTTCGCATTATAGTATGTATGAACTTGTAATAAAATCTCTTTGGCTATACTATTTGTATCTGGCTGGTTTTAGTATCATTGAAAGTTTAAATTTTAAAGAACATAATTCCAAATTCAAATTAGGAATATGTGTGATTTTCATTTGTTTTTCGTACCGTCAAGATGAGTGAATCTAATGAAGAAATTCTATACATTTTAAAATTTTACTACAAAAAAGGTAAAAATAAAACGCAAGCCGCGAAAAAAATTTTCGATGTTTATGCACCTAGTGTAGTGTCTGTGAGAGTAGCACAAATTTGGTTTAAGCGTTTTCAATCCGGAAATTTTGATGTCAAAGATGCACGTCGCTCTGGTCGCCCTATTACGGATAAAATGGATGCCATTTTTGAAAAAGTGGAGCAAGATCGGCCATATCAGTAGTTACGACGTAGCTGAAGAACTGGAAATTGACCACAAAACAGTTTCGGCGCATTTGAAAAAAACTGGGTACACAAAAAAGCACACAAAAAAGGTACCTCACGAGCTCACTGAAAGAAACCTAATGAACCGTGTACTCATTTGTGATTCTTTATTACGACGTAATGAAACCGAACTATTTTTGAAGAAGCTGATAACTGGTGATGAAAAGTGGATCACGTATGACAAGAACGTGCGAAAAAGGTCGTGGTCAAAGGCCGGTCAGTCTTCACAGACTGTGGCGAAACCCGGGTTAACTCGCAACAAGGTGATGCTGTGTGTGTGGTGGGATTGGAAGGGCATTATTCATTATGTGCTGTTACCACCAGGCAGGACCATCGATTCTGAACTCTACTGCGAACAACTGATGAGATTAAAGCAAGAAGTTGAGAGAAAGCGGCCGGAATTAATCAACAGAAGAGGTGTGGTTTTTCATCATGATAACGCTAGACCTCACACATCTTTAGCCACTCAGCAAAAATTAAGAGAGTTTGGCTGGGAGGTGTTAATGCATCCGCCGTATAGTCCTGACCTTGCACCTTCAGATTTCCACCTGTTTCGGTCTCTTCAGAATTCTTTAGGCAGTGTCAGGTTAACATCACGAGACGACTGCCAAAACCACTTGTCGCGGTATTTTGACCAGAAGTCCCAAAATTTCTATAGCAATGGGATCATGTCCCTACCTACAAGATGGCAAAAAGTTATCGAACAAAATGGTACCTACATACTTTAGTTAAATGTAAATAAACTATATTAAAAAATGTTTTGAATTTTCTTAAAAAATGCGAAGAAACTTTTTCCCCAACCTATTATTATAAATGCGAAAGTAAGTTTGTTTGTTTGTCTATTATCTTTTCACGCCTAAACCACTAAACCGATCATCCTGAAATTTTGCTTAAACATTGTCACGTGTACAGAAACGGACATAGGGTACCTTTCATCCCGAAATAATTTACTGTTCCCGAGAAAAACAACAATAACGTTCTTATGATCATAGATGGCGCTACGTGTCTTTCGAATCATGATTGAATTATATTATTATAGAAACCGCTTAACGGATTTGGATAAAATTTTGCACATGGGTAGACTATGACATGGATTAGGACTTAGGGTACTTTGGTCCCGGTAGTGCGTTCCCGTAGGATAATTTCCGACAACCACTCGGGCGAAGCCACGGGCAAAAGCTAGTATATTATATAGGATGACTGGTAATTAGTGACCGATAGTTAAACACATGATTGTACTCATGATAACAAAGAACTTTTAGTATAGGACCAAACCTGAAATGCGAAAAAAAATCAGCTGCTCCCTACATTTTGACGAGTTATGTGGACATGAATGTATGGGACAGCTGATTTTTTTCGCGAATTGAGGTTTGGTCCCATAGTAAAAGTTGTTTGTTATCATGAGTACAATCATTTGTTTAAGTATCGGTCACTAATTTCCAGTAGCATACCATAGAGTACAAAATATTTGGACTAGTATCATTAACCAGGCAGAAAACAGAGGAATACATTAGTATGGAATGAACGCCAAGGATCAGTAACTGGGTTGTGGAGGTCAGATAGGCAGTCGCTCCATGTAAAATACTGGTATTCAGCTACATCCGGTTAGACTGGAAGCCGACCTCAACTAAGGCTGGGTAGATGATGATGAACGGCAACAACCAAGTGACCGCGTAACCTCTTAAGCCATACTTACACTCACAAACACATATGCATAACCCTCCCTTCAAAAAAACATGAGCCATCTTTTTATTTCCAGAGCCTAGCCCTCTTGCAAGATCACAGCTGGACTCACACAGACTCCAAGCAATTTAAATGCTCAGCCTGCGATAAGCAATTTGTTCGTAAATACAGACTTATTGCTCACCAGCGCGTGCATGGAGCTACGAGGGGCAACCACGCCTGCAGTGTTTGTTCCAAGAGCTTCACTACTGCTAGTAATATGCAGAGGCACATGGTTGTAAGTATGAGTTAATTAACAATCAACTGCCTATCGCAATCCACTGCTGGCCATAAGCTTCTCCCAGGCTGCGCCACAACACCCAGTTCTCCGCCTTCCGCATCCAGTCTGTCCTAGACACCTTCTTAAGGTCGTCGGTCCATCTAGCTGGAGGGCGTCCCACACTACGCTTGCCGATACGCGGTAAGTATCATCTAGAGATGTTATATTAGGGTCATTTTTAGGTAATCCTATTATTGAATATATTTATTAGTTAACGCATATTATGATACCATACCTATTACTGGGTATTAGTCAAATATTAGTGAACCGATTCATTATTGGCTACTCAATCTAATATTGATACCTGTGTAATATTCTCCATAAGAATTAACATGAAATACAAGATTCTCGTGATTATGTTCACGTAGTCCTATTACAGATGTGAAACGGTGATTACATTATGGAGTCGCTGTGACTGGTGTGAACTTTGGTCACTACAAATGTTATTATAAACTAATATAAATATTAGCTAATACTATGACAATGCGACAGAAACAAGTGACCATTTTAGAAAAAAACTGTTTTCATTACTTGCTTACTTGGTAATCAACTCATGCAGCTTTCATAAGAAGCCCGACGTGTATAACTATGTCTCTAAAATACAAACTACGCATGCACAACGATAAGCAAGCAGCCAGGAACTATTCATACAATTCAATATTCATCTCGCTCACTCGCCCGCCTCGGGTCGGTTAATGCGAGTCTAGCCATCTCGCTCACTCGCCAGGCGCCGAGACGTCGGCGAGTGAGTGAGATGACTGCGGTAGGCAAATAATAATAGCATAGCGAGTAATAGCGAGGCGACTCGGCCTATTACGCGTCCGTCCCTATTATTTGACTAATACCTATTACTCTATATTTGCATATCCTAATATACATATATACATGGCTTGTATAATACCTGTACCTATTACGAATATATTAGTCACACCTCTAGTATTATCATCTTTTAATTTATTTTTGACTTGTAAAAGTTTTTTTTTTATTAATTAATAGAAATATATATATGTATATATCATTTATTTGCTAAGCTTTTTTACGTTGAGGTCGGTTTTCAGTCGAATCGGATGCAGCTGAATACCAGTATTTTACAAGGAGCGACAGTCTATCTGAACTCCACAACACAGTTACTAGGTAATACGATATCCCTTGGTAAGAATGGTTGTCAGACTTTCGGGCTTCTGACGACCCGTAACGACTGTCAAAGATATCCGAATGACAGCCGGGCCTGGGCTTAACGTGTTTTCCACCCATCTACGGACCGATCTTTCCAAGTGTTGCTTAATCTTAGATTACACAAGCCCTAAATGTGCCTGTAATTACTTCGGTACCCTCTCCCTCGAAACTGAAACACAAAAAAAACAGTATAGTTATAACTTTGACCAAATAACAAAAAAAAAAGGACGCATATGATGTCTGTTTAGGTTGGTACCATCTGACTGCCAACTCTAGCACCGCGCGCACTCTTTGGTCAAATCAAATAGCTGCGCTTCCTCGGCTTCCTGTTACACACTTCCGTCCCTTTTCACCAGCGAGCCTTACAGTTGTCGCATATGATGTGTAACATCTGACATCTGTTTGGGTTGGTACCATCTGACTGCCAACTCTAGCACCGCGCGCACTCTTTGGTCAAATCAAATAGCGTGCGCTTCCTCGGCTTCATGTTACACACTTCCGTCCCTTTTCACGAAATCACTCACTCAATCACAGATTGCAGGAAAGATGTTACACATAAAAAAAGTTGGAGTATTTCCCCAGACGAGTTCCTTCACAAACAGCTCTATTACTACTTCATTCGTATTTATAGGGCTGCTACAGGACCTAGACGCAAGTTTTATAATGCCTAAAAGTATATGATCTACTGCAGTAAACAAAATCAGAAAAATATATGTTATTCTTCACGATATATCCTAGTTAGATAGTGTGCTGAAAACATAATACAACTAATTTGATGCGATATAAAGAAATTACGAAGATACCTCTAAAAAAATCTATTTTAACGATTAAAAACCATACTAATATACTTGGAATAATTCTGATTTTTTGTCAAATTATACTACAAGCAACGAAATAGTGTTTTCTTTTTTAGTCCAATCAATAGATTTTTTTAAGTAGATAATTTATTCGTTGTGTCATCGCGCTTCTTTTTCTTTTCTATGCAGTCCGACAGTGATAGCGCTTTATGTCCAGTAGTCCCCTTGACCAATATTACTTTTTCACAGAGTCACACCGGTCTAAAGCCGTTCAAATGTGAGATGTGCGGCAAATGCTTCAAACACGCGAGTGAGAAACGTGTCCACGTCACTTACGTGCATCTTAAGAAGCCGTGGCCGAAGCGCGCTAGGGGGAAGAGGAAGGATAGTAGACAGGTTTGTAATACCTACTAACATTACAGCCCACAGCCTCTCACAGACCTGCGTACCAGCAGTCAGAACGTTATAGTCTGATTATTTATTTATTTATTTGGGAAAATAAACAGTAGCATACTAAGCATAAACAATATTGCCTTAAAATAATAATAACAAATATACTACCCACAACATTTTCCACAGATTATTACGTTATATAATAAAACAAGCTGTTAGCAAACGTTAACTGTAGCAGGGCTAACTTAATGAAAAAAGAAGTTATATGGAAAAAAAAAGATAAACAATATTCTATAAAAGACGTAACAATTAAAAAACATAAAAAAAACTAAAAATTCTGAAAATTCGTGCGTGATGCATCATACAGGTCTCTAGCCTATTAATAATGATAACTACATCGTGTAAAACTTATGGAGCCTACTACCTATGATTATGATATTATACATACGGAACTTTAAGGTAATTTCTATCAAAACGCTACTTTTAATGATTTGACTTCACTCCTTCCTTGTGTACATACCTTTCGCAGTTCAATACTTAGGTACAATAAGTTACTTTGACCTAAAACTTTGGCCTGAATCACAGATTAAGGCAAGCGTATTATTAAGCATTTTTATTTTATGATTTTAATTTATTTTTATGATCTTAATTTAATTTATTTCATTTTTATTTTATATGTACCTACACTACATACATTTATGATCTTAATCTTGGATTGAAATAAATGATTTTTGAATTTGAATACAGATGGGACACACCATAAAATCATTTAAATAAAAAGCGACTCTGGTTACGACACAATAAAGTGCAATTCAAGTCGCACAACGCTTATTACCTACAGTTATATTCACCTACAAGTTGCCTTTCTTTCTAACGCGTAACTCTTCTACCTTCTGACTCGTTAGGGTTGTCTTCTTTTACGACGCGGCGTGTGAGTGGGTATCGAACTGGCCGTGCGAGCTGGCCGGTGCGCGGCAGCCCGCAGTGAATTGTCCCGGCAAGTCGAGCCCGCCGCGTACTTGTAGCTTCATACCTAAACTGCGGAGTGTCCCATCTGTATTAATCTGTGCCCAAATCGAGACAAATGTTTAAACTGTCAGAAGTGTCGCGACCACACAACCGAACGTCGTATGTCCTTCGGTGACTAATAAATGGCGATATAGACTCGTACTTGTGGAACTTTGTGAGGATTTAATGACACTAAGGGCCGGTTCTTTGATCCGTAGTTAACTTAACCAATGGTTAAACATAGTAACTAATGGTTGAATTTTGTGAGGATTTAATGACACTAAGGGCCGGTTTTTTGATCCGTAGTTAACTTAATCAATGGTTAAATTATGTGAGGATTTCATGACACTAAGGGCGGAGTTCACCGACTATAAAACTACTGTTTAGATTTTTAATCAGTTCTTTCCTTAGGAAATTTGACATAATTAACCAACTGTTTAAATACCTAACCGGTGGTTTGAATGTTGGTGAACACAGGCCTAAGGGCCGGTTTTTTGATCCGTAGTTAACTTAACCAATGGTTAAACATAGTAACTAATGGTTGAGTTTTGGCTAAATGTGAATGGCTAAACATGAATGTACGTATTCATGTTAGGTAACTCATTCATATAAAAAAAAAAATAGTAACCAATGACATTTTGACAAACACATTTAGCCAAAATCAACCATTAGTTATTATTTTTAACCATTGGTTAACTACGGATCAAAAACCCGGCCCTTATGTTAGCATAATTCGTCAAAATATACTGAACAGCCGATTTTTTGATCCGTAGTTAACCAATGCTTAAAAATAATAACTAATGGTTGATTTTGGCTAAATGTGTTTGCCAAAATGCCATTAGTTACTATTTTTTAACATGAATGAGATAACATACACGAGGAGCTCGTGGCTAAGTAATAACAGCCGCACGGGTCGATCCATCAGGTTAAGCTACGCTTGCCGGGGTTGGTCTGTGGATGGGTTACCGTCTTTACATACCGAGACTCCTCCGTGCCTCGGAAAGCACGTTAAGCCGTTGGTCCCGGCTGTCATTCGTGGATCTTGACAGTCGTTACGGGTCGTCAGAAGCCCGAAAGTCTGACAACCAGTCTTACCAAGGGGTATCGTATTACCCAGTAACTGGGTTGTGGAGGTCAGATAGGCAGTCGCTCCATGTAAAATACTGGTATTCAGCTGCATCCGGTTAGACTGGAAGCCGACCCCAACATAGTTGGGAAAAGGCTAGGCAGATGATGAGTTAACATAAATACAATCATGTTAACTCATTCATGTTTAGCCTTTCACATTTAGCCAAAATTCAACCATTGGTTACTATATTTAACCATTGGTTGAGTTAACTACGGATCAAAAAACCTGCCTTATACTACTGAACAGCCGATTTTTCGTTCGCGATTTCATGTTTGGTCCCATAGTAAAACTTGTTCATAATTTTATTATGAGTACAATGACGTTGTGTGTTATTTAAGTTACACCTTGTAGAAACGTGTGCCTTCGGAAATACATACGCATTAAATAGTTTTTTAATTAATTTCTGGTTCTTCGAATTCCTTATTTTGTAGGTTCTTATTTTGTTCACAGAATCAAGCTCAAACCACACCGATGCCTGTATCAGACATTCAACCCATGCAATTAGATATACGAATAGAAAATAAGCCTATGTATTATAATATTAAAATGTAAAGCAACATCAATTTCGCCTGACTTGTGACGTCTAGAAAATTTAACTACCGATAAAATCGACACTCTTAAAATACCATTGCTTCTGAAAGCCTGTTCCATTAAATCAATGAAATCCAATCAGTTACGGCGAAAGCGTCAGCATAGTCCGCGAATTTTTTTTTTATCTATATAAGTATGTATTTACAAAAAAAGTAGTGTATGTATTATATCAGTTATCTGGTTTCCATAGTACACGCTCTGCTTAGTTTGAGATCAGATGACCGTGTGTGAAATGTCCCAGGATATTATTATTATTATTATTTCTGTAACAGATTGAATGTTGATCAAGATCTGATTCGAGACCGTAACAAATATAATTATCACCAGTCTATAGCAATCCTCTGCTGGACATAGGCCTCTCCTATTGCACGCTATTCAACTCGATTTTCAGCTGCAATCAGCTGTTTTCATTTTGGTCGAGTGAGTATTGAACTTTTGTATGAAATAGCAGATTTTTTTTCGTGATTTCAGAGTTGGTTCCATAGAGAAAGTTGTTCATATTCAAGGATAGAACAGAACACCCCGTGATTGGATAGTGATAAAAAAAAATGTCCTGTAGGTAAAGGGTGGTAAAGGCTATACTGGGTATAATTTTAATCACCGTTATCCTCTTAAAGGCGTCATTGTACTTATCATTATGAACAAACTAGCAGCGCCCCGCGGTTTCACCCGTAAGTCCCGAGCCCGTAGGAATATGGGGATAAAAAGTATCCTATGTGTTAATCTAGTTTATAAACTATCTGTGTGCCAAATTTCATAAAAATCCGTTTAGTAGTTTTTGCGTATAAGAGTAACAAACTTCCATCCATCCTCACAAACTTTCGCTATAATATTAGTAGGATTTTAGTATAGGACCAAACCTGAAATGGTGAAAAAAAATCTGCTGCTCCCCCTACGTTTTGACGAATTATGCGAATCAGCTGTTCAGTACATGAATGAACAGCTGATTTTTTTTCTCGATTTCAGGTTTGGTCCCATAGTAAAAGTGGTTCATAACGATGAGTACAATAACCCCCTTTAGAAGATAACCGTGATTATACCTTTATTTAATATAATATAAGTGTCTCATCCACTACAGTCCGGCCGTCGAGAGAATGCGTTCTTGACACCTGTCAGTTGGACAATTTCTAGTAACTATAAGGCTCAAATTGGCAAAACACATATTCGTTAGTATGAAGTCGACAGGGTGTCAAAAACGCATTTTCTCAACAGCCGGGCTGTAATTATAGTAGTAAGTTTTCATGATAGATGTCTATTTATTAACACATTTGTGCATTTATAATGTAAGCGAGAACATAAGATTTGTAGTAAGGAATCATTTAAAATTGATAGTTATTTATGCAACTGTTGTATAATACGGGGTATTAAAACACGAATGTGGGTTTAACACACGAGGCGAAGCCGAATGTGGTAATAGTAGGTATCACATGAGTGGTTTAATACTTTATTATGTATAGTTGCATACAAGACTTTATCTACACCCATGATATGAATCCTCTTTAAAAGGTTCTGAAACCATAGGGTGTTGTACAGCGTTGTAAGAACTCTGTAAATTCATGGAAAGTTTAATTATTGAGTATCTAATACAAACAAACTATGTATAGACTTTCCTGGTAATAATTGGTTAGAAATGTCCTTTGCTGCATTATAAATATCCGGTGATATGTTATCAAAGCTTGTATCACTCATTTTTGTAAACAACAAAATAATTTTTGCAATACTAATATCGCACAAAAATGGCGGAATACGTCGTGAATTCGAAAAACCTATAAGTTTTTTTTTTTTTTTCTTAAATCATAGATCCCACGAATTAGTAGTGAGAATGTGGCAGTTTGATGAGTAAGGAAGGGATCGAAAAAGCAAAGGAGTTGCATAATGAAATTTAGTACAACATTATAACACTCGTTTGGATGATATTATGTGACACTGGTTGTTTTAATGTTGGCAATAAACTAACTGTTTCGGACACTTTTATAGAGGATTTATAGCGTGGGTGTAGAAAAACGAATTTCTCGTGTCATATTATTGTTTATGGAAATAGAAAAGCACATTGTATTTTGCGTAATTTACGCCACATACAGTTAGCCTTGGTGTCCTTTTCTCGCGCTGCCTGTTAGGAAAAATAGCGTTTCTCTAATTTTAGTTATTTAACAAGAGAATCGGCACCATAAACTTAATTAGTATTATACATCTAGTCATTATTATAATGATATGTAAAGTTTGACCAAGACCGCTGTACCGCGCCTTAGGAATGCGCGGCGAGTCGGGGTGCAGCGCTGGCGAATGAGCGGTGGGACGCCGTGAGCGTTGACGAATGAGCGGCCTGCACTGCCCCCCGTCTCGCCACGCACATACCTACGGCGCGGTATAGCGGTCTTGGTCAAACTATACCTTTCTAAATTAGAACTTCATGTATTGATGTACTTATAATGAAAATACATTCAAATGAATAAAAATTGCGTTTTATTTCTGCATGCCTCCGTTGGTCTATGATGGGTGCTGCACACTTGTTCAGCTTGATGTGGTTTATTAGATTAAACTGAACCGACTATCCATCAGATACCATGTTAGACATATCATTTTATTTAGGTATAAAGTTCTGATTACGTTTTTAGTTTTGTGTTTTTATTTCTGCTTGAATATAGTTTTCGATTTTTTTCTTTGGTATATTGGCGTGCGCTAGTTAAACTCCCCACAATGACTGCAATAAACGATTGAGTATTGATTATTTTAATATATGGTTAATTTGAAAAAAGTGTTTTATTTTAAAAAGCCAATCAAAGAACTTACAATAAAAAAAGTTATTGGTTTAATCCTTAACAGTTTGCAATACTAGTAACTTAACAAAAAAAAAAAAATTGTTTGAACAAATTTAGCTGTCTTTCGTTTTGAATGCTAATAACTTTTTTTCTGAAGTCTTACCACTTAATATTTTACCATTTTGTAATCTGCATTTAATAAGGTACCTATTTTTAAAACTAATGGGCACTAACAGTGCAGTAGGTACATTTTTTTACACAATATGCCCCTAAAGTCATATGATTTGCTGGAGGTGACTATTGAATAAAAAAAAAAATAATCAAAAGTCATTTATTCAAACTAGGCTGAGAATCAACACATTTCTAACGTCAAAATTACATAAGACAGTCCCCCAAAACGCCCGCCCTTCACCACTTCCTAGTGCTTTAGCTGAGGAGAAGAAGTGGCGCAACAAACTCCTCAGCAGCACAGCTGTCTGTTCAGTTAAATAAAAAATATAAATATTATATTCTATACAACACTGCGCAAATTACAATTACGCAACACAAACATTAAATTAAATTAAATTATTTGCTATAAGTCAGCTAACACACGCCAATATACCTAAAAAAAATTGAAAACTATACTCAAGCAGAAACAAAAATACAAAACTAAAAACGTAAGCAGAACTTTATACCTATATTAAAAGCCTCCAGTAAAAAAGGGCGTGCCCACTTACATACTTATAGCCGTACATGTAGTCGTAACTCTAAGTCACAAATGATAAACTAGGACCATCGAAGTAAAATAAACAACGAGTTAAATTACTAATAACAAAACAAAACCAAGGTCAGCAAGACGACCAGTCACCACAAGCAGCACCCGTTCACGAGCATAACGCAAAGATCAGCCATTTCCCCTCTCGCCATATTTGAGGGAAGGAGGTAACCCGACCCCCGACGCTACTGCAAGCAGTGACATCTAAGGGAGCATGACGAACTTGCTGCCGGTTGCTCAGACAAGAATAATTATGATCCATTGTCGAGGCCACTAGCTAACCACATATTGCAATACCACTCATAAAAAAAAACATTGTAATGAGTAGATTATGTCAATGATAAATAAAATTAAAATAAATTGACCTTTACAGTCAAAGAAAATAAATAATTATATGAACTCATATAACCTGTCAGTAGGTAAGCTAATTCATACATACATAAGAATACAATGTATCGACTCCTTTACTCTGGACCACTATTTACGACACACCCTGTATGTTAAAATCCATCTGCGACTCCCGCATTCCCCTTAAACTCAAGGGGAAGCTTTATAAAACAATGGTTAGTTAGACCTGCCGTCTTGTATGGATCAGAATGTTGGGCCATAAAAAGAATGAATGAAAGACAATTGCATGCAGCCGGGATGACAATGCTAAGAGGGATGTGTGGTGTTACGCGAATGGATAGAACAAAGAGTAAAGTAAGTATAGTGAGAGGATAGAATAAGAAATGAGTATGTAAGAGGAAGTCTGAAAGTGACACCGGTGACTGAAAAGTTGTGTGCAAATCGGTTGTCATGGTTGTTGTTGTTATTTGTTTGACACTGACAGACCAAATAACACTGACAGTGACAGCTGTACGCCGAGTACGTTACATTATAAACTATCAAAGAAAAAGAAAACAAAAATAATTTATTGTGAAAAGTTGGATTTTCAGTTTGTATGTATAGAATTCTTCTAATCCTGTAATTATTCTGCACACTGTTCACTTATTAAATGAAAATCTGAGTTCCATACTAATACACTAAGTCTACATTTTATAAACTTAAATATTTTTCAATGTTTACTAAAGAAACATGAGGTGCTGTGTACAGAATTGCTTCAATGATGACTCGAAGAAAACAAATAAAAGCCATGGAATCACATTTCATAAGTAAGTACCTGAACATTCATTTTTTAAATTATAATTTCGCTCACATTATGAAACCATTTTGAAGGGGTTGCCTTTGGCACTATCCGCCCCTAAGACGACCCACTGACCCTTTATATGAATAGCTCCTGCTGTATATAATTAGCTGTTATATGTGGTACCAAGGTTGAATGCACACCAGTTTACTAGAAGTAAGACGTAGATACTGGAATAGGTTTTTGTATGCATAAGGTAAAGCCTCCACACCACCACACCAACTTCCTCACCACATGAAACGCGTCTCGAGTATTTAAGCGTATGGCTTTTGAATCGTATTACCATACTTGCGTCTACAAGCTCCAGTCAGTTTGGTGATATTTGGAGGCATTTGGTTCGGCACTCAATGTTAGCAAGTAGATTTATTTGTTTTGCATTTGTAAACATTATGTACATACTAATAGAATCACTATTACTTTATTTGTAAGCAGCGTGCATTTAAGTTTAGTAAGTACCTACTTACCAAAACAATATTTTTGTAATATTTGTTTTTTAAATCAGTAGTCACAATACATCACAGAAGTTTTTAATAAGATTTAATTATAAGCATTTTAAAATGTAGAAAAGATATGAATACCTACGTCTAGTTAATAGATGTTAATAATCCATAAACCGAAAATACTCCATTACTCAATCTCAATGTTACAATGACTCGCTAGTTATGGAATAGACTAAATTCAACCTGCCTAGCCTTTTCCCAACTATATTTGTTGGCTTCTAGTCTAACCGGATGCAACTGAATACTAGTATTTTACATGGAGCAACTGCCTATCTGACCTCTACAACCCAGTAACTGGGTAACATGATACCCCTTGGTAAGACTGGTTACCAGCCATTTGGGCTTCTGAATGACTGTCATAGATCCACGATTTACAGCCGGGACCAACTGCTTAATGTGCTTTCTGAGGCATGGAGGATTCCTGGTTTGTAAAGATGGTCACCCATCCACCGAATAGACAAGCATAGCTTTACCTGATGGATCGACCTGTGCAGCTGTTAGTGTTATTACCAGTGGTCGGAGTAGGTAGAGCTGGTTTTGCTACTTGTGACATGCAGACATAACATGGATATGCCAAATATTATAAAAAATAATATAGAAATATATAATATTTCCTTGTGCAGTAAAGTGTATTTAGTATTGTTTCTAACAGTTTTACTTAATTAATTCATATTTCACGAAGCTACCTCTAACAACATTCCAGGATCCCTGTGTGTGTATATATTATATACACACACAGGGAGCACCCAAACAGTATATACTTACTTATTAAGTAAGTATATACTGTTTGGGTGCTCACCTACTACCTGCTCATAACTGCCAACTTACCCATATTAACTCACTTAAATCAATCGACAATTTCAAAATCCCGGGATTTCAGAGGCATATCCATGTTAACATCAATGTTTGCGGTCATTCACCCCAAACAGCTCTACCTACTCCGACCACTGGTTATTACTTAGCCACAAGCTCCAAAATTCAATTTAGGCGGATGCATACTTCTAATCTATGATTAAGTCTTAGATTAGATTAGAAGTACATAATGGGGACACGGCCAGATGACATGGGGATGAGCAGATGACAGATTCTAAAGCGCAGGCCACACTGGGAACAAAGCAAAACGAAGCTAATTTCGATTAGTTTTTCTCTGCGACTTTTCATACTTCCGTTTTCTTTTCGCTTAGTATGTGGTGTGAACCGAAGTAAAGGGTGCTTTATTTTTATAGGCAGATAACCTTAAATTGAAATAAAAACAGACTTTTTTTATATCCATGACATTGGCTATATTTGACACAACATTTTATGGCATTAATGTTTGAATATGATTTCGGGCATATGGCCGCCGCGCCTGACGCGTACATGGCGTAATCTAGAGGTCAAATTTTCACACACTCTTCGCAGTAAACCAGGCTGTATTTCGGCAATAGTGCATCGAATTTTGGCATCCAAGTGCTAAATTGTTACTGGTTTATCGGAGTAGACATGCGACATTACATATCCCCAGAGAAATTAAAGTAATGGCTTCAAATCGCACGAACGAGGTAGCCAGAGTTCGTTAAGTTGGTTGTTTGTCAAATGTTTCCTTTAGTAAATTAAGCCAATGAAAAAGTTAAGTTTTCAGTAAACTAGGCGTTGGTGTCAGCAACGGCGGCCACATGCCCGGAATCATGTTCAAACATTAATACCATAAAATTATCTGTCAAATAAAGCCAATTTCATGGATATTAAAAACATTTTTTTGTGTTTTATTTCAATTTCAAGTACCCCGCCTTTAAAAAAAAAAAAACATCCTTTATGAAAGGACGTGGGAGAAAGATAAACGAATCTAGATTCGATTAATTTCGATCCCAGTGTGGCCTGCGCTTAATGTTAGCTTAATAAATAGCTTTATTACAGAAATATACATTAAGTTGTTAATTGGATGTCACGGTAGCTCTCAAGGAGCTCGTGGCTAAGTAATAACAGCCGCACGGGTCGATCCAACAGCTACGCTTGCCGGGGTTGGTCCGTGGATGGGTGACTCCTCCGTGCCTCGGAAAGCACGTTAAGCCGTTGGTCCCGGCTGTCATTCGTGGATCTTTGACAGTAGTTACAGCCAGTCTTACCAAGGGGTATTGTATTACATAGTTACTGGGTTGTGGAGTTCAGATAGGCAGTCGCTTCATGTAAAATACTGGTATTCAGCTGCATCCGGTTAGACTGGAAGCCGACCCCAACATAGTTGGGAAAAGCAGGCGGATTGATTGACATTATTTATTTATTTATTAATTCATTAACGCGTAGGTAGATACCCAAGCTTGATTGCTAATTGTCCAATCCCAAGTAACGGGTCTGGGTAGACGCATAAGTTACACAGCGGCCAAAATGCTAAGTGGCGCCCTCTGGAATTCCGCCAAATATGTCCAAACGCCGAGAGACGCTATTAAGGATTCTTACTGCACGAATCCCGGTGCAAACTTTAATAAGATTTTACGGGTTGCCGCGAGTGGAGCTCGTGGCTAAATAATAACCGCCGCACGGGTCGATCGAAGGTTAAGCTACGCTTGCCGCGGTCGGTCCGTGGATGGGTGACCATCCATAACATATAGAGAGAGACTCTTCCGTGCCTCGGAAAGCACGTTAAGCCGTTGGTCCCGGCTGTCGTTTGTAGATCTTTGACAGTCGTTACATGTCGTCAGACAACCAGTCTTACCAAGTCGTATCATATTACCCAGTAACTGGGTTGTGGAGGTCAGATAGGTAATCGCTCCATGTAAAATATTGGTATTCAGCTGCATCTGGTTACACAGGAAGCCCACCCCAACATAGTTGGGAAAAGGCTAGGCAGATTGATTGACATTATTTACTTATTTATTTTATTCTTATTTATATTTGATTTAACAGGTACCCAAGCTAACAAAAGTAGTCTTGATTGCAATTGTCCAGGGCCAAGTAGCACGTCTGGGTAGAAGCACAAGTTACACAGCGGATAACATACTAAGTCGCCCTTTTTATCAAAAACCGAAATAACTCAAAAATTACATATTTCGAGTTTTTACTATAAACTGAATTAATTTCGCACGGAGACTCGTTCAGTCCAACAGCTGACTCGATGACAATGAAAATGACAGAGATTTCTTTAGTTTTTTGTGAAAAATTGAAGCCATTAAGGTAGACAATGTCAAACTTTTAATGCGTTTTCCCACAAAATAGAAATTATGAGTTATTTCGGTTTTTGATTAAAGGCGCGAAGTGTCGCCCTCTGGAATTCCGTCAAATATGTCCGAACGCCGAGAGAGGCTATTAAAGATTTTTACTGCACGAATCCCGGTGCAAACTTTAATAAGTTGGTACGGGTTGCCGCGAGATTGTCGTTAGTATTATAAAAGCACATAGTGATTAGATAAATATGGTATATTTCAGGTTACCAAAGCATCCGGACCAGTCAGCTGCATGGTTAGCAGCGTTAACTAAACTGGGTTGTCGATTATATAAGTGTCTCTTAGTATGCTCTGAACATTTTCTACCGGAAGACTTTGATGAAACAAGGCCAAATCAGCGAAGAGTCAAAAGTGGAGCAGTTCCTACTATAGTAAGTTTCCAGTATACATTTGTGAGCATAATTTATTTATTTAGGCTCGCTCTCTATCACATGGGACTTCACTAGGCATACCTCTGCCAGACCCTACGAGCAGTGGCGTGCACTCCATACATGCAAATAAGCACTGCATACCCTGTAGTTCCCGACATACATGCCCCTCTAATTTGAAATGATAAATAACTACAGTTCAAAAAAAATATTAATCTAACTTATTCACCATTCACACGAACACACATTCGCTTCCCGTATTTACAGTGCGATTTAAGCGCCAGCTATGCCAGGCGCAGCGGGCAAAAGCATTACTACGCCGTGCTTATTTTTCATACAACGCAAGATTTCACGACTCGTGTAGTACACAGCAAAAGTGTGTCTGTGTGCGTGAAAACGTGTGCGTGTGTTGGAGTTTTAGAAGCACTGCTTATATTGCAAACCGTCCAAATTGAGAAGCTGTAAAAGGACCGCCTAATTGTTGATTGCAGAGGGTCGACTTTTTTTAGTCGGATTGGCCAAATGACCGACTAATTCATTCGTTCGTATTAGTTCGGAACGTAATTGCAAAGTTCGTCGCCATATTGTTTGTTTATTTGTTATTCTCGGCGCAAGTGATTGATTGTCTAAGTAATTATTTAGTAAGTTTATTGTAAAAAATGGAAATTTATACCTGTGAGTCCTGTGCTGGCGAATTGTGTTTAAATAAATTAAAATCTGCCGCGTTTTCGACGTTATCTTTCGAGGAAAAAATTAAATTGATTGCAAAGGGAAGGGAAGGGGAGGACCCGGATTGAATTAACTCAAAAAAAAGGTAATTCGTTACTTTCATGAAAAGTTTTATGACAATTATAACAGGTTGTGTATGTACTCACAAACATATTGTACTGTTTCCCTTGCATTTTGTTTACAAACCAAGATAAAAAGAATGTTTGAACCTATAACGGATATTCAGATCTAAATAATTTTCACAAAACGGTTGCTAAACACGATTCTTCAGAAAAACGCCTGGAATCCTGCTTGAAGTTCTAAACTTTTGGTAAAGGTAGAATAGAGACTAGTTTGAAAAGCCAGTTTAAGTTAGATATTGAAAGGCAAAAGCGAAAGTTGAGAGAAATAGAAATATTTTCAATCGGTTAATTGATGTAGTTTGTTTTCTTGGTAAACAAGTATTAGCATTCCGTGGGCATGACGAATCCAGCTTGTCTTTTAATAAAGGCAATTTTCTAGAAATTGTAGATTTGTTAGCTAAATATGATGGAAATTTGGAAACCCACTTACAATCAACATCGGGTAGCTCATTCACGGGGTTATCGAATAGGACCCAAAATGATTTAATTTCTAGTGTTGCGTCGGTAATTAAATCAAAATTCAGTAGCGCTTCGACCGAACGATCATTTTCTAGTCTAAAACGAATTCATACATATTTACGAAACACACGGCCAGAACAGACTCACAGATTTGTCTATGATTGCAATTGGAAAAGAACTTTTATTAAAACGATGTAGCAGTTTTTACGACGACGTTTTGCAAAACTATCTAAAATTATAGAGATAGATTTATAAACATTAACTTGCAGAAAGTAATCAGTTAACATTAAAGTAGTAATTTATTTTGAATTTAAATTCATTTGCGCAAAGAAAACAAAATAAACATCCCACGGCCTTTTTAAATGCCACTTTGCATGTCATATAAGTGTCACTTATTTAAATATTCATAGTGGTCGCAAACAAAGGCTTCTGTGGTAAAACTCAGGTAGGGTAGGTAGTCCTAGTCGTTGGGCCACCGACAGCAACAAGCTGAAACTGGTAAGTTTTTGTTTAGCTGTGCATACCCTGTCTGAAATCTCTATGCACGCCACTGTCTACGAGGATTACAGGTGTGATGTTGTTTCTGTAAGCAATATTCAAGGGGATACACAAAGGTTGCCAGTTAAATTTAATTTTTCTTATGTTGTTTGCAATTATGTCTCTATCAGATTGTATGTTGTTTGTTGATCATAGCATTATTCCTAACCGTACGAAATATTTATTTACAGAAATAATCATGGCAATTATCAATGCAAATCTGTAAGTTAAAATTTCATGACATGATCATTCAATAATCTGAACGACCGTAGATCTACGCAAGATACAGCATACCTAAGCATAGTCAGCCATTCAGCTTATAATGCTCTGCTGGGACACAGGCCTCCTCTCTGTGAGAGGGAGCGGGCCTTAATCCACCACGCGGGCCCAGTGTGGGTTGGTGGATGTCACATGTCTTGGAATTTAGTGATTCTAGGCCGCTGGTTTCTTCACGATGTTTTCCTTCACCGTTTTGAGAGCAGCTGATGAAATTATTTACACAAAGTTCCTGTCAGGGCTCGAACCCACGATCTACAACTCGTAAGTCGCGGGCTTTGCCACTGGGCCACCAGTGCTCTTCATTACGAGACACAGTGGCATTTTTAATTGATTATGTAATTATTACGAAAGCTTAATTCTCATGTGAATAGCCACCAAGTTATATTGAGGCAATTAAATAAATAAAAGTAACTTTTTTTCAGATGGCACCTGTTATCCAAGAAGAATTAAAGGTAACTTTGAAATAAGTACAAAAAATATTTATTCTAGAATAAAACATAAGAGGAAACGCGGCCACTCCTGTCTCCCTGGTTAATAATACTTACTAGTCGGGCTGTCGAGAGAATGTGTTCTTGACACCCGGTCAGTATCGTACTCACGAACCTATGATTTGCGAATTTGGTTCTTATTGCTATTGTAATAAGCATCAAATTCGCAAATCATCAACATTTTTGGACTACAGTCCGGCTGTCAGGAGCTTATTAAAGTAGTAATAAGGATCAAATTCGCAAATCGTCTTGTCCTTGTCCAAATAGGGATGATGACTAAATGGACACGTATTTTTTCTTTTTGTACGTAATCAGAAGATTACGGTGATACATTGAGTTAAAACGTGGCATGACGTCACGTCTTCGTAGATTTTATACGTAGAAGTGACGTAGCAAGCCGACTTTAATGCGAGTTATCTAAGTCATTTTTTATTAATATGATAAAGCAAAAAATACGTGTCTAATATTTTTTTTTTATTATCTAACTGACGGACTAAATAGAATTTCTTTTTTTTTACCCAGACATCATCCCTATTGTCTAACAGACAGGTGTCTGGGACGCATTTTCTCAACAGCCGGGACTGTAGTCCAAATATGTATATATATTTTTTTTACGGTATAGTGTATGTATTATATATATGTATAATATATGTATTATATTATATGTTTTGTTTTTGGCGTAATTATATTAATTATTTTTGAAAACATCTGCCTATCCTTTCGAGGATTACAGGCGTGATGAATATGTTATTTTAGAAAACGCCAAAGAACACGTGACCGCCTTTCCTTTTAAAATTAACATTTAAAGAACAAGAAATACAAAATTAACAAATTAAAAAAAAGACTGGTGCAAGTTACAAGACCCATAGTGTTCGTAACAATATACTTTCACTATGTTAGTAAAATGTTTTACTTTAACCCGCCGATACCTTGCAGTAGTGGTTCACAAACGCACAATCTTCTTTCTTGCTACCTACTATCATGTCATTTTTACGGCCGGATACAATATGGCCGACGTATCTTGGCGAGTCCGACCTTGCGCAGAAGGCTGCGCACTTACATTTTTTAGGAACCAAAAGATGACGTGAGAGGAGTGGGAGTGAGAGAACATGCGCAAAAGTTCGGAGAGTATTTGTTCAGACCGGCCATGACTCATCGGCTGTATTTATTTAATTTTTTAGGTGTGCCGAGTATGCCTGGCTTTAGATGTCAAAATGTACCATATGAAAGATTTTAAATTGAGTGAAATGTTCCAAAATATCACAGGAATATCGGTAAGTCATTATCGGAAATTACCAACATAATTGGAATACCTCCTACTACATAATTATGCAGTGACCGTTCAAGAAGAGAAATTGTAAAACCAATAACACTTGATATAGAATCGCACCTGGGCGTAGATCATAGATCGTTGACAGTCGTTACGGGTAGTCAGAAAAAAACAAAAGTATGACCAGTTTTACTAAGTGGTGTCATGTTACCCAGTAAGGGTGCGTTCATTAATACGTGATGCGTTTAGAGGGGAGAGGGGTTCGAGCCGAATCTCACCCAGTCACACGTGGGGAAGAGGGGGTTCTTGGCAAATAACAGCAAATTATGTTTTTTTTTTTTAATACTTTAGGCGCGGCAGACGCACATGCGCGTTTTCGGACGTTCACCAGGTGCTTGACGGCGCGTATGCGCGTCCATACAATTTACATAACTTTCTTCGAGTGCGGCACGCCGCACCTGTGCGTTCGTTGTGCATCTCTATTGTTTCGAAAACATCGTAAAATAAGGGTCGGTAAGGGTGTAGCATAAAGAAGCGTTTGCATAAAGAATTAAGCAGATAATGTGTTAATAAATCCAACGCAATCAAGCTCGTAGTATTTACACCAAAAATACGCATTTTGAAATAATTGATTAGAGGGGCGAGGGAGGGGTCGAGCCAAATCTCACGACATCTCACCAAGACGGCCGAGGGGCGGGGGGGGGGGGGGGGGGGAATCGTCAAAATCGCCTCACGTAATTAATGAACGCCCCCTAACTGGGTTTTGGAGATCAGATAGGCAGTCGCTCCATGTAAAATACTGGTATTCAGCTGCATCCGGTTAGACTGAAGCTGACCCCAGCATAGTTGGGAAAAGGCTAAGCAGATGCTAATGATAACACTTCATATAGAATCGCATCTGGATGTATATACGCCTAAAATGTGTATACGCCTGAAGCTAACTATAACGAGATTTTTTTTCGTGGGTTTTCGTTTATAAACAAAGTATTATTCCTTTTTAATTATGTAAATATTATGTTTCTATTCGGTGGTAGATTTTAGCTTCAGACATTTAAATACTTCAAAATATGTGTTATGTGTGCACACAATAATATTGTGTGAATATTAAATAATATTACAATAATAAAGCATATTATGCTCAAATCGAATCATTTACTAATGTGATTTTTGGTAATAGGTACAGTAAGGTCTTATAAAATCACACACACACTCACTCATCGCGAATTTGTAAGTACACATCTGTGTACCTATTGTATTTGAATTTATATAGGATGACTGGTAATTAGTGTAAGTAAAAAAATCAGCTGTCCCATACATTCAAGTTCGCATAGCTCGTCAAAATGTTTGGTCCCATAGTAAAAGTTGTTTGTTATCATGAGTACAATCATGTGTTTAAGTATCGGTTACTAATTACCAGTCACCAACTATAAGGCGCCGAGATTACGATAAGTCTCGTGACAACCGTCTTCATTTGTCAGGTTATCGACAATAACGGCAGGATACTAGAGCGGGTTTGTTGGGAGTGTGCTGCGCGGATCACAGCGGCTGCAGCGTTCAGAGACAAAGCGCTGCTCAGCGATGCATTTCTTAAAGACCAAGTACACATAAAAGAAAGTGACATTGCATTATTAAAACAAAATCACAGTTATCTAAAATCACCTCTATCGGTTACAACAACATTTATTTCATGTGATATTGAATGCGAACATACTCGTACTATCTCTGAAAACAAAGAAATAGATAATATATTCAAACTTAATGATGAGACGTCTATAACAGAAAGAAAAATTAAAATAGAACTTAATGAAAAAGAGATAAAATTGGAGGAGCACGAGCCTTGCATAGTGGTTCCTGTGAAAACTGAGATAGAATCTGATCCTCTTGCTGTTAATAACATGCGATTTCAAGATCGAAAAAGGGATACTTTAGAACTTACACATTTCAATAATACGTCTCACAGAGAAGATAGCGTTGATGAAATACCAAATACTGAAGTACAATTAAATAATAATGATAAGATTTTAAAAGATAACCAAAATAAAGTCCCGATCACAAATGATGGCGACATCATTTTAGTAGAAAACAGTGATAATGTAGAGAAAAAACCAAGGCTTGATATAATCGGTAAAATTATTTATGAGTCCTCAAGTGAAGACGACACACAGAGTTACGCAGAAGAAGTATCTGTCAATAACACTAAACAAAAGATGAGCAGTAATGTTGTGACTATGAAGGAAAGAGCAACTATCAGACTTACACATTTAAATTGTACGTCTCCCAGAGAAGATAACGATGATGAGATAATAAATACTGAAGTACAATTAAATAATAATGATAATATTTTAAGAGAAGATAATCAAAATAAAGTCCCGATCACAAATGATGGCGACATCATTTTAGTAGAAAACAATGATAATGTAAAGAAAAAACCAAGGCTTGATATAATCGGTAATAATATTGACGAATCTTCAAGTGAAGAAGACACACATAGTGACGCAGAAGAAGTATCTGTCGATAGCACTAAACAAAAGATGAGCAGTAAGGTTGCGACTATGAACGAAAGAGCTATCAGGTAAGAATAAAATCCTTAAAAAAAAAACTACAGTGAAAAATAACTTCGGATGTCGGTGTATTGGGATCTGTATTTTAGTTTTTGCCACTGAAACCCGAAATTAAAGTTATGTTTCACTTTGTAGTGTTTTATTGGAAGTCGGTTGTTTAGTGTTTTCTTTTTTGGAAAAAAGTTTTTTATTTTTCACTTTTTAGTTACGCTACCTAACCCATACCAATTCGTATACTACTATGCTCACTACACTTGCTATGTAAACAACAGTGGCCAATTTTTTTTTTTTTTTTTTTTTGTCAGGAAATTGATTGATTTTGAACTGAAATTTAAGACGTCAAAACGATTCGTAAATAGGTGATATTCTAAACCTCTTACAGCAAAAATTCACAAACAGTCGCCAGTTTTAGATCGATTAGTCAAAGTTATATAATAAAACTAAAAAATTCGCTCATTTATTAGATCATAATAGAAATGATCTTTCATGTTGTGCATTAAAACTTATAGAAATACAGTATTTTAACTGTGAAGTACCGTCTGTAAAATCACGATTTTTTCAGTCTACCTGCCAGGAGTGCCTGGAGTCTGGATTTGTGGCCGGTTGATGGTAATATGCTCGCCCCCTATTACATGGGACTTAAACATAACTGGTGAAATGTGGGTGTACTATAGGTACACCTCTGTCTAACCCTTCGGGGATTACAGCCGTGATGATATGTTATACTCGTAATAATAATAATAGGAGTAGAGAAAGAGAGAGAGAGCCAGTCCAAGAGAGATACAGAAACCCGCAGGGCAGCATGTGGCGAGCTGTTGGGCGGTAGCGACCCCATGGACCCTATCTCCCGGGAGAAATCTTGTCCTCATCTCTGGCTTGCTTTTATTGGCCGGCTGGAGTGAACACTGACGAGGAACAGAGCTCCCACCTCTTTTTTGCCTTTATTGGCCGGCTTGAGTGGAGATTCGCAAGAGCACACGTGCTCGGAGGAAGGAAGTATTTCAGTAAGGATCTTGACCGTACTTCCGGGATTGTCCTGATAGCCGTGGAATACCTCTCCACTCCTCAAGCACCTCAGGAAGTGTTGCCCCTTGTCGCTACGTCTCGTATGTGCTAGCGGCCGTTTCCGGGGACCCACTATTGAGTGTGCAAGTCACCCCCTGCCATTTTATCCGTGTATAATATATAACATAGGTCATGCAGGGGACATAGTTCTTCCATAGCTCAAGTTACCCAATCCACTTTGGCCACCCAGACCCATAGCCCAATATGTTTTGTTTCCACGTACAACAATAGTCCTGTACCAACCGGGGGTTGTCCTTGGGTGCACTTGCATAGTGCATAAAGGGATAATCGTCAGTTGGTGCCTCCTCATCATTTAAAATTATATAAGGGGCCTCTGCGAGTTGGCTTCGGCTCCTCGTACGCCTTCCAAAGGTCCGGAACCCCAGGGTCCCAAGAAATATAAAAAAAAATAATAAAACGCTTAATTCAGAATCAATCCATAAAGCATACGAGTAATAGTAATGAATAGTCAGCTACACATAGGTATAACAATTAACAAAACAAAATAATTCAATTAATAGTAAATACAATAGAAATGAAGATATATAGTAATTATAAAGATTAGATTAAATATTCAATGTCAATATTACTTATTAATAAGTCAATTAATTAATTAAATCAAATCGTACATACAAAAATTACACTAAAACGAAATAAAATTATGTCAACATTGTCCGATGGATATACACATCCACTTATGTTGGATCGGACAGTCTGTGCGGGAAGCTATCATCTTGAGGATGCCATTGCTACTGTCTCTCACTCGTCTTACTAAAGATGCAACCTTTTTTCGAATAATAGCATGATAGCCATCCGTTCGAGCTTCAGCAAACATTAGCGACGCACTGCAATAGGGAGGCAACCGCATCAGCATCCTAAAGATGTTGTTATATTGAACGTTAACGTTAACGTTATGATAGGTTAGTATTTAAACGCAAATCAAAATATTACTTTTTGTATCCAAAAATAATCCGAATTCCAATCAAAATTACTGATTGCACAGCAAAATACTCAACTCAAAATAAAACTAAATAAGAAACAATTTATATTCGTGGCGCACGGCAATAAAGCTTTTTTATTAATGCGCTAATAATGACTAGCGCACATTAAACCTTATTACCTTACCTTTTATCATTCTTGAGAAAACAAATTATTTTAACTTACCCTTCGTGCCCTTTGCTCGCTCTTGCATCCTAGAACGGAGCTCCTATTTATGTGTACCTAAAGGGTTTAAAGTAACCTAACCAAACCTAACCTCGGAGTTAATATTAGTCACCATGTCATTTTGCTATGAGTCTGAGTATTATGTATGTACGCTCTGGTTAATTTGCTGTGCAGTCAGTATTTTTTTGATGTAAAAAGTATATAAATGATGGAAATAAATTGATAGGTCATTGTTTATTTGATGTGCAATTAATAATATCCCGTTATGATAATGCATCATTATTTATTTATTTTATTTTACAGAAGGCTTAGAGACTGACAAATCAATGACATAATTTTTTATTAACAAATAGCTAATTACAAGCCTCCACATACATATATACGTAGTTAAAAATAGTCGATAAAAAGAAAGTACATAGAAGTTAATATAAATAGTTAATAATAATAATTATAAAACTTTATTATCAGTCACAGATAGTCCATGTGCTACAAAAATTCAAATAAAATAAAATTAAAATACAATATACATCAAATAACATACACGTTAAATAATGATTAGAAATAAAACTACAATACAAACGTTATTTTGTCGAGCATTTATTCAACGTAACAAACATTTAATGCAATTTTTTATGACATCGACGCGATGTGCCCCGTCTCCTCGATGGCACTCCTGCAATCAACTACGCAAACTTTGGAAATCTCGCTGACACATGCTGCGGGGAATCGCGGCTATTTTGTTCACCCTCGTGGATGTTTTGTTTTAATAGGTGTATTGTCGTCGGTCTTATTGTGGTAGACTCGATATTTCAGGTATCCCCAAAAGAAAAAAATTGCAAGGTGTAAGATCCTGGCTCCGCGGAGGCCATGGGACTCACCTCTGTGAGAAATCAATTTGTTCAGAAACATTCAGAAACGATCCAGCATAGTGTCAGCCAATAACTTCCGTTGAAAGTAATCGTTTGGTTTCATCTGCACAATTTGAAGCCTGTGTGCAGTTTAAGGTCCAGATGCAAAATTCGCCGTGGTCTAGTTCTTGGTATTGCCACTGCCAGAGACGCCGAACGCGAAGATTTTGGATCGTTCCTTACGGAAATTTTAGCTAGCCCTATGTTCTCATCGCTTCTTCTTGAACGTGGCCACCCTGTTTGTTTTAATATTCGTTGTGGAACCAGTTTTCCCAAACTTCTCGAACCAAGCTTACATTAAATAAACACTTAGACAATCACACGGCGTAATCCATATTCAATTCTAAACAGGCGTCAAAAAAAGTAGGAATCGTTGTTTTTGTAAAATTGTTTAACACAAAAAGTTCGTTGTTGTTTCGTGAAGCGCTCCATACTGACTAAAATTGCTTGAAGTGACGCATATTTTCCCGCCAACCGCGCGTCCTTCTCGTTTTATGCAATTTACAAGTCTGATTGTATGTTGATCAAAATATAATTTGCGGCCGTAACAAGTATCTAATTACATAATTAGAATCATTAAAGTGATCAATACAACTCTTTAAGACCAAGTAATCCTAATGATTGACTATTTCATGAAATCTTGACATTTTAGTATTATACTAACTGAAGGAGTTGTATTACTGATTCTAATGATTATAATTCTGTAAATACACATTTGTTACGGCCGCAAATCATACTTTTTTAACATACAACTTAATACGGACTTGCTAATTGCAAAAAACGTAAGAAAATTTGAATTTCGCGGGCTACCCTGACGCTTCCTCCTTAACGGTTTTCGAGATATTCAGTGTTGCTATTTGCAAAAATTTTTGGCCCAGCCTGTATAATTGACCCTTAGGGTGCACGTGTACAGAGACTGGCAATATGCTCTAAAGAGTGTAATTTTTAACTCTTTTGTACATCGTATAAACCTACGGGCCAGCATGTTACATCTTAACTGCCAATGCTCTGCGTTCTGGGTCCCAGGTACTTGAACCGTGTCACTGGTAAGCGCGACGCCCCCTAAGGTGACTGGTGGGACATAACATTTGTTACCCGCCTTAAAAACCAAGAGCTCACTCTTGGTTACATTGTACCGGAAACCATGGGCCACCCGCATAGTCCTCACAGATACGGAGAAGCCTCCTCAGCGCACTGATCGATGGGCGCAGCAACACCATATCGTCCGCGTAGCTGATACTATTAATACTGTATCCATCAATGGAGCTTCCGATATTGGTGTTGCTGAGCTCACATATCAGTTGGTTTACATACAGGTTGAAAAGCTTAGGTGAGCTGCCTCACCCCGCATTCCAACCTGTATGCATCTGACAGGACACCTGCCCATTTTACAAAGTTGTACTAGTTGTTATACCAGTCCATCAACCAGATCCCAGACTAGTAGATAAGTTAACTATCCTGGAAAAATAACTGTGCCAAAAGCCGTCTTAAGGTCGCCACACTGGTACAGAAGAAGTTGACATTAAGATCCCTAGGCAGCCTATTGAAACTAAGTGCACTTCTTATTGAAAAACATTCCGCGTATAATTAGTCATTGCGCAAGGTACATTTAATATTGGTCGCTGACGTATTCCCATCAGATGCGTGCGATATGACAAATTAGCAACGAGTTCAGCGTCGACATTCTGTACAAATCTCACCGTGAACACAGGTGAGGTGAACGTGGAGTGAGCTGTCAATAGTGTCAATCCCTAGCATTACGTGGAATGACAGCTCTATTCAAGCTCACTTCACCTAAGTTTTCACAGTGAGATTTTTACAGAATAGACAGGCAGGACAGTCAATGTGGTCATTTGCGATACCCAATAGTAGGACTCATATCTCCAATATGACGTCTCATCTTGAGAGGAAGGAAGTGGTACCGTTTGCAGCGGTGCTCGTAATCAACTGAGTATTGCTGTGCCCTATAATCTAAATAACGTAGAAATTTTCTTTGGACGCATTCAATACGGCGTTCAATGTAGTATAATATAAATAACTAATATCATTGTAATTTTGTCCGCACAGGAACAACGAGAGTTTAAAAGAAAAAATAATTACATTGAAGAAAATGGGTCTTTCCGTTTCCGCAATAGCTAAGGAAACTGGAACGTCGGTTAGTATTAATATTAAGTTACGATTTCCTAGAAGAGCGGTAGCCGTCACGTAACGGCCGCAGTGACGGCTGGCATGACAATGATGACAGCGGGGTTAGACGTTACGGTGACAAAAAACGCTCTCTAGAAAAACCCACCAACTTACTTTCATAAAATAACTTTTCATTGATATCATTCGCGGGTAAATTGCGGACGCTATGTGGCACAACTATTTTCTTTAATGTCCTTCGGCAGTCATCGCATTTCCGAACACAAACGAATGCTATGAAAGCCCTAAAGGATGTTAAGTAAACCCTAAAGGAGCTCCTATTCAAAAGACTGACGATTTATACGCGACCCAGACTCATTGTCATATTAAGGAAACTCCTCCACATAATTGTCAGATTATGGGTCAGCACGACAAGGACATCAAGCTGAGCCGTCTATATATTAATCCGACGCGCTCGAGTATTTCAATGTGACGATACTTTTTGCATTTTCAAAAATCGGCCGTGAGTTTTGGTCGCGTCCAAATCGTCAATCTTTTGAATAGTCGCTTCTTTAGGGTTTGCTTAACATACCTTCTGAATATCTGAAGCGCTTGGATAAATTTCTTTTTTTCCCCATTTTCAACCCCTTCGTACGGCCACCCCCACCATGCAAACCGGCAGTCGGAACCGGCAATCGGAAATCGGTATTATGTATCAGCGATACATCATACTGATTTACAAATGAAAAGCAATTATTGCTCAATTGACAAGCAATTTTGCTATCGCTAGGTTTCTGCAAGATACGTAGGAAGCCTGCGGCAAATTAATATTCCTCCGTTATAAGAAACACGTGCCGCATGTACACTATCAATATCTGACGCGCTCGAGTAAATCCATGTGACAGTTTATTTATTTTTTTGCATTTTTGATAACCTACGTAGTCTGGTCATAAGTTTTGTCACATATGGAAAGTTAAATAACTGACACAATGAGTTACGCACTACAACTATTTATACATCAAATGAAAGGGTATAAAATATAGATTTACACCACATTAAAATTATTCGAATGTCCTCCTCTTGCTTCGAACAAGCCTGCAAGGCCAGTCATCAATCGAAGCACGCACGACGTTCATGGATGAGGGCCAATCCTCATGCCTGATAAAGTCGATTCCACGGGTCGTGAGCCAGTTTTGGTTACTTTTCGCGTTATGAGCCGGCGAAGAATCCTGCTGGAATACCCAGTGCTTGATTTCGAACATTGTTAGTGAAAGAGGTTCCACAATGTTTGTTAGGACTGTGTTTTGATATACAAGGGCACGGGTTTTCACTCCTTTTTCACAAAAAAAAAACACCTCCGTTGGACCCAAATAGGACACCGCTGGAGTCCGAACAGTACGAGGTCGACCGCTCCTTTATTTATCTTCTAATCTTGAATCTTCCCTGAATCTTTTGATAGTACGATAAATAAACCTCAGTGGAATTTTCAAATTGACCGCAACGATGCAATGCAATTACTGCGACTCTGTCTTCTTTGCGCGTCCACTCCATTTTAGAAAATGAACAAAATTCCAGAAACCGTTTGTTTTTATTTTCTTTAAATATTCAAATTTCTAATGGCCATAATATTTTCCTCGGCTTGCATTCTAAATTCGAAATTTTGCCTATGTGACAGAACTTATGGCCCGACTACGTATAGCCGCTCCCCCCACCGGTGAAAGTTATACATCATATAACCTTTTTCTGCTTTCTACCATCTAATCTTCAAAATCCAATACGTCCCCACGACGCTCGAGTAAATTCCAAAATCCCCTACCGGGCTCCCCTACTATAAGACTTGTTGTCAGACTTCTGACGACCCGTAACGACTGTCAAAGATCCACGATTGACAGCCTTAATTTATTAAGGCACCCACTGGCAAGCCCGGTTAAGAAGCCGACAACCTCCTAGATTGACCTGTGAGATGCCATTTCCCAAAAAAAAAAAAACATGGCATGCCATGGCCGAAATTCTGCCTGGAGATCTATTAATAATTATCAATCATCATTCTCCTGCCCTTATCTCAATTTATTTGGGGTCGGCGCAACATGTCTTTTTCTTCCACACTTCTCTATTAGTCGTCATCTCGGTAGTCGCTCCCTTTATAGCCATATCATCTTTCACACAGTCCATCCATCGTTCATCATCCAGTCTATTATCAATATTTAGCAAAAACATATTACACATTGGGTACTTAATTGATAGGGACAATATTATGAAACAAAAATTGTAGACGGTCAAATGAATTCTTGTCGAAATATACATGCTTTTCACTAGGCTACATGATGTACTTTAAAGTTTACTTACTTTCAATATAACAGAACTTTTTCTTTTAAAAGTCTGTAATATCCGTTTTTTTTCCAGATAACATATATTAACGCATTTTTACATCGCTATAACCGTGACGTCAAAACATACCGTGGATCTACCACTCTAGGACGAGAACAGACTGTGATAGAAAGTGATTCAGAACAGACTGTGACAGAAAGTGATTCAGAACAGACTGTGACAGAAAGTGATTCAGACCAGACTGTGATAGAAAGTGATTCAGAACAGAATTACTATAATAACACTGAGGCTAGTACAGAAGTCGAGGCTTGCTCTGCGACTGTCAGACGGCGGACGTGTCAAGCTGGTCCTGAACACAAACTCAAGAGAAAGCCTGAAAGAACTCTGGATATAGGGAAGAAAATAAGGTAATTTGGTATTTTCATCAATAACCAGCTTCTGGACGCGGCTTCGCTCGCGTTGATGTCGTATATTATCCCACAGGGACGTGCTACCGGGATAAAAAGTATCCTATTTCCTAAACCAGGTCATGGCCTATCCGTATACCTATAATCCAAATCCAGTCGTTAAAGCGTGAAAGGTAACAGACCGACAGAAAGATAATAAATGCAAAAGGAAAAAACAGAACCCTTATAGGATCACTCGTGTGTCTGTCCGTCTGTCACAGCCAATTTGCTCCGTAATGACTGTCAAAGATCCACGAATCACAACCGAGACCAACGGTTTAAAGTGTTTTCTGAGGCACGGAGGAGTCTCGGTATGTAAAGATGGTCACCCAACCGCGGACCGACCCCGGTAAGAGTAGCTTAACCTGATGGATGGACGTGTGCGGCTGTTATTACTTAGATACGAGCTACCTTTAAATGATTAAGTATTTTATTTCAGCAAGCATACAGCGCGCCAAAACGAATTAAGACAACAAATAATAGCACTAAAGCAAGATGGAATGGCTAATAGCCGAATAGCTTACCTGTTAGACACTACAGTGAGTATGAATCAATTTATTTCAAGGACCAACATTAGCGCTTGTTTTGTAAGAGACGGTAACAGTTTTGTACGGAACCCTTATGCTTTGGTAAAGCTACGGTTTCTTAGAAGAGCGGTGGCCGTCACTAACGGCCGCAGTGATGGCAAAGATTTAAATCGTTAGATTCGCCCTACCGCGTCAAAAGATAATCGCATTTCTGTTTTGTTTTGACACCTCTGACATGCAATGACGCAGTGACTTCACTTGATTTGTCATGGAAACGCTGTTTAATATGGTTGAGCTCACTCTTGTCAGTATAGACATTTTTTCTTGTGACTAAGTACGGTGAGGACAAATTAGCAATTTAAATCTTTGAGGGGCGGGGTTTGACGTAATGTCATATACTGGTGAAAATGACAGATTTTCATGACGGCCGTTACAATATGATGGAACCGCTTTAGAGCGATGCCACACGGGCGTTGCCAATGCGTTGCGTCGGCGCCGCGACGCCAGAGCGGTGACGCTCCGTAGTTCTGCATATAAATTTGAGCGTCATGCCACACGGTGCGTTAAAACGATGTGTGGCGTCGGACAAGGGGCCAGGGAGACAAAGCGGGGAGGGGTCCTGCGGTGAGACAACGGAGCGCAGCGCAATATTTTTTAGGGTTCCGTATCTCAAAAGCAAAAACGGAACCCTTATAGGATCACTCATTTGTCTGTTAGTTTGTCACAGCCAATTTGCTCCGAATCTAATAGACCGATTAAGTTGAAATTTGGTACCGTATGTATTTCTGTGACCCAAACACGGACGTGTAATGAAAATAATGAATTTTGAATATGGGGGTCAATTTTGGGGGGCAAATAAGAAAATTAAAAATAAAATATTTGCCAACTGTACTGTGCGATATATCAAATGAATGAGGACTTACTGTGAGGGCCTCAAATATATATTTTTTTTATAATTTTAAAATAAACTGTTTTAAAGCTATTTAAGAAAATTTACCATTACCCCCTGTATCTCCGAAACTACTGAGCTTAAAAATTTAAAAAAAATACAGAAAATAATCCTATAGCTATAGATTACAGGAAAACCTATAAGCAGTATATGGTCTTAAAATAATATGGTAAATCTCTCAATATTGGTTGGTTGAATCCTTTTCGTTTAACTATGGACATTTGTAGTTGGAATGTATGGGAGAACATGTTTTTCAACTACAATGTTACGTTTGTTCTTGGGATAAATTCACCCCAACTACGGAACTCTTCATTGTGCGTGGCCCGACACGCACTTGACCGGTTCTTTAGAATATCGAAGGTATCACTGCGCTGCGATGCAACGCATTGGTAACGCCCGTGTGGCATCGCTCTTAGTGGAGACTCAAGCTTTAGTGTATAGATGCCAGCACATCAAGCTACTATATTCTGTCTAATTTTTTTAATAGATTTTCAAGGTTATCGCTAAAGCATTAGGTTTAAGTTTGATTGGGAAAATTTGACAGTTTGGTCTGTATAAGACCGATTCGCACTTGTCCTTTTTTTTTAATAACAATATCACTCCTGTATTCCTGGAAGGGTTAGCCCGTTGTACACGCACGGTTTTTTTTTCCTTTAATCTTTTGACCGCTTGTATCGCATTTATGCGACTCATATTTCCGTGCCCCTACCGCTCGTGTCGTATTTCTGCGACAGAGAACATGCATCTTTTTCGTTCTATTTTCGTCCTATTAACTGCGTGGTACAACTAAAACCATTATTAAATAGAGATATTATTTACAACAATTACTTAAAATTATGTCGCGTAGCTCTAAGTATTGAAAAAGCTTAAACAAAAATAAGTCATTGGCAGTTTGGACTTTTCTTCGGTGCCTATCGCGCGCGTCGCGTAATATGACCATAGAGATGGGATACAATGCCATGCGCATTTTAAAAACGAAATCACAATCAGGTATAATGCATCATTTAGCATAGAATAAACAGTGTCTTACGAAATAAAGTTTATTTAACATTTTGCCTTGTGTTATTAATTCTTTTCCTTATAATTCATAAGAAAAATATTCCTCATGGTCTTTGTATAATGACAACATTAGACATTAGTTCCCTCAGATTGTGATTCGAAGAAAGTGATTAGGGTGGTTAATTTAAGGCTGATTTAAAATAAAATCATAAAATACTTTTTGACTATTTTTTAATCGATACAAAGATTACTCCTTATTTATTGTAGGTATTATTTTATTAATTTGGCGCGCTAGGGCAAGGCAATGGAGTTGTTTCCCCGAAGCTTCGCCGCAAGGTGGCGCTGTACGTTTGTGTAACAAACATACAGCGGTCAAAGTTTTTGAATGTTTTTTTTTTTTTTCATTTATTTGTGTTGCTTCACAATGTATTCTACCTGGCGGATCACCCAGATGAAGGCGTAGTTGATAAAAAGCGGAGTACCGCAATAAGGAAGAAAGCTAAACTTGTCGTAAGGTACATTATATTAGGTTGGGGAAAAAGTCTCTTCGCATTATAGTATGTATGAACTTGTAATGAAACTGAAAGAAACCTAATGAACCGTGTACTCATTTGTGATTCTTTATTACGACGTAATGAAACCGAACCATTTTTGAAGAAGCTGATAACTGGTGATGAAAAGTGGATCACGTATGACAAGAACATGCGAAAAAAGTCGTGGTCAAAGGCCGGTCAGGCTTCACAGACTGTGGCGAAACCCGGGTTAACTCGCAACAAGGTGATGCTGTGTGTGTGGAAGGGCATTATTCATTATGAGCTGTTACCACCAGGCAGGACCATCGATTCTGAACTCTACTGCGAACAACTGATGAGATTAAAGCAAGAAGTTGAGAGAAAGCGGCCGGAATTAATCAACAGAAGGGGTGTGGTTTTTCATCATGATAACGCTAGACCTCACACATCTTTAACCACTCAGCAAAAATTAAGAGAGTTTGGCTGGGAGGTGTTAATTCATCCGCCGTATAGACCTGACCTTGCACCTTCAGATTTCCACCTGTTTCGGTCTCTTCAGAATTCTTTAGGCAGTATCAGGTTAACATCACGAGAGGACTGTCAAAACCACTTGTCGCGGTATTTTGACCAGAAGTCCCAAAATTTCTATAGCAATGGGATCATGTCCCTACCTATAAGATGGCAAAAAGTTATCGAACAAAATGGTACCTACATACTTTAGTTAAATGTAAATAAACTATATTAAAAAATGTTTTGAATTTTCTTAAAAAATGCGAAGAAACTTTTTCCCCAACCTATTATTTAACATGTTATCGACTTTGAGCCGTATCCTGGACAATGTTATGGGTTTATAAGTTATAAAATGAACTTAACTTATTACTTTTTTCTTTTTAATGATACTAATGATTTTTTTTTTTAATCTCAATTTATTTAAGGGATTTTTGTACACATATGCGACGATGTCAATCCCATCGTGCTTTAACAAATACCTACTCACTCCTAAACTAAATAAACTAATACTAGCCACACAAAACTTAACTTAATCTAATTTATTATCTAATAAAAAGGTATATAATATTTTTGCTGCGTCAGAAGTAGGCTTAGCTAAAATACCGTGGAACATTCCAACATCCATTATCGACAATTTCAAAGAGTTAAGAAGTGCGTTCCTTTTGTTTGTATATCGGACACATTCTACCAACACATGTTGTGCATCCTCTAATTTACCACACACCTCACAGTTAGGAGAGTCCGATTTTCGCATGAGAAAAGCAAAGCTGTTTCGCGGAATATGTCCTGACCTCAAACGATGCGCAGCAACAATTTGGCAACGACTCATGTTCGACCCGGAGAACCAAGGTATATGAGGAGGCTCACTCTGTATACTTTTATACCAGATTCCTATCGTTTTTGATCTCTCATCAAAATGTACCTTCCAAGATAAATTGTTTATTTTTCTAAATTTACTTAACACTTCCGAATAACTTGGTAACACACCCCGTGTTTGTATACCTAAAATAACTGCTTCTTTAGCTAATCTGTCAGCCTCCTCATTACCCGAAAGTCCAACATGAGACGGCACCCACTGGATAACTAAATTTTTACCTGTTTGGTTAAAACCCTGAATTTGTTTCAAAATTGTGTATGCTATAGTTAAACCCTTTGAGCCATTATGAACACATTTAGAAATATGCTGTAAAGCGCTCTTACTGTCGGTACATATCACCACTTTATTCTCATTTAGTTCTAACACATATTTTAAAGCTTCAGAAATGGCAAATAGTTCAGCCGTCATAATGGAAATCTGATTATTCATTCTATAAGTTCTATGACACTTATTGGCTAAATCACAATATGCTGCGCCCACTCCATCTGATGTTTTGGACCCATCGGTGTATATGACATGCCAGCCAGTGTATTTTTCTCGTAGTTCTTTGAGAGTATTATACTTTAGAGAATAAATGTCATACTGTGATTTTGGAGCAGTGACACTAACTAAATTACATCTAATAATATCCTTAATATCTATTTTAGACACCCATGTCTCCAAAGTGAACATTGAGACTGGGTATGACGACGAAATCTCCTCAGTTCCCACCGTACTATGTGAAGCAACTAGTAGAGGTTTCCTCTTCCCATTCCAGTACCTATTCTCAATCATGCTACTCAGGTCTGAAACCAAACTTGCAGAAACATCATTAGTCCTGGATTGCAACTTTAAACAAAATTTTAAAGAGAGAAATTGTCTTCCTATTTGCAGAGGAGGTATACTCAACTCACTTTCCATGACGTGTATCGGAGTAGATTTAACAAAACCCCCAATTATTCTTAAAGCTAGATTTTGTAATTTGTCCAATTTATAAGTGTGGCTAATTGCAGAGTTATCGTACAAAAAACATCCGTAATCAATCCTACTCCTAATAACGGCCATATAAAGTCTACGCATGTATGTAGGATGAATACCCCATGACGGTCCTACCAGAACTTTGAGCAACTGGATTTTTTTTGTAAACTCTCATACACTTCGTTAATATGCTTCCCCCATCTTAAACATTTGTCCAGCCACATTCCTAAATATTTAATGTAGTCGACAGCTTCTAAAGCATTGTTGTTTACTCTAATATCAACTGAAAGTCTTCTGCGACCTCTGGTAAATAAACATAATTTTGATTTATTACTTGATAATTCCAATCCCAATGTGTCTATAGCGGAAACAAAAAAATCTAAAGCTCGCTGCATCTTATCAATACTGTCTTGCAATTGATTGTCATTGCAATATAGAACGAAATCGTCAGCGTATTGACTAATACAAACGTTATTAATGTTTTGGCAAATATTGGCCGTAATTATATTAAAGAGAAGGGGGGATAAAGGATCACCCTGTGCAATTCCCTTACCAGTCCATCTTACAAACTGTCTGTTGTTTTCGTTAGCTTTTATAGTGAGATGTCTTTCCTTTAAAAATTCCCAAATATAAGAACAAACATTTTTCCCAACTTTTAGATCATTTAGAATATATATAACCCGGTCAATCAGAACGTTATTATATGCTCCTTCTACATAAAAAAAAACACCTAAAGTTGGAGTATTTTTAGTAAAACCTATTTGTATTGTGGTAACTAGGCGGGCCAGATTATCATAACAAGAGTGATCTTTTCTAAAACCGGTTGTACAAGGAGATAGTATTTTATTGTATTCTATAAACCATTCCAGTCGCTTCAGAATCATGGAGTGAAATATTTTACACAGACAAGATATCAATGCGATTGGACGAAGCTTGCTATCGGAACCGCCGCTAGTTTTAGGAATCGGTACTATGTAAATATCTCGCCATTGATAAGGGACCGTTGATGTTTTAAAAATTAAATTATATATTTCGAGTAAATATTTTTTAGCAATAATGGGCAAATTAAAGATCATTGAATATGTAATATTTTCCATACCGGGAGAGGTATCCTTAGCTTTAAAGCAAGATTCCAATTCCTGTTTCGAAAACTCACAATTTAAAGGTGATTCATTATTATCGAAAACAGGAGTTGGAGTCATCACAAAATCTGGAGCCAATGAGCTCAGTAGTTCTTCTTTTTGTCTGTCCGATGAATAAGATCTCGTCTGCCTAAAACCTTTCATCCAACGCATTTTCCTCCACATGGCTGATGAAGTTGTAGTCTCATCAATACTGTCGCACAAATTATACCACGACTTAGACTTAGCTCGCCTTGTGATCCTTTGACTTTCATAAATTTTAACATAAAGTAAATCTAGATTTTGAGGGATAGGGTTTTTTCTAAAATTAGTTAAAGCTAAGCGTCGCTCGGCTACCACTTTAGAAAGTTGTTGGTTCCAATATTTTTTTGGTATAAAATTATTCGTTGGATTATTACATAGTTTTATGAATGGAATTGTTATATCTGCAGCTTTATTAATTTGAGTAGTAAGAAAGTCATACATACATTGAGCGTTTTGAGATGGCGGTGGACCCTTTAAAAAATATCTAGTAATAGTTTGACGGTAGCTAGTCCAATCTGCGTTTTTTAAATTTCGTTTTAAGGTAATGTTTACAGAGTCTTGATATTTAAAACAGATCTTGATAATCAGATGGTCACTCCCCAGGCTTTCACTACTAACACTCCAAGAACCATTAGTAGCTATGTCTGTGGTACAAAACGAAACGTCAGGAGCGGTTTTTTGTAAAAAACCATTCACGAGATCCATTCTCGTAGAATCACCATTATTTAATGAGATATAATTGTTTTCAATGGCAGCATCAAACAATTGTTTACCTCTAGAATCATTTTTATTGGACCAGCAAGCGTGTTGTCCATTAAAATCGCCCGCAATAACAGTATTTTTCGGAAATTTTGAAAATATATGTTCCCAATCTAATTGAGAAGTTCTCACAGAGGACGGACAGTAGACCGAAATTATATTAGAGATTAATTTACAATTAAGAATTTTAATATGTATTATTTCTATACCTGCATTAGCCACACTTATAGGAACAACAAAGGTTTTTAGAGATTTATGTGAAACAATCGCTACCCCTCCGTACGAGTCATATCTGTCCTTTCTATATACATTATACCCACTTATATTTATGTAGCTATCTGCATCCAACCACGTTTCGCTTAGAATAGCTATATGAATATTTTCTCGATTCAGTAATAGCTCTAAGTCAATTAATTTAGGCTTCAGACTCTGAGCGTTCCACTGGTATATGTTGATATTAGTAGTAATGTGAAAACTATCCATCGATAAATAAAATGCACAATTTACTAACAATGTCCCAATCCTTAAAATATGTAGCAACAAACACCATAATTTCTTCCAGGAATAACTTTATACCCTTTTTAACCTTTTGTTCTGATGAACAATCTGCCAACCATATTTCTTTAACCTTGTTATAAAACTTTCTCAATTTAGATAATTTTTCGGTTTTATTGGGGTTTTCTTCTATTATTTCTTTTTGATTTTTCTCTTTCTGTCCTTCCTGTTCATAATTTTTTTTTTGTATAGCCATTTGTTTGTTCTTTTCTTTTTTCTTCTTATTTTGTTTTTCCTTTTTTTTCTTATTTTGTTTGGATGTTATGCTAACTTCCTCTTCACTTTCACTAACTTCGAGCGAAGCACTTAAATCCATGTAGGTATTTATCGGATTAATTAATGGTTCTAGGGGTGTGAGGGAATCCTTGTAACTTCTAATATGAGAAGAAGAGGTAGTAGGAGGTGGTATTTCGTTACCTTCGATATTGACAGTAATAGCTTCATTACTTTTTTTAATTTGTTTCAAATATAAGTCCAGCGCTATCTTATAAGAACAGCTGTTTCTACTCATTACGTCCCTAATCATTCTCTCTTTAAGATACACTGGACAGCTTTTATGTAATGCCATGTGCGGGCCTTTGCAGTTAATACACGAGAACTCCTTAGTTTCACAATTATCATGTTCTTTTCCACACTTCGGACATTTTATTTTTTGGGTAGGACAAAAACGTTTCATGTGGCCATATTTCCAGCATCCTGAACATTGGGTGACAGGGAACAGATATGATTCAACTTTAAACCGATACCCATATCCAAATATATGTGAAGGTAATGTTGTTCCCTTAAAGGCGACGCGAATAGCTTCACAATTAATCCACTGCCCATTGTCATTTAATCTTTTAAGCCTTTTAACCGCACAAATATCTGCTTCACTTTCAAATAATTCCGCGAGTTCGTTCTCCGCTCCCTCAAGGTCAATATTTTTGACGATTCCATAAATAATACTTAATTGGTCTGTTCTTTGACATCTAAATTCTAATTCTTTAAACTTTTGGCAGTTAAGTATTTTGTTTGTATCTTCAATATTCTTTAATATAATTAATATTTTGTAAGGACTTTTATATTTGATTTTAAGGATATCATTTATATTTTGAGATTTAAATAATTTGGCCATACCAATCATTTTTGGAAGTACTGTCTTAGATGTGAGACATACCTCAAAATATTCTGCTTGTTGTGTATTATTTTCACAACTACCCACATTATCCTTAAGATTGTTATTGTGTAAATTACTGCGTAATCTTCTTTTCGCCTTCCTATTCACGGTAGTAAAACCATTATCCTCTTCGATAATTTCTTCGCTGTCTTCTCGCAGCCTTTTCTCAACATTTCTCTGTATTTCATTGTCTACATTCATCGTACTTCCTTCAATAGTTGATTCTTCCCTAATATTCTCCATCATCTCTTCATTTATAACACCTTTATCAGATATAATAGACTCAACACTCAAAGATCTTCCAAAACTATCCATTATCTAGATTATTAACTAACATGAGGGTGATTATAGAAATAAGTGACACGGAAAAATAAGTAAGACGTCCGCACGTCTAAGTCGTCAACGCGGCACTGATACTAATGATAAACAAGATGTAAAGACAGGTTGTAAGCTTTTTTACTATTATTAATAAAAATACATCATTAATAATAATTAATAGGTATGGTACCAATGTGTTGTCTTAGAAGTGGTCTCGTAGTCTGTTTCCTTGAAATGTTTCCCACATAACCTCGAAAATTCACTAGATTTTTTTAATTTACTTTCCTTTTTAAGTGCCTTTTACCACTTTCTTTTCATGCGAAAATTACTTGGGAATTTGCCAACGCCTATTTCTTTGCATCCAAAGGCTTCACAACGACCCATTATATTGATAAAAGTCACAAAAACACAAAATATAATAACGAATCCCGAGTCTTGAATGGCAGCCATCGCAACTGTGGCTTTGTGAGCTGGTGCATTGTCTTGGTGAAACAGCACTCCAGCTCGCAGTTGGCCGCGTCTTTTTTCCTTAATGGATTCCCGCAATCTTCTTATTTGGTCTGCGTAAAAAGAGCCAGAAATAGTGGCTCCCTTTCCTAAAAACTCCACCATAATTATTCCTTCAGCGTCCCAAAAAACGGACGCCATAATCTTTCCACTGAACTTGACACTTTGAATTTCTTCGGCGTCGGTAAGGAAGCTCGCTTCCAGGTCATTGATTGTTGTTTGGTTTCAGGATCAAAATGGTGAACCCAGGTCGTGTCCGTGGTAACGAAACGTGGCAAAATTTTTTCCTGATCTGCTGGGAACTATTCGAGATTCACTCTCGAAATGTCGACTTGTTTTTTCTTTTGCTCTTCGGTTAACATTCTCGGCACCCAACGCGCGGAGACCTTTTTCTTATGCAATTCATTCGTGAAGATTCTTTGAATACTGCCATATGAGATCCCAGTGACCTCAACTATATGTCTGATGGTAACTCTCCGATCTGCCAACACGACATCTTCGACTTTTTTCACATTATCTTCAGTGAGGGACGTGGATGGGCGTCCTTCGCGATGTTCATCTTCCGTGGATGTTCTGCCCAGTTTAAACTCCTTCACCCAGCGTGCAACTGTGGAATATGGAGGAGCAGAGTCCCCCAATGTTTCCAACAAGTCGGTGTGTATGTCTTTGGTAGACATTTTTTTCAAACAGAGGTATTTTATTACAGCTCTAATTTCGTTCTTCTCCATTTTGATGTTATTTCTTCGACTGTTCGTATTCAAATGAATGTAGCTCCCTTTTTTTTTGAATGGCATCTCGTAGTTGACCTAGAGGTTTTGGTTTTGTTTTGTTATTAGTAACTTAACTCGTTGTTGATTTTACTTCGATGGTCCTAGTTTATCATCTGTGACTTTGAGTTACGACTACATGTACGGCTATATGTAAGTGGGCACGCCCTTTATTACTGGAGGCTTTTATTTGGGTATAAAGTTCTGCTTACGTTTTTAGTTTTGTATTTTGTTTCTGCTTGAGTATAGTTTTCGATTTTTTTTTTTTGGTATATTGGCGTGTGCTAGCTTACTTATAGCAAATAATTTAATTTAATGTTTTGTATTGCGTAATGTACCTAAATTATTATGCGCAGTGTTATATAGAATCATTTTTTTTTTAACTGAACAGACAGCTGTGCTGCTGGGGAGTTTGTTGCGCCACTTCTTCTCCCCAGCTAAAGCACTAGGAAGTGGTGAAGGGCGGGCGTTTTGGGGGACTGTCTTATGTAATTTTGACGTTCAAAAAGTGCTGATTCTCAGCCTAGTTTGAATAAATGACTTTTGATTTTGATTTTGATTTAGAGGTCGAGACTACTTAACCGGACTATCCTGTGGCTGCCTTAAGAGAACTCAAAGCCTCCAGCCAGGGGCATAAAACTTACAGACTAAGCGACTACACGCTAAGGGCTCCCCCTGTGGGGAACGGGCCTCGGCTTAGGGCGTCGCTGGGGGGAGGACAGCAAGATGGGACAGGCTGGATCAGATTTGAATTATTATTGTCAGGGGAATTTAAAGCTACAGGCTCAGCTACGCCACCAGCTGGCACATCATACCCGAGCAAGGGACGGGGGGAGGACGATTATTACGGGGTCGTCGCGAGGGACCTCGGCGGCGAGGTCGGAATGTCGATTTGTTTTTGTTCCTACGGTCCCTACTGCTCTCCTGGAGAAGAGTTATGGGGTCGTCGGGATCTGAGAGGACAAGCCTGGGGCGGCGGACCTTACTAATACGAGAGGGGACATAGCTAGCCGCCTCGACAACCAGAGGGTTGCGATGGTTGGTGGCTGAGTCGAAGAAACGCTTGGAATTGCGTTTCAAGAACTGGGAGATGGTGGGAATATCGAGATCTACATGGAGGATTTCGTTCCGAACGAACTAAGGGGCTCCCGTTGCCTTTCGGAGGAAACGGTTTTGGAGGGCCTGCATCCTATGAATGAGGTGAGGTTTTGCGTGCGCAAACACTGAACCCGCATAGGTCATGATGGGGCGAATGCACGCTGTATAAATGCGCAATTTGCACCTAAGTGACAATTTGCTACGTGCATTCAGAACGGAGTGGAGTCTACCGAGAGCGAAAGCGGCGCGCGAACGCGCCTGCTTTATGTGCTCAGCGAAGGAGAGGTGGTGGTCGAGGGTCACACCGAGGTATTTGGCTCGCGTCTCCCAAGGGATCGGCTTGCCGAACATGGTGATCGGTCGGGGGGGGGAGTCGAGTGCGACGCGGTCTCAGAAAGAGGACCGCTTGACTCTTGTCGGGATTGACCTCGATTCTCCACTTCCTAAACCAGGCGCCGAGGTTATCGACTGCGGTTTGGAGAGTGTGAGATATCGGGTGTTGGTCCCTGCCCGAGTAGTAAATGGCCGTGTCGTCTGCGAACAGAGCTAACTGCGCCTTTTTACTTTTCGGGATATCGCTGGTGAACAGCGTGAAGATGAGGGGAGCGAGCACAGAGCCCTGAGGGACTCCTGCACGGATGGGATGGGGGGAGGATAGCGCTCTTTCTATGCGATAGCGAAAGGTGCGATTCGACAAAAAGTCTCGTAAGATGAGTACGAGACGATCCGGCACGCCAAGTTGGTAGAGCTTATATAATAAGCCGTTGTGCCAGACTTTGTCGAACGCTTTCGCTATATCAAAGAAGACAGCGCCCGTCATCAAACCACGTTGGAAGCCAACGCTTATGTGTTCGATGATGCGGTGGACCTGATGAAATGTAGCTCCCGGAAATCGTGGCCTATTTATGTGATTTTTTTATGCTAACCTAGTGGGTATATGAGCAAGCAAAAAAAAATTTATTTTTCTTATTATGTGCACTGGAACTACCCAATTATCATTACTTTTGGATCACCCCTGGTAAAAACACCAAACGTGATTATTTGTGTGACACTTTACTTGTGTGCGTGCGGCGACTTTACTGTAAACACGGACTTGTCGCCGCACTTCGAGGACAACAAATCGTGCGATCACTCCAGGTATTGTACGGCGGGGAGCGTGCGCTTTGTATGGACACGTTCACTCTGTCGCGCGTTCGGTTTATTTATACAATAGTTGGCTGACAAATCCGGCTGTTCGGCGTTTGGGCAAGGCGCGTAGGTACCGTTTGCATAAAAAAATCTGTGATTTATTGTAGTTTGAACATCGATCACTAATAAACAACTAGATGCACAATGCCATACAAAAATTCTCTTAAAACGGTCGCCAATTGTCTTTACCTACTTCTAGTTGAAATAAATATACGTTAATGTAAATTCAACCATAAGTGCAATGTTTAAAGTTGTATTCACAAAGCCGTTACGACCGGTGCTTGCTAGTCAGCATACATCAAAACAAATTCAACCTTACTTACAATGTTTTAAAATCAGAGTTACAGTGCGAAGAAAAAAAACAATAGATTTTACGACCGAGGCTCACCGCTAGGACAAAGGCATGAGTAGAGTCGAATTGTCCAATATTTTTTTGTTTATATTAGGTTGGGGAAAAAGTCTTTTCGCATTATAGTATGTATGAACTTGTAATAAAATCTCTTTGGCTATACTGTTTGTATCTGGCTGGTTTTGGTATCATTGAAAGTTTAAATTTTAAAGAACATAATTCCAAATTCAAATTAGGAAAATGTGTGATTTTCATTTGTTTTTCGTACCGTCAAGATGAGTGAATCTAATGAAGAAATTCGATACATTTTAAAATTTTACTACAAAAAAAGGTAAAAATGCAACGCAAGCCGCGAAAAAAATTTGCGATGTTTTGATGATGCGAGAGTAGCACAAATTTGGTTTAAGCGTTTTCAATCCGGAAATTTTGATGTCAAAGATGCACGTCGCTCTGGTCACCCTATTACGGATAAAATGGATGCCATTTTTGAAAAAGTGGAGCAAGATCGGCATATCAGTAGTTACGACGTAGCTGAAGAACTGGAAATTGACCACAAAACAGTTTTGGCGCATTTGAAAAAAACTGGGTACACAAAAAAGCTCGACATTTGGGTACCTCACGAGCTCACTGAAAGAAACCTAATGAACCGTGTACTCATTTGTGATTCTTTATTACGACGTAATGAAACCGAACCATTTTTGAAGAAGCTGATAACTGGTGATGAAAAGTGGATCACGTATCACAAGAACGTGCGAAAAAGGTCGTGGTCAAAGGCCGGTCAGGCTTCACAGACTGTGGCGAAACCCGGGTTAACTCGCAACAAGGTGATGCTGTGTGTGTGGTGGGATTGGAAGGGCATTATTCATTATGAGCTGTTACCACCAGGCAGGACCATCGATTCTGAACTCTACTGCGAACAACTGATGAGATTAAAGCAAGAAGTTGAGAGAAAGCGGCCGGAATTAATCAACAGAAGGGGTGTGGTTTTTCATCATGATAACGCTAGACCTCACACATCTTTAGCCACTCAGCAAAAATTAAGAGAGTTTGGCTGGGAGGTGTTAATGCATCCGCCGTATAGTCCTGACCTTGCACCTTCAGATTTCCACCTGTTTCGGTCTCGAAACAGGTGGAAATCTGAACGAGAGGATGAGAGGACTGCCAAAACCACTTGTCGCGGTATTTTGACCAGAAGTCCCAAAATTTCTATAGCAATGGGATCATGTCCCTACCTACAAGATGGCAAAAAGTTATCGAACAAACTGGTACCTACATACTTTAGTTAGATGTAAATAAACTATATTAAAAAAAGTTTTGAATTTTCTTAAAAAAATGCGAAGAAACTTTTTCCCCAACCTATTATATTATTATAAAGGTATTTTTTTAAAGCTTGTTAAGCTTAATGTGTTAAAAAAGTGTACGTAATAAAACACATTTTATTCTCTTCTTTGGTGTATATGTGTAATCATTATATTATAATTTACCTGATTGGATCGATCACTAATAAAGAACTAGATACACAATCAGCGCAAAAAAAGTCCTTACCGAATGAATGCCCACTTGGACGGGTACGTTTGAATTACATTAGCGTATATTTATTTCAACTACAATTACGTAAACACAATTGGCGACGAGAACTTTTGCATGGGATTGTGTTACTATAATATTTATAGAAACAGTAAACAAAAAAAAAAAAAAAAAATCATAAGTAACTTTAATAATAATAAAAAAAGAAACAATAGCGTCTCTACAAATGGAACAGAATCAACGCACATAACCCGAACAATTTAAGCGGGCATGCGATAGTATGATTACTACGTTTACTGAGAGTCTTTACAATTGAGATGCTTTATAACTCCTCCTGTTTATTACGACTTAATTAAAAAAATGTTTTTACGACGATTTCCTGAGAAAATATTAGTATTTACAATACAGTGATAACAATTATATATTGATAATATTAATAGTTACCGAAAATATGAAACTCCATCTTTTTTTTGCGTCCTGGAAGTGTGATTTTCGCACTTTTTAAACGAGCACTGTGTCATGCTTACTGTCGGATCGTTCAAATGCTACTAGAGTAAAAGTAAACCAAAATGTTAAATTTGGTGGACTTTCGGTGAGGACATTTTTTGCCGCTGATTGTGTATCTAGTTGTTTATTAGAGATCGATGAGTTTGAAACAAAAAAAAAAACTTGACTGCGAAGATGCTTTTTCGTTGACATTTTGTTGATCATGCTTTTGCGGTGAAATCGACGGGTGGTCCCACTTTCATAAGGGGCGTTCAGTTTTAGAATGGTTTATCTATAATAAGGCAAAACACATATTCGCTAGAATGAAACTGACAGATGTCAAGAACGCATTCTCTCGACGACGGCCGAAGTGTAAAGCCCATGTAACAGGGCGTTTTTTTTTTTTTTTTTAAATAATTTAATTAATATACTTTTTTTCTTTTTAGCGAAATACAGTTCGCAAATGGTGGAATCGCTGGTGCAGTGACGGTCATACCAATCGTATACGTACGAAAAAAAAAAGGAAAACAACGGCTCTAGAAGACCAACTCCTAATAGAGCGGGTGACTCAAGAACAAACTGTGCATACGCCTTCTCTGGCTAAGGAACTAGGCATTAGTACAAAGTAATAATACGGGATCAAATTAAATTAGCTGGTGGAACTTCACATGCGAGATGGGTATCGATATCTAATGTCGATAAAACAAAACATACAGTGTCCGGTAAAGAATTGGGAAAAGGCTAGGCAGAATGAATGAACTGTGGGACTAAACCTGAAAACGCGAAAAAAAGAAAAAACAGATATTCAGTACATTTATGTTCGCATAATTCGTCAAAATGTACTAACCAGCTGATTTCTTTTTTCGCTATTTCAGGTTTGGTCCCATAGTAAAGTTGTTCATAATGATGAGTACAATGACCCCTTAAAAGGTTGCCACTGTTTACACTTACACCCTGTATATATTTTTTGTATTTTTTTAGAACGGCCAGAAGGTCTATTATATGCTATTTCAAGGTTATCCGTTCTTTATCGGAGGGCCTGTATAAACCGCGAAGCACTCACAGTGTAGGGTTATGTAGTTGATAATAGGGATGATGCCTGGGTAAGAAAAAATAAATTCTATTTAGTCCGTCAGTTAGATAATAAAAAAATATTAGACACGTATTTTTTGCTTTATCATATTAATAAAAAATGACTTAGATAACTTGCATTAAAGTTCGGGAGTGGGGGCTTGCTACGTCACTTCTACGTATAAAATGTACAAAGACGTGACGTCATGCCACATTTTAACTCAATGTATAGCCGTAATCTTTTGATTACGTAGAAAAAGAAAATATACGTGTCCAATATATTTTAATAATCTACATGACGGACAAAAAATCATTTTTTAGTCATCATCCCTATTTACGCACAGTAATGATTTTATCGACCGCAAAAATAAGTTTGTATTTCAGGGTTCATTGAAAAACAAAGTTATTTCTGCGTTTGTAACCAAAAATATCGCATATCTTAAAAAGTATTAACTTAAATAGTAGTTCTATTTAAGTTAATATGCTATATTTTCGGTATATATGATATGCGATATTTTCAGTTAACTTAGAAATAACTTAGAAACATCATAATCTCTTTAATTAGCGCGCACAGAATACACTTTCTTTCCAATTTTCATTGATATACCTAGTGCAAATAGTCTCAGTGTGTGTTCCCTTCCACATATAACCCGTCTGTCTTCAAAGCAACAGTGAACAGGCATCTTCTGCGCACGCTCGTTCCATCATAGACCTTATCTTTCCGTCAGGCGTGATTGAAGTCAAGGACAGGCCCAGTCAGCATTAAAAGAATGAGTAAAATGGCTGTTCCGTTTTTGCCAGTTGGCTATATCCCTAAGAAAGATTATCTAAACCACACTGACAGAAGTAACAGCGGCCGTTGGTCCCGTACCTAATCAGCAATAAGTACTGGGATTTAACGTCATTAGATATTCATTATACCTACATTCACACACCCACCACACATATCACCACACACATGCTACCCCCATTGTAATCGAAAAAAAATTTTTTTCTTTGTTCATTATTTATTTGCCATTTTTTATTTATTTTTTCATTTTTAACCTATTTTATTTCAATTTTATGTCAAAAGTATAGTAACAATGAAGTATAAATTGTATCAAGACTAAGCCCATATACAGGGTGTCCGGTAATGAATGGATAACCTTGAAATGTCTTATAGTATAACTTATGGCCGTTCAGAAAAAAAATTGAAACAAAATATATCATAAGTAGTACCTAAGTTATGATTTTTTTAAAAGAAAGGTCTAATTTTTTTTACCTTGTTTTACTTTTATGAACACTACGATCAGAAATGAATGGATTCCATCGGTTTGTTGTTATTTTATTATTATACACGAACTATGCTAATAGATAAACAGTCAATAGTATGACTAGCTATTGCACTTTTTTATTAAAAAATTAGCAAATTAATTAATTTTAGAAAAACTTTGCAAAATTTATTTTTTAAACTATGTTTAAACATCTTGGGTATAAAAAAAATGTATGAATACATGAGTGGCCAATAATTTTAAAATAATGTCACTTTCAAGTAGATTTTATAATGGTACAATTCATAAATGTATCTACAATAAATAGTGAATTATTGCCATTAATGTAGAAAAGGAGAAAATTTTACCAAATGTCAAAAGTAATGTAGGAACTTTTTTTAAATTAAATTGCTTCTGACCACTGAAGATTAATCAAAAATACATTTGACGAAGATTGCCTGGTAGTGGTGTCGGTGGTACAAGCAGTGGAAGAATCGCTCGTCTTGATGTAGAAGAAGCCGTGCTTGAGGAAGTCGAAAACGATCCTTCTACCTCTACACGAACAATAGCTCGACGCACAGGTATCGGAAAATCGACCGTGCACGATATTTTGAAAAAAAATAAATTCCACCCTTACCACGTTACACGCGTGCAAACTCTCCAACCAAGAGATTATGCAGCTAGATTGCGTTTTTGCCGACAAATGCTGGCAAAAATCGAAGAAGACCCGCAATTTTTTAATAAAATTCTGTGGAGCGACGAGTCAACATTCAAAAGAGAATCTTCATAATTTACACGGTTGGGAATTAGAAAATCCCCATCTTATGCGTGAAGATAGATCCCAATACCAATTTAAAATCAATTATTGGACTGGAATATTAAGTGGAATAATAATCGGGCCATTTGAATTACCGGGGAATTTAACAGGGCAAAGTTATTTGGAGTTTCTTCAAAATGATCTCCCCAATTTATTAGAAGAAGTGCCCGAGGAGCTGAGGGAGTCATATTGGTTGCAAAATGACGGCTGTCCTGCGCATTATGCTGTATCTGTTCGTGCATTTTTAAATAACACGTACCCAGATAGATGGATCGGGCGGCTAGGGCCAATTTTGTGGCCTCCACGTTCACCGGACCTAAATCCATTGGATTTTTTTTATTGGGGCTGCCTTAAAGAGGAAGTATACTGTAAGCCTATAAGGTCTTTAGAAGAATTAAGAAGACGAGTCAGAGCAGCCGCATCAAAAATTAGTGAACGACGGTACACAAGACTGCTCCGTAGATCATTTATTCGTAGATGTAGGGCCTGCATAAGAGTGGGAGGCCGGCAGTTTGAACATTTATTATAAACGAATGATAATAAAGTGTTGTTTATGTTAAATGTTGTTTTTTATTAATCCCCAAAGTTCAGGTACAATTAAATTTAAAAAATGTTCCCATATTACAAATTTTGATATTTAGTAAAATTTTCTCCTTTTCTACATTAATCGCAATAATTCACTATTTATTGTAGATACATTTATGAATTGTACCATTATAAAATCTACTTGAAAGTGACATTATTTTAAAATTATTGGCCACTCATGTATTCATACATTTTTTTTATACCCAAGATGTTTAAACATAGTTTAAAAAATAAATTTTGCAAAGTTTTTCTAAAATTAATTAATTTGCTAATTTTTTAATAAAAAAGTGCAATAGCTAGTCATACTATTGACTGTTTATCTATTAGCATAGTTCGTGTATAATAATAAAATAACAACAAACCGATGGAATCCATTCATTTCTGATCGTAGTGTTCATAAAAGTAAAACAAGGTAAAAAAAATTAGACCTTTCTTTTAAAAAAATCATAACTTAGGTACTACTTATGATATATTTTGTTTCAATTTTTTTTCTGAACGGCCATAAGTTATACTATAAGACATTTCAAGGTTATCCATTCATTACCGGACACCCTGTATATACGTATACTGATCCATGTAACTGGAGAACCTCGACCCACGTCATACAGGATGCCCTAGTTCAGGGGTCGAGACCTCATTGATGTAACGAACGCTGAAGTTTTGAAATAAATTACTTACTTACTTATTATTCGACACCCGTCTGTGAAGTTTTGCCAGCTAATTTAATCTGACCCTTTACATTAAAAAGCAAGGTTGAATATAACTGGTGAAACGCAAATACCTATATAAATAATTTCTTTTCTTCTAGTTGTGTAAGACTCAGACTAAAGGAAGCAGGGTTTAAATTCAAACAAAGGAAGGCCATCGTACCGCTGAGATCGGGCCGGAGTCATAAGTAATTCAATTATTTATTTACAGTACCACAACGTTCAAAGGTTCCATCGTTAACTTCGGACAAACCGAAATATAGCGAATAAAATGTGAGCGACCAACAGAAATTGATTTATATTCCCACCTAAATGATTATAGAATGACGCACTAATTCCGTCACTCCCTTATTGAACCAGTCACAATTCGGCAAAGTTCGGTTTTTCCGAAGATAAACGATGGAACCTTTGAACGTTGTTGTACCGTAAAGGTTCCATACATTTGAACGTGTCCAAAATTACAGTGATCTTTATTTCCATTACTATAAGATTGCTGTTGGATTGCTACTGTCAAAGGTAAAATAACTCTGAATGTATGTACCTCGGCGTTCATATGCCACATGGAGCTTGACAGCCGGTTCATAAATTGAGAATTAGAAGTTGAGAACTAAACTCTAGCATTACTTAAGATGCAAGACCGCGAAATTCAAAATTTCTTTGCAAAATTATACATTAGAATCATCAATAAAACTCGGTTAGAATTGGCCTCAAATGTCAGGATTACTATTTTTTAATAGAGTAATTTGAAGTTAGAGAGTTGTATTGATGATTTTAATGATTAATTTATTCTGTAAACACATACTTGTTACGGTCGCGAATCGTATTCTGATCAACATACATAATACTGATTGGTAAATTGTAAAGAACGTAAGAAAATTTGAATTTCGCGGGCTACCATTGCGCTTGACAAGTGTTCAGTTCTCCTTCAAATTGTCACTTTACAGACCATTGGGGCATATTACACTATCAATATTTATCGTGATCCAAGTATTATCAATAGCAAGATCGCAATATAGAAGCGAGCTTTTTAACTGTCAATATTATCACGTCAGTATGCTGTTGAGTAGTAGGTATAGTCGTGTTTCGTTTATGAAAATAGAATATAGAATAATGGATAATAAAAGAAAGGCAGCTATAGCTTTATTAGTCGCGTTCTCGTTAAAAAGTAAACGTTGTCGAAAGTGTAGGGTGAAAAACTGGATTTTAAAACGAAGCCAATTGAATATTACGCAAGAAATGCTCTTAAGCGACGATATGGACGATTAGGTACTCTAATTATTTTAGAATGAGTGGACTTGTTTGAGAAGCTATTAACTTTGGTTTCACCGTATATTACTAAACAAAACACACCTAAGACAAGCCATATCGCCGAGAGCAAAACTTGCCGTAATACTCGTAATGCGGTACGTTTAATCTGGCAGAAGTTTTAAGTGTATGTGACAATAATATCACGATGCGTTTTCTCTGTCAATATTATTGAAGCCACACCTCTTAGTATCGCGGATTTGAAAATTATCTAGAAATACTGCAATATTATCACGATACTGTGATACGAATTAATATCAAACCACAGTGATCTTTATTGTCGATGCTATAAGGTTGGTTTTATGTTGCTACAATTGACAAGTCTGTCAAAACCACTGATCTTTATTGTCGATCACATAAGGTTGCTTTTGGGTTGCTACCATTGACAAGTTTGTCAAAACCACAGTAATCTTTACTGTCGATGTAATAAGGTTGCTTTTGGATTGCTGTTGTCAGAGGTAAAATTACTGTGAACGGTCTGTAGAAACGGTGCGTGTGTGTAAAAAGACACAGTAACACAGCACACATATGCATATGAGTGACAGAGTCAGAGAGTAAGAGACGAGGTTCTACGAAGCTGAACTTGATCTAAAATGTTGTGTTATATTACATGAGGTCGGAATAGGTACCTACAGTATAAATATATAAACTTCGTGGAAGGAAGTAACAAGAGTGAATAACACCTCCTTTAAAATCCCGGAATCATATACACGACGATTAAATCTCGGGATTTAAGAAATTGCGAATTATTTATTGCACCTCGAATACATTCGTAAAAAATTAAATGTTTATAATAAATAATTTGCAATTTCTAAAATCCCAAGATTTAATCGTCATATTTATGATTCCGGGATTTTATAGGAGCTACTATCTACTCTTGTTACTTCTTTTCACGAAGTTTAGGTATTTATACTGTACCTACCTATTGTGATCTCTGCATTTTAGCGAGCGAGTGCTGTTTTAGTATAACTGTTATTGTTCAAATATTATGTAAAGTGAAAAAAATGATTTTATTTCTGTAAGTAGATTTGTACAAACACTTTTACACGTCAATCATATCATTTTAAACTATACGAGGGCGGCGTTTCCTATCTGGCTCCTCTGAGAAGAAAGGCCGAAACAAACTCGGAGGTCACAGTCTCTTTTAAAGTCCAGACATAATCTTGGTCAGATCATATCGAGCGTTCACGGGCTATTTGTATTAAGCGACATCCTGGCCGATATTGAGTTATAATCATATCTACCTGCATCAAAATGTGAAAAAAGTAAAAATCGGAGATAGACACTATTGATTCTTAACCGTCAATAGGCCACTTTTTCGTAAAAATTTTGATACCTTTTTACAAAATTCTTTTTTCCGAATGATGAAACTTTGAAATGCTCTCCTGTAAAGTTCCAAACATGTCGCTTAATACAAATAGCCCGTGCACCCTCGATATGAAGACGATAAGGAAATTTATTGTTCAGCTACCAATTTAAATTATCCTTATATTCAATATAACTTATCAAGTTTTTCTAACTGAACAGACAGCTGTGCTGCTGGAAAGTTTGTTGCGCCACTTCGTCTCCCCAGCTAAAGCACTAGGAAGTGGTGAAAACGGGCGTGCCGGGGGACTGTCGCATGTAATTTTGACGCTCATAAAGGGCTGATTCTCAGCCTAGTTTGAATAAATTACAGCACAACTAATTTCTTAAAGTGCCTCGGCAATCATTGCATTTCCGAATATAAACGAATGCTAATTTCTACTTTATTATTGTTTTGTTTTGATTTGAAAAATAATAAAGTACTTAATTCTGAATTCAAATTATTATACACGGTAAATCTAATAATTGATGGACATGGAAATTAGCATTCGTTTATATTCGGAAATGCGATGATTGCCGAGGGACATTAAGAAAATAATTGTACTGTAATTGCTTTTGATTCAAATAACAATTGTCATTCTTCATTCTTCAACAGTTCTATGAAATAGCTATAACACGGCAAATTGACGTACGGTGTCAATTTGCTTATCAAATAATTTCTTTGAGTGTATTACTAAAAATATGATTTTATTTTGTAGGGTTGATGACGTTACCAAACAACAAATAATATCCATGAAACACAATGGTGTTCCAGTCACCGACATTGCTAACCAATTCCGAGTTACAGTAAGTTTTATTTCATCCTACTTCTATACTAATACTAGGTTTGTCCGCGTGGAGGTCGGAAATTAGACCACGGAACGTACTACCGGGATAAAAAGTATCCTATGTCCTAATCCAGGTTATGGTCGTCCCATGTGCTAAATTTCACCCGTTCAGCCGTTTGAGCGTGAAAGCGTAACAAACAAACTCACTTTCGCATTTGTAATATGTATTAGTTAGGATTAGGATTACAAAGAAGTAAAATTTGTGAATTTGTATGTAGGGGGTAATCTTCGGAACTGCTGATCCGATTCCAAAGATTCTTTTACTAATGGGAAGCTACAGTAATTGCCGAGTGTCATATAATACAGTGTGATTCAAAATACCCCTGTTATACCGAAAACATTGTATTGTTTAATACACTAATAGTTATTCTGGAAGGTCGCCATGGTCATATCTCAACTTTAAATAATTTCGGTTTTCTCTTACAAAATACAAATAATATTTTAATTTTGCTATGTCGTAGCAAACCTAGATAGGCGGAGCCAAATAAATCAATGACCGCAGGCCGTAGGTATGTAGGTATTGGCGCGTCCTTTGACCTGGCGACCTGTTGCCTCATCGCGCGAGTGAAATGATCAGTACGGTAATAGTCTGTAATAAGTCTGTACATACCATTTTCCTTTTCAAATCCTGCGCAGCTTTACACACGTAGGTACACGTAAGTACACTCATAGTTTTAGCACATGAACATATTATTCACAATAAGGACAACAAACACAAAAGGTACACAGAACTTAGACAGTTGTCTTGCTGCTGCAAGATTACCGTCAGTCGCACCTACACACATTATCATGTCATAATATTCATTGTTCGCATATTCGGTCATGATTCCTCGCAAAATTCACTGCAATCCAACGCGAAACTAGACGACGAGCATCCAGCTCGAAAGAATGAAGTGAACTAGCGAAATAAATGCCTAATTACTTAACTAGCCTACAATAATAAAAATGTACACAATTTTAGGGATCAATAAGATATTAAGTGAATTCCGATAATAAATAGGTACTATTTTTAAAATAAAATATTGTACCTAGTGATAGCAGTGCACCTACATTTTGCTTACGGTATTTCTGTCCCATGATGTGATAAGCGGCCAGTTAAAATTGTATTATCGAGGTTGACTAGTATTTGTAGCATTAATTACAAATCTTAGTGGTTTACCTATTTTCTGTATTTTTTAAATGATAAAGAAATAAAATACATTGCCATAATTATGAAACAAATCTAATTCCAAAATAATCGAATACAGTATCCAAAAACCCCAAAAAGATTGCCCGGTCTTAGAATAGAATCGCGTTATTATTACACATGTACGGAATCTTTTAGTGATTTCCTTTCCAAGGTGGCGGCACGCCAAAAGATTTTTGTAAGCTGAAATGATTTTGAATCTTATTTTTATGATTAAATAACATTCAAAATCATTTCAGTTTAAAAAATCTTTCGGATTTGAAGCATTCTTCAACCGATGCCGATATCCAATAAGAAAGCCGGAAGCAATGGGCGTGCAGTATAGTGTAGGAAATTGCAAGATATTGGTGGCATTTCTACCAATCGGAGGATTAAAACTGCAATTAATTCTTATCAAAATGTATTTCACCAAAGAGTAACGAAAACAGTTAGGTCGTTCGATATCTTACTTTTGAGGATAGATACCTGTTAAACAAATGGAATTAATTTTCATAGGGAGCTAATATTTATTTTATTAAACTTTTTACTAGGTATTTGTATTTTATAAAAGCCTTGTAGTTGGGTTTAAACTGCAGTTTTATGCAGATGTATGTAGCTACGTCTACTTCTACTCTGCGTAGGTATTTCGCATATCATACTGGTATTCAAGACTTAATTCAATCTTGAAAAAAAAAATCAACTTGCCTCTCTGATGCAAGAAAATTATAGGCTTTTTACTATTATGTGTTAAGTGTCTTATCTGACGCATTCATCCCTATATCAAAGAAGAGAGAATAGAGGTCAACCAAATTTAGGGTTGACGCCATCAAAAATATGAAGAAAACTTTGACATGTCGAAAGCATTCAAAAACTTTAATGAACATTGTTGGGGACTTCATCTAATGATTAATAATGCACAACAGAATATGGGGCCGCTGGATCAAAAGAGGTATTCTGAGTCACCCTGTATATTATATGTTGAAACAAGAAAGGGGTTTGAACCGTTTAGGCCTCGTCCCGGTTCGCCATTTTGATTATTTTTCAAAATGGCGTCGCCCTATAATACCTATATATATATATGGATAGGGGGCATATAGACAAACAAGAAATGCCTTTGATATAATGTCTTAAACTGTTACATTACCGAGATAAATAGAGTTAAAGATAGCTTTAACCTTTTCACCGCCACGACTTCATTAGAAGCTCTTCATTTAGCTATGTTATAAAAATAAAATTTACTGTATTTAACAGGGTTTTTTTCATTTTATTATTTAATATAGCACTGTCTAATACCCTGTTTTTTTTTTATTTTTCCACTCAAAAGAAGCCCTTATTTGTCTTTAACATTTTTAATGTCCCCAGGACGCCAAAGACTTCATATATGTATAGTCGGCTAGTGATGTGACGCGAAAGTTATCACTGTTTGATTTCACCTGTTGAAATATTTATAAATATTATTATCGAAAACAATTTGAGGCCAGTAAAAATATGAATTTAGTTACCTATTTTATAACAAAGGGAAAATAGACTAATTTCGACCTTCAGATGGGTGCCGACTCGGAATTAAATAGTTATTAGCAATTCTTGTCGATAATTATATTCTCCCATATCTACAAAAAAATTGGTTGTCAGTGCCCCGGGCGCCACGGACTATTATAGAAGTCGTTCTGTGACGTCAGAAACGTACGGCTGTCAAGGTCACTTTGGCATAGTGCAGTGAAGACTGCAGGTAGGTACTAATCAGATTGTTTCACTTTGCTTGTAAAAATAGGTACCATTCTATTTTACTAATAGTAATAAATTAACAAATAGGTAGTGAAAATTAATGAAGAACTGGATTCGGATGAGCTTTTAATGTTAGGTATTAAAAGGTGTTGAATCGGACTCGGAGTATTTTGTGGAGAACGATGAAACAGAAGAAGATGTTTCTAAGGTATGTCCAACTAGATAATAATAATAACGTTTATTCATCAAAAAGTAAGAATTTAATAAGTGAAATGTTCGGTAAGTCACAACTAAACGTCGCGCGACGCTTGTAGGTATCTTGTGGCTCTGTGAAAAGTTCTGCTGCTTAGATACCTATGCTAAAAAACGTTGACTGAAGGTTAAAAATAAACACGGGTGTAGACAAAAATAGAAGAAAGACCATAGACCACATCCGTAATCAGAATTGAATTTAACGTGCTCTGAGCGCCAAGGACTTGAAATGAAGTCAAAGAATGACGTCATGAAACTCTAAGCTCTAATTGAGTTATGTATTTGTTTCTTTGATACTTATAATTTATACTGTTTTTTCTTACTAGGGATACGGTGAAATAAAACAAATATGGAAATATTATACAGTTTTTATTTATATCCCTAAAATTATAATTAAAACCTAACTTAACGCGTATAAATCTCATTCATCGATATGACGATACCCTCATCACTATATATTTCGTTATACATTTATAGCTTTGCGCTGGCGAGGCATCGCGTTCTGTGTACCTTGGCGGTGAAAAGTTTAATGAGTCCAAATATTTTCATCTCATTATCGCTTTGTAGCTTAAATTGTCCGTTTTTGATATGAATGAAACGAAAATTAACATTTTTAACTTTAATTATGTAGGTAATGTGACCGTTAAGACATTATATCACAGACCTTTTTGTTTGTCTATATGGCCCCTATCCATATATTAGGTTGGGGAAAAAGTCTTTTCGCATTATAGTATGTATGAACTTGTAATAAAATCTGTTTGGCTATACTATTTGTATCTGGCTGGTTTTGGTATCATTGAAATTCCAAATTCAAATTAGGAAAATGTGTGATTTTCATTTGTTTTTCGTACCGTCAAGATGAGTGAATCTAATGAAGAAATTCGATACATTTTAAAATTTTACTACAAAAAGGTAAATATGCAACGCAAGCCGCGAAAAAAAATTGCGATGTTTATGGACCTAGTGTAGTGTCTGTGAGAGTAGCACAAATTTGGTTTAAGCGTTTTCAATCCGGAAATTTTGATGTCAAAGATGCACGTCGCTCTGGTCGCCCTATTACGGATAAAATGGATGCCATTTTTGAAAAAGTGGAGCAAGATCGGCATATCAGTAGTTACGACGTAGCTGAAGAACTGGAAATTGACCACAAAACAGTTTTGGCGCATTTGAAAAAAACTGGGTACACAAAAAAGCTCGACATTTGGGTACCTCACGAGCTCACTGAAAGAAACCTAATGAACCGTGTACTCATTTGTGATTCTTTATTACGACGTAATGAAACTGAACCATTTTTGAAGAAGCTGATAACTGGTGATGAAAAGTGGATCACGTATGACAAGAACGTGCGAAAAAGGTCGTGGTCAAAGGCCGGTCAGGCTTCACAGACTGTGGCGAAACCCGAGTTAACTCGCAACAAGGTGATGCTGTGTGTGTGGTGGGATTGGAAGGGCATTATTCATTATGAGCTGTTACCACCAGGCAGGACCATCGATTCTGAACTCTACTGCGAACAACTGATGAGATTAAAGCAAGAAGTTGAGAGAAAGCGGCCGGAATTAATCAACAGAAGGGGTGTGGTTTTTCATCGTGATAACGCTAGACCTCACACATCTTTAGCCACTCAGCAAAAATTAAGAGAGTTTGGCTGGGAGGTGTTAATGCATCCACCGTATAGTCCTGACCTTGCACCTTCAGATTTCCACCTGTTTCGGTCTCTTCAGAATTCTTTAGGCAGTGTCAGGTTAACATCACGAGAGGACTGCCAAAACCACTTGTCGCGGTATTTTGACCAGAAGTCCCAAAATTTCTATAGCAATGGGATCATGTCCCTACCTACAAGATGGCAAAAAGTTATCGAACAAAATGGTACCTACCTACATACTTTAGTTAAATGTAAATAAACTATATTAAATTTTTTTTTGAATTTTCTTAAAAAATGCGAAGAAACTTTTTCCCCAACCTATTATATATATAGGTCAAGCGACGCCATTTTGAAACAAACAAAATGGCGAACCGGGAAGAGGCCTAAAAGGTTCAAACCCCTTTCACGCGAACGAAGACGCGGGCAGAAGCTAGTAGCGTATCAATGTAATATTATAAATGCGAAAGTGAGCTTGCTTGTTTTGCTAAAACGGCTAAAATCATTCAAATTTGGAACAATGAAGACAACAAAATGATGGCCAGTATCTCGGCTTCAAAACTGTTTTTTTTTTTTACTCATTTTTATTTTTATGTTTTATGCTCGGTTCCTATACACAAAAATGAATCGTTTTGCCTACCAAAGGTAATTTTTTTTTATTGCCAAACTGGGCGTATAAATAGTTTCGTTAGCTAATTTTAACTATACTAGCTACATCCATATGGGAGGGACTACTATGCAAAGCTACTCGTATGAGGTCTTTGCTTAATTATTGGTGAAGATACAAGAGTTTTAGTTTTAACCAATAACGTAGGCAGCAAATTATATGAACCTACATGCAAATATGCACAGGGTGGCTCGATTTAGCAGTCTGGGAGTGCTCATGTCATACCAGTATTAGAGTTTAAAAAAATGTTATTGTTTCAGCGTACCTCCGTTTACTTATGGTGGCGTCGATGGTGTAAGGAAAATAACATAAAAACAAGTGATAAACATAAAAATAAGTGATAAAAAAGGGACAAGTACCACGACTGAACAAGAGCAGAGTTTATCAGAAATTACTAACGTCGAAAAGATTGTGCAGACTCCGTCAATATTATCATCAAAAAAATCAATACCTATAGCAAAAATTGCCAGATGTGGAATTTATAAATCTTAATATGAGCTAACTAGGGCAACTGAATTGAGCACTATAATAAGTGGCCCAGTGGTTACCGGCCAAGAAAAGGAACAGGAAAGAAGCTTTCATGAGACAAATAGAAGTTTTTTTAAACCCTTTTGAATATTTCATACATACTACAGATAAAACTTTTTTATGCAGCTAATTCATAAAAGGTTCGGTAGATAGCGTTCAAATGTTTAAAGAATGAAGTTATGGATACATGAAACCTTTTTACGTTATAACATTTTTTTTTTTTTTTATGTTTGTCGGAGCCCTTTTTTTCCAAACGGTAGATGTGACATCAACCAAAACGCACTGGGCCCGCGTGGTGGATTATGGACCACTTTCTTTCACAGAAAGGAGGCCGGTGTCCTAGCAGTAGGAACATATAGGCTGATTATGTAATATTGTAAAGAGTCAAATTAAATTAGCTAGCGAAACTCCGAAGATTTCATAGGTATATCTAATGACAATAAAACAAAACAGTCGAGAGGTGGCGTGAGACACCCGGTTATAACGAAGTTCCTGTCGCTTTTGGCGTTTGTCACAGTTGGCGAAGGAGGGATAGACCGAAAAAAGTCTTACCTACACTACAAGCGGCCGTTGACCCCATAGTTAACTGTGAATCTCGAAATTAAGAATTATCATTTTTTTCATCGTATCTGTGGAGTTTCGCAAGCTAATTTAATTTGACCTTGCATAACGTTCCCACAGCTGGGACACAGGGCCTCCTCTCAGTAAGAGGTAGTGGGCCGTAATCCACCACGCAGGCACAGTGAGGGTTGGAACGGAATAAATCTTCTCAATAGGGATGATGACTAAAAAATGAATTTTTGTCCGTCATGTAGATTATTAAAATATATTGGACACGTATTTTTTCTTTTTCTACGTAATCAAAAGATTACGGCGATACATTGAGTTAAAATGTGGCATGACGTCACGTCTTCGTAGATTTTATACGTAGAAGTGACGTAGCAAGCCCCCACTCCCGAACTTTAATGCGAGTTATCTAAGTCATTTTTTATTAATATGATAAAGCAAAAAATACGTATCTAATATTTTTTTATTATCTGACTGACGGACTAAATAGAATTTCTTTTTTTTACCCAGGCATCATCCCGATAGACGCCTTGGTAATACTAATACCTCGGCTAATTTACGTCAACTCCAAGATTTTAAAGAAATTGCCAATAATTTCCAATTTTAGTCAGACAACAAAAATGCGCAAGTGTCGTAAGCGCGCTGTTAGTGTATACAAAATGTCTTTGATAACAGAAGAAAAAATTAAAGGGCTGTTCTACCCATCAATGTGAATAACTTTTACTATGGGACCAACTACGAATTCGCAAAAAAGATCGACCTTTCCGTGTAAAAGTAGGTAAGCACCTACATGCCCGATTGGACCATTTTGTGAAGGTCGAAATTTTTTTGCGAATTAGATACAAGTTGGTCCCTTAGTAAAAGTTATTCATTTGATGGGTAGAACACCCTCTTAAATGTCGCATGTTTTCAAAGTCACTCTTTATGTAAGTTAAAAATACCTCTGTTTTCTTCAGAAGAAAAAAGGAGTGATATTATGTTACGTTATTGATAATTATCAATAACTTATTATAATAAACGATATTTTAACTTATTGTGGTTTTATTCATTGTCTCGGAAGAGTGTAGGGGAGCCCAGTAGGGGATTTTGGGATTTACTCGAGCGTCGTGGGGACCTATTGTACAGACGCCAGCACATCAAGCTACTACAATCTGTCAAATTTCTTTAATAGATTTTCAACTTTATCTCTAAAGCATTAGGTTAAAGATTGATTGGGAAAATTTGACAGTTTCGGGTAGCTTGACCTGCTGGCCTCTGTACTTTGAAGATTAGATGGTATAAAGCAAAAAAAGGTTATTATGATATATACAGCGTGAAATTTTAATGGTTGTTTTCCTGCGGCAGAACGATTTGCACTCAGTAGAGCTACCTATTCATGGAGTTAAATTAAAAAATAAAAATGTTTTTGTTTTAAAATAATTATAAAAATATGATCTCAACTCGAAAGCGTGAGAATCAATAGTAACTCACGTGCGCCCGCCCGCTACCTACCATCTTTGAAGATGGCACGCGGCAGCGCGGTACAAAGTGATGAGCGATTCGTAAATGTTTAGAGCAAAATAAACTGTCGTCCGAAGTGATACGGCATCATCTAGGCCGCAAGCACGCGGCGAGCGCTTCGCCACACACGCCAGTAAAAGTTAGCGATTCTCTAATTTTAATTTAGTTATTGAATAAGAGAATCTGCACCAATATTTTATTTCTGTAAATTGGTAACAAAAAAAGATAAGGGCTGAATAAGTGGCTAAATAATAAGACCCGTTCAGGCCGATCGCAGGTTAACGCTTGCCGCGATCGGCTCGTGTAGATATCCTTTACATATCGAGACCTCTCCGTGCCTCGGAAAGCACTTGGTCCCAGCTGTCATTCGTAGATTTAGTTTTTGACAGTTGTTACGGGTCGTCAGAAGCCCGAAAGTCTTTCCAAGGGGTAGTATCGTGTTACCCAGTAACTGGGTTTTTGAGGTCAGAGAAACAGTCGCTCCGTGTAAAATACTGGTATTCAGTTGTATCTGGTTAGACTGGAAGCTGACCCCAGCATAGTTGGGAATAGGCTAGCTAGGCAAGTGGCGTGACCGGCCACAGTCGATTTCGTAATTAAAAATCAACAAATATATCTTGTTAAAAAAGTACTTGTTTGTGGCCGGGTAATACCGTATACGTTACAGCCCGGCCACGTGTATATTTTCTGGTAGTATGCTCGGAATGTTCTAAAATATAAACCAAATAAATGTTCCTTTTGCGTTCTTTTATTTTTTCATTGAAATATACAAAGAGAAACACATAAAGAAGATTTCAAATAAGAATTTGCACTAAGATAAGCCCCTGTAGGACTAAAATAGCACGTCTGCTTATTTGTACAAAGTTGCTAACGTTTATCTTTAGGAGCAAGTCTCTAGACAAAACAGACAATATTGTGTAATGAAAATACCATTTTGTTTGTAAAACGATGAAATGAAATGATTGAAATGTTATTTTCATTACACAATATTGTCGGTTTTTTCTAGAGAATTGCTAATACAGATGGGATGCTCCACAGTTTTGGAATAAAGTACAAGAACGCGGCGGGCCTATCTCACTGGGCCAATTCAGTAGGACTGCCGCGGTCAAAAAATTTAAGAGTTACGCGTTAGAAAGAGAGGCAACTTGTAGGTGAATATAACTGTACCTAGGTAATACACCTGAATTGTACTTTATTGTGTCGTAGCAAGAGTCGCTTTGTATTTAAATTATCTCCCATCTGTGTTATTCTGTGCTAGTGGTAAAAAAGTGATTGCTTAAAGATTATCCGCGAAATTCAAATTTTCTAAAATGTCATGATTTTTCAATTACGCATGATTGATGACTCTTATGGTTATAATAATTATTATGTAAATACATATTAATTTGTTATGGTCGCGAATCACTTTTTGATCAACATACATCCTGACACACCTGCAAACTAAAAAAACGTAACTCACATTTAAGAGAACCACTGATAGTGCTAAAAGATGGAGATCCAATATAGCGGCAAAAAGAAAAAAGTTAAAAATAAACATGGTGGCCGCTTGATGTTTGACAGCTTGTGTCCTTGTGTTTTTATTAAAAATACACAAATAATCTGAATTATACAACAACACGATGATCGAAGACATTAACTAAACATTGTATACTAATCTCGTAATGCAATGGTATTATCGAACCTGTACCCTATTCACATATTATACGACAATTTGAGGCATGAAGACTACGCTATGTTTACGTTTTTTAAACTAACATTTTAATCAATTTAAATTAAATAATCATCAAAAAGCATGAGGTGCAGTGTTCATAATTGTTCTAATGACACGAGGACATCTAACAAAAGCCATGGAATCACATTTCATATGTAAGTTACCATGAAATTAATACATAATATATTCGATCACAACAAACGAGATTCACTCAGCTAACACTGACTAAGGTGTAATGGATTGTAAAATTAGTATAAGTTTTTGGGCCGCTACTTTATGTCTAACTAGCTAGATGTAACAAGTTTGCTGTGCTTCTAAATTATTTCAAATTTTAATAAGATAGATATACTGTAGGTACTGATAATTATTTTATGATACCACCAATCTAGCGCAGAACTATGATAAATTAAATAGTCCTCCAATTAGGAGCCAATTTTTTTTTTGTTATTAAAAGTCCAAGTACGTTAATTTGTGATAAATCTCAATTGGACCGTGTTATGCAGAAAGCAGCCATGTCACGAAAAGTACAAACAGAGTTATAAGCATTTTTCTGTCGATGGTTGCATCATGGAAGTATGGACATGGCTGCATTTGATGGCTCATATTTCCATGATAAATAGGGATATTATCATGGGAAGCTTATTGCTATCAACCGATCACAATTCCAAACTCCAGGCTGCTACTGAGACATTTCAGATACAAACACCCAATGCACCTTGCATTGATGAATTGAAGACACCAACTTCAGAAGCTGTTAAGTTTTTTAACAAAGTTATTTTATTTGTCTTAGGTTTCGAAGTTGGTTAAAAAAAGGTTGATTTTTTTTTATTATTTATTTTACAGGTTCCCGAAACAGCTGGACCTCCGTTCTGCCTGGGTGGAGGCGCTCGGCATGTCTGACTGGGAGCCCAAAGACAGAAGCACCATATGCTCAGAGCACTTCAGGAGTGATGACATCTATGAGACCAAGGGTGGACTGAGAAAGATAAAGTGTGGAGCAGTTCCTGTTGTGATGACAGTAAGTATGATTTTATTGAATCTAATTAGAATATCCTTATAATACTTGAAGAGGGATGAGAATGTTTAGAGGGATGAATATTTATTCCTATTTACTTTAATGGTTTTGGCTTGTGGCTAAGTAGAGGAAGAGGGACTAGTGGCCAGTGGTGGCTGAGTAATAACAGCCGCACGGGTCAATCGATCAGGTTTAGCTACGCTTGCCGCGGTTGGTCCGTGAATGCTAGCGTGATGTGCTATCCGGCTTGCGCTCTTACTGCAGTATAGGCCATGGTATTCGAGGCAGTCGACACCTTCACCGCGTTGGCATTGATGCGGAGCCACGCGAAGAGCGCCCAGACGAAGACAGATTACTTACTTGAGTTTAAAGTTGATATTTGTATAAGTTGCAGGGGCTCGTGGCTAAGTAATAACAGCCGCACGGGTCGATCGATCAGGTTAAAAAAACTACACTAGCCGGGGATGGTCCATGGATGGGTGACCCCACCGTGCCTTGGAAAGCACGTTAAGCCATGGTCCCAGCTGTCATTCGTCGATTTTTGACAGCTGTTATGGGAAGTCGGAAGCCCAAAAGTCTGAGAACCAGTCTTACCAAGGGGTATTGTGTTACCCAGTTAAACTGGGTTGTGGAGTTCAGATAGACAGTCGCTCCATGTATATGTATTCAGCTGCATCTGGTTTGACTGGAAGCCGACCCCGAAAGGCTAGGCAGATGATGATTTTAATTACTTTAAAACATGCTACTATTATATTATTAATATTAAAACTTATGGTGTATTTTTGCAGCACTCGGCTGATGACCTTGAAGCACCGGCCGCTTTGAGGGTAAGAAGAACTTTATACCATTAATAATACTAATCTCTAAAAAAAAAGGTCATGTCCTTCCAGTGAATTTCATATCATTTTATTTAGTGGCATTAACTAAACGCAAACATATATTTGTTTTATTTTTATTACGTCAAAGTATCAAGACATCACATTTTATTTTCAGACTACCCACAAGTTCATTCTGAATTCATTCTAAAATTTTGATGCAGTGTAGTGTTCAGTTAGATAAATATTTGTTTTTAAAATGTCAAAAAGGTAGTGTAAAGTACATCCTGATCCTTTTTGTTACGTTTGTGGTGAACTTATTATATCTAAGAAAGGATTCCCGTAATTGAGTCACTCAACAAGCATATTTTTGTTTTTTTGTTGTTTTGTCATTTTGGTCTCTCATCACGACAAAAAATTTACTTCTCACGTTTTTTGTGAAAGATGTAGAAAAACGCTAAGCTAATATTTTTAATGAAAACCGGAAAACCTCGGACAAGTCAGCGACGAACATGGAGAGTGTTTACATCAGGATATGTAATTGTTTGAGCAAAATTATTAAGGATACTAGGACCAGGCCATATTTGGTGATTATTGCTAGTATATTACAAGAGACACAGACACAAATAAATACAAGAAAAGAGCTAAGGCAATTCATTTTTTATTTTTTATACTGTATATCTCAATTGTTAAGAAAAAACACTTTTCATTTCAAGGACAAAAACCATGTAAACTAGCGTAATGGGTTTACCTAAAATTATTGAAATACTAACAACCCGCCTCTGTTTCGCACGGTTTTATTTTTACTTGACAAAACATCGTTATATGTTAGTTAAATATTACACACATAGACATTCCGGAATAAATTATCTAAATGATGGTGAAACTGCATCAGAATCCGTTGCTTAGTTTATAAGAATACAATCTCTTTCTTAAAAATTATTGAAATATTTTCAATGTTCATACCACTCAACTATCAACCCTACCGCTATAAAGTCAAAATTTATTTTTGAGTAACCATTTGTAAGAAGGTCATTAATAAATTTTGTTTGCAATGCAATTTGTATTTTGTCCAGTAGGATATTGAGTTCACAGTTCCATAACTTGATAAAAATGTAAGAAGTTTAAATAGTTTTCATAATATTCCCCAGGTGTGCCGAATATGCCTTGCAATGGACAGAAAAATGTATCACATAAGAGAATTAAAACTGGATCAAATGTATGAGCAAGTCACTGGATTGATGGTAAGTTTTCTTCGTAAGTCGGGACCGCTAGCAACTGGGCTCCCACTGCTTTCAGTCTTGCTTCATATCCTCAGTGCTTGATCTGATTTGTACCTGTCTTGTCTGTAAAGACTAGTTCAGAAGAGCGTCTACCGCAGCGTGTGTGTTGGGAATGCGCCGCTCGTCTGAACTCGGCGTGTCGCTTCAGAAATAAGGCTCTACGCAGTGATGCGTTGCTACATGATATGTTGCAGCCTGACACTTATGTAAGTATACCAAGCTTTATACAGTAGCAAGAACATCTTCACAGCGGGAACACAGGCCTGCTCTCTGTGAGAGGGAGCGGGCCGTAATCCGCAACGCGGGCCCATTGCGGGTTGGTGGATGTCTTCGAATTTTTGGTTCTAGGACATGCGTTTCGTCACGATGTTTTCTTTAACCGTTTTGAGAATCGTGGTGATGAAATTATGTATACTAAGTAAAGCGCCTGCTTGGATTCGAACCCACGACCTTGTAAGTCAGGGCTTTTACCACTGGGCCTCCACTCCTCTGTTAATGCAGTTAAACGAAAAGGATCCAACCCACATTACACCTAATGTGGGTTGGATCCTTTTCGTTTGACTATGGATAATTTATGTACACACATATTAACAGACAAGAAAAAAAAAGGAATAGAAAAAAACGTACAATGGAGAGGCTTGCTTGTTTTGATGTATTTTTTTTTTCAAAATTTTTCTTACAGATAAAAATCCGTGACATAAAATCGATAAACCGAAAACACAACCAGCTCACTTCTACCTTAGTACATCAGATATACGAAAACGATGACTTCGACCTAAGCATAAATGACCTATCTAGTATCAAAACAGAAGAAATACCGGACACTTCCGAAATTATACCAATTATTAGCGAAGAAATTGACGTCAAAAGCCTAGCACCTATAAATGAAGTCGAAATTAAAGATGAAGGTAGCAATAATGAGATATTTTTTGAAGAATACGATCATTTTGATGATGAAGATGATAAGGTGTTAAGTGAAGTTTATGTTGAGAAGAAAGAGAAGCTTAAAATTAAAAAAAAGAAGGAGAGGGTTGTTAAAAAAGTAAAGCCGAAGAAGGTTGAGGAAGAAGATGATCCGGACACTACTAGGGATAAGTATGTTAGAATAAAGAATATGCATGTATTGTTTTTAACCTATCAATATAAGACAGTAATGCAGAGCGTATCAGAAAGGCCTGGTCAAAGGAGAATGGTTAAGAGCGTACCGAGACGCCAAATTAATTGTAGCATTATAAACTATATTAATTTTGTTGCCCTCATCGAGTAGTTTAATACATTAGGCGCGGCAGACGCACATGCGCGTTTTCGGACGTTCACCAGGTGCTTGACGGCGCGTATGCGCGTCCGTACAATTTACATAACTTTCTTCGAGTGCGGCGCGCCGCACCTGTGCGTTCGTTGTGCATCTCTATTGTTTCGAAAACATCGTAAAACAAGGGTCGGTAAGGGTGTAGCATAAAGAAGCGTTTGCATAAAGAATTAAGCAGATAATGTGTTAATTAAGCCCGACAGCATGTCTGAATTCAATTGGAGAAAACAGATATGTGAAGAAGTTAAGTTGATTTAATAAATAGAATAAAATAATTAAATAAAAGAATAGGAAAGTTCTTTACATACATACATAAACTCACGCCTTCTTCCCATGGGAGCAGGCAGAAACTACAGACCGCCATCTGCTACGATCCTTACATACTCCTTTTGCTTCGTTTATGTTCATAAATCAGAGGGCCAATCACCACCACCACCTTAAAGCAGTATGTATGTACGCACGACGGTTGCGAGTGTTCACCTGACCTTTCTGAAGAACATCACCAATAAGGTGTCATTCGGTCGAATGCGGCACCCAATTAATTATGAATCAATCAATCAATCTACCTAGACTTTCCCAACTATGTTGTGGTCGGCTTCCTGTCTACCCGGATGCAGCTGAATACCAGTATTTTACATAGAGCGACTGCCTATCTGACCTCCACAACACAGTTACTGGGTAATACGATACCCCTTGTTAAAGTTGGTTGTCAGACTTTCGGGCTTCTGACGACCCGTAACGGCTGTCTAAGATCCACGAATGACAGCCGGGAGCAACGGCTTAACGTGCTTTCCGAGGTACGGAGGGGTTTTTTTCACCTAATAAACCCAATAAGACAGTAATATAAACCCAAGAAAAGCAGTAGTTGAACTTGACTTTTAATAGTCAAGTTCAACTACTGCTTTTTGTCTGAATTTTTTTATTACACTCGTTTGGAAGCCCTTTTTAGGGTTGCATACCAAAATGGTAAAAAGAAACCCTTATGGTGCGACTCAGTCTGTCTTGTCTGTACGTCTGTCACAGCTGGATATCTCAAGAAAGTGTTAATAGTGCTATCAAATTGAATTTTGGAATAGTTTTAGATGACGTTTTCCCAAATATTTTGCAAATAAGAAAGAAATAAAAATATGTATGTTTTTTTTTTTTGCAACAGGGACTGAAAGGGGGTCTTAAAAATTCGAAGGGGCTACTTGGGCATGTGGGGTATCATATGAAAGAGAGCTGTTTGCACATTCTCAAACATTTTTTCTATTTTTAGGCTTCATAGTTTTCGACATTTGACGAAAAATGTAAAAAAAAAATACCGTTCCCTCCTTCCCACTCCTAATCTCCGAAGTTTGCATAGAGAAAAATCTGAAATTATTCTATGTGATACTTAGAAGTTTGTTTTGTGTAAAAAGTAGGAAAAATAAAACGATGTCTCTAAATAGCACACTTTTTATATTTATGCTCGCTCTTGACCGGTTTTTTTGTCAATGGTGTGTATGAAGGAAAATATTAAAAAAAAATACCGGGAAAATTGGGAAATCCGGGAAAACTGCAAGTGAATTTTCTATGGGATTTTTGTATGAATTATTGAAATTTTGACAGGACAACGTTTGTCGGGTCAGCTAGTTTACTATAAATATTTAATTTGTTACGAATGTATTCAAAGTACAATAAATAATTCACAATTTTTTAAATCCCGAGATTTAATCGTCACGTTTATCATTTCGGGATTTTATAGGTGGTATTATTGACTCTTGTTACTTCTTTCCTTGGAAGTTAAGGTATTTATGCTCTACCTATTCCGATCTCTGGTAAGTAGAGTATGCATGTGACGTCACAAAGTTTATGACTCGCCTCCCCTTGTCATCGTCATCACCAGCCTACAGTACTCCACTGTTGGACACAGGTCTCTCCTATTGCACGCTATTCAACTCGATTTTTGGCAACTCTCATCCAGCTGTCACCTACCTGCGAAGATCGTCGCTTCACCTAGCCTGAGAGCGTAGCCTGACCTTACGTTTGCCGATTCGCGGTCTCCTCTGAAGAACTCGTCTACCCCAAGGGTCATCGTTTCTACGACAAATATGACCAGCCCATTGCGACTTCAGCTCGCTTATTCTGTGAGCTATTTCGACAACTTTGGTTCTACGCCGTTTCACCTCGTTCCGGATTCGATCCATTAGAGAGACTTCAAGCATAGCCCGTTCCATAGCTCGCTGAACGACCGTGAATTTATAGACCAGCCGTACCGTGAGTCTACACGTTTCGGCTCCGTAAGGCATAATAGGCATGACGCACTAATTGAAGACGTTCGTATTTAGGCGCTTTGGAATACGTGACGAGAAGATTCGACGAAGCTTCCCGAACGCTGCCCAGTCTATCTGAATTCTTTTGTTAGCCTCCCTTTCAAAGTTGTTTTTACCAAAATTTTGTATGGCTCCTAAATGAGTGTTATAATGTTTTGTTTACTGTTCTAGGTACAAAAAAAACGATGTGAAACGACGTCGAAATAACGAAGCTTTCGACGAGTCCTTATTCACAATCACTCCACTGACATACGATCAGCAAATAGAAGAAATACTGAAAAGACAGGAGAGTTATAACTACACTAGCGCTCCTTATAAATGTACGATATGCTACCGAGGGTTCCAGATCAGGGATCGGTTTACCGCTCATTCTGTGAGGCATACTGAGGTAAGAATCAGGTTATACTTACCTACACACATATATAAACTCACGCGTTCTTCCCACGGGGGTAGGTAGAAACTACAGAACGTCACCTGCTACGATCCTTACTTACTCCTTTTGCTTCGTTTACGTTCATACATCAGTCATACGAACAATATTGAGAGATTTACCATGTTGTTTTAAGACCATAGACTTCTTATAAGTTTTCCTGTAATCTATAGGTATTCTGTATTTTTTTCTCAGTACTTTCGGAGAAAGGGGGAATGGTCAATTTTCGTCTACTTTCTTAAATAACTTTAAAATGATTTATTTTAAAATATATATTTGAGACCCTCACAGCAAGCCCTTTCATTTGATATGTCACACGGTACAGTTTGCAAATATTTTTTTTTAATTTCCTTATTTGCGGCCAGCAAAAAATTGACCCCCATATTCAAAATTCATTTATTTACGTTACACGTCCGTGTTTGGGTCACAGAAATACATATGTGTACCAAATTTCAACTTAATCGGTCCATTAGATTCGGAGCAAATTGGCTGTGACAGACGGACAGACAGATAGACACACGGTTGATCCTATAAGGGTTCCGTTTTTTCCTTTTGAGGTACGGAACCCTAAAAAGGCGGGGAAATAATCATAGGGCATCAAAACGTCCGCATCGCTGTCAACTGGAAAAGTGCCCAAAAGGCTGGCTGTATTGCCACGTTGTATGGAAATGCTTATTCTTTGCCAAAAAATAGGCCAGCGCTCTGGTCACGTGTAGAGTCAACCGACCGCTTGGCGATGTCTTGAAAAACTGAAAGGGTACTCGGACCCCATGGCCCATTCAACCCGAAACAGCTCGAACATATAAGTGTCAATAATATTGGAGTATTTGCGTCCTTTGAGGTTTTCCGCACCCACAGCAGCCACCCCAGCACAGCCCGCCGTGCTAGAATGGTGGGATGGTGCAAAGGTGTCGATACACGTTGCATCCCACACAAAAGGCCTCCCTACCTTTCAAGGCATTATGATCATTCCGTCTGGTCTCTTCCCATCGTCGCGTGCCAAGCCATTGTGTTCTAAAACAGCTGGCACCCCGACGGTGACAAGAGCACGACGGCCTGCGCTCTTACTGCAGGATAGTCCGAGGCTGTTCGACACCTTCACCGCATTGGCAGCGATGCGGAGCCACGCGAAGAGCGCCCAGACGAAGACAGATTACTCGAGTTTAAAGCTGATATTTGTAAAAGTTGCAGGGGCTCGTGGCTAAGTAATAACAGCCGCACGGGTCGATCGATCAGGTTAAACTAGACTAGCCGGGGATGCTCCGTGGATGGGTGACCCCACCGTGCCTCGGAAAGCACGTTAAGCCATGGCCCCGGATGTCATTCGTCGATCTTTGACAGCCGTTACGGGTCGTCAGAAGGCCGATAGTCTGACAACCAGACTTACCAAGGGGTATCGTATTATCCAGTTACTGGGTTGTGGAGATCAGATAGGCAGTCGCCCCATGTACAATACTGGTGAGAAAGCTGGGTATTTATTATAAAAAAAAAACAATGAAGCAAATTATGTTTTGTTTTTTTTTTTTTTTAATAAATCCAACGCAATCAAGCACATCGTATTTACACTAAAAATACGACGATTAGAGGGGGGAGGGAAGGGTCGAGCCAAATCTCACGACATCTCACCAAGAGGGCTGGGATCGTCAAATCGCCTCACGTAATTAATGAACGCCCCCTAACTGTAATTAATGAACGCCCCCTAACTGGGTTGTGGAGGTCAGATAGGTAGTCGCTCTATGTACAATACTGGTATTTAGCTGCATCCGGTTAGACTGGAAGCCGACCCCAACATAGTTGGGAAAAATCTAGGCAGATGATGATGATTTGTTGCTAATTTGTGCATTTATCTCGTGGCCTGAGTTTAGTTGTATTGTTTCAGCAATGCGGTGCCTACGAATGTTTTATCTGCAAAACTAGACTAAAAACTAGTCGCGCGCTAAGAAAACATCTAACGGCGCAACATACAGAACAATACAGCTGTAAGGGGTGTCCGTTTGTCACTAGAAATAGGTGAGTAACTACTAAATAGCGTTTTATATGTAACTATGTAACCCGCACGGTTTGTACGACTTGACAAAATATTAGGTCTTTAGTATGTATTTACAAACAAAAAAAAGTAGTGTATGTAGTATATCAGTTATCTGGTTTCCATAGTACAAGCTCTGCTTAGTTTGGGATTAGATGACCGAGTGTGGAATGTCCCAGGATATTATTATTATTTCCTTTATTCAATTGTTAATACATATATAGATTATATTTTTAAATATTAGAATAAAAAATATAAAAACATTTAAAAATATAAAAAAAATAGTAGCCCACGGGTATCGGGAACAGGGTCCAAGCTACCGGCGGTCAGGGCTCCAGAGAGAGGAACCTCCTAACAATGCGAGCCGTGTCCAGAAGTACCGCTTTCTGAATCAAGCCCTTGATCCAGCTGCCCAACGAGAGCCTCCTTAGGTGTTGGTCGAGGCTCTTGGCAATTAAGCCATTGGCTGATACGACTATCGGCACAATGATCGCTGAGTCCACATCCCACATGTCGACAACCTCGCGAGCCAAGTCAAGATACTTGATTTGTTTATCCTTCTCGGCTTTCACGAGGTTCCCGTCATGCGGGACTGTTATGTCAATATTATTATTATTAATTAGTGTGTGATAAAAATTAAGTTACAAAAATAATATCCTAACAAACTAAAACTATTAAAAAACTTAAATATGGCGTCGAAAAATTCATCCGCATCGCTGTCGACTGGTAATGTACCCAAGAGACTGGCGGCATTGCCACGTCGTATGGCAATACTTAGCCTCTGGCCAAGGTAAAAGCCTGCCCTTGGGTCACGGGAAGTGTCAACCAGCCGTTTGGGGACTTTATTGAACAAACCATGAGCAATCGGACCCCACGGCCCGAGGGTTTCAACCCCGATTTACATAGAAAAAGATCAAACAATTTTTAATGTATGTGGGCACGCCCGTATTTTATTTAGGTATAAAGTTCTGTTTACGTTTTTAGTTTTGTATTTTTATTAACTGCCTGAGTATAGTTCCCAATTTTTTTTTTATCTTGGCGTGTGCGGCGGATAGGGCAAATAATAAAAATTAATGTTTTGTATTGCGCAATGTATCTAAATTATGTTAAGTGTACCTATGGACAGAAAGTCTGAAATAAACGTTTATTATTATTATTATTTTGTGCACTGTTGTATAGAATCAATTTTTTTAACTGAACAGACAGCTGTGCTGCTGAGGAGTTTGTTGCGCCACTTCTTGATCTCAGCTAAATCACTAGGAAGTGGTGAAGGGCGGGCATTTTGGGGGTTTGTCTTATGTAATTTTGACGTTCGAAAAGTACTAATAAATAACTTTTGATTTGAGAAAGGCTAACTTTTACAGAATTTATTTGTTTCAGAGGTGTAGCGAGGGAACATGAGAAATGGCATGCGGGCACTAAATACCAGTGTCCGCACTGTGCTAGTGAGTTTGAGTAAGTATTTAGTTTTACTATGTTTCCAGCGACCCGCACTTCTTCGCATGGGCGCAATGGCAATATGTCAAAACATCGAGATTTTTGCTCTTTATGTAATTTACTTAAATATTAATGTCAGTCAATCAATCTGCCTAGCCTTTTCCCAACTATGTTGGGGTCGACTTCCAGTCTAACTTACCACCAGTACACCGAGCGAAAAGACGTTTGCACGTCAAACAAAAATGCAACCTCTCTATCTGTTAGTTGGTCTGTGGCATCATAAGTCAATGGCTCAGCTGATTTTACTACAGATCATTTGTCTAATAATTAAATTCTACAATCAACTTTATTTTGTTTTCAGTAAAATAACAACCTACATGGGTCATATTCGTATAAAGCACGTTTCGGATTTCGTATGTGAACTCTGTGGGTATACGTTTGTCAGTGAGAAGGGAATTTCTGTCCATAAGAAGAAGAAGCATCGGGTTGATAAAGCGGTCAGTATTATATCACTCGCTACGGTTTCCTAGAGAGTTCACCGCACTTAACGGCTGCAGTGACGTCTGTCATAAAATTATGACAGCGGCAAAGATTTAAATCGTTAGATTCGCCCTACAATGTCAAAAGATAACCGCTTTTCTGTTTCGTTTTGACACCTCTGACGCACAATGACGCAATGACTACCCTTAATTGTCACGGAAACGCATGAATAATGCGTGAGCTCACTCTTCATGGACACTTTCTTGTGACTAAGAACGGTGAGGGCAAGTCTAGCGATTTAAATCTTTGAGCAGCGGGGTTTGACTGAATATCAAATTCTGGGGAAAATGACAGATTTTCGTGACGGCCGTTATAATATGACGGAACCGCTTTCCTAGGAAATCAAAGTTTTACAGATATCTGAAGAATAAAATGCGCTTCGGGAATGATCGCCTGTCTTCGGAAATACGAAAGCTCGATGAAGAAATCTTATAAACAGCTGCCACAACCATATAATTACTTGCCTGACAACCATATAATTAATTACCGTGATTATGAAATTATAGATTATCTACTCTACACAATTAGAAAAAAACTTTTCAAACTTTCATGACAATCTGCGACCGGAGTAGCGCACTAAACATAGAAGCTCTGCCTCTGTGGTGGGTTACTCTGGCGCGTCGTTCGGGCTAATTCGGAAACACGATGATTGCCGAAGCGCATACTTTTCTGGTTTGACTGTACTTATTGTTATATTGCCTCGGCCTAGAGAAGGCATACAACGGCAAACTTTATGGCGGGTCGGAACAAGGGGCGAGTCGCTGCACAGTAACAAATTCGTGTGTTATCGGGGGTGAGGGGCCCTCTTCACAGCCGCCATAAAGTCTGAGGCGTAGTATAATAGGGGCCGAAGCCAGTCCCATAATAGTAGTTCATGAAACTGTTGCATAATGAGGGGTATTAAAACACGAGTGTGTTTAATAGTATGACACGAGTGTTTATGAGAGAGCTATGTGCAGTTTCATACACTACTTTATCTACTCTCATACATAGGGATTGACTTAAATAAAAAAATTCCCACGAAGTTCAGTATAACAAAGCGAATAAGTCGTGCTAAAACCCAGCACATTAGCGAGCATGCGATAAAGCGGGCGCTGCCACAGCCAAGTAAATTATTGAAATCAAAACTTTTTTGTAATGCTATAAAAATGGTGCGCCCAGCATATGCGTTCCATTAGATAAAAAAAAAAAAAATGATGGAAACTCCTTAGTGACAATGGTAAATAAAATGTTTTATATAATTATTTTGTTTAACGAAAAAGTGTTATAATATGATTCTATTTTTAAATTTCAGTATTGTGTTTATAAAGTTTGTCAATATAAACTCGTTTTGAAATAATTCGAACTTTACGATAAACGACAAACCACGACGACGAGTAGATAAACCGACTGCCTATCTGTTAATAGTGTATTATTATAATATTACAGTTGACATTAGAAGGGCCTTACTGTGAGCTGTGTGACGTGAAGTTCGTGTCGGAGGAGGCTCATGACAGACATCTGAAGTTATCTTCAAAACACAGCAGTGATCATGACCCGTAAGTAATCTATGTCAAGTTTTTAACCGACTTGAAAAATGAGGATGTTCTCAATTCGTCTGTATTTTTTTTTTGTATGTTTGTTACGCGATTACTCAAAGACGGATGGACCGATTTGGAAAATTCTTTTTTTGTTTGAAAGGAAGAGTGCCCTTTCAAACAAAAAAGTTTCCAATCCTAGGTGGTCTCATATAAATTTTATTATTTTTTCTTGGGTAGTTTTTGAGTTACCTTCAATAATGCGTATTTTTCCTACTTAGTTTATGTGGATGATGTTTTAATTACTTTTTTCCTATCACTGTTATTTACATAGCAGATAGTGGTATTCGAATTTGTGTGGGGTAGGTACCACAACTAAAAAGTGAAAAATAAAAACTTTTTAGCAAAAAGTAAAACTGACTTCCAAAACAAAACACTACAAAGTGAAAAATAACTTAAATTTCGGAAGTCGGTGGCAAAAAACGAAAATACAAAACCAAAGACACCGACTTCCGAAATTAAAGTTATTTTTCACTTTGTAGTGTTTTGTTTTGGAAGTCGGTTTTATTTTTTGCTACAAAGTTTTTATGTAAAATATATATATATCGCACACCTAGATCAAAAGTAGCACAACTCAAAATAGGATCCTCTTTTTTCAGGAACAGTAAAAAACGTTTTACTCGTTTTCTATTTAATCAATTTAAAATATTTTTGTATGATGTTGTAATTAATTAATGGAGATTGGTACCCTAGTGTCTTTGGAGTCAATCAGTCAATGTAGTTTTCGACGCAGCGTCCGATAATCGCAATAACTCGATTTTGGATTATTTTGAGTTGTGCTACTCTTTATCTAGGTGTGCGATATATAATAAGTTACCAGAAGAAATAAGAAATATAAATAAATACAATATTTTTATTAATAAATTAAAACAATTTCTATTAAACAAAAGCTATTATAATATAAACGAATACTTAAATGAAAGACTATAATTGCAATAAATACATTCTTAAATATATACATGTGTATTTATCAAGAAGATTATTTAATTAGACATAAAATTATTACTAAATACACAATAAGTAAATTAGACAATATTATCTACCTACTGCATCTCTAAACTGTCTCTAATTTTGATACTCTTAAAACTGATCTCTATGTATATTAATAATTTGTAATAGTAGAATGATATGTGACTGTCCACGAGAAAAGGTACCTTATGGTCGTTGGCACTTACGACATTGTGCTTATTACAAGCTAAGTAAACTGTACGATTTGTATTTCTGAACGGCTTAAGCGCCGATGACCATAAGGTACTTTTTCTTGCGGAGTGTCACATATGATCTCTTAAATAAGTGTTTGTAATTTATATGACCTAAGTAAATATAGCTATCTAAATGTAACCACCTACTTGCCATTATTATAATTATTTATGTTATTGTTACTACTTAACGTTTTATGTAAATGTTATTCAGTTTTATGTAATAATTCTAATTTTAGTTTCTACGATTTAGATTTTTAACTTTAAATAATAATAGCTATGTATCGACAAATAATGTTTGCTGTGCCCTGATAGGGTCTACAACGGCTCTTAGCTCTAAGCCTTCTGTTAATAATAATATAATATATATATAATAATACAATTTATGACCATGAAAAAGATATTAACAACACGATTGACAAATTAATTGAATGGCTTGACATGAATAACTTAAAAATTAATTTAGATAAGTCTGTATACATACAATTTAATAAATCTAATAATAATAAATACAATTTGAAACTTGACATACCAAAACTTAATGAAGCTACACAAACGAAATTTCTTGGAGTACTAATTGATCAAGATATAAACTGGAAAGCACAAGTAGATGATATATCTAAAAGAATAAATAAATTCGTATACGCACTCAGAAAGGTTAAAAATGTGACTAACATTAAAACTGCTATCACTACCTATCGGGCTTATGTTGAATCAATAATACGCTATGGGTTCATAATGTGGGGTAATAGTACAGACAAAATTAGGGTATTTGTTGCACAAAAAAAGTGTATTCGTGCTATATATGGGCTTCAACCTGATGACTCTTGTAGAACAATATTTAAAGAGCTTGGTTTATTACCGCTACCCTCTCTCTATATATATGAGGTGTGCATGTTTGTAAAGAAGCATAAAGACTTATTTAAAAAGGCAGAGGATGTATATCCTCGAAACCGGCGAGATCCTCACAGGCTTATATTAAATGACGTACCAAGACTGGCTAAATACAGTAAAAGTTGTTTGGCCATGTGTGTTCGTATATATAATAAAATTCCGAATGACCTTAAAACTTTAGATATTAGATTGTTTAAAAACAAACTACATGTATGGTTGAACAATAACAATTTTTACAGCATTAAAGAATTTACTGACGGGAAACAATTTTGTTAACGTAACACAACATTTGCATGCTATGATAATAAGCAAAACATGTATGACCTATAATGACCTTAACATCTTTATACACCATGTTTTACGCAAATAAATATTATTATTATTATTATTATTATTATTATTATTAACATCTTATTTTATCTTGTGGAACGCAAATATATGAATATGTCTAGTAACAATAATTCAAAATCAAAATACTTTATTTTACGTAAAGCTACATGGGCACTAATGAAACGTCAGAAGCTAGGTGCACGGTTCCAAGTGGTCGTTTCGTATGGAGAAGAGCTAGCAAGAAACCACACGGTTACTCATTTAAAAATAATAGGCTTTTACAATGTTTTTAAATTACAGTGTTAATCGATAGGTATTGGAGGACAGTGTAGGTGTGGCAACAGGTACTTAACAGAATAGAAAATGGTCTACAAGTCTACAGTCACAAAGTATAAAAGAATCTATAAAAAGTTAATCAGTCGTGCCTAGCCTTTTCCCAACTATGTTGGGGTCGGCTTCCAGTTTAACTGGATGCAGCTGAATACTAGAATACCAGTATTTTATATGGAGCGACTTCCTGACCTCCACAACCCAGTTACTGGATAATACGATACCCCTTGGTAAGACTGGTTGTTAGGCTTTCGGGCTTCTATTACGTACATGATTAATCTAAAGTTGATTATGGTGTCCGTAAAGTTATCGTACCTGTCACCAAATAGTGACGTCAAAAGAAAAATCTGAATTCCTAATACCCAGGGGTATTCGAAAATACTACATGTACATATGTTCCGTTTTTTTTTTTTTTTGTAGAGTTCCAGTTATTTTTGCTTTTGTAATTATTTAGAGTTTACTGCCGGTGGAAATTCAGATTTTTGTTTTTGACGTCACTACTTGGAACACTGTATTTTACCACGGCATAAACCTGCGTCCTATTTAAATGCGATCGTTGCGTGAATACACGATCGTCGTGTTCATATGTCACTTCTTTTTGTTCGGAGCACCTGAACGCGTGGTCGCGCCGACAGAGGGCGCTTTCCAGTGTTTCATAATGACCGCTTTTAAATAGGACGCAGCCTGCATTATTAGGCTTCCTGTACAAAACGCCGGCGCCGCACCAGCGCCAGACCGCATGCTCATTGCTTTACTATTTAACTTGGTATCAATGCGGTGTACACGCGGCTCCGGTGTGGCGCATGGGCGATATAATAATAATAATAATATTATTATTATATCGGCCATGCGCCGGTTGAGTTTGCCGGAACGGGTCTAGGATGAGGAGCCAGACCAAGAGAGATACAAAAACCCGCAGGGCAGCATGTGGCGAGCTGATGGGCAGTAGCGACCCCATGGACCCTATCTCCCGGGAGAAATCTTGTCCTCATCTCTGGCTTGCCTTTATTGGCCGGCTGGAGTGAACACTGACGAGGAACAGAGCTCCCACCTCTTTCTTGCCTTTATTGGCCGGCTTGAGTGGAGATTCGCAAGAGCAAACGTGCTCGGAGGAAGGAAGTATTCCAGTAAGATGCTGGTAGGGATCTTGACCGTACTTCCGGGATTGTCCTGATAGCCGTGGGATACCTCTCCACTCCTCAAGCACCTCAGGAAGTGTTGCCCCCCTTGTCGCTACGTCACTATGTGCTAGCGGCCGTCTCCGGGGGCCCATTATTGAGTGTGCAAGTCACTCCCTGCCATTTTATCCGTGTATAATACGAGTATATAACATTGGTCAGGCAGGGGACATAGTTCTTCCATAGTTCAAGTTACCCAATCCACTTTAGCCACCCAAACCCATAGTCCAATATGTTTTGTTTCCACGTACAACAATAGTCCTGTACCAACCGGGGGTTGGGTGCACTTGCATAGTGCATACAGGGATAATCAAACCTCGGTTGGTGCCTCCTCATCATTTAAAATTATCTAAGGGGCCTCTGCGAGTTGGCTTCGGCTCCTCGTACGCCTTCGAAAGGTCCGGGACCCCAGTGTCCCGAGAAATATCAAATAATAATAATAATGGACTCGGTTGGTGCCTCCTTATCATTTAAAATTATTTAAGGGGCCTCTGCGAGTTGGCTTCTGCTCCTTGTACGCCTTCCAAAGGTCCGGGACCCCAGGGTCCCGAGAAATGTAAAAAAAAAATAATGGACTCGGCAATCATTGTGCCGATAGTCGTTACAGTCAATGGCCTTATCGCTAAGAGCCTCGACCAACATCTCAAGAGGCTCTCGTTGGGTGGCTGGGTGAAGGGCCTGATTCAGAAGGCAGTCCTCCTTGATACGGCGCGTATTGTGAGCAGGTTCCTGTCTCTGGGGTCCTAACCACTGGTAGCTTGGACCCTGTTCCCCATGCCGGTGGATTTCTATTTTTTATATTTGTAATTTTTTTTTTTTAATTCTAATATTTAAAAATATAACTTATATGTAAAAAAATTGAATAAAGAAGATAATAATAATAATTTTATTGCAGACTTTCTGTCCATAATTTGTTAGTAACAATGTTCTTAGCCTAGTGTTAGTAAGAGTAAAAAAGTAGTACTTAATCATAAATTCAGGCGCTCGCTCTCGCGTGAAGGCCAGTGCGCCATCAGGGCCGGCGCACGCGTCCAGGATGGCGCTGGGGCCGCCACGCCCCCGCGCAAGCATGCGCCCACAGCGTTTGCGTATGATCGCGTGGAAGCCGTCCACGTGTGCCTCCGCGAACATGCCACTCGCGCTACAGTATCGCGGCAGCCCCATCAACACCCTGAACGCGTTATTAGATTGTACACGCAGGCAAACATGCAGTCCGGCGCCGGTGCTACTCCGGAGTACAGGAAGCCTTACACGCGACTTTGTGCTTCTCTTGAAATTGTACGCGTTCAGACTTAGATATATTTGTTTTTATTTGCCAGTAACCGAATCCGGAATGACTCACAAAGTATGAACGCAGAACGCAACGGCCGCGTTATGAGACGCATCGAGAGAAGGCCGGTCATACATCCGCGCTTACCGAGCGACAGCGATCACGAACCGCACACACCCGTCAACTGCGAGCAGGTTGGTAGCATCATCACGCTTGAAGGGTTAGGCAGTGGTCTGTCTATAGTATATACCCACATTTAGCCTGTAAGTTATAATGGGTGACTTTTTTACCGTCTTGAAAAAAATAGGAAAAATAAAAAGAAAAGAAAGAAAAATATGTTTATTTGTCACAGAAACACGTGCACACAAAAATATAATTAACTCGAGTTTTACAATAAGAAAAATAAAACACAAATCACGAGCACAAAACAAAAGTCGGCAGCTGCTGGCACGCCATGACTGTGACAAGAAGGCTTCTACTCAGCATGATGCTGTGCTATGGGGGGCCCACAGCACAGCGCTGTTTTTCAGGTATTTACAGTAGGAATAGGTGAACGGAGTAGAAGCCTATGGCATACCTAGTTTTTTATTTCAATAATAAAAATAAAATTTCTGTTTTTATTGTTCTAGTTTACTTCAAATGTATAGTGTTTATTGATAGAGCAATTTCTGTCTAAGTAATGTCTCCATTCACCTATTGTACTCTATTTTTTTCAAGACGGAAAAAAAAATCATCTAATATAATAGGAGGTGACCCGGTGGTCACTATAATTATTCCAACTTATTTATTATATTTTCACAGCTCGAGTGCTTATCAATTCTTGATGTTCTAATGAGCAGTTCTCATTATTTGTTTTAAAACAAATCATCAAATCTTTTTTATTTTTATTTAGTCGTGTTTAGATATCGATAAGTACCCATCACGTCTGCGGAGTTTCGCTAGCTAATTTAATTTGATCCTGTATGAAATATAATTATAAAACAATCAACATCATCATTGGACGCACCCTTTTTCACACACGGTCATCTGATCTCAACTAAGCAGAGCTACTATGAAAACCAGATAACTGATATACTACATACCCTCCTTTTTCGTAAATACATACTTATATAGATAATTACACCCAGACTCAGAACAAACAGACATGTTCATGCACACAAATGTTTGTCCTGGATGGGAATCGAACCCACGACTTGCGACATGATAGGCGGTATCTTAACCAACCACGCCAGCTGGCCTGTCGTATGACGCAATGGCTTAGCAATATGCTTCAAAATCATTCAGATTGTGAGTGATAGGGTGTTGGCTGTTGGTCAGACAACGCAAAATAAATACATAGCCTCCTCTTCCCATAAAGTTGGCTAAAACAAAGCAATTCTTTTCTCTTACAGTGCGGTATACAACTCCGCGACCTGCGAGTGTACGCGCAACACTTTCGTCGAGCTCACCCTGACAAGAACCGAACCAAGTACCCCGCGATGAAGACCCCTTGTATGTGTGAGCAGTGCGGCAAGATATTCCAGGTAAACTAAACCCAACGAGACGAGATAAATTTCATGCTTTGGGATTAAAAACTTTAACTTAATTGCGTATGGTTCAGGTTCCATTGCAATTAAAATTATTTTATGATGTTTCGTAAAAATAATTCTACAGTGATAAGAAACAAAAAAAAAGGTGAACCTATACTCAGGCCAACAATAAGAGAAACATACATAAAATTACATCTTGTATAAGTTCAAGTTTATACTCAAGTGGGCTAAGTTGATTTTTGAATGATAAAAAAACTATCTTATACAGCGTTATTGGCAAAACACCAACAACCTCTTAAGGGGTCATTGTGCTCATCATTATGAATAACTTTTACTATGGGACCAAACCTGAAATCGCGAAAAAAAAATCAGCTGTTCAGTACATTTTTACGAATTATGCTAACATAAATGTACTGAAGAGTAATTTTTTTTTTCACGATTTCAGGTTTGGTCCCATAGTAGAAGTTGTTCATAATGATGAGTAAGTACAATGACCCCTTAAGAGGTTGTTGGTGTTTTACCAATACGATAGTTTTATTTTTTTAATATGGGCATTGATACACCAGAGGAACAAGAAGACAAAATAGAAGTTAAAGAAGAAGTACGAAGTACTTCACTTCGTCTGTTGCCACCCGCACGAGCGGTCTAAATATACTCAATTTTGTAAAAGTACTAAATTAAAGTTAATTAGCAAAGATTATATTAGGTATTATTTGAAGAAACCAAATTTCCAAAAATTCATCCTTTATGTCGTAATAGACATAAAAATTTTACGATAGTTTTTTTTTTTTTTTTCATTCAAAATTCAATTTAGGCCACTTGAGTATAAAGTTGAACTTATACAAGTTGTAATTTTATGTATGTTTCTCTTATTGTTGGCCTGAGTATAGGTTAACCTTTTTTTTTTTCTTATCACTGTAGAATTATTTTTACGAAACATTTAATAATTTTTTTAGAGCATGAAAGGTGAGATGGACTATGTGAAAGATGATATGGCTAGAAAGGGGGGTGTCAACCGAGATGACGACTAATCGAGAAGGATGGAAGAAAAATACGGGCTCGTGGGTCGCTAAGTAAACAACCGCACGGTTCGATCGATCAGGTTAAGCTGCGCGTGCCGCGGGCTGTCATTCGTGGCCAAAATTCTGACAACCGGACTTACCAAGAGGTATCGTGTTACCCAGTAGCAGGGTTGTGGAGGTCAGATAGGCAGTCGCTCCATGTTAAATACTGGTATTTAGCTACATCCGGTTAGACTGGAAGCTAACCCCAACATAGTTAGGAAAAAGCTCGGCAGATGATGACTTTTAACAAATATTTCTTGTTTCCAGAGCATGGCCCTCCTAAAAGACCACATGTGGGTCCACACTGGCGAAAAGCGCTTCAAGTGTGACCGCTGCACTAAAAGTTTCACCCAGAAAACAAACCTAGTGTTCCATATGAGGGTCCACAGTGCCACACGACCGAGCTACGAGTGTCCGCTGTGCGGGAAACACTTCGCGTTCTTCAACAATAGAAGACGACATATGTTTGTAAGTACAACACGCTTGGCTAAAGCATGGGGTCTCAACTAGAACAAATTATAATTAGTCTCGAAAAATAATCATAGATGGCAGCATAGGTAACAATTATGAAATTAACAACCAGTAATAAGCGATATACGGCAGATTTTGGCTGAAGTAAGATTAGTAAAAATCAAAACTTCCTTGTTTAATGTTGATTTATCTATTTACACTCATATTTCACGTATTTTCAACAAAAACGATACATTAAGCCTTTTACTTCAATCCGAACCAAATAGTATGTTATAAACAGTTCAAAGTAGCCTTCTGTCATGCATTTTGTTTTAGAGCTCTTTGCAATAGATGTCGTTTTATTAAACTTGTCATCACTTTTACCGCCACCGAATAGAAAAAAACCGGCCAAGTGCGTGTCGGACCACACACAGTGAAGGGTTCCGTAGTTTGGATGAATTTATCCCAGGGATGAAAAATATGTTCCCTCATACATTCCAACTTTTGGAATGTATGGAAGACATTCCAACAGCAAATGTAACTTTGTACGCACAATATTGAGAGATTTATCATGATATTTTAAGACCATAGATTCTAATAAGTTTTCCTGTAATCTATAGGAATAATATAACTACTTTCAGTATTTTTAGGGTTCCGTACCTCAAAAGGAAAAAACTGAATTGTTATAGGATCACTCGTGTGTCTATCTGTCTGTCTGTCCTATAGTTGCAAAACTTCTGAAAAATTCTGAATCTTTCCGGAATACTTCTGGGAAAGTTTCTTTAAATCAGAATTATTCAAAATGAATTTAATTAAGATTTTTATTTTTTTTGCTAAAAAATCGTATTTTGCATCGATCGTCGATCGCCGCCGCCGCTGCCCCTCTGTGCGCCGGCCGCTGCCGCCGCGCCTGCCGCGCACGTCCGACTGCCAGCCAAGTGTCACACTCACGAGTCGTGACTCGTGCGTGCACAGGCGATGGCGGTGCGGGGTGCGGTAAGAGGGGAGATGCTCCCCGGAGAAGTTTTCCCCCCAGCGAGAAAGATTCGTACCCCGCAATCGAATGTTTCCACCGAATATTTCGCCCGAATAATTCAGTGGGAATAAACGTTGAAATATTCCCAAAGTTTCGGAATATTTCGGAATACTTCCGAAGTATTCGACGGGAATGATTCGGAATTTTTCCCGCCAGCATCTATAGTCTGTCCGTCTGTCACAGTCAATTTGCTCCGAATCCATTGGACCGATTAAGAGGATTGTGAAGTGCCGATACGCGGCGCGAGTCTTGGAGGCAATTACCTACTTTTCATACAATTATTTACATAAATATTGTTTAGGGCGATAACGTTTTCACCCCTCCAAACCTTTACGAAATGAGATAATTTTGGTCTCATTACATTCAGTATACCTTAATCTAAGTCTGTAGGTTTTTCTTTTTTAGTAATTCAATTTAATTTAATAAAAAAAATAAAAAAGACGCTCAAGGTAGTTTTTATGTCAACAATATAGATATTTAGATGCTAATAACTTATATCGTATGAAATACTTCTTTAAAATAAAAACGTACGGACCTAGTTTTTTATTATACCTACAACAATGATATTATATTAAAATGAGGCAGATATGTTACTACCGCGTGTTTTGTGAAGACTCGAAAACGTCCCAATTGGGACACATTGGGCTATTGTCTTTAGTCCGCGTCAAGCAAGGCGTAATAATAAAAAAAACACGCCTCTTTTTTTTGGGACATTGAGCACGACCGGATTTTAAACGTTTGTTACTATGAACGTAACACATCTTGTGTATAAAATATCATTGACCTACAACTTTTCCAAAAATTTTGAAAATTAGACTATGTTTACGGGGAGAAAAACGTTGTCGCTTTTTGTATGAAAATTGACAGCTTCACAATCCTCTTAAGATGAAATTTGGTACACGTATGTATTTCTGTGACCCAAACATGGACGTGTAACGTAAATAAATTAATTTTGAATATGGGATCAATTTTTTATCTTTCGGAGATACGAACGGTCAATTTTCGTCTATTTTTTAATCAACTTTAAAATGATTTTTTATTTTAAAATTATAAAAAAAGTATATTTGAGACCCTCACAGTAATCCATTTCATTTGATCAATATGTCACATGGTACAGTTTGCAAAACTTTATTTTTATTTTCTTACTTGCCCCCCAAAATTGACTCCCCATGTTCAAAATTCATTTATTTATGTTACACGTCCGTGTTTGGGTCACAGAAATTCATACGTGTATACAACTTAATCGTTCCATTGGAATCGGAGCAAATCGGCTGTGATAGACACACGATTGAGCCTATAAGGGTTCCGTTTTTTTTTCTTTTGAGGTACGGAACCCTAAACGCAAGTGAATGTGCCCACGCAGTTATCCGTCGTTGCTGTTGTGTCTCACAATTATGCGGAAACAATGTACAATAATAACATCTCTTCGTCAGTTGTAATAAGTCTTAATTTTGTATGAACAACAAATTCAACATCGACGAAACAAGCCCGCTCGTGCTCTACCGGAGTGCTAAAAGGGAATCCCCAGTGTGCGTCAGAATGGCTGGTTATCTGTAGCGTTGGTCTATGAGAGTTGATTCGAAAATTGCTACATAATCACTTATATTTGCTACGTATAATAAATAATTGCTACATAGGATATATATTTAGAAACAAAATATTTTTTTTGACCAGCAATCCTGACGTTTGGTTGGCTGGTCATCTCCTAGTTTAAAGTCAAGCATGCAGAGTTTCCCGAAATGTATTGCGTCAATAATTGCTACATATTTACTTCATTTATCTAATTTAGTTGTAACTTCAAACATATGTTAAATAAAGGATGTAGCAATTATTTAAATTATCCCAAGGAAAAGTGCCACTTACCTACTCATAACGTAACATGCCATTTAACAATTTAAAACGCCTGCCTCCTAAAGTAGCAATACCGTTGAGTGAAGACACACTGCAACTATTTGCCTTTATTATTTTATCAGGCACTTTTCTTTGGGATAATTTAAATCATTACTACATCCTTTATTTAACATATGTTTGAAGTTACAACTAAATTAGATAAATTAAGTAAATATGTAGCAATTATTGACGCAATACATTTCGGGAAACTCTGCATGATTGACTTTAAACTAGGAGGTGACCAGCCAAACAAACGTCAGGATTGCTGGTCAAAAAAAATATTTTGTTTCTAAATATTATATATATCCTATGTAGCAATTTTTTATTATATGTAGCAAATATAAGCAATTATGTAGCAATTTTCGAATCAACTCTCATAGACCAACGCCACAGACTACCAGCCATTCTGACGCACACAATCCCCAACGTAATTCTTTGTTCCATTTTTTATGATATTTCTACTGTGGTGGCTGTAAGTAGCAAAATTGCTACTTACAGCCACAGTAGAAATATCATATAGTATTTTATCTTCATACAAACGGTCGGAAGGAGGTATTTTGCTTTTTCCACCGAGTAAAATAACTAGATTAATAAATAAATAAGTGGATAGTGTGAAAGAAGTGACACAGGAGTGACCTACCTGAGCTCGCGTTAAAAAAAAACTAGTAGGTAGTTTCCTAACTAGGCTATCTACTTATAATATGTAGTATGTAGGTACTTACTGAGTTAGACAAAATATCGTTAGAAAAAGATTATGAGAGCAATAAATGGTAGGTAACTACGTAGTAAGATTAACATTATAATTAACTTTTATAAGTAAGATTTTGTAGTAGGTAGTTAGAAGATTTGATTGCTGTAGGTAGCGCACACGCGATGAGATGGTTGATAATAAGTAGGTAAGGATTGCAGAGCGGTTCGACATCGGAAGGGTGACGAAAAGAATTATTACTTCGAGTTGCTCCGTACTGACGTAATGAGGACGTTAATAAGCTGAGATGAAAAAAGATATTTAATTTCTCGTCAGCTGTTTCTTGCATTTTGGCTAAGTTGGTAGGTGTTAAAGTTTGTAATAATTGGAGTTTGGTAACCATCGACGACAGCAGATTATTTTTTGAAAGAAAATATATAATATTTACAATCACAAAACTAGAAATAAACTCAAGCAAGTGATGGTGGTATGTAGGATGAAATTAAAATACTGTAGGCGGGCAGCCCTATCGCGTGTTTACGTACCGCGCGGCTGTTGGTAGTTATTTCAAGAACAGGGGTTGAGTCACATACTGTATGATATTTCTACTGTGTGATATTTGCTGGAGACACAATGTTTTCATTTGTCATGTTTTTGTGCTGGTAGGTAATAAAAAAATGTGGCATAAGTAAGTATGTACCTATCTACTGATCACTTTGTAACGTTCTATCAGTATTGTTATGTAGGTACTTGATTGAAGTATTAAAATATTTTTATAAAAATATTCCGTTCGTTTTTATTTTATTTATGTAGGTAGGTACTTCATACCATACCACAGCTTGTATTGTACCTACTTGTATTGTCTCTTCCTACTTCCTAACTCATAGTACCTATTTACCTATTTCATTTCATTTCCTTGCTGCAGTAACATTATTACCGGTTAAATTACAAGCAATTTTATAGTTTTGATTGATTTGAGTAGATAATAAAATTTAAAAACATGAATACCTACTTATCGTAACATTCGCATAGCGACCACTTAGATTTTAGTAAGTTACCGCGGACATAAGCAGATAATAAAATTAAGCGCGTTTAGGAAAAAACCCATTTACAGCTGCACGAATTATTATGTACCTATATGCCGCATGGCATAAAATATAATTATTTGGCTTCGCAAACACGTCGTTTCCTACTAAAGCTAAAAATGCTAGCTCAATCACACAAACGAAACAATTACGCCAACTCAAGATAATTTTTGTCCTTGAGCGCACGCCACGGTACGATTACGACGACATACTCGGCGAGAATCTATAGGTACCTAGATATAGCCATCTAAGTAGTATCGATGCCACCTAGTGTCTAGGCAGACTCCTAGATGGTGTTGTAAAACTACAGTATCTGGTAATTAGTGAGTCGCTGATGCAGCCATCTGTTATAAATTGATGAAAAAAAAATAGCCAGCTCAATAGCCAGACTTAGGGAGGTGTCATTTCTTTGTATGGGATTGGGTATCTGTACGTAGTATTGTAATATCTGTGGCTAAAGGGTTAGGCAGAGTACCTATAGTGAGCAGTGATGGCCCAGTGATAACGGCCTCGACTTCCGAGTTGTAAGTTGTAGATTTGAAACACGGAATAGAAAAAAACAATTGGAAGTGCCCAGGCAGCTATCCGGCGTGTGTCACAAATGCAGAAAAAAAAATGTAAAATAATAACAACCTTCGCTAGTTGTAATAAGTCTTAATTTTGAATGAACAACAACTAAGTTTTTCTTCAAAGTTGATTTTGTTGTTCATACAAAATTAAGACTTATTACAACTGACGAAGGTTGTTATTATTTTAATGTGACATATTGTGTAATGGGTGTAATTATCTATATACAAGTATGTATGTATTTACAAAAAAAAAAAGTAGTGTATCAGTTATCTGGTTTCCATAGTACAAGCTCTGCTTAGTTTGAGACCAGATGACCGTGTGTGAAATGTCCCAGGATATTATTATCATCTTTCTTACATATCTCGGGACCCTGGGGTCCCGGACCTTTGGAAGGCGTACGAGGAGCCGAAGCCAGCTCGCAGAGGCTCCTTAGATAATTTTAAATGATGAAAAGACACCAACCTGCGATTGTCCCTGTATGCACTATGCAAGTGCACCCAAGGACAACCCCCGGTTGGTGCAGGACTATTGTTGTACGTGTAAACAAAACATATTGGGCTATGGGTCTGGGTGGCTAAAGTGGATTGGGTAACTTGAACTATGGAAGAACTATGTCCCCTGCCTGACCAATGTTATATATTACGAGTATACACGGATAAAATGGCAGGGGGTGACTTGCACACTCAATAATGGGGCCCCGGGAACGGCCGCTAGCACATAGTGACGTAGCGCCAAGGGGGCAACACTTCCTGAGGTGCTTGAGGAGTGGAGAGGTATTCCACGGCTATCAGGACAATCCCGGAAATACGGTCAAGATCCCTACCAGCACCTTACTGGAATACTTCCTTCCTCCGAGCACGTTTGCTCTTGCGAATCTCCACTCAAGCCGGCCAATAAAGGCAAGAAAGAGGTGGGAGCTCTGTTCCTCGTCAGTCTCAATATATCAAAACCTGATAGTTCCCGTTGACCTGGAATCATGAAAGTTGGCAAGAGGACATACAGCAGTAAAGGAAAAAAAAAGTTAATATGTAGTTTTATCATATCAAAAATATGTGTTTGCAATTGAAAAATTGACCGTGACCTATATCGATGTATGGGAGAACATGTTATTCAACTATACTGTTTGTGCTCTAGCATGGTACAGGTGACATTTAATGAAACATTCCTTTTCACTCTTGAACGTTACCGCGATTTTATTTTATTACAATCATGATTGAATATTTTAGCTGCACCCAAAATATCATAGTCGTAAAATACGGAATCAGTAATAACTTTAGTAAATTAAATAAATTAACCCTGCCAAAATGTTATGTCTAAAAATAAAATCTAATTATATATATATAATAAAATGAAAGAAAAATGAAGCAATGTGTTACGCGTGTAAAGTAACTCCATAGACGTTTAGTGATGGTATGTTAGTTGGTAGATGGTATGGTAGTATATCCGTCGATATATTTTATAGAAAACGAAGTTTACTGTATGTATTTTTTTGAATTTTGTTGTTAGACATAGCGCTCGTACTGACACAAAATGGACGCCAAAGCACGGCGCCACGACATTTTTAAAATTATAATAAAGAAAACGAGTTTTTTTACTGTGAGAATCGATATCGATAAAATTAAATTGCATAATGTCTCTGGTCTAGTCATGTGATACTGACATCTGTCATCCGCACCATGATACAGCGCAAACAGTGTACAATGTCAAGTTTGTTTTTGGGATAAATTCATTCCAACTACGGAACCCTTCATTATGCGTGGTCCAACACGCACTTGGCCGTTTTTTTTTTTTTAATTTAAATATAATCTACACACTTTCACGAATATTTTTAATCTTTAATTTCTTTGGTTCCAGATCCACACTGGCCTGAAACCCTTCAAATGTGACAATTGTGGCAAATGTTTTACTACAGCGGGAGAACACAGGGCGCATGTCGAACACGTGCATCTCAAGAAGCCGTGGCCCAAGCGGGCTCGGCAGAGGAACAGGGACTGGAAGTGCGATGACCCCAGTATTGAGGACTGAGTCTCTCTGTGAACTACATACTAGATTTTTTTTTTTTTTAAAGATTGTGACACGGTAGAAGTGAAAACTTACGACTGGCGCCGAGTGTACACGATTCAGCGTCACCGACCGACTGGAGCCGAGAAGACACGATACAGCCTTTTAGACTTTTCAAATTTCGAAAAAGTAACCCTAGTTTTGGAGGTTATATAGGCAGTCGCACCATGTAAAATACTGGTATTCAGCTGCATCCGGTTAGACTGGAAGCCAACCCCAATATAATTAGAAAAAGGCTAGGCGGGTGATGGCTTTGATTAGAAATCAATATGAAGCAAAATACTATGTTGTTATCTCTACAAGGTGTAACTTAAGTAACGCACAACCTCTTAAGCTGTCATTGTACTCATAATTATGAACAACTTTTATTATGGGACCAAAACTAAAATCGCGAAAAAAATCACCCTTTCCCTACATTTTGACGAGATGCGAACATAAAAGTAGGGAACAGCTGAAATTTTTTTTCGCGATTTCTGATTTGGTCCCATAGTAAAAGTTGTTCATAATGATGAGTACAATGACCCCTTAAGAGGTTGTGGTTACACCTTGTATGGAGAGATTTAGGCATTGAATTTGTAATGTTTGAACGAAGAAAATTCTACTTTCGTGATCGGGCCTATTTTAACACCAGAAGGCTGACTGAGAGCAACAATAGTCCCAATGCAATATATTTCTGTAGGTGAAAGCTAAAGGACCTTAAGTCACATTTTATAAAGTATTCAGTAGAGCTCATTAAAGATGTCTATAGGTACCCGAAATTAGATATTAAAATCGACCGTGTATAAAAAGTAAATAGTGTATCGTTGTAGAAAACAATTATGATTATGAAGGTTTATTAAGCTATTATATTGTGATATTTTTTGACAAATATTCTTCCTTAAGGCTGAAAAAATAAAAATGGACTTAAGGTCCTTTAGCTTTCACCTACAGAGTTTATAGTGTAACGCCTGGGTTATAAATTAAGTAATAAAACCATCATTCTCCTGTCCTTATCCAAATTTATTTGGGGTCGGCGCAAAATATCCCTTTTCCATACGTTTTTATTAGTGTCCATCTCGGTAGTCACCCCCCCTTTCTAGCCATATCATCTTTCACACAGTCCATCAATCGTTTCTTTGGTCTTCCCCTCCACGTTCATACTCAAAACTTTCCTGACGACATTTTCCTCATTCCTCCGCATCACATGCCAATACCATGACAATCAATATCCGCACAACTTTTCAGTCACCGGTGCAACTTTTTAAATGAAACGACGTAATTAAATAAACTTAATTAAAAATAAAATAAAGTAATGGCATCCTAAGACGTTTTATACTGTAAGTAGCTATAATTAATTAGAAATTATAATGACTTAGATTCGATCTCAATAATGAAGGGCCTACACAATTAGACATATGATAATTATATATTTATACTGGACAATTATTTTCATTAATGGCAAGCTTTACGCAGCATTAGGGTATAACTATAATACAATGTGTCTCAGAAAGGTGTGACGATATTTAAGGGTGTCACAGACCATCACTCTGAATAACTTTCTCCAAGGGACCAACATCGTAAACGAGAAACAATAATGAGCTGTCCCATACATTTGGGTCGAGTAGGTATTGAAGTTGAGGAGCTCGTGGCTAAGTAATAACAGCCGCACGGGTCGATCCATCAGGTTAAGCTACGCTTGCCGGGGTTGGTCCGTGGATGGGTTACCATCTTTACATACCAAGACCTCCGTGCCTCGGAAAGCACGTTAAGCCGTTGGTCCCGGCTGTCATTCGTAGATCTTTGACAGTCGTTACGGGTCATCAGAAGCCTGAAATTCTGACAAACAGTCTTACCAAGGGGTATCTTATTACCCAGTTACTGGGTTGTGGAGGTCAGATAGGCAGTCGCTCCATGTAAAATACTGGTATGCTGGGCGACCTCAATATAGCTGGGAAAAGGCTCGGCAGATTGATTGAGGTATTTAAGTTTTGTATGGGATGACTGATTTTTTTTTTCACGATTACGATGTTGGATTTCAATTGAAACAGCTGAAAACCTCATAAGGGGTCAGCTGTTCTCTACATTTTGTAATAATCGATTTGTAATAAGCCAAACATAAATGTATGGAGCAGCAGATTTTTCATTTTTTTTTTTTTTGCGATTTTCTGCCCCACATTGAAAGTGGTCTATAATGATGAATACAAAGACCCACTTTGAGGTTCTCAGACCTCGACAGATTTTGTATGAGCGAGGTATCAATCGTCTCAATGTAATCCGTTTATTTAATACGGACTCTAGTTTTCATTTAAAATGTATAAAATATAGCATGTGATATAGATATTTTAATACGAATATAGAATAATCATAGCGTAATCTGCCTGTAACGTATTGACAGCTGCGACACAGGCTTTCTCTCTGTGAGAGAGAGTGGGCCGTAATCCACCACGCGGGCCTGTACGAGTTTGTAAATGTCATGTCTTCGAATTTTTGGTTCTAGGACATGCCGGTTTCCTCACGATGTTTTCCTTCACCGTTTTGAGAACAGCGGTGATGAAATAACTTAGGTAAGTATAGTTCGAACCCACAACCTACGATGCACAACTCGAGATCGTTAACACTGGCCACTGGGCCGTCATTGCTCTTCTAGTAATCACATTTCCTCACGATATTGCCAGCATTTGTGATTAAGGCGAAAGCGTCAAGGTAGCCCGCGAATTCAAATTTTCTTACGTTTTTTGCAATTTACAAGTCGGTATTATATTGTACGTTGATGAAATTATAATTTCCGGTCGTAACTAGTATCTATTTACATAATTAGAATCATTAAAGTGATCAATACAACTCTTTAAGACCAGGTAATCCCAAAAATGACTATTTCATGAAATCTTGACATTTTAGGATTATACTAACTTAAGGAGTTGTATTACTGATTCTATTGTATATAATTCTGTAAAAACATATTTGTTACGGCCGCAAATCATACTTTATTTAACATACAACTTAATACTGACTTGAAAATTTCAAAAACATAAGAAAATTTGTATTTCGCGGGCTACCGTGACGCTTCCTCCTTAAGGGGGATGAGAGATGTATTGATAAATGATAAATGATGATAAATGATTTTTATTTGTGTACAAACACTTTTACAAGTCAATATTTTTTTTTTTTAAACTAGATGAGGTCGGCGTTTTCTATCTGACTACTCTGAGAAGAAAGGCCGAAACAAACTCAGAGGTCACAGTCTCTTATAAAGTCCAGACATAATCTTGGTCACTTCATGTGAAGACCATGTAGATTGAATTGTCTGAAATGGTCTATTGATGATTCTTATGGTTATAATTATATAAATACATATTTGTTATTGTCGTGAATCATATTTTGATCAAGATACAATCTGACACTAACCTGTGAAATGCAAAAAAAAACGCAAGAAAATTTGAATTTCGCGGGTTACCACAGAACGCAGTCACCTTAAATAAAATCACAAAGTAAAGTGCCTGCCGGGGTTCGAACTCACGACCTATGTTATGTAAGTCGAGGTGGTTATCACTGCCATACGAATATTAATTATGTATATTGAAGTAATTCACGAAAATACTCATTAATAATAAATATACAGGTAAAGTTTTTAAGCAGTACGCTTTTCACAGGGTGTTCTACCAATGAATATAAACAACTTTCAGTATGGGACAAACTGAAATCACGAAAAAAATCAGCCGTTTGCATTTTTGTTGAGTAGGTACTTATTGGAATTTTGTATGGAATAGCTAATTTCCTTTTGATGATTTCAGAGTAGGGATGATGCCTGGGTAAAAATAAAGAAACTCTATTTAGTCCGTCAGTGAGATAATAAAAAAATATTAGACACGTATTTTTTGCTTTTTCATATTAATAAAAAAATACTTAGATAATACGCATTAAAGTTCGGGAGTGGGGGCTTGCTACGTCACTTCTACGTATAAAATCTACGAAGACGTGACGTCATGCCACATTTTAACTCAATGTATCACCGTAATCATTTGATTGCGTAAAAAAAGAAAAAATATGTGTGCAATATTTTTTACTATTCTACATGACGGACAAATAAAAAAAAGTTGTCATCATCTCTGTTGGTCCCATAGTAAAAGTTGTTTATATTCATGGATAGAACAGCCTGTGAAAATTTGCGCACTGCTTAAAAACTTTTCTTGTATATAAAGTACATTCTTATTTTATGTGATGTAATTAGAAATATATTATAGAATATTGTGAATAGTTGACTGCTAGAGAATTATTTTAATTAATTATATTATATTATTTATAAGTCTTAATAATGTATACAGGGTGTAATTTTAATCACCGTTATCCTCTTAAGGGGTCATTGTACTCATCATTATGAACAACTTTTACTGTCGAACCAAACCAGAAACCGGAAATTTTGACGAGTTATGCGAACATAAATGTAGGGAATAGCTGACTTTAGGTTTTGTCCCATAGTAAAAGTAGTTTATAATGAGAAGTACAATGACCCCTTAAGAAGATAACGGTGATTAAAATTACAGCCTTTATAAGAGGCTCTTAGATTAATGAGAAAGAATGAAAATTGAGGCCTAGAACAATGCTTCGAATATTTTATAATACTCGTAGCATAGATGTGATTTTCCGAGGGTAATTGTGGATACGTAACACACAGAATCGCAATCGATCGCAATGCCTTCATGTTGATAGTTCCTTTACATTGTTGAGCGGACGAATTTTTCAAACCTATAGAACGTGCAGAACATTGTAGTTTGTTTTGAGCGAATGAATTTGAACTTTATTTGTATAACATCAAGAACATAAGTCAGTTTGAAAGAGTATGTCTCCTTGACAGCGTATTGTATTTTATTGCACACATAGCTGGCTACGGGCCTCGCAGTTTTTCTTCCGCACGCCTCTTACGGTCCGTTCAGACCAAGCGGAAAAATCCTCGTGGACTTTACTGGCTCCATTGAAAATAGGACAATATTACCATAGCCTATAGTATTAAATTGTCGAGTTGTAAATTGTGTCAATATTCATGCAATTTTGTACTTTAGGCTATGGTAATACGGTCCTATTTTCAATGGAGCCAGTAAAATTTTCCCCTTGGTCTGAACGGACGCAAAGTCCTATGTACTTTCAACATATACAGGTTGACCTTTAAAACGGGGTTAGTAAGGGCAGGTAGCGTCACCGATGCCTATCAGACTCGAGATTGCACATTTTATTTTCTGCTTTTCTTACATGACCCTCACAGCTGCTCCATCTTTCGGCAGTCACGTTCTTAAGTCCTTTTTCGAAAAAAATTTTGACTTCTGTCATTTTAAATGTTTTCTTGTTTCTGGAAACGTATCCTTTAGCCTGCGCCCAAACCAGCTCAATAGGATTGAGCTCGCAGTGGTGAGGGGTCAGGCGTAAGACAGTGACTCCGTGCTCCGCAGCCATCTCATCCACAGCATACTTGTCACGGTCTGAACCCTTGTTCTGCCGTTCGATGTCTATAAGAGAGGCCTTTGTCATTTTCTCTTCAAATTGAATATTCTTACTTGTCAGCCACTCCTGTATTCTTGCTTTAATCCATGGCATTGTAGGTAGGTAGTGATTCTATTTTCCGGGAATGGTAGAGGGGGGGGGGGGGGTATTATCCATGACAACTACAGAATAATCGTAATTCGGTAACTGGGCGTTCGTCACGTTGGGAGGCAATAATGCCTTACTCAATTTTGTCCAGCCTAATAATTCGTGTATATCGTCTCTGATTGAATTTATATATTATTATAATTAGATGTCTGATAGAATTTATGTAGATATATTATTTATTAATTAATTTTCATAATGAATGTTCCTATTGACTTTGTGCGAGTGAGCTGAATCACAAGGCATGGAACGCATTACTATCATCATAAATACGGCAACATGATTTTACAAAGTGACATTAGCATCTGTCAGTTTACTCCAGTGAATTAATAATTACACTTTATATAACAATATTTTCTAAAATCTCTGAAAAAGAAACACGTTTTTGTATTTTATTTTTATTACTTGTATTACAGCGACCATAGTAGTACCTACACACTGAAAATTTCAAATGTCTATCTATTACGGTTCAAAAGATACAGTCCTGTGACAGACGGACGGACGGACAGCGGAACCTTAGTAATACTGCCCTCTATGTCATAATTACAGAAAGTCATAACACCAGTAACACGAACTTACTGTAATGTAATTATGATATCGGGGGCAGAATAGGGTCTCGTTAGCACTGTTTAGGTACGGAACTCTAATAGACCTTATCCTTATATGACGTGCAAATAATATTCAACCTAAGTAACCCATACTGACCGTTCGGTTATTTTACATCTTATTTTAAATCACTGTCCAAATCACAATGATCTTTGTTTATTTTCATTACAATCGCTGTTGGATTGCTGCAACTGACAAGGCTGTCAAAATCAAAGTGATCTTTATTCTCGTTACATTAAGGTTGCTGCTGGATTCTTGCTGTCAGAGGAAAAATCGGTGTACGGTCTGTAGCAGTCACGAGGTCGGCTATACTATACAGGCTCGAGCTTCTTGTGTATTTGTTTTGTATATTTATTAAAGAGTGTGAGTTTGAAGTTATTTATTGGAAGATTGTAATAAATGAGTAATTATTATAATATATTTTGTTGTTTTATTCATTTTTTTTTCTGCCTAGCCTTTTCCCATCTATATTGGGGTCGGCTTCCAGTCTAACCGGATGCAGCTGAATACCAGTATTTTATATGGAGCGACTGCCTATCTGACCTCCACAATCCAGTTACTGGATAATACGATATCCGTTGGTAAGACTGGTTGTCAGACTTTCGGGCTTCTGACGACACGTAACGACTGTCAAAGATCCTCGAATGACAGCCGGGACCAACGGCTTAACGTGCTTTCCGAGGCACGGAGGAGTCTCGGTATGAAAAGATGGTCACCCATCCACGGACCAACCCCGGCAAGCGTAGCTTAACCTGATGGATTGACCCGTGCGGCTGTTATTACTTAGCCACGACCATATAACTACAATAATATAATGGAAAAACCGGTCAAGTGCGTGTCGGACCACGCACAATGAAGGGTGCCGTAATTGGGATGAATGTATCCCAAAAACAAACTCAACATTGTAGTTAAATAATAAGTAATTTTTCAATGGAATTTGTACAAAACTTACATTTTATAAGTTGGTCGATTATTACTTGTAAAGCCTACTTAGCTGTGATATTTTCGCTTTATTTAAACGATTTCATTTCGTTTTATATACTACTGCCGTGATTTTTTTCATAATAATATATCCTAAAGCAATTTAGCTGGCGAGGATGACGACGACACTTGACTAACAAAAATTTGCAATGTAAAGCAAATTTACGCAAACGGATCCCTGAATCGAAAAGTGGTTTTCACAGACCCGTAATATTTTTTCAATGGCCTATCCAACGGTACCCCACACCATGGGACAAGCGAGAAAAAAGCATCCCTCACACTATGTTAATTAGGATAGGACTGGGACTTATTTCAAAACCCTATTATGGTTTGAAAAAAGTGAGATTATAGCTAATAGTAGAATTACAATTTTACTCTTCGAGCCATAAATTAATCAGATGTGCGGTCCGATTTTTGATTAATTTATGCAGAAAAGTTCAACACCAAAAAACAGTCTAGAACGTACGAGCGAGCGTGGAAATATTAGCACTCTGCCCGAGATAAGTTACATTTTCTTTTGTGATTTAAGAATTCTCTCAGACAGCATCTGTCTGGCATTAAGGCCCGTCCTCCCTAAAATACGGCGAAACTAAGTAACTTTGTGTCCATTTTTTACAGTAACTATAGCAGATTTTTGATAGAAAAAAAAAAATACAATAATCTACAGTACATAAGAAGTGATTTCATGTGTCCAGAAATCTGTTTTAGTTTATATAACTAAAGAAAAAAAAAAGCTAAACCCAGGTCTGTTTTTTCTAGTTTTTACCATATTACTCCTACAATTTTCATTAAAAGTGTTCATAAATTTATACAGTTCTCTACAAAATAATAAGAAATGATTTCATGTTATTACTTTTTTCAAATTATTTTTATTTTATTTTAAATTAATTTACAAAGCAAATCCTTAGCGGCAAATTTACGCTGCGCCCCGTTCTCGCCCAAAATCTCAGTGCGGGGCGAGACGTGTTGCTGGACGGACCTGTGCTGCTTTGCGTGACGACCTCCTCGCTTCGATAAACATTGTTTTTTTTGTGAATAGTGTAGCCACACGGACAGTTTCATTTAATTTTTGGTATCTTACCTACCTAGTTACGTGACTATATTTTTTTGTGTGAATACTTTTACTTTATTAATATTAGTTAGTGTATTCAGTGTGTTTTGTTATATTATAGTAAAAAAAATTGTATCTAAACAATCGTTTTCTAAAGCAAGGTGTGTTCAAGATGGGAAGTAAACAAAGACAAAAAAAACGAAATCTCAAAAAGAAGATGGAAACAGGGAAGAAAATGGGACAAAGAAACATCACGATCCCCTCAACATAGTTGCTCATTCATTCTCCTGCCCTTGTCCCAATTTATTTGGGGTCGGCGCAACATGTCTTTTGCTTCCATACTTCTCTATTAGTCGTCATCTCGGTAGTCACTCCCTTTCTGGCCATATCATCTTTCACACAGTCCATCCATCGTTTCTTTGGTCTTCCCTTACTCGTATAGCCCTCCACGTTCATACTCAACACTTTCCTGACGACATTTCCCTCATTCCTCCGCACCACATGCCCATACCATGACAACCGATTTCCACACAACTTTTCAGTCACCGGTGTCACTTTTAGACTTCCTCTTACATACTCATTTCTTATTCTATCTATTCGCGTAATACCACACATCCCTCTTAGCATTCTCATCTCGGCTGCATGCAATTGCCTTTCATTCATTCTTTTTATGGCCCAACATTCTGATCCATACAAGACAGCAGGTCTAACCATTGTTTTATAAATCTTCCCCTTGAGTTTAAGGGGAATGCGGGAGTCGCATCTTGTTCCCGTGACCTGCCGCCATTTCATCCATCCAGTGTTAATTCTGTGCTTAACAGTCCGGTCTACTTCGCCATCGCTTTGCACAAGTGAACCAAGATACCGGAAGTCGGAGCAGACCGGGAGAAGCGCGACATCAAGCGCTATGGCTCCAGCACGGGAGAGACCGCCGAAATCACAGAACATATACTCGGTCTTGGTTCTGCTGATTTTCAAGCCGACATTCTCCAGTTTCCGTTGCCATTTCTCCAATCTGCTCTGGATCTCAGGTCCATCTTCACCGACAAGAACGATGTCGTCGGCAAATAGCATGCACCAGGGTGCCTCTTCCTGTATGTCCGCTGTCAGAGCGTCCATAATCAACAGGAAGATGTAAGGACTTAAAGCCGACCCCTGGTGCAAGCCTACCGCCACACTGAACTCGTCGGTGTTGCCAGCAGCCGACCGGACGTAGGTACAAGATTGACTGTACATAGCACGAATTAACTCTACATACTTCCCGGGCAAACCTTTCTCTTTCAAGGCCCACCACAAGACATCCCGAGCTACCCTATCATACGCTTTTTCCAGATCAATGAACACCATGTGCAAGTTATTGTGTGCACGTCTGTACTTCTCGCACAATTGGCGGAGTACAAAAGTGGCGTCCACTGTTCCTCGACCTGGCATAAACCCAAACTGGTTTGGGGTAATCTCACTCTCCTCTCGCAATCTTTTCTCTATTATTTTCTCCCATACCTTCATACTATGGGACATAAGCTTTATCCCTCGATAGTTGTTGCAGTCCTGTACGTCACCTTTATTCTTGAAGATGGGCACTAGCGAACTATTGCACCATTCTTGTGGGATCGCTTCTTCATGCAACAACTTATTGAAGAATAAAGTCAGCCACATACATCCATCTTCTTTTAAACACTTCCATACTTCTACTGGTATGTCATCTGGGCCCATGGCCTTTCCATTTTTCATACTTTGAACTGCCTTCCTTATTTCATCCATGCTAATTTGTACCTCTTTGAGCACACCATTCCATTTATTCTCTTCGTTCATTAGCTTTTCAAAATAAAACTTCCATCGTTCTTTTATCTCGGCATCTTGGGACAGAACCTTACCGGCTTCATCTTTCATACACTTAATATGAATTATATCTCTCGTTCTCCTTTCTCTTGCTTTTGTAATCCGGTATAGCTCCTTCTGGCCTCTTGGGCTGTCCAGTGAGTCATAAAACTTCTCCTGCGCCTTACCCCTGGAAACTGCTACCATCTTTTTTGCCTTCCTCTTCCATTCTTTATAAATTCTCTTCTTATCTTCTTTCAGACTATGATTCCCGTTTTCTACACCCTGCCATTCTTTAAACGCAACTTTCTTTTCTTTAAGCATCTTTTGCACTTCTTCATTCCACCACCATGTATCCTTTTCTATCATGCCTTTCCCTTTCGAATCTCCAAACACGTCTTTCGCTACTCTCCTTATACAATCCGCCATCTCTTTCCAACTTTCATTCACAGTTTTTCCTTCCATATCCTTCATTTCTCATTAATGATAAAAAAACGAAGGAACATGAAGAGGTAGAAAACCAGAAACCAAATACCACAAAAAGGAAATACACGGAAATGAAAACAGGCAAGAAAGAAAGCAAGATTCAAGTAAATGAAGAAGAGAAAGAAAATACTTTTTATTACTCTACTGACTTTCCGAATGCTTCAATTCAAGAATTCGGTAATATAAGCGATGATGAAGAAGTTCAAATAAAAAGAAGAAAAACATTGACCGAAAGACAATTAAATTTTAATGAATTTTGAGTAATCTGTTAATAAACAAGTTTATGCTGCCAATATTGGTTTTCTTTTTGAAAGACATGCATATCAACAAAAAAGTTATGATACTAGCAATGCCCGCAACTTGGTACGTGCAAGCATTGAAATAAATGCCGATACCGATTGTTTTTAGCTACTAATATTCTTGGTTCTTGAACATATCCTTGGACACACACTAGGATCTTGTCTTATAGTACCTACATTTTTATTTGAGGAGTAGGCTCTTTCGCTATCGTCTAGATGTACCTCTAGGGTTCCATACGAGTATCAGGTCCTACATAACATGAATTTAATATCATATAGTGTTTAAAATCCCTTACCCTTTTTTCGTTCGCTTTTTAAATTCATCTCTGCGCTATACAGGTTGCTCTAAGATGCTATTTTAGAAAATTATAAATAAATCAATAAATAATAACGTTTAATGAAATTAAAATATCCTTATAAAACGAGATTGTGGAACCATATACGTGTGTTGATTTCATGTCGCCATTGCAGCGCCACGTTGTATAATTGTTAACTTGTAGAAATGTACAGACGCCAGCACATCAAGCTACTACAATCTGTCTGATTTCTTTAATAGATTTTAGACTTTATTGCTAAAGCTTTAGGTTCAAGGTTGATTGCGAAAATCTGACAGTTTCGGGTAGGTTGACCTGCTGGCGTCTGTACTTTTATTTCAGAATGTGATTGATGTGACTAATAAAGAAATATCTAAACAAGATGTTTTATGTGTATATATTATATATTATATTATTATATATTTTTTTTTTTTTTTTACTTTACAATCTTTAAGGAGTGGCAACTCCTTAAAGATTGTAAAGTTAAATTTTTAATACCTTATATGTAGGTATTTATAAAAACATCTGCGGTCTTACTACAAAAGGTTTAAAAACATGTTCAACGCATGTCTAACGTCAAACTCCATACATAAAAAAACATAAAATACGCGTTGAACATGTGTTTAAATCTTTTGTAATAAGACGGCTGTTATTTATTAATTACTGTATGTCGCGCGCGGCAGTAATCGTGTACACCCTAGCGAAGCATCGCGCGCGATGTTTAGGTTCGGGTGGTGCGGGGAGTAGTACAAAGCTCCGCCCACACACGCAAGGTCGTTGGCGCCGGTAAAAACCTTAATGCTGAAGCCTTTTTGACGCAGCCGTGAGGCACACTATTGGTGATTAAACATTTTTTTTAAATTTCTTATTTGTATTTTGCGTTTTACGAACTGTGTCAAATAAATGTTATTCTTTCTTTCTTTCTAATCACAATAAATTATTCATTTAGATAGTTTAGAGCCTTTGATTCTGGTGAAGAACTTTTTCTTAGGCTTACCAGACTTCTGGTAAAATGTGGTAAAAGAACAAACACATGCCTGTTACATTCCAATTACCATTGGAAGCTTAGATTATATAATTACAGTAGTTATAGAGCACGCACAACGAAGTAGGAACAGTAGGCACGGGTAAGAACAACACGACGTTCCCGCCACGAGTGCGAGTTGTGGTTGAGTGCTAGCTGTTTGCGTTCCTCCAGAGATTTCATATTTACTTATCAAAATGGTCAAATGTGCAGTTTGATCTTGCAAAAACGATACTACACTTTATAACTGTGCGTACGCGACACAGCGCGGTTGTGGCGTTGCGTGTACTGATGACTCATCGCGGAGGACAATGACCCCGAATACTGTAAAGTGCGCGAATTGCAATATTGTGATTAATGAAGTTCTGGCATTCCTGCGAAATGTCTTGGGCTTCATGGATGAACAGAGTATACACCAGCTGTGTACTACGTCTTTTTCGGCTGATGATATTATGAAGGCTAAAACCCTGTTGTTCGAGTCGGTACCTAATTCTAAGAAGATGCCGATTCGACGAAAGGACGGTAAGAAAAAAGTGCTATGTGATCTGGAAGATATAATCTGGCTTATGAAAACCACAGACCAGGATTATACACACAGGACATATTAAAACTGCAAACCCAACTCAATGCGCTGGAAGAGAAAGCCGTTACAACGGAAAAGTTTGATTTACTCAAGCAGGAGGTGGATAATATGAAACATGCATCAATATTAGATCACGTTTCATATGTTAATGTAAAATAGAAGAAGAGGGGCCTGTTTACAAAATAGTCAACATGATAGTGGTCCCATAGGTCTCCAATACGTGCCTATAACAGCGTCAAAATTATTAGCTGATAGTGAGGTCGGTGACCGCCCGGCCTACGTAGGCCACTCATCATCACTAGCCATGAAAATTGCCGGCAATATTGCCAAAGTTGCCAAAACTGCCGGGAATGTTTCCAAACTTCCCGGCAACATTGGGCAAGAAACGTATAAATAAAAACCAACTTTTACTAATATAATTGCTTAGTAGGTAAAATTGCGGTCTGCAGGGTGGTAGTTTTTATTCTTGTCTATAATATCTAACCGAAATTTTAGTTTTTACATTTATTTTATTACTGATAAACTAAAGAAAAGAAACAAGCTATCCAAGATAGTTCATTGGTGATGAAACCATAACTATTTTAGAGATATCGTAATTATTTTTTTTCTACGTTCTTATAATTTAACTTCACTTGTATGTAAGAAAGTATATACATTTATATACATACATGTCTGTATGTATAAAAGGGTCAAACCTTGCAAGACGAATTGATCAGCAACAACAAGTTGACGTTTTAACCGACTTCAAAAAGGAGGTTATTTATTATATCAGAATGTATGTATATATGTATGTTTGTATGTTCGCGATTATCTCAAAAACTACTGACCCAATTTTGAAAATTCTTTTGACTTCACGATTTGTGCTATATAAATCATATACTACACAGTTGTATGATTTATATTTATTTCATTTGGTATCAATACCCTCTTTCTTTTTTTATACAATTTATAAGTAAAATTCTTAAAAAATTATGGGGTCAGCTATCATGAAGTTACCAGTGTCATAGTTTAACTTTATCGTCACATATATGCATGGATTATTATAAATTAGTTACAATAAACAATTAATTAAAAAGGCTTATTAGTATTACGTATAACTACACCATTATATAAAACCCCATTAGCGCATAAACGTTGAAAATGGCATTTGAAAAACCTTATGTAATCTGGCAACTTTGGCAACTTTCCGGCAATATTGCCGAATATTGCCGGGAATATTGGAAACTTTCCTGGTAAGTTTCGGAAACATTCGGCAATTTTCATCCCTAATCATCACTAACATCAAACGGTGAAGACGATTTTGTCTCTTTCTTACGGACTCAAAAAGGCGCGACAGAGACTCATGGACATGTGGAGGCGCAATCTTGCACTGTGGTTAAGGATCGAGCGAGCGGGACGACAGGCGGACATACTCAAGGACCTGGTGATAGTACCTGTGATAGTAGTTACCTGGTGATAGTATGAATGCGCTCCAAATACCTAAAGCGAGTATGTGTATGCGGCAGTCTAGCACAAAATGTGAACAAACGGCAAACAAGTGTAGTGATACAGAATGGACGTTAGTGCGGGGCAAAGCATCCAAACGGTACAAACTAATTGGTCAGAAAGGTTGTGCTGCTACCGCACCGAATAGGAGGTTTAAAGCGGCTGACGTTAAGGTGCCTTTGTTTATTTCGAACGTTAGCAAGGAAACAAGTGAGCAGGACATAATTAATTACATACTAGAGAAAACGAATGAGAGTGTTACCCTCAAAACAATAAATATAAAAACTACAAAAAAATATAATGCTTATAAGTTGTATGTCTCTAAAACGAAACTTAACTTGTTTTTAAATAATGAATTGTGGCCAGATGGCATAACTTTTAGGCATTTCGTGCGTTTTACGTACCAAAAGAATGAGGAAGAAAATAGGTTATAGTCGTTTTAATGATATACACTATGAACAATAACCATAATAAGTGTTGTAAATTAGTAAGCTTTAATTGTAAGTCTGTTAAACGCTCAATTGACTGTGTGAGGAACATTTGTGAGATGTCAGATATAGTAGCCCTCCAAGAGACGTGGCTTCTTCCTCATGACATTCCTTTGTTAGGAACCATCTGTGATGAATTTGAGTATACCGGTAAATCGGCTGTTGTCACGTCTGCGGGTTTACTTGTAGGGAGGCCGCATGGGGGAGTGGCCATTCTCTGGAGGAAGGGAATATTTGAATCTGTGTCCATAATAGAATGCACGAGCCCTCGTCTAGCAGCTATAAAAGCTATTATTAGCGATCGCTCCGTTATTATAGTTACAGTCTACATGCCAACTGACTCTTCCGACAATTTGCCTATTTTCACGGAAGTCCTAGGTGAGATCAGCGCAGTTGTTGAGAGTGAAGGTGTTGAGAGCGTGACTTTCTAGGTGACTTTAATGCGCATCCTCATGAGCTGTTTTTTAAGGAACTCATAAGTTTCTGTGCTGATCAAACCTGGCTTTGTGCTGATATAGAGAAGCTGGGCTATGCAGCTAATAACTACACTTTTGTTAGCGAAGCTCACGGGTGCAGAAGGTGGCTAGACCACTGTGTTGTGTCTTTTTTAGCGTGGCAAACTATTGTTAGGGTGGGCATAGAAGAGGATGTATTTTTATCTGACCACCTACCACTATATATTGAGTGTGACCTGAATTTAGTTAGACCGAAGATAACGATGCAACATTTTCGCCTTGTGATGTGACTTGGAGTGAAAGGGATGACTCGCAAATTACAAAATATCGTAATTTATGCAATGACAGGCTGCGCCACATCGGTCTTCCTCATGAATTTCAAAAGTGTAGTTATGGGTCTTGCAATATGGTCGAACATAAATCTATCCTGGATAATTTATATAAAACTATTGTAGATACTTTAAGTGACGCAGCTGTAATGACGAGTGAGAAGGTTAGGTCCAAGAAAAGGAGAGGCAGTGTTGTGTGGCTGGAACAAGCATGTTCGAGACGCGTACCGAGAGGCCAGGCTTAAATTCAAAGAATGGGTAATACATAATAGACCGACCTCTGGACTAATATATGAAGAAATGTAGGAGACCCGGAAAATATTTAAGGGTCGTCATAAATGGTGCCAAAAGAATTGTGAAAAACTAAAAATGGATTTTTTAGCCGAGCAAAGAGCCGCAAACAACTTTAGTAAGTTCTGGAAAGCCACAGGTAAGCTGGATACCAAGCCTGGGCTGCCGGTGAGCGTCGGTGGAAGGAATGATCCAAAGCAAATTGCAAATATGTTCATGGTACATTTCCCCCTTGGCCCCTCAGGTACGATAACCGGTGCTGAGTCCTTCCGTGAGGGAGTGGAACCGGTAATGCATTTCTCGACGAAACAGGTCAGGGCGGTAGTTAAAAACATGAGTGGAGGTAAATCACCCGGACACGATGGACTCAGCATCGAGCATTTTAAGTATGCTGGTATTCACCTGCCGAGGGTCCTGTCTCTGTTTTATTCAATGTGCATTAGTCACTCGTACTCCGGCAGAGCTCATGAGAACGATTGTGGTACCGATTGTCAAGAATCGGACAAGGGAAACTACCGGCCAATGTCTCTTGCAACTACCATTGCTAAAATATTGGACAGTATGCTTGATTCGTGCTTGGAAAAACATCTGGACCTGCACGACTCACAGTTTGGGTTTCAACCTGGGCTGTCCACTGAAAGTGCAATCCTAAGCCTCAAGAATACTGTCCAATATTATACAGATCGTAAAACGCCGGTATATGCCTATTTCCTGGATTTTTCCAGGGCTTTTGACCTTGTGTCACATGATGTGCTCTGGAGCAAGTTGGGGGACAGGAATGTACCGGCGGAAGTTCTTAAGGTTCTGCAATTTTGGTATGCTAACCAAACGAATCATGTTAACTGGTCCAACATTCTCTCTGAGGCTTATGGGTTGGAGTGCGGGGTGAGGCAGGGAGGGTTGACCTCACCCAGGCTCTTCAACCTATATGTGAATGACCTCATAGTCGAGCTCAGCAGTATGCGTGTTGGCTGCCGGGTGGGTGGTGGTATTAACAGCATCAGCTATGCAGACGACATGGTGCTGCTGGGCCCGACTGCAGGTTCTATCGGAGAGATGTTAAAAGTTTGCGAGGACTACGCGGCTAGGCATGGGCTCGTGTATAACGTGAAGAAATGTGAGTACATGGTCTTTGGGGTCGCTGGTAAGTGTACAGATTATTTACCTAACTTTACCCTAAATGGCTTGAGCATAAGAAGAGTACAACAATTCAAATATCTGGGACATATGCTTACCGACGACCTGAAAGACAATGTGGATATTGGGGCTTTGGCGGTCCGCGGTAATATGTTGGTTCGTAGATTCGCCCGCTGCACGGACCAGGTAAAAATAACGCTTTTCAAAGCGTATTGTCAGGGTCTGTACACGGGTGGTCTGTGGATCAACTACACCAAAAGGTCGCTAGATGTCCTGCGCGTCCAGTATAACAAAGTTTTTAGAATGCTCTTGAGACTGCCCCGGTTCTGTAGTGCGTCAGAGATGTTTACGCAGAACCGTACTGACGGCTTCCACGCAATTGTGCGGAAGAAAATAGCGTCTGTGGCAGCTAGAACCCGGGCCAGTGGCAACAGCATTCTAGAAACAGTGACTGAGAATGTGTTTTCCCCTTTTATGAGGCATTTTGTGGAGAAGATGACCGGTTGAGAAACTGGTTTACGTCTTCTTTACAAAGTGACTCATACCCAAATTGTTATTTTGATTTATGTATATACTAACACTAGGTGCTTTACTAACACTACGGATCTCTGTTATCTGATTATTTTGAAATACATTATTATTATAAAAGATAGCTTGATCTCTGCGACAGCTGTCAGTAAAATCACGCTATGAAGTCCTGAATTTCAGAATAGTACAAACGCGCCTGTCAATGTCATACTTTATGGGCATACCGACCTAATTAGTGATGGGCGATGAATCATCGTGACAACTGACTATAAACTATCGATATTTTAAATAAAACTTAATTTAAAAATTAATTTATCTTTTAATTTTATTGTATATTTTAATATCATAACATTATTTACATTTGTAGGTACGTACTTGATCTAAAATAATAGTAAGTTAATTTGTTGAGTTTTGTTATATTTTATTATTATTGTTAGTTTGGCATAATACCAAAGAGAACGAAGAAAGAAAACCGTTTTGAACAGTCAAAGTAGTGAGTTTGTGATTCACTTACATGGAGAAAGTATGTGATAGACATTGGCCATGCGACAGTAATTCGCATCAGCAAAGAAAAGTATGGCGAATCTTCAACCGCAGCATTGACTGTAGACGAGGACAAAAAACTTGCAACGTCAAATAAAAAAAGGAAAAGGGCTGCTCCTGTCAAAAACATTGAGAACTTTGACGCCGCTGCGATTCGCAACCATGTTACTATACACGGGGCGAATTGCCTACATTGTACGCGGACTTCTTCAAAGGAAGCTTGTCATCTCTAACGAAGATATTGAAAAATATTGGTATTTCCTATAAAAAAAGTGAAAAAATTATTATGGAAAGAACTCACATTGCTCTTGCTCGAGTGAATTTTCTCCGAAAAGTCAAAAAAATCGCAACTTGGGACAAAGTATTGTTTCTAGACGAGACATGGATAAACGCCAAACATACCGTATCCAAAGCTTGGACCGATGATACTGCACAATCAACCACCAAAGTATCCGAAGGCAAAGGTCAAAGATTAATCATCACTCATGCTAGGACGTCATCAGGTTGTGCCTAAATGCCTATTGGCAGTCAAATCAACTGAAACTACTAAATACCACGAGGAAATGAATTTTGAAAAATTTAAGGAGTGGTTTTTTAAATTTTTAGATAATTAATTATTTAATTTATTAATTATTAAGACTCGTTGGTCTGCATAAACCTAGTACTCCAACGTATGTCTTAGATGATATCGCCCACGAAAAGGGTCATACCGTCATAAGACTACCCTCGACCACTGCCAGTATAATCCGATCGTGCTTATGTGGGCCCAAGTCAAAGGTTTGTTTGCTTGAATTTCAGTTACATAGGTACTTTAAGTATTAACTACTGTATAATTAATCATAGTAAAAATATGTTTTCTTTTAAGGTAACGCTGCCAGACACAACACAACACCGCCTTTCACGGCAAATAGAGTCAAGAGCAAACCCATCTCAAATATAAAAATTAAAAAAAAATGTTGCAGTTATTAAAAAGTGCGGTCGACAATGTATCTGCAGAAGACTGGAAGAAGGTGGTAATCAAATGCAGAAAACTAATGGAAGAAGATTGGGAGCGGGACGTCCGATTTGATAATATTTGCAAACAAAAGTACTCCTTTAAGAGAATAAATGTATTTTATATTAAAATATTCGTTTAATTTAGTAACGTTTGTAATTAAATTAAACACAATTATATGTTACATTAGCATCGATAATAGTAAGAAACGACGATAATTGCTATCGACAATTTTTTATATCCTAACAACCCTAGGAATGTCAGTTTGACATATGTCGCAGAGATCAAGCTATATTTTATGTAGTATAGGAAACACAAAACTGAAACTCAATATCAGGTGAAACCTGCGGTAAGTCGATTTTTGTATTCATGTTTATGAAAACAAATCACGTATCGCGGTGGACGTGGAAGGCGGGCACGCACAGGCCCGCCCGCGCACCGCGCTCCTCACGTGAGACTGTAGTGATGTGACGCGACCAACGCTGTAGTCGATATTTAAAATATTTTTTGAAATGTTTGCTAGAAGAACTACATAATATTATACTTAAGTAACTATAATCTTATAGTCATTTATTATAAATAATTTTGATGTGTACGATATACTTTCTAATATTTTTAATGCGAAAGTGTTATAGCGTAAAAGTAAATTATGGAATGTTACGATATCACGTTTAAATGTCTTAATTGATTTTGAAGAATTTTGGTAGCTATAAAATGGAGTAGTTCCTACTCAATAATAAGTATTTCACGGGTTGCAATTCGATTAGGTAGGTACTTCAAAATGGTTGCTAAGCAGTTTATACTCGTCACAATGCATATGGTGAAGTGACATTTCTATTACACATAATTTTTGAAGTAAAATTAAAACAAGAATTGATGATTCATTTAATGGAGTCTATATTTTCTTAGTTTGTTTGTACTATGCAAATTTAGTAAAAAAAAACAATAAACGACAAGAATACTCGTGTAAAACTAAAAAGAACCGAGTGACTTTCATAAATAATATTTATAAATATAATGATGACTAAACACAACTAACAATATAACGATCACACTCACAGCCCCATACTAGGAGATTCTGGGGTCGTTTGTGCCATGGACACACCTAATGTAAATGTAAGTACCTGACTGGGAGCTAGCTCGGATGAAAATAAAGAAAACGAATTTTTCCAGATATGAGACCTACCTAGATCGATTTTTCACCCCCGTAAACCCCCATATTGCAAATTTCATCGAAATCTTCAGAGCCGTAATCGAGAACGTGATTACTGATTACAAACAAATATATAAATAAATATACAAACATTTCTCGTTTAATAGTATAGGAAATAACGTATTGAACATAAAAAGTAGGTACATAACTTATCGATAGCTCGTTGACGATCGGCACGTAATTGTTACATCCCTATCTGTCATACACTCATCACTATAAGTATCTATAGCTCATTTGTCTACGATGCGTACTAAGCATTTTGTGCAATATGCTCCTTATATACTACTGTGTAACATATACTCTAAGATTGGAAAAGTTTTGGGCTTTGCCCAGCTGTAGGACAGGCGGGTCTGGTTATAATAATAGAACGGTAGTTTGGACCCTGTTCCCGATAGCGGCAGGCTACTATTTTTTTTTGTCTTTTTAAAATAAATATTTAAAAATATAGGTAAATATGATGAAAGTGAAATAAAAGAAATAAGTAACTTTTACACTTAAAGTTATATTAAATAAATACATATAGCGCTTACAAAAATTGCTCATTTTTGTTGGCCGACTAAAATTGGAAATTATTGGCAATTTTTATAAAATCTTGGAGTTGACTTAAATTAGCCGAGGTATTGCCAAGACCATTTACCTAACCATATTACCATTTATTTAGCCACTATAGGGATGATGACTAAAAAATGATTTTTTGTCCGTCATGTAGATTATTAAAATATATTGGACACGTATTTTTTCTTTTTCTACGTAATCAAAAGATTACGGCGATACATTGAGTTAAAATGTGGCATGACGTCACGTCTTCGTAGATTTTATACGTAGAAGTGACGTAGCAAGCCCCCACTCCCGAACTTTAATGCGAGTTATCTAAGTCATTTTTTATTAATATGATAAAGCAAAAAATACGTATCTAATATTTTTTTATTATGTGACTGACGGACTAAATAGAATTACTTTTTTTTTTACCCAGGCATCATCCCTATTGAGAAGATTTATTCAGTTACACCCCGCACTGGGCCCGCCTGGTGGATTGCGGCTTACTCCCTCGTACAGACCTCCTCGGTCTGTATCCCAGCTGTGGGAACATTATACAGGGTCAAATTAATTAGCTTGCGAAACTCCGCAGATACGATGGGTAAATGACGATAAAACAAAAAAATTATAATTCTTAATTTCAGGATTCACAGTTAACTATGGGGTCAACGGCCGCTTGTTTTGTAGGTAAGACTTTTTTCGGTCTATCCCTCCTTCGCCAAGTGTGCAAAAGCGACAGGAACTTCGTTATAGCCGGGTGTCTCACGCCACCTCCCGACTGTTTTGTTTTATTGTCATTAGATATACCCATGACAGACGGATGTGTGGTATTACGCGAATGGATAGAATAAGAAATGAGTACGTAAGAGGAAGTCTGAAAGTGACACCGGTGACTGAAAAGTTGTGTGGAAATCGGTTGTCATGGTATGGGCATGTGATGCGGAGGAATGAGGAAAATGTCGTCAGGAAAGTGTTGAGTATGAACGTGGAGGGCTATACGAGTAAGGGAAGACCAAAGAAACGATGGGTGGACTGTGTGAAAGATGATATGGCCAGAAAGGGAGTGACTACCGAGATGACGACTTATAGAGAAGTATGGAAGAAAAAGACATGTTGCGCCGACCCCAAATAAATTGGGACAAGGGCAGGAGAATGATGAGATATACCCATGACATCTGCCGAGTTTCATACATTTACATTGCATAATCAGCCTATAAGTTCCCACTGCTGGGACATCGGCCTCATTTCTATGAAAGAAAGTAAGCCATAATTCACCACGCGGGCCTAGTGCGTGTTGGTGGACGTCACATCGACCGTTTGGAATAAAAGGTAAGTTCCAAAAAAAACATTTAAAAAAAATGTTTAAACGTAAAAAGGTTTCATGTGACCATAACTTTGTTTTCCAAACGTTTGAACACCATCTACCAACCCTTTTATGAATTAGTTGCATAAAAAGTTTTATCTGAATGAAATATTCAAAAGGTTCTAAAAAAGTTCCATTTGTCTCATGAAAACTCCTTTCCTGTTATAAGCCAGATGGAACCTTCTTATTCCAAATGGTCGACTTGTCTTCGAATTTTTGGTTCTAGGACACGTTTCATCACGATTTTTTCTTTTGCAGTTTTGAGAGCAGTGATGAAAAAACTCAAGACCTAGTACACGAAGCTCTCGTAAGTCGGGGCCGATAACCACTGGACCACTTCTTATTATAGTGCTCAATTCAGTTGCTCTATTTAGCTCATATTAAGATTTATAAATTCCACATCGGGTAACTTTTGCCATAATGATTTTTGTGATGTTAATATTGACGGAGCCTGCACAATCTTTTCGACGTTAGTATTTTCTGCTAAACTCTGCTCTTGTTCAGTCGTGGTACTTGTGTTATTATCACTTGTTTTTATGTTATTTTCCTTACACCATCGACGCCACCATCTGTAAACGGAGGTACGCTGAAACAATAAAAAAAAAAATTAAACTCTAATATTCGTATGATATGAGCACTTCTGGACTCCTAAATCATATTTGCATGTAGGTTCCTGTAATTTACGGACCGTTGTTGGTTAAAATTAAGACTCTTGTTTCTATACCAATAATAATAACAGGGCCCATAATGTACTTTAGCTTTAAGCCTTATTTAACATCTTATAAACATTATGGTAAGCAAATAAATGAATATGAATAATGAAGCAAAGTTCTCATGGCTTTGCATAGTAGACCATACCGTATGAATCTATTAAAATTTATATGTCCAGTTTTTGACAGTAAAAATGTTACCATTGGCTGTGCCATTGATAGGCAAAACGATTCGTTTTTGTTTATAGGAACCGAGCATAAAACATCAAAATAATAATGAGTAAAAAAAATATATTCAGGTTTGGAGCCGAGATACTGGCCATCATTTTGTTGTTATCTTTGTTCAAAATTTGAATTCCCGAACATGTAAAAAATTGCAGACCTTACGCTGTTAGCACACTGACGCTTACCGCTACGGTTTCGCTGCGAAACGCGTTATTTTTTGTACAATTTGACATGTTATCGCCAGGTTTTCGCTAACTGTGGCGTCAATGTACAAAAGGCGTTAATATAAAAATAAAAAAAAATAAAGGGTGATTCGATTCAGGTGTCTGGAAGGACATTAGAAAATTACCTATATGGTTGGCGTGTTTGCTAATTTTATACGGTTAGCATTAACGCGGACATAACGAAAACTTACTGTTTTCCTTACTGGGTTCCTAATTTGAGAACGGAACCCCAAGAAAAACAAATTGTCATGAAGTATTTGGAAGTCGTCGTCCTGGCTTTTTATTCTTTGTTTAATTGATACACTGTTGCTTGCAGCCTTGCGCCTCGTCTACGGAGACATGGGACGTCGCGCGTCGCGTTAGGTTGGGCCGCGCGGCCCGCACTAATAAGGAGACCTTACACCCTTCGGGTCACCGATTTGGCAGCAGCTCTACGTATTGAAAGGGATTTCCTAGTGTTGTATATTCCTAAAGTCTTAAGGTGCACAACTCAAAAATAAGGGAGAAATTCTTCTCTAAAAAGTCAATCTCACCATTTGTCCAAGATTCAATAATACTAACTCACGAAAATTGTAATATCGAAATGTGTAGCTTGTAGGCTTCTATATTCATATTTTTTTAAATATTAATAATGTTGATAATGATTTCGATTTTTATATATAAAAGTGATTCAATACGAAAATTTTTCGAAGAGTTATAAAATTGACTTACATATTGTATTTATCGAGAGAACAAAAAGATCAATGCGTTCGAATTATGCATCTTCTTATGTGGCAGTTTTGTCACGGTGTGTGACGCATCTAGTCTGTTAACTTGTACGAACATGTCTCGACACGTTCTAGTATAACTAAATCTAAACTTTTCTCACATCGGTGTGATATAATCTACACCCGTATCTCATTCTGTCGTGCTCGTGCGTTTAACCACTTCCATTTAAAAAAATAAACAGCAATTCTGTAATTTCATTACCTACTTACAATTAAATTATATTGACAAATAATTAGGTACTTTTCGTAAGTTTCGTAAGTTAATGCCTTATTAGGGTTCCGTACCAAAATGGTACAAATTAACCCTTATGGTGCGACTCTGTCTGTCTGTCTGTGCGTCTGTCACAGCTGGATATCTCAAGAACTACTAATGCTATCAACTTGAATTTTGGAATAGTTTTAGATGACGTTAGCCCAACAAATTTTTTTGCAACAGGGTCTTACAAATTCGAAGTGGGGCTACTAGAGCATGTGGGGTATCTTGAAAGAGCGCTGTTTGCACATTCTCAAACATTTTTTCTTTTTTTAGGGCTCATGGTTTTCGAATTTTGATGAAAAATATAAAAAAAATACCGAAAAGTACCTTATCTCCGAAGTTTGCATAGAGAAAAATCTGAAATTATTCTATGTGATAGAAGTTTATGTAAAGATTACAGGAAAAATAAAACGATGTCTCTAAATAGTACACTTTTTTTACCCACGGAACCCTCGGTGCGCGAGTCCGACTCGCTCTTGAACGGTTTTTTTTTGAGTTGTGCACCTTAGGGCTTTACGAATATACGACACTAGGAAGTCTCTTTCAATACGTAGAGCTGCAGCTAAATCGGTGACCCGAAGGGTGTAAGAGAGTTTACGGAGAAGCGATATTACACGTGTTTGCTTGAAATGCAGGCGGAGCCCGCGCGGCTGGCATCGCCGCGTCGCACGCGACGTTGCGGCCAGCTATTCCTGCAATACTCCGTTCACGGTAAAATGTAGCGACACCCGCGGCGGATCTAGCGGCGTCCATACCATAAGTGTGTTTGTGCGTGTTATGATAAACTGAAAAAATGTCCGACGCGCCGCGTGACGCCACGCCGCACGCGACGCGCGACGTCTCGCGTCTCCGTAAATGAGGCCTTGCTTGCATTAAAGTTACTTTTTATCCAGTACAAATAGTACCCTATGTCCTATATACCTCCAGACCATAAACTAACTTTATGCAAGAATTCACGTCGATCCGTTGCTCCACTGCTGCGTGAACAAAGAACAAACCAACAAACACACTATTGCATTAATACTAGCTGCTGTTGTTTGCGACTTCAACTGCTATCCAGGATGCGAAGTAACCTTTGTCCTTCTCCAGGTCCCAAGCTACCTATCTGCCAAATTTCATCCAAATCCGTTTAGCCATTTTAGCGTTAAAACGTAACAAACAAACTCACCTTCGCGTTTATAATATTAGTTAGAATTAGTATACGCTACGAGCTTCTGCCCGCGTCTTCGTTCGCGTGAAATTTCTTGATTCAACATAAAATATATGACAGTCGGCAATAGGGATGATGACTAAAACATGTTTTTTTTCATCATGTTTCATGTAGATTATTAAAATATATTGGACACGTATTTTTTCTTTTTCTACGTAATCAGAAGATTACGGCGATACATTGAGTTAAAACGTGGCATGACGTCACGTCTTCGTAGATTTTATAGAATTTACGTAGAAGTGACGTAGCAAGCCCCCACTCCCGAACTTTAATGCGAGTTATCTAAGTCATTTTTTATTAATACGAGTATGATAAAGCAAAAAATACGTGTCTAATACTTTTTTATTATCTGACTGACTGAAAAGAAAGAAATTCTATTTAGTCCGTCCTAAATAGAATTTCTTTTTTTTTACCCAGGCATCATCCCTATTACTGTAGGTAGCTTCCCATTAGTGAAAGAATCTTCGGAATCGGATCAGCAGTTCCGAAGATTACCCCCTACATAAAAAATCACAAATTTTACCTCTTTGTAATCCTAATCCTAACTAATACATATTACAAATGCGAAAGTGAGTTTGTTTGTTACGCTTTCACGCTCAGACGGCTGAACGGGTGAAATTTGGCACATGGGACGACCATAACCTGGATTAGGACATAGGATACTTTTTATCCCGGTAGTACGTTCCGTGGTCTAATTTCCGACCTCCACGCGGACAAAACCTAGTATTAGTATACAGGGCTATTTTTAAATCATTAACTAAACTTTCACAGGGTGTTCTACCCATGAATATGAACAACTTTCACTATGGCACCAAACCTGAAATCGCGAAAAAAAAATCAGCTGTTCAGTACATTTTGACGAATTATGCCAACATAAATGTACTGAACAGCTGATTTTTTTTTCGCGATTTCAGGTTTGGTCACATAGTGAAAGTTGTTCATATTCATGGGTAGAACACCCTGTGAAAGTTTAGTTAATGATTTAAAAATAGCCCTGTAGAAGTAGGGTGAAATAAAACTTACTGTAACTCGGAATTGGTTAGCAATGTCGGTGACTGGAACACCATTGTGTTTCATGGATATTATTTGTTGTTTGGTAACGTCATCAACCCTACAAAATAAAATCATATTTTTAGTAATACACTCAAAGAAATTATTTGATAAGCAAATTGACACCGTACGTCAATTTGCCGTGTTATAGCTATGTCATACAAGTGTTGAAGAATGAAGAAAGATAGTTGTTATTTGAATTAAAAGCAAAATTACAGCACAATTATTTTCTTAATGTCCCTCGGCAATCATCGCATTTCCGAATACAAACGAATGCTAATTTCCATGTCCGTCAATAATTAGTATTACACTAATAATTGACGGACATGGAAATATTATTAATTATTATACACGATAAGTCTTATCGTGTATAATAATTTCAATTCAGGACTAAGTACTTTATTGTTGTTCAAATCAGAACAAAACAATAATAAAGTACTTAGTGAAATAATTGGTAGACATGGAAATTAGCATTCGTTTGTATACGGAAATGCGATGATTGCCGAGGGACATTACGACAGTACGTTCAGAGTTATTTGTAAGTTTTTAGTAATGGAAATAAAGATTACTATAATTTTTACACAATCAAATGTATGGAATCTTTACGGTACAACAACGTTCAAAGGTTCCATCGTTTATCTTCGGAAAAACCGAACTTAGCCGAATTGTGACTGGTCCAATAAGGGAGTGACGGAATTAGTGCGTCAATCTATAATAATTTAGGTGGGAATATAAAAAAAATTCTGTTGGTCGCTCACATTTTATTCGCTATATTTCGGTTTTCCGAAGGTAAACGATGGATTTTTGAACGTTGTCGTACTGTAAATAAATAAGTGAATTACTTATGACTCCGGCCCGATCTCAGCGGAACGCTGGCCTTCCTTTCCTTGAGTTTAAACCCTGCGTCCCTTAGTCTGATTCTTACACATCTAGAAGAAAATAAATTATTTATACAATATGTAACAAAAAACCTTTTGTTCCTTTTTAACACATGATTGAACTCATGATAACAAACAACTTTTACTATGGGACCAATACATTTATATTCGCATAACTCGTCAAAATGTAGGGAGCAGCTGATATTCTTTTCACGATTTCAGGTTTGGTCCCATATCACAGATTAATACAGATGGAACAATCCGCAGTTTAAGTATGAAGCTACAAGTACGCGGCGGGCCTATCTCACTGGGCCAATTCAGTAGGACTGCCGCGGTCAGAAGGTATAAGAGTTACGCGTTAGAAAGAGAGGCAACTTGTAGGTAATAAGCGTTGTGCGAATTTGAACTGAATTTCACTTTATTGTGTCTGTGTTGTGTGCAAGAGTCACTTTTTAATTTAATTTATTTACTTAATTCAGACACAATGATCCATATGTATTTATGTTAGTAGGTGTACTTAAAAATTATGTTAGTAACTAAGTAAGTAGAGATTAAAATACATGCCACAATAATACTAAAATAAATAAGTAACTGAAGTAGGTACATAAAATAAAATTGTAAAATGAATTAATAAGTTAAATAACAATCATCTTCAAATTCATTAAAAATAATATTTAAAAAAAACAAGAAATTCATTAATATTAAAATTAATTAAAATCATATACTCTTAACTTTTTAAATGATTCATTTTGATTTTGGTGAATAATTTTTATTTAAATTATTTTGCGTAGTGTCCCATCTGTATTAATCTGTACCCATAGTAAAACTTGTTTGTTATCAACCATGTTAGTACAATCATGTGTTAAAAGGAACAACAGGGTTTTTGTTACATATTGTATAGGTATTTACGTTTCACCGGTTAAATTTAACCTTACTTTTAATGTAAAGGGTCAGATTAAATTAGCTGGCAAAACTTCACAGACGGCTGTCGAATAATGAATATCTAATGATGTTAAATCCCAGTAACTTTAAGCTGATTAGGTACGGGACGAACGGCCGCTGTTACTTCTGTCAGTGTGGTTTAGATAATCTGTTAGAGATTAGTAGCCAACTGGCAAAAACGGAAACCATATAATGTCCGTTCGGACGTCACACAGCCATTTTACTCCTTTTATTGCTGACTAGGCCTGCTCTTGACCTCGACACGCCTGATGGAAAGATAAGGTCTATGATGGAACGAGCGTGCGCAGAAGATGCCTGTTCACTCTTACTTTGAAGACAGACGGGTTATATGTGGAAGGGAACTCACACTGAGACTATTTGCACTATATCAATGAAAATTGGAAAGAAAGTGTATTCTGTGCGCGCTAATTAAAAAGATTGTGATGTTTCTAAGTAACTGCTATTTAAGTTAATACTTTTTGAGATATGCGATATTTTGAGATACGCGATATTTTGAGATACGCGATATTTTGAGATACGCGATATTTTCGGTTACAACCGCAGAAATAACTTTGTTTTTCAAAAAACATTTTTAAATACAAACTTATTTTTGGTCGATGAAATCATTACTGTGCATCCTACATCAGCTAAGTACCAACTAGCCGCGCTTGACTCGGTGGAGCGCAGAGATAAGAGGCTCATTGGCGACGTAAAACTGGTGGATGCTAAGCTTCACAGCTTGGCTTATCGCCGCAAGTTTGCCTGCTTGTCGGTCTTCTACAGATTGTACTTCGGTGAGCGTGCTCAAGAACTCCACGACCTCATTCCGCCGGCCCCCTTCTACCATCGGACATCTAGACGCACTGCCAGTTACCATCCCAACTTACTATAGTTGCAATTCCACAATTCGCACTAAGCGCTTCCAAATGTCTTTTATAGTGCGCACAGCAAAAGACCCTACCTGCGTCTGTGTTTCCGAGCGCATACAATCCTAATCTCTTCAAAGTGAGAGTGAACAGGCTTCTTCTGGGTAAGCTCACTCCGTCGTCTAGAGTCAAGAGCAAACCGAACTCAAATTAAAAAAAAAAAAAAAAACTTTTTTTTGTATTTTTTATAAGGTTATTCAGGTTAATTCAGGTATTTCAAGGCTATTCATTCTTTACCGGACACTGTATGTTTTGTTTTATCGACATTAGATATCGATACCCATCTCGTGTGTGAAGTTCCACCAGCTAATTTAATTTGATCCCGTATTATTACGTTGCACTAATGCCTAGTTCCTTAGCCAGAGAAGGCGTATGCACAGTTTGTTCTTTAGCCACCCGCTCTATTAGGAGTTGGTCTTCTAGAGGCGTAGTTTTTCTTTTTTTTGGAGTACTTCTACGATTGGTCGTATGACCATCATCGCACCAGCGATTCCACCATCTGCGAACTGTAGCTCGCTAAAAAAAAGAGTTTATTAATTAAATTATTTAAAAAAAAAAAACTGATCGCCCCTATTACATGGGCTTACATACAGTCCGGCCGGTCGAGAAAATGCGTTCTTAACATTTGTCAGTTTCATTCTAGCGAATATGTGTTTTGCGAAGTCCTATAGATCAACCATTCTAAAAATGAACGCCACATACAAATAAGGTGTATAGACGCAATACATTTGTCAGGCCAGTTGGCGTGGTTGGTTAATAATAATAATAATAATCATTTTATTATCAGGCTACTGATGCCCATAGAAAAAATACACAAAATAATATTAACAACAAAAATAAACTAATACATATTAAAAACCTTATTAAACTATAACTATACACGTAATGTTGTCGGCGTCGTGTGTAGCTGCGCGGTGTCGCGTAACCGTCCTCGGAAACGTCGATATACGACACCTTTCGGCCAAAAGTCCTCCTTCAGGCAAGTTTGTAGATGGTGGGTTGGAACTCGCACCACAAATGACTTAAAGTTAATGTCGTGGCGCGATTCCAACCTTTCGACCCTCAGAGTCCAGTTGGTCTTCACTTTCATGTACTGCACGACCTCCTCAACTGTTGTGGTGTAATGCAGACGCGATACATACAACTGCGTCGTAGGCACAGCAGGGCGCAGCAACATGTTGGGTCCACTCGGTGCAGTACCGCACAGGTTACGAGCACTGGGATTCCTCCTCTTCCTTTCCACTTTCGTGAAACCCTCCTCATCAACTCGGCTCGTCCTCGGCAAGGAGCCACGGACCGAAGGCTGGGCAGGTTGAGCACCCATATTCAGTTTTTCCCCTTTTCCAGTTTGTCGCTTAGGCTGCGACCCATCTGGTTTGCCGCTGGTGACAACAGCAGCGTAGGCACATTTAGGGGTCGACGTACCCGCGCGTGACGTTTCCGCAGCCGGTGTTGTGGTGCGGGCGACGGAGGCAGCGGGCGGCGCTTGCTCAGCGTTATTGGCAGCCGGTGACGGAATTGTGTTCGCCGATTCGAAACTGTCGATTGATGCAAATTGCGCCCCTCGACGTGTGTTCACCTTTGAGGCCTCTGGTGACCCAAATACTTTACCAACGTTGCGCAATAACGCTATTTCTGCACGTAGCTCAGTATTGTTTTTTTCTGAAACCTCCATTCTGGATTGCATCTTGATCATCTCCGCTTTCATGGAAGTGATGTCCTTTAGCAACCGTGTAACGTCGACGTGATCGAACGTGACGGGGGGTAATTTACTTAGCTCCCTCGCCACGAAATCCGGCACGTCGTCCGGGTCAGTCTTCTTCAACATATCAATGATATCTTGGAGACTCTTCTCAGTTCCATCTCTGCGCCGAGAGGGCATCTGGTCCAGTTTCCCAAGTGACTGGAACAGTAACAGTTTCCCGCAGCAGACTTCGTCCTCCTTGAAATTGGACCGGCATATCTGCAGGATGCTCACCTCGTCCATGTAGTCAATAGCATGGACTAGGAATGCCAGCAACTCATTGACTATAAGTTGTTTGGAACTCATAGTGTTCACAGGCAGCGGCTATGGCCGCGCACCACGCGAATAGAATTCGTGCCGAGCACAGTGAAAACACGTCCGTGTACGAACGCGCATCGGACTGAATGGTTAAGATACCACCTATCATGCCGCAGGTCGTGGGTTCGATTCCCATCCAGGACAAACATTTGTGTGCATGAACATGTCTGTTTGTTTTGAGTCTGGGTGTAATTACCTATATAAGTATGTATTTACAAAAAAAGTAGTATATCAGTTATCTGGTTTCCATAGTACAAGCTCTGCTTAGTTTGGGATCAGATGACCGTGTGTGAAAAATGTCCCAGTTTATTATTATACAATTGGTCTTTCTCATTGGTTGCTCAGTCACCGGCGAGACATGAAAGTGGGACCACGCGTTGATTTCACCGTAAAAGTACGGTCAACAACATATCAACGAAAAAGCATCTTCGCAGTCAAGTAAATATTTTTTGTTTCAAACTACAAAAAATCACACATTTTTTTTATGCAAACGGTACCTAGCGACTTGCCCAAACGCCGAACAGCCGGATTTGTCAGCCAACTATTGTATAAATAAACCAAACGCGCGACAGAGTGAACGTGTCGTTCCATACAAAGCGCACGCTCCCCGCCGTAGAATGCTAGTACCTGGAGTGATCGCACGATTTGTTGTCCTCGAAGTGCGGCGACGAGTCCATGTTTACAGTAAAGTCGCCGCACGCACTCAAGTAAAGTGCTGCAATAAGTATTTCCTCTCACACATTTAAATAATCACGTTTGGTGGAGGGGCGTTCATTTTTAGAATGGTTTATCTATACCAGAAATTGTCCAACTGACAGGTGTCAGGAGTGCATTCTCTCGCCGGCCGGCCTGTAGCTGGCGGAATGTGGGTGTACTATAGGTGCACCTCTGTCTAAGGTCCGATGTACACGGCACGGTTTCTTTACGGTCCGGCGCGCTAGCCGCACCGTAGAACAACCGTGTGAGCTTGTATATGACACGGCGAACCTCCGGTTGTATGGTACACAGTGTACTGCGAGGGCACTGTTCCGTAGTGCCGCCGTGTCGTCAACAAGCTTCCATAGTGTTCCCCACAATACAACACTAGCGACAGTGACTACACGGCGGATAACCCTAGCTTTTTAAAGGCAAAAAAAAAACCGTGTGTGTACAACGGGCTGACCCTTCAGGGAATACAGGGCCTGCAGTCTCGACATAGGTAGCGATCGCTTTACGACCGCATTCGGTCGTAAAGTCCTAGTGGGGTACCTAGACTGTCAGAATCGCTTGACAAGCATGTGATTTTTTCGTGTTTGTCATGCAATTTTGACCGTCCAGGGACGCTACTAGGGCTTTGCGACCGAATTCGGTCGTAAAGCGATCGCTATCTATGTCGAGACTGCAGCCCAAGGAGTGATGTTGTTATTTGAATGAAAAAAAAAACAAACGGACAAGTGCGAGTCGTACTTGTACAGACGCCAGCAGGTCAAGCTACCCTAAACTGTCAAATTTTCCCAATCAAACTTGAACCTAATGCTTTAGCGATAACGTTGAAAATCTATTAAAGAAATTAGACAATGTAGTAGCTTGATGTGCTGGCATCTATACACTAAAGCTTGGGTCTTCACTAAGAGCGATGCCTCACGGGCGTTACCAATGCGTTGCGTCGTCACAGCGCAGTGATTTCGACGCAGTGAGAGCCAGTGCACACGACGCGTTGCGGCGCCGCACCGTAAAGATTTCGCCGTACAAATGCCGCCATTGGAGGTCCCACGTGACCGCCAATGTACGGCGAAACCTTTGCGGTGTACACAACGCATCGTGTGCACAGGCCCTGAGGGCCACACGAGCCCTCCGATGTCGCAACGCATCGCAGCTTATACCGACGTCGATACCTTCGATACTCTAAAAAAAAAACACTGCGCAGCGCTCCGTTGTCTCACCGCAGGACCCCTCCCCACTTCGCCTCCCTGGCCCCTTGTCCGATGCACACGCGTTCCGACGCCGCACGTCGTTTTAACGTATCGTGTGGCATGACGCTCAGATTTATATGTAGAACTACGGAGCGTCACCGCTCAGGCGTCACAGCGCCGACGCAACGCATTGGCAACGTCCGTGTGGCAACGCCCTAAAGCGGTTCCGTCATATTGTAACGGCCGTCATGAAAATCTGTAATTTTCACCAGTATTTGACATTACGTCAAACCGGGCGGGGTTTGACGTAATGTCCAAAGATTTAAATCGCTAGATTTGTCCTCACCGTACACAAGAAAAAGTGTCTATACTGAGAAGTGAGCTCAACCATATTAAACAGCGTTTCCATGATAAATCAAATGAAGTCACTGCGTCATTGCGTATCAGAGGTGTCAAAACGAAACAGAAATGCGATTATCTTTTGTCGCGGTAGGGCGAATCTAACGATTTAAATCTTTGCGGCTGACATCATTTTCATGACACTACGGATGCAGCCACCGCTCTTCTAGGAAACCGTAGTTTTACTAAAGCTTAAGGGTTACACAAAACTTTTACTGTCTCATTACAAAACAAGCTCTAACGTTGGTCCTTGAAATCTATTGTTTCATACTCACTGTAATCTTTAACAGGTAAGCTATCCGACTAATAGACATTCCTTCTTGCTTTAGTGCTATTATTCGTTGTCTTAAATCGTCATGGAGCGCTGAATGCTTGCTGAAATAAAATACTTAATCATTTAAAGGTAAGTGGTAAGTGTCACGATTGTCATTTGTGGATCTTTGAATGTCGTTACGGGTCGTCGGAAGCCCGAACGTCTGACAACCAGTCTTACCAAGAGGTATCGTATTGCCCAGTTACTGGGTTGTGCAGGTCAGATACGCAGTCGCTCAAAGTAAAAATACTGGTATTCAGCTGCATCCGGTTAGACTGGAAGCCGACCCGCAAAAAGGAAAAGGCTAGGCAGATTGATTTATTTTTATTTTTATTAAAGGCATTAGTAAACTGTCGTGAAGAAAGTTTGAGTATGAATAAGAGTAAGGGAAGACCAAAAAATCGATGGACGGACTGTGTGAAAGATGATATTATGGCATTTATGGCTAGAAAGGAAGTGACTACAGAGATGACGACTAATAGAGAATTATGGAAGAATAGATTAGGGCTAATTTTTCAATCGTCAGATAAACTCTTATTTATGGAATAAATATGGCGGTTTGACAGCTTTTGTATAGAAAATATGTCAAACTGTCATATTTATTCTTTGGTTAAAAGTTATCTGACTATTGAAAAATCAGCCCTTAAATTACTCGGCTAATATACAGGACAATTTTTTGAGCAGTGCGCAAATTTTCACAGGCTGTTCTACTCATGAATATGAACCACTTTCACTATAGGACAAACCCCGAAATCACGAAAAAAAATCAGCTATTTCATATAAAAGTTAAATACCTACTCGACCAAAATGTATGAAACCGCAGATTTTTTTCGTGATTTCAGGGTTGGTCCCATAGCGAAAGTTACGCACTCCTAAAAAATTGTCCTGTATAGGTAATTAGGTATTAAGTGGTCAACGGCGGAGCTAGAGTAATTCCATATTAATGGTGATATTAATAATAATGAATTAAGTATTATTATTTTCATGTTAGGCATTTAGAATCATAAAATCTGTTTAATTAAAAAAAGCAGATTATTTTTTTAAAGTATTTATTATCTTCTGTCGGCCTGTTACCTTTTCTTTAACGGCTGGATTTGGATGATAGATATACGGATAGGCCATGACCAGGACATAAGATACTTTTTATCCCGGTCGCACATCCCTGTAGGACAATTTCCAACATCAACGCGAGTGAAGCCGCGGGAAGAAGCTGGTTATTAACCCGTCAACTGTTCTTTATATACATAATAAATCCGCATTCTTCATGTCAATGTTTCATTCATCATTCCTCGCCCAAACTCGCATTGAGAACAGACGTGTGACTCTTTGTTCCGCATTAATAAGTTGCTTACTTTACCCGATATTAGTGCATAACTTTGACTGCCTAATTACCATTCTCGCGTACACCTACCATCCACGCAGCGGAGGTGCGCCCGGGCACCCGCGACCCGCGAGGGAAATGGAACCACCTCATAATTGCTGTCCTGCTCCTGCGCTGCGTGCGCTGGACGTGTGACGTCGTCACTCACACCGCAAGCCATCGTCACTGCTACAAGGCCACGGATTGAACGTTACGGCCGTGAGACTGCTACCGGGTGTAGTATAGGCAAGGAATCCAGATAAAATGCAACGATCACCAATTAAGTCCTCGTCGCATCCAGATCTTACCCTTGAAAATGTATCACAAGACCAAGAAAGTATACGAATTAAAAACACAAGAAAACGGAGAAATCCTGACGAACAGCAACTTATGGTATTACCTAAAAAGCGACCTTTTAAAGTCCTTCAAAGAAATGGTGTCTACTGAGATGGCTGTAATTAAACTGCAAAATAGCGAGATACTCCAGTCCAACCTTGAAATAAAAAAAACATCTCGAAGAAAATGCTGCCAATTATAAGGATATCTACGACAGGGTGTTAACCCTTGAAACAAAGCATGAAGCAGCTATAGAGCGTATTAACCTATTGGAAACTCAGGTAAATGTTTTACAAAAAACATTTCTGAAAAACACAATAGAAATAAGAAATATTCCACTTCATGATAACGAAGATGTGCAGAATATTGTTAATAACGTATATAACACCCTAAAAATACCACCTATTGATGAACATACGGCTATTTATAGAAGAGGTAGGAAAAATGGACCTATTGTTATTGAGTACCAGAACACTAAAAACTTTTTAGCAAAAAATAAAACCGACTTCCAAAACAAAACACTACAAAGTGAAAAATAACTTTAATTTCGGTAGTCGGTGTCTTGGGTTTTGTATTTTCGTTTTTTGCCACCGACTTCCGAAATTAAAGTTATTTTTCACTTTGTAGTGTTTTGTTTTGGAAGTCGGTTTTATTTTTTGCTAAAAAGTTTTTATTTTTCACTTTTTAGTTGTGGAACCTACCCCACACAAATTCGAATACATAATTGAGCACAATAATTGTAGATATAGCCATGTAAATAACAGTGATAGGAAGTTATTAAAACACCATCACATCATCCACATAAAATAAGTGGGAAATATACGCATTATTGAAGCTAACTCAAAAACTCCGCAAGCAAAGTTAATAAAATTTATATGGGACCACCTCGGAAGTATACCCTATCAAACAAAAAAAGAATTTTCTAAATCGGTCCATCCGTCTTTGAGTAATCGCGTAACAAACATACAAAAAAAAAAACATACAGACGAATTGAGAACCTCCTCCTTTTGGAAGTCGGTTAAAAATAAAGAAGTACTGCTAAAAGCTGTGAAAAAATACAACTCTGATAACAAAGATAAACCATTAAGTACAGATATCGTAGGAATTACCGGAGCTTTCTCACGGATTTATATATCGGAGTCTCTAACTTTTATGTCTAAAAAGATTTTGGCTGCCGCTCGAGAATTTGTGAAAAATGGTTCGTATAAGTACTGCTGGGCCTCAAGAGGAAACATACTCCTACGTAAGGAAGACGGACAACCTGCCATAGTTTAGTCAATTCTCTAAATCAACTTAAGGATTTAACCTCTGAAGCTGTTGTTGAAGATCATGTGAAAATATGGTACTGTTTCTCCTTGTTTACTATTTTTTATACTTTTTTACTCTCACAGTAATATTGTATGCTTTATAATTATTATATATTATCTGATAATATTTTTATTATACTACTATTATTATATTTCATTTTTCATATCATATGTGAGTGGTTGACCAAAAAGGGACCTGGAGGGATTGGAAACCGTTATTTATTTATTTTTTTAATTTTTGAATCTGTGGTCTTTTAGCTTTGTTTTGGTCTAACCAGAATATTTTTAGGTGCCATAGTTTTTTTTTTATGATTTTTTTTTGTGAGCCGAGGCAGTTTTGGAAAAATTACACCTTACACACTGCGCAAACTAGTTTTTGTGATATCAGGTAAGTGGATACAATCAGTTTTATTGTTTTATTTTACTTTTAAGGTTATCTCTAGTACAACAAAGTCTCTTTATCTTGTGCAGGTACAAAAAGACGCTCGTACGAAACTACTACACGAAACTTCAAACGCGATTTAATCGAAATCAATTTATTTTCCCTTGAGGTCCCTTTTTGGTCAACCACTCACATATTTAGAAATCTATATAACATTATTAATACCAGTCCTCTATGCTAACTTCATGTCCTACAATAATAAAAATAACTTACAGATCTCAGAAACTACAATCGTCGACCAAAAATATAACTTTACTACTGTTAGTGATAAATATGGTTGTTATGGGTAGCAACATAATATAGGGACGTAGTTATGCTATAACGTTCCAATCCACAAGGTGGTCAAAATTGAGTTTTTGAGCCCAAGCTAGGTATTTTGACAAGTATATAATAAAATAATGTTTATTTATTTAGTTGAAGTGATACATACTACTTAGTTGTACTCGCTACCAAAAAAAAGCGTACCACAAAATTAAAAAAAACGCGATTTACTCAGTTCGACCTGCGTGTGGATTGGAACGTTATAGCATAACTACGTCCATAGATGAGGTGGTCACCGAGGTTGATAATACTATCAACGTTGGTGACTCATTTTTGGTCGAGGAACCAGAAGCGTTTCCGCATTACAAACTTGGAACGAAGTCATCTCTTAGAATTATTGTTCAAAATATACGAAGCATACATAAAAATCTTGAAGATTTTAAAGTTGTTATTGCTAGGAGTAAAATAGACTATGATATAATTATTCTCACCGAATGTTGGCTACAAAATTCAGACTTGATACCTAAACTGGAGCAATTTGATTCATTTCATACTAGAAACCATATTAACCAGAACAGTGGTGTAGTTGTCTATATAAGGAGCTATTTACCACATGTCACAGTATATGAGCCAAATTTTGCCGAAGCGGACTGCTTGGTGATAGGAATAGGTAAAAGCCATGCTTTTATTTGTATACAGGGTGACTGAGAATACCTCTTTTGATCCAGCGGCCCCATATTCTGTTGTGCATTATTAATCATTAGATGAAGTCCCCAACAATGTTCATTAAAGTTTTTGAATGCTTTCGACATGTCAAAGTTTTCTTCATATTTTTGATGGAGTCAACCCTAAATTTGGTTGACCTCTATTCTCTCTTCTTTGATATAGGGATGAATGCGTCAGATAAGACACTTAACACATAATAGTAAAAAGCCTATAATTTTCTTGCATCAGAGAGGCAAGTTGATTTTTTTTTTTCAAGATTGAATTAAGTCTTGAATACCAGTATGATATGCGAAATACCTACGCAGAGTAGAAGTAGACGTAGCTACATACATCTGCATAAAACTGCAGTTTAAACCCAACTACAAGGTTTTTATAAAATACCTAGTAAAAAGTTTAATAAAATAAATATTAGCTCCCTATGAAAATTAATTCCATTTGTTTAACAGGTATCTATCCTCAAAAGTAAGATATCGAACGACCTAACTGTTTTCGTTACTCTTTGGTGAAATACATTTTTATAAGAATTAATTGCAGTTTTAATCCTCCGATTGGTAGAAATGCCACCAATATCTTGCAATTTCCTACACTATACTGCACGCCCATTGCTTCCGGCTTTCTTATTGGATATCGGCATCGGTTGAAGAATGCTTCAAATCCGAAAGATTTTTTAAACTGAAATGATTTTGAATGTTATTTAATCATAAAAATAAGATTCAAAATCATTTCAGCTTACAAAAATCTTTTGGCATGCCGCCGTGCCGCCGCGCGCGGCCTTTGAGCTCGCCGCCACCTTGGAAAGAAAATCACTAAAAGATTCCGTACATGTGTAATAATAACGCGATTCTATTCTAAGACCGGGCAATTTTTTTGCGGTTTTTGGATACTGTATTCGATTACTTTGGAATTAGATTTGTTTCATAATTATGGCAATGTATTTTATTTCTTTATCATTTAAAAAATACAGAAAATAGGTAAACCACTAAGATTTGTAATTAATGCTACAAACCTTTATTCTCATATTATTACATTCGCAAAATATTATATTCGCAAAATATTATATTCTCGAATTATTATATTATCAAAATATTACACAAAGAACAATCACAGCGAAAAATGTTTTTAATTTGAGGGAAACAATAATAAATATTTGACATCATCACATAGGTTATTCATCACATATATTTGTCTCGGATGGGAATCAAACCTACAACCCCTTTTTTTAAGGTTTACCTACCTTCTGTAAAATAAATCTAACTAATGATTTTATATCACCCAGTAGTAGGTAATCCTGAAAATATGCATTAATATAATATTATGTGCATTTATATTGAAGTTTTAATATATAAACTCTTTGCTAATAGTTCCTGTCAGATTACAATGAAAAACCTATGTTTGTACTAGTGCCAGTTTTTATTTATCAATTGTTTTTGATGTATAATGTGACATTGTGAAAAATATTTATTGGGAATAAATTTTGCATTCTGATAAATAAATATTAAAAAAAAAATGTCTGAAGATAGTGAAGCCAAGTTTATAACGAGTCAAAAAGGCAAGTCTGTTTTTTATATCAAAATCAATCTGCCTAACCTTTTCCCAACTATGTTGGGGTCGGCTTCCAGTCTAACCGGATGCAGCTGAATACCAGTATTTCACATGGAGCGACTGCCTGTCTGACCTCCACAACCCAGGTACTGGGTAATACGATACCCCTTGGTAAGACTGGTTGTCAGACTTTCGGGCTTCTGACGACCCGTAACGACTGTCAAGAATCCACGAATGACAGCCGGGACCAACGGCTTAACGTGCTTTCCGAGGCACGGAGGAATCTCGGTATGAAAAGATAGTCACCCATCCACAGACCAACCCCGGCAAGCGTAGCTTAACCTGATAGTTCGACCCGTGCGGCTGTTATTACTTAGCCACGAGCTCCTCCGTCTGTTTTTTTATATAACGGTTACAAATAAAACTTCTTCATGAAAAATAAAAATGGTACAACCAACTGGAGATGTTTCAACCAAAGGGAGTGCAAGACTTCGATTAAATTAAGTTTGGATAAGAAAGTCGTTAGATACCCCAAACATAGTTGCAGCGTTGATTTTGAAAGAAATATAATTGATATGGCAATGGAGGAGTGCAAAAAAGAAGTGTGCGAAAATTTTGAACCCATTCCAAAAATATTTGAAAAGCACTTCTTGGGAAAAAAAGTTTTTCAAAATAAAGAGTATGTGATCCCATCATTTACGTTCAAAAAGGATACGCTGTACAGGAAACGAAATAATTTTTTGAATGTCGGTACATCAAAGACTACAAGTAATGTGAGATTGCCACACCACATTGTGCAAGACTTTTTTTTATTTGATGAATATGATGGTGAAACGGATGATAGAATTATAATATTTTCGATGTTACCTGCTCAAAAGCTACGAGAATTATTCCAGACAATTGATATTGTATACGGAGATGGTACATTCAAGGTGACACCGTCGCCTTTTTACCAATTGTACACCTTACATATTGATATCGCACGAGACCAAAACACAATTAGTTTTGTACCTATTGTCTATGGCTTATTACCAAATAAGAACACAAATACATACAAAAGCATCTTTTCTGTACTTAGAAATCAATTTCGTATGAATATTAGTTCATACAAATGCGATTACGAAATTGCTGCAATTAATGCTATACGTGAGGTATATCCAGAAATAAAAGTAAAATGCTGTTATTACAATTTTTTAAATGCTGTGTTTAGAATGAGTAAAAAATTGAATTTCAACGAAACTGTGATGTTGTTGTCACGTCCTATTTTGTTTCTTAGAACCATTTTGTAGTCCACTTCTTTCATGTCTTTGTACTTCTTTTCTATTTTCCAGGTTCCATTCTTAACATGTGCTTTAATATCGGCTTTTATAGCATCATGCCAGTATTCATCATCATCATTTTCATCCGATATATAAGAGATCTCCGAGAGTAGGTGACTTTCTTCAGTCTGGTCCAGTATAAAATCTGTAGTCCACGCGGGCGGACGCCTCTCTCTTTGCGGCCTCCCATTTTCAGGTATTTCGACAACATCTGATGCATCATCGTAAGATTCTATTTCTTCTACCGAAGAAACTTCATCTTCTTGCTCGTTGGAATTTTGTAACGTATTTTCTTTTTCATTCTCTGTTATTTCAACTTCTATTGGTTGTACCCTTTTATTTTTCTTATCATTGTATTTAGTTTTGTTTTCTTTTTCTGGTTTCCGAGATTGTTCCTTTTCGTTAATAAGTTTATCATAGTTCTGACTTTCTTCTTCTTCGAAGTACATCTTATCTATGACTTTTATGTCCCTGCTTATTACTACATCATCGTCTTCAGGTATATACACTCTGTAAGCTTTTGAAGTCATCGAGTACCCCATGAATACGCCTTCTTTGGCATTCTGGGTGAGTTTGCCCCGTTTGTTCTTTTTCAACACAAAGGTCTTCCTTCCATACGTGTGAAGATGATGTCCACATGGTGTTCGGCCTAGCCATTTCTTGAAAGGTGTTTCGCCATTCAGCGCTTTGGAAGGGCTACGATTTATAAGGTAGTTTGCAGTTGCTACCGCTTCCGCCCAGAGCTTTTTAGGTGCCTTGGCCTCGATTAACAGACATCTGGCTTTGTCTAGCAAGGATCTGTTCTTCCTCTCGCTAATCCCATTTTGTTGAGGGGTGTAAACTGTGGTCAACCTTCTTCGGATGCCATGCGATTTGAGAAAGTCATCGAATTCCTTGTTCCGATATTCTGTACCATTGTCGGTTTGCAGGTTTTTTATTTTCTTGTTATGGAACGTCTCAACTTCATTTTTGTATTCTTGGAAGACGTTGAATACATCACTCTTTCTTTTAATGAAATAGACGTGACAATAGCGACTATAGTCGTCTGTGAAAGTAACATAGTACTTTGATCCTGCTAATGTTTCACATTCAAAAGGTCCACAAACGTCGCTATGGATTATTTCCAAATTATCGGTTGAGTATAGATCATCATGCCTTATGAACGGTAACCTGGACATTTTGCTTTTGATGCAGGTCTCACATGTTTCCATGTCTTCATCATTAAAATTTAAGGCATACATAAGGTTATCTTTAGCCATCTTCTTTAAATCTTTTTCGTTTATGTGGCCAAGTTTGCGATGCCATTCCATAATGTCACTGTCATTTTTTGGTGTGTAGTTTACAGTTTCTTTTCGTCCACCAGATTCAAAGTAGTAAAGCCCATCTCTCTTTCGAGCAGTCAGTATTTTGTTTCCGCTTTTTTCTACAACGTAGGCTTTCTCTTTTTCAAAAATAACCTTATTTCCTCTGTCGGTTATTTTGGCGACGGATAAAAGGTTTACTGATATATCGGGAACATACAAGGTGTCATTGAAATTGTAGCCGTGTTTATCGGTACTGATTGTGACTCTTCCTTTACCTTGAATTCTACTAGTGTATTTATCTGATGCCAACTTTAAGGTGCTATTTTCAGGTGTCATGGAAGAAAACATCAATTCGTCACCGCACATGTGTGATGAGCAGCCGCTATCTAGACACCAGATATTTTTATCAGCATCTGAATTTGCGGTGCTCAGACAAACGTTGAAATTGTATTTGCTTCCGTTGTCTTTTTCATTGGTGTTTTTCTTCTTGCCCCAACATGTCTCGATAGTGTGGCCTTTCTTTTTACAGCTCTTGACTTTCAGCTCCGGCTCCCTCTTGACCTTGACCTTGGGATTCAGTTTCTTCTGCTTGGCCAGCGGCTCCACATCAGAGTCTTCATTCACATACACTGGCTCCGTAAGACCGAGGATACATTCACCATTTATTAAATTAATTAATTAATTATTTATTAAATTTTTTTAATTACCATTTTTTAAATGCTGTGTTTAGAATGAGTAAAAAATTGAATTTCAACGAAACTCACTTAGGTCGCAAAATCACACAGTTGTGCACAAGTTTGGCTCTGTTACCACCCAATCTAATTCCAAAAGCATATCTTGCTATATATGAAATCGCACCAGAGACGGAAGTTTCACAGAAATTTCTAGACTATTTTAATAACCAGTGGATACAAACCATTACCAAAGATATTTTTAGCTGTTATGGTGAAAAGAACCGCACTACGAATGCAGTGGAAGGATGGCACAGAAGAATTAACTCTCGAATTCCATCTCGACCAACCATTTTCCAATTATTAGTAGCATTAAAAGTAGAAGCTCAAATTCAAAATAAAAGATTGCTAAAAAGTGCTTTCCACTGCCCTGATAAAAAAGATCTTTAAAATACATTGAAAATGATAGAAAAATTAATTGCATTATCACAGACTGTTTATCCAACAAAATTTAATCAATAGAATGCTTAACCATGTTAGCGGCGTTGAATAAGCTCCCATAAATTTTTATATACTTTTGCAATTTTTATTGTTGAGCGGCTGTACCAATCGTCGTGCTTGGAAACAGATGCCACTTGTGAAAACTTGTATGCACTTGATCACTCGGGATTTGTTTAGTTTCAGTTATTATTAATTATATTTTATTAATGATTAATGCAAATAATTTTGCAATACTGTATGATACTGCAATTCATTTTTATTTTAATATTGTATTACGTTCGAAAGTGTTTCCATGATGCCTAGGTATTGGAATAAAGAGATTTTGATTTAAATAAATTCATTTTTATTTTTCACTGTGTTTGATTGTACTTCTAATTTTTTGAGAATATAATAATTCGAGAATATAATATTTTGCGAATATAATATTTTGCGAATGTAATAATATGAGAACAAAGGGCTACAAATACTAGTCAACCTCGATAATACAATTTTAACTGGCCGCTTATCACATCATGGGACAGAAATACCGTAAGCAAAATGTAGGTGCACTGCTATCACTAGGTACAATATTTTATTTTAAAAATAGTACCTATTTATTATCGGAACTCACTTAATATCTTATTGATCCCTAAAATTGTGTACATTTTTATTATTGTAGGCTAGTTAAGTAATTAGGCATTTATTTCGCTAGTTCACTTCATTCTTTCGAGTTGGATGCATGTCGTCTAGTTTCGCGTTGGATTGCAGTGAATTTTGCGAGGAATCATGACCGAATATGCGAACAATGAATATTATGACATGATAATGTGTGTAGGTGCGACTGACGGTAATCTTGCAGCAGCAAGACAACTGTCTAAGTTCTGTGTACCTTTTGTGTTTGTTGTCCTTATTATGAATAAGTTCATGTGCTAAAACTATGAGTGTACTTACGTGTACCTACGTGTGTAAAGCTGCGCAGGATTTGAAAAGGAAAATGGTATGTACAAACTTAATAATTACCGTACTACCGTACCTAACATTTCACTCGCGCGATGAGGCAACAGCTTGCCAGGTCAAAGGACGCGACAATACCTACATACCTACGGCCTGCGGTCATTGATTTATTTGGCTCCGCCTATCTAGGGTTGCTACGACATAGCTAAATTAAAATATTATTTGTATTTTGTAAGAGAAAACCGAAATTATTTGAAATTGAGATATGACCATGGCGACCTTCCAGAATAACTAATAGTGTATTAAACAATACACTGTTTTCGGTATAACAGGGGTATTTTGAATCACACTGTATACAGGTCACCATCATTTGCCTCTCTCGCCAATTTTTTTGGGTCCTTGGAAGAACTTCTAATAGACATTAACTCTAATGAGTTTATGATGGCACCAATTTAAATGTAAATAATGTGTGTGAACTATAGAACGAATAAATAAATAAATAAATAAATAAATAAATAATTAAACACGTACCTAATGTTTATCTAGCAGGGGACATAAATGTTGACGTGAGTTGCAATACTACTGACCTGAAATCCGATGAGTATTTGAATCTTCTTGCCACGTACGGTCTACTACCTAGCCATCAATTTCCTACGCGTCTCAATAAATGCATTGATCACTGTTTCGCAAAGCCTAATTCGGAAATGCTGACAGTAGTCTGTGAATCGTCAGTTACTGACCACAGTAGTATATACTGTATTATTCCTTTAATACAAAAAAGTAAGGATAAAAAATCAGGAAAGACACTGCTACAACTAAATTATGAAGAAGCTTTTAAACTTATGAAGGACTTTGATTGGACTTATATAACAACCTTACAAGATCCAAAAAGAGCGACTGAATTGCTCATTGAAACTTTATCTGAAATCAGAAAAAAAAGCAGTTACCAGGTTACCGTGCCCAATAGGCGTCAGACTTTTCAACCGTGGGTAACCTCTGGTCTACTGCGCTGCATTAGGTTTAGAGATACGTTACACAGAAGACATAATAAGGCACCAAATGATAAAGATCTAGAGATTACCTACAGGCGTTACAGAAATCATTGTAATAGGATTCTCCAAAATCTAAAAAATGAGCACGATAAAGCAGATTTAAATGCTGTCAAGAGTGATATTAAAAAAACCTGTCTGTCATTAAGCGTGTATGTAATCTAAATCACTCTGAAAAATCTCAAGGGCCTTGTGAATTATTAAAAATCAAATCAACTCCTCAAGAATCGGTCGATATTGTGAATGATTTTTTTAATAATATGGCATCCAAACTATCAACTGACATCTTACAAAAGTTAAAACTTACGGAAAATGATCTTGTGCAAAAGTTTAAATGTAAACACAGCCCGATGTACTCTTTTGTTTTATTGGAAACCGATGAAATAGAAGTTAATAAAATTGTTATGTCCTTAAAAAGTACCAATTCTACTGGTTGGGATGGAATATCATCTGTGTTTTTGAAAAGAAGTGTAAACTTTCTCGTTAAACCTTTAACACACATATTTAACTTATGTTTTACGTGTGGAAAGTTTCCTAAAGTGTTGAAGGACTCAATTGTTATACCAGTTTTCAAGTCGGGGGATAAAGACAGTATCGCTAATTATCGTCCGATATCGCTTTTACCTACTATGGCTAAAATCCTGGAGAAGCTAATAAACATTAGGCTTGTAAATTAAATAGCGAAAAATAATGTTCTTTCTAATAATCAATTTGGTTTTAGAAGGAACAAATCAACAATAGATGCGGTTGAACATCTAGTTACCAATGTAGCTAGTAATCTCGACCACAAGAATAAATGTGTTGGGGTTTTTCCAGATTTAGCCAAAGCCTTTGATACTGTCTCAATCCCTCTGCTAATTTGCAAGTTGGAGGCTATAGGTATTCGAGGTATACCGCTTGACCTTTTTAAAAACTTATCTTATCTTAGTAATAGGGATCAGGCTGTAAAAATTGGTAATAATCTTAGCTCTAGGCATGATGTTAGTTTCGGTGTTCCGCAAAGATCAGTACTTGGACCAACATTATTCTTGATCTATGTTAATAATCTTTGTAACATTGAATTACCCGGTTCAAAAGTGATCACTTTTGCTGACGATACTGTAATCTTATTTCAACAAAAAACATGGAGTGATGTCAAATCGTCAGCCGAGATTGGTCTTAAACATATAATTGAATGGCTTGATGGCAATCTGCTTACATTAAATCTTAAAAAAACAAAAATTATAACATTTAGTATAAAAAATAGTTTACAACCTACCGACTTTAATTTAAAAGCTCATTCCTCTAATTGTTCTACTGCAAGTATTTGCGGGTGCCCTGTCTTATCTCCAAGTAAAAGTGTTAAATACCTTGGAGTTGATATCGATGAAAATTTAAATTGGAAACAACATATTCATAATCTAAAATCTCGCATTCGTAAACTAATACCAATTTTTAATAAAATAAGAAACTTAAAAGACAAAGCTACGAACAAAACTGTTTATTTTGCAATGTGCCAATCGATAGTAACTTATGGTATCTCTGCCTGGGGTGGTGCTAGAAAAAGTACCCTTATAAAATTTGAAAGGGCTCATAGATGTATTCTAAAAGTGATTAATTTAAAAAAAAATAGATATCCTACAACTGCGTTGTACAATAGAGTTTGAAGTAACTAAATATTCGCCAACTCTTTATTAAAAAAATAGTCCTGAGACAACATTTCTACGAAAAACCTGTTACCAAATCTCTCAGAAGAGTGCATGAGGTATATGACGTCCCAGCATGCAAAACCACGTTTGCACAGTGTTTCTCTTATTTCTTGGCTCCTCTGTTATACAATCGCATAAGTAAAATTAAACCTCTTTAAAATACAACGAGATTTGTGTGTAAAAGGGCTCTGGATGAGTTTCTGAGTAACTTGGATTATGATCAGACTGAAAAACTTATACAAATATGTCAGTAATTATTTATTTATAAATATATATTTTATTGAATACCGATAAGTACTAAATAAGTTTATAAAAACAATAAAAACATTATATTAATATATGTAAGTAATATATGTAAATATATATACAGTATGTTAACCAACAGAGGGCGTTCCCGTTAACCCGCAATAGTATAGCATCCATACATGCTAAAAAAAATATTACCATTCGAAAACGAAATGGTTTTTATTTTTTTTTAATATTAAAATATTCACTAAAAATGCTAAAAATATTCACTAAAATATTCAAAAATTCACTAAAAATAAAAACTAAATTGCGATGTTTCCGTCCTTCAAGTACGCGTGTACAAAGTGTTTCTTTTACGTATCAATTTAACATTTTTAGTGAATATTTTAATATTAAAAAAAATAAAAACCATTTTGTTTTCGAATGGTAATATTTTTTTTAGCATGTATGGATGCTATACTATTGCGGGTTAACGGGAACGCCCTCTGTTGGTTAACATACTGTATATATATACATTGTAAAGTATTCACTATTAATTGAAGATTAGTATACAAACATTATTTGTATTATAATTATATACATATACACACGTACAGTAAATACATTACATTAGGACCTTTCCACTTGTAACGTATTTCTATGCTGATATTATTTTAAAAATATGAATACTAAATGCATTAATTTTCCTACATTGTTATTAGTTGGTAATATTGATAGTGTTATAATAGGTTGGGGAAAAAGTTTCTTCGCATTTTTTTAAGAAAATTCAAAACATTTTTTAATATAGTTTATTTACATTTAACTAAAGTATGTAGGTACCATTTTGTTCGATAACTTTTTGTCATCTTGTAGGTAGGGACATGATCCCATTGCTATAGAAATTTTGGGATTTCTGGTCAAAATACCGCGACAAGTGGTTTTGGCAGTCCTCTCGTGATGTTAACCTGACACTGCCTAAAGAATTCTGAAGAGACCGAAACAGGTGGAAATCTGAAGGTGCAAGGTCAGGACTATACGGCGGATGCATTAACACCTCCCAGCCAAACTCTCTTATTTTTTTCTGAGTGGCTAAAGATGTGTGAGGTCTAGCGTTATCATGATGAAAAACCACACCCCTTCTGTTGATTAATTCCGGCCGCTTTCTCTCAACTTCTTGCTTTAATCTCATCAGTTGTTCGCAGTAGAGTTCAGAATCGATGGTCCTGCCTGGTGGTAACAGCTCATAATGAATAATGCCCTTCCAATCCCACCACACACACAGCATCACCTTGTTGCGAGTTAACTCGGGTTTCGCCACAGTCTGTGAAGCCTGACCGGCCTTTGACCACGACCTTTTTCGCACGTTCTTGTCATACGTGATCCACTTTTCATCACCAGTTATCAGCTTCTTCAAAAATGGTTCGGTTTCATTACGTCGTAATAAAGAATCACAAATGAGTACACGGTTCATTAGCTTTCTTTCAGTGAGCTCGTGAGGTACCCAAATGTCGAGCTTTTTTGTGTACCCAGTTTTTTTCAAATGCGCCAAAACTGTTTTGTGGTCAATTTCCAGTTCTTCAGCTACGTCGTAACTACTGATATGCCGATCTTGCTCCACTTTTTCAAAAATGGCATCCATTTTATCCGTAATAGGGCGACCAGAGCGACGTGCATCTTTGACATCAAAATTTCCGGATTGAAAACGCTTAAACCAAATTTGTGCTACTCTCACAGACACTACACTAGGTCCATAAACATCGCAAATTTTTTTCGCGGCTTGCGTTGCATTTTTACCTTTTTTGTAGTAAAATTTTAAAATGTATCGAATTTCTTCATTAGATTCACTCATCTTGACGGTACGAAAAACAAATGAAAATCACACATTTTCCTAATTTGAATTTGGAATTATGTTCTTTAAAATTTAAACTTTCAATGATACCAAAACCAGCCAGATACAAATAGTATAGCCAAAGAGATTTTATTACAAGTTCATACATACTATAATGCGAAAAGACTTTTTCCCCGACCTAATAGATAGGAATAGTTTTTGTGACTGAATGTTTGTTTTGTAGTATCTCGGGCTTCGTGAGTTGGTGCCCAATGCGTTGGTCTTATCTACTTACATAGGCATACATATACGGATATTTATAGCTACTAATGGGACTGATGCGGCGGGTGATTGCCATGGAGCTTGGGATGGAATAAAGATCTATATATCTATAACTCTTCAAGTTATAAAAATTACTACAACTTTTGTTATGTTCTTACTTTTAATTTTATTATTTTAGTTTTAGAAACACCTTTTTTATTATTTTATTTTATTTTTAACACGTTTGTCTTATTACAAATTCTGAACAAATATTGTTATTGTGAAAACACTCTGTTTATATTGAAATAACGTTAGTAGTTGCATTGTCTGATTTCTTTGCATATACTACTTGCTTACGATGAACTTGTAACTCGTTATCGTCATCTATGATTCACAGCAAAACATATGTAATTAGTAAAAAGTGTCTTAACGTGTGTACATTATGACTATTATTCCATGAGCGAGAATCTTACCTTGCCGTAACACAGTCCTTGACTAGCACGGGAGGTAAAGAACTTTTCTCTGTATACCGTCATTGGGCATTTATAAATTTTATCAAGCATGTGAACCATTGCTTTACTTGTGATAGCATTATTATAACTTAACCCTTCTTCTACTCCCCTTGCTACTTGTTATAGATAAGTTCTAACTTAGTGTAGTTGAACGTGAATGTGCCCTATACTATGTAAATATGTATTACCGATGTACTGTAACCTAAACTTATGGTCAATAAACTTTATTATCTCCTTTATTTATTTTTTAAACTTATTTTATTACATTTTTAAACATTTTTATAAAAACAAAAAAAACCATTTAAAAATATAAAAAAATAGTGATCCGCCGGTAGCGGGTGCAGGGTCCAAGCTACCGGTGGTTAGGGCCGCAGAGACAGGAACCTCCTCACAATACGCGCCGTATCAAGGAGTACTGCCTTCTGAATCAGGCCCTTCACCCAGCTACCCAACGAGAGCCTCTTGAGATGTTGGTCGAGGCTCTTAGCGATAAGGCCATTGACCGTAACGACTATCGGCACAATGATTGCCGAGTCCACATCCCACATAGCGACAACCTCGTGGGCTAAGTCGAGATACTTCAATTGTTTCTCCGTCTCAGCCTTCACGAGGTTTTCGTCATGCGGGATAGTGACATCGATTATCATTGTGCGGCGCACTGATCGATCTATTACCACTATATCAGGCTTATTGGCTACAATAGTCCTGTCAGTGATAATAGATCGATCCCAGTGTAACGTGACATGGTCATTCTCGAGAACTGGGTCGGGCACATACCTGTAATAAGCTACCTCAGAGTCCACAAGGCCGTATTTCAGAGCAAGTTGCTGATGGATTATTATTATTATGTCCTTTATTCATTTTAAAAACTTATTAAATACATTTTTAAATATTTTTTTATAAAAAACATTTAAAAAAAACATTTAAAAATATAAAAAAATAGTGATCCGCCAGTAGCGGGAGCAAAGTCCAAGCTACCGGTGGTTAGGGCTGCAGAGACAGGAACCTCCTCACAATGCGAGCCGTATCAAGAAGTACTGCCTTCTGAATCTGGCCCTTGATCCAACCGCCTAACGAGAGCCTCGAAAGATGTTGATCGAGACTTTCGGCCATCAGGCCATTGGCGTTACTACAATCGGCACAATGACAACCGAGCTCACATTCCACATGTCAACAACCTTGTGTGCTAAGTCGAGATACTTCATTTGCTTCTCTTTCTCAGCTTTCACGAGGTTCTCGTCATGTGGAATGGTAACATCGACAATCATTGCGCGGCGCACTAATCGATTTATCACCACTATATCAGGCTTATTGCCGACAATAGTCCTGTCAGTAATGATAGACCGATCCCAGTACAACGTGACATGGTCATTTTCGAGAACTGGGTCGGGCACATACTTGTAATACGGTACCTCAGAATCCACAAGTTTATATTTCAAAGCAAGTTGCTGGTGAATAATCCTGGCCACTTGATTATGCCTGTGCAAGTACTCGCCGTTAGCCAGACAAGAACAACCAGAGATAATATGTCTGATGGACTCACCCGGACGGTGGCATGCCCGACACACATCAACCGTCCCGTCCTTCATAATATGTCTCCGGTAGTTATTCGTCAGAATAACTTCGTCCATAATTGCACAAACAAAACCTTCAGTTTCCCCGAATAGGTCACCGAAACGTAGCCAGGATACGGACGCTAAGAAATCTACTCCGGGCTCATGAAGGGCCCGATAGAAGCGCCCGTGAAGCTCCTATTATTATTATGTATGCTCAAATGTCAACCGAACTTCATAGGTTCACAACTACTGTAAGCCCGTGGTCACCATAGATGATAGATGTTTTTTACGTTTATACAGGTGAATTATTCAAGTGGGCGTGGATGGCCTAATTCGAAACTATGAGGAATAACGATTTTGTTGTAAACTAAAATAGCATTATTGGATTTTTGAAAAATCAATATTTCTAGCCAGGAATTAAACCCGTTGAAATTTGAAGAAAGAAAAAAAAACACACTGTACCTATTATTACACCATTCGATAGTGTCGCTAATAAGGATTGAATTCTGGGAAGTAATGACATACGGCAAACTAAAGGAAAGAGCTCATTTCTAAGAAAATATTTTTCTCATGTTACCTACCTATTAAACATTGATATTGATTTTTTTTAAAATCCAATGATGCAGTTTTAGTTTTCATCAAAATCGAGCCCGAGACTCCTTTGAGTACTTTTCGCTATTCCTCATAGTTTCGGATTTGGCCATCCACGTCCACTTGAAAAATTTATTTATTTATACGTTTATATACATACATATTATATAAAGACTTTTTTACGTACACCGTATGTACGTAAAACACTCGAGAGGGTAATGAAAATACCAAATTACCTTTTTTTCTTCCCCATATCCAGAGTTCTTTCAGGCTTTCTCTTGAGTTTGTGTTCAGGACCAGCTTGACACGTCCGCCGTCTGACAGTCGTAGAGCAAGTCTCGACTTCTGTACTAGCCTCAGCGTTATTATAGGACTTCTGTTCTGAATCACTTTCTATCACAGTCTGTTCTGAATCACTTTCTATCACAGTCTGTTCTGAATCACTTTCTGTCACAGTCTGTTCTGAATCACTTTCTATCACAGTCTGTTCTCGTCCTAGAGTGGTAGATCCGCGGTATGTTTTAACGTCACGGTTATAGCGATGTAACAATGCGTTAATAGATGTTATCTGAAAAAAATATTTTATTTATTTATTTATACAATCTTACACTATCTTAACAAGTTGCCACCCAATGCGGTAATGTGATATGTGATAAACTGATTATCAATTATTCGTTAGTAATTCGATAGTCACCCTCACGAATTCCGACAACGTACAATTAAAAATGTCAAGCCTTTGCGAGACGCTATTTAGTAACCGTATGGCTCTTGCAACCGGTGCGAATTTGCCTACGTTAGTACGAGTCGAAAAGCCGTGCCCTCAGCGCCTGCCGCAGCCTGGTGTTAGGGACGAGCAGCCTCAACGAGTCGTAATATATCCGGATTATTTAATTTACCACGAAACACCTCATATATGTATTTTGCTAAAGCTAAGTTACGCCTTACCTCCAGCTTATAGTATCCAACCATCCCTATAACAAAGAGGGTTGGATACATAAGCGGATAATAAGAGTAAACTCCATATTGCACCGGATTAATTTGTTCTGCATTTTTTCCACCATGAGACTATATTTAGTCTCATGAGGGTTCCAGATAATAGCACTGCTTTCCAACCTGCTCCTAACCAATGCATAATGCATTGGTTTATGATTTTACAGCTTCCGTGTTATTATTGTCCCGTGTTTCGCGCATTATAAAGCCTAGACTCTTAAATGCCTCCTTACACACTTGTGTCTACGGAACGTCAAGTCCTTAGAAAACCGAACCCCTAGGTCACGCACAGATTCAACCCGTGGAATGGCTACTCCTTCCATCTGGTATTTATAGTGTAGCGGCACAACAGCCCGTGTAAAAGCCATGACGTTGCACTTTCGAGTCATTAAACAGCAGCTTATTTTTCCGGCTCCATTCCACCACTTTATCAATGTCCGACTGCAATTTCAAGCAGTCTGTCTCGTCATTAATCTGGAGGAACAATTTAAGATCATCCGCGAAGAGCAAGCAGCTTGCATTCCACGTTACTTCCGGTAAGTCATTTATCATTATGACAGCCTGTCCCATCTTGCTGTCCTCCCCCCAGCGACGCCCTAAGAAGAGGTTCGTTCCCCACAGGGGGAGCCCTTAGCGTGTAGTCGCTTAGTCTGTAAGTTTTATGCCCCTGGCTGGAGGCTTTGAGTTCGCTTAACACATTTTCTGCTTAATTCTTTATGCAAACGCTTCTTTATGCTACACCCTTACCGACCCTTTTTTTTACGATGTTTTCGAAACAATAGAGATGCACAACGAACGCACATGTGCGGCGCGCCGCACTCGAAGAAAGTTATGAAAACGCGCATGTGCGTCTGCCGCGCCTAATGTATTAAGGCAGCCACAGGATTGACCGGTTAAGTAGTCACGGCCTCTAGGCCAACTACGAGACGCCATTTAAAAAAAAAATCGGCCTGGTTCACTACATATGGCCGCTCAAAAACGTGTTATAGTTACAAAAAATGAACGATCACTAGGAAGGTTGATAATTGTATAGTATTAAACTATGCGCAGTACCTATGTGAACAGTATAAAAACTGACGATATTCATCGGCCGGTTCACTAGCTATAGCAAACTCAAGACGTGTGTGTTATAAAGAGTAACTTAGGCTACGTTTATTTTACAATTAGAAAAAGGATTCCCTAATTTTTTTAAGAACATTCAACAAGAAACAATTCCTTACTAAGTACTTTATTTTTGTTCAAATTAAAACAAAACAACAACAAAGTAGGTAGGTACCTACTTAGTTCTGAATTCAAATTATTATACACGATAAATCTAATAATTGATGGACATGGAAATAAGCTTTTGTATGTATTCGGAAATGCGATGATTGGGACAGGGGACCGAGGGACATTATGAAAATAGTTGTACTGTGACATTCTGGCTACTCATTGTAACACGGTGAGTACTTTAAAGTAGCGACGTGGACGATGGGCCTAATGCTAGGGTGTCCTAATACTTGCCGCCACATGGCGTCCGCAATTTACTCGCGAATAACATCACTTTAGTCTTGTGTAGTTCGTGAACGATGAACGAATAGGAGACGTATCTTCGCACTGTACTAGAAGAAACATTTCCGAACGCTGACTTGTAACCGGTCTAATAGATCAAATAGCTCTTTTCGAACTCGTACATTGTAAACCGCGCGATCGTATGTGCGAACGAGAAAAGAAGTACAGTCACTGATTGTTTGACAGATCTATACGTCATACGAAGACGAATTCATACGATGTTTGTGAATGCTTGAGAACGAGAAAGAATAGCCGACGAATGACGATGTTACCGCACCCGACCGACCGAATTCGCAAGAATGAGATGAGATGCGCGTAATTTCAATGCCATAATGTCTATTTTAGCTTATCGCCCGAACACGCGAGACGAGCTGTGTTCTATGGAAATGCTGACCAAGAGCGAAGACCGAATAGAGCTATTAGAACTAATAGAATGAACTAGTTCACTGTCCGACATTAACTAGTACGGAGCGATCTTAAAAATGACCGCGCAGGCACAAGACTACATCACTGAACGTTCTTTATGAAAGTGTTTTAATGGTGTGATTTCCTAAGAGCGTTTTTTGACACCGTAAAGGCGCAGACCCACGGCGGCGCACGGAAAGACCACGCACGTGTGTTAAGCTTCGCTTTGCACGACAATATATGTGTTTGTGGACACGCTACGCATCAATTGACGTCATTAGTACATGCGTGGCTTGCTCGAATATGGCGCTCACATAGCTCAACGCTGTCTACGCCATGCACGTAGTGCATGTGGTACACGCTATACATGAATATTAACCCAAGACTATGTACAGCTGTATGTGTAAAACACGTGCGTAGCCTCTCCGTGCGCTGCGATGGGCCACGCACGCGTGTGTACTGCGGTGGAAACGTAGACCCACGTTCTCATCGCCCGGAGGACACGGTGGAGCATACGGTGGAGGTCTGCCCGGCTTGGGCAGAGCACCGCCGCGTCCTCGCGGAGGCGATCGGCGGCGGCGATCTCTCGCGTCCGGCCCTGGTACGGAGCGAGAGTGCATGGGAAGCCGTCACCTCCTTCTGCGAAGCAGTAATGCTCGCGAAGGAGGAGGCTGAACGCGTGAGGGAGAGGCAATCTTTGCGCCCTCACGCCCCTAGTCGCCGCAGGAGACGCCCTGGGCGTCGGGAATCGATAGCCGATTCCCGGCCACCGTAGGCGCGGGCTTGCGGATGGCGAGCAATGGGTAGCTAGCCGTCCAGGCCCGGGTCGACGGCGCGTTGTGTTCCACGCGCGCCTCAAAGAGATGTCAGCACTAGCTGAAGGGGTCCGCTAAGGCCGATGCCGGCCAGGGTTGCGGGTTGTTCGAAAGAGTTACCGTGGCCCTGGCACAGGCAACTGAAGGAACACGGGTGGGTTTTAGTCAGTAGAAGTCTGACACGCCCTCCCGCTCCACCCAGAGCGGGAGAAGTTATTTGATGATTTCCCACCCAAAAAAAAAAAAAAAAAGACCCACGTTCTCAAACAAATGAATCCACGCAGCTTAAGAGGATTGTGAAGCTGTAAATTTTCATACAAAAAGAGATAACGTTTTTCTCCTCGTAAACATAATCTAATTTTCATATTTTTTGGAAATGTTGTAAGTATAATGAAAAACTAGGTCCGTACGTTTTTATTATAAAGAAATATTGTATACAATATAAGTTATTAGCATCTAAATATTTCTATTTTTGACATAAAAATATCCACGAGCGTTTTTATTTTTTTTAATTAAATTAAATTTAATTACTAAAAACGAAAAACCTACAGACCTACAGACCTAGATTAAAGTGTACTGAATGTAATGAGATCAAAGTTGTCTCATTTCGTAAAGGTTTAGGGGAGTAAAAACGTTATCGCCCGAAACAATATTTATGTAAATAATTGTATGAAATGTAGGTAATTGCCTCCAAAAATCGCGCCGAGTATCGGCACTTAACAATCCTCTTAAATGCGCCGCGTGCCCGTACACAGCATGCGCCGCGGTGGATTTGCGCCTTAAGAGGGTCCTTCCCGGTCCGTCTATCGACAACGCGAGCATGGTCGAAAAACTTGTTGTTTCATCCAGCGCAACTCCCGTTGACTAACAAGCAAGTGAGAACGCAATAACATTGAACGAAAAATAGTGTGCGGAAATTTTATGTAACTTGTTCCTTCCTGGAATATGTTTTTTAGCAAGCTTTAGCAAGTTTGTGAAATAAATGTTTCTTATTTAGAATCTCCATTACATGTGCGAGGTTTCTATCGCTATGTTTTCTTTACTTTTATAACTTATGACTTATGAACTTTTATAACTTATGAACGGCCAAAGTTCAGGTAAAAATTGTGCAAAAAAGCAAATTTTTGGAAGCTTATACTGAATTTGTTTCTCCAAATTTTTATTTTTCGCTTTCATAGAAATCTAGATTCAGTGCACAAAATACCTTTTAATTATTACCGGGATGTCCCCTCTTAACGTCAAACCCCGCTGTCATCATTGTCATGACAGCCGTCACTGCGGCCGTTATCAGACGGCCACCGCTCTTCTAGGAAATGGTAGCTCAATATTAATACTAACCGACGTTCCAGTTTCCTTAGCTATTGCGGGAACGGAAAGACCGTTTTTCTTCAATGCAATTATTTTTTCTTTTAAACTCTCGTTGTTCCTGTGCGGACAAAATTACAACGATATTAGTTATTTGATATTAGTTTTTTTTTTTTTTTGTATTAGTTTTTTATACATTTTAATAACATAAGACAACGCCTGTAATCCCCGAAGGGTTAGGCAGAGGTGTATCTAGTAATTAAAAGAAAAGAAAGAAGAAAGAAAATACGTTTATTTGCGATAAACATGGCGCAAAGAAATAAAATAAAATAATTAACACATTCACTGCTGAATTATTTGGCGAACTTGCTCCAAGTGCTGCTTTATGATACACTAAACCCTGTGCGGCCAACGCTCATGCGCGCCCAAAAAATACTTCGTGTGGTGCTATGAGCGCGCATGCGCGATTGAAGAAACTCTACCCAGTGCGGCTGGGAACTTGTAACGGCGCACATATGCGCCGTTACAAACTTATCCCAAGTGCGGCGAGACGCTTATGTGTGTTTGAAAATTTTCCAGTTTTATGAGTCATAAAACAATTACGCCAAGAACAATAGAGATGCACAAAAAACCCACAGGTGCGGCGCGCCGCATTCGAAGGAAGTTATATAAATTGTATGGACGCGAATAAGCGCCGGTAGCACATGGTGAACGTTCGAAAATCGCGCATGCGCGTCGGCCGCACAGAACGTGTTAAAGAACAAGTTTGGGGAAAATATGCTTCACATTCACGCAAAACGGCCGTCGCTCAGCATAATGCCGCGACCCCATACGAGACAGAGCCTCAGCGATGGTTTTCAGCGACAGCACAGTAATCTTGTACATCCACATCAACAGAGCACAAGTCTACACACCAGGCACTCCAGGCAAGCAGACTGAAAATATCATGATTTTACAGACGTTACTTTACAGTTAAAGTACTGTATTTCTACAAGTTTTAATGCACAACATGAAAGATCATTTCAATTATGATCTAATGAATGAGCTAACTTTTTAGTTTTATTATTTAAATTTGACTACTCGATCTAAAACCGGCGACTGTTTGTGAATTTTTGCTGTAAGAGGTTTAGAATATTAATTATTTACGAATCGCTTTGACGATGAAAGTAGTCTATACAAAGAATGCATGACTTTTTACGACTTTTATATAAAATTTTTACAACAGAAATAATCTTCAGTTCAAAATCAATCAATTTCCAGACAAAAAAAAAAACAAAATTGGCCACTGTTGTTTACATAGCAAGTGTAGTAAGCATAGTAGTATACGAATTGGTATGGGTTAGGTACCGTAACTAAAAAGTGAAAAATAAACTTTTTTTCCAAAAACAAAACACTACAAAGTGGAAAATAACTTTAATTTCGGGTTTAGGTGGCAAAAACTCAAATACAGATCCCAATGCACCGACTTCCAAAACTATAGTTATTTTTCACTGTCTTTTTTTTTTGTAAAATTTACCTGATAGTTGCTCTGTCCTTCATAGTCACAACCTCACTGCCCATCTTTTGTTTAGTGTTATTGACAGATACTTCTTCTGCGTAACTCTGTGTTTCTTCTTTACTTGAGGACTCACCAATATTATCACTGATTATATCAAGCCTTTGTTTTTTCTCTACATTATCATTGTCTTCTACTCTAATGATGTCGCCATCATTTGAGATCGGGACTTTATTTTGATTATCTTCTCTTAAAATCTTATCATTATTATTTAATTGTACTTCAGTATTTATTATCTCATCATCGCTATCTTCTCTGGGAGACGTATTATTGAAATGTGTAAGTGTGATAGTTGCTCTTTCTATCATAGTCCCAACATTACAGCTCATCTTTTGTTTAGTGTTATCGACAGATACTTCTTCTGCATCACTATGTGTGTCTTCTTCACTTGAGGACTCATCAATATTATTACCGATTATATCAAGCCTTGGTTTTTTCTGGACATTATCATTGTCTTCTACGAAAATGATGTCACCATCATTTGTGATCGGGACTTTATTTTGGTTATCTTCTCTTAAAATCTTATCATTATTATCTAATTGTACTTCAGTATTTGTTATTTCATCATCGCTATCTTCTCTGGGAGACGTATTATTTAAATCTGTTAGTTCTAAAGTATCGCTTTTTTGATTTTGAAATCGCATATTATTAACAGCTAGAGGATCAGATTCTATCTCCGTTTTCACAGGAACCACTATGCAAGGCTCGTGCTCCTCCAATTCTATCTCTTTTTCATTAAGTTTTATTTTAGTTTTTCTTCCTGTTATAGATGTCTCATCATTCAGTTTGAATATATTATCTATTTCTTTGTTTTCAGAGATAGTATGTTCGCATTCAATATCACATGAAATAAATGTTGTTGTAACCGATAGAGGTGATTTTAGATAACTATGATTTTGTTTTAATAATGCAATGTCACTTTCTTTTATGTGTACTTGGTCTTTAAGCAATGCATCGCTGAGCAGCGCTTTGTCTCTGAACGCTGCAGCCGCTGTGAGCCGCGCAGCACACTCCCAACAAACCCGCTCTAGTGTCTTGCCTTTATTCTCGATAACCTGACAAATGAAGACGGTTGTCACGAGACTTTCGTAATCTCGGCGCCTTATATTGGGTGACTGGTAATTAGTGACCGATACTTAAATACACAAAACAACTTTAGCTGTGGCACCAAATCTGAATTCGCGAAAAAAAATCAGCTGTCCCATACATTCATGTTCGCATAACTCGTCAAAATGTAGGGAGCAGCTGATTTTTTTCGCGATTTCAGGTTTGGTCTTACAGTAAAAGTTGTTTGTTATCATGAGTACAATCATGTGTTTAAATATCGGTCACTAATTACGAGTCATCCTATATAAATTCAAATACAATACACAGATGTGTACTTACAAATTCGCGATGAGCGAGTGTGTGTCAGTGTGTGTGTGTGTGTGTGTGTGTGTGATTTTATAAGACTTACTGTACCTAATACCAAAAATCACAGTAGTGATGTGATTTGATTTGAGCATATTGTTGCACACATAACACATATTTTGAAGTATTTAAATGTCTGGAGCTAAAATCTACCACCGAATAGAAACATAATATTTACATAATTAAAAAGGAATAATGCTTTGTTTATAAACGAAAACCCACGAAAAAAAATCTCGTTATAATTAGCTTCAGGCTTATATACATCCAGATGCGATTCTAGATGAAGTGTTATCATCAGCATCTGCTTAGCCTTTTCCCAACTATGCTGGGGTCAGCTTCATTCTAACCGGATGCAGCTGAATACCAGTATTTTACATGGAGCGACTACCTATCTGACCTCTACAACCCAGTTAGGGGGGTTCATTAATTACGTGAGACGATTTTGGCGATTTTTCGTCCCCCCGCCCCCTTGGTGAGATGTCGTGAGATTTGGTCTGACCCCTCCCTCCCCCCTTTAATCTCACATGAGATTTTTCAAAATGCATATTTTAATGCTTGATTGCGTTGGATTTATTAAAAAAAACCGGCCAAGTGCGTGTCGAGAGATTTATCTGGTTGCTTTAAGACCATAGATTTCTCATAAGTTTTCGTGTAATCTATATTGAACTATTTTCTGTATTTTTAGAGTTCCGTACCTCAAAAGGAAAAACACGGAACCCTTATAGGATCCCTCGTGTGTCTGTCTGTCTGTCTGTCACAGCCAATTTGCTGCGAATCTAATGGACCGATTAAGTTAAAATTTGGTACACGTATGGATTTCTGTGACCTAAGCACGGACGTGTAACGCTAATAAATAAATTTTGAATAGGGGGGTCAACTTTGGGGGGCAAATAAGAAAATAAAAAAATATAAGTTTTGCAAACTGTACCATGTGACATATCAAACGAAAGGGCTTACTGTATGAGTCTCAAACGTTTTTTTTTTTTAATTTTAAAATAAACCATTTTAAAGGTATTTAAGAAAATAGACGAAAACGAACCATTCCCCCCCCTCTTTATCTCCGTGTTTGGGTCACAGAAATACATACGCGTACCAAATTTCAACTTAATCGGTCCATTAGATTCGGAGCAAATTGGCTATGACAGACGGACAGACAGACACACGAGTGATCCTGTAAGGGTTCCGTTTCTTTCCTTTTGAGGTACGGAACCCTAAAAACAATTTGCAGCGACGAGGTGTGAATTTTTGTAAGAGAGAAGCCGGTTTCCACTTACTTACCAATAAAATAAAAAAGAATTTATTAACTTAAATTGAAAGACTACTCAATTTGCACCATCTATCGTCAAATAGCAGAACCAAAAAGCCGTTATCACTACACAAATAAAACTTTCAATGTTTTTTATATTTTATTTTCAATAGTAGACACTATTGACTGCCATTTTTCAATAGCGGTAGAGTAGCTTACCTCCGAAGGGAAATCGGTAGGAATCGTGTAATATTGTGCTTTCGCCACTGATAATTTGCTTAATTAGTAAACACGCAACTACTATTAAATTGCACCATACCCACATCTCTCAAAACAGTTGTGTTGTTTCTTGTGTTTAACCTGCCTTCTTCTGATTTGTGTATTTTGTACTTGTTATGCTAAAACAATGTATGCTAAGTCGAAGTATCATTGTAATGTTAGTTTTAAGTTTTAAAGATAATTGTTTGTTTTTGTTTTTTATCTACGCTTACTGGCAGATAACTTTGTTTTACACCTATTTATGTTTTCTCTATAAGTGAATTTGTAATTCTTTTGAGAAATAAATATCTTTAACCGTAATTTTTTTTTATAATAATTACCCAATTTTATCGCAATTTTACACTGTCCTATTCCAAAAAAAAACCGTTAATTGCTGAGAACCCCTTCTCCCCCACGTGAGACTGGGTAAGATACGGTTCGAACCCCTCTCCCCTCTAAACGCATCAGGTAATTAATGAACGCACCCTTACTGGGTAACACGACACCACCTGGTAAAACTGGTCATACTTTTGGGTTTCTGACTACCCGTAACGACCGAGTTATTTGTTTTTAAATTTCTCTTCTTGAACGGTCACTGCATACTTATGTAGTAGGAGGTAATCCAATTATGTTGGTAATTTCCGATAATGACTTACCGATATTCCTGTGATATTTTGGAACATTTCACTCAATTTAAAATCTTTCATATGGTACATTTTGATATCTAAAGCAAGGCAAACTCGGCACACCTACAAAAAAAAAAAAAAATCTTTATTCACATAAAACAGACAAATTCTTACGAGTTCCCTGATTTCTGTGCTAGGTCCAGAGACCTGTATTACAGAACTCAATGAAAAATAAAATAAATACGGCCGATAAATCATGGCCGTGGCCGGTCTGAAACTCTGAACATAGGCTCTCCGAACTTTCGCGCATGTTCTCTCACTCACACACATCTATGTCATCATATTTTGGTTCGTGTATAGTGCGCAGCCTTCTGCGCAAAGTTCGGACTCGCCAAGATACGTCGGCCGTAAAAATTACACACCTAACTTTAGAAAGAAATTGGTGCTGATTCTGTTGTGCACAAACTAAACTTAATTTAGGCTATTGCTAACTTTTTCTCTCTAATAAAACAAGAAAGAGACGGACATAAATTAGAGCTGTCAAATTTAGTTGGAACTAATATTACCATACAAATCTAGACGACACGTAAAAACATGTCGACTAAAAACACGGTGCAACGAGAGGCGTAAACTAGTTTGACATCTCTAACTTAGTTCATAGCTATAGCCGTCCTTTTCTCGCGCTGCCTGTTAGTAAAAGATAGCGATTCTCTAATTTTAGTTTAGTTATTGAAACACTCAAATCATTTATTTTAAGTAGGCTATTAAAAGTCACTTTTAACAAGATTAGAATTGTTATTGAAAATAGAGTTACCCCTTCCAAAACGTAATTTTAAATGTATTACAATATTTTGTGTACATCTAAATAAATATTACAAAGAGAAAAGATTTTTTAGTAATGGCTAAACGCATAAAATACTTAAAAAAAATTAAATAAAAACAGATTTAAAAAAATTATTTCACTTATAGAAAGCTCCATTATCATCAGCGAGTAACATAGGCTGTATTTTATCGACTTCCACGCGAACGAAGTTGCGAGCAGAAGCTATTGATATTATTCCATGCGAAGACGATGTACCATCGACAAAAGCCAGACCTTTCCAATTTTGAATCAATTTTGCTTGCTAATGTTTGGTGCCGATGCCGTTCCGACTTTCTATTGTTTTACGAGAACAAAAGACCATAGGGCCAGGGTTTCTTCAATGAATCAGTGTATACAAAAAGGTGTTGGTTTTGTTGATAGTACCTAGAATAAAAATACTACTACTATAGGTACAAAGTACACAATGAAGGTAGATTAACATCTATAATCTCTAAACTTTTTCTGAAATTCCCTGCCAGCTATTGTTTCAAAATGTAGCCAACAGCAGCCCGAAAAATAAGACAACGTGGCCATAAATGTAGTGCGATCAAAAATAGACTACACCAATTAGGTACCTACATGTTTTTTCGACCCAATTGCTTAGCCGTTGCGGAGCCTTTTTAGCCTCGCACCTTTTTATTATATTTAAATGTTATTTTTTTTTTTTTTTTTGTTTTTTTAAATGTTAATTGAGGAGCGTCGGAACAAAAACCGATAAATCACATATTGTCTTTTTTTTTTTTTGATAGCAATTGGTTGTTCTCGTACATATCTTGCTCTATGGTTAATGTAACCCGGTCAAAAACTGATAAACCCGCTCTAAATTCGTCTGCAAAATACACGGATCTGAACATAAACCGATAAATACATCAATCGTTCTAAACAACGATGATGATCGGAACAGATACCGATAATTCCCTAACATTTTTCATTATAACATTTATCAAATACCGATATATCCTACTTTGTTTTATCAAAAACCGATATATCCAGTTGGTTTGGTCAAAAACCGATATATCCATTTTCATTTTTTTGATAACTCAACAGGTACCACAGTCACGAATACAGTATTTAGGTTTCCAAACAGTGATGCTAACACCAATAAATTGATAGATTTTGTTTAACTCTAAATTAGACCACCATGAACTTGGCCATATTTTTACAATTTTCCACAAAAAACAACAATGTGATTTATCGGTTTTTGTTCCGACGCTCCTCAATTTTGTTAACTGTTTGTATTTCCTGTGCGTGTCCCAAATAAAATATTTTTCTTTATTTCTTTCTTAGATTTTAAGAGGAAAGGCGGTCACGTGGTCGTTGGCGTTTTCTAAAATAACATAACATCACGCCTGTAATCCCCGAGGGTTAGGCAGAGGTTTTCTAATAATAATTAATATAATTACACCAAAAACAAAACATAGACATTAGACCTATTATAATACATTATACCGTAAAAAAAATATTTGGACTACAGTCCCGGCTGTCGAGCAGATGCGCTCCTGACACGTCTGTTGGACAACTTGGGACGATTTGCGAATTTGATCCTTATTACTATTGTCATTAGCTCTCGACAGCCGGACTGTAGTAAAAAAAAATAACGATTTGCGAATTTGATCCTTATTTGAGTTGTAATAAGGATCAAATTAGCAACTAATATATTCGTTAGTACGAAACTGACAGGGTGTCAAGAACGCATTCTCTCGAGAGCCTGACTGTAGTAGGTATCATTCACCAGGGAGAAAACCGAAGAATACGCTAGTATGGAATGAACGCCAACAACCACGTGGCCACATTTCCTCTTAAGTTTTATTCTAGAATATTTTAGTACTTATTTCAAAATTACCTTTAATTCTTTTTGGATAACAGGTGCCATCTGAAAAAAAAAGTTACTTTTATTTATTTAATTGCCTCACTATAACTTGGTGGCTATTCACGTGAGAATTAATAATAATAATAATATCCTAGGACATTGTTCACACACGGTCATCTGATCCCAAACTAAGCAGAGCTTGTACTATGGAAACCAGATAACTGATAAACTACATACACTACTTTTTTTTTTGTAAATACATACTTATATAGATAATTACACCCAGACTCAGGACAAACAGACATGTTCATGCACACAAAAGTTTGTCCTGGATGGGAATCGAACCCACGACCAGCGGCATGGCAGGTGGTATCTTAACCTACCACGCCATCTGGCCTGTCGACTCACATGAGAATTAACCTTTCATAATCATTACAGAAACAATTAAAAATGCCACTGTGTCTCGCATTATAGAGCACTGGTGGCCCAGTGGCAAAGCCCGCGACTTACGAGTAAACAGGTTCGAACCCTGACAGGAACTTTACTTTGTGTAAATAATTTCATCAGCTGCTCTCAAAACGGTGAAGGAAAACATCGTGAAGAAACCGGCGACATGTCCTAGAATCACTAAATTCGAAGACATGTGACATCATGTTATACCGTTAAAGATTATATTGAGGGCAAAAAGGCTTGGGATTGAGCTGCTCCAAATTTTCGTTTTTCTCTTTTTTATTTTTGCATACTGAATGTTGACATGAATATTTACTTTGTAAAGTATTATATTATTTTAAGTATTGTGAATGTGAAGACTATGTGGGTCATTGCTTTACTGTTTGTTTTATTTTTCTCTCTGTTATTTTTAATCATGGTCTGGCAGGGTGAGTAATTTATGCGGCCTACCCAAATGTCCTTTCTTTGGTATTGTTCGTCGAATCGTTGAGCTCCTTAAGTTCTGAGTTGAGCTGCGCGATTACTGACAAATGCGTGCACTGACTGGACAGGTCCTCTCAATCTGTGTGGTCCTTTCCTCAAAAGACCATTTCAGACACCAATCTACATAGTCTTCACATGAAGTGACCAAGATTATGTCTGGACTTTATAAGAGACTGTGACCTCTGAGTTTGTTTCGACCTTTCTTCTCACAGTAGTCAGATAGGAAACGCCGACCTCATCTAGTTTTTAAAAAAACATGATCGACTTTTAAAAGTGTTTGTACAAACCTACTTACAGAAATAAAATCATTTATCATCCACCAACCCGCACTGGGCCCGCGTGGTGGATTAAAAGGCCCACGCCCTCTCACAGAGAGCCGGTGTCCCAGCTGTGGGAGCATTATAAGCTGAATGGCTGACTATGCTTAGGTATGCTGTGTCTTGCGTAGATCTAGGGTCGTTCAGATTATTGAATGATCATGTCATGAAATTCTAACTTACAGAGTTGCATTTATAATTCGACCGTCCCTATTAACAATGTCGGTTCTGCAGGGAGACTACTGTTTAGTCCCTACTGAACAGTGGTCTTTTTCGCAGAACTGACATTGTTAATATCATAAAGATTCTTTTTTATCGTTAGAGCAAACTTTGAACTGCCCTCAGTTCAAAGTTTGTTTTGACAGTGAAGAATTTTTTTAAATTGTAATTCGATTTATGTAAAAAAGTGAATATTGGTAAAAATGTATATCCGACATTGTTATACAATATGTCCGACAATAGGGACGGTCGAATTGTCATGATTATTTCTGTAAATAAATATTTCTTATGGTTAGGAATAATGCTATGATCAACAATCAATACACAATATGATAGTGACCTAATTATGTCATTATTTTTCTTATATTGTTTGCAATTGCAAACAACATAAGAAAAATTAAATATCACTGGCAACCTCTGGTACTGGTATCCCTCTTGAATATTGCTTACAGAAACATAACATCACACCTGTAATCCCCGTAAGGTCTGGCAGAGGTATGCCTAGTGAAGTCCCATGTGATAGAGAGCGAGCCTAAATAAATAAATTATGCTCACAAATGTATACTGGAAACTTACTATAGTAGGAACTGCTCCACTTCTGACTCTTCGCTTATTTGGCCTTGTTTCATAAAAGTCTTCAGGTAGAAAATGTTCAGAGCATACTAAAAGACACTTATATAATCGATAACCCAGTTTTGTTAACGCTGCTAACCATGCAGCTGACTGGTCCGGAAGCTTTGGTAACCTGAAATATACCGTATTTATCTAATCACAATGTGCTTTTATAATACTAACGACAATCTCGCGGCAACCCGTACAAATTTATTAAAGTTTGCACCGGGATTCGTGCAGTAAGAATCCTTAATAGCCTCTCTCGGCGTTTGGACATATTTGACGGAATTCCAGAGGGCGACACTTAGTATTTTATCCGCTGTGTAACTTGTGCTTCTACCCAGAACCGTTACTTGGCACTGGACAATTAGCAATCATGACTACTTTTGTTAGCTTGGGTACCGGTTAAAACAAATGTACCTACGCGTTAATGAATTAAATATACAGTATGTTAACCAACAGAGGGCGTTCCCGTTAACCCGCAATAGTATAGCATCCATACATGCTAAAAAAAAAATGACCATTCGAAAACAAAATGGTTTTTATTTTTTTTAATATTAAAATATTCACTAAAAATGCTAAAAATATTCACTAAAATATTCAAAAAAATATAAAAATATTCACTAAAAATAAAAACTAAATTGCGATGTTTCCGTCCTTCAAGTACGCGTGTACAGAGTGTTGCTTTTACGTATCAATTTAACATGTTTAGTGAATATTTTAATATTAAAAAAAATAAAAACCATTTTGTTTTCGAATGGTAATATTTTTTTTAGCATGTATGGATGCTATACTATTGCGGGTTAACGGGAACGCCCTCTGTTGGTTAACATACTGTATAAATAAATAATGTCAATCAATCTGCCTAGCCTTTTCCCAACTATGTTGGAGTCGGCTTCCAGTCTAACCGGATGCAGCTGAATACCAGTATTTTACATGGAGCGACTGCCTATCTGACCTGCACAACCCAGTAACTGGATAATAAAATACTCCTTGGTAAGACTGTCTGTAACGACTCTCAAATATCCACGAATGCCAGCCGTGACCAACGGCTTAACGTGCTTTCCGAGGCACGGAGGAGTCCCGGTATGTAAAGATGGTCACCCATCCACGGACCAACCCCGGCAAGCGTAGTTGTTGGATCGACCCGTGCGGCTGTTATTACTTAGCCACGAGCACCTTGAGAGCTACCGTGACATCTAACTAACAACTTAATGTATATTTCTGTAATAAAGCTATTTATTAAGCTAACATTAAGCGCAGGCCACACTGGGATCGAAATTAATCGAATCAAGTTCATACTTACATCTTTCTTCCATGTCTTTTTAACCAACTTAAAAAAAAGCAGGAGGTTTTCAGTTCGTCGGAATCTTTTATTTTTATTTTTTATGTACCTACCTGTGTTCCCCGATTACTCGAAGACGGCTTTACCGATTTGGAAAACCCCACAAAGTGAAAAATAACATTAATTTCGGAAGTCGGTGGCACAAAAGTAAAATACATATCCAAAGACACCGACTTCCGAAATTAAAGTTATTTTTCACTTTGTGGGGTTTTTTTGGAAGTGGGTTTATTTTTTTGGAAAAAAGTTTTTATCATAAAGGATGTTTTAAGGCGCAGAACTTGTTTTTAATATCCATGGAATTGGCTTTATTTGACAGATAATTTTATGGCATTAAGGTTTGAACATGATTCCGGGCATGTGGCCGCCGCGGCTGACACCAACGCCTAGTTACTGGAAACTTAACTTTTTCATTGGCTTAATTTACTACAGGAAACGTTTGACAAACAGCCAATTTCACTAACTCTGGCTACCTCGTTAGTGCGATTTGAAGCCATATATGTAAAGTCGCATGTCTACTCCGATAAACCAGTAATAATTGAGCATTAGGATGCCAACATTCGATGCATTATTGCCTGATTTACTGCAAAGAGTATGTTAACATTTGACCTCCAAATTACGCCTTGTACGTAAAATCATATTCAAACATTAATGCCATAAAATGATGTGTCAACTATGCTCAATTTCATGGATATTTAAAAAAAAAAACTGTTTTTATTTCAATTTAAAGTTCTCTGCCTGTAAAAAAATCACACTTCGGTGCACACCACATACTAAGCGAAACGAAAATGGAAGCATGAAAACTTGCAGAGGAAAACTAATCAAAGTTAGCGTTGTTTTGCTTCATTCGTCATCTGCCCATCCCCATGTCATCTGGGCCGTGTCCCCATTATGTTGGGGTTGGCATCCAGTGTAACTAGCGATCTATCTGTCCTCCACAATACAGTTACTGGACCACACAATACATAATCTGAGGTGCATTAAAATAGCTTCTACGACCTTGTGGTCCACAGGTGACAATACCTAATAATTAACTAGAGTTGATATGTACTAGGTAAAATGCATAATGAGTCTTAGATTAGAAGTATGCATCCGCCTAAATATTTTGTTCCAAAAACAAGGGCCACGAGTATTTAGGCATCTCTAGTTTATTAAATTTTCCTTATTTAGCGAGTCTTCGTAACACTGAGATCGACCAATGGAGTATTTTCGATTTATGGATTATTAATTAACATCTATTAGACTAAGCATAGGTATTTATATCTTATCTCTATTTTAAAATGCTTAAAATGAAATCCTATTAAAAACTTTTGTGACTTGTGATGTACTGATTTAAAAACAAAAAAACAAATATTGTTAAACATGTTAACAAAATATTGATTTGGTAAGTACCTATTTACCAAGTCAATATTTTGTGAACATGTTACCAAACTTAAACAAATAATAATGCATGCTGCTTACAAATAAAGTAATAGTGATTCTACTAGTATGGACATAATGTTTAGAAATTCAAAACAAATAAATCAACTTGCTAACATTGAGTGCCAAACCAAACGTCTTCAAATATCACCCAAACTGACTGGAGCTTGTAGACGCAAGTATGGTAATAAGAGTCAAGAGCCATAGGCTTAAATACTCGAGACGTGTTTTATGTGGTGAGCACGGAATAAGTCTTTACATATCCAGTCAAAAACCTATTCCAGTAGGTATATACACCTTACTTCTTGTAAACTGGTGTGCTTTCAATCTTGCTACCACCTATAATAGCAATATAATATCTTTACAACAGCAGCTATTCATTTATAGGGTCAGTGGGTCGTGTTAGGGGCGGATAGTGTCAAAAGCAACCCCTTCATAAGGGTTTCTTAGGGTGAGCGAAATTACAATAAAAAAAATGAATGTTCAGGTACTTACTTGTGAAATGTGATTCCATGGCTTTTATTAATTGTTTTCTTCGAGTCGTTATTGCAGCAATTCTGTACACAGCACCTCATGTTTCTTTAGTAAACACTGAAAAATATTTTAGTTTATAAAATATTATGTCTGTAAATATTTTGTTTTCTCTTTCTTTGATAGCAAATACCAACCACAGACTATATAGAGATTAGAGAACCAACAGCTGTCAATTGTCAAACAATAAAACAAAGGAGATGTTTCAAAATGGGCCAGGTCTGTGTACACTACTTCAAAAAAAAAGAAAAAATCCGTAGAATTCGGGAAAAATACAGATAATTCATTTAAATGTACACTGTTGTGGTAGTGAATTAATAATAGGTTGGGGAAAAAGTTGCTTCGCATTTTTTAAGAAAATTCAAAACATTTTTTAATATACCTAGTTTATTTACATTTAACTAAAGTATGTAGGTACCATTTTGTTCGATAACTTTTTGCCATCTTGTAGGTAGGGACATGATCCCATTGCTATAGAAATTTTGGGACTTCTGGTCAAAATACCGCGACAAGTGGTTTTGGCAGTCCTCTCGTGATGTTAACCTGACACTGCCTAAAGAATTCTGAAGAGACCGAAACAGGTGGAAATCTGAAGGTGCAAGGTCAGGACTATACGGCGGATGCATTAACACCTCCCAGCCAAACTCTCTTAATTTTTGCTGAGTGGCTAAAGATGTGTGAGGTCTAGCGTTATCATGATGAAAAACCACACCCCTTCTGTTAATTAATTCCGGCCGCTTTCTCTCAACTTCTTGCTTTAATCTCATCAGTTGTTCGCAGTAGAGTTCAGAATCGATGGTCCTGCCTGGTGGTAACAGCTCATAATGAATAATGCCCTTCCAATCCCACCACACACACAGCACCACCTTGTTGCGAGTTAACCCGGGTTTCGCCACAGTCTGTGAAGCCTGACCGGCCTTTGACCATGACCTTTTTCGCACGTTCTTGTCATACGTGATCCACTTTTCATCACGAGTTATCAGCTTCTTCAAAAATGGTTCGGTTTCATTACGTCGTAATAAAGAATCACAAATGAGTACACGGTTCATTAGGTTTCTTTCAGTGAGCTCGTGAGGTACCCAAATGTCGAGCATTTTTGTGTACCCAGTTTTTTTCAAATGCGCCAAAACTGTTTTGTGGTCAATTTCCAGTTCTTCAGCTACGTCGTAACTACTGATATGCTCTTATCTTATCTTACTCCACTTTTTCAAAAATGGCATCCATTTTATCCGTAATAGGGCGACCAGAGCGACGTGCATCTTTGACATCAAAATTTCCGGATTGAAAACGCTTAAACCAAATTTGTGCTACTCTCACAGACACTACACTAGGTCCATAAACATCGCAAATTTTTTTCGCGGCTTGCGTTGCATTTTTACCTTTTTTGTAGTAAAATTTTAAAATGTATCGAATTTTTTCATTAGATTCACTCATCTTGACGGTACGAAAAACAAATGAAAATCACACATTTGAATTTGGAATTATGTTCTTTAAAATTTAAACTTTCAATGATACCAAAACCAGCCAGATACAAATAGTATAGCCAAAGAGATTTTATTACAAGTTCATACATACTATAATGCGAAAAGACTTTTTCCCCAATCTAATATTTATTAATTATTTTTATCGACGTTCAACATGGCGTCTCACCGATTTAGTTACTCTATGCATTAAAACAATGACAGTAAACCATAGATCGACCATTGATCTTAGAAAGAGGACTGTCAGCTGTCACAACAGTGTCACTTTCAAGGATATTATACAGAAAACTTTAGTCTTGTCATGTCAAACGTCATTAATCAATCAAAATGACAGCTTACCCCTCATGACGGGTTCTTGTTGAGTTGCAATTTCAAACGTAATTAATTGTGGTTTACCAGCAAACGAAGCCATTTTAAAGTAATTTGACAGTTGAACACTGTTTTAAATATATTTCCCTATTTTTATGTACCTATAGTGTAAACGTACCTGACCCAAGGTCCATACATTTTGGAACATCTCCTTACACACAAATTACGTGTAGTATTGCCATTTGCCAGACCTCTAAGGCATTTTGTAGCTCTACGTATTTGGCCATCCATCCATTTATAAAATACGGAGCGAACAATAGAAAAATAAAAGTGCAAAAAAATCAAATCAGCGTGCTATCAATAAACGTAAAGAAGTCAGAAATGCATTTAAGTAAATGAATCATTTCGATAAAACATTAATCAAAAAACATAAAAACACACAGTGTCATTTATGCCTAGAATGTTAGTTAATTATCCAAAGTGTATATGTATCTTTATCCTATTAATAAAATAGGCGAAGCGTTATGGTAGCCCGCAAAATTCCAATTTTCTTAAGTTTTTTGCCATTTGCAAGTCAGTATTAAGTTGTATGTTAGATAAATTATGATTGGCGGCCGTAGCAAATATGTATTTACAGAATTGTAATCATCAGAATCAGTAATACAACTCCTCAAGTTAGTATAATCCTCAAATATAAAGATTTCATGAAACAGTCATTCATTAGATTCACCTGGTCTTAAAGAGTTGTATTGATCACTTTAATGATTATAATTATGTAAATACACCCTTGTTATGGCCGCGAAATACATTTTCATCAACTTATAACCTAATACTGACTTTTAAATTGCAAAAAAACGTAAGAACATTTGAATTTCGCGGGCTACCCTGACGCTTTCGCCTCAACACTGAAAGTCGGACAGCTATTACGCGCGAAATTATATCTTAAAAAATGAAAATTTCATAGCCATATCTTTAACTTTATTCGCTTAGTATTCATTTTTGAATTTATTTAGGTACCAGATTCGAGCCATATTGATGAAAGATGAAAAATAATCTGTAATTTCGTATTATACGGATTTGTTCCTTGCTAGCTTGCTGAAATTGTAAAGATTTTTAAAAGTTAAGACCAGCAACACTTTACATGAAGCGGCCAATAGTTGCTGTTATACTGGAACCTAACGGAACAATGTCTTTTTGCTAGCTCTGTCAGTATTGCTAGACCAGAAAATGAACGTTTTGTTTTTCGCCACAGATAAAACCTTTTGTTTTTTGCCATAAGCCCTGTATGTAAAAAGTACTGTGCCATGAGCCCCATTGTCCGAGCCTGGGTCGGTTTTTAATAACTATTGATTTTTGGATAAGACTGACTGCTTATTAGAATCATAGTATATAATTATTCATGTAGATAGTTTAGACCCGCCTTTAATTCTGTTGAAGTACTTTTTCTTAGCTTACCAGACTTCTTGTAAAATGTAGTAATAGAACAAACACAATATTACATTACAATCGTGACCATTGGAAGACTTTTGGGCTTTCCCCAGCATTGGGGACAGGCGGGTCTGGTTATAATAATAGAACGGTAGTTTGGACCCTGTTCCCGATAGCGGGAGGCTACTATTTTTTTTTTTGTCTTTTTAAAATAAATATTTAAAAATGTAGGTAAATATGATGAAAGTGAAATAAAAGAAATAAGTAACTTTTATACTTAGTTATTTTTATTATAATATTAATAGGTACCTATATTTTTTCCATATTTACAATAGTTTTTAGTGCATTTACGTAACATCGTAAGTACTATTCCTAGGTTTTATAAACTAAGTAATTAGAGAATTTGAATATTTTCTTGAATTTTGAAAATATAGAAATTGCCAAGAATTGCCATGTAAATGATAATATTACAGCCTTTATCACTTACAGGGCAATTCTTGACAATGGCGCCGATTCCCTTGTTCACAAACTAATTTTAAGTTCAGTGCATCTTTTTCTTTCTATTTCATTAAGAAAAGGACACACGATAAATATTAGTTTAGTTCTGTCAAATTAAGATACTCCGTAAAGAAGTTTAGACGTGATTAAAAAATTTACTATTAAAAATACGTCAATTTACGTTAGGCGCTGACTAATTTGACAGGACTAAACTAATATTTATCTTCTGTCCTTTTCTTAACGAAATAGAAAGAATAAAATGCACTGAACTTAAATTTAGTTTAGTTTGTGAACAAGGGAATCGACGCCAATTTCTATATTTTTTTATAAAAAGTTTAAAATTGTCCAAAATTGCTCGCTATTACCAAAATGTCATGAAGCAATTGCCGGACAATTCAAATGCGGCAATATTGTTCAGTGTAAGCATATCTTAAGGTACTAATTCCACATCGGGCAATTTCTGCCATAAAGACTTTTGTGACGATATTATTGCTGGCGTTTGCACAATCATTTCGACGTTAGTATTTTCTGCTAAACTCTGCTCTGGCTCAGTCGTGGTACTTGTGTTATTATCACTTGTTATTTTTATGTTATTTTCCTTACACCATCGCTGCCACCATTGGTAAATTGTGGTACGCTGAAAAATTAAATATTTATTTAAACTATCGGTGTGAGCTATAAAAAAAATGCCAATGTGTTTTAAGTACAGACGACAGAAGTCAGTCGCCTGATGAGCGTACGCTGTGTTTGAAAGTCAAACATTTATTTCAATCAAACCATTTACGGGTACTTTTGAATGGGTTGTTTCCCGAAAGCTTCGCAGCAAGAGAGCGTTGTGTGTTTGTCACTTGTTAAAGTTATCTTGAAGACAAAGCGACTAATCAGCGACAAGAAAAAAACACTTAGCTCCATCTCGCGGCAAAGTTTGCAGCAAGGAACTCCACTGACACGTGAATGTACAAAATTTGACAATATACAAATACAATTGAGGTAACAAAATTTGAATTAAAGTAACAAACGCGTAGCGCCACACACGCGGAACTAATTTGATAGTCTTCTTCCCCAATGTCAAAGGAGTTGTTCATTCAAAAAGATGAATCTAGTTGCCCATTCAAAAGCGTAGTACAGGAAAGAATCTCCACGGACACTCTTTTAAATTATATTGTAATACTACAAATGCGAAAGTGAGTTTGTTTCCTTGTTTATTACGTTTTCACGCTAAAACAGCTGAACGATTTGGATGAAATTTGGCACATGTGTAGACTATAACCTAGAGAAGGACATAGGCTACTTTTCATTCTGGACCGCAAACGAAGTCAGGGGCAACAGCTTGTAACATTATAAATGTGAGTTTGTTACTCAATTACGAAAATATTGCTTAATGACGCGTTCTCAAAACAGATAGGTATCGAATCGTATCACTACACTGACACGGCTCAAACACACACAATACGCAAGGTTAACTGCGGGATTAATGAGCAACTAAACTGATGTTGATACTTAGCAAAATTGAATATTTTTATTAGATTATTTTTCATGTTTTTATTTGGATCTACGTAGGTAAATATCCAGACAGTGACAAAATAAAATAACCCTTAATAGCACACGTGAAGATTCATGCGTAACAGCAAAATATGTGAAAAATTAGACGGTTCGTTTTTATTTTTTTTCTGAGTTTATTTGTAACATTTTTGTGAATATTTTGCCTATATTTTTGAAAATATTATATCTGCTTACCTAGACTATTTTTTAAGAAACAAAGTTATGTACATAATAGCAGAAAAATGATCCCGAACTAAGCCTCATATCGTCAATTTTGTGTGAAGAGGTAACGGAAAATCGTTTTTATGATATCAAATACAAAAATTTGAAACCAAAAAACGCCCATTATTTGGAGATAAAGAAGTAATCTATTTGTTGCAATTGTTAGTTTTGTTTGATTTAGTTTCATTTCATTGCTAACTCTACCGAAAAATAGCTTATTGTTGTCGGATTTGCAGACGCGTCCTTAACGGATTTGGATGAAATTTGGCACACACGTATAGTTTATTACCAGTATTTACACAAGAATTCCTTTGATCCCAGTAGGACGTTCCCGTAGGATATTTTCTGACATCCATGCGGGCTAAGCCGCGGGCTAAAGCTATTGTAATATTACTTATTAGATTAGTAGGATTGAGTACTCACCGGCACTCGAAATTGATTAGCAATATCGGTGACTGAAACGCCATTTAGTTTCAGCGATATTATTTGTTGTTTGATTTCCTCATCGACCCTGTACATAAATTAAAATAATATTTTAATACAAAATGGTTAACTTATGCTAGGACAGTCAAGTCTTTTATATGTTCGTCAGTTTTAAAATTACTTCCTTTATCAAGTAAGGACACTAAGGCTTTTGAAGTTTAGGTACAGTACGACAAAGTTCAAAGTTTCCATGATTAAACCGAACCCGTCGAAAAGCCAAACTTTGTCTAATTAAATCTGACTGGTTCATTAAGGCGACAGGATAGCCCGCTAAATTCAAATTTTCGTACGTTTTTTGACATTTGCAGGTCAGTATTAGGTCGTATGTTGATCAAAATACGATTCGCGATCGTAATAACTACGAAATGTATCGAGAAAACAAAATGGCGGCATTCGTTCGGATTTATACCACGCGCTAATTAGAACCTTGGAGCGCTATAAACGCCGGAGTACTGTAAATTACACTACACTAAATTACACTCCTTTTGCCTCGTTTACGTTCATACATCTGGTCATACACGCACGCCGGTTGTGAGTACTACGCACCTGACCTTTCTAAAGAACATCACCAATAAGATTACTATATGTTTTCATAGGGCGTCCCCCCTCCCAGCGTTTCCACTCACACCTGCCTTGTAAATACCGTTTATTAGTCACCTTTCATTCATCCTCTCAACGTGACTAAACCATCTGGAAATTATAATAAGTGAATTACTTATGACTTCGGCCCAACTTCAGGGGTACATAGGCTTCCCTCGTCTTGTTCTTAAATCCTGCCTCCTTTAGTCTATTTGTTAAACACCTAAAAAGAAAGAAAATATATTAATTTACGAATGAGAGTTTATAAAATAATTCCGAGTCGGGCTCGCACACAAAGAGTTCCGTACCATAAAAGCTATCTTACCTCACCTTTTTTTATTATTTGCCCTGTTTATTATTAAAAATAACAAATCCTTTCAATTTTTAATGTTTCTAGTCTTTGAACATCTACCATTGTATTCTATCATCATTGAGAACGAGGCAGCAACGTGTATAATTGAATAGTCAAACGAACTTACCTGTAAGGCCCGGTTTTTTTATCTGTAGTTAACTCAACCAATGGTTAAACATAGTAACTAATGGTTGAATTTTGGCTGGATGAACATGAATGAGTTAACATGAATACAACATAGTAACTAATAGCATTTAGGCAAACACATTTAGCCACAATTCAACCATTAGTTACTATGTTTAACCATTGGTTGAGTTAACTACGGATCAAAAAACTGGCCCTAAGGCCTGTGTTCACCAACATTCAAACCACCGGTTAGATATTTAAACAGTTGGTTTATGTCAAATTCCCTAACAAATTTGACATAAACCAACTGTTCATATACCTAACCGGTGGTTTGAATGTTGGTGAACACAGGCCTAAGTGAAGTTCGACGGCTTATACTCGTTGCTGTCTCGGTAGGTATATGACCATGGGCCCTGGGTTGTAAAACCAATAAATCGCTGTGAACTATGAAGATAGTTACAGATGCGGTTGACAGGACGTGATTAGGCGCGTTCATTATTTAGTTATTTCTTCAAAATCATGTGACGACTGGCTAGACTTAACGCCTACTATGAAAGGTGGGTTCTATTTAAACTTTAGAGGGTGCATTCTGATAGTTGGCAACGTCGCAAATAGCTGCTAAATATTTCACTGATTCATAAATTAACAATATTACTAAATTAAATTATGAAATACCGTTTTGTGTTGAACTAAAATTTCGATTATGGATTGCAATAACTGATATTGTGACACAGAATATTTAGTTTTACGTATAAAAACAGCATTTGTATAGTTTCCAAGTGCTTTTTTTTAGACCTATTTCACTGTTAGTATTGCAATTCATAATAAATATTTTAGTGCGCTACAGAGCGATAGTTCATATTTTCGTTTATGGCCGATTTTCCAGTAGTCGATAACATTTATCTGAAGAATAAATATGACAGTTTGACATATTTTCTATATAAAAACTGTCAAACCGCCATATTTAATTCATAAATGACTGATAAAGAAAAAGTTATCTGACGATTGAAAAATTGGCCAGTAGTAATATTGATTAATTACCTAATCAAAGCAGCGAATTATTTGATAGCTATTTGCGGCGTTGCCAACTTGCAGAATGACACGTATGCTGTGAAAAGTGGATAGAACCATAGTGAGTGGCATAGCCACCAGTCGCCATTTTGTTTTTTTATGTGGCGCACTATCTAGCTGACATATTTGGATAGTGTCACGTTGCCGAGATATTCGTAGGTAAAGATCGCGAAAATTACCTTCAAATAACTCAGAAACGTGACACTTACTACTACGAGTGCTATATCCCCGGACATGTTTTATTTAATTGTCCTCAGCCCACATATACCAGTTATGGTATATGTGGCAGCCGCATGGACTGTTTTGTCCTGAGAAATGATGCTCTAAAGCAGGGATTCCCAAAGTGGTCGATATCGACCCCTTGGTTGTCGGTCGACATAAATGAAAACTGATATTTGGGGTCGACGAGGTCTAAAAATCGACCCCAATTAATTAACACAAGTTCTTATTTGATACTTTCAAGATACTGTATATGTTACGTGTACCAACTTGTTACAAGAATGACTAATATTTTAGTAGGAAGTAACATTGTTGTTCTTTAACACATTCACTGCTGAATTATTTGGCGAACTTGCTCCAAGTGCTGCTTTATGATACACTAAACCCTGTGCGGCAAACACTCATGCGCGCCCAAAAAATACTTCGTGTGGTGCTATGAGCGCGCAGGCGCGATTGAAGAAACTCTACCCAGTGCGGCTGGGCACATATGTGCGCCGTTACAAACTTATCCCAAGTGCGGCGAGACGCCTAGGTGTGTTTGAAAATTTTCCCATTTTTTATGAGTCATAAAACAATTACGCCAAGAACAATAGAGATGCACAAAAAACCCACAGGTGCGGCGCGCCGCATTCGAAGGAAGTACATAAATTGTATGGACACGCATATGCGCCGGTAGCACATGGTGAACGTTCGAAAATCGCACATGCGTGTCGGCCGCACAGAACGTGTTAAAAAAAACTCTAAATGATGTCAAGTTTACTCACTTATAGTTCGCATCAAATAACTTTGCCGCTCTGAAGTTCGCGCAAATGACTGCGCAGTAGTCAATATCTATACTAAAACAGCAGCGCGCCTGGTTTCAGAGCGACAAAGTTATTTGACGCGAACTATAACCAACCGCAAAGTTTTTTTTTAAATTGGTAAGTATTTTGTATGAATAGGAAAAAAAACTAGAGATAGGATTTTTTTTAGGGCTCTGGCGGTGAGAGCTAATATGCTCACGCGCTGGTTGGTTCGATGCACGAGATAAGTGAAAACTACGCTATTCAAAGCTTATTGCCAGTCATTCTACTCAAGCGACCTGTGGGTGAGATGTACGCAGCGAGCCTACAGAGCCCTTCGCACTCAATACAATAATGCGTTCAGAATGTTGTTGGATCTGCCGTGGCGGTGCAGCGCGTCTGGGATGTTTGCTGAAGCGCGCACTGATGTTTTCCAGGCCATCATGCGCAAAAAGCAGCTTCCCTGCTGGCCCGTATATGGGGTAGCAACAACTGCATTCTGAACGCAATAGCTGTATGTTTTGACTGTCCCTTTCAGAATCAGTTGGTCATGTCTTGTGCAGGTGTGGCGAGTCATGGAAAATTATAAAAATTTATTAAATATGTACTAGGTTAAGGTTTCTATGGGTCTATGCCACGCGAAATAAAGTGGTGACTTGCACACTCAATAATGGGCCCCCGGAAACGGCCGCTAGCACATAGTGACGTAGCGACACTTTCTGAGATGCTTGAGGAGTGGAGAGGTATTCCACGGCTATCAGGACAATCCCGGAAGTACGATCAAGATCCCTATCAGCACCTTACTGGAATACTTCCTTCCTCCGAGCACGTTTGCTCTTGCGAATCTCCACTCAAGCCAGCCAATAAAGGCAAGAAAGAGGTGGGGGGCTCTGTTTCTCGTCAGTGTTCACTGCAGCCGGCCAATAAAGGCAAGCCAGAGATGAGGACCAGATTTCTCCCGGGAGATAGGGCCCGTGGCGTCGCTACTGCCCAACAGCTCGCCACATGCTGCCCTGCGGTTTTCTGTATCTCTCTTGGTCTGGCTCCTCATCCTAGACCTGTTCCGGCAAAGTAAACTCTACCGGCACAGACCTAAAGTTTGGACCGCGCAAGCCCCACCATGACGTCAACGTAGAGATACAGCGGTGGGGTTATTATTATGATTAAAGTAATTTGGTTATGGGAGTCTCGAGGTTTCAGTTCATTTTGAAAAAGGGGTCTCTTGCCCAAAATAGTTTGGGAATCCCTGCTAGTGTCACATTGCCGAGATATTCGTAAACATCACGCCTGTAATCCCGGAAGGGTTAGGCAGAGGTGCACCTATAGTACACCCACATTTCACCTGTAACGTTTAGGACATTGCAGGTGCGTTGCGACCAGAAGAAAGCTAAAATGTTTCAAGTACCTGTTACAGACACCCATACCCTTTAAACAGCAAAGCAACAACGCTGCTTGGTGGCAAAAATATGTATGGTGGTAAGACGGAACAGAAGTTTTTACTAATCCGTGGGTGGTAAAGTCCGGTCACGAAGCAGGAAGCATTTAGTACAATGACCCCTCATTACTTATCTCTGTCGCTCGTTCACTAATGTATTGCCATCGCGCTCGTACAAATGTTGTAGGTATAATGAAAAACTAGGTTCGTAAGTTTTTATTATAAAGAAATATTGCGTACAATATAAGTTGTTAGCATTAGCATCTAAATATCTATATTTTTTACTGAAAAACTTAAAAGTAAAACGTACAGACCTAGATTAAGGTGTACAGATTCTAATGAGACTAAAATTGGCGCCGAGTCCTTTGTTCACAAACTAAACAAAATGTGAGTTCAGTGTATTTTTTCTTTCTATTTCATTAAGAAAAGGACAGAAGATAAACATTAGTTTAGTCCAGTCAAATTAGTCAGCGCCTGACGTAAATTGCCGTATTTTTAGTATCCAAATTTTTAATCTCGTCTAAACTTGTATATTATGGAGTACCTAAATTTGACAGGATTATACTAATATTTATCGTCTGTCCTTTTCTTAATGGAATAGAAAGAAAAAGATGCACTGAACTTAAAATTTGTGAAAAAGGGAATCGGCGCCATTGTCTCATTTCTTAAAGGTTTAGGGGTGACAACGTTATCGCCCGAAATAATATTTCAAAAAGGAAATGTAGCTAATTGCCTCCATTACTCGCGCCGGCACTTCACAATCCTCTTAAGAAGATTGTGAAGTGCCGATACGCGGCGCAATTTTTGGAAGCAATTACCTACATTTCATACAATTATTTACATAAATATTGTTTCGGGCGATAACGTTTTTACTCCCCTAAACTTTTACAAAATGAGACAACTTTGATCTCATTACAATTAGTATACTTTAATCTAGGTCTGTACGTTTTTCGTTTTTAGTAATTCAATTTAATTTAATTAAAAAAAAAAAAAAATGAACGAGGCTGTTTTTATGTCAAAAATATAGATATTTAGATGCTAATAACTTATATCCTATGCAATATTTCTTTATAATAAAAACGTACGGACCTAGTTTTTCCATATATTTTTCTATATACCTACAACATTTCCAAAAATTATGAAAATTAGATTATGTTTACGGGGAGAAAAACGTTATCTCTTTTTGTATGAAAATTTACAGCTTCACAATCCTCTTAAAAGGTCTTCTGATGAGGGTTACTGTTCGAAATTCGTTCTACTTCGCGACCGGCGCCCTAATTGTGTAACACACTATCAATCGGAATCTGAAACATTTTGAAGCAAATTGCTAATCCATTGCTCATATATTGGAAAAAATGTCTGCTCGACAACGTAAATAACGCAATGAATTTTGTTGAACTGTCAAAATGAAACCGATTCCGGTAGACAATGTGTTACGCAATTAGGGTGCTGGCTTTAATACATTCTCGGACTAGCTCCTTCACAACTTTACTATGTATCTATATATCTATCTAAGTTATAAAATCAAAATACAAAAATAAAATCAATCTGCCTAACCTTTTCCCACCTATGTTGGGGTCGGCTTCCGGATGGTCTGGCGGTCTAACCGGATGCAGCTGAATACCAGTATTTTACATGGAGCGACTGCCTATCTGACCTCCACAACCCAGTTATTGGGTAATACGATACCCCTTGGTAGGACTGGTTGTCAGACTTTCGGGCTTCTGACGACCCGTAACGACTGTCAAAGATCCACGAATGACAGCCGAGACCAACGGCTTAACATGCTTTCCGAGGCACGGAGGGGTCTTGGTATGAAAAGATGGTCACCCATCCACAGACCAACCCCGGCAAGCGTAGCTTAACCTGATGGATCCGTGCGGCTGTTATTACTTAGCCACGAGCGCGTCAAATCGTCGAAATCAAAATACAAACTCAAATTAAATTAACTAGCAAAACTTCACAGACGCAATGGATTAGACAACAGCTAATTACTATTATTTGTTTAATTATTATCATTACATATTGATACCTATGTCGTCTATGAAGTTTGGCTAGTTATTTGATTTGACCTTGTATTTTAATATAATTACTTCAAAGAAATGCCAAATTCCTTAGCCAGGGACGGCGTATGCACAGTTTGTTCTTGAGCCACACGGTCTATTAGGAGTTGGTCTTCCTCAGGCGTTGTTTTTCTTCTCCTTCCAGGTTGTTTGTGGTTTTGCATATGACCTTCATTGCACCAGCGAGTCCACCATTTTTGAACAGTGTTTCGCTAAAAAAAAACATAACATCACGCCGTTTTCCCCGAAGGGGTAGGCAGAGGTGCACCCACATTTCGTCGCTTTGGAGGGCAATAGAGCTAAGCCACAATAGGGATGATGACTAAAAAATGTTTTTTTGTCCGTCATGTAGATTATTAAAATATATTGGACACGTATTTTTTCTTTTTCTACGTAATCAAAAGATTACGTCGATACATTGAGTTAAAACGTGGCATGACGTCACGTCTTCGTAGACTTTATACGTAGAAGTGACGTAGCAAGCCCCCACTCCCGAACTTTAATGCGAGTTATCTAAGTCATTTTTATTAATATGATAAAGCAAAAAATACGTGTCTAATATTTTTTTATTATCTGACTGACGGACTAAATAGAATTTCTTTTTTTTACCCAGGCATCATCCCTATTTTCGCAAAATTCAATAACGTGTTGAGAAAGAGCCATAGTTTATAGTAGTCAATAAATCTAACAGATATCAAGACTGTAAGCAAGTTTTTTTTCAAATTTGCCTATAAACTTTATTGTCGTTTCAATAAGAGTCAAATATTCTAAGATAATTAAACGTCTGTAACTCATAAGTGTAGGTTTGTGGCTTGGCTCTATTGCCCTCTAAGGCGACGAATTTTTACAAGTTATGTTTAAGTCCTATGTAATAGGGGGCGAGCCTATAGCCATCAACCGAGCACAAATCCAGACTCCGGGCCGTTAAAATGCCTCATGGAGTTTCAGAAAGAGACTGTCACAGAAGTACGAGTGACTGAGACGACGCTCTAAAAGGCAGATATTTTGCTAAAACTCAAATAATCAGCTGTCCCATGCAAAACTTCAATACCTACACGACCCAAATGTATGGGAGAGCTGATTATTTGTTCTCGATTACGATGTTGGTACTCGTACCATGGAGAAACTTGTTCAGTTTGATGGTCAGGGGATCAACCCCCACCTCTTAAAACGGTATTATTTTAATATTGCTTCAGTGTGAGAAAGAGATGGAGCAAGACGTCCTCTATAGCTCCATCTCTTTCACACACTGAAGTAACAAACTCTGACATATGACTACATATTTCTGATACACGCTGTAGAAGGAAGTTGACTTATCGTCGTTGTCAAACCAAAATCTGCTATGTGCACTTTTTTGAGATTTCTCCTTTTTGACCTTTGCGTATGCAACTGCCCTATCTACCGTATAAAAAAACTGCTTAGTGCCTATGAGCACTGTACGACGATCTACGACCTGTTATAACGACAGTTAAGAATCAGTAGAGTCTATCTCAGACTTTTACGTTTTTCACTTTTTAATGCAGGTAGATTTAAAGTTTAATTTGGCTTGGCCTATTTATGCACTATCTCAAAATTCACAAAATTGCTGTAGCTATTCGCTATAGAAATTCCATCCATCCCAGCCAAATTAAACTTTAAATTTAACTGCATTCAAAAATTCTTAACCGTCGATAAGATATGCTATGCCGGCTTATGCTGAAAACCAGCGCCGTGGGTTCGTGCCTTCGTGCACGGGCCGCGGCATTATGTTGAGCATTTAACCGTTTCGTGGGGTAGTGACGCACATTTCCAACAACTTTATTGTTTGTACTTATGTTTGTTTTTTGTTTTGTGTGGTTTGTTTTTTTATTATTATCTTGTGTTTGGCTTTTCATGTATATTTTGTGTGCGTCACTTTCACGTGAATAAACTGTTTTTCTTTCTTTCTTCTTTCTTTATATGTGCAACAGCTAGATTTTTTTGAGAACTTTTTTTTTCAATATTTCAAAAGTATAATTTTCCCACATAGCAGATTTTGGTTTGACAACGGCATTATTAAAAGCAGTTACAATAATGTTGTGTACAATAGAATCAATCAATCTGCCTAGCCTTTTTTCCAAATATGTTGAGATCAGCTTCCAGTCTTACCGGATGCAACTGAATACCAGTATTTTACATGGAGCGACTGCCTATCCAACCTCCACAACCCAGTTACCGTATGACTGGTAGTCAAACGTTCGGGGTTCTGACCATCCGTACGGCTGCCAAAGATACATGAATGACAGCCGGGACCAACGCCTTAACGTGCTTTTCGAGGCACGGAGGAGTCTCGGTACGTAAAGATGGTCCCATACCCAACCCCGGCAAGCGTAGCTTAACCTGATGGATCAACCCGTGCGGCTGTTATTACTTAGCCACAAGCTCCTCATGGTGTACAATAGAATAATTATATCAAAAAAAAACCTTTTACTAAAACGTCATTTTAGCAATATGTACTTCAGACACCAGGCATAAGTCATGGACTAGTGACAAGCGGTATTTAAAACGGTACATGTTTTCATACTCACTGCAGTATTTAACAGGTAAGCAATCCGGCTATTCGACATTCCTTCTTGCTTTAGTGCTATTATTCGTCGTTTTAAATCCTCATGGAGCGCTTTACGTGTACTGAAATAAAATACATAATCATTTAAAAGTACCTAATTTTGTCAGAATAAGTATTTAAAACACGGCACGCAGTCATTCTCCTGTCCATAACTCAAATTATTTGATGATAAATGATATTTATTTATGTAAATTAGGTAAGAAAGAACTCTTTTACACATCAAAATTTAATTATCTTTAAATAAATGATTTTGGTGTTTCCTATTCGACTACTCTGAGAAGAAAGACCGAAACAAACTCAGAAGTCACAGTCTCTTTTAAGGTCCAAACATAACCTTGGTCAGGCCATATGAGGACCAAGCAGGTCTGGGATAGTCTTTTGAGAAAATAATTATACATATTTGAGTGGACATGTCCAGTAATTTGTCATTAATAGTATAGCTCAACTCAGAACTTATGGAGCTCAAGGACTCAACGAACAATACCAAATAAAGAACATTTTTTGGGTAGGCCGCATATGGTACTCAAACCGCTAGATTATCATTAAATACCTGAGAAAAAAAAATAACCCACATAATCCTCACATTCACAATCATTAAAATAATAATAACTAGATTTCGCCCGCGTGGAGGTCGGTGGTAATTACCCCACGGGAACGTACTACCAGGATAAAAAGTATCCTATGTGTTAATCTAGGTTATAAACTATTTAAATGCCAAATTTCATCCAGATCAGTTCAGCCGTTTTTGCGTAATTGAATAACAAAAATCCAAACTCGCATTTATAATATTAGTAGGATAGTAGGATAACCCCACCGCCATATCTCTACGTTGACGTCGTGGTGGGGCTTGCGCGCTCCTGAACTCTAGGTCTGTGTTCAGTATGAGGAGCCAGACCAAGAGAGATACAGAAACCTGCAGGGCAGCATGTGACGAGCTGTTGGGCAGTAGTGACCCCACGGACCCTATCTCCTGGGAGAAGTCTTGTTCCTCATCTCTGGCTTGCCTTTATTGACCGGCTGGAGTGAACACTGACGAGGAACAGAGCTGGGAGCTCTGTTCCTCGTCAGTCCTCCTCATTCTTCCTTTATTGAGTGGAAATTCACAAGAGCAAACGTGCTCGAGGAAGGAAGTATTCCAGTAAGTGCCGGTAGGGATCTTGACCATCTTCCAGCCTCTGTGATTGTCCTGACAGTCGTGGGATACCTCTCCACTCCTCACAGGATTATGTTGCCCCTTGTCGCTACGTCACTAAGTGCTAGCGACAGTTTCCGGAGGCCCATTATTGAGTGTGCAAGTCACCCCTGCCATTTTATCCCTGTATAATAAAACACTGATCAGGTAGGGGCTATAGTCCTTTCATAGTTTTAGGTAACCAGTCCACTTTAACCATCTAAACACATATTCCAATATCTTTGCTTCTGCAATAGACCTACACGTACCGGGGGGTTGTCCTTGGTTGCACTTGCGTGCGTACAGGGATAATCGTCGACTGGTGCCTCATTTCATTAAAAGCGTCTAACGGGCCTCTGCGAGTCGACTTCGGCCCCTGGTACACCCTACCAAAAGGCACCGGCACCGCAGGGTCCCAAGATAATATGTCAAAGACAATAAAGTAATCCTATATAACTAATATAAATGCGAAAGTAAGTTTGTATGTTTGCTACCTTTTCACGCCTAAACCACTAAACCGATCATCCTGAAATTTTGCATATACGTTGTCAAGTGTACAGACACGGACAAAGAGCACCTTTCATTTCGAAAAAAAGTACTGTTCCCGAGAAAAACATCAATAACGTTCTTATGATAATAGATGGCGCCACGTGTCTTCCGAGTTTTTTATTTTATTCAAGTATCCAATACATTTTGTGAGTCTGGTGTCCACAGACCGGTTTTTCATCCTCCAACTATCCTAACTAATATTATAAATGGAAAGTGTGTTTGTTTGTTTGTCGATTACGGCTTCACGCTAAAACGGCTGAACGGTTTTGGGTGAAATTTGGCACGTGGGTAAACCATGACTTTCTAGCCATATCATTTCGTCTTTCTCTATTCTTATAGCCATCCACCGAATACCATACAGTAAATACTGAGATGACCGCTAACAGCGATGTATGGAAGAAAACATGCCGCGCCGTTCCCAAATAAATAAAGGGATAAACACTGGAGGGCATTATGTTTTAAGGTGTTTTAAGATGGATCCCATCATGGTGGCTCGCAAAATTCGAAAGCCAATGATCAAAATGTATACAGCCAGGGTTGAGGTTCTTTTGAAAGAGTTACCGTGGCCCTGGCACAGACAACTGAAGGAACACGGGTGGCTTTTAGTCAGTAGAAGTCTGACACGAAAGAGCGGGAGAAGTTATTTGATAATTTTCTACCCCAAAAAAAAAAAGATCAAAATGTATGCAGTAAACACTCGTTTACAGGCTAACAAACTCTAGTGAAATGATTCAATTGGCTGTTGTCATTTTATGCTCGGATCCTATAAACAAAAACGAATGATTTTGCTTAACATTTTTTATTGCCTAACTGGGCATAAAAATAGATTCGTAAGCTAATTTTACCTGTGTTAGCCACATCCATATGGGAGGGTCTACTCTGCAAAGCTATGAGGTCTTTGCTTCATTATTGGTAAAGATACAATTCTTAATTTTATCCAATCACTGTCCGTAAATTGTAGGAATCAACCATAAATCACAGCGGTTAACATGTTTTTTTTTTTTATCAATTGGTCCTTCAGAAACCGACTGGGTAATTGCGTTAAACATTAACAATTACAATGCCTTTCATTTCGACAATTCAACAACATTCATTGCGTTCTTTAATTTGACGAGCGAATTTTTCAAACATATGAAGCAATGTTTTAGGAATCTCTTTAAATATCCTTCCGATTGTAAACAACGCAATTGGGGTGTTGCTCTATATCAGATCTGTATTAGAGAAATTTTGCTCCTACGTAGCCCGTAGTACTATTAGGTTGGGGAAAAAGTCTTTTCGCATTATAGTATGTATGAACTTGTAATAAAATCTCTTTGGCTATACTATTTGTATCTGGCTGGTTTTGGTATCATTGAAAGTGTAAATTTTAAAGAACATAATTCCAAATTCAAATTAGGAAAATGTGTGATTTTCATTTGTTTTTCGTACCGTCAAGATGAGTGAATCTAATGAAGAAATTCGATACATTTTAAAATTTTACTACAAAAAAGGTAAAAATGCAACGCAAGCCGCGATAAAAATTTGCGATGTTTATGGACCTAGTGTAGTGTCTGTGAGAGTAGCACAAATTTGGTTTAAGCGTTTTCAATCCGGAAATTTTGATGTCAAAGATGCACGTCGCTCTGGTCGCCCTATTACGGATAAAATGGATGCCATTTTTGAAAAAGTGGAGCAAGATCGGCATATCAGTAGTTACAACGTAGCTGAAGAACTGGAAATTGACCACAAAATAGTTTTGGCGCATTTGAAAAAAACTGGGTACACAAAAAAGCTCGACATTTGGGTACCTCACGAGCTCACTGAAAGAAACCTAATGAACCGTGTACTCATTTGTGATTCTTTATTACGACGTAATGAAACCGAACCATTTTTGAAGAAGCTGATAACTGGTGATGAAAAGTGGATCACGTATGACAAGAATGTGCGAAAAAGGTCGTGGTCAAAGGCCGGTCAGGCTTCACAGACTGTGGCGAAACCCGGGTTAACTTGCAACAAGGTGATGCTGTGTGTGTGGTGGGATTGGAAGGGCATTATTCATTATGAGCTGTTACCACCAGGCAGGACCATCGATTCTGAACTCTACTGCCAACAACTGATGAGATTAAAGCAAGAAGTTGAGAGAAAGCGGCTGGAATTAATCAACAGAAGGGGTGTGGTTTTTCATCATGATAACGCTAGACCTCACACATCTTTAGCCACTCAGCAAAAATTAAGAGAGTTTGCCTGGGAGGTGTTAATGCATCCGCCATATAGTCCTGACCTTGCACCTTCAGATTTCCACCTGTTTCGGTCTCTTCAGAATTCTTTAGGCAGTGTCAGGTTAACATCACGAGAGGACTGCCAAAACCACTTCTCGCGGTATTTTGACCAGAAGTCCCAAAATTTCTATAGCAATGGGATCATGTCCCTACCTACAAGATGGCAAAAAGTTATCGAACAAAATGGTACCTACATACTTTAGTTAAATGTAAATAAACTATATTAAAAAATGTTTTGAATTTTCTTAAAAAATGCGAAGAAACTTTTTCCCCAACCTATTATTTACATTGAGTGGTTACACATTAGATCCGAACCCCGTCCGATTCGGAACTAACTCTCGAATTCGTATCGGATCAATCGATCTGCCTAGTCTTTTCCCAACTATGTTGAGGTCTGCTTCCAGTCTAACAGGATGCAGCTGAATACCAGTATTTTACATGGAGCGACTGCCTATCAGACCTCCACAACCCAGTTACTGGGTGATACGATACCCCTTGGTTAGACTGGTTGTCAGAGCGATTGCCTATCTGACCTCCACAACCCCGTTACTGGGTGATACGATACCCATTGGTTAGACTGGTTGTCAGAGCGACTGCCAATCTGACCTCCACAACCCAGTTACTGGGTGATACGATACCCCTTGGTTAGACTGGTTGTCAGAGCGACTGCTAATCTGACCTCCACAACCCAGTTACTGGGTGATACGATACCCCTTGGTTAGACTGGTTGTCAGACTTTTGGGCTTCTGACGACCCGTACGCCGACCGTCACACATCATTAATTCGTCCGTCGTAACGACTCTCAAAGATCATCCACGAATGATAGCCGGAACCAACGGCTTAACGTGCTTTCCGCGACACGGAGGAGTCTCGGTATGTAAAGACCCATCTAGGGATCCACCCTGGCAAGCGTAGCTTAACCTAATGGATGGACCCGTGCAGCTGTTATTACGAATTCGTATCGGATGCAGTGTTCAAATTACCTAGTTGTGTGCCCCATGTTCACAGTTCTTTCAGGCTTCTTCATGAGTATGTGTTCAAGGCCAGCTTCACACAATCTTTGTCTCACTATAGTAGGACACCTCTCCATTTCTTTGCCAGGTTCTTCCGGATTATAACAATAATTCTGTTTCGTGTGACATCCGTCCCACCCTGTGGTAGTCGATCCACGGTATGTGTTACCGCTTTTGCGATAGCGTCGCCACCAGCAGCTAATTGATGATGTCTGAAACAAAAAAATTAGATAGGATCACATTAAATTAGTTAGTGAAACTCCGCACACGTGATGGGTAGCGAAATCTTAACGTGATAAAACTAAACAAATATGATTTGTTTTCTTTTTTTCGAGTCTAATCAAAGTGAGCTTTATTTTCATTACAATAAGGTTGTTGGTTTGCTGCTGCTAACAAATCTGTCAGTATCAAAGTGATCTTTATTTTCATTACCATAACGTTGCTATTAGGTTGCTGCTGCTAACAAATCTGTCAAAATCAAAGTGTTCTTTATTTTCATTAAAATAAGGTTGCTGTTGGTTTGCTGCTGTCAGAAGTAAAATACCTGTGAAAGGACTGTAAGCTGTCGTGTGTCACCGATGTCAAGCCCAGGAAATTCGTAACCTTTGATCCTACGATAATAAAGTTCGAACGTTTATTATATTTAAGACGACGATAACAGACTTTTAATGATTTCAAACTGAAGATCACGTCTAAACGAGTAGTGTTAATGATATGGAAAATATATATGTTAAATTAGAGCATTTTCTTAATAACTTATTATGTGAATATTTTAGATTATGTTTAATTACATAGTGTACTTTATTTATAAAGTTATGTCAATGGGACTACTCACACTTATTCAGCTCTATTCAGCTTATGCCCATAGAAAACAACGATTTTGTATGGAGACGCGTAGGCATCCGTTCAACTTTCCGCGTCTATTCAGCTTTCGCGGCAAACAAGTATAAAATGAGGACAAATGTGTTATTATCATGCTAGTGCTATAGATAGAGTTCAGCGCTGTTCCGCTGCATTCAGCGTCGAACGTGGTGGAACAGCGCTGTACACGGATAATTCTCGACTCCTTGTCGACAAGTTGCGACCTGCATAGATTTGATTTATTATTACGTAATCATTATGCACGCAAGGACTGAGAGTTCGGACGTCTTTTAAAGTAATTATAATTATTTTATTTTTTGAAATAAAAGCGATAGAAGCATTTCAGCGGAGATAACACGCTATCACGGCTTTTCTCATTCTTACGACGCTGTACGTGGCTGATAGAAGCAGAACTGTGTAAGTGTGACCAAAATCGTTCAACGTAACGCGAATGGAGCTGAATAAGTGTGAATAGGCCCTAACGGGGATAAAAAAAACTGAGAATCACGCAAAACTATCAAGCGTATTCTTATGAAACCTCACCATTTTAAAGATAATGTAATTATTTATCTTTTAGTATACGTGTTTTTGTTTTGTGTGCTTTTGTTTTATGTACAATAAGTTAATATCATCATTCGCCTGCCCTTGTCCCAATTTATTTGGGGTCGGCGCAACATGTCTTTTTCTTCCATAGGTACTTCTCTATTAGTCGTCATCTCGGTAGTCACTCCCTTTCTGGCCATATCATCTTTCACACAGTCCACCCATCGTTTCTTTGGTCTTCCCTTACTCGTATAGCCCTCCACGTTCATACTCAACACTTTCCTGACGACATTTTCCTCATTCCTCCGCATCACATGCCCATACCATGACAACCGATTTCCACACAACTTTTCAGTCACCGGTGTCACTTTCAGACTTCCTCTTACATACTCATTTCTTATTCTATCCATTCGCGTAATACCACACCAGTTAATAATGCGTCTAATTTCGGACAGCCCTCCTTGGGCGAGTCCCTACTGCTGGGCTAACGTACGGCGCGTTGCGTGAGCTCAGCGCAGAACACGCAAGCTAACCTCTCAAGGCCGTTGGCATATATCTGTGTCTTAAAAGCCGTTAATAAATAATAAGCATAAGACTTACCGACAATCCAGTTTCTTTAGATATTGCGGAGACAGAAAGACCGTTTCTCTTCAACTCAATTATTTTTTCTTTAATTCTTTCGTTAAGCAAGTATATACGCCTGTAAAAACAAAATGAAAAATATTATTAGTTATGAACTAAGATGACACAGGCGAATCAGATGCTGTAATAATTTTAAAACACACAACACATCGAGGCCGTAGCCAGAAATTCAGTACAGGAGGTCGAGTTCTTGTAAAGCTGGAAAGTTTTTTTTTTTTTTTTGTATGTTTGAACGCGCTGTTCTCTGGAACTGCCAGTCGGATTTGAAAATTGCATTTCATAGCCCAATTCTTGAAGAAGGCTACAGGCTATTTAATATCACGCTACCTTAGGTAGGAGCAACTGAGCCACGCCAGCCTCGAGGTCGGACTCGAAATGAATATGACGATAACGAAGTTAATGGACAAACAGCACGAAATGCAAAGTGGACATCGGGGGTGTGGAGGTTGAATATGTCCATGAGTACATATACCTCGGCCAAACAGTCTCTTTCCAGGCGAGGCAAGATAAAGAGGTTGCTCCACGCACCGAAAACGCCTGGCAGAGATATTGGTCGATGAAACACCTAATGAAAGGATCACTTCCACTTCGCAAAAAGGAAACTCATGGACATGTGCATGCTTCCCACCCTCACCTACGGTCGCGCAAACGTGGTCGTTACCAAAACGTCAAAAGTCCGCACTCGAGGTCTGCCAGCGAGCAATGGAACGAAGAATTCTTGGAGACAAAGTCACAGACCGCATTCGGAACAGTACACTTTTTTCCAAAACACAAATCGCAGACGTGAGCAACACAGCTACCAAACTAAAGTGGAATTGGGCAGGCCACATCTGCCGCATGTCGCAACAGAATTGGGCAAAAGCGGCCACTGACTGGATTCGGAATAACAGCAGGCGACGCGGTAGGCCCAGAAAGAGATGGCGTGACGAATTGGACGCCTATCTAAAGGATTTGGCCAGATGATGCAAGAGACAGGAAAAAATGGAAAGACGGAAGGGAGGCCTTAGGCCTGCAGTGGGACATAACAAGCTCATAATAATAATAATAATAACATCGGTGCCTCCTCATCATTAAAAATGATCTAAGGGGCCTCTGCGAATTGGCTTCGGCCCCTCGTATGCCTTCCTTAGGAGCCGAACAAAAAGAAAATATAGTCGAAAAGAACGCTAAGCAAAAACGAAGAATTCGTGCGAGCAGCCGATGCGAAACGACGGGCTCACGTTTTGACACGGACGAAGTCGCAAGGCAGAAAGCTAAGAGGAAATTGGGCCCCCATAAACCGTAACCCCAGTGTGATTTTTTTTAAACCCTTTTAGGAAGTGGTTTTCTTCGGAGAGTATTCCGTCGCTACCGTTTGTAGCCCCCTTCTTGATCGCTAAGCGTTTGCCATGTGCTACCACAGGTTTCAAAATCAATTTACTAAGATAATAAGCGAGCTCGAAAACTTTAGCTCCCTGCCACAGATGCGTTAGATAGAACCTCCTCTCCCCCTCCCCGTCTACCGGCTTTCTTGACACATCACACACATTCATTCATCATTTCATTCTATTACACTACAATCAAGTTGCTACCACTTTTCAGGTTGCCATATATTACCACTGCTTCAGCATATCTCATATGATTCCTGCCCAAACGAAGATCTTTTTCTTACCTTCCTCTCTTACTCGAAGCCCCAACTTCACTGCTCATCGTTTGCTTAGAGTTATTAACAGATACCCCTTCTGCTATAGTTTGTGCGTCTTCTTCACTTGAAGACTCCTCCACAATATTACTGCTTACATCAACTTTCATTTTTTTCTCTTTATCTACTAAAACGATGTTACCAGCATCGTTTATGTACGGGAACTTTTTTTGGGTATCTTCTGTTAAAATCTTATCATTACTGTTAATTTGCACTTCCGTATTCGTTACTCCATCTCCATATTGACCATCATCTCTTGGATACGTAAAACTATCATTTAAATGTGTTTGTTCTAAAAATATATCGCTGTTGCGATCTTGAAATCGCGTATTAATATCAGCTATAGGATCAGATTCTATCTCAGTTTTCACAGGAACATCTATCCAAGCCTCGTACTGTTCAAATTCTATCTCTTTTTCTTCTTCAATAATTCTTATTTCAGGTTTTCTGTCTTTTATATATGTCTTATCATGGAGTGATATTCCTACATCTTTGTTTTCAGAGACAGTATGTTCGCATTCAATATCATATGAAGTAAATGTTGTTTTAACGGATAGAGGTGATTTTAGAGAACTGTAATTTTCTTTTAACAATGCAATGTCACTTTCTTTTATGTGTACTTGGTGTTTAAGCAATGAATCGCTGAGCAGCGCTTTATCTCTAAACGCTGCAGCCGCTGTGAGGCGTGCAGCACACTCCCAACAAACCCGCTGTAATATACTGCCTTTTTTGTCGATAGCCTGACAAATGAAGACTGTTGTCACGTGACTTGTCATAATCTCGGCACCTTATTATACAGGGTGTACTAGAAAGGTGTGGCACAGACCATCAAACTGAACAGCTTTCCCCATGGGATCAACATCGTAATCGTGAAAAAATAATCAGCTATCCCATACATTTTCATCTAATAAGTATTCAAGTTTTGTATGGGATAGCTGTTATTTGAGTGTTGGCAAAATATCAGCTTTTTAACCGACTTCCAAAAGGAGGAGGTTCTCAATTCGTCTGTATGTTTTTTTTTTTTGTATGTTTGTTACGCGATTACTCAAATACAGATGGACCGATTTAGAAAATTCTTTTTTTGTTTGATAGGGTATACTTTCGAGGTGGTCCCATATAAATTTTATTAACTTAGCTTGGGGAGTTTTTGAGTTAGCTTCAATTAATGCGTATATTTCCCACTTATTTTATGTGGATGATGTGATGGTGTTTTAATAACTTCCTATCACTGTTATTTACATGGCTATATCTACAATTATTGTGCTCAATTATGTATTCGAATTAGTGTGGGGTAGGTTCCACAACTAAAAAGTGAAAAATAAAAACTTTTTAGCAAAAAATAAAACCGACTTCCATAACAAAACACTACAAAGTGAAAAATAACTTTAATTTCGGAAGTCGGTGGCAAAAAACGAAAATACAAAACCCAATTTTATTTTGTTTTATTTTGTTAATGTTAATTTTGTTAGTTTACTATGCTCTTTTTTACTGTTTGTATTTCCTGTGCGTGTCCCAAATAAAATATTTTTCTTTCTTTCTTTTCTTTCAAGACACCGACTACCGAAATTAAAGTTATTTTTCACTTTGTAGTGTTTTGTTTTGGAAGTCGGTTTTATTTTTTGCTAAAAAGTTTTTAGAGCGTCGTTTCTGTCACTCATACACCTCTGCGAGTCTCTGTAACTCCATGAGGCATTTTAACGTCCTTATTTATGGAGCTTTTATTCCCAGTAGCAGCCCAGATTCCGTATTTGTGCTCGATTGATGACAATAGGCTCGCTCCCTGTTCGGTACATGGGAATTAAACATAACTGCATTAAAAATACCTACTCAACCCAAATGTATGGGACATTTAGGTCGAGTAGGTATTGAAGTTTTCTATGGGACGGTAGATAATTTTTTCGCGATTACGATGTTAGTCCCACGGAGAAAAGTTGTTCAGTTTGAAGGTCTGTATTACAACCCTTAAATATGACCACACATTTCTGATACAAGCTGTAGAAGCAAATTAACCTATTATAAAAGCTAGCTAGTACAGTCACGAACCGCGATTGTTGAGCCACTAGCTTATCATCTTAAATTTGACATGTGACATTTCAATAACGAAAAACGGGCGGCATTCGTGTAACACAACCAAGTTAAGATGATAATCTAGTGGCTTAACAATCCCGGATCGTGACTGTACAATAATTTTAAGGGTGTACCTTGAAAGACCTAAAATAGTCCTTATTTCATGGTCAGTAAGACTCAAATTCATAACGGCACAATCGGCGGTTTTGCCGTTATGAATGTGAGTCTTACTTCCATGAAATAAGGACTATTTTGCATTTGAATGTGTTATAAACCAGTAATTTCAAAATTTTGGTTTGTGCGGGTATTCATACAAAGCAGCGAGATGTGTAACTAAAAAGTCGCGATGAGTGACACAGGTTAGCGTAGCATGCGTCTGTGTAAAGGGGGTTTGAACTTTTTCCATCGAATCTAGAATAATCAGGCTATCGCCATTTTGATTGTTTTGTAAAGTTGCGGCGAACGATAAAAACTGGATTATACAGGGTGGCAGGAACATCGACGCGTACCCTGTTACCATGGATTAAGTACATGATTCTGGACACCCCAGTTGAAAATTTTCGACGGTTATTAAAAGAAATACTGATGGCACTAGGCTCGCTCCCTATTACATGGGACTTAATCATAACTGGCGAAATGTGGGTGTACTATAGGTACACCTCTACCTAACCCTTCGAGGATTACAGGCGTGATGTTATGTTATTGGCAAAAAATGTATGAAATTATACATTTAGCGGGCTACATGAGGGCTGTTTCGTGTTGTCACCTCTCTCGCTCACACGAGACCTAAAGATTATTAAATGAAAGGATGCCTTTTTGAAAAATGTAATCAATTAGCGAACTAGTAAATAATATTAATTTAATAGGTAATTATTAAAAACACAAATTTCTATTGTGTTATCTAATTAAATCGGCTCAAAAAGTATTATGATCTGTTTTTGAAATAAATGATACAATAAAAATGTGTTTTTAATAATTACCTATTAAATTAATATTATTTACTAGTTCGCTAATTGATTACATTTTTCAAAAAAGCATCTTTTCATTTAACATTCACAAAAATTTGATTACGTGTGAGCGAGACAGGTGACGAAACGAAACAGCCCTCTTAGGCTGCCTGTCCACTGAAGCGGAGCGAGGCTGCGGAGCAGAGAAACGTAGAAATTCACGCAGAAAACTCCAGGAGCCAGGATCCTATAGCTTAATATTTCTCCGTTTCTCCGCTCCGCTTCAGTGGACAGGCAGCTTTAAAGGAATGCTAAAGAAGAGTGTGAAGAGTCTTCAACTTTAAATTCTCAATTCAGAAACCGGCGCACAGAATGTCCTGTAGAACAAGCTAGCTGGACAAAATATCGAAACATCAAGTGTTATTTTTTTTTAAATGAACCCTACTCCTTTAAAGATAAGACTCCGGTTTACCCTAAAACGTATTACCGATACATCCCCACTCTCTGGTTAGGTGCTCAGGAAGCAGGCAAACAATAGGTTGCGATAAACCCTTTTTTTGCCACCCGCCAGTCTGCCATAGAACTTGTTGTGTACCGGTACTATCGCGCGTGCTAAATAAAAATTTGTGTTGTTTGGACATTCTTCTAGTTTTGTACTTTACAGGTATGAATTTTATTTTTATTTTATAATAACAACATTGAAGTAAACTATTCTTAAATTTTGAGATAGTTTTTCCATATGTTTATGCATTTCAATAATAGTAAAGTTGTATTGCTAAGTCCAGTCGAGTTGTTATTCATTTTTTATTAAGTCGTTACGATATTCTTCTTTCGATAACGAATAGTAGTTTAATGCGAAAACATGCGACTTAAGAGTTTTTTTTTTTTCAGTGCTTTTGTTCCAAAGCAATGCAGCGAAGGGAACTCTTTGAAATATGGAAACAAGCGCCTCAGAAAGATCGTGTTTCTGTGATTACGGACCACATATTAAGACACTATAATGTGAACAGTGTAACAACAGTTCAAAAAAAAACCGTCAATAATTTTTCAAAAAAGATATGTGAACAGTTTAGATATAGATGGACTTTAAGAGGAAGACGTGTTGATCAGTTTGAAAAAAAATATTCAGAGTGGATGGACCAGGCAATTGAGATACCGGAAAACGTGAAGGATTTTCTTCAACCAACTTCATCTGCAAAAGGGTTTGGCCGACCAACTAAAGATTTTGGAGAAAGCTCTAGCAAAACTAAAAAGCGAAAAGTAGAAAGTTTAATTGAATCATTTACCCCAGAAGAACTCACTTTTGCAGCAGAGACAAGTGTTCGTGCTTCCGGAAAAAGAGATGCAGCCAAATTAATTCATGATGCTTTAGCATCGCCAAAGAGACCAAAAAAGTACAAGACAGCTCTTCTAACGGTTTCAGCTCCAACTATTCAGCGTTCATATTCCACGCAAGAAGCATTAGCGTTTTTTGCTAGCAACAAATTGACAGTGAATCAGTATAAGAATATTCGCGCTGGTGCACTTGAGAGAGGTCATGATATATACCCAAGCTATAAAAAAATTTACAAAGAGAAGATTGCATGCTGTCCTACTCTGAACGAAATAATCGTAACAGAAGAGTCAGTAGAATGTAATTTGCAGTCACTAATTGACCATACTGTTGACAGACTTTGCAAAACTTTGCAAAATGTTTTTGAAAGATTGGAGAATAAACTCATTTTGTATTGCAAATGGGGCTGTGATGGCTCCAGTGGTCATAGTTTATATAAACAAAAAATGACTGCAACAACCGGCACAGACGAATACCTACTATCTATAGCATTGGTACCAGTGAGACTTTGCGTAAATAACGATAGGAAAACACTTGTATGGCAGAATCCACGACCATCATCGACACAATATTGTCGTCCAGTCAAATTATTATTTAAAAAAGAAACTGCACAGTTACTGCAGCAAGAATATCAAAACATGCAACTTCAGATAAAAAATCTAAGGCCCACGAAGATTGAGTTTGATAACAGAAATTTGGATAAACTGTGCGATTTATCACTGACCATGGTTGACACAAAAGTTTGTAATGCCATAACAGAGACTAAAAGCTCACAAAAATGTTATATATGTGGAGCCACATCAAAGGAAATGAACACCGAGAAGGTGTTGGAGAAAATACCCAATGAAGATTGTTATAAATTTGGTATTTCCAGTCTACATGCTTATATACGCTGCATGGAATGTCTCCTGAACATTTCATATAGACTTCAACTGCAAATGTGGCAAATCAGAGGAGAAGAAAATAAAAGGGTGATGAAAGCAAAGAAGAAAGAAATACATGATAAATTTCTTCGTGAAACCGGGTTGCACATTGACGAACCAAAGCAAACTGCCGGAAATACGAATGATGGTAATACTGCGCGCAGATTTTTTGCAGATCCAAGCCTTACAAGCAGGCTTACTGGATTAAACCAAGACCTTATCAAGAAACTTGGGATAATATTACGAACAATATCTTCGGGATATGAAATTGATACGGAACAATTTGGAATATTTTGTTCTGAGACGAAAGAGCTCTATTTAAGAGAATATGCTTGGTACCCAATGCCAGTAACTCTACATAAGATTTTAATTCATGGTTCCGAAATAATAAAATCATTTTTAATACCTATTGGCCAAATGTCTGAAGAAGCACAGGAGGCACGCAATAAAGAATTAAGAAAAGTGTGAGAACAGCATACGCGCAAAATATCCAGAGTAGCAACAAATATGGACATGTTTAAGTATTTATTGATGTCCTCTGATCCTTTAATAGCTTCCTATAGAAGTACACCACCCAGGAAATCTAAATCATTTCCTAAGGAAGTTTTGAATTTATTGCGAAAACCAAATATGTAAAGATTTTTATTACTATACTTATAGGTATTTAAAGATTTTTATTATATTTATAAAATTGTATTTAGGAACTATTGTTTAGATGATTTAGAAGCTACTGTACACGGCGCGGAGCCATTATGTGACTTTAATTTCAATAAACAGTTAAACAAAATTTATTTTTATTTTTTATTTTCTGAAAATTTTAGATTTATTCGATAAACATACAAAACTGATCTCCCGTAATGTTATAGGTAATCGATCACGATGTAATATTACCTATATTAGTGAAATATCAATTGAACAATTACTTAGTATTTTTGTCCAGCTAGCTTGTTCTACAGGGCAGTCTGTGCGGCGAAGTAATTGCGTAACACACTAACAATGGGGAAGAAACTGTCAAATTAGTTTCGCTTAGATGGCGCTCAGTGTTTGTTACTGTCATTCTGCCGTCAATGGAGTTCCATGCTGAAAAATTTGCCGCGAGATGGCGCTAAATGTTTTTTCTTGTCGCCAATGGGGTTGTCTCCCGAAAGCTTCGCCGCAAGAGAGCGCTGTAAGTTTGTTACATGTCAAAAGTCTTCAAAAACGTGTGTATGGTGTGAACGTCTGTGTGTGTTGCGTATCGCCCAGTTGAAGAAGTTGAAAAAAGAGGAGTATCGCAACCAGGAAGGAAAGCCAAGCTTTGTTGTAAGGTGCATTATACTTATGGTTTTATAAGTTATACTTAACTCATTATTATTATTTTTTTCTTTTAATGATAGTTACCTTTGGACATTGATTATAATAAAAAAATTAAAAAAAAACTGGCAGTACTAAAAATATAATATTGCAACACTGTGGTGGCATTTTTATTTTCTAGCAACACCAGTGAGTGGCGTGACGCTATCGGTGTTGTGAGGCCATTTTGGAGATAGTCTGAAATGTCCATAGGTACAATACATGACCCTACTAATGATAAATAAGATATAAAGTTACTTGTTACAAAATGTATGGTTAGATGAAAAGAAACCATTTTTTCTTCACGGAAGTGGAAGCTTTTTTTACTGTTATTAATAAAAAGTCATCATTAATAATAGAAATCGTACCAATTTGTCGTCTTAGAAGTGGTCTCGTAGTCTGTTTCTTTGAAAAGAATCCCACATAGCCTCGAAAATTCACTTGATTTGAAATTTATTAATTTCAGTGCCTTTTCCCACTTTCTCTTCATGTGAAAATTACTTGGGAATTTGTCAACGCCTATTTGTTTGCATACAAAGGCGACGACCCTTTATATTGATTAAGGCACAAAAAATGAAATATTGTTTAATTTCTTTGAAGTTTGACCGTTCGTAACAAACACTTAGCGCCATTTACGCGGAACTAATTTGACAGTTTTCTTCCCCATTGATAGCTTTGTCTTCAAGATGACTTTGACAATTAGTAACAAACACACACCGCTCTCTTGCGGCGAAGCTTCCGTGAAACAACCCCATTGCAATGTCTTTCATTTTGACAATACGACAACAGTCATCGCGTTATTTACGTTGTCGAGCAGACGAATATTTTAAGCATATGAAGCAATGGATTAGAAATCCTTCAAAATCCCAGTGTTACTGTCCTCTACCCACCGTGCGAGGTTCATAGTGCGCTGCAACTTTGAAGAAAAATCAAAATGGTGATTTGGTGACTATGCCACTTCAGTTCTATGCCCTACGAACAAATATTTGAAGTATGTACTGACGCCAATACAATCTTTCAAATTTATTTAATAGATTTTCAACTTTATCACTAAAGCATTAGGTTCAAGGTCGATTGGGAAAATTTGACAGTATCGGGTAGCTTGATGTGCGGGCGTCTGTACATATTCAAATTTTTGAAGCTAAATACTCACACCGGCTTGAAACACAATTTTTACGTAGGTAATGAAAACGAAATAATAACGGGTCCGCCATCTAACTTTTTTTTCCACCTAGTGCTTATTTCGTGAATGGTAACACTTAGCTCATGTCTGATTTGACAGATAATTAGTTTTATCCTTCAGCTGAACGAATATGCTTGTGTATACGCTTGAACAACGCTGGGAAATATTGCGACATTACTTTGAAAATCATGGTAATGTTGCAGAATGTGTGCGAAAATTGCGTACGGATTTTGGAAGAAAAGACGCACCGTCAGCTCCGTATGTTCGTTATCTCGTGAAAAAAGTGAAAGAAACTGGCATCCTCATCGATAAACCAAAGCGTGAAAAGCCAAAAACAGTGCGTACACCCGAGAACATTGCTGCTGTGGCAGAAAGTGTGCGTGAAGCGCCATCAACATCAATTCACCGTCGTTCTCAACAATTGAACATTTCGGAGACATCATTGAGACGAATTTTGCATAAAGACCTTGGTATGACGCCATACTAAGTCCAATTGGTTCAGGAGTTGAAGCCAACTGATCATCCAATGCGTTTTCGCTTCGCTAAGTGGGCCTGCGATCGACTTACAGAAGATGCCGATTTTGCCAAAAAAATCATCTTTTCAGATGAAGCTCATTTTGATCTAGGCGGGTATGTAAACAAGCAAAATTGTCGCATTTGGGGCACAGAAAACCCGCACGCATACAATGAAAAGCCGACGCACTCAAAACGAGTCACTGTTTGGTGCGGATTTTGGTCCAGAGGCATAATTGGGCCAATTATTTTTCGAAAATGAGCACGGAGTGGCCGTTACAGTCAATGGCGATCGTTATCGGGCCATGTTGAACGAATTTTTGGTCACAAAAATTGAAGAGGAGGATATTGGCAACATTTGGTTTCAACAGGACGGCGCTACATGCCACACAGCCGAAGCTACACTCGATGTTTTGCGCCCTGTTTTTGAAGATCGCATTATCAGCCGCAGAGCTGATGTCGTTTGGCCACCTCGGAGCTGCGATTTGACACCGTTGGACTATTATTTGTGGGGTGCCGTCAAAGATAAGTGTTACGCCGACAAGCCAGAGACAATTGACGCTTTAAAGGACGATATTCGTGAAGCCATTGGTGAAATACAGCTGCACACAATCCATAATGTGCTTAAAAATTGGACCGATCGTGTAGGCTACTGCATGGCCAGCCGAGGCAGCCATTTGAATGAAATTATTTTTCGTTATTAACCGGAAGGATTGTACGTTCAAATAAAAAAAGAAATTTCGAGAAAATATTCAGTAGTTTTTTTTTATAGCATTTTCAAAAAAAAAAGTTATCTGGCGGACCCTTTACTTTATACAGAAACAAAAACCGAACGCGTAAAACTCTTTCTATTAATCTACAGCATTTTTCAAAATATCAAATCAATATAAAATCATTTACAAAATTAAGTTGATTTTTGAGCTTTTAGCATACACACTTTCTACAAAACCAAATTCTTAATGCTTCGGCTACATTGTCGCGATAACGCCAACTACACTTCTCTATTGTACAGCAAGACGTCGAGCGATGTGCGAGAGACAACGCGTGTAGGGTATTGTTCGCGTTATCGCGACAATGTAATCGTAGCTTATGATAAGTTCCTAAGTGTACAGCCCAAGAGAAAAGGCGTCCAGCGCGGCGTTCAGCATTGCGTGCAAGCGGCGAAGAGCGTTCACCGAGCGCCACTCGGACAGGACACTCACGAGTGTTTGCATGTGTTTAACACGAACGTCGCACGCCCCGCCGCGCGGGACGCTCGAGTCGAGCGTGCACTCAGGCCGTACACTTACTGTCAAATGGTCTATTATGTAGGTTTTTCATAACAATGACTTACCGATATTCCTGTAATCTTTTGGAACATTTCACTCAATTTAAAATCTTTCATATCGTACATTTTGACCTCTATAGCCAGGCAAACTCTGCACACCTAAAAAAGTAATGGTTTAGGTAAAAATTGTACAACGAACTTTATAAGGAGACTGTCAAATCTAAAATATTTTATTTCTCATAAACCTACATGAGCACTTATGAAAGGTCAGAAGCTAGGTACACAGTTCCAATTGGTAGTTTCGTATGGAGAAGAGCCGGCAAGAAACTCTTCAATGTTTTCAAATTACAGACGTACAGTGTAAGGGGCCTGTCACAAGGAAGGGTGTGACAGAGACAACATCTATAATCTCGAACTTATTTTAAAACTGTTGTGCTATATTTACGGCCAGCTATTGTATTAAAATGTATGTGTATCAACTGAAAATATCTATGATAGGTACTTAATAAATATTTGGCTATATACAAACCATTTTTTTATCACTAGCCAAATGTTTCACAGGTTGTTCTACCAGCAATATTTTTTTCGTGATTTCAGAGTTGGTCCCATAGTGAAAGTTGTTCATATCATAGGTAGAACATCCTGTGAAAACTTGGCTAATGACAAAAAAAAACCTTGTATATAATTATAACTTTAATAACTTACCTTTAATTCATCCTGAATAAGAGGAGCCATCTGAAAAAAGTTACTTTCATTTTAGTTTTATTTTTTCTGGGAGTTGGGAATTTCCCTGTAACAACTTGAACTTAGTGAAAATTCATATGAAATAACATTTTTTGCGTGTCGCTTAGGGTGGTCGCACATCTGACGGAAGATAAGTATAAGATATTGAAGACAAGTACTGCCGTCATAAGCAAAACGACGTACTTATCTGACATTTTTTTCGAAATAGAATTCACATATTCGGAATCAGCAAAAAAAAAAAGACGCATCTACTAAAAATACTTTATATTGGTGTAAACTTAACGAAAACCTAATGATTCTTACTATTAAATGACGCCACTGCCTTTGTATTTTAAACAGGACAAAATATTTTTTTTTATCCATTTCAATATTTCTGTAGATATGTCCGTTTTACTTTCGGCAGCAGAGTAGATAAATGAATGTGTATGATAAATGAATGTTTTATATTCAACCTTACACACTCAACCGAGCATACGTTAGTGCGTCGAGCGTACTTCCGTCGTTACGCCTGACGCATCTTCCGTCAGATGTGCGACCATCCTTATTTAAACTTTACAATACATGGTTGATTTTGAGATGGGGCAGTAAGCGCATTTTTTTTCGGTTCGTGACTTTTCTAGTACTCTGACCACAGTTTCAGGAGACTCGTTTAATCCTCATCCAAAACTGCATCAATGAGGAGCCACACTCAAAGCTGTGTGTAGATGTCGCTGTAGTCGACCGTACCTTGTTTACCTTTCGTGACAGTAGTGTGACTGCTATTTATAAGATTTTAAAATGTAATTCCACTATAATATTATGTACGCGTTTATGACTGTGCGTCAACTAAAAGTTGATCTCCGTAAAAGGAACGCTGCAACTGCCGACAAAACGGCCGATTTGATTGAAAGGAAAACACTTAAAATATTTAAGGTTGTGATTGTTTGTGAGCCTTTTTCCATAAGCCACGGACTAACATTCCTATTTTTTTTTTTATAAATTACTTTTGTATGTCGAAACCAAAACTTTGTGCTGACTGCGATATCCAAGACGACACCGCATACCTATGTCCATCTTCTGATACATTCAGAGACATAAATGCAGATACTCCTTTATCAATGATCAACAGACAGGTAATACAGAAATATTTTGAAAACTAAGTACCTATATTGGTTGATTAAATCTTTAGAAGAATTCTTTACTACATAGATTAGTTAATATAGTAGGTATATTTTATGACACTTTTATTTTGATGACAATAATTTTACTTTATTAGATAATAATCTTGATTTTTTTTGTTTTATAGATATAGTACCCAGCCTAAAGGACGGCTTCATTACCAATCTAATCCTCTTCAGTGAAATGCGCAGCAGATAATGGTGCAGTACTACTTGCCTTAAAGTTTTTAATACGTAACGCCAATTCCCATTGTTGTCTGCCATTACTTACATTTATATTATTTTACATGAAGCGATTGCCTATCAGACCTACACAACCCAGTTACTGGGTAATACGATACCCCTCAACTGACTGTCAGACTTTCGGGCTTCTGACTACCTATAATGACTGTCAAAGATACACAAATGACAGCCGGGACCAACGGCTTAACATGCTTTCCAAGGCATGGAGGGGTCTTGGTATGTAAAGATGGTCACCCTTTTACGGACTAACCACGGCAAGCGTAGCTTAACCTGATCGATCGACCCGTGCGGATGGTATTACATAGCCACTAGCTGACAGTACCATTTTTTCAAAATCTGTGAATGCGGTTGGCAATTACTTGAAAATTAAGAACAGTCTCCTAATATCGTTTTGCTGTACCTACTACCTACAACAGCAAAGGCAGCAATTTTTGAGACAGGGCAGGTAGTACTGCCTCAAAAATCCACCCTGTATATTCTGAGAGTGAAAGGTTCTCAATAAAATGAACAGGTTCTCAATAAAATACTACTTTTCGTTTGTCAAAATTCTCCTTCAATTTCAGTGGAAATTCTTCATACTACTAGTTCGTTCGGTACACTTTCAGTTTAATGCATTGATTCATTATTTACTGTTATACTCTTCCTAACCATATATTTTACTTTTGACATAAGCATGGCTATGAAGTTCCTTATTTATTGACAGACAACCATAGACGAAAAAATGCAATACTTCATGGACGCTATGAAGTTCCTTATTTATTGACAGGCAACTATAGATGAAAAAATGCAATACTTCATTAACACTTAAGTAAAATAAATGTTAGGAAAGGCCATAACTTACTATGGTAGGAACTGCTCCACTTTTGATTCTTCGCTGATTTGACCTCGTTTCATCAAAGTCTTCAGGTAGAAAATGTTCAGAGCATACTAAAAGACACTTATTCTTTCGGCAACCCAGTCTATCTACGGCGGCTAACCAGGCAACAGAATGGTCCGGATGCTTCGGTAACCTGAAATATATATATATATATGTCTATATTAGGTTGGGGAAAGTCTTTTCGCATTATAGTATGTATGAACTTGTAATAAAATCTCTTTGACTATTTGTATCTGGCTGGTTTTGGTATCATTGAAAGTTTAAATTTTAAAGAACATAATTCCAAATTCAAATTAGGAAAATGTGTGATTTTCATTTGTTTTTCGTACCGTCAAGATGAGTGAACCTAATGAAGAAATTCGATACATTTTAAAATTTTACTACAAAAAAGGTAAAAATGCAACGCAAGCCGCGAAAAAAATTTGCGATGTTTATGGACCTAGTGTAGTGTCTGTGAGAGTAGCACAAATTTGGTTTAAGCGTTTTCAATCCGGAAATTTTGATGTCAAAGACGCACGTCGCTCTGGTCGCCCTATTACGGATAAAATGGATGCCATTTTTGAAAAAGTGGAGCAAGATCGGCATATCAGTAGTTACGACGCAGCTGAAGAACTGGAAATTGACCACAAAACAGTTTTGGCGCATTTGAAAAAAACTGGGTACACAAAAAAGCTCGACATTTGGGTACCTCACGAGCTCACTGAAAGAAACCTAATGAACCGTGTGCTCATTTGTGATTCTTTATTACGACGTAATGAAACCGAACCATTTTTGAAGAAGCTGATAACTGGTGATGAAAAGTGGATCACGTATGACAAGAACGTGCGAAAAAGGTCGTGGTCAAAGGCCGGTCAGGTTTCACAGACTGTGGCGAAACCCGGGTTAACTCGCAACAAGGTGATGCTGTGTGTGTGGTGGGATTGGAAGGGCATTATTCATTATGAGCTGTTACCACCAGGCAGGACCATCGATTCTGAACTCTACTGCGAACAACTGATGAGATTAAAGCAAGAAGTTGAGAGAAAGCGGCCGGAATTAATCAACAGAAGGGGTGTGGTTTTTCATCATGATAACGCTAGACCTCACACATCTTTAGCCACTCAGCAAAAATTAAGAGAGTTTGGCTGTGAGGTGTTAATGCATTCGCCGTATAGTCCTGACCTTGCACCTTCAGATTTCCACCTGTTTCGGTCTCTTCAGAATTCTTTAGGCAGTGTCAGGTTAACATCACGAGAGGACTGCCAAAACCACTTGTCGCGGTATTTTGACCAGAAGTCCCAAAATTTCTATAGCAATGGGATCATGTCCCTACCTACAAGATGGCAAAAAGTTATCGAACAAAATGGTACCTACATACTTTAGTTAAATGTAAATACACTATATTAAAAAATGTTTTGAATTTTCTTAAAAAATGCGAAGAAACTTTTTCCCCAACCTATTATATATTTATTATATTTATCGAGTCAACACACTTTTATTTCTAACAACAAGAATCTGTAATACGGCCTAGTCTGTCTAGCCCATGTTGAAGAAGGAAGAAAATATGTTCATTTGCAGTAAACATGATGCAAAGAAATAACAACAATGTTGAGCTTTCAGTGTTACCAGATGCAGATGAATACCAGTATATTATATGGGGCGTCTGTCTATCTGATCTAACTAAATTTAAGTTCAGTGCATCTTTTTCTTTCTCTTTCTTTAAGAAAAGGACAGACGATAAGTATTAGTTTAGTCCTGTCAAATTAAGATACTCAATAGACAAGTTTAGACGTGATTAAAAAATTGGCTGCTAAAAATATGTTAATTTACATCAGGCGCTGACTAATTTGACAGCTCTAAAGTAATATTTATCTTCTGTCCTTTTCTTAATGCAATAGAAAGAAAAAGATGCACTGAACTTAAATTTAGTTTAGTTTGTGAACAAGGGAATAGGCGCCAATAACTGGCTAACACAATACTCATAACAAAAAATCTATCAATTTTTTTTTTATCTGTCAATTGTTGGTACAGTACAGCAATGTTCAACGGTTCCATTTTTTATCTGTCAATTGTTGGTACAGTACAACAATGTTCAACGGTTCCATTTTTTTTATCTGTCAATTGTTGGTACAGTACAACAATGTTCAACGGTTCCATTTTTTTTATCTGTCAATTGTTGGTACAGTACAACAATGTTCAACGGTTCCATTTTGTTATCTGTCAATTGTTGGTACAGTACAACAATGTTCAACAGTTCCATTCTTTTATCTGTCAATTGTTGGTACAGTACAACAATGTTCAACGGTTCCATTTTGTTATCTGTCAATTGTTGGTACAGTACAACAATGTTCAACAGTTCCATTTTTTTATCTGTCAATTGTTGGTACAGTACAGCAATGTTCAACGGTTCCATTTTTTTATCTGTCAATTGTTGGTACAGTACAACAATGTTCAACGGTTCCATTTTTTTATCTGTCAATTGTTGGTACAGTACAGCAATGTTCAACGGTTCCATTTTTTTATCTGTCAATTGTTGGTACAGTACAACAATGTTCAACGGTTACATTTTTTTATCTGTCAATTGTTGGTACAGTACAACAATGTTCAACGGTTCCATTTTTGTTATCTGTCAATTGTTGGTACAGTACAACAATGTTCAACAGTTCCATTTTTTTATCTGTCAATTGTTGGTACAGTACAACAATGTTCAACAGTTCCATTCTTTTATCTGTCAATTGTTGGTACAGTACAACAATGTTCAACGGTTCCATTTTGTTATCTGTCAATTGTTGGTACAGTACAACAATGTTCAACAGTTCCATTTTTTTATCTGTCAATTGTTGGTACAGTACAGCAATGTTCAACGGTTCCATTTTTTTATCTGTCAATTGTTGGTACAGTACAACAATGTTCAACGGTTCCATTTTTTTATCTGTCAATTGTTGGTACAGTACAACAATGTTCAACGGTTACATTTTTTTATCTGTCAATTGTTGGTACAGTACAACAATGTTCAACGGTTCCATTTTTTTTATCTGTCAATTGTTGGTACAGTACAACAATGTTCAACGGTTCCATTTTTTTTATCTGTCAATTGTTGGTACAGTACAACAATGTTCAACGGTTCCATTTTGTTATCTGTCAATTGTTGGTACAGTACAACAATGTTCAACAGTTCCATTCTTTTATCTGTCAATTGTTGGTACAGTACAACAATGTTCAACGGTTCCATTTTGTTATCTGTCAATTGTTGGTACAGTACAACAATGTTCAACAGTTCCATTTTTTTATCTGTCAATTGTTGGTACAGTACAGCAATGTTCAACGGTTCCATTTTTTTATCTGTCAATTGTTGGTACAGTACAACAATGTTCAACGGTTCCATTTTTTTATCTGTCAATTGTTGGTACAGTACAGCAATGTTCAACGGTTCCATTTTTTTATCTGTCAATTGTTGGTACAGTACAACAATGTTCAACAGTTCCATTTTTTTATCTGTCAATTGTTGGTACAGTACAGCAATGTTCAACGGTTCCATTTTTTTATCTGTCAATTGTTGGTACAGTACAACAATGTTCAACGGTTCCATTTTTTTATCTGTCAATTGTTGGTACAGTACAACAATGTTCAATGGTTACATTTTTTTATCTGTCAATTGTTGGTACAGTACAACAATGTTCAACGGTTCCATTTTTTTTATCTGTCAATTGTTGGTACAGTACAACAATGTTCAACGGTTCCATTTTTTTTATCTGTCAATTGTTGGTACAGTACAACAATGTTCAACGGTTCCATTTTGTTATCTGTCAATTGTTGGTACAGTACAACAATGTTCAACAGTTCCATTCTTTTATCTGTCAATTGTTGGTACAGTACAACAATGTTCAACGGTTCCATTTTGTTATCTGTCAATTGTTGGTACAGTACAACAATGTTCAACAGTTCCATTTTTTTATCTGTCAATTGTTGGTACAGTACAGCAATGTTCAACGGTTCCATTTTTTTATCTGTCAATTGTTGGTACAGTACAACAATGTTCAACGGTTCCATTTTTTTATCTGTCAATTGTTGGTACAGTACAGCAATGTTCAACGGTTCCATTTTTTTATCTGTCAATTGTTGGTACAGTACAACAATGTTCAACGGTTACATTTTTTTATCTGTCAATTGTTGGTACAGTACAACAATGTTCAACGGTTACATTTTTTTATCTGTCAATTGTTGGTACAGTACAACAATGTTCAACGGTTCCATTTTTTTATCTGTCAATTGTTGGTACAGTACAGCAATGTTCAACGGTTCCATTTTTTTATCTGTCAATTGTTGGTACAGTACAACAATGTTCAACGGTTACATTTTTTTATCTGTCAATTGTTGGTACAGTACAGCAATGTTCAACGGTTCCATTTTTTTATCTGTCAATTGTTGGTACAGTACAACAATGTTCAACGGTTACATTTTTTTATCTGTCAATTGTTGGTACAGTACAGCAATGTTCAACGGTTCCATCGTTTATCTTCAGAAAAAACCAAACTTTGTTGAATTAAATTAAATTAAATTGCTAGGCCTGCTATATCCGATTTACTATGTTAAGATAAATTATTTGTTATTCATTATAATATTATGAACTTGATTAATATTGATTATTATGAATTGAATTGTTAGGAATGTATTATTTATTATTATTTAATTTAGTTATTTGATTTATTTAAAATTATTTTTATTGATTATATAATTGTGATTTATTGAATTTAGACATTATTCATAGTTTTAAATTGTACTACAATATTTGCATACCCATGTAATGGTAAAACATGGAGAACTTTATTATAAGGAAAAATATCTATGTATCTCTTACCCATGTTTGCAAATAAATAAATGATTTATGATAATTGTGACTGGTCCAATAAGGGAGTGATGGAATCAGTGCGTCAATCTATAATAATTTAGGTGGGTATATAAGTCAATTTCTATTGGTTGATAGTCACATTTTATTTGCTATATTTCGGTTTTGCTGAAGATAAACAATGGAACATTTGAACATTGTTGTATTGTAGGACTAATAAATAAATAAACTGAAGTACATTAACCCGACATTACTACTCATGTTGCGACACACAAAGAAACTACTCGTACGCCTGCGAGGCGCATCATATTTACTAATGATTTTATTCAAAACCTATAAGTATGATTGATATGTTTTGACTTTTTATATAATTGTGTATATTACTAAAAAGAGAAAAACAATTTTTAATAATATTTATATATTTTTATTATAAAATCTTTAATCAAATAAAATCTTAGGAACAAATTTTAGGAACTTAGGCAATTAAACATTCTTCTCACTAAAAATAATAAAAAAAAACAACTTAAAGTGTACACTACTCTTAAAAAATAGTTAATTAAAGTAATTAACTAAAAAAAAACTAACAAAGTAACGAAAAAAAATATTTTAGAAGAATTTTATTAATAGCGCAAAACTTACATACAAGCTACTCATACGTCTTTGGAGCGCCAAGGGTAGTAATATCATAAAAACTAGCACAGTTACCGTAACGCAACCACCGTCCTGCGACACGTGCTGGCGATGACTGAGATGTCCTTGAACGAGAATGCCATACGCGCGAAGGATAAAAAAAGAGAGCAATATATCAAAAACGCGGGCGCCTCTGCGACGTAGAGTAGTAATCTAGGGTTAAAAAAGCGTCTACAGCCATCTTGTGGTCCACAGGTTTTTTTTTTTATTTGAGATGGGTTTGCTCTTGACTTTAGTCTAGGTCAGAGGTGACAGAGACAAAGTCTACGACGGAGTGAGCTTACACAGAAGAAGCCTGTTCACTCTTAACTTTGAAGAAATGTGATCCAAGTGATCCTTTATTGTAAACAGGTATATCTTGACAAGCCATGCTAAAGATAAATATCAGTACATAGTGATACAGGAATTAGGTTCAACCATAATTTTACCAGTAGGCATGCAAAAGTTACAAAATTATAAACTAATCCACTAAACTTTAACTAACAGAACAAAAAACAAAACAAACGAGACATAATTCTTATTTTAAAGAATAAAAACAGTATGTTAGCTATAAGTTTTGCAACAGCAGCTATTCTAATGATGCTAATGGCAACCACTATCAAAGGGTCACTTGTTGTGAGCGAAATTACAATTTAGGAATTGTAATGGTCGGTACTTACTTATGAAATGTTATTCCATGGCTTTTATTTGTTTTCTTCGAGTCATCATTGAAGCAATTCTGTACACAGCACCTCATGTTTCTTTAATAAACATTGAAAAATAGTTTTTAAGACGTAAACTTAAACGTGATGACACTCCGATTATTAATTTATTAAGTAAACAGGGCGCAGATCAATTACGAGATTAGAAGGTATACCTAATGTAATTTTTGACAATAATTAGTTTGTTTTCTTTTTTCCGTTTTTCTTTGATTTGATCAAAGAATTCAAAGAAAACACTGAGCCTTAGTTTTTTTTTTTTTATTTCTTTCGCCTGTATTAAAAGGCAGGCATCGATGTATAGACCATTCAGCCTTGAGCCTTTGTTAGATTAGAGAAAAGACAGCTGTCAAACCCTCCGTTAGGAGTATATATGTTCTGTGGTCAAACCACTGAATCCGTAGACAGAGAATACGAGAAAAGCATTCTCTGAATCATTTCACATATTCAGTGTTGCAAATGTGTAAAATTAAAAATCGTTTTAGATCCTTTTTATATTAGAGTATAGGTACTCTTTGGTTTCAGCTAGCTAAAAATCGGGAGAAATCGGGAGATTTTTATTCGGAATATAACAAAAGTATTCTATGTTAATAATACACTCATTTATTCAGGAATATTGTATATTTTCCATCTTCGTACTACCGCTTACTAGCTATTTTAGTGAACATTTTCTCATCTATATTAAAATGGTAGTAACTTTAAATGTTTTATCCTATAAATCTTTTTGTGTGTAAAAGACCTATCATTGACACAGTGGAAAGTTTATTCCGTTATTTAGTTTTCAACAAAATAGATGAAAAATTTCTTTCCACATTATTTTGCAGACGTGTGTGGCAAATTCAAAACTTTGAAAACAAAAGACCACACGTTTTCAAAACATGCGTGAGCTGTCACCACATTTCATGCAACTCACGCTTGTCCAAAATTCTTCCGTTTTATCACTGAGCTACTCTATTTCGTATTACGAAGCAAACGCCATTCTGTGTCAAGGCAATAATAAACTCTATTTTAAGGTGTTTCAGTGCAATTTGTTTTAACATACCGTGAAGTTGAATGGCCGTATTCGACGTGGTGCGAGGAATTTTGAGAAGTCCCCATGCATTGATTTTTAACCGACTTCAAAAAAGGAGGAGGTTATCAATTCGGTTGTAAGTTTTTTTTTATGTTTGTTACACAGTATTCGGTCATTTATAAACCGATTTTGAAAATTCTTTTTTTATTTGAAAAAGATTGGACCCATTTTTATCAACATTCAGTTCTGATAATGGGATCTATGAGGAATTGAGAGAACTCCTCAAATATTATAAGCATACATATAGCGATTTTGGTATTTTCATGAACAAGTCAAATATTTGCATTCAGAAAGCATTAGCTGAAGTGGAACTGATAAAGAAAACCACAGATGGCCACGGGAACTCCTCAATGATAATAAAATAAGTATTTTACGGCTGGCGATAAGATATCTCGATTAAAATAGTTAAGCGACTATGACGTAGCAAAAAATGGTTCTGATGAAAATGGTACCATCGAACCGATCTGATGATGAAGCCAGAAGGTAAGCACCAGCACTCTGTAATAAAATAATGTATCTTAGCCGTGTTTGGGCTTATTGGATTTGTCACGAGATGCACTCTGGCTTTAGTTGATTATAATGGTAATATCAAATTGCGCTACTTGAGTCGTATGTTAAGTGTGGCTTTGGTTGTCACGAGACAGATTTCGTAGCTTCGTTATTTCCGTCAATGATCCGTTGTAGTGTGCTCGTTTTAATAATTTGTTGGCGTCCAAATCTGACAAAACCATGCCTGCTGAGACGACTTAGCGCGACGTATACAGGGTTATTGGTAAAACACCAGCAACCTCTTAAGGGGTGATTGTACTCATAATTATGAACAACTTTTACTATGGGACCAAATCTGAAATCGCAAAACAAAAATCAGCTGTTCAGTACATTTATGTTCGCATAATTCGTCAAAATGTACTGAACAGCTGATTTTTTTTGGGTTGTCCAAAAAAATACAGCTTGTTTTTTTAATAATTTTATTTACTTTTTTTCACAAATTAAACAGAACATATCACAAATGCAATGCTTTTTTGGCAATAATGTCTCATAGTTACAAATTCAACACATCTTTTCTGTAGCTAGAACTGCAAAAGTTACAGGACCCTAAAAATTTTCACCCATTCCCACTGTTTTTTGTCGCACAGCTGACGGAGTAATAGTGGAGCTACCACTATAAAAAAAAATGAAAAATATGTTGCCCTAATAATGTAAAATTAATACCAAATAGCAGAAAATAAGAAAAAACTAAGCAAACGCGAAATATCGTAATTGAAACGAAATATGCAAACTTGGGGTTAGTTGGCACAGTTGCAGCGTTTTACGGTAGTAAAGATGTCTTCATAACGCTAAATAAACTAAAATAGAATGATATTCACATACTGAGACGTTCAGCTTGCGTGAATTCAGTGAGCGCAATAATAGCTGATTTTGAAAGAACTGATAGTCCTTCTATTTTTGACTTAATTTGCTTAGGATTGATTAAGTTTTCAATTTTTTTTACCAGATTCAAGCTATATTATTATTGGCAAAAAGCAAATTAATGATTCGTTTAAACTTCGGATAAATATGTAGATACCTTGTTTGCTAAAACTATAAAACATTTTGGAAGTCATTACTAGCAACACTTCCTTACTCTGTGCTTTCATGAAGCGGCGAGTGTAAAGATTTAATTTTTTAATCACTGTTGTGTTATTGGAACAGTATCTTTTTTCTAAGAAAGTCAGTAAAGGTCGACAAGAAAATAATGAGCATTTGGTTTTTAATTTGCTGCTATTCATCAATAGAATGGTGTCTTTGCCCAGCAGTGAGGGGCAGTACGGGCTAGCTATAGTAGTTGTACGGAAGCTTGCGACCCTGTTCTATAAAGCTATGCGTTGATATATAAGGTGTAAAAAAAAAAAAAAAACTATAAACTTTAAAAGGTGCTTTAGACCATTGAACTGAATACAAAATCTGCGTTGCGTAATAAAGTTTAATATCTACTGTTCTAAACTGTATGAGACAGTTTTCTTTATATAATACAACCTGACACTGACCTGCAAATTGTAAAGAACACAAGAAAATTTGAATTTCGCGGGCTACCACTGCGGATCCACAGCTCCAGGCAGCCCGCGAAATTTAAATTTTCTTACGTTTTTTGCAATTTGCAGGTCAGTGTCAGGTTGTATCTTGATCATGTGTATTTAGGCTGAATGGTCTATAGATCGATGCCTGCCTTTTAATACAGGCGAAAGAAATAAAAAAAAAAATCATATGTATTTACAGAATTATGATAGAATAATCAGTACTTAACTCTCTTACTTAAAATTAACCTCGTGTAGTCTTTAAATATGGTAATGTGTATATGAAGGTGTGAGTACGTGTGTGTTTTGCAGGGTGTATCGTGTAAGGTGTGTTGTTGCAAATAAGGTCTTCTGTACCGGAATAGTCCTGATTATTACGTACAGCCAGTTTTTTTTTTAATTCGGTGTAATATTTGTTACGGTCTTGATTCATATTTTGATCAACATACAAGCTGACCTGCAAATTACAAAAAAAAAAACGTAAGACAATTTGAATTTCGCGGGCTACTCTGGCGCTTTCGCCTTAACAAATATTAATTTTGACGAGTTACGTGAACATAAATCGACCGTCCCTATTAACAATGTCGGACATACATTTTTACCAATATTCACTTTTTTACATAAATCGAATTACAATTTTAAAAAAATTCTTCATTGTCAAAACAAACTTTGAACTGAGGGCTGTTCAAAGTTTGCCCTAACGACAAAAAGAATCTTTATGATATTAACAATGTCAGTTCTGCAAAAAGACCGCTGTTCAGTAGGGACTAAACAGTAGTCTCCCTGCAGAACCGACATTGTTAATAGGGACGGTCGAAATGTAGGGAGCAGCCGATTTTTTTTTACAATTTGAGGTTTTAAAGTTGTTCATAATGATGAGTACAACACTATCGTGACAGCTCCTTAGCCAATAAAAAAGTGTGTAATTATGATGAAAGTGGAATAAAGGAAATAATAATCAATTTACACTTAAAATATCGTTTATTGATATTACAGAATTCTGGACCAACTGCGACTCCATTTAGTTCACATATAGATTGCTATCGACACGCTAAGGATACACAGTTTTGTTCCCTATTCACCAATGCAAACCATAAACCAACTTGCATCTGACCGATTTAAAACAAAATCCCGTGCACACGCGATGACCATATCTGTTAGCAAGCGTTACTATAGCGGCCGAGCGCTGTAGGCAAGAATGGTACTTATGGTGTATAGATGTTCGTTTCTCCGATAATAGCTACAACACATAAAACTCGTAAGTACTTTCGAAATACATACTTCGTTTTTATTTTAGTTTGGGGCTTTCATTAATTTTGTGAGGCATTTGGGGGGGGGGGGGGTCCCCACTCGCATGAAATTGTGTAAAATTGCGAGATAATTGGGTAATTATTATTAAAAAGTAATTAGGTAATTTATGTTTATTTAAATAAATCCAGCACCATCAAGCACAGATAAATACGTTAGTATTTACACTATAAATACGTATTTTGAAAAATCTGACGTGACATTACATTGGGGAGGTGGTCGAGCGACATCTCACCAAGGTTGGGGTCGAACAATCCCCAAAATCCCCTCACGTAACTAATAAGCGCCCCCTTTTCTAAACTTCAATCGTGACCAACATCACGGTATACACATAGGGCCCATAACATAATCCTTTCAGGGCAATTCTTGGCAATTTCTATACAATCTTGAAATTGCTTGTTATTACCGAGACGTCATTGCCAGGCAACTAAAATGACACGAGTCTTGCTTCGTGTAAGTGCATCTTAATTCTTAAGGTACCAATTTCACATCGGGCAATTTCTGCCATAAAGACTTTTGTGACGATATTATTGTTGGCGTCTGCACAACCTTTTCGACGTTAGTATTTTCTGCTAAACTCTGCTCCTGTTCAGTCTTGTGTGTTGAACTTTTGTTATTATCACTTGTTATTTTTATGTTATTTTCCTTACACCATCGCTGCCACCATTGGTAAATTGTGGTACGCTGAAAAATAATCATTTTTTTTTAACTTTCATTTTGGCATGAGCTATAAAAAACAGTGCTGTGTTTACTCGACTTAAGGCTGCAGACGACCGGCTCTACCCTGTGGCTGTGTCCTAACCGAAAGCGACTTTCGCGCGAATACGCGATCTTTAACCTGAATAAGGCTTGCCGCAAACGGGCTACATTCTACAGCCACAAAACGCTGCCACCTTTTACTAAGTAGCGCGAAAAGCGAAGCGGTTACTAAGTAGCGGAGGTGCGTGACAGACACTTATCTTGTGGTCGGTAGCCGCTACTTTTATGTACTCATTGCTAGCGTTTAGTTTAGTCGGCGGCGGCCACACGAAGCAAGAAGCGACCTATCGTGGCGTGTAGCGACCACCGGCGTTATCCGTGTGCGGCGAGATCATATAAAATGTAAGAAAATTATAGTCCGCAGCTCAGTGGCAGCGTTTTATGACTGTAGCGCGTGGCCCGTGGGCGGTAAGGCTAATGACGTACAAACGCGACTTCATTGCTTTTTTCTATATGTGAAAACTTTTATATGCTCTTTTCTATATGTGAAAACTTTTAATTGGCCTTAATTTTGTTATTCTCAATCGTGCAAAAATGTTTAGCTGTAAGTTTTCCAAAAAGTGTAAAATAAAATAAAATAAAATGAAAAATATGCTGTTTTGAAAAGTGTAATCAATTGGCGAACTAGTAAATCATTTAATAGGTAATTATTAAAAACAAATTCTAATGCACTGCTACAAGGATTTTTTTGCGCTCAAATGACGTTGAATAGATGGGCGCTGTTGATAAACATCTGAGCAATTGTTTTGTGAAATGTCACTTGAAATCACATAGAGAATAGACTGAGCGTTCCGTATTCAGTTGTACTGTGAATACAGACCGAAAAGTACGAAAGAGACAAAGCGAATGTGCGCTCAGTAGTTGTCTCTTTAGTAGTACTACAAGTGTTGGCAGCACAGTCACTTTGTCTCTTTCTAGAGAGTGGTCACTTTTCCGAGGATTACGCTCAGTCCATTTCTAACAAAAACATAACAAAAGCTCTCGCAACGAATGGTTCCAAAACAAAATTCACGAAACGAATGCTCGTAGAGAGTAACGTCCATTAGGTCAACGCGCGATTGACGCCTCACAGTGTCATCTGCATGTATAGCGCTACAAGGTTATTTTGGCGCGTGGGTAAAATCGGAACTAAAGCCGCCATCTTGTTATGTCAATACAATTTTACAAATGTTTACCAACAACGCCCCCATGTCAATGTTATGGCAAATGTCAACGCAACACACACACACATTCGTATTAAGAGGATACCTAGCGTGCAGTGGGCGCCCTCATCGTTTGTTTGGTTATTTCTTTTATTTTAGAATGAAAATGCAGAAAATAAGCATGTTAACTTGTGCTCCACAAGACTATACGTTATTATTATTACAAACAGTAGTTTTATTTTGTCGTTAAAACGGATCTTAGTGGCCACTATTTTCCGTTTTAACGATTATAATAAAACTTAACAATATAAACTACTCTTTGCAATAATAATAACGTAGTCTTGTGGAGAACAACATAACATGCGTATTTTCTGCAATTCCATTCTAAAATACAAGAAATAACCAAACAAAGGATGAGGGCGCCACTGTGCGGTCGGTATTCTCTTAATGGGGAAGCGTCAGGGTAGCCCGCGATATTCAAATTTTCTAACGTTTTTAGCAATTTACAAGTCGGTATTAGATTGTACGTTGATCAAAATATAATTTGCGGCCGTAACAAGTATCTATTTACATGAAGAAGAATTAAGAGAATCATTAAAGTGATCAATACAACTCCTCTTTAAGACCAGGTAATCCTAATGAAGGACTAGTTCATGAAATGTTGACATTTGAGGATTATACTCGTACTAACTTAAGTAGTTGTATTACTGATTCTAATTATTATATTTCTGTAAGTACCTACATATTTGTTACGGCCGCAAATCATACTTTATTTAACATGCAACTTAATACTGACTTGCAAATTGCAAAAAACGTAAGAAAACTTGAATTTCGTGGGCTACCCTGACGCTTCCTCCTTAATTTATAATTTTGCATAAATAGTAGGATTGAGTACTCACCGGCACTCGAAATTGGTTAGCAATGTCGGTGACTGAAACGCCATTTAGTTTCAGCGATATTATTTGTTGTTTGATTTCCTCATCGACCCTGTACATAAATTAAAATAATATTTTAATACATAATAGTTAACTTATGGGACATGCAGTAAGCACGTGGCCGTAAATGTGACAGATCGAGTCTTGGAAAAGATCATATTTGTAGAGCGACGTCTCTGTCACTCATACAGTGACGGTCTCTTTCTAAAGCTACGATGTCCTATAAGAGCGGTGGCCGCCACATAGCGTCTGTTTACCGGTAAATGACGTCACTGAAACGGTATTTAAGAAAGTAAGGTGTGTTTTCCTAGAGAGCGTATTTAACACCGTAAAGTCAAACTACGCTGCTCAAAGATTTAAATCGTTAGATTTCACTCACCGTACTTAGTTACACGAAAAAGTGCCCATACTGAGAAAAGTGAACTAACACATTATTAAACAGCGCTTCCATGACCATCAAGTCACTACGTCATTGTGTGTCAGAGGTGTCAAGTCGAAACAGAAATGGGACTATCTATTGGCGCGGTAGGGCGAATCTAACGATTTAAATCTTTGCCTCTGTCGTCATTTTCATGACAGCCGTCACTGCGGCCGTTAAGTGCGACCACCGTACTTATAGGAAACCTAGCTTTAAGCTCGATGGGTCGTATAAACGCCGGGGTGTTGTAAATTGTTAATAAGTCAATTACTTAAGGCTTCGGCCCGATTTCAAGGGAACATAGGCTTTTCTTTCCTTGTGCTTAAACCCTGCTTCCGCTAGTCGTCTTCTTACACACCTAAAAAAATAAAGAAAGCAATTAATCGCGGGTAATTTGACTTGAGGGACCAGCTCCATCAAACTCAAACTGAATTGAAATCTTTTATAATATTTTATCGTGGACGAAAACATCGTGAGGAAACCGGCATGTCCCAAGTCTCTGTAACCGGAATGCTCCGAGTCTCTGTAACTCCATGAGGCATTTTAACGTCGTTATTTATGGAGCTTTTTTTTTTCTCAGTAGCAGTCCGGAGTCTGTATTTGTGTACGGCTGATGATAATAGTTTTGTACGCGACAACTGATAATTTTTCTCGATTACAATGCACCCATGGAAAAAGTTGCTCAGTTTGATGGTCTGTCATGTTTATTCCCACCTTTATGTGAGAACTCGTTCTCACATAAAGGTGGGAATAAAACATGTGTAAAACAAGCAACAAAATAAATATTTATATTACTCTGGAGATATGCCCAATTCCATAGCCAAAGATGGCGTATGCACAGTTTGTTCTTGAGTCACCCGCTCTATTAAGAGTTGATCTTCTTCAGGCGTTGTTTTTCTTTTCCTTCCAGTCTGTTTACCGTTTTGCATGTGACCTTCATTGCACCACCGACTCCACCACTTACGAACTGTGATTCGCTAAAAACAATTCATAAATGACCTCGACGTTAATAAGTATATCCCTTAGAGCTTAAGAAACAGATTTTTGATATACAGGGTCACATTAAATTAGCCAGCGAAAGTCCGGAGACGTGATGGGTATCGATATTTAAACATAATAAAGCAAAAAGTAAATTAATTTGATGATTTTTTTGTGAGGTCACTGACCTCAGTTGAGGAGCATCTATTCAAAAGGTGAAAGGTCATCATTGTGCCTAGCCTTTTCCCAACTATGTTGGGGTCGGCTTCCAATCTAACCGGATGCAGCTGAATACCAGTATTTTACATGGAGCGACTGCCTATCTGACCTCCACAACCCAGTTACTGGGTAATACGATACCCCTTGGTAAGACTGGTTGTCAGACTTTCGGGCTTCTGACAACCCGTAACGACTGTCAAAGATCCACGAATGACAGCCAGGACCAACGGCTTAACGTGCTTTCCGAGGCACGGAGGAGTCTCGGTATGTAAAGGTGGTCACCCATCCACAGACCAACCCCGGCAAGCGTAGCTTAACCTGACGGATCGACCCGTGCGGCTGTTATTACTTAGCCACATAATAAAACTTCACAAAATGAAAAAATATGACCTTTTGAATAGAAGTAGACTTTGTATAAGAAATATGCCTGTTCTGTTTAAAATTCTAAGAGAACATTGATGCGAAATACATCCGTTTTCATTGGAATAGTCATTTGAATTATCAGTTTCAAATATCTGTTTTCTTTTTTTTTTTAATTCAACAAACGTGATGGGTATCGATATCTAAACACGATAACAAAAGAAACCAGTTCTTTTCAACTCATACTTCGACTAACAGAGCTTGTTGACATCCCAAAAAAAAAACATCAAGTCTTTTTATTATATCGTGTTTAGTTATCGATATATAGACAGGCTAGGGAAGCACTCCCTACTCCCTACAATTGATAGCCGCCTCATGAAACATTTTTTCCGACTAACCAAACAACAGCTGCGGCCATGGGTCATTTAACAAGCAGCTCTTTGTTATAGGAGTCACAGACAGTCCGCTGTGCAGGGCCTGCATGGAGGTTGACGAGACATCAGCTCATGTACGTCTAAACTGCCCGGTGGTCGCCGCTTATAGTGCAAAGTACTTCGGTAACCCAGGTACCCTCCGTGAGCTTGTCAATAACAACAAGGCGCTGCTGGCCTTCTATGAGAAGCTGGGGTGGATCGAATAATCGATTTTCCCACCCTTACGCAAAATACGCGCATTGACGTGGATACCAGCCCGTTTTACATAATAACCTTAGTTATCGATACATAATACCGCGTCTGTGAAGTTTAGCTATCCAATTTAAAATAACCCTGTATAATGAAGTATATTCTATCAAAAGTACCGAATAACAATACTTCAGAAACCGTCAGGGTAATTTCGTAACACACTAACAATTGCAATGCCTTTCATTTTGACAATTCAACAACATTAATTGCGTTCTTTACTTTGATGAGCAGACAAAATTTTCAAACATATGAATTATGAAATACAAACCCTATGAATTATGAATGGATTAGAAATTTCCTTCAAATTCCTTCGGATAATTAAAGAAAGTGTGTTACATAATTGGGGTGCTGGCATAAGAGCGAGAGCACATGTGCGAAGCCAAAAAACTTGCACAAAAGTATACAAGTAGCTTAACCTTAACTTGCCATAACAACTTCTGATTGGTGAATGTTACAATGGCATGCCAGCTACAGGCTTGTGTACTCGTATTCCCGACTTTATGGCTAGTTTACGTGCAGCAACTCGCACTATGTGGACGTATCATACGAGTTACTCGCACTCGCGAGTTGGAAAGTAGCTCGCAGCAGAGTAACTTCAACATTTTCCACTCGTCTGCTCGCCATGCCAGTGATGGAGGACCATCACTCGCATGGCAGCAGCTCGCACATCACTCGCATCGTTCGAACGCTTTTGGCAGTAGCTCGCCAGTCAGTCGCAAGAGGATTCTGTATAATCTTACCAACCAGTTATAGACTTTCCAACCACACAACTCGCAAGAGACTAAGCAGCTGCTCTCAAAATCAGTGATCGGAGTAGGTAGAGCTATTTTGGTTCAATGACCGCAAACGTTGATGTTAATATGGACGTTCCCCGGGATTCTAACTGAAACTCCGGGATAAAAAAAAAAAAAAATATTTTATTTATTTTATTTACAAAGGATAAAAGAAAGCTTGCCTTATGTATTGGCAGTGAGCGCACGCCGTTGTCAAACTAACATCAGCGGAGAAACAAAAGAAGACAATAGCGGGCTGCGCCGCTAGAGGAACGCACCTGTTTTTGTCTCTTTCTACAGCATTTAAATTGTTTTTCGACAGTAACTTGTCGACTCACACGCACACACACAACTTCGGTTCCCATCCGAGGGGTAGAGGGATATGTGTTCGTTCATAATTCCTTAAGACGTGAATAGCTTTTTACAAAGTAATTTCTAACTTATTTAATAATATATATTTCAAATCCCCAGATTCCGGGTTGACTTGCGATACGTTGTTTTATTAAGGACACATATCAAGACAACGTATCGCAAGTACAAAAAATAGCTCTACCAACTCGGATGCACATAATGTAAACAGCCAAGGTAAGCCGAGCTACTGACATACGAGTACACATCGTGAGCAGCTGTCTATTGTCTAGTCAGCAGCTCGCACTCTGTAAACCAGCCATTAGTCGTGGTTACATCTCGTGGAAGTGGTATTGTATAAAAGTGAAAAATAAAAAACTTTTCCAAAAAACACAACCGACTTCCAAAATAACACTTCAAAAAGAATAATAACTTTAATTTCGGAAGTCGGTGTCTTTGGATCTGTATTTTAGTTTTTTGTCACCGACTTCCGAAATTAAAGTTATTATTCTTTTTGAAGTGTTATTTTGGAAGTCGGTTGTGGTTTTTGGAAAAAGTTTTTTATTTTTCACTTTTTAGTGGGTCATTTTGTAATTTGTCTAAGTTACAATATTCTAATGCCAACTGCTCATCACCTTTTACAAAATATGTATTTCTTTTCCCGATGCAGGGACGTTAATTGCTGAGGAGTTCCACCATAAGCATTGTGACGAGCATAAATTACTTAGCAACCATTATTAAAGTACCTAATCGAATCGCAACCCGTGAAATACTTATTATTGAGTAGTCTCGGTGGCCATCTGTGATCTTCATCATCAGTTCCACTTCACCAAATGGTACTTTCCAAGAACAAATGCACAAGTTACTATAAAAAATACCCAAATCGGTATAGGTGTGCCTATAATATTTGAAGAGTTCCCTCGATTTCTCCAGTATCCCATCATCAGATCCTGACCTGATGACAATGGGATCAACTAGAAAGTATATATACATATATACCCTTTCAAACAAAAAAAGAATTTTCCAAATCAGTTCAGCCGTCTTCGAGTAATTGGGGAAAATGCATAAAAAAAAGATTCAGACGAACTGAGAATCTCCTTTTTTTAAAGTCGGTTAAAAATGATACATTTCATACTCACTGAAGTATCTAACAGGTAAGCTATCCGGCTATTAGTCATACCTTCTTGCTTTAGTGCTATTATTCTTTGTTTTAAATCGTCATGAAGCGCTTTATGCTTGCTGAAATAAAATAATTAAGGGTATTAAACGTATAATTATCAGTCTATTTAAAATGTGCACACACACAGTGATGCTCCTGCCGTTATATACCAATATACAGGACAAGTTTTGAAGCAGTGCCCAAATTTTTACAGGGTGTTCTACCCATGAATATGAAAAACTCACTATGGGACCAACCCTGAAATCACGAAAAAAAATCAGCTGCTTCATACATTTCGGTCGAGTAGGTATTGAACTTTTATATGAAACAGCCGATTTAGTTGGCGCAGCATACCTCCTTCTTCCATACATCTCTACAGGCCGGCCGTCTAGAGAATGCGTTTTTGACACCTGCCATACTAACGAATATGTGTTTTGCGAATTTGAGCTTTATTACAACTAGAAATTGTCTAACTGACAGGAGTCAGGAACGCATTCTTAGTACAACGCGATACATACGAGGATCTTTTGACAGTCGCGCGTCGGCGTCGCCAAAATCGGAATTAACCAGGCGCCAAAAGATTCTTGTAGCACTCTATTTCTAATTCTTCTGAAGTTGCCGTAGTAGGTGCTATTTATATGAGGGATTGCGCTCGACAGTCCGGCCGTCGGCGTCGAAAAAATACGTTTCTGACAGCTGTCAGTTGGACAATTCTAGTTGAAATAAGGATCAAATTCGCAAAACACACATTCTCTCGGCGGCCGGATTGTAAATCCGAACTCTGTACGTCCGGATTTAGAACATTTCCAATTCAGCACAGCTGTTCACAACCGTACGATTCGCTATCGATTTTAATAAATTTTTATGTTTTATCCTAACTAATATTATAAATGCGAAAGTAAGTTTGTTTGTTTGATTGTTACCTTTTCACGCCTAAACCACTGAACCGATCATCCTGCAATATTGCATATATGTTGTCAGGTGTACAGACACCTTTCATACCGAGTAAAATTACTGTTCCCGAGGAAAAAAAAAAAAAAAACAACAATAACGTTCTTATGATAATAGATGGCGTCACGTGTCTTTCGATTTAGATGAAATTTGGCACATGGGTAGACCATGAGCTGGAAAAGGGCATAGGCTACTATTCATCCTGGATCGCAGACGCAGTTGCGGGAAACAGCTACTTTTTAGTATAAAATATACATTGGCGCCGATTCCCTTGATCACAAAAACCAAACTAAATTTAAGTTCCTTTCCATTGTATTAAAAAAAAGAACGAAGTTAAATTTTAGTATAGTCCCGTCAAATTAAGATACTCCATAGACAAGTTTAGACGTGATTAAAATATTGGCTACTAAAAATACGTTAATTTAAGTCAGGGACTGAGTAATTTGATATGATTCAACTGATATTTATCTTCTGTCCTTTTCTTAATAAAAATAGAAAGAAAAACATGAATTTTGTTTAGTTTGTGATTAATTTAAAAGGGAACCCAGCAGTATTTTTATCAAATAAGTAATAAAATTTGTTTTTCTTATAGTAGCAATTAGGTTACGAAATACCTAATTATAATCACAGTGATTTATTTACCACTTCAAAAATTTTCTACTATAAAAGTTACTTAGTATTTTGTAACGTTTCTCCAAGGTAACCTTAAGTAATGAAATCGAATAGCGAATCAAACGGTGTAAATAGCTGTGCAGATTGAACTCGGATCTCGAATTTGGAATCAGATCGGATACAGTGTGTAAACGCTCTCAATTACCTAGTCGTTATCTGTTTTATGTTCACATTTCTTTCAGGCTTTTTCATGAGTATGTGTTCAAACCCAGCTTCATGCAATCTTTGTCTCACTATTGCGGAACAAGCCCCCATTTCTTTACCAGGCTCTGCAGCGTTGTAACAATAATTATGTTTCGTATCACTTTCGCCTGCCTCCACAGCTGTAGTAGATTCCGTAGATTTGCGGTATGTATTACCGTTTTTGCGATATCGACTCCACCAACGGTCAACCGATGCTATCTAAAAACAAAATTACATTTATACAGCCAGCACCCTAATTGCATAACACTATCAATCGGCATCACCATCTTCGGCGCCACCATCGAGTACAAGGCCCAAACTGCGGCCAAGAAACTGGGCATCATTACAAAGCGCATGTCCGATCCTGCGTGGAGTATTGCAGTCACCTTTGGGATGGATCAGCTAAGTACCAACTAGCCGCGCTTGACTCGGTGGAACCCAGAGCTAAGAGGCTCATTGGCGACGTAAAACTGGTGGATGCCAAGCTTTATATCTTGGCTCATCGCCGCAAGATTGCCTGCTTGTCGGTCTTCTACAGATTGTACTTCGGAGAGTGTGCCCGAGAACTCCACGACCTCATTCCACCGGCCGGTCCCGTTCTACCATCGGACATCTAGACGCACTGCCAGTTACCATCCCTACCTGGTTGCAATTCCACCAATTCGCACTAAGCGCTTCCAAATGTCTTTTATAATGCGCACAGCAAAAGAGTGGAACTCACTACCTGCGTCTGTGTTTCCGAGCGCATACAACCCTAATCTCTTCAAAGGCTTCTTCTGGGTAAGCTCTCTCCATCGTCGACTTTGTCTCTGTCACCTCTGACCTAGACTAGAGTCAAGAGCAAACCCATCACAAATAAAAAAATAAAAAAGAATCATTTTGATGCAAATTGTTAATACATTGCTGCATATGTTCGAAAAATTCGTCTGCTCGACAACGTAACTAACGCAATGAATGTTGTTGAACTGTCAAAATAAAACCGATTCCGATTGATTGTGTGTTACTGTATCAGAAAGATGTGGTCATATTTAAGGGTGTGTTGTAGACCATCAAACAGGACCACTTTGTCCATGGGACGAGTAAGAATTATACGAATAAGTTTTGTATGGGACAGTTGATTTTTTTTTTTTCAGGATTCCGATGTTGGTCCCATGGAGAAAGTTGTTCAGTTTGATGCACCACACCTTTCTGATACATGCCGTATAATATCCAAGAGTATGTGTCCGTTCACTGAGACCGGCTCGGAGACGAGAGTACATTTTTATCGCGTTTAAAAAAGAGTTTTGGGTCATTAAAATAAGGTTGAGGATCACAGATACAGCCCTGTGACAGACGAACGGACGGACAGCGGACCCTTTAGTAACAGGGTCCCGTTGGCACCCTTTGGGTACGGAACCCTAAAAGATGTACCTTCATTCCTATATAATTGTGTATTGTGTGAACATGAATGAACAATTCACTCGAATGACTCGTGTGATCATATCAGCTTTATTACCCGCATTAAGAGTTACTATTGTTAAAAATTAAAATTTTATAGACTAACCGACAATCCTGTTTCCTTAGCTATTTCACGGACAGAGAGTTCGTTTTTCTTCAACGCAATTATTTTTTCTTTTATCCCGTCGTTAATCCTGTGTGAAGAAAATAAATGTTGTTTATGAATTTATGATGTAAGGCGATATACAAGGTGTAACTTAAATCATACTCAACATTATGAACAACTTTTACTATGGGACCAAACATGAAATCGCGAAAAAAAATCAGCTGTTCAGTACATTTATATTCGCATAATTCGTCAAAATGTACTGAACAGCTGATTTTTTTTTTAGCGATTTCAGGTTTGGTTCCATATTAAAAGTTGTTGATAATGATGAGTACAATGACCCCTTAAGAGGTTGTGCGTTATTTAAGTTACACCTTGTAGTTACAGTAATAATTTTAAATTTCAGACTGGCGGTACAGACAGAGGTTTTATGGGGTATAGTTTTAAATATACACATAACATCACGCCTTGTCTCCCCGAAGAGTTAGGCAGAAGTGCACTTATAGTACACCCACATTTCGCCAGTTATGTTTGAGGTCCTTAGCACAACTCCGCACAAACCGCACGCGAGTCCGTTGAATTGAACAACTGCGAGTTTTACTGCTATGGTTTCGAGGCGGAGGTGTGCTAAAGCCTTAAGTCCCATGTAATTGGGGGCGAGTCTATTGCCATCAACCACACACAAATGCAGACTCCGGGCTGCTACGGTGAATATCCAGAAAGGAAAACCAAATAACACTGCCCGACCTGGGAATCAAACCCAGGACCTCATGCTCAACAGTAGCGCTTGCGATCACTAAGCCAACGAGACAGACGATAAAGGTGGTTTTACACCGGCGAGGCGAGGCGTAGATGGGATGGACGAGAACTGAAACAACAATTACCTTTTTACACCAAAAGATGTCCATCACTATACCGCGCCGTCTCGCGATAGCCAGCGCTGCCTCGCGATGTCACGCGCCAGCCATCACTACCTCGCGCCGGCTCGCACTATCACGCGCCGCCCAGCCGTGTCTCGCGCGCCTACTACGCTTTGTCTCGCGATGGTCAGAGCCATCGAGAGTCAGCGCTTGACGGAGAGAGACCGTGCGGGTCCTCGATGGCTGGTGCGAAATTTGTATATCCGTTTTGCAAAGCAAAAAATACTATATTCTTAAAGCAATAAAGTTCAATATTGTACTAACAAATATTTCAATTCTCGCCTCGCACATCCTCGCGCATCTAGACCTTTTACACCAAAGATGGGCAGAGCGTGGATATAAATTTTGTCATATAAATAATTCTCGCCCATCCCATCCACGCCTCGCTTCACCGGTGTAAAACCACCTTAAGACTGCTGTACTCTTTTCATAAATTAAAATACAGTCAAATCACTTCTACTTTTCTGGGTGGCCAATATATTACCACTACATGAGATCCTCTCATATGGTTCCTGCTTAAACGAAGAACCTTTTCTTACCTTACTCTTTTATTCGAAGCCCCAACCTTACTGATCTTCTTTTGCTTAGACTTATTGACAGATAAGTCTTTTGATGAAGTCAGTGTGTCTTCTTCACTTGATAAGTCATCCACAATATTAACGATTACATTAAGCTTCATTTTTTTCTCTTTATCATCTACTAAAACGATGCTATCACCATCATTTATTATCGGTACGCTACTCATTTTGGTATCTTTATTTAAAATCTTATCATTATTATTAATTTTTACTTCAGTATTTCTTATTTCATCTTCTTCACCATCTTCTCTCATGACATGGCTTGGTTTTAAAAATGTATCGCTTTTTCTACCTTCAAAGTTGATGTTATTTTCAGCTATAGGATCAGATTCAATCTCAGTTTTCACAGGAACATCTATCAAAGGCTCGTATTCCTCAAATTCTATTTCTTTTTCTTCTTCAATAATTCGTAATTCAGTTTTCTTTTCTTTTATATCTGTCTCATCATTAAATGATATTTCTATTTCTTTGTTTTCAAAGATAATATCTTCGCATTCAATGTCAGAGGAAATGAATATAGTTTGAACGGTTAGAGGTGATTTTAGAGAACTGTGAGCTTGTTTAAATAATACGATGTCATTTTCTCTTACATTTACTAGGTCTTTCAGCAGTGCATCGCTGAGCAGCGCTTTGTCCCTAAACGCTGCAGCCGCTGTGAGCCGCGCAGTGCATTCCCAACAAATGCGATGGAGTATGCTCTTCGTTCTGTCGCAAGCCTGACGAATGAAGGCTACTGTAATGGCATTTTTCGTAAAGTAGTAGATACAAAGGCATATTTACAAAAAATAAATAATACCTACTTCATATAGAAGCAAAACTCAAGCGAGAGTTTCCAATATTAACTCATTGAAAATCGAATATAGCGAATAAAGAACGTATAATATCAGCTCCGATCGCAATCAAAATCGCTCTATAACCTTGCTAGCCCTGAATTTGGTGCGTCCAGTGGCCTTAGTCGCTCGCGTTAAAGAGGATTGTGAAGTGCCGATACGCGGCGCGATTTTTGGAGGCAATTACCTACATTTCATACAATTATTTACATAAATATAGTTTCGGGCGATAACGTTTTTACTCCCCTAAACCTTTACGAAATGAGACAATTTTGATCTCATTACATTTAATACACTTTAATCTAGGTCTGTACGTTTTTCGTTTTTAGTAATTCAATTTAATTTAATTTTAAAAAATAAAAATGCTTGAGGATGTTTTTATGACAAAAATATAGATATTTAGATGCTAATAACTTATATTGTATGCAATATTTCTTTATAATAAAAACGTACGGACCTAGTTTTTCATTATACCTACAACATTTCCAAAAATTATGAAAATTAGACTATGTTTACGGGGAGAAAAACGTTATCTCTTTTTGTATGAAAATTTACAGCTTCACAATCCTCTTAACGTAAAGGTAAAATTTTACACAATTTACCTATTGATTTTCCCACTATAGTCACCAGAGGATGCTAATGGGGTTAAAAACTGAAAGCTCGTCATAGGTGGCAGCACTGGTGCCCGTCTACAATCCGCCAATGTTTTGTTTATGTTTACTTTTCTGTCGATCACTAATTAAAAGAAAAATAAGATGTAGGTATGCGACTTGGGAGTGTAGTATTAAAATACGAGCTAAAGAGAAGCGTCTCTGGTAAAAAAGCAGCTGTCGTGTGTCAACATTTCATATTTTTTGCCTTATTTTGGGTTTGTTGACTTTAAGTTCTTTTTTTGTTCTGAGGCGTACGACAGGGATAACCTGATCGGAGTTGAAAACCAACTATAGGATGATCTTCCCGACTGAAAATCTTCAGAGATGTTAATTGTAGCTCTGATCTAATACGATAAAACAGATACCTACTTTCTTACGCACCTATACTATAATTTCCGTAATATCACACCACAAGTACCTGTAGGTAATGAAAACAGACGTAGTTGTCTTGGGAGCATCACCTACATTCGAATTTCTTGCGTAAAAGTCAAGTGAGCAAGTGGAGTTCTTTTACCAAATATATTGGGCTCGGCTTCCAGTCAAACCGTGGAGCAGCAGCTGAGTACCAGTATTTTACATAGAGCGACTGCCTCTCCGACCTCCACAACCCGTTTTTACTGGGAAATACAATACCCCTTGGTAAGACTGGTTGTCAAGACGACCCGTAACGACTGTCCAACGGCTTAACGTGCTTTTTTTTAATATATTTTTTATAATGTAATACTCGCACTATACCCTCGGTTTGCTACTATTCGAAGTAGGTACCTATTATTTATTTTTCTAACTGTGTTTCAGAAGCTCCAGTCACTACAGCTAATATCGACATAAAATAGTCGACATTTCTATAACAATGACTTACCGATATACCCGTGACATTTTGGAACATATCGCTTAATTTGAAGTCCTTCATATCATACATTTTGACATCTAGAGCTAAACACACTCTGCACACCTAAAAAAAAAAAAAGGCCTTTAGCACACCGAGGCTGACGCCGCAAACTGCGGTGCCGCTGCGAAACGCGGTAGTTTTTCATACAATTTGACCAGTTTTCGTGATGATTTCGCTTACCGCGGCTTTAGTGTGTAAACAGTGTAAAGGTCTTGGTATCATGACAACGTGACATTCTATCAGCGATACAGTCCATTCACATTTATTTTACCTCTGATCTTGCATCACTGTCAAAATCATAGTGATCTTTATTCTCCTTACAATAAGGTTGCTGCTGTCAGGGATAAAATAATTGTGAATAGACTGCAACGATGATACAAAAGTCAAATGTATGTGATTGAAATAAGCTACTGAAAAGTTAAAGGTGAGTATAGACTAGAGCGTATACTTGTAACAAAACATCGAGCCGCTCAAAGACCTTCTGTAGGTACACGGCACGGTTTCATTACGGTACGGCCGTAGAAGACGCGCGTGTAATGTAATTTATTTTGTAATGTAACGCGAATTCGTGGTGTGGACGCTCTGGCTGGCGCTCGCGCTGATCCATCGCCTGTCAGTTAGTAGCGTAAACATAATGCTCGTTTGTATACCATCCAAGTATTAGCGTTACCTTACATTAGACATTACACAAAACTGTACACATTTTTATATGCCACCCTTTCACGAACAGAACGATGCGCACGTACTCGACGCTTTGTAACAATTTGAATTTGCAAGCAAACAAACGAATTTGTGTAACATTTCACCTACCAAAAACACGAGCCTGCAGATCAGACATTTTAAAGAAGAGTAAACGCAAAATAGTAAGGAATGTTACAGGTAAATGCTTACTCGCCGTGAGCATTACTTCGAACACCGTGTCAAACATTCTCAGGAACGTTACATTACATGAAAATGCTCGAGAAAATGCTCTAGTGTATACTTTACCTTACTTTCTTTTACCTTTATATGAATGCTGATGATGATAGTTGTAGAAATACGAAATGCTTTGAAAGCGATTATCACTTGTCTAGGCGCGCACGACACCCTTTTTTTTTTCTTTCGGCTTCGCACGCTTTGTGCATTTAGTCAATGTCACCGACACACCGATCTATAAACTCTTTCCAACTATATATTTTACTTTTGACATAAGCACGCCTATGAAGTTCCTTATTTATTGACAGGCAACCATAGAAGAAAAATGCAATACTATATGGGCGTTATGAAGTTCCTTATTTATTGACAGGCAACCATAGACGAAAAATGCAATACTACATGAGCGTTATGAAGTTCCTTATTTATTGACAGGCAACCATAGACGAAAAATGCAATACTTCATGGACGCTATGAAGTTCCTTATTTATTGACAGGCAACCATAGACGAAAAATGCAATACTTCATGGATGCTATGAAGTTCCTTATTTACTGACAGGCAACCATAGACGAAAAATGCAATACTTCATGGACGCTAGGAAGTTCCTTATTTATTGACAGCCAACCATAGACGAAAAATGCAATACTTCATGGACGCTATGAAGTTCCTTATTTATTGACAGGCAACCATAGACGAAAAATGCAATACTACATGGGCGTTATGAAGTTCCTTATTTATTGACAGGCAACCATAGACGAAAAATGCAATACTTCATGGACGCTATGAAGTTCCTTATTTATTGACAGGCAACCATAGACGAAAAATGCAATACTTCATGGATGCTATGAAGTTCCTTATTTACTGACAGGCAACCATAGACGAAAAATGCAATACTTCATGGACGCTATGAAGTTCCTTATTTATTGACAGCCAACCATACACGAAAAATGCAATACTTCATGGACGCTAGGAAGTTCCTTATTTATTGACAGCCAACCATAGACGAAAAATGCAATACTTCATGGACGCTATGAAGTTCCTTATTTATTGACAGCCAACCATAGACGAAAAATGCAATACTTCATGGACGCTATGAAGTTCCTTATTTATTGACAGCCAACCATAGACGAAAAATGCAATACATCATGGTCGCTATGAAGTTCCTTATTTATTGACAGGCAACCATAGACGAAAAATGCAATACTTCATGGACGCTATGAAGTTCCTTATTTATTGACAGGCAACCATAGACGAAAAATGCAATACTTCATGGACGTTATGCAGTTCCTTATTTATTGACAGGCAACCATAGACGAAAAATGCAATACTTCATGGACGCTATGAAGTTCCTTATTTATTGACAGGCAACCATAGACGAAAAAATGAAATACTTCATGGACGCTATGAAGTTCCTTATTTATTGACAGGCAACCACCATAAACGAAAATGCAATACTTTATGGACGCTATGAAGTTCCTTATTTATTGACAGGCATCCATAGACGAATAATGCAATACTTCATGAATGCTGTTTTTCTTTACATGTTTCTTTAACCAGCCACAAATCACGAGTAACGAGACACAATTGATTTTTTATTGTTCTTGACGCAATATCTTGTCGTTGGTATATGAGCTATTAAAATAAAATATCAATGTGTTAAATCGATTAAAACTTCTTCATAAATAAACTCGGCAACGCATTAGGACTTCATTAATTGATTAGCACTCGAGTTGTCAAAAGTAAAATAATTGGCTGGAACGAGTATAGAGAATGTCACACAGGTGTGAAAGGGACAGGACTTTGCAGAGCATTGTCTCTGTCACCCCTGTGTTAAACTAATAGGTTGGGGAAAAAGTTTCTTCGCATTTTTTAAGAAAATTCAAAACATTTTTTAATATAGTTTATTTACATTTAACTAAAGTATGTAGGTACCATTTTGTTCGATAACTTTTTGCCATCTTGTAGGTAGGGACATGATCCCATCGCTATAGAAATTTTGGGACTTCTGGTCATAATACCGCGACAAGTGGTTTTGGCAGTCCTCTCGTGATGTTAACCTGACACTGCCTAAAGAATTCTGAAGAGACCGAAACAGGTGGAAATCTGAAGGTGCAAGGTCAGGACTATACGGCGGATGCATTAACACCTCCCAGCCAAACTCTCTTAATTTTTGCTGAGTGGCTAAAGATGTGTGAGGTCTAGCGTTATCATGATGAAAAACCACACCCCTTCTGTTGATTAATTCCGGCCGCTTTCTCTCAACTTCTTACTTTAATCTCATCAGTTGTTCGCAGTAGAGTTCAGAATCGATGGTCCTGCCTGGTGGTAACAGCTCATAATGAATAATGCCCTTCCAATCCCACCACACACACACAGCATCACCTTGTTGCGAGTTAACCCGGGTTTCGCCAGTCTGTGAAGCCTGACCGGCCTTTGACCACGACCTTTTTCGCACGTTCTTGTCATACGTGATCCACATTTCATCACCAGTTATCAGCTTCTTCAAAAATGGTTCGGTTTCATTACGTCGTAATAAAGAATCACAAATGAGTACACGGTTCATTAGGTTTCTTTCAGTGAGCTCGTGAGGTACCCAAATGTCGAGCTTTTTTGTGTACCCAGTTTTTTTCAAATGCGCCAAAACTGTTTTGTGGTCAATTTCCAGTTCTTCAGCTACGTCGTAACTACTGATATGCCGATCTTGCTCCACTTTTCCGAAAATGGCATCCATTTTATCCGTAATAGGGCGACCAGAGCGACGTGCATCTTTGACATCAAAATTTCCGGATTGAAAACGCTTAAACCAAATTTGTGCTACTCTCACAGACACTACACTAGGTCCATAAGCATCACAAATTTTTTTCGCGGCTTGCGTTGCATTTTTACCTTTTTTGTAGTAAAATTTTAAAATGTATCGAATTTCTTCATTAGATTCACTCATCTTGACGGTACGAAAAACAAATGAAAATCACACATTTTCCTAATTTGAATTTGGAATTATGTTCTTTAAAATTTAAACTTACAATGATACCAAAACCAGCCAGATACAAATAGTATAGCCAAAGAGATTTTATTACAAGTTCATACATACTATAATGCGAAAAGACTTTTTCCCCAACCTAATATTTCTAAATCTCGGTGTGCCATTATGTTATTTGCGGCCATGTACGGTCATGAGCACTAATATGTATACACAAGACAACATTTAAAAGTGATGGATTATTCCGATCAGGACAGATCGGATAAAAATGTTGATCTGTTCCCCTGTTAGCAACGAGGGGACGGTTCGAACTTTATTCACTCCTATCTGGGACAGATAGGAGTGAATAAAGTTGGTAACAGGGAGACATATTAATTTTTTTTTCCGATCTGTCCCTCTAAGGGGACAAAGCAGGGTGACAGATCGGAATAATCCAAAGTGATTTTCTCCTACTGGGTTGATTGTAATTTTATGTTGTTTTAAACATAGTATTTTGGAACCCATAGTTATATGAAATAGGTCTTATCTCAGTTTTTTACACGAGAAAATCGCTTTTGAATTTTGCTGGGTGTATACATATTAATGCTCGTGACTGTACTTAACTGAAATGTATCGAACAACTGAAAATATTCAGGTCGAATTTCACCAATGGAACTGAACGTGTTCAGCACATCTAAACTGCGTTGTTGCGTCATTGTTGTAGACTGTTGACACTGTTAAGTCAGCTCTTGAACGCATATTAGATGTGCTGATCCCGTTCAGTTTCATTAGTGAAATCGGCACCCAGTCGTGATACTATTTAACTGGCTCACCTTTAATTCAGCCTGATTATCGGACACCATCTGAAAAATGTTTTTATATTTATTTATTTTGTTCACTGTAACTTGGAAGTTAGAACTCATTCATATCACACATCATTTGGCCACATTTTTCACGCGTCATCTTTGGCCGTCCCAAAAAAGCCATATTCCTAATTCTATCAAATGAGCAATATTTGTATACAATTTATGTTATATTTGTAATCACGTTCTCGAAAACGGCTCCCACGATTTTCGATGAAAGTTGCAATATCCTAATATTGGGTATACGGAGGCGAAAAATCTTTTTACAAAAACCAATTTTTAATAAAACAGATTCTGATCTTTCAAATTTAAAAAAATTTCTACGACCTCAAGTGTCCAGATTTAACATACCAACTTTAATATCAATAACATGTTAGAAATTGCGTTACGAAAAAAAAATAAAACTAAAAATAGTTAAAAATAAAAAATCTACTTCGTCTAAGCCGCTTTTTTGATCCGCAGTTAACTCAACTAATGGTTAAATATAGTAACTAATGGTTGAATTTTGGCTAAATGTTACGGAACGTAATTATGGAACGTGATTACATGGCTCCCAATAAGGTGGGCCGTTTGTTTTCTGCTCCTGAAACAGCCGCCTCAGCACAACCCGCCGTGCTGAGAGGATGGGATGGCGCGAGGGTTTCGCCACAGGTTGCATCCCACACCAAGGGCCTACCCAACTTCCAAGACATTATGGTCATTCCGTCTGGCCTCTTCCCAAAGTCGCGTGGTGCTAAAACAGCTGGCACCACGGCGGTGACAAGAGCCCTACAGATAATGTCGTTTATGCTGGTGTGCGTGCCATCCGACCAGCGCTCTTGCTGCAGGATAGTCCATGGTGTCCGAGGCAGTCGACTCCTTCACCGCATTGACAGCAATGTGGAGCCCCGCAAGGAGCACCCACACGCAAACATGTAGCGAGCCGGAATGTGGTGTCACTCGGCATAGTGCCTGAAGTCAGAGGCCCGATTCCCATTCACCCACAGCAAGCAGGCGGGCACGCTCAGCAGTATTGGTGGACGTATTAATAAGTTTCGAAGAATAAATACGACAGTTTGATATATTTTCTATAAAAAAAGCTGTCAAATCACCATATTTATTCCATAAATAAAAGTTATCTGACAATTGAAAAATTAGCCCTAAGACACGTATGGCTCAAAATGTTCTAAATGGTGTCTGTCAACTATCAACCCCTTAAAACATTGCACCCAACTTCCAAACGTCCTGTATATTAGTAGCGACCCATCTCGCCTCTAGTTTGCACGGTTTTACTACTAGACAGGATTTTTTCTTTATTTATCTATTCTATTCTATAAACCTTCCAGAAAAAAATCTCTAAATGATGGTGAAAACCATCATCAAAATCCGTTGCGTAGTTTAGAAACATAACGCGGTCAGACAGACAGACACGAAAAACGACAATTTTATAATATGTATAGATATTGATTTTAATTAGAGATTGATTCCCAGCTTCAGAAAAGAGTTAATGACGCCGATTCCCTTGTTCACAAACTAAACTTAATTTAAGTTCAGTGCATCTTTTCTTTCTATTTCATTTAGAAAAGGACAGATGATAAATATTAGTTTAGTCCTGTCAAATTAAAATACTGCAATAGACAACTTTAGATGTGATTAAAAAATTGGCTACTAAAAATACGTCAATTTTACGTCAGGCGCTGACTAATTTGACAGGACTAAACTAATATTTATCTTCTGTCCTTTTCTTAATGAAATAGAAAGAAAACGATGCATTGAACTTAAAATTATTTTAGTTTGTCAAAACGGGGGAATCGGCGCCATTGGGTTGTTCCATTCGTTAGAGGTGTATAGTTCGCGTCATGTAAGTTTGCCGCTCTGAAGTAGGCTACAAATGACTGCGCAGTAGACAATATCTATACTAAAACAGCAGCGCGCCATGCCATGCGCATCGGAAAGTCTGGTTTCAGAGCGGAAAATTTACGTGCGCGAACTATAGGTGCCTATAGTACACCCATATTTCGCCAGTTACGTTTAAGTCCCATGTAATAGGGGGACGAGCCTATTGCCATCAATCGAGCTCTACTGCAGTCCAGTAGTCCAGACTTCTATTGAGAAAATCCTGATGGAACAACCCAATAACACTTTACCCGACCTGGGAAATGAACCCAGGACTTCATGCTCAACAGTAGCGCTTGCAACCACTAGACCAATGGTATGACTACCTCATAATAATATAGAAATACTATAAAAGCCATAAACACTTATGCCATCCCTGTTCTTACCTATTCGTTTGGTATCATAAATTGGAACAATACCGAACTCAAACATTTGCAACGGATTATAAATACCACTCTGACTAAACACAGAAGACACCATCCTAGGTCATGTGTTCAGAGGCTCACACTGCCAAGGAACGAAGGTGGCAGGGGAATAATAGATATCACTAACCTACATAACAAGCAAATAACTATTTTAAGAACATACTTTATTGCTAAAAGTACTTTTTCCACTCTACATAAAGCAATAGCGTTCAATGATAAAAAACTTACCCCTTTAAACATGTTTGAGAAGACAACCCAGAGTAATGAACAACAGACTGACCGACAGACTAAAATCGCAGAATGGACCCAAAAGTCACTGCATGGGCGACATCGACATGATCTTAATCAACCTAACGTCGACAAGTTAGCGTCGAACGAATGGTTAAGGCGTGGAGAAATGTTCCCTGAGACAGAAGGGTTCATGATAGCTATTCAGGACCAAATAATAGAAACTCGTAATTACCAGAAACACATAATGCGAGTTCCACAAACCATGGACAGATGTAGGCGATGCAACAGTTCTTCCGAAACCATTCAACACATCACGGGTGCGTGTAAAGCAATAGTCCAGACTGATTACAAACACAGACATGACCAGATAGCTAATATAATCCACCAAAAATTAGCAATCAAATATAAATTAATTCCTTCACCACCTGTAGCTTATTATAAATATCAACCTGAAACTGTTCTCGAAAACTCCACACACAAGCTATACTTTGACAGAGCTATCCTCACCGACAAAACAATACACTACAATAGACCAGACCTTACGTTATTAGATAAAATTAACAAAACTGCACAAATCATAGACATAGCCGATCCTAATACACACAATCTACAGAATACTATAGCAGAAAAACTCTCAAAATATACAGACCTGAAAACAGAAATCAGCCGAATGTGGCGGCTTAGCAATGTCACCATAGTTCCTATAGTATTGTCAACAACAGGTGTTATACCTAAACAGCTCCACCAGTCTTTAAAAATACTCGATCTACCACCCTACACATATCAGACTCTTCAGAAAGCTGCAATCTTGAATACCTGCAGGATTGTCAGAAAATTCCTGCAAAATGACAACGAAACATCAATTGTCACCTCACACACGAGTGCAGTAACCATCGCACGAACACAGTCTCATGGACAGATACACTCACCATCACAAATTTCGAACACACCATCATCTCATCCTATTCTCGCCAATTTCCAGGGGTAGCACTTGGCTTCGGCCCGTACTTAAGCCGGCGCAACGCCGAGATACGTAAAAGTATAAAAAAGAATAATAATACTAAATAATAATAATAATTACATAATACTCTAACCTAACTACCTACCTACTGAACTATTTTTAACCGACTTCAAAAAGGAGGAGGTTCTCAATTCGTCGTACTTTTTTCATTATTTAAATTTTCAAGATTATGGAAATACGCAACTGTCCATAAGCTCGTTACGTGCAAATGGGTGCTTTACTCTTTGAGCAATACAGGCCTAATTATGTTTGTGTGTATCAAATATTCAATGTGAACTCACCAGAGTGGGGACAGCTCCACTTTTGATTCTTCGCTGATTCGGCCGTGTGTTGTCAAAATCTTCAGATAGAAAATGATCAGAGCACACTACAAGCGTCTTACTCAGTCGGCAACCTGCTCTACCTAAGACTCTTAACCACACAGAGCAGTGGACTGGATCCTTCGGTAACCTAGTGTAAATTTATCAAGTCTTTAATTTTGTTTTATAATATAATACTTACAACAATACACGTCGCACGTTCGGTGCAACAAAGGCACAAATAGCCAAAATTGCAAAATCTAAAAGGATTTCTTTTAATAATTCAAAATAAGTTTTTTACGTACGATGTGAGCTTCTCACATCTTTTACAATTATGAGGATACCTGGATAGACATGGACTGGACAGGAATACAGGCAGAGAAATGAACACTGTAAGGACTATTCTTGCTTGCACTGCTTGGCCGCTATAGTAAACAGAGATTGGAATAGGTAGGGCATAAATACCTAAACTTTGAGGAAATAAGTAACAAGAGTGGATTAGGGTTGTTGAGGAAGGGCTTATGAGGAAGACGGCTGGAATGAGGAAGTATTAGAAATACGTTTTGAGGATGAGGATGGGGATACGAGGAGGACGAAGGGGATGAGGAAGAGGATGCGGACGAGGAAGATAGAACCTGTGGGGGGTTTAATTTAATGAAAATTAACTTTGAAGCTATTTCTCCAGATAGACGGTTTCGTAATTCGTCGTAAACTAATCCAGCGCCACTGAAATGGCGCTCACTAGGGACACTTGACGGAGGGGCTGAAGGATGCTGGCGCACAGCTCCGTAAAGTTCACACTTTAGTTCCTCACAAATTCCCCTTAATGAACGAGGAAGAGGAATATTATATGCCCGATTTTTGGGATGTGGAAGAGGATGGGGAATCGCTAAAAAATGCAAAAAATTAAGAACCTATAAAATCCCGGAATGATAAACATCACGCTTAAATCTCAGGATTTAAGAAATTGTGAATTACTTATTGTATTTTGAATACAAATTCAATATTTATAATAAAATAATAAATAATTCGCAATTTCTAAATCCCGGGAAATAAGAAATTCGGAATTATTTATTTCACTTTGAATACATTCGTAATAAATTAAATAATAAAGTAATTATCTATATTAGTATGTATTTACAAAAAAAAAAGTAGTATATGTAGTATATCAGTTATCTGGTTTCCATAGTACAAGCTCTGCTTAGTTTGGGACCAGATGACCGTGTGTGAAAATGTCCCAGGATATTATTATTATTATTATTATTAATATTTATAGTAAATAATAAATAATTCGCAATTTCTTAAATTGCGAGATTCTATCGTCATGTTAATGATTCCGGGATTTTATAGGAGGTATTATCCACTCTTGTTACTTCCTTCCTCGAAGTTTAGGTATTTATCCTCTACCTATTCCAACCACATTTGTTAGCAAGTGTTACTATACACTGGCTAACAAATGTGGTCATTGTGTGCACAGGTCTTTTTTTTCTGGCATATCCTGGTTACTGGCGTTTCCTGGGCAGTCAGACCGTTACCATCTTTCTGACTAGCTATATTTTACTACTCAAATCAAATCAAATCAAATCGTTTATTTGTGATGCATGGGTTGTGGGCAAAACAATAATGTTCATTCCATGATCAGCCACTTGGGCATACAAATTATTAAATAATATAAAGAAAATATGATTATAAAATACAATACAAAAAACACAAATAAATACAAATACTAATGTCATTGAGGATTAAATGTAAATAATATTATTGCTTTTAGTCATGACAAACACAAGACAATCAAACACAATAAATTATTGTCAAGGGGCATGAAACATTTAAAAAATTCTAGTCGATAAAAATTCATCAACAATTTTCTATAAGAAATTGGAACAATTTATTTTTAAAGTTATGAATATTACCACATTCTTTTGTCATTAGGAATTTTATTGTAGATCTTTGTGGCCATAGCAAACACACTTTTCCGAAAGAGGGTAGTTCTATACTGTCTGGTAAGGTTATTATACAAGTGACTTCTATTGTGCAATTTAAGCTCTAATGTAAATAGTGATGAATGATGTCTAATAAACAAAGCCATTTCAAAAATATATAAAGATGGCACGGTAAGTAATTTAATTTTTTTTAAATATTCTTTGCAGCTGTCAGTTCTATGAAGACCATACATAGCTCGCACACACCTTTTTTGACATTTGAAAACTTTATCCCAATTTGTAGTGTTTCCCCAGAATATAATTGCATATCTAAGTCTAGAAGCAACATTACTATGATAAGGTACGAGTAATGTGTTAAGATTGACCTTCTTAGCTAGCATATATAAACCATAAGATGACTGTGACACTTTTTTGCAAACAAACTATGACTTTGCCATTTCAAATTGTCATCTATGTGTACTCCAAGAAATTTTGTTGTAGTCGTCAGTTCAATTTTTTGACCGTTAAATTCTATTCGAGATTGTAAAGAGTTATTTGTTTTCTGTTTAAATTGCATCAATTTAGTTTTATCAATACTAATTAATAAATTATTATTTTGTAACCATTGAATTATTATATTTAAAGTACTATTTATAATATACTATACAATTACAATAATTTATATACTGCACAAGTTGTATAAAGTTATTGCCAGCCACTTAGAAATTGATATTATTATATTATTGTTTTATCAACAATATCCTCAGGTTGAGCTTGTGGCTATGTAATAACAGCCGCACGGGTCGATCCATCCGGTTAAGCTACGCTTGCCGGGGTTGGTCCGTGGATGTGTGACCATCTTTTCATACCGAGACTCCTTCGTGCCTCGGAAAGCATGTTAAGCCGTTGGTCCCAGCTGTCACTCGTGGATCTTTGACAGTCGTTACCGGTCGTCAGAAGCCCGAAAGTCTGACAACCAGTCTTACCAAGGGGTTACCCAGTAACTGGGTTGTGGAGGTCAGATAGGCAGTCGCTCCATGTAAAATACTGGTATTCGGCTGCATCCGGTTAGACTGGAAGCCGACCCCAACATAATTAGGAAAAGGCTAGGCAGATTTATCCTCCGACATCAAGCAGAGCAGTGGAGGCCCAATGGTCCGACTTACTGAGTTGTATGTTGTGGGATCGAACCCAGACAAGTGTTTTACTTTGTTGTGTTAATAATTTCACCACCACTGCGCTCAAAACAGTGAAGGACAACATACACACCATCCCTACAACCCATTCCCTATCGAAGAGAGGAGGTCTGAGTCCCAGCAGTGGGAACATTATAGGATGATTATGCCTCAGACATTACAATATTACTTATGACAAACTGGGTCAGGGTCGACAATCAAATTCTGAGGCAGTTCTTGGTGGGATCCAAATTATTTTTAAAATTTTTATGGTTAAGGCTTAGGGTTAGGTACTTACTTATGAAATGTAATTCCATTGCCTTTATTTGTTTTCTTCAATTCATCATTAAGGCAATTCTGAACACAGCACCTCATATTTATTGATAAAAAAAATAGTTTTAAAACGTAAAATTAAGACCTCCGATTTGTCACTTAAATATGTACAGCGTATAGATTAATTATAAAAGATAAACGGTTCCCTGTACCTATATTACATAAGTACGAAATAAATTAAAAGTTTTTACAATCATATATAGTAAAACAAGAAACAGCTGTTAAGCTGAGTATAAGTGTTCTGTGCTGTCAAGTGTCAAACAACAAACAAACCACAGAAACAAACATGAAAACATGAGCATGATCACAGAACACATTTATTCAGCATGATGACCACAGAACATATCGCACTTCCGAAATAGGGCCGGTTTTTTTATGGTTATAGGTACAGACGCCAGCACATCAAGCTTAGTACCTTGAACTTAATGCTTTAGCGAGAAAGTTGAAAATCTATTAAAGAAATTGATTGGGAAAAGACAGTTTCGGGTAGCTTGACCTGCTGGCGTCTGTACATAGTAGGTAACTAATGGTTGAGTTTTAGCTAAAAGTGTTTGCCAAAATGCCATTTCTTACATGAAAGATAACATGAATACATTCATGCTAACTCATTCATGTTTGATGTTTAGCTAAAAAGCCAAAATTCAACTATTAATTCCTATGTTTAACCATTAGCATAGGCGTATATGGGGGACTGTGCCGGCGCCGGTGCCGGGTGCGCCGGGTTTTCGTATTATCTTATTATAGAAGTTCCGGTAACGTGAGTTTTTTATGCATCCGATCCCTGATACAAGTACACCTTACAAGACCTAGTGTCATCCAAGGTTTTAGTATTCTAAACTTATTTGTTACATTTAAAAATTTTGTGTTTATTTGCATAATATGAGTTATTTTTGATATAAATAAATCCATAGCAGAATTTGGGTTAATCGCATTATAAATAGACGTAAAATCAAGATTATCACATGCCAACTTTATGGCCTCAAAATCAAGTTTAACTACTTGTCTTTTTAATTTTTTATTAACGTTTTTAATTTCAGCACAGCAAAGTATGGGTGCATGATCAGTAATAAGAGATTCAATTATAAACGTGGTTAATGGTATTTTGTCTTCAAGAATACATGATCAAGACAGCTATTAGCACGAGTTGCTGTGTTAAATGCTGGTAGAAATCCATTAAGGGATAGAAAATCAAGATAATCCGACAAGAAGCGATCAGAGCTGTTGGTAGTAATATTTATATTAAGGTCACCCACCACTATAATATTCCTGAAAGATGATAAACTGTCTATTATTTTTTGTAGGGACAATAAGAAGTTATTTATGGTTTTGAAACAGAAAGGGCGGTAAATTGCCAAAATGGCCACATCCTTGTCAATTTAAATAAGTACCTAAGCAGTTTGATCCTTGTTTCGAGTTCTTCAATAGAGGCTTTTATATTAGTTTTTACAAATACAACTACACCATCATTCTGGTTATAATGGGAAGGTGTAGACATACTTATCTAAATATCCGTCTAATACAGGGAGATTTTGAACGCACGACATCCAGCACTCAGAAAAAACTATAACGTCACAATCAAATTGTAATCTTTGCAGGAGGATAATATTAAGATTATCAAAGTTAGCATTAAGGCTACGAATATTTTGCGATAAGATTATTATGTAGCAGTTAGGTTGTTTCATAAAAGACGCGCAACATTCCGGTTCACAGCTAATCGATTCGGATATTGAAAAGTTATCAATGTCATACAATAAATCTTTATCGAATTTCAAGACTAAAACTCACAATGGTGTACAACATTACGAGTAATACGAGTTTGTAAATATTGTAAAATAGCTAAGCTGTATGAAACATTTTATTAAAGTTATTAGAATAGACATGTTATTAATCATGAATTATTGCGGAAAGTCTTTTAATATTAAGGTTTTTATTATGTATTATTATGATATGTGGGATAGTAAAATCCATAGTTTTCCGTAAGTGTGTGTTATAAGTAAACAGTGCATTGTGGGTACGTGTGTATGTTTGTTGTGTTGTGTAATTGTAAGTAATTTCGTGTATGATTATGTGTAAGTTAACCATATTACCTACATGCAAAATTATCAATATGTATTATATTTATAATTTTGATATAAAACTAGTGGTATTTTTAATGATAAAAACCAAAACTTATAACAAAAGGAAAAATGTACAATTAAATTAGTTGCTATTTTAACAAGAATGGAACAGTTTTTATAACAACTTGACCTCATTATAAGTTATATTTTCTTATTAATTAGTTTTTCAAGATGTTCTTCAGTTTTAATATGAATAGTTATTTTGACCAGTATCTTTCCATTAGAGGTCCAACAGTATTTTAGTTGATTGTTTTTAATATGGTTTCTCGATATAAATTGTAGTTTTCTTGCCTTCGGGGTAAGGTAGGTATTCAGTGATATGATACACGGGTGATGATCCCGCTGCTCCCAGGTTGGCACTGTTTAGTTTTATATCCATAGACTGGTTATAGGTTTTAACCGCCTTTAGCACGTTATTTTTCGAGGTATTATTGCATAATTCAATGAGTATAGAAGGGTGGTTATCCTTCTTTCCCGGTAAACGAAAGGCGTCTTTTATGCACGAGTTAGATACATTCGCATCAATAATTTGAAACAGGTTACCTAGGTATCTGTCTAGGTCACTCTTAGATTCATTTTGAATTTTCGGTAAGTTCCTTAATTTCAGAAAATTTATGTTAGAGATCCTTTGCATTTCCTCAATTTTTTCTTCCAATGACAAAAGAAGTGCCCGATGTTCCTTACACTCCCTTTCTAAGCGATCATTAGTAAGCTTCATATCATCATATTGTTTTGTAGTAAATGATATGGACTTATCTATCTCCTGGTTAGATTTCTCAATTTGCATTAGGGAATCTTCAATTTTTGTGAGTCTCGCATCAGTGTCCATTTTAAAGGATAAGAATTGAGTTTTTATTTCGTTCGCCCGTTCATATCTGGTATCCTCTCTCGTCTGTCTCACTAGGTACAGTCGCGACCAAAAGTCGATAAGCAAACTCACAAAGCAATAGCTTGGCGTTTAGTTTGACTTAAGACCTTCTATTTCCAAGAACATAACCATGCATAATTATTGTCGTCAACAACTGATTGTAGTTCATAATTTCAAAGTTATAACATGTGTAAAGATGACCTAGCGGTTAAGCGCGTGCAGATAGATGCGTGAATCAGTGAGCCGTGAGTTCAAGTAATGAGACAGAAATATAATATTCTTTATCTTGTTCGCTTGGTCACTCATTTCGTAAAGTTAGAAAGGTAGATCATAGAAAACTAAATAAATAATTTCGATTTCTGTGAGGTAGACAACAAAAAATCCTATGAACGGTTACAAAAAAACTTCTTTTATCTAGTAGGAATGTAACGTCACAATTCTCTTAAGTTTGTTAATTTTATAAATAAGTAAATAAAATGAATAAACATTTTTGTTACCATTCAGCAAGACTTTTTTATTTCAACCTTCCAACACCGAAAAGATAAATTAAAAATAGTTAAACAATAATACAATAACTAATATTTAACTTCTTATAAAAATAAATCATAAATGAACATAAACATCTAACAAGTTTTTGCTTAAAATAGTACAAATATATTATTATGGTTCCTAAGAAACAAAAACAGTCCCACATTGTGATTAAGATTCGAACTCAGACTGCTGTGACGAAGAACAGAATAAAAGTATACCGATGGGTCTTTATCACTTTATTTCTTATTATTAGATACTTAGTTGGGCAGAGCTTCGCCTCACACAAGTTATTTCTATCGAATTCCATATCCTGGCTAAGTACCCCGCCTTTTATACAATTTTAAAACGGAAATTAGGCTATGTCCATGACACAGATTAATAATACTTTATACCTGCTTGATCAAATAAATAAATAATCATCATGAAACACCTAAAATAATAAGTAATGATTTGTTTAAAGTTTACATTAACACTAGAAACTAATATTTAAATAATACAATGAATATTATAAATGAGTAGGCACTGTTATGATTTTAATAAGATAGTCAACTGAACAACTTATCCAACAGATGACCTAAATATTATAGATGATCAAACGAACTTCCAAGTGAAGTTCGATCGCTATTATATGAGTCGCTTCATTCGAAGATATAATTATTTACAATGTAGTCCCTTTATCCTACAGGCAACATCGCACGACTTTAAAGAGTATCTCAATTAACTAAAAAACACATCATTCGTTCGGTTCACTCGTTCCGCTGTTATTAGCGCCAAAGTTCTCATTATGTTTAGAGTGGAAATAAAGAACAAAACTTTTTCGTGGGTTATACCACAGTTCCGTATGTGGTTAATGGGTGGGAGGGATCTTATATCTTCGAATGAAGCGACTCATATAATAGCGATCGAACTTCACTTGGAAGTTCGTTTGATCATCTATTATATTTCGTCGCTTCATTCTTTGATATAATTATTTACAATGTAGATGTTCAGAGACAAAAGTTTTGTTCTGATGTGTGCAGGGTAAGTTTCCAAAATAATAACCAATCTTAAATTAAATAAAGTATATTTGTGATAATTATTAACAAAAAATATTGTATCCGTACAATGAAAACTAAATAAAATAAAAACGACTTCAGTAATAATTTAACTAATTATTATTGGTATGCCGCATTACGGCGTTTGCAAAATCACCTTCCCTTAATATTGGTCTATTATAGAAGCGAGCAAAAGACGTAGAAGTACTGGTCCAGCCAGCCGTCTTACAGATCGCGTCTTCACTGAGCCCCGCGGCGCGGGCAGTCGAGGAAGCAGCGTGACGCGTGCTATGCGCGGTAAACGTGCTCACGTCAATGCCACATTCAGCTAACAACTGTTTGATCCATCTACTGATAGATTGGGAACTTGCGGCTTTGTGGGGCTTTTTGTACGTCAATAATAATTTGTCTGCGTTCGAGGTCCTCATATTTTTTGTGACGAAAATATAATCTTTGAGGGCTGAAGCAGGGCATATGTTTATATTCTCATGGAAATATGGTAAGAATAAGATGGGTTGATCCCGGCCGGGGCCAGAAGTTTTAATTATATCAGTTATGGCTATCTTAACACCGGTCTGAGTAATAGAGATATTATCGATTTTGATGAGAGAAAGAGTTTGAACCCTATGTGCCGTACAGAGTGCTAGTAAAATTGTAAGTTTTTTGGTTATTTTTTCCATGTTCAGTTCTAAATTAGGGTAACAATTAGAAATGTAATTAAGAACCAACTGTGGGTCCCAAGTTGAGGTATATTTAGGGCGACTTGGGTTAAGTTTGTATGCTACTTTTAATAAACGTCTAATACATTCGTCTGAGCCTATATTATCGTTTAAGAAAAGCAACAATGCTGATCGGTGGCTGTTAAGAGAGCCATAAGAGCAACCAGAATTGAATTGTTGTGTTAGAAAAGACAGAACTAATGTTTTGGTACTTTCAAAAACCGGAATGTTATTGAGTGTACAAAATTCCCACCAAAGCTTCAAAGTGACACTGTACTGCTTGATGGTATTGTCTGACAGTGACGCGAGCATTAATTGAAGAGAATTTGATAGTGCACCGCGGTGTGTGAATGCCAACCGCAGAGCCTCGCGGCACCCAGGGTAAGTTTTGGATGCAGTGGATGGTGCTTCCTGAAAGCGGATTGGAGCAGATACTTATTTGGGTTCAGAAAAATTATTTTTGAATCGATAATACTATGCAAGAGGGGAAACCAAGGCTGAGATGGCCAGTATGGGAAAACTAAGATACCAGTAGCTTTGTCGTCTATGACTTTTCTTATGCATTTCAAAATTAATGAAAATGGTGGAAATGCGTAAAAGAACTTCGATTGCCAATTGATAGTAAATGCATCGATTGCGAAAGCATCTGGCTCTGGTTTCCAAGATGTAAATATTTCACATTTGGTGTTGTTGCGAGAGGCGAACAAATCGATTTCTGGACAGCCAAAACTATGTACTATTGACTGATAAGCTTCGTTACATAGTTCCCACTCCGTGTCGGGATTGATCTTTCTTGACTCAGCATCGGCAAAATTGTCTTTAGTATTGACATATGACGCGTATAACCAAATGTTCCGCCTCTCGCACCATTGCCAAATCGATCGGGATAAATTATTTAAATGCGGGAATTGGATACCGCCCTGGCGGTTAATATAACTGATTGCTGTGGTGTTATCTACCCGCAGTAATATAGCACAGTGATCCATTTCGGCAACAAAACTTTTTAATCCTAGTGATACTGCAAGAAGTTCCAAATAGTTAATATGGTATTCTAATTCCGCAAGCTTCCATCTCCCATTAACCTTTCTTCCGTCACAGACCGCTCCCCAACCTGTACGGGAAGCGTCCGTGAATATTTCTTTTTTATAATTTAGAGTTCGCATCAGACAAAATGTTGTTGAGATATAAGATTAATGAAGAAAGCTGGATCTTGGCTTCATAATTATCGTTATGTTTTAACAAAGCTAGAAATTTCTGGCGTTCTAAGATTTTTGTGTATGTGAATCCATACCTAGCTACAGGGCAAGCTGCAATTAGAATACCTATTAACTGTGCAAACTCACGTATTGTACATTTTGGAAGTTTTGAGAACTTCTGTACCGTTTGGGCAATATACATACGTTTTTCTGGCGGCAATGATATCGAAAAGTGTTTAGTATCATATACAAAACCTAAAAAAGTGCAAACTTGTGAAGGCGCTAAAACGCTCTTCTCATAGTTGACTACCAACCCTAGGCATTCCAAAAGTGATAGGGTTGTTCGTACATTATTTATACATTGTTCGATATCATCGCCAATACATAATACATCGTCGAGATATATAACCGATTTATGACCTTGTTTTCTCAGGTATGCAATGACCTCTCTCATTATTTTGGTAAAAACCCTGGGTGCCACAGATAAGCCGTAGGGTATAGCGGTAAACTCATAAGTACATAAATTATTTGAATTCGGAGCTTGGAAATTAAATCTTAAAAATTTTCGATCGTCATTACTTATTGGAATCAAAAGATAGGCCTCTTTTAGATCGATTTTAGCTATAAACCCGCCTTGAGGTATAAGTTTTAGAGCGGTCCTATAATCCTCCATTTTAAAGTGGGTTCTTGTAATGAATTTATTTAGGGATTTTAAATTTAATATGAACCGCTTTGTGCCATTTGGCTTAGGGGCTAAGAATATATTGGATATGTATTGGCCTTGAACTGGAATACATTGTGAAACAGCTCCCAATTCGATTAATTTATCAATTGCCTCAGCCATCTCCAGTCTTTCTTCCAAAGAGAAGTTAGACTTGGGGACAATATTTTGCGTCACTTCCTCACGAAAGGGTATAGAATACCCGTATTTTATCCAATCTAGAACGGTTTGGTTGTTTGTTATACGAGACCAACAATGAAAGAATAATTTAATTCTACCTGCGTGTACCTGTTCTACTGTGGCGGTGCACGGGGTCTGGGCTGGTTGTAGCCCTTCGGCTGATTCGAAGTCGGAGCAGGGTAAGTACGCCGGGGAGGAGCTGCTGGTCGCTGGCCCCTGTAGCCCTGATCTCCCCGCCCCCCCCCCCCCCCCCCCCTGTTCGACGGGTACCGAGGAGGTCCTGACCAGTTTCCCTGAGGGCGACTGACAGTTGATGGAACGTAAGCTGGTTTTTGACTCGCCAACGGTTTTCTTATTTGGGAACCTTGTCGTTCAATTGCCTTACTGGCTTTAATCTTTTCAGATAATGAGTAGCCGAATAATGTGTCATCTCGCTCAGAGTCTTGTATGACATGCAAAAAATTCTTTTCTAGACTGGGTGTAATCAATTTGATCCTATCCTTTGTTAGGGCGTAATGTAAATCCGTCAAGATGCGGCAGCCATCGCTCAAGTACTTTAAGGCTTGTATTTTATTATCGGAACACAACAAGGTCTCCATTGCTCTATTTATTGCCGAGGTACCCGTTCCGAGCTGTTGTCGGAAGCCGATAAACTTTTTATCTCGTCCTCTTACCACATCTGACACTGCGGCGGATATTTCGGCGTTTAGCTTAGGCGCCTGTAATAGCTTACAGTTGCTAGGAATTAAATAATCCTTTTCTTTGAAAAGACTTTCCTTTTGGTCTTTTGGTAGGCCTTTTTTTAAAAGCGGGTTCCATAAGTTAGCTAAACTGTCGTGTATTTCATTTCCAAAATCGGGGGCGTCGGATGTTGAAGCTCCCAAGGCAGAAAGAATTTCCGCATCAAGTGTAATTTCAGGGGTTATATTCTGAGCAGCCACCTCTGGTGAGACTGCGGTGTCTGTTAGTATCGATTGTTCCGGTTGGATTTCATCGAAACTAGTGGATGGATCTGGGATGCTAGCAGTCGGTTCTGCTTCATTTGGTTGAACGATATTAATCGTATCTAAAACAACGATTTTATTTTTAGAATAAATTTTGTGAAAATGAAACAAATATAAAATGTTAAAGAGGGTAGGTAATTTGTAATGCGAATTAATCGACATAGTAATATACAAAGGATTTTTATAGAAAAACTGTGCATTGTATTGTCCCGCAGACAATAGGTGGTAGGCAGCACGCATCTATCTAAGAATGCTTGTAATTTCCACCAATATGACCACCAAATATGATCCACAATTAGCCCGCAGCTAATTATGATATCGCGATTGACCCGCAGTCAATCTCGATTTAGTTGTAAACGTTAAGATTTTACGTAATGAAAAATGAAATTATTTATTTTTTAAAGAGGGTAGGTATAATATGTAATATAACTATTATCGTGTTATCATGATTATTTTCACTTGTAAAACTGTCAAATGTACAACATCACTGTATTTTTCGCAAACATTTCGTTAAGATACAACAATATTAATTAATGATAGGTAGGTAGGTACCTGTATTTTTCTCATCGTCTGACGAATCTATACAGCGTATTCGTCGGCGTTTTACTTTCTCTTCTTTCTCCAATATATCTATCCTAATCTTCCTAATCTTTTTTTCGTAGCGTTGTAATTTCTCCTGTGCGCTGCGCTTCGGCATTTTTGCGGCGCGTGCGCTCGTTGCCTCGCACGAAAAAGGAATGAGAACTTTGGCGCTAACAGCGGAACGAGTGAACCGAACGAATGATGTGTTTTTTAGTTAATTGAGATACTCTTTAAAGTCGTGCGATGTTGCCTGTAGGATAAAGGGACTACATTGTAAATAATTATATCAAAGAATGAAGCGACGAAATATAATTGGTATTTGTTAACACTCGGCCATCCTGCTCTTGCCGTGTCCCACGGCGATCCGAATCCACAGACTTATTTCCTCGATCAGCAAACTGTAAAGGAGAAAAAGAAAGAGCAGTATTCAGAGAAAAAGGGGTAAGTTCATCGGTAAATAAATTTTCTTAATTTTATAATGGCATTTTTCTAATAACAGGATTATTTGGGTAACATTAATGTATGATGTTGTTTTCATAGCGGTATGTATGCTGCAGTTTTCTTTTTCTTAAAGACTAGGTATATATTGTCATTGTCACAGAGACTTAACATTTTGTTGTATGAGTCATGCTGGCCACCTTTAACCACTTGGATAGGTTCCACGTTCAAGTCGATAAGTAACAATTAAAAATGTTTAGTAGAATACAAAGATGCCTAACTAAGGATGTTTAACCATGTCACACAGACTAACATTTAGTTATTTCAGTTTATCATGATGTTATTAGTCACACAGACTTATAGAATACGGCATGTCGGCATTTTTCCACAGGTTATTTATTAAAATCTGGTTCTTTTTTTTTTTGTCACACAGACTAATCATTTAATATTACATTTCATCACATAGACTAAGTAAATATTTATGTAAATCACTATTCTGTCACACAGACTGCACATATCTTTGAACATCCTCTTATGTCACACAGACTGCACATTTATGGATTATTTGTTTCTAGACTTGTCACACAGACTCACACAGACTCGTTGACTTAAGAGATATAGAAAACAATCTGAAATAATGTGTCACATAGACACGGTAGATAAATGTAAATAATATTCACTTATACTTTGTCACGAGCAAGAGAATAGAATAGCTTTCTTATAATAAACACAACATGACATTTTCTAATCCTGGATGCAATACTTAATGAAATGTTATTAATTTGAAACTTATTTGTTGCAGGCTATTTATGGCGTTTTGGACTGGGGACCACGGAATATTAAGTACGAGATTTAAATTTACAACTCTACGATGAATTATTATTGTATTAGTGTGTTTTGTTGGAAATAAAGGTTATCATTAATTTTGTGTTTATTAAATGAATTTAAAATCAGATAATTAAGATGTTGATCTACATACTTTTTTTTTTTTTATTGAAGAACTAACTTTCTAATAGGTCGATTAAATCATCCCTATCTACCTCACCATCGGTGGAAGAACTGTCTGTATTTGGTGCTACTGATTTATATGGCCTTAATGTCTCACCTCGAACTACCGCTGTAAATTTTTTATATCCTTTCATACCTTTAACTGTAGAAATAGTATATCGGTCTATATCGGTCTCGGCTTTACAAATTTGATAGGGACCTGTATAAAGACTTTTTAACTTCTGAGTAACTTTGGCGTCGGCAATTTTAGTGGCACCTCCCTTCCATAGAACAAGCTCCCCAATTGAATACTTGATGCATTTTTTATGAGTTTTATCGAATCTCATTTTCATTAAAGCCATGTTTTTGTCTATACGCTGTTTTGCTATATCCCTCCTATTTATTAAAGCCTGCTGTTGTGAATTATGGTCCTGATTTTCTCCCGTAGAAAAAGCTGGTAAGCGGAAGTTATCGTGACTAAACATAAGTTTAAATGGTGGAAAAGAAGTAGTGGTGTTAGGGGTGTTATTTATTCCCCAAACCACATCATTTAATTTATCATCCCATACATTTTCACTTTCAGACATAGTGTTAAGACCATTAATAATAGTACGATTTACACGTTCCACCTGTCCGTTAGATCTAGGGCTAGCTATTGCATTGAGGATATGTTTAAACTGACATTCTTCTGCAAATTGTTTAAAGTATCGACTCGTAAACGCTACACCCCTATCAGTAATCACGCGAATTGGATTTCCAAACTGCCATATAATTTCTTTTAAGTGTTTTATTGTTTCTATCGAACTACAGTTTTTAACGGCTCTTGCAAATACATACTTTGTAAATGAATCTATAACAACGAGAACATATGTGTTTCCTCTTCGGGTTCTAACAAATGGGCCTAAATGGTCAACATGAATAATATGCATAGGAATAGGGGCCTTTTCTATTGGATGCAGTTCACCATACGTCTTGCCATAATTTCCTTTACCATAAGCACATTGCAGGCACGAATTTACATATTTTCTAATAAAACGGGTCATTTTAGGAAACCAAAATTGTGCCTTAATAGTAGCCTCACATTTTTCGAAACCCGGATGTCCTATTTGGTCATGATACTTTTGCATCAAGCCGTATTTTGCTAATTTGGGTATTACAAACCGTTCGCCATGTAACGTTTTTCTAAAAAGTTTATTATCCTTAATGATATAATTATTTATAATGTCGGGATTATTTGTTAGACCTTTTAACTGTGAAATAATACTCTGTAAATTATTATCCTGCAACTGTAGTGTAATCAACCAATCCGCTTCATCAATCATATAAATTGGAGTGCTAACCGGATTCCTACTTAAGGCATCGACATGTTTCATCTTATTCCCCGGACGATACTCTATTTGCAAATCGTAATCTTGTATCGTAAGCCACCAACGAGCTATACGAGGTACAAGATCTTTTTTACTAAGGGTTGTGCGTAACGCAGCACAGTCAGTTACCACTTTAACTGGAACGCCTATTAAATAAATGCGGAAACGCTTTAAAGACTCAACTACAGCTAATGTTTCCAGTTCATAACTATGATAAAACTGTTCTTCTTTAGACGTATTGTCATTATTATTATTATCATTTATTCTACTAAAATATGCGATAGGTTTTAAGGAATCATCAAATTGCTTTTGTATAAGAATGCCGCCTAATCCTAGTTTGCTCGCATCAGTGTGTAGTTCAGTAGCAGCATTAACATCATATATTCCTAAAACTGGTCTCTCAATCAATTTATTTTTCAAGGTTTGAAATGCATTTTCTTGGTCTATTCCCCACTGCCATGTTACATTCTTTTTTGTGAGGCTGGTCAGTGGTAAGGCTATCTCTGCAAACCCTCGAATAAACTTTCGAAAGTAAGAAGTGAGTCCTATAAACTGTCTTATTTCGTGAACGTTTCGTGGGCGTTTATATTCCGAAACACAATTAATTTTAGCTAAACCTGGTCGTACAGTACCCGCGGAGATTTCATGCCCTAAATACGTAACGCTTGTTTTTAGAAAGCTACATTTTTTTAGATTCAATTTAAGATTGGCTTTTTGCAAAAGCATAAGGACTCGTTCTAATAATTGTATTCCTGCCTCTACCGTTACTGTAGGAAGCATGACATCATCTAAATAAGATGCTACGTCAGTGATGACTTCATTTAGAGCTACACGTATTACCCTGGAAAATACAGCCGGCGCATTGGCTAAACCAAATGGCATTTTCAAAAATTCAAACTGCCCCGACGGGGTGACAAATGCTGTTTTTGGTATAGAATCTTCTGAAATCTTAACCTAATAGTAACCTTGGGCAAGGTCAAGAGTTGTAAAATAGACTTTCCCAGATAATTTTGATACCTGATCCTCAATATGTGGCAGCGGATAACGATCCTTAATCGTTTGTAAATTTAATGCCCTGTAGTCAATGCATAATCTATAATCTCCTCCCTTTTTTTACAAGGATTACGGGACTAGAGTATTCGGACATTGACTCACGGATTATACCCGCTTCTAAAAGATCTTTTACTTTTTCATTTAGTACGAGGTGTTCCTTATAAGGCATCCTATATGGCTTACAGTGAACTGGTTTGTCTGTAGTAGTTCTAATACTCATTTCAAGCAAATCCGTGCAGCCTAAATCTTTTGTATCTTTTGCGAAAATATTACTAAATCTATTTAAAAGACTCGCTAGTCTATCTGAATGTTCACTATTTAATTGCCCAATATCAACTGCTCCTAATTCTAACAGTGTGGGCTCCTTATTCGCATTATTATTATCAAGCGACGTACTTACGGTTAAAACATTATTTGGAGCGGTAAGCGTTTTTTCTGTTACAATATTTACTAATTCAGCTCGAGCAATTAATTTATGTGCCGGCCAAGAGATATCATAATCACTCATATTTATGACCTTTAAACGACCTTCAATACAGACAATTGCTCCAGGGATGATATAACACATTTTGCCTAATAGTACATATACTGATTTTGTAAGAAAAGCTAAATCGCCATCGTTTGTATCTATGTCAACAAATACGTTTACGAAACAAGCGCACTGTTTCGGTATAGTAGTCTCACATTTTAAACAAACACTATATCGATCTTTAAAACAAAAGTCCTGAATACATGTTATTTGGGAATCGTAAACAAAATTATTTGTTTCTATAAACCTGGCAGAGTTTAACGTTGTTAACAAGCTAATTCCGGGTTGATTAATCATTGTTTGACCAATAAGTAAATCTATCTCGCTTAAAATATTATCAGTAATTTCGACATAACCTCTTAGACACACATCATCTACACACACTTCTACAAAAGATTTGCCTAGGGATTTTGTTTGAGCACCTCCAAAACCCGTCATCACTATAGAAGATGGCTCAATTCTGAGATCCAATTGTCTGACCTTTGCCAAAGTTAAAATATTTATTTTGCTGCCTGTGTCAATATAAGCTATTAACTTTAAATTTTGAATGAAGACGGGGCGTTTATAAATGCTTCCAACACTACTGTCTATTGTATAAAGTACATTACTTACTTGATGTGTCTGGAAACGCGGCTGCGATGAACTCGGTGTGACCGCGAACCAGCATGATGCCGTAGTATGCCCCATCCGTTGACAGGTGTCACAGCGCTGCTGCATCCTGCACTCACGAGCTTCATGGCCAATTCTTCTACAGATGTAACAACGATGCGTTCCAGTTGTTGATGATTTTCCATCGCCTACACCTCTTCTCCAGGTTGACTTCCGCATAGGCATAGCTGATGATTCAAATCGCTTATAATTCTCTAATGATGACAGGAAACCGTGGTACAGTTGTTCAGGTTCCGTACACTGGTATGCTTGTGCGTTTGCTTGTATTTCCCTTGGAAGACCACGAATGATGCATGATATGGCATGTTCTCCTCCGATATGACATTTCTTAAGGAGTGATAGCTTATCATGGAAGTACTTCGTCATTGTTTCATTTCCTGTTTTGGTTCTTGCGAGCATATTTTCAAGGCGATCTACGAAGTCTATGGATCGGGGAAAAGCGGTTGTTAAAGTTTCCTTCCACGCCTCAAACGATAGGTCATAATCTTCTAAATCGTCATACCAACGTCGTGCAGAACCACGTAGTCGCAATTGCATTATAAATTGACGATCCGTGGAATCCCATCCGTACACATCACCCAGTTGATCGATCTTATGGAGCCATGTAGCCACGTTGCTAGTATTGTCCTCAGGCCGGAACTTGGGAATAACTTCAGCATCGACATTAGTGATTCTGCGTCGTTTTGAAGATGGTTCTGCGTCCGTATTTAGAGAAAAAATATTATTTTCTTCACCATCGGATATTGACGACGACAAGGATGGTCGGCGCTTCACGCCTAATCCAGCAGCGTAGGGTCCAGCCATTTCGATCACAATCCCACTTCTGAGATGTGACGAAGAACAGAATAAAAGTATACCGATGGGTCTTTATCACTTTATTTCTTATTATTAGATACTTAGTTGGGCAGAGCTTCGCCTCACACAAGTTATTTCTATCGAATTCCATATCCTGGCTAAGTACCCCGCCTTTTATACAATTTTAAAACGGAAATTAGGCTATGTCCATGACACAGATTAATAATACTTTATACCTGCTTGATCAAATAAATAAATAATCATCATGAAACACCTAAAATAATAAGTAATGATTTGTTTAAAGTTTACATTAACACTAGAAACTAATATTTAAATAATACAATGAATATTATAAATGAGTAGGCACTTTTATGATTTTAATAAGATAGTCAACTGAACAACTTATCCAACAGATGACCTAAATATTATTGGTATTTGTTAACACTTCATTGATCGTGAAACCATTGCTTAGTTATGTTTATGCGAATTTTAACAATGCAATGGTAAGAACAGGTCGCCACTATGACGAGTATTCTAAATGCAACAGAAATATAATGTTATTTCGCGTAGTACGACGACATGCAACAATTCATTAGTGTGTGTTATCTGCGGAATGTTGAGTGAGATATCGCTCATACACGCACACGTACTGGTTCGTGCTCGCACAGTTCATAGCAATGTAACCCTTACGCACGCTTATGGACTTTTGAGCGTTTACTGTACATCGAGTTTTGAGTTAACTCCTAAAGCCATTAGAATACCCCGTACGTAATGCAATGTACATAAAAAATTACTGCTATTTCTATAGAAATGGCCAAAATAAAACCTAGCCGAGGCAGGATGCCAAAAATTTCTAAGCTCGCTCTAGTATTCTACGATGTTAGAGTTACTTAAAAACATTTCTGCATAAGCCTACAAAGTACTCTTTATTCTGTCAGAACGGTCAGAAGAATACCTAAGCTTTGCGTGACGGGGTGCTAAAAATTTTCGAGCTCGCTCTTGTATCCTGCATTTTCCTAATTCTCTAACGTTCAAAAGAAAAATTCAACATATCCGAGAAGGGGTCTAAAATTTTTCGACCTTGCATCATGCATTCGCCCTATTCTGCATAAGTTGAGAAAGACCTCTTATTAAACTAGGTATATCAATGCACAGGAATAAAGACTAAGCACTTTAGCTCTACTTCTCTTCTTGAGTATTGTAGGGGCGCAACAGAAATCTCGCCCAGAGCGCCGGTAGGGCTGAAACCGGCACTGATGTTTGGGACTTTATTATCTTTAAACTGGGCTCCAAACCTTCTTAGGTTTATCTAATACTAGTCTGGTAATAATCAATCAAAATAAACACATTCATGTTCCGAAAATTGATGTTCAAAATATAGAATTTCTATAAAAAATATAGAATTTGTTTTAGTGCATACGCTCAGCGTCACATACTACTTATACCTTGTGGCCAGTTGTGTGTGGCTGTAATACCTACTTTAGATAAATTCGTGCCACACGAATTTATCTAAAGTTTCAGTTTTCAGTTCATTGTTCAAACATGACGGTATGTTACAGCAACAAGGTTTGTATCTTGTCGCTGTAAGTAGAAGTGTAAAGCTATTTATGAATATTGTGATGCTAATCTGGCAAACCTTATGTAATCTGGCAACTTTCCGGGAATATTGGAAACTTTCCTGGTAAGTTTCGGAAACATTCGGCAACTTTCATCCTTAGCTGAACGGTAGGTTAGGTTAGGTTAAAACTGTGACCACATAATGTAAGAGCCGAGCGAGCGAAGCGAGCAGCCGCGGCAGCGGCCGGTGAGTGCCAGGGTCTGAATGCAATCGTTTACCTACACCTAGTTCTAGGGTGAATATTCGAGCGTTTTAACCGCCGTCATTACCTTCCGTCAAAAGTTGATATATTTAATGAAATATTTCAGCAATTCCTGATTCTGGTCCTTAAGCAGATTCTGGGAATTGATGAAATATTTCATTAACGATATTCTCCTTCATCAACTTTTGGCGGAAGGTAATGACGGCGGTTAAAACGCTCGAATATTCACCCTCTAGCCGGCTAAAATTAGGTGTAGCTGCACTTCGGGTTTTAGCCGTAACAGATACTGATAATTTTCGTATGTTTTCTTCAAGAATGGCGCCGATTCCCTTGTTGACAAACTAAAGTTTAGACATGATTAAAAAGTTGCCTACTAACAATATGTCAATTTACGTCAGGCGCTGACTAATATTTAGTCCTTTTCTTAGTGAAATAGAAAGAAAAAAAAACCCTGAACTTAAATATAGTTTTGAGCTTTTTTTAACTTAAATTTTGATGATGGTTGCAATATAGGGGATTATTTAAGGGGGCGAAAAATCGATCTAGCTAGGTCTCATATCTGGGAAAATTCGTTTTCTCTATTTTCATCAGGGCAGAGCTCGATGTACAGACGCCAGCACATCAAGCTAATACAATCTGTCAGATTTCTTTAATAGATTTTCGACTTTATTGCTAAGGCATTAGGTTCAAGGTTGATTGGGAAAATCTGACAGTTTCGGGTAGGTTGACCTGCTGGCGTCTGTACCTACTTATTATTTTAATAAAATAAAAATATATTTCACTGTCTTTTTTATTTTGACGCTGATAATTAAAACTATTTACAAAATGTACAGACGCCAGCACATCAAGCTACTACAGTCTGTATTTCTTTAATAGATTTTCAACTTTATTACTTAATCATTAGGTTCAAGGTTGATTGGGAAAATTTCACAGTTCCAGGTACTAGATTTTAAATTATTATTGTTTTTGTTTCATATTTACAAACATTTTTGGAGCATTTCAGTAGCATCATGTCGATAACGTCTAAAGCTACGGTTTCCTAGAAGAGCGGTGGCCGCACTTAACGGCCGCAGTGACGGCTGTCATGAAAATGATGGTAGCGATAAAGATATAAATCGTTAGGTTCACCCTACCCCGCGTCAAGATAGTCGCATTTCTGTTTCGTTTAGACACCTTTGACACGCAAATGACGTAGTGACTTCACTTGATTATCATGGAAACGCTGTTTTATAATGTGAGCTCACTCTTCTCAGTATGGACACTTTTTCTTGTGACTATGTACGGTGAAGGCAAATCTAGCGATTTAAACCTTTGGGAGGCGGGGCTTGACTTATGTCAAATACTAGTGAAAATGACAGATTTTCATGACGGCCGTTGCAGCCGCTTTCCTAGGAAACAAAAGCTTAAAGCTAAGGTTTAGTCGGCCGTCATGAAAATCTGTCATTTTCGAACCCCGCCCTCCAAAGATTTAAATCACTAGATTTGCCCTCATCGTACTTAGTCACGCGAAATAGTATGTAACGCCTCGTCATGTGTTCCGCCAACGCCAAGCCAACGCCAAGCCAAAGCCAAGCCAACGCCAAGCCAATGCCAAGCCAATGCCACTTTACGACAATTTGGAGCAGAAATTGTCAGCCAAGCCAGCGAGTGACCGTTAGTGATGTCACATCCGGCCGCCGAAGTGTATAAGTACTCGGACCGCTCATTTGGTGGGAACATTTTGCTGCCGTACATAAGATAAGTGGAAACTCTGTTCAACTGTATAAAAATATCAATAAATAATTGTGATTATTCGTCAAGTGTGAAGTCTATTACTGCGTTCCCGTTTCATTCAGAAGTGGGATATAAAGCGAAATCGCCCTACTGCATCTGTTGGTCGTGGAATCCGTCCGCCTGGCTGGAGTGAAGAAGAGCAAGACCATATTAGTGAAGATGAAGAATTCCCGCATCCACCCGCTAGAAATCTACTCAAAAGTTTGCTAGAAAATGAAGTGGGTAGGGCGATACACAAACTCTACGACGATATTTTACCGCTCAACTACTTCAAAGGTCATCGTGCAGCGTCCCTTATCCCGGAGTTTGACTCCGAGGGAGAAGATTGCACAGTGTTGGTATGGTTGGAAGAAAATTGACCAGCTGGGAGGCAGGCTGGAGCGACAAAGTAAAATCATTTCACCTTCAAGATAAACTCCGTGGTCAAGCACGTAAATGGTACAACAGACTCGATGAATATAACTTTTCCTGGGACGAATGGAAATGCATGCTAGCAAGAGCATTTCCCAAACATCGTGACTTCAGTGCTTTGTTAGACGAAATGATGAACCGGAAGAAGCTCCCGAACGAAACAATGACTAAATATTACCAGGATAAAATCGCCATGTGCTTTCGTTGTACCTGTCTGACACTGCTAGTGTTTCGTGTATAATCAGAGGATTACCTCCTTCATTACAACCAAACGCACGAGCTTTCCAATGCCAGCATCCAGATGAGCTGTACCCTCGACGATTATCGCTCACCAACATTCGAAGCACGTGACAAGCCGAAAAAGGACGCTAGACAGCTGCCGAATCAGGATAAGAAAGTGAACCCTGAGACCGACCCCTGTCCGCGTTGTAAGAAGACTGGTCACATCCTACGGAATTGCTAATTACCTGATCAACGCATTTGTTTCAAGTGTGGTGTGCAAGGTCATATTGTCACCCGCTGCCCTGGCTCTTCAACTACACATGCCAAGATGTCTGCCGAATCGAACAGCAACGTCAAGGAAGTTAAGCTAGTGCAAAATTACAATGAAATTTACAAGAAGGTCGTGAAGCCACGTTACTCCGAGGTGGTGAGGGCCTCATGAAGGTTATCAACATCGGAACCAAGGACATCGAGTGGGAAGCCGGCCAGATCCTCGCAGACCAGATAGCTGCAACGAATCGGTGACCCAAACAAGCCGGGTTCAATCCATTATTGTCTTACATGCCCACTATTTTGCCAAATTATTCAGTCACTAGTTCCTCTAATCCATGTGACCTTACAGTCCTGTCTGCCTCGGTCTTAACAATTAATAAAATGAGTGATAGTACAGGCGGGGTACCTATATCCGAAATCAGTATGGAGAGTTTAAATGAAAACGAACGTGATAGTTTAATACATTTATTTTTACAATATAAATACACCTTTGCCATTGGCACAAAAGATCTCGGTTGCACCAATTTGCTACATATAAAAATAAAACTTACCACCCAGCAGCCAATGTATCGTCAATCTTATAGGTTATTGCACACTGAACAACAAATAGTTAATTCTAAAGTTCGTAAATTACTTAATGCCGGTATTATTAAAGAATCCAAATCCGATTATGCCTCTCTAGTTATCTTGGTAAAGAAAAAGTACGGTGATAGTCGGTTATGTGTGGATTATCGTGCCCTTAACTCGGTCACTACTCGTATAAAAGACAGATTTCCGTTGCCGAACATCGACGATCAGGTTTTAAAGTGTAAGGTTTAATTTATTTTTAAACGATTTTGTAAAGATTTCAGTAACTCATATATAACTATTGGAAGAGTCAATTTATTTTTAAATAATCTTATAACGATTTTAGTTGCTAATTTGACTATTTGCGTCATTTGGGGGGAGGGGAATAAGCTCGGTTGCGAAAAAGGTTGGCAGTGGATTCATTCTGGCGGCGGCAGCCGAGTTGTGTGGGTCAAGATAAATGTGTACATGATATAGTGGTGTGTTAGAGTAGTTAAGGAGAAATAAAGTGTTTATTAAGGAAAATACAGTGTGTGTTTAAAAAGTATTGTTGAAGTTTGATTTGGAGTTTGCCGTTTATAATTCAGAAGTGGGATCACCGGCGTAAAAACTGCGAAAGATGGACGTATCTAAAGGCCGTGATGATGATCACCGGCGCTTGGTAACGCCTAATCGTGAGCAGAGTGCTGTGCCGCGCTCACGCAGCCATAGCCGCTCCAGTGGACTTCGTCGCAGCGGCAACCAATCCCTGGGCGAGCGTGAACACGAGTTGGAGCGTGAGCTACAGCGACTTCGCCACATGGAGCAATTGCTTCAAAAGGAGCGAGATGCAGAACGACGCATGAGGCGTAGCGAGCAACGGCCGCGAACGCCTCGCCGTGGGACACATGTCGATTCCGAGCACCACGGCCGGCGCTTGGACTCCGAGCAGCGCGGACGGCGCTTGGACTCCGAGCAGCGCGGACGGCGCTTGGACTCCGAGCAGCGCGGACGGCGCTTGGACTCCGAGCAGCGCGGACGGCGCTTGGACTCCGAGCAGCGCGGACGGCGCTTGGACTCCGAGCAGCGCGGACGGCGCTTGGACTCCGAGCAGCGCGGCCGGCGCTTGGACTCCGAGCAGCGCAACCGGCGCTTGGACTCCGAGCAGCGCGGACGGCGCTTGGACTCCGAGCAGCGCGGACGGCGCTTGGACTCCGAGCAGCGCGGACGGCGCTTGGACTCCGAGCAGCGCGGACGGCGCTTGGACTCCGAGCAGCGCGGACGGCGCTTGGACTCCGAGCAGCGCGGACGGCGCTTGGACTCCAAGCAGAGCGGTCGGCGTTTGGGATCCAAAGGACGCGGACAGCGCGCGGGCTCCAAACATCGTGGGCAGAGTGGTGACCGCGAGCGAGACCGGTCTCCAAGGTACAACGACGGCACCGGACGACGATCAAGGTCATGTAGCCCATCCTTTTCTACTAGAGACATTTATAAAATAATCCAATCATTTAAAAACGATAAATCGTCACAGCGGTCTGAACGAAGCGCACATTCGAGCAATAAACTTGATTATAAGAATATTTTACCAGAATTTGATCCTTCCACGAAAAATCAACGAATGGACGTTTGGCTTAAAAAGGTTAACGAATGTGCCTCCGTTTACGGCTGGAACGATAAGACCACGATCCATTTTTCAATGCAGAAACTGCAAGGACTGGCCAAAACTTGGTATCAGAGTTTAACTACCATTCTGTATTCATGGGCAGAGTGGCAAGAGAAACTGCTCAAAGCTTTCCCATGCGAACAGAATTATGGCCAGTCCTTGGAGGACATGTTAAAACGAAGAAGTAGGTTTAGTGAACCAATCGAAAATTATTTTTATGAAAAACTTGCCCTTCTAAACCAATGCGAGATCAGTGGCAAACGTGCAGTCGACTGTATAATCCATGGCCTTACAGACAGGACAGTTAAATCTAGTGCTCTAGCTCTGCGATGTTCAGAACCTGACCAACTTTTACAATTTTTATTGAGTAATAAAGATAATATTAATCAGACTACATTTAGAAACAAAAACCCCGATCACTCTAGTTCGATTGACAATAATCAACAAAATAAAATTACTAATAGGACTGGCAGTAATGCTTCATTGTTTTGTTATAATTGTAAAGAGAAAGGCCACCCTTACTTAAAGTGTCCCAAACCTTTAGTGAAATGTAACACGTGTTACAAAGTAGGACACAAAACTGAAAATTGCCTATCAAAACAGGAAAGTCAATCTACAAAGCCTAATGTGTCAAAAACGATGTGCATATCGAGTTCGAATCCGAACGATAAATACATAAAAAGTGTGATAATTAACAAAATTTCACTAGAAGCGTTTATAGACTTCGGTAGTGAAGTGACATTGATAGGAGAGACTAGTTTCAACAAAATAGGAGTACCACATGACGGGGTACCATCATTAATGAAGGGTTTTGGAGATGGATTAGTTCAGTCATTAGGCTCGGTGTCTTTGAATTTATCGATAGATGCCGTAAATGCTGTGGTGACATGCAGGGTAGTCAGAGATTGTATGCTTGACAGATCAATGCTCATTGGGCAAACGTTTACGGAGCAACCACATATTGTAGTCTTTAAAGATGCAACTAAGTTGCAGTTCCTTGATATTACTACTGAGGTGCCATCGTATTGCAATGCTGATGACCAAGTGCCTCTAGAGCAAGTTATCTTAACAGGGCATAGTAGGTTGTATGGTGTTGCAAGCGTAAGGGCTACAATAGAATCTAAATTTCATGGCAACATTCTACTGGATACGAAGGTCGTAGGGAAACCTAGTGAACAATATGTTGTGCTTGGAGGTATCTATGAGGTTAAGAACGGCATTCTGTTTGCAATGATTAGTCCTTGTTCCATTCCATGTTTACTGCAAAAATATTCGGTATTTTCTCGAGCTCAGAAGGTAGATGTTGTTGATAGGGTAACACCTTTATGCAATACAGTCAAAGCCACTAGACATCGTTGTGTTAGAAGGATTGAAGAACATCAAATAAAGTGTGGAGACTCAGCGTCTCGTTCAGATCAAATAAAACTTTTCAAGTTGCTTCAGCGTTACGAACATTGTTTCGCTTTTGATTTAAAAGAATTAGGGTGCACTGAAGTCGCAGAAATGCAGATTGAACTGAACAGCGATCGACCGGTTGTATATAGGCCCTATCGACTTTCGCATCATGAACGAGAACAAGTTCGTGGAATGATAGACGAGATGTTAGACGCGGGTGTCATTAGAGAATCAGTATCGGATTACGCTAGTCCTATTATTTTAGTCCGTAAGAAAGACGGCAAAGTACGTATGTGTATCGATTACAGGATGCTCAACTCTGTAACAGTGAAAGAACGATATCCAATACCGATTATTGAAGATGAGATATCCCGTCTATCAGGTCAGGCTTGGTTTGTTACACTTGATCTTCTGTCCGGATACTATCAAGTTCCAATTGCCGAGAAACATAAGCACCTGACCGCGTTTGTCACACCGGACGGACATTACGAGTTTAACCGTGTGCCGTTTGGCTTGGCAAACGCGCCGGCCGTTTTTCAGAGGTTGATGAATCGCGTTTTAGGTGCAGCAAGATTTGATAAAGCAACCGTGTATATAGATGATTTGTTGATCTATGGTAGAGATCCCGATGAAGTGCTGATGAGGCTCGAAGATGTATTAAAACTTTTAGATGATGCTAACCTTAAACTAAATTTGACAAAATGTAGTTTTTTACAAAATAAAATTGACTATTTAGGATACGAGATCAGTAGTTCAGGAATGCGCCCCTGTGAAGGGAAAATTCAATCCGTATCCAACTTTCCTAGGCCTAAAAATGTACATGCGGTCCGTCAGTTCCTCGGCTTGGTTAGCTATTTCCGAAAATTCATTCATGGTTTTGCTGAGTTGGCGTCCGCTCTTACAAAGTTGCTAAAAAAGGACGCTAAATGGGAATGGGGAACTGATCAGGAAACAGGTTTTGAAGTTCTTAAAGATAAATTAATTAATAGACCGGTTCTGGCCATTTATAGTCATTCTGCTGAAACCGAGCTCCATACAGACGCCAGTAGGATTGGTATAGGTGCAATCTTGTTACAGCGTCCAGCTGATGGGGAGTCTTTAAGACCAGTTGCGTACTACAGTCGGCAAACATCTCCTGAAGAAAGGAACTTCCACTCTTATGAACTTGAGACGCTAGCAGTGGTTTGTGCTCTCAGAAAGTTTAGAGTTTTCTTAATTGGTAAGGAGTTCAAGATTGTTACCGATTGTAGTGCGCTCCGTTCGACATTTCAAAAGCGAGATCTTATACCCCGTATTGCGCGATGGTGGTTAAATCTACAAGAATTTGATTGCAGCATAGAATATCGGGCTGGTGTGAAAATGGCACATGCAGATGCATTATCACGGAATCCAGTAGAGGAAACTAGTTTGCCAGGTGTTGATCAATGTTCTTCTGTATTGACTATCAGTGATGAGGATTGGCTCCTTACCTTACAGTTAGGCGACACAGAGTTGGTTAGAATTCGTGACATTGTTAACAGTGATCTAGACTCGAAGGGACTCGAATATATTAAGGAAAATTATGTCATATAGGATAATAAGCTATACAGGTATTTAGACGGGGATAAAACTAATAGGAGATGGGTTGTTCCTAAGGGTGCGAGGTGGCAGGTGTGCAGGATGAACCATGATGATATAGGGCATGTTGGTTATGAAAAGACACTAGAGCGTATAAAGAGACGGTATTGGTTTTCTAAAATGTCGCGTTTCATAAAGAAGTACGTAGGGTCGTGTATCGAATGCGCGTATGCGAAGAACAATACAACTACTCGCGAGGGATTGCTACATCCCATTATCAAAGTGGCAACGCCATTCCATACAGTGCACATCGATCACCTCGGACCATTTGTGAGGTCCAAGCGGAGCAATACGCACATATTAGTTGTTGTTGACTCGTTTACCAAATTTGTGTTCATAAAAGCAGTCCGAAATACTAAAACCTTAAATGTAATTAAAGTGTTAGAGGATATATTCGACACTTTTAGGTCCCCAGATAGAATAGTGAGTGATCGAGGTAGTTGTTTTACTGCGCATTCTTTTAAAAGATTCTGTTTAAATAGGGGGATCAAACATATTTTAAATGCTGTAGCAAGCCCCAGATCCAACGGACAGGTCGAAAGGTACAATCGCACCATAATAGATTCTCTCACAGCTCAAAATCTCAAAGACGACGAGAAAAATTGGGACAATAAGTTAGGAAAGATACAATGGGGCCTTAATAATACCATACAAAAAACAATAGGTAGAGCTCCAGCCGAAGTAATGTTCGGATTGACAATGAGTAGCGAGAATAATCCAGTGTTAAATGAGGTAGCAGAATTAAACCGGAAGGCTTGTGATATATCCTCGGTTCGAGATGAAGTTAAAAGTAGAATCGATAAAGAGCAAGAGAAACAAAAACAATATTATGACAAGGGCCGAAAACCGGCACGTATTTACAATAAAGCGGATTTAGTAAAAATTACCAAAACGAATTTTCAAAATAATGGCAAGAGCTCTAAACTTCTTCCTACATATGAAGGCCCATTTAGAGTTGTTAAAGTATTAGGAAATGACCGCTATAAAGTTGCTCCTATCCCTGGGTTTGAGGGTATGAGAAATAAGCGAAAGACTACTGTAGCCTCGGACAGGATGCAGCCATGGATACACATTGTATCCTTGGAACTTGATGATGATAAGGATGATAGAGATACGATGCACGATGCAAGTGACGATGATACGCAGAGCTTAACTGAGATAGATGTTAGTTCCAAATAGAGTTCCATAAAAAAATGCCATGACGATTATTACTGATTTGTACTACGTAAAATAATGATTGTTTTAGGTACAGGCGCGAGAATAGATGGGTTCGCAGCTTGATCTTAGTCTTCCAGTTATTAATTGGGAAGTGATCAAGAGCGAGAATGGATGGGTTCGCTACTTGATGCTTCAGTTAACTTATGATTTTTGATTGGCTTATTACAGGTCAAGAGCGAGAATGGATGGGTTCGCTACTTGATGCTTCAGTTAACTTATGATTTTTGATTGGCTTATTACAGGTCAAGAGCGAGAATGGATGGGTTCGCTACTTGACGTTATGATTAATTTTTGTTCTAATTGTATCACTATGTAGGTCAGGAGCGAGAATGGATGGGTTCGCTACTTGACATAGTGGTACCTAGTTGTCCTCGAGAATGGATGGGTTCGAGGATAACTAGGATATAACAGATATATTTAATTGTTTTTGATATTTATGTATAAGATCTATATGACTATTTTATATATGAGTATGAATTGTAATACAGAATGAGTCTACTGGCCGCGTGTAAGGTTTCCAATGATGGCGTGTATGGGGTCATACACGTTATCAGGATGGTCGAGTGTAAGGTTTAATTTATTTTTAAACGATTTTGTAAAGATTTCAGTAACTCATATTTAACTATTGGAAGAGTCAATTTATTTTTAAATAATCTTATAACGATTTTAGTTGCTAATTTGACTATTTGCGTCATTTGGGGGGAGGGGAATAAGCTCGGTTGCGAAAAAGGTTGGCAGTGGATTCATTCTGGCGGCGGCAGCCGAGTTGTGTGGGTCAAGATAAATGTGTATATGATATAGTGGTGTGTTAGAGTAGTTAAGGAGAAATAAAGTGTTTATTAAGGAAAATACAGTGTGTGTTTAAAAAGTATTGTTGAAGTTTGATTTGGAGTTTGCCGTTTATAAAAGTTAGTCGGTAAGAAATATTTTACGAGCCTCGATATGGCTAAAGTTATCATCAACTACAAATTGCACACGAAGACACTCTCAAAACTGCATTTATAACACCTCAGGGCCATTATGAGTACTTGCGCATTCCGTTTGGTTTAGCAAATGCTCCCCCAGTTTTCATGCGAATGATTAGTATAATTGTCGATTCCATTCGTTCCCAAACGTCACAAACAGACAGTTCAACTAGCGAAATTTTGGCATTCATAGATGATTTATTACTACTACCCTCGGATGATTTTAATTCTGGTATAAAAATGTTAGAATCTGTGTTGCAAAAGTTTGAATCTGAAAATCTAAAATTGAACATGGGAAAGTGTTCTTTTTTTTACAAGAGAAAGTGACTTATTTAGGACATGAAATTTCTCATGAAGGTGTGCAATCGGCAGAACCAAAATTAATTGCAGTCTCGCATTTTCCTGTACCGAGGAATGTACATGAGGTACGTTAATTTATAGGCCTATGTAGTTACTTTCGAAAATTTATATATAAATTCGCGGTTATAGGTCGCCCTTTAACAGAATTGACTAAGAAAAATGTACCGTGGGTATGGAGTGATAAACAGGTCGATAGTTTTAACGAGTTAAAAAAATGTTTATGCTCTAAGCCAGTGTTAGCTTTGTAAGACCCTACGTCAAACATAGAAATTCACAGCGATGCATGCAAATTAGGAATAGCAGGAATTTTATTACCGTAAAATGCTGCAACTTTGCCAAGTAAGCCCAATTTTGCCTATTTCGTTTCCATGACGATATTTCGCGTTTGCTTAGTTTTTTCTTGTTTTCTACCATTTTGTAGGAACATTACATTATTAGGGCAACATATTTTTATTTTTTTACAATGGTAACTACATTATTACTCTGTCAGTGGTGCGACAAAAACCGATGCGTGTGGGTGGAATTTTTTAGTGTCCTGTAACTTTTGCCGTCTCAGCCAGAAAAAAGGTGTTCTCGAGCAGAAATAACGTCACAAGGTAAGAAAATACTGTCTATTTTCCGTATTGTTTGATATTTTTATGAAAAGGACATAATTTCATCACAGTAACTTAGTAGGCAATGTTGTGCACTGTTTTGGAAACTTAGCAACACAACTTTGCATAGGTCTAGGGTTGTCGCTAGTCGGATTTTATGAATCATATATTTTTTAATATGATTTCATTCAATCTATATTTATTTACTGCTATGCAAAGGCCTCCCCGACGTTTAAACAGAATACAAATCATTAATGATTTCTTGACTGACGTGATTTTAACAAAGCGTATCTAAGTAACTTCTTAGTAGCAGCCCGGAGTCTAGAATTGTGCCCGGTATATGGCAATACGGTACCGACTTACTGGCACGACCCCTCTGTTAAGCGTGCAGCGACTAAGAAAGTGGCAATAGGCTCGCCCTCTATTACATGAGACTTACATAACTGGTGGAATGTGGGTGTACTATGCACCTCTGCCTAACCCTTCGGGGAATACAGGCGTGATTTTGGATTGTGTGTTGTATTTAAGTAAGTCTTCATTTTGTTGCAGTTATATGAAAAATGGGAAACAACAAAAAGAGAAGCAGGAGAAAACCAGGAGCCCGTGGTTATGCTGATTACTCAGAGGAAATGTTAGAAGTTGCTGCAGATCTCGTGCGAAATAAAGTTATTTCATCTTACGAAGCTGAAAAGCAGTTTGGGATTCCGCGTCGGACCATTGTCAACAAATCCAAAAATGTACATAACAAACCATTTGGTCGACCTACAGAGTTGTCAACTGAGGAAGAAGCCCACATCGCAGACGTAGTAAATCTTTCAGCTGAATTTGGCTGTCCTCTCACTATCTTAGATTTACGTATTGTAGTATACAATTACATAGCAAAAAGCGGAAAAGATTATCTATTTAAAGGAAAAATGCCAGGTGAACGCTGGGCCCGTGCTTTCTTACAACGACACGTGTTTTCGCAAAGGGCAACACAAAATATAAAAAGAAGTCGTGCTGCGAAAACAGTTGAGGAAATGAATGAATATTACAAGAATCTTGAAAATTCTCTTAAAGATGTTCCCGCCAGCAATATTCTCAATTTCGATGAAACAAATTTAAGCGACGACCCCGGATCTAAAAAATGTATTTTTAAAAGAGGGACAAAGCACCCTGAAAGGGTCATTAATGCTAGCAAAAGTGCAGTATCAATAATGTTTAGCGGAACTGCTGACGGAAATTGCCTACCACCCTATGTGGTTTACAAGGCAGATCATTTGTGGACCAGATGGTGTGAAAATGGTCCAAAAAACGCCCGGTATAACCGAACCAAATCCGGATGGTTCGATATGATGTGTTTTGATGATTGGTTTAAGACTATAGTTTTACCATGGGCTAACTCTCGAGACGGCATAAAACTAGTTATAGGTGATAACTTGGCATCGCACCTAAGCGTCGAGACAATTCAATTATGTCAAAATCAGAACATCAGATTTGCTTTTCTTCCAAAAAATGCTACATACCTAACTCAACCGCTAGACGTTGCATTTTTTGGACCCATGAAACGACTTTGGCGTGAAATTTTAACAGATTATAAAGCTACATACAGCACTGCAAGCACAATTAACAAATGTCACTTCCCACAGCTACTGCAGGAGCTAATGAATAAAATGGACATGACAAAAAATACCAACATTTGTAAAGGATTTGAAGGATCTGGAATATTTCCTTTCAATCCCTCAAGAGTGACATTAAAAATGCCTACAGTACAAGAAGAAAATACTCGTCAGTTTGATGCCAGCCTTCTGGAATTCTTACAACGAAACAGACGATCACAACCAATGAAAACAGGCCAAAATAGCAAGATTACAATCGTACCTGGTAAATCTATATCAACTGAAGAAGCAGAAGAACTAGCTAAAGCTAAAAAGATGAAGAAGGGTACAAAAGTAACTAAACAGAAAGAGAAAAAAGATTCAAGTTTAGCAGGACCGTCGAAAATAACTGTCAAAAATAAAATAAAGCCCGCTGAAACTCAAAACCTCGAATTAATCGAGACCTACGAACTAGATAAAGGCGCTATTTTGGAAGACAACTCGGCACACTTACATAGTTCGTCGTTGGTGCTCAAAAATCCTAAAAACCTATGTAGGCTTTGCATAAGTGCCATAAACATTTATTTGCAGCCTTTAGTGGAAGATTCAAATGAATTCGTGCATTGCCTGAAAAATTTGCAAAAGAATTCCAAAATGAATACTCTGTTTTGCGAAGACCCACCAGAATGCCTGCAGTTAAAAATGGTTAATATACCTAATAATGACCCTGAACCATTTGAAAACTCGAACAAAAATAAGAAACCAAAAATAATAATTACGTCTATAGAGTTATAGAAGAAGCTTCCCCTGAAAAAAGAATCGTTTTACGAGATATGCAAACACAAATAAATAAAAGAAAAAGAAGACAATCCGGTACTTCACAAGGACAGCCATCTATAATTAAAAGAAAAAAGAAACTTGTGTACCATAGCGACTCAAGCCTGACATCGGAAACTTCTTTTCATGCTGCAGATGACTCCGATTACGAAAATTTCGATGATTACATTGCGTCATGTTTACAAGAACAAGAAAACATTGATCAAGAAAACATATGTCCTTTCGGACTGAGTGATATTGATTTTTATGCGGAAGGTTCTCTTGGACTTGCAAGAAAACAACAGGATCATAGCTAAATTCACTTCTAAAAAAAGTGTTAAACACTTCATAGGGAAAATTTTATCAATAAATGATAAAATACCCACTGTGAAATTTGCACGAAAAGTCAAAAATTCTAAATGTGATCAGGGAACAGTCTTCACCTACCCTAACATTGAAGACATATGTGCTGTACGTGATTTAAATGATGTTATTGCAATATTACCTGATCCCCAAATTTCTCGACGAGGACATTCCATATTTAATTTAGATTTTGATAAGTATAACATACAATAAGTAAAAATGTTATTTCCTACCTAACTAAAAGACGAACAATTTCAATCTGCTTACATACCTACTATGAGAGTGGTCATCTGACTAATCCCGTGAAACGTTTCCTCTATCGCATTTTGAATCAATATTGTATTTTTGTTTAACATTATTTTATAGATTATTTTTTATGTTTTGAGTAGGTACATACCACTACGTATGCTCCAATTTTTTTTTAAATATTAGGTACAGCTCGCGGCACGTAAGTTGAACTATGACCTTGAATGCGCAGTAACACATTTTCGGGTCTCAATCGAAGTGTGGTATGAGGTGCGCCGCGCGGGGCCGCGCGTAACCATAGCAACGCGGCGACGCTAGCCACCGCGCAGTCGCACTTCACCCCTCGCTGCCCGCGCACTTTCCGCGCGGCCCTGGAGTACAATCGCGCACAAAGTTTTCAGTTCTTTTACATTTATATTCTGTCAAATGTGTGATCATTTATTTATTTCAAGAAAATGACTCGACCAAAACCAACTTTAAGGAGACAGGAGAGAAGAATGGTATTTGACGTTTATAATTATTTTTTTAAAGACAATAATATAACTGATTCTCTGAATAAAACTGCGGAAGCTACGAAAATGTCTGTATCTACAGTTAAAAGGATTGTAAAAGAAAGTAAACATTCAGAATTTATAGTTACATTTAGAACCCCTGGTAAAAAGAGACAACGAATAAAACCAGTTACAGGCATAGACGATTTTGACAAGGGGGTAATAAAACGATGCATTCATAATTTTCATTTAACTGAGAACGAATTACCAACCCTTGGCAAACTTCGTGCAAAATTACGTTCTGACATAAATTATGAAGGTTCTGAAAAAAGTCTTCGCCGCATTATTAAGGAACTCGGATTTAAATGGAAACCCACGGAGAATAATAGGAAAGTTTTAATAGAAACGTCAGCCATCAGATTATTAAGAATAAATTACTTAAGAAAACTAAGACAGTATCGACAACAAAACAGACCAATTATATACACTGATGAGTCATATGTTCACGCTACTCACACAACACCGAAAGGTTGGACAGATGGGTCCACTAAGGGGTTAAAAAAACCCATATCAAAAGGTCAGCGTGTTGTGATAGTACATGCCGGATCGGAGAATGGTTTTGTGCCTAACGCCTTATTAACGTTCAAGTCAGGTATGAAGTCCGGGGATTATCACGACGACATGAATTTTGAGAATTATGAGAAGTGGATCCGAACTCAATTGCTTCCGAATCTTCCTCCAAATTCAATTATAGTTGTAGATAATGCATCATACCACAACAAGGAATATGACTTAGCACCAAACGCAAACACAAGGAAAGCTGATATGCAGGCTTGGCTTTCAGAAAAAGCCAAGCCTGCATATCAGATATGTTTCTGATATGTTGAAGCCTCAATCCAATTAATAAAAAATAACAAAGATCGCTTCAAAACATTTTGTATTGACAAAATTTTTAAAGAAAATGGTCATGACGTACTTCGCCTGCCTCCCTACCATCCAGATCTGAACCCTATAGAAATGGCATGGGCGGCTATAAAGGGTTATGTAAGTAGCAAAAATATACGATGGAATGTGCCCCGTGTTATAGAGTTAATCAACGAAAAAGTAAATGCAATGGGACCATGTGATTGGAAAAAGCTATGCGATAAAGTCAAGGCAATCGAAGAAGCTTACGTCAAAAGCGACCACGTCATTGATAATATGACGGAAGAATTTATTATACGAGTTGGAGATTCTGACAGCAGTGATTCTGAATTGGATTCTTCCACTGACATAGAAGATGAAATCGCAACTCCTGGCCCAAGTTCTGGTATACCACTTGAAAATTATGTAGAAGGTGTTATGCCAATGAGTGACAGTGATTAAACATATAAGTACAGAGGCCAGCACATCAAGCTACTACAATCTGTCAGATTTCTTTGATAGATTTTTAACTTTATTACAAAAGAATAAGGTTCATTTTCAATTGGGAAAAATTTACAGTTTGGGATAGCTTGACCTGCTGGCGTCTGTACATTAACTTTTATTTTTTATTTCTTTATTAAATTTTTATTTTATAAGCATTCCTTTAATTGTTTTATTTCATAATACCTAACAACCACTTCTCACGCCACTGCTGTTCGAGAAATACAATAATTTGAAAGAAAATCTGAGATTATAGATGAAATTTGATTTTCCGTTTACCTTGCGTTTCATTAAATACCTACGAGTAACTTCATTCCATTTTCACACTTCATAAAAAATGTATTTAAATACGACGAATTCACGGTTTTGCCTTTAAGATTTTATTTCCTGAACTACCGCGGAGCATGCTTCTCAACACTTTTGTCCATAATTGTACATGCGCGGATGACCGCCATTTTGGTTCAACTTACGTGCCGCGAACTGTACGTACCTTTAGTTCTTATATTAAAGTATTTGTTTTTTATAATTATAATACTATAGTTCGGAGTTCCTATTCATAAATACCTACAGAATAATTGAATTGGATTTTTGAAGAGTGTGGTGGCTTTTTTCATGTAAGGTGCTCCTAGAAATATGGAGACATGGTTTTGGATAAACGGGTAGCTAGTATTAGCTTTTATTAATATATTTTTCTACAGGTGTTTGTTTCATACCAAAGGTTTGAATTTTGTTCCTACGTTGTGTACCTGAAATTTAATTACATTGGTAATTTTAGCTTTTAGTGAGAAGAAGACTTATTATTAGTACTGTTACCCACATAATTTACGATGTTTTTGTTTTTTTTAAATTTTATTTTAAGTTACCAAGTATTTTATTTTAAAATACCTAAGTTAAAACATAATCGAACATAATAATATTTTCTTGTAAAGCCATATTGTAAGAATTGGTTGTTTGTTATATTTGTTACTATGAGACATTACTGCCAAAAAAGCATTGCATTTGTGATTTTTACTCGTAGTTAAGTAGCAATAAAAAAAGTAAATAAAAGTATTAAAAAAAAAATGTTTTTGTTTGGGACAACCCTACAGTCAACGATATTTTTGTATGGAAAGTTTGTGGTACCTGCTACAACTTTGCCTATCAGTTGTGAAAAAAAATATATTAGCTTAGTGGCGATAATCTAACTGCCTGGGACAAGCACGGTGTCCCATGCATACGGAAAAAAATACTGAAAAGATCAACATTATATTTACTTAGATATCTTTCTAGGCAAAGTTGCGTCTCTTAGCTACAACTTTGCCTACGACTTTGAGAGCTTGTAATTCGGAAAAACAGCATGATTTAAAAAGATTTGAGTTCTACCTGGCAAGGTCTGTTTTCCATCTAAAATTCATTAAAAGCCATTATACTAAATAGGTTCAGATATACAACCAAAAAACGTCAAAATCCAGGCAAAGTTGCAGCATTTTACGGTACAAAAACAGTCTGACGGTACTTTGCGCCCTGTTATGTATTTTAGCCGAGTGACGTCTAGGGAGGAAACTATGTATCATAGCTACGAGCTAGAAACATTAGCAGTCGTGGAATCATTGCGTAAATTTCGAGTGTACATAGTAGGTAAAAACGTGAAGGTAGTCACCGACTGAACGCGATATAATATACAATTACGTGTTAATAGATGACAGGTTATATAGGTAGACGCTCAGTGGTAATCGACTTGTAGTGCCTGGGGCAGCTAGGTGGGAAATTCTTCAAGTGCACCATGACGAATTAGGGCACGTAGGATTAAAACGATGCACATGATTTTTGGTTCCCTAAAATGACACGGTTCGTTCGTAAATATGTAACCTCTTGTTTTAAGTTGCGCTTATGGAAAGGGATATCATGGCAGAAAGGAAGGCATGTTACATGCGATACCTAAGCCAAATGAACCGTTTAGAATGATACATGTCGACCATTTAGGCCCGTTTTGTAGGACAAAGAAAGGTTATGAAGACATGTTAGTTATAACTGATGCATTTTTAAATTTGTTATTGCAGAGTGCAGTCGATCAGTTAATAATAATAATAAATTGTTGAAAGTACAGATGATGAGAAAAACAAAACTTAAAATAGTAACAATCAAGATATATAAAGTTATGTAACTACATTATTATGGTAGAACATGGTGATGTAATTACACGGTACATCTGTTGACAATTTCTGATACCCTGTCTCTTAAACTAGGGTATACCTGTTTCTTAAGAGACAGTGGACGGCCATAAAGTTATGTTCTAATATTAACTATTAATCAAGTGAGGACCCTGTCGATCTACCCACAATTAAACAATTATCAAAAATCATAAGGAAGTAAAATTAAATAAGGTTAATAATGAACGTATTTCTTGTGTGTATGTGTATGTGCGTGCATGCGTGCATGTGTGTATGTGTGTATGTATGTGTGAATAGTTAATTCAGTAGAAACAATTAGAATACTCAAAAGAATGTTTTCGTTATTTGGCTATCCGGATAGAGTAGTAACTGACCATGGCAAGGCATTTACTAGTAGATATTTTAAGAAATTCGCGGCAGACAAACAATTTAAACATACGTTGAATGCAATTGCGTGCCCGCGTGCCAACGGGCAAGTTGAGCGTACCAATCGCACCATACTAAATGCCCTACTCGCGACTGACCCTAGTGGAGCCGCTAATAGCTGGTCTAACCGTCTACCCGATGTGATCTGCGGAAAAAAATAATACTTTAAATGAAACTACCGGGCTTAAGCCTTATGACTTAATGTTTGCACGTAGTGGTAGGCCAGTGTGTGATGTAACCATCCCAGATCAAGTACTTGAATCGACCCAGGCCAAGCGTAGCAAGGCCAGTGAACGTATCAATAAAACTAGCGCTAGGATGAAGCATCATTTTGATAAACGTCGTAAAATTTGCCATGTTTATAAGATAGGAGATTTGATTTTATGGACGCAGGCACCTACTAGCAGTGCTGTTAAGGTCAACACAAAGCTAGATGACTTGTTTTCAGGCCCCTATATAATAACTAAAGTAGTTAGCAATGACAGATACAGGATCAGGAGCATTAAGGGTTTAAGGGGCTACAAAAACTTTACGGGGCTTGTTTCAGCAGATTCTCTGCGACCTTATCGTAGCATAGCTCCTGTATCTGACAGTGCCAGCAGCTCTGATGACTAGCTGGAGACGGAAGACTTAATCGATCTAATAGAAAGCTAAAACAAAATCGTGTGCTCCATTGCGGGAGCAATTGTTGCAGGATGGCCGATTGTAACGCCTCGTCATGTGTTCAGCCAACGCCAAGCCAAAGCCAAGCCAACGCCAAGCCAATGCCACTTTACGACAATTTGGAGCAGAAATTGTCAGCCAAGCCAGCGAGTGACCGTTAGGGATGCACATCCGGCCGCCGAAGTGTATAAGTACTCGGACCTCTCATTTGGCGGGAACATTTTGCTGCCGTACATAAGTCGAAACTCTGTTCAACTGTATAAAAATATCAATAAATAATTGTGATTATTCGACAAGTGTGAAGTCTATTACTGCGTTCCCGTTTCAAGTATCTATACCTACTGAGAAGAGTGAGCTCACACTTTTATTAAATAGCGTGTTCATGACAATCAAGTCGTCATTCCGTCATTGTGTGTCAGAGGTGTCAAATCGAAACAGAAACGCGACTATCTATTGATGCGGTAGGGCGAATCTAACGATTTAAATCTGCAACTGCCATCATTTTCATGACAGCCGTCACTGCGGCCGTTACGTGCGGTGACCGCTCTTCTTTAACCGTAGCTTTACAAGCTAGTATTAAAGGCCTTCACATACCTTCGCCGTGAAACCATAGCACACCGCAGTAGGTAGTTCAATTCAACTGACTTGCATGATGTTCATGAACATCACGTGCGGTTTCGCGGTGGTGTTAAGGCCCTTAGGTATTACAAATTGTCAAGTTTGATGGCACGTTTCGTAAGCTAAATCTATACCTACATAAAATTAAAATCATTTTCGTGTCTCTGTCTTACCGCGTTGTTCATCTGAACTACGCAACGGATTTTAATGTAGTTTTCACCGGGTCCCCTATGTTGTTTCGAACGCCGCTGTTGCGACACACGCTGTTGCGAATTATTTTTCCACTGCCTCACAGGTTCGAAAACTCATGGACTCGAATGAAGTAGTCGCCAATAACGCTATTTCGAAAAACATTTTCACTGCCTCATACGCTCGAATGCTTGTGATTTCGATTTATTTAGTCATAAAGTGTACAGAAAAATATTTAAGCAGTAATTAAATAAAATCAACAAATTCGGTGTCAACATCATCATTTAATATTATTATTAACAAAGTAACAATCAAAAATATTAGTACCTCAACTGTACATTTTTTTCTATGAGTACTTAACACAAAATCTAACACTGATCTTTATAAAAAAATGTCTAGGTACCTAAGTGGTATTAATTATTAGTGGTATTTTTCAGAAATTAATCAATTGCACATGTGTTAGTATTAGTTAGTATATACGAGTACTTAACGCTAAAGCTCTTATAAATTCAGGCGTGCCCATTGTACTTTTTTTTTCAATATTGCTGAAATAGCATTCTCTGCAACTTTTTGTTTTTTTTTGGGTGGTGTCTAAGGTAAATTACCCAAAATCTTCTCGATTTTTTGTTCCGTGACACTTTGCTCCTCAATAAGTTTTCGTATACATCCATACAGTCCAAGTCTCTTATTTTCCAACAAATAATTCCAGCGGCGATGCCAGGCTTCTACACTGTTTTGAGTACGTGGAAGGAACAAGTTGTTATTTCTTTCTATAGACCATAGGCTAGGTGGAAAAAGTGGTTATAAGCGTAAAACTTGAATTTTGTCATCTATGTTGCGGCTTATCAGTCGTCCTAAAACATAGTACTCTTCAAAATAATTAGTAACTTCTTCGGCTTCTTCTGGGAAGAGAGTATCTTTAAATTGTCTGAAGATATTTGGTATATCTTCCGCAGGTAGATAGGCAAACGCTATATAGCATCGCATTTGTACCGCAAAATTACTATCTGCACCATATCGTGCACTTAAACCACAAGCTTGAATTTTTGTCCATATACTTTGACCTAAGTGAAACAAACAAGCACTTTGAATTGTGTTTGGAAATTCGATTCGAATAGCGTTTATTATAGCTTGTTCAAAATCCGACATGATTTGCCCTGGATTCAACTCAATGTTAAATTCAGCAGAATATTCTTTCAGTTGAGAAAAAAAAACAATATATGATTCTTCTGATTTTTATCTAAAAACCCGTACACTAATGGAACTATGCGTCTGCAATCACGAGTTCCTACTATGCAGTGAATGAATAGAAAAAAGCTGAGTGAATATTGTAGGGCAGGTTTGAAAGGTACCATCGACAAACCACATTTCTGATTCACTTAACCTCCGCAGATTCAATTCGGTGGTGAATAACAACAGGCGTTGGTTATTCCCATATTCATGGTTGCGAGCCAAAAATTTTACTCCATTTATTTTCTTTATATCATCCGGTATGTTTATTTCACTAGCACATGTTGGTTCTTTAGGCATATTCCTCTTTCTTGCTCTTTTTATGATTTGCCGCAGAGCATTCTTGTTAGGTATCGAAGTTGTGCTACTTGAAGGCAACGAAGATAAGTTTTCACGAATTATTTTACCTGGTGAGTCATCAGGGAAAATATAAAAAAATCAGCCGTTCAGAGCTATCTCTGAACGGCTGATTTTTTTATATTTTCCCTTAAATTCAATTCATCAACGCGATCTGCAAATTACAAAATAAAAATATAATAATAAAATAAATTCGTTGAGGTTATATACGTTTATATATTTACGAAAAAAATAATCTACATACCTGGTTCAGGAGCATGATTGTGACTGGACATTTCCTTGATTATAAAATGTTCTTCACTAACTATTCGGCTACTAACAGTACTTCGACAGTTTACAGCGGCATTTTTATTCACGCAACACCAATAATGTACGTTTTTTACAGTTTTATTGTGAGACATATTATATCCATCTATAATTAGATTACTTTTTCCATATTGAGTAGTCACAGGACGAATAAAACTATTAACGCTCATTTTTAAATGTTTTCGCCATCACACTTTACGTTGGAATAAGATATTGCAAGAAAAAACCATATTTCTGGGTACATCTAAAATCGTATTTAGAAAACCATATACTTTGTGGTGGCCACCTACTCTCACATTTTCAAATTATTGCGTTTGGCTTTTTATTGAAATCGATGAAACTGGATGTGTTGCGTTTATTCTATGCATTATTATGATCTAGGCAGGAATGGGAAGCAAAACTGCGTAATTATAAAACCTATAAATATATGACGCGAGACTCACGAATAGGTAAATAATTTTTGATGTACGATGTAAACAACAAACGTAAAACAATACGTTAATAATAATATTAAATGATGATGTTGACACCGAATTTGTTGATTTTATTTAATTACTGCTTAAATATTTTTCAGTACACTTTATGACTAAATAAATCGAAATCACAAGCATTCGAGCGTATGAGGCAGTGAAAATGTTTTTCGAAACAGCGTTATTCGCGACTACTTCATTCGAGTCCATGAGTTTTCGAATCTGTGAGGCAGTGGAAAAATAATTCGCAACAGCGTGTGTCGCAACAGCGGCGTTCGAAACAACATAGGGGACCCCATAGAGAATTTACATATTCCGGATGATTTATGTATACAGGGTGATCCAACTCGAGGTTCCTATCTTTTATTAAAAAAAAAAAAAAAAAAATACAAAATGTAACAATATCTTATACTTTTTCTTTAATCGTTTATTTAGTATTATTCATTAATTTTGGAAAATGATGTCAGGCATATGGCCGCCTCTACCTTCTACAGTAGTCGATTCTTTCGAGGTAATTTTCGATGACTTTTTCGCAAGTTTCGTGGTTTATCTCGGCAATAACTTGACGGATGTTAGTTTTTAAGTGCTCCAACGTTGCAGGTGTGTTAGTATAGACGCGGCTTTTAAGAAAACCTCACAAAGAAAAATTCCAATGGCTTTAAATCGCACGATCTTGGCGGCCAGTTGACGTCACCGTAACGTGAAATAATCGACCTCTGAACCTTTCACGCAACACATCTAACGTTTCACGCGCTGTGTGGCCAGTGGCGCAGTCTTGCTGAATCCACAAGTCATGCACATCAATATCCTCGATTTTGTTCCAAAAATATTCGGTTATCATGCGCCTATAGCGCTCACCGTTGACTGTTACTGTCTGACCTTCAGCATTTTCAAAAAAGTAAGGCACACCACAATGCGCACCACACAGTTACTTTTTGGGAATGCAATGGAGTCTCGTGTATCACGTGAGGATTATTCTCATCCCATAGGCGGTAATTTTGTTTATTCACATACCCAGAGAGTGTAAAATGTGCCTCATCAGAGAAGAAAATTTTCTTTGAAAAATGAGGATCAAGTTCCTGTGCTCTAATACCCAATCTGCGTAAATCCTTCGCTGTTCATGATCTCTGGGCTTCAGGTCTGTGTTAACTGAATTTTATACGGGTGAAGGTGCAAGTCCTTATGCAAAATGAGCCAAAGGGCCCAAACATTGCGAACGGCGACGAATCGACAATTTCGGGTCTTCGGCCACACTATCACTCACAACAGCACTATTCTCAGCTGAAATAAGAAAAATGTTAAATATAATAGAAATACATGAAAAAAAGATAGTTTTTATTGTAAGTCACAAAACTTCAAAGTATCAACAACGGAGAGTGTTGCGTAGCAATACAGGTAGTCCATAGAGTTTTTACTATGTAATAAGAAGGTGTGTATACTTCACATCCTCTCACGTTTTTAAGAATTTATAAATAAATTCTTGAGTCCCATTCTGGAACTTAAATCTTGCAGCCTAGGGCCAAACAGTGGCTTCGTTAGCATATCGGCCAACTGCAACTCCGACGGAACGTGTTGGACATTTAAGTCTCCGTTGATAACACATTCTCTCACAAAGAAATGTTTCAGCTTGATGTGCTTAGTCCGTTTGTGATATTCGTATTGCGGATTTTTAGCAAGTTTAATAGCTGACTCATTATCTAGGTTTAGTACCGGTTTCTCTGTGTTCTTGGACAGATCCTTAAGTAGTCTATTTAACCATATAATCTCTTGAGCAGCTTCACTGGCTGCTATCACTTCCGCTTCTGTTGAGGAAATGGAGACAGTCTTTTGTTTCTGGCTTCTCCAGCTAATAGCAGCTCCAGAGAATAAGCACATCGTTCCAGATGTCGATCTCCCGGTAGTCTGGTCTCCTGCGTGATCTGAGTCACTATAACAGACCAAATATGAGGGTGACTCCTTCGTGTAAGTCAGCCCGTTCTGTTGGGTCCCTTTCAAGAAACGAAAAATGCGTTTTACCAGCATGACATCTTTATTAGTGGGTGCGTCTAGGTTTCTGGATGCGACACCCACAGCATATGAAATATCAGGCCTTGTGCCTACTGATAAATATGCTAAAGCACCCACGGCTTGTCTGTACGGGAAATTCGTGTTCTCATCCTCTCCCGTCTCATGCTCTTTGATGATAGGCGTTGGTGCTGATTTGCAATTGGACATTCCATATTTTTCCAAAACTTTCTTTGTGTAGGCCTTCTGACATAGTGTAATGGTCTCGTCTTTGCGAACGTCAATTTCCAACCCAAGGAAATATGATGCAGGTTTAGTAATTATCTTGAATCGTGCTTTTAATTCCTTAATGAATTCGTCTCCTGCTTTGGTTGTGTTGTACGCTACTAGTCCATCGTCAACGTAAAGACCAATAAAGACTTTGGATTGTCCTTTGACTCGAACATACAAGCATGGATCCGCTTCACTTTGTTGAAAGTTAGATTTCTTTAAGAACTCTGCAATGCAGGTGTTCCAGCAACGCGGCGCTTGCTTTAGTCCATAGAGACTGCGTTTCAGCTTGCAGACTCGTTTTGTGGCATCCTGATAACCATCAGGCTGTTTCATATAAATATCTTCTTCGACTGTGCCGTTTAGGAAAGCTGTTGACACATCGAACTGGCATAATTTTAGATTTTCTTTTGCAGCTATGGCAAGTAGTGTTCGCACAGTGCTCATGCGAACCACTGGACTGAACGTTTTATCGTAGTCTATTCCAGGTTGTTGAGAGTAGCCCTTGATTATCATTCTGGCTTTATACCTTTCGACGGAACCATCAGGATTCATTTTAACTTTATATACCCATTTGCAAGGCAGGGCTTTTCGTCCTTTAGGTAAATCAACCAGATCCCAGGTTTGGCTTTCTTTCAGAGATGCCATTTCATTTTTCATAGCTTCTTGCCATTTGTTTCTGTCAGGAGATTCTAATGCTTCTTTGAAGGTGATAGGTTCTTTAGGCTTGTGAATGTTTTCAATTTCTTCAACAGCTGCCAAAATAAAATCATCGTAGCGCTTAGGAGCTGTAATTTTAGTCTTATCTCTCAAAGATCTCGCTTCATTAGTCACGTTTTCAGCAACAGCGTTATGTACAGGTTCATAATCATCGTCATCATGGGATAACCCGGAAAGAGATTCGTAGTCACTTTCGTTGTTTACTGGTTCGATCCGTTGAGTGTTTTCATCTAAATGTGGTGATGAAGTTCCGTTGTCATCTTGATCATCGGTGTCTGTATCACTGTGCTGGTTATCTCCTTTGTTATCATCAAACGTAATAGTCACTTGCTTGCGTGATGTTTGTTGTGACGTTTGTTTGTTTTCATCTGATGAACTTTGAATTCCATTGAACAATTTGGAAAGTTCAGTTTTATTATGTTCATCGTAGAACATGTTCTTAACCACTCGAATATCTTTCGATGTAACAATAATGTTCTTCGAGGGTATGAAAATTCTGAAAGCTTTGCTTGTTTCAGAGTATCCCGCAAACATGCCGGGAATTGCCTTTGGTGCAAATTTGTGACCGTTGATGCCTTTCTTCAAAACAAAAGTCTTGGAACCGAACACGTACAAATGATTGATACATGGCTTTCTGCCTACCCATCGTTCAAATGGCGTTTCGTTCTGGATAGCGCTGTTAATACTCCTGTTTGATAGGTAGTTTGCAGTGAAGACTGCTTCGCCCCAGAATTTTAATGGTGTATGTGCGTCAATCATCATTGCTCTCGCTTTCTCCACAAGGGTGCGGTTCTTTCTTTCTGCAACTCCGTTTTGATTCGGGGTATAAGGTGCGGTGAGCCTTCGCTGTATTCCGCAACATTTTAGGTAAGTGTCAAACTCTTTATTGACGTATTCAGAACCATTGTCTGACTGTAAAAACTTAATTTTATTTCCAGTTTGTGTCTCCGCTAGATGTTTGAACTCTTTGAACTTGTCGAATACTTCGTTCTTGGTTTTGATGAGATAAACTCGACTGTATCTGCTATAGTCATCAATAAAGGTAACGAAATATTTGTTTCCGCCGATTGTGGGCGTTTGTATAGGTCCACACACGTCGCTATGAACAATTTCTAAGCGTTCTGTTGTTCTTTGGGTATTTTTCTCACAGGGGGCTGGTACTCGATGCAGTTTTGCTTGGATGCAGGTTTCACATTCTGCCAAGGTTTCAGAAGCATCAAAGTTCAAGCCAACTAAGTTCTCGTTTATGAGTGCAAGTTTCATATCTTTGGCGTTCATGTGACCAAGTTTTCTGTGCCAGTCGCTGATGTTTGATGAGTTCGTTTTCTTCGTAGTAGTTGTAACGTCATCGTTATCATTGGCCAGGTTGTTGCGCTCATGTTTATTTGGTTTAATATAGTAGAGACCATCTTCTTCTTTGTAAGCAGTGAGCGTTATTCCAGCTTTTGTGTTTCTGACCGTTGCTTTGTTCTTCGTAAAGAGGACAGAGCATCCTGCATCTGTCATTTTACTAACGGACATCAAATTAGTACAAAGACTAGGTACGTACAGCGTGTCTTTTAGGTGTGTACGCGCAATACCGCTACCATTTTTGGATAAAAAGGTTATTGTGCCTTTACCTTCAATCTTTGCAGTATGTTCTTCAGTGGCGAAGCTTAATTTTCTGGATATTTGCTCAATGGTCGTAAATAATTCTCGTTGATACGTCATGTGAGACGTACAACCGCTGTCTAAGACCCAAATGCTGTTTCTAGGCTTCTCGTTTTGTGCGAGGAGGCACTGTGTAGCATAATTGTTCTTATGAGAACCGTTGTTGTTTTTGGTTGGTTTCTCATTGTTCTTCTTCCAGCAGTTAGTACAGATTTTGTGGGTTTTGCGTTTAAATACGTTTCCTCTTTGTTTGCAAATTTTACATGTGGCGTATAGTGCTTCTTCATGCGTGAAATATTCAGGTTTGTCGTTGTTTTCTGCAGTTTTGCTATGACGAGCTTCACATTCTTCGATAATTTTGTTTTTCAGTTCTTCTGGCTTCGGAAGAGTGTCTCGTGTTTCGATAGCGACTCTGAAATTCTCGTATTCGGATGAGAGACTGTACAACATCATGATTGTCAACAAGTCCTCGTTTATGGCTATATCCATGTCTGCCAATTTGTCAACTATGTCCATAAATTTGTTCAGATGATCACGTACGTCGTGTCCTTCTAATTTTGTTAGGATCAGTTGTTTCAATAGGGATGCCTTTCGTGCAGGCCCCTTGCTGGCATAGGTATCTTTCAGTTTTTCCCATAATGCTTTAGCTGTTTTGCAATTTTTAATTTGTTTGAGTTCAGAAGGAGCGATTATAAGAATCAGTTCTGATCTTGCTTGTCTGTCACCTTCTTTGTCAGCTTCAGTAGCATTATTTTCAATGTATTTCCACAGTTTTTGACGAACTAAGACGGCTTCAGCTTGTATGACCCATGTGTCATAATTTTCTCTCGTAAGAGGCTCGATTTTGGTGCTCGACATTTTAAAAACAAATGCGACAGGGTTACTCACTTAAAACTCGTAACTTCGTACACGCTCTGCTACCATGTTAAATATAATAGAAATACATGAAAAAAAGATAGTTTTTATTGTAAGTCACAAAACTTCAAAGTATCAACAACGGAGAGTGTTGCGTAGCAATACAGGTAGTAAATAATAATAATAATAAATAATCTGCCAAGGTTTCAGAAGCATCAAAGTTCAAGCCAACTAAGTTCTTGTTTATGAGTGCAAGTTTCATATCTTTGGCTTTCATGTGACCAAGTTTTCTGTGCCAGTCGCTGATGTTTGATGAGTTCGTTTTCTTCGTAGTAGTTGTAACGTCATCGTTATCATTGGCCAGGTTGTTGCGCTTATGTTTATTTGGTTTAATATAGTAGAGACCATCTTCTTCTTTGTAAGCAGTGAGCGTTATTCCAGCTTTTGTGTTTCTGACCGTCGCACAGTGTGTTTTTCACCCTAAAAATCGGACATGCCCTTTTTATTCCAATAATAGATGCTCTAACATGTTTGGAATGCGAGAGTAGAACACCCAGAGTTCAATTATATTTAAAACCAAAGTTAAAGTCGTTTTTATTATTTTTCTATGGAAACCAGAAAAACCACAAAAATATTAATATAAAAAAAACTATTGAATAATTCTAATATATTTATGTACAGTATTATAAAACACCATTTCGTCTTTATTTTAAGATAATACTTGTAATTTTAACTGCATTCAAATGGGTGTTATGGATTTTTTAGCTTCATTTCGTAATTTATTTTTATTTTTTTTATCTTAGCGAATATGGATTTTATTTCCTAATGTTGTTATTAATTATATCTTTATCCATTTAAATTCAAAATATCTAATCCATATCTAGTAGGATCTCGAAGATATCGGATTTTGAAAATGACGACCTAGGGTTGACACAAATCCAAAATGACAAAATATTTTCTAAAAAAATACCTAATTGTGAAGAGATGATCGTCATACGTAATAATAACGTTTTGCGCTTTTAGTGTAAGTTAATTAAAATAGAAGTAATTTTTCAAAATATTGTTTTTTTTTTTGAGGTAGTAGTAACCAATACCAAATAACCTATTCTTGTAATAGGTAGGTACTACGTGCAATATGGGTGGGATTAACTTGAACTTTTTCTCTGCATCATCCAAAGTTTGACTAGTAGAAAATTACTTTTATGCCTATAAAATTAAGTCCACCTTAAGCAATTCATTTACATTAACCGCTCAGGTACCGCGCGCGTGTTAATCATTATGCGCGCGGGGCCTGACCGATTAAAGTTTTAAATAAATGAATAAGAAAGACTTAGAAATTCAACAATACCATGAACGTTCTTTTTATTTTGCAATAATTGTAAGTATTTAAGCATAGGTTCCTTCTTCTTAATATATCGGAATATAAATATTGACATTAAAAGTGATTTTAATCTGATGAAGGAGATTATTTGGTAAAGGGAAGGGGTCCGCCCTCGTTAGGTTTCAACTAAAACCCTTTACTGTTAAATAATCTCTGGAGGAACGGGGGTGAGGCACCATGGAGCCGTTAAAGACCCATGGTACCACTTCGCCTCAACAGGAGTTGACCCAACCTGTTGAGGGATGTCTGTCCGGGCTCCGACCGGCTGACTTAATGCAAGGAGAGCAAGAGGGCGCCAACCCTCTTGTTGGTCAGCGAGTGGCAAATGAAGCTGTGGATACCGCCACAGCCGGTGCTCTTCAGTCTCCGAGAGTATCCGCAAATGCGCAAGGAGAACCTTTAACAACTAATTTTACCAAATTAAAAGCGTACCAAATACTTGTCGGCGCTGCTAAAAAACTTGGAAAAAATGTCCGACCCACTGATTTAGATATAAGCGATCGCATTTCAATTATTTTAGAAGCTCTGTCATTACCCTTAACTTACCAAACCAATAAAGACTTGCATAATTTAATTATTAAATTTACATCTAAATGTGAAACATTATACAAAAAATGTAATTATAATTATAATATTTTTATAAGAAAACACAAAAAGTGGCTAAACGAAGATTTTTGTAAACAGTGGTCTTGTGTGATAGCCGAACCTCTTCTTAGTAATTCTATTCTTGAACCTAGTCCCAGTTCTGTCCCAGATTACATTCCAAGCTTTGATTTATGTCCTGATTCTGAACCTGGTCCCAGTCACGTCCTTGATTCATATCCTGTCTCCGCTTCCATCCCCTCTACTGATTCATCTTTGATTCCCGGTTCTGTACCGATGAGTAGATATGATGATCCTATTCTTGAACCTAGTCCCAGTTCTATCCCAGATTACATTTCAAGCATTGATTTATGTCCTGTTTCTGAACCTAGTCCCTTCCATGTCCTTGACTTAGACCTTCCATCTCAATCAATTCCCAATTCGAACTATCCTATCCCTGAACCTGGTCCCAGTCACGTCCTTGATTCATATCCTGTCTCCGTTTCCATCCCCTCTACTGATTCATCATTGATTCCTGGTTCTGTACCGATGAGTAGATATGATGATCTTTCCTTAAGACAGAAACACAGAGCTCGAAAACGCTTGCAGGATTATTTAGAAAATGAGTCCCCTAATAAAGTAATATCAGTCTTTGCGAGCACTGTTGAAGTAGGAGGTAGAAAATTAAAAAAGAGCGTTTCCAAAGACCTAGAATTTATTTTTGATTCATGTGTACAGACTCCAACAAGACCGACAAAAATTGCTTCAAAAATTAGAACGCAACCGACACCTTATTCAGCAGATGAAACACTAGCTATTTATATTGACAGACAGTTTTCAGTAGAGACATACAAATTTTTACAACAAGATTTAAAAGCTCGTGGATTTAACGCCTTCCCTCTATACAGCCAAGTGCTCCAAGCCAAAAAAACAATGCTACCCGTTACATCCAGTCCATGTATCTGATACAGAAGCTATTATACCAGTTTCCAGCCTAGTTTCTCATTCTTTCGAAAGACTAGTTCAATCGTATGACGCAACTTTCACTGACTACTGTAATCGAAAAGATACCAATAAATTAAATTGTATTTTTGAAGCATCTTGGGGGTTTGACGGTAGTACAGGCCAATCACTATATAAACAGAACTTTTCCCAAAATGAACATGACGAAAGTTGCCTTTTTGCAACTACTTTTATACCGTTGCAGATCAAAACAACTTGTGGACAAGTTCTGTGGCGTAACCCTACTCCACAATCGTATAGATATTGTCGCCCAATTCACATTCAATATAAAAAAGAAACGACTGATTTAATAATGGCTGAAAAACTATTAATACAAAATCAAATTGACCAATTAGACAGATTTGATACTAAAACTTTAAGTGGTCAAACTATATCTACAGAGTTTAAACTATATTTGACAATAATAGATGGTAAAGTCTTAAATATTATTACTAATACAATGTCTCAACTTCGGTGCCCTTTTTGTAAAGCGACTTCTAAAGAATTTAATAATTTTGAGTCTGTGTATTTAAAACCTGTCGATCAAAACCTTTTAAGATATGGCATAAGTCCGTTGCACGCCTGGATTCGTGTTTTGAAATTTTTATTACATTTAGGTTATAAAATTATTGTAAAGAAATGGAGAGTACCTAAAAGTTCCCCGGAAGGTGTTCTTGTCAATGAGAATAAAAAAAAAATTCAGGACGAAATCCGCAGTAAATTAGGGCTGCTCGTAGATGTGGTTAAGCCTAATACGGGTACGACTAATGACGGAAATACTGCAAGGATGGCCCTGTCTAATAAGTGTCGTACAGTATTTGCTGAAATTTTAGGACTACAACAATGGCTTTTGGATGACTTACATGTCATACTAGTAGTTTTATCAAGTGGATTACCTGTTAATGCAGATAAATTTGATGAATTTTGTAAATTGTTGGCCAAAAAATACGTAGAAGAGTATTCGTGGTATCCAATGACCGTAACTCTACATAAAATACTTGTGCACGGCAAAGCTATCATAAAAAACTCTGCACTACCCATAGGATTGTTATCTGAGCAAGCTGGGGAAGCACGTAATAAATTTTGGAGGCACGACCGCGAGCACCACACAAGAAAATCAGATAGAGAAAAAACAATTTTAGACCTTTTCCATCGAGCACTTGAATCCTCTGACCCCTTTATATCGAATATAAGGCTTAATAAAAGATTAAATAAGCTTAAGCGTCAACCTCTTCCACCCCAAGCCCTCATATTGTTAGAGCCTTTTGAAGTTCCAACGGACGAAGAAGAAGCTGATCCTGAGGAAAATACAACCACTATGGAGAATGACCTCCCAGATAATTTTGAAATGTTATCTGAAGATGTGGATTTTGATGATTCGTAGTCTTCTGGGTTGTCCGATACTGTACAAGAATCAGATATTTGCACTTATTTTTTTACACCTTTCTGTATCTCAGACAATATCTATTGCATTGATCTAGAAATATAATTCTTAAAATACAAATAATAATTATTTACTTTTAACAAAAAGTAAAACCGCCTTCAAAACCCATAAAATAAACTTATAATAGATACGGTTTAGGAAGTCGGTGGCAGTTTTTCCTCAATTAAACTATAATAGTTTATTTTATGGGTTTTTGAAGACGGTTTTACTTTTTTGATAAAAGTTTTATTATTTCTTAATTTTTAGTACCGAAAAAAAAGTAATCTTCGATTTACAACAATCATAATAATTGATTTACACTCACAACTAAAATTAAATAAAATGCAGATGTAACAATAATACAGCACCTACACCCTTTACTGTATTATTGTTACATCTGCTTAAACATTTACAGTGTACAGGCGTTATGTTATTTTATGGAAGGGTGTAAACAAGGCATAGTCGTACGATTAAAGGAATCGCGGGCAATTTGCTGTAAGTTATTGAAGAGTTCCGTTGTCTGTCTCCGAAACTCTTCATCAGATCTTTACTAAATTTGTGTGGTACCATTTCAAAGTGAACTTCTTTCAAACAAAAAAAGAATTTTGCAAATCCGTTTACAAATGACGGAGTTATGCCCGAACATAAAAACATAATGTAAACATCCGAATTCAAAACCTCCTCCTTTTTTGAAGTCGGTAAATAATAAATAGGTAGCATAGCAAAAAGCGTAACAATCAATAAATTAGGGTAATCGCTACCTATGCAATCCGAATTTCTCAAAATATTTCTACAAAGTTTATTTTCCAAGAGAGGCAACCCTAAAATCATAGAAATTCTATGAGAACTTTAGAAGCATGTTTCTCCGAGATCCTACTGGATATGGACACGATTATTTTTTTGGGGTTTAATTGTATCTTAGTCAATGTAATGAGTTTAAAATAAAATCCATATTCGTTTGGATTTATCATAAAAAAAATAAAATCTTAAATTAAAAAAAAAGCTGATACTGGGTTTCCTTGCGGAGTTAAAGTCTTGTAAGTATAGTCAAAAAATGCCTAAAATATACCGTTAGTTGTGTATTGTAACAGAAATAAGAGAAACTTTTCCTGAGACGAGATATTTTCAGATTTATCAAAATACCTAAAAATATCAAAATGGCTCTAACTTTGGTTCTAAGTATATTTGACCTCCGGGTGTTCTACTCTCGCATTTCAAACAGTTTTCAGCATCTATTAATGAAATAAAAAGGGCATGTCCGATTTTTAGGGCAAAAAACACACTGTGCGTCGCTTTGTTCTTCGTAAAGAGGACAGAGCATCCTGCATCTGTCATTTTACTAACGGACATCAAATTAGTACAAAGACTAGGTACGTACAGCGTGTCTTTTAGGTGTGTACGCGCAATACCGCTACCATTTTTGGATAAAAAGGTTATTGTGCCTTTACCTTCAATCTTTGCAGTATGTTCTTCAGTGGCGAAGCTTAATTTTCTGGATATTTCCTCAATGGTCGTAAATAATTCTCGTTGATACGTCATGTGAGACGTACAACCGCTGTCTAAGACCCAAATGCTGTTTCTAGGCTTCTCGTTTTGTGTGAGGAGGCACTGTGTAGCATAATTGTTCTTATGAGAACCGTTGTTGTTTTTGGTTGGTTTCTCATTGTTCTTCTTCCAGCAGTTAGTACAGATTTTGTGGGTTTTGCGTTTAAATATGTTTCCTCTTTGTTTGCAAATTTTACATGTGGCGTATAGTGCTTCTTCATGCGTGAAATATTCAGGTTTGTCGTTGTTTTCTGAAGTTTTGCTATGACGAGCTTCACATTCTTCGATAATTTTGTTTTTCAGTTCTTCTGGCTTCGGAAGATTGTCTCGTGTTTCGATAGCGACTCTGAAATTCTCGTATTCGGATGAGAGACTGTACAACATCATGATTGTCAACAAGTCCTCGTTTATGGCTATATCCATGTTTGCCAGTTTGTCAACTTTGTCCATAAATTTGTTCAGATGATCACGTACGTCGTGTCCTTCTAATTTTGTTAGGATCAGTTGTTTCAATAGGGATGCCTTTCGTGCAGGCCCCTTGCTGGCGTAGGTATCTTTCAGTTTTTCCCATAATGCTTTAGCTGTTTTGCAATTTTTAATTTGTTTGAGTTCAGAAGGAGCGATTATAAGAATCAGTTCTGATCTTGCTTGTCTGTCACCTTCTTTGTCAGCTTCAGTAGCATTATTTTCAATGTATTTCCACAGTTTTTGTCGAACTAGGACGGCTTCAGCTTGTATGACCCATGTGTCGTAATTTTCTCTCGTAAGAGGCTCGATTTTGGTGCTCGACATTTTAAAAACAAATGCGACAGGGTTACTCACTTAAATCTCGTAACTTCGTACACGCTCTGCTACCATGTTAAATATAATAGAAATACATGAAAAAAAGATAGTTTTATTGTAAGTCACAAAACTTCAAAGTATCAACAACCGAGTGTTGCGTAGCAATACAGGTAGTCCATAGAGTTTTTACTATGTAATAAGAAGGTGTGTATACTTCACATTTCCTTTTCACAGAAAACATCAGCGACTGGCACAGAAAACATCAGCGACTGGCACAGAAAACATACAAGCATGGATCCGCTTCACTTTGTTGAAAGTTAGATTTCTTTAAGAACTCTACAATGCAGGTGTTCCAGCAACGCGGCGCTTGCTTTAGTCCATAGAGACTGCGTTTCAGCTTGCAGACTCGTTTTGTGGCATCCTGATAACCATCAGGCTGTTTCATATAAATATCTTCTTCGACTGTGCCGTTTAGGAAGGCTGTTGACACATCGAACTGGCATAATTTTAGATTTTCTTTTGCAGCTATGGCAAGTAGTGTTCGCACAGTGCTCAGGCGAACCACTGGACTGAACGTTTTATCGTAGTCTATTCCAGGTTGTTGAGAGTAGCCCTTGATTACCATTCTGGCTTTATACCTTTCGACGGAACCATCAGGATTCATTTTAACTTTATATAAGTACCCATTTGCAAGGCAGGGCTTTTCGTCCTTTAGGTAAATCAACCAGATCCCAGGTTTGGCTTTCTTTCAGAGATGCCATTTCATTTTTCATAGCTTCTTGCCATTTGTTTCTGTCAGGAGATTCTAATGCTTCTTTGAAGGTGATAGGTTCTTTAGGCTTGTGAATGTTTTCAATTTCTTCAACAGCTGCCAAAATAAAATCATCGTAGCGCTTAGGAGCTGTAATTTTAGTCTTATCTCTCAAAGATCTCGCTTCATTAGTCACGTTTTCAGCAACAGCGTTATGTACAGGTTCATAATCATCGTCATCATGGGATAACCCGGAAAGAGATTCGTAGTCACTTTCGTTGTTTACTGGTTCGATCCGTTGAGTGTTTTCATCTAAATGTGGTGATGAAGTTCCGTTGTCATCTTGATCATCGGTGTCTGTATCACTGTGCTGGTTATCTCCTTTGTTATCATCAAACGTAATAGTCACTTGCTTGCGTGATGTTTGTTGTAACGTTTGTTTGTTTTCATCTGATGAACTTTGAATTCCATTGAACAATTTGGAAAGTTCAGTTTTATTATGTTCATCGTAGAACATCTTCTTAACCACTCGAATATCTTTCGATGTAACAATAATGTTCTTCGAGGGTATGAAAATTCTGAAAGCTTTGCTTGTTTCAGAGTATCCCGCAAACATGCCGGGAATTGCCTTTGGTGCAAATTTGTGACCGTTGATGCCTTTCTTCAAAACAAAAGTCTTGGAACCGAACACGTACAAATGATTGATACATGGCTTTCTGCCTACCCATCGTTCAAATGGCGTTTCGTTCTGGATAGCGCTGTTAATACTCCTGTTTGATAGGTAGTTTGCAGTGAAGACTGCTTCGCCCCAGAATTTTAATGGTGTATGTGCGTCAATCATCATTGCTCTCGCTTTCTCCACAAGGGTGCGGTTCTTTCTTTCTGCAACTCCGTTTTGATTCGGGGTATAAGGTGCGGTGAGCCTTCGCTGTATTCCGCAACATTTTAGGTAAGTGTCAAACTCTTTATTGACGTATTCAGAACCATTGTCTGACTGTAAAAACTTAATTTTATTTCCAGTTTGTGTCTCCGCTAGATGTTTGAACTCTTTGAACTTGTCGAATACTTCGTTCTTGGTTTTGATGAGATAAACTCGACTGTATCTGCTATAGTCATCAATAAAGGTAACGAAATATTTGTTTCCGCCGATTGTGGGCGTTTGTATAGGTCCACACACGTCGCTATGAACAATTTCTAAGCGTTCTGTTGTTCTTTGGGTATTTTTCTCACAGGGGGCTGGTACTCGATGCAGTTTTGCTTGGATGCAGGTTTCACATTCTGCCAAGGTTTCAGAAGCATCAAAGTTCAAGCCAACTAAGTTCTCGTTTATGAGTGCAAGTTTCATATCTTTGGCGTTCATGTGACCAAGTTTTCTGTGCCAGTCGCTGATGTTTGATGAGTTCGTTTTCTTCGTAGTAGTTGTAACGTCATCGTTATCATTGGCCAGGTTGTTGCGCTCATGTTTATTTGGTTTAATATAGTAGAGACCATCTTCTTCTTTGTAAGCAGTGAGCGTTATTCCAGCTTTTGTGTTTCTGACCGTTGCTTTGTTCTTCGTAAAGAGGACAGAGCATCCTGCATCTGTCATTTTACTAACGGACATCAAATTAGTACAAAGACTAGGTACGTACAGCGTGTCTTTTAGGTGTGTACGCGCAATACCGCTACCATTTTTGGCTAAAAAGGTTATTGTGCCTTTACCTTCAATCTTTGCAGTATGTTCTTCAGTGGCGAAGCTTAATTTTATGGATATTTGCTCAATGGTCGTAAATAATTCTCGTTGATACGTCATGTGAGACGTACAACCGCTGTCTTAGACCCAAATGCTGTTTCTAGGCTTCTCGTTTTGTGTGAGGAGGCACTGTGTAGCATAATTGTTCAGAGAACCGTTGTTGTTTTTGGTTGGTTTCTCATTGTTCTTCTTCCAGCAGTTAGTACAGATTTTGTGGGTTTTGCGTTTAAATATGTTTCCTCTTTGTTTGCAAATTTTACATGTGGCGTATAGTGCTTCTTCATGCGTGAAATATTCAGGTTTGTCGTTGTTTTCTGAAGTTTTGCTATGACGAGCTTCACATTCTTCGATAATTTTGTTTTTCAGTTCTTCTGGCTTCGGAAGAGTGTCTCGTGTTTCAATAGCGACTCTGAAATTCTCGTATTCGGATGAGAGACTGTACAACATCATGATTGTCAACAAGTCCTCGTTTATGGCTATATCCATGTCTGCCAATTTGTCAACTATGTCCATAAATTTGTTCAGATGATCACGTACGTCGTGTCCTTCTAATTTTGTTAGGATCAGTTGTTTCAATAGGGATGCCTTTCGTGCAGGCCCCTTGCTGGCATAGGTATCTTTCAGTTTTTCCCATAATGCTTTAGCTGTTTTGCAATTTTTAATTTGTTTGAGTTCAGAAGGAGCGATTATAAGAATCAGTTCCGATCTTGCTTGTCTGTCACCTTCTTTGTCAGCTTCAGTAGCATTATTTTCAATATATTTCCACAGTTTTTGTCGAACTAGGACGGCTTCAGCTTGTATGACCCATGTGTCGTAATTTTCTCTCGTAAGAGGCTCGATTTTGGTGCTCGACATTTTAAAAACAAATGCGACAGGGTTACTCACTTAAATCTCGTAACTTCGTACACGCTCTGCTACCATGTTAAATATAATAGAAATACACGAAAAAAAGATAGTTTTATTGTAAGTCACAAAACTTCAAAGTATCAACAACCGAGTGTTGCGTAGCAATACAGGTAGTCCATAGAGTTTTTACTATGTAATAAGAAGGTGTGTATACTTCACACGTATGCTACGATGGTGTACAGTGCTTACCCTATCTCCAATGCTTCCAGTTTCCTCAAATTTATTCAGCATCTTGCGAATTGTTCGCTCAGTAGGACGATTAACTTGACCATAATCTTCCCGCAAAAGTCGATACACAGTTCTTACAGAATTGTTATTTCTGTAGAACAATTGAACAATTTTAACGCGTTGAGCAACGGTAAAGCGATTCATTTTATAAATGTATTGTTACAGTCTGACATTTGACGTATGAAAACCGCGCCATTATTACCAGCTGTCAAAACTACAATGTTGCCAATATATAGGAACCTCGAATTGAATCACCCTTTAATAATAATAATAATAATAATATTTATTGCATAATCAAGTGACAGCCATACAAGAATTACAATTAAAATCTACAATCTTTGATATTAATTAGATGAGATCGGTATTAGGTACATCTTATGGGCACTTTATAACAAAGTCAACATATAGGTATGAGATGTATTGTAGGCCTCGGCTATCATTAGACTGATTAGCCCTAACCTCTCGTACTAGTAAAAACTGTATCACGAGCGGTTAGTGTTCCTCGTCCTCAGAACAGCACAATACTTACAAGTCCTCACTCGAGGTGTGAATAGTGCGATGTACAAACATTTATTCAAAAGATCCTGCAAATGGTTTAATTGAAATCGGTGCACTGCCTTTGATTCTTTTTAAAAGATTCAACGAACTGTGGTGGTTGTTGTGTTTTGTTATTACGTTTGTGTTTGACATATACTGATGTATTTGTATGAGTGCGGTTGTTGTGAGCAGGTGAGTACGGGACATTCATATTAAACTGACTTATAATGAAATAAATTTCGATGTCATAAAAACCGTGCGAAGCGAGGGCGGGTCGCTATTACTAAATAAATAATATACAGGGTCAACTAAAAAATTTTCGGTCGTAACAAGTATCTATTTACATAATTAGAATCATTAAAGTGATCAATACAACTCTTTAAGACCAGGTAATCTCAAAAAATGACTATTTCATGAAATCTTGACATTTTAGGATTATACTAACTTAAGGAGTTGTATTACTGATTCTATTGTATATAATACTGTAAAAATATATTTGTTACGGCCGCAAATCACACTTTATTTAAGATACAACTTAATACTGACTTGCAAATTGCAAAAAACGTAAGAAAATTTTAATTTCGCGGGCTACCCTGTCGCTTCCTCCTTAATATCAAAGTCACTTTGAATGAAACATCACAATCCTTTTAATTATGGGATCCAACAATACCCCACACGCTTATGTGCCGCTCGATCCTCTCTGCCTGCCGCGCAAATCAATGTGCACAGTTGTACTTGTAGGACATATCAATGCGTAGTTTTATCATAATTATAGTTTTTTTTTACATTTTATAGTAACATTACTAATTGTAAGTTATAATCAGTGATCGGATAATCGGGCGCTTATATACCTAAACTTCTTCCCACGAAAGAATAATATGGACATTCCTTTCTGAATAAATAAGTAATCCCGGGTTCCCGGGATTAAACAATTTTGTAAAAATAACTCTAACAAACTTAATGAAATTATAGCAGTGGTTATTTTGATTTATTAACTTCATTTTATTCAAAACAAATATTGGAATTCAATAAAAAAAATGATAATGTGCACAATGTGGTCAAGTAGTGGAAATTGATTATCTAACAGTTTAGTGATCAAATCGACTAATTTATTGTAATTTATACGAACAGAAGGGATTCTGAAAGACGTGGGAATTAAAGTGAAGTTTAGGTATATTAGCGCCCGATTATCCAATCACTGATTATAATGCACGTGGTGACTCAACGCAATCAATAATTTTCTATTGAATTACTAAATACAATAACAAAAAAAAACGATACTAAAGTATGCTACATAAACGTTGATATATATGCTACACAAACGAGTCGTTGACCCCAAAAACATCATAATTTTTTTGTTGTTTTATTGTTTAGATATCGATACCTACCCATCCCTGTCGGAATGAGGGAAATGTTGTGAGGAAAGTCTTGTATGAAGGTGGACGGCTATAAGAATAGAGCAAGACCAAAGAAACGATGGATGGACTGTGTGAAAGATGATATGGCTAGAAAGGGCCTTGGCCTTACCCATCACGTCTGCGGCGTTTCGCGAACTAATTTAATTTGACCTTGTACTCGTATATCTTATGCTACATACACACACGATCAAAACCGCGCTATTACCCACAGCTAAGGGGGCGAATGACACTCTAAAAAACGAACTATTATTTTCTTTCTATGTTTACGGGACCTGTCCCTCCGCCGACGAGAAAGTGACTACCTAGCTATCAACGATTTTCTCGCTTAAGAAACGTACAAAAGATTGCAAGTACTGTTGTAGGTACAGAGATACATTACCTAGTCTTGCCATAATGAATGAATGAATGAATGAATGAATGAAATGCACCGACCCCAGCGTGGTTTGACCAGACTCGATTAATCGAATGAACCCAAAGATTCACACTAGCCCCTGTTGCCTCATGTTACATGGTGCAACAGAGACTATTGCATATCAAGGAGTAGACCGGGGGGCGCGATAATGGTAGGGTAGACAGGCCCTTAGGATATGGAGGGGATAAAGAGCCTACCGAGTATGCACCCTTGAGCAAGCCTTGGAATAGTGGAGAGACGGGTGATATAATTATGGATGGGCTCTTTTTACGACGTCGCCGCCAGGCTGCTTCTAGTCCAGCTTCCCCGGTGAATTTTTGGTGGTTAAACTGCGTTTTCGACTTTATTTATGTCACTGCTATGCTGTATTACACGTTGCTTTTTCCAATTTCTTCGTCTGAGGTCTCATTGCTATCCGTTTCGGGTTTCTTGTAGTTCTCATTTGAAGCCTTTTTGAACTTATTTCTTTCGTTAGCCGTATCCACCCGAAAGTTGATTTCATTGTCGAAGTATATCATGTTTAGCTTGTTGTTCCATGTGTAAATAGGGCGGCCAACTTTTTTGTTTTAGTCTTGTACTACATTGCTGCATGTACCAGGTGCTTTTGGCAGGGTTAAACTGCTTTCTCGATTCGTTTCTACTTCGTTCTGATGAGTTGACAACAGCATAATGCCCAGGAGGCGTCCGGCCCGCTCCTCGTTATTTCTGTTCAGCTCCGACTTCCAATAATGTATTTTTTATTTTATTCAAAGTTCGACCTGTTCACCTCAGGTTGTCGCGATTGCAGATGTTCTACAGTTAAGAGTTATGCACACTATTCAGCACAAATAATTAATAAAACTACTTAGACCCCGACTAAAATCCGCCAAAAAAAGAAACAACACAACACCCTTGATCTCCGATTTTGGAACACAGTATGACCCTCGTAAGCACTGGTTTGCTCGATCAGGAGTACACTTAGAGGCTTATTAGAATGATTTTTGATGCCTGTAAATGTTACGTCATGACCTTTAGCCGCAAGTTACAACCTACACATGCCGCCTATAATAATAATAAATCATTTATTTTCAGGTAACAAAGACCCATAGATAAATACCTTAACCTAACTACACATATAATAAGAATTGTGTTAGTAAATAAAACTTAAAACTATGTTAGTATCACTTGGTTGCACTAAGTCTTTGTGCGTTCCGGTGGCACTTGTCCATGAAAGCGGCGGAATACGACATCCTGAGGCCAAATGCTTTCTTCCATCACTGGAGGCAGGTAGCATGTTGGTATGCGCACCACAAACGCCTTAAAGTTGACGTTGCGATGCGACTCCAGCAGCTGCACTCTCGGCGCGTACTTCAGCTTTCTGCTCACGTACTTCACGATGTCTTCCGCGTCAGTGGTGTAGGTAGTGGAGACGGGAAATATACACCGGGGTATTCGGCTTCGCAGCACGCAGTTTTTCGTTGGGCTCGGTAGGAGCCTTGCCGCAGCGGTTCTTACAGCTACTCTGTCGGCGCTTCCTCCTTTGCACCGTCACGAAGCCGTCATCAGCAGCCCGGTCCGTTTCCTTTACAGGCGCAGGCTTTGCGGAGTGAGCAGTGGGAGTGCTCAAAGTGACCAACGGGTCAGATGGTCGCGTCGATCGGGTAGCGCTACGGGGAGGAGCTGCGGGGACGGGAGCGGAGCTACGAGGCACGCTAGCGGCATGCAACTCTGACTCGGCAATCGGCGCCGGCGATAAAATTGCTGATGCAAAACTCTTGGCCGATGTGTCTAGGCAGCCAACACCTCGGCGCATATTTACGTTGATTACACGCGCCGGTGACCCACTTAACGCCACAGAGTTGCGCAACTCATCGAGTTCTGTGCGCAGGTCTGCGACGGTGTTCTGGGATGTCTCCAACTTCCTCTGCACATCAGCTAGACTAGCCTTCAAGGACACAATGTCCTTCAACAAACTCGTAACGTCGACGTGGTCGAATGTGACTGGAGGTAACTTATTCAGATCCCTCGCCACAAACGTCGGCACATCGTCAGGATCGGTAGCTTTCTGAAGCGTGATGATGTCTTGCACACTTTTCTTTGTCCCGTCGCGTCGACGAGACACCATCTGGTCGATTTTATTAAGTGACCGAAACAGCAGCAGCTTCGCTGAAGTTCGATACACAGATCTGGATAGCGGACACCTCGTCCATCACGTCCAGTTTCTGCTGCAGGAATGCCAGCAGTTTATTTGGCACAAGTTTATCACTCATGGCAACAAATTAACGTGTGTCGGCTTGCGCCGCGCTATACGATAATAATAATATTATGAACCATGTCGCAACGTCCGCCTCAGAGCGCGGTCGGACACGAATACCTATACCTTAGCAGGTGTTGAAATGAAGCGCGTATCAACCATTAGAGATCTTGGCGTGACATTTGACTGCGGATTGACATTCCATGCACACATGTCTGCACTAGCTTCAGAATCTTACAGGCGCCTAGGTTTTCTCCTACGCAATGCCCGTGATTTCAATAATCCTATTGTCATCAAATTATTATTTAACTGCCTAGTTAGAAGTAAGTTAGAATTTGCGTTCATTCCCATTAGTTCGATTCATTAGTTCGATCGTCGAACTAGTGAGAATTTTTTTTCTCAACTGTTCGACCGTTGAACTAGTGAGAACTTTTTTTCTCATTTGTTCGACCGTCGAATTAATTAGATTTAAAAATAGTTCTACTACATTTAAATGTTTTACTAATTTCGTAATAAAATAAAAAACGCTTGGTTCGTTAAAAAATATATATTCGTGTACTTATATTTGTACATCTATAGCATATCTTTGATCAAATAAACAGTTGAAAAACTTATAAATTATAAGCTGGCTTCCTCACCTATCAAAAAATAATGTAATAATGAAATATTAAACGTAATCTAATATTTTTCTGTCTTGCTTATCTCAACAAGCTTAACCAGAAAGAACAAAAATTAGTTTATATGTATAATAAATGATCAAAAATCAAATGGGACATGTCAAAATTGTTGTTAGTGTCGTAAAGAAAAATACTTGTACATCTTTGGTGAAATATACATGATCAAATATAATTTTGTCTGTCTTACTTATCTCAATAAGCAGAGACAAAAAGAACTACGAATACAAGTAATCCATCAAAGATATATATTGAATATTATATGATTACCATGATTTTATCTAATAATCAAATTTAAAAAATGTAATAATCAAATACTAAATGTAGGTAATTAACTAGCGCATTTTTTCTAAAAAATGTCCAACACTAATTTGTCCACATGCTAATTGCATTTGAGCATCAATAATATAATCGTCATTGAATAAATCAATTTTCCTCCTTTTAGAACTTTTCTTTGATGTGGAAGGTCTCTGAAGAATATCATTTCGATATGAAGACAATACAGAATCGTCCTGTAAAATATGCAATATTTGCAATAGGGTTACATGGCCTTTTGTTACAAGGTTATTTATTTTATGGTGCCACCCTTCTACGGCATTATTTGTTCGGTGGCGTTCACCATACACAGACCAAATTCTATGATAATCACCCTTCATCCAGTAATTATCATAATATTCTTTAAACTTCATCATGAATTGACAATTTTCCGTCATTTCATTTTGAATATACACCCATCCTGAAACAATTTCATTTTCTGGAAGCAATGCTAAGTTGGCGCATAGCGAAATAATTCTTCTGTTCCGTTTGTCTTTACTTAAACCCAGGGTTTTTGCCTTGCGCCACAAGCTGTTCACGTAATGGTAATAGCAACCTTTGATTGTAACCTTCATTTTTGTAACGCTTTCATTGTGCCTTCTTCGAAATCTATCGTGATTTTTGCAGGTTTCCACTCTGGAATTTGGGACACAATCAAATCAAATAAAATTGAATAAGCTTTTTTAGTCCTGTGACTCATGAACGCGTACACCAAAGGGATCACATTCGTGTTATTTATGTTACTGCCGATGTCCCCGTGTATAGTAAAAAGTTGTTGAAAAGGACTTGGACATGATTTAAAGGTCCCGTCCATAAAAATATGTTTTATATTTTTCATAATTTCTCGGGCGTCACTTGAACAAAACACTAATATTCTCATTTTTTTTTGTGACTGAAATCAGCGAGTAAGAATTCTGAAAAAGTATTGGGAACCTCGACTTCCTCTACAGTTTTCGCGCATATTTTTTTTACGTGTGCTAGCTTATTTCTGTTTCTATAAATGCTTGATTTTATTTGTTGAAATTCAGGTATACTACTTTTTGAAGCTAAATGCAGGCCTTGATTTTTTAATGTAATTAGAGCTCTGTTATAGATTCTTGGAGCTGGTTCTCTTCCCAATGCTGCTTCATTGCAAGCATTATTTATAATAAAATTAACTGAATTTCGTGTTTCATCTGGACTACATTGGCCGCAGTGAGGTTTTATTTGTAAAGTTTCAGTGAGGTCCTTAAACAAAATAATTGTATTAGTTTAATAGTTTATGTCTACACGTTATAATTTATATTATACGTATAAAACACTCAAGATTTACCATATTCAATGTTACGGATCCAGTACATTTTAAACTTTTATAATTTATACACCGCCATATGCTTTGACCATTTTTATATTTACGCATTGAGTAATATTGATGTCCTTCAAATTGCAGAATTCTTCCTCGACCACTTTTAATAATTATTAATTCTTTAGACGTCATTGCAAAAAAATAAACAGTAAACTAAACAGGCACCACCAAATAAAACGTTGCAACTGCAGCGCATAACCAGTATAACACATCCATCATTTTGCATAGTTAAACAGGCTCAAACAGCATCTACCCTCAAAATGAAAATAAAAACTATAACCATACTCCTTCTGACGGGGTGTTTAGCTAAATGTTTATAATGCACATACCTACCTAGGTGCTGAAGGTATAGATACATTTAAGGAAATGTACAGTGGACGACTTCCGGGTGATATGACGATGATTTGTGTAATCTGTATGTATTGTTTATTTACTAATACTATTATTTACTTTGTTAGGCAGCCAGCTTATAATTTATAAGTTTTTCAACTGTTTATTTGATCAAAGATATGCTATAGATGTACAAATAAAAGTACACGAATATATATTTTTTAACGAACCAAGCGTTTTTTATTTTATTACGAAATTAGTAAAACATTTAAATGTAGTAGAACTATTTTTAAATCTAATTAATTCGACGGTCGAACAAATGAGAAAAAAAGTTCTCACTAGTTCGACGGTCGAACAGATGAGAAAAAAAATTCTCACTAGTTCGACGAGCGAACTAATGAATCGAACTAATGGGAATGAACGGAATATCAAGCACGACTCTGGCGCGAATCCTTTTAAAAACAGCTCGAGTCGTTTAAGTCGTTTAGTCCTTTAGTACATATAAGGAATGAGTCTTATTACTAAAGACTGGAAACTCTAGGAATTCTTCTTTCCAGACTTAAGTCGTGTAAAATGAAGTCGAATCATTTTTAGAGGCTTTAAACGACTGAGTTTTCATTCACGTGAATTTCGTATTTTCCCTTACAAAGCTAAGAATATGCCTTTTCATACAAACTAAAATCCCCCCTTTTTCACCCCTTTATAGGTTGAATTTCCAAAAATCCTTTCTTTCTTAGTGCTCCCTATATTATAAAAGGAAACCTTGTGTTGTCACGTTTCTAGTCCCAGTAGAGTCGGTTGTGCGTTGGTATGTCAGCCAGTCAGTCAGTTTCGTATAATATGTATGTATATACAGATTTAGTAAGCACAGGAATTACAATTATTACACTAGATTGGCATATACAATGTGCTAACTTTTATAAAACTAAAAAATGACAATAAAAAAATCATAAAACGTAGAACAATATATTTAAAAAAAAATCATCTAACAAACGTCAGTCCCTCAAAATGAGTCAATGAAAGTTTGATCAAATTGGACCAAGTATGGCTCCATTCAGTTGGGCAGGACACTTGGCTAGACGTGGTGATGGCAGATGGAGCAGAGCCCTAATGGCATGGTTGCCGAGAAACAAAGATAATAATGCTAGTAGAAGGAGCGGTAGCAGACCAATATAACCAGGTGGGTGGACGAACTGCAGAAGTTCGCGGCGAAGACCTGGACGTGACACGCACAGACCAGGGAAGCATGGCACACAAAGGAGGAGGCCTATACTCGACAGTGAGTGGGACAAGGCCTTCAAAGATGATGTAGACGATGATGGCTCCATTCACAATCCTGCAACGTATGGTCTGTACCAAAAGTGTCAGATGAAAGTGTAAACAAACCCTGTTCAGGTTAAATTCTTACGCAATCACTCACGAAACGGAATTAGTAACACATTCATCCATTTATCTGAAGATTTCAACTTTATTCTCTCCACTTTTTCAATAATTATTGTTAAAATAATATTATTTAAGTTAAAATTGAGGTTATAAAATTAACCTCGATTGTCAAATATCTAAATCTTTCAGGTGATTTCAAATTAGGGTTTAGTACTGAGAAATTAAAACAAAGCACTCATAAGTGGCACAACTAACTGCACAACCACAGGTAAGTTTCATCAATCCATTTGTTTACATTGTCATCAGATACTTTTGGAACAGACTATAGTATCGGCGACTCAGTTTAAGCGGCGTATATTACGTCCATCTGTTTATAAATTAACTCAAATTACCTGTTTCTTCCTTCAGACACAACAGCCTTGCCCTGTTCAGCCTTAAACCTTCACGACGTTATTTTCTAGCAGTTCTTGTAGATGTAGAAATACAAGACTTCTGTGCAAGCGACAAACTTGTTGTCTCACTCTGTCCTCTGCACTCTCGTCCGTTTCTTCTGTTGCTATCCTTTTTGTATCAACTTCTTTGTCTGTCATGGGTTCCCAACCAGTGGGGCGTAAAGTAAATAAGGGAAGGTGCGGCGCGGGCGGCTCAATAATAAGCTTTACACTTATAAAAAAATAAGTTCTTGGAGTTAGAAAAAACTTTCTTGGTTCCAACAACCATGAGGTAACCTGTGTGTAGCCTATTAATCAAGTTACTTGACGTTATCGTTGTGGGGCTCCTGGCTAAGTAATAACAGCCGCACGGGTCGTTCGAGGGTTAAGCTATTCTTGTCGCGATCGGTCCGTAAATGTGTGACCATCCAGTACATACCGAGACCTCTCCGTACCTTGGAAAGCACGTTACGCCGTTGGTCCAGACTGCCGTTCGAAGATATTTGACAGTTGTTACGGTTAGTCAGAAGCCCGAAAGTGCGACAATCAGTCTTGCTAAGGGGTATCGTGTACCCAGTATACAGTAAAATACTGGTATTCAGTGGCATTCGGTTGGACTGAAAGCCGACCGTAACATAGTTGGGAAAAGGCCAGGGCAGATGATGACTTGACGTTAGTTATCATTGCGTACATTCGGCAAACGTAATCGGTTCCAAGTTATAACCTAACAGGCAAAGGGGGCGTCGATTTTAGTTGAAAGTTTGGGGCTTGGCAAAAGATTGGGAACCACTCGTCCATGTGGTGGTCATTACACAATTGACTTGGGTGTCAAGTGTCAATGGGTTTTTTCAACTGGAATTCCTCTGTAGCAACCTGGAGGGTGGATTTGTGCCTGGCTGGCCGAGGGGCTCGCTCCTTATGACTTCTCATGGGACTTGTCTGTAACTGATGTTTGTTACACCTCCACTCTTCACACCAGAACACAGTATCGCTTGAAGGCAAAAATATGTATGGAGGTAAGTACATCCCGGACGAGCCCTTTCACAAACAGCTCTATTACTGACCAAACTTGCCGGTTTAAAACTCAAAATCTTCCAAACTCAGATATTCCTCATCTGTGAAAGTATTTTCCTTAACTTCTTCCTTCCTGGTCTTCTTCACCAGTTTTTTATTTGAAGTCTTTTTACTAATACCACCTACTTTTACATTTCTATTTTTAAATTTAGCGTCACCTTTTAAATATGGGTGACCATGGCTTAATTCTTTCGATTTCGAATCTCTATTTGTGTTTTTGACTACCGTTTTTTTTATTTTATCTTCACAATCACTAGGTGTTTTCAAAAGGTTGCCGCGTATCGGGTAGTTTTGCTCAACATGGGAACAGCCTGGCAGGGGACTGCTATACTCTGAGATAATTGTATCTTCTCTTAAATGCATATTATCACTAAAGATAGGATTTGTTTCTGAAACAATATTTATATTTTCTTCACCAGTGTTGGGAAATATAGAATCATATTGTATCTCAGTCTTGATAGGAGCTTCAATCACTAATTCACCTTTTGTTTCTAAATCAATATTTCTATTTTCTTCACCAGTGTTTGGGCGTATGGAATCATATTCTATCTCAGTTTTGATAGCAGCAACAATCTTCGATTCGTCTTCAACGTCCATCTCATCATTATTTTCTTCGATGATACTTTCTTTTAGTTCTTCTGAATCTTTTCGAGTATTATGTTCTATTTTTGCTTCATTGTTTTCCGGTATAGAAGGTAAGCTTTCGTTTTTGGGATCAATTTCTACAGTATGAAATACTTCTACAATGCTCAAAGTCGCGGCTGATTTGAGATAATCTTCCTTTTCTTTTATTAAAGTGATGTCATTTTTTCGTATCTGAAATAAGAGACAAAGAATTCTTAAAAAAGGTTCATATTTCTTGAGAAAATCGCGGACTCATTTATTATAATGCCTTATTTATTAATAAAAAAAAGCGGTCAGGTTTGAGTCGAACTGGGTTCCGTTCCGTACCACCGTACAATATTTTAACACTTCTTTCTTTTTAAGAAATTGCGAATTATTTATTTCACTTTGAATACATTCGTAACAAATTAAATATTTATAGTAAATAATATATAATTCGCAATATCTTAAATCCCGAGACTTAATCGTCATGTTTATCATTCCGGGATTATTTTTTATCCACTCTTGTTACTTCTTTCCTCGAAGATTAGGTAACGGGTATCCTGTGGCAGATTTATGTTTTTAAGGGGAAGCGTCAGGGTAGCCCGCGAAATTCAAATTTTCTTACGTTTTTTGCAATTTACAAGTCGGTATTAGATTGTATGTTAAATAAAGTATGATTTTCGGCCGTAACTTATTATAATTAATAAATATAATTATAATTATTATTATAATTATATATATATATATATATATATATATATATATATATATATATATATATATATATATATATATATATATATATATATAAATTATAATTATAATTATATTAAATTATAATTATAATTCGCGGACTGGTATTTATTTAAATTATAATTATAATTCGCGGTCGTAACAAGTATATATTTATATAATTATAATCATTAAAGTGATCAATACAACTCTTTACGACCAGGTAATCCCAAAAATGACTATTTCATGAAATCTTGACATTTTAGGATTATAATAACTTAAGGAGTTGTATTACTGATTCTATTGTATATAATTCTGTAAAAACATATTTGTTATGGCCGCAAATCATACTTTATTTAACACACAACTTAATACTGACTTGCAATTTGAATTTCGCGGGCTACCCTGACGCTTCCTCCTTAAAAGCAAATATCTCGAAAAGTTATAAACAATGAAGGGGGAGGGATTGGCAGTCACATGCCGCAATGGTCAGGACAACACCGAGCGTACGACATTGAGGCATTTTTTAAGAGTGGTGATTCTTACGTGACAGCGCGTCGACAATTTGTTTACGTTACAATATTCGGTATTGGGTGAGTCACGCACGTGGAGAGGTTCCACCAGACATATTCAGCTTTAAATACGACTCAGCCAGGGCCAGGCAGTTGAAGGAAAATATTCACAATGAAATACAGCAAATTCAGCCGAGCCTGCTACAGCGCGTGCGACGTAACACGGTGGAACGTTTCCAACAGTGTGTGTGACTGAACGGACAGCATTTGGACGAAATTATTTTTTTAAAACTGAAATCCGCATGATTCTTGAGTACTTTAAACTATTTAATAAATCCATAAGTTTGTAAGTTTTTGTTTCATTAGCTTTTAAAATTATAAATCCGCCACCGGACACCCATTATTTATATTCTATCTATTTCCATCTCTGCTCATGAGCCTGTAACACATTCAAACCGGAACACAGCATCGCTGCTTGGCTAGAGAACTATGTCTGTTGGTAGTACTTCCCGGACGAGCTCCTGCACAAACAACTGTAGTGATATTCTGTAAAAATCTCACTGTGAAAACTTAGGTGAAGTGAGCTCGAAGTGAGCTGTCATTCCACTGGTGCTAGGGGTTACACTATTTGACAGCTCACTCCACGCTCACCTCACCTGAGTTTTGTACAGAATAGCACTGCTGTACTACTATTGTTACTCACTTGTTCGCCAGTGTTTGCTAAGCGCTGCAGCAAAGCATCGCTGAGCAGCGCTTTCTTTCTGAACGCCGCTGCCGCTTTCAGTCTTCCAGCGCACTCCCAACATAGACGCTCAAGTATTGAATGGTTATTTTCGGTAACCTGAAATGGATAAGAAAGATAAATATCCTCAAAACTCAAATGATGGCGCAGCCAAGGGGTACCGTGTTACCTAGTAACTGGGTTGTGAAGGTCAGATAGGCAGTCGCTCCATGTAAAATACTGGTATTCAGCTGCATCCGGTTAGACTGGAAGCTGACCCCAACATAGTTGGGAAAGGCAGGCAGATGATGATGATGGTAGACTGTACGGTCAACCGCATGTCAGCAGTACCATATTGTTGTTGTCAAACCAAAATAAAAAATATACTTTTGAAATATTTAAAAAAATAGTTCTCCTGTAAAATTTTATATGAAAGGTATATTTCAGGCCAGCTGGCGTGGTTGGTTAAGATACCGCCTATCATGCCGTAGGTCGTGGGTTCGAATCCAGGACAAACATTTGTGTGCATGAACATGTCTGTTTATCCTGAGTCTGGGTTTCCATAGTACACCGGACCATACATAGGATCCGCGGTTGACTGTACCCTGCGAACTCGACCTATTTTTATGAAAAAAAAAAAAAAGGTTGGGTTTGATTCCAGGAATCCAGGCTAATCTAGGAATATTTATACATATAAAAACAAAAAACGGTTTAGGGGGTTTTAATTCCATTAAAATCGAGTCCATAGTTTCTTTCACCTTAGTTTTTTGTTATCTGTACAGTAAAACAGCCTCGTTGGTCTAGTGGTCGCAAGCGCCACTGCTGAGCATAAGATCCTGAGTTCGATTCCTAGGTTGGGCAAAGTGTTACTGGGTTTTTACATTAGGAATTACTCAGTAGCAGCCCGAAGTTCGGAATTGTGCTCAGTTGATTGCAACAGGCTCGCCCTCTATTACAATTACATGCAACTTAAACATAACTGGCGATATGTAGGTGTACTATAGTTACACCTCTGTCTAACCCTGCGAGGATTACAGGCGAGATGTTATGTAAAACAAAGACAACATGACTTACCGCGATCCCAGTAATATCCTGGAACATTTCTCTCAATTCATTGTCCTTCAAATCATACATCTTCACATCCAAAGCTAGGCATACCCTGCAGACCTAAAACATAAAAGATAATACAGGGTGGATTTTTAGATGGGGCAGTAATGGCAGGTATCTTAAAAGTAGCTGCTACACGAAAACGTTTTTAGGAGACTGCCCTTAAATTTTTGAATAAATAACTGCATTTTGAAAAAAATGGTACAGTCAGCTTGAAACCGACAATTCTCGCGTTTTATTTTTATGTTGCTAATATGGACTTTTATAATTTCTATTGTGACGATATTACCGTGGACGTCCACGTCACGGCATCACGATAACACAGAGAAGTAACATGTATGGAAATAATTATATGAAGACCTTTTTAAATTTCCGGCCACGATAACATTATAAAGTGCACGTTTTTCCATACATTTTATGGACATGGAGTGGGATGTCTACGATATATCGTGACGTCAGAATTTTATCGATGCAGTTTCGTATAAGGATCAAAAGATTCTTCTAGACAAACTGTGGTTAGAGTACTAGAAAAGCCACAAATTCCAAAATATTTCCAAGCGTATAATGATACACCGAGTTTGAGACTGCCAACAGTGTTGCCAGCCCTACTGTTTTAACAGCAGATCTACGGTTTTCTTCTATGGCATCCCTGTTTTCTGTTTTAGTCCATATTTCTACAGTTTTTTATACTTTAGGCGCCATCTGAAGCTTCTCGTGTGGGAACAAACGAGGTCCATCGTCTACTGATTCTAACTTGATAAAAGTAAGTAAGTATGAGAAACGTGTTGCGCCGACCCAAGTAACACTGGACAAGAGCAGGAAGAAGTGCTGAAGGGATGCATTCTCGGATGTCGTAACATTCTTATTCTTGATCTCTAGCAAGACCGCAGAATTACTGTTCTGCAATTGACAAAGACAGCAAAATGACAGAGACAACAACATTTACGACCTCATAATTGCTTTATCACGCTAACGCCTTTTTGTCTAACTGACTGTTAGATCAATTCAACCTTAGTTTAGTTTCATTTACAGTTCTTTTACAGTACAGTATTTTTATCATGATTCTAGGCTTGCGCCTAGAACGCAAGTTTTATAATGCCTAAAAGTATATGATCTACTGCAGTAAGCGAAATCAGAAAAAATATATGATATTATTCAGGATATATGCTAGTTAGATAGTGTGTTGAAAACATAATACAATTAATTCGATATATCGGCGCACCTACTCATCATGTTCGTCTATTTAAATAATTAAAATGATAATTTGATTGTTTGAAATTAATTCACAAAATAATGATTGATTATTACGATGTAAAATTAACATTACTACTTAAAACGTTAACAGAATAATTGTAATTTACATAGTTCAATACTTAACCTAAAAATGTGCACGTGCGACGATCCCTATAAATACGGCCGCACTGTAAGCGCTAAGATAAACCCCGTTCCTTCAAGTTAGGTTTTTTCAACGCCAATGGCATCCATAGCCAACTTACTGAGATCGCCACTTTCCTCCGCGATCACCAAATAGACATCCTCTTAGTTCAGGAAACCTTTTTAAAGCCTCGTCATCGAAACCCGTCTATTGCCAACTATCGCATAGTTCGCAACGACAGGACTCGGATGTCACCTGGGCGGCACCCTTATCTACTACAAGAGGGGCCTATACTGCATCCCTATAGACCCTCCCCCCCTCTCTGACTTAGAAGTGTCTGTCTGCCGCCTAGGCATGACAGGCCACCAACCGATCACTCTAGTATCGGCCTACCTCTCCCCGACCTCCTCAGATAGTTCCCTATCTGCTGACCTTTCCACCCTTTTTGGCGTGAGTGAATCCGTTATCATAGCGGGTGACCTCAACGCCAAACATTCCGCCTGGAATAGTACCAGGACCTCTCGCAGAAGTAGACTCCTGTTCAACCTCTGCTCCCTCCTGAGTTTCGATGTCATCGCCCCGATGACTCCTACTCACTTTCCTCACAACCCTGACCACACCCCTGACGTACTTGATGTAGCGCTTCTAAAGAATGTTAACCTACGGTTGGACTCTATAGAGGCGATACATGAACTGACCTCTGACCACCGACCAGTCGTTGTAAACCTGGCACCCCGCATAGGTCTCCGTGACCCCAGCCAACCCCCTCTCACTCAAAAAGTGACCGACTGGAGGAAAGTAAGCGAATGTCTGAAATCCACCACGTCCCCCCACTTAGACTCCATCCCCGACCACTTTGACTCTATCGCTGACACGACGGCCGCGATCGACTCATTCACAGAACACGTACAATCTGTCCTGGACGATTGTTCAAGGGAAATTCCAGCGATGGAAGACCATCGCTGGAAGTTGCCGGACGATGTACGTGAGCTGCTGAATGAGAAGAACGCGGCTGTCCGTGCCTACAGCAGCTTTCCCTGCCACGCGAACAAAGCCCATATGCGCTCTTTACAGAGATCTGTAAAGAAACGCGTAGAGGAGCTGCGTACCGCTGGCTGGGACAAGATGCTGAGCTACCTAGAGCTTACCCACCTAGCCTTCTGGCAACTCCAGAGGAAGCTCAGATCCCAAGAGACTGCCTCTATGCCCCCCCTTATCCGCCCTGACAAGACCATCGCTTTCGATGATGTCGACAAGGCTGAATGCCTAGCCGACAGTCTTGAGACTCAGTGTTCACCCAGCTCCCAACCTGTAGACCAAGCTCACCTCTCTGAGGTCGACGCGGAAGTCGAACGTAGAGCCTCCCTCCCTCCCGTTGAAGACCCTGATTGTCCCCTGCCCCCCGTCACTCCAGACGAGGTGCAGGACATAATCAAGGGTCTTAAACCCCGTAAAGCCCCCGGCTCAGATGGAATTACCAATAGGGTGATCCAACTCTTCCCCGCCCACCTTATAATGCTCATGGTCACCATCTTCAATGGTGCCATGAGCATTAACATCTTTCCTCAAGCATGGAAAGAGGCCACTGCATTTGGCATCCCCAAGCCCGGTAAGCCCAAGGCTGAGCCCTCTAGTTACCGCCCCATCAGTCTGCTCAATGTGCTCGGCAAAATCTATGAGAGGCTTATTTATAAGCGACTCAAGAGACTATGCCGAGACAAAGGGTCTCATCCCTAACGAGCAGTTTGGTTTCCGAACGCAGCATTCCTGCGTTCATCAGGTCCACCGCATCATCGAACACATAAGCGTTGGCTTCCAACGTGGTTTGATGACGGGCGCTGTCTTCTTTGATATAGCGAAAGTGTTCGACAAAGTCTGGCACAACGGCTTATTATATAAGCTCTACCAACTTGGCGTGCCGGATCGTCTCGTACTCATCTTACGAGACTTTTTGTCGAATCGCACCTTTCGCTATCGCATAGAAGGAGCGCTATCCTCCCCCCCATCCCATCCGTGCAGGAGTCCCACAGGGCTCTGTGCTCGCTCCCCTCATCTTCACGCTGTTCACCAGCGATATCCCGAAAAGTAAAAAGGCGCAGTTAGCTCTGTTCGCAGACGACACGGCCATTTACTACTCGGGCAGGGACCAACACCCGATATCTCGCACTCTCCAAACCGCAGTCGATAACCTCGGCGCCTGGTTTAGGAAGTGGAGAATCGAGGTCAATCCCGACAAGAGTCAAGCGGTCCTCTTTCTGAGACCGCGTCGCACTCGACTCCCCCCCCGACCGATCACCATGTTCGGCAAGCCGATCCCTTGGGAGACGCGAGCCAAATACCTCGGTGTGACCCTCGACCACCACCTCTCCTTCGCTGAGCATATAAAGCAGGCGCGTTCGCGCGCCGCTTTCGCTCTCGGTAGACTCCACTCCGTTTTGAATGCACGTAGCAAATTGTCACTTAGGTGCAAATTGCGCATTTATACAGCGTGCATTCGCCCCATCATGACCTATGCGGGTTCAGTGTTTGCGCACGCAAAACCTCACCTCATTTATAGGATGCAGGCCCTCCAAAACCGTTTCCTCCAAAAGGCAACGGGAGCCCCTTGGTTCGTTCGGAGCCCTTAGCGTGTAGTCGCTTAGTCTGTAAGTTTTATGCCCCTGGCTGGAGGCTTTGAGTAATCTTAAGGCAGCCACAGGATAGTCCGGTTAAGTAGTCTCGACCTCTCTAGGTCAACTACGAGATGCCATTTATAAAAAAAAAAAAAAAGCGCTAAGATCATTCTTGTTCGAGCCGCCGGACAGTGCGGACCTCTCTGGGACGTCGTCACGCTGTCAGTTGAATAAACGAAGCCTTGAAACAAGTCGTGAAGTTTTGTTTTGGAAATCGAAGACGACGTCAGCGTAGCTGACGTCACACTTTTTGAAAATACTATGGAGGTTCTTCCTCCGTCAGATACGATAGAAAAAATCACGAAGATACCTCTAAAAATATATTTTAACGATTAAAAACCATACTAATATACATACTATCATCCTGATTTTTTGTCAGATTATTCTTCAAGCAACATATTAACGTGATAGTGTTTTAATTTTTTAGTCCAATCAATAGATTTTTTGTAAATGGATAATTGCTTCATATTTTGCAATAAATTACCAGCGTTGTGTCATCGCGCTTCTCTTTCTTTTCTATGCAGTCCGACAGTGACCGCGCTTTATGTCATGTAGTCCCTTTAATAGGATTAGAAATACTTTTGACTTACATTTGATTCCACCAGTGTATCCGAATCATCATCATCATCGTCATCGTCGTCATCATCACAAATATCAGTATTATCAACCTGAAAAAATAAAGATGTACTCAAGTACAGTGGCGCTACATACAAAAATGAATAATGATAATGAAATGTAAAAATCTATTTGAAACCTTCACAGCTTTTTTTTAAAGGTAGGTATTTCGCTTTTTCCACCGAGTAAAATACTTGTATTAATAAATAAATAAGACGTGGATAGGGTGAAAAAAGTGACCCACGAGTGACGTATCTACGCTCGCGTTAAAAAAAAACTAGTAGGTGGTTTTCTAGGCTAGGCTATCTACTTACTTACGTACTTAGCTACTTACTTACCAAAATGAGAGTATTCTTTTTATATTAAATCTACTAATAAAAAAACATATTTTTAATCGACATCAAAAAGGAGGAGGTTCTCAATTCGTCTGTTTTTTTTTAGGGTTCCGTACCTCAAAAGGAAAAACGGAACCTGTCTGTCTGCCCGTCTGTCACAGCCAATTTGCTCCGAATCTAATGGACCGATTAAGTTGTGGTACACGTATGTATTTTTGTGACCCAAACACGGACGTGTATTGCAAATTAATGAATTTTGAATATGGCGGCCAAATTTGGGGGGCTAATAAGAAAACTTAAACAAAGTTTTGCAAACTGTACCGTGCGATATATAAAATGAAAGTGTTTACTTTGAGGGCCGCAAATATATTTGTTTTATAATTTTAAAATAAAATGTTTTAAAGTTATTTAAGAAAATAGATGAAAATTTACCATTTCCTCCCCCCCCCCCTTATCTCAGAAACTACTGAGCCTAAAATTTTGAAAAAATTACAGAAAATAGTTCTCTACCTACAGATTACAGGAAAACTTAAATAAAAGGTAAATATGTCAATATTGTGCGTACAAATTTACATTTGCAGTTGGAATATATGGGAGAACCTGTGTTTCCACTACAATGTTTAGTTTGTTCTTGGGATAAATTCATTCCAACTGCGGAACCCTTCATTGTGCGTGATGCGACACGCACTTGGCCGCTTTTTTTTTTTTTTGTATGTTTGTTACGCGATTACTCAAGGACGGATGGACCGATTTGGAAAATTATTTTTTTGTTTGAAAGGGAAAAAAAATCCTAGGTGGTCTCATATAAATTTTATTAACTTTGCTTAGGTAGTTTGGTGGATGATGTTTTAATCTATGTGGATGATGTTTTAGTAACTTCCTTTCACTATTATTTACATAGCAGGTAAAAAATATTAAATTTAAAATTGTTTCATTTTACATACATTTTAATAATTAAAATGGAAATTTGTCCATTTTGTATAGCTTAAATGTTCTTTACACAACCGAGCATTTTGAGTGATAAAATTATGTGTGTGGGTTTTTGACGTGTGAGAATATTTTTTTCTTTAAACAATGAGTAGTGGTATCTGAAGTGTGACTATAATCATCTAATGTAAGGCTTACAACTGGTTCTCGGAGAACATTTTCAATGGCTGTGCTGGCAGAACTGGGAGGCTCCACTACAGAGCTGGATCCACTTTCTGTAGGCGGAGGTCGATGCCGATGAGCCCTTAACCAACAAGCATTGCATGCCCGAGCGTTAGAAGGCATCTGTAATAGAAGGCACAATTAGTTTTAGTAATCCTAATGTGAGTGAATAATTATTTATACAAACAGCAAAAGTGAATAGATCACACAAGCTGGTCAAGTTCAGCTTGAATTGTGCTGAATTAACTTGATGTTTTTTTAACCGACTTCAAAAAGGAGGAGGTTTTCAATTCGACTTAGATCACAGATGACCACCAGAATTACTCAATAATAAGTATTTCAGGGGTTGCGATTCGATTAGGTACTTCAATAATGGTTGCTAAGCAATTTATGCTTGTCGCAATGCTATAAGTGGCTGAATTGGAGCTGATTCTAACTTCACCATCAGCGCCAGTTCTCCTGGTACTTTCCAGGAGAACTCAACAATTAACCGTCCCTGCTTCGGGAAAAGCAATATATTTTTTTAGGCTATTGTAGCTTAGTTTTATATTACAAATTGACCCACTAAAAAGTGAAATATAAAAAACTATTTTCCAAAAAAAAAAAAAAGCAACGGACTTCCAAAAAAAACACTTACAAAATAACTGTAATTTCAAAATTTAAAATACAGATCCAAGGACACCGACTTCCGATATTAGTTATTTTTCACTTTGTAGTTTTGCAACACACACAACTCATCGGATACGTACTAGTACACTTACAATTATTGATGACATTAAACAAAATTAGAAAGAATAAGATAAAAACTAGATACAGTTAAATCAAATCAAGCAAAATCCAAAAAATAATATTATAAATACGAAAGTGATTGTTTGTTTGTTACGCTTTCACGCTACAATGGCTGTACGGATTAGGATGAGGCACACATACGCTTGTCGGGGTTGGTCCGTGGATGGGTGACCATCTTTTCATACAGAGACTCCTCCGTGCCTCGGAAAGCACGTTGGTCCCGGCTGTCATTCGTGGATCTTTGACAGTTGTTACGGGTGGTCAGAAGCCCAAAAGTCTGACAACCAGTCTTACCAAGGGGTATTACCCAGTAACTGGGTTGTGGAGGTCAGATAGGCAGTCGCTCCATGTAAAATACTGCTATTCAGCTGCATCCGGTAAGACTGGAAGTAGACCCCAACATAGTTGGGAAAAGGCTAGGCAGATTGATTGACACAGGTGACATCATGACCTGGATTAGGACAAAGGATACTTTTTATCCCGGTAGTACGTTCCCTTGGGATAATTTCCGACTTGCACGCGAACCCGCTGGCGAAAGCTAGTAAGATATAATAAGGATACTGGGAGTGGCAATGGACTCCAGGTATCGAGTAGCAGTGTTCAGGAATCCTCAGTTCAGTACTCGCGAAGACATATTACACCGAAATATTGTTAATATTAGATTAGGGTATTGGTTTGAGGTATTGAGAATAGAGGACGTTGGCGAGCGCGAAATGTCTAATGGGTAGTGGGATGTTAAAGGAGATGTATTGTATGTAGTAAGGACGAATTGAAGTGAGTACCACGAATTAGGCGGATGAAATATATTACCAGCCAATAATTTTAATTTGTTAATTTCTCCTTACTTCTAAACTTTGGTACCACATCATACCTAGCATAAATGGTGTTGTTGGATACATGTAGGGGTAATACCCATAAAATTTTAAGTAGAGGTAGCGGACAAAGGACTGGAAAGGACCTTTTATTTTTGTATGTTACATATTACTTGCGGTCGTGCAGATAGTTCGCGAAGAATTTTAGCGATGTCACAAACGAACCTGCCAATGCCAGTTTACTTAGAAGTATGTCTTTGTCAACCCAGTCAAAAACCTTCTAGAAGTCAAAATAAGCTATATCAATCTGCTTTTTGTTGTTAATATCTTTGGCTAAGAGTGTAGTGATGAAGTAGATTAGACGTGGTTGAGCGAATTGGAAGGAATCCATGCTGCTTTTCTATTGTTATTTATTTGGCACACATGTTGATCGATCAGATTAAGCTGCGCTTGCCGCGGTTGGTCCGTGGATGGGTCCATCTTTACCGTGCCTCGGAAAGCACGTTAATCCGTTGGTCCCGGCTGTCATTCGTGGATCTTTGACAGTTACTGCAGGTCGTCAGAAGCCCGAAAGTCTGACAGCCAGTCTTACCAAGGGGTATCGTATTACTCAGTAACTGGGTTGTGGAGGTCAAATATGCAGTCGCTCCATGTAAAATACTGGTAATCAGCTACATCCGGTTAGACTGGAAGCCGACCCCAACAAAGCTGGGAAAAGGCTACGCATATGATATTATGTTATTTATTTAGTTGGAATAATCTATACATATAACAAGCAGGTACACTTACTTGAAGAGGGCTGATTATATTGGCCGAATAAATCCATTCAGCATCACCATAATTAAGTTGATGAGAGCGTCTCCCAGTTCTTCTGGCAATGGATATGCCACAACACACACAAACTGAGGCATGGCCCAGTTGACGTACACCTTTATTGCCTTCATTCCTGTTATCTGATTCAAGAATCAATAGGCTAACACATTCTTGACATAGATAGTCTTCATCAATTACCTAAAACAAGAAAAACATCATATTTTAATCCATGCTGGAATTTGGTAAACGTAACTAATGTTACAAATGCGAAAGTAAGTTTGTTTGTTTGTTACCTTTTCACGCCTAAACCACTGAACCGATCATCCTGAAATTTTGCATATACGTTGTCAGGTGTACAGAAACGGACATAGGGTACCTTTCATCGCGAAAAAAAGTACTGTTTCCGAGGAAAACAAAAATAACGTTCTTATGATTATGGATGGCGCCACGTGTCTTTCAAATCAAGATCGAATTCTATTATTATAGAAACTGTAAAAAACAAAAACCTCTTAACGCACTAAGCGTCAAGAGGTTTTTTTTTTTAAATTTGAGTACCTACCTAATACATTCTGTGACTCGATATAGAGTGTCGATAGACCGGTTTTTCATCATTCTAACTATCCTAACCTAACAATATAAATGCGATAGTGTGTTTGTTTATTTGTTGATTACGCTTTCATGCTAAAACGGCTAAACGGATTTGGATATAATTTAGCGTATGGGTAGACCATGACCTGGAGAAGGACATAGGCTACTATTCATCCTGAATCGCAGACGAAGTCGCGGGTAACAGCAAGTTTGTTAATATTTTATACTCTTTTTTAAGTTGATGATGGTTATGACCAGACCTCGTTATCTTCGGGGCATAAAGAACTCAGATTAATGTGTCAATCACAAACCGAAGTGTCAATCACAGAAAAACAGACTTTCTGATATGTACTAGTTTTTACCTACGTAATGATTGCCTACATAATGAAAATAATAAACCAATTCCCATGTTGTTTTATTAATAAGTACATAAGTGTACCTGCTTATAATAACTAGTCGGACATGTCTTCCAATGAGCTGTCGCCACCGTAGGAATGCTTTTGTGGTCTTCTGACTATATGATAGTTTACCTACATATAACATTTCGTAGTGTTCCAATTCAAAACAGGCAACTGTCACATGTTCCCGACTATGTCAAAAATGTGAATAAAGTTTTTATTTCTTATGTTCATAAAGCACGTCTCTGAGTGTATAATTTGATAGGCACTAAACTTGAAAATAGCTGTATGTGTCACATATTCTTTGTTTTGCCCCAACGATAACGAGGTCTGGTGATGACTATGCTAATAAGGTAACGTTTGCATGAGCCTATGACAAAATCCATTTTCTATTCTTGTCTTGCACAAATGTGGAAAGATTAACAGTAAATACACTATAAATGGCAAATAAAAATCAGTATTAATAAAACTGCTGAGTGGATAACATGGTAACTAGTTTTGGAGAGAGGTGAAGTATGCAGATTTTTAGCTACATACCTGTCTGGCAATCCATTCTTCTAATATAGAAATAATCTCAAGATCCAAATGTGATGCATTGTACCGATGTGGTTGTGTGATTGGGATAGCCATCCAGCAATTTATGCAACGAGGCATTATAAGTGAGGATTGATTACCTGAACGATAAAAACATATTAGTGTAGTACTGTGGTTTCAAAGCCTGTGAAGAGTCAGTCTGCGGTAATCAAATCATTGTATTATAATTATAAAGCAAATCTGAATGCAAAAGAACTTGTAAGTGTTAGGGTAGGTAACAGGGTAATTAACAATACAGTAACTTATTTGAATGCATATATAATAATATAATAATAATAATAATAACATCTCAAGAGGCTCTCGTTGGGTGGCTGGGTGAAGGGCCTGATTCAGAAGGCAGTCCTCCTTGATACGGCGCGTATTGTGAGGAGGTTCCTGTCTCTGGGGCCCTAACCACCGGTAGCTTGGACCCTGCACCCGCTACCGGCGGATCACTATTTTTTATATTTTTAAATGTTTTTTTTTATGTTTTTATAAAAATATTTAAAAATGTAATAAAATAAGTTTAAAAAATAAATAAAGGAGATAATAATAATAATAATAATATAATATTCCACAACTATCACACAACGCCGTCTAGCCTCAAGCTAAGCAGAGCTTGTGTTATGAGTACTAGACAACTGATAAACATACTTATATATTTCTAAATACATACATATATAGATAAATTACACCCAGACACAGAACAAATGATCATGCTCATCACACAAACATTTGTCCTGGGTGGGAATCGAACCCACGACCTCCGGCATAGCAGTCAGGGCCACTAACCACTAGACCAACAGGCCAGTCAATATAATAATATTTTAGTACATTTTTAATTTTTTCAATTGATCATGTCAATTGTCATGTTGTAACCAGGGACCGTACAACCCCGAATATAAGTTAATTCTTTCGAAAGTGTTACAGATTGTTCGCCTACAGTAACGGAAAATGGTACCTCTTGGTAGTGTTAGCCCTTTCATAACACTAACGTTAGGGTAACCCTATCAATAAGTTAACTAGTAAAAGATGTTACCGGCTCTTGTATGATTTCCAATTGAAGCAGATAACCCTTTGAAAGGGTTTGTCGGGGTAATCAAAGGGTTTTAAATCAAATCATTTTAAATTACGTTGGAGTGGAGGAATAGAATTTGACCTTGAAAGTTTGGAATCATATAGAATTGTTCATTAGTGTTTCTTACTCGGTTTGATAGGACGGTGCTTTCTTTTTTAAGTTTTAATAACGTCTGAATATTGAAGATGAACAAAGGTAAGTAAGTGTATTTTAATTAAGTATCACATATAATAAAACTGTAAATAACCTGTGTCTGTACATTGAACGTAATTTAAACTTCTAGTGGGGTTGTATAAGTAATCAATACTTGAAACAATCCCGACTATTCCAGAAAAAAAATACATTTAACTTTAAAAACACTGCAATAATAACCATAATCGTATGTATATGGACTGTGGAGTCGCTAAGTCCTAGACTGCGTGTTGCGACTTGACGCGTACCTTCCGAATGCATGCAGTTTAGTACTTTAAAGTAAGGCACGAGAGATAAAATTACAATATTTGTAGTCCGAATGGGTAACTCTGTTACAGTCGTTGAAGGGGTAACCTGTTCGAAACGTCTCACCATTAAAAAGTGTAACCCACTAAGAATGAGTTTTTGAATATACAAGTAAACAAATCGAAAGGGTTTGGAAGAGGTTACCCATTGATGAGGGTTTTCGTAAAAAAGTGTAATCAATATGAAATTGGTTTTAAAACAACACTTTGTCAAAACCCTATCAAAAACCCTTACAATGGGTAACCAAAATGGTCCCTGGTTGTAACAAAAAGAACATCATTTTCTTTTCATTAGTCGCATAGACAAATTGATGAGGTTGTACTCCGACACTCATCCTCAATTTTATGTGAAAATCTTTGGAACATAAAAATCTTTAAATAAAATTAAATATCAATATACACTCCTCCTATATAAATATCCACAAACTATGTGTTTAATAATAATGCATATTTCTTTAAGCATCTTATTTCTTGCAGTTGCTAATGATTTTGTTAACAAATCAGCCAAATTGTTATCAGTTACGATAATGACATTTTATTTTTGTAACTATCAAATCTATTATGTCATGATATTGAGGATCAATGTTTCAATCGTTTACTATTTTCCGAGTCCTTTGAAATAAAAAAATAGCTCCTTTGTTATCGACATACAGCATTGGTGGTAGATTTATCCCAAAATCTTTTAAAATTCTGTTTAAATTTATTCCTTCGCATGATGCTAATGATGCTGCTATATACTCTGCCTCTGCAGTTGACAATGCAACACAGTTTTGTTTTCTAGAGAACCATGCTACAACATTCTCATTGTATTTAACTATACATCCGCTTATACTCTTGCTGTCTCTTTTACTATTTGCCCAATTTGCATCCGAAAATTCACTCTTTATATTTTAAGTGCATAATCTTTAAGCTCATTTCAGACTATGCTACACTATTCTGCTACATAGTACAAGATTAAAAGCTATATAGCTATATAGCACTGTATTCACATTATGCAATATAATCACAATCATATAAGCTTTAACACGTTAAGTGCGGCCAACACGCATGCGCGATTTTCGAACGTTCACCATGTGCTGGCGGCGCTTATGCGCGTCCATACAATTTCCTTCGAGTGCGGCGCGCCGCACCTGTGGGTTTTTTGTGCATCTCTATTGTTCTTGGCGTAATTGTTTTATGACTCATAAAACTCGAAAATTTTCAAACACACATAAGCGTCTCGCCGCACTTGGGACAAGTTTGTATCATAAAGCAGCATTTGGAACAAATTCGCCAAATAATTCAGCAGTTAATGTGTTAAGGCAAGCTCAGTTGACCAGACGTGTTGTTTCTTTCGCCCCGTGTTGTATCGCTCAATTTCATAGCGTATAGCAAGCCAATAATATACAGTATAGCAAAGTGTGAATGTGTTCTAAATTAATATATGGCGAGCGATATTGTTGTGCTATGAACTATATGCTATTATATTATAGCGTAGTCTGAAATGGGCTTTAGTTGAACTAAGATATGTATATAGACGTAATATGCGCTTGCGATGTTTGTACTCCGACAATAAGAACTTGTTCTAAAGCCGTGCAACTTGATTCGATCGTTTGTTAGAATTCCATCATAAAGAAAATAAATAAGTACTAACCGTAAACAGCTACGATAAATGGATGTTAAGTTCGTGTGCAAAATTCAAGTCCGAGAGAGAAATCAGGGTCATCAGTATCGCCGGTCGTCGAGTGTTCAATCAAATCGTGTGCAGTATCAAAGGATCCAAATTAAAAGCCAGGTCAAAGATAAATTTAAAACAAGAAACTTGAGATGCAAACAATTTCTAAATTTCAAATCACACGCCGTGCCGTTGTTTACGCTTTAGCTTTACAGTTGTCATTTATCTTTTTTTTTAATATTTTTATTCATGACCATAGATACATGTCTTTCAGTCGTATAGATAAATGAGTTTTAAATGTAATAGTACAAATAGGGCACGTTTTTCACTTTAGTAAATAATAATATCGTCAAAGTTATGTTTTGTTCATTACCAACTTGCCGCCACCCTTTCGGGTTGCGTGGGTACATCTAAGTGATACTGGAAAATATCGTTTTCATATTCATATTAATACAACTAAGTAACTTATATACCTAAGATTACAAAATTAACTAATTTTTTTCTATCGTATTACAAATATATTAATACAACACACTAAAATATTTCTTATTTTCTAACAAATCCTGAACGCGGCGTGGAACACTTTGTTGACGTTCACTTTCAATGTCATTGTCATTTAATCCCGGCTAAGGGTATTATAAGTGTTCTGTGGAGTGGTGAAGGCTAAACACGTGCTTTTGTCCGTACTACGAATTTTTTCGATTTCTAGTGAATCTTTGTGTGAAACTTGATCGAGACTATTCTAGTGTTTGTGTGTATTCTTGGTGTAAGGTTAGTTTTAATTTTTATTTGTGATTGTCCCGTTTTTTAATCATTAGTCGTCAAAATGAACTCCAAAAAGCCTCCTGACCCTGACCCCCCTAATCCTGACCCCCCTAATGAGCATTTTAATCTTTCCCCTGTCTTGACTGTCACTCTCCCCCATGACACCCAAATACTTACGCAAGACCCCATGGATACTGAGACCCCAAATCGAAAAAGAGTGGCTGTCTCGCCCCCTGCTACTACAAATATCCCACCTAAGATAGCCAAGAAAATAATCGGCAGACTTTCATATACGGCCAGGGATAATCCACCGTATATTGTTCACGTTTCCCTTAAGGATAATCAGACATCAGGCACTGTACTACAACCGGTCAAGTTTGGTATGTTTTTGACGATTAATAATGTCAGTAACATACGCCTCGATGGGGTCAAACGAATTGGTAGAAACCGTGTTTCTGTTGAATTCAACTCACATCAAGATGCAAACAGTTTCCTAATTAATAATTTACTAACCCAACATAATTATACTGCCTCCATCCCACAATTCAATATAACACGAATGGGTATTGTTAGGGATATCCCTACTGAATGGTCGGAGGAAGAAATTATTGAAAATATTAAGGTCCCAGAAGGATGTGGTCCTGTTGTAAAGGCTAGGAGGATGAACCGTAAGGTGACCTCTTCCGGTGTAGCTGAGTGGAGGCCTACGCAAACAGTTGTAGTGACTTTTGACGGACAAGTTTTACCCAAGCGTGTGTATTGTTTCTACTCAGCTCTTCCGGTCGAAAGGTACACATATCCAACAATACAATGTTACCACTGCTGTCGGTTTGGCCATACCCGTACGCTCTGCAGGTCAAAACCACGTTGTTTTAAGTGTGGTGAAGATCATCCAGGTGATGGATGTGAAATCACCCCTGAGTTAGGTTTTTGTATTTCATGCTCTGGGAACCATTTCGCAAATGATAGTGCCTGTCCTGAATTGGGCCGACAGAAGAGCATCAAAGCTCTGATGGCGGAAAAATCGATCTCGTATGCGGAGGCAAGTCGGGTTTTTCCCCCTGTTTCCAGATCATATGCCGATGTCTCAAAACCTTCTGCACGTAACAAGGTTACAATAAATAAACCCCAATCCCTGTCCTCGAGCCCAATACCTACTACCCAAAGGTCATACCGTAAAACGGTCTTCCTTAACCCTAAACCCCGTACCCCACTTTTTCCTAGCTATAATAAGCAAGCTCATCAAGCGCTTACACAAAATTACTCTTTTTCCCCCTCCAAAAATGGCTGCGCCTTCCCAACAGAAGCCGCCGCCGAGCCAATGAACTACAGACAGGAGGACAACTTGAAGAATATTTTAGAATTAATTACAAACATGTTAATGACTGTTCTCACAAATTCAACTCAATCGATACCTGACCACGTTGCTTTAAAATTGACCTCGATCTTGAACTATATTCACAATGCTCCATCCTCTGACATTCCTTCAATGGAACGTGAGGAGTATTACTCCCAGGAAGCCTGATCTTTCCTTTTTAACCTTTTCACCGCCAAGCACTTCTATAGAAGTTCGGGATTTTCGTGCCACCAGCGCCACAACTTCTATAGAAGTTTTTCATTTTAATTATCTTATTAAAATAAATTTACTGTGATTAAAAGCTTTGTTTCATTTTATTATTTAAGATAGCACTGTCTACTACCCTGTTTTTTATTTTTCTACACAAAATAAGCCCTAGTTTGTCCTAAAATCGGCTAAAACAGAAACTCCGAATTTTGTTACTTTCCTCAGAACGCCAATCACTTCTTATCAAGTTGGCCAGTGATGTGCCGTGAAAGGTTGATTTCACCATTGAAATATTTATAAATACAGAAAGTTACGAATATCGAAAACATTTTGAGGTCAATAAAATATGAACTTAGTTATCTACTTCATTACAAAGGATAGTAGATGAATTTCGACCTTCAGGTAGATGCCGATACGTAATTATAAAGTTGTTACTAATTCTTGTCGATAGTTATTTTCCCATCTCTACAAAACAATTGGTCGTCTTTGCCCCTGTGCGCCACCGAGTGCCACGAACTTCTATAGAAGTTGGTCAGTGACGTCATAGGCGTGCGGCTGTCAAGGTCACTTTGGCATAGTGCAGCACAAAATCGGATTCGCGCGCACGCATCTTTCTTTCTTTCACTTGCAAATAGAAAAATGAGTGAAGAACTTGATTCGGACGAACTTCTGAAAATTTTGCAAGGTGTGGAATCGGACTCGGAGTATTTTGTGGAGAATATTGAACCAGAAGATAAGATAATTAAAAAAAAAAACAATTCAAAATTCTGCCACTTAGATACCTACGGTAAAAACGTTGACTGAAGTTATTAAAAAAACACAGGAATAAACAAAAATAGAAGAAAGAAAGACCATAGACCCCATCCCTGATCAGAATCGAATTCAACGTGCCCTCAGTGCCAATAACTTGATATGAAGTTAAAGAATGAGATCATGAAACAAATAGAGATGTACCCCATTCCTTATAGTTCTAATTGAGTTATGTATTAGTTTCTTTGATACTCATAAATTATACTGTTTTTTCTTATTAAGGATACTGTGAAATAAAACAAATCTGGAAATATTTAATCAGTTTTTGTTTATATTCGTAAAATCAACTTTAAATCTTAACTTTACGCGTACAAATCTTATTCATCGATATGACGATATCCCCATCACTACTGTTTACTGTATATTTAGTTATACATTTATAGCTTGGCGCTCGGCGAGGCATTGCGTTTTGTGTACGTTGGCGGCGAAAAGGTTAATTAATAAGTATAAACCATCAATCTGCGGCATTGCTGAGACATGGCTTTTACCTGAAAGCAATTTCAGGATGCCATGCTTTGGTAATGTACGTAGCGACAGACCTGATGGATATGGGGGGAGTGCTTTGCTCATCAATAGCAAAGTATCTTTTTCCCCAATTCCTCTACCCTCTGTTGGCGATAACATAAATGTTGTTGCTGTTAAGGCTGAGGATATAAATATTTTTTCTTTTTATATTGCGCACCCACAACTCGAACATCTTTCGGTAATTAGTAATCTGTTAAGCAGTGTTAAAGGTCCAATACTCATTATGGGTGATTTTAATTGTCACCATTATCGTTGGGGATCAGATACTTGTGATAACTTTGGCATAGGCTTGCTGGATATATTGGATGATCTTGATCTTTGTGTCATCAACGATGGCAGTGCCACACGCCGATCTGCACCAGGGCAGAGTAATAGTTGTGTTGACTTGACGTTCTGCTCATCCAATATATCTAGCCTCCTCATCTGGCGTCGCTTGGACATGACTTATGGAAGTGATCACTACCCCATCATGATTGAATTCCCGTCTAAAAATATTCCCAATAAAGTCTGCCGTCCCCTCTTAAAATATAGGCTAAACTCAGTAGATTGGGATTTATATTCAAAGATTTTAGATCTAAGAGTAAATTCCCTTCCAAAAGTCAACGAGAATAATGCCCAGGAATGTTTTTTGTCCTTTTCCTCCGCCATCTCTTCTACAGCAGATGATTGCTTCCCTTCCAAAAATCCCCAATCTGGTAAAATTCCTTCTCCGCCATGGTGGGATAGGGAATGCACTGACATGGTCAGGGCCAGGAATGAGGCTGAAGAGACTGTTAACTGTGATATGAACCTGGATAACCTCATCGCTTTCAAACAAATATTAGCTAAATCCAGGAAAGTACTTAAAAAGAAGAAACGAGAAGGTTGGTCAAAGTATTGCAGTTCTCTGAGTCCATCCACTCCGGTTTCGGTAGTATGGCGGAAAATAAAACGTTTCAGGAGTAGTTTAGCACCTGCCTCCTCGAACAACCTCTCAGAAGAACTGGGGTACCAGTTTTTCTCCAAAATTGCTCCAGCGTATGTTCCAGGTATAGAGGACAGTTGTGTTGGCAACAATGAGGTGGACAACACTAACGATCCAATGAACGGGCCATTCAGCTTGGAGGAATTAAAAACTGTGCTATCCCGTGTTAAGGACTCCGCACCAGGGGTGGATGGATTCCCTTACTCTTTTATTGCTAAAGCTGGCCCAAAAACCCACCAATACTACCTGGACTTGGCTAATTTTTGCTTCACTTCCGGATATATTCCCACAGAGTGGAAGGTTCAAGTAGTCATTCCGATTTTAAAACCTGGCAAAGACCCTAATGATCATTGCTCATATAGACCTATCGCTTTATCGTCCATACTAATTAAACTATTAGAACATTTAGTAAAGAATCGTTTAGAGTGGTTGGTGGAGAACAGGAGGCTGCTTCCGACGACTCAGTTCGGTTTCAGGAAAGGTCTGGGCACTGCTGATAGTGTAGGTATCCTCACTTCAGCGGTCCGGCTGGCCCTCAGCAGGAATGAGTCTGTGGTGGCCGTCTTCCTGGACATATCAGCCGCTTATGATTCGGTCCTCCTCCCTGTTCTCAGGCAAAAGCTGCGCGAGCTGAGAATCCCGGCTAGGATCTGTCGAATCATTGGCAACATTTTCACCAATCGCGTCATACAACTAAGAATCCCTGGGGCCGACTCTGAACAAAGAACAGTATGGAGAGGGTTACCTCAAGGATCGGTTCTTAGTCCCCCATTATACAACATATATACAGCGAATTTGTCCTCATCTCTAAATTTTGACTGCAAAATCCTTCAGTATGCTGACGATATTGCGCTACTGGTCACTGGCAATTCCATTCAGGATGCCGCTCTATCGATGAATGTCTCTCTGTCTTCACTAAACCAATGGCTCCTTGACCACGGGTTATCTCTAAGTGCACCAAAGAGTACAGCAGTCATCTTTACCCGCAAGCGTTCTGTTCCCCAAGTAGATATAAACATTGATGGACAAATAATTCCAGTCAAGGATAAGGCTAGGTTTCTGGGAGTAACGCTGGACTCAAAATTGTCTGGAGTTCACCATATTAACAACACGGTCAAAAAATGCGAACGCTCTGTATCGGTCCTTAAGTCTTTGGCCGGGGTGTGGTGGGGAGCTCACCCCTACACCCTCAAACTGGTCTATAATGCGTTGACCAGGAGCGCATTAGACTACTGTTGCTTCCTTATAGAGCCTTGCAACAAAGAAGCGCTCAAGAAATTAGACGGCGTCCAGGCCAAGTGCCTGAGAATCGTTATTGGAGCCATGAAATCCTCTCCCATAAATGCGCTTCAAGTTGAATGTGCAGAACCACCCTTATATCTGAGAAGACAGTATTTGGCAGATCGCTTCCTGTCTAAAGTATTCTCCCTTTCATCCCATCCTTTAACACCAATTTTAGAGCAAATCGACCTTTCCTTCAATAATTCTTCTTATTGGAACAATAGATCAGTTCCCCTATTGATCAATAGGTACAGAGAGCTTAAACACCTCTCTTCGCCTATTTATCAATATCCAATTCTCCCAGTCTTTTCCGCCGCATATGAAACGATTTACTTCGAACCAAAAGCCGTTTTGGGATTAGGTATATCAAAGAATTCCCAAAACGCAAGACGCGACTTTGAGTTAGCCGTCAAACGTTACTGGGAAGGATGGAATTTTTTCTTTACTGATGCATCAAAATTATCACCAACAGATCGTACAGGAGTAGCAGTATATTTTCAAAATTCAAAAATTGCCTTACTTTTTCAATGTCCACCGGAAGCATCAGTTTTTACAGGAGAGTGTATTGGTATTTTAGAAGCTATACACTATATCAAATCACATCAAATAACAAAAGCAGTAATTTTTTCAGATTCACGTAGTAGTATTCAGGCCTTAAAACAAAATCAACTCCATAGTAAAATCCATAGCCAAATCGTTGTAGAAATTAAGAGCTTGTTATTTGAATGCTCCCAAAACGGCTTGGACATCGAGATAGCCTGGATCCCCGGTCACTCGGGTATTGTCGGCAATGAGTGCGCTGATTCGTTAGCAAAGTATGCCACATCTAATCCGGCTGATCGAAAGCACTACGTAGCTCATAACTACGATTTGCGAAATGGTGCCAAGCCCAAATTGTTCGATTCGTGGACAAAAACGTGGAATAAGACCTCAAAAGCTAAGGGCGTCTACTACGCAGCTATACAGCAAGACATCCAGCGGAAACCTTGGTTTTTTAAATATCCAAAACTGTCCAAAAGAGCTGTTTCATCGCTTTGTAGATTAAGACTTGGACATTGTTGTAGCCCAGTGTTTTTGAATAAGATCCATATTAGAGACAGTTCCCTGTGCGAATGCGGTCTTGCGGAAGGTACTTTAGATCATATTTTTTTTTCCTGCTCCTTGAATACCAAATCCTTCGACCTGTATCAAAAAATTTCCAAATGCAACATTCCTCTCCCAACTAACTTCCATTCCCTTTTATCACACTTCTCTCCCAAAATTATTAAAATTTTAACTACTTTTATAAACGACAACCATATTAAATTGTAGCTGGTGCGTAATAATTATATACTTAAATATGTATTGTATTTTTAGTACTTACTGTTTATTTTATATATAATTGTAATTTAGATTATTTATGTTGTACTAACCTGTGTCCTCGTTTTTAGCGACTAACATCTGTAGATCTACCACGAAGTGCAAAGCCGACGGACCGCCGACTAAACGTGACGCTGGCAGAATAGTCGACAAACGGCTCAATTGCCAAAAGGAAAAAAAAAAAAAAAAATAAAAAGTGTTCTGTGCATTATGTTATATATTGTTATGTGCAAAAATTTTTTTTTTTTTCAACTGACATTATAGTTATTTTATAGGAGAGTGATTTGAAGGCAAATCGTTTATATTTTAATGAAATCAAATTAATTCGAAATAAAGTAAATGTTTTTTTAATAGAAATTGTAAGCTCTTCCTTTGGTATAAAATGATTTTGCTGATTTTTGTTTTTAAATGACATTTTATGTACAGACGCCAGCACATCAAGCTACTACAATCTGTCAGATTTCTTTAATAGATTTTCGACTTTATTGCTAAAGCATTAGGTTCAAGGTTGATTGGGAAAATCTGACAGTTTCGGGTAGGTTCACCTGCTGGCGTCTGTACATGACTGGGTATACGCCCGGCGGGACTCAATAGTGAAATGGTTTAACTACCAGTTATATTCATGTACGTTGTCCATCAAAATCCATCGTTTACACCAAAATCACATGAAATATGATTGTCATTTTATTAATATAATTTTACTTTTGTTTGTTTTCGGGGTAGTCTGTCTCACTTAATAATAAAATCTTGAAATTATATCACTTGACTCATTATACTAGGAAAGTACTTAGCAATGTTAACATTTGAAACCTCAAAGTATACTGGACCAATGTTTTTTTTTTTTTTTATTGTTTGTTATTCATAAAAAATCAGTGTACATGCATTTTTTAAGCCTTCAAAACATACCGCACAAACCATCGCGGGTTTAACAGCGGTATGGCCAGACACGGCAACTCGGTGCCAATACATACTTAGTTATTAACTTAGGTAATAAACAACTAGGTACCTACATACGAGTATTATTCCCTACATTGCACTGCAATCTAGAAAGTATCTTTTTAATACCTTAGAACAATTCTTCGCATTTAATTCATTGCAGATTTCTATAGGTAAGTCATTCATATATGCAGGTAGCATGCATTCCAACGTCCTTGCTCCATAAACATTATTAGATTTAGGTTCGATAAATGTGGGTAAGTAGGTCAAACAACGCAACGACTTTAGTCTTTCGTATTTACGAATATTACTTAAATTATGGTAATTCTCACTTATCACACGTAACCGTACCTTGTCAAAGACATTTACAATTTGGCAGTGCTTAAATAAACCCGTGTTATTATCTTGGAACTCATGTTTTATTCTTGTGGGTACAATCGTTTTTAAAATGCGTAACTGTAATTTGTAAATGTCCTCGACGTAAGTCTTGTATGTACGCCCGTAGCTACTTAGGCCGTAATCAATGACGGTGTCGGCCAGAGCCAAGTATAATGTTCTAAGTGTTCTATAAGGTAGTTTATACTTAAGTATCGCTAACTTTGCTAATATAGACCTAAGCTTATTACATACATAATCAATGTGCGGGCGCCAGTGGAAATTACTATCAATTATCACACCAAGATACATATGTTGAGTCACCAACTCTAATTTCTGGCAACTACACACTGTGACTGGTCGGTGAAGACACATATGCTCATGAGCAACGACAACAGGCACACAAGACGCCGGCAGGTAAGGCGAGTGTATATGCAGTAGTTTAGTTTTTTTTGCATTAATTACAAGGCCAGCGTCGTGAGCCCACTTACATAAGAGGTCGAAATTACTCTGCATCACTCTCTGTGCCTCCCATATGTCTTTGTGTGCAGCTACCAAACATGTGTCGTCAGCAAACTGGTACACGGAGCCCTCCGTAAAAATGTTACACATGTCGTTCACGTACAGTAAGTATTCGGTCGGTCCAATAATAGAACCTTGGGCCGTGCCTTTATCGGTTGGAATCATGCTACTTAATGAACCTGAGACCTTCACCGACGTGAAGCGGTTTCTGTGGTAGTTTTTAAACCATTCTAAGAATGGGCCCCGTATACCATTTTGCTCTAATTTATTAAATAGTGTATTATATTCTAAACAATCAAATGCTTTGCTAAAGTCAATGAGGACAACAAGCACGTGTTCACGATTGTTCAGGTGCCCATTGACCTCATTACTGAACTTTGATAATAGTTGTGAGGTATTTTTGTTTTTCTGAAAGCCGTACTGTTTCTCATTAATAATATCATTTGATTTCAAAAACTGGTTAATTTGTAGTCCGAGATACCTCTCAATTACCTTATCAATACAAGATAATATAGTTATCGGTCTGTAGTTGTTAACATCTGAGTACGAACCATTCTTATGGATAGGCCTTACTATTCCAACCTTGAGTTGATCAGGGTACAAGGACGTTGCAATGCATGTGTTAATTAGATGCGTTATAACGGGGGTAATTTCCTTATGTAATTTACCGAGGCTTTTTATTAGTATTTTTTTTGTAATACCTAGAATAATAAATAAGGGATTAATAAAAGCTAGGAAGAAGAACAAGAATCATAAACCAAAAACAACTCATTTTGAAGAATCACAATGTATTTTTCGCCATAATTAAGTAGGAATATCTTTTTAACATAAAAGCTTTACTAAAAGTTACAACGTAAACAAATTACTAAATATATCAATGTTCCATCATTAGTTTCATAAAAAACAACAAACAATCAATCAAAATAAAAACTAAAACAGGTACTTCTTTAGTAGGTCAATAAAAATAATAAGAACTAAAAATGGTAACTTACGTTAAACAATAATAAAAATTATAGAAATTAATAACGTAACAATCTAGGCATTTCTAATGCTCAAAAAATAGTTATAAGGTTTAACAAATTAGAAATCAGTCAGAATCACTGTCGTTAGATCCATTAGAATCAGTTGAAATCAATTAATTTACTAAAAAATAAATGAAATTCCTATTTTTCGCTATAATTAAGTACGAATTTCTTTTTAACATAGTAGCCTTACTAAAAGCTACAAGTAAAAACAAATCAACATTTAACAAATTATCAATGTTCCATCATCAAAGTTTCATAAAAAAAACAATAAACAATCAATCCAAATAAAAAACTAAAACAGGTACTTCTCTAGTACGTCAATTAAAATAATAAGAACTAAAAATGGTAAGTTACTTTAAACAATATTAATAAAAATAATAGAAATTAATAACACAACAGTCTAGGCATTTGTAATGCTCAAAAAAATATAAGGTTTAACAAATTAGAGATCAGTCAGAATCGCTGTCGTTAGCTGCATTAGAGTTCGTTGAAATCAAATTATTAAAAAATAAATGATACTCCTTAGGAATTACCAGTGTCTTACAGAGATCCATCAAGTCTTTGTGCTTATTATGGTCAATAGGAATGGGTGTCTGATAAGCTAAAGAAATATTATCTATATCAATATTTAACTCTCTTCGATTTCGTGTAGCTTTAGGTTTCTTTACACAATCTGTCCACTTGTAAGCATCATCTTGGTAACTCGTTTTATAAAACTGCCTAAATGGATATTCCGCTTTAACTAGTACTTCCGTTACTTTATTCCAAGGCATTTTTGATCCATCGTTGGTAGTTGTCCAGTTGTTTATAAGTTTTAGCTTTGATTTAGTCTTTAATTAAATCCTGAGACACTTCAGTAACTTTGTATGGCTTTTCATCGGATTTGGCAAATCTAAAAGCTGTATACCATTGATCAGGTGTTTAAAGCATCTTATCTTTCGTCAGTCTTTCAATTAAAGAGTGCATACTGTCGCCTTCATTTAGAGTGTGACCCACTACTAGAAAGCGATGACTAATATCTATAACAACCTTCGAACTAGCTAACATATACATTAAGAATACAATTCTGTTTCTATTTTGGCCTCCACAGTTGTCTGACCAGAACCGGTAATCTTTGACACCATTACCCACCGTATCCTCTATAAACTTGAAAACACAGCTGGATATTTCATTAGCGCCTGTCTTTTCTGTCTGTTGATGCCTTGAAAAACAATAACCCTGACAAGATCCCAGATTGAATATTGTGAAATTATACAAAGAAAGTTTCCGTTTATAATAAAACGCACTGAGCCGCAATAAACTTGTATCGATGCGTCCCCCCTCACGCCCCGCGTACACTGATACGATGTTATTTAGATCAGTTTACAATGTACGATTTTAACTGATGTTGAAATTGATTTAGTATACGTGAAATTATCTCGGTAATTATTGTTCTTTTTTATTTTTGTTTAACACAAACGTTAAGATCACAATTTATCATGTACGTTTATATAAAAATACCTAAATTTGTTAGTTGACTCAGTATACTTAGGAGGTATCGATATATTAGAATTGAATGGAAGCTTACCATTACCAATAATGTTGTCAGTTTTTGAGTGTATCTCCACAACTTCTGGTTTACAGTAGGTGTGATCCACATGTATTCTTTTTTTTAAATAATCATGATCAGTTTTGGCACTCTCTGAAAAACATTTCACTAATATTATATTACTCAAAACTATACACAATCCAATTATTCATGCTTCTTGTTGGGAATGAAGTATCTACACTGTACAAGTTTGCATGTAGTGCGAAGAGTAAAACATATGCAGATCCAAATTAAATAAAAATAGACTACACCTAAGTGATAATATATTCTAATAGGTACGTACCAGAGTTGTCGGGTATTAATGCATCGGTTTGAGGAATACCACTGGATATCTCGCTAGCAGTAAACAACGTTGGATAGGCGTCAGGGCAAAGACGAACTCTATCGCGCATTGTTGAAAGAAACCTCTTCTCGAAATGATTTCGACACACAAACTGTTTGCGAAGTTTTTGGAAGCTCAAGCTTTGCAGTCTTTCACAGTTAATGCACTTTAACCATTTTTTGAGTCCTATCTCACTTTTTGGAAACATATGAAAACTGACGTCCTTTCGTCTACTAGCACAAGTCACAACACAGCATTTGTTGTACATGTTGCACGATAATATTACAGCTTCAGAAATTGAGAGAAAGTTACGGAAATAAATCAACGCAGAACTTCACACGATCAATTTTGAAACTGTAAAACAACTGTAACAAAACAAACTTCAAAAGTTTTGACAGATCAACAAACATGGCGTCATTACAGACAGAAGTACGGAAGGTGGGAGGGGAGGGAACTGTCAAATGAGATATGTGAACCATAGACAATACCAAAGACATAAGGTTAGGATATTTTACGGCATAAACTGCGTTAAGCGTGCCTCTCGCGTGTCCACACAAAACCGACCCGCGCGTGCCCATGCGCGTGCACACGCTCGTGAGCCCGTCGGGCGCCCGTCGCGTGATACTTCCGTGCAACGGGGCACGCATGCACGCGACGTGATCACGCATCACGTTGGACGGGTCCACGCGCGAAGCCCGCTAGCGGGTGCACGCGCGTGCTTGTTCAGTTGACAGCGCTATCTCGAACCGACCGCACGCGCGTGCCCGGCCCATAACAAAAAATGACAAATTTTGATACAGAAAGGGTAATTGTTGAAGTTCAGTGTCGTCCTGCCATATGGGACCAATCTAGCGAAATATTTAAAGACCGGGACGCTAAATCAAAAGCATGGCTAGACATTTGTACAGTACCTACTGTTTCAAAATTTTGATGACTGGAGTGCAGCAGAAAAAAACATACAAGGTAAGTACCTACACTCTTTATTTATTTTATAATAACGTAGGTTAGGTAAACTATTCTTTGCGCCAAATTTTTATTTTTAATAATCTATGCAATTAGTTATATATAATTAGTTATTTCAATTGTATTTGTGTCAATTAAATGTTTTCAACAATTAATCCAACTATAAAATTAAAACTCGGAATATTTACAATAATTTACCTATGTAAATATAAAATCATGCTTATATTCAAAACTAGTGCAGAGATACTGCGTATTTCTGAACATTGTGAAATTCGTGTGAACAATGTCCCATAATATTGGTATGGTTTTATATTGCTCGATAAATTCCAAAGTTCTTTCTTTCGGCCACGCGGTCGCCGCCATTTTGCGCGTCACGAGACAACCAGTACCTATGTTCACGACTGCGAGCTTCACACTACTTCACACTATCGGTGTATTTAGGGTTCAAAATCATTTTAGGGCAGAAACAGTGGATCGGTAGGTAAATAAATAAAACAATTATCAACTAAAATATTTATTATATTGGTTTTAGAATTGGGCTAGTAACTTTGTAAAATAAGCGTGCGTTTTGTAGTTTTGTAGGTTTTTCTTTGACATCTCTCAACTTTAGTTTACAACAATCTAAGTTATTTGGTTACATCCGATGAATTTAACAAATAAAATCATTAGGTATATTATTAAAATATGCCTGCTATGTTAATAAAAAATGTGTGGTAACAAACCGTGAAAAATCAATTATTGAATGTACATAAATTATAAAAAAGCCAACTATCTTCAATAAATACTGCGATCTTGCCATGACAGCTGTCCGTCTGCAACGAAATAATCTGCGAAGTTATCGCGTAATGTATACGAATCTCTGTGGGTATTTCCAATTAACCCCCGAACTGAACGTATATGGTCTGGTATAATGACAATATCATGAAAGTCATTAATTTGACTTCTTGATCTTATAAAATTATGCAAAATACAAATTGTTTTAAGAAAACAAATTGCTTTGTCTTTTCCAACGTTCAATGGACGATGGAGTATGCGAAATTTATTAGCCATGATACCAAATGTACACTCAATATAACGTCGCGCCCTCGTTAACCTATAATTGAATTTTTTTTTTTGTAGTTTAAATCGAGAGCTCGAGCATATGGCCGCATGACATGGCTAGATAACCCGAATGCTTCATCTCCTACAATAATATAGGGCAAAGCTGCGGTTGCAGCAGTGTTGGTTGGTTTATCATTGTGTATTACGGGCAATGCTTTGGCAGGAGGAATATCTATTAAGTCATTGTTGATTTGTTCGTACAATCGGCTTTGTGTGAAAATTGCGGAGTCAGATTCTTTACCCTGCACTCCCACATTTATATAGGTAAACTCATAGTTGGCGTTACACATTGCAAGCAGTACAATAGAATAGTAATGCTTATAGTTGTAATAGAGGGAACCACTATGTGGAGGTCTTATAATGCGTATATGTTTTCCGTCTATTGCACCTATGCAGTTAGGAAACTGGGCTTGCGTTAAAAAACCTTTTTCAGTCTCTACCCATAGCGCACGGGAAAATTTTGGTATACATTCTTCCTTTAACCTTTCAATTATAATTTGACAAACTTCTGTTACTATTTTTCTGACCGTGGTTAGTCCTGTCTGATACGCCAGATGAATATCGACGAAGGTATGTCCACTAACTAAATATCTGTAATAAAATAAAATACCTGTGTTATTGTTTCAGTGAAAAAGCTGCAGCAAAGATGGAAAACTGCAAGAGACACTTATACAGGGTGTCCGGTAATGAATGGATAACCTTGAAATGTCTTATAGTATAACTTATGGCCGTTCAGAAAAAAAATTGAAACAAAATATATCATAAGTAGTACCTAAGTTATGATTTTTTTAAAAGAAAGGTCTAATTTTTTTTACCTTGTTTTACTTTTATGAACACTACGATCAGAAATGAATGGATTCCATCGGTTTGTTGTTATTTTATTATTATACACGAACTATGCTAATAGATAAACAGTCAATAGTATGACTAGCTATTGCACTTTTTTATTAAAAAATTAGCAGATTAATTAATTTTAGAAAAACTTTGCAAAATTTATTTTTTAAACTATGTTTAAACATCTTGGGTATAAAAAAAATGTATGAATACATGAGTGGCCAATAATTTTAAAATAATGTCACTTTCAAGTAGATTTTATAATGGTACAATTCATAAATGTATCTACAATAAATAGTGAATTATTGCGATTAATGTAGAAAAGGAGAAAATTTTACTAAATATCAAAATTTGTAATATGGGAACATTTTTTAAATTTAATTGTACCCGAACTTTGGGGATTAATAAAAAACAACATTTAACATAAACAACACTTTATTATCATTCGTTTATAATAAATGTTCAAACTGCCGGCCTCCCACTCTTATGCAGGCCCTACATCTACGGATAAATGATCTACGGAGCAGTCTTGTGTACCGTCGTTCACTAATTTTTGATGCGGCTGCTCTGACTCGTCTTCTTAATTCTTCTAAAGACCTTATAGGCTTACAGTATACTTCCTCTTTAAGGCAGCCCCAATAAAAAAAAATCCAATGGATTTAGGTCCGGTGAACGTGGAGGCCACAAAATTGGCCCTAGCCGCCCGATCCATCTATCTGGGTACGTGTTATTTAAAAATGCACGAACAGATACAGCATAATGCGCAGGACAGCCGTCATTTTGCAACCAATATGACTCCCTCAGCTCCTCGGGCACTTCTTCTAATAAATTGGGGAGATCATTTTGAAGAAACTCCAAATAACTTTGCCCTGTTAAATTCCCCGGTAATTCAAATGGCCCGATTATTATTCCACTTAATATTCCAGTCCAATAATTGATTTTAAATTGGTATTGGGATCTATCTTCACGCATAAGATGGGGATTTTCTAATTCCCAACCGTGTAAATTATGAAGATTCATGTATCCATCTCTTTTGAATGTTGACTCGTCGCTCCACAGAATTTTATTAAAAAATTGCGGGTCTTCTTCGATTTTTGCCAGCATTTGTCGGCAAAAACGCAATCTAGCTGCATAATCTCTTGGTTGGAGAGTTTGCACGCGTGTAACGTGGTAAGGGTGGAATTTATTTTTTTTCAAAATATCGTGCACGGTCGATTTTCCGATACCTGTGCGTCGAGCTATTGTTCGTGTAGAGGTAGAAGGATCGTTTTCGACTTCCTCAAGCACGGCTTCTTCTACATCAAGACGAGCGATTCTTCCACTGCTTGTACCACCGACACCACTACCAGGCAATCTTCCTTCGGAGTAACAACCGTGGACACGAATAAATACGCGGTAGTCTGGGTGGCGCGCATTAGGGTATCTCTCCCTATAGAGCGCTGCAGCTGCATTTGCGTTACCTCTGCATTCTCCATAAATGTAATGCATATTTGCATATTCTTGTGCCGTATACTGACGTGGCATTTTGATACACAAAAACACAAAAGTCCAGTTTAGTCCAAAAACAAACCAAATCGTCGCAAATATCACCAAACAAAACAAGTCCAAATCAGTAAGCAAAACGAATAGTCCAATAAAATAGCCACGTGGTCGTTTTAACACTGATTCAAAGTAAATCACGATAATTGCAAACGGAAACTAAATAAACACATGCGAAGTCGAGCAAGTCGAGAAACGCACTAAAAGTATGAGTGCTTACCTGATGTTTTACATTTATTTCCTCTCTCTCGCACCTAGCCGATTCAGACCCTCTTTGTCTAACATAACACAAAAGAATGACAGCACGGCGTGCGCGCAGGTAGCAAATATGAAGGTCACACGACCCATTTCACGCTTTTAAAGTAACTATTTTAATCATTATGAGTATTTGTAAATTTCTGACAATTTGGTTTCAATACGCAATTTTTATTCACTACAAATTCCTTAAATGTATTTTTGATTAATCTTCAGTGGTCAGAAGCAATTTAATTTAAAAAAAGTTCCTACATTACTTTTGACATTTGGTAAAATTTTCTCCTTTTCTACATTAATGGCAATAATTCACTATTTATTGTAGATACATTTATGAATTGTACCATTATAAAATCTACTTGAAAGTGACATTATTTTAAAATTATTGGCCACTCATGTATTCATACATTTTTTTTATACCCAAGATGTTTAAACATAGTTTAAAAAATAAATTTTGCAAAGTTTTTCTAAAATTAATTAATTTGCTAATTTTTTAATAAAAAAGTGCAATAGCTAGTCATACTATTGACTGTTTATCTATTAGCATAGTTCGTGTATAATAATAAAATAACAACAAACCGATGGAATCCATTCATTTCTGATCGTAGTGTTCATAAAAGTAAAACAAGGTAAAAAAAATTAGACCTTTCTTTTAAAAAAATCATAACTTAGGTACTACTTATGATATATTTTGTTTCAATTTTTTTTCTGAACGGCCATAAGTTATACTATAAGACATTTCAAGGTTATCCATTCATTACCGGACACCCTGTATAAGAGTGAGGTCTACTAAAAAAAAACTTAAATCAGGTTCCGGTTCCAGGGCAAATAAAACATACATTTACTATGACATGCTGTCATTTTTAGATTCAAACTCGAATACTCAAGGAGAAGAATCGGCAGACGATTTTAATCAGTCAGTAGAGCAAAACGCGTCACCGAGAACTTCACAAAATAATACGATTATTGAAGAAGATTTGATTAATGTACCTAGCACCAGCTCCAGCGTTACCAAAGAAACACGATCTTCCAAGAAACGTAAGTGCGAATCGCCAACTGATTTCGAATTAGAGTTGTTAAATTGCGTGAAGAATAACACTGCAGATAATATGGACGAAGACTTGAATTTTTTTAAGTCATTATTACCAACTGTGAAAAAATTGAGTTGCTTTAAAAAAATATTATTTCGTACAAAAGTATTAGAAGCTTTAATTGATATAGAAAAAGAAATTATTATTACCATTGATGACCTTTCATTAACGCAAAATACGGTAACGAATGATTTAGAATCCTTAAATATAAGATCAGACACGAACAATTAATAAATAGGTAACAAGAAAGACTGAAGATTTGATTAAGACTGTTTAATTATTAAGAACAAAAGAAAGAGAAGAACATGAAGAACTATTTAAGTTAGTAAAAAGCGCAATTTTATATTTATATTTTTGAGTAATTCCACTTTGCCCCACCAAGCCCGCCACCCTGGTGTGGCAAAGTGGACTGCCTAAAATTTTGCAGTGGAATATGCCCCACTATTCTGATTTGATGGGGCGGATAACACTAGCATAAACACTTTGTGGATTCTGCCCCACTAGGGTTGGCACCTCAGGATTTGTGTATGAAGGTTAACATGTATTTTTACATTTGTTTGTAAAAAAAATAAATGTATACCTATATCTGTAAGTAAAACGTTATTAGTGCTGGAAGCTTAGATTTAATACGTAGCGAAGTGGTTTAAATAAAAGTAAAAAATAAATAAATAATTTTAATGTACTATTTATTTCTGGAAGGAATCGGTTTATAAATCACAGATTAATTACCTTTTTCAAATAAAATTTTACTAACTAAGATAAATCTTGATAATCACAAATTAAACAATGATTTGTTCTTATGATATGTTCTTAAAACGAAACATATTTACTACATAACTATTCAAAATCACAGATTCTTCATCATTTGGTATACCTTTTACAAATAAAATCTTACTAACTAAGATAAATCTTGATAATCACAAATTAAACAATGATTTGTTCTTATGATATGTTCTTAAAACGTAATATCATAAGAACAAATCATTGTTTAATTTGTGATTATCAAGATTTATCTTAGTTAGTAAAATTTTATTTGAAAAAGGTAATTAATCTGTGATTTATAAACCGATTCCTTCCAGAAATAAATAGTACATTAAAATTATTTATTTATTTTTTACTTTTATTTAAACCACTTCGCTACGTATTAAATCTAAGCTTCCAGCACTAATAACGTTTTACTTACAGATATAGGTATACATTTATTTTTTTTACAAACAAATGTAAAAATACATGTTAACCTTCATACACAAATCCTGAGGTGCCAACCCTAGTGGGGCAGAATCCACAAAGTGTTTATGCTAGTGTTATCCGCCCCATCAAATCAGAATAGTGGGGCATATTCCACTGCAAAATTTTAGGCAGTCCACTTTGCCACACCAGGGTGGCGGGCTTGGTGGGGCAAAGTGGAATTACTCATATTTTTCTGGTCTCATGTGCAATTATTATGATATACAAGGGCATTCGCCAAAAGTTTACAAGCCTTGAGTGTAATGTTCATAAGGAAAGAAACGGGGTCGATTCGGACACTTTTATCTTAAACCCTATTTAGGGTCAAATAAAAAAGTGTATCAATAGACCCCTTTTTTTACTTAATGGACCTTTTTTTTGAACCTACTCATAACATTGCTCCTTCATATATCCTCTTCTTAAATTTAATCTTTTATGTAGTAAACTGTGATTATGATTGTGATGATAAATAAGAATTTAAAATAATATTAGTACCCGATCTAGTAATAGAAGGGAATAATTAATAAGGGAAATATTCGTATGTAAAAACTTGCAATCAATATGCGTCATTATAATTAATACTTTGTAAGGTAGGTATATTATTATAATTAAGACATTTAGACTTATTGTACTGTTTTAACTGTTATTGTGTTTTTTTATTTTAAACTTGAACCTGTGATTTTATTAGTGTATTTCAAATGAATAATCAAAAACTAATTGTAACGTAACGTTTATGCAAGACACTGTGATGACTGTTGTGATTATATAAAAAAATAAGTAAATAAGTAGGTATAGATAAAAAAAACGAAAACGATAAAACTGTGTAATTTAGAAATAACAAAATATAATTAATAAATGTAAGAAACTGTGATTAATATGATGATTAATAAGTGTGCGGTTATGTGTTTCGGCCCTAAGAACAGAGTGCACCACATCAAGAAAAACATTTTAAGCCATATTCAGGGGGCCTACCACCAGCTCATAATCAGTATTATTTTAATATTACTTCCATGGGAGAAAGAGATGAAGCTCTACAGTACGTATAGCTCCATCTCTTTCTCCCACTGAAGTAATATTAAAATAATACTGCTTATGAGCTGGTGGTAGGCCCCCAGGTGTCACTGCCGAAACAATAAGAACTTCTTCTTCTTTCTGGCTTGATGTGGCTAAACAGTAGTGTGACTTACATAAATTGGCAAAAAAATATGAGTGTTCTAAACTTTTGTTAAATAATGACTGTTTTTTTTACATGAATAAAGATGATTATTAATATCGAAATGTCTTTACTTACCGCAATGTCATTGCAAATCGTTCCATTGGTGATACGATTGACGTAGATTTCAATCGTAGATTGTTAGTCTTCAAATAGGGCTCCAGTTTTGAATATAATTCATCATAGACTTGTAATGAAACTTTAAAATATTTGAAAAAAAACCTTTCATTTTCTCTTAATATACCAAACTTCACCACGAATTCCCCGCACAGTAACCTAGATTCAACGTACGGGCTTACTGGCTGGCGTCTTTTTTTGGCAATTCGTCGTCGCCGTCGTCTTGATAAATAATACAACATTAATTTATCCATAATTACTCGACTGTACACCTCCAACGTCAAAATTGTACTGAGAAAACTGACGCGCCGATGCCCGCGCATAAGCACGCGAACGTGCTCACGTGCGTGCACCAGAAGCGTGGCCCGCGACGTGCTCACGTGCGTGCACCAGAAGCGTGGCCCGCGACGTGCTCACGTGCGTGCACACGCGTAACGCAGTTTATGCCCTGAAGATTACCTGACCAGGTACAAGGTGTATCAGAAAGGTATAGTCATAGGTAGTAGACAGACCATAAAACTGTACAACTTTCTCCAATGGGGCCAGCATTGTGATCGAGAAAAAATTCCTCCTTTTCCTTGTGTTTGTGGATAGCAATAGTAAATGGTTCGAAACTAAGATTATGGCGTCGCATGTCGAGTGACGCAGTAATTATGACGTACCGCAAAATATTCACATCACATGAATACAAGTCTTTCTTAATTATTCTTAGCAAAACGCTCTTCCTCTCTCTCTCCTAATCATATACTGTTGCTGTGCCTGACAGGGTCCATAATTGTTTCTATTTATTCATCTTACCACCTGTATGTGTACATTATGTATTGCAATAAACAATTTGAGATTTAAAGGAAATGGTACCGGGCGAGCCTTCAAAAACCGTGGTATTGTATAACGTGTAAGTAATGCACGTGTAACGACAGTTCTGGGCCCCAAGTCAGCTATTTTTTATTAAGTTGTCATTCCAACACGATCCCATTGTCATTTTGCTAAAAGTTCGTAATCTGCTAAATTAATAATGGTCGATCATTGATAGGTCACATAAATTAACATCAAAACCAACACTTAAAATAAAATTAAAATCAAAAATAAAATACAAATCAAAACCATTATTCAAATTAAGATTGATTGATGATTGAGATTGACAAAAATAAAAACCAAAATCAACACTTAAAATAAAATCAAATTAAATTATGAAGTATAAACCCATCATATCTTCCTTATTCTCTACATCAACCTTTTCTGTTTTGTCCGCCAATTTATGTTGCTTCTTATTATTTTACCTACAAGCCGCTGTAATATGCCCCACACGGCCCACACCACATGTATACAATAAAAACATTTAGCCTTTGTTACAAAAAAAAAAAAAAAAACTAAAGGGCACCGTTCTCCTTCTCTGTGGCTTTAGGGACAATGTCGGCATTCCACGGTATTAAGGTGCCTGTCCACAGAAGCGGAGCGGAGAAACGGAGAAATATTAACCAATAGAATTGCATAAATCTCCGTTCCGCTCCAGGTGCCAGGATCCTTTTGGTTAATATTTCTCCGTTTCTCCGCTCCGCAGCCTCGCTCCGCTTCATTGGACAGGCAAACTAATCCTACCAATATCCATAAGTTCAGCAAACATCCAAATGAATTTGCTTCTTCTCCATTTTTGTATCTGGGTATATGCCTTCCACAATTGCCTGATGGTTAAGACAGAATTGCAATAAGCCGACATGTTAGCTTTTAGTCTTCAACAGCTCGCGACGCTAGCGCACACCCAACACTAGCAGGTCCCTTAATTGACGTTTTAAGTCTGTAAAGTTAGCCTTTGCACCAAGTACATACGCCACCACACATCAAGCTACTACAATCTGTCAAATTTCTTTAATAGATTTTTACTTTATCGCTAAAGCATTAGGTTCAAAGTTGATTGGGAAAATATGACAGTTTCGGGTAGCTTGACCTGCTGGCGTTTGTAAATCAATGGCCCCTACAAAGTCTAGCATGTGTATGAAACTTTACGGCATGAAGTCAATCATTCAATTTTGGTTCATATAATTGGTCTAACATTGCAAAAATGTTTTTTTTTTTTTAATGACACTTCTGTTGGTCGCTAAGGCATCAATAGGGAAACAATCAAAGAATATGTTTCTTTTCTTTTCCACATTGCGATATACATCGCGCCCTTTCTAGGTTATCGTTAACACATTCACTGCTGAATTATTTGGCGAACTTGCTCCAAGTGCTGCTTTATGATACACTAAACCCTGTGCGGCAAACGCTCATGCGCGCCCAAAAAATACTTCGTGTGGTGCTATGAGCGCGCATGCGCGATTGAAGAAACTCTACCCAGTGCGGCTGGGCGCATATGTGCGCCGTTACAAACTTATCCCAAGTGCGGCGAGACGCTTATGTGTGTTTGAAAATTTTCCAGTTTTATGAGTCATAAAACAATTACGCCAAGAACAATAGAGATGCACAAAAAACCCACAGGTGCGGCGCGCCGCATTCGAAGGAAGTTATATAAATTGTATGGACGCGCATAAGCGCCGGTAGCACATGGTGAACGTTCGAAAATCGCGTATGCGCGTCGGCCGCACAGAACGTGTTAAACACGTCTGACGTCTGTCATGTGACAGACAACGAAAACATCAATCGCTCCCTGTAGGTAAAAAAAAAATATTATTTTATTTTTCTAATTTAAAGTTGGTCGAACATCTCCATTTTATATTTTAGAGATTACAGGAAGATTTATTTTTCACTAATTTGACCTTAGCAGTATGGACATCAAATGGTACCTATTATATTAAAAATACATTCTATTAAAAACATTTTTTTCTTATCTAACTATTCGAGTAGGTACCTAGTTAATAAAATGAAAGTAAATGAACTATAAATTATTTCCCCATATTTAACCGTGGCAACATTATGTCGCGCGAATACAGCGCTGCGTCTGCGAGACTTCTTTCGTGAAATGGACCAAAGACTACTATAGTATACTGGGTACTTACTTACTTATGTTAAACTATACTACATAGGTACATACTTTTTATTTTAGTTGTCTTAATTTTCCGCTCTCTGCATTGACTTTGGCCAGGTTGTATAATAGGTCCTGTAAATTAAATATTCATAGTTATTGTCTAATTGCTTATTATGTTAACATGGTCTTATTGGTCTTAGCGTGATAATATAGCCTTCTCGATATACGGGTTATGTAACACTGAGCGAATTTTTCAAATCTGACCAGTAGTTCCTGAGATTAGCACATTCAAGCAAACAAACAAACTCTTCTTTTTATTTCTCCTTTGAGTTGCACCTGCCATGTTGTTTCTGCACCACCCTAAGTTAGACTGGTAAAAAATGCCTAAGGCATTAAGTCCGCCTTTGTTCAGTATTTTTTACTTGTGCATAAAGCTTAAATAAATAAATAAGTATATGCAGGTAAAAGTAATACAAACCTGAAATATTTGACTGTGTCACATTAGATGTGGAAGATAGGGGCAGATTGCTGATTATAGCCTCAACGTTTGGTGAAGCAAGTGCTGGCTTGCTGATTATAGTTTCAATATTTGATGTTGAAGCTAAGGTCGGTGTGCTTAAAGCGTCAATGAGTTCTATTTCTGAAAAATGAGAAAATATCTTTATTCAATTAAGGCCGAAAAGGTAATCATGCACCACCTTTGTCTACATTTTGTGCAATATGTAGATAAAGCTAGTAAAATAAATAAATAAATTTTGTAAAGAAGACTGAATTGATTGATTGAACAAAAATAAGAAACCTGAACCAACAGATCCTTGAGTTCTTTGATATTGCAATACAACATTTTTAAGATTTATAGAGTAATCATGGAGTTTCTTGCGTGTTTGTCTCCATGAGCAATTATAAAAATTTAAGCACATATATTTTTGTAATAAAATATACATACCTGATGTGTTAAATCCACATTTTTGTAACTGACTTCTTTGGGATATATCAGACTTTGAAGTAACCATTGCTTCACCAAGTGATTGTGCTTGCAGATCTAAAATAATAAAAAATATTGTATGTATATATTATTTGTTTCAACAAAATAAATTCATTGATAAATTTTAATATTATATTGCTAATAAATATTAGTATTACCCGAGATATGCATTGTTGGAATTGCCAATTTAGACAGTCTACCACTTGGATACTTATGAATATCTTCAAAATGTCTATGACAGACCCGTCTGTTGTCATATATATCTTGATGATCCATTATTGCTATTTCACCACCGATATTTAAGATCCAAGTTGTAAATTTCTCTCCACTCCTCTCTGGATTCGGGAAACGGTGTAGAGGCACACCTGAAAACAATGATTAAACTATTAGGTGCAATACAAGTCAGTGGGTCTTCCTAAGTACATTGTACAAACTGTTTTGTATTATAAACAGTTTCAAACTTGTGCAAAAACATTACTAATGACTTCGATTTACTACATCATACATTCTGCAGCTATTACAATAGGGGTGTTAGGTGGAATGAGGATTTAGGTGATCAAAATGGTGATGGGGTGCTATGCCAGCTCCTATAAAAAAATTAACAGCTCCTATAAAACCACTTTACTTACCGTCTTTCTTAACCACAGCACATCCAGGTACACAGCAAGAATGTTGAGACATGGTTAAGTTCACTGTTTGCAATTACAGGTCCTATGAGTGCCTATGCAAGTCCACAGTAACTTCACAAGATTTCGAAGATGAGCATACACAACTCAACACGAACGGATTGTAACGCAGCTTAATAACATGGACGTACGAAAGCTCAACTCAACTTGCAGATGCACTAGCGAAACAACAAGAACTTAATTTGCAAAAGGAAAATAAATGCGCACGAGTAGCAACGAGTAGTTACACCTCCACACCCTACAAGTTTATAATTTTGACACACAAAAACACACCCCTAAATTATAAACATACCCCTTTATTATATTGTAGTCTTTGCTATCAACCACAAATGCGAAATTGCGAACCGCCAAATTTGTTTTTTTCTTCTTCTTTCTTGGCAATTGAGCCGGTGTCGACTATTCTGCCAGCGTCACGTTGAGACGGCAGGAGTGGCGGGCCGTCGGACTTAACTTTCTGGTAGTAAAATGTTAGTAGCTGCAGGGACGAACACAAGGGTTAGTAAAAACATGTATTCTAATTTACAAGCATATAAAATAGGGTACTATAAATAAAAATATACATAGTATTTAAATATATAGTTATTTTACGCACCATCACCAGTTAAAATTTTAAATTATTTTCATTTAGGAATGTGGCTAAAATTTGGATGACTTTGGGGGAGAAGTGGGATAGAAGGGAATGGAAGTTAGTTGGGAGAGGAACGTCATATTTGGAAATCTTTCTATAGAGGTCGAAGGAATTGGTGTTCAAAGAACAGGAGAAAAAAATATGATCCAAAGTACCCTCCGCAAGACCACACTCGCATAATGAGTTGTCCCGAACATGGATCTTGTTTAGGAACACTGGGCTACAACAGTGTCCGAGTCTCAGTCTACAAAGTGACGAAACAGTTCTTTTGGACAATTTTGGGCATTTGAAAAACCAAGGTTTCCTTTGGATGTCGGGTTGTATCGCTGCGTAGTAAAGATAAAGATAAAGATATATTTATTGCGTAACTGTGTATACATTAAGATCGTATTTATAAACATTACATTTTTAGTTTCAACAGTCTACCCAAGTCGGATATGCAATAGTTTTGATGGAAGTTAGGCATTCACATAAATATTATTTTTTGTCAAAAAACTCATGCAGATTATAAAATACATTGTCAATCAAAAATTTTTTCAATTTATTTTTAAACATATTTCCATTTAATTGCTTAATGGCTGGCGGTAACTGGTTGTACACACGAATAGCAGTAACATAGGTACTTTTGTAATACATCATATTATTGATAACTGGTAAATTAATGTCATATTTATATTGTTTCCGAATGTTTCTTTTAGAATTTAATTTGAAATTAAAATATTGCATATTGTTTTTAACAAATAAACATAATTCAAGTATAAAAATACCAGTCAGCGTCAGGAAACCCTCCGTTCTGAAGACATCTCTTAATGATTCAGTACTATGCATGTTATATATGTATAAATTAACATGCTATAGGTATAAGAAGTTCGCCTTATTTTAATATTACCAGGGCACTTTTTTTAAATATCTAAAATAATAATGTGTTATCTGTGAGTTTAGTGATGTTCCCGAAAATGATGAGGTGTTCGCGGAATGATGCGTGTGTTCCCTAAATGACGATATAGATACAATTTAGGTTTATAAAATCATAAGCAATGTTTTTGTACGTCGTACTTATTTATTAATTTTGGCATAAGGTTCTTAATTAACAAAAACATAACTTAAATCACTTTAAAGTCTTTTTATTGCTGTACTCAAGCTTCGGATTTTTACAAGTGTCACACAAACCATCCATGCAGTCATAAGAAGTTATGTCGTAACTATAATCCTCGATGTTTTTCTCTACACTCCCGTGATTAATTTGTTGCAAGTTTTTTAATTTGTTCAGTTTAAAGTCGAAATTTTCGTGTTTGACACATAAACAAGATTCTCTGTCTCTGAATATTGGAGCTACCACCCAAAACGGTTTTGCTCTTAATAATGTTGCATAAGATAAATTTATTCCAGTTTCTCTAACGAATTTTGACGTGTTCTTTAACTGTGAATAAAAGGAGGCGTTTTTGCTTCTTAATACCGTTTTTCTTCACAAAATCTCTCTTGGCTGGGCACATCCTGCTGACATCATCTCTTTCGAAGAAATCTTTTACTTTTTTACGAACTTCCTCCTTCAAAACAACCTCACGAATTTTGGTATCTGACTTCAGTATGTACTGGTTCTCTCTTTTGGCAAAAAAGTCTTAGCCACATGAAGCAACTTATATTTCCGTACCATGTCACCGCTAACACATTTTTGGAAGACTTCCCTCTCTTTGGATTGTTTCTTGAAGTACAGGCCTTTTCTTTTAATTGCGCAGTCATTACTTCGTTGAATAAGAGATTTTTGCGCACTTCAGGAGGCACGTCGACATTTTTAATCAATGTGTTAACTTTGCTGTTAGGAGTTGTTGGTACCTGAACTTTTTCCTGTTCTCTTTTTAACCGACTTCTTTTCCTTTCTCCTTAGTCTTTTAATTAAAGTTTCATATTTACGTTTTATGTTAGCAATTGTTTTCTCTTGTTGTTTTATTTTACGGTATGATTTGGCTCTATCCTTCCGAACAATTTTACTTCCCACAGTTCTTCTCACTAAAGACCGTTCTGTAGCCAATTCATCATCAGAATCGGGCGGAGTATTGTTAATTATATTTGATATTGCCTTCTTCTTTTCTCTGTATTTTTTTAAGCTTCCTTCCAATTCTTTTTTCTGCTTTCGCCTTTCTCTCTCAGTCATCGCATCAATGTTTTTAACTTTCTTTTCTGCTTTTTTTTTCTGATAGTACGCTCTCTATCCTTAGCCCTTTTTATTTCTCTCTCTTCCTCTGTCATCTTATCTAAAAATTTCCTTTTCCTGGCATTGGCTTTCTCTCGTTGTCGCAAGTAGGTAAGCCGAACTATTTTTTTTAACTTGATTTTTTTATTTTTTATCAGCCACATGAGACTCCATATTGCTAAAAAATATTAAAAAAATATGTTAGCACAACATACACTAAATTAATTAACCAATAGTTATAATAACAGGGCGCGTTTATTTGAAAAAGTCATTTCGGGAACGTCATCATCATTTCGAGAACGCTCCGTCAAGTCCGGGAACGGTCCCGAAATGACCGTTCCCTAAATGACTTTTTTAAATGAACGCGCCTTTTTTAGACGGCAGCCATTTTTGTCATCATGTTAGGCTTTGTTATTGTAAAATATTTGAGGTTACTATTTGCTATAAAACACTACAAAACTTATTTTTCAATATTCCAAGTCGAAAAACGCATTCCCGGTATGATGACCTATTGATGTACGCTCTCTAAATAATGAATTGAAAGATACTTACCACTTAATTTCAATTGTTTTGGCGGAAACGAGAGACGACAACCGTTTGTTTACATCGTTCACATCACTGTACCATAGACAACTAAAGGTTGCGTTCAAAAACTGAATTTTTACTGAGAATAAAAATTGCGTTCACTAAAATGACGCTTCCATTGCCGGACACAATATGTTGACTTGATTTTCTTTAATTTATTTTCTTTCTTTAGTAATAACAATAATTAATTGATATAAGATAAAATTGTAGGCCATTAAGTACGAAAAACTTTTCAATTTATTTTATTTTATGAATATTTCCAAAGTTAATTTCTGAAGATTGCTACATAGGACGCGTTCTCGAAATGATTTTTTGTAGTTATTTCTTCAAATAATAATAAATGTGATTTACTTTTTCAGTATAACATAACGTTACAGTTAATATGAACAGAGTTAAGTAATATTTACAATAACGATTTGTTTAAATAAACTAAATTTAGACGTTTATTTGCTGGTAAAGCTGATTCTCCACCTTGGTGATTTTGACCCTAATAATCATTATATACGTACAGTAATTTCATTAAAATTAATGCATATTTTTAGTATTGGTAGATCTCAAACAAATCCTTATTCACTCTATAATTTGCTTTAAATTCGTCTTCATTCATAGAAAAAGCTTTGTCCGTATAACGCATCATCCGACGCTCATCTCGTCTTTGTTTCAACTGTTTTTTTTTATGGGAATTATGTAAAACATTGTATATTAATGCTAATCGTGCCATATTTTACACTTATTATTTACGGAAAACCACTTAAAACGCAAAACAATTTCTAAAAAGTTACACTTTTGTTATTGGAAAAATCACAACAAACAATTCCAACGCAATATTAACGCAATACACAGCTGTCAAAATGAACTCAAGGGTAGCGTTTACCGCACGCCAAACCCGATCCCGATTCCACTTAGTCTCCTAATGGACACGCAATTCAATAACAATCTGGCGCTAGCGTCGAATTCAAGAGTACGAAACGTTAAAATTCCAATGTCGATCGGTCGGATTTGGAGTCAAGAGTAAGCACCCAGCCGCACCCAGCCTAGGGCAGATGGCCTAGTGTGTAGGGGGGCATATATTACTAATATTCAGGCTGTAATTTTAATCACCGTTATCCTCTACAGGGTATTATACTTTATACAGTATGTTAAATAACAGAGGGCGTTCCCTTAAACTCGTTAATCTATATCATTAATAGATTAAAATAAAAATATCAGCATAGAAAAATAAGCATAAAATAATCCGAAATAAAAAAAATAATTAATTGACAATAAATTCGAAACCTCCTGTACAGTAGCGCGGAATAGTACTAGCATTGCCTAAACCGACAACGTCGCAATACGCCACGCGCCGCGCTGTATGGCGCGCGTCGTCGTCTGGTTGTTATCAGTAAAATTAAACATTTGTGTAAGTATGTGTAGTTTTAACAATAACCTTTAACAACAAGTCTCAAATGTCCGGCTGACAAAGTAATGCGTCACTGAGGCACCTTGGACTTGGAAGGACCTATTCGCAAACATAGTAGGTAAATAAAAAAAACATAAATTAATGTACCTACCTACCTAAGCCACGTTTCAATAACATTAAAATTAAAATACATAGTATTAGACAGTTAGGCTAGGATTTAAATGATAATGACGTCATTAAACGTTAGCAAGTGAATTTTTTACTTTATGCAGTTGCCTTCGTAATACCTAAGTACTTGCGTTTATTCATAGCAATCGTGTAACGTCAGAGTAGTAACACGTTCGTTGAACGGGGTACTCCCCGAGTATAAAAGTAGTTTTAGGAAAGAGTGGGCCTTCTGAACTTATCAAGTTTGTAGCACAGTCGTTTAGTGTTATTTTTTATTTTAATGTTTTCGAAATGTTTTAGCTATTATGATACATTTAAATAATGTTAAAAACTTACCTAGATTTTGAACTGCTCAATATGCTGACCTCCTCTTATTAATTATTGTTAATTATTATTTATTTATTATAATAAGTGTGTTGTTTTCAGATAGGGAGATAGAAAATTTGCTTCAGCGTTTAGAAAATGGCGAAATTTAGAAATCAGACGAAGACGATATACCGTACTATACATCTCGGGAAGAGTTGGTGAGAGAGCTTGAAGATCAGCAAGAAGACGAGGTCATAGATGAAGGTCTAACTGGGATCGATGAAGAGGATCCTCCTTTGGTTAACAATGATAAACAATCACCATTACCAGGTACTAGTTCAGAACTTCCGGCTTTTAGCATGAATACAAGGAATTTAGTATGGAAAAAACAATCACTTGTTTATAATGAGGATGCAGTCAAATTCGGAGGAAACGAGGAATTGCCTCCAGCGGTGATGGAATTGCAAAGTCCATATCAATTTTTTACCTACTTTTTTACAAATGATATTTTGGAAAAAATTGTGACAAACTACTCGTTATGCTGTTCAGGCAAAACCAGATAGACCGGATTCTCTAACAATATCAGACCTGCTTAAATATTTAGGTATCCTCATATTTATGTCTGTATACCACTATCCCAGCACACGATCCTACTGGTCCGCAAAGTTTGGTTTCAGCCCTATCAAAGATGCAATGCCGGTAAATAAATTAGAGAAAATTAGAAAGATTCTGCATTTCAACAATAATGAAAATCATTTACCTGTGAATCATCCTCACCATGACAAACTTCACAAACTTAGACCAATAATAGAACATCTCAACGCAAAATTTTCAAGCATTACAATAGAACAAAGATTATCCATAGATGAGCAAATGTGCTTAACGAAAATAGGCCATTTCCTCAAACAATACCTTCCCAACAAACCCCACAAATGGGGGTTCAAATTGTTTGTCCTCTGCAATTTGATGGGCTATGCATACAAATTTCAAATTTATGCTGGAAAAGAGGCTGATGATAGATTGCCAAATGAACCCTATGTTGGAGTGGTTGGGCAAACAGTTCTGAATCTTCTCAGAATAGTTCCGAGGCAACAAAACCACATTGTCTATTTTGACAATTTTTATACGTCCTTGCCTTTGATGTGCGTATTAGCTAAAGAGGGAATTCACTCCTTGGGAACTATACAACGAAACCGCTTGGGTGAGTCATGTAAGCTTCCGTCAAAACAGGATGTTATGAAAAATACAGTATCCCGAGGTTCATATGATGAATATGTCACAAATTTCGAAGGCGTAGATATAACCACCGTAAGCTGGAAAGATAATAAACAAGTTATATTAGCGTCAACATATGTAGGAGCCGAGCCTGTAGAGAATATTGATAGATTCGATAAAAAAGAGAAACGGCGGATTTCCATTCCATGCCCCAAATTGATCAAAGAATATAATGCTCACATGGGGGGCGTTGATTTGATGGACTCCTTTCTCGGAAGATATAAAATCCGAATGAAGAGCAGAAAATGGTACACGCGCATATTTTATCATCTGCTGGATTTATCCGTTATCAATGCCTGGATCCTATACAAAAAAGTTTCCACTAAAAATGGTGTGCCACAGAAAACTATACTGAATCTAGCTGATTTTAGGTCGGAACTGGCCGATACGCTGTGCAAATATGCTCTTCCTGCTGCCAGAGGGCGCCCGAGCACTAGCAGCCCATCCAGTACATCACAAGGGCCACCACCTAAAATCCGAAGGGGTAAACCATGCCAAACATTGCCTCCACTTTTCTACTAAACTCAATTTAGATGATATTTCTGATACAGCAACACTGATAGAGTAGCAATAGACAATGTCATATTTGAATTGACGTCAGTTTTTGTACTGTGAATTTTGCCAGTAATGTGAATCAAGTTTTTGCAGTGATTTAAGGGATAACAAGTAAGTAAACATCATTGTTTAAACAAATTTAATCATTTAATTATCACAAGAACGTTAATTTAAAACTGCCTATAATGTTTTGGATATTATCAAAATTCCAAATATACCAACGATAATGGTGCGTTCAGTGGCATTTATAAATGACTTTGTTCGTGGATTATAAATCGATAATAATCAGTCACTAAGGATCGTCAAATCTAAGAAGTACCGTTGGATAGTTGTAAACGTAATACATTTGAATTTTAATTTGTTGATTAAAAATTGTTTAACTTGTGATAAAATAAAAATTGCTTCATAATTCAATGATTTTACGGAAAAGGTAATTAAAGTAAAGAGTTACGGCTTTAGGAAGCTATTTTCATAGAAAACTGTGAAATGTCAAACGGTACTTCTTAGATTTGTTGTAACATAAATAGTACCTACTACTGCTACTAAAACTTACCTAATTATTTTATAACTTGAGATATTTCACTAGGTACAGAAATCGGATTAAATACCGTAAAATGCTGCAACTTTGCCAAGTAAGCCCAATTTTGCCTATTTCGTTTCGATGACGATATTTCGCGTTTGCTTAGTTTATTCTTGTTTTCTACCATTTTGTAGGAACATTACATTATTAGGGCAACATATTTTTATTTTTTTACAATGGTAACTACATTATTACTCTGTCAGTTGTGCGACAAAAACCGATGCGTGTGGGTGGAATTTTTTAGTGTCCTGTAACTTTTGCCGTCTCAGCCAGAAAAAAGGTGTTCTCGAGCAGAAATAACGTCCCAAGGTAAGAAAATACTGTCTATTTTCCGTATTGTTTGATATTTTTATGAAAAGGACATAATTTCATCACAGTAACTTAGTAGGTCACAGTGGATAAATCATTGTAGGTGTGTATTTAAAGCAAACAGACGCGTACGCGTTCGCGAAGTTGCCGTTCTTACACTCCCCCCGCAACCGAGCTAGTCGCCATCTTAGTATCGGAGTGGACGCACGCGGTACGGAGCATCCGTCGACAAGTAAGCCACAAACTTTTATTTTACGTGTTTTTGTAAAACGTTTTGCCTTTCCGTATATTAGAATTTTACAAGTGTTGATAATGTGATATGATCTAAAGTTACTGTAGAGAATTTTTGTTACTCTAATATGTTTATTTGACAAATAAATAATTTGGTAGGATTTTTTAATTAAGACTTCTCCAACTGGGGCACAGTGGATCGTTTTGAATTGGGGTACAGTGGATCTTGTATCCACTGTACCCCAAGTCAAAATATTTATCGTAAAATTATTTTGTTTTCAGGGATAATGCCACGAAACAGGAAAAGAAAGACCAATATTGGTCAGCACGCTGAAGAGGAGATGCGGGCAGCTTTGCATAAAATATCGGAGGGCCAAAAAATAAAAACTGTAGCTAAACTAATGAACATTCCATATACAACTCTATACAGGTATAATGAAAAAATTAAAAAATCATTGAATGCCAATCCTATTGATACCAACAGAGTTACACCAAATTACACAGTGCGTAAAATTTTCACGGATGCCCAAGAGAAGGATTTAGTCGATTATTTAACAAGATGTAGCAATATGTTTTATGGTCTTACTTTAGATACGCGCAAACTTGCCTAAGAAATGGCAGTTATAAATAATATCACAGTGCCACAAAAATGGCATGATACGAAACTGGCAGGCGTTGAGTGGCTGTACAGTTTTAGAAAAAGAAATCCAGCTCTCAGCTTGCGAACACCTGAAGGGTGTAGCCTAAGCCGTGCAACGTCCTTTAATCGCCACAATGTAACGATGTTCTATGACAATTTAGAGAGGGTTATGGCTAGACATGAGTCGTTTGGGAACGGAACTAGAGTGTGGAATCTAGATGAGACGAACACCATGACCGTTCAGAAATCTGCTAAAGTTTTGGCAGTCAGAGGTCAAAAGCAGGTGTCTAAAATTAACCAGTGCGGAAAGAGGGACAATCGTTACTACGTGTTATTTTGTGAATGCTTTGGGAAACACGTTACCGCCTGTTATGATTTTTCCTAGGGTTCACTTCAAAAGTCATATGATTAATGAGGCTCCAACTGGAACTTTGGGCCTAGCAACACCAAGCGGATGGATGAATGGTGAGTTATTCATTGAGACGATGAAACATTTTATAAAACACACAAATAGTAGCAAAGAAAATCCTAGTTTGTTGATCTTAGATAATCACGAGTCTCATATGTATATTCAAGCATTAAATTTGGCTAAGGACAATGGTGTAACTGTTTTGACAGTTCCACCTCATTCGACGGGGAAAATGCAGCCGTTAGATGTTGGAGTTTTCGGCCCATTTAAAGTGGCATACAATAGGGCAGTCGATAATTGGATGATGCGCAACCCTGGTAAAACATTTTCCATTTACGATGTGGCTAGCTGTGTCAATGTAGCACATCTGAAAAGTATGACCCCAAACAATATATGCAATGCCTTCAAGGCGACGGGCATTTTCCCCTATGACAGAGATGTTTTCACCGAGGTGGACTTCGCTCCTAGCGATGTCACCGACCGGCTCCCAAACAATGAAAATGAGATCCCGGAAAACAGAACTGAAGAAGATCGTCAAACCCAAATACCAAAAGCTGGAGCAAGAAAGCACGGGCGAGCAGAAAGAAGGAAAGGTAAAAGCATGATAGCAACTGATACTCCAAATAAAAATGAAATCGAGCAAAGGACCAAAGAAAAAAATAAAGGAAAAAAAAGGAAAGAGTCGGCAAAGGCTGCCAAAAAGAAAATTTTTGAAAGTGACAGTGAAGAAACTGATACAATAAGTTTATACTCGGAAGAGGAGCCAACCTTTGATGAGGAAGAAGACAAGGTTATCCACATAGACCCTACGAAGTTCTCTCCGCTACAAACTAGTCCAAAAGAAGGAAACTTTATATTAGTAGAATTTAAGGTAAAAGAAAAGAAATTTTATTATATTGCGAAAGTTATTGGGAATAAAGTTGGAGATATAGAGGTTAGTTTTCTCCGAAAATCTGTCAAAAGTAACAACAAGTTTCATATGCCTAATATTCCTGACATTGCAACAATCACACTGCAAGACATTAAAATGATTCTACCTCAACCAGGATTTACTGGGAGCACTAAAAGAGCCCAAGGATTATATTGTTTTGATATAGAATCCACCAAAATAGATCTGCGTTAAATATTAATACTTACTTTTAAGTAATAATTTGATCTCTTATGTGAAGTGGCCATACGCTATTTATTTAGATTTACTTAACTGATTAAAATTGAGACTGAAAACTATAAATATTAAGAGGTTTAAAAACTGTTTCGTTTTGCTTGTTGACTTTATTTCAATTAGTCTATATCTATAGGATCGGAGGATTAAGAATATTATGATTGTAATTGTTTTTTATTGTTTGTAAGAGGTTTAGTTATGTCAACCTTATAAGTTGAAGGACAGCAGATGTGTTCTATTTATTGATCGTTTGATTTTTTCATATTGTGAAACTAGTACCTAAGTTTAAAGTATTATACAGGGTGTTTGGCAGAACGTTGAACATACGAAAATGGTGGATAGATGGGGTCATTTGCTACTTACTCAGCCCTAATTTATTTGGCCCTGGCCCACTGGGTATTTTTAAAAAATTTTTTTTCTTTTTTCTTGTTTCACCACTTTCTTAACTTTAAAGTGTAATTTTTATTAAAAATGGGTAAAACAGGCAATATTTTGTTTTTTATTTTAATCTTTTATGTTGGCAGATTCTTATAAAATTATTGCTTTGTTCAGATGTTAGCTAGAAAAAAAGTTATGAGTCCTCAAACTTACAGAAAGATGTAAAAAATACTTAAATGTTAATTTCAACTTGCATTAAAAAAAAAACAAAAAATGATTGAGGAGTTCCAATTCTAGCAAAACATCCCTAGTGTGTGAGCTTTCTAATGGTATGTAATTTGCTTTTATAAAAAAAAAAACTTTAAGAGTTATTTCATAATTTTATCAAGTAGGAAATTTTTGACGAAACTCTACCTTTACGGAAAGTTAAATGTTTTGCGAAATTTAATACTGCAAAGTTGGTAAAAATTAAATGATCGATTGAAATTATGCTGTACCAGTTAGGTGCGTTAATAAAACAATTAAATAAATTTAAATAATTAATTTAAATAAAATCACAGATGTTCAAATTGACGCCCTTCATTTGCAATACAGGTGCGGCATCTACGTCTGATTTCTACAGTTGTTGTGCGCAGCAGCATCTCCTGTCGCATAACTTCGAAAGCAGCATTAATTCGATTTAACAAATCTTCTCGACTTTCTACTTCTGTAGTGAAAACTAGTTCCTTTGCCCTTCCCCACACGTGAAAATCGAGCGGAGTGAGGTCGGGCGATCGTGGAGGCCAGGGAATTGGTCCTCCCCTGCCAATCCACGAATTTGGGAAACAATTATCCAAATGCTCACGTACAATTAGACTGAAGTGAGCTGGGCAACCATCGTGTTGTTGTTGTTGTGTGGGTTTTGATTTTTAAGTGCCCAATGGTGAAGATTGTGATAATTGACAATCCCTTCTTTGTCAAATTTGGACTCGTCCGTCCACAGAATACTTTTTAAAAAGTTTACGTCGTCCACATCGGTATGCAGCAAATGGCGACAAAATTGCACACGTCTCCCAAAATTACTGTCATCGAGACCTAGAACAAACAAAACACGTCTTTTTTTTTTTTTTTTTGTGGATGGGAAATCATCAAATAACTTCTCCCGCTCTGGGTGGAGCGGAAGGACGTGTCAGACTTTTACTGACTAAAACCCACCCGTGTTCCTTCAGTTGCCTATGCCAGGGCCACGGTATCTTTTTCAAACAACCCGCGACCCCAGCGGCAAACAAAACACGTCTAAGAATCGATTTCAATACTGAATCTTTTCTTCCTCCGAGTTCAAACTCTACAATTATCTAAATTAAATTATCTTCAATTTTTAAGTACACTAATTGGCTTTATGGCTTAGCCATAAAGACGTAAGACCACATTCACAAAAGGGCGTGCGACTTTTCAATTTTGTTCTAAAAAGGAGCCATAAGTGCTGGCAAGTTTACCTACGCTGACCACCTGCGCAAACCGAATCCGAAATCCGAATCCTGTAAGCGCTGGCTGCCTGATTGTTACGTGAATGCGGCCGAATAGGAATAGTTTATTCGAATTTAATTTGAAATTAGAATTGAATGCGCTAAAAACAACATGAGGCAAAACAACTAATAAAGAAAGTGACGAAATCAAGGTTAAATGGAACGATCAATTGAACTGTCTCATAATTTACTACATTCCACAAAATCGTATCAGATGCAGTGCATAAACGGCTTAATCTTACCTTGCACTGGAGTGTAGTGAAAAGCATGCCTACCATCTTGCCGGAGAACAGACCACACTTTCCATATGCTTAAGCCAAGTATTGAAGCTATCTGTCTAATGCTTTTGGTAGGGTCCGCGTCAAACTCGGCAAGAACTTGTTCGTCAATGTTAGTATCGGGTCGTGCTGCGTTCACTCGTGGTTCTTGTAAGTTCAGGTTACCGGTTTGTCGTAAACGTCGGTAAGTACTCGCAAACGTCTGATGACTGGATACTCGGCGGTTGGGATAACGCTCTTGATAAATTCTTCGCGCTTCACGCGAATTAGTATTAGCGCTTCCATACGCTAACAACGTGTCCGCGTATTCCTCACAGGTAAAAGCAGCCATTTCTTTACCAATAACAACAGGTAACAGTAATAACAAAAAACTTAACTAACAGGTTATAAAACTAGTGATAACAATAAAAGAAAACGAAGTGAACAAAAACAAACGTAAGCGTAGCGCAGAGTTGTCAACTGAGGAAGAAGCCCACATCGCAGACGTAGTAAATCTTTCAGCTGAATTTGGCTGTCCTCTCACTATCTTAGATTTACGTATTGTAGTATACAACTACATAGCAAAAAGCGGAAAAGATTATCTATTTAAAGGAAAAATGCCAGGTGAACGCTGGGCCCGTGCTTTCTTACAACGACACGTGTTTTCGCAAAGGGCAACACAAAATATAAAAAGAAGTCGTGCTGCGAAAACAGTTGAGGAAATGAATGAATATTACAAGAATCTTGAAAATTCTCTTAAAGATGTTCCCGCCAGCAATATTCTCAATTTCGATGAAACAAATTTAAGCGACGACCCCGGATCTAAAAAATGTGTTTTTAAAAGAGGGACAAAGCGACCTGAAAGGGTCATTAATGCTAGCAAAAGTGCAGTATCAATAATGTTTAGCGGAACTGCTGACGGAAATTGCCTACCACCCTATGTGGTTTACAAGGCAGATCATTTGTGGACCAGATGGTGTGAAAATGGTCCAAAAAATGCCCGGTATAACCGAACCAAATCCGGATGGTTCGATATGATGTGTTTTGATGATTGGTTTAAGACTATAGTTTTACCATGGGCTAACTCTCGAGACGGCATAAAACTAGTTATAGGTGATAACTTGGCATCGCACCTAAGCGTCGAGACAATTCAATTATGTCAAAATCAAAACATCAGATTTGCTTTTCTTCCAAAAAATGCTACACACCTAACTTAACCGCTAGACGTTGCATTTTTTGGACCCATGAAACGACTTTGGCGTGAAATTTTAACAGATTATAAAGCTACATACAGCACTGCAAGCACAATTAACAAATGTCACTTCCCACAGCTACTGCAGGAGCTAATGAATAAAATGGACATGACAAAAAATACCAACATTTGTAAAGGATTTGAAGGATCTGGAATATTTCCTTTCAATCCCTCAAGAGTGACATTAAAAATGCCTACAGTACAAGAAGAAAATACTCGTCAGTTTGATGCCAGCCTTCTGGAATTCTTACAACTAAACAGACGATCACAACCAATGAAAACAGGCCAAAATAGCAAGATTACAATCGTACCTGGTAAATCAATATCAGCTGAAGAAGCAGAAGAACTAGCTAAAGCTAAAAAGATGAAGAAGGGTACAAAAGTAACTAAACAGAAAGAGAAAAAAGATTCAAGTTTAGCAGGACCGTCGAAAATAACCGTCAAAAATAAAATAAAGCCCGCTGAAACTCAAAACCTCGAACTAATCGAGACCTACGAACTAGATAAAGGCGCTATTTTGGAAGACAACTCGGCACACTTACATAGTTCGTCGTTGGTGCTCAAAAATCCTAAAAACCTATGTAGGCTTTGCATAAGTGCCATAAACATTTATTTGCAGCCTTTAGTGGAAGATTCAAATGAATTCGTGCATTGCCTGAAAAATTTGCAAAAGAATTCCAAAATGAATACTCTGTTTTGCGAAGACACACCAGAATGCCTGCAGTTAAAAATGGTTAATATACCTAATAATGACCCTGAACCATTTGAAAACTCGAACAAAAATAAGAAACCAAAAATAATAATTACGTCTAACATAGTTATAAAAGAAGCTTCCCCTGAAAAAAGAATCGTTTTACGAGATATGCAAACACAAATAAATAAAAGAAAAAGAAGACAATCCGGTACTTCACAAGGACAGCCATCTATAATTAAAAGAAAAAAGAAACTTGTGTACCATAGCGACTCAAGCCTGACATCGGAAACCAAACAACGACAACCAAAAAACGTCAAAATCCAGGCAAAGTTGCAGCATTTTACGGTACAAAAACAGTCTGACGGTACTTTGCGCCCTGTTATGTATTTTAGCCGAGTGACGTCTAGGGAGGAAACTATGTATCATAGCTACGAGCTAGAAACATTAGCAGTCGTGGAATCATTGCGTAAATTTCGAGTGTACATAGTAGGTAAAAACGTGAAGGTAGTCACCGACTGAACGCGATATAATATACAATTACGTGTTAATAGATGACAGGTTATATAGGTAGACGCTCAGTGGTAATCGACTTGTAGTGCCTGGGGCAGCTAGGTGGGAAATTCTTCAAGTGCACCATGACGAATTAGGGCACGTAGGATTAAAACAATGCACATGATTTTTGGTTCCCTAAAATGACACTGTTCGTTCGTAAATATGTAACCTCTTGTTTAAGTTGCGCTTATGGAAAGGGATATCATGGCAGAAAGGAAGGCATGTTACATGCGATACCTAAGCCAAATGAACCGTTTAGAATGATACATGTCGACCATTTAGGCCCGTTTTGTAGGACAAAGAAAGGTTATGAAGACATGTTAGTTATAACTGATGCATTTTTAAATTTGTTATTGCAGAATGCAGTCGATCAGTTAATAATAATAATAATAAATTGTTTATTGATCTTGAAAGTACAGATGATGAGAAAAACAAAACTTAAAATAGTAACAATCAAGATATATAAAGTTATGTAACTACATTATTATGGTAGAACATGATGTAATTACACGGTACATCTGTTGACAATTTCTGATACCCTGTCTCTTCAACTAGGGTATACCTGTTTCTTAAGAGACAGTGGACGGCCATAAAGTTATGTTCTAATATTAACTATTAATCAAGTGAGGACCCTGTCGATCTACCCACAATTAAACAATTATCAAAAATCATAAGGAAGTAAAATTAAATAAGGTTAATAATGAACGTATTTCTTGTGTGTATGTGTATGTGCGTGCATGTGTGTGTATGTGTGTATGTATGTGTGAATAGTTAATTCAGTAGAAACAATTAGAATACTCAAAAGAATGTTTTCGTTATTTGGCTATCCGGATAGAGTAGTAACTGACCATGGCAAGGCATTTACTAGTAGATATTTTAAGAAATTCGCGGCAGACAAACAATTTAAACATACGTTGAATGCAATTGCGTGCCCGCGTGCCAACGGGCAAGTTGAGCGTACCAATCGCACCATACTAAATGCCCTACTCGCGACTGACCCTAGTGGAGCCGCTAATAGCTGGTCTAACCGTCTACCCGATGTGATCTGCGGAAAAAATAATACTTTAAATGAAACTACCGGGCTTAAGCCTTATGATTTAATGTTTGCACGTAGTGGTAGGCCAGTGTGTGATGTAACCATCCCAGATCAAGTACTTGAATCGACCCAGGCCAAGCGTAGCAAGGCCAGTGAACGTATCAATAAAACTAGCGCTAGGATGAAGCATCATTTTGATAAACGTCGTAAAATTTGCCATGTTTATAAGATAGGAGATTTGATTTTATGGACGCAGGCACCTACTAGCAGTGCTGTTAAGGTCAACACAAAGCTAGATGACTTGTTTTCAGGCCCCTATATAATAACTAAAGTAGTTAGCAATGACAGATACAGGATCAGGAGCATTAAGGGTTTAAGAGGCTACAAAAACTTTACGGGGCTTGTTTCAGCAGATTCTCTGCGACCTTATCGTAGCATAGCTCCTGTATCTGACAGTGCCAGCAGCTCTGATGACTAGCTGGAGACGGAAGACTTAATCGATCTAATAGAAAGCTAAAACAAAATCGTGTGCTCCATTGCGGGAGCAATTGTTGCAGGATGGCCGATTGTAACGCCTCGTCATGTGTTCAGCCAACGCCAAGCCAAAGCCAAGCCAACGCCAAGCCAATGCCACTTTACGACAATTTGGAGCAGAAATTGTCAGCCAAGCCAGCGAGTGACCGTTAGTGATGTCACATCCGGCCGCCGAAGTGTATAAGTAGTCGGACCGCTCATTTGGCGGGAACATTTTGCTGCCGTACATGAGATAAGTCGAAACTCTGTTCAACTGTATAAAAAATATCAATAAATAATTGTGATTATTCGTCAAGTGTGAAGTCTATTACTGCGTTCCCGTTTCAAGTATCTATACCTACTGAGAAGAGTGAGCTCACACTTTTATTAAATAGCGTGTTCATGACAATCAAGTCGTCATTCCGTCATTGTGTGTCAGAGGTGTCAAATCGAAACAGAAACGCGACTATCTATTGATGCGGTAGGGCGAATCTAACGATTTAAATCTGCAACTGCCATCATTTTCATGACAGCCGTCACTGCGGCCGTTACGTGCGGTGACCGCTCTTCTTTAACCGTAGCTTTACAAGCTAGTATTAAAGGCCTTCACATACCTTCGCCGTGAAACCACAGCACACCGCAGTAGGTAGTTCAATTCAACTGACTTGCATGATGTTCATGAACATCACGTGCGGTTTCGCGGTGGTGTTAAGGCCCTTAGGTATTACAAATTGTCAAGTTTGATGGCACGTTTCGTAAGCTAAATCTATACCTACATAAAATTAAAATCATTCTCGTGTCTCTGTCTTAGCGCGTTGTTCATCTGAACTACGCAACGGATTTTAATGTAGTTTTCACCATAGAGAATTTACATATTCCGGATGGTTTATGTATACAGGGTGATCCAATTCGAGGTTCCTATCTTTTATTTAAAAAAAAAAAAAAAATACAAAATGTAACAATATTCTTATATTTTTTCTTTAATCGTTTATTTAGTATTATTCATTAATTTTGGAAAATGATGTCAGGCATATGGCCGCCTCTACCTTCTACAGTAGTTGATTCTTTCGAGGTAATTTTCGATGACTTTTTCGCAAGTTTCGTGGTTTATCTCGGCAATAACTTGACGGATGTTAGTTTTTAAGTGCTCCAACGTTGCAGGTGTGTTAGTATAGACGCGGCTTTTAAGAAAACCTCACAAAGAAAAATTCCAATGGCTTTAAATCGCACGATCTTGGCGGCCAGTTGACGTCACCGTAACGTGAAATAATCGACCTCTGAACCTTTCACGCAACACATCTAACGTTTCACGCGCTGTGTGGCCAGTGGCGCAGTCTTGCTGAATCCACAAGTCATGCACATCAATATCCTCGATTTTGTTCCAAAAATATTCGGTTATCATGCGCCTATAGCGCTCACCGTTGACTGTTACTGTCTGACCTTCAGCATTTTCAAAAAAGTAAGGCACACCACAATGCGCACCACACAGTTACTTTTTGGGAATGCAATGGAGTCTCGTGTATCACGTGAGGATTATTCTCATCCCATAGGCGGTAATTTTGTTTATTCACGTACCCAGAGAGTGTAAAATGTGCCTCATCAGAGAAGAAAATTTTCTTTGAAAAATCAGGATCAAGTTCCTGTGCTCTAATACCCAATCTGCGTAAATCCTTCGCTGTTCATGATCTCTGGGCTTCAGGTCTGTGTTAACTGAATTTTATACGGGTGAAGGTGCAAGTCCTTATGCAAAATGAGCCAAAGGGAGCCATAGGAAAGGCCCAAACATTGCGAACGGCGACCACATGACCATTATTATCAGCTGTCAAAACTACAATGTTGCCAATATAGGAACCTCGAATGAATCACCCTTTACATTCATATTAAACTGACTTATAATTAAATAAATTTCGATGTCATAAAAACCGTGCGAAGCGAGGGCGGGTTGCTATTACTTAATAAATAATATACAGGGTAAACTAAAATTAGCTATCGAAACTGTACATACGGGACAGGTTTCGATCTAAACATTAAAATCGGCCAGTGCGTGTCGGACCACGCACAATGAAGGGTTTCGTAATTGAGATGATTATTAACGCATGCACTGTTTTTATCAACCGCAAAAATAAGTTTGTATTTCATGGTACCTGTTATGCGAAAAAAAAACTGAAAAACAAAGTTACTTCTGCGGTTGTTACCGAAAATATCTCATAAACTGTTGACCTTAAGGGGGAAGCATCATGGTAGCCCGCGAAATTCAAATTTTCTTACGTTTTTTGCAATTTACAAGTCGGTATTATATTGTACGTTGATCAAATTATAATTTGCGGTCATAACAAGTATCTATTTACATAATTAGAATCATTAACCTTTTAAGCGCTTGGCTAAATATCAGTTGCCGTGCCCCTAGCGCGCGGCTACAAATCGACAAAATAATATCTACAATAAATAAGGAGGGGCAACCATTGTATCGATAAAAAAAAGTCAAAAAGTTTTTTATGTTTTATGCCACCTTTGCAAACGAGCGTACACCCTCAGATCCGTTTACCTGACATAGAACTGGTGATATTTGTTAGTAAAATAACATATTTTTTCTACTAAATCATTGCCACAAAAATGTTCAAAAATATCCAGTTCCGAGGAGTCGCTGCTCAAAGGTACTGAAGGTGATACCCCTGAAATAAATTCGTCAAATTTTTCTATATCAGGTACAGGTATGTCTGACGTCCAATTAATGCCTTCATTGTCCTCATATTCCTGAAATGACAGATTAAAATTTATTACGTAGGTATATTCTTTTTTATATTCATTCGGTCAAAATTACATTTCGAAACAAGTGGTAGGTAGGTATATAACGTTAAAATAAAAATAAAGTTAAAAACTATAACCCGACTATGTAAAAAGGGGTCTAAAAAGGACGAAACAAGAAAATAATTTAAATAGAAATCCAGAAATGCTAGGTATTATTTTTTATATTTTTATAGTTTTTAACTTTATTTTTTATTTAATACTTTTCGTTTCCCAATCGGGCATATACACTAGCCGTGCACATAAAATTTTAACTTAAACAATATGACATCCTACTTAATCGCTGAATGGCAACGCCGGAGCACAGTAAGAGACAACGCCATACGGAACTCCGTTCGTTAAAAAGAGACAAACGCGAGTGCGAGTGCCTGTCCGACTTGGTAGGTACTGTCACAGTACCTTATTAATGGTAAGGACAACATACAACACGGTTCCAAATTTGAACAATCAATAGGATATGTAGATAAGTAGGTAATATAATAACAGAATTACATCACAATATTTAAAATACTATTTCGATTCATCAAGGAGTTACCTACACCCAACGGAAGTCTTATTTATACCTACTGAATAATGTGCAACGAACATAAGAAGAAATTGGAATAGGTACTTACCTCTCCATCACTTCTAAATTCTTCTGTAGATTCGAATAATAATTCCTCTTCGTCGTCACCTTCTAATATTCTTATTAATTCCTCAGTAGTCGTCATTATTGAAATGTGACCATTTTATCGACAATGCACAAATACCCACGAACAACATTAATGGAACTTTCCATTCGTTTGATCCGCTTGTGACGTAAGCAGCGGTCGTATTAATGCGACAGCCGCGCTAGACTAACTAGAGAAATATAATAATAATAATAATAATATTCCACAACTATCACACAACGCCGTCTAGCCTCAAGCTAAGCAGAGCTTGTGTTATGAGTACTAGACAACTGATAAACATACTTATATATTTCTAAATACATACATATATAGATAAATTACACCCAGACACAGAACAAATGATCATGCTCATCACACAAACATTTGTCCTGGGTGGGAATCGAACCCACGACCTCCGGCATAGCAGTCAGGGCCACTAACCACTAGACCAACAGGCCAGTCACATATGTTACAAGCATATGCGTCTAGGGATGGGAACTAACGTCAAATGTTGGCATTATACAAAGATCCTGAGGGATATTTTTCTTTAGAATAATAAGGAAAAGAATTAATAACACAAGGCAATATGTTAAATTTAACTTTATTTCGTATGACACTGTTTATTTTATGCTCAATGATGCATTATACCTGATTATTTAACTGTTTGTTATTTCGTTTTTAAAATGCGTATTGCATTGTATCCCATCCCTATGGTCATATTTATGCGACGCGCGCGATAGACACCGAAGAAAAGTCCAAGCTGCCAATTACTTATTTTTGTTTAAGTTTTTTCAATGCTTAGAGCTATGCAACATAATTTTAAGTAATTGTTGTAAATAATAGCTCTATTTAATAATACTTTTAGTTGTACCACGCAGTAAATAGGACTAAAATAGAACGAAAAAATCATGCATGTTCTCTGTCGCAGAAATACGACACGAGCGGTAGGGACACTGAAATATGTGTCGCATATATGCGACACAAGCGGTTAAAAGGTTAAAGTGATCAATACAACTCTTTAAGACCAGGTAATCTCAAAAAATGACTATTTCATGAAATCTTGACATTTTAGGATTATACTAACTTAAGGAGTTGTATTACTGATTCTATTGTATATAATACTGTAAAAATATATTTGTTACGGCCGCAAATCACACTTTATTTAAGATACAACTTAATACTGACTTGCAAATTGCAAAAAAACGTAAGAAAATTTTAATTTCGCGGGCTACCCTGTCGCTTCCTCCTTAATATCAAAGTCACTTTGAATGAAACATCACAATCCTTTTAATTATGGGATCCAACAATACCCCACACGCTTATGTGCCGCTCGATCCTCTCTGCCTGCCGCGCAAATCAATGTGCACAGTTGTACTTCTAGGACATATCAATGCGTAGTTTTATCATAATTATAGTTTTTTTTTACATTTTATAGTAACATTACTAATTGTAAGTTATAATCAGTGATCGGATAATCGGGCGCTTATATACCTAAACTTCTTCCCACGAAAGAATAATATGGACATTCCTTTCTGAATAAATAAGTAATCCCGGGTTCCCGGGATTAAACAATTTTGTAAAAATAACTCTAACAAACTTAATGAAATTATAGCAGTGGTTATTTTGATTTATTAACTTCATTTTATTCAAAACAAATATTGGAATTCAATAAAAAAAATGATAATGTGCACAATGTGGTCAAGTAGTGGAAATTGATTATCTAACAGTTTAGTGATCAAATCGACTAATTTATTGTAATTTATACGAACAGAAGGGATTCTGAAAGACATGTGGGAATTGAAGTGAAGTTTAGGTATATTAGCGCCCGATTATCCAATCACTGATTATAATGCACGTGGTGACTCAACGCAATCAATAATTTTCTATTGAATTACTAAATACAATAACAAAAAAAACGATACTAAAGTATGCTACATAAACGTTGATATACAGTATGTTAACCAACAGAGGGCGTTCCCGTTAACCCGCAATAGTATAGCATCCATACATGCTAAAAAAAATATTACCATTCGAAAACAAAATGGTTTTTATTTTTTTTAATATTATAATATTCACTAAAAATGTTAAATTGATACGTAAAAGAAACACTCTGTACACGCGTACTTGAAGGACGGAAACATCGCAATTTAGTTTTTATTTTTAGTGAATTTTTGAATATTTTAGTGAATATTTTTTGCATTTTTAGTGAATATTTTAATATTAAAAAAAATAAAAACCGTTTTGTTTTCGAATGGTAATATTTTTTTTAGCATGTATGGATGCTATACTATTGCGGGTTAACGGGAACGCCCTCTGTTGGTTAACATACTGTATATGCTACACAAACGAGTCGTTGACCCCAAAAACATCATATTTTTTTTGTTGTTTTATTGTTTAGATATCGATACCTACCCATCCCTGTCGGAATGAGGGAAATGTTGTGAGGAAAGTCTTGTATGAAGGTGGACGGCTATAAGAATAGAGCAAGACCAAAGAAACGATGGATGGACTGTGTGAAAGATGATATGGCTAGAAAGGGCCTTGGCCTTACCCATCACGTCTGCGGCGTTTCGCGAACTAATTTAATTTGACCTTGTACTCGTATATCTTATGCTACATACACACGCGATCGAAACCGCGCTATTACCCACAGCTAAGGGGGCGAATGACACTCTAAAAAACGAACTATTATTTTCTTTCTATGTTTACGGCACCTGTCCCTCCGCCGACGAGAAAGTGACTACCTAGCTATCAACGATTTTCTCGCTTAAGAAACGTACAAAAGATTGCAAGTACTGTTGTAGGTACAGAGATACATTACCTAGTCTTGCCATAAATATTGTCACGAAGAAACAAAATTTTTTTTATTGCAAATAATATTTATTACCTACTTTTACAGTGTGTTAGTTTAATACATAAATATAAAACAATTTAAAATATAAAAAGCTTATTCGAAGTGGTCTCCATTGGCTGTAATACAGTCCTTTAAACTTTGAGGCCAATTATCAATAGAAGCACGCATTCTTTCCATGGGAAAATTCTTCACTGCCAATCGTATGGATTGTTTTAGGGACTCCAAATTATCATGGCGTTTAGAGCAAGCCGTACTCTCTAAAACTGACCATAAATCATAATCCGGCGGATTAAGATCGGGACTAGACGACGGCCAGTCTTCAGCTCTGATGAAGTCAGAAACGTTCACTTCCAACCAAGACTGCGTGGACCGAGCTTTAAGACCCGGCGCCGAGTCTTGTTGGAAGGACCATACTTGGTTATTGAACATGGTGTTGTTAAGGGGCTTAACTACCTTCTCAAGGATGGTATCTTGATACACTTGTGCCGATGTTTTGATACCTTTTTCACAAAAATATGGCTCAGTCACTCCTTCATAGCTAACACCCCACCAAACCATCACTGAAGTCGGATAATGCCCACGTTGCACTCTGTCGACTAATTGAGAAGCTTCCTTAGAGCTTTGAGCATAAATACGGTCATTTTGTTTGTTACAATGTTGCCCAATTGTAAAGATTTTCTCATCCGTAAACAAAATTTTTCTGTGACCTCCCTTTGCGTACCGCTTCAGTAGTTGTTTCGATTTTACCGCCCTATTCTTTTTTAAATTATCAGTTAAAAAGTGACCAGTGCGCCTCTTATAGGCCGCAAGTCCTAAGTCATCTTTTAAAATACGCGACATGGTTCTGGGTGCTACCTTCATCTCCCGAGATAAAATCTTTTGCTTTCGGACAAGATTTCTTCGAATTCTTTCCCTTACTGCTTTGACCACCTTTTTCGTATGAACACTACGTGGACGGCCAGATCTTTTTCTGTCACAAACAGAGGTCTCATTGTACCTATTAATAGCCCGGTACACAAACATTTGACTAATACCAAGCGTATGGAGAGTTTTAAAAATTGCATTTGGCTCCATACTAACTTTGTGTAATGCAATCACAGCGATTCGGTTCTCTTTATCACCCCACTCCATTTTAATATCGCAAAATATTGTACAATGTATTGGCGCCAAAATTATAAAACTCAATGATCAATCGTATAAAAATGACAGATTCCAAATTCAAATGTATTATCTTTCTTATTTTTAATTATAATAATAATAATAAAGATTTATTTTTCTCCCACAAAGTACTTACAAAATAAAGGTCTTAAAACTATTTGAGGTACAAAGGTTTGTGGGAGTCAGGAATCCAAACTAGGATACCCTGTGCTATGGACTCCTGGCCCCCCTCGCCGAGATTGAGATTATCAAAATTATAGAACGGACATGTAGGACTATTGTAAAACAGAATAATAAGAAAAGGTACTAATAAAATAAAATAAAACAGAAAAAAAAATCAAAATATAAATGCTTGTGTTTGTTAGTGTGTGATGTCCGAGTGTGAAGTGGAAGGTGTAGTGTGTGTGTGTGTGTGTGTGTGAAGTGGCGGTATGTATTTATGAAAAACGCTAGACTAGGATAAGATAGTAAGCAGTTTTTCCGTTTCTTCATAATCAAGTCCTAACAACCACTGTGTAAGCTTCTTTTTACATTCTACCCTAGACAAATGAACAATTGTAAGAATTTTGTTAATTTTATTATACAATCTGCTTGCTCTGAAATTGAAGAAATTCTGGGCAAAAGATGTTTTTACCGGAGTCGTTTCACAGACTTCATAGAATCTCCTAGTTCTACCTTTCTGATTAGCCGTAGAAACGTCAATAGATGAATGTTTTTTAATAACTGTTAGTAATATACAGGGTGTTTGGTGCATCGTGTGCCAAATTGAAATGGTCGACTGGGGGGGTCACCTTCTATCCTTTCAGACCCCTAAACACTTCTCATGCCCTGTGGCTTTTTTTTCATCGGCTTTTTATTTTTTTATAAAAAAAATACCCAAATTTTGCATTCAATTACAAAATAAAAAAAATGTGTAAGTCGTAGACTCTGAATTTTAATTTTATTTAGATGTGTATTGTATTACAGTACTTTTAAATTAAAAATTAGTGACATTAGCCATCTAGTTTTTTTTTAATTTACTCGCAAAGTTTCGGATTTCAATTAAAGCTGTCCATGTTACAGCTATTTACATGGCTATAAAAAAAAAACCAAAAGCGACCGGGATCTTCCAACTCTCTCAAAAATTCTCTAGTCTATCTTCTTGCTAGTGATGTGCCACATGTCATAAAAATCTTTTTACAACTTTGTAAATTAGCTAGAATAATTGTGAATCGAGTCACAAAATATTAAATTCCAAATTCAAAAGAAAAAAGTCTTTTTGCGTAATTGTTACTTAAGTAACAGGTAAAATTTGTTTTCTCACTCTCGCGAAGTAAAATCTATCTTCTATCTCTATCTTTCTTGCATAGCGTACCTAAACTAGTTTGAACAAACGACGAACTCATCGTCGTTCGTCATTCGTCAGTCAGTCGAGACATCACTGCCTCTGCTACCTGACGTGTGTGTTAGTTCACCGTACTCCGCGATTTTTTCATTTTGTTACTTTGTTTTGTTGAGTTTTGTTGGTTTTTGTTACGTTTTAACTTTTGGAGTTATTGTTAAACTTTGTTGATTTTTTGTTGTTGCAATGGCGACGTTCTCTAACGAGGAATATGCTGACATCATGATGGCTTATGGAGCCGCCAATGGTGTCGCTCGTGCAGCGCAACGTGCAGGAACGTTTTCCTGGTAGACGACTACCTGGCCGCAGTCTTCCAAGACACATACCGACGCATACGCGAGACTGGCAGTGTCACTTTTCATGAACCAAGGGGCCATATTGTGCGACATAATGTTGAAGTGGACGAGAGAATACTGGCACTTTTTGAGGAAGACCCTACAAGAAGCATCAGAAATGTGGCAGCACATCTTGATATTTCAATATGGAAAGTGTGGAAAGTTCTTCAGCAAAACGAAAAACATCCATTCCACTACACTCCGGTGCAAGGTACGTAATTTTGAACTAACTTTAAACCCGTACACACTTTGTTTGACGATGCCTTTGTTTAGCAGGTAATGGGTATGACGTCACTACTTCCAGGTAGTGAACCAGCCCATACAAACGGTCCGACGCCGCCGGTCATTAAAAATCTCATTGTGCAATTATTTACTGCTCAACAGGAATTTAAAAGAGTTCTTTGTTTGTAGGTCTTGAGGGTGGCGACTTTGACAGACGAGTGGCATTCTGTCGGTTTATGTTACACACGGATGTGGATGATCCTAATTTCTTAAAAAGAATATTGTGGACGGATGAATCCAAATTTACCAAAGAAGGGATCCTCAATCTTCACAATCTGCATCACTGAACAAACAAAACGGAAAACCCACATGTTAAAAGGCAGAAATCTTTTCAAAGGAGGTTTAGTGTAAACGTTTGGGCAGGAGTGATTGGGAATCAGGTAGTTGGACCGCATTACCTGCCCGATAACCTCAATGGCGATAACTATTTGGAGTTCCTTCAAAATGACCTGCCCGAATTAGTGTCCGAGGTGCCCGTATTTAATGAAAATGTTCCCAAAGTATTCCAGCATGACGGCTGTCCCGCGCATTGGCGTTTGACTGTGAGGGAATATCTTGACGATGTGTTCCCCAATGCGTGGATTGGTCGCGATGGCCCTATTGCATGGCCGGCACGTTCCCCAGACCTAACTCCGCTAGATTTTTATGTCTGGGGACGTGCCAAAGAGCTGGTATACGCCACGGAGGTTCCGACTAGGAAGGTACTACTTCAACGCATTGAAACGGCGTTTAATCAAATTAAGGAGGAAATACGACTTCGTACAACAACTGTGGAAATACGAAATAGATGTCGGGCCTGCATTCGCAATAGCGGCCAACAATTTGAGCAGAATATGTAAAAAATGATTAAATAAATGTTAAAAATGCAATTATTTTTTTATTTCTAGTAACCGTCCCCCCCAAAAAAGAGAGATACGAGACAGATTTTACCTTACAAGAGTGAGATAACAGATTAAATGAGTTCTTGAGGTATAATTTAAGTAAAAATATTTTTTTAAATCATAATTTCAAATTTAGTATTTTGTGACTTGATTCACAGTTCTAGCGAATTCACAAAGTTGTAAAAAGATTTTTATGGCATGTGGCACATCACTAGCAAGAGGATAGACTAGAGTTTTTGAGGGAGTTGGAAGATCCCGGTCGCTTTTGGTTTTTTTTTTATAGCCATGTAAATAGCTGTAACATGGACAGCTTTAATTGAAGTCCGAAACTTTGCGAGTAAATTAAAAAAAAACTGGATGGCTAATGTCACTAATTTTGAATTTAAAAGTACTGTAATACAATACACGTCTAAATAAAATTAAAATTCAGAGTCTACGACTTACACTTTTTTTTTATTTTGAAATTGAATGCAAAATTTGGGTATTTTTTTTATAAAAAAATAAAAAGTCGATGAAAAAAAAGCCACAGGGCATGAGAAGTGTTTAGGGGTCTGAAAGGATAGAAGGTGACCCCCCCAGTCGACCATTTCAATTTGGCACACGATGCACCAAACACCCTGTATAAAGCTGCCTGACTGTTAATACATTTGCCTCTTTATAGAGGGTTGTTGTAGCGTATAACCGTGGTTTGAATAGAGCAACTTTTAGGAGAAGTCGTTGAGCTCTTTCAACATTTAAGATAGGTATTCGTTTTATACGAGCCGCCCCAGGTGGAAATACCATACGATAGGATTGATTGGCAAAGGGATTCGTACACTGTTTTAACCAGCTTCCAACTCGCTACATGCCTAAGATTTTTAAATATATCAACGAGTTTTCTTGTTCTCTGGACCAGATGTGAAATATATGTTTGAAAGATAAGTTTTTATCGATTATTATGCCTAAGTATTTTATTGATTCTGCTCTTGATATCTTTGGGCACATGGTACAGTTTGTGGTTACAGGATTACATGTGTGTGCATAAATATTGAAATTATCAGTATGTGATGCTACATTATGTATTGTAAACTCTATATATTTCGTTTTGGAGGCATTTAAGGTGAGTTTGTTGAGAGCAAGCCAATGAGTTACTATATTGAAACCTTCTTGGGCCGCAGCAAAAGTTTCGTCCCATGAGTTACCATAAAACGTTAAAGTAGTATCGTCGGCATAAGACATTATATGGCAGTTTCTAATGTTTAGCTGGCAAAGATCGTTAATATAGCAAAGGAAATTGTAACAGTATTTATGGCCAGACTGTGTATATTAATAGTTGATCGCTGACTGACCACACCGCACGCGAGTACTCGCTTGTCGCAGCAACAAGAGCTATCAAAGAGAGTAGGTACTCGCTCAGCGATGCTCGCTTGGCGGGCAGAACATTCGATGAGAGATTCAACCCCGGTACGCATACCAGCGACTGCCAGCGACTAATCGCTCGTCCACGTCGCGCACTCGCTTCTCGCCCACTCGTTTGTAGTTGCTAGCTCTACCCGCTTCTCGTTAATCGCTGCCGGTGGGACAGAGGTGCCTTAGACTCATACCGTCCTTATTACCTACAGTACGGAGCAACTCGAAATAATAATTCTTTTCGTCACCCTTCCGATGTCGAACCGCTCTGCAATCCTTACTTATTATCAACCATCTCATCGCGTGTGCGCTACCTACAGCAATCAAATCTTCTAACTACCTACTACAAAATCTTACACAAGGAGGCGACACTCGAAAAATTGTACTCAAAACTAAATAGGGCCCACCATGTTTTTTTGCCTTAACTTAAAATTGAACGTAATTGTTCAGTTTTTATGAATGTACAAGTGTCAAGTGGGCAAGGAATAGTGTAAAAATAAACAATGGAATCATTTGTTTATTTCCTTTAATAAAAACACAAATAACAGTTTTTAGGAAAAATTACACAAAATAAAGGATCAACATGATCTTGTAAAGCACACGTCTTCTGAAAAAAATTATGGTGCTTGTTATTTTTTAATAACGAGTGGGTCCTCCTCTGCTCCTTATGCACTCTCTGAGCCTATCTGGTACACTTTCAATCAAGTGAGTCACGTTTGTATGCGGTATTTGTTCCCAACAGACTTTCAGGGCGTTAATGAGCTCCTGCTGGCTGTTAACATCACTGTAGTTTTCTTTCAGGCTTCTTTTGAGTTGATCCCATAAATGCTCTATTGGGTTGAGGTCGGGACTCATGGCTGGCCATGGCAAAACGGTGATATTGGCTTCAGAAAGGGCTCTTTGTGTGGTGCGGGCTGTGTGTGCGCGAGCGTTGTCATGCATAAAGACAAAATTATTGCCCACTCTTTGTGAAAACGGGATGACATGTGGCCGGATTACTCGCTCGATGTAACTGGCGGCGGTTACGGTACCTTCATTGAGAATTACCAGCTCTGTTTTGCCGTGTAAGCTAATTCCACCCCATACCATAACACTGGGACCCCCCCATCGGTCTGTTCCATGGACGCATGGTTCAGAAAAACGTTCCCCTTCTCTTCTCCACACGCGTATCCGTCTGTCATCACTGTAAAACTTCACTTTAGACTCGTCCGTAAAAAGCACATTCCTCCAGTTATCCATGGTCCATTCCAAATGTTCCCGGGCGTACCTTAATCGTGCTGCACGATGAGCCCTCGTTAGTTTCAGTCGAATAGCGCGTACTCTAGAGCGTTGTCCATCTTCGTGAAGCCGATTCCGAATGGTTTGGTCGCTGACTCTCGTCCCTGTGGATTGCCGTAGTCGAGTTTGTAAGGTCCGAGCGGTAACAGTACGCTCCCGTCGTGCGGTTAACCTTAGATATCGGTCTTCCTGGGTAGTCGTAGCCCTAACTCTTCCTGTGCCAGGTCTCCTAGCTACACTTCCGGTCTCCTGATACCGTTGAAGCAAGGATACTGCTCTTGCAGCGGTTTCCATGTCCATATGACGGCGAGGACCAGGCATAGTGATCACAACTAACACAGAAACTAAACAAAATTGTTAAAAACGTGAGTATTCCACAACACTGTTTAGTGTAGACTGAAAACTTAAGTGACTGAGAATTTGTGCATTCGACGATTTTTTCGAGTACTTCACTTTTTTAGCTACCCTCTTGAAACCAATATGAATGTTGTCGAAATAAACATTGATAAGGATTCCTAAACATGTCAGCTTGACGGTTCAATGCATAACTTTGTCAACAACTACTTAGATAACTTTATTTTGACCAAAATAGTGACTGATTCGAGGTGGGCCCTATTTTGTTTTGAGTAGTTTACTACTTGACCAAAACAATTAGGCGCATGACAAGAATTCGGTTTCGGCACCCGCACCCCGCACCTATACCCGTGCTTCCAATAGTGACGTGCAGTCGTATACTCGCTATCGTACAATATCAATCACCGTTCCGGTGTTACCTCCCTAGTCCCAATAACTTCATAGCTGTCATGCGCCTAATTGTTTTGGTCACGTAGTACCATAATAATAAATAAGGCAATCTTTCCCATAAGTAGTCTTGTCACAATAAGGAATCCATGATTTGTGACTACACATATCACATCATAACGCTTATATTCCCCGAAGAAGGGTTGAGCAGTGAGTGACGTATGATGGTGGTGTGTGATTTGCGACTATTTTCTTCAATAATCAACTCGGCCTATCCCAGTCCTCAGCCTTCCGCATCCAAGTTAGTCGCAGCCACCTCCTCAAGGTCGTCGGTCCATCTAGCTGGGGGGCGACCCACACTACGCTTGCCAATATGCGGTCTTCATTCCAGGACTCGGACTTCAGTTTGCTCACTCTGCAATTGGACTTCATAATATGCTTCAATAAATCTTGTTCTTGCTCATTCATAGTGCTTATGTGACTGCCATCACTTGATGTTCTTTGAAGGTATCTTTGCCGCCACCAACTGATGTTCGCTACAAAATATAACACAATATATTGTTTTATTCATAAAACTAGGACTGCGCCCGCGACTTCGTTCTAGTGATGCAAGACACTTGGTCGTTTAAGTCTTTAAAAAAAGACTACTTATTGTTGAAGACTCAGGACTAGACTAGTCTTTTAACCCTTAAGTATTGGAGCCAAGACTAAAACTGGGTCCTTACTATGAACTATTAACGCCATCATGATTCCGTTGTGAAAAAGGGATGGTGCTATAGGTCATGTATAGCTCCGTATCTCTCTGGCACTGGAAATATGATGGCATTATTTGTTCATAGTACGGCCCAGAAGAATTAATTGAATCGAAGTTATTTTAACTTCAGGTCTAAAAAGACTAAGTCGTAACTTAAAAGGCTTATAATACTAAAAGGACTCGCGCCTTAACGCCTCGGGAGACTCGTGAAGTTTTCCACATTTATTATAAATCCTAGTGGCGAAGAAAAACGTAACTAATATACGTAGTAGCTTAATATTTTCGTGATCTACTAGAAAATGCTTCAGAACAAAATTTATAGTGTGCAATGTGCCTATCGTCATGGATGAATGTCGTTAAATATACTTTTAACAATAATTTATTGTAAAACAAAAATAACTCAATCTGCCTAACCTTTTCCCAACTATGTTGTGGGGTCGGCTTCCAGTCTAACCGGATGCAGCTGAATACCAGTATTTTACATGGAGCGACTGCCTATCTGACCTCCACAACCCAGTTACTGGGTAATACGATACCCCTTGGTAAGACTGGTTGTCAGACTTTCGGGCTTCTGACAACCCGTAACGACTGACAAAGTTCCACGAATGACAGCCGGGACCAACGGCTTAACGTGCTTTCCGAGGCACGGAGGAGTCTCGGTATGAAAAGATGGTCACCCATCCACAGACCAACCCCGGCAAGCGTAGCTTAACCAGATGGATCGACCCGTGCGGCTGTTATTACTTAGCCACGAGCTCCTCAAACAATAATAAAACAAAAATAACTGTTACAATAAAAGCCTGATCATGTACCTACTTCCATAGCTTTAATTTGGCGACTTTTTTTATTTCTTTATTAATAAGGTGTTTTTACCCACACGGATTCGTCAACCCGATACCTTATACTCTATTTACACACAACTACACACCTGTAATTATACTATATTTTACTACACTACTATCCACGACCACTATATATAAATACGATGAAAATAGAAAAGAGAATCATTGCGTAGACTTCTGCATTAAGCCACAAATTATGCGTTTAGTCCTTTCTGATTTACTATTTATTATACAGGGTTTATAAAATACAAACTAGGTACCCAATTAGATTTCTGTCGCATCTTTAACCTTAAGAGCGTGAGCTGTATTGAATATCAAGCACGACTCTGGCGCGAATCCTTTTAAAAACAGCTCGAGTCGTTTAAGTCGTTTAGTCCTTTAGTACATATAAGGAATGAGTCTTATTACTAAAGACTGGAAACTCTAGGAATTCTTCTTTCCAGACTTAAGTCGTGTAAAATGAAGTCGAATCATTTTTAGAGGCCTTAAACGACTGAGTTTTCATTCACGTGAATTTCGTATTTTCCCTTACAAAGCTAAGAATATGCCTTTTCATACAAACTAAAATCCCCCCTTTTTCACCCCTTTATAGGTTGAATTTCCAAAAATCCTTTCTTTCTTAGTGCTCCCCTATATTATAAAAGGAAACCTTGTGTTGTCACGTTTCTAGTCCCAGTAGAGTCGGCTGTGCGTTGGTATGTCAGCCAGTCAGTCAGTTTCGTATAATATGTATGTATATACAGATTTAGTAAGCACAGGAATTACAATTATTACACTAGATTGGCATATACAATGTGCTAACTTTTAAAATACTAAAAAATGACAATAAAAAAATCATAAAACATATAACAATATAAAAAAAATCATCTAACAAACGTCTATCCCTCAAAATGAGTCATTGAAAGTTTGATCAAATTGGTCCAAGTATGGCTCCATTCAGTTGGGCAGGACACTTGGCTAGACGTAGTGATGGCAGATGGAGCAGAGCCCTAATGGCATGGTTGCCGAGAAATCAAGATAATAAAGCTAGTAGAAGGAGCGGTAGCAGACCAATAACCAGGTGGGTGGACGAACTGCAGAAGTTCGCGGCGAAGACCTGGACGAGACACGCACAGACCAGGGAAGCATGGCACACAAAGGAGGAGGCCTATACTCGACAGTGAGTGGGACAAGGCCTTCAAAGATGATGTAGACGATGATGGCTCCATTCACAATCCTACAACGTATGGTCTGTACCAAAAGTGTCAGACGAAAGTGTAAACAAACCCTGTTCAGGTTAAATTCTTACGCAATCACTCACGAAACGGAATTAGTAACACATTCATCCATTTATCTGAAGATTTCAACTTTATTCTCTCCACTTTTTCAATAATTATTGTTAAAATAATATTATTTAAGTTAAAATTGAGGTTATAAAATTAACCTCGATTGTCAAATATCTAAATCTTTCAGGTGATTTCAAATTAGGGTTTAGTACTGAGAAATTAAAACAAAGCACTCATAAGTGGCACAACTAACTGGACAACCACAGGTAAGTTTCATCAATCCATTTGTTTACATTGTCATCAGATACTTTTGGAACAGACTATAGTATCGGCGACTCAGTTTAAGCGGCGTATATTACGTCCATCTGTTTATAAATTAACTCAAATTACCTGTTTCTTCCTTCAGACACAACAGCCTTGCCCTGTTCAGCCTTAAACCTTCACGACGTTATTTTCTAGCAGTTCTTGTAGAAGTAGAAATACCAGACTCCTGTGCAAGCGAGGATGCACTGACAAACTCTTGTGGTCTCGCTATGTCCTCTATACTCTCGTTCGTTTCTTCTGTTGCTATCCTTTTCGTATCAACTTCTTTGTCTGTCATGGGTTCCCAACCAGTGGCGCGTAAATTGACTAAAGGAAGGTGCGGCGCGGGCGGTTTAATAATAAGCTTTATACTTATAAATAATTATGTTCTTGGAATTAGAATAAACTTTCTTGGTGCCAATAACCATACGACGACGACGTAATGACGTTATCGTTGAAGGGCTCGTGGCTAAGTAATAACAGCCGCACGGGTCGTTCGAGGGTTAAGCTATTCTTGCCGCGATCGGTCCGTAAATGTGTGACCATCCAGTACATACCGAGACCTCTCCGTGCCTTGGGAAAGCACGTTACGCCGTTGGTCCAGACTGCCGTTCGAAGATATTTGACAGTTGTTACGGTTAGTCAGAAGCCCGAAAGTGCGACAATCAGTCTTGCTATCGTGTACCCAGTATACAGTAAAATACTGGTATTCAGTGGCATTCGGTTAGACTGAAAGCCGACCGTAACATAATTGGGAAAAGGCTAGGGCAGATGATGACTTGACGTTAGTTAACAGGCAAAGGGGGCGTCGATTTTAGTTGAAAGTTGGGGGGGGGGGGGGGGGCGCTTGGCAAAAGGTTGGGAACCACTCGTCCATGTGGTGGTCATTACACAATTGACTTCCACGTTGGTCTAGTCGTCGCCAGTATAAATACTCGATTCCCAGGACAAGCAAGTGTCAATGGGTTTTTTCAACTGGAATTCCTCTGTAGCAACCTGGAGGGTGGATTTGTGCCTGGCTGGCCGAGGGGCTCGCTCCTTATGACTTCTCATGGGACTTGTCTGTAACTGATGTTTGTTACACCTCCACTCTTCACACCAGAACACAGTATCGCTTGAAGGCAAAAATATGTATGGAGGTAAGTACATCCCGGACGAGCCACTTTCACAAACAGCTCTATTACTGACCAAACTTGCCGGTTTAAAACTCCAAATCTTCCAAACTCAGATATTCCTCATCTGTGAAAGTATTTTCCTTAACTTCTTCCTTCCTGGTCTTCTTCACCAGTTTTTTATTTGAAGTCTTTTTACTAATACCACCTACTTTTACATTTCTATTTTTAAATTTAGCGTCACCTTTTAAATATGGGTGACCATGGCTTAATTCTTTCGATTTCGAATCTCTATTTGTGTTTTTGTCTACCGTTTTTTTTATTTTATCTTCACAATCACTAGGTGTTTTCAAAAGGTTGCCGCGTATCGGGTACTTTTGCTCAACATGGGAACAGCCTGGCAGGGGACTGCTATACTCTGAGATAATTGTATCTTCTCTTAAATGCATATTATCACTAAAGATAGGATTTGTTTCTGAAACAATATTTATATTTTCTTCACCAGTGTTGGGACATATAGAATCATATTGTATCTCAGTCTTGATAGGAGCTTCAATCACTAATTCACCTTTTGTTTCTAAATCAATATTTCTATTTTCTTCACCAGTGTTTGGGCGTATCGAATCATATTCTATCTCAGTTTTGATAGGAGCAACAATCTTCGATTCGTCTTCAACGTCCATCTCATCATTATTTTCTTCGATGATACTTTCTTTTAGTTCTTCTGAATCTTTTCGAGTATTATGTTCTATTTTTGCTTCATTGTTTTCCGGTATAGAAGGTAAGCTTTCGTTTTTGGGATCAATTTCTACAGTATGAAATACTTCTACAATGCTCAAAGTGGCTGCTGAATTGAGATAATCTTCCTTTTCTTTTATTAAAGTGATGTCATTTTTTCGTATCTGAAATAAGAAACAAAAAATTCTTAAAAAAGGTTTATATTTGTTGAGAAAATCGCGGACTCATTTATTATAATGCCTTATTTATTAATAAAAAAAGCGGTAAGTTTGAGTCGAACTGGGTTTCGTTCCGTACCACCGTACAATATTTTAACACTCCTTTCTTTTTAAGAAATTGCGAATTATTTATTTCACTTTGAATACATTCGTAACAAATTAAATATTTATAGTAAATAATATATAATTCGCAATTTCTTAAATCCCGAGACTTAATCGTCATGTTTATCATTCCGGGATTTTTTTATCCACTCTTGTTACTTCTTTCCTCGAAGATTAGGTAACGGGTATCCGGTGGCAGATTTATGTTTTTAAGGGGAAGTGTCAGGGTAGCCCGCGAAATTCAAATTTTCTTACGTTTTTTGCAATTTACAAGTCGGTATTATATTGTACGTTGATCAAATTATAATTTGCGGTCGTAACAAGTATCTATTTACATAATTAGAATCATTAAAGTGATCAATACAACTCTTTACGACCAGGTAATCCCAAAAATGACTATTTCATGAAATCTTGACATTTTAGGATTATACTAACTTAAGGAGTTGTATTACTGATTCTATTGTATATAATTCTGTAAAAACATATTTGTTACGGCCGCAAATCATACTTTATTTAACATACAACTTAATACTGACTTGCAAATTGCAATAAACGTAAGAAAATTTGAATTTCGCGGGCTACCCTGACGCTTCCTCCTTAAAAGCAAATATCTCAAAAATTATAAACAATGAAGGGGGAGGGATTGGCAGTCACATGCCGCAATGGTCAGGACAACACCGAGCGTACGACATTGAGGCATTTTTTAAGAGTGGTGATTCTTACATGACAGCGCGTCGACAATTTGTTTACGTTACAATATTCGGCGTTTGAGTCACGCACGTGGAGAGATTCCACCAGACATATTCAGCTTTAAATACGACTCAGCCAGGGCCAGGCAGTTGAAGGAAAATATTCACAATGAAATACAGCAAATTCAGCCGAGCCTGCTACAGCGCGTGCGACGTAACACGGTGGAACGTTTCCAACAGTGTGTGTGACTGAACGGACAGCATTTGGACGAAATTATTTTTTTAAAACTGAAATCCGCATGATTCTTGAGTACTTTAAACTATTTAATAAATCCATAAGTTTGTAAGTTTTTGTTTCATTAGCTTTTAAAATCATAAATCCGCCACCGGACACCCATTATTTATATTCTATCTATTTCCATCTCTGCTCATGAGCCTGTAACACATTCAAACCGGAACACAGCATCGCTGCTTGGCTAGAGAACTATGTCTGTTGGTAGTACTTCCCAGACGAGCTCCTTCACAAACAACTGTAGTGATATTCTGTAAAAATCTCACTGTGAACACTTACCTAGGTGAAGTGAGCTGTCATTCCACTGGTGCTAGGGGTTAACACTATTTGACAGCTCACTCCACGCTCACCGCACCTGAGTTTTGTACAGAATAGCACTGCTGTACTACTACTGTTACTCACTTGTTCGCCAGTGTTTGCTAAGCGCTGCAGCAAAGCATCGCTGAGCAGCGCTTTCTTTCTGAACGCCGCAGCCGCTTTCAGTCTTCCAGCGCACTCCCAACATAGACGCTCAAGTATTGAATGGTTATTTTCGATAACCTGAAATAAAAATAAAATAATAAAAATTTTATTAACAAATGTGGGTACAATTCATCTATCCTAATCAAAAACACAATGTACAAAGTTTTGTGTAGATATTTTAAAGATAGAGTAAACGACGATGTCTGTGCTAGTATTAACTGTGTGACAGACACCGGCGCCTTCCTCCTACAATCACTTTAATTATCAAACTATACCGTGACACAATGATTTGCTATTGTAATGTTATAATGTTACAAATACATAGTTCTGGTACAATTTATATTACACTCATTTAAGGTTATTTAAAAAGAAAAAAATAATTTAATATACTTAATTGATAGAAAATAATATATAGAAAATAATATATTTATTTTAATTTTAAGGCATGCAAGGAAATACTTGAATGTGTGGGTACAAGTGAGGGTGTGAGGGTGTGTGCGTGTGTGTGTGTGTGTGTGTGTGTGTGTGTGTGTGTGTGTGTGTGTATGTGTGTGTATGTGTACGTGTGTTTAAGCGCTTATTATTTATGATTCCCTGAAGAATAGTCTTTCAGGTTCGTCGTAAGTAAGACCCTGAAGGTATTGGTTTACTACGGTCTTACATGGACAAGAAAGATAAATATCCTCAAAACTCAAATGATGGCGCAGCCAAGGGGTACCGTGTTACCTAGTAACTGGGTTGTGGAGGTCAGATAGGCAGTCGCTCCATGTAAAATACTGGTATTCAGCTGCATCCGGTTAGACTGGAAGCTGACCCCAACATGGTTGGAAAAGGCAGGCAGATGGTAGAGACTGTACGGTCAACCGCATGTCAGCAGTAACATAACGTTGTTGTCAAACCAAAATAAAAATATACTTTTGAAATATTGAAAAAAAAGTTCTCCTGTAAAATTTTATATGAAGGTATATTTCAGGCCAGCTGGCGTGGTTGGTTAAGATATCGAGCCGCAGGTCGTGGGTTCGAATCCAGGACAAACATTTGTGTGCATGAACATGTCTGTTTATCCTGAGTCTGGGTTTCCATAGTACACCGGACCATACATAGGACCCGCGGTTGACTGTACCCTGCGAACTCGATCTACTTTTATGAAAAAAAAAAAAAAAAAAGATTGGGTTTGATTCCAGGAATCCAGGCTAATCGACTGGCCTGTTGGTCTAGTGGTTAGTGGCCCTGACTGCTATGCCGGAGGTCGTGGGTTCGATTCCCACCCAGGACAAATGTTTGTGTGATGAGCATGATCATTTGTTCTGTGTCTGGGTGTAATTTATCTATATATGTATGTATTTAGAAATATATAAGTATGTTTATCAGTTGTCTAGTACTCATAACACAAGCTCTGCTTAGCTTGAGGCTAGACGGCGTTGTGTGATAGTTGTGGAATATTATTATTATTATTATCTCCTTTATTCATTTTTTTTACATATAAGTTATATTTTTAAATATTAGAATTAAAAAAAAAAACATTTAAAAATATAAAAAATAGAAATCCACTGGCATGGGGAACAGGGTCCAAGCTACCGGTGGTTAGGGTCCCAGAGACAGGAACCTCCTCACAATACGCGCCGTATCAAGGAGTACTGCCTTCTGAATCAGGCCCTTCACCCAGCCACCCAACGAGAGCCTCTTGAGATGTTGGTCGAGGCTCTTAGCGATAAGGCCATTGACCGTAACGACTATCGGCACAATGATTGCCGAGTCCACATTCCACATAGCGACAACCTCGTGGGCTAAGTCGAGATACTTCAATTGTTTCTCCTTCTCAGCCTTCACGAGGTTCTCGTCATGCGGGATAGTGACATCGATTATCATTGTGCGGCGCACTGATCGATCTATTACCACTATATCAGGCTTATTGGCTACAATAGTCCTGTCAGTGATAATAGATCGATCCCAGTATATCGTGACATGGTCATTCTCGAGAACTGGGTCGGGCACATACCTGTAATACGGTACCTCAGAGTCCACAAGGCCGTATTTCAGAGCAAGTTGCTGATGGATAATCCTGGCTACTTGATTATGCCTGTGCAAATACTCGCCGTTAGCTAAACGAGAACACCCAGAAGTAATATGTCTGATAGACTCACCGGGACAATGGCATGCCCGACATATGTCGATCGTCCCGTCTTTCATCATATACTTCCGGTAGTTATTCGTTAGCATAACTTCATCCATAATCGCACAGACTGAACCTTCGGTTTCCCCAAAGAGGTCACCGAAGCGTAGCCAGGCCACGGACGCTAAGAAATCTACGTCGGGCCCATGAAGGGCCCGGAAAAAGCGTCCGTGAAGCTCCTTGCTTCGCCATACTTCCTTGCGGTCGTTGGTACTAAGCACCACAGGTTTGCGCCAGTTCTCTTTAGCCAAGGACAACGGGGTGAGTCCCTTGTCCACTGCAACCACATCTCGGTGCATACCCACGTCAGCCTTGAGAAAATATTCTCTGAGACTGCACACCTCGCGGTTGTGGAGGGTCTTAGCATTTAAAAAACCTCGAACCCCGCACTTCCGCGGAATGTACAGCCTCATGACAGACGAACGTGGGTGATGCATCCGGTTTGCAGTCAGCAGTGACCGGACTCTCCTATCCAGGGCGTCTAGTTCCGTCTGGGTCCACTTTAGTATGCCAAAGGAGTACATTAGGACCGGCATGACCCAACCGTTAAAGGCACGCACCTTGTTGCCGCCTGACAAAGAACTATTAAGTACCTTTTTCAGGCGACCAAAGAAGCGCTCCTGCAACGATTGTTTCACGTCAGGTCCGTTAATGCCTAACCCCTCTGACATACCCAGGTATTTGTAGGTATCAGTTGCGGAGAGTGATCTCAGGTTTATAGAATCTGAGAGTTGTAGTCCCTCAGATTCCACAATCCTGCCCCGCTTTACATGCATGACTGCACATTTATCTACACCAAATTCCATCCTGATGGAATCACTAAAAGTTTTAGTTACTTTTAGTGACTCCAGCAGTTGCAATTTGTTGGTGGCAAACAGTTTCAAATCATCCATATAAAGCAGGTGGGATATTACCTGACCCCCTCTCCGCAAAGGACAGCCCAGCCCTGTACCCTCCAGCAGAGTGCTAAGAGGGTTCAAGGCTAAACAAAACCACAGTGGACTCAGACTGTCGCCCTGGAATATTCCCCGCTTAACCCTAATAGGTTCGTTGCTCCCCTGAATTTGTCGGCATCCTGGATAGCGAAGAACCGTCCTCCACTGCCCCATACACGTCGTTAGGAAGGTGCTCAGAGTTGTATCAATTTTGTACAACTCTAACACCCTCAAGAGCCATGTATGCGGCACCGAATCAAAGGCCTTCTTATAGTCTATCCAACATGTCGACAAATCCTTTCGGGATCGACGGACCTGTTGGCTTATGGCCATGTCAATGAGGAGTAGCTCCTTGGTGCCGCGGGACCCATTCCTACATCCATTTTGAGAGACAGACATAATAGAATTCTTTTCTAAATGAGAATTAATTTTCTCTCTCAAAATGGATGTAAGGAGTTTATAGACCGTCGGCAAACAAGTGATCGGCCTATAATTTTTGGGTTCCGTGGCATCACCTGACTTATGGAGCAGGTGGGTAACTCCTGTTGTAAAGAGCTGTGGCAGCGACCCAGACTCTAAGGCCGACTGGAATTGCGATGCTAAGCACGTGTGTGAACTTTGCAGCCATTTAAGCCAAAAATTGTGCAGTCCGTCCGGTCCCGGAGATTTCCAGTTCGGTATCGGACGGGCTGCACTGGCTACATCAGAGGAAGTAATTATTACTTCCTCCATCTCCGGTATGGCGTCACACACGCGCTCAACATCCCGCATCCATTCAGCCTCAGTATGGCAAACGGGCACCGACCAGATGTTACGCCAGAATATGCTAGTGGCATCATCATCCGGGCGGCATACGTCTGCCACATTTTGCTCAGGTCGCTCCCATGCTCTATACACCCACCTTTGATCACGCTGGAATATGCGATTCTGGGTATACCGCTCAACCCGTCGCTTATACCTACGGATACGGCTTGCCCATGCACAGACCTTCTGCTTCAGGAAGTCAATGCGCTCTGTGACACGGGACATATATTCTTGAGGACTGATTCCAGTCCCCGAGAACGCCCGCCTCACAAAGCGCATCACTCTAGGGCGAGTATTGCCCTCCCTGAAGCAGTATAGTTTGCCGATGAGCACCCTGGTCCCCTCGATACGCCGCTCGATCCTGCACTGCCAGGCTGGAACAGCGGGTTTTGGTCGTGTAGCTATGTCACAATTTGGAAATTTGACATTGGCTACACGACACGCGGCAATAGCCGCGCAATACAAGATCGAGTGCGTATCTACGAGATCTTCGCTGCTTTCAAAATAAAAACCAAGCAGCGAATCCAAGGCACACACCATCGCCCTATTCGTTCTGTGCATAGGCAAGCGAGGTAAATGTGGTCTAAGTTGGACGGGGGCAGTTCTAAACTCCCGAATCGCATCCTCCAGCGCGCTCCTCAATCGTTCGTTATACTGGCTACTTACCGTAACAATCTCATCGCCCCCCTCCTCATCATTAACATAAGACCGCGGTTGGGTTATGTCACTGACTAGAGGTTGCACCGCGGTCTGTGACGGGACAGGGACGATACGATTGCTCAGTACCTCTGAGCGCAGCCTATCAAGCGCGGCGTCGTCCAATCTGTGATTCCGTTGGATAACCCGCACCTGATCCGAAAGTCGTTGGGCCGAGACGTTGATGGCTGGTTGAAGCGCCTGGAACAGAGACAGCATCCTATCGCGGTACGCAGTGAGGTTAGTTCCCCCCTCTGTAGCCCCGTAATATGCGCGCATGACGTTCTCATTTATTTGTTGAGTCCATTTCATGCGCTGCACACAACCACCGGCAGCGGGGACCCGGCTCGGGGCCGGTTGGCCCCTAGATCCCATGCCGTTCGGTGGCCGGCCTCTTCTCGGCCGACGAACTGGTGGTGGTGTTGTCGGCGGCGAGAAGTATTCGTCGCTCGAGCTCGACGCAACTGCAGCAGCCGGTATCACTGGACTCACGTCTGGAGCAGGTTCCGGCAACTGCGAGGCGGAGCTGAGCGACGAACCCGAAGATGTTGGGCGTGTGTTTCGTCGTGCCCGACTTCTCGTCAGCATTGTTTTTGGTCTTCTATTCTCCGTGTCATAGTTCAATAGTGTAGTAGGTACCTAGTAGGTGGTAGTTTTATTCTTGCATCCTGGTTTGGTTTTTATGCCAATTGTGGGTTGGGTGAATTGGTGTAGGAACGCAAAACACCACATTATTGCATTAAAGTTTAAAAATCCAGTAGAAAATACACGGAGAAAAAAATTTTTTCGACCGTCAGCTTGACAGTCGGGCCACAGATTATTATTATTATTATTAATATTTATACATATAAAAACAAAAAACGGTCCATTAAAATCGAGTCCATAGTTTCTTTCACCTTAGTTTTTTGTTATCTGTACAGTAAAACAGCCTCGTTGGTCTAGTGGTCGCAAGCGCCACTGCTGAGCATAAGATCCTGAGTTCGATTCCTAGGTTGGGCAAAGTGTTACTGGGTTTTACCATTTGGAAGTACTCAGTAGTAGCCCGGAGTTGGGAATTGTGCCCGGTTGATTACAACAGGCTCGCCCCCTATTACAATTACATGGGATTTGAACATAACTGGCGATATGTGGGTGTACTATAGTTACACCTCTGTCTAACCCTGCGAGGATTACAGGCGAGATGTTATGTAAAACAAAGACAACATGACTTACCGCGATCCCAGTAATATCCTGGAACATTTCTCTCAATTCAATGTCCTTCAAATCATACATCTTCACATCCAAAGCTAGGCATACCCTGCAGACCTAAAATATAAAAGATAATACAGGGTGGATTTTTAGATGGGGCAGTAATGGCAGGTATCTTAAAAGTAGCTGCTACACGTAAACGTTTTTAGGAGACTGCCCTTAAATTTTTGAATAATTGCTAACTGCATTTTGAAAAAAATGGTACAGTCAGCTTGAAACCGACAATTCTCGCGTTTTATTTTTATGTTGCTAATATGGACTTTTATCATTTCTATTGTGACGATATTACCGTGGACGTCCACGTCACGGCATCACGATAACACAGAGAAGTAACATGTATGGAAATAATTATATGAAGACCTTTTTAAATTTCCGGCCACGATAACATTATAAAGTGCACGTTTTTCCATACATTTTATGGACATGGAGTGGGATGTCTACGATATATCGTGACGTCAGAATTTTATCGATGCAGTTTCGTACAAGGATCAAAAGATTCTTCTAGACAAACTGTGGTTAGAGTACTAGAAAAGCCACAAATTCCAAAATATTTCCAAGCGTATAATGATACACCGAGTTTGAGACTGCCAACCGTGTTGCCAGCCCTACTGTTTTAACAGCAGATCTACGGTTTTCTTCTATGGCATCCCTGTTTTCTGTTTTAGTCCATATTTCTACAGTTTTTTATAGTTTAGGCGCCATCTGAAGCAAAAAATTCAAAATACTTGTTTCTTGCTTTTCGTGTGGGAACAAACGAGGTCCACCATCTACTGATTCTAACTTTATAAAAGTAAGTAAGAGAAACGTGTTGCGCCGACCCAAGTAACACTGGACAAGAGCAGGAAGAAGTGCTGAAGGGATGCATTCTCGGATGTCGTAACATTCTTATTCTTGATCTCTAGCAAGACAGCAGAATTACTGTTCTGCAATTACTATTTAATCTACTGTTTTCGACTGTTTTTTCATGGTTAATTTGCTGTTATTCAGTTTGTGGCTAAGGAGGAGCTCGTGGCTAAGTAATAACAGCCTCACGGGTCGATCCATTAGGTTAAGCTACGCTTGCCGGGGTTGGTCTGTGGATGGGTGACCATATTTTCATACCGAGACTCCTCCGTGCCTCGGAAAGCACGTTAAGCCGTTGGTCCCGGGTGTCATTCGTGGATCTTTGACAGACGTTACGGGTCGTCGGAAGCCCGAAAGTCTGACAACCAGTCTTACCAAGGGTATCGTATTATCCAATAACTGGGTTGTGGAGGTCAGATAGGCAGTCGCTCCATGTAATATATTGGTATTCAGCTGCATCCGGTTGGATTGGAAGCCGACCCCAACTTAGTTGGGAAAAGGCTACGCAGATTTTTATCAGTTTGTTAGGGTTGGCAACACTGACTATCGCCCTAGTATCTATCACACAAGTATTCTGCCGTCGTAAGAAAATAGGGCACAACTAACATTAAAAAAAAAAATCTACAAAAAATTGAGCAGATTAGCCTTTTTTTTCTGATTCTAAATATGTATGTAACTCAATTTTTTTTTTAATGTTAGTTGTGCCCTTTTTGCTTACGACGGCAGTATTAGTGACAGAGACAACAACATTTACGACCTCTTAATTGCTTTATCACGCTAACGCCTTTTTATCTAACTGACTGTTAGATCAATTGAACCTTAGTTTAGTTTCATTTACAGTTCTTTTACAGTACAGTATTTTTATCATGATTCTAGACGCAAATAACGCAAGTTTTATAATGCCTAAAAGTATATGATCTACTGCAGTAAGCAAAATCAGAAAAATATATGATATTATTCAGGATATATGCTAGTTAGATAGTGTGTTGAAAACATAATACAATTAATTCGATACGATAGAAAAAAATCACGAAGATACCTCTAAAAATATATTTTAACGATTAAAAACCATACTAATATACATACTATCATCCTGATTTTTTGTCAGATTATTCTACAAGCAACATATTAACGTGATAGTGTTTTAATTTTTTAGTCCATTCAATAGATTTTTTGTAAATCGATAATTGCTTCATATTAGGTTGGGGAAAAAGTCTTTTCGCATTATAGTATGTATGAACTTGTAATAAAATCTCTTTGGCTATACTATTTGTATCTGGCTGGTTTTGGTATCATTGAAAGTTTAAATTTTAAAGAACATAATTCCAAATTCAAATTAGGAAAATGTGTGATTTTCATTTGTTTTTCGTACCGTCAAGATGAGTGAATCTAATGAAGAAATTCGATACATTTTAAAATTTTACTACAAAAAAGGTAAAAATGCAACGCAAGCCGCGACAAAAATTTGCGATGTTTATGGACCTAGTGTAGTCTGTGAGAGTAGCACAAATTTGGTTTAAGCGTTTTAAATCCGGAAATTTTGATGTCAAAGATGCACGTCGCTCTGGTCGCCCTATTATGAATAAAATGGATGCCATTTTTGAAAAAGTGGAGCAAGATCGGCCATATCAGTAGTTACGACGTAGCTGAAGAACTGGAAATTGACCACAAAACAGTTTTGGCGCATTTGAAAAAAACTGGGTACACAAAAAAGCTCGACATTTGGGTACCTCACGAGCTCACTGAAAGAAACCTAATGAACCGTGTACTCATTTGTGATTCTTTATTACGACGTAATGAAACCGAACCATTTTTGAAGAAGCTAATAACTGGTGATGAAAAGTGGATCACGTATGACAAGAACGTGCGAAAAAGGTCGTGGTCAACGGCCGGTCAGGCTTCACAGACTGTGGCGAAACCCGGGTTAACTCGCAACAAGGTGATGCTGTGTGTGTGGTGGGATTGGAAGGGCATTATTCATTATGAGCTGTTACCACCAGGCAGGACCATCGATTCTGAACTCTACTGCGAACAACTGATGAGATTAAAGCAAGAAGTTGAGAGAAAGCGGCCGGAATTAATCAACAGAAGTGGTGTGGTTTTTCATCATGATAACGCTAGACCTCACACATCTTTAGCCACTCAGCAAAAATTAAGAGAGTTTGGCTGGGAGGTGTTAATGCATCCGCCGTATAGTCCAGATCTCAGGTCTTCAGATTTCCACCTGTTTCGGCCTCTTCAGAATTATTTAGGCAGTGTCAGGTCAACATCACGAGAGGACTGCCAAAACCACTTGTCGCGGTATTTTGACCAGAAGTCCCAAAATTTCTATAGCAATGGGATCATGTCCCTACCTACAAGATGGCAAAAAGTTATCGAACAAAATGGTACCTACATACTTTAGTTAAATGTAAATAAAATATATTAAAAAATGTTTTGAATTTTCTTAAAAAATGCGAAGAAACTTTTTCCCCAACCTATTATTTCGCAATAAATTACCAACGTTGTGTCATCGCGCTTCTCTTTCTTTTCTATGCAGTCCGACAGTGACCGCGCTTTATGTCATGTAGTCCCCTTAATAGGATTAGAAATACTTTTGACTTACATTTGATTCCACCAGTGTATCCGAATCATCATCATCATCGTCATCGTCGTCATCATCACAAATATCAGTATTATCAACCTGAAAAAATAAAGATGTACTCAAGTACAGTGGCGCTACATACAAAAATGAATAATGATAATGAAATGTAAAAATCTATTTGAAACCTTCACAGCTTTTTTTTAAAGGTTTCGCTTTTTCCACCGAGTAAAATACTTGTATTAATAAATAAATAAGACGTGGATAGGGTGAAAAAAGTGACCCACGAGTGACGTATCTACGCTCGCGTTAAAAAAAAAACTAGTAGGTGGTTTTCTAGGCTAGGCTATCTACTTACTTACGTACTTAGCTACTTACTTACCAAAATGAGAGTATTCTTTTTATATTAAATCTACTAATAAAAAAACACAACATGTATTTTTAATCGACATCAAAAAGGAGGAGGTTCTCAATTCGTCTGTTTTTTTTTAGGGTTCCGTACCTCAAAAGGAAAAACGGAACCTGTCTGTCTGCCCGTCTGTCACAGCCAATTTGCTCCGAATCTAATGGACCGATTAAGTTGTGGTACACGTATGTATTTTTGTGACCCAAACACGGACGTGTATTGCAAATTAATGAATTTTGAATATGGCGGTCAATTTTGGGGGGCTAATAAGAAAACTTAAACAAAGTTTTGCAAACTGTACCGTGCGATATATAAAATGAAAGTGTTTACTTTGAGGGCCGCAAATATATTTGTTTTATAATTTTAAAATAAAATGTTTTAAAGTTATTTAAGAAAATAGATGAAAATTTACCATTTCCTCCCCCCCCCCCCCGCCCCTTATCTCAGAAACTACTGAGCCTAAAATTTTGAAAAAATTACAGAAAATAGTTCTCTACCTACAGATTACAGGAAAACTTAAATAAAAGGTAAATATGTCAATATTGTGCGTACAAATTTACATTTGCAGTTGGAATGTATGGGACAACCTGTGTTTCAACTACAATGTTTAGTTTGTTCTTGGGATAAATTCATCCCAACTGCGGAACTCTTCATTGTGCGTGATGCGACACGCACTTGGCCGGTTTTTTTTTTGTATGTTTGTTACGCGATTACTCAAGGACGGATGGACCGATCTGGAAAATTATTTTTTTTGTTTGAAAGGGTATACTTCCTAGGTGGTCCCATATAAATTTTATTAACTTTGCTTAGGTAGTTTTGTGGATGATGTTTTAATCTATGCGGATGATGTTTTAATACTACTTCATTATTATTTACATAGCAGGTAGTGGTATTCGAATTTGTGTGGGGTAGGTACTACGACTAAAAAGTGAAATTAAAAACTCTTTAGCAAAAAATAAAATCGACTTCCAAAACATGTATTGTTTTGGAAGTCGATTGACATGTGAAAAATAGCTTTAATTTAGGAAGTCGGTGGCAAAAAACGAAAATACAAACCAAAGAAACCGACTACCGAAATTAAAGTTATTTTTCACTTTGTAGTGTTTTGTTTTGAAAATCGGTTTTATTTTTTTATAAAAAGTTTTTATTGAACACTTCCTATTTCATTAACAACGAATTTCATTTTTTTAAATAAAAAAATATTAAATTTAAAATTGTTTCATTTTACATACATTTTAATAATTAAAATGGAAATTTGTCCATTTTGTATAGCTTAAATGTTCTTTACACAACCGAGCATTTTGAGTGATAATATTATGTGTGTGGGTTTTTGACGTGTGAGAATATTTTTTTCTTTAACACATTCACTGCTGAATTATTTGGCGAACTTGCTCCAAGTTCTGCTTTATGATACACTAAACCCTGTGTGGCAAACACTCATGCGCGCCCAAAAAATACTTCGTGTGGTGCTATGAGCGCGCAGGCGCGATTGAAGAAACTCTACCCAGTGCGGCTGGGCACATATGTGCGCCGTTACAAACTTATCCCAAGTGCGGCGAGACGCCTAGGTGTGTTTGAAAAATTTCCCATTTTTTATGAGTCATAAAACAATTACGCCAAGAACAATAGAGATGCACAAAAAACCCACAGGAGCGGCGCGCCGCATTCGAAAGAAGTACCTAAATTGTATGGACACGCATATGCGCCGGTAGCACATGGTGAACGTTCGAAAATCGCACATGCGTGTCTGCCGCACAGAACGTGTTAAACAATGAGTAGTGGTATCTGAAGTGTGACTATAATCATCTAATGTAAGGCTTACAACTGGTTCTCGGAGAACATTTTCAATGGCCGTGCTGGCAGAACTGGGAGGCTCCACTACAGAGCTGGATCCACTTTCTGTAGGCGGAGGTCGATGCCGATGAGCCCTTAACCAACAAGCATTGCATGCCCGAGCGTTAGAAGGCATCTGTAATAGAAGGCACAATTAGTTTTAGTAATCCTAATGTGAGTGAATAATTATTTATACAAACAGCAAAAGTGAATAGATCACACAAGCTGGTCAAGTTCAGCTTGAATTGTGCTGAATTAACTTGATATTTTTTTAACCGTCTTCAAAAAGGAGGAGGTTTTCAATTCGACTTGGATCACAGATGACCACCAGAATTACTCAATAATAAGTATTTCAGGGGTTGCGATTCGATTAGGTACTTCAATAATGGTTGCTAAGCAATTTATGCTTGTCGCAATGCTATAAGTGGCTGAATTGGAGCTGATTGTAACTTCACCATCAGCGCCAGTTCTCCTGGTACTTTCCAGGAGAACTCAACAATTAACCGTCCCTGCTTCGGGAAAAGCAATATATTTTTTTAGGCTATTGTAGCTTAGTTTTATATTACAAATTGACCCACTAAAAAGTGAAATATAAAAAACTATTTTCCAAAAAAAACACTTACAAAATAACTGTAATTTCAAAATTTAAAATACAGATCCACGGACACCGACTTCCGATATTAGTTATTTTTCACTTTGTAGTTTTGCAACACACACAACTCATCGGATACGTACTAGTACACTTACAATTATTGATGACATTAAACAAAATTAGAAAGAATAAGATAAAAACTAGATACAGTTAAATAAAATCAAGCAAAATCCAAAAAATAATATTATAAATACGAAAGTGATTGTTTGTTTGTTACGCTTTCACGCTACAATGGCTGTACGGATTAGGATGAGGCACACATACGCTTGTCGGGGTTGGTCCGTGGATGGGTGACCATCTTTTCATACAGAGACTCCTCCGTGCCTCGGAAAGCACGTTGGTCCCGGCTGTCATTCGTGGATCTTTGACAGTTGTTACGGGTGGTCAGAAGCCCAAAAGTCTGACAACCAGTCTTACCAAGGGGTATTACCCAGTAACTGGGTTGTGGAGGTCAGATAGGCAGTCGCTCCATGTAAAATACTGCTATTCAGCTGCATCCGGTAAGACTGGAAGTAGACCCCAACATAGTTGGGAAAAGGCTAGGCAGATTGATTGACACAGGTGACATCATGACCTGGATTAGGACAAAGGATACTTTTTATCCCGGTAGTACGTTCCCTTGGGATAATTTCCGACTTGCACGCGAACCCGCTGGCGAAAGCTAGTAAGATATAATAAGGATACTGGGAGTGGCAATGGACTCCAGGTATCGAGTAGCAGTGTTCAGGAATCCTCAGTTCAGTACTCGCGAAGACATATTACACCGAAATATTGTTAATATTAGATTAGGGTATTGGTTTGAGGTATTGAGAATAGAGGACGTTGGCGAGCGCGAAATGTCTAATGGGTAGTGGGATGTTAAAGGAGATGTATTGTATGTAGTAAGGACGAATTGAAGTGAGTACCACGAATTAGGCGGATGAAATATATTACCAGCCAATAATTTTAATTTGTTAATTTCTCCTTACTTCTAAACTTTGGTACCACACCATACCTAGCATAAATGGTGTTGTTGGATACATGTAGGGGTAATACCCATAAAATTTTAAGTAGAGGTAGCGGACAAAGGACTGGAAAGGACCTTTTATTTTTGTATGTTACATATTACTTGCGGTCGTGCAGATAGTTCGCGAAGAATTTTAGCGATGTCACAAACGAACCTGCCAATGCCAGTTTACTTAGAAGTATGTCTTTGTCAACCCAGTCAAAAACCTTCTAGAAGTCAAAATAAGCTATATCAATCTGCTTTTTGTTGTTAATATCTTTGGCTAAGAGTGTAGTGATGAAGTAGATTAGACGTGGTTGAGCGAATTGGAAGGAATCCATGCTGCTTTTCTATTGTTATTTATTTGGCACACATGTTGATCGATCAGATTAAGCTGCGCTTGCCGCGGTTGGTCCGTGGATGGGTCCATCTTTACCGTGCCTCGGAAAGCACGTTAATCCGTTGGTCCCGGCTGTGATTCGTGGATCTTTGACAGTTACTGCCGGTCGTCAGAAGCCCGAAAGTCTGACAGCCAGTCTTACCAAGGGGTATCGTATTACTCAGTAACTGGGTTGTGGAGGTCAAATATGCAGTCGCTCCATGTAAAATACTGGTAATCAGCTACATCCGGTTAGACTGGAAGCCGACCCCAACAAAGCTGGGAAAAGGCTACGCATATGATATTATGTTATTTATTTAGTTGGAATAATCTATACATATAACAAGCAGGTACACTTACTTGAAGAGGGCTGATTATATTGGCCGAATAAATCCATTCAGCATCACCATAATTAAGTTGATGAGAGCGTCTCCCAGTTCTTCTGGCAATGGATATGCCACAACACACACAAACTGAGGCATGGCCCAGTTGACGTACACCTTTATTGCCTTCATTCCTGTTATCTGATTCAAGAATCAATAGGCTAACACATTCTTGACATAGATAGTCTTCATCAATTACCTAAAACAAGAAAAACATCATATTTTAATCCATGCTGGAATTTGGTAAACGTAACTAATGTTACAAATGCGAAAGTAAGTTTGTTTGTTTGTTACCTTTTCACGCCTAAACCACTGAACCGATCATCCTGAAATTTTGCATATACGTTGTCAGGTGTACAGAAACGGACATAGGGTACCTTTCATCGCGAAAAAAAGTACTGTTTCCGAGGAAAACAAAAATAACGTTCTTATGATTATAGATGGCGCCACGTGTCTTTCAAATCAAGATCGAATTCTATTATTATAGAAACTGTAAAAAACAAAAACCTCTTAACGCACGAAGCGTTAAGAGGTTTTTTTTTTTTTTAATTTGAGTACCTACCTAATACATTGTGACTCTAGACTTCTAGAGTGTCGATAGACCGGTTTTTCATCCTCCTAACTATCCTAACCTAACAATATAAATGCGAACGTGTGTTTGTTTATTTGTTGATTACGCTTTCACGCTAAAACGGCTAAACGGATTTGGATATAATTTAGCGTATGGGTAGACCATGACCTAGAGAAGGACATAGGCTACTATTCATCCTGGATCGCAGACGAAGTCACGGGCAACAGCAAGTTTGTTAATATTTTATACTCTTTTTTAAGTTGATGATGGTTATGACCAGACCTCGTTATCTTCGGGGCATAAAGAACTCGGACTAATGTGTCAATCACAAACCGAAGTGTCAATCACAGAAAAACAGACTTTTGTACTAGTTTTTACCTACGTAATGATTGCCTACATAATGAAAATAATAAACCAATTCCCATGTTGTTTTATTAATAAGTACATAAGTGTACCTACTTATAATAACTAGTCGGACATGTCTTCCAATGAGCTGTCGCCACCGTAGGAATGCTTTTGTGGTCTTCTGACTATATGATAGTTTACCTACATATATAACATTTCGTAGTGTTCCAATTCAAAACAGGCAACTGTCACATGTTCCCGACTATGTCAAAAATGTGAATAAAGTTTTTATTTCTTATGTTCATAAAGCACGTCTCTGGGAGTGTATAATTTGATAGGCACTAAACTTGAAAATAGCTGTATGTGTCACATATTCTTTGTTTTGCCCCAACGATAACAAGGTCTGGTGATGACTATGCTAATAAGGTAACATTTGCATGAGCCTACGACACAATCCATTTTCTATTCTTGTCTTGCACAAATGTGGAAAGATTAACAGTAAATACACTATAAATGGCAAATAAAAATCAGTATTAATAAAACTGCTGAGTGGATAACATGGTAACTAGTTTCTAGAGTATGCAGATTTTTAGCTACATACCTGTCTGGCAATCCATTCTTCTAATATAGAGATAATCTCAAGATCCAAATGTGATGCATTGTACCGATGTGGTTGTGTGATTGGGATAGCCATCCAGCAATTTATGCAACGAGGCATTATAAGTGAGGATTGATTACCTGAACGATAAAAACATATTATTGTAGTACTGTGGTTTCAAAGCCTGTGAAGAGTCAGTCTGCGGTAATCAAATCATTGTATTATAATTATAAAGCAAATCTGAATGCAACAGAACTTGTAAGTGTTGGGGTAGGTAACAGGGTAATTAACAATACAGTAACTTATTTGAACGCATATACAGGGTGTCCCAAAACTCAACGTCAAGCCGAAACGGGGTGACAGGATTGATCATAACCATCACGAGAAAAATCTGAAAAAAAATCTATCCCATGCAGTTTGAAAATTATGGGCATTTTAAGAAAAACCTAGAAATTTGATCAAACTGTACCATTTTTCGGTTATTGTGGTTATTCTTTTTTATTTTTGTTCATTTGAACTTTGGAAACGTAATCCTAAATAACATTTCTAGAATCCCAATAAAAAATAATGACACAATTGCCTCAAGTTTCCGAGAATTGAGACTATTTGTTAAACTACGAATTTAAAATTTTCAAGATTCGTCGACTTTGACAGGCCCTCCTATAAAAAAAATGTACTAGAGTGCCTTGGCAAGTGGCATTAAAAGTTGGCACATTTAATCAGAATTCTAAAATGGTACAATACTTGTTAGTTCCATACAATAGAAAAGAGTAAAAAAATTAAAACCTCAAGTAACCCGATTTTTGCTATCACATTTTACTCAGTTAAAATGTTTTTAATTCGCACAAGCTCTAGGTAGGTTCTTAATTTTAAGACAAAATGATGAGAGAGATGGATAATGGGTATGTTTGCCATGAGTGAGCGAGACAGATAGTGACGCCACGCATTGAGACGGAGATGCGTCGTTTAAACGAGTGCGAATGAAACAGATAGATGCTATGGCATCTATCTGTTTCATTCGCACTAGTTTCAGCCAAGCAAATGGCTACGCTACCAGTCCGACACCAACCAGTTAGTACGTTTCGCTCATTCGTCTACTGCGCACGTTCGTATTCGCTTGTGTTGATTTAGTACTGACAACTTTGGCTTCTCTTTTTGGACTTGAATCTTTGTGAATTGGACTTGTTGATAACATACCGGCAACTTTGGCTTCTCTCTGGACTTTTGTGTTGGCATCCTTTTTATCTACCATGCCTATGCGCTACACTTCACAAGAATATGCGAACATGCACCTCATTTATGGGGAATGCAGATGCAACGCAAGTGCCGCCGCTAGACTTTATCGTGAAAGATATCCAAATTTAGAGCGCTACCCGGATCACCGAGTGTTTGTTAATGTGCACCGTTCACTCACAGAGGGCGGCCATTTCCCGAATCAAATACAGGCTGGAGGTAGACCTGTGTTTCCTTTCCAGGAAGAAGTATTGCAAGAGGTCGCAGGTGACCGAAGTATTTCCGTACGTGGAATTGAAGAAAGAACGGGAATACCCAAAAGCACTGCTCATCGTATTTTACAAAGAAACGAAATGCATCCGTTTCACGTACAACGAGTTCAAAGTCTTGTACCTCGAGATTATCAGGAAAGGATTTCTTTTTGTAGAACAATGCTACAGAGGCATAATGAGAATCCCCAATTCATCCAAAAAATTCTCTGGTCAGATGAATCGACATTTAAAAAAGATGGTTACATGAACTTGCACAATTATCACGAGTGGCATGTGGAGAATCCACATTTAATGCGAGAAGATAGATCCCAGTATCGTTTTAAAGTAAACCTGTGGACCGGAATTTTAAACGGTAAAATTATTGGGCCTATTGAACTGCCTGAGAACTTGAATGGAACTAATTACCTACATTTTTTAAGAGTAGATTTACCAACCCTGTTAGAGGACGTACCACTAGCAGATCTTCGCGACATGTGGTTTCAACAAGATGGCTGCCCAGCGCATTTCGCAGTGCAAGTAAGAGATTTCCTTGACCAGGAATATCCGGGAAGGTGGATTGGACGTTCAGGCACTATCTCGTGGCCCGCCCGTTCACCAGATTTAAATCCCCTGGATTTTTTCTATTGGGGAGTTCTCAAAGAAAAAGTTTACTCAAAGCCCATTGAGAACGTAGCCGACCTGCGTGAACGCATTTCTCAAGCAGCTGAGGCGATCAACTCTCGAAGATATGCCCGACTTATAAGTAGATCTTTTTTAAGAAGATGTAGGGCTTGTATTGAGGCTGATGGTAAACAATTTGAACAATTATTGTAATAAAAAATGTTATTTCTCTATCTGACTTTTATTCCAACAAACCTAATTATTTTACTAACTTTTTTTCACTTTGGTAAAAGTGGCGACACTATCTGTCTCGCTCACTCATGGCAAACATACCCATTATCCATCTCTCTCATCATTTTGTCTTAAAATTAAGAACCTCCCTAGAGCTTGTGCGAATTAAAAACATTTTAACTGAGTAAAATGTGATAGCGAAAATCGGGTTACTTGAGGTTTTAATTTTTTTACTCTTTTCTATTGTATGGAACTAACAAGTATTGTACCATTTTAGAATTCTGATTAAATGCGCCAACTTTTAATGCCACTTGCCAAGGCACTCTAGTACATTTTTTTTATAGGAGGGCCTGTCAAAGTCGACGAATCTTGAAAATTTTAAATTCGTAGTTTAACAAATAGTCTCAATTCTCGGAAACTTGAGGCAATTGTGTCATTATTTTTTATTGGGATTCTAGAAATGTTATTTAGGATTACGTTTCCAAAGTTCAAATGAACAAAAATAAAAAAGAATAACCACAATAACCGAAAAATGGTACAGTTTTTCTTAAAATGCCCATAATTTTCAAACTGCATGGGATAGATTTTTTTTCAGATTTTTCTCGTGATGGTTATGATCAATCCTGACACCCCGTTTCGGCTTGACGTTGAGTTTTGGGACACCCTGTATAATAATATAATAATAATAATAATAATATAATATTCCACAACTATCACACAACGCCGTCTAGCCTCAAGCTAAGCAGAGCTTGTGTTATGAGTACTAGACAACTGATAAACATACTTATATATTTCTAAATACATACATATATAGATAAATTACACCCAGACACAGAACAAATGATCATGCTCATCACACAAACATTTGTCCTGGGTGGGAATCGAACCCACAACCTCCGGCATAGCAGTCAGGGCCACTAACCACTAGACCAACAGGCCAGTCAATATAATAATATTTTAGTACATTTTTAATTTTTTCAATTGATCATGTCAATTGTCATGTTGTAACAAAAAGAACATCATTTTCTTTTCATTAGTCGCATAGACAAATTGATGAGGTTGTACTCCGACACTCATCCTCAATTTTATGTGAAAATCTTTGGAACATAAAAATCTTTAAATAAAATTAAATATCAATATACACTCCTCCTATATAAATATCCACAAACTAAATGTGTTTAATAATAATGCATATTTCTTTAAGCATCTTATTTCTTGCAGTTGCTAATGATTTTGTTAACAAATCAGCCAAATTGTTATCAGTTACGATAATGACATTTTATTTTTGTAACTATCAAATCTATTATGTCATGATATTGAAGATCAATGTTTCAATCGTTTACTATTTTCCGAGTCTTTTGAAATAAAAATAGCTCCTTTGTTATCGACATACAGCATTGGTGGTAGATTTATCCCAAAATCTTTTAAAATTCTGTTTAAATTTATTCCTTCGCATGATGCTAATGATGCTGCTATATATTCTGCCTCTGCAGTTGACAATGCAACACAGTTTTGTTTTCTAGAGAACCATGCTACAACATTCTCATTGGATTTAACTATACATCCGCTTATACTCTTACTGTCTCTTTTACTATTTGCCCAATTTGCATCTGAAAATTCACTCTTTATATTTTAAGTGCATAATCTTTAAGCTCATTTCAGACTATGCTACACTATTCTGCTACATAGTACAAGATTAAAAGCTATATAGCTATATAGCACTGTATTCACATTATGCAATATAATCACAATCATATAAGCTTTAACACGTTAAGTGCGGCCAACGCGCATGCGCGATTTTCGAACGTTCACCATGTGCTGGCGGCGCTTATGCGCGTCCATACAATTTCCTTCGAGTGCGGCGCGCCGCACCTGTAGGTTTTTTGTGCATCTCTATTGTTCTTGGCGTAATTGTTTTATGACTCATAAAACTCGAAAATTTTCAAACACACATAAGCGTCTCGCCGCACTTGGGACAAGTTTGTATCATAAAGCAGCATTTGGAACAAATTCGCCAAATAGGTAATTCAGCAGTTAATGTGGTAAGGCAAGCTCAGTTGACCAGACGTGTTGTTTCTTTCGTCCCGTGTTGTATCGCTCAATTTCATAGCGTATAGCAAGCCAATAATATACAGTATAGCAAAGTGTGAATGTGTTCTAAATTAATATATGGCGAGCGATATTGTTGTGCTATGAACTATATGCTATTATATTATAGCGTAGTCTGAAATGAGCTTTAGTTGAACTAAGATATGTATATAGACGTAATATGCGCTTGCGATGTTTGTACTCCGACAATAAGAACTTGTTCTAAAGCCGTGCAACTTGATTCGATCGTTTGTTAGAATTCCATCATAAAGAAAATAAATAAGTACTAACCGTAAACAGCTACGATAAATGGATGTTAAGTTCGTGTGCAAAATCCAAGTCCGAGAGAGAAATCAGGGTCATCAGTATCGCCGGTCGTCGAGTGTTCAATCAAATCGTGTGCAGTATCAAAGGATCCAAATTAAAAGCCAGGTCAAAGATAAATTTAAAACAAGAAACTTGAGATGCAAACAATTTCTAAATTTCAAATCACACGCCGTGCCGTTGTTTACGCTTTAGCTTTACAGTTGTCATTTATCTTTTTTTTTTTATATTTTTATTCATGACCATAGATACATGTCTTTCAGTCGTATACATAAATGAGTTTTAAATGTAATAGTACAAATAGGGCACGTTTTTCACTTTAGTAAATAATAATATCGTCAAAGTTTTTACATCCATGTTTTGTTCATTACCAACTTGCCACCCTTTCGGGTTGCGTGGGTACATCTAAGTGATACTGGAAAATATCGTTTTCATATTCATATTAATACAACTAAGTAACTTATATACCTAAGATTACAAAATTAACTAATTTTTTTCTATCGTATTACAAATATATTTATACAACACACTAAAATATTTCTTATTTTCTAACAAATCCTGAACGCGGCGTGGAACACTTTGTTGACGTTCACTTTCAATGTCATTGTCATTTAATCCCGGCTAAGGGTATTATTAGTGTTCTGTGAATTATGTTATATATTGTTATGTGCAAATTTTTTTTTTTTTTTCAACTGACATTATAGTTATTTTATAGGAAAGTGATTTGAAGGCAAATCGTTTATATTTTAATGAAATCAAATTAATTCGAAATAAAGTAAATGTTTTTTTAATAGAAATTGTAAGCTCTTCCTTTGGTGTAAAATGATTTTGCTGATTTTTGTTTTTAAATGACATTTTATGTACAGACGCCAGCACATCAAGCTACTACAATCTGTCAGATTTCTTTAATAGATTTTCGACTTTATTGTTAAGCATTAGGTTCAAGGTTGATTGGGAAAATCTGACAGTTTCGGGTAGGTTCACCTGCTGGCGTCTGTACATGACTGGGTATACGCCCGGCGGGACTACTGATGGGTAATGGAAAAATTTCGGAAGGAAAAGAAAAGAAAAAAAATATTTTTCCGAAATTTTTCCGAATTTTTTCCAATACTTTTCCGATATTTTTCCAAATCAAAAAGCTGACTGTGATTAAAGATTAGAAAAAAATAAGACTATTAATGTGTACTCTCGACATCAATGAACTGACAATCAATGAATGACATCAAGCAATGAATAGACTGCTTGAATATCTACGCGACTTTTTGCTGCAGTTATTATTCTAAGGTCTTTTGCCTGCTTTGCATGTGTGTCATTACTTTAGGTCTTTTTTTTTTGTAACGTGCGTTTTGTTTGTGCAGAATAAACAGTTTTTTTTTTCTTTTCTTTTTTTTTCTTTACTGAAAAATTATAAATATCTAATCTTTAATTTTTTATTTTTTTTTTGCCATAATGTTCTCCTATTGGAAATTATATACATAAATAAGAAAGAAATTACAATGTGCACTATAAGTATGTACACAAGTAGTTCTTTTTGGCCGGGTAGACGTGAGCCGACGACGATGCGCAGAATGCACAATTGGGAAAATACCATGTGCAGATGGCGCAAGATAGCGGTTGCGCTCATTTCAACCCGCGGAGCAAATTGCGTCATTGGAATCAGTTTCTTTTTGACAGTTCAAAAACATTCACTGCATTATTTACGTTGTCGAGCAGATAATATTTCGAACATGCGATGCAATGGGTTAGCAATTTGCTTCAAAATGATTCAGATTTGATTGATAGGTTGTAACGCAATTAGGGTGCTGGCCAAAAAGATTGGGGACTAATTGGACTACTGTACTTAATCACGTCCAGGCGGAACATTATACTGAACTGTTACTTGGTCCACATTCACATGTTTTCCTTTATAACCGTCTACAAGTTTTAAAAGATAGTAAGTTTCTCATGTACGGTAGTACATATTGCAATTCTTCTAACATTAAAAAGCAAAAATCATTTTCTTTTGTCAATATTTTCTTGTTTCTTGGCACAAAAATCAGGGCATAATTAATCATACCTCTAAAATAAAAGTGTATGAATTTCATACTCTTTCATTTTAGAGGTATGATTAATTTTGCTTGTATTGCGCTGTTCTTCTACAGCTGACTTAATTTTGGCGGGTTCTTTTCCTGGGTTTGGTTGATTTTCGGGTTTGTATAACTAGATCGGTTTTTCTCTGAAACTTGTTGGTGATATAAAACCCACCAACTGAAGATTTATTGTTTGTGTAGATGCAGTAGAAAATATTGATCATGATACTTTTCGCCAGTGATGATTCGGATTCTTCAACAGAAAAGATGTGTTAATGCAATAAAACCCTTTGAATGTAAATAAAACCCTTTAAACTCTGTGTTATTTTACTTCCTGAAATCAAAATTTTACAGTAAACAATAAAAAAACACATATCACAATCACTCCACTTCTAGTTCTCCACAATTCAATCAAACGCTTCGCAAAATAATAATAGATCGCTTAGATTAAGAGGATTGCGATTAAAATAAAACGTCCACCGACCACGAGTTCACTGCTCGTTTTACAAGATGGCCGCCTCACTAGTTCTCGATGTTCGTTTTTGAGGTTGACATTTGTACAACAAGTCAATTAAGTCTAGAAAAGCGGAGGCGCCGACCATGTTCAGGTAGGCGTGGATTATCGGGTAGAAAGGCAGTATTTAAAAAAATAACACCTATCACAATCACTCCACTTCTAGTTCTCCACAATTCAATCAAACACTTCGCAAAGTAATTATAGATCGCTTAGATTAAGAGGGATGCGATTAAAATAAAACGACCACCGACCACGAGTTCACTGCTCGTTTTACAAGATGGCTGCCTCACTAGTTCTCGATGTTCGTTTTTGAGGTTGACATTTGTACAACAAGTCTATTAAGTCTAGAAAAGCGGAGGCGCCGACCATGTTCAGGTAGGCGTGGATTATCGGGTAGAAAGGCAGTATTTAAAAAAAATAACACCTATCACAATCACTCCACTTCTAGTTCTCCACAATTCAATCAAACACTTCGCAAAGTAATTATAGATCGCTTAGATTAAGAGGGATGCGATTAAAATATAACGTCCACCGACCACATGGTTGCGTGCGCACCTTACCAAAAAACCGAAGTTACCTACCTGCTCATTTTACTAGATGGCCGCCTTACCAGAGTGCTCGGTGTTCGTTTTTGACGTTGCCATTTGTACAACATGACAATTGACAGTCTAGAAAAGCGGAGGCGCCGACATATTATTTACCTCATGTAAATAAAACAACAAACTAAAAATGATAACAACACCACGACAATTATGCTGTACCTACTGTATAGGAAAATAAACATAAAATGGCAATTTTAGTTTAGTATTGCCAATCCAACCAACAATTTCCTAACCTTTTAGAACGAAGTAGTAAAAATTTTCATTGAACATATTTTTTTATTTGGCCTTAATTAGATAATATGATAGCATAAAAGAACATAGATAATTAATTGAATTTATTTTGTATAAATGTCACTTTTAGACGTTCAAATAAGAATTCGCCATTGTTCTTTTCGAGTTAATCAAGCCACGTAGTAGTATCCTCCCCTGCAAAATTTACTGCCCATTTTCACCCCGTAAGTATTCTTTATTTTTAGTCTTATGTATAAATAGTGAGTTTAGAGTTAATTGGTCAGCGCGTTAAAATTTTGACACACCCAATTCCCCTTTAGCCCCCTAAAGGGGAATTCGGTGTGTCAAAATGGGTAGTTTAGAAAAACGAAAATTAAAAAGTTCATAATTAACATAAATATGTATTCGTGCCAAGTTCAAGTTTATTAACTCAAGGAATAAGATTTTTCATACAAACAAAAACCCCCCTTTTCACCCCCTACAAGATTGAATTTTCAATAACCCCTTCTTAGTGCTCCCCTAAATTATAAAAGGAAGCCGTGTGCAAAATTTCACGTTCCTAGACCCAGTAGTTTCGGCCGTGCGTTGATTTGTCAGTCGGTCAGTCATTTTATTCAATCAATCAGTCAGTCATTCATTCAGTCAGTCAGTAAATATGTTCAGTATAAATAAAACCCTTTAATTCATATGTTATTTTAATTCCTGTAGTCAACATTTTACAGTAAACAATATTTTTCCATATTGTTATTTTTCGGAAAAATAAACGGAAAAATTTCCAAGTTTTGAAAAATTTCCGAAAATTACCCATCACTAGGCGGGACTCAATAGTGAAATGGTTTAACTACCAGTTATATTCATGTACGTTGTCCATCAAAATCCATCGTTTACACCAAAATCACATGAAATATGATTGTCATTTTATTAATATAATTTTACTTTTGTTTGTTTTCGGGGTAGTCTGTCTCACTTAATAATAAAATCTTGAAATTATATCACTTGACTCATTATACTAGGAAAGTACTTAGCAATGTTAACATTTGAAACCTCAACGTATACTGGACCAATGTAATTTACCGAGGCTTTTTATTAGTATTTTTTTTGTAATACCTAGAATAATAAATAAGGGATTAATAAAAGCTAGGAAGAAGAACAAGAATCATAAACCAAAAACAACTCATTTTGAAGAATCACAATGTATTTTTCGCCATAATTAAGTAGGAATATCTTTTTAACATAAAAGCTTTACTAAAAGTTACAATGTAAACAAATTACTAAATATATCAATGTTCCATCATTAGTTTCATAAAAAAACAACAAACAATCAATCAAAATAAAAACTAAAACAGGTACTTCTTTAGTAGGTCAATAAAAATAATAAGAACTAAAAATGGTAACTTACGTTAAACAATAATAAAAATTATAGAAATTAATAACGTAACAATCTAGGCATTTCTAATGCTCAAAAAATAGTTATAAGGTTTAACAAATTAGAAATCAGTCAGAATCGCTGTCGTTAGATCCATTAGAATCAGTTGAAATCAATTAATTTACTAAAAAATAAATGAAATTCCTATTTTTCGCTATAATTAAGTACGAATTTCTTTTTAACATAGTAGCCTTACTAAATGCTACAAGTAAAAACAAATCAACATTTAACAAATTATCAATGTTCCATCATCAAAGTTTCATAAAAAAACAATAAACAATCAATCCAAATAAAAAACTAAAACAGGTACTTCTCTAGTACGTCAATAAAAATAATAAGAACTAAAAATGGTAAGTTACTTTAAACAATATTAATAAAAATAATAGAAATTAATAACACAACAGTCTAGGCATTTCTAATGCTCAAAAAAATATAAGGTTTAACAAATTAGAGATCAGTCAGAATCGCTGTCGTTAGCTGCATTAGAGTTCGTTGAAATCAAATTATTAAAAAATAAATGATACTCCTTAGGAATTACCAGTGTCTTACAGAGATCCATCAAGTCTTTGTGCTTATTTTGGTCAATAGGAATGGGTGTCTGATAAGCTAAAGAAATATTATCTATATCAATATTTAACTCTCTTCGATTTCGTGTAGCTTTAGGTTTCTTTACACAATCTGTCCACTTGTAAGCATCATCTTGGTAACTCGTTTTATAAAACTGCCTAAATGGATATTCCGCTTTAACTAGTACTTCCGTTACTTTATTCCAAGGCATTTTTGATCCATCGTTGGTAGTTGTCCAGTTGTTTATAAGTTTTAGCTTTGATTTAGTCTTTAATTAAATCCTGAGACACTTCAGTAACTTTGTATGGCTTTTCATCGGATTTGGCAAATCTAAAAGCTGTATACCATTGATCAGGTGTTTAAAGCATCTTATCTTTCGTCAGTCTTTCAATTAAAGAGTGCATACTGTCGCCTTCATTTAGTGTGACCCACTACTAGAAAGCGATGACTAATATCTATAACAAACTTCGAACTAGCTAACATATACATTAAGAATACAATTCTGTTTCTATTTTGGCCTCCACAGTTGTCTGACCAGAACCGGTAATCTTTGACACCATTACCCACCGTATCCTCTATAAACTTGAAAACACAGCTGGATATTTCATTAGCGCCTGTCTTTTCTGTCTGTTGATGCCTTGAAAAACAATAACCCTGACAAGATCCCAGATTGAATATTGTGAAATTATACAAAGAAAGTTTCCGTTTATAATAAAACGCACTGAGCCGCAATAAACTTGTATCGATGCGTCCCCCCTCACGCCCCGCGTACACTGGTACGATGTTATTTAGATCAGTTTACAATGTACGATTTTAACTGATGTTGAAATTGATTTAGTATACGTGAAATTATCTCGGTAATTATTGTTCTTTTTTATTTTTGTTTAACACAAACGTTAAGATCACGATTTATCATGTATGTTTATATAAAAATACCTAAATTTGTTAGTTGACTCAGTATACTTAGGAGGTATCGATATATTAGAATTGAATGGAAGCTTACCATTACCAATAATGTTGTCAGTTTTTGAGTGTATCTCCACAACTTCTGGTTTACAGTAGGTGTGATCCACATGTATTCTTTTTTTTAAATAATCATGATCAGTTTTGGCACTCTCTGAAAAACATTTCACTAATATTATATTACTCAAAACTATACACAATCCAATTATTCATGCTTCTTGTTGGGAATGAAGTATCTACACTGTACAAGTTTGCATGTAGTGCGAAGAGTAAAACATATGCAGATCCAAATTAAATAAAAATAGACTACACCTAAGTGATAATATATTCTAATAGGTACGTACCAGAGTTGTCGGGTATTAATGCATCGGTTTGAGGAATACCACTGGATATCTCGCTAGCAGTAAACAACGTTGGATAGGCGTCAGGGCAAAGACGAACTCTATCGCGCGTTGTTGAAAGAAACCTCTTCTCGAAATGATTTCGACACACAAACTGTTTGCGAAGTTTTTGGAAGCTCAAGCTTTGCAGTCTTTCACAGTTAATGCACTTTAACCATTTTTTGAGTCCTATCTCACTTTTTGGAAACATATGAAAACTGACGTCCTTTCGTCTACTAGCACAAGTCACAACACAGCATTTGTTGTACATGTTGCACGATAATATTACAGCTTCAGAAATTGAGAGAAAGTTACGGAAATAAATCAACGCAGAACTTCACACGATCAATTTTGAAACTGTAAAACAACTGTAACAAAACAAACTTCAAAAGTTTTGACAGATCAACAAACATGGCGTCATTACAGACAGAAGTACGGAAGGTGGGAGGGGAGGGAACTGTCAAATGAGATATGTGAACCATAGACAATACCAAAGACATAAGGTTAGGATATTTTACTTGAAGATTACCTGACCAGGTACAAGGTGTATCAGAAAGGTATAGTCATAGGTAGTAGACAGACCAAAAAACTGTACAACTTTCTCCAATGGGGCCAGCATTGTGATCGAGAAAAAATTCCTCCTTTTCCTTGTGTTTGTGGATAGCAATAGTAAATGGTTCGAAACTAAGATTATGGCGTCGCATGTCGAGTGACGCAGTAATTATGACGTGCCGCAAAATATTCACATCACATGAATACAAGTCTTTCTTAATTATTCTTAGCAAAACGCTCTTCCTCTCTCTCTCCTAATCATATAGTGTTGCTGTGCCTGACAGGGTCCATAATTGTTTCTATTTATTCATCTTACCACCTGTATGTGTACATTATGTATTGCAATAAACAATTTGAGATTTAAAGGAAATGGTACCGGGCGAGCCTTCAAAAACCGTGGTATTGTATAACGTGTAAGTAATGCACGTGTAACGACAGTTCTGGGCCCCAAGTCAGCTATTTTTTATTAAGTTGTCATTCCAACACGATCCCATTGTCATTTTGCTAAAAGTTCGTAATCTGCTAAATTAATAATGGTCGATCATTGATAGGTCACATAAATTAACATCAAAACCAACACTTAAAATAAAATTAAAATCAAAAATAAAATACAAATCAAAACCATTATTCAAATTAAGATTGATTGATGATTGAGATTGACAAAAATAAAAACCAAAATCAACACTTAAAATAAAATCAAATTAAATTATGAAGTATAAACCCATCATATCTTCCTTATTCTCTACATCAACCTTTTCTGTTTTGTCCGCCAATTTATGTTGCTTCTTATTATTTTACCTACAAGCCGCTGTAATATGCCCCACACGGCCCACACCACATGTATACAATAAAAACATTTAGCCTTTGTTACAAAAAAAAAAAAAAAAACTAAAGGGCACCGTTCTCCTTCTCTGTGGCTTTAGGGACAATGTCGGCATTCCACGGCATTAGGGTGCCTGTCCACCAGTGGCGTGCACAGAGATTTCAGACAAGGTATGCACAGCTAAAAAAAACGTAGGTACCAGTTTCAGCTTGTTGCTGTCGGTGGCCCAACGACTAGGACTACCTACCCTACCTGAGTTTTACCACAGGAGCCTTTGGCTTCGCATGACGTTTGTTTGCGACCACTATGAATATCTAAATAAGTGACACATATGATATGCAAAGTGGCATTTAAAAAGGCCGTGGGATGTTTATTTTTTTTTCTTTACGCAAATGAATTTTAATTCAAAATAAATTACTACTTTAATGTTAACTGATTACTTTCTACAAGTTAATGTTTATAAATCAAATCGACGCGCCTATCTTTTTTTCAGATAGTTTTGCAAAACGTCGTCGTAAAAACTGCTCCATCGTTATACTAAAAGTTCTTTTCCAATTGCAATCATAGACAAATTTGTGAGTCTGTTTTGGTCCTGTGTGTTTCGTAAATATGTATGAATTCGTTTTAGACTAGAAAATGATCGTTCGGTCGAAGCGCTACTGAATTTTGATTTAATTACCGACGCAACACTAGAAATTAAATCATTTTGGGTCCTATTCGATAACCCAGTAAATGAGCCACCCGATGTTGATTGTAAGTGGGTTTCCAAATTTCCATCATATTTAGCTAACAAATCCACAATTTCTAGAAAATTGCCTTTATTAAAAAACAACCTGGATTTGTCATAACCACGGAATGCTAATTCTTGTTTACCAAGAAAACAAACTACATCAATTAACCGTTTGAAAGTATTTCTATTTCTCTCAACTTTCGCGTTGTGCCTTTCAATATCTAACTTAAACTGGCTATTCAAACTAGTCTCTATTCTACCTTTACCAAAAGTTTGGAACTTCAAGCAGGATTCCAGGTTTTTCTGAAGAATCGTGTTTAGCAGCCGCATTGTGAAAATTAATCCGTTATAGGTTCAAACATTCTTTTTATCTTGGTGTGTAAACAAAATGCAAGGAAAACAGTACAATATGTTTGTGAGTACCTACATACACAACCTGTTAGCCAGTGATAATTATCATAAAAGTTTTCATGAAAGTAACGACTAGCAGCATTACTTTTTTTTTTGAGATAAATCCAACCCACACACTGCAATCAATTTAAATTTTTCCTCAAAAGATAACGTCGAAAACGCTGCAGATTTTAATTAATTTAAACACACTTCGCCAGCACAGGACTCACAGGTATAATTTTACATTTTTTACAATAAACTTACTAAATAATTACTTAGACAGTCAATTACTTGCGCCGAGAATAACATAAACAATATGGCGAAAAAACTTTGCAATTACGTTCCGAACTAATACGAACGAATGAATTAGTCGGTCATTTGGCCAATCCGACTAAAAAATGTCAACCCTTTGCAATCAACAATTAGGCGGTTCTTTTACGGCTTCTCAATTTGGACGGTTTGCAATAAAAGCAGTGCTTCCAAATGTCGAACACGCGCACACGTTTTCACACACACAGACACACTTTTGCTGTGTACTACACGATATTCCAAATCTTGCGTTGTATGAAAAATAAGCACGACGTAATAATGCTTTTGCTCACTCACTCACTGCGCTTGCGATAGATGGCGCGTAAATCGCGCTGTAAACACTGGAAGCGTATACATGTCGGTTCGTGTGAATGGCGAATAAGTTAAATTAGGTAATATTTTTTTTTGAACTATAGTTATTTATCATTTACAATTAGATGGGCATGTGTGTATGGCACTACAGGGTATGCAGTGCTTATTTGCATGTATGGAGTGCACGCCACTGCTGTCCACAGAAGCGGAGCGGAGAAACGGAGAAATATTAACCAATAGAATTGCATAAATCTCCGTTCCGCTCCAGGTGCCAGGATCCTTTTGGTTAATATTTCTCCGTTTCTCCGCTCCGCAGCCTCGCTCCGCTTCATTGGACAGGCAAACTAATCCTACCAATATCCATAAGTTCAGCAAACATCCAAATGAATTTGCTTCTTCTCCATTTTTGTATCTGGGTATATGCCTTCCACAATTGCCTGATGGTTAAGACAGAATTGCAATAAGCCGACATGTTAGCTTTTAGTCTTCAACAGCTCGCGACGCTAGCGCACACCCAACACTAGCAGGTCCCTTAATTGACGTTTTAAGTCTGTAAAGTTAGCCTTTGCACCAAGTACATACGCCACCACACATAAAGCTACTACAATCTGTCAAATTTCTTTAATAGATTTTTACTTTATCGCTAAAGCATTAGGTTCAAAGTTGATTGGGAAAATATGACAGTTTCGGGTAGCTTGACCTGCTGGCGTTTGTAAATCAATGGCCCCTACAAAGTCTAGCATGTGTATGAAACTTTACGGCATGAAGTATTTCATTCAATTTTGGTTCATATAATTGGTCTAACATTGCAAAAATGTTTTTTTTTTTAATGACACTTCTGTTGGTCGCTAAGGCATCAATAGGAAAACAATCAAAGAATACGTTTCTTTTCTTTTCCACATTGCGATATACATCGCGCCCTTTCTAGGTTATCGTTAACACATTCACTGCTGAATTATTTGGCGAACTTGCTCCAATTGCTGCTTTATGATACACTAAACCCTGTGCGGCAAACGCTCATGCGCGCCCAAAAAATACTTCGTGTGGTGCTATGAGCGCGCATGCGCGATTGAAGAAACTCTACCCAGTGCGGCTGGGCGCATATGTGCGCCGTTACAAACTTATCCCAAGTGCGGCGAGACGATTATGTGTGTTTGAAAATTTTCTAGTTTTATGAGTCATAAAACAATTACGCCAAGAACAATAGAGATGCACAAAAAACCCACAGGTGCGGCGCGCCGCATTCGAAGGAAGTTATATAAATTGTATGGACGCGCATAAGCGCCGGTAGCACATGGTGAACGTTCGAAAATCGCGCATGCGCGTCGGCCGCACAGAACGTGTTGAACACGTCTGACGTCTGTCACATCCAACGAAAACATCAATCGCTCCCTGTAGGTAAAAAAAAAAATGTTATTTTATTTTTCTAATTTAAAGTTGGTCGAACATCTCCATTTTATATTTTAGAGATTACAGGAAGATTTATTTTTCACTAATTTGACCATAGCAGTATGGACATCAACTGGTACCTATTATATTAAAAATACATTCTATTAAAAACATTTTTTTTCTTATCTAACTATTCGAGTAGGTACCTAGTTAATAAAATGAAAGTAAATGAACTATAAATTATTTCCCCATATTTAACCGTGGCAACATTATGTCGCGCGAATACAGCGCTGCGTCTGCGAGACTTCTTTCGTGAAATGGACCAAAGACTACTATAGTATACTGGGTACTTACTTACTTATGTTAAACTATACTACATAGGTACATACTTTTTGTTTTAGTTGTCTTAATTTTCCGCTCTCTGCATTGACTTTGGCCAGGTTGTATAATAGGTCCTGTAAATTAAATATTCATAGTTATTGTCTAATTGCTTATTATGTTAACATGGTCTTATTGGTCTTAGCGTGATAATATAGCCTTCTCGATATACGGGTTATCTAACACTGAGCGAATTTTTCAAATCTGACCAGTAGTTCCTGAGATTAGCACATTCAAGCAAACAAACAAACTCTTCTTTTTATTTCTCCTTTGAGTTGCACCTGCCATGTTGTTTCTGCACCACCCTAAGTTAGACTGGTAGAAAATGCCTAAGGCATTAAGTCCGCCTTTATTCAGTATTTTTTACTTGTGCATAAAGCTTTAATAAATAAATAAGTATATGCAGGTAAAAGTAATACAAACCTGAAATATTTGACTGTGTCACATTAGATGTGGAAGATAGGGGCAGATTGCTGATTATAGCCTCAACGTTTGGTGAAGCAAGTGCTGGCTTGCTGATTATAGTTTCAATATTTGATGTTGAAGCTAAGGTCGGTGTGCTTAAAGCGTCAATGAGGTCTATTTCTGAAAAATGAGAAAATATCTTTATTCAATTTAGGCCGAAAAGGTAATCATGCACCACCTTTGTCTACATTTTGTGCAATATGTAGATAAAGCTAGTAAAATAAATAAATAAATTTTGTAAAGAAGACTGAATTGATTGATTGAACAAAAATAAGAAACCTGAACCAACAGATCCTTGGGTTCTTTGATATTGCAATACAACATTTTTAAGATTTATAGAGTAATCATGGAGTTTCTTGCGTGTTTGTCTCCATGAGCAATTATAAAAATTTAAGCACATATATTTTTGTAATAAAATATACATACCTGATTTGTTAAATCCACATTTTTGTAACTGACTTCTTTGGGATATATCAGACTTTGAAGTAACCATTGCTTCACCAAGTGATTGTGCTTGCAGATCTAGAATAATATAAAATATTGTATGTATATATTATTTGTTTCAACAAAATAAATTCATTGATAAATTTTAATATTATATTGCTAATAAATATTAGTATTACCCGAGATATGCATTGTTGGAATTGCCAATTTTGACAGTCTACCACTTGGATACTTATGAATATCTTCAAAATGTCTATGACAGACCCGTCTGTTGTCATATATATCTTGATGATCCATTATTGCTATTTCACCACCGATATTTAAGATCCAAGTTGTAAATTTCTCTCCACTCCTCTCTGGATTCGGGAAACGGTGTAGAGGCACACCTGAAAACAATGATTAAACTATTAGGTGCAATACAAGTCAGTGGGTCTTCCTAAGTACATTGTACAAACTGTTTTGTATTATAAACAGTTTCAAACTTGTGCAAAAACATTACTAATGACTTCGATTTACTACATCATACATTCTGCAGCTATTACAATAGGGGTGTTAGGTGGAATGAGGATTTAGGTGATCAAAATGGTGATGGGGTGCTATGCCAGCTCCTATAAAAAAATGTAAGAACCACTTTACTTACCGTCTTTCTTAACCACAGCACATCCAGGTACACAGCAAGAATGTTGAGACATGGTTAAGTTCACTGTTTGCAATTACAGGTCCAAACTCCTATGAGTGCCTATGCAAGTCCACAGTAACTTCACAAGATTTCGATGATGAGCATACACAACTCAACACGAACGGATTGTAACGCAGCATAATAACATGGACGAACGAAAGCTCAACTCAACATGCAGATGCATCTCCCGTATTATTATTATACTCTTTGGATGCACTAGCGAAACAACAAGAACTTAATTTGCAAAAGGAAAATAAATGCGCACGAGTAGCAACGAGTAGTTACACCTCTACACCCTACAAGTTTATAATTTAGGGGTGTGTTTTTGTGTGTCAAAAACACACCCCTAAATTATAAACATACCCCTAAATTATATTGTAGTCTTTGCTATCAACCACAAACGCGAACCGCCAAATTTTTTTTTTCTTCTTCTTTCTTGGCAATTGAGCCGGTGTCGACTATTCTGCCAGCGTCACGTTGAGACGGCAGGAGTGGCGGGCCGTCGGACTTAACTTTCTGGTAGTAAAATGTTAGTAGCTGCAGGGACGAACACAAGGGTTAGTAAAAACATGTATTCTAATTTACAAGCATATAAAATAGGGTACTATAAATAAAAATATACATAGTATTTAAATATACAGGCTGTTTGGTGCATCGTGTGCCAAATTGAAATGGTCGACTGGGGGGGTCACCTTCTATCCTTTCAGACCCCTAAACACTTCTCATGCCCTGTGGCTTTTTTTTCATCGACTTTTTATTTTTTTATAAAAAAAATACCCAAATTTTGCATTCAATTACAAAATAAAAAAAATGTGTAAGTCGTAGACTCTGAATTTTAATTTTATTTAGATGTGTATTGTATTACAGTACTTTTAAATTAAAAATTAGTGACATTAGCCATCTAGTTTTTTTTTTAATTTACTCGCAAAGTTTCGGATTTCAATTAAAGCTGTCCATGTTACAGCTATTTACATGGCTATAAAAAAAAAAACCAAAAGCGACCGGGATCTTCCAACTCTCTCAAAAATTCTCTAGTCTATCTTCTTGCTAGTGATGTGCCACATGTCATAAAAATCTTTTTACAACTTTGTAAATTAGCTAGAATAATTGTGAATCGAGTCACAAAATATTAAATTCCAAATTCAAAAGAAAAAAGTCTTTTTGCGTAATTGTTACTTAAGTAACAGGTAAAATTTGTTTTCTCACTCTCGCGAAGTAAAATCTATCTTCTATCTCTATCTTTCTTGCATAGCGTACCTAAACTAGTTTGAACAAACGACGAACTGCCACCGACGCGGCGACGCCGTCAATCCGTCATTCGTCAGTCAGTCGAGACATCACTGCCTCTGCTACCTGACGTGTGTGTTAGTTCACCGTACTCCGCGATTTTTTCATTTTGTTACTTTGTTTTGTTGAGTGTTGTTGGTTTTTGTTACGTTTTAACTTTTGGTGTTATTGTTAAACTTTGTTGATTTTTTGTTGTTGCAATGGCGACGTTCTCTAACGAGGAATATGCTGACATCATGATGGCTTATGGAGCCGCCAATGGTGTCGCTCGTGCAGCGCAACGAATTTACCAGGAACGTTTTCCTGGTAGACGACTACCTGGCCGCAGAGTCTTCCAAGACACATACCGACGCATACGCGAGACTGGCAGTGTCACTTTTCATGAACCAAGGGGCCATATTGTGCGACATAATGTTGAAGTGGACGAGAGAATACTGGCACTTTTTGAGGAAGACCCTACAAGAAGCATCAGAAATGTGGCAGCACATCTTGATATTTCAATATGGAAAGTGTGGAAAGTTCTTCAGCAAAACGAAAAACATCCATTCCACTACACTCCGGTGCAAGGTACGTAATTTTGAACTAACTTTAAACCCGTACACACTTTGTTTGACGATGCCTTTGTTTAGCAGGTAATGGGTATGACGTCACTACTTCCAGGTAGTGAACCAGCCCATACAAACGGTCCGACGCCGCCGGTCATTAAAAATCTCATTGTGCAATTATTTACTGCTCAACAGGAATTTAAAAGAGTTCTTTGTTTGTAGGTCTTGAGGGTGGCGACTTTGACAGACGAGTGGCATTCTGTCGGTTTATGTTACACACGGATGTGGATGATCCTAATTTCTTAAAAAGAATATTGTGGACGGATGAATCCAAATTTACCAAAGAAGGGATCCTCAATCTTCACAATCTGCATCACTGGACAAACAAAACGGAAAACCCACATGTTAAAAGGCAGAAATCTTTTCAAAGGAGGTTTAGTGTAAACGTTTGGGCAGGAGTGATTGGGAATCAGGTAGTTGGACCGCATTACCTGCCCGATAACCTCAATGGCGATAACTATTTGGAGTTCCCTCAAAATGACCTGCCCGAATTAGTGTCCGAGGTGCCCGTATTTAATGAAAATGTTCCCAAAGTATTCCAGCATGACGGCTGTCCCGCGCATTGGCGTTTGACTGTGAGGGAATATCTTGACGATGTGTTCCCCAATGCGTGGATTGGTCGCGATGGCCCTATTGCATGGCCGGCACGTTCCCCAGACCTAACTCCGCTAGATTTTTATGTCTGGGGACGTGCCAAAGAGCTGGTATACGCCACGGAGGTTCCGACTAGGGAGGTACTACTTCAACGCATTGAAACGGCGTTTAATCAAATTAAGGAGGAAATACGACTTCGTACAACAACTGTGGAAATACGAAATAGATGTCGGGCCTGCATTCGCAATAGCGGCCAACAATTTGAGCAGAATATGTAAAAAATGATTAAATAAATGTTAAAAATGCAATTATTTTTTATTTCTAGTAACCGTCCCCCCCAAAAAAGAGAGATACGTGACAGATTTTACCTTACAAGAGTGAGATAACAGATTAAATGAGTTCTTGAGGTATAATTTAAGTAAAAATATTTTTTTAAATCATAATTTCAAATTTAGTATTTTGTGACTCGATTCACAATTCTAGCGAATTCACAAAGTTGTAAAAAGATTTTTATGGCATGTGGCACATCACTAGCAAGAGGATAGACTAGAGAGTTTTTGAGGGAGTTGGAAGATCCCGGTCGCTTTTGGTTTTTTTTTTTATAGCCATGTAAATAGCTGTAACATGGACAGCTTTAATTGAAGTCCGAAACTTTGCGAGTAAATTAAAAAAAAACTGGATGGCTAATGTCACTAATTTTGAATTTAAAAGTACTGTAATACAATACACGTCTAAATAAAATTAAAATTCAGAGTCTACGATTTACACTTTTTTTTTATTTTGAAATTGAATGCAAAATTTGGGTATTTTTTTTATAAAAAAATAAAAAGTCGATGAAAAAAAAGCCACAGGGCATGAGAAGTGTTTAGGGGTCTGAAAGGATAGAAGGTGACCCCCCCAGTCGACCATTTCAATTTGGCACACGATGCACCAAACACCCTGTATAGTTATTTTAAGCACCATCACCAGTTAAAATTTTAAATTATTTTCATTTAGGAATGTGGCTAAAATTTTGATGACTTTGGGGGAGAAGTGGGATAGAAGGGAATGGAAGTTAGTTGGGAGAGGAACGTCATATTTGGAAATCTTTCTATAGAGGTCGAAGGAATTGGTGTTCAAAGAACAGGAGAAAAAAATATGATCCAAAGTACCCTCCGCAAGACCACACTCGCATAATGAGTTGTCCCGAACATGGATCTTGTTCAGGAACACTGGGCTACAACAGTGTCCGAGTCTCAGTCTACAAAGTGACGAAACAGTTCTTTTGGACAATTTTTGGGCATTTGAAAAACCAAGGTTTCGTTTGGATGTCGGGTTGTATCGCTGCGTAGTAGGTGCCCTTGGTTTTTATGGGCTTCCTCCAAGTTTTTGTCCACGAGTTAAATAACTTGGGCTTGTCACCATTTCGCAAATCGTAGTTATGAGCTACGAAGTGCTTTCGATTAGCCGGATTCATCAGCGCACTCATTGCCAACAATACCCGAGTGGCCAGGGATCCAAGCTATCTCGATGTCCAAGCCGTTTTGGGAGCAATCAAATAAAAAATTCTTAATTTCTATAATGATTCGGCTATGAATTTGACTTCTAAGTTGATTTTGTTTTAAGGCCTGAATACTGCTACGGGAATCCGAAAAATTACTGCTTTTTTAATTTGGTGAGATTTAATAAAGTGTATGGCTTCTAAGATACCAATACACTCTCCTGTGAAAACTGATGTTATTGGCGGGCATTGGTAAAGTAAAGCTATTTTAGAATTTTGGAAATAAACTGCCACTCCTGTACATTCTGTTTGAGACAATTTAGATGCATCAGTGTAAAAGAGGTTCCATCCTTCCCAGAAACGCTTGAGAGCTAACTCGAAGTCGCCTCTTGCGTTTTGGGAATTCTTTGATATACCTAGTCCCAAAACGGCTTTTGGCTCAAAATGAATCGTCTCATATGCGGCGGAAAAGACGGCGAGAATTGGATATTGACAAACAGGCGAAGAGAGGTGTTTAAGTTCTCTATACCTATTTATCAGAAGAGGAAATGTTTTATTCTTCCAATAAGGGGAATCATTCAAAGAAAGGTCGATTAGCTCTAAAATTGGGAGTAAAGGATGGGATGAAAGGGAGAATACTCTGAATAGAAAGCGATCTGCCAAATACTGTCTTCGTAGGAAAAGAGGCGGTTCTGCACATTCGACTTGAAGCGCATTTATGAGAGTGGTTCATTGCTCCAGTAACTATTCTCAGGCATTTGGCCTGGATGCTGTCTAATTTTTTGAGCGCTTCTTTGTTGCAGGGCTCAATAAGAAAGCAACAGTAAGTCCAAAGCGCTCCTGGTCAAAGCATTATAGACCAGTTTAAGGGTGTAGGGGTGAGCTCCCCACCACACCCCGGCCAAAGCCTTAAGGATAGACACAGAGCGTTCACACTAGCGTTCAGACAATCTTGAATCCAAAGTTACTCCCAGGAACCTAGCCTTATCCTTGACCGGAATGATTTGCCAATCTATGTTTAAATCTATTTGGGGAACAGAACGCTTGCGGGTAAAAATGACCGCTGTACTCTTTGGCGCACTTAAAGACAACCCGTGATCAAGAAGCCATTGGTTAAGTGAAGACAGTGATACATTCATTGATAGAGCGGCATCCTGAATGGAACTGCCAGTGACCATTAGTGCAATATCGTCAGCATACTGAAGAATTTTGCAGTCAAGATTTAGAGAAGAAGATAGGTTAGCTGTATATATATTATACAATGGGGGACTAAGAACAGACCCTTGAGGTAATCCTCTCCAGACTGCTCTTTGTTCAGAGTCAGCCCCAGGGATTCTCAGTTGAATGACGCGGCTGGCAAAGATGCTACCAATCAATGATACGACATATCCTACCCGGGATTCTCAGCTCGTGCAGCTTTTGCCTGAGAAGATGGAGGAGGACCGAATCATAAGCAGCCGATATGTCCAGGAAAACAGCAACCACAGACTCATCCCTGCTGAGGGCGAGTCGGACCGCTGACGTGAGGATTCCCACACTATCAGCAGTGCCCAGACTTTTCCTAAAGCCGAACTGAGTCGCCGGCAGCAGCCCCCTGCTCTCCACCAGCCACTCCAAACGATTTTTAATTAAATGTTCTAAAAGTTTTATTAGTATGGACGATAAAGCGATAGGTCTATATGAGCAATGATCATTAGGATCTTTGCCAGGTTTTAATATCGGAATGACAACTTGAACCTTCCAGTCTGTGGGAATGTAACCTGAATTAAAGCAAAAATTAGCCAAGTCCAGGTAGTATTAGAAATAAAGGAGTAGGTAAGGGAATCCATCCACCCCTGGTGCGGAGTCTTTGACATGGGATAATACAGCTTTTAATTCTTCCCGGCTAAATGGCATGTTCATAGGATCGTTAGAGTCGTCTACATCATCGATGCCAACACAACTATCCTCTACACTTGGAACATAAGCTGGAGCGATTTTTGAGAAGAACTGGTATCCCAGTTCTTCTGTGAGGTTGTTCGAGGAGGCAGGTGCTATACTACTTCTAAAACGCCTCAACTTCCGCCACACTACCGAAACCGGAGTAGATGGATTCAGAGAGCTGCAATATTTTGGCCAACCTTCACGTTTCTTTTTTTTTAATACTTTCCTGGACTTATTATCCAGGTTCATATCGTTGTTAGCAGTATCTTCAGCTTCATTCCTGGCCCTAACCATGTCAGTGCATTCCCTGTCCCACCATGGCGGAGAAGGAATTCTATCAGATTGGTGTTTTTTGGAAGGCAAGCAATCATCTGCTGTAGAAGAGACAGTGGAAGAAAAGGACAAAAAACATTCCTGGGCATTATCACTGTTAACTTTTGGAAGGGAAGATATTCTTAAATCTAAGATTTTTGAATATAAATCCCAATCTGCTGAGTTGAGTTGGTGTTTTAAAAGGGGAGGAGAAACTTTAGTGGGAACATTTTTAGAAGGGAATTCGATCATGATAGGAGACTAGATATATTGGATGAGCAGAACGTCAAGTCAACACAGCTATTACTCTGCCCTGGAGCAGACATGCGTGTGGCACTGCCATCGTTAATGACACAAAGATAAGATCATGCAATATATCCAGTAAGCCTATGCCAAAGTTATCGCAAGTACCTATCTGATTCCCAACGATAATGGTGACAATTAAAATCACCCATAACAAGTATTGGACCATTAACACTGCATAACAAATTTTTAATTACCAAAAGATACTCAAGTTGTGGATGCGCAATATAAAAAGAAAATATATTTATATCCTCAGCCTTAACAGAAATAACATTTATGCTATTGCCAACAGAGGGTAGAGGAATCGGGGAAAATGATACTTTGCTATTAATGAGCAAAGCACATCCCCCGTAGCCATCAGGCCTATCATTACGAACACTGCTGAAAGAGGGCATCCTGAAATTACTATCAGGTAAAAGCCATGTCTCAGCAATGCTGCAAATTGATGGTTTGTATTTATTAATTAAAAAGGAAAGATCAGGTTTCCTGGGAGTAATACTCCTCACGTTCCATTGAAGGAATGTCAGGGGATGGAACATTATTTAAATAATTTAAAATTGAGGTAAGTTTTAGGGCAACGTGGTCAGGTATTGATTGAGCTGGATTCACAAGAACAGCCATTAACATGTTGGTAATAATTGGTAACAACAGGGTAACTGGAAAATACGATACCCCTTGGTAAGTCTGGTTGTCAGACTTTCGGGCTTCTGACGACCCGTAACGACTGTCAAAGATCCACGAAAAACAGCCGGGACCAACGGCTTAACGTGCTTCCGAGGCACGGAGGGATCTTGGTATATCTAAAGAGTATATTATGCGCCACTAGTTTTCATTTCCGTCATTACGTATTTTAATTTCGGCATGCCAAAGAAAACCATTTAATTTTAATCAAAAAAGTCAGTTACACAAAGAACTTAACATACTACGTGACAATTAGATGCATGACAGCTATGAAGTTATTGGAACTAGGGAGGTAACACCGGAACGGTGATTGATATTATACGTATTATCATCACTGCCAAAAGCGAGTATACGACTGCACGTCACTTTACAATAGGTGCGGGGTGCTGCAGGCTCATTGGCCTAATTGTTTTTGGTCAAGTAGTAAATTTAAATGACATATAGTACATACTAATTCCATGAATAAAATCGAATGAATGAGACGGAACCTCAAGCCGATGCTGCTATGATAAAAATAATTTGTTGTTAATAACTTACTACATCGGTTTCTCGTCACGAGATAGGTTTATTCCCGGTCGTCCCCACTGGGCACGTCTGGGAAAAAAAGTTTCGTTCCTCCCCAGTGGTAACGATTGGAACTTTTTATTTCCCACTCGTTCCGCTATAGACCGAGAGTCAAAATGCAATAATAGGGATTTCACGGATTGTTAAAATGTTTTAATTACGACTTTCTGAGCAAGAGTGAACAATATTTTTTATTAAAAATACTTAGGCAATTTTGTACAGTATTTGTGAATCACAGGTCAAACATTTTAACAATCCGGGAAACGACCGGGAATAAACCACGAGATAAAGAAGTGTCACAGTGCTTTTTTCAAGTTTACTCGAGCCTAGACTCCTACCAACTTATCTGTGAAATGGTGAAAATTGGAACTACGGCCGTCATGTTAAAATGTCATTCGATTGTCAGTGTCTACCACATTCGAGTTCTCTGGTTGTTTGGTCGTGATATTGCTGAATTTATAAAGTTAAATATGCCGAAAGCTATTAAAAGTAATGCTCGAAACATTATTCTAAAGGTTAAAACCTTTTTTGAAGAAGAAGCTCGGGCGGGGTCTCCGATTATTCCATTTAATCAAATATACAAACGAATTTCGGCAGCGACAGGTTATAGTTGTCAACTTTCTTGTTATAAATTACCTGATACTTAACTAATTATTTAAGTCCATGAAATATTCGTTTCTATTCTTGCTGCAGGTTAGCGTAACGGTAACGTACATCTAATAGGTAACCTGCTAAGTGAGTGAGCAAACTAACCTGCCAGATTTCAAATTCTTCAACATTTATTTTATTATCTTATTATTTTAGGTGTGAGTCAAGGACTAATTTCAAAAATAGTTAAGGAAGGGCACGCAGCAGAAGAAACTGGTACAAAAATTCGGATGCAAGGAGAGAAATCGTAAAAGTGGATTTGTTCATGTTGATGATTTTGACATGGGAGTTATACGGAGGAAAGTACATGAATTTTATTCTGCTAAAAAAGAGGTTCCTACTGTTAAAAAGCTTCTAGAGGTCTTAAAGACAGAAATAAATCACACAGAACAGCGAGAGAGTCTGCGAAAGTTGCTTCACAAGGTGGGATTTCGTTTAAAAAAATCTCAATCCAATCAGATGGTTCTTATGGAGCGTAATGAAATATCATCTTGGAGAGCTAAGTACTTGCATACAGTGGATAAAAATAATAAATCTCCCCAGCCCCGGCCCATAATTTATTTAGATGAGACCTATATTCACTCTTCGCATACATCGGGTAAATGTTGGCAAGGAGATGGTGAAGACGGAGTATTGGAGCCTGTATCGAAAGGGCAAAGATATATTATTGTTCATGCGGGAGGAGATACTGGATTTGTTACAAATGCACTACTTGTGTTTAAATCAAACACAAAAAGTGGTGATTATCATGACGAGATGAATAGTAACAACTTTAAAAAGTGGGTTATTGAAAAACTTGTGCCTAATTTACGAGAGCCATCCATAATAGTGATGGATAATGCTCCTTATCACCGTATTTGTGTGAATAAACTCCCAAATACGAATTCCTTAAAAAAAGATATGCAATTATGTTTGACCCAAAATAAAATTGACTTCGGAGAATTTTACTAAACCTCAGCTTTTAGAAATAATTAAAAGAAACAAGCCTGAACCTGTATACTTATGACATTGAAAAATTTTTAGAAGACAATAGACACAAATGTTTATATTTATCACCTTATCACTGTGATCTCAATCCCATTGAACTCATGTGGAGCACAATGAAAAGAAAAGTTGCTGATGTAAATATTGAGCACAAAAATGCTGAAATTCCCCGCCTAGTTAGAGAAGCTTTTGACGCTATTACAGTTCATGAGTGGGCACCGCATTGTAAACACGTTCGCAGGTTAGAACACGGAACATAAAAAACAGTGGAAGTGGTATGCAACAAAATTACTATAGGAACCGCTGTCGCCAAACTCACACAAATAAACCGATAATCATATAATGCACTACAAATAAACAATTCGTCTGATTTGTCATTTTAATTTTAGTCAAAACTAGCGTAAGTCACAGATCCTACATCCAGAAATAATCCTTCATGCATTATGAATAGGATTTATTTTGCTTTAGTCCAGAAAGTATTTACAACGTTTTGTAATCTCAAGTCAAACTAGATTCTATTGACGAGTAAATTCCGCTACTTGACCATAGATGGCAGTATTCTCAGTGATCGCAATTATAAGTCTAATTGCGTTAGCCATAAGGTTGACATTCGCGTGTTAGGTCGATAACTATTGCTACTCGACCAAAGCCACACCAGTGCAGCAACACATTGAATTTAGAATTACATTATCGGTATCGATAGATACCCGATTTCTTGTTTAATTCGAAAAAATAAGTGTTGTTGGGAGTTAAGTAAAACTGTAAGAAGAATGAAGTAGTATTTTTTTTCTTTTGCTTATGTCACAAAAACTGTGTGTCCTATCGAAAAAATAATGAAAATTTTACCCCCGTTTGCAACCCGTAACTCCCTAACACTCTACGTATTGATAATAATCAATAATAGAAATTTTGACATTTTTCATATTTTACATCCAAAATATGAAAAGTCCCTCCACTTGAGGTGTCATTTTTTTTTTGGTTTTGCTTATATCTCAAAAACGGTGCGTCCTATCGAAAAAATAATGAAAATTTTGCACCCCTTTGCAACTCGTAACTCCCTAAAACTCTACATGTTGGTAATACTCAATAATAGAAATTTTGAAATTTTTCATATTTTCCATACAAGAAGTGAAAAGTTCGTCCAGTTGAGGTGTCATTTATTTTTTAGCTTTTGCTTATATCTCGAAAACTCGATTAGGACAGACCGTCCTAATCGAAAAAATAATGAAAACTTTTAATCGCGATTAAAAAAAGACATTTAGTTTGATAATCAAAGTTTTATGTGAAAAACATCAAATTCAGAATAGCAAAATTTCCATTTTCACTAAATTAAGTAGCTTAGGGCCAACTTAGTGCTGTCAAACTATACAATAATTAAGTTGTGTCACTGTAGTCCATCGTCGTTTGACAGGAATAAACTAAATTTAGATGATTTTTAGTCTAGTGTAGAGAAATTTGTGACAAGAGAATCGGCACCATTTTCTTTTATCGATAAAACATCCGACCCGACCACATCACTAATTGAGTAGCGAAGTACTTTCGAGAACGAAATAAGAAATACCAGAGAATACAATCAATCCAAAAGAAACTGTATTTTAATCATATAAGGTTGATTTTAACTAGAGGTTTTATTACTTCATTCGTAAATTGAAATTAACTAAGATTTTATTAGAAAACAGATAAAATCTTACTTTGCGATGGTACGAAACACCTCCATTTTTAAGAGTTTTTTCCTACTATCATTTTTGTACTCCAAAATGGAACAAAACGGCATAGCTACGGAAAAATAAATTTGGCGCGAAACTGCAACTCGACGCGATGTTAGAACTCGACTGTGACCATAGTTTAACCCTTTAACCGCCGAAACCGTAATATCACGGGCTCTGAAGATAGTTCCCGAACGCCACACACGTAATATTACTTTATTTTGTTAAAACAGTTCTTAATGCGCACAAATTGCATACAAAATTTGTCAATTTTACGATTTAGGATGTATCTTTATTGATAAGGACATTTTTTTCTACGTTTCGAATGATAAATGCTGTGAATTATGAGGTTTAAATGCAGTGTGATCACTGCTTGTCCCTACCTGTATCGCCAATCACGTAATTTTGCGGGTACTAGGGATGGGCGAATTCGGAACAATAAACAAGGCATTATTGAAATTACTATTACCATTTCTACTGAAAGACTGAATTTCTTTCATTAGAAATAACCATAATGTTACTCTAGTACAAGTATGTATTTATTTATTATACAATAAAGTGTATTAATGTTTAAAATGTCGGTATTTTTACGATGAAAAATATAGAAATATTGATAACGCAGAACCTCACTAGTGCAGACAGTCACCGGTCGCCGTCACCGTAATTTTACGTGCGGACCAAATAGATTCAAGGTCAAATCACGCCATATTGTCAGTTGCCCCAGCGCCGACGCCGTGAAATTACGGGAAAGCTTTATCGAACTGCATAATAGTAGTGTTGTACTTAGGCGTTTATCGTTTTATCATATACTCTAATTGTAAAAAATGCTGGAAGACGAATAGTTGTTAAATATTTTAGAATAGAATAATGAACTACCAAGTGACGACAGTTCTACAGATAGTGATGTTGATTTGGTAAGTTTAATTTATGTACCTATTTAATTTTTTTGATCAGAGACCGAGTGACCCACGTAATGTATACGTCGCGTCTTTCATAGCTTTTGAGCTGGAAAGTGTGCGGCCAGAAATTTGCTCAGAAGTTTCCATGAAGATAATGAATTTAGTCAGAAGAAAAACGAAGAACGTGCCCATCTCCTGAGTATTAATATAGTAGATTGATTGAAGACTGATTTAAATATTGTAAAATTAATAAGTAATAATAAAACATTGATTATGATTCAGACTTTTATTTTTGTTAATAAATAAATAATTAATGCATCGATATTAGTTATTCCCAACACTGTTCCAACTTATACCTAAAGTGACGTGGCGCTGGAGGTAAGTCAAAGGTAGCAAATCTTGGCGGTTAAAGGGTTAAGATCTGTGGGGACCAAGCAAGCGTTACAGCGCTTATTTGTGACACGCGTGCCACGCCTACTTAGCACTTCCACTCTTTTCATGTTCCGTGGGTTAGAAGGAGAATACTTAAAACATGATTTGTATTTAGATAAACCTTTTATTATAGAAGTGGTGACACTGAAACCGAAAGCGATAGTGATGATAGTGGTACGGATATAAGCGGAGTATGGCCTCACAACCAGGATGAAGTTGTGTATGCAGGTTCATCTAAAGATCACAATTACTGTAAACCTGGTTATCAATAAATCATTGTAAAGCAATTTGTTTTTTTTTATTACGCTACACTACCACTAGGTACCACTGCTAATTAAATTAGTCAAATCTGGTGTTAGGAGTTAGGTACGGTCATAACTAAATGCTAGACATCCAGGTACCTTTTGCAGGGTAGGTACCTACTTAACTTCGCATTAAATGAAAGTTGTATCCCCCCCGTGGAACATTTTATCTGCTGAATTTCCATTTTATTGGACTACTTTTTAGATAAAAGCATTGTTTATTGCTGTCTAATGTGTTTCCTTCTTGAAAACTTACTCAATTTTGGGCACCTTATATTAACCCTTTAGTTCGCAAGGAAACCAAATCTGTATTTTTATGTTTTTATTTAGTTTATATGTGTCTAAATAGTGTATACATGCACAAAAAAATAAGTAAATAAATCTAGTTTGTGTAACTTTTGGAAAAACATACGTTAAGAATACTCAACGTTGCGATGTATTGAAAACAGTAGGTGATAAAATGAACGTTGAGTATTTTCAACGTCGCGATATTATGTAGGTTTTTGAGACTTTTGTAAAATAAATACTTATTCACAATTATCACGCATTTATTATCAAAAATAAAATTGAAAAAGACATAAAAAGTACAATCAGTCATGAATATGATAAAAATGAAGGACATATTACCTAAAAGGTACCTACTGTAATATATGATAGTTATAAAAACAGTTTCTTTTAGATACAAAACAAAGCCGTAAGTTACATTTTGTACAATTCACATTTGTATAACCTGTTTTACAGAATTTGCAACGCCCATAGGATAAAAATGTAGGCCAGTGACCCGTGTTGTCATACCTGACTGAATCAGGAGGTCTTGGAGCACAAGGAGTTTGTATGTGCTGCTTGGCGTTGTCGACTTTTTCGTTAGTTTGTCTAATTCGGTTTTTGTGTAACAGTTCATTTGCAATTTGAACTCTAAACTTTTTCAAGCTAAGACATTTTTTTGCATCTGGACTTTCCCTTCTGTATAATAACCAGGCATTGTTTACGCATATGTCAAGAGTCTGGGAGAAAATCGCCATGTACCATCTTTTGGTTTTGAAAGCAGATCTGTACAATGCAATCAACATATCTGCCAAGTCTACACCGCCCATGTGAGCGTTATATTCTTTTACTATTCGAGGACAATTCACTTCAATCTTAGCTTTACTTTCTTTGCAATATCTTTGAATTTTCCCCAACGGATAAGAGTCAACAAATGAACTTGCTAGAGTGACCACCTTGTTATCCAGCCATTTCACAACAGCTATTTTATTGGTATTGCAAACGACCTGTTTACTTGTACCTCTATCTTTTTTGGACAATTGCTTGTCAGTCAACATTTTACTTTGACAACCTCGCAGGCGATTGGCTTTTATAGTTCCTAGGCTAAAAATGCCGTACTCTTCGCGTAAATGGTGAATCAACTCTAATGAAGTAAAAAAGTTGTCAAAGTAAACTGTTGCTGGCTTCGCTTCTATTGTCTGACAGAGCGCCAAAACAACTTTCGCTCCAAGACCTAAACTATTTTCATAGTCTGTGAAAGTGTTATTCCGAAAGGTGTCCTCCCCAGCGTAAGGAATAAAATCGTATACTAGCCCAGATACGCCAGCTCTCACAAATATTTTAAACCCCCATTTTTTGGGTTTTTTCGGTAAGTATTGACGTCTACTGCCTGCCCTAGTACCTTTATAGGGTACCATCATTTCGTCAATGCTGTATCTACTTTCTTCTTTAAGTTTTAGGCAATTGCGTCTCACCATTTCTAAAAGTGGCCGAACTTTAAAATAACGATCATCATTCATATCCAAGTTGTCCACAAAATGAAGATATTTTCTGATTTTTTCGTACATTTTGACCGGCATGATGTCTGCGATCGGGGGATATCTTAATTCACGACTCCAATAATCCTTATAGGATGGCATTTGTACTACGCCCATCATAAGAGTAATGGCTAAAAAGTCCCGTATATTATCATTAGTGACATTTGCGCATTTGGCAGCATCATTTTGTACTGAATATAAGTTTGTATGATCTGTAATCAAATGAATAACATCTTCTGAAAAAAAATTGTAGAAGTAGTCTAGGTTCGATATGTGCTACATGTCTAAATTTGCCAGTTTTCCATTTGAATAACAACGGTTTCCTCACATACTTTTTTGCTTTCTTAGCAACAATTTTAGGTGTTGTATTTGCTCGCCTCTTGGAACGTGTCGCTGGAGATACATTTGTAGGAACTTGTGGGGATAAGACAGATGAAACTTGAGGTGATAAAATGGAGGAAACTTGAGGTGATAAAATAGACGAAACTTGAGGTGACAAAATTGACGAAACTGACTGGAGAACTGGAAGTTGATGTGATGTTTTATCTGGAGGGAACATGTTATTCATGACGGGTGTCAATGGAACAGTTTCTTCATCGGATAAGTAAGGCGTGGGAGACTCATTTCTAGAACTATCAAGGTCCAAGTCATTAAGTGATGAAGGGTATGACCTGGGTTCGGAGCTAGAATACGAGTTTTCACGTTTTTTTGTCCTGTCTTCAAATATAACTTCATCGTCAGTACTGGTACTGCTACTGTCTGACGGAGCATTCTCTGGAGGAACTAGTGCCATAATTTTGCGTGTTCTTTGCCATATTGGCTTAGTCTGAAGCAAGCAAAAAAAAAAAAAAAACATGCAAACCACACCCAAAGCATGAGAAAACACCAATATATAAAATAAAATGTTAATATAAGTACATGCTAAGAAAAGTGTTAGCAAAGCCGCAATGTTGAACATGCTTAACATACATCTTACGAAGTACTTTACTGATTACGTCGCAACGTTGAGAATGTTCAACGTATCACTTTATGAACTCTGTTCTCGTAAGTTAGTCAATAAAATGAAGTTATTTGTAATCATAATACTAAAATGGCTTTCTAAAAATAAAATACCGAAGTCCACTTTTAGAAAAAACTCTCAAAAGTATTTTTTATAGAATAAAATTACCTGCAATCCGCGAAGTCGCTGCGACCGTGACGCCATTTTGTACAACACTGACATAAAATGCGTTCAGAAATGTCAAACTGTTTTTTTTTACAATTACGTTTAGTTATTCGTTGTAGGCATTAAATAAAAACTTTTAAAAAGTTACAAATTTTTTAACAATTTTTTTTTTAAGTAAACGTTGAGCCGGCTTATCGTTGCGAGCTAGCAACACTGAATCGACGGTGCCGTCCTATTTCAGTTCACAGATAAGTTGGTAGGACTGTATGCGTAGTGTTTCTGTCATAACAACTCTGTATAATCACTTAATATTTGTAAGTGGCATTACAAATTGGGCATCCTTAGGTACTTTTTATGATCCATCCATAAAAAGTACCTAAGGATCCAAAAATATCTGACAACAAAGTACTTAACATTGTTGTCAGATATTTTTGGAACCGCCAAGTAGGTACCTACGACTTCATATACAATGTTATTGGTAAAACACCAACAACCTCTTAAGGGGTCATTGTACTCATCATTATGAACAACTTTTAGTATGGTAACAAACCTGACATCGCGAAAAAAAAATCTGCTGTTCAGTACCTACCTACATTTTGATGAATTATGCTAACATTAATGTATTGAAGAGCTGATTTTATTTCGCGATTTCAGATTTGGTCCCACAGTAAAAGTTGTTCATAATGATGAGTACAATGACCCCTTAAGAGGTTGTTGGTGTTTTACCAATAACCCTGTAGTCGGCTAGTGATGTGACGCGAAAGTTCTCACTGTTTGATTTCACCTGTTGAAATATTTATAAATATTATTATCGAAAACAATTTGAGGTCAGTAAAAATATGAATTTAGTTACCTATCTTATAACAAAGGGAAAATAGACTAATTTCGACCTTCAGATGGGCGCCGACTCGGAATTAAATAGTTGTTAGCAATTCTTGTCGATAATTATATTCTCCCATCTCTACAAAACAATTAGTTGTCAGTGCCCCGGGCGCCACAGACTATTATAGAAGTCGTTCTGTGACGTCAGAAAAGTACGGTACTAATCGGATTCTTTCAATTTGTAAAAATGGGGTGAATGGACAAAATCGAACTTGTCACTGAAATTAATCGATGTTGTAGGACGAATGCAATATTGATAACTCTTTCCAAGGGTTTCCGGCAGTTAATACTTTTCGTAAATGTTAAAAATTTCCCCAGAATTAGTTAAAATTTAGATATTTTAACAAAAATATAGGCTGTCCCTATTCATGCTTGAAGTGGGGTGACCTGGAACGAGACATGGGTAACTTGGGAAAAACTAGTAGGGTTGTCTCTTTCCTATTTAAAAAAAGAACTAATTACCTTCTGCTAAAAAATTAATTTTCTTCATTAAATTTTTTATGAAAATTTATTATGAGGCCTGCTCTGATGTTATATCCTATCATACAAAAAAAAATCATCAAAATCAATTCACGATAATGACGGAGTAATAGCGACACATACAAACCAAACAAAAAACATACAGTCGAATTTAGAACCTCCAGGTTTTTTTTAAGTTGAAAATAAAAGCGTAAAGAAATTTAAAGAATATAGAAACCTATAAATGTAAAATATTATAATGCATAAAACAACGAAGACCCATATATTGTTAGTTCAACACACTACGTTTTTTTATTATTTGTTTGTAGGCTTGTTTTTTAAATCATACAAGTTCGTACCTATGTATCTCTTATTACTTCTCATTAGTTCGCCTTGTACGCATGCTTGTATATAAGTTTAAAATAAATAAAATGAAAATGCCTTATTTTAATAAAAAGTGAAATCCTGCAAAACAATGCGATAAAATGTTCAATTCATGTTGTAGCAGCCCTGACCCTATTCAAACTTTACTGTTCCTAATCAACTTTCATATGTCCCTATTTACCAAGTATAGGCGACTCTATTTGTACTTTAGCCGTCCCTTGTCACCCCGTTACCGTATTTATTCACCTCGAAAAAATAAACAATCCCAGAGGTTTTAAAGAAAACGATTTCAAACAAAAACTATGTAAAATCTAGACTTACCTCTTTTTGTGTAGCTTCTTAAAGATATTATATCGTTGGCTAACTCCACACGTTGTCAAAAAAACACTAGAATTTCCAAAAACGGTCAACTTAAGGGACAATACCGCAACCTCACATCTAGTCTAATTTGAAAGAAGATTTTTGACACCTTTTACTAACATCACAACGCTTCGGTGTTGCCAGTTAGAAGATAATATATTCTACTTTTAGAAAAAAAAAGGTAGCAATTGGAAGTTCTTGTTTTTTTATTTTGTGGCTTCGAAACTAGATTCCTCGATTTGACCCTATTTACCCCTGAGTCCTTATTTACCCCGTTTTACGGTACTATTCTATTTTACTAATAGTATTAAATTAACAAATAGTGTGTGTAGTGAAAATGAATGAAGAACTGGATTCGTATGACCTTTTTAAGATATTACAAGGTGTGGAATCGGACTCGGAAGTATTTTGTGGAGAACGATGAACCAGAAGATGTTTCCGAGGTATGTCAAACTAGATAATAATAATAACGTATATTCATCAAAAAGTAATAATTTAATAAGTGAAATGTTCGGTAAGTCACAAACTAAGCGTCGCGCGTCGCTTGTTGGTATCTTATGGCTCTGTGAAAAGTTCTGCCGCTTAGATACCTATGGTAAAAAACGTTGACTGCAGGAGTTAAAAATAAACTCGGGTGTAGACAAAAATAGAAGAAAGACCACATACCACATCCCTAATCAAAAAAGAATTTAACGTGCTCTGAGCGCCAAGGACTTGAAGTCAAAGAATGACGTCATCAAACAAATAGAGGTGTACTTATTTCCTAAAGCTCTAATTGAGTTATGTATTTGTTTCTTTGATACTTATAATTTATACTGTTTTTTCTTACTAGGGATACTGTGAAATAAAACAAATATGGAAATATTTAATCAGTTTTTATTTATATCCCTAAAATTATAATTAAAACTTAACGCGTATAAATCTTATTCATCGATATGACGATACCCTCATCCCTACTGTTTACTATTTCGTTATACATTTATAGCTTGGCGCTGGCGAGGCATCGCGTTCGGTGTACGTTGGCGGTGAAAAGGCTAATCTAGGTCTGTACGTTTTTCTATTTTAGTAATTCAATTTAATTTATTTGAAAAACATAAAAACGCTCGAGGAAGTTTATATCGTAACTAACTAATATTTCTTTATAATAAAAACGTACGGACCTAGTTTTTCATTATACCTACAAAATTATGAAAATTAGACTGTTTACGGGGAGAAAAACGTTATTGCTTTTTGTATGTAAATTTACAGCTTCACAATCCTCTTAAGCAAAACAAACATTTTATTAATCAGCTGATAACCATCGTAATTACAGTAGGTACGTGAACCTTTCTTTGGGGTCAACAGCACTTACTACTACTTTCAATAGTAAGATTTGCATTGTAATGATTCTTTAAAATTAGTTATTTATCAAGAAAAAAATCGTGACAATAAAGTAGGTGATTTTATTGAATCATTTAAAAGAAATTGAACATGGCTATCGGGCACTAGATATCCAGAGCACGGTTTACGGTCGCGCTGCGTTTAGTAGGTAGAAATTGGCGGTTTATTCCCGGTCGTCCCCAATGGGCACGACTGGGGAAAAAAAAGTTTCGTACCATCGTACCATCTGTAACTGTAAGAATTTGTGTAAATAAAAAGTTCCAATCTGGGGAGCACTGGGAAGAAACGAAACTTTTTTTCCCAGTCGTGCCCAGTGGGGACGAGGTGGGGACGACCGGAAATAAACCAAATGGGGATTGTCTAAAATTTTTCATCATTACATTTTATCTTATTTTTTGAAAATTTAGAGCATTTTGAGAAACTAATTTGAATATTTTGATGATTGGCTCAATAGTTATTTAAAAAAAAAATATATTTTCAAGGTAGGTGACGTCATCAGGGTGCACAAAAGTATGTGCTGTTGCCTCACTAGTACATAATTGAAAATTTAAATCTGTCAACACAACATCTCACATCTGTCAAAGTGTCAATAGACGTCAACATCGAATCAATGTTATTAGGGTTCCGTACCAAAATTATAAAGGACTCTGTCACAGCTGGATATCTCATGGAATTCCGCAAAGAGCAAGAAAATATGTCCAAACGCCGAGAGACACTATTAAGGATTCTTACTGCCCGAATCACCGGTGCAAACTTAATAAGTTTGTACGGGTTGCCGGAACCTTAAAAAGTGCCTCCCTTGGCTCGGTCGATGACGTTTGTCCAACTATTTTAAAATAAGAAAGAAATAAAAATACAGATAATTTTTTGCAACAGGGACTGAAAGGGGGTCTTAAGAATTCGAAGTGGGGCTACTAGGGCATGTGGGGTATCATATGAAAGAGTGCCGTTTGCACATTCTCAATCATTTTTTCTTTATTTTTTAGGCCGCACAATTTTCGACTTTTGATGAAAAACGTAAAAAAAAAATACCGACCCCGCCCCCCCCAGAAATTTGTGTAAAGATTACAGGAAAAATAAAACGATCTCTAAATAGTACATTTTTTAATATACGATAGTACCGTAAAATGGGGTTAGTTTGATACTACGGGGTTACTTTGATAACCACTTTCGACTTATGAAAAAAATATTTTTATATTATCTACAACTCCATATTAAGAGAAAATATCAGAACTGCCGACTACTGATAGTATGCTTTTAATATGGCGTTGTAGATATTATAAAAAATAATTTTTCCTAAGTCGAAATTTGTTATCAAAGTAACCCCATTTTACGGTACGGAACCCGCGGTGTGTGAGTCCAACTCGCTCTTGACCGGTTTTCATATTTACAAATACAATTTCGTCCGAAACAGTAGGTACCGTAAAATGGGGTGAATAGAATTCAAGGGGGGAATAGAAAAAAAAGCGAAACTTTTAACATTGCATTGATGTTTACACTGTGCTACATGAAATTAGCTACATTTGATTTTTTTACATACGGCAACATTGATTCTGTTATGGCAACATCGTCATTAATAGTGAAGTTGTTCCTAAATGCGAAAAATAATGTGTAAAAGTGATCAACTAACGGTCGCGATTTTGGGCTGTGTAAAACTTTTATTTCTGTTCGGTACTACGATTGAATTTCGCCATCAATACGAATTGTTGAAAAGTGTTTGTTATTTAACTATTGAGAGAACTTAAAGGTAAGCCAAATTAAGCATGATTTCTGTTCTAAATATGCTCAATTGTTATGTTACCTATAAATCGAATAAATTCGGGGTGAAAAGAAGACGCCTGAGGGGTGAATAGAATTGAGTATGGGGTAAATAGAAACGCGTAAAGGCTGAATAGAAGTGCACGAGGGGTGACAAGCAATGCGTCTGGGGTGATTAGGATTGTTATTGCTAGGGCTGCCAACCAAAATTATACCTGATACATTTTTCTACTTACGTAGATTGTAGGTACCTAAAGACTGTTATTTTATGAAATACTTAGGTTATTGTTCATATTTTTATAACTAATGAAAATAATTGCGTATTTTGTTTGTTCAGATTATATTGGACAATGCCGCGTATTTATAAACCTGACAGTAAAATAAAATACACAACAGCGTATTTTATAGAAAAAAACTGTTTATTACAACACCAGTATAATTTTTTTTTAATAAACATAACAATGATTATTAAAAGTTTTTTATACTGCTGTTTTGCTCTAATTTTGTTGCATTAAAAATGTAATTTACCAGCCCTGTTGTATTTTTTGAAAATTACTTAATGGTCAAATAATAAATAATTTGTATGTTTGTTTTTTGTTTGTAATAATCCATAAATACATTTTGACAACCCTAGCATTTTTTTCTATTGACCCCCTTTTCAACTCCATTCACCCATATCGCGGGTAAATAGAAAACGCGTACATATTGTAATTTATTAAATAAATGAGAAGGAAAATAAGTTAATCTTTAATTGAAAACACTTTATTACGCTTTAACTCACAAGACACTGTAACTGTTACTTTCCAAATTTGATAAAAACATACTAAAATTTCGATCCAAAAGTTGAAAACCTTTCTATTCACCCCATTTTACGGTAGCAAGTTTTAATTTTGGAAGATGTAATCTTCGCTACAATAATACATTGTATAAACATGTACGTTTGCCCAGCACGGCCCCTCAGAATTTGCATTTATGGTGTACACCATTGCAATGTACTCGCCTCTAGCAGTATATGTACCGATTTCTTTTTCAATGTACCTCTATACTTTTGAAGAAATATGCAAAAAAAGGTGGCCGTGCCAGCCAAACGCTTTCAGCACGGCCCCCCATGTAACTTGAATAATACATACCGTATTAACAAATGTCTATAACTCAAGAAATGTACTCTATTAATACGTTATATGTGCCGCAACAGTTATTGTGAATTCATAATAACAAATAATATATAGATGTGGATAAGGGGCCGTGCTGGAAAAAATCATTTTAAGAAATATCTAAAAAAGACAAAACATACTTAGCCAAAAACTATTAAAAAATAATTGAAGTTTAGCAAGTAACATATGTACCGCATTGATTTCTCATACAACTTGTTATATTGTGAAAAATAAATCTATTTTAGTTCATTCAGCACGGCCCTCTATAGTTGCCTATATCTTTTTAAATAAGCCGTGTATGTTTACAAAATTCGACTTCCTGAATAATATATAGGAGTACATTCCTTTCAACTATATTGCAATTCTGCTGTATCAATACTTTAGAAGATAAATTCAATCTAAAATATACATAGGTACATTAAAACTGATGGGGTGACCATGATTCTACATGAAAATAGGATAAAAAATGCTGCTTAAATTGAGTAAATCTTTATTAAAATAAACAAATCAACAATATGGTAAACTATATAAACGATAACTAGGTACTTATACATAATAGGTTATAAGCACGCTTTATATATTTTTTATTTCTACCACGCGAGCCGAACCGTAAGTTAAAGCTAGTCCACTTAGAAATTCGTTTATTTAATATATTATCCCACTAGATAGGCTTTGAGGAAAAGAAAACGATTAATTACTTGACGCCAAGAATCAGTTATTTTTATTTTTAATGTTTTTGATGGGTACCTATACCTACCCTGTGTCATTCTCACAATTAAGACGAATATAACGACATCTCTCAAGTTGAAATTAATAAAGCCGTTTAGACTACAAAGCGTGCCAAAGAAATGAAGGTTGCTACATATCTACATTCATTCACTCGAAAAACCTTACCGTCCTTCTGGTACAGTCGGGTAAAAAGAATGTTTATTTCAATGTAGTCACATAATTTAATTAATATAAGTACATAAATATAGAACATTTATGTACCTACCTACCAAATATATGAAATCATGGTCACCCCATCAGTTTTAATGTATGTATATTTTAGATTGAATTTATCTTCTAAAGTATTGATACAGCAGAATTGCAATTTAGTTGAAAGGAATGTACTCCTATATATTATTCAGGAAGTCGAATTTTGTAAACATACACGGCTTATTTAAAAAGATATAGGCAACTATAGAGGGCCGTGCTGAATGAACTAAAATAGATTTATTTTTCACAATATAACAAGTTGTATGAGAAATCAATGCGGTACATATGTTACTTGCTAAACTTCAATTATTTTTTAATAGTTTTTGGCTAAGTATGTTTTGTCTTTTTTAGATATTTCTTAAAATGATTTTTTCCAGCACGGCCCCTTATCCACATCTATATATTATTTGTTATTATGAATTCACAATAACTGTTGCGGCACATATAACGTATTAATAGAGTACATTTCTTGAGTTATAGACATTTGTTAATACGGTATGTATTATTCAAGTTACATGGGGGGCCGTGCTGAAAGCGTTTGGCTGGCACGGCCACCTTTTTTTGCATATTTCTTCAAAAGTATAGAGGTACATTGAAAAAGAAATCGGTACATATACTGCTAGAGGCGAGTACATTGCAATGGTGTACAACATAAATGCAAATTCTGAGGGGCCGTGCTGGGCAAACGTACATGTATAAACCTTGTAATATTCCACGCCTACATCATGACACCACTTTTCTCGTCTTCTTAATACGAGTCTTCTCTAATACGAACAAACATTTTGTTTGCACTATTATTACTGCAAGTTGGAACAAAGCACTACCTGTATTCCGTAACTCTTTTCCAATATGTTTCGAGATAATATGAGATTATGAGGCAAGTCGCAAGAATATTGAAATATTTTTTTTTCTTCTTTCTTGGCAATTATATTGAAATATTGTAAAAGATTTTAACGTAAATATTTTTTTTTTTATAATTTTGACATTGTCACGACAGACTATAGACAATACTTGCCACTTACTTTTTTATTTTCTGAGGCAACGAAACAAAACTGTATGGCCAAAGCTAACTCAATTTGAAGGGCAAACAACGTCAATCGTATTTTATCGAAAATATTAATAAAATATGAATATTTTTCATGATAAATTAGTCCGTAATGATCAGTAACGCTATTTCTCGAAATGGTTTTTCAATTAAAACATATAAAAAAATATGAACAATGCCCATTGGCCGACCGCGCGGCGCCTCGCACAGACCGTCGTGTAAGCTACAGCTCAGAAATAAAGGGGTTCGCAATAGAAAAACTAAACGCATTATTCAAACATAAACATTATAATTCCTTTTCCACAATATTTGTTCAAACACTCATACATAACCAACATAATAAGTCCTGTACTTACTTGCTACGATTGAAATTGCACCAATTTGTTACGATGATAATTTATGCGTGTTCACTGCTCAGCGTCCCCAACAAGAAGGCCGGCTGTCAGTTGTCTCCCATAGCGAATGATAGTGAATGTCGTGATGAACGAATAATCGATTGAGTGAGGTACAAGTATTAGTCGATTAACCCTACTTGGGTTACGAGAGACAAGCTAACAGTCGACACTCACGCATACAGCGACATGTCGCGCGATGGGTGATTCTGTTGATGAGGTACTTTCGTGTTATTCTGAAATACTGTCAAAACATTTTGAAATAGCAGCTTTATTATATTGACCAAGTACCGTGAATAATATATAAGCTCCTGAATTTTGACTAGGATGCAAAACTGCACCTTGTATTTTTACATACTGACGATCCGAATGACGCAGCGGTAGTGAGGCTGCCTTACGTTCTTAGGGTCCCGGGTTCGAATACCGGTAGGAGCAAATGTTTGAATGATGAGCATGGGCATTTGTTTCCGAATCATGGAGTTTATATGTATAATAAGTGTGTTTACAATAAAAAAGTATCTATGTATTATATGTAGAATCTACATGTATATAGTAATGAAATTTATTCCATTCCAGTGCTCCGAGACCTCGTACCGGAAAAAGTACTTTGATGTCCAAAAAGAGTACCGATGGGCACTCTAAAGAGGGGCAGTATGCGTAAGTAGGTATATTATGTACAGTATACAAGGGCGGAGCAGTTCTACCTGTCCGCTACAAGTTTGCCGTTATCTCCCATTGCGCTTTAGCTTTCTTACTTATCACCTGTCTTATGTATCTTATTATGGGATGTAACATCGCAGTAAATGATTTTTCGTTAAAGTTTATTTCAGTGACTTTGAAACCAAATCCCTTTCATTACTTTAATGACATTCCATTGTTGCAGAAAAACTAGGAATGATGAAGATGATCCCCTTATCGTTGAAGTGATTTTCAGCTTCAGAAGACAAGTTTGAAAGGACAACTGGAAAAGACGAAGATGATTCCCTTATTGTTGAACCTGAAATTCAAGAAGACCAGTTGCAAACAGTGACAGAACAGTGATATCCATTACTTATTTAGTCATTTACAGAAAAAGCACGTCACAACAACTTGTTTGACTGCATAGCGGGAAATTTTCAGCTAATCAGTGAAAAAAGGGTTGGCTTCATCATCATCTGTCTAGCCTTTTCCCAACGATGTTGGGGTCGGCTTCCAGTCAAACCGGATGTAGCTGAATACCAGTATTTTACATGGAGCGACTGCCTATCTGAGCTCCACAACCCAGTTACTAGGTAATACGATACCTCTTAGTGAGACTGGTGTCAGACTTTCGGGCTTCTGACGACCCGTACCGACTGTCAAAGATCCACGAATGACAGCCGGGACCAACGGCTTAACGTGCTTTCCGAGGCACGGAGGGGTCTTGGTATGTAAAGATGGTCACCCATCCACGGACTATCCGCGGCAAGCGTAGATTAACCTGATCGATCGACCCGTGCGGCTGTAATTACTTAGCCACAAGCCCCTCAGTATTTATATTTGAATGCAATATTTGTAAACAACTTTGCTTTATAAATTCCGAAAATACTGATTCAAATGTTAATGTAAATATCGCAGCTACCACTGGCATGTTAGTAACAGGGATTGGCTACTCACAATTCGAAGAGCTTATTTCTGAAATGAAGATTCCTGTATTTTCTACAAAATATTACAATCAACTCCAAGATAAAGGGTATGAATGTTGAGAAAAAACAGCAGCAGCATCGATGTAAGATGCTGCAGAAGAAGAAAAGAAATTGGCTATCCCAGAAGGTCGCACCAAAACTGGCATACCAGTAATTGATGTTTACGTGGATGCTTCTTGGTGTGCTAGATCGTACGACTCGAATTATAAAGCTGCATCTGGAACTGCAGCAATAAAATTCTGTGCGTCCTGTGAAAACTGATACATCTCGAAAATGTCAACTTTACAATATAGTAGTTTTTGTGTGTAAAAAATTATAAAATTTTTTAGGATAATTATTTTACAAAAATAGTGACACAATTTGTATTAGTGTCGTATTTTTTATAACTTATTAAGTTCCTGCTCAAAATGCGTTAATACAGGAAGAGATATTTAAAAAAAGCTATTTGTTGTATCAAAACACACCAAATGAATGATCGTGTATAATGATTCTAAATGAGTTGTATCACCTTACACTTTGTGTGAAGCTTTGGTGAAAGGTGATATTGTTGCATTGTCAGGTAGTTTTATACGAAACTAAATCAACTCCTGTTCAAAGCTGTCAAACAAACGAGTAATATTTTTCAGTCGGCAGAAGCACTGTAAACACAAAACTCGTAAAATTTGTTGTTTTTGTTATTTATATCATTTTACACGAGAATAACGGCCGTGTTATTATGTGTTTTTTGATATAAGTTGACTTATATCTCAACTCAATTTTGTGTAATATGATACAAGAAACAGTATAAAGACAAAAGGCATAAAATAAAGTAATAAAAAGAAAAAAAAAATCATTTACCTTTATTTATTTTTAATGATATTAAGTAACACTTAATTGAAAATTAAATTATTTTAATTTAGCTCAATCTTAGTTAAACTTTAATTTTGTAATGACCATATTCAATAGGTATTAAATAAGGAAAGAACGAAATCAACGACATAAATCAACAAAATAACTTTAACGAATAATAGTTTTTCATACAGGAAATACTTAAACAAAAATCAAATTCTCAGTATTCCTTGTGTAACTATACATAAATTAAAACAAATTTCAAACTAAATTAAACTTAAACTTTCATATCAAACTCGACTTAATTCAAAATTAAACTTTGGAATTCTGTGAATGAATCCACAATATCACATGTTAGTACCTTTAATAACATTAATTAAAAACTTAAACTTAAAATAATATTAGACTTCCGTATCAAATTAAACATAATTCAATATTAATTTGTAGAACTAAATAAATCAACAACTTACTCCTAAAATTAAATATTTTTCAGTCTTCATCACTAGAGATCAAATCAGGATAAATATTTCTAATATCAGCCTTAGTTTTTAAATTTTTATGATAATTATGATAGCTACTGTCAATATAGGGCAATAACGAAATTAAGTCATTCTTCTTCTCGTTTGAAATGAAATTTGGTCCCTTGCAGTTTTGTAAATTATTGGCAAGTACTTCTAATCCATAACTTTTACCCCTTTTTGCAAACGAGATCATATTAAAGTCATCACCTTGCAAATCCGTTTTATATTTGAGGCACGGAAACAACGTCTTGTCAAACCGTAGAAGTTTAACATCGGCCCAAACGAACTTAATGTTGTCTTCATTATATTTTTTCATTATAAAGTTTTGTTTCAAAAAATCACTAAAGTCGTAGAAGTTAGATTCAGCCATCTCGATAACAGTAAATTTCCCAGGTCTCCCTACCGATCGTATTAATTGAGCCCAATCTCGAGGATGATGAATATTCATAGTCGTTCTTTTTTTAGCTCTTTCTATTAGTGAATGGTCACTATCTACTTCCATTCTTGTATGACCAGGAGTCAAAAATTTGTGCTCTATGGAAATGATATACGGCAGTTTCCAATACCTGCTTTGGGATTTTTTCCTTACATTTCGCTCTACAGTCCGGTAACTCTTTTAATTCTTTACGTTTCTTTAATTTACCAGTCTTTGTAAAATACTCTTCTCCCTTGTTTCTAGAGATATTTCGTGCAATTCTTTCGCATCTTCGTTCTTTTTTAGCATCTCTTTTCTTCCTCTTACGGCTGTCCCTAGTCACGGTTTTGTTATCCCAAAATGAATAAGATGGTACCGCATCATTGCACTGATTTGGTTCTTCAGATAAGTTGTTTAACTCATCATTAATATTTTGCTCGGGTAAAGTATTGCATTCGTTATTTCCTTCTTCAGAATAACATGAATTGCGTGAATAAGTCGGTGCTATATCATTGCATAGGTTTGGTTCTTCAGGCAAGTTAATTAGATTAATATTCCTATTTTCTTCGGTTAAAGTATCGCAATTTTTATTATCTTTGCTACAGGTACTACTGCATGAACTGTCAGAAGTTGAAATTCTTATATGTGGTTTTCCTGTTAATCGCAATACCAGATGTTAATCTGTTAATCGCAGATCCATTTATAGAATCATAAGAACTGTCACTGCTATTTTCATCAGAACCAGGTATATAATCATCACTACTCGAAGAACCGAAATCACCATCAGGAGATGAACCATTATCCTCGTCGCCACACTAAAAATAACATGTCAGTCAAAGAATTGACTGACATGTTATTTTTAGAAGGACTCTGCTCTAATAATATTTCCTTGCTATTCGACTTAATACGGTTATATTTATTATTTTGACAGGAAGAAGAAGAAGAAATGTTTTCATCCATGAAAACATCATCTTTTTCATTCTCATTATTTATGTTTAACATGTCTAACATGCGTTTTGCACGGCAAGAACGAAGCTGCAACAATGATATTTTATATTGAAGATCATCATAAAACATAAAAATAACAAAAAAAAATAAGCGATATCATAAACAAGTATTCATTACTTTATAAAATTCACAATAATAAATAGATTTCGTGTATTTTGATGTAACTGGAGTAATTACTATGTGTAAATTAATATTAGTCCTTGTTATTATGAACACACGAAAAAATTTAGAATTTTGTGTAAAATGATACATCTAATACGTACGTTGTGCGCCATGTTGGATTACTGTGACAGCACGCGCGGGCACCTTGTCCAGTAGTATGTGCGGCACTGACCCCGCGCGGACGGCGGTACCCCCGCAATAACGTCCCCCGCGCCCCGCGCATCACCCGCGTTCTGCAGATGTATTACTTGTCACATATTTTGGATCAAAACCGTTCTAATTTTCTCGTGATTATTGATATAACTTTACTTGAATCACTTTACACAGAAAATATTAGTTCCCTATGTTTGTGAGCAATAATACAACTTTAGTTGTACCGATGCAATGTACGAATTTACTTTGTGTAAATTGATGTAACTAAACATATATCAGTTGACACTTTATTGGAACGTAATAAATATATGTGAATAATGATATGACTTGAGATACATCTTAAAACACAATTATTTATTTCATAACTTGAATATTGTGAACGATACATGTCAATATGTATATTTACACAAAAATATTTATCAAAACACGCCATTTCGTCTTAGATGTACCATACGATCTCGAAAACTAATAGACGTATCAAAATGTTAATTAGACAGAAAAATAGAGCATTTTTTTCTGATGAAGGTGCAACAATAATATCACATTCGATATAAGTTGACTTATATCACTTTTCACAGGACGCACAGAATTATCGGTAGAAGAACCGGTAAAATCATTTTTCTGGCTGTAAAAAATAAATACTGCCTGGTGTGCGCCCGCGCTGAAATCAAAATGTCGCTCCTAATGAGCACAAATGTTTTAAAAATTTCAATGGTTCATCATGGTCAATGGAGGGCCAAAGAATTGCAGAAGGGTTCACAAACTATCTATTTTCATGTATGGCATAATTTATAAAAGAAAGCAGACGGAGACGACTCGACATACGCAAAAGTACTAAAAGAAAATCCATATAAAGACCAAAATATTAATAAACTCTTGTTGTCTCACACTGTCCTCTTTACTCTCGTCTGTTTACTCTATTGTTATCCCTTTCCTATCAACTTCTTTGTCATGATCATATGGTTTTCACACCTTTTACACAAGTAAACATCTCAGTGGGGCCCAAATACGACACTCCAAGCCAAACCATTAGCGATGAGGGATGATGACCACGTTGAACGCGCGGGACACGCCTGTTCGCTTCATCACTCTTGTGAGCATACACTTATCATTTTGTTTATTGAAGCTCTTTTCGACTGTAACTGTACCTGTATAAGATTTTACAGTATTTTTTTTCCGCCGTACCATCTCAACCAAACGCGTGATCGTTGAAGCCAGTTTTTTTTCAAACGAGCATTCAGATGTGCTGTTCTTTTACGGCAAGTCCATAGCCCGAGGTCTTCATTCAACACCCTTTTCACCGTGGTTCTGTTTAATCCCATCTAAAGAGCCAATAGTCTTAGCTCTCGCACGTGATTTCTTCGAATTCGCGCCTTGATGGCTTTGATCACCGCTGGATTGCGAACCGCACGAGGTCGACCACTCCTCGTATCGTTACATAGTGTTATAAACGAACATTTGTGTTATTTTCAAGATTTTCAGAAGTTTGAAAATTTCACTTGCAACATATCCACAACGATGCAACGCAATTACAGCGACTCTCTTCTTTTTGTGTCTACTCTCCATGTTGAAAACTAAAGAAAGGTACACAGGTCTAAATACCTACCTATCTTTTAAAATCGTGAAATATTAAAAATTCGAAGGTAATTTATTGATTTTTTTTCGTCTGCATTCCAAATGAAAAATTCGGAATCAATGACAGTATTTATGACCCGACTGTCTATGTGGTGGGTGGTCATTACAACATTGCCTTCCACGTTGGTCTAGTCGTCGCCAGTGCAACTGCTAAGCTGGGCTCCATTCCCAGGTCAGGTTTCTTCAATTAGAATTTCTCTGTAGCAGCCTTTTCATCAAATAACTTCTCCTGCTCTGGGTGGAGCGGAAGGGCGTGTCAGACTTTTACTGACTAAAACCCACCCGTGTTCCTTCAGTTGCCTGTGCCAGGGCCACGGTAACTCTTTCGAACAACCCGCAACCTTGGCGGGTCTGTAGCAGCCTGGAGGGTGGATTTGTGCCTGCCTGGCGAAGGGGCAGCTTCCTATGAATTCTCATGGGACTTTTATATAACTGATGTTTGTTACACCTCTACTCTTCACACCAGAACACAGCATCGCTTGAAGGCAGAAATATGTATGAGGTAGTATCCCGGATGAGTCTTCAAAAACAGCTCTAGTACTGCTCAAAACTCAAAATTTTTTAAACTCAGATATTCGTCACTTTTGTCAGTGCCTTAACTTGACTCTTCTTCACCAGTTTTTTATTTGAAGTCTTTTTACTAATACTACCTACTTTCATATTTATATTTTTAAATTTAACGTCACCTTTTAAATATGTGTCATGGCTTATTAATTCTTCCGATTTTTTGGACACTATTTTTGAAATCGAATCTCTATTTCTGATTTTTACCAGAGATTTTTTAATTTTGCCTTCACAATCACTAGGTGTTTTGAAAAGGTAGCCGAGCATCTGGTACTTTGGCTCAACATGGGAACAGCCTGGCAGGGGACTGCTATATGCCAAGTTAATTGTATGTTCTCTTACAGGTACATTATTACTAACAAGTGGATTTATTTGTAAATATATATTTCTATTTTCTTCACCAGTGTTGGGACATATAGAATCACATTCTATCTCAGTTCTGATAGCAGCTTCAATCATTGATTCGTCTTCAACGTCCATCTCATCATTATTTTCTTCGATGATACTTTCTTCTAGTTCTTCCGAATCATTTCGAGTATTTTGTATTATTTTTGCGTCATTGTTTTCCGGTATAGAAGGTAAGCATTCGTTTTCCGGATCAATTTCTACAGTATGAAATACTTTTACAATGCTCAAAGTCGCGGCTGATTTGAGATAATCTTCGTTTTCTTTTATTAAAGTGATGTAATTTTTTCGTATCTGAAATGAGAAATAAAAAATCTGAAAATCGTTTCATATTTTTTTAGAAAATCACGGACTTATTTATTTATTAATAAAAAAGCGGCCAAGTACGAGTCGGGTTCGCACACGAAGGGTTCCGTTCCGTACCACCGTACAATATTTTAAAACTACTTTTTTATACTTTAGTATGAAATACAGGTTTTTTGTAAAATAAAGTTAAAATAAAACTGGCGACCACTTCAAATTTAACTTTATTTTATTATTTGTTATTATAGCGGCCACAGAGGAACACACTGTAAAAAAATCAAGTGTCTAATCTACCTATTACGGCTCAAAAGATACCGCCCAGTGACAGACAGACGGACGGACAGCGGAGCCTTAGTAATAGGGTCCCGTTGGCACCTTTTGGGAATGGAACCCTAAAAACAGTATTGTACATACGGTTTATTACTTTCTATTAAAAACCAAAGGCATTGCAGACGTGTTGCTATCCCGGAGACAAAGCTGACATATCTCATGAGCCTGTAACAAACCCAAACCGGAACAAAGCATCGCTGCTTGGCGACAGAACTATGTCTGGCGGTAGTACTTCCCGGACGAGCTCCTTCACAAACAACTGTACTGCTACTGTTACTCACTTGTTCGCCAGTGTTTGCTAAGCGCTGCAGCAAGGCATCGCTGCTTGGCGACAGAACTATGTCTGGCGGTAGTACTTCCCGGACGAGCTCCTTCACAAACAACTGTACTACTACTGTTACTCACTTGTTCGCCAGTGTTTGCTAAGCGCTGCAGCAAGGCATCGCTGCTTGGCGACAGAACTATGTCTGGCGGTAGTACTTCCCGGACGAGCTCCTTCACAAACAACTGTACTGCTACTGTTACTCACTTGTTCGCCAGTGTTTGCTAAGCGCTGCAGCAAGGCATCGCTGCTTGGCTACAGAACTATGTCTGGCGGTAGTACTTCCCGGACGAGCTCCTTCACAAACAACTGTACTGCTACTGTTACTCACTTGTTCGCCAGTGTTTGCTAAGCGCTGCAGCAAGGCATCGCTGCTTGGCGACAGAACTATGTCTGGCGGTAGTACTTCCCGGACGAGCTCCTTCACAAACAACTGTACTGCTACTGTTACTCACTTGTTCGCCAGTGTTTGCTAAGCGCTGCAGCAAGGCATCGCTGCTTGGCGACAGAACTATGTCTGGCGGTAGTACTTCCCGGACGAGCTCCTTCACAAACAACTGTACTGCTACTGTTACTCACTTGTTCGCCAGTGTTTGCTAAGCGCTGCAGCAAGGCATCGCTGCTTGGCGACAGAACTATGTCTGGCGGTAGTACTTCCCGGACGAGCTCCTTCACAAACAACTGTACTACTACTGTTACTCACTTGTTCGCCAGTGTTTGCTAAGCGCTGCAGCAAGGCATCGCTGAGCAGCGCTTTGTTTCTGAACGCCGCAGCCGCTTTCAGTCTTCCAGCGCACTCCCAACATAGGCGCTCAAGTATAGAATGGTTATTTTCGGTAACCTGGTATGGGGAAGAAAGATAATGCTAAATATCCTCAAAACTCAAATGATGGCGCAGTCAAGAACTATCGTGTTACCCAGTAAATGTGTTGCGGAAGTCAGATCGGCAGTCGCACCATGTAAAATACTGGTATTCAGCTGCATCCTCGGTTAAACTGGAAGCCGACCTCAACATAGTTGGGAAAAGGCGAGGCAGGTGATAATGGTGGAGACTGTACGGTCAACCGCATGCCGGTAGTAACATATGAACTACAAAACATCACTTACAGCTACGAAATAAAGGCGCTGTCAAAGTCAAATCGTTAATATGGACGCGTGGTTGACTGTACCCACCCTGCGAACTCTGATCTTTTTTTATGAAAAAAGGTTGGGTTTGCTTCCAGACTAGGCAGGAATGTTTATTAAAAATAATGCAGGGTTTTTAATTTCTTAAATATCGAGATGAGTTTCTTTCACCCTTTAGTTCTAGTTTTTTATCTGTATAACTGCCTCGTAGGTCGTAATCGCCACTACTGAGCATGCGGTTCTGGGTTCGATTCCCAGGTCGGGCAGTGTTATTGGTTTTTACCATTAGGAAGTACTCAGTAGCAGCCCGGAGTTCGGAATTGTGCTCAGTTGATTGCAACATGCTCGCCCGCTATTACAATTACATGGGACTTAAACATAACTGGCGATATGTGGGTGTACTATAGTTACACCTCTGCCTAACCCTGCGCGGATTACAGGCGAGATGTTATGTAAAACAAAGACAACATGACTTACCGCGATCCCAGTAATATCCTGGAACATTTCTCTCAATTCAATGTCCTTCAAATCATACATCTTCACATCCAAAGCTAGACATACCCTGCAGACCTGAAACATAAAAGATATCTGTACAGGGTGGAGTTTTAGATGGGGCAGTAATGACAGGTACCTCGACCGTAGCAGCTACAGGAAACCGTTCTTAGGAGACTGCCCTTACTTTGTAAGTAATTGCTAACCGCATTCAAAAGATTTTTTTTAAACGGTATACCTAGTCAGCTAGAAACCGTCAATTCTCACGTTTTATTTTTATGATGCCAATGTGCGCTTTTATAATTTAGAAATTATAAAAACGTAATTTAGAAATTATAAGACGTCCACGATAATATCGTCACAATAGATTGTGACGATATTATCGTGGACGTCCTCGTCACGGCTTCATGATAGCACAAGGAAGTCAAATGTAAGGAAATAATTATATGAAGATGCTTTTATATGTCCGTCCACGATAACGTTATGACGTGCGCGGTAGTTCTTACATTTTTTTTGCCATTTGCAAGTCAGTATTAGTTGATCAAAATATGATTCGCATCCGTAACAGGTATGTATCAATATCAATACAACTTTTTATTAAGACCAAGTAATCCTATTGAATGACTATTTCATGAATTCTTGACATTTGAGGATTATACTAACTTAAGGAGTTGTATAGATTTGATACGGTTGCGAATCACTTTATTCAATATACGACTCGCAAATTGCAAAAAACGTAAGAAAATTTGAATTTCGCAGGCTACCCTAGCGCTTCTTATCCCAAAATTTATAAAATGTAAGTGCTGAAGGTACACATTTTCGGATTTTCTAACTTTTATATTCTTTATCTTATGCTAGACAGTAGGATTTGTTACTACTCTGTAATTGCTGTTTACTGTTTTCGAACGTTTTTATGCTTAATTTGCTGTTGTTCAGTTTGGTAAGGTTGGCAACACTAACCATCACACAAATATCAGTGATAGAGACGACGGCATTTACGGCCAGTAGACCTCGTAATTGCTTTATCACGTTAAAGTCTATTTGTCTAACTGACTGTTAGATCAATTCAACCTTAGTGAAATTTTATTTACAGTCCTTTTATAGTACAGTATTTTTATTTTACAAAACGACGAGCGCTACCCTTGTGGTTACCAAGTGTACAAGCACGCTGTGAATGTGTGCGTGAAGATGAGTAGCGTCCGCATAACACACACACACTTCCGACATCGCCCGTGTCTCGGACGGTACCAAGAGCTCATGCGCTTACACACGTAGGTATGTATTACAATAAGGTTGCTGCCACTGCAAAGTCCGTCATAATCACAGTGATCACTATTCTAAATACAATAAGGTTACTGCTGTCTGATGTAAAATAACTGTGAAAGGACTATAATCATCAGAGGTAAAACAAGGAAATAAGTGGGAATTGTTGTCAAAAGTACAGCCGTTATCCCGGCTGTCATTTGTAGAACTATGACAGTCGTTACGGGTAGTCAGAAGCTCAAAAGTCTGACAACCAGTCTTACCAAGGATTATCGTGTTACCCAGTAACTGGGTTGTGGAGGTCAGATAGCAAGTCGTTCCATGTAAAATACTGGTATTCTGCTGCATCCGGTTGCACTGGATGCCGTGGGATGGATGCTGATAGTTGGGAAAAGGCTAGGCAGATTGATTGTTGCCAAAAGTAGTAAATCAATTACGAGGCCGACTGTACTAATGTTATTTTGTATTTGCATCATACTCGTATAGTGAAAAAAAACCTAGGGAAGCGACATTATAACTTTTGACTACATATGTACGGCTTGTTTCTTAAGAAATTTCTTCCATCAGATCTGTGAAAGGAATTAATAGGAATCGAAATTTTTTTGACTCACATTTGATTCCACCAGTGTATCCGAATCATCATCATCGTGGTCGTCATCACAAATATCAGCATTATCAATCTGAAAATAATAGATGTATTTAACGCAAGTTAATACAGTGGCGATACATACAAAAATGAACCTTACTGAATATAAATAGTTAGGTAAACTCATAACGAAGCCAAGAAGGTATAATATACCCAGTCTTGCCATAAATATTATCACAAAGAAAAATTTGATTTTTTTATTGCATATAATATTTAGTACTTTTACAGTGTGTTAGTTTAATACATAAATATAAAACAATTTAAAATATAAAAAGCTTATTCGAAGTGGTCTCCATTGGCTGCAATACAGTCATTTAAACGTTGAGGCCAGTTATCAATAGAAGTACGCACTCTTTCCATGGGAAAATTCTTCACTGCCAATCGTAAGGATTGTTTTAGGGACTCCAAATTATCATGGCGTTTAGAGCAAGCCGTACTCTCTAAAACTGACCATAAATCATAATCCAGTGGATTAAGATCGGAACTAGACGACGGCCAGTCTTCAGCTCTGATGAAGTCCGAAACGTTCACTTCCAACCAAGACTGCGTGGACCGAGCTTTATGACCCGGCGCCGAGTCTTGTTGGAAGGACCATACTTGGTTATTGAACATGGTGTTGTTAAGGGGCTTAACTACCTTCTCAAGAATGGTATCTTGATACACTTGTGCCGATGTTTTGATACCTTTTTCACAAAAATATGGCTCAGTCACTCCTTCATAGCTAACACCCCACCAAACCATCACTGAAATCGGATAATGCCCACGTTGCACTCTGTCGACTAATTGGCAAGCTTCCTTAGAGCTTTGAGCATAAATACGGTCATTTTGTTTGTTAAAATAATAATAATAATCTAGTGTGAGGAGACAGACCAAGAGAGATGCAATCCAAGCCAAGGTCGCACACGCCGAGGGCTGCATGGCTAGGGGAATGCGCTAGTCGCTAGTGTGCCAACTCTGGATAATAGGGGACCTCCAGTTTTACTTACCCTTACCACAGTGAACGCAGGGCTCTGCTGTGGTCGACTTTGTTAATCCCTAGCTTCTCGTGGGATTAATTATGATAACAAGATCGAAAACAAAAAAAAGTATTCAGGCAAGTATGCCTTTTGTAGATGAGGAAACATCACCGGTTTCATCATCAACCTCTCCGAGGTCAGTATTTTCATCAATCGCATCATCACCACCTTCATATCTATCACGTTCATCAAGACCATCATCAACATCATCACCAACGTTAGTAGATGTTGTGTCGGAGGCTAATTTAGCCAATAACCCGTCACCCACTGCTGGCTTAAAAATTACGCGAAAAAAATGGAGTAAAGAAATGAACGAATTCATTTGGCGTACCTATCTTATCATCACAAATTTAGAATCTGACATAAATGCATACTTAACATCATTACATCAACAATTCATAGAAAAATTCCCAAACATGCAAGTCTCTAAGCAAAGAATTGGAGATCAAAGGAGAGCAATAGTGTCCAAAAAGTTGTTACCTTCCACTACACTTAATTCGATTAGGCTAGAAGTAAGAAATAGTTTACAAATACCCAATAATAACTTACAACTACAGCCCCAGACATCACAAGAGCTTTTTTCATTTCAAACGAACACACAACCGCACTCACAATCTGAATCTAAACGCAGGATGAAATGGTCCAACGAACTCAATGAAACACTTATGAAATGCTATTTCAGGGCAACAAAAATGGAGACTGATATGACAGTTTGGCGGAAAAAATTAAAAGCAAAATTCATAGAATATTACCCCCATTTGTCACACTTATCAGAACAACGCATATCAGACCAAAAAAGAGTAATAATTAATAATAGTTTGATTTCAGAAACACGGCTTCAGATATTAAAAACAATAGTAGAGAACGAATTACTAGAGACGGACTCTTTTTATTGGCAATCTGATAGTATAAGATCAAATACAGAAAATTTACTCTCACAACCACTCACAAATACACTAGATATAAATATAGAAAATATAGAGACGTCACACACACAACAAATAGGAGAAACGGAGGTTGATAACCACAATGACATAGGGTCAGACCAACCTGTACACTTAAATACACAAACAAGCCAAGAAAGAATCGTTGAAATTGATGAAATATTCTTAGAAACACTAAATTACTACAGGGACACCAATCCTACAGAAAGGAGTTACATACCCATCCAAAAATCATCAAAAAGGTTAGCGAATATTGTTAGTTATATTAACAGAGTTATTTTGCCAGAACAGGTTACCAGAGATACAGAATTCAATCATCTTCAGACCATAATATACTGCGCTGCATGGACAGCCGCTAAGGCCAACGGTAGTAAAATTTCACTGTCGCGCCCTGAATATATAAGTAAACTTCAACAAGATCGTAAGCCTAAATGGCAAAAAAGGTTAGACCACAAAATAGAAGTTATCAGAGCCAAAATCGGAAGATTAACACATTACATAAAAGGCCATAGGAGCAGAAAACTAATTAAAGAAGTAAACAAAATATTAAGAGATTACAAAACGCATACATCCCATGAAGAGCCTAACACACACCTTACACACTTCCTAGACACACTTAAACAGAAGCTAACAGTGGTTAAAAGTAGACTAGACAGATACACTAAATGCACACTCCGTAAAACACAAAATAACCAATTTAAGAATAATGAAAAATTATTTTACCGAAAACTAACGGCATCAACAATGAACCACACTACACCGAGCAATAATACGCATAAAACGTGGCCGGCCACAGACGAGTTGCAGCAATTCTGGGCTGGAATTTGGGAAAATCCCGTATGTCATAATACTGAAGCAGAATGGATCAAAGAAGAGGAGGCCTATCAGACAAACGTTCAAGCGATGAAGTTTGACCAGGTTGAGGTAGAAACTTTCCACGATGTCCTTAAAAAGGTACACAATTGGAAAGCACCAGGCTCTGATCAAATACACAACTATTGGTACAAAAAATTTACACACATACACCCACACCTCTATAAGTATATTAACAATTTTATAAAAAACCCAACAATTATTCCGTCATACATTACAGAAGGCAAGACTTACATGCTCCCGAAGGACCCTAACGACACATCTAATCCAGCAAAATATAGGCCAATTACCTGTCTGCAAACCATATATAAGATATTGACATCGTGCATTACTCACATCATATACAAGCACCTTGAAACACAACATATATTAACAGAAGAACAGAAAGGATGCAGGAAGTTCAGTCAAGGTTGTAAAGAACAGTTAACAATAGATGCAGTAATACTTAAACATGTCCAACGAACTAAGCAAGATTTATGCTCTATGTATATTGATTATAGGAAAGCATACGATTCAGTACCTCACTCGTGGTTACTTAAAGTTTTGAATGTGTACAAAATACATCCACAACTTATCAACTTGTTAGAAAATCTATTAGACAAATGGCAGACACGATTACACCTGAACACATCCATAGGAATAGTTGAGACAGTACACATTAAGATCCAGCGAGGAATATTCCAAGGAGACTCACTCAGCCCACTGTGGTTCTGTCTCGCATTAAATCCACTTTCAAATAAACTCAATGCCTTAAAGCCCGGCTATCAATTTCAATATAGAGATGCAACGACTGACATGCTGACTGACCAGCAAAATTGTAAAATCAACCACCTGCTCTATATGGATGATATCAAATTATATGCATCATCACCAGACGATTTATATGAACTAGCTAATGCTACTGAGCAATTTTCAAATGATATCGCTATGGAGTTTGGGATTGACAAATGTAAAATTAACTCAATCAGAGCGGGCAAAACTTACTCACATTCATACCACATGCAGACAGGTGACACCATAGAATCATTAGACGAAAACGGGACGTACAAATATTTAGGTTACATACAGGCTAAACAGATTCTGCATAAGGAAATTAAAGCTACACTCACTAAACAATTTAAACACAGGTTACAAACAATATGTCATACACAAATAAACGCTAGAAACACTATAAAAGCCATAAACACTTATGCCATCCCTGTTCTTACCTATTCGTTTGGTATCATAAATTGGAACAATACCGAACTCAAACAGTTGCAACGGATTATAAATACCACTCTGACTAAACACAGAAGACACCATCCTAGGTCATGTGTTCAGAGGCTCACACTGCCAAGGAACGAAGGTGGCAGGGGAATAATAGATATCACTAACCTACATAACAAGCAAATAACTATTTTAAGAACATACTTTAATGCTAAAAGTACTTTTTCCACTCTACATAAAGCAATAGCGTTCAATGATAAAAAACTTACCCCTTTAAACATGTTTGAGAAGACAACCCAGAGTAATGAACAACAGACTGACCGACAGACTAAAATCGCAGAATGGACCCAAAAGTCACTGCATGGGCGACATCGACATGATCTTAATCAACCTAACGTCGACAAGTTAGCGTCGAACGAATGGTTAAGGCGTGGAGAAATGTTCCCTGAGACAGAAGGGTTCATGATAGCTATTCAGGACCAAGTAATAGAAACTCGTAATTACCAGAAACACATAATGCGAGTTCCACAAACCATAGACAGATGTAGGCGATGCAATAGTTCTTCCGAAACCATTCAACACATCACGGGTGCGTGTAAAGCAATAGTCCAGACTGATTACAAACACAGACATGACCAGATAGCTAATATAATCCACCAAAAATTAGCAATCAAATATAAATTAATTCCTTCACCACCTGTAGCTTATTATAAATATCAACCTGAAACTGTTCTCGAAAACTCCACACACAAGCTGTACTTTGACAGAGCTATCCTCACCGACAAAACAATACACTACAATAGACCAGACCTTACGTTATTAGATAAAATTAACAAAACTGCACAAATCATAGACATAGCCGTTCCTAATACACACAATCTACAGAATACTATAGCAGAAAAACTCTCAAAATATACAGACCTGAAAACAGAAATCAGCCGAATGTGGCGGCTTAGCAATGTCACCATAGTTCCTATAGTATTGTCAACAACAGGTGTTATACCTAAACAGCTCCACCAGTCTTTAAAAATACTCGATTTACCACCCTACACATATCAGACTCTTCAGAAAGCTGCAATCTTGAATACCTGCAGGATTGTCAGAAAATTTCTGCAAAATGACAACGAAACATCAATTGTCACCTCACACACGAGTGCAGCAACCATCGCACGAACACAGTCTCATGGACAGATACACTCACCATCACAAATTTCGAACACACCATCATCTCATCCTATTCTCGCCAATTTCCAGGGGTAGCACTTGGCTTCGGCCCGTACTACCCCATAAAGCCGGCGCAACGCCGAGATACGTAAAAGTATAAAAAAGAATAATAATAATAATAATAATAATCTTTTATTTCTCTCTTATTTTTATTTCCAAATGTTGCTCAATTGTAAAGATTTTCTCATCCGTAAACAAAATTTTTCTATGAACTCCCTTTGCGTACCGCTTTAGTAGTTGTTTCGATTTTACCACCCTATTCTTTTTTAAATTATCAGTTACAAAATGACCAGTGCGTTTCTTATAGGCTGCAAGTCCTAAGTCATCTTTTAAAATACGCGACATAGTTCTGGGTGCTATCTTCATCTCCCGAGATAAAATCTTTTGCTTTCGGACAGGATTTCTTCGAATTCTTTCCCTTACTGCTTTGACCACCTTTTTCGTACGAACAGTACGTGGACAGCCAGATCTTTTTCTGTCACAAACAGAGGAGGTCCCATTGTACCTATTAATAGCCCGGTACACAAAAGAATATTTGTATTTGTATCAAAATAAAGAATATTTGTATTTGTATTTGACAAACCTTTGACTAATACCAAGCGTATGGAGTTTTAAAAATTGCATTTGGCTCCATACCAACTTTGTGTAATGCAATCACAGCGATTCGGTTCTCTTTATCACCCCACTCCATTTTAATATCGCAAAATATTGTACAATGTATTGGCGCCAAATTGAGTAAACGCAATGAACTTACACAATTCTCTCAGTTATTTTTAATAATGGTCTGGCAGTTTGAGTAATTTATACGGCCTACCCCAATGTCCTTTCTTTGGTATTGTTCGTCGAATCGTTGAGCTCCTTAAGTTCTGAGTTGAGCTGCGCGATTACTGACAAATGCATGCACTGACTGGACAGGTCCTATCAATCTGTGTGGTTCTTTCCACAAAAGACCATTTCAGACACCAATCTGCATGGTCTTCACATGAAGTGACCAAGATTATGTCTGGACTTTATAAGAGACTGTGACCTCTGAGTTTGTTTCGGCTTTTCTTCTCAGAGTAGTCAGATAGGAAACGCCGACCTCATCTAGTTTAAAAAAAACATGTTTGACTTGTAAAAGTGTTTGTACTCGTACAAACCTACTTACAGAAATAAAAATCATTTATAACAATCGTATAAAAATGACAGATGCCAAATTCAAATGTAATATCTTTCTTATTTTTTATTGTAACAGTATTTATGGCCAGACTGTGTAAACTATGATAATACCCTTAGATTATAGAATGTCCAGATTCCGTGTTCAAAACAAAACGCAACGTTTATACCTGTGTGAGTGAGCGCCTCACTCGCGAGTGTATTACATAACCCATTTGCGTAAGGGTGCAACACGCGTGTGATATCAGCGGCAGCACTTAGAGATTACCCTAAAATGTGGGAATTTTTAAATATAAAAGGAACATTTGAAACAAAATTGTACAGGATAATTTTCATCATTACTGTTGATGATTTGTTGTTACTTGTTTAATTTTGTATGTTACTAGCTTGAAGTGGTATGGATATTAAAGACAAAGTGTGAATTTGGTCAAAATAAAAATACAAGATGACGGCTGCGATAACTTTAAAATTTTTCTTCATGGGTGTCGTTAATTTATCATCGTTCCCAATCTTTTGCTAAGTCTACCTATAAATGTATACTGGGCATTCAGTAGCAAACTATAAGAAAGTATCAAAAATAAAATCCACGATAAATAATTGTCCAATCAATTAAAATAAGTTTGAAGAGCGAGCGCATTCCGAATTTAAATTCAAATATAGAAACAAATCGGCGCGAAATTCAATAAATGAGGTACCTATGATCATAGGTCCTGTCTGATGACTCGGTTCCAATATAATCTCAGAAAATCTATTAAAATGACATTAGAAGTGTAAATTATTGTCCTACTAATATTATAAATACGAAAGTTTGTGGGGATGGACGGGTGTTTGTTACTCTTTCACGCAAAAACTACTGAACGGATTTTGATAAGATTTGGCACACAGTTTATAACCTGGATAACACATAGGATACGTTTTATCCCCATATTCCTACCGGTTCGAGGCTTACGCGGGTCAAACCGTGGGGCGCTGCTTGTTATTATAAATGTGAAAGTTTGTTAAGATGTTTGTTACTCAATCACGCCAGAACGGCTAAACGGATCTGGATGAAATTTAGCACAGATATAGATTATAGTCTGGAATAGCACATAGCATACTTTTTATCCCGGAAAAATGTACGGTTCCCGTGGGAGAATTTCCAACATCCACGCGGGGGAAGCCGCTGGCTAAAGCTAGTTAAAAATAATGCTTATATAACATTACATAAAACAATTTAATTTCAGTTTCCAAGTATCGAATTCTGACATTCGTCATATTAATTACTTGAGTCGATTGAAATAGAAATAAAATCGTTTGGCATAATCGCTATCCCACATCTTTACAATAAAAATGACAAAAAAAAAACAATAAGGGTCGGCGGCGTTCTTGAACACAAATTGAGTGGTATGGTAATGAATAATACGTATTATAAGACCTATGTTTGTATATTATTTTAATATCTGGGCATTTTGTTGTTGTTTATAATATTTTGAATAATATTTGTCACATTATAAATCGCAACTACATGTGTGTGTGATATTTGTGAAAAGTAAAAATGTAAACACATTCGACGCACGAAACTTCGACTTTGGATATCAAAAAACTTCATTACTACTTATTTACCTTGAACAATGAATTCGTCAAATAATTAAATGATGTATTATTCACTACCCCAGTGGTGGAGTTTGAATGTTCAAAATCCCCAATTTTTATGTTTTTTAGCATGTCACCAAAATGGCGATTATCACATTTAAGGACTTGGAAAGGTAAATTAAGCACCTTGCGTGCTAAATATGAAAGATTCAGTGGCGTTAACATATCGAGTTTTTTATCCAACTCTCTTAATTAACGCACATAAGATTTGATGGGTAGCATAATAAATATTTACATAATTTAGGGTGAATAGCGACATACGACATGTCGTCATTCTGGGGTCCAATAACAAGCCGACGGAGGTTCATGTGTTCGAGACTTCCGAGTCCAATTGAGGGCGTGTCCGATCTATACGGTTAAAGAAACACTAACACTCACAAAAACAATCATCGTCCATGTTAATAAAACTCCTTTGTCAGCCCTCGTTTAATTTGTGAGGTGTTAAAAATATGGGTAAATTGATTTCATGCCCTAGGCAACACTTCCAACAGTTACTCCGTCATATTATTATTTTTTCGTTTTCAAAAACTAAGAAATATACGGTGAAATTCTATGAAATGAGATGTTAGTGAACTTTTCTTGTTTGTAGTGTAATTTTTACACGATTTCACAGCACAAACTGTCATTTTTTTTTTAGAAATTCAAAAAACCAGCTCGCGACGTGACCCTTACGCGGCGAACGTTCCTTGGCGTGTGGCGCGGGGATCGAACGACTTCGCTAGTACTAGCGACCTAAATTTGGAAGCAATTTACTGTGGCCTACTAGGAATGTGGTCAATCCCAAAAAATCAAAGCACCGCGCGCGCACATTGGTCAAATCAAAAAGGGAGCGTTTCCCCGGCTTCCTGTTACACACTTCCATCCCTTTTCACGAAATTACTATCCACCACTATATCAGGTTAATTGGCGACAATAGTCCTGTCAGTGATGATGGATCGATACCAGTACAATGTCCATTTCAAAGAAAGAAGATTTTTGACCATTTTCGAGAACTGGGTCAGGCAAATACCTGTACTACTGAAATACAGCCTTGTAGGATCGGAAGTACTTCCGATCCTACAAGGCTGTGTTTCAGAGCAAGTTGCTGATGTATAATCCTGGCTACAAGGTTGTGTCTATGCAAGTATTCTTCGTTAGCTAGACGAGAACACCCGGAGATAATGTATCGGAATGATTCTCCTGGACGGTGGCATGCCCGACAAATGTCAACCGTTCCATGCTTCACAATAAATCTCCGGTAATTATTCGTCATGATAACTTCGTCCATAAAGACAGAGACAAAACCTTGGGATTCCCCAAAGAGGTCACCGGAACGCAACCAGGCTACGGACGCTAGCAGGTCTACATCGGGTCCGTGTAGGTAGGGCCCGCAAAAAGCGTCCGTGAAGCTCCTTACTCTGCTATACCTCCCTGCGATCGTTAGTGTCAAGCATTACAGGCTTGGAGGAGAGCGGGGTGAGGCCTTTGTCCACCGCGACCACATCTCGATGCATCCCCACGGCTTCGGCTTCTAGGAAATATTCCCTGAGATTGCATATCTCGCGACTGTGGAGGGTCTTAGGATTTAAAAAGCCTCGACCTCCACATATTCGCATTCGATATGCAGTTGGCAGCGTACGGACCCTCCTATCCAAGACGTCGAGTTCAGTCCGAGTCCATTTGAGTATGCCAAAAAGTACATCCACCCAACCGTTAAAGGCGCGCCCCTTGTTTCCACCTGATAAAAGACTATTCAATAATAATAATATTGTTTATTCATCATAACAGCATTGTAGTACAGACGCCAGCACATCAAGCTACTACAATCTGTCAGATTTCTTTAATAGATTTTCGTCTTTATTGCTAAGGCATTAGGTTCAAGGTTGATTGAGAAAATCTGACAGTTTCGGGTAGGTTGACCTGCTGGCGTCTGTACATAACAATTTACAGGGTTGACAAATTACTGTACTAAAACTACAACAGAAATGGTGGTGAGGAGGTGGCATTCCCAGCTAGGTTATAGAATAACCTGTATAAGGGAGTACAGTGCCAGTCCCTATTGGGTATTATAATTAAATTGTACATAGTATGTAGCTTAACATTAGTCTCCTACTACAATTTTATAATTATTGGTGACATAGTGTAACTAAAGGTAATACAAGAGGAATAATAAAAAGATAAGTAATAAAAACATTTGCTAAAAGGCAAGTGAGTGTGGTTGTGTGGGTTACTGTGCGTGTGAGTGTGTGTATATATGTGTGAGCGCGCGTACGTGTTTGTGAATGTGCGTGTGTGTGTGGGTGTGAGTTTAACAAATACTTTCTCCAGGCGGCCAAAGAAGCGCTCCTTCAACGTTGATTCATGTCAGTAACATTGATGCCCAAGGCTTCCGACATACCCAAATACTTATAGGTTTCGGATGCGGAGAAGGCTCTAAGGTTTATGGAAACCGAGAGTTGGGTCCCCACGGATTCCGCAATCTCCCCACGCTTTACATGCATGACCGCACATTTGTCCACACTAAATTCCATCCTGATGGCGCTACTAAAAGTTTCGGTTACTTTCATTAGCTCCATCAGTTGCAAGTTGTTGGGGGCAAAGAGTTTTAGGTCATCCATGTAGAGGAGGTGAGATATAACCTGGCCACCTCTCCTCAGCCGATAGCCTAGACCTGAATCCTCCAGCAGTGTGCTTAGAGGATTCAAGGCTAAGCAGAACCAAAGCGGACTTAAACAAACGCCCTGAAATATGCCCCACTCGATCCTTATAAGTTCGCTATTCCTCTGGATATTCGACATCCTGGATAGCGAAGCACTGTCCTTCATAGCCACATACACGACATCAGGAAAATGCGCAGAGTTGCATCTACTTTATACAACTCCAGCACCAACAGTAGTTTTATATTGTTAAGTTTTATTGTAATCCTTAAAACGGGAAATGGTGGCCACTTTTTTCTGTTTTAATGACTACAATAAAACTTAACAATATAAAACTACTGTTTATAATAATAATAACGTATAATCTTGTGGAGTACAACTTAACGTGCTTATTTTCTGCATTTTCTTTTTAAATTAAAAGAAATAACAAAACAAAACGATGAGGGCGCCACTGTGCGCTCGGTAGCCTCTTAAGGGTAGAGCACTACCTCATCGCGTTATGAGACGTACAAAAAAGTTGTGACTTGGAGCTTCATTATCCTAACCAGAATGTTCCCAGGTATCCAGTACAAAACAAAAAAATAATATGTCGGGAAGATCAAGTGACTCGGCTTCGTTAACCGTCTTTATTTACACCTGGTTACAGATTCCGAGTATGTGAAGTTGTCATGGAATGGGCATGTGATGCGGACGAATGAGGAAAATGTCGAGAGGACAGTTTGGGAGTACGAATGTGGATGGCTGTAAGTGTAAGGGAAGACCAAAGATACGATGGACGGACTATGTGAAAGATGATATGGCTAGAAAAGGGTTGACTACCGAGATAACGACTAATAGAGAATAAAGAAGAAAAAGACATGTTGTGCCGACCCCAAATAAATTGAGATAAGCGCAAGAGAATGATGATATAGATTTGAGTTCATTCAAGTTTTGTCGGCTCACCATCGGTTCCTCCACTGGACCGGAACCACCAGCATCAGCACAAGATTCAGCAACACCCTGAAAGAAAAAGGTATTTTTAATAGTTGTAGGTACTTCATGGTTCTGGTAATAGGCTCTTCTTCTAAATAAGTGGCTATCCAAAAATTACTTCCCACCCCTTTGTAAGTTACATTTCTTTTTTCGTGAAAAAAAAAAACACATTCTCAATAAATCAACATTCATTCATTTCATTTATTCATAAAACAATTTACATTCTGTTGAATAATACATGCAACTTACTCATGCATATTATGAACTATGGATTATTAATTGACATTTTAAGTGATATTTAAGTAAAGTGCAAAATAGTTCAAATATAATGTCACAGTTTTAAGTAAAATGTCAAGCTGGTTTAAAAATATAATGTCAAAACAGGTTTAAAATACTCATATACTTAATGTCAAACAGATTTTGAATATAAAGCATTTATTATTGTGTGACATTAGTTCCGAAATATTATACAGACATTTTTCTAATAAAAAGGCTTTTAATTTGGTTTTAAACAAGTAGGTGTTATAAATCAGGATCTTTAGCTCGGAAGGCCACTTATTAAATATCTCTACAGCTTGGTACTTCGAGCAATGCTCTACTATATTATGTTTGGTGCTATTAGTTGCTTAAAAATTTTCTTCGCGTGCTTTCTCTAATCTCACGTTCTTCTTGTGATTCAAACTCATGTAGATACTTAGCAAAATGACTTAAGAGGACCAATATATATAGGCTAAGTACTGTTAATATTCCCAATTTTCTAAAGTAATCTCTGCATGATACACGTTGTGCAATTCTGACTATTGTCCTTATGGCTCGTTTCTGTAAGATGAACGCTCTCTGCCATTTATAATACTGTAACTATTTCCCCAGAGCACGATGCTATACCTTATCCTAGATTCGACCAATGCATAATATACAGTCTTTAACTGTTCTATGTTCAATTCATCCCTAAGACTCCTGAGTGCGTAGCATGCTGACGATATGGAGGATTCAATAACAGCAAGCTCCGGTTTCCAATTTAAATGCGAATCTATATTAATCCCTAAGAATTTAACCTTGTCCACTAATTCAATGATTAAATTATTACTATTCATTTATTAAATTGTTTAAATGATCTAAATAGTCACCATTAACGGCTATGCTCACTCTACACTGTCGGATAAATGACCGTTTCATTCTCCACCTTTGTGGTTATGTTCCAGTTAGGTGCGTCCCGCACTCGTAACGGCATAGTGAGGTATTTTATCATATAAATCTAGACATTCCAGTACATTAGGAGGTCTTAAGGTAAGGAGGTTTTAGGTGTTGGACAGGTGTCCATAGTCCTTACTGCAGATTGGCTCAGCAGCGTTACATTCAATTATTCAGCATCATTTAGCTTATAGAAAAGTTTGTACTCTTTGGATTCCATATAAACTTACCGATGAACAAAAGGAACAGCGAGTTAAATGGTGTAAAAAAAATGATTGCAAAGTTTGAAAACGGAAAATCTAAAGACATAATTTCTATCGTCACGGGCGATGAAACGTGGTTTTATTATTACGACGTACCCATAAAGCAGCAAAATAAAATATGGGATCACCCATATTTTATTTTGCTGCTTAAGATTTTTTTACTTCAGTCGAAGTTTCTTCGCCTTCTATCAAGAAGGCGAAGAAACTTCGACTGAAGTAAAAAAATCTTAAGTCGATAAAAAAGAAAATGACCGTGGTTTTTATCGGTATTCGGGGAATTATTGAACAATTAGTTCTCCGTGAGTAGAAGACTGTAAACGTTGCTTGGTACACCATTGTCTTCCTTCCTCAACTTATTCAGGAATTCAAGAGTCTTCGTCCAAAGTCACAACTCTGCACCTGGTACCTATCTTCATCGTGATAATGCTCCAGCACATCGTGCTGAAGTTACATGCCAATTTTTGCGAGATGCCGGCTTGAAACTTCTCGTACATCCGCCTTACAGGCCAGACTTGGCGCCATGTGACTTTGGACTGTTTCCTTTCGTGAAAAGTAAATTGAAAGGGCAAAGATTTCGGGACGAAGAAGCTTTACTTTCGGCCTGGGACAATATATGTGCAGAAATTCCTGACCAGAAATGGAAAGACATTTTTAGTGATTGGTTTAAAAGGATGCAGAAGTGTATTCATTGTGGCGGCAATTATTTTGGAAAACTGTAAAAAATAAATAAAATAATAAGTATTTGTACGCCGTTAAGGTAAAACATGAGTGATCCTTTCTGCAATGTACTTAAGAGCGTTTATTCCGCGCCGGCTGGCAACGTCACATTTCTACAGGTTTTTCGTGATTATTTTAATACATTTACATCAAATTACTATGTTTCTTAATACACTCCTTGGATCGTTGGTATTTATAAGTATGTATGATATTTTTTTACAGTTATTTTTATAGATAAATAATAAAATAAACAGATTTTTTTTTATATATTCGTTTTCATTCTAATATACTTTTTAAAGTAAATTACACAAAACATATTGTTTATACTTTGGGTTTATAAACTAACTTGAAAAAATCCTTCAATCTTGTGATCTTCAGCTATAAAATAATCATAACACAGCTTTGTTGTAGTACTTGCGACATACAGCAACTTCCCATTTTTTTTTGTTTTTGTTTGAGATGGGTTTGCTCTTGACTTTAGTCTAGGTCAGAGGTGACAGAGACAAAGTCGACGATGGAGTGAGCTTACCCAGAAGAAGCCTGTTCACTCTCACTTTGAAGAGATTAGGGTTGTATGCGCTCAGAAATACTGACGAAGGTTGTGAGTTCCACTCTTTTGCTGTGCGCATTATAAAAGACATTTGGAAGCGCTTAGTGCATTGTTTGCGAATTTTTGATTTTTTTGGGACTATATGAATGCCTATGTTCCTGCGTGCAATGGGCACCAGACTGATGCATTCTTGATAACCGGCTATCAGAAACTATCAGATAGCAGATTGTAGAAAAACGAGATAATCTTAACAACAGTAATTTAACCAATTACCACAGATGGACGCCATGTTGTTCGGTTTTGAGGCAACTCCGTAAGGATACGTCTCGATTTCTGGTTTGTGGATGGCACTGCTTCAGGCAAAACATCTGAAATGATACATTATGATTTGAAACTAGTTCGGTAAAAGTAACGTTAGTTTTATTCTTTAAAACAAAATTTGATAAATATTTTAAATGACGAGCTTCACCTGTGTGGAGCTCGGAAATTATCCCACATTCCATGTATCCCAGTTTAATTTTCCCTCCTCAGACCACCTCAACAGTTACAGCTCCCCCTTGTATTTGTCTTAAATAATACTAGCTTTTACCCGCAGCTTCGCCCGCGTCTATGTCGAAATACTATTACGTATTAAACCTTCCTCTTGAATCACTATCTATTCGATGGCTCCTAAGTATACTGAGTCAACTGTACTTATAATAACTTTACAAGGAATGCGATAAGAAGAGCGAATGGTTATATTTCAAATGTTAATACAATTAAGAAACATAGCTAATCATAGTGAATTTAATATAATACGACCTATTAGCAGTGCAAAATAAATTTCATATTATTTTATTAATAACCATTCGCTCTTTTTATCGCTTTCCTTAAAATTTATTAGAAATACAGTTGACTCAGTATACTTAGGAGCCATCGTATTTATATAAAAACCCCATTAAAATCCGTTCAGTAGTTTTTGAGATTATCGCGAACATACAGACACGCAGACAAGACGCAGCGGGCAACTTCCGTTTTATAATATACAGTGATAGTGATGTCTGTCCCTCTCACCGAGAGGAGGCCTGTGTCCCAGCAGTGGGAATATTATAGGCTGATTATGACGGCGATGATGATATTATGTATCTCTATATATCAAAATGAATCGCCGAAATGTATGTACGCGCATAACTTCCGAACGACTGCACCAAATTGGATAATTCTTTTTTTTTGTTGTATTTGCAATTGTCAGGAAAAGGTTTGTATGAAAGAAAATGTTTGAAAAATTGCCGGGAAAATTGGAAAATTCGGGAAAACTGAAAGTTAATTTTCTATGGGAATTTTGTATGAATTATTGAAATTTTGACAGGACAACGTTTGTCGAGTCAGCTAGTAATAAATAAATTATTAAGTATTCCCTTTTAATACGAAATATAGCCACGTGTTTTAGGAACTGGAAATGGTTATTCTAGTAACACTAAGCTACAACAAACAGATTATTTTATGTTTGGTGGTGTCAATTTCAGTTTATTCCATATTTTTTCTTCCCCTTTTTACTGCAATTTGTCTCTAGTTTGGGACAATCGGCTGTATATTAGTATATCAGTATAATATATAGCAGTTTCCATGCTACATTTCTAGAGTCCGACCGAAACTGGTTTTCCGGCCGAAACCGAAACCGAATATTCGGCAGTTTTCAGTTTCGGCCGAAACCGAAACTGAAACTCACGTGGTCAAGTATAAAATTCCTTAAAATACTGAAATTTGGTGCATTTTACCCATTATTCTGTATTAATTAGGGCATGAAATGGAAACAGTATATTAATTTTGTTGCGTTATTATTATTTTTTTATATTATATTAATAATATTTAAAAAAATATAAATAATATTTTTATTACTTTTTCAAGTTAAGTTCTCATAGCAAAATGTTTATCAGTCATCAATAATCAAATCACTAATTGTTACTGTTTTTAAATACTAAGTATTGGTATTTTGAAATCTTATTAATTAATACTTTGGTTTGTATTTGTACTTAGAAGAATCATCAATCTCTTTTAGGTATCTCTTATATAAAATTAATAATTACTAAAATTACTATTACACTCACGACACACGACAATTCCCGAACAGGGCCGCCAGCGTCCGCCAAAGCGTTGCCGCGAGAAACGAAGTTAGGTGAGCGTGCACGACAACTTCCGAAATCAGTTTCGGTTTCGGCAAAAGTTTCGGCCAGTTTTGGCCGAAACCGATTTTTGGCCGAAAGTCGGCCAAAAATCTATAAATTTCACTATAAATTTACACTATAAATTTCACATTGTACACTATAAATAATAAATATTGATTCACATACCACATGGCACTTCTCGGATATCTTCATTCTGTTCAGTAGCTGGTGGACAAGATTCTAAAAATAAAAAAAAAAAATAATATAGTGAGTTGCTGTTGTGAACACTTGAATGACATCACAAATGTTTTGAGTGTGCTTCACACAAATTATTTGCTGCAGGGTCCCATACAGGAATTCAAACTGGTTAAAATTTTTATTCTAATTAACCTAGATTGTCAGTTAAGTGGATGCAACCTTATATTGCATCTATACAATGTGTATCTAGATGTACGACATTAAGTTAAAACTAGCACAGTACTAATCTATCGAAACATTATAAAACACGAAGATTAGTAGTTAATGGGAAATTTAAAAATTGCAATTTTCAAACAAAGTAAAAGCAGAATCAAATGCATAAAAAGTAAACACGCTTTATTTATGAAAAGTCACTGGACTGTTGCGTGGCGCGGCGTGGGGCGCCCGACTGCGGTGCGGGGCTTACTTTAGTCAGAGAACAAAAATCAAAGACTACTATAGTATACCGGCTATAGACAGGCAGCTCCACCTTTGTTGTTAAATATTAGGAAGTGAGCAAATAGCGCCATCTATTTTTTCGTTAAGGAAACTAATGAATATTAAAATCAGGTTGGCGGAAAATATTGCACAAGAAATTGTAAATTACTAGAATTTTCCGGAATATTTAGTATTGTTCTGGGATACGTAAGAATATTGCAGAAGGTTCTCGAAGCTATCACATCAAGGGTATATTAAGGCGCGCTAGTAGGATTTGGTTAGTTTGTGAAAATGATTAGTGAACATCAACTTCGAACGATCATCTTTTAAGAGTGGCATCAGGGACACAACGTGAGTGTGGCTACTGCTAACATCAGCAAAGCGTTCGGTGAAGGTGTTGTATGGCGATGGCAGATAAGCCGCTGGTTTGCTCACTTTGCATCGGGAGATATAACTCTTGAAGATCACGAGCGATCTGGGCGACCATCCACCTTCGACGATGAGGAATTACTCCGCTGTTTAAAGGCTAATCTAGAAATAAATACGCGTGATTTGGCAGAGACTCTTGGCTGTCATCATTCGACCGTCGAGGCTCATTTACACAAAGTCTGCTATCGTAAAGTAATGGCACGATGGATTCCACATCAACTAACTGACAGTTATCGTCAAGTCAGAGTTAATATTTGTGAATCGCTTCTTTTTCAGCCACATCGTAAAGAGTTTCTTGAAGATCTGTTAACCGGCTATGAGACCTGGATTCTCTATGATAACAACACAAGGCACGCCGTCTGGCTTTCTTACGACGCAGAGCCACCAACGCAGCCAAGCCGAACCGTCACTCACGCAAGCATCTTCTCTCCGTTTGGTGGGATGCGAAGGACCCACTATTACTAGCTTTTTCCTGCGAGAATGACGATTACGACTTCCATTTAGGTATACTGAACAGCTTCAGAAACTGACTGACGCAATAAGAGAAAAACGACCGAGACGTGTAAATGTTCACTTACTCCATGATAATGCGCGACCTCATGTCGCTTCGAAGACTCGACAAAAAATCGTAGAGGTTGGATGGCACCCGGTTGCCCACCCACCGTACTCACCGGATCTCGCGCCATCCGACTATTACTTGTTCCGACCACTAAAGCTTTATATAAGTGAGAAAAATTTTGAAAACTACGAAGATCTCAAAATGGCAGTGGACAATTTCTTTTCTGCTCAGCCTCCGGGATTCTGGGCGCAGGGCATCAACAATCTACCAACTAGATGGGCCAGAGTAATAGAATTTTTGGGGATTACATTACTGATTAATTATTGTAAATAACAAAGTTATCAATAAATTCGTTAAGTCTTATATCTTGGTGCAAGACTTTTCCGCCAACCTGATATACCTACGTATAGATTGGTAGGTAAGTCGCTGTATATTGTAGTGTAGCTGTACTGTACGCTACATAGTAGGTACGTTCACAGTTATGTACATGTCAAGTGGCGTTTTGAGAAACATTTTAAAGGAAGGAATTCAAAAAGGAAAAAGAAACAACTAGTACATAATTATATTGTATAATTATTATAAAAAAAACAACACAACATCACGCCTTGTTTCCCCGGCTCTTCAACAGAGGCCGCTTGAACTTATCCCGCGGGATGAGTTTACCTAATTAATGTTTTGAATCGGGCAACTGATCCCATTGATACATTTTATGATTTGTACAGACACGTAAAAAGTTAGACATTCGATTTACAATTGCTTATAAAAACTTAGATCTTGATTTTTTTATATAAAGTATAGTAATATTTCGAAAACTGATTTAATAGAAAAAGAAAAACAAATATTAACCATTTAAATCACAGATATATAAAGAGTAGCAGACCAAACGTTAATCCATAAATATACTTATATAGATGGACATGATTCTTTATCTTTTTTTTGCTAAACGACATGTCGTATATTGCATCTCGTTCTGTCACCTGTTGTCACACTGACTCATACATAAGACAAAATTTGACTCGTAGCTTGTTTATACCGCGCCGCCATATTGATAAGCAACACCATAGATATCCGGAGATATGCCTTCACTCTATATTTGTTCAAGTTCCAGTGTCGCCACGTTTTCCCCACTCCTGAAACCAGTGGCGTAGCTAACATGGGTGGCACCCGGTGCGCATAAATGTGGTGTCACCCAAGAATGAAATCTGTTAAAATGAATAAATATGCAATAAACGTATAGTATGTTTTTATTTAATTATTATAAATAAGTCTTTCATAATTACAATAGAAATTTTGATACTAATAGTTACTAATTACCTACATTTGTTTATACTAATCTAAGTACAAGCACTAAAATTTCTTTTTCTAGATTTAACAGCTGCAAACTCGGAAATCACATCATCAAAATTTATACATATTTTGTGTTGCCTCATGTTCTATTGTTAATATGCCAAGATTTTTAAGTCTGTTTTTGGACATTGTTGCCCGCAAGTAATTTTTAATTAATTTTAGTTTGCTGAAACTCCACCCACATGAAGCAACTGATACGCAAATTGTCATAAATAACTTTAGTGCGACCATAAGATTCGGAAGAGATTCTGTAAAGTCCCATTCCACGATGAATTTCAAAAAGTCTAGAGTCACCCAGCTAGAAACTGTAACATTAGCCGCTTTTAAATGTCTTCTCTACCTCGGTATCTCTAAAAAGAGTTCTGTTTCTGATATCTCATCATAAAAACCAGTAAATTTTAAAAATTCGCGAAATAAATGAGCAATGACACAGGCGACAAGCAACGACTATTTCAGGGGAATCCCCAATCAGTTAGTGTAGTTAGTAGGGCTAAATAAAACGACAACATTTTGAGGGGCTCCCCGATCGATCGCGCCATAGAGCCATGAACATAAAAATAACAGTGTGTACACTGGAAAAAAATCATGGTCTAATGTGTGGTCAGAGTGAATAATTTCTTGTTAACATTTATTTCAAATAATAGGTACGTGCATTTATAAATAATCACAATTGATAAATTAAATTATTTTGTTCGGATAAAAATAGCTTCAAACCCATATTATTTATCATTAAAAAACGTGACAGTTTGTGTAAATTTTTTTATACAGTCAGGTGTCACCCCGGAACCGGTGACACCCGGTGCGGACCGCCCCCGACGCCCCCCCCTAGCTACGCCACTGCCTGAAACTCACACAAAAGAAATAGATACGGCACACATGATGCGTTTTTCACACGCACACAAGAAAATATGCGTAACACTTTTGTGCTATCTTATTGCACACATGCTCAAAAGGGGCGGGCACTAGAAACTACAGATACAGTCACTGAATGCCTCAACTAGGGTTAGGGTTCGGTTTTATCGATCAAATATTTATACCAACCCCTCTTGGGTTGCACAGTGTGTTTTTCACCCTAAAAATCGGACATGCCCTTTTTATTCCAATAATAGATGCTCTAACATGTTTGGAATGCGAGAGTAGAACACCCAGAGTTCAATTATATTTAAAACCAAAGTTAAAGTCGTTTTTATTATTTTTCTATGGAAACCAGAAAAACCACAAAAATATTAATATAAAAAAAACTATTGAATAATTCTAATATATTTATGTACAGTATTATAAAACACCATTTCGTCTTTATTTTAAGATAATACTTGTAATTTTAACTGCATTCAAATGGGTGTTATGGATTTTTTAGCTTCATTTCGTAATTTATTTTTATTTTTTTTATCTTAGCGAATATGGATTTTATTTCCTAATGTTGTTATTAATTATATCTTTATCCATTTAAATTCAAAATATCTAATCCATATCTAGTAGGATCTCGAAGATATCGGATTTTGAAAATGACGACCTAGGGTTGACACAAATCCAAAATGACAAAATATTTTCTAAAAAAATACCTAATTGTGAAGAGATGATCGTCATACGTAATAATAACGTTTTGCGCTTTTAGTGTAAGTTAATTAAAATAGAAGTAATTTTTCAAAATATTGTTTTTTTTTTTGAGGTAGTAGTAACCAATACCAAATAACCTATTCTTGTAATAGGTAGGTACTACGTGCAATATGGGTGGGATTAACTTGAACTTTTTCTCTGCATCATCCAAAGTTTGACTAGTAGAAAATTACTTTTATGCCTATAAAATTAAGTCCACCTTAAGCAATTCATTTACATTAACCGCTCAGGTACCGCGCGCGTGTTAATCATTATGCGCGCGGGGCCTGACCGATTAAAGTTTTAAATAAATGAATAAGAAAGACTTAGAAATTCAACAATACCATGAACGTTCTTTTTATTTTGCAATAATTGTAAGTATTTAAGCATAGGTTCCTTCTTCTTAATATATCGGAATATAAATATTGACATTAAAAGTGATTTTAATCTGATGAAGGAGATTATTTGGTAAAGGGAAGGGGTCCGCCCTCGTTAGGTTTCAACTAAAACCCTTTACTGTTAAATAATCTCTGGAGGAACGGGGGTGAGGCACCATGGAGCCGTTAAAGACCCATGCACAGTGTGTTTTTTGCCCTAAAAATCGGACATGCCCTTTTTATTTCATTAATAGATGCTGAAAACTGTTTGAAATGCGAGAGTAGAACACCCGGAGGTCAAATATACTTAGAACCAAAGTTAGAGCCATTTTGATATTTTTAGGTATTTTGATAAATCTGAAAATATCTCGTCTCAGGAAAAGTTTCTCTTATTTCTGTTACAATACACAACTAACGGTATATTTTAGGCATTTTTTGACTATACTTACAAGACTTTAACTCCGCAAGGAAACCCAGTATCAGCTTTTTTTTAATTTAAGATTTTTTTTTTTTATGATAAATCCAAACGAATATGGATTTTATTTTAAACTCATTACATTGACTAAGATACAATTAAACCCCAAAAAAATAATCGTGTCCATATCCAGTAGGATCTCGGAGAAACATGCTTCTAAAGTTCTCATAGAATTTCTATGATTTTAGGGTTGCCTCTCTTGGAAAATAAACTTTGTAGAAATATTTTGAGAAATTCGGATTGCATAGGTAGCGATTACCCTAATTTATTGATTGTTACGCTTTTTGCTATGCTACCTATTTATTATTTACCGACTTCAAAAAAGGAGGAGGTTTTGAATTCGGATGTTTACATTATGTTTTTATGTTCGGGCATAACTCCGTCATTTGTAAACGGATTTGCAAAATTCTTTTTTTGTTTGAAAGAAGTTCACTTTGAAATGGTACCACACAAATTTAGTAAAGATCTGATGAAGAGTTTCGGAGACAGACAACGGAACTCTTCAATAACTTACAGCAAATTGCCCGCGATTCCTTTAATCGTACGACTATGCCTTGTTTACACCCTTCCATAAAATAACATAACGCCTGTACACTGTAAATGTTTAAGCAGATGTAACAATAATACAGTAAAGGGTGTAGGTGCTGTATTATTGTTACATCTGCATTTTATTTAATTTTAGTTGTGAGTGTAAATCAATTATTATGATTGTTGTAAATCGAAGATTACTTTTTTTTCGGTACTAAAAATTAAGAAATAATAAAACTTTTATCAAAAAAGTAAAACCGTCTTCAAAAACCCATAAAATAAACTATTATAGTTTAATTGAGGAAAAACTGCCACCGACTTCCTAAACCGTATCTATTATAAGTTTATTTTATGGGTTTTGAAGGCGGTTTTACTTTTTGTTAAAAGTAAATAATTATTATTTGTATTTTAAGAATTATATTTCTAGATCAATGCAATAGATATTGTCTGAGATACAGAAAGGTGTAAAAAAATAAGTGCAAATATCTGATTCTTGTACAGTATCGGACAACCCAGAAGACTACGAATCATCAAAATCCACATCTTCAGATAACATTTCAAAATTATCTGGGAGGTCATTCTCCATAGTGGTTGTATTTTGCTCAGGATCAGCTTCTTCTTCGTCCGTTGGAACTTCAAAAGGCTCTAACAATATGAGGGCTTGGGGTGGAAGAGGTTGACGCTTAAGCTTATTTAATCTTTTATTAAGCCTTATATTCGATATAAAGGGGTCAGAGGATTCAAGTGCTCGATGGAAAAGGTCTAAAATTGTTTTTTCTCTATCTGATTTTCTTGTGTGGTGCTCGCGGTCGTGCCTCCAAAATTTATTACGTGCTTCCCCAGCTTGCTCAGATAACAATCCTATGGGTAGTGCAGAGTTTTTTATGATAGCTTTGCCGTGCACAAGTATTTTATGTAGAGTTACGGTCATTGGATACCACGAATACTCTTCTACGTATTTTTTGGCCAATAATTTACAAAATTCATCAAATTTATCTGCATTAACAGGTAATCCACTTGATAAAACTACTAGTATGACATGTAAGTCATCCAAAAGCCATTGTTGTAGTCCTAAAATTTCAGCAAATACTGTACGACACTTATTAGACAGGGCCATCCTTGCAGTATTTCCGTCATTAGTCGTACCCGTATTAGGCTTAACCACATCTACGAGCAGCCCTAATTTACTGCGGATTTCGTCCTGAATTTTTTTTTATTCTCATTGACAAGAACACCTTCCGGGGAACTTTTAGGTACTCTCCATTTCTTTACAATAATTTTATAACCTAAATGTAATAAAAATTCCAAAACACGAATCCAGGCGTGCAACGGACTTATGCCATATCTTAAAAGGTTTTGATCGACAGGTTTTAAATACACAGACTCTAAATTATTAAATTCTTTAGAAGTCGCTTTACAAAAAGGGCACCGAAGTTGAGACATTGTATTAGTAATAATATTTAAGACTTTACCATCTATTATTGTCAAATATAGTTTAAACTCTGTAGATATAGTTTGACCACTTAAAGTTTTAGTATCAAATCTGTCTAATTGGTCAATTTGATTTTGTATTAATAGTTTTTCAGCCATTATTAAATCAGTCGTTTCTTTTTTATATTGAATGTGAATTGGGCGACAATATCTATACGATTGTGGAGTAGGGTTACGCCACAGAACTTGTCCACAAGTTGTTTTGATCTGCAACGGTATAAAAGTAGTTGCAAAAAGGCAACTTTCGTCATGTTCATTTTGGGAAAAGTTCTGTTTATATAGTGATTGGCCTGTACTACCGTCAAACCCCCAAGATGCTTCAAAAATACAATTTAATTTATTGGTATCTTTTCGATTACAGTAGTCAGTGAAAGTTGCGTCATACGATTGAACTAGTCTTTCGAAAGAATGAGAAACTAGGCTGGAAACTGGTATAATAGCTTCTGTATCAGATACATGGACTGGATGTAACGGGTAGCATTGTTTTTTGGCTTGGAGCACTTGGCTGTATAGAGGGAAGGCGTTAAATCCACGAGCTTTTAAATCTTGTTGTAAAAATTTGTATGTCTCTACTGAAAACTGTCTGTCAATATAAATAGCTAGTGTTTCATCTGCTGAATAAGGTGTCGGTTGCGTTCTAATTTTTGAAGCAATTTTTGTCGGTCTTGTTGGAGTCTGTACACATGAATCAAAAATAAATTCTAGGTCTTTGGAAACGCTCTTTTTTAATTTTCTACCTCCTACTTCAACAGTGCTCGCAAAGACTGATATTACTTTATTAGGGGACTCATTTTCTAAATAATCCTGCAAGCGTTTTCGAGCTCTGTGTTTCTGTCTTAAGGAAAGATCATCATATCTACTCATCGGTACAGAACCAGGAATCAATGATGAATCAGTAGAGGGGATGGAAACGGAGACAGGATATGAATCAAGGACGTGACTGGGACCAGGTTCAGGGATAGGATAGTTCGAATTGGGAATTGATTGAGATGGAAGGTCTAAGTCAAGGACATGGAAGGGACTAGGTTCAGAAACAGGACATAAATCAATGCTTGAAATGTAATCTGGGATAGAACTGGGACTAGGTTCAAGAATAGGATCATCATATCTACTCATCGGTACAGAACCGGGAATCAAAGATGAATCAGTAGAGGGGATGGAAGCGGAGACAGGATATGAATCAAGGACGTGACTGGGACCAGGTTCAGAATCAGGACATAAATCAAAGCTTGGAATGTAATCTGGGACAGAACTGGGACTAGGTTCAAGAATAGAATTACTAAGAAGAGGTTCGGCTATCACACAAGACCACTGTTTACAAAAATCTTCGTTTAGCCACTTTTTGTGTTTTCTTATAAAAATATTATAATTATAATTACATTTTTTGTATAATGTTTCACATTTAGATGTAAATTTAATGATTAAATTATGCAAGTCTTTATTGGTTTGGTAAGTTAAGGGTAATGACAGAGCTTCTAAAATAATTGAAATGCGATCGCTTATATCTAAATCAGTGGGTCGGACATTTTTTCCAAGTTTTTTAGCAGCGCCGACAAGTATTTGGTACGCTTTTAATTTGGTAAAATTAGTTGTTAAAGGTTCTCCTTGCGCATTTGCGGATACTCTCGGAGACTGAAGAGCACCGGCTGTGGCGGTATCCACAGCTTCATTTGCCACTCGCTGACCAACAAGAGGGTTGGCGCCCTCTTGCTCTCCTTGCATTAAGTCAGCCGGTCGGAGCCCGGACAGACATCCCTCAACAGGTTGGGTCAACTCCTGTTGAGGCGAAGTGGTACCATGGGTCTTTAACGGCTCCATGGTGCCTCACCCCCGTTCCTCCAGAGATTATTTAACAGTAAAGGGTTTTAGTTGAAACCTAACGAGGGCGGACCCCTTCCCTTTACCAAATAATCTCCTTCATCAGATTAAAATCACTTTTAATGTCAATATTTATATTCCGATATATTAAGAAGAAGGAACCTATGCTTAAATACTTACAATTATTGCAAAATAAAAAGAACGTTCATGGTATTGTTGAATTTCTAAGTCTTTCTTATTCATTTATTTAAAACTTTAATCGGTCAGGCCCCGCGCGCATAATGATTAACACGCGCGCGGTACCTGAGCGGTTAATGTAAATGAATTGCTTAAGGTGGACTTAATTTTATAGGCATAAAAGTAATTTTCTACTAGTCAAACTTTGGATGATGCAGAGAAAAAGTTCAAGTTAATCCCACCCATATTGCACGTAGTACCTACCTATTACAAGAATAGGTTATTTGGTATTGGTTACTACTACCTCAAAAAAAAAAACAATATTTTGAAAAATTACTTCTATTTTAATTAACTTACACTAAAAGCGCAAAACGTTATTATTACGTATGACGATCATCTCTTCACAATTAGGTATTTTTTTAGAAAATATTTTGTCATTTTGGATTTGTGTCAACCCTAGGTCGTCATTTTCAAAATCCGATATCTTCGAGATCCTACTAGATATGGATTAGATATTTTGAATTTAAATGGATAAAGATATAATTAATAACAACATTAGGAAATAAAATCCATATTCGCTAAGATAAAAAAAATAAAAATAAATTACGAAATGAAGCTAAAAAATCCATAACACCCATTTGAATGCAGTTAAAATTACAAGTATTATCTTAAAATAAAGACGAAATGGTGTTTTATAATACTGTACATAAATATATTAGAATTATTCAATAGTTTTTTTTATATTAATATTTTTGTGGTTTTTCTGGTTTCCATAGAAAAATAATAAAAACGACTTTAACTTTGGTTTTAAATATAATTGAACTCTGGGTGTTCTACTCTCGCATTCCAAACATGTTAGAGCATCTATTATTGGAATAAAAAGGGCATGTCCGATTTTTAGGGTGAAAAACACACTGTGCCATGGTACCACTTCGCCTCAACAGGAGTTGACCCAACCTGTTGAGGGATGTCTGTCCGGGCTCCGACCGGCTGACTTAATGCAAGGAGAGCAAGAGGGCGCCAACCCTCTTGTTGGTCAGCGAGTGGCAAATGAAGCTGTGGATACCGCCACAGCCGGTGCTCTTCAGTCTCCGAGAGTATCCGCAAATGCGCAAGGAGAACCTTTAACAACTAATTTTACCAAATTAAAAGCGTACCAAATACTTGTCGGCGCTGCTAAAAAACTTGGAAAAAATGTCCGACCCACTGATTTAGATATAAGCGATCGCATTTCAATTATTTTAGAAGCTCTGTCATTACCCTTAACTTACCAAACCAATAAAGACTTGCATAATTTAATCATTAAATTTACATCTAAATGTGAAACATTATACAAAAAATGTAATTATAATTATAATATTTTTATAAGAAAACACAAAAAGTGGCTAAACGAAGATTTTTGTAAACAGTGGTCTTGTGTGATAGCCGAACCTCTTCTTAGTAATTCTATTCTTGAACCTAGTCCCAGTTCTGTCCCAGATTACATTCCAAGCTTTGATTTATGTCCTGATTCTGAACCTGGTCCCAGTCACGTCCTTGATTCATATCCTGTCTCCGCTTCCATCCCCTCTACTGATTCATCTTTGATTCCCGGTTCTGTACCGATGAGTAGATATGATGATCCTATTCTTGAACCTAGTCCCAGTTCTATCCCAGATTACATTTCAAGCATTGATTTATGTCCTGTTTCTGAACCTAGTCCCTTCCATGTCCTTGACTTAGACCTTCCATCTCAATCAATTCCCAATTCGAACTATCCTATCCCTGAACCTGGTCCCAGTCACGTCCTTGATTCATATCCTGTCTCCGTTTCCATCCCCTCTACTGATTCATCATTGATTCCTGGTTCTGTACCGATGAGTAGATATGATGATCTTTCCTTAAGACAGAAACACAGAGCTCGAAAACGCTTGCAGGATTATTTAGAAAATGAGTCCCCTAATAAAGTAATATCAGTCTTTGCGAGCACTGTTGAAGTAGGAGGTAGAAAATTAAAAAAGAGCGTTTCCAAAGACCTAGAATTTATTTTTGATTCATGTGTACAGACTCCAACAAGACCGACAAAAATTGCTTCAAAAATTAGAACGCAACCGACACCTTATTCAGCAGATGAAACACTAGCTATTTATATTGACAGACAGTTTTCAGTAGAGACATACAAATTTTTACAACAAGATTTAAAAGCTCGTGGATTTAACGCCTTCCCTCTATACAGCCAAGTGCTCCAAGCCAAAAAACAATGCTACCCGTTACATCCAGTCCATGTATCTGATACAGAAGCTATTATACCAGTTTCCAGCCTAGTTTCTCATTCTTTCGAAAGACTAGTTCAATCGTATGACGCAACTTTCACTGACTACTGTAATCGAAAAGATACCAATAAATTAAATTGTATTTTTGAAGCATCTTGGGGGTTTGACGGTAGTACAGGCCAATCACTATATAAACAGAACTTTTCCCAAAATGAACATGACGAAAGTTGCCTTTTTGCAACTACTTTTATACCGTTGCAGATCAAAACAACTTGTGGACAAGTTCTGTGGCGTAACCCTACTCCACAATCGTATAGATATTGTCGCCCAATTCACATTCAATATAAAAAAGAAACGACTGATTTAATAATGGCTGAAAAACTATTAATACAAAATCAAATTGACCAATTAGACAGATTTGATACTAAAACTTTAAGTGGTCAAACTATATCTACAGAGTTTAAACTATATTTGACAATAATAGATGGTAAAGTCTTAAATATTATTACTAATACAATGTCTCAACTTCGGTGCCCTTTTTGTAAAGCGACTTCTAAAGAATTTAATAATTTAGAGTCTGTGTATTTAAAACCTGTCGATCAAAACCTTTTAAGATATGGCATAAGTCCGTTGCACGCCTGGATTCGTGTTTTGGAATTTTTATTACATTTAGGTTATAAAATTATTGTAAAGAAATGGAGAGTACCTAAAAGTTCCCCGGAAGGTGTTCTTGTCAATGAGAATAAAAAAAAAAATTCAGGACGAAATCCGCAGTAAATTAGGGCTGCTCGTAGATGTGGTTAAGCCTAATACGGGTACGACTAATGACGGAAATACTGCAAGGATGGCCCTGTCTAATAAGTGTCGTACAGTATTTGCTGAAATTTTAGGACTACAACAATGGCTTTTGGATGACTTACATGTCATACTAGTAGTTTTATCAAGTGGATTACCTGTTAATGCAGATAAATTTGATGAATTTTGTAAATTATTGGCCAAAAAATACGTAGAAGAGTATTCGTGGTATCCAATGACCGTAACTCTACATAAAATACTTGTGCACGGCAAAGCTATCATAAAAAACTCTGCACTACCCACCCATAGGATTGTTATCTGAGCAAGCTGGGGAAGCACGTAATAAATTTTGGAGGCACGACCGCGAGCACCACACAAGAAAATCAGATAGAGAAAAAACAATTTTAGACCTTTTCCATCGAGCACTTGAATCCTCTGACCCCTTTATATCGAATATAAGGCTTAATAAAAGATTAAATAAGCTTAAGCGTCAACCTCTTCCACCCCAAGCCCTCATATTGTTAGAGCCTTTTGAAGTTCCAACGGACGAAGAAGAAGCTGATCCTGAGGAAAATACAACCACTATGGAGAATGACCTCCCAGATAATTTTGAAATGTTATCTGAAGATGTGGATTTTGATGATTCGTAGTCTTTTGGGTTGTCCGATACTGTACAAGAATCAGATATTTGCACTTATTTTTTTACACCTTTCTGTATCTCAGACAATATCTATTGCATTGATCTAGAAATATAATTCTTAAAATACAAATAATAATTATTTACTTTTAACAAAAAGTAAAACCGCCTTCAAAACCCATAAAATAAACTTATAATAGATACGGTTTAGGAAGTCGGTGGCAGTTTTTCCTCAATTAAACTATAATAGTTTATTTTATGGGTTTTTGAAGACGGTTTTACTTTTTTGATAAAAGTTTTATTATTTCTTAATTTTTAGTACCGAAAAAAAAGTAATCTTCGATTTACAACAATCATAATAATTGATTTACACTCACAACTAAAATTAAATAAAATGCAGATGTAACAATAATACAGCACCTACACCCTTTACTGTATTATTGTTACATCTGCTTAAACATTTACAGTGTACAGGCGTTATGTTATTTTATGGAAGGGTGTAAACAAGGCATAGTCGTACGATTAAAGGAATCGCGGGCAATTTGCTGTAAGTTATTGAAGAGTTCCGTTGTCTGTCTCCGAAACTCTTCATCAGATCTTTACTAAATTTGTGTGGTACCATTTCAAAGTGAACTTCTTTCAAACAAAAAAAGAATTTTGCAAATCCGTTTACAAATGACGGAGTTATGCCCGAACATAAAAACATAATGTAAACATCCGAATTCAAAACCTCCTCCTTTTTTGAAGTCGGTAAATAATAAATAGGTAGCATAGCAAAAAGCGTAACAATCAATAAATTAGGGTAATCGCTACCTATGCAATCCGAATTTCTCAAAATATTTCTACAAAGTTTATTTTCCAAGAGAGGCAACCCTAAAATCATAGAAATTCTATGTGAACTTTAGAAGCATGTTTCTCCGAGATCCTACTGGATATGGACACGATTATTTTTTTGGGGTTTAATTGTATCTTAGTCAATGTAATGAGTTTAAAATAAAATCCATATTCGTTTGGATTTATCATAAAAAAAATAAAATCTTAAATTAAAAAAAAAGCTGATACTGGGTTTCCTTGCGGAGTTAACCCTAGAGTGCTCGCGCTATGAGCATTTTGCCGCTCGCGGCACAATATTCGTATTATTTTGTACACGATGCATTTGTCGTGGTCAAGCGTCCCAGTAGCTGCCCCCCCGTTCCTCACCTCCTTGTTTTAGAAATTAGAGTGAATTCAGTGCGCGGATGACCGCAGGAAACAAAGGTTGTCGTAGGTGTGTCGCGTTTGACGGCAAATTGCTCACTGCGCGACTACTCACGTAAGTAAAATTTGTGGGTCTGGTTTTTTTCTATAGTTAAAATATTAATAGATTTCATTGCGTATAGTATTGTTTTGAAGTAAATATCGCCCGATTTGTGCCATCGGATCATCAAAATATACCCTCAGGTAGAGAAGGTATATGCGCAGTATGTGCGTCCAAGAAAAATAGAAGGACGAAAAAAGGGTGCAATAGGTGTGCAAAGTTACTGTGCAACGAACACTGCATGTACATGTGTCGTGATTGTTTTGCTGAAATACAGGTTGTAGATGATGAAAACATGTAAATTAGCTATTAAGTTTAACTTTTGTTTTTTTTATATAAATAATTGTGAAGAGGTTGCAAAAGACCAAGAAATTTTACCTAAGATCTCCCAAACCATTATTTTCTAAATTTTAAGTATAAAACTTTAATAAATGTTTCTCATTCTGATAATTTATGTTTTATTCTATCCTTTAAATATAAATATAAAATGATATAACTCCTATTTACTAAAAAAAATCATATTAAGTATGGGCGGCAAAATGCTCCCCACGCGATCACTCGCGTTTCACGGAAAGGCGCGATTACTCTAGGGTTAAAGTCTTGTAAGTATAGTCAAAAAATGCCTAAAATATACCGTTAGTTGTGTATTGTAACAGAAATAAGAGAAACTTTTCCTGAGACGAGATATTTTCAGATTTATCAAAATACCTAAAAATATCAAAATGGCTCTAACTTTGGTTCTAAGTATATTTGACCTCCGGGTGTTCTACTCTCGCATTTCAAACAGTTTTCAGCATCTATTAATGAAATAAAAAGGGCATGTCCGATTTTTAGGGCAAAAAACACACTGTGGGTTGGTATAAATATTTGATCGATAAAAATATTGATCAAACGCGCCTTCGACGGAGATATCCACTAGCCCCCTTTTTGGAGAAAGTCCAATCAAAAATCCCCGATAAAAAAATAATTCTAGGGTAAGTCAGTTATTGGCTATACCTAGTTATTTTAAGGACATTTTACTTTTCTATTTAGAGCAAATAAAAGTCATTTTAAGCCGTAATCAAAACTTTATTTACTTTTACACATTATTTTTCAATCGTAATAAAATTATGAAAAGAGATAAAGGGTGAAAAAAAATAACAAAAAAAACTCAATTGACCATCTCTCCCGGAATGTCTTGCATAATAATAATAACCCGACCGCTGTATCTCTACGTTGACGTCGTGGTGGGGCTTGCGTGCTCCAAACTTTAGGTCTGTGCTGGTAGAGTTTGCCGTAACGGTCTAGGATGAGGAGCCAGACCAAGAGAGATACAGGAACCCGCAAGGGCAGCATGTGGCGAGCTGTTGGGCAGTAGTGACCCCATGGACCCTATCTCCCGGGAGAAATCTTGTCCTCATCTCTGGCTTGCCTTTATTGGCCGGCTGGAGTGAACATTGACGAGGAACAGAGCTCCCACCTCTCTCTTGCCTTTATTGGCCGGCTTGAGTGGAGATTCGCAAGAGCAAACGTGCTCGGAGGAAGGAAGTATTCCAGTAAGGTGCTGGTAGGGATCTTGACCGTACTTCCGGGATTGTCCTGATAGCCATGGAATTCCTCTCCACTCCTCAAGCACCTCAGGAAGTGTTGCCCCCTTGTCGCTACGTCACTATGTGCTAGCGGCCGTTTCCGGCGGCCCATTATTGAGTGTGCAAGTCACATCCTGCCATTTTATCCGTGTATAATATATAACATTGGTCAGGCAGGGGACATAGTTCTTCCATAGTAATGAGAATGCAAATCGTTCAAAAAAGAAAAAAGTATAGGAAAAATAAATCATTGAAACCAAACATTCAAAACATGCACATGTTATAAAACATCATACTGCGAGGCATAAGTTTGGAGCAGTAGTCTCTACAAGAATATGGAGAAAAGGCAAACAAACAAAAAACAAAGGCAAACAGGAATATTATGAAAATATAATTAATACACATGGGTACTTTATATAATACGTAACAATTACATTAGCAAAGATGGAAAGAAGAGGGAACTCACCCGGTAAATGAAGACTTGGTAGTGCCAATGCATTTAGGCGCTTAAAGCGATTTTTATGATCAATAGAAAAATGGATGTCACATAACCGCTGCTTCTTATAATATTCATAGTCAGATGGTGCTTCAAGCTTTCCTCCAACAAGATTCACCCAAGTTTTAAAACGATCAGGAAACTTGTTTGGATTTGGAAAGATATGCAAAGGCACATCTGAAACAAACAAAATTTTTCATTATTATATATAAAAATATTATTTCGTTCTTCATGTTGATAATTATTATAAATAAATAGATTAGTATCTTGCAACTTTGATGAATTCCATTGCAATTATTACAACTATGTACCTTAGTAAAATTATGATGACAAATGGACTAACAGACAATAAATTTGAGATACATAAATAACGTACCGTACCATAAAATCGAGACATACATATGATATTGTTTTGGAAGGTGGAATCTACTATTGTGTATACAAAAAGCTAATGTTGAAAAATGAAATGATGTTTATTTAAACAAGAAAGACTGCCGGTTTTTAACTTATATAGATTTGAATTTACCTGTGCTTTTACATCCGAGTGTACATCGGTGCGGCATTGTAGCAATGATGAACAGATGAACATTCACTGCAGTCACAACACAACACAAAATAGCGTCTTTAGCGCGAAGTAAAACACAGTTTCTGGATGATTATCTTGGTACCGAAACGGAGGAGTAATCTCGACTCGACGTTTATAACGAAGATATTATCACAAAAACTAGGATATACACATAAAACAACCGCAAAACATAGTGCGACCATTTTACGTGTGTCATTGTGACATTAAAAACCAGATGTTGAGACGAGTGAATATACGGGCAGTGTTGCTACTATTTCCGTAACATTAAATAAATTTAAGATAATATAGATCAACATAATTAATTGATTATATGAAGTTGAATATATTTAAACTAACGCTAAATTAGTTTAAAAATAAAACATGTTGTTTTTAGAATTTTATTACAGAGACATCTATTGCTGACTAGACAAAACTAAATTTATGTTTCAGTATTCAGAAATGAAGATAACGCTACTTCATTTATAGCCAAGCTTGATGTAGGCAACTGTCCCCCCCCCCCCCCCCCCTGCAGCATCCTCTGCTCCACAATGATGACATACATCGACTATTGTTAATTATGTGAATCCTATTCAGGTGAGCTGGTGTTAAGCGATGTCCCAATCTCATGCTTGATATAATAGTTATAAATCTTCTTGTGATGTATTTAAAGTTATGATACCAAGATTTAATCGGTAATTCATTTTGTATTCCAGCATACCATCTGCCTTTCGTTTCCAGGGTCCCAATACTCCTTCCATAACTGTCTATTTTTTTTTTTTTAAAGACTGTAGTAATCAGTGAATGGAACCTTGAGCAACTCTGATCGATCCTCATCATGTTCTGAACGGGCAGCTGTGTCAGCAACCTCATTTCCACGAATGCAACTGTGTGAAGGTACCCATACTAATTCTAATTTAATATACTTATCAAGTAATTTTTGGATTATAAATCTAATATTACAAATAATATAATTTAACTTAAGAGATATTTAAATTATGTAGAGCAAACAAAACACTTCTGGAGTCTGTAACTACCAAAATATTATGTACATTATTTACAAGAGTGCTGCAGTGCACAATAAATTGCATAGCATTCTGCAGTGAAAATGCTACACACCCTGTTTAATTTGATACATTTAGTGAAGTCTAGCTGTGGATCATGAAAGCTGCAGTTACATTATTGTCTGTTTTTGATCCATCTGTGTATATAATATAATGTTCTGGTCTATTATCTTTAAACTGTAAAAAATCAAATTCATTGTGCAGTGTGTCAAAATGGATTGCAAAGCTGTTAATAATACCATTATAAGGAATTTTGTATATAGGCCAAATATCATTTTTAACAATATCTTGTGAATTATTATTTACATGTCCAAATATTATTGGCATTTCAGGTAGAGTTCCACCAATCAAAGAAGAAGCAGAGATGGCATTGGAAGCAATTGACTGTGAGATTTCAGGATGTATTGTTAGTTTCTTAAGTAAAGGATTATCATTTGATGCCATGACTTTTAATAAAAATCTGTCTATATTTTTATCAATTAATAAATTTTGCAATATGCTCTTTTTTAATCTGTAAACTTTGTATATTATACTGTAAAATATTTAGATAATTATCCATGTTTAAATTAAATTTGATAAAAATATTTCTTTTATTTTCTTATGTGTGAGTGGCCCATCAGAGTCACTCTTGTTTCCTAATGCAACCAACGATTTAACAATTGCGTTAATTATAATATCATTATTTGCTACTTGTTTAATATCTAAAGTATCATTGGTTTTAGCCGTATCAGTAACCTTAGTTATAAGATTTCTCATTGAATGTAGGGGTTGGTTTCACAACAGTGGCATATGATTGCTGCAGAAATTTGGCCTTTTTCTCTTCAATTTTTTATTTTTTAATGGGACAGTCTCATTAGATGGCAAGATGGCATGTGATCTCTTCAACATAGCATTCTTTGTAGTAGTGACGACCAGCACAAGAAGAGCAGTGTTGCTCGCCTCTGCAAGTCTTAGCAGAATAGTTAAATTTAAGACACATAACATTGCAATAATGGTGGTATGTATGTTTTCACCTCGTATCTAAATAGTTGTATATAGGAGTATTGCGGTAAAGATGTTGATGCAAAGGTGACAGCAACTGTATTGAGAGGCATTAATTTTCCCTCTACTTTACGCATGAATCTCTTAATTGATATTACTTCAGAGTCGCACACTATATCTTTATATATTTTTTCATTGGAAAGTTCTTTAGGCACGAACCTCAATACACCAATCCTTTCTGTCAGATAGGATGGTATAAAGGCTTTCAATTTATTTATCCATAGGAAGTCATCCAACTTCAGAAAATTGTTGGCCGCAGCCGCCTTTCGGAAAGTTACTCCTATTGTATGCGCATTTATCCTATGTACTCCCACAACTCCTTTTACATTATCCGTTATTAGGTTGGTGAGGGTGATAGGATTTTTATTTCCTATTTTCTCCTGCTCGGTTGACTCTACGTATACTATATATTCTGTATTGGTATTTTCTATGAACAGTCTTTTGTATTTTGGTTTAGTATATAATATATTAAACTTGTTACTTGCGTCGGATTTTCGAGTATTGATAAATTTGCGTTTTTTCTTTTCCCCCGGCTCTGGCGGCTCCTCACCGCCACTGGTGACACTCATGGTGGTTCAAGATCTTGTCCGAAGTTATTTGTATGTTGTTTCCGTATAATAATATAATTATTAAACTTTTTGCGAAATGAAAATTATTGACAGATAAAAGTACTTATTGCTTTTAATCGTAAATATTAAATACGTACTCACACACACACACACACACACACTAAACTACCATTATGGTAGTAAAGAATAGGGGTAATGATATTTGTAAAATAATACGTCTAAATTATATTGTCCGTCAATTGCTAAACGTATCGTACAACATTATATTCACTTTAATATGTCTGTTTAATGCTACAGTAGGACTTCTTTTATTCAATCTGCCTAGCCTTTTCCCAACTATGTTGGGGTCGGCTTCCAGTCTAACCGGATGCAGCTGAATATTAGTATTTTACATGGAGCGACTGCCTATCTGACCTCCATAACCCAGTTACTGGGTAATACGATACCCTTTGGTAAGACTGGTTGTCAGACTTTCGGGCTTCTGACAACCCGTAACGACGGATAAAGATCCACGAATGACAGCCGGGACCAACTGCTTGACGTGCTTTCCGAGGCACGGAGGAGTCTCGGTATGAAAAGATGGTCATCCACAGACCAACCCCGGAAAGCGTAGCTTAACCTGATGGATCGACCCGTGCAGCTGTTATTACTTAGCCACGAGCTCCTCCTCAGCGACTTTTATAATTATCAGACCGAAACTCTCGTGTTATATTATAATTAATACTACTAAATGAAAAATACTTCGATAGTAAGTTTTATAAGTTACATTTGATACTCCACAATTTTTTTGAATAATGATCCAAGTTCTGCCAGGGCCTGGGCATACAGTCTCGACATAGATATCGATCGCTATACGACCGAATTCAATCGCAAAGTCCTAGTGGGGTCACTAGACGGTCAAAATTGCATGACGAACACGAAAAAAATCACATGCTTGTCAAGCAAAGCATGAGATTTTTTCGTGTTTCTCGTGCAATTTAGACCGTCTAGGGTCCCCACTAGGACTTTGCGATGGAATTCGGTAAAGCGATCGCTGTCTATGTCGAGACTGCAGCCCCTGGCCACAGATTAACAGATTGCGCACTCCGCAAAATCATTTCAATAAAAAGCGACACAATAAAGTGCAATTCAGGACGCACAACGCTTATTACCTACAAGTTATATTCACCTACAAGTTGTCTCTATTTCTATCGGGTAATTCTTATTCCTTCTGACAACCTTATGGCAGTTAGGGTTGCTGCTGGCCTGCGAAGGGTGCACAAAATCAAAAATAAAATAAAAACGACGCGTTCATGTCTCGCTGAGCGCGTATAGTCCTTGGTCAACACTGTGTTGTCGCGAGCTGTAGGCACTTATCTCAAGCGGAATGTACCAGTGCAATGGCACTGGCCAGACTTTTATTTAGAAGTTTGACGACCCTGACTAGTAACATTGAATATCCCTAACTTAAATACTCTATTGGAAGATATGAGACTGAAATATAATATTCTTCATCTTGTTTTCTTTGTTCATACAGGGTGTCCGGTAATGAATGGATAACCTTGAAATGTCTTATAGTATAACTTATGGCCGTTCAGAAAAAAAATTGAAACAAAATATATCATAAGTAGTACCTAAGTTATGATTTTTTTAAAAGAAAGGTCTAATTTTTTTTACCTTGTTTTACTTTTATGAACACTACGATCAGAAATGAATGGATTCCATCGGTTTGTTGTTATTTTATTATTATACACGAACTATGCTAATAGATAAACAGTCAATAGTATGACTAGCTATTGCACTTTTTTATTAAAAAATTAGCAAATTAATTAATTTTAGAAAAACTTTGCAAAATTTATTTTTTAAACTATGTTTAAACATCTTGGGTATAAAAAAAATGTATGAATACATGAGTGGCCAATAATTTTAAAATAATGTCACTTTCAAGTAGATTTTATAATGGTACAATTCATAAATGTATCTACAATAAATAGTGAATTATTGCCATTAATGTAGAAAAGGAGAAAATTTTACCAAATGTCAAAAGTAATGTAGGAACTTTTTTTAAATTAAATTGCTTCTGACCACTGAAGATTAATCAAAAATACATTTAAGGAATTTGTAGTGAATAAAAATTGCGTATTGAAACCAAATTGTCAGAAATTTACAAATACTCATAATGATTAAAATAGTTACTTTAAAAGCGTGAAATGGGTCGTGTGACCTTCATATTTGCTACCTGCGCGCACGCCGTGCTGTCATTCTTTTGTGTTATGTTAGACAAAGAGGGTCTGAATCGGCTAGGTGCGAGAGAGAGGAAATAAATGTAAAACATCAGGTAAGCACTCATACTTTTAGTGCGTTTCTCGACTTGCTCGACTTCGCATGTGTTTATTTAGTTTCCGTTTGCAATTATCGTGATTTACTTTGAATCAGTGTTAAAACGACCACGTGGCTATTTTATTGGACTATTCGTTTTGCTTACTGATTTGGACTTGTTTTGTTTGGTGATATTTGCGACGATTTGGTTTGTTTTTGGACTAAACTGGACTTTTGTGTTTTTGTGTATCAAAATGCCACGTCAGTATACGGCACAAGAATATGCAAATATGCATTACATTTATGGAGAATGCAGAGGTAACGCAAATGCAGCTGCAGCGCTCTATAGGGAGAGATACCCTAATGCGCGCCACCCAGACTACCGCGTATTTATTCGTGTCCACGGTTGTTACTCCGAAGGAAGATTGCCTGGTAGTGGTGTCGGTGGTACAAGCAGTGGAAGAATCGCTCGTCTTGATGTAGAAGAAGCCGTGCTTGAGGAAGTCGAAAACGATCCTTCTACCTCTACACGAACAATAGCTCGACGCACAGGTATCGGAAAATCGACCGTGCACGATATTTTGAAAAAAAATAAATTCCACCCTTACCACGTTACACGCGTGCAAACTCTCCAACCAAGAGATTATGCAGCTAGATTGCGTTTTTGCCGACAAATGCTGGCAAAAATCGAAGAAGACCCGCAATTTTTTAATAAAATTCTGTGGAGCGACGAGTCAACATTCAAAAGAGATGGATACATGAATCTTCATAATTTACACGGTTGGGAATTAGAAAATCCCCATCTTATGCGTGAAGATAGATCCCAATACCAATTTAAAATCAATTATTGGACTGGAATATTAAGTGGAATAATAATCGGGCCATTTGAATTACCGGGGAATTTAACAGGGCAAAGTTATTTGGAGTTTCTTCAAAATGATCTCCCCAATTTATTAGAAGAAGTGCCCGAGGAGCTGAGGGAGTCATATTGGTTGCAAAATGACGGCTGTCCTGCGTATTATGCTGTATCTGTTCGTGCATTTTTAAATAACACGTACCCAGATAGATGGATCGGGCGGCTAGGGCCAATTTTGTGGCCTCCACGTTCACCGGACCTAAATCCATTGGATTTTTTTTATTGGGGCTGCCTTAAAGAGGAAGTATACTGTAAGCCTATAAGGTCTTTAGAAGAATTAAGAAGACGAGTCAGAGCAGCCGCATCAAAAATTAGTGAACGACGGTACACAAGACTGCTCCGTAGATCATTTATCCGTAGATGTAGGGCCTGCATAAGAGTGGGAGGCCGGCAGTTTGAACATTTATTATAAACGAATGATAATAAAGTGTTGTTTATGTTAAATGTTGTTTTTTATTAATCCCCAAAGTTCAGGTACAATTAAATTTAAAAAATGTTCCCATATTACAAATTTTGATATTTAGTAAAATTTTCTCCTTTTCTACATTAATCGCAATAATTCACTATTTATTGTAGATACATTTATGAATTGTACCATTATAAAATCTACTTGAAAGTGACATTATTTTAAAATTATTGGCCACTCATGTATTCATACATTTTTTTTATACCCAAGATGTTTAAACATAGTTTAAAAAATAAATTTTGCAAAGTTTTTCTAAAATTAATTAATCTGCTAATTTTTTAATAAAAAAGTGCAATAGCTAGTCATACTATTGACTGTTTATCTATTAGCATAGTTCGTGTATAATAATAAAATAACAACAAACCGATGGAATCCATTCATTTCTGATCGTAGTGTTCATAAAAGTAAAACAAGGTAAAAAAAATTAGACCTTTCTTTTAAAAAAATCATAACTTAGGTACTACTTATGATATATTTTGTTTCAATTTTTTTTCTGAACGGCCATAAGTTATACTATAAGACATTTCAAGGTTATCCATTCATTACCGGACACCCTGTATATTTCGTAAGGTTAGGATCATAGAAAGCTAAATAAAGAATTGAGATTTCTGTGAGGTAGACAAGTTTTATGAATATTTAACTTGATCGGAATGAACGTTAACGATTGGGTGTAGTTGTTGGTTAGTGACGTGTGGTTTGATAGATAGCGGTATTCTCAAAATGCAGGGAAATATTGATATTGAGACGAGGGCGACTATTATTGCGCTGTATAAAACTGGTCTTAATAGAACACAAATATCTGAAGAAACCGGACTGAATGTGAGTAATATACAGGGTGTCCCTGGAAGTATGGATCAAATCGAATAGGAGTGTAGGCAAGGTCATTTCCAAACTTTTTAACCCTGAGAATGTTGGTGCAATTTTTTACGGTTCAAAAGTTATGACCAATTTTTGTTTTTTTCAATCACTTCGCATAGTGCTCAATGAAAAAAATCATTAAAAAAAACTAGCAAAGCTATCAATTACTTTTTTTTTTTCAGAACTTTGTAGAAAAGTGGGCCTTTCCTGTGGTAATACTTTTACGCAGCTAGAAAACATACGTTCAATAAGAAAAAACATTTACAGCAAAGGCTTCGTTCTGGCAAAAATTTTACTCAATTTTCGAGCGATTTTCATGGGAAAAAGTTACACTAGCGAAAGTTGACCACGTATTACAAAAACTGGTCCAAGTCATAGAGATTCTTTGGAGGTATGAATCACTGGAATATTCTTAATAGTTTAAAAGTTAGAGAATTTTATTAACAAGGAGGTCGTATTTTTTAAATTTTCTAACTACGTGGCAAAATAAAATAAAAAAATGAAATTAATATGTAATTAATTCCTTCCTCTTACTCTCGAACACAACTGGCATCGCCGAATGAAATTTGGTATTATTCGTCTAAATGCACGGGAATTATTTTTTATGTATAAGGTTGCAGATGTGATTTTCTGACGGAGTTGTTCCTCGGTTCCGCTCTCTGTCTCGTACACCATCTCTTTGTAATAACCCCATAGAAAGAAATCTATGGGGTCAGGTCACGGGAACGTGCTGGCCATCGAATGGGCCCCCCTCTTCTGATCAAACGACTAGGGAAAGTTAAGTCTAGATGGTCTCTTACGACTCTTGCGTAATGTGGGGGAGCGCCGTCTTGCTGCAACCACATGTCTCGACGGGTTTCAAGTGATACTTCCCCAAGTAAACCATTTAGGTGATTCTGTAGAAATCTCAAGCATGAGGAGCCATCGAGTCTAGCAGGTAACTCATTAGGACCTATTAGCTGTACTTCTACTACTCCAGCCCACATGTTTACTCCGAACTGATGCTGGAAATGGTCACTTCGTACAACGTGTGGGTTAATGCGCGCATAATAATGCAGATTATGCATGTTAAATACCCCACCCTTCGGAAACTTGTTTCATCGCTCCATAAAATTTTCTTTAAAAAGGGCTTGCACACGTTGAACGACAAAAGGGATGAATTATGTGTCGTCTAACAGTACGATGTACCACAGATCTCGGAATCCCTGACATTCTTGACATGCGACGAATACTTGTCACTGGATTTTCATCTGAAGCACCACATCTTCGACTCCAAGATCTGGAGCTCTACGTCGACCTTCCCTAGCTCCTGGATTTCTAGCATCTGCGTAAGCGGAGTGTACACGTTGGAATACTCGGTAATCCGGATAGCGGTCCCGATTAGGATATCGCTCTCGATACACTCTTGCAGCTTGGCGTGCATTTCCATCACAAAATCCGTAAATGAAATGCATATCTGCATATTCATGGCTGTTGTACGTAGCCATACTCAAGTCAAACAGTGTCCAAATCACAGGCAAACACAAAGTCCAAGTTACACAGTCCAAATAACGTTAAAGAATAATTATTGATGAACACCGAATTAAGTACGTGCGCAGTCACAAGCTGGTAGCGAGTTACAAAAACATCTACCTGAGTGCGAACGTGCGCCGGCGCTGGTTCTTTTGTTTCCCTTCCCCCGCACATTCCTAGCACCTCGTTGGAATGCAATGCCCCTCGCACTTCCTCTTTCACCTCGCCGCGCTCGCCCCGTCGCCATACATATTGTACCAGAGCGCCGATATGACGTCATCGCAGTGCTGCCATTTTAGCGTTTTCGGCGCTAGATCTAGCGCTTTTTTAATGAGCCTAATGCGCAACTAAAAATTTTAGCGCCTAGCGCATAATTTAGCGAGTTTTGTTTTCTAAGATGGCAACAATCAGAGAGTGTTTTAGCGACATATTTTAAGGGTGATGCGCAGAGGTAGCCCGCGAAATTCAAATATTCTTACGTTTTTTGCAATTTACAAGTCAGTGTCAGGTTTTCTCTTTATCAAAATATGATTCGCGACCATAAGAAATATGTATTTACCGAATTATAATGTTTAGAATAATAACTAATACATCTCTGTACGTTAGAATTGGTCAATAGAATGACTTTTTCATGAAATCGTGACATTTGAGACAAAAATCAAAACTAAAAAAAAGTTTTGCGTGTTCAGCTCTTTTTGGATACGCCGATTTTGTAAAATCTAGCGCTTTTTGAATCTCTGTAGGAGCTGAATGGGTACTTTGATCTGGCAGCACTGCGTCATCGACAGCAGGTGCACGGTTTTTTCCGGGTTGTAGCTAGGGCAAATAACATGACTCATGAGATAACAAAAAGTTTACCGAAATTATTTTTATTTTTTATTTAAACCTAAACCACATCAAACAGTAGTGTTCAGATGGGTAACAAATGCCTAGGGACTGAAATTAAATCGTTAGTTAAGCTGAAAAAAATGAAAATTTGAAACATAGAAAATTGTAAAAATACGACCTCCTTGTTAATAAAAATCTCTAACTTTTAAGCTATTAAGAATATTCCAGTGATTTATGCCTCCGAAGAATCTCTATGACTTGGACCAGTTTTTGTAATACGTGGTGAACTTTCGCTAGTGTAACTTTTTCCCATAAAAACCGCTCGAAAATTGAGTAAAACTTCTGCCAGACCGAATACTTTGCAGTAACTGTTTTTTATTATTGAACACATGTTTTCTAGATGCGTATAAGTATTACCAAAAGAAAGGCCCACTTTTCTACAACGTTTTGAAAAAAAAAGTAATTGATAGCTTTGCTAGTTTTTTTTAATGATTTTTTTCATTGAGCAATATGCGAAGTGATTGAAAAAAACAAAAATTGGTCAGAACTTTTGAACCGTAAAAAATTGCACCAACATTCTCAGGATTAAAAAGTTTGGAAATGACCTTGCCTACACTCCTATTCGATTTGATCCATACTTCCAGGGACACCCTGTATTTATCAATTGTAACGATTATTGAAGTCAAAAGAAGCTAAAACAATAAATTCTATGACCAAAATCAAAAACTCCCAAGTTCTCGATTTACGTTTGTAAAATGCTAACACGCTCTTAAACTTATTTGTTTATACACAATATTATTTAGTGACATATGGATTAATTCTTCCTATTGTTTTTTAAATCCATCATGAGCCCTAAAAGATAAATAATTAGTGTTTATTATTGATTTATAAACTCAGAGTTTTAATATTATATTGTTATAATAAATTAATATTATTATATTATATAACTAGCTTCTACCCGCGGCTTCGCCCACGTGTCCTTCCCCATGGTTCAAAGTATCCCCATGCCAAATTTCATCAAAATTGGTTTATTATTATATAAAAGAAAAGGTATGGAAAATTGAATCACTTCAGTTTGTTATAGATGCCTAATCACTTTTTTTTGTTTTAGAGGAATACTGTAAGTTTCTGGATCAAAAGATATGAGGAAGAGGGTAAGGGTAGCCTTGCTAGTCGACAACGAAGTGGAAGGCCGTCGCTTAGTCTCAAACTTAAACTTAGCTCAAACAAATGGATTCACACCAACTAAACACTTTGCGGAATTATTCGACACCTTATTGCAAACTGTTCGCCGTGCCCTCCGCGCTGAAGGCTTGCATCACAGAAGACCAGCTAAAAAGCCCTACTTGACAGAAAGACATAAACAAGAACGATTACGTTTCGCACGGGATTATTCAGATTTTGATTGGAATACTTACTACCATATTTTCAGATGAAAAAACATTTAAATCTAGTCAAAAGGGTAGGGCTTCATTTATGGCGCAAGTGTGATAAAAACGTGATCCCTAACACCGACTCAGGTCGAATTACGATTAATAAGTGGGGATGGATGAGTGCAGCAAGGCCAGGAGAACTGGCTTTTATTCCTTCACGCGCCAACAGTTCTACTTATGTGGAAGTATTAGACAATGTCATGCTACCTATGTGCGCAACATTTACCAATTGAGTTGACACAATTAACATTTGTCCAGGACCATTGTCCTATTCACAGGGCGAGCATTGTGCGTGAGTGGTTTCACAATCACCTGGAGATAGTTGTTGTATGTACCCTGGCCAGCGCGATCACCCGACCTCAACCCCATATAAAATCTATGGGGTTTGATGGTGCAAAGATGGGAGTCACGGATGAGAGGTGTTTACAAGAATTAAAAACCAATTTTCAATTTATGAGGAACTGAATGTGGTAATATTGTAGGGTCCATGCGCAAACGTCTACTTGACTGCATTGAAAATAATGGGGGTTATACAAAATATTAATCTAGATGTTTTGGTTTTAATAATTATACTTTAGTAATATTAACATATCCGTAGGTAATCATAATGATCTTAAATTGAGGTTTAGTTTCAATCTTCTTTTCGTCAAGAAAACGAACAGTTAAGCTATAACCTCAATATTACATTCATTGTGACGTTGCAAAATAAAACATGCACAAAGTTTTAGGCGCAGCCGGCTTAGCACGAGAACCGTAGAGAAGTGTCTTGTCGACAGAAGAGTAGACAAAAATGACGTTACCGTGTAGACAGTACGACGGCAAGAAAGTAGAAAGAGTCAACTGCACGTTTACGAAATTCACTTTTTACATAACTCGACTCAGAATTCTTTGTTTTTTCGTAGGACTTTTTTTTCTGTTTAATTCTCAATTTTTACAAATATTAAGTCAAGCATATAAATACAACTGCGAAGGCGATGCTATTCTCAACGTGTTTATATTATATATGGAATTTTTCACTTTTTGTATGGAAAATATGAAAAATTATTACCTACATGTAGAGCTAACATGTAGAGCTTTATGGGTTTACGAGCTTTGCAAAGGGAGGCAAAAATTCATTATTTTTGCGATAGGACACACCGTTTTCGAGATATAAGCAAAAGTAGAGAAAAAAGAAATGATTTTGTAGATATATACTTTGCGGCCGTCGAGTAGAAAGTTTTCTACTGTCTTTAGCATGGCGATTACAAAATCAAATTCGATGGACCCTATTAACAATGTGGGATATACATTTTTACCAATATTCACTTTTTTACATAAATCGGATTCCAATAAAAATATTTTTTTCATTGTCAAAACAAACTTTGAACATGTTCATGGCAGTTCAAAGTTGCTTTGACGATAAAAAAATATCTTTATGATATTAACAATGTCAGTTCTACAAAAAGACCACTGTTCAGTAGGGACTGAACAGCAGTCTTTTTGCAGAACCGACATTGACCATCGAATTGTCTTCACTACCCTAGACAACTATCTTCCGAAATAGTCTACACAAAAAAAAAAAAAAATTGAATCGACTTCAAAAAGAAACGAACTCAAAATTATGAAATAGGTAACTTTAATTTCGGAAGTCAGTGTCTTGAGATCTGTATTTTAGTTTTTAACCACCGACTTCCAAAATTAAAGTTATTTCATAATTTTGAGTTCGTTTCTCTTTGAAGTCGATTTTTATTTCGTAATTTTCGAAAAAATTGTATTTGAAAATTGCCACGAAAATCACCAAAGAATGCCTTACTTTGAAAATTGCCACGAAAATCACCAAAGAATGCCTTACTCGAAGAAGCACCCAAGAACAGCCACTATGACGCGTATTCTAAATGCAACAGAAATATACATAAGGCACCGTCCTATTGCCAGCATTTCCATAGAGATGCGCGTCGATAGCGATTGCAGAAATAGAATCGCTCCGAAGCGAATGCCATTTGGCTAGGCCTACGGGATTGAATATTAATTGAGATGCCAAAATCTGTGATCACCAAACTGAAATGAAATGATGCTGATTACACGTCATATATTATTAAAAAAAATATGCTAGATGGAGTCGACATTTTCTATCTGATTACTCCTGAGCACAGACTACACCCCTGAGAAGAAATGGCGAAACCAACTCAGGGGTCAAAGTCTTCCCGCATTGTCGAGGCGGGGGCATTGGTATATCTAGCACTATTTTCCAGGGGGGAGCTTGGCCTACTGAGATGCGATGGCCGAATGTACAGTCAGTGAGCACGATTAGCACCATAATTTATAAATAGCTTCACACTTCTATGTACAGCAACAAGATACCTTCTTCCTGTAACGTAACGTCATGTTTGAATAATGAACTGTGAACAGCCACACTTTATCAAAAGTAGGTATTACAGCCACACACACAACTGGCCATAAGGTATAAGTAGTATATGATGCTGAGCGGATGCACTAAAAGAAATTCTAACTTCTATATAATATTTCGAACATCAATGTTCGGAACATGAACGTGTTTATTTTGATTGATTATTACCAGAGTAGTATTAGATAATAATGTCGTAGGTTTGGAACCCAGTTCTAAAGATAATAAAATCCTAAACATCATCAGTGCCGGTTTCAGCACTACCGGTGCTCTGGGCGAGATTTCTGCAGCAGATTTCTATATCTACTCAAGAAGAGAAGAAGAGCTAACGTGTTTAGTCTTTGTTCCTGTGCACTGATATATTACTAGATATATCAGTGCTAGATTACCTATGCAGTGATAGATTACCTAGTTTAATAAGAGGTCTTTGTCAACTTATGCAGAATAGGGTGAACACATGATGCAAGGCCGAACGTAGCAAGCTCGAAAAATTTTAGACCCCTACTCGGATATGTTGAATTTTTCTTTTGAACGTTAGGGAATTATTAGGAAAACGCAGAATACAAGAGCGAGTCGAAATAGCCGTAATTTTTTTCGGCTTGTGCAGAAAGTTGGAGAAATAAGAGAATTTAGGGTGCGAGAGCGAGCTCGTAAGCTCGCTATTATTTGTTCCCTACGTTTATATTTTGCATTACGTACGGGGTATTCTAATATTTCTAATGGCTTTAGGAGTTAACTCAAAACTCAATGTAGTGAGAAGGGAAACCAGACATGAACGGGCGCCTAAGGCGTCCCTTCATGTCTAGCGTTCAGTGTTAATAATTTACTCCTTAATGAAAAAAAAACCAAATTCATTAAGTTTACACTACCTCACGTTAGGCAGGTGAAAACTAACGTGTTGATAAAGGGCGAAGAGTTGAATCCTGAAGATAGCACAGTATTCTTGGGCTTAACTTTGGATGCTAAGCTTCAGTGGGGCCCACATATAGATAAATTGTCAAAAAAGCTAAGCTCCGCAGCATACGCTGTTAGGAAAATTCGTAATTTAACCAACATAGAGACAGCCCGTTTAGTGTACTTTAGCTATTTTCATAGTATAATGTCGTACGGTATTCTGTTGTGGGGAAATGCAGCCGACATTCAGACTATCTTTGTTTTGCAGAAAAGAGCTGTTCGATGCATTTATAAATTAAGTCCGAGACAATCTCTCAGAGAGAAATTTAAGGAGATTAATATACTGACTTTGCCTTCTCAGTACATTTTTGAAAATCTTTTATATGCCCATAAAAACATTAAATTGTTTAAAAAATACAGTGATATCCACAATATAAATACTAGGAACAAACACAAATTTGTTGTACCTCCAACAAGGCTCAAGAAAATAGGTGGGTCATTCAGGTGTCAATGTATACGCTTTTATAATAAACTTCCAAGCCACGTTCAAGATCTGAGTCTTAATAAATTCAAATCATTCATTAAACGCAAGTTGTGTCAGAAAGCTTTTTATACCGTTAAAGATTATATTGAGGACAAAAAGGCTTGGGATTGAACTGCTCCAATTTTATTTTATATTATTTTTATTTTTGCATACTGAATGTTGACATTAATATTTACTTTGTAAGTATTATATTATTTTACTTTATTGTGAATGTGAAGACTATGTAGGTCATTGCTTTTTTTTTTTTTTGTTTGTTTTATTTTTTCTCTCAGTTATTTTTAATCATGGTCTGGCAGTTTGAGTAATCTATGCGGCCTACCCCAATGTCCTTTCTTTGGTATTGTTCGTCGAATCGTTGAGCTCCTTAAGTTCTGAGTTGAGCTGCGCGATTACTGACAAATGCGTGCACTGACTGGACAGGTCCTCTCAATCTGTGTGGTTCTTTCCTCAAAAGACCATTTCAGACACCAATCTACATGGTCTTCACATGAAGTGACCAAGATTATGTCTGGACTTTATAAGAGACTGTGACCTCTGAGTTTGTTTCGGCCTTTCTTCTCAGAGTAGTCAGATAGGAAACGCCGACCTCATCTAGTTTAAAAAAAAAATATTGACTTGTAAAAGTGTTTGTACAAACCTACTTACAGAAATCATCAAAACATCATCATTTATCATCAAACATCATCAAACAAAAATCATTTATCATTTATCATTTAGCGCACTTGGGCGATCGCCCAACCGCGCCCTGCCCTAACGCCGCTACTGGTAAACATAATGACTCTGTGACTACTCCGTGCGTGCATCGAAACTGTACTCTAGCTTAGTACTTACGTGCGTATTTCATTATTTTTGTGACCTCAAAAGTAATGTAATGGAATGTATTATACGCATAGAGCAACACGGGCCCCAGTTGGCCGTGTTGCTCTATGATTATACGTATACAGGGTTATTGGTGAAACACCAATAACCTCTTGAGGGGTCATTGTACTCATCAATATGATTTTGACGAATTATGCGAACATAAATGTGCTGAACAGCAGATTTTGCGATTTCAGGTTTGGTCTCATAGTAAAAGTTGTTCTTAATGATGAGTACAATGACCCCTTAAGAGGTTGTTGGTGTTTTACCGAGTAATCCTGTATAGTAAGTTAGTCGATTTCTCGGTTGTAGATTACTTATTTCATTGAAATTGTTTTTATGTGAAGTTATTTAAGTGTCCAGCCTTTTTCGAATCGGTAACCGAACATCCTGGGGGGCCCAAACTAGTCAATGCTCCCCGGAAGCCAACAGTAATATAATGCAATAAGTCCGTATCAAAAAAAAAAAAAACAGTGTCAGCCAGTGACAGCTGCAAATAAACAAAGTTACAATTTGGCGGTTTGGTAGACTTTCACAGAGTACATTTATATATACAGGGAAATTAACAATACAATATTTACTAAAATAGGTTTATTAAGCGTTAAGAGATATTTTATTATCACTGACCTGGCATGTTTTTCGTTGGTACAGCTTCTTTGGTAAGTCGATTATTCCGGCACCAATACTTTTCTTCGAAGTGTTCATGACATACACGACGGTATTTGAAAATATGGTTATTTTCAAGTTGCAAAATGTCACCACCAATAGAATAGACCCATGTATTAAATAGCTCCTTATTCTTAGCTGGATTTGGGAATTTATGCAAATTCACCTCAGTTTCTGAAAAAATAGCATAAGTGATTACTTACTAGGTATTTACGTTTCGCCTTTACTATTTAGTGAAGCGATACCTACAAATAATTCCCTCGTGGCGTGCTGTGCCTGTCTTATTAAAGACTGAAAGATGATACTGGCTCAGCAGCCACTTATGCAGTTATGGATAACACACTTACCTAAGCTATTCACACATCTGGGGACGCAACACTTTCTATTAGACATGATAAACGATAAATTACAAACAGCACAAAACGGTTCGTCAGTCCTATCTCAATACCTAGATTTTTATCAACGCAAGCACAAAATCGACACAGCTGGAGAAGCAGAGGCTCAACTCAACGGACTTGGGCGGAAAAAGCACTTTTAGAGGACAAAAATCTGGAAAAACATATGAAATATGAAACAAACAAAACACCACACCGTAATAAAACCGTTTGCCATGTTTGTTTATTTGACATTTACAGTGTTGCAAGCTACTGAAGCTAGCATTTATAAATTAATTAATTTTCAAGAATCAAATTCAAATATTCTTTATTGTGGTACATAGGTAAGCAATAAGTTGTTACATGTTTCCGAAATTGTACACAGCTATGACCCGCCATAATGGCATACAATAATTTTAAAGTAGGTAACATTTTAACAGCATAATCAAATAGAAAATTAAAATAATAACAATTTAAATATGCAGCACTTTAGAATTAACGAATATTTTTACATGTCAAGGCAACAATTAAAATAACGAGACATAAATTATAAATTCAGTTAGAATTAAATAATACAAATTAAGAAATATACACATTTTACTTATCAGGGGAACAATTAAAATTAAATAACATCATCGAGATAATCTTTTAAAGTATTACATTTGTCTAACAGCAATTGAAATAATTTCTTTTTATAATTATGCAAATCTAAATCTCTAATTGTCTTTGGCAATTTATTATATATGTCAGGTATTAGATAAAAAACTTTTGTGGAAAAGAGCAGTTTTGTGGGGTTCAGGTGTCATTTTGTCTTTATGTCTGGCTCTATTACTAAATTTGAAACGATGCATATTTAATTTTGCGAAAATGGCACATGGCATGGCACAATGGCAAATGGCATAAACATACAGGGAAGTGGTAGTATTTTTAGTTTCTTAAAATGTGGAACACAGGAGTCCGTTGAATCAATGTTTATGATTGATCGGATACTCCGCTTTTGCGCCTTAAAAGCTAGGTTTTTGTTGGTTGAATTGCCCCAGAACATAAGACCGTACCTTAAAATGGAAGAGACATAACCATAAAATCATAAAAATAATTATCGTTACTTTTCTTTGTAATTTTTTTCGACATGTTGAAGCTGAATATGATGGTGAAAATCATGAAAATCGAGTATGTTAGCACTCTGTAACAGCCACAGACTACATACAAGACACTACGTCAGCAATCACGCCATCTTACATACCTTAGTAGACCTATTTACACAACATCATCATATCGGAAATACCGCCATCTCGGTAGAGGTTTTTTAACTACCTTTCAATATAATGGCACCAAATTGGAATGTCAGTTAAATCGTTCGATTGGCAAGACTTTTGGTGTCCAACTTAATTTTGTATACTTAAAAAAGTACAATTACTCGTTTGGCAGTACTAAGATTGTCAACCCTGTAGACTTTCCAAAGACTACAATATAATATAGGGGTATAGACAGGCAACTCTCCCTTTTCCTGAATGATAGCACGAAGCGCCATCCAGTTGTCAGCTAACCAAAACTATTATCTATATATAGGTACGTAGCTAGCTATACTTTGGTACTTTTTAATATTTGAATTTTACCCAAGAGTAAAAATTATTGTTTTTAATGCTTTTGTAATAATTATGTAATGCATTCTTAACATAATTATTACAAAAGCATTTAAAACAATAATTTAAACGCTTAGGTAAAACTCCCAGATGTCCATGAATGAAATAACAGAATCTGAAAAAGACAGATTGTTCTTTTGACAGATTTATTTTTGCGATTAAAATTAAACATTCACAGATTTATTAGTTTGGGTTATTCTCTTCCTCCCTTTATTTCTGGAGTAGTGTATGTATGCTTTTTCCTTCATGGGGTCATTTTTATCCCAAAAGGTTATTTTACCAGTAATTACACCGTTGATTTCTTTGCACAAATTATTAATAAAAAAAATTGGTTGATTTATTAATTAGAAAATTCGTTAATTCATTTTTATGTGTTGCACATGAGATAAAATTTAAATTTAAATTGATAGTTATGATTAACTTAATGTATCCACCTATATTAGTTTTATTACAATTTTCTTTTAGTATTTCTGCGCAAATGTGTTCCACTTGGACAAAGAAATCAAACAGTGCCCTAGTAGGGTAGCACAACCACTTTTTATTTCCATATTCTTTCATTTTTATGTATTTATGAAAATCTAATATATTTTCTTCTTCTAAATCATGCCTGCAAGTGGCACAGTTCTTGTACACATTTTTTTTTGCAAGTTGTGCCATCCAACCACTGCAATAACCAATTGCTGCGCATTTTTCCATATCCACTGGAGTTTTACTTCTTAATAACGCTTCTGCATTTAGAAGTTTCATACACATGTGAGCACAGTCTATTTCATTTTCACATTCAGTTGGTGTCTTGCTGTCTCCAAGATTTACTAAAAGAGATTTTAGCGATTTGAGACAAACACTGTCATCTTTTTCACAGTTCGATCCAACTGAATGTGAAGATGTTACATTGTTAATTAGGAGTGTCTTAAAAGCTCCTTCAAATGCAGACGCCGTGGGCATTATATTGCTATGGCCATGAGCTCGAATTGCCCCAAAAAAGTTCTCCAGTGGATCCTGGTTGAAATTACGCAGTAATAAGGATATTGCAAATTCTAATAATATTGCAAACTCCAAAGTGTACCTTATTTTCATTGAAATTAAGATCATGTGTGTTTTTGACACACAAAAAGGAAAAATGGTTCTGAAAAGACCATCACCAGCAGGTGGTGTGTCCCTTTCTTACCTCTATTTTAACTAGAGTAACCATAAATTTACTAAATTAAAGCCCGACAAATCTAAGAGGTACCGCGTTTAACAGTTCTACACGAAGTACATTTTAATTTTAATTTGTTGTTTTAAAATTGTATGTTTTAATAAAATAAAAATAGCTTAGTAATTCAATGGTTTTACGGATAAGATAATAGAAATAGTGTGAGTTACGCCTATACAAAGCTATTTTCTTAGATTTGTTGTGATATAAATGTTATTATTTTTGTCATTGCAGCATTTTATTTTAATTGATCCTGTAGATTTTATATCATGAAGAATGTCCCGAAGTACGAACTAGTCTATGGACACACTAGCAGAACGAGACAAAATGACTTTATGTAACCTTCCTTCTCGGCCCACTTTTTAGGTAGTCGTAGTCAATCCAGATTGTATACAAGGTCCTTGCTTGAGACATATTGCCATTTTAAAAGTGTCTATCTTTGTCAATTTGACAAAGATTTTATATTTTTTGATAAATTTACTGACAGACTAATAAGATTTTTTCAGTCAAATAGCCTATAGTTTTGAGTTTAGCTTTATTTATGAAAGATAAGATACAAACCTGTCATTTGACCTTCTGATGAAGTCTTCTGAATATCAGACATTGAACATAGGGCAGACATCGTATCAGGTTTGGTAAACAGTTGAACTGCAAATGAAACATTTAGAACAATATTAGCAATACATATTAGTAACAATATAGCAATATTCAAATATTATATGCTATTTATTTTTGTGTTAGCAACTATATTCTTTTAATTATTTTCTGACTGAAGTAAATATAATTTTAAATTTTCTACTTTTAGCTCACTTCATGTGTAGGTAAGATACATACCTCTCATAGGAATTTCACAAGGAATCCTTTGATAGCCAGATGTTGAAGCCAGATCAGGCAGGGTTGCCGATTCTGTATGTAGTTGTTCTGAAAATAGTTTTTATAAATAATGAGAATTTGTTGTTTATGTTTCAAGATAATTTTTCTAGTTGATTTAAAATATTACCGGGCAAATACAGTACAGGAACAGCTAATTTGCACAATCTGTTTCTTGGATACTTATGGATTTCTTCAAAATGTTTATGACAAACACGTCTGTTACTATAAACATCCAAATTATCCATAGTAGCTACAGTGCCTCCAATTTTCGAAACCCAGGAATTGAATTTCTCTGCATTCACATTTGGATTTGGAAAGCGGTGTAGAGGTATACCTGAAAACAAACAGCATAATTATGTATAAGCTTAGTATCTTCTTCTTAATGTAAAAATCAATTGCTGTTCATTAGTCTTGCTAAAACTCGAGAACGGCTGGACGGATTTGGCTAATTTTGGTTTTGCTTTATTTGTGAAAATCCGTGGAAGGTTTTAAAGGTAAAAAAAAATATGTATTCTGTGGCAGTATGAAGTTTGCCGGGCTAGCTAGTATTAAATAAATTAATAGCAAACATGTTTATAATCATTGTTTATATCTGGATAGGGATAAGAATGTAAGAAACATAGTGGAGATAGGAAAACTAGGGCACAACAGTAATTAAGTACATACCATCCTTGATAGTCACTGAACATCCAGGTACACAACAAGAGTTTTGTGACATGATGAAAGTTCACTCAATGTTCGGTTCACTGCAGTTCACTATTCGCAATTATGGGTCTAAACTCTAACGAGCGCCTATGCTCAATAGTAAACAAAACAGAAACTTTACAAGTTTATTCCGAAACCGGTACGGAGGAGAACTCAACGTGGACGTACGAAACGGAGGATGATAGTAACGCGGCACAGCAACACGGAGGGGCAGAGGCTCAACTCAACGTGGGTAACAGATGCACTCGCGAAACAATCAAAAAGTACCTAATTGCAAAAGCCAAAATCTGAACGAGAAACGCGAAAACCGGCACTCATACGCAGACAGACATTTGCAATTACAGTATTGCCATTGCAACAATGATAAATTCCCATTATGTCAACTCTTAAAAAAAAAACGATTACAGAACCAATAAACAGGTCCATAAATACTCGGCTTTCATTCATTGTTTTTTTTTTTCAACATGTATTATTTAATATTTTCAGAGAATCATTTTATTTAAATGAATGTGTTTCGCACTGTTTCCCGGCCTCATTAATATATATTTTTATATTGCAACACAATATTTTTTGTTCGACTAGCTGGAAGATAGATGGCGCTGAATTAAAAAAATAAAACCAACATTTTCTATGTTCCTAGTCACAGATAACTATATATTAGTCAGAGAAATATTTTTTATAAAATTATTTTTTCCATATAATAACAAAACTCACCATTATTTCTAAATTCAGTAGTAAAATCAGTAGGATTTTGTAAGACAGTTGGTTGCTTAGCGTAGCTATGATCGCTCAAATCATTATCAGCTGAAAAACAAAAAGGAATTTAATTACAACGAGAAGTCTTAGTATGCAATATCAGTTGTCATCCGAGATAGGATTAAACGTAGTGTGAATATGAACTTGCAACAAAATTTTGCTATTAACATAAATTTCTAAATTATCCTATGGAGCAGGACCAGCATGTTTCCAGATATTCTCATTCTTGATTTAAGTTCAATCTTGAACAAAATCCTCAAGTTTAAATGTGCCTGCTAACAGAGACTACTTTATAAATTGTTTTTCAATAAAGTACTTAATAACGCCTTATTAATGCCTGTGGTTCACCATTTATGGATTTAAATGCATGCTGTCTCAACTACCATAAAGTATTTTTTGGGAAATAATCAGTCTTCCTGAGAAATAAAGTATTACATGGAAGAATCTACTTACCTATCGACCTCAAAGGTACACCGTGAAGCATTTCCTTTGAAGTAAACAAGCAGGGATAACCTTGCGCAAGCCGGTTACCCGTACAATCGAACTGATGTCTATCGAAATGTTTCTGACACACATATCGGTTTAACAATTGTTCCTTCGACAGACCACTAAGCATAACATTTACAGGAATCAGAAAAGACAACCACAATTCCCGTAATTTATCGTCTCTTGGGAAATTAAAAAGACGATGAGTTTTGTTGTTGGCATTGCAACCAACAACACAACACTTCTGCAACTTTGGCATGGTGTAGCGTTCTGAGATAAACAGAATGGCAATCTGTAGCAGTAAGGAGGCAGTTGGACTATTCTGGTGGATCTCAACTCAAGGCAAAAACCGAGGAGAAAGCAAAACAATCCGGCGCACTACGACTCACAACACAGATTGACGCACAGAGCACTATATAATACGGGTATAGAGTGCTATCTCACGGTATTTTTATGCCAACCTGTCGCGAGTAGCGCCATCTGGAAATCTTGTTCCTAACTAACCATACTGTACATACCTATACTATAGCCTTCATTTTCATTTGGTTGCTTTTGCAAATATTTCCCAGTTATAGATTGATTTATGTAAAACCATGTTTGGCAGTGTGAAATTAATCTTACAGTAGTTTTAAAATAAAAACAGCTCCACATGAATTTTAACCAATCTATAACTATGGAAAATATGCATGAGGTATAATGATTCGCATAAGGTACTTACTTGATATATGCAGGTGAGGAATAGCTGTAGCATTTAAGCGACTATTGCGATTTTTATATTTTTCTGCAAAATGCCTGTCACAGACTTTCCTGTTTGCATATATTTGCATATCGGTCAGTCCACTGACTGAGGCACCAGCTAAACCAACCCATATCCGGAAGCGCTCTTGGAAGACTCGAGGGTTCGGAAAGCTGTGGACTGTGACACCTGCAAATAATTTAGTTTTTATAATTAACCAAACCACCAATACTATGTATTTTATCAGAATCATGCCACATAATAATACAATGTGATTTGTCTAAGAATACACATAACCTAGTGCTATATTGAGACTTTTCAGAAAAACAGCACCTCGTTTACTCATTTTGGACCTAAGTCACTGAGATATATAAAAAAACAGATAACAACAAATTAAACAAAGAAACGGATTACAACAAATTAAACAAAGAAACGGATTACAGCAATTTTTCTTTTGCAAGCTTTGTATCTCAAATTTTTGTTGACAGATCACGGTCATTGACGTTCATATGCTTAGTTGAATTGCATTGTAAGTGAATTTATGTTAGTAAAATAGTAACTCTTTCTCATTAAGGTGCCTGCGGCTTCTCTAAAATTTAGTTTCAAGTCTAAATGATCTTATAGATACTCGTTACATTCCGAGCACAACTTTTTGAAGAGCCCATACCGCAGGCATCATCTCTAGGGTTAGCATATCCAGAGAGATATAATCGTATTCTATTAATATATAATATAATATCCTGGGACATTTTTCACACACGGTCATCTGATCCCAAACTAAGCAGAGCTTGTACTATGGAAACCAGGTAACTGATATACTACATACACTACTTTTTTTTTTGTAAATACATACTTATATAGATAATTAGACCCAGACTCAGGACAAACAGACATGTTCATGCACACAAATGTTTGTCCTGGATGGGAATCGAACCCACAATCGAATATTAAATGAGCAATATTTATATTTAAATATGTAGGTACTTATCAATACATTCTCAGCTACCAATTTTGAGTCAATATACTGAAGAGGGGTATTGAGGGGGAGACGAGAAGTCTTACCTATAGTGTCGCATCCAAATACACATCGTCTCGTAGAAGGCATAGTAAAAACACTTAACTAATAGCGTCCAAATATCGCAAACAGACACCGATTCAGTCGGCCTTAGCCCCGCGGATACACTCAACGCAAGGACGGACTGATGAATCTGATGATGGTCTCTTCAAGCTTTTACGGAGGAGCAGAGCTTCAATTCAACGTATTAGCAGCAAAGAAAACAGTTTATCAATACAAAAACAACTGCGCACACGATATTTGCACAATGCACAACATATCGGCCATATTGTTTCAGAGAACATTACCACAGAATACAAACCAACGATTTTGACATTTGTGATTTTTTTATAGCAGACGATAAAATAAACCAAAATAATATATTTGCCCTTAATTTAAGTCTTTAAAATTAAACTATAATAATGAAAATATATTAGAAATTAAAATAGTCATTTTCAACAATTATAAAGTCTAAGTCGTTCTGTAGAGACATCTAGTACGTCTTATGTGAATTATTTGACTTAAGTTTAAGGAACAAGATTAATAGATAGCGCATCTAAAAAATAGCTGTGAACGTGAAGCTAAGTTTACCCCCCCTGCCTGCATATGATGGTTGATAGTGTTCTGTGGTGGTTGCCTACTTGCGTATTTGTGTTTTCATAAAAATAAACTGAATTATTACATTACAGACGTTGAGTTGAGCATCCCGTTCCTCCGTTATAGTGTTTACCGTGACACAGGGACTCCAAAATAAGTGCTGTGCATTGTGTTTATACAGAGACTCAATTTTTCTTCCACCATGAAAGAAAATGATAGGAAATGTTACAAGTGTGGATGTTCCCCTGCTCAGGATCCTAACATCACCTTGCATCGTTTTCCTAAACCCGGGAGAACAAATAGCTTAAGGTACGTATGCTAAAATGATTATAAAAACTGTTCCAATTTTTTTTAAGTTTGAATCACTGAAACAGTTAACAAACACCGGCCAAGTGCGTGTTGGACTACGAAGTATGAAGGGTTCCGTAATTAACAAACTTAACATTGTAGTTGAAAAACATGTCCTATCATACAGTCCAACTGGAAATGTAAGTTTGTATGCACAATATTGAGAGATTTACCATGTTATCTTAAGACTATAGACTTCGTAAGTTTTCCTGTAATCTATAGGTACAGAACTATTTTCTGTAGGTATTTTTTTTTTTCAAAATTTTAGACTCGGTAGTTTTGGAGATAATTAATTGTCAATTTTCATCCATTTTCTTAAATAACTAAAACAATTTATTTTAAAATTATAAAAAAAATATATATTTGAGTCTCTCACATTAAGCCCTTTCATTTGATATGTCACACAGTACAGTTTGCAAAACTTTTGTTATTTTATTTGCTTATTTGTATATATTAATAAGAATATATTCAAATTTAATTTATTTGTCACAGAAATTCATATGTCTAGCAAATTTTAACTTGATCGGTCCATTAGACTCGGATCAAATTGTCTGTGACAAACGGACAGACAGACAGACAGGCTGACACACAAGTGATCCTATAAGGGTTCCGTTTTTTCCTTTTCAGGTATGGAACCCTAAAAATAGGTATTGAAAAATAATTTTGGTTCACCTTGGTTACCAGCTGTGCCAGGTTACTGACATTCATTCTTCACTATTTCTCGTTATTCTTATCTGGGTATTTTAAATCACCAACCATTTCCATCTCTGTTCTCCACTTGTTCTATCTGTAGCCATGTAAGTCATTGATATAAAAAAATCCATGGCACACATTCAGCATAGGACAAACATTGTTATGTGCAAATAATGTCAAAAGCGCACCATTGCAGAACAGCACTAGCATAGAAATGCCATGGCCATGGCCAGGTGAGAAACTTGTACCTTACCACAGTATAAATATATACCAGTATTGTGACTCGGCCCCTGGCCATGAAATAATTATCTACAGCCGCACAGTATGTAAACACGTGATAGGGCCTACAGTATTTTAATTTTATCCTACCTACCACCATCACCTGCTTGAGTTTTATTTCTACTTTTATGATTGTAAATATTATATTTTTTAGTTAAAAAAAACAAACTGCTGTCGTCGAAGGTTTTATTATTATTACAGCTTTATTTTCCATTTAACACTTTACAAATATACACACAGTTATCATTTTTTCATTTCTGTTTCATTGTTATGTGCCCCCCCCCCCCCTCCTCCTCCATTCTTTTCCAACTTTCCCTGTCTTTGGCCATATACATCCAACTTTTTCCAGCTATGTTCATTATGTCATCCGCCCGTCTTTTCTTCTGCCTCCCCACTTTCCTTTTGCGTTTTGGGCCCTGCCATTTAATTGTTTGGTAAGTCCATCTCTTATCTTCGTGTCTTGACAGGTGCCCTGCCCATTTCCACTTCTGTTTTAAACTAAAATGTTAGTTAAGTTTTCATGCGGATGTCGGCGTTTTTCGTTTTCCGTATTTTTCTCAGTTTCAATATACTTTGTTCCATTGCATGTTGGCATGATGAAATTTCGTTGTTTACTTTTTCAGTGAAGACCCATGTCTGGCTGTCGTAAGCTTGGGAGAATGCAAGATTCCATTATAGTCTTTTTTAAATTAAGGCTCCCTTTTAGAATTTCTTTTTGGCCCCAGTATTTTTTCCAAGTTGTAAGTACTTATTTTTCTGTCTATTTCGTTTTCGTTGCTATTTTATCAAAGGATACCAATTCACCTATACTCCATTTGTTATAACATTAGAAAAAAGAGGCTCGCAGAAGCAGGAGTACGAAACCTTTTATTTGCAAGTTAAGTTCAAACAATTTTAATAAATAATGTATATGCTTTTTTTGTAAGTAACAATGTATGGCATACAAGAAAGCATATTCTATCTATCTACTCGTCACGATGCTTGGATACCTAGTACATGAAATTAACCAATTTTTAGTAACAATCAGTTTATTAAAAACATCTTTACTTATCACAATGGCATGTCCCTATTATGTTTTCAACAAACCAAATCAATACGACACAAAACACCACTTAACAATTTAGTCACTGCTACCATCAGTCATCACAAATGATAATAATTAATTGACATTGGTGGTAACAAAAGTCATAATTTAACTATAATTTAGAATGCCAGAGGATTAACAAAAATACACTTTCGCAAGCTAAATACCAACTATTAAAACATTTTCCAGTGCCATAGATGTGTGAGATGATATTTATTGCTATTAAAGAAGAGAAAAGGTTTTGCCACCTTAATGATATAATGGAGATGAAACTTCTTCATCATCATCAGAGGATGATGAACAATCATAATTATTCATCATCCTCTGATGTCATCATTGATGAAGAAGTTTCACCAACATTAATAATAAATCTTTCTAGGTACAACATTATCCATTATACCATCAAGTTGGCAAAACCTTTCCTCTTCTTTAATTGTATGAGCAATGCAAGATTGCCATTTCTCTGCAGTTATGTTTATGAGTGCTTGAGTGAGCAACCGCTTCACTTCTTCTAATTTAAAACTTTTATTGTTTTGGGCTACATACCCCTTCATTTGAGCCCATACCAATACTATTGGGTTGAGCTCGCAGTTGTAAGGTGGGAGGCGCAATACTAATATATCTTTTTCTTTTTCATACAGCAAACTTTTGGTACAAATGTTTTATTTGTTTTACTTTTTCTAATAAAGTGGACCTAAGGTCTTTTTCCTCATACGAAATATTTTTATTTTTTAGCCACTCCGAATATCTGCCTTTCGTGTGGCTGTCGTTGGCAGCTTCTCCACTTTCCTCGAATGATACGGCGCATTATCCATAACAATAACAGCACCACTCTCAATTTTTGACAATATTAACTTGAACCACTTTTCAAAATTGTGTGCATCCATTTCAGAATTGTAGTCTCTATCACCCTTTTTGGCTTCAAATATTACTTCACCATCCATTAAAAACTCTTCTGTTGATCCTGTGAAATGCAATAAAAGCAAATCAATAATTGTGTACCGGTGGCACAGATTAGGTACTTGACCGCTGGAACTAAACCTTAACCTTTAAATAGCAACCGAAATAGACTGCATCGTTACTGTCCTTGAACAATCTACAACCATTAACCCATAATCTACCCATAAACGCGAGGGGAGGCATTAAGACTTAACCAGTTTTCAGTGACAATTGAGTGATCATTTTATTCATGATTTGGTAATGAGACAATTGTAAAATAATTTCAAAAGAAATACACTGAACTCTAAAGTAAAGTTTTACCAATATGGCCAATGATAAGCCGTTTTCCTTTCAAGGTTGAGTTCTTTAAACCAGTTGATAAACCTGCCCGGTGTGCTTCCTTTGAAGACTTAACAGTGTTGTCTTGCCAAGTTATAGATGTAAATACAATATTATCTCGACTTATAATGTTCACTGTATTGTTTTGCATAAAGGAGGTTTTACATAGCTTACCAAGTTATGTAAAACCTCCTTCATGCAAAAAAAGACTTTATAAATATTAGCAGCACTGTACCTTCATTTAGCCAAGTCTCATCTAAATAATATATTTTTTTTCCTTCGTTCCTTAATCTCCTAATTTCACGGAGATATTTTTAATACAATCTCTTGTTTGTCAATTAGGGCACTTTTTCTACTTCTTTTAATATAGGTAAATTTTAATTTGTTCTTGATTAATTTGTATAAAGTGCTTCTTTTGAAGTCGGGTAGAGACTCATCGGTATTAACGGCTTCCAAAATCTTGCCCAACGTTGGTAACTCATTATCAAAGAAAAAAAAATGAATGTTTCTTCGTATTCCACTTAAAATAATATCTTCATAATCGTCAGATTTTGAGTATTTCCGTTGGCGAGGAGGGGGTGATTGCAGGCGATCTTCTGTATTGTATTCTTTGAGTACATTATAGACTGTTGCACGAGATATGCCTATAAAATAAGATTAGTAATGTATATTATTACCTCACAATACATGTTACTTTCAAATACATTTATTTTTTATGGTAATAATTTTATGATCCTTACCTGCAATTTCTGCAGTTTTGTTAACTAACTGCGTTCTATATGCAGGAGTATCTTCGGGCCAGGACCCGTTAACTTCTTTATAAACATTTATCACTGTTCTTTTTTCTGTAGAACGAAGCGGTGTTTGCTTTATTCTATTTTTCTTGGGAGATAATATTTTAGCCTCGTGATCAACGTTGGGGCCACGTTTTTTTCGCTGTTGTCGTACATGTTGCGCTTGCAAGCCACTTGGGCCTGCACCGGGATTGTCCCTGTCCATAGTTCAACAAAACGTACAGTTTTGTACAAACAACACAAAACTAACACTAATAACGATAACAAAACAATAACAACAGAAAAACAGTAACAAATAACAACTAAACCACAAAAATTCTCTTGACTGTAATAATGTTTGTTGCACTTTTATTACAAAGTGTGCACCTAAAAGAGGCTTTTTTAACTTCTGTCTAATGCTATAGTAAATGGAGTATAGGTACACATATTCATTTATATAGTCCATCGGTTTTGTTTTCGTTTGACTGTTTACATGTTTGACATAATTTTAGTTTTGGATGCGCGTTCATGTGTAGGTCGATTGTTATGCTTTCTGAATTTAGTGTTTGTAACATTGATTCTAACCCTGTCGCGGATTCACTAAAAAGAACAATGTCGTCTGCAAACCTTAGGTCTGTTAGTTTGTTATTAAGTATCCATATGCCATTGTTTTCCTAATTAATGTTTTTGACAATGTCTTCCAAGTAGGTACAGCTATGAATAACTTTGGAGACAGCGGGTCCCCCCGGCACACTCCTCTTCCAATTTTGAACTCCTCCCCTTGTCTTTCCAGTTTTACTCTGCTTACCTTTTGGTAAGCAGAGTATATATTATAAAAAAACATCTATGCTAAAAAGCATAGATGTTTTTTTTATAATATTTACAATGTTTTGTTTACATCATTATTTCTCAGAGCAGCCGGTATATTCTGTAAAAATCTCACCGTGTAAACTTAAGTGAAGTGAGATTGAAGTGAGCTGTCATTCCACCTGACGCTAGGGATTGACACTATTGACAACTCACTCCACACTCACGTCACCTAAGTTTTCAGAGTGAGATTTGTACAGACTAGCACTGCAGGTCATATAGATGGGTGTACTATGCTGTTGAACGCTTTGGAATAGTCCACAAAAGCTATGTAAAGTGGTTTATTGAATTCTTTAAATTTCTCTATAATTTGTTCTATTGTGTGAATGTGGTCTATTGTTGAGTAGTGTGGCCGGAAGCCCGCTTGTTCTATTGGCTGATTCTTGTCAATATCTGGTACTATCCTTCTTAGAATGATTGATGAGAAGAGTTTATACAGTGTGATTCATAATACCCCTGTTATACCGAAAACAGTGTATTGCTTAATACACTATTAGTTATTCTGGAAGGTCGCCATGGTCATATCTCAACTTTAAATAATTTCGGTTTTCTCTTACAAAATACAAATAATATTTTAATTTTGCTATGTCGTAGCAACCCTAGATAGGCGGAGCCAAATAAATCAATGACCGCAGGCCGTAGGTATTGTCGCGTCCTTTGACCTGGCCAGCTGTTGCCTCATCGCGCGAGTGAAATGATCAGTAAGGTAATTATTAAGTTTGTACATACCATTTTCCTTTTCAAATCCTGCGCAGCTTTACACACGTAGGTACACGTAAGCACACTCATAGTTTTAGGTTCCATGTCGATCTCGACATTCCCACCATCTCCCAGTTCTTGAAACGCAATTCCAAGCGTTTCTTTGACTCAGCCACCAACCATCGCAACCCTCTGGTTGTCGAGGCGGCTAGCTATGTCCCCTCTCGCATTAGTAAGGTCCGCCGCCCCAGGCTTGTCCTCTCAGATCCCGACGACCCCATAACTCTTCTCCAGGAGAGCAGTAGGGACCGTAGGAACAAAAACAAATCGACATTCCGACCTCGCCGCCGAGGTCCCTCGCGACGACCCCGTAATAATGGTCCTCCCCCCCGTCCCTTGCTCGGGTATGATGTGCCAGCTGGTGGCGTAGCTGAGCCTGTAGCTTTAAACTCCCCTGATAATAATAATTCAAATCTGATCCAGCCTGTCCCATCTTGCTGTCCTCCCCCCAGCGACGCCCTAAGCCGAGGCCCGTTCCCCACAGGGGGAGCCCTTAGCGTGTAGTCGCTTAGTCTGTAAGTTTTTGCCCCTGGCTGGAGGCTTTGAGTTTTTCTTAAGGCAGCCACAGGATAGTCCGGTTAAGTAGTCTCGACCTCTCTAGGTCAACTACGAGATGCCATTCATAAAAAAAAAAAAAAAAAAACTCATAGTTTTAGCACATGAACATATTATTCACAATAAGGACAACAAACACAAAAGGTACACAGAACTTAGACAGTTGTCTTGCTGCTGCAAGATTACCGTCAGTCGCACCTACACACATTATCATGTCATAATATTCATTGTTCGCATATTCGGTCATGATTTTTCGCAAAATTCACTGCAATCCAACGCGAAACTAGACGACATGCATCCTACTCGAAAGAATGAAGTGAACTAGCGAAATAAATGCCTAATTACTTAACTAGCCTACAATAATAAAAATGTACACAATTTTAGGGATCAATAAGATATTAAGTGAATTCCGATAATAAATAGGTACTATTTTTAAAATAAAATATTGTACCTAGTGATAGCAGTGCACCTACATTTTGCTTACGGTATTTCTGTCCCATGATGTGATAAGCGGCCAGTTAAAATTGTATTATCGAGGTTGACTAGTATTTGTAGCATTAATTACAAATCTTAGTGGTTTACCTATTTTCTGTATTTTTTAAATGATAAAGAAATAAAATACATTGCCATAATTATGAAACAAATCTAATTCCAAAATAATCGAATACAGTATCCAAAAACCCCAAAAAGATTGCCCGGTCTTAGAATAGAATCGCGTTATTATTACACATGTACGGAATCTTTTAGTGATTTTCTTTCCGAGGTGTCGGCGAGCTCAAAGGCCGCGCGCGGCCTTTGAGCTCCCCGCTCGCCGGCACGGCGGCACGCCAAAAGATTTTTGTAAGCTGAAATGATTTTGAATCTTATTTTTATGATTAAATAACATTCAAAATCATTTCAGTTTAAAAAATCTTTCGGATTTGAAGCATTCTTCAACCGATGCCGATATCCAATAAGAAAGCCGGAAGCAATGGGCGTGCAGTATAGTGTAGGAAATTGCAAGATATTGGTGGCATTTCTACCAATCGGAGGATTAAAACTGCAATTAATTCTTATAAAAATGTATTACACCAAAGAGTAACGAAAACAGTTAGGTCGTTCGATATCTTACTTTTGAGGATAGATACCTGTTAAACAAATGGAACTAATTTTCATAGGGAGCTAATATTTTTTTTATTAAACTTTTTACTAGGTATTTGTATTTTATAAAAACCTTGTAGTTGGGTTTAAACTGCAGTTTTATGCAGATGTATGTAGCTACGTCTACTTCTACTCTGCGTAGGTATTTCGCATATCATACTGGTATTCAAGACTTAATTCAATCTTGAAAAAAAAAATCAACTTGCCTCTCTGATGCAAGAAAATTATAGGCTTTTTACTATTATGTGTTAAGTGTCTTATCTGACGCATTCATCCCTATATCAAAGAAGAGAGAATAGAGGTCAACCAATTTTAGGGTTGACTCCATCAAAAATATGAAGAAAACTTTGACATGTCGAAAGCATTAAAAAACTTTAATGAACATTGTTGGGGACTTCATCTAATGATTAATAATGCACAACAGAATATGGGGCCGCTGGATCAAAATAGGTATTCTGAGTCACCCTGTATATTGCAGATAGTAATCTGATAGGCCTGTAGTTGGTAATATCGAGCGGGTTCCCTTTTTATACAGTAGTATTATATTTCATTTACTCCATTGCGATGTTATTTGCTCTTTTTCCAGTACTTAGTTGAATAATTCGCCTAGATATGCAACTAGGATTGGCGCTCCGATTTTCAGGGCTTCGTTTTTGATGTTATCTTCGCCTGGGCTCTTCTCGGGTTTTAGTTGTTTGATTTGGGTCATTATTTCTCGTTTCGGTTACTGGGTCTAATGATGTTTTTGCTACCTATATCTTCTCCAGTTATAATACTATTATCTTTTCCATCATCTTATTAGAGATGCGCCGAATGTAGGTTCAACAGAATACGAATGTTCGGTCGAATATCCGGTCCAAAATGTACCGAACCGAATCTTCGGCCGAATCATTCGGTTCAATACTGTGCGGTAAACAGATTTGTACACGTCGGTACGGCGCTCTGCAAGAGCCGGGCGGCGTTTGCCACCACCCCCTCTATGTTAATGGGTTTGGTTTCCGCACTTAGTTCTTCGAGTGGACGTGAGCCATGGCGGCCGTCGTGGTTATTCCAACCAGCCCACCTCCTTCCAGAAGTTAATCACGGCTTCTGGTCTGTTCAGAACATCTGTGAAAGATTTGGGTGCCCCGCGGCACTTTTATTCTAATCTGGGTAACGCCTGTGCATCCGAAGAGCACATGCGGAACGGTTTCCTCAGCTTCCATGCAAGCTCTGCACAGAGGGCTGTCCGTTATGCCCATTGTGTAAAAGTGTTTGTTCAGCGAGCAGTGTCCTGTGATGGTCCCCGTCATCAGACGCAGGCCATTCCTGTCCAGGAGTAAAAGTCGCCTGGTTAGTTTGCCATCTAGACTTGGCATAGCCTCCCTGGACTGCCTGCAACCTGATGTCGAGGACCACCACTCCTCTGCTTGTGTGTGGGTGAGCTCTTGCAGCTACCTGCGTAATTGGTTGATAGGGATGAGTACGATTGGTTCGGGTCCACAGACTGACGCGCTGGATCCTCCTAGCAAGTTCGTCAGCTGCTTCGTTACCCCGTTGGGTAAAGGACACAGTGGGTCGTTACCCACTATGTCCTTTTATCCATTGCAGTGTCACTGTATTGCGGTTAGATACCGTTACTCGTTCTAACGCATTGTGACATTCTAATATTAGTCTTGCAGTAATATATTTTTTCTTTAAGGTTTGGAGTACTGAAGGCACTGTCAGAGAGTATACGTATATTTGTATCCGTAATTCTTCTGGCCTCTATGGCATACGCCGCTTGAATAATGCCCACATATTCTGCCTGGTAGACAGTGTGGAACATTCCCAGCGAGCTGGATATGTTTATGTTGAGGTCGTGTGAGAAAACTCCGACACCAGTTCCGAAGTCGGTCTTTGACCCGTCGGTGTAAACTCTCAGCCCTTTCGGGCCCGAATACTCACACTGTTCTGCCGTGAGTATTATGTTGTAATGCTTTTGAAAGTAGTGTTGTTTCGAGGCTCTGCCGCAGGCTGATGCCATCATTGGCTGTCTTTTGATTGCATCCTCCCTTATGCGTATGTGCTTCACTCTGTAGTCTTTGCTCAGGGTTCCGGTTATATTGAGCCTAAAGGTGGCCAAGGCTGCCTCCTCTCTCACAATGAGGTGTAGTGGAGGCAGTCCAAGCATTGCCTGTAAAGCGACCGTAGGTGCGGTTCTCATGCAGCCAGTGAGAGCTACACTGGCGAATCGCTGTAGTTTTTCGAGATCTTTCGGCGGCCCCTCGCGCTAGCATGGCTCGCTCAGTCGATGCATCGCTCTTTCGGTTACATATTGCAGTTCTCGCATAATATTGTTTAAAAATTATCTCAGAACTGCATACTTTGATTGAAGTTTATTATATTACGTCGATAAATGTTTTTGAAGATAATGGACGTAAAAGATCGTACGTGTGGACATTTTTTAATGTATATAAAATTAAAAAAAATATATATTTTCTAAAAAAAGATGTTACTCAAAGCAGTGTCTTAAAATTATTAATTTCATAGAAATTTAATTTAGTTTAATTTATAATTAGTAAAAGAAATCAGAAGTTTATTTAAATTCATTGTTAAAGTTAATCTTTTTATTTTGTCAATAAATAATTGGTTAAAAGTAGTGTTTCTTTCATTTACCAATAAGTATGTACAACTTTCGAAATAAACAACACTTATCTAATAATTAGTTAATCTACAGTTTAATGTAAATGTTATTTTTTTAAATATAAACAATAATTCAAATATTCGGTGATTATTATTCGGCAAATCAACCGAATATTCGGCCGAATACGAACTGAAAAAATGTGCCGAATGTACCGAATACAAATATTCGACGGAACATTCTTTAGTTCCTCTCTCATTTCTTTGGACTTCTTTTTCGTGAACATAAGTTCAGTTCTTCTACAGCTTAAATTCTGTGTGTGTTCGCTAATGATCTTTTCTTTTTTGTTTTCATCTATTTTAAGGCTTTTTGTGACTGCTTCTTCCAGTTTGTCGCTGAAGGATTGTATAGTTTTATTTTCCTTTAGAAATTCTTGCAGTATTGGTAAGTTCTTTTTAGATTTTGTATGTAAGTAGTTGTTTTTCTCATGTGTAGTCTACACATGAGAAAAACAATTTGTAGGGCATGGTTTTGAATGCTCCTCAGTAAATTTTTGGTTTTTGAGTTTTTAAAGAGCATCTTAGCATCGTGTGGTCTGACGGGAAGCTCATTATGTTCAGGACTTCTACATTTGTTACATATTTTGGGTTGGGGCTCAATATAAAGTCGATTTCATTTTTTGTTTTATGGTCTGGCGAAAACCATGTACATTTGCTGGAACTTTTCTTCTTGAAATATGTGTTCATCACTGCCAGCTTGTTCTTCTGACCGTATTGTATTAGTTAGACGTTCTCTCTTTCTTTTATCTCTGGTTTTTCATTTGTTTTCTTCACTATCAGTTTGCCATACTTGAGAAAAGCGATATATCTCTTTCTCCCTTTCCTCCTCTAGTTGTGGTTGTAGCTGCTTCCGATTTTCGAGTACTTCTTTAGTGTAATCCTCTTTGACGTACACAGGTGGGAGATGGCCTTATTTTTAAATATGATATGTTTTTTTCCATATAGACGCTATGGTAACTACGACGGGGCGACTTTATTGTTGTTTTTGCCGATTCTGTATATGTTTTTGATTCCATGACTATCAGTGTGTGTTCCTGTTTCTATTATTATGTAATTTATGTAGTCTACCATCTCTGCTTCTGGTTTTCCAGACTCATCAATTCCAAAAAAGACCAGGTTATATTTTCTTTTTTTCTAGTTCTATTATGTTTAGTTTTTTCGTCCAAAATGCAAGAAACAGCTGACTAGTAATGATAATATCTTTTTCATCGCAGCTTATTAACATCTCCATTACCTACAGCACGGAGCAACTCGAAATATCAGGTTGGCGGAAAAGTCTTGCACCAAGATATAAGACTTAATGAATTTATTGATAACTTTGTTATTTACAATAATTAATCCGTAATGTAATCCCCAAATAACTCTATTACTCTGGCCCATCTAGTTGGTAGATTGTTGATGCCCTGCGCCCAGAATTCCGGGGGCTGTGCAGAAAAGAAATTGTCCACTGCCATTTTGAGGTCTACGTAGTTTTGAATTTTTTTCTCACGCAAATAAAGCTTTAGTGGTCGGAACAAGTGATAGTCGGATGGCGCGAGATCCGGTGAGTACGGTGGGTGGGCAACCGGGTGCCATCCAAGCTCTACGATTTTTTGTCGAGTCTCCGAAGCGACATGAGGTCGCGCATTATCGTGGAGTAAGTGAACATATACACGTCTCGGTCGTTTTTCTCTTATTGCGTCAGACAGTTTCTGAAGCTGTTCAGTATAAATGGAAGTCGTAATCATCCTTCTCGCAGGAAGAAGCTCGTAATAGAGTGGGCCCTTCGCATCCCACCAAACGGAGAGAAGATGCTTGCGTGAGTGACGGTTCGGCTTTGGCTGCGTTGGTGGCTCTGCGTCGTAAGGAAGCTAGACGGCGTGCCGTGTGTTGTTATCATAGAGAATCTAGCTCTCATCGCCGGTTAACAGATCTTCAAGAAACTCTTTCCGATGTGGCTGAAAAAGAAGCGATTCACAAATACTAAGTCTGACTTGACGATGACTGTTAGTTAGTTGATGTGGAATCGATCGTGCCATTATTTTACGATAGCCGAGTTTGAGTAAATGAGCCTCGACGGTCGAATGATGACAGCCAAGAGTCTCTGCCAAATCACGCGTATTTATTTCTGGATTAGCCTGTAAACAGCGGAGTAATTCCTCATCGTCGAAGGTGGATGGTCGCCCAGATCGCTAGTGATCTTCAAGAGTTGTATCTCCCGATGCAAAGTGAGCAAACCAGCAGCTTATCTTCCATCACGGTACACACCTTCACCGAACGCTTTGCTGATGTTAGCGGTAGCCACACTCACGTTGTGTCCCTGATGCCACTCGTAAAAGATGATCCTTCGAAGTTGATTTTCACTAATCATTTTCACAAACTAATCAAATCCTCACTAGCGCGCCTTTATATACCCTTGATGAGATAGCTTCGAGAACCTTCTGCAATATTCTTACGTATCCCAGTTCAATACTAAACATTCCCGAAAATTCTAGTAATTTATAATTTCTTGTGCAATATTTTTCCGCCAACCTGATAATTCTTTTGGTCACCCATCCGTACTTACAATGGAGAACTAAAGAACTAGATAGGTAATTCTGCAAATGTCAAATAGCAAATAAATGGTTGCATGAAATTTATGTAGAAATCATTACTTGAGCATAGTGTGTAATAGGCAGTGATCGGAGTAGGTAGAGCTATTTTGGTTCAATGACCGCAAACGTTTATGTTAATATGGACAACCCCCGGGATTCTAACTGAAACTCAGGGGTTCGAAAAAATAAATTGTTTTTAGTAACATGGATAAAAGGATGCTTGTCTTATGTATAGGCAGTGACCGCACGGCGTTGTCAAACTAACATCAGCGCAAGTTCCAATACGAACACGCGCGATGTTGCCGCTCAGGTGTAACCGCGCGATGTTGCCGCTCAGGTGTAACCGCGCGATGTTTCCGCTCAAGTTTAACGCGCGACATGACAAGTGGAAACAAAAGAATACAATAGCGGGCTGCGCCGCTAGAGCAACGCACCTGTTTTTGTCTGTTTCTACAGCATTTTAATTGTTTTTCGACAATAACTTGTTGACTTACTCCATGACTTCGGTTCCCATCGGAGGAGGAGGAGGAGGTGGAGGGATATGTGTTCGTTCATAATTCCTTAAGACGTGAATAGCTTTTTACAAAGTAATTTCTAACTTATTTAATAAAAATATATATATATATTTCAAATCTCGGGATTCCGGGATTGTCCATATTAAGACGACGTATCGCAAGTACAAAAAATAGCTCTACCTACTCCGATCACTGGTAATAGGGCATAACACTCTCATCACAAAATTTATAAATAAATCCTAATTTATGTCATTGTGTTTTTTCAGGTGTGAAATATGGGCGAAATACTGTTTTCCTCATGACTCTTGGTCGTCACCAGAATTTCAAAACAAGCTTCATTCTAGACATTTAATGTTATGCACTAAACATTTCAAGAGATCATCATTCATCGATAATACTGGAAAGAGACTAGTCAAATCTGCAGCACCAGATGAGGAATGTGATAAGGTTAGTTAACCGTTCTTTTGATACAGTCTTCATATTTTGTTTTGTGTTGCTTTTGTCACGCTAATCGTGACAAAAGCAAGTAGTTAAGTTATCTCATTGAAGGAATATGTAATAAAATGATCAAGGTAGTGGCGGAAATAGTAGCGCCAGTACTCTGTCATATAATGAATAAGTGCATTGAAGATGGGGTCTTTCCAACAAAATTAAAATTATCCATTGTCATTCCAATATTTAAAAAACAAGACAGAGAAAATATGAATTGTTATAGACCATTATCTCTAATACCCATCTTATCAAAAGTTTTTGATAAAGTTATCTATAATAATTTATATAACTATGTAATTAGCTTTTATTCAATAAAAAAAAACTTGGAAGTGTTATTTCATAATTTTATCAAGTAGGAAAAAATTACTTGCCCTAAGTCAACTAGCACACGCCAATACACAAAAAAAAATCGAAATCTATACTCAAGCAGAAATGAAAATACAAAACGTAAACAGAACTCTATACCTAAAAGAGTGGACCACCACCACATGTGGAGAATAATTTAAAAAATGGCAGATTATTAATTTGTTCTTCATTTATTTATTTTTTTGAATACCGAGAAGTCGGTGTTTTAATTTTAATCTATTCATTAAAAGTGGTAAACTTTTCAAATAACATAACTGCGTTTTTGTCGCAATAGAAATATTGGGATATAATTTGTAAAAAACGCTGGTCCCACTTTTTCTATTTTGTATTTCCATGGAAATCTTAGAATAATAACTAAAGCATAGAAGGAGTGCTAAAATAGCAACTGAACTCAATATATTTATTTCATTTTGGCTTATAGAATCGCTATGATGTTAGAGAAGGAGACGTATACAGAAGACGTTTCGAAATTTCGTAGGTTGTCATTCATTTTATTTGACTAAGTGATGTGACCCACTAAATTTCAACGTCGATAGAATTTTCAATAACATGCAGTTTTGTACTGCCAAAATTAATTTCTAAGCATACTTTTATGATAATACATATTATCTACATCGTTTTTAGGGTTCCGTAGTCAACAAGGAACCCTTATAGTTTCGCCATGTCCGTCTGTCTTAGTACTAGAAAGCTATAATTTGGCATGGATATACATATTAATCACGCCGACAAAGTGGTAAAATAAAATCATATAGCTCTTTATGTATCCAAGTATTAAACCTGACACAGCTAACCCCGAATGTATATCATTGCCATAGTAACTGACGATGAGTTTACTGAAAACAAAGTGGGAGACATTCGGGTGTGCGAATGCTTTTAGCAAGTCTTGCTTCAAATTACTTCTCAAATTTATTTGGATTTTAGATACACTACCCAACCAAGTCTAGGGAACAAGGGTATTCATAGTAATCATTTTTATTTTAATACTTTTTATGTGACATATTTTATATCAATAAAAGCGTAATAATATATAATGGAGATTTTAATTATCTGATTAAATAAAAGGGTTGATAGTGAAAAAATAAAAATTTATTATGAAAATCCATTGGTACCAAAACAACAAAAGCTTTTTTTGTAGATTGTATTATAAACTATGACTTTGTACGTAGTCTGGTCATAAGTTTTGTCACATATGGAAAGTTAAATAACTGACACAATGCGACACTGGCCCTTAGGGGGTTGTCAGCAGGTAGGTATGTAGGGGGTTTATAAATAACAAGAGCTCCAAGATAATTTACACTTATTATTTATTGCCTAACTTCCGTGGCCGTATCAAATCTTGATTGCAGAGGATAGCAAAGGGTAGGGAACACTGGCCTGAACCGTCTCCAAGGCGACGATGGTCCCGTCTCCGACTGCCCGCAACTGTCAGCTCCAGTTCCAGATTCAGTGTAGGTTAGCAACTTCAGAGTAGGGTAGGCGTGAGTCACTCCGCAGCAGAGGATCTTCACCAAACGTCCTCTTCGACGTTAGAACCACGACATGGCGAAAGGTTGTAAGCAGTGGCGTGCACAGAGTTTTTAGACAGGGTAGGCAGACAATTTTAAAAGCCAAAATACTTACTGCATGTTGGTTTTGGTTCGTCGTCTTGTCGATTAAATAATGACGTAGGTAATAGCCACCTCAAATATCCATACATTGACTGATTTTATAGACATATCAATTTACGGATATTCAAAGTGGCCTTTCGGCGCGTTTGTTTGATGTTCAGTATTTGTAAAATTATGTAATAGCAGTGAAATGATGGTGGTGTCAGTATAGGTACGGACGAATCTATAAAGGCTCCTTCAAACAGGCGCGACTTGCATCGCGTGTCACGTCTGTTTGCAAGAGCTTTAAAGTTATTTTAAGATTTTTTTATTTGTATATTAAATCTACACGTCTATCTTTCTGTAAGAATGTCTGCAATATGGAATCGTAAAAGTTGGGAAGGCGTTTCATTTCCGTAAGAAGTTTTTTTTCTATTGAAATCATGGAAAGATCTGTAAGACGTTTCTGGCCTTGTGTATTTCTTAAGTAGGTGTGTATACGTTTTAGTGACGAGAATGACCTTTCAGTAGAAGCACTGCTCGCCGGAACTGTAACAATTAATTTTGCCAACCGCAGTACTTCGGGGAAAACTGTATTTATGTTATTTTCGTAAAAATGTTCTATGATTTTGTAAATACTAAGGTTTTTGAATTCCGCAGATTTATAAACACATTTGAGCTCATTGATAAGGCGGTCTAAGTTAAAGTTGTGTGATTTATAAACATTTACGAATTGCGTTACTAATTCAACCGGAAAATTGTCATTATAATTATTGAAATTTTCGCATGATAGTAGTCCAAAAATTTTTAACTCTTTCAGATTTTATAACGGTCGCGACATTCGTTCGATATATTGTCTATAATTTCAATAAAAATCCGCTTATAATTTATTTTGGCGTCCACAACATTACGTTTCCGTTTTGGCGGTCCGGTTATTTTTTTTAAGCTTTCAAAAATGAATTCAAACCTAGATCTAAATGATTCTAAAAAAGATTCAAACTCATAATTTTTTTTGACGCAATAAATCACATCCGACGTCTTTTTTTGCATAATTTCGTAAAGCACATCAGTTTCTGCGAATATTTCAGAATTTAGAATTTTAGAATTTATTTATTTATTTGTTAACATAAATAAATTTCGTTAAATACATGGAGTAAAAACTGGAATTCAAAGTCTTTTAAATTGTCTAATAAAGAGGAAACTTGATCTAACGTCTCGCCATACCAGGACTCTATGTGTTCAAATAAATCAATTAAATGTGAAGAAGAATTGAAAATGACATTTACAGTACGCGAATTCTAAGTCCATCGAGTGTCAGCAACGCGAGGCAATTTTTTCATATCAGCCATTTTATTGTAGTGGTTTTGCCTTTTGGTACTATTATTAAAGAAATTGGCTAATGTTTTTATGCGACTGAAAAAACGTTTAGTTTCATGAATACGTTCGTACGACTTGGAAAGTATCAAATTAAGGACATGGGCGGAACACCAAACGTATTCAGCAAAAGGACATTGCTGGCGAATCATCGTCTGAACGCCGTTCCGTTCAGATGATAACACAGCAACACCGTCGTATGTCTGAGCTATTAATTTCGCCAAACAGTTAAATACTGATAAAATCTGCAGTATTATGGCACTTAAAGTTTTCGCGGTACGGTCGGAACTTACGTCAATATATTTTATAAATCGATCAAACACTTCTGACTCACGAAAATACCTTAAAACCAGTACTAGTTGCTCTTTTCCACTTATACGACCCAAATAGGACACCCCAAGCCAAACCATGAATGCCGAAGGGTGATGATTTCACGAGATGTCAAGGTTAGCGGCGATTCAGTAATCTTGACCAGTCCAACGTGCATTGCTACGGCATCCTAAAATTGCGTATTTTGTATTAAAGATAAATAAATAAATTTGCACACGACTATATTTCCGACTGGGAGAGTTAGAGAAACATGCAACATTATGTGAACCTGTTTCTCATGAAATATTATACCTGACTTCCTGTAAGATATGTCTTAGATTGCTGTTGATGGTGAGTGGTTCCTTGAATCTGCAGAATTGCGCTATTTTCTTCTTCGCAGACTTCCATGAGCACTTCCTGTAATGTAATAAATCAGGTTTTAATTTGAACGGGATACTATTTATTGCAATAAAACCTTAATCATGTCATATTATATCAGACCATTTCATCTGTTCTATCCATAATAAATAAAGTAGGAACAGCATCTTCTCTTAGTCGTCTCCATTTCATATTTTCATTACATACATAAGACTGCGAAGTAAAATGCTTGTAACATTTGCGACTGCTTTTTCGGAGTCCAATGGGGCTGGCAACTGTCAAAATGGCGCTAGCGTAGCTCGCTCCCAAAACAGTGGTGTTTTTGTACTATTAATATATATTTTTTATTTATTTTATTGAAATGACGCGGTGTATGTAGCGTACCCAATTGTTCGGAAACGGGAAACCACCATTTTTCAAAGGACTCTAAAATAAAAAAAACTGTGGCTGAAACCAATAAGACGTTGATTTTATACCTAAAAGCCAATCAAGGTTACGTAGAAAACATTTCAAGCAGAGTGACCACAAAAAATTCAGTAAATAATATACTCTTAAGGTCCGATATCTAAATAATGTTTTAATAATCTTGCTACTTAGGTGTTTCGCCTTAAAAGTATTTTTGTTTTATTTATTTTACAGGGGTAGAACATCTACACATTTTTTTAAGTGCTATTCCTTCTATGTTCACATGAAAAAAGAACCTGTTTCAAAACAGGCTTTATCCAGAGAAGGACGTCTTAGAGCTCGAAATTGCAGAAAAAGTTTGTTTCAAGAAAAGCCATCAACGTTACAAAGGCTAGGTGATGTTGTACCGCTGCAGGGTCACCATGAGGAATGTACTGTTGCTAAAGTCTCTGCAAATATAGAAATTCATGTGTGATAAGATTTAGAATCCACATCAGCTGATTCATGGATAACTAAAACATATCGAGAGCAACACAAATCCTCCTAATATTATAAATGTGAAGTTTGTGAAGATGTTTGGATGTTACTCCATAACGCCAGAACGGCTGAACGGATCCGGATGAAGTTTAGCACAGAGATAGATTATAGTCTGGAATAGCACATAGGCTACTTTTTATCCCGGAAAAACATAAGGTTCCTGTAGGATAAATTCCAACATCCACGCGGGCGAAACCGCTGGCAAAAGATAGTATCACATATTTTAAGATTGTTCTCTACAGAGCTGTGGTTAACTGACAATGAATTAGTAAATTTGTATATATTATATTACGATAATAATATAATTAGTAAAAACTATGTTAAAGAAGCGAATCCAAAAGGTGCACTTTACCTTTCGATCTAATCAGTTTTCCTTCCTCGTAAAGAGGCCCCGGGTTTCTTCAACTTCTCCTCTTATTAACTCACTGACTCGCCATGTGTAACACATCATTAAAGGCACTATTTTCATATGTTTTAATTCATAAAACGTAAAAATAAAAACACTGTTGCAAGCATAAATACGGTCAAAGTCTATGACAAGGGCACTACCTATGGCAGCGCCATCTATGATTAGCTTTTACCGGCCGGCCCCATTTCGTCTGCCAATAGAATTTATACATTAATTTTTTGTTTTACATCGTCGTTAGGAAATCTGTAAAAGAAAAATATCGACAACATTATTTACATCACTATGGCTGATCAAGATAACCTCAAAACGGTTTCCCAATATTAGCCAATAACTTTTATTAGAATAGATATTACGTCTGGTTTCCGCTACAAAGTGATACCACACAAGACATTGCTCCACAGAGTCCACACACTCACTATTTATAGTTACTCAAAGGATTAGTGTAATCTAACAGTAGCAAATATTACTAAAACATCGCAAAACCATGAAAGATTACGACAAACGCATAAACAATGAACACGCAAACAAGTTTAATAGTTCAATGAACGAACTGTCAGACATTGAAGCAAAGTACTATCAAATTTGGCCGGGTTGAAAGGCCACCAAGGTAACCAAATGACAAGTCATCTTGTGACAATGCCAATAAAGTAAAACAAAGAGTAACTCATTTATCTCTTTCCCACATCCTTTTTCGTACCATAAGATAGAACGGGAACAAAGATAGTTACAGAATTCTGTTTTAGCCCTCCTTCTATGCTTTAGTTATTATTATAAGCATCGATCTCTAATAAACAACTAGATACACAATCAGCGGCAAAAATGTCCTCACCGAAAGTCCACCAAATTTAACATTTGGTGTACTTTTACTCTAGTAGCATTTGAACGCTCCGACAGTAAGTATGACTCCGTGCTCGTTTAAAAAGTGCGAAAATCACACTTCCAGGACGCAAAAAAAAGATGGAGTTTCATATTTTCGGTAACTATTAATATTATCAATATATCATTGTTATCACTGTATTGTAAATACTGATATTTTCTCAGGAAATCGTCGTAAAAACATTTTTTAAATTAAGTCGTAATAAATAGGAGGAGTTATAAAGCATCTCAATTGTAAAGACTCTCAGTAAACGTAGTAATCATACTATCGCATGCCCGCTTAAATTGTTCGGGTTATGTGCGTTGATTCTGTTCCATTTGTGGAGACGCTATTGTTTCTTTTTTTTTTATTATTAAAGTTACTTATGATTTTTACAAAAAAAAAAGTAGTGTATGTAGTATATCAGTTATCTGGTTTCCATAGTACAAGCTCTGCTTAGTTTGGGATCAGATGACCGTGTGTGAAAAATGTCCCAGGTTATTATTTTTTTGTTTAATTAGACTTGTTTACTGTTTCTATGAATATTATAGTAACACAATCCCATGCAAAAGTTCTCGTCGCCAATTGTGTTTACGTAATTGTAGTTGAAATAAATATACGTTAATGTAATTCAAACGTACCCGTCCAAGTGGGCATTCATTCGGTAAGGACCTTTTTTGCGCTGATTGTGTATCTAGTTCTTTATTAGTGATCGATCCATTCAGGTAAATTATAATATAATGATTACCCATATACACCAAAGAAGAGAATAAAATGTGTTTTATTACGTACACTTTTTTTAATACATTAAGCTTAAAGCTTTAAAAAATACCATTATAATAATATATAAACAAAAAAATATTGGACAATTCGACTCTACTCATTCCTTTGTCCTAGCGGTGAGCCTCGGTCGTAAAATCTATTGTTTTTTTTTTTCGCACTGTAAATCTTATTTTAAAACATTGTAAGTAAGGTTGAATTTGTTTTGATGTATGCTGACTAGCAAGCACCGGTCGTAACGGCTTTGTGAATACAACTTTAAACATTGCACTTATGGTTGAATTTACATTAACGTATATTTATTTCAACTAGAAGTAAGTAAAGACAATTGGCGACCGTTTTAAGAGAATTTTTGTATGGCATTGTGCATCTAGTTGTTTATTAGTGATCGATGATTGAAATAGTGGGTGGGATACACCCCTAATGTCACTGAGACGTTGACGTGCCGGTGAAGACACAGCAAGATGGCGGAGATGTTTGTTATTTGCCGTAGCGTCTGTTGTGTTGATTTTTGTTTTTAGTTTCTTTGTTTGTTTCGACGCAGTGCGATTCAAATATTTTGAGATAGTGACTCTGTGTGTTTCGAGATATTGACTCAGTTTATGCGTTTTCAGATAGTGACTGTATGTGTTTTGTTTGTGATATTGACTCTGTTTCTGTTTTTGAGAAATTGAATCTGTTTCTGTACCTATTTCGTGAAAAAGTGACTATAAAACGTGACTATGTCGTTAGTAATAAACGCGGAAAGTCTACGGCGATGTTATAAGTGTGGACTTTCACCGGCTGAGGACTCACTGATTACATTGTTTCGCTTTCCTAAACCCGGAAAAACTAACACATTACGGTATGTATTTATATAATTTATGTTGAATTACCAATTGAATATTGTATGAATTGTACCAGGGCTTCGAACAAGTGATACCTACGTCTAGTTGTTTGTGTTACAACAACAACAACAAAACTACTGCATTAGACAAGCTATGAAGACTTCAAACCAAAAACACAAACCACATTTCTCAAGAGAATAAAAAATATTTATGAATGAATTATGTTCGGCTGCTATCGAAGATACAAAGAAAACCAATATATTTTACTTAAAGTAGTTTAATTAATGTAATTATTACAATTAGAGCGGTAAAACTAAGGTATGCGACAATTTCCCGATGTGAAAAACTAAAGTGATCCACCAATGCACTAAGTTAATATTAGTCACTGCTGTTACACGATCCTCGGTCCCACGCCAACGGATTGCTGAGAAGGTGAATCTCACGGTGCAGTGCGCAATTTGGTGTTAGTCATTTGTCTGGGGAATTTAGGGTTCTGTGAGTAGCAACATAACAAATGTAGTGATTATTTAGTATTTTTTTTTTAGTTCATTTGGAACATAAAGAGGCTAACAAAGAAGGTGCATTTCATAATTTAAAATTATTACAATTGAGTTCAGAAACACCATGTCATGTTGTGGTGTTTTTGAAATTATTGTGAGTAATTTTCGCGTTTAGAGTAGTGTTACATGTGGGTTTTTTGCATGAATCGATATGTTGACATTTATAGTCATAATACCGGTGCTAACACAATTGTGAAAAAAAAAATAACATGTGGGGTTTTAGAAATCACCTATTCATTCTCAAGTAACTGGTCTAGTCTATGCTGAAATAATGGGCAGGTGTTTAAAGATCAAAATGTACTTGAGAAACATTCTGTTGTACAGACGCAGAAGAACTCATCTTTCCTTACTTTATTATACCACACAAAATTTAATGGATTTGGAAACACTTCTATAATAATAATGATATCCTAGGACATTGTTCACACACGGTCATCTGATCCCAAACTAAGCAGAGCTTGTACTATGGAAACCAGATAACTGATATACTACATACACTACTTTTTTTTTTGTAAATACATACTTATATAGATAATTACACCCAGACTCAGGACAAACAGACATGTTCATGCACACAAATGTTTGTCCTGGATGGGAATCGAACCCACGACCAGCGGCATGGCAGGTGGTATCTTAACCAACCACGCCATCTGGCCTGTACATATGGCAAATACATAATTATAGTAAAGCAGTTTTTTATTATTTAGAGTGATTCTGGTTCACAATCAACCATCCGTCATCAGTGATTTTGATATAGTTAGGCTGGCTTCACAGCTATTCGGGAGATCTGTACGGGCTGTCCGTGCGCGAAAGAGCCCTACGGGTCATGCCCGCAGTGCTCTGAAATGTGGGTTCAGTACGATACGGTTGCTAGCGGGAGACAGTCGGTTAAAAAATGAATGCAAACATTTTATAAATTATTGGTGTATATTTAATAAATAATAAAATTGATAAAGAATAAATGAATCTATCGATTTTAAAGCATACCTATATTGGATATAATGATAGACGCTGCCAACTTATTTTTTTTAAGAGAACTAAACTTCTACTCGCCAAGCTATGGTTTTTCTTCTTGCGGCACACCTTCAAACATCTCATCACAAATATCCTCCCACGCCCGAGCCCGAGCATCTTTGTTTTTGTAATTTACATTTGAGTGATCCCATAAACAGGGTACTGCGTAACATTCTACTGCGTCTATGAGAAATCCCGTGTCAATAAATCGACTCATATCGACTGTACTCCCGGAGCACGGGCGTTCTGCGTCGCTGTGAAACAATGAATGAGCTGCGACAAGATCGCGGCAGTATGGTGGCGTTATACGGGCTCTACCTGTAGCTGGTCACGTGCGCACCAATCCGCGTCGCTGTGAAACGATGTTCTAGCGCCTAACATGTGCTCCCGCTCCGGGCGCCTGTACTGACAGCCCGTACGGGTCTCCCGGGTAGCTGTGAAGCCAGCCTTATAATTTTGTTTCAGCTGTGAATTATGGGCAAAGTACTGCTTCCCTGATAAAGAATACTGGTCACCAGAATTCCAGCATAAACTTCATACTCAACATAAAATGCTCTGCAATAAACATTTTCCATGGACATCATTTAGTGATTACCCTGAAACTTCAAAGAAGCTTCACAGATTTGCAGTTCCAGATGACATCAAAGAGGTAATTTGTGTTATTTATTTAGCATACTTAGAACTGTTAAAGTATGTACAGTGCGACATAAAAGAGTAGAAAATAAATGAGGGCGCCACAATCACTCAGGTAGCAACCCAGTTAGTACGACCCAGCAAATCTTGATACTTGAATAGTATTACTTATTTTATAGGTTTAAATAATGTCCGTGCTGGGGTGACTGATCCTTGAGTGAAATAGTGCATGGTTGGTAGTTTTAAGGTTAGTTTATTATTTTTATTGAACAAGCGCTTCTCGCCATCAAACTGGAAAGTTTAGTGCGTAAACGTGTAAAAACAAAAAAAAATGTATGTTGGAGAATAATAATAAAAAAATTGAAATAACTCCATATGTTTATTAATCCATTGCTTTCATTATGTTCCACATAGATAGATATGTAATAGATTTGGTATATAGTAGTAATAAACAACAACTCCACTCAAATAACTATAATTAAGAAAGTACAGTAATCTAATAAATTAAAATCTAAATATTCTATACCTTCCATGGGATCACTTAACTTCGTGTCGCCTATTTTCACCTCTGACATTGATTCGTCACTGCTCTCTGAACCAATCTCATCGTCACTGCTGTCTGCACCAACCTGTATAACCAAACGGTCTATGTCAGTGTACAATGTTCTTCCACGTTCATAATATTCCTTCTCAATTTTCTTAACATGCTCACAGCAATTCTTCCAATCCTGCGCTGTTATCAAATTGAATGCTTCTTCGGTTAGCTCCTTAATGTTTTTTGCACCCACATTCTGTGAAGCGACCTTTCGCTTTGCCAGTGCCCAAATTAACTCTATGGGATTAAGATCACAGTGGTATGGTGGCAGCCTTACCACTGTGTGACCGTATTGCCCTATAACCTCATCAATTTCGTATTCTGGTTCAGGCTTATGTTTCTTTACCAGCGCCAGAAGCGAGGGTTTTCTCAAATCTGGGTCGAAAGGCACATTGTTTTGTTCTAGCCATATTCTTATTTCATTAACCCTAGTAGCTGATGTTGGAGCTTTGTTCTTTATAACAGAGTGATAGAGTGCATTGTCCATCACGATGATTGAAGGCTCTGTGATGTTGGGGATAAGTTTTTCTGTAACCCATTTAGTGAAATTCTGTTGGTTCATTTCGGAATGATAATCTTCTTGTTTGTTCACACCGCTAAAGAGTAGTAGAGCATTAGGCACAAAGCCTTTTTCATTTCCGGCATGAACTATAATCCATCGCTTTCCCTTTGAGATGTCCGTAGTAAATCCTTCAGTTTCAATCGACTGCCAGCATTTTTTAAACTTGTAGCTGGAGTGGATGTAGCTTTCATCCAAATATATTTATATCCTTTTGAAGCTCTTCTGGCAAGTTTCTGTTTTCCATAATTATTTTTAAATATTGTTCTCTTTTGTGTGCAATAATAGGTTTTTCTTTCAAAGCTTGTCTGTTTGTTTTACATTTTTTATAACGAAATCCAATCTTTTTTAGAAGTTTCCGTCATAGCCGATATCTTCCCTTAATTGAATTAATAATTTACCAATTGTCGGTACCTCTTTCTTTACAATATAAAAAAAAATGAATTTTCTGCCGAATTGCACATGTGTCAAAGTCGTCTGAAACCTTTGAGGGACGACCCTTTCTATGTTTCGCTGGTGTCGAGAATTTCCCTTCGTTTTCCATGCCATGTTGCACGATTCTACGCACTGTGCTTACTGAAACCCCTAAAACAAACAAAGCATGGTATTAACTCAAAATATAGATACAAAGTTAAGTTATTAGTGCTTTTACCTTTACATATACTATTCTTTTAATTTTATAACGACTGTCAGTCTGACGAAAGAATTCCCGCGAAAAATATTTTAGTAATGTGTAAACATTTTAAAATGGTTTCTTTAGGTACATTTAGTCTGTTGCTTCAACAAACATGGTAGGTATAGCAAAAAATGTATTTCGTAATATACAATAAATTACAAATTTTTCGCCTTACGGTCAACGTTGTTTAGTCGCGCTATAACTACAATGGTATTTGTTTATCTTAGCATACCCTCAAAAATAGTAGACAAATGATTTGTAAATAATATTTAGTTCGAAAATGTTGTTCCCTGAATGTATTAATCGTTCGTAAGTAACGTTTAGTGCAACTTTCAATAGTTACTCACCAGTAAAATCTGCTGTACGTTTGTAAATATCTTCGAAGTTTGATAGCAACTTTCCAGCTTGAAATTCTGTCATACACCGCATGAAAACTTTATAAATTATTTCACGGGCACCACCACGAATGACCTTATTCATGATATATCATTTGTGTGCATGAACATGTCTGTTTGTCCTGAGTCTGGGTGTAATTATCTATATAAGTATGTATTTACAAACAAAAAGTAGTGTATGTAGTATATCAGTTATCTGGTTTCCATAGTACAAGCTCTGCTTAGTTTGGGATCAGATGACCGTGTGTGAACAATGTCCTAGGATATTATTATTATTATTATTATTCCTGTCCACACTGAGAAATAACACACCAAAACCAAAATTCTAACGCAAAACGAAACCGATCGAGAGAAATTGACAGCTCAAGTACTCATTTTAGGTGTTGCCAGAAAATGAAAACATTTTAGTTCACAAATATTTAATTTCTACTCTTTTATGTTGCACTGTAAGCTTTCTATTGGCAACATTTCATATATTGTTTATCTGTAACCTCAGACCAAATAAAAAAGTTAAGACGGAACTCTGCAAACAGAGAAGTGAGGCCTATTTTCTGAACATGTGGTGCGTGGGCCGGTGTTGCCATGATTATTCAAATTACCAAAATAACCTTTAAAAAATAACGTTACTTATTAATAACGTTATAACATGATATAAAAAGTGTCCTGGTCTCGACATAAGTAACGACGCTGTCGCAAACTTTCGATCAATCTCGATTGATTTTCGAAAATTTTATTATAATAATAATTGATAGTATAAAATTTTATAATGTAATAATTGATAGTATAAACTAATAATTGTAATCAGATTTCCTTCGATCGATCGGTCAGTCAGAGTAGTCGTTGATGGCTGCTCCTCTGACCTTATGGCTATTGATGCCAGAGTTCCTCAGGGGTCTGTTCTCTCTGCAACTGCTTTTCCTGTTGCATATCAATGACCTGCTTCAGCCTGGTATTGTTGGGTACGCAGATGACAGTACAGTTTCAGAGAGATACTTGTTCAGCGCAAAAACCAGCGGGTCCGAAGTTCGTTCTTTGAGAGCGGCCATGGTAGAACGGACAGATTTGACCTAAAGTCTTGTCTTTCAGTGGGGTGATGATAATCTGGTCTCTTTTAACGCCACGAAAACACAGGCGTGTCTTTTTACCGCTAAAAGGAGTCGTTTTGCTCAAACTCCAAATTTTCGGGGTATATCAGTACCTGTAACTGATCGGCTTGAGCTCCTAGGCATGGCGTTGACATCTGGTCTCAACTTTGCCGCACAACAATACAATACAAACGCCTTTACAATATTAATTAATACAATCTTACTAATATGGATATATTTGAAACACGTTAAAACAATCGAATTCGATGGGAGTGTCCTTGGAGTTTCTTGCCCGTTCTTCTCCATGAGATATACGTTTTGGAATGGGTTTCAACTTTCTGACTAACTGACTGACTCTTTGACAAATCAAAAGTGCCTGTAATGGGTTTAATTGAAATAAATGCGTGTGTGTGTGAGTTTGAGTTTGGGAACCAATAAAACTTTAGTCCATTTTTTTAATTTGCTTTTACATTATTGAACCGATTTTGATAACATAAATATGGGATGACGCCATCTTTGAGCGCCATCTTGGTTGAGACACATAATATGTCACCGTAAAATTGTGAAATCCTTTAGATTAGAATCTATCTCGTTAGATTGTAATTCGTCAAAAAAATTTAAAATGCACCAAATATGGCCAAATTCGCTTCATTTGGTCGCAAGAGAACTAACACAACCTAACTGATCCCGTTTGGGATCGGTTAGGTTATGTTTGCCTTACCTAACGGACCTACGAACCTACGAGTTTACAATTTTTCGACAGATTATAATCTCGCTATCTAACGGATCTAACGGGTTTCACGATTTTATGGTGGCATGTATGACCTATTTAAAGAAAAAATAATCATAAAAATCTGTTCACAAACGGCGAAGATATCGCGTCGCGTAGTCATAAACATTAAAAAAAAAAAACAGTCGAATTGAGTATCCTCCTCGTTTTGTAAAGTCAGTTAAAATGCACTGATAACCATCTTGAGAAACGAGTAACGTTACGTTGTGTGTCACATTATTACCCAATAATAGGGTTAACAACACCACTTCACACTGGCAACACTTGTGTTAAGCAATAACCTCAAAGTTTTATTTTGAATTATTTTAAATTATTGGTTTCCAAATTACTTACGTGTGATATGTGATTCTAACCTGTTTTTTTATCTTTTGCGGAGTGATTCATACACCCTTTCCACAACACAATTCGGCATTTTCACTGGTAAAGTTCCACGAGCCGCGATAGCTAGACTAACAAGGCAAGACGTAATTACGATGTACGTGTGTGCGTGTAATGGTGTACGTATGTACACGGCGAGACGTAAGTTTACGGCCTCACTTTGCTGTTCGCAGAGTTCCGTCTTTACTTTTTTATTTGGTCTGAGTCTGTAACATTGACAAATGTCTATTGTCGACATTCTTTGATATCCGGTTCCTCTTCCCTTGTCTCGTCCCGTGCTGTACAGCTGTTTTGACTAATTTATATAATCCTGAATAATCTTATTAATAAATAAATACACTGACGTTGTATCATTCCATTATATTCTGTGTAATATATTGTGAGCAATCAGGTGCCTGTTTTATTTACGCGTTCGGCCATCATCATACATCTGCTATGCACTGCATAATCTGCTACTAGAATAACTCCCTAGAGTAGGTATTGTATGTTCTGGGTTGTCGAATCAGGGACATGCCTACGGAGGCCAAGTTTATGTTGCCAGAAATATAACAAATTATTATTTTTATATCTTCTAGCAACATAAAAAAAAAATACTGTGTGTGTGACTGTGTGTTTACCTCAATCGTATGTACAGACGCCAGCCCATCAAGCTACTATAATCTGTCAGATTTCTTTAACACATTCGGTGCGGCAGACACACATGCGCGTTTTCATAACTTTCTTCGAGTGCGGCGCGGCGCACATGTGTGTTCGTTGTGCATCTCTATTGTTTCGAAAACATCGTAAAAAAAAGGGTCGGTAAGGGTGTAGCATAAAGAAGCGTTTGCATAAAGAATTCAGCAGAGAATGTGTTAATAGATTTTCGATTTTATTGCTAAAGCATTAGGTTCAAGGTTGATTGGGAAAATCTGACAGTTTCGGGTAGGTTGACCTGCTGGCGTCTGTACATCTATCATTTAACTCCTTTTACGCACCTTAGGTAAAAACGTTATTAACAATAGAAAATGACAAATAACATAATAATTTAAACATAAGTCATTGTATAAGTTTTTAAAATAAAATTTCATAATGATCCATGTGTATTCATGAAAGATTTTGAGGAAAGTTAAAACACCGCTGTGAGGTCCCCACTATACTATGTACTTGTATGTAATCGCAATCCTATATAATCCAATGTCTTTACATTAATAAACCAGTGTATTCTCAGCATTCGTTGTGTTTGATTCCTACCGTTCGACCCGTACCGTACATGGCGACCGTGACAGCCGCGTATATTTGCTACCTCAAAGCAACCGCAAAGCGAGACAACAACAATTACTCCTATATATTAACATTTCAGTGCGAGCTTTCTAAATTCGTTGAAGCCTATCCACTGACTTCCAAGACCACAGTTGAAGTAGCTGAATGTTTCGTTAATAATTTTATTTTGCGGTATGGGATCCCACAGGCCATTGCGACTGATAGAGGAACGGAATTTATGTCCCACACAATGAAGGAGGTATGTAAACTCTTACACATTAATAAAATAAACTCAACGGCATATCACCATCAATCTCTAGGTGCTCTAGAGAACTCTCACAAACATCTAGTTTCTTTCCTACGAATACAATGTGATAACCATCCCGAAATGTGGAGCAAATGGTTACCATATTGGTGTTTTTCATTTAATACATCGGTTCACAGTGAAACTAAATTCACACCATATGAATTGGTATTTGGGAAGAAATGTTCTCTCCCTAGTAATTTAACTAACAATGTCGAGCCACTATATAACTACGACAATTACCCAATGCAATTGAAATATCGTCTACAATTGACACAAAGAGAGGCTAGAGACAATTTGCTTAAAGGAAAACTACATAGAAAACAAAAATACGATAACAGTAAGCGACCTGTAACGTATAACCCTAATGATTTAGTTTTAATTAAAAATGAAGTAGGTAGCAAATTAGATAGCTTATATTTAGGCCCATATGTGGTTGTCAGAGACATACCACCGAATGTTGAAATTATAAAGGACAACAAAATTGATGTTATTCATAAAAATCGCACTAAGTTGTTTTATTGTAAATGAACCTAATAATAGTATACTATTATAACCATATTTTTGTAATTAAGAATGTATTCGTATTTTGTATTGTAATCAACGGATTCTCATTATAATATCAAAATGTATTGTTTACTTTATAAGGGGGAGGTGTGAGGTCCCCACTATACTATGTACTTGTATGTAATCGCAATCCTATATAATCCAATGTCTTTACATTAATAAACCAGTGTATTCTCAGCATTCGTTGTGTTTGATTCCTAACGTTCGACCCGTACCGTACACCGCATAGCAACACAGAATGCAAAAGGCTACCTGTTCAGTTCGTGCTTGTTCGTTAATTCGTTTTGTTTTTTTCATTTTTTGATACGGTTCATAGTACCTGAAATGGTTTACGATGAAAGAACACAAAAGGAAGTGCTTCATGTGTGGCAGTTCAAATGAGAATCCAAGTATAACTTTACATCAGTTTCCAAAACCGGGAAGTAAGAACTATCTCCGGTACGTATCTTCATAAATTTTACCTGCCTTTATAGCCCTTACACGTAATTATTTATCTAGCCCATACACATAATTATTTATCTGCTTACAATTTTACACACTAGGATAATATAATGATTTCCTGGTTAGACACCTCCATTTACCTCCTCTCAAAAAATCAAACCAAACAATCATTAAAGAATTGTATAATGTATAAACAACATATTGTTTCTTACAGCTGCGAACTATGGGCGAAATTCTGTTTCCCTCATGGAAAGTGGTCTTTGCCTGATTTCCAAATGAAGCTCTATAATGAACATCGAATGCTATGCCACACACATTTTAAAGAATCTGCTTATGTGGACTTCAATACCAAGAAACTACGTAGGCATGCTGCTCCTGAAGAAAATTTTGTGAGGTACTGAGCGTAAATTCTCGTGGGCATACTTATAAATTCGATGAGAACTACCTAATCTTTTTAATTCGTACCGATCGTTATTTAGTACCGCCGTTATAACAAATGGACCCTTAAACTTTCTGTCCAATTTTGTCTGGTTTCGTTCACTGCTTTTGAGGAAAACGTAATCACCTTTTGAAAAAGCTTTAATTTTTGCACGGCCTTGATTAAATCGTTTAGTTTCGTTTTCTGCTGCCTTTTCGACATTAGCAGACATTCCGCACAACATCGAGCTTAAGACGTTCTGGTTGACCATGGGCTTCTGAGTTTAGCTTCGACATACCTAACGACTGAGCACGAATACCTAACATAAGTTCTGTAGGGGAATACTTGGTTACGGATGATCGGGTGCTGTTAAGCGCGAGTTGAATATTTCCTATTTCATCTCGCCACGTCTTATTCGGGTCGTTTTCAACAATGGTTAACAGGCTTTTGAGGGTCCGCATAACCCTCTCGACCTGGCCATTAGCCCGGCTAGAGCCAGTCGCAATTAAATGGAGATCTATCTTATGTTCGCCGCAAAAATTCTTAAAATCGGAACTTACGTAGCAACGACTCTGATCCGCTATGATCCTTTTAGGCGCACCAAAAAGACGGACTGCTTTCTGCAACGCGTGTACCGCGCTCCTAGCATCGAGAAGCAGTGTGCTCTAGTAAAATGTACTTAGTAAAACCGTCGATAATCACCGAACAGTATTCTTTTCGATCACTTTTCCCGCTAAGCTTTCCCGTAAAATCAATATGTATTGTGTGCCATGGTACCGAAGCTTTGGGGATCGGGTGAAGCTCAACGGGTGGAGCTCCAGATGGACCCTTTGATGCTTTGCAAATAATACGCGAGTCGATAAATTTACGCACGCATTTTGACATTTCGGGGAACCAATATTGCTCATAGAGCTTATCTTAAGGTTTATCCTTGCCTAAATGTTGTAACTCGTTATGAATATGGTTTATTAGTGTCCAAATTAAAGAACGGGGAACTACTGGCAACCAGGAGACTGTTTTATTGCGAACGATTTTCCTATATAGGATACTATCTCTTACATCATACGTTTGAGCTACAGTATCGGGGAAACTATTGCTGTCGTGCTTTGAGATAAGGCCTTGTATTCCTCTATCACGCTTTTGTTCGACCGAAAGCCAATCGTGATGTAATTCGACATACTGAACTTGCTGTGTCAGCGGGCTCCCGTAGGCTATACTACCGTCATTAACATCAGGAAGAGGATTACGCGAGAAATAATCCGCGTGCTCCATTCCGTGACCTTCACGATAGATACTTTCGAAGTCATAAGCCTGTAAGATAGCCCACCACCTGTGGACGCGAGGAGTGAGATCTTTTTTTTATTTGGATGCCTTGAGCGAATTACAATCCGTATAGACCTCGAAATAACGACCGTAAAGATAATGGCGAAAGTGCTCGACCGCTCGTACAACTGCCAACGTCTCCAGTTCGTACGAGTGGTATCGAGACTTCGAGGTTCGACGACTATAATACTCCACGACGTGCTCGTGTGTCTCATACAACGGATTATCTATCCGTTGTATGAGAATCGCTCCGTATCCATCAGAGCTAGCATCAGTGTGCAACTCTACTGGCAATTCCGGGTCAAAAATAGTTAAAACTGGCTCAGATGTGAGTACGCGTATTATGTCGTTCCGTATTTCTTCATGCTTTTGAGCCCATGTAATAGGTCCTCTTAGCTTTGTTAGAGGGTATTATAGTCCCACAATACGTGTGAAATTAGAAATGAATTTTCTAAAATACGAGGCTAACCCCAGGAACTGTCGAACCTGAGTAGCAGTTTTTGGTTGAGGGGCATCTACGAATGCTTGTATTTTCCGAGAGTTAGGTCTTACTTCGCCAGATTGAAGAGAATATCCTAGATATTCTATTTTTTGGGGCATAAATTTACATTTTTGGAGGTTGAATTAAATCCAGCCTCCGTTAAGGCACTTAAACTATCATCTAGACGCTGCAAACCTTCAGAGATGCCAGTCGAGTAGCATAAAACATCGTCCATATAAATGAGTGGTTTGTCTTTTAAGTGATTCAAAGCCCTAGTTATGCATCTCTGATATACTGAGGGAGCGTTCCGCAACCCAAAAGGATACTCGTATTGCCCCTCAGGTGTAACGAATGCGGTCTTTTCTATGGAATCAGGGTGCATTAAAATTTGATGGAACCCTGACGCGGAAAAATAGTTAGCCCCAGCCAGCTGATCTATTTGCTCCTCAATACGTGGCAGAGGGTAGTGTTCGGGTCGCGTATTGGAATTTAATTCTCGACAGTCCACACACATCCTATAAGAGTTGTCCTTTTTCTCAACTAATAGTATTGGACTAGCAAACGGGGAAGAGCTTTCACGAATGACCCCAGCGTCAAGTAATTCCTGAACCTTTTCCCTGACTATAAGTTTTTCCGCCGGCGCTATGCGATAAGGGCATCGTTGTACGGTTTTGTGAGGGTCTATTAAATGAATTTGACATTCGCCTGTCGTTACTCTACGGGAAGGAACACCTTCGGTAAAATAATCAGAATATTTGTTTAAGATCGATATTAGCACTTCCCTATTCTGTCCTAGCAAATCCGTGTTGATCTTAGTAAAATCCGGCTTATTTAGTTTTAAATCACAAAAGTGGCTCGTTTTCTTAGAAAAGAACATGAGATTATCATTGTCGATTTTAACACACAATACTTGATCAAAAATATCCCTCCCGACTATGATCAGATCAGAAATAAGCCTCTCAGGAATTACGTGAAAAGTCAAATTAACTGGAAGTTTATCAATGACTACATCGCTTTGAATTTGAGTGGTACATTGAATATCTTCACCGCCTATGCCACTCAGGTAAACGAGGTTTTTTCGTACAGTACCCGCAAGTTTGTCACAAAAGCTTTCCTTTAGTAGAGAACATGATGATCCACTATCAAATAAGAAACTGATGGACCTCCTTGACTGCAGCTTCACAGCCGTTCTTCTTATCTGAACAGACAGTCGCCACGTGCCCAGGCTGACCACACTTGTAGCAAGTCGGGGTCGTCCTTTTCTCCACGGCTCGCGATGAACTCGAAGTATCTTGCGTCTTCGTTCCAGTTTCGTCTCGACGTTTTCTACAATCGGCGATACGGTGTCCGGTTAACCCACAATAGTGACATTTTCCGGTGAATTTCTCCATCATACGAGCACGTTTTGCTTCAGGTTCTTGGACTTCGGTGTCTGACTTGTGTGCATCGCTTAAGTGATACTCCACCAAGTACTCGAAATAACTGAGCTCGTGTCGTTATTGTTTGTGCGTTTAACTCGCGACGTATCAAGCTGTCCTTCTGACACAAAACGGATATCACAAATCCAGTAATTACCTTCTCAGGCATCATACTTTCAGGTATTCGTTCGATGAGATTCCATAACCGAAGAGCAGATTCAGACGCAGTCTCTTTAGCGCCTATTTGGAACCGTAACACCTCATCGAAATAGTCTTGCAGAAATTTAGGTTTTGAAAATCTTGCAATCAGGATTTCTTTAACTGATTCCCATGTAATAACGTCTAAATTAAGCTTCGTTAACACATTATCTGCTTAATTCTTCATGCAAACGCTTCTTTATGCTACACCCTTACCGACCCTTATTTTACGATGTTTTCGAAACAATAGAGATGCACAACGAACGCACAGGTGCGGCGCGCCGCACTCGAAGAAAGTTATGTAAATTGTATGGATGCGTATGCGCACGCGCCGTCAAGCACCTGGTGAACGTCCGAAAACGCGCATGTGCGTCTGCCGCGCCTAATGTATTAAACACGCTGCTGCACTACCTTTCAGCGCCTCCGTCAACTCCATTAGTAAATTAACACCTTCCAGATTTTTATTTTGCACAATGAAATCAGTCACTTTACACCATCCATCAATGTCCGAGTCGGGCTCCTCCGGGTCAAACTTCAAAAGAATTGTACGATTTGTACTCAGCAGCGGTATTTGTTGGGCTGCCAAAACTCGAGAAAGCAACGCTTCCATGCTGCTTAATAGCTTCTCTGCAGTTCTAGAATCCGATTGGGTTGCTTCAATTAATCAACAGAAGGGGTGTGGTTTTTCATCGTGATAACGCTAGACCTCACACATCTTTAGCCACTAAGCAAAAATTAAGAGAGTTTGGCTGGGAGGTGTTAATGCATCCGCCGTATAGTGCTGACCTTGCACCTTCAGATTTCCACCTGTTTCGGTCTCTTCAGAATTCTTTAGGTCCCAGGTTTAAGTCCCAAAATGTCTATAGCAATGGGATCATGTCTCTACCTACAAGATGGCAAAAAGTTATCGAACAAAATGGTACCTACATACTTTAGTTAAATGAAAATAAACTATATTAAAAGATGTTTTGAATTTTCTTAAAAAATGCGAAGAAACTTTTACCCCAACCTATTCCTATAATGCGAAAAGACTTTCCCCAACCTAATATATATATATATATATGTATATATATACGAATATTAATGTAATAAAGATGAAGAGTTTATAATGTGGTTACCGTTAAGTTGGATTAAACTAAAAACTTTTTGATCAATATAAATGAAATCGTTATTTTTATGGTTATATTTGTTCTTAAAAACATACCATCACTTTGATGTTCCTCCTTTGGCTCAATAATATGTTTGTTTTTTGGCTTGAACTAACTAACACTTGGATTTGAAAAATTCATTTGCATTTGTTAGGCCAATTCTTGAGGAAGCTTGTAGTTTATTTAACGGCATGCTACGATCCTTAGGAGCCGAGCAAATAGAAAAAGTCGGAAGTGAGTCAGGGGAACAAGAAATTAGTCGCAGGCTGAAGCTAGGGCTCCACTGTACTTTAGGGCCCGGGTGTGAGAAGCTTCAAATTTTTTGAGCGTATAGATATCTTCATATAAAACACTCGCAAAATGTCACAGCCAGCAAACGCAGATTTCGAGAAAAAAAAAGAAAAGTAAAAAAATCCAAAACGTATTTGATTATAATAGACATTATACCACAGATAATTTATGAATTCACTTGTAGGTAATAACTTTAACTCTTCATACTCCGGAAACGTAGATCTCGTTCCTATAATCGTTTCTGTAATTACGTCATAGGAAAAATTAATCAAATCATTTATCATTTTACCATAATACTAAACGTGCAGCGAATACTTCTAGGCACTGTATTTTTCAAAGCTGTTTTAAACAATATGGGCACTTAATTCCTTTGCTAATAATACGGTCATGCTTTTCAAGCAATATTTAAAATGTGTTACTTAAATATCGCACAACCTCTTAAGGGGATCATTGTACTCATCATTATGAACAACTTTTGCTATGGGTTGGTCCCAGAAATAGAAAAAAAAAAGAACATCGGCTGTTACCTATGTTTTGACATAAATGTAGTGAACAGCTGATTTCGTTTCCGCGATCTACACATACACGACAGCTACCAGTGCACTGATTTGCCTTCAAGTTTTATAACCATTTTCATTTAAGTTTAGTTTAATTTTAATTTATTTTACTCTACCATAACTACCATTAACTCTCGTTTCTGTGGCCACGTGGAAGTTGTTGAATCTCCTGCTAAAAGCAATTCCTTGCTTAAAAGGTGACTCCAAACGTCGCAAAGAACTCCAAACGTCGAACACACTTATGTTAATTGAAATAGATATTTTTTCATGGCAACAAATGTTTCTTGTTGAACAACAATAATAACCAGCTCAACAAATAGAGGATTTAATGTGTGTTATGTGTTATGGAAAGAACTGCAGACTTGTCGTTGTTGGACACCTGTCCAACACCTAAAACCTCTTAGAACCTCCTAATGTATTGGAATGTCTAGCTTTATATTATTAAATACCTCACTATGCCGTTAAGAGTGCGGGACGCACCTAAATGCAACATAACCACAAATATGGATAGGGCAACTAGGTGCAATATTGTTGCCACCTCGCTCACCGGTTTAAATCCCCCGGATTTCTATTACTATGGGTGTCTAAAGGAAAAAGTATATAGAAAGACCACTTCTGTTGACCAATTAAGACAATTTGGTCAGCAGCTGAAGAAATTAGTGCAAGCGGATTTACACGAAGAATAAAACGGTCATTTATCTAACGGTGTAGAGCGAGCATAGCCGGTAATGGTAGCTATTTAGATCATTTAGGTTAACGAATTAGATGTAAATAATTTAATAAATGAATAGTTGATTTATTGAGAATGTTTTTTTTTTCATGAAAAAGAAAAATAACTTACGAGGGGGTGGGAAGCGATCAACAAAGTGTGACACTGTTGACCCCTTCCCACTCCCATACGTGTGAAGTAATTTATGGAGAGCCACTTATTTATAAGAGCCTATTACCAGAACCATGAAGTACCTACAACTGTTAAAAAATACCTTTTTTATTCCAGGGTGTTGCTGAATCTTGTGCTGATGCTGGTGGTTCCGGTCCAGTTGAGGAACCGACGGTGAGCCGACAAAACTTGAATGAACTCATAATCTATATCATCATTCTCTTGCCCTTATCTCAATTTATTTGGGTCGGCGCAGCATGTCTTTTTCTTCTTTAATCTCTATTAGTCGTCATCTCGGTAGTCACCCCTTTTCTAGCCATTTCATCTTTCACATAGTCCGTCCATGGTGTCTTCGGTCTTCTCCTACTCTTTATATCCATCCACATTCAAACTCAAATCTTTCCTCTTGATTTCTACTCATTCGTCCGCATCACGTGCCCATTCCATGACAACTATCAGTCTCAGATGCCTCTTTCTGACTTCCTCTTACATACTCTGAATCTATTACGGGTTTAAAAAAACGCTTGAGGGAGAAGCGTCAGGGTAGTCCGCGAAATTCAAATTTTCTTACGTTTTTTGCAATTTACAAGTCGGTATTAGATTGTATGTTGATCAAAATATAATTTGCGGTCGTAACAAGTATCTACTTACATAATTAGAATAATTAATTCGAATCAGAGATTATCTTGGCCATCTGCTTCTATTTTTGAAATTGGAGATTGACGTTATAAAATTACAAGCCTGTACGAGAAGTGGTTTAATTTCGAATAAACACCATGCACGATCCCGATGGCGATGAAAACCCCCATGCTGCGTCGTTATACGTAGTCTGGTCATAAGTTTTGTCACATATGGAAAGTTAAATAACTGACACAATGAGTTACGCACTACAACCATTTATACATCAAATGAAAGGGTATAAAATACAGATTTACACCACATTCAAATTATTCGAAATGTCCTCCTCTTGCTTCGATACAAGCCTTCAATCTGCAAAGCCAGTCATCAATCGAAGCACGCACGACGTTCATCTCAATATCGGCGACTGCTTTAATCAGGGATTCTTTAAGTGACTCCAAGGTGCGATGGGGTTTAGCGCAGACCTTCTCCTCTAAAAGCACGCACGACGTTCATGTCAATATCGGCGACTGCTTTAATCAGGGATGCTTTAAGTGACTCCAAGTTGCGATGGGGTTTAGCGCAGACCTTCTCCTCTAAGTGCTGCCATATTTTGTAATCCAAGGGATTCAAGTCTGGACTGGATGAGGGCCAATCCTCATGCCTGATAAAGTCGATTCCACGGGTCGTGAGCCAGTTTTGGGTACTTTTCGCCTTATGAGCCGGCGCAGAATCCTGCTGGAATACCCAGTGCTTGTTTTCGAACATTGTTTGTGAAAGAGGTTGCACAATGTTTGTAAGGACTGCGTTTTGATATACAAGGGCACAGGTTTTCACTCCACAGGACACCACAAGCCAAACCATGAATGCCGTAGGGTGATGACCACGTGGCACACGTCTGCTCGCTTCTTCACTAGAGTGTGCATACACTTTATCATTTTGTTTGTTGAAACTCTCCTCAACATTAAACATTTTTTCGTCTGAAAAAGCTATTTCGCGGTATTTTTTTCCCGCGTACCGCCTTAACAAAACCCGGCTTCTTTCGAGTCTGATTTTCTTCAGCCGTGCGTTAAGATGTGCTGTTTTTTTCTTCTATAAGCACGCAGTCCTGGGTCTTCATTTAATACCCTTTTAACAGTAGTTTTACTTAGCCCCATCTGCAGAGCCAACATTTTTTTGCTTGCGGACAGGATTTCGTTGGATTCGCGCTTCACTGCTTTGATGACCGCTGGAGTCCGAACAGTACGAGGTCGACTGCTCCTTTGTTTATCTTCTAATCTTTAATGTTCCCTGAATCGTTTGATTGTACGATAAACAAATCTCAGTGGAATTTTCTTCAGCAGCTTGAAAAACTCAGTTGGCGCGTGACCGCAACGATGCAATGCAATTATTGCGACTCTGTCTTCATTGCGCGTCCACTCTATTTTATAAAATGAACAAAATTCCAGAAACCTTTTGTTTTTATTTTCTTTAAATTTTCAAATTTCGAATGCCCATAATATTTTCCTCGGCTTGCATTCTAAATTCGATATTTTTTTTACCTATGTGACAGAACTTATGGCCCGACTACGTAGTAGATTTATTGAGAATGTTTTTATTTTTTCACGAAAAAGAAAAATAACTTACGTAAGCGGGTGGCCCCTGACATGTGAAGTATTTTATGGATAGCTCCTAACTTAGAAGAGCCTAATATACCAGTACCATGAAATATTTACAACTGTTAAAAATGTCTTTTTTTTTTCAGGGTGTTGCTGAATCTTGTGCTGATGCTGGTGGTTCCGGTCCAATGGAGGAACCGACGGTGAGCCGACAAAACTTGAATGAATTCAAATCTCATCATCATCATTCTCTTGCGCTTATCTCAATTTATTTGGGTTGGCGCAGCATGTCTTTTTCTACTTTATTCTCTATTAGACGTCATTTATTTTTTTATTTCTAACAATTTCCACTTTCACATAGTCCGTCCATCATATCTTTGGTCTTCCCCTAGGCGCGTCGCCCATACGACCTAGGGTCGAGGCGGTTTCGGTTCGTTTCGGTTTCCTCGCTACCCCTGCACCTCCCTTCCCTCACCCCCCGCACCCCTGCACCGCACGCCCGCGCCGCGACTCCGCCGTGACTCTAGCTCCTGTGGGCGACGAGCCCTACTCTTATAGTCAACCACATTCATACTAAAAAAAAAACTCGATTTTTCCCTCATTCGTCCGCATCACATGCCCTTCCATGACAACTTTCAGTCACAGGTGCCACTTTCAGACTTCCGCTTACATACTCGGAATCTATAACGGGTGTGAATAAAGACGCTTAACGAAGCCGAGAGTCACTTGATCTTCCCGTCATGTCATTTGTTTATTTGTACTGGACTCCTGGGAACATTCTGGTTAGGATAAAAAAGCTCAGTCACAACTTTTTACACGCCTCATAACGCGAAGCGATTGAGGTAGTGCTCTAGCCTTACGGCGAAAGCGTCAATGTAGCCCGCTAAATTCAAATTTTCTTACGTTTTTTGCAATTTACAAGTCGGTATTGGATGTTGATCAAAATATTGTTTGTGGCCGTAACAAGTATCTATTTACATAATTAGAATCATTAAAGTGATCAATACAACTCTTTAAGACCAGGATAATCCTAATGAATGACTATTTCGTGAAATCTTGACATTTCAGGATTATACTAACTTAAGGAGTTGTATTACTGATTCTAATGATTATAATTCTGTAAACACATATTTGTTACGACCGCAAATCATACTTTATTTAACATACAACTTAGTACTGACTTGCAAATTGCAAAAAAACGTAAGAAAATTTTAATTTCGCGGGCTACCCTGACGCTTCCCCCTTAACACGTCAAGGCCAAGCAATTTCCTGACCTTAAATGACTATTACGTTCATTTTTCATCCATAGGGTAATATGAGTAACCGTACATCAAGAAAAGACTTGAGAAAACTTTGTTTAAAAAAAAAAAACATTAGTTTTGCTACTTTGAAGAAAAAAAAAATTCTTGGACGTTCCGGATGTCTGTATGTATAGACCCTTTGTGTTATGTATGTAGTCATAACAATATTAATTAATTATAGAGCTAACAAGCTCTAGAATTACAACGACATGAAAAAGAAAGAAAGAAAAACAGTTTATTCACGTGAAAGTGACGCACACAAAATACACATGAAAAGCCAAACACAAGATAATAAAATATAACAAACCACACAAAACAAAGAACATAAGTACAAATTTGTTGGAAATGTGCGTCACTATCCCGCGAAACGGCTAAACGCTCAGCATAATGCCGCGGCCCGTGCACGAAGGCGCTGGTTTTTAGCGTAAGCCGGCGGTGTATCGCTGTCTGAGACTATGATCGCCTATTTCATTTCAATATCCTAGTCCGTGTGGTTTGTTAATAATAATAAAAAGAAATACTAAAAAGTTTGTGGTCAAAATGAATGCTCAATTTGGTTATTATCTTACAGCTAGTGTAACTTTTTAAAGCAGGTCATCTTAATTAAAAGGAAGTCCTCAATTTTAATGGTAAAAAAAAACAGACTGTCAAGCGTTCATTGTACATGTTCAAACTGTGGACTCATTTTCAAACTGTTGATGTATCAGAGGCGTGTCCTTTTCGTTTTTCCAGTTTTTTACTTTTTTCTCGAAAACAAGTTTTAAATGTTGTAACCCCCACAACGGTGCTGTGGGAGCAATTGTGGGGCGCGAGCTGGACGTAAAGCACTCAGATTTATTTGTGCCAGTCTTCTTCTAATCGTACGTTCGCACACATTGACATTTCTTACCTCAAAAAGCCGTAAAAGCGATTTCTCAAAAAGTTGCTGGCAACGAAGCGGTCATCTCGGGATGAATTGCATAAATGTCGGCTTGGACATGGCCTCCGGGTGTATGAACCAGTCTCCCTATATCGTCTGATGGGATCCCGTACCGTGGTTCGAGGTACACAGAGTGGACGATCGATGCGACGTTGGCCATACCCAGCGTCAGCTAAAACCACTACCCTACCTGCACCAGTTGCATCAAGTGGCATTTTTAGAGTCGCAAACAATAAACGAACACTCAAAGTCAAATTAAACAATATTCACACACCATGGCAGAAAAGAACAAGAAATGTTAACAGACATTGTTGCAGCGGCAACAACGTCAAAAACCACTAAATTCCAAAACGCTTTGGAGACACAATTTTACGAAACGAAATAAGGGTAATAAGTTTTTAATTTATTGCTAAAGTGCCCACTTGACAAAAAATAAAACATTGGATAAGCCATAGTTACCGTAAACAAACAGGGTGACCAAAGATATAGGTGGCCGGTTAATTGTGCCTGTGAGTGTATTATTGTACCATCTTGGCTTCCCTATGAGTTTACTTAACTATTTATATTCAATAAGGTTCATTTTTGTATGTATCGCCACTGTATTAGCTTGCGTTAAAAACATCTATTTTTTTCAGATTGATAATGCTGATATTTGTGATGACGACCACGATGATGATGATTCGGATACACTGGTGGAATCAAATGTGAGTCAAATAAATTTCGATTCCTATTAATTCCTTTCGCAGGTCTGATGGAAGAAATTTCTTAAGAAACAAGCAGTACATATGTACTCAATAGTTCTAATGTCGCTTCCCTAGGTTTTTTTTTCACTATAGGATGCGAATGCATAATAAAATAAGTACAGTCAGCTTCATAATTGATTTACTAGTTTTGACAACAATCAATCTGCCTAGTCTTTTCGCTACTATCAGCATCCATCCAACGATATTCAGTCCAACCGGATACAGCTGAATACCAGTATTTTACATGGAACGACTTGTTATCTGACTTCCACAACCCAGTTACTGGGTAACACGATACTCCTTGGTAAGACTGGCTGTCAGACTTTTGGGGTTCTGACTACCCGTAACAACTGTCAAAGTTCTACGAATGACAGCCGGGATCAACGGCTGTACTTTTGACAACAATACCCAGTTATTTCCTTGTTTTACCTCTGATGATTAGAGTCTTTTCACAGTTATTTTACCTCTGACAGCAGTAACCTTATTGTATCTAGAATAATGATCACTGTGATTATGACAGACTTGTCAGTGGCAGCAACCTTCTTGTATCTAGAATAATGATCACTGTGATTATGACAGACTTGTCAGTGGCAGCAACCTTATTGTATCTAGAATAATGATCACTGTGTAATCACAGTGATCATTATTCTAGATACAATACGGTTGCTGCCACTGACAATCATAATTGACAGACTTTCATATTTGAATTGATTGACTGTCATAATTGACAGACTTGTCAGTGGCAGCAACCTTATTGTATCTAGAATAATGATCACTGTGATTATGACAGACTTGTCAGTGGCAGCAACCTTCTTGTATCTAGAATAATGATCACTGTGATTATGACAGACTTGTCAGTGGCAGCAACCTTATTGTATCTAGAATAATGATCACTGTGATTATGACAGACTTGTCAGTGGCAGCAACCTTATTGTATCTAGAATAATGATCACTGTGATTATGACAGACTTGTCAGTGGCAGCAACCTTATTGTATCTAGAATAATGATCACTGTGATTATGACAGACTTGTCAGTGGCAGCAACCTTATTGTATCTAGAATAATGATCACTGTGATTATGACAGACTTGTCAGTGGCAGCAACCTTATTGTATCTAGAATAATGATCACTGTGATTATGACAGACTTGTCAGTGGCAGCAACCTTATTGTATCTAGAATAATGATCACTGTGATTATGACAGACTTGTCAGTGGCAGCAACCTTATTCTATCTAGAATAATGATCACTGTGATTATGACAGACTTGTCAGTGGCAGCAACCTTATTGTATCTAGAATAATGATCACTGTGATTATGACAGACTTGTCAGTGGCAGCAACCTTATTGTATCTAGAATAATGATCACTGTGATTATGACAGACTTGTCAGTGGCAGCAACCTTATTGTATCTAGAATAATGATCACTGTGATTATGACAGACTTGTCAGTGGCAGCAACCTTATTGTATCTAGAATAATGATCACTGTGATTATGACAGACTTGTCAGTGGCAGCAACCTTCTTGTATCTAGAATAATGATCACTGTGATTATGACAGACTTGTCAGTGGCAGCAACCTTATTGTATCTAGAATAATGATCACTGTGATTATGACAGACTTGTCAGTGGCAGCAACCTTATTGTATCTAGAATAATGATCACTGTGATTATGACAGACTTGTCAGTGGCAGCAACCTTATTGTATCTAGAATAATGATCACTGTGATTATGACAGACTTGTCAGTGGCAGCAACCTTATTGTATCTAGAATAATGATCACTGTGATTATGACAGACTTGTCAGTGGCAGCAACCTTATTGTATCTAGAATAATGATCACTGTGATTATGACAGACTTGTCAGTGGCAGCAACCTTATTGTATCTAGAATAATGATCACTGTGATTATGACAGACTTGTCAGTGGCAGCAACCTTATTGTATCTAGAATAATGATCACTGTGATTATGACAGACTTGTCAGTGGCAGCAACCTTGTTGTATCTAGAATAATGATCACTGTGATTATGACAGACTTGTCAGTGGCAGCAACCTTATTGTATCTAGAATAATGATCACTGTGATTATGACAGACTTGTCAGTGGCAGCAACCTTATTGTATCTAGAATAATGATCACTGTGATTATGACAGACTTGTCAGTGGCAGCAACCTTATTGTATCTAGAATAATGATCACTGTGATTATGACGGACTTGTCAGTGGCAGCAACCTTATTGTATCTAGAATAATGATCACTGTGATTATGACAGACTTGTCAGTGGCAGCTACCTTCTTGTATCTAGAATAATGATCACTGTGATTATGTCAGACGACTATACAGTCCTTTAAACGTTGAGGCCAGTTATCAATAGAAGCACGCAGTCTTTCCATGGGAAAATTCTTCACTGCCAATCGTATGGATTGTTTTAGGGACTCCAAATTATCATGGCGTTTAGAGCAAGCCGTACTCTCTAAAACTGACCATAAATCATAATCCAGCGGATTAAGATCGGGACTACACGACGCAACGGCCAGTCTTCAGCTCAGATGAAGTCCGAAACGTTCACTTCCAACCAAGACTGCGTGGACCGAGCTTTATGACCCGGCGCCGAGTCTTGTTGGAAGGGACCATACTTGGTTATTGAACATGGTGTTGTTAAGGGGCTTAACTACCTTCTCAAGAATGGTATCTTGATACACTTGTGCCGATGTTTTGATACCTTTTTCACAAAAATATGGCTCAGTCACTCTTTCATAGCTAACACCCCACCAAACCATCACTGAAGTCGGATAATGCCCACGTTGCACTCTGTCGACTAATTGGGAAGCTTCCTTAGAGCTTTGAGCATAAATACGGTCATTTTGTTTGTTAAAATGTTGCTCAATTGTAAAGATTTTCTCATCCGTAAACAAAATTTTTCTGTGACCTCCCTTTGCGTACCGCTTCAGTAGTTGTTTCGATTTTACCACCCTATTCTTTTTTAAATTATCAGTTAAAAAATGACCAGTGCGTCTCTTATAGGCTGCAAGTCCTAAGTCATCTTTTAAAATACGCGACATGGTTCTGGGTGCTATCTTCATCTCCCGAGATAAAATCTTTTGCTTTCGGACAGGATTTCTTCGAATTCTTTCCCTTACTGCTTTGACCACCTTTTTCGTACGAACACTACGTGGACGGCCAGATCTTTTTCTTTCACAAACAGAGGAGGTCTCATTGTAACTATTAATAGCCCGGTACACAAACATTTGACTAATACCAAGCGTATGGAGAGTTTTATAAATTGCATTTAGCTCCATACCAACTTTGTGTAATGCAATCACAGCGATTCGGTTTTCTTTATCACCCCACTCCATTTTAATATCGCAAAATATTGTACAATGTATTGGCGCCAAAATTAGAAAATTCAATGAACAATCGTATAAAAATGACAGATTCCAAATTCAAATGTAATATCTTTCTTATTTTTAATAGTAACAGTATTTATGGCCAGACTGTGTATTTATTTAGTACCTTTTATGTTTTAGGTCTGCAGGGTATGCCTAGCTATGGATGTGAAAATGTATGATTTGAAGGACATTGAATTGAGAGAAACGTTCCAGGATATTACTGGGATCGCGGTAAGTCATGTTGTCTTTGTTTTACATAACATCTCGCCTGTAATCCTCGCAGGGTTAGGCAGAGGTGTAACTATAGTACACCTACATATCGCCAGTTATGTTTAACCCACGCAATTGTGATAGGGGGCGAGCCTATTGAAATCAACCGGGCATAATTCCGAACTTCGGGCTGCTACTGAGTAATGCCTGATTGTAAAACCCTATAACACTGCCCGACCTGGGAATCGAACCCATAACCTCATGCTCAGTAGTGGCGATTACGACCTACGAGGCAGTTATACAGATAAAAAACTAGAACTTAAGGGTGAAAGAAACTCATCTCGATATTTAAGAAATTAAAAACCCTGCATTATTTTTAATAAATATTTCTGCCTAGTCGGAAGCAAACCCAACCCTTTTTTTCATAAAAAAAAGATCCGAGTTCACAGGGTGGGTACAGTCAACCACGCGTCCATATTAACGCGACTTTCACAGCGCCTTTATTTAGTAGCTGTAAGTGATGTTTTGTAGTTCATATGTTACTACCCACATGCGGTTGACCGTACAGAATCCACCATTATCACTTGCCTCGCCTTCTCCCAACTATGTTGAGGTCGGCTTCCAGTTTAACCGAGGATGCAGCTGAATACCAGTATTTTACATGGTGCGACTGCCGATCTGACGTCCGCAACACGTTTACTGGGTAACACGTTAGTCCTTGGCTGCGCCATCATTTGAGTTTTGAGGATATTTAGCATTGTCTTTCTTCTCCATACCAGGTTACCGAAAATAACCATTCTATACTTGAGCGGCTATGTTGGGAGTGCGCTGGAAGACTGAAAGCGGCTGCGGCGTTCAGAAACAAAGCGCTGCTCAGCGATGCCTTGCTGCAGCGCTTAGCAAACACTGGCGAACAAGTGAGTAACAGTAGTAGTACAGTTGTTTGTGAAGGAGCTCGTCCGGGAAGTACTACCGCCAGACATAGTTCTGTCGCCAAGCAGCGATGCCTTGCTGCAGCGCTTAGCAAACACTGGCGAACAAGTGAGTAACAGTAACAGTACAGTTGTTTGTGAAGGAGCTCGTCCGGGAAGTACTACCACCAGACATAGTTCTGTCGCCAAGCAGCGATGCCTTGCTGCAGCGCTTAGCAAACACTGACGAACAAGTGAGTAACAGTAGTAGTACAGTTGTTTGTGAAGGAGCTCGTCCGGGAAGTACTACCGCCAGACATAGTTCTGTCGCCAAGCAGCGATGCCTTGCTGCAACGCTTAGCAAACACTGACGAACAAGTGAGTAACAGTAGTAGTACAGTTGTTTGTGAAGGAGCTCGTCCGGGAAGTACTACCGCCAGACATAGTTCTGTCGCCAAGCAGCGATGCCTTGCTGCAGCGCTTAGCAAACACTGACGAACAAGTGAGTAACAGTAGTAGTACAGTTGTTTGTGAAGGAGCTCGTCCGGGAAGTACTACCGCCAGACATAGTTCTGTCGCCAAGCAGCGATGCCTTGCTGCAGCGCTTAGCAAACACTGACGAACAAGTGAGTAACAGTAGTAGTACAGTTGTTTGTGAAGGAGCTCGTCCGGGAAGTACTACCGCCAGACATAGTTCTGTCGCCAAGCAGCGATGCCTTGCTGCAGCGCTTAGCAAACACTGGCGAACAAGTGAGTAACAGTAGCAGTACAGTTGTTTGTGAAGGAGCTCGTCCGGGAAGTACTACCGCCAGACATAGTTCTGTCGCCAAGCAGCGATGCCTTGCTGCAGCGCTTAGCAAACACTGACGAACAAGTGAGTAACAGTAGCAGTACAGTTGTTTGTGAAGGAGCTCGTCCGGGAAGTACTACCGCCAGACATAGTTCTGTCGCCAAGCAGCGATGCCTTGCTGCAGCGCTTAGCAAACACTGGCGAACAAGTGAGTAACAGTAGCAGTACAGTTGTTTGTGAAGGAGCTCGTCCGGGAAGTACTACCGCCAGACATAGTTCTGTCGCCAAGCAGCGATGCCTTGCTGCAGCGCTTAGCAAACACTGGCGAACAAGTGAGTAACAGTAGCAGTACAGTTGTTTGTGAAGGAGCTCGTCCGGGAAGTACTACCGCCAGACATAGTTCTGTCGCCAAGCAGCGATGCCTTGCTGCAGCGCTTAGCAAACACTGGCGAACAAGTGAGTAACAGTAGCAGTACAGTTGTTTGTGAAGGAGCTCGTCCGGGAAGTACTACCGCCAGACATAGTTCTGTCGCCAAGCAGCGATGCCTTGCTGCAGCGCTTAGCAAACACTGGCGAACAAGTGAGTAACAGTAGTAGTACAGTTGTTTGTGAAGGAGCTCGTCCGGGAAGTACTACCGCCAGACATAGTTCTGTCGCCAAGCAGCGATGCCTTGCTGCAGCGCTTAGCAAACACTGGCGAACAAGTGAGTAACAGTAGTAGTAGTACAGTTGTTTGTGAAGGAGCTCGTCCGGGAAGTACTACCGCCAGACATAGTTCTGTCGCCAAGCAGCGATGCCTTGCTGCAGCGCTTAGCAAACACTGACGAACAAGTGAGTAACAGTAGTAGTACAGTTGTTTGTGAAGGAGCTCGTCCGGGAAGTACTACCGCCAGACATAGTTCTGTCGCCAAGCAGCGATGCCTTGCTGCAGCGCTTAGCAAACACTGGCGAACAAGTGAGTAACAGTAGCAGTACAGTTGTTTGTGAAGGAGCTCGTCCGGGAAGTACTACCGCCAGACATAGTTCTGTCGCCAAGCAGCGATGCCTTGCTGCAGCGCTTAGCAAACACTGACGAACAAGTGAGTAACAGTAGCAGTACAGTTGTTTGTGAAGGAGCTCGTCCGGGAAGTACTACCGCCAGACATAGTTCTGTCGCCAAGCAGCGATGCCTTGCTGCAGCGCTTAGCAAACACTGGCGAACAAGTGAGTAACAGTAGCAGTACAGTTGTTTGTGAAGGAGCTCGTCCGGGAAGTACTACCGCCAGACATAGTTCTGTCGCCAAGCAGCGATGCCTTGCTGCAGCGCTTAGCAAACACTGGCGAACAAGTGAGTAACAGTAGCAGTACAGTTGTTTGTGAAGGAGCTCGTCCGGGAAGTACTACCGCCAGACATAGTTCTGTCGCCAAGCAGCGATGCCTTGCTGCAGCGCTTAGCAAACACTGGCGAACAAGTGAGTAACAGTAGCAGTACAGTTGTTTGTGAAGGAGCTCGTCCGGGAAGTACTACCGCCAGACATAGTTCTGTCGCCAAGCAGCGATGCCTTGCTGCAGCGCTTAGCAAACACTGACGAACAAGTGAGTAACAGTAGTAGTAGTACAGTTGTTTGTGAAGGAGCTCGTCCGGGAAGTACTACCGCCAGACATAGTTCTGTCGCCAAGCAGCGATGCCTTGCTGCAGCGCTTAGCAAACACTGACGAACAAGTGAGTAACAGTAGTAGTAGTACAGTTGTTTGTGAAGGAGCTCGTCCGGGAAGTACTACCGCCAGACATAGTTCTGTCGCCAAGCAGCGATGCTTTGTTCCGGTTTGGGTTTGTTACAGGCTCATGAGATATGTCAGCTTTGTCTCCGGGATAGCAACACGTCTGCAATGCCTTTGGTTTTTAATAGAAAGTAATAAACCGTATGTACAATACTGTTTTTAGGGTTCCATTCCCAAAAGGTGCCAACGGGACCCTATTACCTACTAAGGCTCCGCTGTCCGTCCGTCCGTCTGTCTGTCACTGAGCGGTATCTTTTGAGCCGTAATAGGTAGATTAGATACCTACTTGAAATTTTTACAGTGTGTTTTTCTATGGCCACTATAACAACAAATAATAAAATAAAGTTTAATTTAAAGTGGCCTCCAGTTTTATTTTAACTTTATTTTACAAGAAACCTGTATTTCATACTAAAGTATTAAAAAAGTAGTGTTAAAATATTGTACGGTGCTACGGAACGGAACCCTTCGTGTGCGAATCCGACTCGCACTTGGCCGCATTTTTTTTATTAATAAATAAATAAGTCCGCGATTTTCTAAAAAAAAGAAACTTTTTCAGATTTTTTATTTCTTATTTCAGATACGAAAAAATTACATCACTTTAATAAAAGAAAACGCAGATTATCTCAAATCAGCCGCGACTTTGAGCATTATAGAAGTATTTCATACTGTAGAAATTGATCCGGAAAACGAATGCTTACCTTCTATACCGGAAAACAATGAAGCAGAAATAATACAAAATACTCGACAAGATTCGGAAGAACTAGAGGAAAGTATCATCGAAGAAAATAATGATGAGATGGACGTTGAAGACGAATCAATGATTGAAGCTGCTATCAGAACTGAGATAGAATGTGATTCTATATGTCCCAACACTGGTGAAGAAAATAGAAATATATATTTACAAATAAATCCACTTGTTAGTAATAATGTATCTCTAAGAGAACATACAATTAACTTGGCATGTAGCAGTCCCCTGCCAGGCTGTTCCCATGTTGAGCCAAAGTACCAGATGCTCGGCTACCTTTTGAAAACACCTAGTGATTGTAAAGGTAAAATAAAAAAAACTATAGTAAAAATCCCAAATAGAGATTCGATTTCAAAAATAGTGTCCAAACAATCGAAAGAATTAATACGCAACACATATTTAAAAGGTGATGTTAAATTTAAAAATATAAATATGAAAGTAGGTGGTATTAGTAAAAAGACTTCAAATGAAAAACTGGTGAAGAAGACCCAAGTTAAGGCAAATAATTCCACGGATGAGGAATATCTGAGTTTGGAAAATTTTGAGTTTTAAACTGGAAGTTTTTGCAGTACTAGTGTTTGTGAAAGCTTGTCCGGGATGTACTACCTCCATACATACTTCTGCCTCCAAGTGATGTTGTGTTCTGCTGTGAAGAGTAGAGGTGTAACAACAAACATCAGTTACATAAAAGTCCCATGAGAAGTCATAGGGAGCTGCCCATTGGCCAGCCAGGCACAAATCCACCCTATGGGCTGCTACAGAGAAATTCCAGTTGAGAAATCCATTGACACTTGCCAGACCCAGGAATGGAGCCCAGCTTAGCAGCCCAGTTAGCATCAATAAAGTACCTTCGAATTTTTAATGTTTCACGATTTCAAAAAGATAGGTATTTAGACCTGTGGACCTCTCTTTAGTTTTCAACATGGAGTGGACACAAAAAGAAGAGAGTCGCTGTAATTGCGTTGCATCGTTGTGGATTTGTTCCAAGTGAAATTTTCAAACTTCTGAAAAACTTGATAATAACACAAATGTTCGTTTATAATACTATGGAACGATACGAAGAAGATTCAGGAATAGAAGACAGTGGTCGACCTCGTATGGTTCGCAATCCTGCGGTGATCAAAGCCATCAAGGCGCGAATTCGAAAAAATCTAGTGCGAGAGCTACTCTTTAGATGGGTTTAAACAGAACCACGGTGAAAAGGGTGTTGAATGAAGACCTCGCGCTATGGGCTTACGGTAAAAGCTTACAGCACACCTGAATGCTCATTAAAAAAAATGGGCTTCAACGATCACGCGTTTAGTTGAGACGGTACGGCAGGAAACATACCGTAAAATATGAATAAAATTTTACAGTCGAAGAGAGCTGAGATGAGATAAAGGTGTGAAAACTATATGATCATAATATAGACCAAGAAGTTGATAGGAAAGGGATAACAACAGATGAAACAGACGAGAGTAAAGAGGACAGAGTGAGACAACAAAAGTTTGTTAGTGCATCGTCGCGTCGCTTGCATAGGAGTCAGGTATTTCTACATCTACAAGAACTGCTAGAAAAGGATGAAGGTTTAAGACTGAACAGGGCAAGGCTGTTGTGAAACAGGTAATTTGCATTAATTTATAAGCAGATGGACGTAATATACGCCGCTTAAACTGAGTCGCCGATACTATAGTCTGTTCCAAAAGTATCTGATGACAATGTAAATAAATGGATCATAAAAAATACCTGTTGATGCTCAATTTGTAGTGTCAAATTGAGTGCTTCGTTTTAATTTCTGAGTACTAAAACCCAAAATTCTAATTTTAAATGACCTGGAAGCTCTTTTTTAGTATTTTAAAAGTTAGTTATGTAATTGTAATTCCTCTGCTTACTAAATCTGTATATACATACATGTCATATTATACAAAACGAGAAATTGACTGACCGGCTGACATGCTGGTATGTCAGCCGGTCAGTCAATTTCTGACAGCTGCACAGCTGAAACTACTGGGAATAGGAACGTGAAGTTTTTCACAAGGTTTCCTTTTATAATGCCCCCTGCATTATAAAATAATATAATATAATATCCTGGGACGTTTCACACACGGTCATCTGATCCCAAACTAAGCAGAGCTTGTACTATGGAAACCAGATAACTGATAAACTACATATACTACTTTTTTTTTTGTAAATACATACTTATATAGATAATTACACCCAGACTCGGGACAAACAGCCGTGTTCATGCACACAAATGTTTGTCCTGGATGGGAATCGAACCCACGACCTGCGGCATGATAGGCGGTATTTTAACCAACCACGCCAGCTGGCCTGTCATCAAAAGCACTAAGAAAGAAAGGATTTTGGAAATTCAATCTTTAAGGGGGTGAAAAAGGGGGATTTTGTTTGTATGAAAAAGCATATTTTTGGATTTGAAGGGGAAAAACCTATATCCACGCGAAGTCGCGGGCAAAGTGCTAGTCTTGAATAAAAATGAAACAATATATTGTGTTATATTTTCTAGCGAATATCAGTTGGTGGCGGCAATGACACCTTCAAAGAACATCAAGTGATGGCAGCCACATAAGCACTATGAATGAGCAAGAACAAGATTTATTCAAGCATATTATGAAGTCTAATTGCAGAGTGAGCAAACTGAAGTGGCAGTGGGCTGGCCATGTTTGTCGAAGGACCGGTGGCTGGTGAAGCAGACGAGTCTGGAATGAAGAAGCCTAGTATGGGACGCCCCCCTAGATGAACCGACGACCTTGAGAAGGTGTGACAGACTGTGAAGGGGGCCAGACTGGACGCGGAAGGCGGAGAACTGGGTGTTGTGGCGCAGCCTGGGAGAGGCTTATGGCCAGCATTGGACTGCGATAGGCAGAGTTGATTATTGAAGAAAATAGTCACAAATCACACACCACCATCATACGTCACTGCTCAAGCCTTTTTTCGGGGAATATATGCGTTATGATGTGATATGTGTTGTCACAAATCGTAGATTCCTGATTCTGACAAGACTACTTACAAGATTACTTACTTTACTTACTGTCATATTATTGTACCTATATGTCTGTATGAGGGTCTAGGGCACCTGTCCCACCGCCCGCGATTAACGAGAAGCGGGTAGAGCTAGCAACTACAAACTAGTTGGCGAGCAGCGAGTTCGCGACGTGGACAAGCAATTAATCGCTTGCAATCGCTTGCAGTCGCTTGTATGCGTGCGTACCAAGCGAGTGTTCTGCCCGCCAAGCGAGCGCCGCTGAGCGAGTACACTCTTCGATAGGTCTTGTATCTGCGACAAAAGAGTACTCCGCCGGCGCGGCGGCGGAGTGGTGTCACTGACTCTGGCAGGGCCACCATCAGGGATTTAATTTTGAAAACGCAAAAAATTAGTCGAAATTAGTCGCCAAATATCAGAATTAGTCGGTCACTGGTTCAAAAGATATAAGGGTTTATAGGTGGCCCTGCTGGAGAGACTCCCCAGCAGGGCCAAATTTATATCTCAAAAACTAGGGCACCTAGCGAAAATCTGTTTTCTCCCATATTTAGTCGCCAATTAGTCGGAATTAGTCGCCAAATATCAGAATTAGTCGGTCACTGGTTCAAAAGATATAAGGGTTTATAGGTGGCCCTGCTGGAGAGACTCTCCCCAGCAGGGCCAAATTTATATCTCAAAAACTAGGACACCTAGCGAAGATCTGTTTTCTCCCATATTTAGTCGCCAATTAGTCGGAATCAGTCGCCAAGTTACAGATTTAGTCGGTGTGTAATTAAAAAGATATTAAAGAATTCAATTTCCCCATACAGTGGTACAAGCGAGTACAAAATACTTTATGTATTTTCTAGATAGTATCTATGACGTCTTATGGAGGAATGTTTGTTTCGAATTAAAAAAAATATAAACTTAGTCTATAATTTCAACTCACCATAGGAAAGCTGTATTCATTACTTATAAACAAATCTACAATAATGTACGCTGTAATGTGTATGTGTGTGTGTGTAATGTGTGTATGTGTATGTGTTATTATTTATCCAACACAATGTGCACTTACCACTTAGTCGCTGGCAGATAGATCGCTGCGCTCCGTTTCATTTACGGTAAGTAAGAAAGAGATAGATGCGCGTGTACAGACGAGCTGCTTAGAACGAGTTGCCCGTCACTTAAGTTAATTCATTAGGCGCGGCAGACGCGCATGCGCGTTTTCGGACGTTCACCAGGTGCTTGACGGCGCGTATGCGCGTCCATACAATTTACATAACTTTCTTGGAGTGCGGCGCGCCGCACCTGTGCGTTCGTTGTGCATCTCTATTGTTTCGAAAACATCGGTGTCTACACCCAAGATATTTTTTGCACGCACCCGAACTTTTGCCACACAGGATTAGTGTAGCATAAAGAAGCGTTTGCATAAATTTCGCGCAGTTAATGTGTTAATACATTAGGCGCGACAGACGCACATGCGCGTTTTCGGATGTTCACCAGGTGCTTGACGGCGCGTATGCGCGTCCATACAATTTACATAACTTTCTTCGAGTGCGGCGCGCCGCACCTGTGCGTTCGTTGTGCATCTCTATTGTTTCAAAAACATCGTAAAATAAGGGTCGGTAAGGGTGTATCATAAAGAAGCGTTTGCATAAAGAATTAAGCAGATAATGTGTTAATACATTAGGCGCGGCAGACGCACATGCGCGTTTTCGGACGTTCACCAGGTGCTTGACGGCGCGTATGCGCGTCCATAAAATTTACATAACTTTCTTCGAGTGCGGCGCGCCGCACCTGTGCGTTCGTTGTGCATCTCTATTGTTTCGAAAACATCGTAAAAAAAGGGTCGGTAAGGGTGTAGCATAAAGAAGCGTTTCCATAAAGAATTAAGCAGATAATGTGTTAAAGGGTAAGCGCAGACTGAGAGGAATAATCCCCGCACGGTCTCGGGTATTTTCTTTACGGATCGCGTGTATTCGAGCTTGCGCGCGACCTCGCGAGCCTGCGCGAGTAAACCGTTCTAGGTTACAGCTACAGTAAACATGCCAGTTTGTCGCGAAAGTTCGTCAACGATGGTGGACTGGGATATGATTATAATTGTGCTTTTGGCGGAAGAAGAAGAAATGGAAGAACATGTTAATAAAACCCCTAACATCCAAACTCACAAACTATCTCTGTTCATAATATTGAATAAATAGGTATTTGTAACATTTTCTGAAAGTACTATAATTTTAAGGTAATAAATCATTTTATATTTCGACAACAGAAGTTTTATTATTCTAACCTAAATTAAGATAAAATAAAAACTCAACCCGTCCATACCCACAACACAACACTCACAATCACCTCAAAATACACACAAACACAACACACATCAAACGAACTTTTGAAAATTCATTTTTACAAAATAAAATTTGATTACAATTGACAATACGTTTTCAACGTTTTAGTATTTTAAACATTTTACTAAAGGTACGATATTTTTTTATTATTCTAACGTTAAATAGAGGTTAACATTGTAAACTGGTAAAACAGTTGCATGCGACTGTACATCTTGACACCAAATAGACCAAGAGCAAGGTTTAATGTTTTCAAAGAAGTTTAAGCCACTCTAAACTAGTAATTAAAAACATAAAAACATGAATTTAATTGAGAATTTATCTCTCTCTGACATTACTAAAGACTTTAGACCGATAAAACTGAAAGTATATTACACATATTAATAGAAATATTTTTTCTTGGTAATTTTTCGTGAACTCTTCGATCTAGCTCTTGGACTATACCTTACTAATTGAACTCATTATATCTCCTAAACTAAGACCCGACTAAATCTGTAACCTGGCGACTGATTCCGACTAATTGGCGACTAAATATGGGAGAAAACAGATCTTCGCTAGGTGTCCTAGTTTTTGAGATATAAATTTGGCCCTGCTGGGGAGAGTCTCTCCAGCAGGGCCACCTATAAACCCTTATATCTTTTGAACCAGTGACCGACTAATTCTGATATTTGGCGACTAATTCCGACTAATTGGCGACTAAATATGGGAGAAAACAGATCTTCGCTAGGTGCCCTAGTTTTTGTGATATAAATTTGGCCCTGCTGGGGAGAGTCTCTCCAGCAGGGCCACCTATAAACCCTTATATCTTTTGAACCAGTGACCGACTAATTCTGATATTTGGCGACTAAGTTTTTGCGTTTTCAAAATTAAAATCCCTGATGGTGGCCCTGCCAGAGTCAGTGACACGGCGGAGTGAACATTGATCAGCTATTAATATTTCGACACCTGCAAATAATAACATCGTCACTCAGTTTTAGACCATTTTGAGTTACAATTGTACTCTTTAATTTTGATTGAAATGAATGCTGATTATTTAGCACTCACCACAACACAACAGAACAGGGGTGAGTGCAAGAAAATCGGCATTTTGTACAGCAAGAATACGGTTGTAATTCAAAATGGCCTAAAACTGAGTTACGATGTTATTCCTTGCAGGTGTCGATATGTATCTCTAGTACTTACACGGTATCTACAATATTTTGTACTTTTTTTGAGCGAGAAAATTGTTGATAGCTAGTCGCTTCCTCGTCGGCGGAGGGACATGTGCCGTACACATAGAAAGAAAGTAATAGTTATTTTTTAACCGAAACTAGTGTCGTTCGCCCCTTAGCTGTGGCTAATAGCGCGATTTTGATCGTGTGTGTAAATCTGAGATCAAATCCATTCATTGCGGCGCACGCCGATTGGCGTAATGTATTATATTTTTTGTTTTACTTTTTCAAAATAAAGATTTCTCATGGATTCGTAATTAATAAATTCTAATTCATAACAAAGTGTTGAAAATGCATATTGGCGTGTTATTTTTATTCATCAAGTGCGGCTCACGCGCGCCGATCGACGTTTACGTTAAAAGCGAGCCGCATCTGGCTCGTGAGAGCAAAATTTGTCGCCGCAATTATTGGGTTAAATTAGCTACCGAAACGCCGCAGACATGATGGGTATCGATCATCATTCATTCGCCTGCCCTTATCCCATTTATTTGGGGTCGGTGCGACACGTTCCTCTACTAGTCGTCATCCCCTTTCTAGCCATATCATCTTTCACACAGTCCATCCATCGTTTCTTTGGTCTTCCCCTACTCGTATAGGCGTCCACCTTCATACTGAAGACTTCCTCACGACATAAATTTCCCCCTTTCCAACAATGATGGGTATTGATATTTAAATAATAAAACAACAAAAAAAAAGATGTTTTTGAGGTGAACGATTAGTTGTAGTTACCCGAGTTTCAGTATTTTGTTTTTAGTTTATGGTGTTCAGTAATTCCATAAAAAATGACTTGATTGCGTTTAGCCACCAGGGGTCGTATTATGAACTATTAACGCCATCATGATTCCGTTGCGAAAAAGGAATGATGCTATATTTCATGTATAGCTCCGTCTCTCTCTCTAGCACTGGAAAAATGTCTGCGTCAGGATGGCTGAACCAAGAGAGATTTTGGAAGTTTGAGCAATACCAAGTTTTAGTACCTATTTTGTACTATTTGGTACCAGATATCAAATAATTTGTACCTCGCTAAAGAGGGAAAACTATTCCGAGAAAAGTGGCCAGCCATTCTGACGTCAGAATGGCTGGACCAAGCCGGTTTCACCTAGTTGTAGGCGTTATAACTACTTCATCTTTTCGTCAATATTTTGTACCTCATTGGTACCTCAACATATGTTTTTCTTATATTTTTTCGATAAGCCAAAAAAAAGTTACACCTAGAAGAAATTTTGCATGTAATCTGGAGCACGTTGATTTCACCTAGTTGTAGGCGTTATAATTAGTTTATCTTTTCATCAAAATTTAGTACCTCATTGGAACTTCCACATATGCTTTTCTTAGATTTTTTCGATAAGCCAAAAATAAGTTACACCTGCAAAAAGTTTTGCATATATAATAATGTTTTTTTTTTGTACAAAGAAAATTACCGAAAATAAATCATAACACATAAATATTACGTACAGACGCCAGCACACCAAGCTACTACAATCGGTCAGATTTCTTTAATAGATTTTCGACTTTATTGCTAAATCATTAGGTTCAAGGTTGATTGGGAAAATCTGACAGTTTCGGGTAGGTTGACCTGCTGGCGTCTGTAAATTTATTCATAGATACATTAATATTTTTTTGCATATACAGGCTGACTCAGAATACCTCTTTTGATCCAGCGGCCCCATATTCTGTTGTGCATTATTAATTATTAGATGAAGTCCCCAACAATGTTCATTAAAGTTTTTGAATGTTTTCGACATGTCAAAGTTTTCTTCATATTTTTGATGGAGTCAACCCTAAATTTGGTTGACCTCTATTCTCTCTTCTTTGATATAGGGATGAATGCGTCAGATAAGACACTTAACACATAATAGTAAAAAGCCTATAATTTTCTTGCATCAGAGAGGCAAGTTGATTTTTTTTTTCAAGATTGAATTAAGTCTTGAATACCAGTATGATATGCGAAATACCTACGCAGAGTAGAAGTAGACGTAGCTACATACATCTGCATAAAACTGCAGTTTAAACCCAACTACAAGGTTTTTATAAAATACAAATACCTAGTAAATAGTTTAATAAAATAAATATTAGCTCCCTATGAAAATTAATTCCATTTGTTTAACAGGTATCTATCCTCAAAAGTAAGATATCGAACGACCTAACTGTTTTCGTTACTCTTTGGTGAAATACATTTTTATAAGAATTAATTGCAGTTTTAATCCTCCGATTGGTAGAAATGCCACCAATATCTTGCAATTTCCTACACTATACTGCACGCCCATTGCTTCCGGCTTTCTTATTGGATATCGGCATCGGTTGAAGAATGCTTCAAATCCGAAAGATTTTTTAAACTGAAATGATTTTGAATGTTATTTAATCATAAAAATAAGATTCAAAATCATTTCAGCTTACAAACATCTTTTGGCGTGCCGCCGTGCCGCCGCGCGCGGCCTTTGAGCTCGCCGACACCTCGGAAACCAAATCACTAAAAGATTCCGTACATGTGTAATAATAACGCGATTCTATTCTAAGACCGGGCAATCTTTTTGGGGTTTTTGGATACTGTATTCTATTATTTTGGAATTAGATTTGTTTCATAATTATGGCAATGTATTTTATTTCTTTATCATTTAAAAAATACAGAAAATAGGTAAACCACTAAGATTTGTAATTAATGCTACAAATACTAGTCAACCTCGATAATACAATTTTAACTGGCCGCTTATCACATCATGGGACAGAAATACCGTAAGCAAAATGTAGGTGCACTGCTATCACTAGGTACAATATTTTATTTTAAAAATAGTACCTATTTATTATCGGAATTCACTTAATATCTTATTGATCCCTAAAATTGTGTACATTTTTATTATTGTAGGCTAGTTAAGTAATTAGGCATTTATTTCGCTAGTTCACTTCATTCTTTCGAGTAGGATGCATGTCGTCTAGTTTCGCGTTGAATTGCAGTGAATTTTGCGAGGAATCATGACCGAATATGCGAACAATGAATATTATGACATGATAATGTGTGTAGGTGCGACTGTCGGTAATCTTGCAGCAGCAAGACAGCTGTATAGGCAGCGTTTCCCCAATAGAAGGTTTCCATCGTACGATTGCTTCCGTGGGTTGGTGCACAGGCTTCACTCCACTGGGACCTTTCACCGTTCAACCCATGGTGGTAGAATAAGAACCGATGCCTCTATTCAAGCGGAAGAAGAAATTTTAAATTACTTTGCCGAGGATCCGAGGCGGAGTACACGTGGTGCTGCGGCCGCTTTAGGTTTGACCCAGGCTAGTGCCTGGCGTGCTTTGAAGAGGGACAGACAACACCCATACCATTACCAACCGACCCAGGAACTGACCGAGGCGGATTACAGACCACGCATCGAATTTTGCCAGTGGTACCAAAACCGCATCCGTGCTGACTCAAACTTCGGCAGGCTTATTTTGTGGAGTGATGAGGCCACGTTCACTAGGCATGGATTATTCAATCACCACAATGAGCATGTCTGGGCACACGAAAATCCCCACGCGTCCCGCCAATCAAGTTTTCAGCACCGGTGGCGAATTAATGTGTGGGCCGGTATCGTGGGAGAATATCTCATTGGCCCGATATTCCTCCCCGATCGCTTAAACGGGGACAATTATTTAGCCATGCTGACAGGCCCACTGGAGGAGCGGCGGGAAGAAGACATTGGCCCTTTACCGGGACATGGTGCTACAACAGGACGGCGCACCAGCGCATTACACTCGCGTGGTCCGAGACTATTTAGGACGGCGGTTTTCATTATGGATAGGCCGTGGTGGCACGGTGGCCTGGCCCGCACGATCGCCAGATTTAACCCCATTAGATTTCTTTCTGTGGGGTTATTTGAAAAGTGTCGTGTACGCTACGGAGTGGGACACAGCAGAGCAAATGAGACAGGCGATTGTGACTGTATTTGCTACAGTTACACCTCAAATGCTCAGAAATGTGACACGTTCCGTAACTCGCCGAGCAGCCTTATGCATGGAAAGGGGCGGAATGCATATTGAACCATTTATGTAAGACTACTAGAGTTCTGTGTACCTTTTGTGTTTGTTGTCCTTATTGTGAATAATATGTTCATGTGCTAAAACTGTAAATGAGTGTGCTTACGTGTACCTACGTTTGTAAAGCTGCGCAGGATTTGCAAAGGAAAATGGTATGTACAAACTTAATAATTACCTTACTGATCATTTCACTCGCGCGATGAGGCAACAGCTGGCCAGGTCAAAGGACGCTACAATACCTACGGCCTGCGGTCATTGATTTATTTGGCTCCGCCTATCTAGGGTTGCTACGACATAGCAAAATTAAAATATTATTTGTATTTTGTAAGAGAAAACCGAAATTATTTAAAGTTGAGATATGACCATGGCGACCTTCCAGAATAACTAATAGTGTATTAAGCAATACACTGTTTTCGGTATAACAGGGGTATTTTGAATCACACTGTATAACAATGTGCATACATTTTGTTTTTACTAATTGTGATTCTACTTGACATGTCGTCGTAACATTGCTATTTGGACCCTCTACGGCAATGTGATTTGTAATGTCCCACGCCTTTCGGGGTCCGAGAAGACACAAATTCTATGACAGACAAAAGGTGGTACTCTATTCGTTTTAATGTTATATTTTTGGTTAAATCATTGATGCAAATCTCGACGTCAGAATTGGGCTCAAAAGCAGCAATATCTTTTAAATTATAATCTAAGCACCTTATGCCATGACAACCAGAAAGTCTACGAAGTAGTACAAAGTCTACAACTCGACATATTTCTGTCACTGTTTAGCATTGAATTTGCAGACTCACTTAAGGTGTTTTTGTTAAAATCAAGTGGCAAAAAGGCACATTTCCTACTAACTTTGTTTAAAGGACAGGCCACATTTGTACATGATTATTTTATCTCTCCACTGTATATTCTTTCTAACATTTTTTTTTTCAAATATATATGCAACATTGCATTCACAGTTCACGTAAACTTTACCACCATCATATACTTACTATTTCGAAATATTTTTTTTTATATATCTGAAACGAAGTTTGTAAATGTTTTCCGTATCATGTCAATGTAGCACTCATATATAAATAGCTTGATACTTGGCGTAACAGTCAAAATAATGCTACTCCGAATGAAGTCATCGTAGATGATTCCTCGGCATTAATGGGGGCTGTAGTAAAATCATTTACACAATTTAAATCCACGGCAGAGTACGTTAATTACTGTTACCTCAAATTAGAAACAAAACAGCAAATACCTGGCGAGTGCTACATTCGTATCGACACTAGCCACTTTATTAAAATTCTTTTTAACCTTTCTTGCTTCAAACACATAGACCAGAGGGTAAAATTCTTAAATGTTTACAAGAAGCCAAACGCTGCGAAGATTACAATGTAGTGAAAAGAATTGTAATTGATATGATAACAGTGTGTCTTAGCAAATATTATGGACAAGATGAAGCACAAGATGTGAAGAAGCTAAGATTCGATTAAAAAGATTGACCTCTTTTCAAGACCTCCGAATCCGAAATCGAAATAGAGGATACTACTAAATTGTCGCATGTATCAGATGACTACAAATCTTTATTTGCTGAGACCGAATTAAATGTCAATGATAATAAACGACATCTTGATACAAGAAAAGGTCCTAAATGGTTTCAGGATGCTATAGAACGTGAAAAGAGGTTGCTTACTCTTACCGATGGTGATTGTAAAGCACACGATAACTTATTTTACTTTCCAGAATTTCTAACAACTCTAACGCGGCTAATGGGACAGCTCCCTCTATGGTCAAATATAATGAAAAGAACTTTTGATTCGGAAATATCAGTACCTACTTCGTCAAATGTCGAAAGTTATTTTAAAATGATGAAAAGATACTTATGTCAAATAAACACGAAAACGGACAGATATCGCGTTGATGAATTTATTGCAACACATTCAAAATCTATTTCTGGGCAATTAAAAACAGCTAACAGTACATTAAAACAAGGTGTTAAATGGAGAAAGCCAACTGAAAAGAAAAAGAATATCGGTAAAAAAAAGGAACGAACACTAATAATGCTGCAAAGGTACTAACTGATGATTCTGTTTTTTCTGATACGCCTTCATTGATAGAAAACTGGAGAGGTTTAGCTACAAATAAAAAACAGCAAAAAATAAAGATAGGTAAAAATAAAACAAATGATTAAGATAACTTTGTTGAGAAATGGTTCGATTACACCGTTTGCAGATAAAAATACTATCATCTCAAATACCTGCGCTTTTGATTCAGTTGCACAAGCGATTGCAATTGGAGTTGTTGATGAATACACGTTAAGTAGGATCATAAGAAGCAATGATGATGAATATTATAAATTTATAATAATAATTATAGATAATTAAAACATTTACAATCTTTGTTCAGATATATTAAAAAAAAAAATTCGAAATAGTATATGATGGTGATAAAGTTTACGTGAACTGTGAATGCAATGTTGCATATATATATATATTTGAAAAAAAAATTGTTAGAAAGAATATACAGTGCAGAGATAAAAGAATCATGTACAAATGTGGCCTGTCCTTTAAACAAACTTAGTAGGAAATGTGCCTTTTTGCCACTTGATTTTAACAAAAACACCTTAAGTGAGTCTGCAAATTCAATGCTAAACAGTGACAGAGATATGTCGAGTTGTAGACTTTCTGGTTGTCATGGCATAAGGTGCTTAGATTATAATTTAAAAGATATTGCTGCTTTTGAGCCCAATTCTGACGTCGAAATTTGCATCAATGATTTACCCAAAAATATAACATTAAAACGAATAGAGTACCACCTTTTGTCTGGCATAGAATTTGTGCCTCCTCCGACCCCGAAAGGCAGTGTAGAGGGTCAAAATAGCAATGTTACGACGACATGTCAAGTAGAATCACAATTAGTAAAAAAATATTAATGTATCCATCAAAGAATAAATGTAGGTAATATTTATGTGTTATGATTTATTTTCGGTAATCTTCTTCTTCTTTCGGTAATTCTTTGTACAAAAAAAAAACATTATTATACAGTGTGATTCAAAATACCCCTGTTATACCGAAAACAGTGTATTGTTCAATACACTATTAGTTATTCTGGAAGGTCGCCATGGTCATATCTCAACTTTAAATAATTTCGGTTTTCTCTTACAAAATACAAATAATATTTTAATTTTGCTATGTCGTAGCAACCCTAGATAGGCGGAGCCAAATAAATCAATGACCGCAGGCCGTAGGTATTGTCGCGTCCTTTGACCTGGCAAGCTGTTGCCTCATCGCGCGAGTGAAATGATCAGTACGGTAATTATTAAGTTTGTACATACCATTTTCCTTTTCAAATCCTGCGCAGCTTTACACACGTAGGTACACGTAAGTACACTCATAGCTTTAGCACATGAACATATTATTCACAATAAGGACAACAAACACAAAAGGTACACGGAACTTAGACAGTTGTCTTGCTGCTGCAAGATTACCGTCAGTCGCACCTACACACATTATCATGTCATAATATACATTGTTCGCATATTCGGTCATGATTCCTCGCAAAATTCACTGCAATCCAACGCGAAACTAGACGACATGCATCCAGCTCGAAAGAATGAAGTGAACTAGCGAAATAAATGCCTAATTACTTAACTAGCCTACTATAATAAAAATGTACACAATTTTAGGGATCAATAAGATATTAAGTGAATTCCGATAATAAATAGGTACTATTTTTAAAATAAAATATTGTACCTAGTGATAGCAGTGCACCTACATTTTGCTTACGGTATTTCTGTCCCATGATGTGATAAGCGGCCAGTTAAAATTGTATTATCGAGGTTGACTAGTATTTGTAGCATTAATTACAAATCTTAGTGGTTAACCTATTTTCTGTATTTTTTAAATGATAAAGAAATAAAATACATTGCCATAATTATGAAACAAATCTAATTCCAAAATAATCGAATACAGTATCCAAAAACCCCAAAAAGATTGCCCGGTCTTAGAATAGAATCGCGTTATTATTACACATGTACGGAATCTTTTAGTGATTTTCTTTCCGAGGTGGCGGCGAACTCAAAGGCCGCGCGCGGCGGCACGGCGGCACGCCAAAAGATTTTTGTAAGCTGAAATGATTTTGAATCTTATTTTTATGATTAAATAACATTCAAAATCATTTCAGTTTAAAAAATCTTTCGGATTTGAAGCATTCTTCAACCGATGCCGATATCCAATAAGAAAGCCGGAAGCAATGGGCGTGCAGTATAGTGTAGGAAATTGCAAGATATTGGTGGCATTTCTACCAATCGGAGGATTAAAACTGCAATTAATTCTTATAAAAATGTATTTCACCAAAGAGTAACGAAAACAGTTAGGTCGTTCGATATCTTACTTTTGACGATAGATACCTGTTAAACAAATGGAATTAATTTTCATAGGGAGCTAATATTTTTTTTATTAAACTTTTTACTAGGTATTTGTATTTTATAAAAACCTTGTAGTTGGGTTTAAACTGCAGTTTTATGCAGATGTATGTAGCTACGTCTACTTCTACTCTGCGTAGGTATTTCGCATATCATACTGGTATTCAAGACTTAATTCAATCTTGAAAAAAAAAATCAACTTGCCTCTCTGATGCAAGAAAATTATAGGCTTTTTACTATTATGTGTTAAGTGTCTTATCTGACGCATTCATCCCTATATCAAAGAAGAGAGAATAGAGGTCAACCAAATTTAGGGTTGACTCCATCAAAAATATGAAGAAAACTTTGACATGTCGAAAGCATTCAAAAACTTTAATGAACATTGTTGGGGACTTCATCTAATGATTAATAATGCACAACAGAATATGGGGCCGCTGGATCAAAAGAGGTCTTCTGAGTCACCCTGTATATGCAAAACTTCTTGTAGGTGTAACTTATTTTTGGCTTATCGAAAAAATCTAAGAAAAGCATATGTGGAAGTTCCAATGAGGTACTAAATTTTGATGAAAAGATAAACTAATTATAACGCCTACAACTAGGTGAAATCAACGTGCTCCAGATTACATGCAAAATTTCTTCTAGGTGTAACTTTTTTTTGGCTTATCGAAAAAATATAAGAAAAACATAATTATGTTGAGGTACCAATGAGGTACAAAGAATTGACGAAAAGATGAAGTAGTTATAACGCCTACAACTAGGTGAAATCGGCTTGGTCCAGCCATTCTGACGTCAGAATGGCTGGCCACTTTTCTCGTAATAGTATTCCCTCTTTAGCGAGGTACAAATTATTTGATATCTGGTACCAAATAGTACAAAATAGGTACTAAAACTTGGTATTGCTCAAACTTCCAAAATCTCTCTTGGTCCAGCCATCCTGACGCAGACGGAAAAATGATGGCGTTAAAAGTTCATAATACAGCCCCAGGTGCATTCAAATTTTAAGAGGAAAACTTCACAATGGTGCTGATTATGTTGTGCACAAACGAAACTTAATTTAGGCTATTGCTAACTTTTTCTCTGTAATAAAACAAGAAAGAGGTGGGCGTAAATTATAGCAGTCAAATTTAGTTGGAACTAATATTTCCATATAAATTCAGACGACACGTAAAAACATGTCGACTAAAGACACGGTCAAGCGCAAGGCGTAAACCAGTTTCACATCTCTAACTTAGTTCATAGCTATATACATCCTTTTCTCGCACTGCCTGTTAGTAAAAGATAGCGATTCTGTAATTTTAGTTTCAACAAGAGAATCAGCACAAATGACATGTCTTACAAGTATAACTGTACACTGATTTGCGGGGTAGGCAGAGAGGAGTATAGTTGATGTCTCTAAATGATGGTGTAAACTGCGGCAAAATCTGTTGCGTAGTTTAGAAGAACAACGCGGCCACAGACATACGATAAGCGACTTTTATTTTCCTAAATCTCTATGTACAGACGCCAGCACATCAATCTACTACAATCTGTCAAATTTCTTTAATAAGATTTTCAACTTTGTCGCTAAAGCATTAGGTTCAAGGTTGATTGGAAAAATTTGATAGTTTAGGGTAGCCTGATGTGCTGGCGTCTGTACATAGAGATTTAGTTTATGAAACGGCCCTTCAAACACATCTGTAATATCTTATTAAATGGTCGTTTCTAAGAAGTTATCCATTTGATAATACTGAAATGCTCGAAAATTGTTGCATGAAACTTAATAAATTTTAATTTAATGTTTGTATAGTTGTTTTGTTTTAATTATATCAACATTTATTTACATTACCATTAGTCTCCTTTCGACAGCAACAAGTTGAGAAGACACATTTATTTTATAAAAATATATCTTACCTCATTATTATGAATGCGAAGTGTTGTACTTCGTAGTACGACCTTGAACGCATTCATTATAACTTTAGATGGTAATAAAATCCTTTTAATTTGTACTATTTCATACCTCTCAAACATCATAGATATACAGGTCGTGCTGGCAAGATTCCTTTCCAGCACGACCACGTTAAAATTCCGGCTGATATAGAAGTTGATGAAACGGGAGCATGCCTAAAAATTTGTACTCATTATGTACTCCTATTTCATTACCGGTAAATTTTCGTATGTACATTGTTAGGGGCCGTTCAAGTATTACGTAAGCACCAAGGGGGGGTGGGGGGGGTCTCTGTTTTGCTTATTTTGGATGACATGGGGGGTGGGGGGGTCTAGATGATGATTACGTTATCGTTAGTTATTTAAGTTTTTTCGGGGATTCCCGCAAATAATACATATGCGTAGGCACTCGCTTTGAGAACTGATTAGGGGAATTACCGCGCATTAGGGAAATTACCGTGCGCTATTCACTTGTCTAATAATTCACTCTCGTGCCGGCCGGCTGCAAGTGCGCATCTATCAGTATTGTTTTGTTTGGATTCTAAACGTATTGTAAGCATTGAAAGTTATCATTTGTGTTTATGTTGATGCAATTAGCCAAAGTTTAACGTTTTAATTATTTAAATTTAAATATCTTATTAGAATGTCATATCATATAGACAAATCCAAGTTATACCAAAAACTGTTCGAAAGTTTTAAAAAATCTCATACTGGGACGAAAGTGCAAAATGTACAAAAGTTAGTTAACGAAGTTTGGCGAAATTATAAATTACAAGCAAAGTCAGATAAGGAACTAGATATTATTGTATCTAAGAGAATTGAAGAAGAATTGCAAGCGGCGACTAAAAATAAATCCAATCTGCTTCATTTTTTTTCCAAGGTGAGTAAATATAAGTACAAAGTTTCTCTTTACGTTCTGTAACAGTTAAAACGATTTATGAGTAAAAAATATGATGGCCTATCTCAAAGTAAAAAGGTAAATGATTGATATTTTATTTCTTAAGATCGACTCCGGCAATTGGTCACAAAATACACGGTGTTTTCAATATCTGTATGTGAAGGGTTTCTGTGGGGAAAAGCTTTCAATAATATTTAAACGCTGGTTTTATTAAATACGGTGAATTTATGTAGCTTAATAAGAGAATATCCAGCAGAACTCTTAGAAATTTTTCATTTTTAGGCAACGTCTTCTACCAGTAAACCTGCAGAAAAAACACAAATTATACAGCCATTTTCTAACATTGAAAAACAGAAAGAAGATAAAATTAAAACCGGCAATGAATCACAAGAGCAATGCGAAAATAATAATAATGCAGATAAACAAAGAGCAAAACCTTCTCAAGAAGCTTTGAAAAATAAGATTACTCTACTCGAAAAAAATCTGAACGCTTTGTATTCTGCCAGAGATACTATGCCAAATTGCGCTGAAGTTGATAAACAGATCATTAAGTTGCGCGAGGAACTAAAAACAGCAAAAAATACTTTAAACAGGAAGATTCAAAACGCAGTTGCCCAGAAGAAACACAGGGATGGTATGAAAAGAAAGTTAGAAGATATTTGTCAGGAAAATCCTGAAATAAAAAGAAGACTATCTCTGAGGGATTCAGTAGGACATCCTAAACTTGAAAGCGATCAACCATTACTATTGAAAACAATTGCGGATATAGCTTTATTTGGGAGTGCATGTGATGACAGGAGACGAACGGAATCTATTCGCAGCGTAAAAACTCTTGACGAACTCACACAAGAACTGCGTAAACTAGGATTTGACATTAGTCGCAGTGCGACATATCTTCGTTTGATTCCCAGAAAATCGAATTCTACAGAGGGACGAAGACATGTATCGACAGTCCCTGTTAGGCTCATTCGTGCTCAAACTGATCACCACAAGAGCCACTTAGATAGCAAGTTCGCTGAAACATCAATCCATTATTTAGAGAACATAGCATCCATACTTGGACCAGATCAAGTATTTTTCTTATCTCAAGATGACAAAGCTCGAGTCCCTATTGGCGTCACTGCGGCAAATAAGCAAGCACCTCTTTTAATGCATATGGAATATAGAATCAAATTACCTGACCACGATTGGGTAATCGCTGAGCGTCATAAATTAATACCATCTGTTTATGCTGGTATCAAAGTTACTTCCAATATGCTAGGACAACCGCAAGCCGTCGGATATTCTGGGCCAACATTCATCGCTATTCGAAGTGGAAAGCATAGTTCATCTACTGCTAATACCTACTCATGCTCAGGATTTCGAGACGCTTCTCGAACTTGAAGAGTTTCGACCATTAGCAAAAACTGACCATGGACTAGTAAAACCAGTAGTAATTATGACGGTTGATGGAGGGCCAGATGAAAATCCGCGTTATCAAAAAGTCATAGGATTTGCTATACAACATTTTAAACGACATGATCTCGATGCATTGTTTATAGCTACCAATGCTCCTGGAAGGAGTGCGTATAACAGAGTAGAGCGAAGAATGGCTCCTCTGAGTCGGGAACTGGCTGGTTTAATACTGCCTCATGACCATTTTGGGTCTCATTTGGATGAACGTGGCATTACAATTGATGAACAATTAGAAATATATAATTTCGAATTTGCAGGAAATGTATTAGCTGAAGTATGGAGTTCAATGGAAATTGATGGCTATAATGTTTCTGCAAAATATGTTGAGGCTGATGAACAAGATGTTCCTGAATTTCCAGACATTAAATGGTACTCAGAACATGTGCGTGAAAGCCAATACTTGCTTCAAATTGTAAAATGTAAAAATACAGAATGCTGTCGTCCAAGAAGTGGCCTATTCAGATTACTAGACAACAGGTTTCTTCCACCACCTGCAAAAGTAAAACAAACAGTTGATGACTTGGTTTTGGATGAAGGAGGACAATTTCTTGATCTTCCAGTCAATTTAGCTCTACGCTTGAGTACTACCCTCAAAGATTTTTTGCAAATGCCCTACGATTATTTTTGTCCGACGGTAAAATTGAGGCTCTCAAGCCGAACATGCAAAACGTGTGGTCTTTATCATGCTTCCGTCAAATCATTAAATCGTCACATCGAGAAGATCCATAAAAAAGTAAACACGCCCACAGAGGGAAAAGTTAGACCTGTAAGAGTCGCTGCTCGTCGTGCTAATGAACTGATGTGCATTATTCAAAATTTAGAGCACCAATATGTTGAATGGCTCGATGAGAGTGACGTAGACATTCCAAAATCGGATGAAAGTGAGCAGACTCACAACACTGAGCAGCAATCCAATGTCATCGATAACTTAGAATTCAGGTTTCATGGACTGAAGACTGTTAATGTGTTCCGAAAATATTCTTTATGTTAGTTATGTTCTTTATTTCTGATTATATTTTTTTGTCATTTACTCTATGTGTATCAGTTAAACCTAATATTTTCATGAATTTTCCTATTTTAAAAATAACAATATAAAAAAACATTTATTACTAAAAATGTTTACGTAAGCATAGGGGGAGGGGGTAAGTGCTTTGCTTACTTTTGATGACAAGGGGGGCGGGGGGGTAAAAAATGGTAAGAAATCTGCTCACGTAATACTTGAACGGCCCCTTAGATAAGCAAAACAAAAAACATTTTGTCTATAAATATGTCATTTGTATACTTGACACTAGATGGCGTTAAATGTAAAATATACGTTCAAGGAATAGGTAACAAAAATATACGGCCGTTTGTTTTTTTTTTTTTGCAATTTTTTCATTGTACTCTAGCTGTGTTACCCTCGTATACATATCGATAATAATAAAAAATTCATGCGGGAATAAGATATTACTCCGGGAAAAAAAAAATATTTTCGCGCATGTTTGTTATGCTAAATAAATGTAGCTATTATAGTATGTTATTTTGTGTATTTAACGCCATCTAAAGGCAGAAAATATTTTTTTTTGCTTTTCTAACAATTTGTGTAAATGAAATGGGATATAATATAATATAGGAGTACATAATGAGTACAAACTTTAAGGTATGCTCCCGTTTTATCAACTTCTATGTCAGCTAAAATTTTAACGTGGTCGTTTTGGAAAGGAATCTTGCCAGCACCTGTTAATTGGGAGGTATAAAATATAACAAGGATTTTATTACCTTCGAAAGTTAGAATGAATGCGTTCATTTTAACATGGTCTTGCTGGGTAGGAATCTTTCCGGCACGACTTGTATATCTACGATAATTAAGAGGTATAAATTTTCTAATTAGTGGTATAAAATAGTACAAATTAAGTGGATTTTATTGCCATCTAAAGTTATAATGAATGCGTTCATGGTCGTGCTACGAAGTTCAACACGAATGCGAAAGTGAGTTTGTTTGTTACGTTTTCACGCTACCTTTTAGCGTGAAAACGTAACAAACAAACTCACATGAGTAGACCATGACCTGGATTAGGACATAGGATACTTTTTATCCCGATAATACGTTCCCGTGGGATAATTTCCGACCTCCAAGCGGGCGAAGCCGCGCATTACCTAGTAGGTATATAATTCACTAAAACGAAAGCGCAAACCGTTTATTATAATTGGTGTCCTTCACCTTTGAAAATTTCATGAAAATCAATTTTGTGGTTCTACTACTAGTAGGACCAAAGGGAACCTATTTTACTTTTCGGTGTTCTATCAATCGGACCATGGTCAAATCAAGTTCTATCACTTCTATCAATAGTACTAAGATAATCTGTTTACCTGTGACCGGACAAATAATATTATCGAAGGATGGCATGCAATAGAAAAATACGTATTTTTCTGTTCCTTTATTCTTGTCTGTTTATTTGTGTGTGTTAAATAAATAAATATTTGAAATGAAAAATAGTTTAAAAAAAAACCGACTTCCAAAAAAACTACAAAGTGAAAAATAACTTTAATTTCAGAAGTCGGTTACTTTGGATCTGCATTTTAGTTTTTTGCCACCGACTTCTTAAATTAAAGTTATTTTTCACTTTCGTTTTTTGGAAGTCGGTTTTTTTTTTGTAAAAACTTTTTTCCACTTTTTGCTGGGTCAGTTTGTAATTTATCTAAATTACAATAGCCTAACGACAACTGCTCATCACCTTTTGTAAAATATCGCTTTTCGCGATGTAGGGACTTTAATTGTTGATGAGTTCTCCTAGCAAGAACCAGGAGAACTAGAGCTGATGGCCATTAGCTCCATTTCACCATATGCAGTGTGACGAGCATAAATTGCTTAGCAACCATATTAAAATATGTACTTAATCGAATCGCAACCCGTAAAATACTTATTATTGAGTAGTTCCGATGGCCATCTGTGGTCTTCATCATCAGTTCCACTTCACCAAATGGTGCTTTCCGAGAGTAAATTAACACGACTTACTATAAAAAATATTTAAATTGTCTGCCTATAAAATTTGAGGGTTGCCCTCGATTTTCATGGGATCCCCATATCAGATTCTGACATGGTGACAATGGGACCACCTCGGGAGCATACCCTTTCAAACAAAAAAAGAATTTTCGAAATCGGTCCACAATTGACGGAGAAATCGGTGTACATACATAAAAAAATATATACACTTGCAAAAAAAAATGGGCTAAGGAAATTTACGTTCTAAGGTCGATTTGAGTTAATTAAATGAAATTTGTTTGATGTAGTCTGCATAGGGTCATGTGTTCAACAATGAAACACTAAAAATTCAAAGTCTCGTACACCTTTTGTTTTTACAGATAGAAGTGTAATTTTTTACATGTATATAGGCAATTTTATTGGGTATAGGATGTCATTTATGGTTTTTTTAAATTGATGTGTAATTAATCTGCAAAAAAATTAAAACAAAAACATTGGAAATGTTTCATTGTGTCCACAGTAGTGTACACAATAAAACACCACAAATTCAACAATGAAACATATAATTAATAGTGTGTTCAACAATGAAACACTAAAAATTTAATGTCTCGTACACCTTTTGTTTTTATAGATAGAAGTCTATTTTTTTAAAGGTATATAGGCAATTTTATTGGGTAGGTATCGGATGTTATTTATGTTTTTTTTTTATTTATGTGTAATCAATCAGCAAAAAACAAAAACGTAAAAATTGGAACTGTTTCATTGTGTACACAGTGGTGTACACATTGAAACACCACAAATTCAACAATGAAACAAAATAATTATGTGTTTGTCTCATATTTTGTGAAATTTATGGAGTAGGTGTAGACTGTACACAATGAAACAGTGTGTCACTGTGTCCATAGCGAAACTGTTTCATTGTTGACTACATAGGGTTTCTTTTACTAACCTCAAAAAAAAAACCACCAAATTGTAACACTTTTAACATATGATCTATTCCACTTAATCTACGCAATATGTTTAATGCCAGGTTAACATGAAAAATATGAATTTTTCAACCATAATTTAATGAAAAATCTTTAAAGAATGACGAAAATACTTATATTTTTGTCGAAAAACTTAAAAATGCTCCACAGACACGTCTTCTCCCGCGTGGCGCCGACGCAAACTGGGGTGGGGTGAGGGGTTCTCGAGAGTGTCCTTACGCGATATAATGCACGATCTGGCAACGCAGCGTTTTAGAAATATTACAGTGTTTTATTGTGTACCACTGTTTCATTGTTGGACATCTGACCCCACTTATAATCGTCTAAATTAATACACGTGAAGTGAATTCTGGCAATTAAAAAAAAAATTGATGAATTCTTTAAAACCGATGTACACGGCCAAACAATAAGAACTGGTCGGCAATAAAGACAAGAAGATTGACTTTTTTATCGGGTTGGCTAATAAGTAATGAGCGTTTTATTTATAATTTCTAGAATTTTCGGAAAGATTCGAGAACGTTCTGTAGCTGAGGGTATTTAAAGAGCGAGTCGCGCTCATGCGCGTTTTTGATAGTTTGGCTGTTAGTGCGTTAAAGTTCACAAAGAAATGATTGATATTAAAACCCACGTACGACATTGTTTATTATATGAGTTTCAATCTGGTCATTCTGCTGCAGAAGCTACACGTAATATATGTCAAAGGATAGCTCACGATGCAGTCTCCGAAGCAACAGCAAAGCGCTGGTTCCAACGGTTCCGCAATAACGATTTTTCCTTAACCGATCAACCAAAGTCTGGGCGCCCCGTGGAAATAGATATCGATAAATTAAAACTATTAATTGACGAAGATCTTCGAAGAACTACATGCGATTTGGCTGTTCAGGTCGAGTGCTCTCATGGCACCATAGAAAATCATTTACATGGTTTGGGAAAGACTTACAAATATAGTGTTTGGGTAGCCCATCAATTAAGTAAAGATCAGCTGACCTACCGAGCTGAGATTTGTGTACAACTTTTATCTTTCCGCCGCACATTTAATTGGTTAGATCATCTTGTCACTGGAGATGAAAAGTGCGTTCTCTATGTTAATCACACACGCAAGCGCCAGTGACTGGGATGTAAAGAACAGGGAAAACCAACGTCAAAAGGTGATCTTCATCCTCGCAAGGTAGGTAATGCTTTCTGTCTGGTGGGATATACATGGAGTAATAAGCTGGGAATTCCTTCCTACTAATACTACGATTACAGCAACAGTATATATTGTGATCAACTCGAAAAACGGAAGCTTGACATCCATCCCAAACGTCCACAACACGACAAAATATTTTTCCTGCACGACAATGCCCGGCCGCATATTGCCGAGAGTACCAGGCTAAATCAAAATCAAAAGTCATTTATTCAAACTAGGCTGAGAATCAGCACTTTTTGAACGTCAAAATTACATAAGACAGTCCCCCAAAACGCCCGCCCTTCGCTAAAACTATTGGAGCTTAATTGGAAAATAATACCCCACCCTCCATATTCGCCGGACTTAGCACCAACTGATTTCTGCTTGTTCCGATCACTTAGTAATAATTTACGGGCTCATTACTTATTAGCCAACCCAATAATTAAATAAAGTAACAAATGTAAAAACCTAATAACGAGTGTGACCTCCTCTTGCCAAAATCACAGCTTGAATCCTTCTGGGCATGCTTTCCACGATGTTTTTAATAACGTTTTGAGGAATACGTTCCCACTCTTCTGCAGTGACTCTTTTTAGCTCCCTGATGTTTTGTGGAGCAGGCACTGCATTATAATAATTCTTATTGTATTAATCATAAGTGTTATGTGTCGTCTTCACCTTTGTCGGCGAGTGTAAAAAGCTGGTTTTATATTTCATTTCTCACGATAAAACTGCAATTTGTTAAAAGCGATTTTTAATCACGACGATTTAATCAGACGTAAGTAACATAAATTAGTCATACAACTGTGAGGACATGTAGTTAAGGTTTAATTTTGTAATGGGATAAATATTGCTGAAATGGTATTTTTTATGAATAAAATAAATCAATTTTGATCACAATATTACATTCGCTCCAGTATCTTCCAGTGATAAACACCGGTTACCTTCGTTAAATACTACCAACGTTCAACGTTATAAAATGTAAGTAAGTACTACTAACTTTACTGATTTTCTAATGTATTTATCGCTACCCAGCTACGGACCCGGTTTCTGCCTGCCGGCTGGTGTATCGGTAGCCTTGAATATGTCGTAGTTATTAGTTATAAAATTAATCTTTATGTGTTTCCATTTCAGGTCAGACTCCGATTCAGAAATCCAGACACGGTCCGCAGCTGTAGCCGAGGTTGCGAAGGTGCAACCAAAGAAGAAGGCGTCAAAGCGCAAAGCTACCGAGAGCACCACGCCATCAGAATCGAAATCAAGGTAATTTTCTGTTACTGCTTTTACCTTTAAGTGCTTGTTGTGTATGTTATGTCAATTAAAATGTTATACACAGATATACGTTGGTTAGTGGATTTAGAACTGTAACGAAGAGAGCGCAGAAATCAATTTCCAATGATATTCCTTGCAGGAATGTTTACAGTTATTTCATGAGGTATTGTTATTGAAATTACAACATTATAACATCATGCTTTCTGTCCCCGTAGGGTGCGACAGAGGAGTATTATAATACATCCTCAATTCGTCAGTTAAAATATAAATATAATGTAATTTGTTGTCGAAATTATTATATATAATAATTAAGTTCAATTGTTCACAGTAAAAGACGCAGTTCGGGGTCGGACCTCTTTGGATTGGAGGAGTATATTCCGTCGACGACCTCAATTGGGGACTTCAGTTCGGTCCTCGCCAGCCGTGTCGCCAAAGGTAAAGGGCGGCGAAAGGTCTACAACAAGGCCGAAGTTGCCTCCACGCCTAAAGAGGATCGGTGGAAGAAGGCCTCGGTGGCCCTAAAAGTGCAGCTTAACCGCAACTCGCCGCAGTGGGACGGGCTTCAAGTTTTTATGAGACAGACTTATGAATTATTTGATAATTCTCAGCCCGTCTTTTATAGTTATAATATATATATAAGATAAATATTTAAGTTGTTAGGGCACCAGGTATGTACATAATCGTAACAAAACTATTTTAATCTAAAATGCCTTTCTGTACTGTTTGTAACACATCTGTTGAGCGCAGTCACTGGACAGTTCACCTACGTAGCAATAATCATAAAAATAAAACTATTTCGCATTTTTGCGAAGGTGTTGAAATAATACATTCTGCATTTCGTAATCGTATAGCTTCTTATAGAATTGTCGATCCGTCTGAGAATTGTTCTCTAGAACCATTTCTTAATAACATTTGGGACAAAATGAAAACGTTAATTGACTTGTCTCTTAAAGAACATACTTGTCTAAAAGTTAATTTCGAATATTTTGCTTTGTTTTTAATGATTAAAAATGATTGTCAGGAGATGAAATCATTTGCCACAAAAAACGTTTATGAATTTGATTCATTATTGTCTCAAGTAAAAAACACTTTAACAAAAAAGATAGAAGAATTTCAGGACCGAGACAGTGGATGGACGTTCTTGAGCAGCTCTCATTTGGAAGTTAATGTTAACAAATATCAACCGTTACGCGGTTCAGCAGGGCTAACATGACACACGCGACAATTACTCACTCTCGAGTGATTAATTTTCTGACAGCGCAACACTTTTCTCGTTTTCTGACAGCGCTGCTATACAAAATACTCGACTCGTTCTGTCAAACTTGATGTTTTCTCGACAAACCCTAACATGGCACCTAAGTTATCTCGAATTTTGACAGTTCAACACGAGATAATCTGCGATTCTTCTGTCATTTAGTCGTCCTCGATTTTGACGACGAGATGAGTAGACAAAATTATGATACAAAAAAAAAAAACTTAATTATCATGACAGTTTCATAATTGTACTTATTTTAGTAATAATTTTATTTTACAATATATTAATAAAGAAAATACTTAGTTCTAATCTACTATTCTGCCGTCGTAAGAAAAAAGGGCACAACTAACATATTTTAGTAATAATTTTATTTTACAATATATTAATAAAGAAAATACTTAGTTCTAATCTACTATTCTGCCGTCGTAAGAAAAAAGGGCACAACTAACATAAAAAAAAAAATTGAGTTACATACATATTTAGAATCAGAAAAAAAAGGCTAATCTGCTCAATTTTTTGTAGATTTTTTTTTAAATGTTAGTTGTGCCCTTTTTTCTTACGACGGCAGTATTTATATTGGAACGAAGTTCCTTCCGGCGGTCGCGAGAGAAACTTGCGGAGGGAAGCACAATTACGTAGATGAGTATTACTTTCAGTAATAACCAGTGACTTTGCCAATTATGGTGATTAACGAAAACTCGGGATTATGGCTGTATGGCGATATCTAATAAAATCGCCAGTTCATTTCCTAAGGGTGGTGATTAAAAACGTTGAGTGCTTTATGGTTATAATAGCGAAATCAACTCCAACTGCATATTTATCTGAAAACCAGTCCTTTGGTAAGTGTGGTGATTAACAAAATTTGCAATATCATGGGTTTTATGGTGATTGTTACAATAACAATCTTCGCTTTTTCAAATTGTGATCGTTGGCTCATTTGTCAATTGTGGTTATTATTTAGTGAGTATATTCATCATCTGCCGAGCCTTTTCCCAACTATGTTGGGGTCGGCTTTCAGTCTAACGAGATGCATCTTAATACCAGTATTTTACGTGGAGCGACTGCCTATCTGACCTGCACAACCCGATAACTGGGAAATACGATACCCCTTGGTAAGACTGGTTGTCAGTCTTTCAGGCTTCTGACGACTTAGTAACGACTGTCATAGATCCACGAATAACAGCCGGGACCAAAGGCTTAACGTGCTTTCGAGGCCTCCGTGCCTCCACAGCACGTTAAGACCGCTTTACAAACCAAAAGCCTTGAACGGAAAGGTAATTCATTTACTTTATTTAGATAGAGATGATTTGTCACATTACTGTCTCATTAAAGACTTGCCGCGACTTGATAAAAATGAAATAACAAAACACCACAGTAAACTGTACTTTTGTGACGTTTGTTTGATGTTTTTTTAATTCATGCGATGATCTTAGTTCGCATAGTTGTGGAGGTGTCGCCACTGAACTACCTCCGAGGGGTTCTTTCATACAGTTTAAAAATTATAATAGAAAGCAAATTGTACCATTCGTTATATACGCAGATTTTGAAACAATGCTAGAACGGTATGAGTCTTGTGACCCTGACCCCACTAAGGCGAGTACTGTAACGCGACATGTGCCTGTAGCATACGCATACCATATTACATGTACCCTAGACGAAAGCCACAATCGTTTCGTTTCTTATCGCAGTTTGGATTGTGTATCAAATTTTGTGAAGTGTATCTATAAAGATGCACAAAAAATTCACGATATTTTAAAAAATAATGCTCCTATGATTTACTCAAATGATAATGCTCGCGACTTTGAAAACGCGATGACATGTCATATTTGTGAGCACTTCTTGTTCGGAGACAGGGTTCGGGATCATTGTCACGTGACTGGTAAATATCATGGCGCAGCTCATAGTTATTGTAACATACAATACAAACTACCAACATTTTTACCAGTATTTTGTCATAACTTGTCCGGATACGATTGCCACCTTTTCATAAAAGAATTAGGTGAAGCTCCTGGATTTATTAATGTGATACCTAAAACAAAAGAAAACTATATTTCATTCACTAAGTTTATTCCGATTTCTACCGGGGAAAGCAACCAGGTTCAGTTTGTAGATTCTTTCAAGTTTTTAGGAACTAGCTTAGAAAAGTTGGTTAGTAACAATGAAAAAACAAGACTTCAAACAATTAAAATCTTATTTTCCTAATAAAAAACAATTTAACCTACTCACCCGTAAAGGAGTGTATCCATATGACTATATGTCTCAATGGGAACGTTATGAAGATACGTGTTTACCCTCAAAAAAATGTTTTTTTAACTCCTTAACTAATGAGTCAATTACTGACGAAGACTATGAACACGCTCGGTCAGTTTGGTCAATATTTAATATTCAAAACATGGGTATGTACACAGATTTATATTTCAAAACAGATGTTCTGTTGCTAACAGATGTACCTATTTGAAAATTTTCGAAGAACTTGGTAAACTATACAATCTCGATCCCGCGTTCTATCTTACAGCACCAAGTCTATCTTTTGATGCAATGCTTTTAAAAACAGGAGTTCAATTAGAATTGATTAGTGATGTTGAAATTCTTAGAATGATACAAAAAGGTATTGGAGGAGGTGTCTGTATGTGTTCCAAAATATATGCAAAAGCCAATCATAAATATTTAGATACTTACGATCCAACCCGTCCAAATTCATTTATAATTTATTTAGATTGTAACAATTTATAGCATGTGTCAAGCTCTATCCTATTCCGATTTTAGATTTATGAATAGACAAGAAATTGATTTTTTACAATTGAACTTAGCAGACAAGTGATACAGCGGAAAACGGTTACATTCTTGAAGTTGATTTATTATATCCGGAGAATTTGCACAAAGAACACAATGACTTTCCCTTTTGTCCAGAAAAATGCTTGCCACCTGGTGGTAAGAATAAAAAGCTAATACTAAATTTGTACGATAAATATCACTATGTTATTCATTACGTACATTTAAAAAAATGTTTACAGCACGGGTTAGTATTGAGAAGGATGCATCTCGCTATTATATTTAAGCAAAGTTGTTTTTTAAAGCAATATATTGATATTAATACCCAGTTACGTCAAAAAGCAGAGTCAACGTTTGAACAAGACTTTTTCAAATTATTGAACAATAGTATTTTTGGAAAGACCCTGGAAAATAATGAACATCGTATAGACGTCAAGTTAGTAAACAAGTGGTGTGAATCGAACAATAAAACAAAAAAGACTACTTGTGCTGAAAAATTGATAGGTAGCCCATATTTTCATAGCGCCTCTGTATTTTCTGATGATCTAGTGGCAATCCAAATGAAACCTGTGCGTATTATACTCAATAAACTAAAAATTAGGACATCCCTTTTCACCTATGTCGATCACTTCACAGTTTGCACATAACTCTTTAATCCACTTAATCTTTTCCAAACCCTTTGTCATAATTTTTTATTTTCTAAATACGGTACGATGACGTGTTGAAACTCTATGACATAGAGTTTCAACACGTCATCGTACCGTATTTAGAAAATAAAAAATTGTAGTCTATAAAGCCCTCACTCCAGAAAATTCCACGATTTCTTTCCAACCATCGCACTTGTTTCTTTTCTTCTCAAGTTAAATAAAAAAACGATTGTGGTGGTTTAACCAAGAACGTCTGTGTGTGCTCATTACTTACGATGGCCACTTCTTTAATGATAAACCTATTGTCTAAATATTTAAATCCTTGGAGTTCGACAATGATAATATCCGCGTTCATGATATCTTCATCACTGTGCTGCTTAATGGTATGTATTCAACAATGCAATCGTTGAGAATGAGACAGTATGCTGAAGTTTGATCTGGTATTTCTGAATCACTCTCAATTTCTACCCTTACATCCACAACGGGTCCAGTCTTCAGATTATCGATCTGTCTAGAGCAATCAACAACAAACAACGGTGCTAACTCTTTAAATTGTTTCTCGCTTAATAAAGACTCCGGACAACGTCCATAATACGACTGCTGAAATCTGATGTATTGCTCATATAATAAAGCTATTCTGTTATTAGCGAAGTTTACATTGAGGCTTTCATATGGGAAATATGTTGAATTAAGATACACTCGAACATCACGAACATAGCAATGATCAAACTGTGACATGTCAGAACTTGCATTATTTTTTCTACTTGTTTGTAGTCCAATTATAACATATCTTGGTTTTTCTATTTGAAATGAAGTTTTAATAGAGCAGGTATGCTTTGTAGTTTTAGGTAAAGCGGAGTATTCATATAGATCCCTGTTTCTAAATATCATCTGAAGCGGTCGATCTTTTTCCAACAGTTTTAATAAACTTATTTTTCCTTTATCTGATACTTTAACGTGGGGTACGCGCCATATGATTTTATCGATTTGAATGTCTTCCACTATTTCACCGGTGTTCAGTTTTACAGCGTTCAAATTAGTGTTGCTTCGTAACAATATTAGTTCATGTCTACTATTTATAACAACTTTATTAAAATCTTCTGCGAAACCGAGGATATTCCGAAGTGGTATAGATGCAGAAAAACTTCCTCCATTAATATTTTTTATACCATCGATACTCCATCCCCAAGCTTTAGCTATTTTTGATTCATTCTCACTCATTGATATTAATGATTTCATGGTTGTAGTTATACCTGCATTTTTTATTTTATCAATCTCCACTCCGTTTAGTTCGTACCTAATATCTCGGAATAAGAAGAGTAGTCCGTTGTTCGTAAAATTAACACTAGTAGCTTTCTCTTTTGAATCTTTTTTGCTAACGATAACGGTTCCTTCCAAATACAGAGTGCTGGCTGATGGTAATATGTAAAGATCCTGTTGGTTGATAGGTATGCGAATTTCATCGTTCCTGTTGAAACTCGTTACATAAGGTTTGTACGAATGAAATTCGATTCCTTCTATACTGTTGTCGTAAGTCGGAGTGGATACGACGTCTAAGATATTCATTTTAACAATACGATCGCTCTGAGAAATGTCTTACTGTCTTTAGTTAACTTTATTTTGTTCTTAGAACGTCTTATTTGGTAGGTAGCTTGAGTAGAACTGTTATTTTTAATTTGTTGAGGCAGATATTTATTGTAGTCAATCATTTTTTCTTCTAAGATGTAAATACAGCTGCACTTCTTCACCACGCAAATTAATTAAGCGATTGTTTATATCTAGTAGACGGATATTTATGCAGCTTACGTTGTTTTGATTGATTGGAAAATATATTGCGTTTTTCGGGATTTCTATAATTCTGTATCCAGGTGGCACGTTGAGTGCGAATTCGTGAATTATGTGACTTGTTTCACCGTTTATGTACGAGCCGCTCACAGTGTCACATTCGATCCTTACCACTGTCGTTGGTAAAATGTTGACTGGATACTGTGTCACATGCCATTTATTTGCTTTCAAGACCTGCTTGTCAAACCCTAATAGTCTACTGAGAGAGTATTCTTTCTTAAAATTAATATCTTTTGAACAGTATATGATAGTTTTTAAAGTATTGCTATTGGAGGCATCTTTTATTTCAGATTTTAAATAATCGTTGATATCTTGCAATTCATAGCTGCCTTCCGGTATTTCAATAACTTCGTTTGAGCCATAATAGAACTTGTTATTACTTTTATCAATATTGGGTATAGAATTAAATGTTGAAAAATGTAATAAGGCACACTCATATTCTCCATTTAGTTGCAACGTATTAGGATAGTACGTAGATAAAATTGATGAGTTTCCAGTTATCGACAAAGTGAGTGACATCTTGCAAATGATTGTAATAAAATAAAAGCATTTATTTTATACATTTTTATTCCAAAAAGTCCACAGATATTTTAAACATAAATGACCACAGTTTACAGTGTTAAATTTTTGATATCTTGTGTAGTTATATGAAACTTTACAATTCTTGAAATATCGTATCAGTTCTAATGAAAGTTTTAAATTTCCATAGCTATCAAAATTATCACAATAGTCATATACTTTTACATAAGCTACCCAATGCGTTCCTTCGTTTTTAGAATCGTCTAAGTTAACTAGGGGAGGTAGGGGAGTATTGGGCAGTCGGGAGGTTTGGGCACTCCCTCATTCCTCAAAATCTATTCTAGATATTTTTTGTTTTCTACCACAGCACTATAGTTTAATAACTGGCAACACCACTTATCAAAAGTGTCAGCTCTCATTTCACTTGGTTGTCAAGTTACATGCGCTTAACGGTTTGTTGCGTACAGAAGTAAATATTTTGATTGTGATTTGAAGAAACATAAAGAAATCTGCAAGAAAGTGTAAGTATCTGTGTTAACTTCTTCTATTGTGTTTAATGAAGATTATATTTACCTGTCAATTAGGATTCAACAGTTGATAAAAATAAACTTATTGAAATCTGATTTGAAAAGTGAAGTTATGGGGAGCATTGGGCACGCAGGTAGAAAGGAGGTTTGGGCATGCCCAATGCTGTTTTTGGTGTCATACTTTTGTGCTTTTTTGATATGCCTATTGGATTGAATGGTCAATCATTTCTTTTCAGGACAATGCCGTTTTTATTTAAAAAGAAAAATAAGCGACTGAAATCCCTAAAGATGTTATTTTGCGCGCATTGGAAGAGGTTTCTAAAGGAGGAAAAATTAAAACTACTGCGATGAAATATGATATACCCAGGTCTAACCTTCAAAGATACATAAGCAGGGTAGCGTCGTGAAAGATATTTCTTCTAAATTTATATCATCTCAAATATTCACGAAAGATGAGGAAGAAAAAATTTCTGAATATCTTGTAACATCGTCTAAACTAAACCATGGACTGTCAAAAATGAAGGCACGCGAATAGGGTTATGAATACGCCACTGCCATTGAAAAAAAAAAATACCAGATAACTGGACAAAGAAGAAACTTGCATCCAAAGATTGGATAAGGGGATTTTTTTAAAAGACAACCTCAGCTTTCGATAAGGACACCAGAAGCTACCAGTCTCTCACGGGCCACAAGTTTCAATAAGAAAAATGTCGGAGATTTTTTTGAAAATCTTAAAACTGTATATGAACGGCATCGCTTCGGCCCCGAGTCTATTTACAATATAGACGAAACTGGATTATTAACAGTACAACGAACCCAAAAAGTGATTGCTCTCAGAGGCACTAAGCAAGTTGGGCAAGTAACGTCAGCTGAAAGAGGGACGCTTGTAACGGTTTGCTGCGGTATTAATGCATTGGGTAACTCAATACCACCCTTTTTCATATTCCCACGGGTCAATTTCAAAACGTATATGCTAAATGATGCCCCTGTTAGTTCAGATGGAGCAGCACATCCTTCAGGGTGGATGAGAGCACCAATTTTTTTTAAATATATCCACCATTTCGCAAAACCAACGCCTTCCTCGCCAGTTCTTTTGCTGCTAGACAATCACGAGATCCATATTTCAGTACCAGTTCTCGATTTTTGTAAAGAATCGGGCATTATTTTAACACATTCGGTGCGGCAGACCCATATGCGCGTTTTCATAACTTTCTTCGAGTGCGGCGCGGCGCACATGTGTGTTCGTTGTGCATCTCTATTGTTTCGAAAACATCGTAAAAAAAAAGGGTCGGTAAGGGTGTAGCATAAAGAAGCGTTTGCATAAAGAATTCAGCAGAGAATGTGTTAATGACTTTCCCACGGCACTGCTGCCATAAACTGCAAACCCTGACCTGACTGTCTACGGACCACTCAAAACTTATTATAACACTTCTGTAACAGATTGGATGGTAAGCAATCCTGGAAAAACGGTAACAATTTATGAAATCCCAAAATTAGCAGCAAAAGCCATCCCACTTGCATTCAAGTTGCAGAATATTCAAAGGGGATTTGAAAACCCTGGCATATGGCCACTCAATTCAAACATTTTCTCCGATGAAGATTTCGCTTGTTCTTCTGTAACTGATCGCTGCTTGCCGGAAGAGGACAATGTTCCTATAGAACAATTGATTTCAGACCAACCTGTTATGGAACAACCTTTAACAGAAGAAAATCAGAGTCTAGAGAATCGTACAAGTTCAAATGTGGAAGTCGCTGGACCATCTCAACTGGAATCTCCCTCTAGAAGCCAGACTAAGGGCACTGTCAATGTAACACCTGATTTAGTAAGACCATATCCGAAGGCCGGCCCCAGGAAATTGCATGGCATGAAACGGAAGAAGGGAAAAACTAGAATATTGACGGACACACCTGAAAAAAGACTTATAGAAATGGAAGAAGAAGAAAAACAAAGAAAAAATAAGATCAAAGAGCTCAACAAAAATCGAAAATGCTCTAAAAATACAGGACAGAAAACAATTCCGAAGCTTGCTGATGAACTTACTTCCAAACCAGAGAAAAACAGGAAGACTAGCAGAGTTTCTGACGAAGCCCTTGTTGAATCGGAAGAAGATTTTGATGAAGACGATGTGATCGTTCTGGATAGAAATTTCCAGATCAATAACTTTGTGTTGGTTAAATTTGACACCAAAAAGCTGTCTATCATTATGTTGGAATAATCGAAGAGGTTAATCACTCCATGGCAACGGTCAAATTCATGAGAGTGAGTAAAATAAGAAATAAGTTTATATTTCCTGACAAAGACGTAGCCAGCATCCCCCTGGAGGATATAAAGACAAAATTGCCTACACCAACGACATGGATGAAACGTGGCAGCTTAAAATATAAGTTTGATAAGCCTCTCTGGATCATACCAAATATAAGATAAGTTTAATTAAGTCCAACATCGTGCAGTATTGATTCTAAGTCACATTGTTTAATTTTTCTAAAGTCTATGATAAGAAAAAATGTTTGTATTACAATTTTTTATAGCAATGTTATATAACACTTCAGCATAGTAGTATAGTAAAGCAATATCGTGCATATTAAATACAGTGCCCAAACCTCCCTCCCACCGGGAGGTTTGGGCACTTTGGACATGTGTTCGAAGATCTTTTGTAACTTTGTAACTAATTACAATACCAAAACTTTTCTTAGCAATAATTACTGCCAAATATGTGTGCTCGATATATTTGGAATAAAATTTTGATTATGATAAAAAATAACCGTTTTAATAACATCGATGTAAAAAAGTGCCCAATGCTCCCCTACCTCTCCTATACCACATTCCATAAGTTTCGGCTTCCTTGGTAATTGATCTTTCATATAAGTATACTCCTCGAAAATATGGGATGTCTCTTGCGTAGTTTTGGATGTCTAAATTAGTAAGTGGGCGATTGGGTAGCTTCGTGTTCAGTTTTTTGATGATTTTATGAACAATCCTTTACCGTTTTTATAAGGCTTTATATATAAACCCTTACCCACTGCTAAACCCTCCATAGTTCTGTAATGTCGTTCTGTCTCTCGCAAGTTTTGCTGAGCTGATTTGTAATCATTCACCGTTTTTGCAATTCCAGCCGCACCACCAGCTAAAGCTCCTAAAGCCGATAAACCAGCAAAAATTGGAATTAAAGGTAGAACTCCTCCAGTCTTTGGTATAGGTATTACTCGGGGTACTCGAATTCGATGATGCATGATTGGAAATAACTTTTTTGCGGATAAGTAAGCTGATTTTATTAAAGACTTATTATCTTTGCGTTTGAGTTTCTTAATTTTTGATTTTATTTTTGAAACTAAGCTTTTAAATGTTTGCCCGATCCAGACTTTAGTTTTGCTTTCATAACTTTGTTCACTAACCAAGAGCTTAGTTTTTCACCTTTCCTGGCATCTTTTGATTTAAGTCTTTGTTTAGCCATGTTAAGTAGTTGTAAATAGTTTGCTTTGTGACGATTTGATAAGCCTGTATGGTTGTATACGCAACGTCGTGTTGCATGCAAGCTTCGTCTAGCTTATTTACACCTCGGTCCCCTCGCGCTAAGCGTTTGTGAAGTTTGGTTCCTGGTCCGCAATAATTGTATCCTGGCAAATGAACTTCGAATGGTAGATTATTAATTATGCTGTTAACTAGTCCACCCCCTTGCATTACTCAAATTATAATGATAGGATTTTAAATGAAAAATGATTATATAATATCTTAGTCCATTAATGGAGTTTTTTCAATCCAGTTGTTTTCTGCACTGTTTAGAGCTAACCATTTAACATACAATTTATTTCCTTCTTTTTCAAAACCTTTTCTATTAAATAAACATCAGGATAGTTAGATCTTTGAAGTTCTTGTTCGTAAAAACCTCCTAATATGATTTGTTTTCTTTGATCTTCTATGTGATATGTCACTGGTAAGGTTTTATTTACCTTTTTTATAATAAATGATTCAGTTGACCAATTAGGAGTGTAACCTTTCTCAAAATTATGTTTGTATTTACTTATACGAACACAATCACCAACTTTGAATTTAGGCTTCCACTGAACTAAATCATGTTTGTTTATTTTTTTAATATTTTCTTTGATTATTTGTTCATTACCTTTATTCACATCAACCGGTTTAAATTGAACAGTGCGATGTTTTGTGTTGTTATATCTCTTCAATGTATCTTGCAATGCTAGACCTAACCACTATATGTTCGAATGCACAAGCAACATCAAATTTATTTTTCGATTGTAACGGTTCAGCCCAGGCATACTTTGAGAAGCAGTCAATCACCACTAAGATAAAAACAACCTTTGTTATACTTTTTCAGGTTTTGCATGTCCATCAAGTCTGCTTGCCATAAATCATGGATTCCTTTCAGAATAACAGAACGTCGAAGAAAATTTCTTCGTGCTGCTTTGTGTATTTCATTTACAATTTGCTGTTTTACCATTACGGAGTTTTTTGAAGTATTTTATCTAGCTTTAGTATAAAAGTTATCTTCCAAATGAGTTGAAACCTCAGGTATCCTTGCTTTTAAAGTAGCTTGAACTGGAGTCTTTACATCTTTTATGATTTGAGAACGTAATGCACCAATCAGATTATTAAATTCTTTAAGCGTATTAGCATTCAATTGATCTACATAATCCTTGTTCACAGTCAGATTTTTTAATTCTTTTAACGTGTTAGCATCCAATCGATCTACATAATCCTTGTTCACACCATCGTCTGCTTCTACTGGAGATCTAATTCCTCTCTTGATGTTTTTAAATCAAAATCTCCGTTTTCCGATTTTATCAATGCATTCTCATTGAACTCGAACTCTGATAAACGCATTCTTTTGTCAATGTAGTGCCCGAATTTGTCTAAGTTCATGTTTAAGGTGTATTGTATCGAGAGGCTGATGGTAAAATAAACACATTTTTCAATATTTTTTTTATTTATAACTTTACTTTCACGCAATTCTTCAATGATAGATATAGGTAATTTCATTATCTAACCCTGTGTTGCCTCTAGACGCAACTAATAATTTTAACCTTTCCACTAATTCATTAGGATTATCCCAGTACACTAAATCTACGTTTTTTCTCCACTTTTCATTAAAGGTAGACCCTTTCTCTGAACTGCATTCTTCAGTATAAAAAGAGGTTTATTAACTTGCAAATATTTTTGTCCTTTATTACTTTTTATTGGCTTATTTGGCTCATAGTCTCGACGATGTGCATTTGTATCAAGTAGCAAGTCTACATCTTTCTTAAGCAACAATTGTTTTAAACCAGGTGTACATCGGTATTTACGTCCAGCCACGATGATGTATTGATCGTTGACCGTTATGCAAGCTGAACCTAACATCAGTTTCCCGCGTTCTGCTCAAACCCCAAATGGAATATCTACCAACGCTTCTGAGGTACTGACCAGGATGACGTATCACAATCTTGATTCCTTTCAACAGTTTCAACTACTGATGCATATGAAGAGTCACTGTTGATATCGGATTCATATTTATCTTCATCATCTTTATTATCACTACTTTCTACGCTACCAGTTCCTTCTCTCTGCAAAGTTTTGTTAATAAACGGAACATCAGCAAAATCATCACTAGCACGCAGGAGAGGAGTCTGCTTACTAGCATTAGCAATTATGTTGAGAGGTTCTGTTACAGGTTTGAAAACAGATTCCAGTGCTTGTTTATTGTTAATCTCAGCATCTCTCATTTTTCGAACTTTTATCTTTACAGCTTCTGCCGCATCAACAATTTGTCGCTTCAATGATTTCTCCTTATTGATAAAATAGGTCGTAATTGATTTAGAGTCTTAAGGTGAATAATAATATCAGGCAGGTAATAGCCTTATATATGTATTAGTGTTCTTAGTCAAAGACTACAAACGTATCAAATTTACTTCTATAACATCCTTTGTTTTTGGAACAATCTTTATTAATTACAACATAATTGAAAGGCGTACTCCATATTTTTGAACACATTTCACGAAATTCAATCCATGTCATGTCAGTGTTGACGTGTTCTTCATAAACATGTCTCATATTTCTTTCATCTTGTTTAAAAAGTACGATTAGGTTTGCGTTGTCTCTTACTAACTGCTTTGGGATTTTACTATACGTCTGATTTAGATAAAAACAATCGATGAACTTGTGTCTCCCCATGGCAAAATAATCACGCATACTACTTTGATTTTCACAAGCAACGTCATCAAATACAATTACAGAATTCGGTTTTGCGGTCTGAACACCTGAGTGTTCAGACCGCAGATTCGTAGAACTGATCCTAGCTCATTTTCATGGTATTTCTGAAATGAAATGCCTGGTACTCGTTGCAAGACTTTTTCTAAAAAAACATACTTGGGTTGTTGCAAGGTTTTCGAATAAATATGAACATTTTGAAATCTTAAGCCATTCTCGTGTATAAGAAGACCAATTAACAAATTCGTCTTTCCACAACTTGACGGTCCGCAAATGATGCATCGTATCGATTTAGGTAATAATTCTCCATGGCGAAAACCAGCTCCCGAGAATGATCACAAAGTTTGTTTACATGTAACGATTGTGGTTGTTTTACAAATTTCATGACGACTGCTTGAAACGGTTGAACGTCTGTATAGTTGTCCTGGTGTTTTGGTAAACCGATATCTGTTTTTTTCTGACCAGTTCGCAAATCTCGAATAAATATAATCTCGCCGCTAGAATTCTTGATAATAAGTTTACAATTGTCTTTCCGTTATATATTATGTACTTAGTTTCATGATACAAAATTCAACCTTCTCATTACAATAGTAAGAATCGAATGTAGCGTTAAACAACTGCGATCTATTATTTATAGGTTATTCACCTTCCCTGGAATAGTCGCCGGACCACTATTTTACTGGGATTGGTACTCGTAACACGTTAATATTGAGTTTTAAAACTGAAATGGTGGAACAGGTGCCGAACCAATATTTTACTGCAGTAGGATTTCATTATTATACGAAAATAGTGGAATCCATTTCGTAGGATATTTTTGGGCATTCTACTTCACCGATAGTGACGAAGGTGAACGAAGTGAGACGTAGGCGAACGAAGTGAGACGTAGGAACGGCAGGTGGAGTAGAATGCCCAATAATATCCTACTGTTGCTATCCTTTTCGTATCCTTTCTTTGTCTATGTCACGGGTTCCCAACCAGTGTGGCGTAAAGTGAATAACGGGGGGTGTGGTGGCTCAAAAAATAAGCTTTATACTCATAAAAATTTAAGTTATTGGAATTAGAAAAAGTTTTCTTGGTGCCAACAACCATGAGGTAAAGGTGACCTGTAACCTATTAATCAAGTTACTTCACGTTATCGTTGAGTCTTATGGCTAAAGTGATTTTATTTGAAAATTGGGCGTTTGACAAAAGATTGGGAACCACTCATCTATGTGGTGGTCATTACACCATTGACTTCCGCGTTGGTCTAGTTTCCGCAAGTGCAACTGCTACGCTGGGCTCGACTCCTAGGTCAGGCAAGTGTCAATGGGTTTTTTCAACTGTAATTTGTCTGTAGCAGCCCAGAGCATGGATTTGTACCTGCCAGGGACTCGCTCCCTATGACTTCTCAAGGCACTTTTATATAACTGATTTTTGTTACACCTCCACTCCTCACACCAAACACAACATCGCTTGAAGGCAGAATATGTATGGAGGTAGTACATCCCGGACGAGCTCTTTCTCAAACAGCTCTAGTACTGAAAAAACTTGCTAGTTTAAAACTCAATTTTTTTTCAAACTCCGACATTTCTCATCAGTGGAAGTATTTGCCTTAACTTGACTCTTCTTCACCAGTTTTTTATTTGAAGTCTTTTTACTAATACCACCTACATTCACATTAATATTTTTAAATTTAGCGTCACTTTTTAAATATGTGTGATCATGGCTTATTACTTCTGTCAATTTTTTGGACACTATTTTTGAAATCGAATCTTTATTTGTTATTTTTAATACAGTTTTTTTAAATTTATCTTCACAATCACTAGGCGTTTTCAAAAGGCAGCCGCGAATCGGGTACTTTGGCTCAACATGGGAACAGCCTGGCGGGGGACTGCTATACGCCGAGTTAATTGTATCTTCTCTTAAAGGAATATTATTACTAAAGAGAGGTACCGTTTCTAAATCAATATTTCTATTTTCTTCACCAGTGTTGGGACATATAAAATCATATTCTATCTCAGTTTTGATAGGAGCTTCAATCACTAATTCGCCTTTTGTTTTTAAAACAGTATTCCTATATCCTTCACCAGTGGTGGGACATATAGGATCATATTCTATCTCAGTTTTGATAGGAGCATCAATCATTTGTTCGTCTTTTGTTTCTAAAACAATATTTCTATTTTCTTCAGCAGTGTTGAGACATATAGAATCATATTCTATCTCAGTTTTGATAGGAGCAACAATCATTGATTCGTCTTCAACGTCCATCTCATCATTATTTTCTTCGATGATACTTTCTTCTAGTTCTTCTGAATCATTTCGAGTATTTTGTATTATTTTTGCGTCATTGTTTTCCGGTATAGAAGGTAAGCTTTCGTTTTCCGGATCAATTTCTACAGTATGAAATACTTCTACAATGCTTAAAGTAGCGGCTGTTTTGAGATAATTTTCCTTTTCTTTTATTAAAGCGATGTTATTTTTTCGTATCTGAAATGTAAAACAAAAAACCCTTTAAAACAGTTAACAGATTTTCGAGAATATCGTGGACTTAATTATTTATTTATTAAAAACAGTGTTGTACATAAGGTTTATTACTTTCTTTTTCAAAACCAAAGACATTTCAAACGCCTTGCCATTCCAGAGACAAAGCTGACACACCCAAACCGGAACAAAGCATCGCTGCTTGGCGACAGAACTATGTCTGGCGGTAGTACTTCCCGGACGAGCTCCTTCACAAACAACTGTACTACTACTGTTACTCACTTGTTCGCCAGTGTTTGCTAAGCGCTGCAGCAAGGCATCGCTGCTTGGCGACAGAACTATGTCTGGTGGTAGTACTTCCCGGACGAGCTCCTTCACAAACAACTGTACTGCTACTGTTACTCACTTGTTCGCCAGTGTTTGCTAAGCGCTGCAGCAAGGCATCGCTGCTTGGCGACAGAACTATGTCTGGCGGTAGTACTTCCCGGACGAGCTCCTTCACAAACAACTGTACTACTACTGTTACTCACTTGTTCGCCAGTGTTTGCTAAGCGCTGCAGCAAGGCATCGCTGCTTGGCGACAGAACTATGTCTGGTGGTAGTACTTCCCGGACGAGCTCCTTCACAAACAACTGTACTGCTACTGTTACTCACTTGTTCGCCAGTGTTTGCTAAGCGCTGCAGCAAGGCATCGCTGCTTGGCGACAGAACTATGTCTGGTGGTAGTACTTCCCGGACGAGCTCCTTCACAAACAACTGTACTGCTACTGTTACTCACTTGTTCGCCAGTGTTTGCTAAGCGCTGCAGCAAGGCATCGCTGCTTGGCGACAGAACTATGTCTGGCGGTAGTACTTCCCGGACGAGCTCCTTCACAAACAACTGTACTGCTACTGTTACTCACTTGTTCGCCAGTGTTTGCTAAGCGCTGCAGCAAGGCATCGCTGCTTGGCGACAGAACTATGTCTGGCGGTAGTACTTCCCGGACGAGCTCCTTCACAAACAACTGTACTGCTACTGTTACTCACTTGTTCGCCAGTGTTTGCTAAGCGCTGCAGCAAGGCATCGCTGCTTGACGACAGAACTATGTCTGGCGGTAGTACTTCCCGGACGAGCTCCTTCACAAACAACTGTACTACTACAGTTACTCACTTGTTCGCCAGTGTTTGCTAAGCGCTGCAGCAAGGCATCGCTGAGCAGCGCTTTGTTTCTGAACGCCGCAGCCCCTTTTAGTCTTCCAGCGCACTCCCAACAGAGGCGCTCAAGTATAGAATGGTTATTTTCGGTAACCTGGTAAGGGGAAGAAAGATAATGCTAAATTTCCTTAAAACTCTAATGATAGCGCAGCCAAGGGGTACCGTGTTGGTGTTACCTAGCAACTGGGTTGTGAAGGTCAGATAGGCAGACGCTCCATATAAAATACTGGTATTCAGCTGCATCCTGTTAGACTGGAGGCTGACACCAACATAGTTGGGAAAGGCAGGCAGACGATGAAGATGGAGACTGTACGGTCAACCGCATTGCAGTAGTAACATGTGAACTTATTTATTTATCAACCAACTTATATTAACAATCTGCACCACACATACAAGTTATCGGTCAATAGGTACTAAAGTCCCCGCCACGAGAAGTTATAAATTTTGTAAATAAATAACTTCTACTTAGAGCTCATTTTTCAATAGTCAGATAACTTTTATCTATGGAATAAATATGACAGTTTGACATATTTTCTATACAAAAAGCTGGCAAACCGCCATATTTATTCCATAGATAAAAGTTATCTTACAATTGAAAAATTAGCCCTAAGTTACGTAGCGTCAATTCAATCAACAACATATAATTCCAGATTTAATAAATTATATAATATAATATAATATCCTAGGACATTGTTCACACACGGTCATCTGATCCCAAACTAAGCAGAGCTTGTACTATGGAAACCAGATAACTGATATACTTCATACACTACTTTTTTTTTTGTAGAACATACTTATATAGATAATGACACCCAGACTCAGGACAAACAGACATGTTCATGCACACAAATGTTTGTCCTGGATGGGAATCGAACCCACGACCTGCGGCGTGATAGGCGGTATCTTAAACAACCACGCCAGCCGGCCTGTCAAAATTAAAATAATATACGAAACTAATGAGCAATTTCACTTGGTCGGGTTATATTAGGTTGGGGAAAAAGTCTTTTCGCATTATAGTATGTATGAACTTGTAATAAAATCTCTTTGGCTATACTATTTGTATCTGGCTGGTTTTGGTATCATTGAAAGTTTAAATTTTAAAGAACATAATTCCAAATTCAAATTAGGAAAATGAGTGATTTTCATTGTTTTTCGTACCGTCAAGATGAGTGAATCTAATGAAGAAATTCGATACATTTTAAAATTTTACTACAAAAAAGGTAAAAATGCAACGCAAGCCGCGAAAAAAAATTGCGATGTTTATGGACCTAGCCTAGTGTAGTGTCTGTGAGAGTAGCACAAATTTGGTTTAAGCGTTTTCAATCCGGAAAGGACATGTAATTTTTTTGTATGGAGGCTGGGCTTGCAATTAGAAACGAGAAGGGATTATATTTTTATGAAAGTACATAAATTAAGGAGACTTACGGTATTTTTTAATATTTTTTTTGGATCACCCATCTTTAGTTATTATATTTTTAAATAATTATAAATAAAAAATTAAATTGCAACCCACAGTAATTATTAATTTTGGCAACATTATTCTGTTGGATTACTGTCATGTGTCAAATTCAAACGTCAATCAAGTGTGAAATTCAAACGTCTATCAAGTGTCAAATTCAATTAAACGCCAATGCGCAGTGTTGCTATATTATACGGATTTGTCCGTATTTGTACGGATTTTGAAAGCCCAATACAAATAAATCATGCATGGATTTTTATATGGATTTACGTACAGATAGAATCGACCTCAGGCAGATGCAGTACAGAGCAGAGCATATTCCGATATTTTTTTCGTAGTATTCATTATTAATCATAGTTTAGTCTATCTGTCGGAACTATTATTTTCATTTCATTGCAATAGCGCATAATAGAGCCGTAACCGTAATAAAAATGAAATGTGGAGAATCCCGTTTTTGTTTTTGTGGAGAATCCGAATTTCGTTCGAAACCGTGAATCAAGACAATAGCTCTAACAGCTGTCTTGTTCTATTTTATGCGAAATGAAAGAGAAAGGCTATTAGTTTATTCATTCAATCTTTATAGTTTCGAAAACTCTCAAGCCCACTTTCCACTATGGGATATAATGTAACTTATATTACATCTCGAGATATAGATTAATATCGCTCACCGTACTTTTAAATAGAACCGTTTCCACTGAGATGTAATATACAGGGTTATTGGTAAAATACCAACAACCTCTTAAGGGGTCATTGTACTCATCATTATGAACAACTTTTACTATGAGACCAAACCTTAATCGCGAAAAAATACATCAGCTGTTACAGTACATTTTGATGAATTATGCGAACATAAATGTACTGAACAGCTGATTTTTTTTCGCGATTTCAGGTTTGGGCCATCGTAAAACATGTCCACAATGATGAGTACAATGACCCTTTAAGAGGTTGTTGTGTTGTGATACTTTCATATTATATTTCGCCTCCTGTCCCCCCGCACACCATTCCACGCCGTGCGCTGTCGCTACCCTCAGTTCATGTCTATCATTACCTGAGTGACCTTGTCCGTATGCTCATTCGCAAACCTATTCTATTTGTTTGTACTGTCGAGGGTACCTAGCAAAACAATACTTATGCGTTTAGTTTAGAAGATCGATTTGGTTTGTGAACGACGCGTGTGGCGTGATCCAATAAGGAACGAAAACTGGAGAAAGATATATTTCTCACAGTGGAAAGGCCGATCGCGGGATATATTATATATTATATCCCATAGTGGAAAGTGGGCTTTATTCAGCAGCACCTACCTGTTAGGACCGAATTTTACTTCGTCGTTGTAGTATTAGTGAAATAAATAAGTGTACTTTGAAAACAATGCCTGGAGGTGCAAAAAAAAATCACGCAAAATGCAGCGCTTCAACGAAGATTGCTTGACAAAATCTACTTTAAATCAAGGTTTGGCTCACACGTAGCAAAAAGGGAGATATGTTTATAAAAACAACTTTTAGGGAAATTAGTTAAAAGAATAATTCAGACATGTTTAAATGATGAATGTTTAAATGATGTGTATAAATAATCTTAATAGTTTCATTTTTATACGGAATTCATACGGAATTTTATTCAGATTGGTAGTACGGATTTTATACGGATTTTTTAAAGTGAAAATGTAGATTTCAAGCCTCCTCCATATGGCAATACTGAATGCGTCTAACTAAGTATACAAAGGAGAAGAATTTGTTTGCTTTTTGTTTGCAAGCAAGTTTGTTGTTTTATCTTATTTCAGAAGACGATCCATTGACCTTTTAATTTTTTTAATTTGGATACACTGACTGGACACGATTTTAACACTCACGACCGGCGATACTGACCAACCTGAGATTTTCTCCCTCGAACTTGGATTTTGCACACGAGTTTAAGGTTAGTACCTATTTTCTATGAGATGGGATTCTAACAAACGATCGAATCAAGAGGTATGGCCTAGAATAATCCATAGTCTTGTGGCTATATAGCAAGTACTTCATAAGATCTGTTGCGTCCAGATTTGCCGTAACACAATTAATTGATTTCCGTAGACCGACTCTTCACAGGCTCTGAAACCATAGTACCACACTAATGTTTTTATCTTTCATATAATCCTCACCATCATGCCCCGCTGCATTAATTGCTGGATTGCTATTCCAATTACACAACCATATCAGTACAATGCAACACATTTGGATCTTGAGATTATCTCTGTATTAGAAGAATGGATTGTCAGACAAGTACCTATGTAGCTAAAATCTGCATACCCTGAAAACAAGGTACCAGGTTATCCATTCAGCAGTTTTATAATACTGATTTTCATTTGCATAATCTATTTACAGTTTATCATTCCTCATTTGTGCACGTTAACAATAGAAAATGGGTTGGGTTATGCTCAGGCTCATGCAAACGTTGAGTTACCTTATTAGCATAGTCATAACCATCATCAACTTGAAAAAGAGTATAAAATATTAACAAATTCCTGTACTTATAGATTAATGTACTTTTAGATTAATATATGAAGTATTTCTTGTTTTAGGTAATCGATGAAGATTACCTATGTCACGAGTGTGTTAGCCTATTGATTCTTGAATCAAATAACAGGAATGAAGGCAATGTAGGTGAACGTCAATTTGGCCATGACTCAGTTTGTGTATGTTGTGGCATATCTATTGCCAGATGAACTGGGAGACGCTCTCATCAACTAAATTATGGTGCTACTGAATATATTTATTCCGCCAATATAATCAGCCCTCTTGTTGTAAGTGTACTTGCTTGTTGTATAGTTTATTCCAACTAATATAACTCTAAATAATATAGTAATATCAAGATAATTCAGTAGCAATTCAAGCTTAACTTGAGCAGCTTGTGTGACTGTGACTGTTTTTATTATTCACCCACATTAGAATTACTAAAACTAATTGTGCCTTCAATTGCAGATGCCTTCTAACGCCCGTGCATGTAATGCTTGTTGGCTAAGGGCTCATCGGCAACCACCACCACCTGCAGAATGTGGATCCGTATTATTCACAATAAGTACTGCCAGCACAGATAATGATGAGATTCCGCAAGAACCAAATCCATTCATGGATTGTGGATCTAGCTCTGCAGTGGAGGCTCCCAGTTCTGTCTGCCAGTACAGACATTGAAAATGTTCTCCGAGAATGGTGTAAGCCTTACTTTAGATGGTTATAGGCGCACTCCAGATACCACTACTCATTGTTTTGTTCCGGATTGTATGAATCAGGAAAAGAAACGTGTGCCATTGTTTTTAAAGAAAATATTCTCACACATCAAAAACTGTACATCACTAAAAATGCTCGGCTGTGTGAAGAACATTTAAGTTAATACAATTGGGACTTTCTTGCTGAATTTGAATTCGTAACTGAATTCAACCAGGTGCATATTACTGAAATGCTTGACTTGTAACGGAGGAATGTAAATAACACTATAGACTTTGAAAATGTTGAAAAATCTTTAAAAACGGTCAAGCCTGTCTAGTATCGACAAATAGTATTCTACTTGTCGATACTGGACAGGCTTGACCGTTTTGAACTTTCTGGCAATATTAACTTGCATAGCTCAATTGTCCAATTTATGTAGAAAACCTAAAACAGCACTTGGTATGTATTTAATAAGAATATGGACTGGAGAACCTTTTTGATGCATTGCCTCTTTGTTTCTTTTATCAACTTATACAGTCTGCCAGTATGTAAAGAAGACCCGTAGCTGCTTATTCGAATCATATGTACCTTTACATTTGGGCATTAGTAATATCCCAAGAACAAGCTTGTCCGACAGAAATCTTCTGATTCCACAGGGTCTATTTGGCACACAGGAAAGTAATCCTATAGTAATCTTTGATGGCACATATACATGTATATATATTTGCAAAAGTCGTCTAATTACCTATTCCAAAAAAACCTATAGCTTATATAAATATGCCAATCTATTGAAATCTTTTATAATGGCAACCACAGATGGATTTATTTTAGACGTTTATGGTCCATATGCTGCTACAACATCTGATGCCCAGATAATGAATGAACTTTTTTCACCCAGTGGTGCTCTCAGAAATTATTTTAGAGACAATGATGTGTTTTTGCTAGATAGATGGTTTCGGGATGCTATAGGACTACTTACCTCATTAGGATTCTCAGTACACAAGACAGAGACTCTAGATGTAGGTGAAACACAATTGTCCATGATAAAAGCAAATAAATCTCGGCTTGCATATGGGTAATTGAAGTAGTGAATGGTCGGTTTAAACGTGATTTCAAGATGTTCAGAAATAAATATTTTAATGTTGCATCAAGAAACTTAATGAACGATTTTAGAATTTGCGCAGCCATATTGAATAATTTCCATCCTCTTATAACCAACCGTTCTGATGCTCAAGCAATCTTAGACAGAGCAATGCAAAGAGTTAACATGCCGAACTATTTAGGTGACTATGTGCTTGAGCATAGACGCCGAGCCAGTTTTATAAGAATAGATGATGCCCAATTACCACAAATAAATAGTTTCCCTGTAATGGAAATGTCAGACTTGATTTTGTTTAGTCTTGGAATTTACCAAATAAAGCAAACCAGGTCATATTATGGGGAGCATATTCGTGCAAATGGGACATTTTTGGTTGAAATAAGTGAAAGCTTAGAAATCAAAAATGTCCCAGCAGGCATTATGCCATCACATGAGACAGTATTACTAAGAGGCAGGATCAGGTCAAGACATCAAAGCAATAAAAAATATTATAAGTACTTATGTCTTGATAAAATTAACCAAAAGAAATAGTTGGGAGGAGAGAATTTGTGAATATTACTACCTACTGCAGCTGTATAGTAGGGAAGCGAACTGTTGGAAGCTGTGCTCATTTAACACATTGTCAGCTTATTATTAATTCTTTATGCAAACGCTTCTTTATGCTACACCCTTACCGACCCTTATTTTACGATGTTTTCGAAACAATAGAGATGCACAACGAACGCAAATGTGCGGCGCGCCGCACTCGAAGAAAGTTATGAAAATGCGCATGTGCGTCTTCCGCGCCTAATGTATTAATGACGATCATTTATGGTATCTTGGGTGGGCTCGGCATCAAAACAACATATTACCGCCTGCACAGTTTCTTGACAATATAATTGTAAGGGAAGATGTAGGAAATGAAGAGGTAGAATAAATATATCTTCATTAAACTATTAAGTAATAGACATCGTAGCCCCCTATCTAGCTGTTACAATTACTGTTAATTACAATATGTTGATTTAGGAACTTTTCGTGACTTCATGGAAACTAGTAAGATCATACCATTGTTTAAATCAGGTAATAAAAATGACGTTGGCAATTTTAGGCTTATTTCTATCCTAACACCCATATTTATAAAGAAGTAAAAGTGAATACTTCAGTAAAAGTAATTACTCAAGTAATGATTTTTTTTCTATAGTTTAGTGTTTGCTTGAAGTTAGAACTGTCAAAGGTTACAATTCTTAGCCAAGTAATAGTCACCATTGTCTTTACTTAATAATTGAGAGTTGAGAGACCATTGATTTTGCAATGGAACGTTGATTCTTAATCAAGCATTTACTCGAGTAAGTAACGTATATTACTCGACTACTTATATAATAAGATTTTAAAATGAAGAATTCTATCACAAAGAAATTACTTGTCTTGTCTTACTTCACAAAGAAATTACTTAGCAGCAAGTAATTGCTTGTTTATAAATACGGGTGTAAGACATTTTAATTTAAATAGCCTCCTTCATGACGAACAATATGGCTGTACAAAAGGTCGTTCACTAAGATGCAGGTGTTGCTCTGCTGAAACACATATTTATTCTAGTTATTTTCATAGCGCTATGTCCTACAGTATTCTGCTCTGGGGCAAAGCCGATGACATTCAAAATATTATTTGTTCTTAAAAAAAACAAGCTGTTCGAGCAATTTACCAGCTAGGTGCCAGAGTTTCTGAGAGAATTTTTTTAAATATATTGGTATTCTCACGGTGGCATCACAAGTCATCTTTGCCAACATCTTATATGTTTACGGTAAACTGGGGTTACTTTGATAACAACTTTCGACTTATGAAAAACTTATTTTTATAATATTTACAATGCCATATCAAAAAGAAACTTATCAGTAATTTGCACTTCTGATATGGCATTGTAGATATTATAAAAATAAGTTTTTCTTAAGTCGAAAGTTGTTATCAAAATAACCCCGTAACCCCAGTTTAACGTATTAGACAAAATATACATATATACACTAAAAACAGTGATATTCACAATGTTAACACCAGAAATAAGGACAAATTGCGTGCTCCATTTCACCGGCTTCATAAGGTTCGTAACTCATTTGTTGGGCTTGATATATCTTTTTATAACAAACTGGACTGAAAAGGGGTCTTAAAAATTCGAAGGGGGCTACTAGGGCTGCTATTTGCACATTCTCAAACATTTTTTTCTCTTTTTTAGGCCGGATAGTTTTCGACTTTTGATAAAAAATGTAAAAAAAATACCGTTCCCCGCCTTATCTCCGAACTTTGCATAGAGAAACATCTGAAATTATCCTGTGTGATACAAGTTTATGTAAAGATTACAGGAATAATAAAACGATGGCTCTAAATAGCACATTTTTTTATAAATGATGGTACGGAACCCTCGGTGCCGCGAGTCCGACTCGCTCTTGACCGGTTTTTTCCTTATGACGGCAGAATAGTAGGTCGCTGTGATTGACTCAAAAGAATGTTTATGTTCTTTCTTCAGAATTACGTTACCTTCAGATAGGTTATATGAGTTCATATAATTATTTAATTGCCAGTAAAAGTCAATTTATTTTAATTTAATTTTTATTTATCATTGACATGATCTACTCATTACAATGTCTTATGAGTGGTTTTGGAATATGTGGTTAGCTAGTGACCTCAACAATTGTTCATATTATTCTTGCCTGAGCAAACGGCAGCAAGTTCGTCATGCTCCCTTAGATGTCACTGCTTGCTTTATTTTATTTAATACTTACTGCCTCTTGAAAGAGCAACAGCAATTTTAAAAGTAGCAAACATCCATCCCTTTCTCTATCCTACAGATCTGCTACGCAAATCCTGTAACGTGCTGACTGTTCGCCAGCTTTTTATAACGCACTTGGTATTAAAACAGCACACCATGCTCGCCTATATTACATACATTGAAAGTACTAATAAGAGACGGAATGATATTGTATGTGAGTCAAATGCATCCTCTAAATATGTTTTAATAAACAGATTTTATACATTTTTAGGCCCATTTATGTACAATAAATTAAATAGGAAATTAAGTATATATAAATTAAATAATTACGACTGAAAAAAGATTATTCTGCAATTTTTACTTAGCATATCATACAGTGAGACAGAGGATTTACTTCTTGTCTGTAAATAAAACATGTTAGTCTTGTAAGTGTTAATATAAATATTAGTTTTTATTTTAGTCTTCTCCTTTGTTAATCTTATATTTTAAATTTTTAAGCACCATTCTAGCCTGAAACATAGGTTCTATCTAGTTCAGGCAAATGAGCAACTGTGCCCTCTATAATTTTTAAGTTATTGTAAATCTGCACCATTTTTATAAATAAACGATGTTATTATTATTATTTTATCATTTTATAACTTCGAGTTACGGCTAGGTACATATAGCTATAATATGTAAGTGGGCACGCCCTATAAGCCTGGAGGCTTATTTAGGTATAAAGTTCTGTTTACGTTTTTAGTTTTGTATTTTTATTTCTGCTTGAATATAGTTGTATAGTTTTCGATATTTTTTTGTTGGTATATTGGCGTGTGCTAGTTTAATTTAATTTAATGTTTTGTGTCGCCTATGTACCTAAATTATTTTGCGTACTATTGTATAGAATCAATTTTTTTTTTAACTGAACAGACAGCTGTGCTGCTGGGGAGTTTGTTGCGTCACTTCTTCTCCTCAGTTAAAGCACTATGAAGTGGTGAAGGGTGGGCGTTTTGGGGGACTGTCTTATGTAATTTTGAAAGTGTTGATTCTCAGCCCAGTTTGAATAAATGACTTGATTTGATTATAAGCAAATACAATATTCTTTTATTTCTCTACCTAGTACAAATTGTTCACGTATTCCGGCTTGCTGGAGCGACTATTAACAAAAGGCTAACAGATCCAATCCAGTCTAGTCTGTGTCAGGTATAATGATCCGCCTTGGAAGAGATGCATATAACCATCAGTAGTCAGTAATTTTACACACAGTTTACCAACTTCAAAGTCCCAAATTGTAGGAGAAAATAAGGATATTTGGTACAGTCTGTGCGCGATAAGTTGAGACCTGAGCGCGGTTTAAATATAAAGATTTAGACATTCTAATGCTGCACTGTTCCCGAGTAAGATTAACTATGTTAGTTAGTGTCTACTTTTCTTTTTTAACACAGGCTATGTGACTCGGGAACAGTGCAGCATTATATTTGTATTATCTAAATATTAATGTTTAGTATATTATACTTCGCTCAGATCTAAACTTATCTATCGCACATGTGTTGTAGGTACATGTAATTCATTATCCTTATCATAAATCATTATATTGTAAATAATAGCGCTTCTGCGATAACACAATTTCGCTAATAATAAATAAAATAAATTCAGACCATTACTGTCTGATTGCTGGGCACGGGCCTCTTCTCAGAATGAGTGTTAGGCTTCCACTACGCTGGCCTGGTGCGGGTTGGCGGACTACACACCACTGAGGACTTTGGCAATTGTCCCACTGGCGATGAACGAGTAGCGAGTAGAACTAGCAACTGAAAACAAGTTGGGAACAGCGAGCAGCGAGTGTGTAGTTCCGTTAGTTTTGTCGCTGGGCTAACAGTGAGTGTCCGAGTGCGACGGACGATTCCCACAGTCCCACACGGGTTTCAGTCGACTAAAGCAAGTAAATATTCAAACTCATCTCTACTAAAACAGTGATAGTTCTAGTAATTGTTCTGAATTCGTAATATGTGCACTCAGATCTGCACTCTAGGCAGAAATGACCGCTGGTTGGTCTCGGCGTGAGCTCTGACCGCCAAGCGAGCATCGCTGAGCGGGTATTATTTTAAAAACCAGTGGAGGGAGTCCTCGCCGGCAGTGTGAACAGTCGGCGATCAACTATTAATTTATGCATCTCTTGTTTACACGGAATTTATAACTATTGTACGTTTCTTGAGCGAGAAAATTGCCGATAGTTAGTCGCTTCCTAGCTGGCAGTGGGACAAGTGCCTTATGAGGCCCTCTCAAATGATGATTTCGCTATTATCAATAAAGTTACATGCTCTGTGATTATCAAGTAAATTAGAAATACAATAAACATATTAAAATCCTAAGATTCCTAAGCAAACGGGAAAATAGCGATTTTGACAATGACAATTTAAGCGAAATGACAACTGACAGGAGTGTTTCAATGTGCAAAAATAATATTGCGATAAAAAATAACTGGATTTAAAATATTTATTTATTAAATAATGGTGGTTCTAATATTTTTTTTGTTTTTGTAAGGCCATCCTGGATATTTTTCCCTATCAGAAAAACAGCACATGATAGTTGCTCATGTTCCAAGCCCATTTCATCACATGTCCTTTGATGTCAAAGATGCACGTCGCTCTGGTCGCCCTATTACGGATAAAATGGATGCCATTTTTGAAAAAGTGGAGCAAGATCGGCATATCAGTAGTTACGACGTAGCTGAAGAACTGGAAATTGACCACAAAACAGTTTTGGCGCATTTGAAAAAAACTGGGTACACAAAAAAGCTCGACATTTGGGTACCTCACGAGCTCACTGAAAGAAACCTAATGAACCGTGTACTCATTTGTGATTCTTTATTACGACGTAATGAAACCGAACCATTTTTGAAGAAGCTGATAACTGGTGATGAAAAGTGGATCACGTATGACAAGAACGTGCGAAAAAGGTCGTGGTCAAAGGCCGGTCAGGCTTCACAGACTGTGGTGAAACCCGGGTTAACTCGCAACAAGGTGATGCTGTGTGTGTGGTGGGATTGGAAGGGCATTATTCATTATGAGCTGTTACCACCAGGCAGGACCATCGATTCTGAACTCTACTGCGAACAACTGATGAGATTAAAGCAAGAAGTTGAGAGAAAGCGGCCGGAATTAATCAACATAAGGGGTGTGGTTTTTCATCATGATAACGCTAGACCTCACACATCTTTACCCACTCAGCAAAAATTAAGAGAGTTTGGCTGGGAGGTGTTAATGCATCCGCCGTATAGTCCTGACCTTGCACCTTCAGATTTCCACCTGTTTCGGTCTCTTCAGAATTCTTTAGGCAGTGTCAGGTTAACATCACGAGAGGACTGCCAAAACCACTTGTCGCGGTATTTTGACCAGAAGGTCCAAAATTTCTATAGCAATGGGATCATGTCCCTACCTACAAGATGGCAAAAAGTTATCGAACAAAATGGTACCTACATACTTTAGTTAAATGTAAATAAACTATATTAAAAAATGTTTTGCATTTTCTTAAAAAATGCGAAGAAACTTTTTCCCCAACCTATTATTTTGGCGACATAAAGCGCTGTTGTCTAATGTTGTGTGTCACTCGAACACGTCTGACTCATAAAACGAAACATTTGGGCCAAAATTTTGAAGTAGGTTCACGCTGACGTTGTTACCGTCATTCGAGTTTTGAGTTGCGTCTGACGACAGCGATAGTAATTGGGTACCCCAATTCGAAAAATCCCTACTTGAGGTGAGTCCAAAACTTTATTTTTTCAATTACAGATGTTAAAATAACTTCACGAGTTTTGTTTTTTATACTTAAACTAGCTGACCCGGCGAACTTCGTACCGTCTTAGCAGCTCCACCTACCGGGTCCAATTGTGTTTTCAAACCATCCAGGAACCCATTGAAATATACACAGAAAATTTCATCCAAATCGCTCCAGACGTTTAGGAGTTACGTGACAAACACACGTACAGAAGAATTATATATATATATATATATCGGCGCAACTACTCATCGTGTTCCTCTATTTAAATAATTAAAATGATAATTTGATTGTTTGAAATTAATTCACAAAATAATGATTGATTATTACGATGTAAAATTAACATTACTACTTAAAACGTTAACAGAATAATTGTAATTTACATAGTTCAATACTTACCCTAAAAATGTGCACGTGCGACGATCCCTATAAATACGGCCGCACTGTAAGCGCTAAGATTCCGCCCTGACAAGACCATCGCTTTCGATGATGTCGACAAGGCTGAATGCCTAGCCGACAGTCTTGAGACTCAGTGCTCACCCAGCTCCCAACCTGTAGACTAAGCTCACCTCTCTGAGGTCCGTACGGAACGTAGAGCCTCCCTCCCTCCCGTTGAAGACCCTGATTGTCCCCTGCCCCCCGTCACTCCAGACGAGGTGCAGGACATAATCAAGGGTCTTAAACCCCGTAAAGCCCCCGGCTCAGATGGAATTACCAATAGGGTGATCCAACTCTTCCCCGCCCACCTTATAATGCTCATGGTCACCATCTTCAATGGTGCCATGAGCAACAACATCTTTCCCCAAGCATGGAAAGAGGCCACTGTAATTGGCATCCCCAAGCCCGGTAAGCCCAAGGCTGAGCCCTCTAGCTACCGCCCCATCAGCCTGCTCAATGTGCTCGGCAAAATCTATGAGAGGCTTATTTATAAGCGACTCAGAGACTATGCCGAGACAAAGGATCTCATCCCTAACGAGCAGTTTGGTTACCGAACGCAGCATTCCTGCGTTCATCAGGTCCACCGCATCATCGAGCACATAAGCGTTAGCTTTCAACGTGGTTTGATGACGGGCGCTGTCTTCTTTGATATAGCGAAAGCGTTCGACAAAGTCTGGCACAACGGCTTATTATATAAGCTCTACTAACTTGGCGTGCCGCATCGTCTCGTACTCATCTTACGAGACTTTTTGTCGAATCGCACCTTTCGCTATCGCATAGAAGGAGCGCTATCCTCCCCCCATCCCATCCGTGCAGGAGTCCCACAGGGCTCTGTGCTCGCTCCCCTCATCTTTACGCTGTTCACCAGCGATATCCCGAAAAGTAAAAAGGCGCAGTTAGCTCTGTTCGCAGACGACACGGCCATTTACTACTCGGGCAGGGACCAACACCCGATATCTCGCACTCTCCAAACCGCAGTCGATAACCTCGGCGCCTGGTTTAGGAAGTGGAGAATCGAGGTCAATCCCGACAAGAGTCAAGCGGTCCTCTTTCTGAGACCGCGTCGCACTCGACTCCCCCCCCCGACCGATCACCATGTTCGGCAAGCCGATCCCTTGGGAGACGCGAGCCAAATACCTCGGTGTGACCCTCGACCACCACCTCTCCTTCGCTGAGCACATAAAGCAGGCGCGTTCGCGCGCCGCTTTCGCTCTCGGTAGACTCCACTCCGTTCTGAATGCACGTAGCAAATTGTCACTTAGGTGCAAATTGCGCATTTATAAAGCGTGATCATCATGACCTATGCGGGTTCAGTGTTTGCGCACGCAAAACCTCACCTCATTCATAGGATACAGGCCCTCCAAAACCGTTTCCTCCGAAAGGCAACGGGAGCCCCTTGGTTCGTTCGGAACGAAATCCTCCACGTGGATCTCGATATTCCCACCATCTCCCAGTTCTTGAAACGCAATTCCAAGCGTTTCTTCGACTCAGCCACCAACCATCGCAACCCTCTGGTTGTCGAGGCGGCTAGCTATGTCCCCTCTCGTATTAGTAAGGTCCGCCGCCCTAGGCTTGTACTCTCAGATCCCGACGACCCCATAACTCTTCTCCAGGAGAGCAGTAGGGACCGTAGGAACAAAAACAAATCGACATTCCGACCTCGAGGCCGAGGTCCCTCGCGACGACCCCGTAATAATCGTCCTCCCCCCCGTCCCTTGCTCGGGTATGATGTGCCAGCTGGTGGCGTAGCTGAGCCTGTAGCTTTAAACTCCCCTGACAATAATAATTCTAATCTGATCCAGCCTGTCCCATCTTGCTGTCCTCCCCACAGCGACGCCCTAAGCCGAGGCCCGTTCCCCACAGGGGGAGCCCTTAGCGTGTAGTCGCTTAGTCTGTAAGTTTTATGCCCCTGGCTGGAGGCTTTGAGTTCTCTTAAGGCAGCCACAGGATAGACCGGTTAAGTAGTCTCGACCTCTCTAGGTCAACTACGAGATATCATTTATAAAAAAAAAAAAAAGCGCTAAGATCATTCTTGTTCGAGCCGCCGGACAGTGCGGACCTCTCTGGGACGTCGTCACGCTGTCAGTTGAATAAACAAAGCCTTGAAACAAGTCGTGAAGTTTTGTTTTGGAAATCGAAGAAGAGTGATCACCACGAAGACGATATCAGTGACGTCAGCTATGCTGACGTCACACTTTTTGAAAATACTATGGAGGTTCATCCTCCGTCATCAGAAGTGGGATAAGATCCACTCCCACCCCTTAACCAAACAAATGCCACCATGACCCAACATATGTCTCTTTTCTTCAAATGATGAACCCGAGTCTGATATCACCGAATGGTGTGCCATAGGTGAAGTGCTCATTCTGCAAGTGAGAAAGCAAATTTGTTTGCGTCTCTCTTTGCGAGCAATTCACGTCTGGTCGCTGACTCCAAGCAACCACCTACTGTACCTCATTGTGTCTCCTCGTTGCCGGAGATCGCAGTTCACATTGAAGAGGTCCGAAGAGTAGAGTTGGGCTGTCTGGACGTGAACAGGGCCGGCGGGCCTGGCGGCGTTTCGGCGAGAGTGTTGGGGCAGTGTGCGCCTGAGCTACCTCCTGTGTTGACGCGTTTGTTCCACCTCTCTTGGAAGGGGAACGGTGCCGAAATCCTGGAGGCTTGCAAATGTGCAACCGGTGCCCAAAAGGGGTAACTGTGCGGACCCTGCCCGTTGCCATCCGATCGCCATTACCTCCATTCTGTGCAAGGTTATGGAAAGGGTACTGAACAATAAGTTGCTGACCTACCTTGAGGACAATGATCTCCTCAGTGATCGTCAATATGGCTTTCGCCGGGGATGGTCAACTGGCGATCTTCTTGTGTATGTCGTGCACTGCTGTGGCGAAGCCATCGTGAAACGGCGAAGCGCTTGCTGTGTCGCTTGACATCTCGAACGCCTTTGACAGGGTCTGGCACGCTGCTTTGCTTAGCGGGCTTCCTGCTTATGGCATCCGGGCTGATTTTTGTGGCTGGATATCAGATTTGCTTAGTGAACGGTCGATCGGAGTGGTCGTTGATGGCTGCTCCTCTGACCTTATGGCTATTGATGCCGGAGTTTCTCAGGGGTCTGTTCTCTATCCAACTCTTTCCTGCTGCACATCAACAACTTGCTTCAGCCTGGTATTGTTGGGTACGCAGATGACAGTACAGTATCAGAGAAATACTTGTCCAGCGCAAGAACCAGCGGGGCTGAAGTTCGTTCTTTGAGAGAGGCCATGGTAGAGCGGACAGATTTGACCTTAACACATTAACTGCTGAATTATTTGGCGAATTTGCTCCAAGTGCTCCTTTATGATACACTAAACCCTGTGCGGCAAACGCTCATGCGCGCCCAAAAAATACTTCGTGTGGTGCTATGAGCGCGCATGCGCGGTTGAAGAAACTCTACCCAGTGCGGCTGGGCGCATATGTGCTGCGTTACAAACTTGTCCCAAGTGCGGCGAGACGCTTATGTGTGTTTGAAAATTTTCGAGTTTTATGAGTCATAAAACAATTACGCCAAGAACAATAGAGATGCACAAAAAACCCACAGGTGCGGCGCGCCGCATTCGAAGGAAATTATATAAATTGTATGGACGCGCATAAGCTCCGCCAGCACATGGTGAACGTTCGAAAATCGCGCATGCGCGTTGGCCGCACAGAACGTGTTAAGCTTTGTCTCCCAGTAGGGTGATGATAACTAGGCCTCTTTTGCCGCCACCAAAATACAAGCGTGTCTTTTTACCGCTAAAAGGAGTCGTTTCGCTCAAACTCCTAGTTTTCGGGGTGCATATGTTCCTGTAACTGATCGGCTTGAGCTCTTAGACATGGAGTTGACATCTGGTCTCAACTTTGGCGCCACCATTGAGTACAAAGCCCAAACTGCGGCTAAGAAATTGGGCATCCTAAATAGGGTGAAGCGATAGTTTACGCCTGGACAGCTTTTAACTCTTTACAAAGCGCAAGTCCGATCTTGCATGGAGTATTGCAGTCACCTTTGGGATGGATCAGCCAAGTACCAACTAGCCGCGCTTGACTCGGTGGAACGCAGAGCTAAGAGGCTCATTGGCGACTTAAAACTGGTGTATGCTAAGCGTCATAGCTTGGCTCATCGCCGCAAGGTTGCCTGCTTGTCGGCCTTCTACAGATTGTACTTCGGAGAGTGAGCTCAAGAACTCTACGACCTCATTCCACCGGCCCCCTTCTACCATCAGACATCTAGACGCAATGCCTGTTACCATCCCTACCTAGTTGCTATTCCACCAATTGGCACTAAGCGCTTCCAAATGTCTTTCATAATGCGCACAGCAAAAGAGTGGAACTCCCTACCTGCGTCTGTGTTTCCGAGCGCATACAACCCTAGTCTCTTTAAAGTGAGAGTCAAGAGCTTCTTCTGGGTAAGCTCACTCCATCGTCGACTCTGTCTCTATTGCCTCCGACCTAGACTAGAGTCATGAGCAAAAGGGTTGACCTTATAATCGCGCTGACTCACGCACTTTGTGATGATAAAATTCGTCGTGAATTAAATTCAGTTGTCATTAATTCAACTTCATTCATTCATTCATTGTCATTGCTTCAACTGGTCCGAACACTGAGAGGTTTTACACTGAAACGATGCAATGACGATCCTAGAACCTCCGAGAACCCTTCGAGAATCTCCGAGAACCCTTCGAGAACCTCCGAGAACCCTTCGAGAACCTCCGAGAACCCTTCGAGAACCTCCGAGAACCCTTCGACAACCTTCGAGAACCCTTCGAGAACCTCCGAGAATCTCCGAGAACCTTCGAGAACCCTTCGAGAACCTCCGAGAACCCTTCGAGAACCTCCGAGAACCCTTCGAGAACCTCCGAGAACCCTTCGAGAACCTCCGAGAACCCTTCGAGAACCTCCGAGAACCCTTCGAGAACCTCCGAGAATCTAAATACCTTAATATTTTAAAACATGCAAGACAGTTGTGTGATTATGTTACAACCAACAGAAAGCAACGCAAGTTGCCTAACAGATATCCAAATCAGAGAAAATTTTTCTATGCTTACAGGTACAAGTATCACAACGAGAATCAACGAGGCTGGTGCAGAGCGCGCACCGCCTGTCAGTATGGCCGTATCGGCGCAACTACTCATCGTGTTCGCCTATTTAAATAATTAAAATGATAATTTGATTGTTTGAAATTAATTCACAAAATAATGATTGATTATTACGATGTAAAATTAACATTACTACTTAAAACGTTAACAGAATAATTGTAATTTACATAGTTCAATACTTAACCTAAAAATGTGCACGTGCGACGATCCCTATAAATACGGCCGCACTGTAAGCGCTAAGATTCCCGACCTCTTCATACTCCTCGCAGGATGCTTCTCTTCTCAAGAAGAAGTTAGCCCCCCCTCCTCCCGTGTTCATTCAGGACAAAGGGAAATGGACCGATGTGTCCAAATGGTGCACCGATCGCAAGATCAGTTACACCAGTGCCCGCAATACCCAACAGGGTATAAAAGTCCTAGTCCCCTCGTCTCATGACTACAGGGAACTCTCTAAACTCCTGAGGAACAGAGGTGTGTCTTTTCACACCTATGCCCTCCCTGAGGAGCGTCAGACCCGTGTGGTGATACGCCGGGTCCCGAAGGAGATCCCTGTAGAGGACATAAAAGCCGACCTTGAGTCGCAGAATGTCCCGGTGGACGAGGTCCACCGCATGCACCGCGCCAGAGGCGGTGCAAAATACGACATGGTCCTCGTGGTCTGTCCACCCACCGAGGGCCATCATCCCATTTTCGCGGTCAGATCGATCTGTTGCCTTACAGGCATTCAGATCGAGAAACCCGATAAGAGCAGCATTGTTGGCCAATGCCACCGATGCCAGCTCTATGGCCACTCGCAGCGGCGTTGCCATGTCACACCGAGGTGCGTAAAGTGCCTGGGAGAGCATGGCACGGCCGACTGCCCCCGGCCAAAAGACCGTTCCCTCTGCCCCGACCCACCCAGCTGTGTGCTATGTGGCTTGTCGGGGCACCCAGCCAATTACCGTGGCTGCTCCAAAGCCCCAAAGAGCTCCTCCCCTAAACTGGCCAAGCGTGCCAACGCTCGCCAGCAAAGGGAATGCCCGTCTTTGGTACTCCCCTCAACCCAGATGCCCACGCGACTGAGTCCTCAGAGACCCAGTCCGTGGAACTACCTCAACCACCAGCAGGCCTTCCCTGCTCTGGCTGCTTCCCAGCCTCCTCCTCCCCCCCCCCCCTCTTATCCCGGCCCCCACGGATGCCCGGAAACCCACAGCTCCTCCCAGAGCTGCTGCCCCCGCTCCTGCTGTCTCAGCTCCCGCTGTTTCAGCTCCCCCCCCTCCTCGCTCACCCGCAGGAGCCAGTCAAGGCCTGCCCCTAGATAACTTCAGCGTTATCTCTGGCACCTTCCTCACCTTCATGTCCCCTCGAGCGACCTAAATGGCCAGCGAAATCGTGGCCGCTAGGAATGCCTGTGATTTCTTCAGGATCCAGAGCATCTATAATGCGTACCCGGAGATTACGCAAGCTCTGATGGCCTTTACCAAAAAATAAATCAATAATGGATAAAGGCATCTTAGCTAGAATCAAACCCCGTTCCCTCAAGTTAGGTTTTTTCAACGCCAATGGCATTCATAGGCAACGTAGTGAGACCGCCACTTTCCTCCGCGATCACCAAATAGACATCCTCTTAGTTCAGGAAACCTTTTTAAAGCCTCGTCATCGAAACCCGTCTATTGCCAACTATCGCATAGTTCGCAACGACAGGACTCGATGTCACCTGGGCGGCACCCTTATCTACTACAAGAGCGGCCTATACTGCATCCCTATAGACCCTCCCCCCCTCTCAGACTTAGAAGTGTCTGTCTGCCGCCTAGGCATGACAGGCCACCAACCGATCACTCTAGTATCGGCCTACCTCTCCCCGACCTCCTCAGATAGTTCCCTATCTGCTGACCTTTCCACCCTTTTTGGCTTGAGCGAATCCGTTATAGCGGGTGACCTCAACGCCAAACATTCCGCCTGGAATAGTACCAGGACCTCTCGCAGAGGTAGACTTCTGTTCCCTCCTGAGTTTCGATGTCATCGCCCCGATGACTCCTACTCACTTTCCTCACAACCCTGACCACACCCCTGACGTACTTGATGTAGCGCTTCTAAAGAATGTTAACCTACGGTTGGACTCTATAGAAGCGATACATGAACTGACCTCTGACCACCGACCAGTCGTTTTAAACCTGGCACCCCGCATAGGTCTCCGTGACCCCAGCCAACCTCCTCTCACTCAAAAAGTGACCGACTGGAGGAAAGTAAGCGAATGTCTGAAATCCACCACGTCCCCCCACTTAGACTCCATCCCCGACCACTTTGACTCTATCGCTGACACGACGGCCGCGATCGACTCATTCACAGAACACGTACAATCTGTCCTGGACGATTGTTCAAGGGAAATTCCAGCGATGGAAGACCATCGCTGGAAGTTGCCGGACGATGTACGTGAGCTGCTAAATGAGAAGAACGCGGCTGTCTGTGCCTACAGCAGCTTTCCCTGCCACGCGAACAAAGCCCATATGCGCTCTTTGCAGAGATCTGTAAAGAAACGCATAGAGGAGCTGCGTAACACTGGCTGGGATAAGATGCTGAGCGACCTAGAGCCTACCCACCTAGCCTTCTGGCAACTCCAGAGGAAGCTCAGATCCCAAGAGACTGCCTCTATGCCCCCCCTTATCCGCCCTGACAAGACCATCGCTTTCGATGATGTCGACAAGGCTGAATGCCTAGCCGACATTCTTGAGACAGTGCTCACCCAGCTCCCAACCTGTAGACCAAGCTCACCTCTCTGAGGTCGACGCGGAAGTCGAACGTAGAGCCTCCCTCCCTCCCGTTGAAGACCCTGATTGTCCCCTGCCCCCCGTCACTCCAGACGAGGTGCAGGACATAATCAAGGGTCTTAAACCCCGTAAAGCCCCCGGCTCAGATGGAATTACCAATAGGGTGATCCAACTCTTCCCCGCCCATCTTATAATGCTCATGGTCACCATCTTCAATGGTGCCATGAGCAACAACATCTTTCCTCAAGCATGGAAAGAGGCCACTGTAATTGGCATCCCCAAGCCCGGTAAGCCCAAGGCTGAGCCCTCTAGTTACCGCCCCATCAGTCTGCTCAATGTGCTCGGCAAAATCTATGAGAGGCTTATTTATAAGCGACTCAGAGACTATGCCGAGACAAAGGGTCTCATCCCTAACGAGCAGTTTGGTTTCCGAACGCAGCATTCCTGCGTTCATCAGGTCCACCGCATCATTGAACACATAAGCGTTGGCTTCCAACGTGGTTTGATGACGGGCGCTGTCTTCTTTGATATAGCGAAAGCGTTCGACAAAGTCTGGCACAACGGCTTATTATATAAGCTCTACCAACTTGGCGTGCCGGATCGTCTCGTACTCATCTTACGAGACTTTTTGTCGAATCGCACCTTTCGCTATCGCATAGAAGGAGCGCTTTCCTCCCCCCATCCCATCCGTGCAGGAGTCCCACAGGGCTCAGTGCTCGCTCCCCTCATCTTCACGCTGTTCACCAGCGATATCCCGAAAAGTAAAAAGGCGCAGTTAGCTCTGTTCGCAGACGACACGGCCATTTACTATTCGGGCAGGGACCAACACCCGATATCTCGCACTCTCCAAACCGCAGTCGATAACCTCGGCGCCTGGTTTAGGAAGTGGAGAATCGAGGTCAATCCCGACAAGAGTCAAGCGGTCCTCTTTCTGAGACCGCGTCGCACTCGACTCCCCCCCCGACCGATCACCATGTTCGGCAAGCCGATCCCTTGGGAGACGCGAGCCAAATACCTCGGTGTGACCCTCGACCACCACCTCTCCTTCGCTGAGCACATAAAGCAGGTGCGTTCGCGCGCCGCTTTCGCTCTCGGTAGATTCCACTCCGTTCTGAATGCACGTAGCAAATTGTCACTTAGGTGCAAATTGCGCATTTATACAGCGTGCATTCGCCCCATCATGACCTATGCGGGTTCAGTGTTTGCGCACGCAAAACCCCACCTCATTCATAGGATGCAGGCCCTCCAAAACCGTTTCCTCCGAAAGGCAACGGGAGCCCCTTGGTTCGTTCGGAACGAAATCCTCCACGTGGATCTCGATATTCCCACCATCTCCCAGTTTTTGAAACGCAATTCCAAGCGTTTCTTCGACTCAGCCACCAACCATCGCAACCCTCTGGTTGTCGAGGCGGCTAGCTATGTCCCCTCTCGTATTAGTAAGGTCCGCCGCCCCAGGCTTGTCCTCTCAGATCCCGACGACCCCATAACTCTTCTCCAGGAGAGCAGTAAGGACCGTAGGAACAAAAACAAATCGACATTCCGACCTCGCCGCCGAGGTCCCTCGCGACGACCCCGTAATAATCGTCCTCCCCCCCGTCCCTTGCTCGGATATGATGTGCCAGCTGGTGGCGTAGCTGAGCCTGTAGCTTTAAACTCCCCTGACAATAATAATTCTAATCTGATCCAGCCTGTCCCATCTTGCTGTCCTCCCCCCAGCGACGCCCTAAGCCGAGGCCCGTTCCCCACAGGGGGCGTGTAGTCGCTTAGTCTGTAAGTTTTTTGCCCCTGGCTGGAGGCTTTGAGTTTTCTTAAGGCAGCCACAGGATAGTCCGGTTAAGTAGTCTCGACCTCTCTAGGTCAACTACGAGATGCCATTCATAAAAAAAAAAAAAAAGCGCTAAGATCATTCTTGTTCGAGCCGCCGGACAGTGCGGACCTCTCTGGGACGTCGTCACGTCGTCAGCTATGCTGACGTCACTTTTTGAAAATACTATGGAGGTTCATCCTCCGTCATATAATATATCCTTAAACAAAGAGTATATTTTTGACTATAACTTGATGGTGTTTACATTTTTTTTTACGCCATGTGTGTTCTTTTAAAAAATAATTTGTGTTTACTCCTCAAAATGAAAAAGTGGACTTTGGGATTTTTCGAATTGGAGCATCCAATTAGATGTGTGTTAATGTAATTATATCCCTAAATAAAAATAAAAATCATTACAAAACTGTTTATTTATTTGATCCAAAAGGCGGGTACTGACCGGCGTTATGGGGCGTAATGTAATGTGTTGCACTGCGAGCGTTCGTGCAGTCAGTACGGGTAAACAAGGCAGCGAGTAACAAGCGGCTCGTTGCTCGCTGCGAGTGTTCCACTCCGCTGTCGGTTTTGTGGCGAATCCTTTCGAGTGTTACGCGCTTCAGTCAGTACGTCGCAGCGAGTCGTCAAGAGCGCACGTGGCACAAGCTTCGATTCTAGGCACTTATTGCCTTGGGATTTGGTTTTTTAATATTGTTATTAACGACAAACCATCAGACACGTTTCTATTTTTAAACAAGTTTGATATCTAATAGTTTCTTTTTTTCTTCTTAATTTGGATTAAATAATAATTGAGTAAAGTCAAAGATCCCTACACAACTTTGTCATCTGACATCTTAACTATGTGTGGTAACGAATCTGGAGCACGGGCGAGCAGAGTTCGAAACGAGCGTGTTACACGGATTTTAGCACACGGCGTAACGTATCATGCTCGCTGCGAATGGTACATTACGCCCCGTAACACTGGTCAGTACCCACCTAAAGGTTGAGTCCAGGGGTTTCCCTGAATCGACCGTCCCTATTAACAATGTCGGATATACATTTTTACCAATATTCACTTTTTTACATAAATCGAATTACAGTTAAAAAAAAAATTCTTCGCTATCAAAACAATCTTTGAACTCAGGGCAGTTCAAAGTTTGCCCTAACGATAAAAAAGAATCTTTATGATATTAACAATGTCAGTTCTGCGAAAAACACCACTGTTCAGTAGGAACTAAACAGTAGTCTCCCTGCAGAACCGACATTGTTAATAGGGACGGTAGGAATGTGTATTTACGAAATAGGTTCTCGTCACGGGAACACTGCTACTCGATACCTGGAGTCCATTGCCACTCCCAGTACAATGTACAATCTTCTTGGAGTAAATATCATCAATTAAATTGTACCTTGTTATTAAAAATTTTATTCCATTTTTAAATAATAGTAAACATACAATCATAAAATTAGATTAATTTACATAAAACTAGACAAAATTTGATGAAATTAAACCAAATTAGATAGATTTAGATACAATTTAATTTATTTACTCCAAGAAGATTGTACAATGGACTCCAGGTATCAAGTAGCAGTGTTCAGGAATCTCACTTCAGTACTCGTGAAGACATTAGAGTTGTTAATATGGGTTAGGGCTAGGTGGACTGGTACAGGGATGTTATTCTCTAAGGTTTACAGGCTTGAAACCGGCGGTTGTACCGCCGCACAGTGTGTTTTTTGCCCTAAAAATCGGACATGCCCTTTTTATTTCATTAATAGATGCTGAAAACTGTTTGAAATGCGAGAGTAGAACACCCGGAGGTCAAATATACTTAGAACCAAAGTTAGAGCCATTTTGATATTTTTAGGTATTTTGATAAATCTGAAAATATCTCGTCTCAGGAAAAGTTTCTCTTATTTCTGTTACAATACACAACTAACGGTATATTTTAGGCATTTTTTGACTATACTTACAAGACTTTAACTCCGCAAGGAAACCCAGTATCAGTTTTTTTTTAAATTTAAGATTTTATTTTTTTTATGATAAATCCAAACGAATATGGATTTTATTTTAAACTCATTACATTGACTAAGATACAATTAAACCCCAAAAAAATAATCGTGTCCATATCCAGTAGGATCTCGGAGAAACATGCTTCTAAAGTTCTCATAGAATTTCTATGATTTTAGGGTTGCCTCTCTTGGAAAATAAACTTTGTAGAAATATTTTGAGAAATTCGGATTGCATAGGTAGCGATTACCCTAATTTATTGATTGTTACGCTTTTTGCTATGCTACCTATTTATTATTTACCGACTTCAAAAAAGGAGGAGGTTTTGAATTCGGATGTTTACATTATGTTTTTATGTTCGGGCATAACTCCGTCATTTGTAAACGGATTTGCAAAATTCTTTTTTTGTTTGAAAGAAGTTCACTTTGAAATGGTACCACACAAATTTAGTAAAGATCTGATGAAGAGTTTCGGAGACAGACAACGGAACTCTTCAATAACTTACAGCAAATTGCCCGCGATTCCTTTAATCGTACGACTATGCCTTGTTTACACCCTTCCATAAAATAACATAACGCCTGTACACTGTAAATGTTTAAGCAGATGTAACAATAATACAGTAAAGGGTGTAGGTGCTGTATTATTGTTACATCTGCATTTTATTTAATTTTAGTTGTGAGTGTAAATCAATTATTATGATTGTTGTAAATCGAAGATTACTTTTTTTTCGGTACTAAAAATTAAGAAATAATAAAACTTTTATCAAAAAAGTAAAACCGTCTTCAAAAACCCATAAAATAAACTATTATAGTTTAATTGAGGAAAAACTGCCACCGACTTCCTAAACCGTATCTATTATAAGTTTATTTTATGGGTTTTGAAGGCGGTTTTACTTTTTGTTAAAAGTAAATAATTATTATTTGTATTTTAAGAATTATATTTCTAGATCAATGCAATAGATATTGTCTGAGATACAGAAAGGTGTAAAAAAATAAGTGCAAATATCTGATTCTTGTACAGTATCGGACAACCCAGAAGACTACGAATCATCAAAATCCACATCTTCAGATAACATTTCAAAATTATCTGGGAGGTCATTCTCCATAGTGGTTGTATTTTCCTCAGGATCAGCTTCTTCTTCGTCCGTTGGAACTTCAAAAGGCTCTAACAATATGAGGGCTTGGGGTGGAAGAGGTTGACGCTTAAGCTTATTTAATCTTTTATTAAGCCTTATATTCGATATAAAGGGGTCAGAGGATTCAAGTGCTCGATGGAAAAGGTCTAAAATTGTTTTTTCTCTATCTGATTTTCTTGTGTGGTGCTCGCGGTCGTGCCTCCAAAATTTATTACGTGCTTCCCCAGCTTGCTCAGATAACAATCCTATGGGTAGTGCAGAGTTTTTTATGATAGCTTTGCCGTGCACAAGTATTTTATGTAGAGTTACGGTCATTGGATACCACGAATACTCTTCTACGTATTTTTTGGCCAATAATTTACAAAATTCATCAAATTTATCTGCATTAACAGGTAATCCACTTGATAAAACTACTAGTATGACATGTAAGTCATCCAAAAGCCATTGTTGTAGTCCTAAAATTTCAGCAAATACTGTACGACACTTATTAGACAGGGCCATCCTTGCAGTATTTCCGTCATTAGTCGTACCCGTATTAGGCTTAACCACATCTACGAGCAGCCCTAATTTACTGCGGATTTCGTCCTGAATTTTTTTTTTATTCTCATTGACAAGAACACCTTCCGGGGAACTTTTAGGTACTCTCCATTTCTTTACAATAATTTTATAACCTAAATGTAATAAAAATTCCAAAACACGAATCCAGGCGTGCAACGGACTTATGCCATATCTTAAAAGGTTTTGATCGACAGGTTTTAAATACACAGACTCTAAATTATTAAATTCTTTAGAAGTCGCTTTACAAAAAGGGCACCGAAGTTGAGACATTGTATTAGTAATAATATTTAAGACTTTACCATCTATTATTGTCAAATATAGTTTAAACTCTGTAGATATAGTTTGACCACTTAAAGTTTTAGTATCAAATCTGTCTAATTGGTCAATTTGATTTTGTATTAATAGTTTTTCAGCCATTATTAAATCAGTCGTTTCTTTTTTATATTGAATGTGAATTGGGCGACAATATCTATACGATTGTGGAGTAGGGTTACGCCACAGAACTTGTCCACAAGTTGTTTTGATCTGCAACGGTATAAAAGTAGTTGCAAAAAGGCAACTTTCGTCATGTTCATTTTGGGAAAAGTTCTGTTTATATAGTGATTGGCCTGTACTACCGTCAAACCCCCAAGATGCTTCAAAAATACAATTTAATTTATTGGTATCTTTTCGATTACAGTAGTCAGTGAAAGTTGCGTCATACGATTGAACTAGTCTTTCGAAAGAATGAGAAACTAGGCTGGAAACTGGTATAATAGCTTCTGTATCAGATACATGGACTGGATGTAACGGGTAGCATTGTTTTTTGGCTTGGAGCACTTGGCTGTATAGAGGGAAGGCGTTAAATCCACGAGCTTTTAAATCTTGTTGTAAAAATTTGTATGTCTCTACTGAAAACTGTCTGTCAATATAAATAGCTAGTGTTTCATCTGCTGAATAAGGTGTCGGTTGCGTTCTAATTTTTGAAGCAATTTTTGTCGGTCTTGTTGGAGTCTGTACACATGAATCAAAAATAAATTCTAGGTCTTTGGAAACGCTCTTTTTTAATTTTCTACCTCCTACTTCAACAGTGCTCGCAAAGACTGATATTACTTTATTAGGGGACTCATTTTCTAAATAATCCTGCAAGCGTTTTCGAGCTCTGTGTTTCTGTCTTAAGGAAAGATCATCATATCTACTCATCGGTACAGAACCAGGAATCAATGATGAATCAGTAGAGGGGATGGAAACGGAGACAGGATATGAATCAAGGACGTGACTGGGACCAGGTTCAGGGATAGGATAGTTCGAATTGGGAATTGATTGAGATGGAAGGTCTAAGTCAAGGACATGGAAGGGACTAGGTTCAGAAACAGGACATAAATCAATGCTTGAAATGTAATCTGGGATAGAACTGGGACTAGGTTCAAGAATAGGATCATCATATCTACTCATCGGTACAGAACCGGGAATCAAAGATGAATCAGTAGAGGGGATGGAAGCGGAGACAGGATATGAATCAAGGACGTGACTGGGACCAGGTTCAGAATCAGGACATAAATCAAAGCTTGGAATGTAATCTGGGACAGAACTGGGACTAGGTTCAAGAATAGAATTACTAAGAAGAGGTTCGGCTATCACACAAGACCACTGTTTACAAAAATCTTCGTTTAGCCACTTTTTGTGTTTTCTTATAAAAATATTATAATTATAATTACATTTTTTGTATAATGTTTCACATTTAGATGTAAATTTAATGATTAAATTATGCAAGTCTTTATTGGTTTGGTAAGTTAAGGGTAATGACAGAGCTTCTAAAATAATTGAAATGCGATCGCTTATATCTAAATCAGTGGGTCGGACATTTTTTCCAAGTTTTTTAGCAGCGCCGACAAGTATTTGGTACGCTTTTAATTTGGTAAAATTAGTTGTTAAAGGTTCTCCTTGCGCATTTGCGGATACTCTCGGAGACTGAAGAGCACCGGCTGTGGCGGTATCCACAGCTTCATTTGCCACTCGCTGACCAACAAGAGGGTTGGCGCCCTCTTGCTCTCCTTGCATTAAGTCAGCCGGTCGGAGCCCGGACAGACATCCCTCAACAGGTTGGGTCAACTCCTGTTGAGGCGAAGTGGTACCATGGGTCTTTAACGGCTCCATGGTGCCTCACCCCCGTTCCTCCAGAGATTATTTAACAGTAAAGGGTTTTAGTTGAAACCTAACGAGGGCGGACCCCTTCCCTTTACCAAATAATCTCCTTCATCAGATTAAAATCACTTTTAATGTCAATATTTATATTCCGATATATTAAGAAGAAGGAACCTATGCTTAAATACTTACAATTATTGCAAAATAAAAAGAACGTTCATGGTATTGTTGAATTTCTAAGTCTTTCTTATTCATTTATTTAAAACTTTAATGTAAATGAATTGCTTAAGGTGGACTTAATTTTATAGGCATAAAAGTAATTTTCTACTAGTCAAACTTTGGATGATGCAGAGAAAAAGTTCAAGTTAATCCCACCCATATTGCACGTAGTACCTACCTATTACAAGAATAGGTTATTTGGTATTGGTTACTACTACCTCAAAAAAAAAAACAATATTTTGAAAAATTACTTCTATTTTAATTAACTTACACTAAAAGCGCAAAACGTTATTATTACGTATGACGATCATCTCTTCACAATTAGGTATTTTTTTAGAAAATATTTTGTCATTTTGGATTTGTGTCAACCCTAGGTCGTCATTTTCAAAATCCGATATCTTCGAGATCCTACTAGATATGGATTAGATATTTTGAATTTAAATGGATAAAGATATAATTAATAACAACATTAGGAAATAAAATCCATATTCGCTAAGATAAAAAAAATAAAAATAAATTACGAAATGAAGCTAAAAAATCCATAACACCCATTTGAATGCAGTTAAAATTACAAGTATTATCTTAAAATAAAGACGAAATGGTGTTTTATAATACTGTACATAAATATATTAGAATTATTCAATAGTTTTTTTTATATTAATATTTTTGTGGTTTTTCTGGTTTCCATAGAAAAATAATAAAAACGACTTTAACTTTGGTTTTAAATATAATTGAACTCTGGGTGTTCTACTCTCGCATTCCAAACATGTTAGAGCATCTATTATTGGAATAAAAAGGGCATGTCCGATTTTTAGGGTGAAAAACACACTGTGCGCCGTAGCAACGCTGCACTCAAGGCAGTAAGCCTTAGAGAATAGCATAACTGGTTTGAGGTATTGAAAATAGAGGGCGTTGGCGAGGGCGAAGTGCGTCTCTAATGGGTAGTGGGATGTTAAAGGAAATGTATTGTAGTAAGGAGGAATTGAAGTGAGTACCACGAATTAGGCGGATGGAATATTATATCAGGCTAATGTTTCTCCTTACTTATAAACTTTGGTACCCCACCACACCTAGCACAAATGGTGTTGGGTACATGTAGGGGTAATACCAGTGGCATTGCAGTGGTGGTACATTCCGCTCGAGATAAGTGCCTACAGCTCGCGACAAACAGTATTGATAGTCAGTCAAGGGTCTATACGCGCTCAGCGAGACACGAACTCGTCGTTTTTATTTAGGCCTTCGTTATGGCAATAAAAAGCGTAATACTTACAATCGTTGTGTGTACGGATGTTATTATAATAAACAGAAGAACTTTAAGTTATCTTTTTTATTTTTATTTAAGATGGATTTGCTCTTGACTCTAGTCTAGGTTGGAGGCGACAGAGACAGAGTCGACGATGGAGTGAGCTTCTTATCTTTTCTTAAGTTACCAAACGATCGTGAAACGTAAGTTAATTCCATTCCATAATTAGCTATTATGTACTGTATGTACATACAGTACAATATATAGCATAAAACAAAATCGTAATGTGAGCAGGGAGTTAGTATGACACGAGTAAAATAAATAAATAGCTACAATAAACGCGCCCAAAATGCCTGGAAGAGCTATTGGGCCATGAAAGATCGAACGAAGGGTCATCTTCTTTTGTCCCTTAAAAGAAGGCTCATTGACGTGTGCATACTTCCCATCCTCACATATGGTGCTCAAACATGGTTTTTGACAAATCAGCAGAGGTCCATGCTCGAGGTTTGCCAAAGGAATATGTAACGGAGTATTCTGGGTATCAAATTAACTAACCGGGTATGGAATACGACCACTCGTTCCAACACAAAGATTACTGATGTCACTTGGAAAGCTGCCACGCTAAAATGGAATTGGGCTGGACACATCTGCCGCATGTCAGACCAATGGGCCAAACTTACGACCCAATGGTTCCCTCTGAAATAGTAAGCGACATCGCGGCAGGCCCAGACGGAGATGGCGGGACGAACTGGACTCCTTCAACAAGAACTGGTCCTTAGCAGCTCTAGACAGAGAGAAGTGGAAAGAGAGAGTAGTGAGGCCTTTGCACTGCAATGGGACATCACAGACTTTTAACAACAATAATAATAATCTAGGCGTTGTTTATGTGCACTCTCAATGGTGACAGATTGGTTTACGACAAATAACTTAATGCTAAGAAAACGAAATGTATAAAGTTTGCCTTACCGAATGTTAGAAATCAAGGACCCAACATCGTTTTAGATAAACGAGATGCTTAAAACTGTAGACTCGGCAGTTTTTCTGGGTATAACAGTAGATGTCAAACTTCAGTGGGGCCCACATATATCAAGCATAGCGGGAAGGCTCAGTTCAGCCGCCTACGCCGTCAGGAAAGTAAGACAATACACTGACGTTGATACAGCTCGGTTAGTCTATTTTAGTTATTTTCATAGCGTTATGTCATACGGTATTCTGCTCTGGGGCAAAGCCGCTGACATTCAAAATATATTTGTTCTTCAGAAACGAGCTGTTCGAGCAATTTACCAGCTCGGTGCCAGAGTTTCTTTGAGAGATTTTTTTAAACAGATTGTTATTCTCACGGTGGCATCACAATTCATCTTTGCCAATATCTTATATATTAGACAAAATATACATTTAGACACTAAAAACAGTGATATTCACAATGTTAACACCAGAAATAAGGACAAATTACGTGCTCCATTTCACCGGCTTCATAAGGTTCATAACTCATTTGTTAGGCTTGGTATATCTTTTTATAACAAGCTACCCTCTTCTTTGCTAGATTTGCCCTTCAATGCGTTCAAAGCTAAAGTAAAATCTAACCTTTGTTCAAAGGCATACTATTCTATCAGCGATTACTTAATCGATAAGAATAGTTGGTCGCTGTGTTTAACTTAAGACAATGTTTATGTTCTTTCTCCAGAATTAGCATACCTACTGACAGGTTATATGAGTTCATATAACTATTTATTTTCTTCTGTCAAGGTCAATTTATTTTTATTTTTATTTTATTTTTATTTATTATTGACATAATCTACTCATTTCAATGTTTTTTTTTTTTTATGAGTGGTATTGCAATATGTGGTTAGCTAGTGACCTCGACAATTGATCATAGTTTTTCTTGCCTGAGCAACCGGCAGCAAGTTCGTCATGCTCCCTTAGATGTCACTGCTTGCGGTAGCGTCGGGGGTCGGATTGTCTCCTTCCCTCAAATATGGCGAGGGGGGGAATGGCTGATCTTTGCGTTATGCTCGTGAACGGGTGCTGCTTTTGGTGACAGGTCGTCTTGCTGACCTTGGTTTTGTTTTGTTATTAGTATCTTAATTCGTTATTTATTTTACTTCGATGGTCCTAGTTTATCATCTGTGACTTTGAGTTACGACTACATGTACGGCTATGTGTAAGTGGGCACGCCCTTATTACTGGAGGCTTTTATTTACGTATAAAGATCTGCTTACGTTTTTAGTTTTGTATTTTGTTTCTGCTTGAGTATAGTTTTCGATTTTTTTTTAATTTTTTTTTTTTTTTGGTATATTGGCGTGTGCTAGCTTACTTATAGCAAATAATTTAATTTAATGTTTTGTGTTGCGTAATGTACCTAAGTTATTATGCGCAGTGTTATACAGCGTAAAATTTTAATGGTTGTTTTCCCGAAGCGAAATGATTTTGACTTGATAGTACAATCGATTTATAAAAAAATAAACATAAAGTATTAAAAAATGGCACATTTACATTTGTGAAAAACAAAACTCGAACGCGATCTCGAACCAATAGTATAGCTACAGCGCAAACGGACGACTGCGCGTGACTTTGAGCCTTGCGCTACCTACAGCTGATATGATACTACGTAGTTACGTAGTCTTTTGTTATCGAAACACAATAGGTAGGTACATATCTAAAAGTTATTCCAATTTTCCCTTCATACTTTTACGGGCTTACGACCGTCATAAATACTTTTTTAGGGTTCCATACCCAAAGGGTAAAAACGGGACTCTATTACTAAGACTTCGCTGTCTGTCCGTCCGTATGTCTGTCACCAAGCTGTATCTCAAGAACCGCGATAGCTAGACAGTTGAAATTTTCACAAATTATGTATTTCTATTGCCGATATAACAACAAATACTAAAAACAAAATAAAATAAATATTTAAGTGGGGCTCCCATACAACAAACGCGATTTTTTTGGCGTTTTTGCCTTGTGGTACTGAACCCTTCGTGTGCGAGTCCGACTCGCACCTGGCCAGTTTTTTTTACTTACAACTTTCTGAACACGAAACTAAGAAACAAGTTTATGAATAACTTACAAAAAATAATTTTTTGAATAATTGGACAATGAAGTAAGTATTTACGGCGTATTTAAAAAATTGGAATCAACTTATTTACAATGATTTTAACTAACTAACCTACTTTTGTTATTTACAAAGATACGAGTAGGTACTTACACTTCACGGTATCGGAGTAATTGTTCGAAGTGCAAGCCACTGCGTTCAACACAATCGAGCACGTTTTAATAGATTGTCTTTTAATTTTACCGGTCATTGACCGGTTAATAATCCCGCGAAAACGGAGCGACTCCAGGTGATGCAGCTCCGCGTAAAGTCTCCGGGCAGCGTGGGAGTTATAATTAGCCCTAGCGTACAGTTGCACCATAGCGACGTACTCCAAATTTGAAAAACTAATGGCGATCCACTTTTAAATTACGATAACGCACTGGTACTGCGCATGCGACGCGCGGCCGCGGGGACGCGGAACAACTGAGTGAGAGCAGGCGCGTCGGCGGGGGGCGGGGGGTGCGTGGCGAAGCGCTCGCCGCGTGCTTGCGGGCTAGATTATGCCGTATCACTTCGGGCGACAGTTTATTTTGCTCTAAACATTTATCGCTCATCACAGTACCGCGCCGCCGCGTGCTATCTTCAAAGATGGTAGGTAGCGAGCGGGCGGGCGCACTTGAGTTACTATTGATTCTCACGCTTTCGAGTTGAGATCATATTTTTATAATTATTTGAAAACAAAAACATTTTTATTTTATTAACCCTTTACTGCATGATTTTTTATTTAAGTTAGAAAAAAATATATATAGTAGAAAACATTAAATTAATGGACACGTGTTTCAAGATTTTTCTTTTTATTGAATAGTTTCAGAAAAAATAACACTTTTCCACTTTGGATCATATTTGGTACATTGAGCAAAAAATTAACTTTTACACTTTTTACTTTGGATCACATTTGGTACATTGAGCAAAAATCAATACAAAAATAACGTAATAAATATAAACGCAAAAATTATGTGGTATGGAATATTTCGAAACAATTTCTTTTATCGTTGAGGCAAAGGTTGACTTTGCATTTTCGGCACTCCACGTGAGATCTACCACTGCATTCAGGGACCTTACAACGCTGTCTAGTGGACCAGACACGCAAATGATCCATCTTATCCAAACGAACGTCCTGAGATGGCATTATTGCTATGGGCCCTCTCATTTTTTTTTGTTGAATGGATTGTTCTATGACGCTGGAAGATGGTCGACCACGTTTACTACTCGTTGCAGGTTTATAGGCATAGCACAAATAGCTCATAGATGGCGGTTTTATACATAAAATGACGCTCGTACGGGACGAATTTGACACAGTATGCATAAAATAAGGAAATCAGTTTGGAACTTAAAAATATTTAAGATAATATGGTTTGGTTCATATATGAACCAAAATGCGGTAAAGGGTTAATTTAACTCCATGAATCGGTAGCTCTACTGAGTGCAAATCGTTCTGCTGCAGGAAAACAACCATTGAAATTTCACGCTGTATAGATTCATTTTTTTTTAACTGAACAGACAGCTGTGCTGCTGGGGAGTTTGTTGCGCCACTTCTTCTCCCCAGCTAAAGCACTAGGAAGTGGTGAAGGGCAGGCGTTTTGGGGGACTGTCTTATGTAATTCAAAAAGTGCTGATTCTCAGCCTAGTTTGAATAAATGACTTTTAATTTTGATTGTGACAATGACAATCATGAATTCAATCAAATTCATACATTCACATATATTACTGCTACAGTTACTTTTTTAATGACGAAACTCCATTAAGAAATGTCGGGTTGTGTTGCTAAATACCTACTATAGTTGCCGGCATTCACCTTGAACTCTCGGCGGAGGTTTGGGGGTTTGTATGCGCGTCGTATTGTCTCAGGAGTAAGGTCTAAAATCGCTTAAAGTAATTAAGGACCAGAGTAGTAACTGTACCCGCGATCGTACAATCGCACAAACCTACATTTTTCGTCCGCTTAAGTTATTTTTTATCACTCTCTGCCAGTCTTATTTTTCTGTGTACTTCGTCATTGGTGTAATGCTTAATGCATTACACCAATGAATAAAATTAATAATAAAACTGAAAATCATAAAGGAACGCTTATTCTCGGCGGCAGGCGACAGCCGCTCGAAAATAAACCTTAAGATAATAAGGTTACGAACCTTGCGAACAAGTGCCGCGTGTCAGCTGTCGCATGCCGTATAAAAAAGGTATGTACCGTACAGGGGCGACGGGTTCATATAAACCATTCCTACCGGCTTTCCTTCGGAACAACGACTGTACTTGAGTTCACTATTACTAAATAATACACAGGGTTATTGGTAAAACACCAACAACCTCTTAATGGGTCATTGTACTCATCGTTATGAACAACTTTTACTACGGGAACAAACCTGAAATCGCGAAAAAAATTAGCTGTTCAGTACATTTATGTTCGCATAATTCGCCAAAATGTACTGAACAGCTGATTTATAGTTGCAAGTTGTTCATAATGATGAGTACAATGATCCCTTAAGAGGTTGTTGGTGTTTTACCAATAACCCTGTATAGTACATACAATACATAGTCACTAAACAAAATGCTCGCCCCCTATTACCATTACATGGGACCTAAACATAACTGGCGATATGTGGGTGTACTATAGTTACACCTCTGCCTAACCCTGCTAGGATTACAGGCGAGATGTTATGTAAAAGACAACACGACTTACCGCGATCCCAGTAATATCCAGGAACATTTCTCTCAATTCAATGTCTTTCAAATCATACATCTTCACATCCAAAGCTAGGCATACCCTGCAGACCTAAAACATAAAAGATATCTGTACAGGATGGAGTTTTAGATGGGGCAGTAGTGGCAGATATCTCAACCGTAGCAGCTACAGGAAACCGTTCTTAGGAGACTGCCCTTAAATTTTTGAATAATTGCTAACTGCATTCACAGCTTTTGAAAAAATTGTAGTCAGCTAGAAACCGACAATTTTCCCGTTTTATTTTTATGATGCCAATTTGGTAACAAGCAAGGTCTCACAGCACAAGGAAAAGAGTCCAAAAAGTAGTGTTTAACCGCCTTCCATTCTCTTTTATATGTATGTTGGGCATAACTCCGTCAAATATAGACGGATTTGCCAAATTCTTTTTTGTTTGAAAGGGTAAGCTCTCGAGGTGGTCCCTTTACCACCAAGTCGGAATTTGATGAAGGGATCTCATGGAAATCGAGGGAAACCCTCAAATTTTATAGGCACGCCTATAGCGATTTGGGTATTTTTTATAGTAACTTTTGCGTTTGCTATCGGAAAGCACCATTTGGTGTTGTGGAATTGATGATGAAGACCACATCGGACGGCCATCGGAACTACTCAATTATACCTAAGTATTTCACGTTTTGCGATTCGATTACTTTAATACGGATGCTAAGAAATTTATGCTCGTCACAATGCATATGGTATGTTGACTTCACCATCAGCTCCGTTTCTCCGGGTTCTTTCTAGGAGAACTCCCCAACAAATAACGCCCTTGTATAGGGAAAAGCAATATTTTGTACACATCTACATTAAATTCACTTTAGGCTATTGTAACTTAGATAAATTACAAACTGACCCACTAAAAGGTGAAAAATTAAAACGTTTTTACAAAAACAACAGACTTCCAAGAAAAAAACACTACAAAGTGAAATTAACTACCTAATTTCGGAAGTTGGTGGCAAAAACTAAAATACAAATCAAAAGACACCGACTTCCGGAATTAATTATTTTTCACTTAGTATTTTTTTTAAGTCCGTTTTTTTTTTTGTAATAAAGTTTTCATATCACATGATTTTTTTTGCCTTTACAAACCTACATTTGCTTTTGGAGAATGTAATGTCGATATATGGGAAGACATGTTTTGCAACTACAATGTTAATGTTGGTTTTGGGATAAATTCATCCCAACTACGGAACATTGTGCGTGGTCCGACACGCACTTGCTTTTATTTACTTATATTTATTCAAAATTCATTCATTTACATTACACGTCCGTGTTTGGGTCACAGAAATACATAAGTGTACCAAATTTCAACTTAATCGGTCCATTAGATTCGGAGCAAATTGGCTGTGACAGACGGACAGACAGACAGACACATGAGTGATCCTATAAGGGTTCAGTTTTTTCCTTTTGAGGTACGGAACCCTAAAAATACCTAGGGAAACGACATTGTAACTTTTGAGTGTACATACGAGTATAATTTACTGATGTTTTTTGAGAAATTTCTTCCACCAGACCTGCAAAAGGACTTAATAGGATTTAGACATTTTTTTAGCTCACATTTGATTCCACCAGTGTATCCGAATCATCATCATCATCATCATCATCATCATCGTCGTCGTCGTCGTCGTCGTCATCACTAAGATCAATCTGATCAACCTGAAAAAAAAAATGTTTTTTAAACTCAAGTACAGAGGAGATACATACAAAAACGAACCTTACGTGAATGTTATTAATGTTTATATTCGTATGTAAGGCTTTATTACAGACGCAGATATGAAACAGAAAATGCAAATTTACATTATACAAATAAGGTTCATTTTCGTATGTCACGCTACTGTACTTAGCTTGAGTAAAGTCTAAATAGTAGTAATTGTAATAAGACCTATCACGTAGCCTGTTTTGTACGCATTCTGTACAATAAACTAAGTACTTAACTTTGAGAAAAACTTTCCTATCTGGGAAACGACTTTTATTTTTGCTACAGCAACGCGCAATGTTTGCACGCACGCAAAACATTGTGCTTTTGGGTGCATGCAACAGTACTCGAGTTAGAAGCTAAAATTTTAAAAGTTTTTACAAGCTAAAAAAGCACTTGGAACTTGAGACTTTGAAACTGACTTTTTTGGGCATAACGATTTTTCGATACGTGACGATTTCTACCAGTTTACTCCCATCGCAAGTCGCGTTAAAGAACTTCGTTCCAAAAATGATCACAATGACGGGCAGAACAATTGACCCTCGGCTTCCTAAAGCGTCATTTTATACACCCGTTATACATTCCGAGTATGGATCAAAATGTTGGGCCATAAAAAGAATTAATGAAAGGCAATTGCATGCAGCCGAGATGAGAATGCTAAGAGAGATGTGTGGTATTACGCGAATGGAAAGAATAAGAAATGAGTATGTAAGAGGAAGTCTGAAAGTGACACGGTGACTGAAAAGTTGTGTGGAAATCGGTTGTCATGGTATGGGCATGTGATGCGGAGGAATGAGGAAAATGTCGTCAGGAAAGTGTTGAGTATGAACGTGGAGGGCTATACGAGTAAGGGAAGACCAAAGAAACGATGGGTGGACTGTGTGAAAGATGATATGGCCAGAAAGGGAGTGACTATCGAGATGACGACTAATAGAGAAGTATGGAAGAAAAAGACATGTTGCGCCGACCACAAATAAATTGGGACAAGGGCAGGAGAATGATGATACATTCCGAGTATGCATAGGAAGTCTGAAAGTGGCATCGGTGACTGAAAAGTTGTGTGGAAATCGGTTGTCATGGAATGGATAGACGGCTGTGTGAAAGATGATATGGCTAGAAAATAATAATATTATAATAATATCCTGGGACATTTCACACACGGTCATCTGATCCCAAACTAAGCAGAGCTTGTACTATGGAAGCCAGATAACTGATATACTACATACACTACTTTCTTTTTTGGTAAATACATACTTATATAGATAATTACACCCAGACTCAGGACAAACAGACATGTTCATGCACACAAATGTTTGTCCTGGATGGGAATCGAACCCACGACCTGCGACGTGATTGGCGGTATCTTAACCAACCACGCCAGCTGGCCTGTCGCGTGTAATGTAATGTAACGTCGAAAATAGAAAAGGGGTGACTACCAGGTTGACGACTAATAGAGAATAAAAAAGAAGACAAAGGAAAGTTGCGGCGACCCTAAAATTAATTGATGATATAGATTATGAGTTCATTCAAGTTTTGTCGGCTCACCGTCGGTTCCTCTACTGGACCGGAACCACCAGCATCAGCACAAGATTCAGCAACATCCTGGAAAAAAAAAAACATTTTTAACAGTAGTAGGGTTCTGCATGGTTCTGGTAATAGGCTGTGCTAAATAAGTGGCTATACATAAATTACGTCACACAGAGGGGAAAGGGGGGGGGGGGGGGGTAATAACAAAGTGTGACATCGTAAGTTTTTTTTTCTGTTCACGTTGTTTGAGCGAAGCATGTGAATTAAAACATTCTCAATAAATCAACTGTTCATTTATTAAATGATTTAAATCTAATTCGTTAACCTAAATATGTTCAAAATAGCCACCATTACCGGCTATGCACGCTCTGCACCGTCGGATAAATGACCGTTTTATTCTTCGTGTAAATCAGTTTACAATCATTTCTTCAGCTGCTGACTTTAACTTGGAGACACTTCGTGTGTGGTCGCCATCTTCAGCATTGAGGGAACGCCGAAAAATAAGATATAAAAATGTTTTTATCTGCATTGTACAGACGCCAGCGCGTCAAGCTAAACCCTATACATATCTATAACTACGACGCACCATGGAGCGTTAGAAAGAAAGTATTCTTGGCGGTGGATTGGTGGAACTTCCAACGTTTCTAAAATTGACCAATGGTTGCACATACTAATAATTAGGAACCAATCCGCGCCCCTGCGCATTCCCACAGCTCAGTCACTGACAGTCAGTTCAGTCGGTGTTTATTGTCGTAGTGTTCACGAACTTTAAAATGGCGGCAATTGGCGCTCCATAGCCCGTTCAGGATAATATAATAGTGTTCTGTGGTAATAGCGCTTTTATTGAGTGAATCTGTCATAACGGTGAATAATATTTTTTGTAATTCTAATTTTTTAATTAAAATAAACAAAGGCTAATAGTCAATCAATGGTATTTTTTATAGAATTTTCGAAATAAGTAAACAGAAGGGATAAGTAGGTATCTTCCTTGTGTTATTTCATAATGACTTCCCGATAATTGACAACATTTCATATTTTTAACCTGCATGTATTATTACGTTATATAAAAGTAAATCAAAAACTAAGGCACCCATATTTTTCCATTTTTCGAAATTATGTACTTTTCATTCTAATTTCAACTTTGAAATTTGGTTCATTCTAAAAAGACGTAAGCGCCAAATGACGTCATACATACGGTGGAATGGCGATAGAACCTTTGCTTCGCCGTGACCCGTAAAAAAAAAAAACCTGGTAGCTGTCAATTGTATTGTCGTTGTCAGCTTGTCAAACTCGTTGCCGCTTAAATTTGTGTTAGTTTTCAATTAAGGTTAGAAGTTTTTTATTCTTTAAATTCTTTTTGTAAATGGCACAATAAGTAGTTCTATCCGATGTTCTTGGCTTCACTTGTACTCCTTTGCTGACTTTTGTAGCAAATGGATTTTCACAAAGTGAATGAAATGATGAGGAAGCTGTTGAAGATGTGCTGGGTCTAGGTTCAATAATTTCTTCATGAACAGTTGTAATTGGTATCCTCACAAGAGAATGTGGTAACCGAGACTTCAACTTTGGCCGCACTTTCATTGTTATCCAATACCGGTAGTTCTCCACGTCTTCCTCCAACTAAAAGATAATTTAAGTTTATATTTTATAAGTCTCCAAAAACAATCTACATAATAAGTTAAAATCATTATGTTAACAAAATATATATGTATGTAGTGATAGCACTTTGTTATTAAGTTATTTAATAGGGGTAACAGTTATATTACAACATTGCTCAATATACAAACAGGTCATGAAACAAAATTTAGAATAAGATAAACACCACATGCACAATGCATTGTTGTGGTATCACGTTCATAAAAAAATCATTGTCATTTAGGTACTTACATTGAGATTATCTTCGCATATATATATAACCCGCTTAGGACATGACATACCCACAGCATTGCACCACTCTTGTTTTGCTATGCTAGGCACCGCAAAAAATGCTTTTTCAGTATCTCTAGAACTGTTTTTGCAGGCTGGCACAAAGCAATATTTTGGTTCCTTCATTGGCGTATATGTTTCTTTGGGATCCATTTTATTGACGAAATAATATCAATCAATAGTCGATTAATAACAATAAGCAGTGTGTCGAGTTGATAGGAAAATATTGTGCATTTACCTATTCAAATCAATTTCGATTGAAAATATCATTGACTAAGTCGTAAATATTTTTTTCTAAACTTCATAAGTGACATTGACACTTGACGTTTTCATCTAAAACATTGAAATGTTTAGGCGAAGGTAACTACTTCATTCTACCATAAATGTGACGTCACCACATGTTTTGTGATTTTGATTTTTTTCCTCAGAAATGAAAACAAAAAAAAAAAAATGAAATAATATATTTGAACTCAGGATACGAAAATAAAGAAATGGTATTTTTGTTTTAAGGTCATGTCAGTTTTGAAATGTTGTCAATTATCGTGTTATTAACGCTGCGCGAGTGCGCGCTGTATAAGCGTCATTGAAATGTAAAAGGAACAGAATTAGATGAACCATTAATTTAGTCATGAAACATTTTAAACATAAGTTAATCCAGTGGGTAGTGATTGGATTATAAAGTAAGTAAATACCTACGCAATGACGCACTTTCGTTTTGTCTGTTGAAACTGTAGCAGTAATTCAACACGTGGACCCAGTTTAATCTAGATATATTATATACTACGCTATTGCATTGGGTGTATGTTTGTGTGTAAATAAATAAATAATTTAAGAGGATTGTGAAACTGTAAATTTTCATACAAAAAGAGATAACGTTTTTCTTCCCGTAAACATAATCTAATTTTCATAATTTTTGGAAAAAAAAACTAGGTCCGTACGTTTTTATTATAAAGAAATATTGCATACGATATGAGTTATTAGCATCTAAATATCTATATTTTTGACATAAAAACATCCTCGAGCATTTTTATTTTTTTAAGTTATATTAAATTGAATTACTAAAAACGAAAAACGTACAGACCTACTGAATGTAATGAGACCAAAATTGTCTCATTTCGTAAGGGTTTAGGGGAGTGAAAACGTTATCGCCCGAAACAATATTTATGTAAATAATTGTATGAAATGTTCGTAATTGCCTCCAAGAATCGCGCCGCGTATCGGCACTTCACAGTACTCTTAATAATAATAAGTTAGCAATTATTGTAGGGAATTGTAGAAGTATTAATACGTCTTTGCTTATATGTATATGTATTAATTATATGCGCCTGAATGGCTGGTTGTCTGTATCGGTTCGCGTCAGACTGGTGACCAAAAATTGCTACCTAACTTTTGAAACAAAATAAAGGGACAAAATAAATGACCCGCCATTCTCATATCAGGCTAGCTTTTCAACTCTCCGTTTGTTTCAACTATTGAAACGTGTTATTATTTTTTTGAGTAATTACTATCCGACAGCAAAAAAAAATTGATCTGTCCCCCTGTTAGCAACGTGAGGACAGTTCTAACTTTATTCACTCCTATCTGGGATAGATAGAGGTAAATGAAGTTGCTAACCGGGAGACAGATCAAACTTTTTTCCGATCTGTCCCCCTAAGGGGACAAAGCAGGGTGAGAGATCGGAATAATCCAGTTATGATCATTTTAAAATTTTACAGCGCCATCTTGCGCCATCTGCACATGGTATTTTCCCAATTGTGGATTCTGCGCATCGTCGTCGGCTCACGTCTACCCGGCCAAAAAGAACTACTTGATACTTATAGTGCACATTGTAATTTCTTCTGATTTATGTATATAATTTATGGCAAGAATTATAATTTGTTAAAGATTAGATATTTATAATTTTTCAGTAAAGAAAAAATGTTTATTCTGCACAAACAAAACGCACGTTACAAAAAAAGACCTAAAGTAATGACACGTGCAAAGCGGGCAAAAGACCTTAGAATAATAACTACAGCAAAAAGTCTCGTATTCAAGCAGTCTATAATTGTTCATTGCTTGATGTCAGAGTACACAATAATAGTCTTATTTTTTTTCTAATCTTTAATCACAGTCAGCTTTTTGATTTGGAAAAATATCGGAAAAGTATATGAAAAATATTGGAAAAATTTCGGAAAAATAGGTATATTTTTTCTTTTCTTTTCCTTCCGAAATTTTTCCATTACCCATCAGTAGTCACGCGCCGCCACCGCCGATGTTTTTTCAGCGTCATCGGCGCCAAAGTCAAAATATGTAATATGCTAGTTTTAGGTACAGTGGCCAGCATATCAAACTACTACACTTTGACCTTGAGCGCGTTATGAGCAACGACAGCGAGAATCGTGCGAAAGAGATAAATAGGTTTTTTCTGTTCTTACTTATAATGTTTCGTGCTGCACAGTGCGTACGTGAGCTTGTGTGCGTATGTTCGTCGTGGTGTAGAATAAGATACTATGAGATAACAAAAGGGTACTGGGAACCTAGTAACAGGTACCTAGCTGATTGAATAAGATCTACTTACTTGGAACCAAAACAGAGGGTTGTGTAATCGTGTTGTATTATTATTACGTCTTGTTGCTTGACGCGGACCTAAAGACTGACGTTTTCGAGTCTTCACAACGCGCGCGCTAGTAGGTAACATAACTGCCTACGAATCGAAATAATGGCATGGTAAAATATACGTACAGGCGGCTCACGCAAAAAACTAAAATACTTATGAAAGCTTATAAGCATTTTTTTTGTTTAAATTTTCTTTTACTTAGGGCCGGTTTTTTGATCCGTATTTGACTCAACCAATGGTTAAACATAGTAAATAATGGTTGAATTTTGGCTAAATGCGAAAGGCTGAACATGAATGTAGGTATTCATGTTAAAAAAATGTAACTAATGGCATTTTGGCAAACACATTTAGCCAAATTTCAACCAGTAGTTACATGTTTAACCACTGGTTAACTACGGATAAAAAAACCGGCACTGAGGTTGTAATCCTTCAGTTATAGTATTTGTTGGAAAATTACCTATAAGTATTAAGTAGGTATTATCTCTTCATATTACATTTAAATAAGTAGGTAGGTACGGTAGGTAGGTACGGACTTTATTCTTCAATAAGTTGTTGCATGAAGAAGCGATCCCACAAGAATGGTGCAATAGTTCGCTAGTGCCCATCTTCAAGAATAAAGGTGACGTACAGGACTGCAACAACTATCGAGGGATAAAGCTTATGGCCCATAGTATGAAGGTATGGGAGAAAATAATAGAGAAAAGATTGCGAGAGGAGAGTGAGATTACCCCAAACCAGTTTGGGTTTATGCCAGGTCGAGGCACAGTGGACGCCACTTTTGCACTCCACCAATTGTGCGAGAAGTACAGACGTGCACACAATAACTTGCACATGGTGTTCATTGATCTGGAAAAAGCGTATGATAGGGTACCTCGGGATTATAGATTATGATTCAGATTTGATTGATAGGTTGTAACGCAATTAGGGTGCTGGTCAAAAAGATTGGGGACTAATTGGACTACTGTACTTAATCACGTTCAGGCGGAGCATTATACTGAACTGTTACTTGGACCACTTTCATATGTTTTCCTTTATAACCGTCTACAAGTTTTAAAAGTTTCTTCTAACATTAAAAAGCAAAAATGATTTTCTTTTGTCAATATTTTCTTGTTTCTTGGCACAAAAATCAGAACATTCACACTCATTCATTTTAGAGGTATGATTAATTTCGCTTGTATTGCGCTGTTCTACAGCTGACTTCATTTTGGCGGGTTCTTTTCCTGGGTTTGGTTGATTTTCCGTTTTGTATAACTATCGTCTTTTCTCTGAAACTTGTTGATGATATAAAACCCACCAACTGAAGATTACGAAGAGATGCAGTAGAAAATATTGATCATGATACTTTTCGCCAGTGATGATTCGGATTCTTCAACAGAATAGATGTGTTAATGCAATAAAACCCTTTGAATGTAAATAAAATCCTTTAAACTCTGTGTTAATTTACTTCCTAAAGTCAAAATTTTACAGTAAACAATACTTTCAAAACGGAAAAATTTCCACCTTTTGAAAAATTTTCGAAAAGGCTCTTCAACCCCTTTGAAATGTTGTTTTCGAAAATTCATGTATACGATCTTTATCATTTAAGTATAAAAATAAGTATTCGGGCCATTTTTAAGTTACAAAGGAATAAGATTTTTCAAATAAACTGTATCCCCACGTTTTACCCCCACAAGGGTGGAAACGCTTCTTTATGCTACACCCCTACCGAACCTTATTTTACGATGTTTTCGAAACAATAGAGATGCACAACGAACGCACAGGTGCGGCGCGCCGCACTCGAAGAAAGTTATGTAAATTGTATGGACGCGCATACGCGCCGTCAAGCACCTGGTGAACGTCCGAAAACGCGCATGTCCGTCTGCCGCTCCTAATGTATAGATATTCAGTGTTGAAATTTTGAACAAAAACTGTCAACGGTTGTCAATGTCAACCACCAATAAATATTTTTTAAGACTTTGAATACTAGTCGTTTTTATTTCAGAATTGCCATAACTTTTGATATTTTCCTGCTTTGCTGCAATACTTTTATCTAAGGAAGAACACAATAAACTCAAACATACAACAAAATAAATGTATTATTTATTTGAAGTCTTTCGACTTTCATTTAATGTGTTCTCCATGTTCAGGTAGGCGTGAATTATCGGGTAGGAAGGAAGTTTGTCAATAAAATAACACATACCACAATCACTCCATTCCTAGTTCTCCACAATTCAATCAAACACTTCGCAAAATAATTATAGATCGCTTAGATTAAAAGGGATGCGATTAAAAAAAAAAGTCCACCGACCACGAGTTCAATGCTCGTTTTACAAGATGGCCGCCTCACCAGTTTTCGATGTTCGTTTTTGAGGTTGACATTTGTACAACAAGTCAATTAAGTCTAGACAATCGGAGGCGCCGACCATGTTCAGGTAGGCGTGGATTATCGGGTAGAAAGGCAGTATTTAAAAAAATAACACCTATCGCAATCACTCCACTTCTAATTCTCGATAATTCAATCAAACACTTCACAAAATAATAATAGATCGCTTAGATTAAGAGGGATGCGATTAAAATATAACGTCCACCGACCACATGGTTGCGTGCGCACCTTACCAAAATCCGAAGTTACCTGCTCATTTTACAAGATGGCCGCCTTACCAGAGTGCTCGGTGTTCGGGTTTGACGTTGCCATTTCTACAACATGTCAATTGACAGTCTAGAAAAGCGGAGGTGCCGACATATTATTTACTCCATGTAAATAAAATAACAAACTAAAAATGATAACAACACCACGACAATTATGCTGTACCTACTATTTAGGAAAATAAATATAAAATGGCAATTTTAGTATTGCCAATCCAACCAACAATTTCCTAACCTTTTAGAACGAAGTAGTCAACAAACTTTTCATTGAACATATTTTTTTATTTGGCCTTAATTAGATATTATGATAGCATAAAAGAACATAGATAATTAATTGAATTTATTTTGTATAAGTGTCACTTTAAGACGTTCAAATAAGAATTCGCCATTGTTCTTTTCGAGTTAATCAAGCCACGCAGTAAAATCCTCCCCTGCAAAATTGACTGCCCATTTTCACCCCGTAAGGGGTTTTTTTTTCGAAAAACTCTGATGAAAGTATTCTTTATTTTTAGTCTTATGTATAAATAGTGAGTTTAGAGTTAATCGGTCAGCGCGTTAAAATTCTTCAATACAAACTTTGACTCACCCAATTCCCGTTTAGGGGGGGTAGTTTGGAAAAACAAAAATTAAAAAGTTCATAATTAACATAAATATGTATTCGTGCCAAGTTTCAAGTTTAATAACTCAAGGAATAAGATATTTCATACAAACAAAAACCCCCCTTTTCACCCCCTATAAGATTGAATTTCCAATAACCCCTTCTTAGTGCTCCCCTAAATTATAAAAGGAAGTCGTGTGCAAAATTTCACGTTCCTAGGCCCAGTAGTTTTGGCTGTGCGTTGATTTGTCAGTCGGTCAGTCATTTTATTCAATCAATCAGTCAGTCATTCATTCAGTCAGTCAGTAAATATGTTCAGTATAAATAAAACCCTTTAATTCATATGTTATTTTAATTCCTGTAGTCAACATTTTACAGAAAACAATATTTTTCCATATTGTTTTTTCGGAAAAATAAACGGAAAAATTTCCAAGCTTTGAAAAATTTCCGAAAATTACCCATCACTACGCGTGACTAAAATTACGTGGAGACTCGCCATAATATGAGCGAGCTTGTCTTATTTGGTACATTCCCAAAGCAAATAGAATTAAATATCTACATTTCAAGGGTTGGGAAGTTAATCAATCTGCCTAGCCTTTACAAACTATGTTGGGGTCGGCTTCCAGTCTAACCGGATGCAGCTGAATACCAGTATTTTACATGGAGCGACTGCCTATCTGACCTCCACAACCCAGTTACTGGGTAATACTATACCCTTGGTAAGACTGGTTGTCAGACTTTCGGGCTTCTGACGACCCGTAACGACTGCCAAAGATCCACGAACGACAGCCGGGACCAACGGCTTAACGTGCTTTCAGAGGCACGGAGGAGTCTCGGTATGTAAAGATGGTCCCATCTATGGACCAACCCCGGCAAGCGTAGCTTAACTTAGCCACGAACGCCGAAGGGTTGGGAAGTATAAAACATTATTACGATCAGCAGTGATACTTTGGAATTGGGATGTTCTTCTATTCGTATTTAAGGTTTCAATCATATTTGCACTCACTTGTATTTGCTCTCACTTGCATACGTTATTCTGAAAGCGAACACCAAACTCATTTAAAAGAGCTGCCAATTACTTCTCTTAGGCTTGGGGCAAACGGGCCACCGACCACAGCCACCGGTGGCCAGCGACAGCGACTTAACACACTTTTTCATATATTTTGTATAGACGCACCGCACACGTTTAGCCGGTGGCGGCCACTCGCTACAGCAGTGTCTGCGACTCGCCGCTTGTGGTCGCTGCGGGCCACACAAGACGCCGACACCCGCCACTGTCGCACTGCTCCACCCGGTCACGGGTTATAAAATGTGGCGGCTTCCGAACACCGGTGGCTGTCGCTCGCGTCTGACACTGGTGGCTGTAGTCGCTGGCACATTTGCGCCGAGCTTTATTTTATCCATTAACACGTTCTGTGCGGCCGACGCGCATGCGCGATTTTCGAACGTTCACCATGTGCTACCGGCGCTTATGCGCGTCCATACAATTTATATAACTTCCTTCGAATGCGGCGCGCCGCACCTGTGGGTTTTTTGTGCATCTCTATTGTTCTTGGCGTAATTGTTTTATGACTCATAAAACTGGAAAATTTTCAAACACACATAAGCGTCTCGCCGCACTTGGGATAAGTTTGTAACGGCGCACATATGCGCCCAGCCGCACTGGGTAGAGTTTCTTCAATCGCGCATGCGCGCTCATAGCACCACACGAAGTATTTTTTTTGGGCGCGCATGAGCGTTTGCCGCACAGGGTTTTGGAGCAAGTTCGCCAAATAATTCAGCAGTGAATGTGTTAATGGCTCCTAAGGTTCGACGAGGAACTTTAACCAGAGTAGAAATTCTTTCATTGGAATCGCCTGTTAACACTGCCAAGTCATTTGTGTATGTCGAGGGCAATTCTTGAATTAAAGTATTGGCACAGCCATGAGACACACATTATTATCTCTTCTTTTCTGTCTAGATTTAAGCTTCTTTATTGTATAGTTTTTCTTTTTTATATTTGGTTGTTGTGTGCACTTATGGCATGTGCCGAATAAACATGTTTTCTATCTTTCTTCTATTGAATAGTACTTTTAGTAGGCCTATTGAACACTCGAAAACATTATCATCCATTGCTTGCATATTTTCAAAGTTTAATGTTTGATTCTTTTTTTTTTTTTTTTTTTTTATTTGTGATGGGTTTGCTCTTGACTCTAGTCTAGGTCAGAGGTGACAGAGACAAAGTCGACGATGGAGTGAGCTTACCCAGAAGAAGCCTGTTCACTCTCACTTTGAAGAGATTAGGGTTGTATACGTTCGGAAACACAGACGCAGGAAGTGAGTTCCACTCTTTTGCTGTGCGCATTATAAAAGACATTTGGAAGCGCTTAGTGATTCAATGCAACAAAAGAAAAGATATGTTGTGCCTAATGAGCTGTGAATGTTTGGATGCTGTTTTCAGAATAAAAAAGGGTCTCCCACAAATTGCTCATTAAATGTTCTGAGCAACTTCGAGCTAGGCTTGGCAGGTAATAATATCATGATTGCTAATTACAATTGCACATAATTTATCAGAAATACCTGAATAGGATTCAGTTTAGATTGACTGGATCCAGAAGGATGATCCTTGATCCTTTGATCTTGTGATCCTTCAGGTGCTGAATTGGTACTACTAGGTAGAGATCTAGAATCATGAATAACAGTTAAACGGAGAGCTTCTCTTTTTGTCCGTAACCAACAAGGAACGCACACACGAGCAGTTACTGTTATCTGAAAATAAAAAAAGGAAATTCATAAAATAAGCTCCTGTGTAGTTGCTGGTATGGAGGCTATTGCTTGGAATTCCCTGGTTGAGTAATACAAGACCCAAAAGAGACCCTATGAAGTTGTGTATGTGTATATAACCCCAACATAGCTGGTAAAAGACTAGGCATTGGCAGATTGTTGATATAATGTCACACATTTTACTGAGTCTAATTTAATAACTTATAAAAAGGTTTATTGAGTGTTAATGTAATTTAACATACCAGTTGTGGTGCTGCTCTGTTCTCTAATATATTTATCATACACTGCTGCAGTTTGGAAGGATTGTCTCTTAAAATTATGTTACTTCGTCTACGTAAAACAGAAGAGCCACATATAAGACACACTTTAGTGTGGCCTTTGTGGCTTGATCCAGCTTGTTGGTCATCACTGCTGGACGCTTTTTGTTGTAAATCATGATTGACCCTACATATTGCAAGATATCTACAGGCTTCACAAACATAATCGCCTTCAGTAATCTAAAACAAATTGAAAATCTTGTAATATAGAATTGGGAAACTTCAAACAGCACTGAAACAATTATTGTATCTATCGTGTATTAATTGAATTCTGTTCAAGCATATTTATTTAATTGGAAATGATCAGCTCAGCCCTTTGGAAAAAAAATTCTACAAATTTATCAAAAACGTCATGTGGTATACAAAATAAACTATTAAATAATATTATAGTAATAGACTACATACGATTCGGGGAAGCACCCAGGTACAGAGTAATGCGGTAACACTAGTGTCCAGTTCTAAGACAGGATATCGGCGCAATACATTCACGCATATATTGCAGTTGACACACAGGATTCGTGTCCGTGTCAGTCTGCCTCGACCTCTCATCTTAGCAGTAGCAAAGAACCAGTTCACTACGAAATTCACTACAAAACGAGGCAAAACCGATGTCCAAAAGAGAAACAGCACAATGTCACTCAAGGAAAATCACAGTCCTTTGGCACGCACAGGTCACACACGGGCAATATCAGAGTCAAAGAGTATAGTAATTAAAATAAGAGTCCATTAAGCAGTCCGGGTCAAGTAAAAATTCAAAGAAAACGGTAAACAATCGAGACCAAAACAACACTGGTCAAGAGTTGAGAAAAGTCAAGTTAAGTGTCAATGAATGGTTGTCATTGTCAACAAAGCTTTTTTTTTTTAAGACTGAGTACTAGTCTTTATAGTTTAGAATTGCCATAACCTGCGCTATTTTTATTGCAATATTCTTGTCTAAAGAAAAACGCACAATAATCTTATGCAAAAAAAAGTATTATTTATTCATTTAATCCATGAAAATATCGTAACAAGATAAATATCGTAATATATAAGTTAGTAAGATGTGGAAATGTAGTGGATTGTACATTTACCTATAGCATACTGTGTACCTTGATATAACATACAGTGTATGATTGTTTGTTTCCCAAATAAAATAAAATAAAATAAAATAAAATAAACAAACCAAAAATGATAATAACAATGCAAACAACAATATTTACACTCGCCCGCGAAATTCAAATTTTCTTACGTTTTTTTGCAATTTGCAAGTCAGATTAAGTTGTATGTTAAATAAAATATGATTTGTGGCCGTAACAAATATGTATTTACAGAATTATAATCATTAGAATACTGATTCAAATGATTACCACTCCTTAAGTTAGTATAATCCTGAAATGTCAAGATTTCATGAAATTATTGATTGTCAGGATTACCTGGTCTTAAAGAGTTATATTGATCACTTTAATAATTCTAATTATGTAAACACATACTTGTTATGGCCGCAAATTATATTTTGATCAACGTACAGACGCCAACAGGTCAAGCTACCAGAAACTGTCAAATTTTCACAATCAACTTTGAACTTAATGTTTTAGTGGTAAAGTTGAAAATCTATTAAAGAAATTTGACAGATTGTAGTAGCTTGATGTGCTGGTGTCTGTACAATCTAATACCGACTTGTAAATTGCAAAAAAACGTAAGAAAATTTGAATTTCGCGGGCTACCTTGACGCTTTCGCCTTAAGGGGAAGTGTCAGGGTAGCCCGCGAAATTCAAATCTTACGTTTTTCGCAATTTGCAAGTCAGTATTAAGTTGTATGTTAAATAAAGTATGATTCGCGGCCGTATCAAATATGTATTTACATAATTATAATCATTAGAATCAGTAATACAACTCCTTAGTACGTATAATCCTCAAATGTCAAATTTCATGAAAAAGTCATTCATCTCGTATAGATAAACCATTCTAAAAATGAACGCCCCTCCACAGCGGTTACGCTGATATATCGAGGCAATACACATAATTGGTCTTTGTCATTGGTTGCTCAGTCACCGGCGAGACATGAAAGTGGGACCACGCGTCGATTTCGCCGCAAAAGCACGGTCAACATGTCAACTCAAAAAAAAAAACTACGTAGCTACAAAAAATGTTGAACAAAACTTAACGTCTATAATGGCTCTAATAAAGGAACGAATTGAAATTATTGAGAAAATACATGTAGACATGTTAGTGATATCGAAAAACAATATTTGAATTTTTTTACATGGATTTTAAATTCATTATTAATTAATGTTGACTCTGATGAAAGTGATTAAGTATAGGTATTAATAAATGAATAATTGGTTAATTAACACTGCATTTCAAAACGTTTGTTTGTATTGCATAATGGTCCATAATTAAACGAAAAAGATCCAACCCAAATTAGGTGTAATGTAGGTTGGATCCTTTTCGTTTAACAATGGATAATGTTTTATTACGTATTGCATTATAATATTAGTAAGAAGTCTATAAATGCTAGAAATAATAATAATTTCATCATTTATTTTAAGGCAAGATTTCACATAATATATGTAGTAGGTATACAGTAAATGAAATGATCCATATTAAATAAATACCTTACAAACATAGGTACATAAAAATTTAAAACATAACACTAATTTTTTTTTGCAAACGGTACCTACCGACTGACCAAACGCCAAACAGCCGGATTTGTTGGCCAACTAGTGTACATAGTCTGGTCATAAGTTTTGTCACATATGGAAAGTTAAATAACTGACACAATGAGTTACGCACTACAACTATTTATACATCAAATGAAAGGGTATAAAATACAGATTTACACCACACACTGCCTCAACACTCTCGCTGGAATGCTGTCAGGCCCGCTGGCCTTGTTCACGTCTAGACTGCACAATACTCTTCGGACGTCTTTAATGGGAACTGCGATCTCTGGCATCGAGCAGTCACAATGAGGTACAGTAGGTGGTTGCTTGGAGCCAGCGACCAGACGTGGATTGCTTGCAAAGAGAGATGCAAATAAATTTGCTTTCTCACTTGCAGAGTGAGCCAGCGACCCATCAGGTCTCATCATAGGAGGTAACGTGGGACGACAGAAATTCGTTTCAGCCACTTTAGACAGGGACCAGAACTGTTTACTACCCGGAGGGTGCGAAGCCAGCCTGGCCCCGATATGTCCGACATAGTCAAAACGTGCCCTACGTAAAACCCGCTTGCGGAACTTGGCGGCAGAATTAAAGGCTCTTTTCTTCGTGCGAACCCTACGCGCTCGAACTTGCTGCGCGGGTCTTGACCCAGGCTTGGTAGGCAGACTTTTCGGGCCTCAGCGTGGGCGCATTCTGCATTATACCAAAGCCTGGATTTGTGACCGAGCGGGATGTCAGAGAACAGAATAAAATACCCCATCTCCTGCTGAATCACGTCCGCAACCGCGTCAGCACATCATGAAGGGTCACCCGAGGAGAAGCACACATGCCGCCATGGATAAGACGCAAAAAGGACCACGCTACCACATTAGGATTTTCCTGTAATGATGAGTGACAAATAAATAAAAATGGAATTAATTCATTAAAAAAAGTGCCGCATCTCATCCCAGTCTGCTGACTCGTATCGCCATACTCGCCTCGTGCCTCCTCTAGGGCTCTCATCTGGAGAGCAGGTCGATATGGATTTCACCAGATAGTGGTTAGACGTTCCCAGCGGGGCTGAGACCGATACTGAATGACTGTCCGAATGTCCAAGCAATTGGGGGTATGGCTGTCAACATCCGGTACACGCGTTGCCACATTCACCATCTGGGTTAGATCTAGCGTTATGGCGAACTTGCGCGCCTCCAACCCGGCATGGTCAGTTTTCTGGCACGAGAACAACCATTATTTATGATGGGCGTTGAAGTCCCCAGAAAAATGAGCGTCGCTTTGGGCACCGTTGCTGGTCTAAGTCAGTCGACTCCACGAGGAAATTAAAGAGCGCTTTGTCTCCTGGTCACCGCTGTGCGATCGGTAGACGCCGATGTAGAGAGATTTCTCCACGCCAGTATCCACAAGTAGCCATATGGCAGAAAAACCCGATTTCTCAAAGCAACAGAGACGACTACAACAAATGTTATCGCGAACGTACACACAGACCCCAGCTTGCTTCTTGAACTTTTGTTCAAGAGAGTAATCCGGGTAGTTGAGGCTAAAAACAGGTGAGGCTTCTCGGTCTCAAGGTGGTGATGGACCGGATCGAGATTGGAGTGCAACCCCCTGATGTTAGTGAGGTGCACTTTTAGTGGGAGGAAGTGCAGCCGTTGTTTAATCTTATTTTTCTTCGCTTTGGTGATATTGAGTGGAGTTGTTGGGTCGAATTGTCGAGGCGCCGCTCAGTTATCCAAGTGGAACACTAGAGCCAACCTAACCTATCGGGAACTCATTTGGAGACTGCGGGGACGCCCAAACCCCCCGGATATGAACACTGGGTCCTCCCATCCAGTCGCCGGCTGGCACGGTGGAGCATACCGGGATTTTTCACGAGTTGTCGGGGCAGCCTTTGGCACGTGGCTGGCGTGCTACTTGGGCCCCCTACTGACTGCGGTCGGCCAACGGCTAGCACCGTGCTTCGGATCCCGCTACCCTCCAAAATGATTTACTGGGCTAGCTGACTCAGAGACCACGATCGGTTCCAAACAGCGCAACTGACAATCTCCTTGGGGGAGCCCAAAGGCACTGGCATTCCCACACATTGACGGAACACAGCCAGCTGCTTGGCGCCGGACCCCGGTGGGATGGTGGTCGCGAGCGAGGCGGCTCCTTTCGGAGCCTACCACCGCTAAGTGGGATCATTCAGCCGTACACAGGCAAGCCTGTGATGCCTTTGCCCAGGGTGAACCACTAGGAGGTAGATCCCAAACCACCCCACATATGGACATCTTTACGCTATAAAATTGTGCGCCTTACCAATTGCAGTGGAGCCATATGTTCCTGTACTTGAATGATTTGAACAGCTTTTTCACATTTATTTTCCATAGAAGGTACATCCAGTGCTGTCTGTGAATCTGTAAGTGAATAGTAGACAAAACACTTGTATTATAAAGAATACAACATAAATGAAAAGTATTAGGGAAGTGTCATGAAGTTTCGCAACAAACATCACGCCTTGGTGATTTGGTACAACGCTGCTGTTATAAAGGAGAAGGGAATGACTCCATAGATTCCTCGGTCCAGGTGTTAACTGAATCAAACTAGCCTTATTTGTAAGAGGATATAATAACAAGACCTCACTGAAAATTTGGTGAAGTTTGGCTATCCAGGAACCAAGTTATATGAATATTTTATTGGGTTTGGTTTCCGCACTTAATCCTTCAAGTGGACCATTGTATGTGAATATATATATCTCGTATTGGACATAAATGAAACTCCCGGATAGTTTTATACTTGTATTTCAACACAGATAGGTTTTTTTACAATAAATTAGTGGAGCGATTAACATTGTGGAAAACATGAATATAATGAGAAAAGTAATGTGGGGTACCTTATAAAAACTAAGAAAAAAAATTAACTACCAACAATTTACTGCATCTCATATGAATGCAGCTTGTTGCTATGAATGTAATACTAGGCGCCAACAATATATATCTCACAGACTTGACACAGCCACTTGGTTAGAGTTTTCTTTGATGTTTTAAATAATGTTGCCAATCTTTCATTTGAGTCCCCACTTCTTAATTTCATAAGGTAGGCTGCTAAAACTGAAGAACTGTTGCAAATTTCTATCAATTGCGGCACCTCATCAAATATTTGACGGAACTGAGCTTTAGTTAACACAACCCAGGTATGCACTACATGGTCTTCCATATTATCAATATTTCCAAAATTCAAAAAGCTTTCTTTAGGCGACTCTTTTAATGTCATCATATCTTGGATATGCCTCGCAGTAAATGTTTGTAAATAATTACTCCTTAAACTATCACGGAAGTCCCATGCCTAAATGACTAAATGTATATCACAAAGTCGATTATTTTGTGGCACATAATATTTATGCTCATTAAGTAACATTTTTCTTGTTGCTAGAGGAACTCTATATCGTTCAGTTCGCTGGCAACCTTCTATGAAGCACCGTCGCTCTGATTCAATTGCCCACATGTAATCTGGCAATACAATTGTTGGTTCAGGGTGCTGCCATCCTGGTTCGACAATTGCGGCACCTGGTGAATGTAGTTGCACTGAGGGTTCATGTACATCATCATTACCTTGATTCTGTTCTGGTTGAATGGAAACATTCGCAGGTTCATGTAGACTGTTCTCATGATTTCCATCCAATTGTCCAACAGAAACACCAACTGATGATTGAGCTGGCGGTGGATTACTCTGTGAGGAAGCTGAGGGACCTGTTCTCATATGAACAGCAGCTCTGTCTGCTAATATCCAACAGGAGTGGCATATACGATCCTCCTCGCCCACCTAAAAAAAGAAAAATTAAATCCACAATTATACTATAATACTAATCAGATCAGATAAATACTTTATTCATATTCTATAATGCACATACATTAATAATAACAACGTTGACATTGGAATTTCATGCAAATGCGAGCTTAACTCAGAACTGAGTTTTCTAATAGGAAACCTTAAAATGATAGAGAGATTTGATTTCAGACATTAATATTATAATATAGTGAAAATCATTATATTTATTGTAAAAATAATGTGAAATAATGTTTTTGTTTTAACTGTTCCATATAAAACTTCAGATTAATTTTTAAGTGCTTTAAGGCTTTTATTTTTATTTAGTGTATATAATGATAAAATCAATCTGCATAGCCTTTAACCAACTATGTTCTGGTCGGCTTCCAGTCTAACCGGATGCAGCTGAATACCAGTATTTCACATGGAGCGACTGCCTATCTGAATGTATATAATGATAGTTAAGTGTTTTTTTTTTAATATGTAAAGTGCTAGTTTAAAATCATGTTAGTTTTGCAAATAAATCTTTTATTATTCTAATACAGCTTGAGTAAATTAAGATATTGAAGTAACTTACCGTTTGTGGCAGAATCCACTCTCTTATCATATTATATATCGCAGATTCACGAGCAGAATCATTACGAAGAAGGTGGCTGAACCGCTGTGCTAACAGTGAACGACCACAGTGGACACAAACACTGGAATGGCCAACTTGGGTTGGTGCATTGATCGCACGTTTCCCAAGAACCACATCTTGGGCCAAGTCCCAACATGCTTGGCATACATAGTTCTCACTGGTTACCTAAAATAAGATAACTATTGAAATCTTGCTCAACCATAAACAAGCTTCATTACAAAATCCTATTGCATGTTCAACCGAATCTCTATGTCCCAGCCGAGACCGAAATGGTCTCATCAGGACTCAAGGGTTACCTTACATCTTTTTTATGATGAAACGGTCAAACGGCACATTCCATAGATTGAATATTGTCTATTTAAAACTAATTGGCTATTAAATAAGTATTGATTTAATATATTATGCTGTCCAATAAAAAGACAACCGACAGACATGACGCCACCATGGCTTGATAGGCTAAAATCACGATTTAAATAGATAAAAAAATGGCTAAAAACTTACAGGCTGAGATGCACGCCAATGACGAATAACTGATAAAATCGCCACATCTTCCAAGACTCTTCTACCAATAAAGTTACTGCGACCAGTCGCAATCTTACAATTTACACAGCGATCCATGTCGTCAATATCCAATCGATCGGCGTAAACAGTTGTCCAAAATAGAGAGCCAGGTAATTTAGAATAGCAAGATCCGTCAAATAATCCATTATAATGTGCAAAGCCAAGGTCGTGGGGTTAAACAATAAAACAAGAAAAATACGTGCGCACTCAGAACGAAAGAAAACGAACGAGTGCATCTGTCAGTCAGTGACTGACGGATGTCAGGCACAAGTGTTACCAGAAGAAAAAAAATTCACTATGAATCTATTCAGTCGATTCCATGAAAGCTTGACATGTTGAATCTTGGTCCTAGCTTGATATGCACTTGTCACTCGATTTTCATACATATTCTCATATTACCGATTTATTCATAATCGATTAGTAGTAATTCAGGAATTATTTAATCGATTATTTAGTTTCATTAACTTAAGTTTTCTCGCGTTCTAGGTAGAAACATGGTACCATACTTTGTGATTTCCCTTAGAAAAATATAACGGTTTTTTAAATACACATTTCAACTAGTTAACTGCTGGGCCCCGAAGTCCCCTTCTCCTTTAGTTTACTTTTAACTTTAGTAAGCTACACTTAATATGTTTACATGATATAATGTAAAATTACCTTCAATGCAGGATGATGCTTTGACATTATCTTCTTATGTATGATCTTGGACAGAATCTTTAGATATTCTTAGCCTTTTAGCTTCAACAAGATGAGATTCATTTGAAGCAGACTTATATTTTGTATTCCAAACGAATCTGATGGGTATGCAATGCGGTTTCATTCGAATTCTTTTTACTGAACCCATTATTTTGTACTATCTATAGTTTTCCATGTCGTGTTCCAACTGAAACATAAGATATAAATTAGCAATTTAGTTTACTAGCTTTTCTAACCTCCAAATATGAACTATATTCCAAAAATATGTACTTTTCCATGTAACCTATTGTGAAAGATATTTTAGATAGGTAATGTAACTTACATCAAAGTGATCTTCACAAAAGTAAAAACGAGTTTTTTCAGATAATAGTTCGGGATCCCTGCTCGCAACTATGAACTAAGTTTTTCTCATATTTATATCAGTAGGCACTTGAATCCACAATTTGTCTGGTATTTTAACACTAGTATTCATGCATGAAGGAACAGCACACCAACGATATGTAGAATAATAACTCATTTTTAAATTATAAACAATATTATCCAATTATCATAAAAACACTAAAAATAATCCAGGCTAAAATCAGAGAAGAAATGGGACTTTTGGTAGATGTTGTCCGTCCAACTTCAGGGACTACTAACGACGAAAACACTGCTTTTTCAGATAGAAATCGAGGAACTTTTGCAAACATTTTGAACATTGAACAGTGGCAGATGGATTATATGTTATTTTAACAGTTTTGTCTAGTAACCTGCCAATTAACCCTGAAAAATTCGCAACTTTTTGCAAAGATTTGGCATACAAATATGTTGCGAAGTATGGATGGCATCCTATGACTGTCACGCTTCACAAAATTTTAGTACATGGGTCGAAAATTATAGAAAAATCAAATTTACCTATTGGCATGCTCTCTGAACAAGCGGCTGAGTCACGCAACAAATTTTGGAGGTTTGACAAAGAGATACCAGAAAAAGTCTCGTGAAGCAACTATGTTTGACCTTTTTCACAGAGCTTTAGTCTCATCGGATCCAATTATCTCTGATTACAACCTCTTAGAGAAAAAAAAGTCTAAAAAAATCCCATTGCCACCGGCCGCATTGTCTTTATTGAGACCTGTTAATGAACAAAATCTAGCCATCGATGATTATTCTCATGTTGAATTAATTGTAACTAACAATGAAGATGAATTTTAGTTTGGTTAGCCTACATAATATTTTACAAATTCATATCCATTTTCCTTTCGAATAGCCAACTCCATATTAATTATTAAAAAGTATTTAAAACACCTTTTTTCAGATAAAATATATTCTTATTGGTTTTTTTCGGATACTTACATGAAAGTGACACCCCCGAGGAAAATTTTGAATCTCCAGTAACTCCTGGAAACCAAAGAGTTAGGTTTTGGAATTAATACTACACATAATAGAAAGTATCAGCAATTTTTTGATGTAGGAATGACCACCTACTACGGCGGTTTAGAGAAATAAAAAAATTAAAACGAAAAATAAAATAATATCTCTCGACCCATTCATAATAAAGCAACAGGAATTGGTAGAGCGGTCGGCTATTATACCTTTTTTCGATAGAATAAATAAATTCTGGAATAAGTACTTCCATTAAATTATAATGATTTTTTTTTCATGTCAAAGTTTCGCAATATCCGACTCTTGAAGTCGGATATTGCGAAACTTTGACATTTAAAAAAAAGTACAAGTCTTAGCGAACCCGGAGTTTTACTCTAATCATCGGAATTGTAGACTCTATCGATAACTCAATAAAAACATGATGACACAAAAACCGGGATCTTATCACACTCACAGCCAACTGACGTCATGACCACAGAGCAGTAATGGCGTCAACTGCGTCCAGCGTTTTCGTGTCATATTACGCGCGAAATTTGAAAATGTAAAACTTAAATGCATTTTTAGGGCACTTATTGATTGAATAAAAATTTTGTGTTTTTTTTTTTAATATATTAACACTAGCGTCAGGGTAGCACGCAAAATTCAAATTTTCTTACGTTTTTTGCAACTTTTTCCCTTTTGGCGTTTTTTGCAATTAGCAATAAAGCTGAAAAGTTCTCAAATGAATGGTTCGAATTGCAAAATTACTTTAGTGTTAGCTAGCCCATTTATCGAGGAAGGCTATCACTATACAACCAAAAGGAGCGGAGCATCAATTAATAATGTTGCAAAAACAGGGAAAAATTATTCCTTTTGAGAGCTTCCGTTGCGTGGGCTGCGTAAACGGTGAAAGTTACGCAACAATCAGGTATGACGGAATTGTTAATAGCATATGTCTATCTTTTAAGGTTGGCTCTCTATAACTTTTTTAATGAATAAATGAATGAATGAAATGCACCAACCCCAACGTGATTAACTCGATTACTCGAATGAACCCAAAGATTCACACTATCCCCTGTTGCCTCATCTTACAGGCAGTTAGTTTACAAAAAGTTTAGTAATTCACATTTCATTTTTGGCTTAATAAGTAGGTTTTGAGGTTATAGCTTAAGTATTCGTTTTCTTTACGAAAAGAAGATTGAAACTAAGCCTCTAATTTTAATTCCTATAATCACGGAGATATTAATTAAATAATGTAAACTCTTTTAGTTTTTGAAGAAATATGATAAACACCATGTTGATTAGGTACATGCTATTGTTAATACTTTGTATAACCCCCATTATTCTCGATACAGTCAAGTAGACATTTACGCATTGAGCCAACGAGATTAAAACATATTTCCGTTCCCACAAATTGCTCATTAAATGTTCTGAACAACTTCGAGCCAGGCTTGGCAGGTAATAATATCATTATTGTTAATTACGATTGCACATAATTTATCAGATGTAGGTACCTGAAAAGGATTCAGTTCAGATTGTATAGATCCAGAAGCATGATTGTACTCTTGTGATCCTTCGGGTGCTGAATTGGTACTACTAGGTAGAGATCCAGTATCAGGAATAACATTTAAACGGAGAGCTTCTCTTTTTGTCCGTAACCAACAAGGATGACACACACGATCAGATACTGTTATCTGAAAATAAAAAAAAGGAAATTAATAAAATAAGCTCCCGTGTAGTTGCTGGTACGGAGGCTATTGCTTGGAATTCCCTGGTTGAGTAATACAAGACCCAACAGAGAGATCCTATGACGTTGTGTATGTGTATATAACCCCAACATAGCTGGTAACAGGCTAGGCATTGGCAGATTGTTGATATATGTCACATATTTTACCGAGTCTAATTTAAACCTATAAATATATAGCTATAGGTTTATTGAGTATTCATGTAATTTAACATACCAGTTGTGGTGCTGCTCTGTTCTCTAATATATTTATCATACACTGCTGCAGTTTGGAAGGATTGTCTCTTAATATTATGTTACTTCGTCTACGTAAAACAGAAGAGCCACATATAAGACACACTTTAGTGTGGCCTTTGCAACTTGATCCAGCTTGTTGGTCATCACTGCCGGACACTTTTAGTTGTAAACCATGATTGACCCTACATATTGCAAGATCTCTGCATGCTTCACAAACGTAATCACCTTCAATAATCTAAAACAAATTGGAAATCTTGTAGCGACTAACATCTGTAGATCTACCACGAAGTGCAAAGCCGACGGACCGCCAACTAAACGTGACGCTGGCAGAATAGTCGACACCGGCTCAATTGCCAAAGGGAAAAAAAAAAAAGTAATTTAACATACCAGTCGTGGTGCTGCTCTGTTCTCTAATATATTTATCATACACTGCTGTAGTTCAGAAGGATTGTTTCTTAATATTATGTCACTTTGTCTAGATAAAATAGAAGAGCCACATATAAGACACACTTTAGTGTGGCCTTTGCAACTTGATCCAGCTTGTTGGTCATCACTGCCGGACACTTTTAGTTGTAAACCATGATTGACCCTACATATTGCAAGATCTCTGCATGCTTCACAAACATAATCACCTTCAGTAATCTAAAACAAATTGAAAATCTTGTAATATAGAATTGGGAAACTTCAAACAGCACTGAAACAATTATTGTATCTATCGTGTATTAATTGAATTCTGTTCAAGCATATTTAATTAATTGGAAATGATCAGCTCAGCCCTTTGGAAAAAAAAATCTACAAATTTATCAAAAACGTCATGTGGTATACAAAATAAACTATTAAATAATACTATAGTAATAGTCTACATACGATTCGGGGAAGCACCCAGGTACAGAGTAATGCGGTAACACTAGTGTCCAGTTCTAAGACAGGATATCGGCGCAATGTATTCACGCATATATTACAGTTGACACACAGGATTCGTGTCCGTGTCAGTCTGCCCCGACCTCTCATCTTACCAGTAGCAAACAACCAGTTCACAACGAAGGCAAGATCGGTGTCCAAAAGAGAAACAGCACAATGTCACTCAAGGAAAATCACAGTCGTTTGGCACGCACGGGTCACACACGGGAAATATCACAGTCAAAGAGTATAGTAATTAAAATTGGAGTCAATTGGAAAAATTCAAAGAAAACGGAAAAACAATCGAGAGCAAAACAACACTGGTCAAGAGTTGTTTACTGTCAAGTAAGTGTCAATGTCAACAAAGCTTAATTTTTTTAAGACTAAGTACTAGTCTTTTTAATTGAGAATTGCCATAACCTGTGCTATTTTTACTGCAATATTCTTGTGTAAGGAAAAACGCACAATAATCTTATACATGGAGCAAACAAAAAGTGTTATTTATTCAATTAATCTATGAAAATATCATAACAAACCAAAAATGATAATAACAGCTACTATTTAGGAAAATAAAGTGGCAATATTAAACTAATGGAACCAACAATCTACACTTATACTAGCTTCCACTAGCTGACTCGACAAGCGTTGTCCTGTCAAAAGGCTTCAAAAGGAGATGTTCCAAAATGTATGGATCTTGGGCCAGGTACGTGTACACCATACATAAAATAGCGAAATACATTTAAAACAGTTCTCAACTGTCCAAGTACTTTAAAATGGCTTTGTTTCCCTCCTGATCAGAAGGTCTAAATGTCCAACAGCGCGAAACGTCTACTGGTAAACCACAATTAACTATACTTGAAATTGCAACACACAACAAAAATCCGACATGGCGGTAACCTGTCATTTTGATTGATTAATGACGTTTGATATAAGGATTTCAACGGTACGATGTCAAAAAGGGAGAAACGAAATGTCACTGCTTAGAAAGAGATGTGTCTATTCTTCGTAGAGATAGAAGTGGTCATGCTAAGCCCATATAAATAAAAATAATGACGTATTTCGAGATCTCGTTTTATTTACAATAGTTGTAATATGAAAAAGCAGAATACACTATAAATAATGACAAAACAGATACATAACTCAATTCAGCCATAAGAAATTGGCTACATCCCAATTGTCTTCTGACGTCATCCAGTTGTCTTCATATCAAGACCGTGGCGCTCGTAGCACGTAAAAGTTCAATTTTTTACGTGCTACGAGCGGGACGGGTGCTTTCAATATCGATATCAGTATTAACCAAAGTACGGCACTTTGTGTGTATTAAAAGATTCGTATAAATAGGTACATGATGTACAGACGCCAGCAGGTCAAGCTACCCGAAACTGTCAAATTTTCTCAATCAACATTCAACCTAACGCTTTAGCGATAAAGTTGAAAATCTATTAAATAAATCTGACAAGCTTGACATGGTCACCCTATTTCACCGTCCGCCATAGTGGCATATGATGATCTTGAATCAATAAAAATACTATTATCACCATTGCACTGAAAACCTACAGAGCAGTTACCTATTCTCGACGACTGCAACACATCAGGAGTTTTCGAGTCTTCTAAACTTCTTCGTTGTGGAGGAATCGATAATCCCAACGTTTTGAGGTTAGAAGTGTAATTTTCAATTTACCATTTAATGGGGCCGGCTGTCACAAAAAAAAAAACTAAAGCAGTAAAAATTCGTTTCAGTATCATCACTAAATCTTTATTCATTAACGGTTTCTCTCAAGTCCTCAGTTATGGAGATCACGTTGGCCGAACGGTGTGATGTTGCTGGAACTATAATGCATTTTACTTTTAACCGGTGGCATTACGAGTAAAAGTAAAGCAGTGGTTGTTTGTCACAAAATCGTCACTAAATCTCTATCCAGTAAGTTTCTTTAAGGTCCTCAGTTATGGAGATTCGGGTTGGCCGAACGTTCTGATATCAGACCGTTCGGCCAGACATAAATGCTTCTAACTTTCGAACTGTTCTGTCACAAATTATTTGGCTGGCATCTTTATGCGTCACAAAAAACTGGAGCAGCAGCCAGCTCTCTACCTCGATTGGCCGAACGTTCTGATGTACAGACGCCAGCACATCAAGCTGCTACAATCTGTCAGATTTCTTTTCTGTTCAAAGTTGATTGGGAAAATCTGACAGTTTCGGGTAGGTAGACCTGCTGGCGTCTGTACATAATACATGTGTAAAGGCTAGCAAAAGGAGCTCGTGGCTAAGTAATAACAGCCGCACGGGTCGATCCATCAGGTTAAGCTACGCTTGCCGGGGTTGGTTTGTGGATGAGTGACCATCTTTTCATACCGAGATTCCTCCGTGCCTCGGAAAGCACATTAAGTCGTTGGTCCCGGCTGTCATTCGAGGATCTTTGACAGTCGTTACTAGAGATGGGCGGGTGGGTATAAAATGGGAAGGTATAAATTGGAAGGAAAGGTAAGAAAAGGTAAAAAAGAAAAAATACCCTTTTTTACCCGGTATTAATAAAATACCGGGTAAAAAATGAATAATGTCGTTATATTATTTAATTAGCATCGTCATTAATACTACGACCTATCATGTTAATTTTGACCTTGACCATTGAAGATAAAATATTGATTTCATATAAAACGAAGATTTAAATTTTAAGTATTATTTAAGTCTTTTAAATCATTATTCAACATAAATTTTCATATAAAATCAACTGTTTAGAACCAAAACAAATGAGTACTGTAATGACTGCACATGTTATAAAGTTAACTAAATACTGCACACTACCTTTAAGAATATGTATGTGTATGTGTATGTAAAACATTTCAAAACAAGTAAATAAGTGAAAATTACTGACATTTTTCGTTTCACAATACAATAATTCCAATGAAACCTATCAGGAGACGTATTATGAACGATTAACACCATCATTTTTCCAGTGCTAGAGAGAGACGGAGCTATACATGACCTATAGCACCATCCCTTTTTCGCGACGGAATCATGATGGCTTTAATAGTTCATAGTACGGCCCCAGGTTGGTACAAAAGTAATGAGACACTTGGTTTACGTTTTATATTTTTTATTATTATTACAATTCAAAAAGCTTAGTCAATGATGTAATCACCATTAGCATCTAAGACTTCTTGCCAACGATCCGGCAAAGTTTGGATGCCTTTCGCCCCGAACTCTGATGGCTGTGCCTCGAAAAAGTTGTTCAACTCCGCCTCTGCATTAGAAAATCATTAAATTGCTTACCCCTCAAATGTTGTTTCAGGGCTCTATACAAATGATAGTCTGGGTGCTTACTCTTGATTCCAATTCCGACCGATCGACATTCGAATTTTAACGTTTCGTACTCTTGAATTAGACGCTAGCGCCAGATTATAATAATAATTTATTTTGAAAAACATAGTTACAATTATTGTGAAGCCCTGACTCCAGAGCTAGGTATGTAATACCTGTATTTCAGGAGTCAGTTTCTTCTTCCTTACTGCATGCTTCTGTATGCAATAATTTAATAGAAACACCTCGACTTTTACAACATAAATATTAATATTGAAATTTATAGTTAGACATATATTCGATTCTAAATAGTTATACATACAGTATGTTAACCAACAGAGGGCGTTCCCGTTAACCCGCAATAGTATAGCATCCATACATGCTAAAAAAAATATTACCATTCGAAAACAAAATGGTTTTTATTTTTTTTAATATTAAAATATTCACTAAAAATGTTAAATTGATACGTAAAAGAAACACTCTGTACACGCGTACTTGAAGGACGGAAACATCGCAATTTACCTATTTATGAATGACGGGTCGCGCGTGCGGCGATCTGCCTAGCCCCGCCCCCTGCCCCCGGATGTCCACCTAATTTTAGTCGGAACTAATATCACGCGCTGACCGGACGTGCATTGTTTCCGCATTGCAAGTCATTGCAACATCTTGCGTCATTCTTGTGTGGAAAATGCCGCGTTATCAGTTCAGTGCTCAGGAGTATGCGAACATGGTGCTAATTTATGCTGAGTGTAATTATGATGGTGCACGTGCTCTGAGGATGTATGCTGAGGAGTACCCCAATGCACATCAACCGCGGAATTCTCGTGTTATTGTGAGTGCCCTGGTGCGTATTCGTAACGTGAACCGGTAGTGCCGCGTCGTTCTAGTGGCCCCCGACCCGTCCTTCCAAGCCCAAGGTGCCTCAATGACGTGTTCCTTTGTCAGCCGGGCATTTGAGACGGGTTGTTAAATGTTATTGCTAAAACTAAACATACTTACATAAATGTTTAATTTTACTGATAACAACCCGACGACGTGTTTTGTAATTCAATAAGCCGCCTTTATCAGTCGCCGCTCGCCGTTCAGCGCGGCGCGCTGCTCGGGCGGCCGGGTCGCTCGGCTTCGTGAACTCTCGGAGACGCTCGGCCGGCACGAGTACTATTCCGCGCTACTATTTTGATTTTAAACAGGATGTTTCAAATTTATTGTCAATTAATTATTTTTTCAAATTCGGATTATTTTATGCTTATTTTTCTATGCTGATATTTTTATTTTAATCTATTAATGATATAGATTAACGAGTTTAAGGGAACGCCCTCTGTTATTTAATATTCAAATAAAATTATTTTTAATGATTGAGATTAAGATAAATATTTGATATTTTTAATTTAAGATTGAAATCTTGTCTTAAGACAAAAAAAAATAATAATAATAATAATAAGCTGGCAACACCAATGTCAACAAGCCTCAAAATTTATTTTCTTCTTCTTTTCCGTTTTTATTAATTTTAGTCGCAGTTTTTTAACTTTTGATAAACCATACAACAAAACTTAAAGAAAAATAACCCAAATATAATTTTAAAATACCGTAATGAACCATACTACAGAATTTATTCAAAAACTGCCGGATAGGAGGTGACATGACAGATGTCACCTCCTATCAAACAACAATCAACAACAAGAAGAAAATAGCAAAGAGATGAGAAGATGTTAACAAGGTCAGCAGCTCGTCGCGCACACCTTCCACCTCCGGACTCGTCGCTCAGCTCCACCCCGTCGCCGCTGGTACCTAGCCCCATCGAGAGTGCTGTGACACCGGCCATGGCAGTTGCGTCGAGCTCGAGCGACGAGTACTTCTCTCCACCGACGTCGCCACCACCTGCACGTCGGCCAGGAAGAGGCCGGCCACCGAACGGCATGGGACCTAGGGGCCAACCGGCCCCGAGCCGGGTCCCCGCTGCCGGTGGTTGTGTGCAGCGCATGAAATGGACTCAACAAATGAATGAGAACGTCATGCGCGCATATTACGGGGCAACAGAGGGGGGAACTAACCTCACTGCGTACCGCGATAGGATGCTGTCTCTGTTCCAGGCGCTTCAACCAGCCATCAACGTCTCGGCCCAACGGCTGTCGGATCAGGCGCGGGTTATCCAACGGAATCACAGATTGGACGACGCTGCGCTTGATAGGCTGCGCTTAGAGGTACTGAGCAACCGTATCGTCCCTGTCCCGTCACAGACCGCGGTGCAACCTCCAGTAAGTGGTATAATCCAACTGCGGTCTTATATTAATGATGTGGAGGGGGGCGATGAGGTTGTTACGGTAAGTAACCAGTGTAACGACCGATTGAGGAGCGCGCTGGAGGATGCGATTCGGGAGTTTAGAACTGCCCCCGTCCAACTTAGACCTCGTTTACCTCGCTTGCCTATGCACAAAACGAATAGGTCGTTGGTGTGTGCCTTGGATTCGCTGCTTGGTTCTTATTTTGAAAGCAGCGAAGACCTCTTAGATACGCACTCGATCTTGTATTGCGCGGCTATTGCGGCGTGTCGTGTAGCCAATGTTACATTTCCAAATTGTGACATAGCTACACGACCAAAACCCGCCGTTCCAGCCTGGCAGTGCAGGATCGAGCAGCGTATCGAGGGGACCAGGGTGCTCATCGGCAAACTATACTGCTTCAGGGAGGGCAATACTCGCCCTAGAGTGATGCGCTTTGTGAGGCGGGCGTTTTCCGGGACTGGAATCAGGCCTCAAGAATATATGTCCCGTGTCACAGAGCGCATTGACTTCCTGAAGCAGAAGGTCTGTGCATGGGCAAGCCGTATCCGTAGGTATAAGCGACGGGTTGAACGGTATACCCAGAATCGCATATTCCAGCGTGATCAAAGGTGGGTGTATAGAGCATGGGAGCGACCTGAGCAAAATGTGGCAGACGTATGCCGCCCGGATGATGATGCCACTAGCACATTCTGGCGCAACATCTGGTCGGTGCCCGTCTGCCATAATGAGGCTGAATGGATGCGCGATGTTGAGCGCGTGTGTGACGCCATACCGCAGATGGAGGAAGTAATAATTACTTCCTCCGATGTAGCCAGTGCAGCCCGTCCGATACCGAACTGGAAATCGCCGGGACCGGACGGACTGCACAATTTTTGGCTTAAATGGCTGCAAAGTTCACACGCGTGCTTAGCATCGCAATTCCAGTCGGCCTTAGAGTCTGGGTCGCTGCCACAGCTCTTTACAACGGGAGTTACCCACTTGCTCCATAAGTCAGGTGATGCCACGGAACCCAAAAATTATAGGCCGATCACTTGTTTGCCGACGGTCTATAAACTTCTTACATCCATTTTGAGAGTGAAAATTAATTCTCATTTAGAAAAGAATTCTATCATGTCTGCCTCTCAAAATGGATGTAGGAATGGGTCCCGCGGCACCAAGGAGCTACTCCTCATTGACATGGCCATAAGCCAACAGGTCCGTCGATCCCGAAAGGATTTGTCGACATGTTGGATAGACTATAAGAAGGCCTTTGATTCGGTGCCCCATACATGGCTCTTGAGGGTGTTAGAGTTGTACAAAATTGATACAACTCTGAGCACCTTCCTAACGACATGTATGGGGCAGTGGAGGACGGTCCTTCGCTATCCAGGATGTCGACAAATTCGGGGGAGCGACGAACCTATTAGGATTAAGCGGGGAATATTCCAGGGCGACAGTTTGAGTCCACTGTGGTTTTGTTTAGCCTTGAACCCTCTTAGCACTCTGCTGGAGGGTACAGGGCTGGGCTGTTCTTTGCGGAGAGGGGGTCAGGTAATATCCCACCTGCTTTATATGGATGATTTGAAACTGTTTGCCACCAACAAATTGCAACTGCTGGAGTCACTAAAAGTAACTAAAACTTTTAGTGATTCCATCAGGATGGAATTTGGTGTTGATAAATGTGCAGTCATGCATGTAAGGCGGGGCGGGATTGTGGAATCTGAGGAACTACAACTCTCAGATTCTATAAACCTGAGATCACTCTCCGCAACTGATACCTACAAATACCTGGGTATGTCAGAGGGGTTAGGCATTAACGGGGCTGACATGAAACAATCGTTGCAGGAGCGCTTCTTCGGTCGCCTGAAAAAGGTACTTAATAGTTCTTTGTCAGGCGGCAACAAGGTGCGCGCCTTTAACGGTTGGGTCATGCCGGTCCTGATGTACTCCTTTGGCATACTAAAGTGGACCCAGACGGAACTAGATGCCCTGGATAGGAGAGTCCGGTCACTGCTGACTGCAAACCGGATGCATCACCCACGTTCGTCTGTCATGAGGCTGTACATCCCGCGGAAGTGTGGGGGTCGAGGCTTTTTAAATGCTAAGACCCTCCACAACCGCGAGGTGTGCAGTCTCAGAGAATACTTTCTCAAGGCTAACGTGGGTATGCACCGAGATGTGGTTGCAGTGGACAAGGGACTCACCCCGTTATCCTTGGCTAAAGAGAACTGGCGCAAACCTGTGGTGCTTAGTACCAACGACCGCAAGGAAGTATGGCAAAGCAAGGAGCTTCACGGACGCTTTTTCCGGGCCCTTCATGGGCCCGACGTAGATTTCTTAGCGTCCGTGGCCTGGCTACGCTTCGGTGACCTCTTTGGGGAAACCGAAGGTTCAGTCTGTGCGATTATGGATGAAGTTATGCTAACGAATAACTACCGGAAGTATATAATGAAAGACGGGACGATCGACATATGTCGGGCATGCCATTGTCCCGGTGAGTCTATCAGACATATTACTTCTGGGTGTTCTCGTTTAGCTAACGGCGAGTATTTGCACAGGCATAACCAAGTGGCCAGGATTATCCATCAGCAACTTGCTCTGAAATACGGCCTTGTGGACTCTGAGGTACCGTATTACAGGTATGTGCCCGACCCAGTTCTCGAGAATGACCATGTCACGTTATACTGGGATCGATCTATTATCACTGACAGGACTATTGTAGCCAATAAGCCTGATATAGTGGTAATAGATCGATCAGTGCGCCGCACAATGATAATCGATGTCACTATCCCACATGACGAGAACCTCGTGAAGGCTGAGAAGGAGAAACAATTGAAGTATCTCGACTTAGCCCACGAGGTTGTCGCTATGTGGAATGTGGACTCGGCAATCATTGTGCCGATAGTCGTTACGGTCAATGGCCTTATCGCTAAGAGCCTCGACCAACATCTCAAGAGGCTCTCGTTGGGTGGCTGGGTGAAGGGCCTGATTCAGAAGGCAGTCCTCCTTGATACGGCGCGTATTGTGAGGAGGTTCCTGTCTCTGGGGCCCTAACCACCGGTAGCTTGGACCCTGCACCCGCTACCGGCGGATCACAATTTTTTATATTTTTAAATGTTTTTTTTTAATGTTTTTATAAAAATATTTAAAAATGTAATAAAATAAGTTTAAAAAATAAATAAAGGAGATAATAATAATATTTTTTTTTTTTTTTTTTTATTTCCTGAGAAAAACCCACACGCCACTGCAAGAAAAAATAATCAAGATAATTTAAATACAGCAATTACCAAAATGTACAAAATACATAAAAAACTGCCAAATCGGAGGTGACATTTGTCATGTCACCTCCGATAAAACAATACAAACCCAAATGAAAATAAAAAAATGTTGACGAGAGCAGCTGCAAGACGAGCACGCCTACCACCTCCGGACTCTTCGCTCGGCTCCGCCTCGCTGCCGCCGGTACCCAGCCCCACCGTGAGCGCTGTGACGACACCGGCCGCGGTAGTTGCGTCGAGCTCGAGCGACGAGTATTTTTCCCCGCCGACGTCGCCAACACCTGTACGTCGGCAGGGGAGAGGCCGGCCACCGAGAAGCTTGGGACTTAGGGGCCATCCAGCCCCGAGCCGGGTCCCCGCTGCCGGTGGTTGTGTGCAGCGCATGAAATGGACTCAACAAATGAATGAGAACGTCATCGCGCATATTACGGGGCTACAGAGGGGGGAACTAACCTCACTGCGTACCGCGATAGGATGCTGTCTCTGTTCCAGGCGCTTCAACCAGCCATCAACGTCTCGGCCCAACGACTTTCGGATCAGGTGCGGGTTATCCAACGGAATCACAGATTGGACGACGCCGCGCTTGATAGGCTGCGCTCAGAGGTACTGAGCAATCGTATCGTCCCTGTCCCGTCACAGACCGCGGTGCAACCTCTAGTCAGTGACATAACCCAACCGCGGTCTTATGTTAATGATGAGGAGGGGGGCGAGGAGATTGTTACGGTAAGTAGCCAGTGTAACGAACGATTGAGGAGCGCGCTGGAGGATGCGATTCGGGAGTTTAGAACTGCCCCTGTCCAACTTAGACCACATTTACCTCGCTTGCCTATGCACAGAACGAATAGGGCGATGGTGTGTGCCTTGGATTCGCTGCTTGGTTTTTATTTTGAAAGCAGCGAAGATCTCGTAGATACGCACTCGATCTTGTATTGCGCGGCTATTGCGGCGTGTCGTGTAGCCAATGTCAAATTTCCAAATTGTGACATAGCTACACGACCAAAACCCGCTGTTCCAGCCTGGCAGTGCAGGATCGAGCAGCGTATCGAGGGGACCAGGGTGCTCATCGGCAAACTATACTGCTTCAGGGAGGGCAATACTCGCCCTAGAGTGATGCGCTTTGTGAGGCGGGCGTTCTCGGGGACTGGAATCAGTCCTCAAGAATATATGTCCCGTGTCACAGAGCGCATTGACTTCCTGAAGCAGAAGGTCTGTGCATGGGCAAGCCGTATCCGTAGGTATAAGCGACGGGTTGAGCGGTATACCCAGAATCGCATATTCCAGCGTGATCAAAGGTGGGTGTATAGAGCATGGGAGCGACCTGAGCAAAATGTGGCAGACGTATGCCGCCCGGATGATGATGCCACTAGCATATTCTGGCGTAACATCTGGTCGGTGCCCGTTTGCCATACTGAGGCTGAATGGATGCGGGATGTTGAGCGCGTGTGTGACGCCATACCGGAGATGGAGGAAGTAATAATTACTTCCTCCGATGTAGCCAGTGCAGCCCGCCCGATACCGAACTGGAAATCTCCGGGACCGGACGGACTGCACAGTTTTTGGCTTAAATGGCTGCAAAGTTCACACGCGTGCTTAGCATCGCAATTCCAGTCGGCCTTAGAGTCTGGGTCGCTGCCACAGCTCTTTACAACAGGAGTTACCCACCTGCTCCATAAGTCAGGTGATGCCACGGAACCCAAAAATTATAGGCCGATCACTTGTTTGCCGACGGTCTATAAACTTCTTACATCCATTTTGAGAGAGAAAATTAATTCTCATTTAGAAAAGAATTCTATTATGTCTGTCTCTCAAAATGGATGTAGGAATGGGTCCCGCGGCACCAAGGAGCTACTCCTCATTGACATGGCCATAAGCCAACAGGTCCGTCGATCCCGAAAGGATTTGTCGACATGTTGGATAGACTATAAGAAGGCCTTTGATTCGGTGCCGCATACATGGCTCTTGAGGGTGTTAGAGTTGTACAAAATTGATACAACTCTGAGCACCTTCCTAACGACGTGTATGGGGCAGTGGAGGACGGTTCTTCGCTATCCAGGATGCCGACAAATTCAGGGGAGCAACGAACCTATTAGGATTAAGCGGGGAATATTCCAGGGCGACAGTCTGAGTCCACTGTGGTTTTGTTTAGCCTTGAACCCTCTTAGCACTCTGCTGGAGGGTACAGGACTGGGCTGTCCTTTGCGGAGAGGGGGTCAGGTAATATCCCACCTGCTTTATATGGATGATTTGAAACTGTTTGCCACCAACAAATTGCAACTGCTGGAGTCACTAAAAGTAACTAAAACTTTTAGTGATTCCATCAGGATGGAATTTGGTGTTGATAAATGTGCAGTCATGCATGTAAAGCGGGGCGGGATTGTGGAATCTGAGGGACTACAACTCTCAGATTCTATAAACCTGAGATCACTCTCCGCAACTGATACCTACAAATACCTGGGTATGTCAGAGGGGTTAGGCATTAACGGACCTGACGTGAAACAATCGTTGCAGGAGCGCTTCTTCGGTCGCCTCAAAAAGGTACTTAATAGTTCTTTGTCAGGCGGCAACAAGGTGCGCGCCTTTAACGGTTGGGTCATGCCGGTCCTAATGTACTCCTTTGGCATACTAAAGTGGACCCAGACGGAACTAGACGCCCTGGATAGGAGAGTCCGGTCACTGTTGACCGCAAACTGGATGCATCATCCACGTTCGTCTGTCATGAGGCTGTACATTCCGCGGAAGTGCGGGGGTCGAGGTTTTTTAAATGCTGAGACCCTCCACAACCGCGAGGTGTGCAGTCTCAGAGAATATTTTCTCAAGGCTGACGTGGGTATGCACCGAGATGTGGTTGCAGTGGACAAGGGACTCACCCCGTTGTCCTTGGCTAAAGAGAACTGGCGCAAACCTGTGGTGCTTAGTACCAATGACCGCAAGGAAGTATGGCAAAGCAAGGAGCTTCTCGGACGCTTTTTCCGGGCCCTTCATGGGCCCGACGTAGATTTCTTAGCGTCCGTGGCCTGGCTACGCTTCGGTAACCTCTTTGGGGAAACCGAAGGTTCAGTCTGTGCAATTATGGATGAAGTTATGCTAACGAATAACTACCGGAAGTATATAATGAAAGACGGGACGATCGACGACGATATGTCGGGCATGCCATTGTCCCGGTGAGTCTATCAGACATATTACTTCTGGGTGTTCTCGTTTAGCTAACGGCGAGTATTTGCACAGGCATAATCAAGTAGCCAGGATTATCCATCAGCAACTTGCTCTGAAATACGGCCTTGTGGACTCTGAGGTTCCGTATTACAGGTATGTGCCCGACCCAGTTCTCGAGAATGACCATGTCACGTTATACTGGGATCGATCTATTATCACTGACAGGACTATTGTAGCCAATAAGCCTGATATAGTGGTAATAGATCGATCAGTGCGCCGCACAATGATAATCGATGTCACTATCCCGCATGACGAGAACCTCGTGAAGGCTGAGAAGGAGAAACAATTGAAGTATCTCGACTTAGCCCACGAGGTTGTCGCTATGTGGAATGTGGACTCGGCAATCATTGTGCCGATAGTCGTTACGGTCAATGGCCTTATCGCTAAGAGCCTCGACCAACATCTCAAGAGGCTCTCGTTGGGTGGCTGGGTGAAGGGCCTGATTCAGAAGGCAGTCCTCCTTGATACGGCGCGTATTGTGAGGAGGTTCCTGTCTCTGGGGCCCTAACCACCGGTAGCTTGGACCCTGCACCCGCTACCGGCGGATCACTATTTTTTATATTTTTAAATGTTTTTTTTTTTAATGTTTTTATAAAAATATTTAAAAATGTAATAAAATAAGTTTAAAAAATAAATAAAGGAGATAATAATAATAAAATAAAATTAAAAAATTAAAATTAAAATTAAATTAAAAAAATAAAATTAAAATGAGGTAAATTAAAATAAAAAAAATAAAAAAACCAAGAAAAATAATTAATTAATGAAAGGGAGTTAAAATTAAGCTGTGACAAAGTATGAATTTGAAAACAATGAAAATGACACTGTATAACTGTGGGGGTAGGAGTAGTGTGGAGGGGTGTGTAAGGATGAGTGTGAGCGTGAGAGTGGCGTGGGTGTGAAGTGGTGTGTGTGGGTGAGGGTGTGCGTGTGTAAGAGATTGTCTATGAGGTAGAGTATGTAGCTCTTTGCGTGAATTCGAGAATTTTTGTATGTGTCTAAGCGAGATATACCATAATATGCTTCACATCCGCTGCAAGTTTTTCGGTTTTTTCATAATCATGTGAAAGCAACCAAGTTTTCACCGTTTGTCTTGTTTCGTAAATTGTTAGTGGATTAATATTTAGCGTCGTGTTTAACTTATTATATAGGTAGGTGGACTGGTGAGCACGCTGTCTTCTAGTAGATGCTGTGTGGAATCGCACAGGCAGACAGACGTCAGGTATGGTTCTTTTATTTTTGTGTTTATCAGTATAGGGTGTGATAGTGTGTTGTTTGACAACTACCTGCAGAATGTAAGTTTGCCTCACAGTGAGTACTTTACACAACTCATATAATGTCGCAGTAGGGAATAGGAAGGGTTTAAATGTCATAACTTTTAACAGGGACCTTTGAGCTCTTTCAAGGTGTATCATGAATGTTTTACATGCACCACCCCAAACTACAATACAGTAGCTCATGACAGACGCCGCCAGTGCATAGTATACCCTGCGTAATAATAGGGATGATGCCTGGGTAAAAAAAAAGAAATTCTTTTTAGTCCGTCAGTCAGATAATAAAAAAATATTAGATACGTATTTTTTGCTTTATCATATTAATAAAAAATGACTTAGATAACTCGCAGTAAAGTTCGGGAGTGGGGGCTTGCTACGTCACTTCTACGTATAAAATCTACCTAGACGTGACGTCATGCCACATTTTAACTCAATGTATCGCCGTAATCTTTTGATTACGTAGAAAAAGAAAAAATACGTGTCCAATATATTTTAATAATCTACATGACGGACAAAAAATCATTTTTTAGTCATCATCCCTATTCAAAATCTGCCACATATCTCAGCTTTCATTCATTTCAATTGCGTGTCCATTAGGAGGAACTAAGTGGAATCGGGATCGGGTTTGGCGTGCTGTAAACGCTACTCTTGAGTTCATTTTGACAGCTGTGTATTGCGTTAATATTGCGTTGGAATTGTTTGTTGATTGTGATTTTTCCAATAACAAAAATGTAACTTTTTAGAAATTGTTTTGCGTTTTAAGTGGTTTTCCGTAAATAATAAGTGTAAAATATGGCACGATTAGCATTAATATACAATGTTTTACATAATTCCCATAAAAAACAATTGAAACAAAGACGAGATGAGCGTCGGATGATGCGTTATACGGACAAAGCTTTTTCTATGAATGAAGACGAATTTAAAGCAAATTATAGAGTGAATAAGGATTTGTTTGAGGAGATGTACCAATACTAAAAATATGCATTAATTTCAATGAAATTACTGTAGGTATATTCCTTTAACGACGCTCTTATACGATCGTGCGTTCAACTTTACAAAAATATTTTCGCGCCGATATCGCACTATCGTGACATGGCGTTTTCTCAGGGGGGGAGGGGGCGGGATTTTTTTTATTATTTTTCTAGGATGACTTTGGACATGGGTACTTAGAATATAAGATCGAAAACAAGCTACGCAAGACTTTTTTTTCCCGGTCTTAAAGGGATATAATGATTATTAATACCTACTTCATTATTTTGAATTACCTTTAGCTATGCCTGGGTTTTGCTTCAAGAATTCTACCAAACCTTCTAATTGGGCGTAACTAAGACGATTTGCCATTGTAACTCAAATGCGAAAACTTTTATTATGTACAACATATTATAATTTAAAACATAGACCAAGAAAATAACTAACTTTTTGTTAGTTAAAACAGAGCAAATCGTTAGCATTGTGTTTGTTGCTTGATTACAATGTGAGTTGACGGTACTTTCGAATTAATTTATAGTCATTTTAATCACCATGAAACGCACTTTTTGTAGGTATAACTTTAATAGTTGTAAGTTTTATACTTTTTGAGAAAATCGAATCAGAGTTCCTAGGTAGCGGGTGGCTCGGTTTATTTGCTGACCAGTGTATATTGTGTGAATTAAAATCTATCAAATATCTAAAATGGCTTGGCGATCTTGAAGAGTGGTAAGGGCAGGATCTCGTGCCCGCACTTTCCGTTTCAACTCATCCCTAAGGTGTTCGATAGGGTTCAGCAGTGCTATTCTGTACAAATCTCACCGTGAAAACTTACGTGAGGTGAGCGTGGAGTGAGCTGTCAATAGTATCAATCCCTAGCATCAGATGGAGTGACATCTCACTACAAGCTCACTTCACCTAAGTTTTCACGGTGAGATTTTTACAGAATAGACCCCACACTCTTGCAATGAATGCGGTGTGACAGCGGGCGTTATCATGCATTAACACGAACCCACCGCCAACAAAACCTGCATAAGGGACCACATGCTCTTCCAAGATCTCTGTTCTGTACCGAGCAGCAGTTAAGGATCCGAGAACATACGCAAGGTTCGTTTTGCCGTCTATTGACATGCCACCCCAGAAGATGCACGAGCCACCTCCATATTCCACTGACTCTTCTATACAGGCTTGTGCGAATCGTTCCCCCTGCCTCCTGTACACTCTTCTACGCCTATCTGAAATTACGAAAAAGACTGATTTAACTGATCACTTCACGAATGATAAATATTTTTTATAAATAACTTAGTAGGTAGGCTAACCTAACCTAACCTAACTACAGTATAGTCCATTAAGTACGACTTCGCATATAACAACCAACCATTTTTAGCTTGTTTTTAATATGTACAATATGAATGTGATTATTTTAATAAAAAACAATATAGTCCATTTAGTACGACTACGCATATAACAACCAACCGTTTTTAGCTTGTTTTTAATATGTAAAATATGAATGTGATTATTTTAATAAAAAAACAAATATAGTCCATTTAGTACGACTTCGCATATAACAACCAACGGTTTTTTAGCTTGTTTTTAATATGTACAAAATGAATGTGATTATTTTAATAAAAAACAAATCATCATCATCATCTGCCTAGCCTTTTCCCAACTATGTTGGGGTCGGCTTCCAGTCTAACCGGATGCAGCTGAATACCAGTATTTTACATGGAGCGACTGCCTATCTGACCTCCACAACCCACTTACTGGGTAATACGATACCCCTTGGTAAGACTGGTTGTCAGACTTTCGGACTTCTGACGACCCGTAACGACTGTCAAAGATCCACGAATGACAGCCGGGACCAACGGCTTAATGTAATAAAAAACAAATATAGTCCATTTAGTACGACTTCGCATATAACAACCAACGGTTTTTAGCTTGTTTTTAATATGTACAATATGAATGTGATTATTTTAATAAAAAACAAATATAGTCCATTTAGTACGACTTCGCATGTAACAACCAACCGCTTTTAGATTGTTATTAATATGTACAATATGAATGTGATTATTTTAATAAAAAACAAATATCAGTAGTATATTGTCAGATCGTTCGACTTCTGGTTAGTACGACGTAATAATAATATCACCGGCCCTTTGGCCGTCGTTAGAACCGGATTCTACTGTACTATGTTCTTGTGCCCACTTAATTATTATTTCAAAATAAATGTTTCTCACTTGATAATCGGCTTATTTATTGCAACACAATGCCTACCTAAATAGATAATTGTTTTTATTTATCGACATAATAGATTCTATTACCCTATTTATAGTAAGTATTTATATCGGGTGTCGGTGGCAGATTTATGTTTTTAAAGCAAATATCTCCCTCGAAAAGTTATAAACGATGCAGCGGGAGGGCGCGGGGCGGTGCTATCCGACGCTCCGAGAGTGCGGATTGTCAGTCACATTGCCGCAATGGTCAGGACAGCACCGAGCTTACGCCATTGAGGCGTTTTTTAACAGTGGTGATTCTTACGTGACAGCGCGTCGACAATTTGTTTACGTTAAATATTCGGCGTTTGAATGACACACCAAGTGTTTTAATTTGATACGGTCGTGGGTGGAGAGGTTCCAACAGACATATTCTGCTTTAAACGCTTTATACAGCCAGGGCCAGGCAGTTGAAGGAAAATATTCACAATGAAATACAGCAAATTCAGCCGAGCCTGCTACAGCGCGTGGGGCGTAATACGGTGGAACGTTTCCAACAGTGTGTGTGACTGAACGGACAGCATTTGGACGAAATTATTTTTAAAAACTGAAATCCGCATGATTCTTTAGTACTTTAAACTATTTAATAAATCCATAAGTTTGTAAGTTTTTGTTTCATTAGCTTTTAAAATCATAAATCCGCCACCGGACATCCTGTACATATCACAACACAACAAGCACTAAGAGCTCAGCAACACATGTAGAATAAAGTGGTCGAAAGTTTTTTTTTCGAATCCAACATACTTATTGATATATTTCATTGCACAACTCTATCCGTTATGGGTATTTATTTGTCGTTTTATGAGCTGAGCGCTGGGGGCGCGGCAATTGATAAAACCAAGCGATCAAAAGGTTAAATTGTAATTTAAAAAGCATCGACGAAAACTGAGGTTATAAAATTAACCTCGATTGTCAAAATATTAGATCTTTTCGGTGATTTAAAATTAGAATTTCAGGTTTCAGTACTCAGAAATTAAAACAAAGCACTCATTTGTTAGTAGCTCTACAAATTGAGCACCCACAGGCACTTTTTATGATCCATTTGTTTACATTGTCATCAGATACTTTTGGAACAGACTATAGTATCGGCGACTCAGTTTAAGCGGAGTATATTACGTCCATCTGTTTATAAATTAATGCGAATTACCTGTTTCTTCCTTCAGACACAACATCCTTGCCCTGTTCAGCCTTAAACCTTCACGACATTATTTTCTAGCAATTCTTATAGATGTAGAAATACTCCTGTGCAAGCGACGACGATGCACTGACAAACTCTTGTTGTCTCACTGTCCTCTATACTCTCGTTGGTTTCTTCTGTTGCTATCCTTTTCGTATCAAATTCTTTGTCTATGTCATGGGTTCCCAACTAGTGGGGCGTAAAGAGAATAACGGGGGGTGTGGCGGCTATACTCATAAAAATTGAAGTTATTAGAAAAATCTTTCTTGGCACCAACAACCATTAGGTAATAGTAATTTGGGTGTAGCCTATTAATCAAGTTACTTGACGTTATTGTTGAGGGGCTCATTACTAAAGTGATTTTATTTGAAAATTGGGGGGCGTTTGGCAAAAGATTGGGAACGACTCGTCTATGTGGTGGTCATCACACCATTGACTTCCACGTTGGTCTAGTCGCCGCAAGTGCAACTGCTAAGCTGGGCTCGACTCCCAGGTCAGGCAAGTGTCAATGGATTTTTTCAACTGGAATTTCTCTGTAGCAACCCGGAGGGTGGATTTGTGCCTGGCTGGCCAAGGAGCTCGCTCCCTATGACTTCTCATGGGACTTTAATATAACTGATGTCTGTTACACCTCTACTCCTCACACCAGAACACAGCATCGCTTGAAGGCAGAAATGTGTACGGAGGTACATTCCGGACAAGCTTTTTCACAAACAGCACTAGTACTGAAAAAACTTGCCGATTTAGAATTCAAAATTTTCCAAACTCCGACATTCCTCATCTGTGGAAACATTTTCCTTAACTTGACTCGTCTTCACCAGTTTTTTATTTTAAGTCTTTTTACTAATATCACCTACTTTCACATTTATATTTTTAAATTTAGCGTCACTTTTTAAATATGTGTGATCATGGCTTATTACTTCTGTTGAATTTTTGGACACTATTTTTGAAATCGAATCTTTGTTTTTTATTTTTACTACAGTTTTTTTTATTTTGTCTTCACAATCACTAGGCGTTTTCAAAAGGTAGCCGAGAATCGGATACTTTGGCTCAATATGGGAACAGCTTGGCGGGGGACTGCTATACGCCGATTTAATTGTATCTTCTCTTAAAGATGTATTATTACTAAAGAGAGGGTTCCTTTCTGAAACAATATTTCTATTTTCTTCACCAGTGTTGGGACATATAAAATCATATTCTATCTCAGTTTTGATAGGAGCTTGAATAATTGATTCATCTTTTGTTTCTAAAACAATATTTCTATTAACTTCATTAGTTTTGAGACATAAAGAATCATATTCTATTTCAGTTTTGATAGGAGCTTCAATCATTGATTCGTCTTCAACGTCCATCTCATCATTATTTTCTTCGATGATACTTTCTTCTAGTTCTTCCGAATCTTTTCGAGTATTTTGTATTACTTTTGCGTCATTGTTTTCCGGTATAGAAGGTAAGCATTCGTTTTCCGGATCAATTTCTACAGTATGAAATACTTTTACAATGCTCAAAGTCGCGGCTGATTTGAGATAATCTTCCTTTTCTTTTATTAAAGTGATGTCATTTTTTCGTATCTGAAATGAGTAACAAAAAATCTTAAAAAAGGTTCATATTTTTTAAGAAAATCGCAGACTTATTTATTTATTATTATTAATAATAAAGCGGTCAAATGCGAGTCGGACACGCACCCGAAGGGTTCCGTACCCGTACATTATTAAACAATACATTTTATTTTACATTATTTGTTGTTATAGCGGCCATACCCCAATTAAATTGGGATCATGGCAGGAGAATGATGATAGTTATAATTGAAGAGCACACTCTGTGATTTCTAGTGTCTACCTATTACGGTTCAAAAGACGGTACAGCCCAGTGACAGACAGACAGACGGACGGACAGCGGAGCCTTACACCCGTATTTATAAACAAGCAATTACTTGTTGGTAAGTAATTTCTTAGTCAATTCTTTACTTGAAGATAGAATTAATCATTATAAAATCTTATTCTATAGTCGAGTAATGTACGTTACTTACTTGAGTAAACGCATGAATAAGAATCAGCGATACATTGCAAAATCAAACGCAAAATGGTCGAGTTCTCAATTCTTAACTAAAGAAAATGGTGACTATTACTTGGCTAAGAATTCTAACGTTTGACAGATCTAACTTCAAGGAATTACTAAACTATACGTAGAATAAAAATCGATACTCGAGTAATTACTTTTAATGAAGTACTCACTTTTACTTGCTTATAAATGGGTGTAAGTAATAGGGTCCCGTTGGCCCCTTAAGGAACGGAACCCTAAAAACAATGCTGTACAGTCGCAAACCGGGATTGTTGAGCCACTAGCTTATCATCTTAACTTGGTAGTGTTACACGAATGCCGCCCGTTTCATGTTATAGAAATGTCACATGTCAAATTTCACGGGCGGCATTCGTGTAACACTACCAAGTTAAGATGATAGGCTAGTGGATCAACAATCCCGGTTCGTGACTGTACATAAGGTTCATTAATTTGTATTAAAAACCAAAGGCATAGCAAACGTGTTGCTATCCCGGAGACAAAGACATATCTCATGAGCCTGTAACAAACCCAAACCGGAACAAAGCATCGCTGCTTGGCGACAGAACTATGTCTGGTGGTAGTACTTCCCGGACGAGCTCCTTCACAAACAACTGTACTGCTACTGTTACTCACTTGTTCGCCAGTGTTTGCTAAGCGCTGCAGCAAGGCATCGCTGCTTGGCGACAGAACTATGTCTGGCGGTAGTACTTCCCGGACGAGCTCCTTCACAAACAACTGTACTGCTACTGTTACTCACTTGTTCGCCAGTGTTTGCTAAGCGCTGCAGCAAGGCATCGCTGCTTGGCGACAGAACTATGTCTGGCGGTAGTACTTCCCGGACGAGCTCCTTCACAAACAACTGTACTGCTACTGTTACTCACTTGTTCGCCAGTGTTTGCTAAGCGCTGCAGCAAGGCATCGCTGCTTGGCGACAGAACTATGTCTGGTGGTAGTACTTCCCGGACGAGCTCCTTCACAAACAACTGTACTACTACTGTTACTCACCTGTTCGCCAGTGTTTGCTAAGCGCTGCAGCAAGGCATCGCTGCTTGGCGACAGAACTATGTCTGGTGGTAGTACTTCCCGGACGAGCTCCTTCACAAACAACTGTACTGCTACTGTTACTCACTTGTTCGCCAGTGTTTGCTAAGCGCTGCAGCAAGGCATCGCTGCTTGGCGACAGAACTATGTCTGGTGGTAGTACTTCCCGGACGAGCTCCTTCACAAACAACTGTACTGCTACTGTTACTCACTTGTTCGCCAGTGTTTGCTAAGCGCTGCAGCAAGGCATCGCTGCTTGGCGACAGAACTATGTCTGGTGGTAGTACTTCCCGGACGAGCTCCTTCACAAACAACTGTACTACTACTGTTACTCACCTGTTCGCCAGTGTTTGCTAAGCGCTGCAGCAAGGCATCGCTGCTTGGCGACAGAACTATGTCTGGTGGTAGTACTTCCCGGACGAGCTCCTTCACAAACAACTGTACTACTACTGTTACTCACCTGTTCGCCAGTGTTTGCTAAGCGCTGCAGCAAGGCATCGCTGCTTGGCGACAGAACTATGTCTGGCGGTAGTACTTCCCGGACGAGCTCCTTCACAAACAACTGTACTACTACTGTTACTCACCTGTTCGCCAGTGTTTGCTAAGCGCTGCAGCAAGGCATCGCTGCTTGGCGACAGAACTATGTCTGGTGGTAGTACTTCCCGGACGAGCTCCTTCACAAACAACTGTACTACTACTGTTACTCACCTGTTCGCCAGTGTTTGCTAAGCGCTGCAGCAAGGCATCGCTGCTTGGCGACAGAACTATGTCTGGTGGTAGTACTTCCCGGACGAGCTCCGTCACAAACAACTGTACTACTACTGTTACTCACCTGTTCGCCAGTGTTTGCTAAGCGCTGCAGCAAGGCATCGCTGCTTGGCGACAGAACTATGTCTGGCGGTAGTACTTCCCGGACGAGCTCCTTCACAAACAACTGTACTACTACTGTTACTCACCTGTTCGCCAGTGTTTGCTAAGCGCTGCAGCAAGGCATCGCTGCTTGGCGACAGAACTATGTCTGGCGGTAGTACTTCCCGGACGAGCTCCTTCACAAACAACTGTACTACTACTGTTACTCACTTGTTCGCCAGTGTTTGCTAAGCGCTGCAGCAAGGCATCGCTGCTTGGCGACAGAACTATGTCTGGCGGTAGTACTTCCCGGACGAGCTCCTTCACAAACAACTGTACTACTACTGTTACTCACCTGTTCGCCAGTGTTTGCTAAGCGCTGCAGCAAGGCATCGCTGCTTGGCGACAGAACTATGTCTGGCGGTAGTACTTCCCGGACGAGCTCCTTCACAAACAACTGTACTACTACTGTTACTCACTTGTTCGCCAGTGTTTGCTAAGCGCTGCAGCAAGGCATCGCTGCTTGGCGACAGAACTATGTCTGGCGGTAGTACTTCCCGGACGAGCTCCTTCACAAACAACTGTACTACTACTGTTACTCACCTGTTCGCCAGTGTTTGCTAAGCGCTGCAGCAAGGCATCGCTGCTTGGCGACAGAACTATGTCTGGTGGTAGTACTTCCCGGACGAGCTCCTTCACAAACAACTGTACTACTACTGTTACTCACCTGTTCGCCAGTGTTTGCTAAGCGCTGCAGCAAGGCATCGCTGCTTGGCGACAGAACTATGTCTGGCGGTAGTACTTCCCGGACGAGCTCCTTCACAAACAACTGTACTACTACTGTTACTCACTTGTTCGCCAGTGTTTGCTAAGCGCTGCAGCAAGGCATCGCTGCTTGGCGACAGAACTATGTCTGGCGGTAGTACTTCCCGGACGAGCTCCTTCACAAACAACTGTACTACTACTGTTACTCACCTGTTCGCCAGTGTTTGCTAAGCGCTGCAGCAAGGCATCGCTGCTTGGCGACAGAACTATGTCTGGTGGTAGTACTTCCCGGACGAGCTCCTTCACAAACAACTGTACTACTACTGTTACTCACCTGTTCGCCAGTGTTTGCTAAGCGCTGCAGCAAGGCATCGCTGCTTGGCGACATAACTATGTCTGGCGGTAGTACTTCCCGGACGAGCTCCTTCACAAACAACTGTACTACTACTGTTACTCACCTGTTCACCAGTGTTTGCTAAGCGCTGCAGCAAGGCATCGCTGCTTGGCGACAGAACTATGTCTGGTGGTAGTACTTCCCGGACGAGCTCCTTCACAAACAACTGTACTATTACTGTTACTCACCTGTTCGCCAGTGTTTGCTAAGCGCTGCAGCAAGGCATCGCTGCTTGGCGACAGAACTATGTCTGGCGGTAGTACTTCCCGGACGAGCTCCTTCACAAACAACTGTACTGCTACTGTTACTCACTTGTTCGCCAGTGTTTGCTAAGCGCTGCAGCAAGGCATCGCTGCTTGGCGACAGAACTATGTCTGGTGGTAGTACTTCCCGGACGAGCTCCTTCACAAACAACTGTACTGCTGTAGCGTAGCCTCCATATTATAATTATTATTTTATTTATGTTAAAAGGTTTTAGTAAATTAAGTAGGTATTATATAAACAAACAAAAATAGTATTTACACTAAATTTACACATTGTATAAGTAATTATTCTATACGCACTTAAATCTAACATATTTAACTAAATACCTAAGTAGTACAAATTATAAATTAAGACAACCGCACAAACAGATACTTTTGTTATTAGATAATTTGTATGTGGTTTTGTGGAATGCGGACCGGTCACCTGAGCGAGCGCCCGCGCTTGTCTACCTACCTCCTTCACTCTCGCGGTGCACGCCGCAGTCGAGACTCCTGACTGATCGCTAGCGCACGCCGCTCGCACTCGCCGCCGGTTAGCTATTAGACAATACCTAGTACCTATACGCCTTCATCCAGTGCTTTTAAGACTTGTACCTAGTGCTAATAGCTATTAACTGTGCCTATCGTTTTCTTTCTCTGCTCTAAATTTCGCCTTCTTTCGTACTATCTTTATTTTGTGAATCCTAAACTTTTTGGACAATATACTTCTTCGTTTCTGTAAGCTGTTGTGTTTGCTTATTATACTGCAACCCATTACCGCTTCAGTGGTGACCCCGACGAACACGAATCATGAGCGAGCCGAAAGACACACAGAATGGCGGCGGCAACGTGCCACCTAGCACATCGCATGATATCCAGCGAGTTGGTATACGAGTACCCCCATTTTACCCGGAGAAACCGGCGTTGTGGTTTTACCAGCTTGAAAGCCAATTCTTTCTGGCGAACATAACATCAGATGCCACCAAGTTCCATCATGCTATGGGGCAGTTGGATCCCATTTACGCATCGGAGGTGGAGGACATTATAGCTGGTCCCCCAGCACCTAATAAGTACGAGCGGCTGAAGTCGGAACTAATAAAGCGACTTTCAGCGTCCAAGGAGAAGAAGATCCTGCAACTGGTTACGCGTGAGGAACTAGGCGATCGGAAGCCCTCCCAATTCTTGCGTCATATCCAGCATCTTGCAGGCCCCGATGTCCCGGAGGACTTTCTGCGCACCATGTGGTCCAGCCGCCTGCCAAATAACATCCAGACCATTGTGGCCTCGCAGTCGAGGGCTACTCTGAACGAGGTCGCAGAGCTGGCTGACCGCATCCACGACATCGCAGCCCCCAGCCCACACGTAGCGGCAGCCACAGCACCAGGCGCTTCTCCAGACTTAAGCTGTCAAGTAGCGGAACTCACACGCCAGGTGCAGAAGCTGACGACCAAGTTAGACAGGATGTCACGGTCGAAGTCACGGAGATCCAGATCTGAAAGTGGTGATCGCAGCAATTCCCGGTCGAGCCGTTCCCAGTCCAACTACTGGAAATACCCTTTGTGTTGGTACCACGCTAAGTTCGGTGAGAGGGCAAGTAGGTGTACAAAACCATGTGATTATAAGCTTAAGGGAAAAGAATAGGGCAGTCCGTGATGGCGGCCGACGCCTGCCCAAAACCCGGTCGCTTGTTTATAACTGACCAGCGGACAAAAGTGCAATTTTTAATTGATACAGGCAGTGATATATGTGTGTTTCCTCGAACATTAGCGAAAGGTAAACAAAGCCAAACGAACTATCAACTGTTTGCAGCTAATGGGTCTGTTATAAATACCTATGGATATGCTCATTTAGTTATTAATATAAACTTGCGCCGCGACTTCGCTTGGCGATTTATTGTAGCAGACGTAACGCGGGCCATAATAGGTGTAGATTTTTTAGCATACCATAATTTAATTGTAGATGTACGTAATAAATGTTTAATAGATGGTAATACTATGCTCAGCACCGCGGCTTCGGTCGCGAGTTTTTCTGATGATGTTTCTTCGGTGAAGGTAACGTCGGGTGACAAAAATGATTCTGTGTACCATGCTATACTAGCAAAGTACCCTGACATCACTCGACCCTCAGGTATACACCGTACAACTAAACATAACATAACGCACCACATACGTACTACACCTGGACCACCAGTATCTTGCACACCACGCAGATTAGCGCCGGATAGGTTAAAGGTTGCTAAAGCAGAATTTGAGGCCATGTTACAGATAGGTACGTGTCGGCCATCAGAATCACCATGGGCCTCTCCGCTTCACCTCGCGCTTAAGCGGGACAACAGCTGGCGCCCGTGTGGAGATTACCGGATGCTTAACGCCAGGACGGTCCCAGACAGGTACCCCATACGTCACATCCAGGACTTTTCCCACAACCTTGCAGGCTGCTCCGTCTTCTCGACAATAGACCTCGTGAAGGCATATAACCAAATACGTGTCAATTCCAGTGACATCGAGAAGACCGCCATCACAACGCCGTTCGGCTTATATGAATTCCCATTCATGACGTTTGGACTTCGTAATGCCGGACAGACATTTCAACGTTTTGTTGATGAAATGCTGCGCGGCCTGGATTTTGCCTATCCATACGTTGATGACATTTTGGTCTACTCAAAAGACCAGGCGACCCACATAGACCACCTGCACCAAATATTCAGCAAGTTGGCTGAGTACGGCATGGTCATTAATACGGCAAAGTGCGTGTTTGGAGCTTCGGAGGTAACATTCTTGGGTTATAGCATCTCGGTGAATGGCACCAAGCCCTTGCCAGACAAAGTAGTGGCTATCAACAACTTCCCCGTCCCGAAAACGGTAAGAGAGTTGCGCAGGTTCCTCGGAATGATTAATTTTTACCGCAGATTCATTCCCGACGTTGCCGCACAACAAATACCGTTGAACGCTCTGCTAACAGGTTCCGTGAAGGGTTCCCATCCCGTAAATTTCACGCCTCGAGAACATGAAGCCTTCGAGGCGTGCAAACGAGGTCTGTCTCAAGCTGCCATGCTCGCTCACCCAGACTGTGAAGCAAAACTTGCTTTGGTTACCGACGCTTCGGATGTAGCTATGGGTGGCGTGCTCCAGCAGTTGAAAGACAATACGTGGCAACCTCTAGCGTTTTTCTCTCGCAAGCTGAGTCCCTCGCAGACCAAATATTCCCCATATGATCGCGAGCTCTTGGCGATCTATGAGGCGGTCAAACACTTCCGTCATATGATCGAGGCACGTGACTTTGTCATATATACCGATCACAAGCCACTTACATTCGCATTTAATTCTAGGAAAGAGAACTGCTCTCCCAGGCAATTTCGCTACCTGGACTATATTTCACAGTTTTGTACTGACATTCGGCATATTTCAGGGAAGGATAATGTGGTAGCTGATACTTTATCTCGTATCGATGAGATTGTTTTACCTCTCGATCTGCAGAAGCTAGCTACCGCACAAGACACCGACCCTGAACTAAAACAACTGCTGAATGGCAATACCTCCCTACACTTGGAGAAGGTCAAACTGCCTGGCACATTTTCAGACCTATTTTGCGATGTAAGTGGTACCACGCCTCGACCATATGTGACGAAGGAGTTACGTCGACAGGTTTTTGAGAGCTTACATTCTCTCAGCCATCCCGGTGCCAACGCCAGTATCCGACTGATCACCGACCGCTATGTATGGCCTGGGATCAGGAAGGATTGTAGGGAATGGGCGCGTACGTGCCTAGCATGCCAACGGGCAAAGGTTCATAGACACGTATCAGCACCGTTGGGCACGTACAAGCTTCCACGCGCTAGGTTCAGGGACATACATATAGACCTCGTCGGACCCCTACCCCTATCGCAGGGATACCGGTATTGCCTCACAGCAATCGATCGTTTTACTCGATGGCCTGAGGCAATACCCTTACAGGATATTACAGCCGAGACGGTAGCAAAAGCCCTCCTTAGCGGTTGGATATCCCGTTTTGGCTGTCCCACAAACGTCGTTACAGACCGTGGGAGGCAATTTGAATCGGCCTTGTTTTGGCACTTATCGCAAATAGCTGGTTTTCAACATAAAAGGACAACGGCCTATCATCCAGCCTCAAATGGACTCGTGGAGAGGTTTCATCGCCAGCTCAAAGCCGCCATAAGCTGTCACGCTGATAGCAGTTGGGTCGAGTCCCTTCCCCTTGTACTATTAGGTGTACGTAGTACCTTCAAAGAGGACCTTAAGTCAACGCCAGCCGAACTGGTGTATGGCGAATCACTACGTTTACCTGGTGACCTTCTCAGTCCAGAGGACCAAGGAGACCCTGACGTCAGCAGTTACATCGCGCGCCTACGGAGCTTCGCAAATAATTTGCAACCTACTCCAGCGTCACATCATAGTGGACGTCGCTCACCTTTCGTTTTTAAGGATTTGGACACATCAACACACGTCTTCCTTCGTGATGACACTGTGGCCGGATCGTTGAAGCCTGCCTACACTGGTCCTTATGAGGTTATACAACGAGGAGATAAAGCATTCAAGCTAATGGTGAAAGGTAAGACGGTCACCGTATCGATCGACAGAATAAAACCTGCCTACATACTGCGTGATCCAGACACCACAACACACCCAAGTCCACCTCCACTACCTCATACTACTACTCACACACACACTCCAATCACTTACTCACCTCAAAATTCTACTCACACTCCCACTCAGAATACAAGTCATGATGACTTACCTGACGCCGGAGAAAGCACGGTCAGAAAAACTCGTTCGGGCCGCAGAGTAAGATTCCCAGACTATTATCGCCCGTAGGACGGTCTCTGGAGGGGGGTGGTGTAGCGTAGCCTCCATATTATAATTATTATTTTATTTATGTTAAAAGGTTTTAGTAAATTAAGTAGGTATTATATAAACAAACAAAAATAGTATTTACACTAAATTTACACATTGTATAAGTAATTATTCTATACGCACTTAAATCTAACATATTTAACTAAATACCTAAGTAGTACAAATTATAAATTAAGACAACCGCACAAACAGATACTTTTGTTATTAGATAATTTGTATGTGGTTTTGTGGAATGCGGACCGGTCACCTGAGCGAGCGCCCGCGCTTGTCTACCTACCTCCTTCACTCTCGCGGTGCACGCCGCAGTCGAGACTCCTGACTGATCGCTAGCGCACGCCGCTCGCACTCGCCGCCGGTTAGCTATTAGACAATACCTAGTACCTATACGCCTTCATCCAGTGCTTTTAAGACTTGTACCTAGTGCTAATAGCTATTAACTGTGCCTATCGTTTTCTTTCTCTGCTCTAAATTTCGCCTTCTTTCGTACTATCTTTATTTTGTGAATCCTAAACTTTTTGGACAATATACTTCTTCGTTTCTGTAAGCTGTTGTGTTTGCTTATTATACTGCAACCCATTACCGCTTCACTGCTACTGTTACTCACTTGTTCGCCAGTGTTTGCTAAGCGCTGCAGCAAGGCATCGCTGAGCAGCGCTTTCTTTCTGAACGCCGCAGCCGCTTTCAGTCTTCCAGCGCACTCCCAACATAGCCGCTCAAGTATAGAATGGTTATTTTCGGTAACCTGGTATGGGGAAGAAAGATAATGCTAAATTTCCTTAAAACTCAAATGATGGCGCAGCCAAGGGGGTACCGTGTAATCTAGCAACTGGGTTGTGAAGGTCAGATAGGCAGACGCTCCATGTAAAATACTGGTATTCAGCTGCATCCGGTCAGACTGGAAGCTGACCCCAACATAGTTGGGAAAGGCAGACAGATGATGAGGAGACTGTACGGTCAACCGCATGTCAGTAGTAACATATGAAATAAAAACTCATCCCTTACAGCTACGAAATATAGGCGCTGTCAAAGTCAAATCGTTAACATGGACGCGCGGTTGACTGTACCCTGCGAACTCGATTTATTTTTATTTCGATTTATTTATTTTTATTTTTATAATCTTGGAATATACTCGTATATAAAAAAAACAAAGAGGGGTTTAATTTTTTTTTTCAAATAGAGTATAGTTTTTTTCACCATTTTGATCTATTTAGTTTTTAACCCCCAACGCAAAAAGAGGGGTTTATAAGTTTGACCGCTATGTGTCTGTCTGTGGCAACGTAGCTCTCAAACGGGTGAACCGATTTGGACGCGGTTTTTTTATTTGAAAGCAGGTTTTCTAGCGGTGGTTCACAGACATGTTTTATCGAAATCGGTTCAGCCATTTCAAGGTCATCCGCTCTTTTCTACTTGATGAATGTATGTGAGCATCTTCCACAGGTCTGATAGGAGTCGCAATTTGGTATTCTGTTACTTCAATGATATTAGAATAACATAGTAACCTTGGAACTGATGCTGCCACATTAGTTGGAATTTGCAGGATACCCAACTTCCTCACCAACTTACAGCAGAGGTATCGTGTTTGGGTTCATTGGAATGGTCGCAATGAATAGGTTATAGATCAAGGCAGTATGTGGATGATGGAGTAGCAAAAAATTGAGGGTAAATTGATGTCGGGGGCATTTTAAATTTACTTGTTTTCTACGTCATACGTCATTGGTCTAGCGGTCGCAAGCGCCACTGATGAGCATGAGGTTTTGGGTAAGTGTTATTGCGTTTTTCTATTAGGACTCGGTAGTAGCCCGGAGTTCGAAATTGCTCGCCCCCTATTACAATTACATGGGCCTTCAAACATAACCGGCAAACTGTAAGTGTACTATAGTTACACCTCTGCCTAACCCTGCGAGGATTACAGGCGAGATGTTATGTAAAACAAAGACAACATGACTTACCGCGATCCCAGTAATATCCTGGAACATTTCTCTCAATTCAATGTCCTTCAAATCATACATCTTCACATCCAAAGCTAGGCATACCCTGCAGACCTGAAACATAAAAGATATCTGTACAGGGTGGAGTTTTAGATGGGGCAGTAATGACAGTATCTCAACCGTAGTTGCTACAAGAGAACGTACACATTTTTGAAAAAAAATATGTGACTGTTAGATCATTTCAACCTTAGTGAAGTTTCATTTACAGTCATTTTACAGTAGTATTTTTATCACAAGAAGCGACGCCCGCTTTACTTGTGGTAACCAAGTATACAAACACGATGTGAATGACCCCAACATAATTGGGAAAAGGCTAGGGAGATGATGATAATGAAAGTGGATGGCTATAAGAGTAGGTGAAGACCAAAGAAACGACGGACCGCTGTTTGAAAGATGATAGACTAGAGGTGACTACTACTAATAGAGAAGTATGGAAGAAAAAGACATGTTGCGCTGACCCTCAAAATAAATTAAGATAAGCGCAAGAGAATGATGATATAGATTTGAGTTCATTCAAGTTTTGTCGGCTCACCATCGGTTCCTCCACCGGACCGGAACCACCAGCATCAGCACAAGATTCAGCAACACCCTGAAAAAAGGTATTTTTTAACAATTGTAGGTACTTCATGGATCTGGTAATAGGCTCTTCTAAATAAGTGACAATCCATAAATTACGTCACACGTAAGGGGAGGGGGGTCAACAAAGTGTGACATCATAAGTTTTTTTCTTTTTACGTTATTTGGGCGAGGCATGTGAAATAAAACATTCTCAATAAATCAACTATTCATTTATTAAATTATTTACATCTAATACGTTAACCTAAATGTTCCAAAATAGCCACCATTACCGGCTATGCACGCTCAGCACCGTTTGATAAATGACCGTTTTATTCTTCGTGTAAATCCGGTTGCACTCATTTCTTCAGCTGCTGACCGAATTCTTTGTCTTATTGGTCAGCAGAAGTGGTATCTTCTTTGTATATTTTTTCCTTTAGATACCCCCAGTTAAAGAAATCCAGGGCATTTAAGTCCGGTGAGCGAGGTGGCCACAATATTGGACCTAGTCACCCATCCATCTTTGTAGATATGTTGCATTTAGGTGCTCCCGCACTCTTAACGGCGCCGGCGTAGTGAGGTATTTTATCATATAAAGCTAGAAATTACATTACATTAAGACCTGTCCAATAGTGACAAATATGATTACTATGATTAGGCGTCTCGTGTACATTTTTTTTTCAAAATCCATTAAGTCTGCATTTCTTTCTATAACACGATTTAAATTCTGTATTTGTTGAGCTGTAAAGCTACTTGGTTAAGGGGGAAGCGTCAGGGCAACCCGCGAAATTCAAATTTTCTTACGTTTTATGCAATTTGCAAGTCACTATTAAGTTGTATGTTAAATAAAGTATGATTCGCAGCCGTAACAAATATGTAGTTACAGAATTATAATCATTACAATCAGTAATAAAACTCCTTAAGTTTGTATAATCCGCAAATGTCATAATTTCATTAAATAGTAATTCATTAGGATTACCTGGTCTTACAAGAGTTGTATTGATTACTTTAATGATTATAATTATGTAAATATATACTTGTTACGACCGCGAATTATATATTGATCAACGTACAACCTAATACTGACTTGTAAATTGCAAAAAACATAAGAAATTTTTAATTTCGCGGGCCACTCTGACGCTTTCGCCTTAACATGAATGTATTAACACATCATTTAATACAATTTCACAAATTTAATCACAATTTAATATATACGTAGACGGGCCATAAGTTCTGTCACATAAGTAAAATTTCGAATTTAGAATGCAAGCCGAGGAAAATATTATGGGCATTCGAAATTTGAATATTTAAAGAAAATAAAAACAACGGCTTTCTGGAATTTTGTTCATTTTCTAAAATGGAGTGGACACGCAAAGAAGACAGAGTCGCAGTAATTGCATTGCATCGTTGCGGGCACGCGCCAACTGAGATTTCCAAACTGCTGAAAAATTTGAAAATTCCACTGAGGGTTATTTATCGTACTATCAAACGATTCAGGGAAGATTCAAGATTAGAAGGTAAACAAAGGAGCGGTCGACCTCGTACTGTTCGGACTCCAGCGGTCATCAAAGCAGTGAAGGCGCCAATCCAACGAAATCCTGTCCGCAATCATAAAATGTCGGCTCTGCAGATGGGAGTAAGCAGAACTATTGTTAAAAGGGTGTTAAATGAAGACCTAGGACTGCGTGCTTATAGAAAAAAAACAGCACATCTTCTTAACGTACGGCTGTGAGTGAACTGAGTACGCAAGCTTTTATTTTATGCCTAAGACGATTCGTGTCCCGCAGAGGAAAATGTCATGAGATCTTTTGCGACAACGGCAAAATTTTGTAGGTGCCAACAATAAATTAGGTAAGCTGCTTAGACAATCACTGACATAACATAGTGTACATAACATGTACATTACTACTACAACTACTATAAATAATAAATAAAAAAAGACAACTTAACTTAAAAATAAACAATTTAAAAAATATAACTTACTAAGTAAACAATATAAATAAAACTACTAAAAATAAATAAATAACAAATCAACTATTTATAACTATTATTTAACTATACATACATAACTATAAAACTAAAATTGTACCTAGGTTGTAGTAGTGTAACAATCAAGTGACGCGGACAACCGCATTATTTTATATATACGGAGTAACAGGTTCCTCGTCGCGGCCCGCCACCCGGCCGCGCGCCGCGCGAGCGCGAGCGAGACGACATCAGTAGTCCGCAGCCAAACCTCTTGAGGCACGGACGCTGTCGCTCGGACTAATTTCTACATTTGCTTACCGTCATTGCGAAATATAACTAATAGACAATTTACACCATTCGAATATTTTATACTAAGTATCTTGAGACTGGATTGCTTCTTCATACTTCTAAATTAAAAGTTGTAATAACTATAAGTGACTGTGATTCCCAAACTTGGGTAAGTTATGCACAATTTTGTATAAAGATTCCTAACGGCCGTTACCTACCTATTTTTTTATTATATTATCTTGTGTTAATTTTAAGGTACGAGTCCGTCTAAATTTCGTAGCTTATTCCTATCCTGTGTGTAATGCTTTGCCTTTCTTTCACTATGTTCTTCTTAGTATAATGCTTGTAACCGCCTCTGCTAGCGAACATGTATTTACATTACAGATTTAGATTCACGCTTAGAATTCTTCCCGCCTTATAAGCCCTAATTTGCCAATCTAGTTCTTGCCATGCATACCTAGCGTTTCCCGTGCACCCCTTATACCGGCAGCTTACTGATGTGGCCTTTGTCCCTAGGAATTACGTCACGGTTTTACTGACCGAAACCGTATACTGGATCTGTCGCCTACATCACCTGAGTGGAGTGGCCGAGCTGACGGGAACTACGCCTGAAGGACGGGAGCTCGCCAGGGAAGTGTGGTAGGCTAGACAAGTGCGCAAGACCTAGGCAGAACCTTATTTTTTTTTCTTAATATACCTACATATTTGTTAATTCTAAGCCTAGTTTTATTTCTCTCTTGTACACGTCCTATATACGTGATTGTGCTACTTCCGAAGAAATCAAATTTGTATTTAGCCCCGCATATTCTCCCCACTTCGGCGGAATATTTGAGGCTGGAATAAATCAGCAAAATTTCATCTTAAACGTGTAGCAGGGAAAGCTGATTTGACGTTTGAGGAGCTAGCAACGCTGTTCACACAGATTGAAGCGATCTTAAATTCACGCCCGCTGACTCCTCTCTCGTCCAATTGTATTGATCCTTCTCCTCTGCCCCAGGCCACTTCCTAATTGGGAGACCACTTATGTCTATTTCAACGAAGCCCATCACCAGACCTAATAGACACGAGCTCCTAGAGAAGATAAGGCAGCACTTCTGGGAGAGATGGTGCCGGGAGTACATCTCTGAGCTACAGCAGCGCACCAAATGGCGCACTGGACAACAAGGACTCACCAGCGGGGATGTGGTTGTACTGAAAGAAGACAATTTACCGCAATTACAATGGCGACTAGGGCGCGTATGTCACCTCTATCCAGGGGCCGATGGCGTCAGCAGGGTAGCTGACGTCTTTACTTCAAAGGGCATTATACAAAAGGGCTGTCAATAAACTATGCCTTTTGCCAACTTCAGAATCCAAAGATGACAACGATGCAGATGGCCACTTCCAAGCTCCCCCATCTCGTCTATGTCTTGAAAGCTATGGCTTTCAACACGCCGGAGAATGTTCACGTATCATACGCGTGCACCAGCGGCGGCGGAGGACGCGCTGGTGGAAGGCTGACACAGCTGATCGAGCCAACGCCCGCGCCCCACGACTCGCTTACAGATGCGGTCATTGGCGGACGTACCGTGCGATATATATATAAATATATTTAAATTGGAATTTTTTGCCTAGTCATATTTCAATTCATATCTCCAACAACTTCAATTAACATAACGCGTTTCTTTACGACGTTTGGAGTCAACTTTTAAGCAAGGAATTGGTTGTAGAAGCATACTCAGCAACTTCCATGTGGTATTGTCCAACAATAAACAAACGGTGTAGACAGAAGATTCTAGTTGTGCCTATGAAGAAGGCCACAGAAAAAGAGAGTTGGTAAAGTAAAAATTTGCCTCAAGTTTATGTGTGCATGTGTGAAATATTGCAACCTGTTCATGCATGTGTGTGTGTGTGTGTGAGTGAGTGGATGTATGAAGTATTTCAACATGAGGTGGTATAGTTCTACTAAATCAAGACCATGACCTCCGACTTCTTAGTGTTGTAAGCCAAGCCATGTACTTTAGCATACGCCTCACATTGAGTAACCAATTTTCTCAAGTTACAGACTGATGCGCTTAGCAGCACCATGTCGTCCGCGTAACTGATATTATTGACGCAGGTACTGTCTATATAACATCCGAGCCTGGTACTGCTGTGCTTGCCAATCAACTCATTCATAAAAAGGTTAAAAAAGCGTGGGTGAGCTCAATCCACCCTGCCTCACCCCACACTCCAACCCGTAAGGACGAGAAAACGCCCCAGCCCATCTTACAGTGTTGATCTGGTTTCCATACCAAAACATTAAAATGTTAACAAGCATAAATTCAATAAAATAAATATTAACACATTCACTGCTACAAAAAACCCACAAAAAACCCACAGGTGCGGCGCGCCGCATTCGAAGGAAGTACATAAATTGTATGGACACGCATATGCGACGGTAGCACTTGGTGAAGGTTCGAAAATCGCACATACGTGTCGGCCGCACAGAACGTGTTAAATGTATTCCATTGCTAGGGTAAACAAAATGTTGATAAAAAAAAAACATGGTTTATATTCAAGTTTTGGAGAAATTATTGATTTCTAACTTGTTTACAATGTACAGCTGATCTTGCACAACCAATAATGTTAGATAAGTTAATCAACTACAAATCAGAAAAGGTTATCAGAAAAATAAAAATAGTTGATAGTGATAAAAATGTAAGATTGAAATATTTCACCTATTTATCAAACAGTTTCAATGTTTGCTCACTGTTGTGTTACATAGTTTATATAAAGATGACATTTTCTATTACTATTATGGCAAAGTTAAATTATAAACCTACCTTCACTGTTATTGTGGAATATGAAGATGCACTGGGCAGTATAGTATCCTCATATTTCCTTTTTCCTGGTTTGCAGGTGGTATTATGTTGCAATAGCAGCTTAGTTAATTCTGTTAATTCTTCACTTTTATTAGGTCCAATATTGCAGAGAGAAGCTGTAGGTTTAAGGCGTGGCTCTTGATTCATTAACTTATGTTGATAATAATTCTTCAAATCCGTTTTAGGCTGTATAAAAAGCAAAACGTGGTAAGTACGGGTGGCACAAAAAAAAAAACAAAGAAACAAACGACAACACACGACACAAACCATACAAAGAAATGTAACGCTTCTGAAATACTTACATCAAAGTGATCTTCACAACAATACATTGTATAAATCTTGAAATATTCCACGCCTACATCACGACACCACTTTTCTCGCAAATCTTCTCTAATACGAACAAAAATTTTATTTGGACTATTATTACCATTATTACTGCAAGTTGGAACAAAGCACTTCCTGTATTCCATAACTCTTCCAATATATTAAATATTGTCGAGTGTTGAGATAATGTAATGAGATTTATACGAGATTATGAGGCAAGTCACAGAAAAAATATTATTGTAAAATCTCACTGTAGTGTTTATATCTTTGACATTTATTAAATTGACACTTGATTAATTGTAGACAATACTTGCCACTTACTTTTTATTTTCTGAGGCAACGATACAAAACTGTAAGGCCAAAGTTGACGTAATTTCAAAGCAAAGGTCAATCGTATTTTATATTAAAAAAAAAAAAAAAAAAACTAGCTGACCCGACAAACGTCCTGTCAAAATTCCAATAATTCATACAAAATTCCCATAGCAAATGCACCTTCAGTTTTCACGAATTTTCTAATTTTCCTGGCAACTTTTCAAACATTTTCTTTCATACAAACCTTGTCCTGACAATAACAAACGCAACAAAAAAAGAATTAGCCAAATAGGTGCAGCCGTTCTGAAATGATGCGCGTACATAAATTCGACAATTGATTATATTTTTCATAATTAATTAGTCCGTAATTATCAGTAACGCTATTCCTGGAAATGGTTTTTCAATTACAACTTATAAAAAAAAAATATGTAAAAATGAGTATAAAAAGATGGCATACTTCCGAACGCCATCCTTAAAGTCTAACATATTAAAAAAAATTGCTATGAAAATTCGTTCAGGGGCAGTAATATACAAGAACTATATATAGATTTATAAAAGAATCTTATTATACTCTTTTTTATCAATTTTTTAAGATACTTTTCTTTGCGTGGGTTCATTTTGATCCTTCTTCTTTATATGCCGGCTGCTCAGCAAGATGTACTGTGAGGTCAGTAGACAGGGTCGAACTAAACGAACTAGCGAAACTTCTCAAACGTGTGACGGATATCGATATCAAGTCATGATAAGTAAAATATATATTTTCCAAATTTACTATTTAATTCGTGTTCGTGTAAAGATCATAAAATCACCCTTTAGTGTTTCAGGGTGTAAATAGCTAGCTAGCGAAACTACAGAAGTGATGAGTATCGATTTCTAAACACGACAAAACAAACTTTAAAAAAAAAAAATATGGTTTTTTGCGGGGCCAATGACCGCTAGTAGGGTTGTTACCTACTTGCTAAAATCTGTTTTATCGTGTTAAGAAATTGATACCCATCGCGTTTGTGAACTTTCCCCAAAAAAAAAAACTGTTTTTTAAACTGATATTTTAACACTCTGCCTGCCATGGAAACCGCCGGCGACCCCCAAAAAATTTTGTTCAGCAGGCCAAAGCACATTTCTTAAAACTTTTATTAGTGGGCCATAGGGTCCGCCGGCAACGCGGTGGACTCAAAAAGAAAACATCATCAAATTAATTTCTTTTTTGTTTTATCTTGTTTAGATGATACCCATTTATCATTTTTGGGGTCATCAACTGCAGTGTAGAATAGTGTACAATGAGTATAATATACTCATTTTTATAACCATCACGTCTGCGGAGTTTCTCTAGCTAATTTAATTTGAGCCTGGGGTCAAATTAACTAAGCAACTCCGCAGGCGTAATGGATATCGATATCTTACAACAACAAAATAAAAATGATTTGATTTATTTTTTTGGGGCCAATGCCTGCTGCTGGTAGGTTTGGTTTATCTAAAGTATGAGTTAAGAAATCTTTTTTTTTTGTTTTATCGTGGTCAGATATCGATACTCATCACGTCTATGAAGTTTACACACAAAAATAATGATTTTTAATCAGATATTTCAACTACACTGCGGTTGATAACCCCAAAAATTATCAAAGAATTTTTTTCTTTGCTTTTCATGTTTACATATCCCCAATCCATTTACATCCATTACATAAACCCATCACGTTTGTGGAAATTTCGCTAGCTAATTTAATTTCATCCTATATACGGATGAAGTTGAATAGACTCGGCTTTAAATATACAATGTGCTACAATGAAAATATAGAGCACCTCATTAAGGATTTTTTAAAAATTGCAATAAACATGAAAGCAGTGAAAGTATTAACTAAGTAATTCCTCATATTACCGCTATCTCAGATTCCAAGGTGGGTCTGTTAACACCACCAACGGCCTGGCTCAGTATTTCTCTTGATGCAGCCTCCCAACAATCACGACAAACTCGTTCCAAATGCAAGACCTACAAATAAGAAAATATTGTATTTATTTATTTTTGTTCAATTAGTTCAATCACAGTTATTCTGCCACAATTAAAACACTTACGTGATGAGCTGGTGTCCGTCTTAGTAAAACGTTCCTTTGAGGACAGTCTTGAGTAACCCTATGAGTTCTGCGACTTGCAATTGACATGCCACATGCAAAACATATGTTGAGGCGTCCAAGAGCAGGGGATACAAGGGATTGAGTTATGGTTGATGATGTATTGACACATTCGGCTGGTAATGGTAATATCTCTTCACTCTCTGTTCTTATCTCCACTTCATTGCATGAATCTATTTCCATAGAAAAACTGGATAAACAAGTTTCATTGCTTTCTTGAGGGTGTATAGGTACATCAAGCATTAATTTCCTCTGAGACCATTTTACTAAACGTTCTAAACGCCGTTTTGCAAATGTTGATTCTACTTTTGTTTTTGTAAAAGAAAATATTGAAGGCACTGCAATTTTCTTTAAGAATTTAGCCTTAGGCTCATACACTGAAATAAATAACTTAATATATTATTATTTTTTATGTACAATGATCTATACTATTATCCACAAGTTATTATAAAACAATCACACTTACCGGTATATTTACTTTGGCCAAAATAATCATCCGCTTTAAAATGAGCAGAGCACAATTTTGAGTGCTCGGTTGCTTTAAAGTTTTTGCTTGTCAACGCTTTTTCCCAGGCTTTCCGGCGTTTGGGATCTTTTGGAAATATATGTCTCCCTTGATTTTTGCAGTTTGGAGCACAACACTGTGTCATATTTATAGTAGGTATTTAATTATTATCGATATTTGTTTACGTAGAAATCGTTTTGACAGATGACAGGACCAAATTAGCCAAAGTCGATTATGCGACATCTGGTGGGATAAAAAGGCGAGGAGCTCGTGGCTAAATAATAACAACCGCACGGGTCGAACCATCAGGTTAAGCTACGCTTGCCGGGGTTGGTCTGTGGATGGGTGACCATCTTTTCATACCGAGATTCCTCCGTGCCTCGGAAAGCACGTTAAGCCGTTGGTCCCGGCTGTCATTCGTGGATCTTTGGCAGTCGTTACGGGTCGTCAGAAGCCCGAAAGTCTGACAACCAGTCTTACCAAAGGGTATCGTATTACCCAATAACTGGGTTGTGGAGGTCAGATAGGCAGTCGCTCCATGTAAAATACTGGTATTCAGCTGCATCCGGTTAGACTGGAAGCCGACCCCAACATAGTTGGGAAAAGGCTAGGCAGATTGATTGATTGATTGGTTGGATAAAAAGGCAGTTTTTCACCCCATTGTCTGATTGATTTAGCATCATCTATCTAGCATTTACGCTTGGAGTAATAGTGTTCTGTGTTTACTGCTTAGCATTCTCTGTCTAAGTATCGGAACACGTACAAGCTTGGCAAAAAAGTCTAGAAATGGAACTAATTTTTTTATCTATTGGCGACATTCTCAAAATAATGACGTTTCCGAATAAACAAAGTTCACGAATTCGTAGAATTTTTATTTTGACCATCAAACGGTGAATAAATACGTAAGTAGTGAAAAATATAAAAATAATGAATAAAACCATTCGAAGTGCTTGGCAGGGAGATTATTTCTATGGTGTACAGGCGATGTCTGGCAGAACATGAGGCCCAAACTATTCTTTCCGATCATGACAATTTACTATAGCTTACTACATATTAGTAATCTGTGATGTTTACCAAAGAACCGCTGATATCACAGGCATTTTAATTTTATTTATTTATTTTTTATTGTTAATTAAAACGGTAGCACCAATTACATTAATTAAGATAAGATTGAAACAAGTAGAGTAAATTAAAATATTTCAAATATTAACATATAGAGGACACCCTAGCATACTTAGGTACTCTCACAAAACATCAGACATACACGCATAATTCTACTCCATTCATCAGCAAACAGATCACATTCAGGAAAGTATATGTTTTCTACTAAACTTTATCGTTGAGTGTGATTACAAGGTACTAATGTATTTGTTGTCACATTTTCATTAGAAATGTACCAGAAATCAGGTATAATGAAATATTTTGTCTTTACAGGAAGCAGCTGAATGTCGAGGAGGATTAGAAGAGTTCATGCTAGCATGTAATAAAAATAGAGGAGTACTCTGAGAGGGAACTAACTCGAGGAAATATAGCGATTAGTCATACATCTTGAAGATGATAGCAGCAGTACCTCTGAATCTGATCACGACTCAGTCGAGTTTGCTCTAGCCAATAAATGGATGTGGTGGGGTGGAATATTCACGGGAAGATTTATTGAAATAAAATAGAATAATGTTATTTAATATGTCTTTTAATAATTCCTAAAAAAATGTTGTAAACATAGGAATATTTACCTTAATATTTATTTTTAGGTACTTAGTAATCAGTTGCATGATGAGAACACGCCCTTGTTCAATTAAACAATACTTGTACTTACTGATTTAAATAATTATACATAAACTAGCTTTTGCCAGCGGCTTCGCCCGCGTGTATGTCGGAAATTATCCCACGGGAACCTTCTACCGGGATGAAAAGTATCCTATGTCTTAATCCAGGTTATAAACTATCTGTATACCAAATTTCATCCAAATCCGTTCAGCCGTTTTTGCGTGATTGAGTAAAAATCATCCACATATACAAACTTTCACATTTATAATATTAAGTACACGGAACATAAAAAAACAGTGGAAGTGCTAAGTAGGCGTGGCACGCGTGGCACAAATAAGCGCTGTATCGCTAGCTTGGTCCCCACAGATCTTAAACTATGGTCACAGTCGAGTTCTAACATCGCGTCGAGTTGCAGTCTCGCGACAAATTTATTTTTCCGTAGCTATGCCGTTTTGTTCCATTTTGGAGTGCAAAAATGATATTAGGAAAAAAACTTTTAAAAATGGAGGTGTTTCGTACCATCGCTAAGTATGATTTAATTTGTTTTCTAATAAAATCTTAGTTAATTTCAATTTACGAATGAAGTAATAGAACCTCTAGTTAAAATCAACCTTATAGGATTAAAATACAGTTTCTTTTGGATTGTTTGTATTCTCTGGTATTTCTTATTTCGTTCTCGAAAGTACTTCGCTACTCAATTAGTGATGTGGTCGGGTCGTATGTTAGTTTTACCCATAAAAGAAAATGGTGCATATTCTCTTGTCACAAATGTCTCTACACTAGACTAAAAATCATCTAAATTTAGTTTATTTCTGTCAAACGACGATGGACTAAAGTTACACAACTTAATTATTTTATTGTTAGACAGCACTAAGTTGGTCCTAAGCTATTTAATTTAGTGAAAATGGAAATTTTGCTATTCTGAATTTGATGTTTTTAACCTAAAATTTTGATTATCAAACTAAATGTCTTTTTTTAATCGCGATTAAAAGTTTTCATAATTTTATCTATTAGGACACACCGTTTTCGAGATATAAGCAAAAGCTAAAAAATAAATGACACCTCAACTGGACGAACTTTTCACTTTTTGTATGGAAAATATGAAAAATTTCAAAATTTCTATTATTGAGTATTACCAACATGTAGAGTTTAAGGGAGTTACGGGTTGCAAAGGGGGGCAAAATTTTCATTATTTTTTCGATAGGACACACCGTTTTCGAGATATAAGCAAAAGAAAAAAAAACACTACTTCATTCTTCTTACAGTTTTACTTAACTCCCAACAATACTTATTTTTTCGATTTAAACAAGAAATCGGGTATCTATCGACATCGATAATGTAATTCAAAATTCAATGTGTTACTGCACTGGTGTGGCCTTGATCGAGTAGCAATAGTTATCGACCTATCACGCGAATGTCAACCTTATGACTAACGCAATTAGACTTATAATTGCGATCACTGAGAATACTGCCATCTATGGTCAAGTAGCGGAATTTACTCGTCAATCGAATCTAGTTTGACTTGAGATTACAAAACGTTGTAAATACTTTCTGGACTGAAGCAAAATAAATCCTATTCATAATGCATGAAGGTTTATTTCTGGATGTAGGATCTGTGACTTACGCTAGTTTTGACTAAAATTAAAACGACAAATCAGACGAATTGTTTGTTTGTAGTGCATTATATGATTATCGGTTTATTTGTGTGAGTTTGGCGACAGCGGTTCCTATAGTAATTTTGTTGCATACCACTTCCACTGTTTTTTATGTTCCGTGATTAAGTAGGATAAAGTGCACGGAACAGATAAATAAGGTTGGAAAGGCCCTAGCTCCAATTTTGTATTAGGAACAGTGTCACCGCTTGTCTCCCACTATTTTAATTTCTACACATACGCACTACTATGTTTACAAATATTTCGCACACAAACAAATCACTCATTCATAAATCTCAGGGCAGATATTCGTTCGCACACTAGCACTAAGCTCCCGTAGGCATAGACACTCACACGCAAAAAAGCAATAAAATTTTTCATACACGCTAGTGCTTGATAAAACCGCTATTCTTTATCGATATCGATCTATATCGATTCTTTATCTGATGAATGTATGGGGAAAAATGAAACATGAAATAAATATTAAGAAATATTTATTTTACTTTTATTAAATACAAATATTCACTGTCCTTGGAATAAAACGTATTTATTAAGCAATTGGCGCTTGCTATCAATTTTTAATGAATTTTTCAAAACAAAGTGTAACCTTACGTTAATATAAAATATAACTAATATTACTTACGTTACTAATTTTAATTTTGGAATTCGGTGGCAAAAAATTAAAATACAGATCGCAAGACACCGACTTCCGAAATTAAAATTATTTCATAATTTTGAGTTAATTTCTTTTTGAAGTCGATTTAATTATTTAAATTATTTTTATCTTAATTAAAATATGCGCTGTGTATGTCTTTACAAGCCATATTTCTTTATAGGTATAAAACTTACTTCGGTGTTTTTTCTTTTTAAAGATTTATCTTTTTTTGGTGTCAAGGTCAACAAAATTGAAGATGAAGCCTGTGCTTGTAAATCCTAAAATCATAAATAGCATAAAATATCTAGAAATGCGGACTTTACGAGAGCGATTATAATTCAAGATAACATATAAGTATTAGGTTACCTGAGCGCCTTCGCAATTTTATCTCATCTCATCTCTCGCATCATAACTGGGCTTATTAAGTATAGCATTGCATTGCATTAGTTGTCTGAAAAATAATGCAAAAGTCTTTACATGCCACGTACACTTACACAGTAGAAAAAAAAATCAAAATTGAATTATTTTTATGAGCTGGATGCTTGCATGATAATGATTTACCGGAGTGTGATATTATAATAATAATAATAATAGCCTTTATTCAGATCAACTTAACCTATTAACAATATTCTAAGAACAAACATAAAACTTATTCTAGTATTTGCTGCTTTTTTATTTTCTGTAGATCTGTTTGCCAATCGGCAAAGGCCTCCTCCAACCTCTTCCATTCTGATCTTTCTTGAGCCACTCTGTTCCACATCACTCCTGCCACTTCTCTGATATCATCGTCCTACCTTTTCTGCGGTCTGCCTCTTTTCCTTTTACCTTCCCTGGGATACCACCTTGTCACCTTTTTGCTCCATTTGTCATGACCTCTTGTTGTGTGCCCTGCCCATCTCCATTTGAGTCTTTTAATTTTCCGTACTACATCTATGGTTCTTGTTTTGTTCCTGATGACATGATTTTTCAGTCTGTCTGATCTCTTAACATTCGGCATGCTCCTTCCCATAGCGTATTGGCAAGTTGCTAATCTGTTTGTCATTTCCTGAGTCCATGGTTGGCAGCCATATATAAGGACGGGTAGTATGCAGGTGTTAAATAGTTTGCTTTTGATGTTTATATGAAGTTGTTTGTTTTTCATAACCTCTCTCAAGCTCCAATATATTCTCCAGCTGTTCGTTATTCTTCTTTTTACTTCCTCGCGCATAGGTTCTTTTTGGGTTATGAGCTGTCCCAGATAGATGTATTCATCCGTGTACTTGATTTCAGTGTTTCTGATCAGTATCGTGGTTTTCTTTCCATTTGTCATCACTCTAGTCTTTTCTGGGTTAAGTTGTAATCCTACTCTCTCACTTGCGATCGCTAGGTCTTCTATCATTCTATTGATGGCTTCAGGTGTTTTTGCGAATAGCACTATGTCATCAGCGAATCTTAAATGCGTCAGTGATGTGCCGTCTATATTGATCCCAAAATTTCCCCAATTGAGTTGTCTGAAAATTGATTCCAGTACAGCCGAGAATAATTTTGGGGACAGGGGGTCTCCTTGTCTAACACCTTTTCCTACTTTGAATGGCTGGCTTTTCTTTTCTAACTGAATTCTGGCTATACTATGACTGTACACGTTTTTTATTAGTCTAATGTATTTACGGTCAATCCCTTGCTCCATTAATGCTTCCCATATGTTTTTATGTAGAAGAGAGTCAATGGAGTGTGATATTAACCTATTATAATTATTATAAGATACCATACATACTCGAAATATTTTTCATGAATATGAACAATAAAATAAAATAAAACCTGAAAATTACGTTTTGAATGCAGGGATAAGATTTGTTCATAATTTAGGAGATAGTAAATAGGAGTAGAATATGAAATATAGAACATAGTTCCAATTTAACAAAACCTACCAAATAACTTGAACAAATCTAAACAATTTGTTCTCTTGGGATCGCCCCTGGTTTTAGGTACATACCGATAACCTGATATTTTAAAGATGAAATCATTTTCACTAAAATGTTTAGTGCAAATAGTACTCGTCTTTGTCGGCATCCTATAACGTCAATCCATTGTTCCCTGGCGTTAGGTTCTTTAGGAAACCTAAAATTTATAATTTATTGCATTAGTAAAATTGCATTTTACTTATATTTTAATTCTAAATACAATATAGTAAATACTTGTAGATGACAGATCTACAGGGTGAAATTTAATTCATTGGCAATATTTTAAGGGGTCATTGTACTCACCATTATAAAAACTTTTATTTCGGGGGAAAACGTAAACACAAATCAGCTGTTCCCTACATTTTTATAACTCGTCAGAATGTACGGAACAGCTGATTTTTTTCGCGTTTTCAGGTTTGGTCCCATAGTAAAAGTTGTTCATAATGATGAGTACATTGAAGGGGTCATTGTACTCATCATTATGAACAACAAGAGGTTGTTGGTGTTTTACCAATAACCCTGAATAAACAGGCAAAAAAAAAATCAAATTACATTATAATTTTCTCGTTTGTCTCCAGGGTTGCCCAAATATTCTGGACTATCTGACAATAAAATACAATTTTATCAAAAATATATTGTAGATATATAAAGTATTGCTATTATAAAGTATTGATATATTAATATTGTAGATATATAAAGTATTCAATTTAACCCAGTATTATGTCCCTTTATATCATTCGGTCACATTCGTTCAATGATTTAATATAAAATTTACTCATTATACGTCTAACTAAAAATATACTATCATTATTAAATATAACATAATTCAAAAATGATCTTTGTCAAACGTAAATATAAATTATTCGAGAATTCCATCGATGATTTTATTTAACCACATGGTCACCTCACTATCGATAAACATGCGCCGTGCATCACGGCCAATCAGAGCAAAGGACGAAACTTCAATGGTTGAAGTGTAGACGACGCAACGCATGCAGTACATTGTAAGCGGACTTGGTCATTGCGTTGATTAAGCGAGTACACATCGCGCAATGTATATTTTTTGTAACTTGTTGCAATAATGTTGTTAATGTTTGGAATGTCATAGTGATCAGATTAATTTTATGTTTTTTACAAATAAAATAGTATTTGAATATTATTTTTGACTTACTGATGGAAAGATATACCTCCTCGCTCTATACTTGCGGTCTGACTTTTTGTTTTACGAGTTATAATTGCACAACACGGCATTTTAAAGCAGAGCTCTATTCTCCGAACTAGTCCGAAGCGCACTAAACGCGGTGAATGAATGAATCGGTCGAGTTATGATTTTCTAATCATAATTGTGGCGCGCTTGCCACGCCCACATTACCATTCCAACCTTATTTATCTGTTCCGTGATAAAGTGGACATAAAATGTCTAACAAAAATACAGCTAATTATCAAGACCAGGTTGGTACGCTATTCGGTTGCAGCGGGTTTCCATACGAACAGCACAGTGGCGCCCATATTATTTTCTACTCTTTTTTGCCAAGCTAGCTACAGCTTACATTTTGGTACACTCCTACGAACTTATCTGTGAAATGGCGAAAATTGGAACTACGGCCGTCATGTTCAAATGTCATTCGATTGTCAGTGTCTACCACATTCGGGTTCTCTGATTGTTTTGTCGTGATATTGCTGAATTTAGAAAGTTAAATATAACGAAAGCTATTAAAAGTGATGCTCGAAACATTATTCTAAAGGTTAAAACCTTTTTTGAAGAAGAAGCTCGGGCGGAGTCTCCGATTATTCCATTTAATCAAATATACAATCGAATTTCGGCAGCGACAGGTTAGTGTTGTCCACTTTCTTGTTATAAATTACCCGATACTTAACTAATTATTTAAGTCCACGAAATATTCGTTTCTATTCTTGCTGCAGGTTAGCGTAGCGTAACCTGCTGAGTGAGCAAACTAACCTGCCAGATTTCAAATTTCTACTAACATTTATTTTATTATCTTATATTTCAGGTGTGAGTAAAGGACTAATTTAAAAAATAGTTAAGGAAGGGCACGCAGCAGAAGAAAATGGTACAAAAATTCGGACACCAGACAAAGAGAGACAACGTAAAAGTGGATTTGTGCATGTTGATGATTTTGACATGGGAGTTATACGGAGGAAAATATATGAATTTTATTGTGCTAAAAAAGAGATCTCTACTGTTAAAAAGCTTCTAGAGGTCTTATAGACAGAAATAAATTACACAGGACAGCGAGAGTCTGCGAAAGCTGCTTCACAAGGTGGGATTTCGTTTTAAAAAATCTCAAACCAATCGGAAGGTTCTTATGGAGCGTAATGAAATATCAGCTTGGAGAGCTAAGTACTTGCATGCAGTGGATAAAAATAATAAATCTTCCCAGCCCCAAGGTACGTGTGAGGCTGGTTTCTCTTTTGACTGAAGATGTATGATTAAGAGAGGTCATCGATATTGTCTGCTGGCTATGATGCAGCAATGATATAGGCGGTGACATTTTTCTGGTCAGACGTGGCAGCGCTAGTTGGGTTCTTACTGCGACAGACTTTTGCGAGATGCCTTTTCTTGTTACAAAGTTGCCACGTCACATCGAAGGCGGGGTATGTCTTGCGCGGATGCACCCGTCCTCCACAGAAGAAACATTTGCGATTCGAGCGATTCTGGATGGCTGACATGGCTGCTAGGCACTTGTATTTCTACTGGGGATAAGAGTTATCCCGTACATTAGTGTTATCAGGGATGTTTTTGGTAGCTGCGTTCATAGGTATATTGTTATAATGCAGCGTATTAATTTCAGCCATCTCCAAGGGCGCGCCTGATTATACTCGTATGCTTCGTCCAAATTCTAGGAGTCTCTCTCTTATTTTTGTCTTAATGTTGTCATCCCGGTTGGTCTTACTATCAGCAGCAGTGAAATTACAATCTTTGGACAGTTGCTTCAAGGATTGGATATATGTGTTGATAGTCTCGTAGCTACTTTGTCTCCAGGTGGCGAGAGCGTGGCGTACATACAGGATGTTATTAGGTTTTTGTGAAGTATACACACCTTCTTATTACATAGTAAAAACTCTATGGACTACCTGTATTGCTACGCAACACTCGGTTGTTGATACTTTGAAGCAATAAATATATATAAATAAATAAATATATCCCTATATATATAAATGTACTCTGTGCTTTGAAGTTTTGTGACTTACAATAAAACTATCTTTTTTTCATGTATTTCTATTATATTTAACATGGTAGCAGAGCGTGTACGAAGTTACGAGTTTTAAGTGAGTAACCCTGTCGCATTTGTTTTTAAAAATGTCGAGCACCAAAATCGAGCCTCTTACGAGAGAAAATTACGACACATGGGTCATACAAGCTGAAGCCGTCCTAGTTCGACAAAAACTATGGAAATACATTGAAAATAATGCTACTGAAGCTGACAAAGAAGGTGACAGACAAGCAAGATCAGAACTGATTCTTATAATCGCTCCTTCTGAACTCAAACAAATTAAAAATTGCAAAACAGCTAAAGCATTATGGGAAAAACTGAAAGATACCTACGCCAGCAAGGGGCCTGCACGAAAGGCATCCCTATTGAAACAACTGATCCTAACAAAATTAGAAGGACACGACGTAAGTGATCATCTGAACAAATTTATGGACATAGTTGACAAATTGGCAGACATGGATATAGCCATAAACGAGGACTTGTTGACAATCATGATGTTGTACAGTCTCTCATCCGAATACGAGAATTTCAGAGTCGCTATCGAAACACGAGACACTCTTCCGAAGCCAGAAGAACTGAAAAACAAAATTATCGAAGAATGTGAAGCTCGTCATAGCAAAACTTCAGAAAACAACGACAAACCTGAATATTTCACGCATGAAGAAGCACTATACGCCACATGTAAAATTTGCAAACAAAGAGGAAACATATTTAAACGCAAAACCCACAAAATCTGTACTAACTGCTGGAAGAAGAACAATGAGAAACCAACCAAAAACAACAACGGTTCTCATAAGAACAATTATGCCACACAGTGCCTCCTCACACAAAACGAGAAGCCTAGAAACAGCATTTGGGTCTTAGACAGCGGTTGTACATCTCACATGACGTATCAACGAGAATTATTTACGACCATTGAGCAAATATCCAGAAAATTAAGCTTCGCCACTGAAGAACATACTGCAAAGATTGAAGGTAAAGGCACAATAACATTTTTATCCAAAAATGCGGTATTGCGCGAACACACCTAAAAGACACGCTGTACGTACCTAGTCTTTGTACTAATTTGATGTCCGTTAGTAAAATGACAGATGCAGGATGCTCTGTCCTCTTTACGAAGAACAAAGCAACGGTCAGAAACACAAAAGCTGGAATAACGCTCACTGCTTACAAAGAAGAAGATGGTCTCTAATATATTAAACCAAATAAACATGAGCGCAACAACCTGGCCAATGATAACGATGACGTTACAACTACTACGAAGAAAACGAACTCATCAAACATCAGCGACTGGCACAGAAAACTTGGTCACATGAACGCCAAAGATATGAAACTTGCACTCATAAACGAGAACTTAGTTGGCTTAAACTTTGATGCTTCTGAAACCTTGGCAGAATGTGAAACCTGCATCCAAGCAAAACTGCATCGAGTACCAGCCCCCTGTGAGAAAAATACCCAAAGAACAACAGAACGCTTAGAAATTGTTCATAGCGACGTGTGTGGACCTATACAAACGCCCACAATCGGCGGAAACAAATATTTCGTTACCTTTATTGATGACTATAGCAGATACAGTCGAGTTTATCTCATCAAAACCAAGAACGAAGTATTCGACAAGTTCAAAGAGTTCAAACATCTAGCGGAGACACAAACTGGAAATAAAATTAAGTTTTTACAGTCAGACAATGGTACTGAATACGTCAATAAAGAGTTTGACACTTACCTAAAATGTTGCGGAATACAACGAAGGCTCACCGCACCTTATACCCCGAATCAAAACGGAGTTGCAGAAAGAAAGAACCGCACCCTTGTGGAGAAAGCGAGAGCAATGATGATTGACGCACATACACCATTAAAGTTCTGGGGCGAAGCAGTCTTCACTGCAAACTACCTATCAAACAGTATTAACAGCGCTATCCAGAACGAAACGCCATTTGAACGATGGGTAGGCAGAAAGCCATGTATCAATCATTTGTACGTGTTCGGTTCCAAGACTTTTGTTTTGAAGAAAGGCATCAACGGTCACAAATTTGCACCAAAGGCAATTCCCGGCATGTTTGCGGGATACTCTGAAACAAGCAAAGCTTTCAGAATTTTCATACCCTCGAAGAACATTATTGTTACATCGAAAGATATTCGAGTGGTTAAGAAGATGTTCTACGATGAACATAATAAAACTGAACTTTCCAAATTGTTCAATGGAATTCAAAGTTCATCAGATGAAAACAAACAAACGTCACAACAAACATCACGCAAGCAAGTGACTGTTACGTTTGATGATAACAAAGGAGATAACCAGCACAGTGATACAGACACCGATGATCAAGATGACAACGGAACTTCATCACCACATTTTGATGAAAACACTCAACGGATCGAACCAGTAAACAACGAAAGTGACTACGAATCTCTTTCCGGGTTATCCCATGATGACGATGATTATGAACCTGTACATAACGCTGTTGCTGAAAACGTGACTAATGAAGCGAGATCTTTGAGAGATAAGACTAAAATAACAGCTCCTAAGCGCTACGATGATTTTATTTTGGCAGCTGTTGAAGAAATTGAAAACATTCACAAGCCTAAAGAACCTATCACCTTCAAAGAAGCATTAGAATCTCCCGACAGAAACAAATGGCAAGAAGCTATGAAAAATGAAATGGCATCTCTGAACGAAAGCCAAACCTGGGATCTGGTTGATTTACCTAAAGGACGAAAAGCCCTGCCTTGCAAATGGGTATATAAAGTTAAAATGAATCCTGATGGTTCCGTCGAAAGGTATAAAGCCAGAATGGTAATCAAGGGCTACTCTCAACAACCTGGAATAGACTACGATAAAACGTTCAGTCCAGTGGTTCGCCTGAGCACTGTGCGAACACTACTTGCCATAGCTGCAAAAGAAAATCTAAAATTATGCCAGTTCGATGTGTCAACAGCTTTCCTAAACGGCACAGTCGAAGAAGATATTTATATGAAACAGCCTGATGGTTATAAGGATACCACAAAACGAGTCTGCAAGCTGAAACGCAGTCTCTATGGACTAAAGCAAGCGCCGCGTTGCTGGAACACCTGCATTGCAGAGTTCTTAAAGAAATCTAACTTTCAACAAAGTGAAGCGGATCCATGCTTGTATGTTCGAGTCAAAGGACAATCCAAAGTCTTTATTGGTCTTTACGTTGACGATGGACTAGTAGCGTACAACACAACCAAAGCAGGAGACGAATTCATTAAGGAATTAAAAGCACGATTCAAGATAATTACTAAACCTGCATCATATTTCCTTGGGTTGGAAATTGACGTGCGCAAAGACGAGACCATTACACTATGTCAGAAGGCCTACACAAAGAAAGTTTTGGAAAAATATGGAATGTCCAATTGCAAATCAGCACCAACGCCCATCGTCAAAGAGCATGAGACGGGAGAGGATGAGATCACGAATTTCCCGTACAGACAAGCCGTGGGTGCTTTAGCATATTTATCAGTAGGCACAAGGCCTGATATTTCATATGCTGTGGGTGTCGCATCCAGAAACCTAGACGCACCCACTAATAAAGATGTCATGCTGGTAAAACGCATTTTTCGTTTCTTGAAAGGGACCCAACAGAACGGGCTGACTTACACGAAGGAGTCACCCTCATATTTGGTCTGTTATAGTGACTCAGATCACGCAGGAGACCCGACTACCGGGAGATCGACATCTGGAACGATGTGCTTATTCTCTGGAGCTGCTATTAGCTGGAGAAGCCAGAAACAAAAGACTGTCTCCATTTCCTCAACAGAAGCGGAAGTGATAGCAGCCAGTGAAGCTGCTCAAGAGATTATATGGTTAAATAGACTACTTAAGGATCTGTCCAAGAACACAGAGAAACCGGTACTAAACCTAGATAATGAGTCAGCTATTAAACTTGCTAAAAATCCGCAATACGAATATCACAAACGGACTAAGCACATCAAGCTGAAACATTTCTTTGTGAGAGAATGTGTTATCAACGGAGACTTAACTGTCCAACACGTTCCGTCGGAGTTGCAGTTGGCCGATATGCTAACGAAGCCACTGTTTGGCCCTAGGCTGCAAGATTTAAGTTCCAGAATGGGACTCAAGAATTTATTTATAAATTCTTAAAAACGTGAGAGGATGTGAAGTATACACACCTTCTTATTACATAGTAAAAAACTCTATGGACTACCTGTATTGCTACGCAACACTCGGTTGTTGATACTTTGAAGTTTTGTGACTTACAATAAAACTATCTTTTTTTCATGTATTTCTATTATATTTAACAGTTTTGCATAAATTTTGTTCAAGAGGTTCAATGCCTGTTCATATGTTTCACACTCGCTTATATATGTATACGCATTTGGAGACACGTGATTAATTAGCATGGTAAGCTTGACCTTATCAGTAAAGAAAGAAAGAAAGAAAGAAAAATATTTTATTTGGGACACGCACAGGAAATACAAACAGTAAAAAAGAGCATAGTAAATTAACAAAATTAACATTAAAAAAATAAAACAAAATAAATACAAAATATAACAATTAAAAATACCTGTGCGAGGCCAAAAAGGCTCCTATCTCAGCATAAAGCTGCAATATTTAATTAAATACCGCAGCGCTGGTATTCTGATAGGGCCCATGTGTAGTAGTAGTATTAGAGTCCTGCACCGCAAGAAAGCTAACGAGCGTTTTCTTCCAGTGTGCCCATTCCGCGGCCGCAGTGCTTAGGGACGGGACCTGATTGAACCGCTCCGGTCGTAGATATTTTTCCATGAGATTTCAGTCGTTTCGTTTGCTATTAAATTGAAATAGTCGCCAAATCTATACTGTAGTTTTTCATTAGCAAAACGTGACATAATGTTTTGAGAATGACAATTCATTCCTATGACAACGATATTAAGGCGAAAGCGTCAAGGTAGCCCGCAAAATTAAAATTTTCTTACGTTTTTTGCAATTTACAAGTTGGTATTAGATTGTACGTTGATCAAAATATAATTTGCGGCCGTAACATGTGTCTATTTACATAATTAGAATCATTAAATTGATCAATACAACTCTTTAAGACCACGTAATCCTAATGAATGACTATTTCATGAAGTCTTGACGTTTGTGAATTATACTAACTTAAGGAGTTGTAATTCTGTAAAAACATATTTGTTACGGCCGCAAACCATACTTTATTTAACATACAACTTAATACTGACTTGCAAATTGCAAAAAACGTAAGAAAATTTGAATTTCGCGGGCTACCCTGACGCTTCCTCCTTAAGATAAAATAGAAGTATCTATGGTCACAGAAGAATAAAGTGGTAAAAAGGTTCACCACAGTGAGCTACGGGTTACGGTTTTATAGCATCCAGCATCTGGCAGCCCGAATCGGATCAGACAATTATATACATGTGTGCCCAGCTTTTGTCTTCAAAAAGTGTCACAAGGCAAAACCAGAGCGTGTGCAGTTAATCCGATTCGATAGTCCGAACAGACAATCTGATGGGCAACCCAAGCGTTTCCGCCTTAGTTCTTCGCTACCGGACAGAGGACCCCCACATCAGATTTGAGGATCATACTTTAGCTTCAAGCACCGCAGAGGTAAGACTGGTAGAATCTCCTAGTTATAATATTATATATCTGTGGGTAGAATATACACTCCCTCAATTTATAATTCCTTCGTTATTTTTTTTCAGTTTATTTACTACTTTTATTTTCTTTATTTGATCCCGCCCGTCGTCTACTCCGCGCCTAATCAGTAACATGAAGGTATTAGCCACTCACGTGCTTGCACCACAAAAAAAGCGCCGGTAAGGTGCTTGACGACTGACACGGTTGGCCGCCCGCTGCGCCTGCCCGTAATAAAACTTAATTTACGGCCATTTGAAGAGGTTATTTAATAAACAAACTACTAATTTGTAAAGCTAAAGAGAGACATGAAGGTATTAGCCACTCACGTGCTTGCACCACAAAAAAAGCGCCGGTAAGGTGCTTGACGACTGACACGGTCGGCCGCCCGCTGCGCCTGCCCGTAATAAAACTTAATTTACGGCCATTTGAAGAGGTTATTTAATAAACAAACTACTAATTTGTAAAGCTAAAGAGACAGAACTTGTTTAAATGAGTTTCTGGGAATTTAGCCTAATGGTAAAATTAAAAAAAAATGCAAGAATTTAGAACACAAGTAATATGACAGTGACCTATCCAAAAGCCCAAGTCATCGGTGTAGCGTGAGTAACACGCTAGTGATTCGCAGCTTCCTTGCGGCACACTGGCAAGCACCGGGCGGGCGCTTGATAGCGCTTCGTCGACCACTACCCTAAAAATCCTGTTGGCGAGAAAGTTAGAGACCACTATTAAAACGCGACGGGGCGCGTCTGAAGTGGCCAGCTTGTCAACAAGACCGTCGTGCCGCACACGGTCGAAGCCATTCTCCATGTCGAGGAATACTGCTACCGAATATTCCTTTTTATTCATAGCGGCTGAGAGATGGTGCTGTACCCTCGACAGCTGAAGCATGGTGCTATGCTCCACCTGAAACCCGAACTGTTTCGGCCGTGGCGCCATGTGTGGTTGGAGAAGTCGCAGCAGGAGTGCTTCGAACACCTTAGAGACTGTCGGCAGCAGCGTGATTGGCCGAAAGCTCTCCTGCTTCAGGGTGTTTTTCCCCGCCTTGGGCAGCATAATGAAGCGCCCTACCTTATTAGTCCCCAGCATTGGTTCCGAAAATTGGTACAAATTGTGGTATATGTGGTAGCTGAATGTACGGTGTACGTTAGACCACTATTTTACGTCACACACAGCCTGTATATGCTATGTATATTATGCTGTGCTTGCGATAAATACATAGGCCTATTGATATCGCTGCGTGTGAACCTCGCATAACTCTTTCTAATCTGTGCTAATAACTGTTGTTGACAGTAGCCGTTGAGATTGCTACAGAATTCTCTCAATTCTCTGTCTCTGTCTACGAGCTCTATCAAGGACTGACAGCATGACATTTCAGCATTATTATTATTGGATGAAATGAGAAATCGGTGAAATTAATGCTGGCCAGATTATAAAAGTGAATCTCTAATTGCCACGAAACCGATACTTGAAGATGTATTTCATAACAATCAATACTTCCATGGGTTCCACTCCAACTTTTGAATTTTTGTTATTTACATGATTCTACTTAGTATACCGTTTTTTGTTTTAATATTGTATATTATGTATGTACTTAATTATTTAAGTATGTACTTTTACTTTTCTCGCAGTTATTCTAGTATAAATGATATAAATATTTAAGTTTGTTTGTGTTCTATTAAATCATTTCGTGAAACTATACAATGAAGTGTTGTATACAAAACTGTGGTAACAATGGCAAACTGAAGAAAATAAGTCAGTCAAGTACTTCCATTTCTGAGAGGATCACTTTTCATTTGTAAGTAACTAATAGTAACTATACTACAACATAATAGTAATTTTGTTATACTAACACTATGGACTCATGTCTGAATTAAAGAATTTGAATTTGAATGATCCATTCTCTTATCAGACTGGAAGCTGACCCCAACATGTTAGCAATAAGGCCATTCAAATATACAGTGAAACTCTATAAAACATCTTTAAAGTTATATTCAAAGTTATTTTTCACTTTGTAGTGTTTTGTATTGGAAGTTGATTTTATTTTTTGTGAAAAAGTTTTATGCACTACCGTAAATGGCGAATTTTCACACCAATAATGTAACGCACGCCACACATTGTGCTTATAGGTGCATGCTTGCAACGGTACAGGGTTTGTGGCAGTATTTAAATTTAGGTTATACTCCCTCTCACTGAGAGGAGGCCTGTGTCCTAGCAGTAGGAACGTTATAGGCTGAAGCTTATGATATAACATTTAAAACTTCTTTTTGTTTAAAAAACATAAAATAATGTTGGAACAGAAGGTTCCCAGGTGTGGTCTAGTAAAAAAAAAAAAATTATGTTATCGGAAAGATCAAGTAACTCTTGGCATTTTTTTTAAGGGTATTTTTACACTGTTACACATATATGTATATATCTTTTGTTTGGTCTCTCCATGTTTGCTACATTGTTGTTTAAGATCATCACTTGATTTAATTTCAGGTTCCCAAAAGACCCAAAACAGCGTGTATCATGGCTTGAGTCCCTTGCCATACCGAATTGGGTACCAACAAACAGAACCGTTATATGTTCAGATCATTTTAAAGAAGATGACTTTTACTTTACTAAGCAAGGGACCAGGAGAATTAAGCAAGGAGTTATACCATTTATTGAAGTAAGTGAAATCTTCACTGATATTTTAAGCAAGAGCAAAAAGGAGTATGTAAGGAACGAAGGTGGCATTCTGTACTTTCTGCCTTCCCCCTTGAGAAGAAGGCGTGAGTTTATGTCTTTATTACAAGCTTTTATTTAGTTTCACCTGTCCCGGTGTCTGCCTGTAATCAAATCTTGCAAGTTAAAATCTTGCACGTTAAATTTGACCCACTTCCCTGTTTCCGATTGAGCTGAAATTTTACATGCTTATGTAAATCGGATGACAATGCAATATGACATGGAGCTGATCTGATGATGGACCCGGAAGTCGGCCATGTGAACTCGGTAATGAAGGGACACTACCCTATCGAGTTTGTGCTCGTTTGATTTGTCTTGACAAGGACTCTGTCCTATATGATATCCAGATTAATAAAAGCTTGTCTTAACGAAACCGCGAATTAGCGGGGTGAGCGCGGGGAGCCGGCCCCGCTAATATGCGGAGTAGCGCCGCTCGGTTTCTATGAATTAGTACGCGCCCGGCACTGCGCTTGGGAACACGTTTGTAGGCTGGCATTGCACGTGTTAAAAAAAAAAGAAAAAATTAAATTAAATAATACACTTGCCTTCAAATATCGCTCACTAAGCGGCACGACGCGGTATCTCACGGCAGGGCATTAACCTTTCGTAAGCCGTAATTACATAAACAATTAAAAAGCCATAATGTGTCTCCAACTTCTTGAGTGGATTCACGTTTGCGTAGAAAGGGTTAAAGGAGTACATTCACGATATTTTTTTTAAACTTAGAGCCATTAAGCGGTTGAATGCCGTAATTACAGAAAGAATTAAAAAGCGTGCGCGCTTACACACACATGCACAGCGTGTTTGTATACTTGGTAAACACAAGTAAAGCGCGTGTCGCTTGGTTTTGTTAAAAATACTGTAACTGATACAAGTAATGTGTTTTGTTTTAGGATGACTGTTACGGACCCGCTGCATTAAGGGTAAGAAATTTTATTAAAATATAATTTATGGAATTAGAAAACGGTAGGCGTTATAATATTATAATCAATTACAATTGTTGGTTTAGCTAATGGTCATAAGCGGTACTACTGAGTTCTGGTTCTGGGTTCGATTCCCAGGTCAGGAAAAGTGTTATAGGGTTTAGTCTGGATTTGTAAGCCATACTGGCTTACAGGGTGTAAGGGACAGCCCTCCGCAGACTGATGGGGTGAATTCAGTATATCATACTAAGATGCCCGGTACATGAAATTATTTCAGGAACGTTATGAGAATCCAATAAATCTGATTTGTTTTGCACAAATCGGAGCATCAGTTACTGGTTGGGAGGGGTAGGTAATAGGTATGCGGTGAGTTCGGTGAACTCTGTAGCTACGCAGAAAGTGAACAGCTGATTTCACGCGTCGTTCGTTAGAGTAGTTCAATATCCATTGCTGTTTTTTATTTTTATTGTAGCTGTTTTATTTACATAAATGGAGTACTGCGTACAGATAATGTAATTTTACATTGAAATAAAGGAATAGTAACTGAAAAACAAAATTAAAAAATTAAAATTTTCCTGAGAATTTTTCCAGTGGAATATGTTTCAACATAAGGAGCTGAATGCACCCTGTTAGTTTGTGGAGGGCTGTCCCTTACACCCTGTATGATTGCAAACAATTACAAAATAAAAGAAAAAAAAAAACAATTATTGAAAACAATTAGGCACCTGTCAGCTATGAAGTCATTAGGAGGGAACACCGGAACGGTGATTGATAACAATATCAATCTAACTATAACTTCTTAACTGTCATGCGCCTATTTGTTTTGGTCACGTAATAGACTATAATATTGCATACAAAACTTAATTGTTTTTCATCATTCTCTTGCCCTTATCCCAATTTCTTTGAGGTCGGCGCAACATGTCTTTTTCTTCCATACTTCTCTATTAGTCGTCATCTCGGTACTCACTCCCTTTCTAGCCATATCATCTTTCAAATAGTTCGTCCATCGTTTCTTTTGTCTTCCCCTACTCTTATAGCCTCCCACATTCGTACTAAAAACTTTCCGAACTAAAGTTATTTGCCTTTGTTTTCTAGATCTGCAAGCTATGCCTTTCATTGGACGGCAAAATGTATCGATTACAAGACTACGGTTTGGATAAAATGTACCAAGATATAATGGGTATTGCGGTAAGTTAATAGATACTCGTAACACAGAAGAACAGCATTTTTGTTGCATAAAATAACTACATAAACTCACGCTTTCATCCCATGGGGGCAGGCAGAAACCACAGAACGCCACCTGCTGAAGTCCCTAGACGGTCAAAATTGCTTGAAAAAATCACGTGCTTGTCAAGCAATTTCGACCGTCTAGGAACCCTATTAGGACTTTGCGACCGAATTCGGTCGTAAAGCGATCGCTATCTATGTCGAGACTGCAGCCTCTGGTCATACATGCAGGTTGCGATATTATGACTAATATTCTACCTTCATAAGGAAAAAAAGACGTATCTGACATTTTTTCGAAATATACATATTCGGAATCAGCAAAAAATTACTCCTGTACCAGTATTTTTATATTGGCGTTAACGAAAACCTAATAATTCTTACTATTTAAGACGCATCTGCCTTTGTATTTTGTATTTTAAACAGGACAATTTTTTTTTTAAACGCAGCTCGGAAAGAGTCCAAAAAAAAACGACCTCGCATGCTCGAATTAGTAAACAACAGCCATAAAACTCCATGCAACAAAAAAGTGTAATTTTGTTCCCTTGTGTACTTAATAATTTTATCATCACTGCTCTCAAGCGGTCTCAGGCGGTTTCGAGTCCAAATATGTATAATAAATTTAATTTTTAGGTTTCCGTACCTCAAAAGGAAAAAACGGAACCCTTATAGGATCACTCGTCTGTCTGTCTGTCTGTCTGTCCGTCTGTCACACAGCCAATTTGCTCCGAATCTAATGGACCGATTAAGTTGAAATTTGGTACACGTATGTATTTCTGTGACCCAAACACGGACGTGTAACGTAAATAAATTTTGAATATAGGGTCAACTTTGGGGGGCAAATAAGAAAATTAAAAAAAAAAGTTTTGCAAACTGTACCGTCTGACATATCAAATGAAAGGGCTTACTGTGAGGGTCTCAAATATATATATTTTTTTTATAATTTTAACATAAACCGTTTTAAAGTTATTCAAGAAAATCGATGAAAATTGACCATTCCCCGCTTATCTCCGAAAGTACTAAGCCTACAATTTTGAAAAAAAAAACAGAAAATAGTTCAATACCTATAGATTAGAGGAAAACCTATAAGAAGTCGATGGTCTTAAAACAACATGGTAAATCTCTCAATATTGTGCGTACAAACTTACATTTGTCCATAGTTAAACAAAAAGGATCCAACCCACATTAGGTGTAATGTGGGTAGGATCCTTTTCGTTTAACTATGGAGATTTGAAGTTGGAATGTATGGGAGAACATGTTTTTCAACTACAATGTTAAGTTTGTTTTTAGGATAAATTCATCCCAACTACGGAACCCTTCATTGTGCGTGGTCCGACACGCACTTGACCGGTTTTTTTAACGTTATTTCACTATTTTTATTTAATTTAATTTATTTATATTTATTTCTGTAATTGTCCGTGACATCACAGCGGGCCCTATCAGAATACCAGCGCTGCGACACTTACTTTTAAATGTTGCAGCAATATGCTGGGATAGGAGCCTTTTGACCTCGTATGGGACTGTTTTTATTATTTTTAATTCACCTTTTTTTTAAAAGTATGTTTAGTTTAATTTGTGACCTTCCTGTGCGAGTCTCAATAAATACTTTTTCTTTCTTTCTTTCTCAAAAGGTGAAGGAAAACATCGTGTGGAAAGCGGCATGTCATAGAACCAAAAGTTCGAAGACATGTGACACTACCAATCCGCACTGCGCCTGCGTGGTAGATTACAACCCACTCTCTTTCGAAAAGACGCGGGTGTCTCAGCTGTGGGAACATTGTAGGCTGATTGTAGTAATAGATAAAAAACATATTATGCATAAGACTGACCTGCCTTGTTAGTCCAGCGGTCGCAAGCGCTACTACTAACCACGAGGTCCTAGGGTTCGATTCCCGGATTGGGCAAAGTGTTATTGAGTTTTTTCCATCAGGGATTTATCTGTAGCATCCCGGAGTCAGGTTGATGGCAATAGGCTCGCCCCCTATTCTGTCGCCGTAAGGAAAAAGGACGTATCTACACAAATATTGAAATGGAGAAAAAAAATATTTTGTCCTGTTTAAACTATAAGATACAAAGGCTGATGCGTCTTTCCACCCTTTATTTTCCTTTTGACATAAGCACACTGTTGAATAAAACACTTTTGGACTATTAATATAAATTAATTATTTATTTTAGAGCAGATGTACGTCTTAGAGAAATGGTTGCAAGAAAAAGAAAAAAAGGAAATGCGTAGATTTCCATAGATAACAATAAAACAAATCATAGATATTTTAGTGTTGCTATGCTAATTACAATATAGCAATTAATATTTAAAGACCGACATTCTCTTATATGTTAATTATCTAGTTAGCGTACATATTTATGTTCTGTACTGAATACACACCCATGAAGTTCCTTATTTATTGACAGGCAACCATAAACGAAAAAATGCAATACTTCATGGACGCTAAAGTATAAATGGTTGGAAAGATTATAAGTTTAAATATCGATACCCATTACATCTGCGGAGTTTTGCTAGCTAATTAAATTTGTCCTCTTTTATCTAAACAATATTTTATTCCAGCCGAGAACGGACATAAGCAACCGACTACCTATGGGTATTTGTTGGGAGTGCACTGCACGGCTGCAGTCAGCCGCTTCGTTCAGATCTAAAGCGCTATTCAGCGATGCATTGCTGCAAGATCATTTGAAGAACAATGTTGATGTGAGTATACTAATTACTAACCCTTGGTATATATAATTGGTTCCCAACCTGTGGTCCGCAAGAGCTAAACTAGCGGGTGTAAACAGACGCTTATTATTATTATTATTTTATTCAATTCAGAGGGCCGGCGCAGACGTGGCGAAGTGCAGTGCAGCGTTGTGTTAATACCAAACAAATGTCGACCTTGCAAATAAAATTGAAAATAGATACACTTAATTTAGTCCGAGAGCGCATGAAAGCGGACAGAACAATGCGTTTGAGGTTATTTATTTTTACAAGCTTTTATTTAGTTTCACCTGACCTGGTGTCTGTCTGTGATCGAATCTTGCAAGTTAAATTTGACCCACTTCCCGGTTTCCGATTGAGCTGAAATTTTACATGCTTATATAAATCGGATGACAATGCAATATTATTATGACAAAGAGCTGATCTGATGATGGGACCGAAAGGTGGCCATGGGAACTCGGCAATAAAATGACGCAACCCTATCGAGTTTGGGCTCGTTTGATTCGTCTTGACATATATATGATATCCAGACTAATAAAAGTTTAATTAAAATAATAATAATAATAATACACTTGTTTACTTTATTTTAAGACACACTGTTGATATTTGCTTGGCAGTAAAATCCGTTCTGCGTGGTGTTTCGTCAGGTTTGCGACGGCCCAGAGAAAAACTTCATACAGCTTACATTACCACATACATACAATCACAAAAAGCTAGTGTGTTAGTAATAAACTGAACAAATTAAAACAGGATTTATGTTAGCAATTGTTAGTATACTTATACCTAACCGTTGCCTATGGCTGTCCTTAACTCCACTGGTTACCGAAGTGGACAGTCACTTGTACTCCCCGTCATTGTGATTTTTTTTTCGTACGTGACCATACCTGGGTACTTTCTTGTTAGGAAGATATTAAAGGTCAAAGTTCCAATTTTTTTGGCACTAAAACCAGTATCAAATGTTGTTATAATAACACTTATAACTTAACTTATAATCCACGAAAGGTTTAATTCAAAACTAACAGTAGATGCAAGCTCAAAACAGCAAACAATTGATGGAAACCGGATTTAATTTTCTATTAAAAAAAAAAGTTGTTACTCAATAATACTACTTTTGAGTTTAACGAATACCTATGTTAAAACTTTGATAAAAGTTATTTTTTACATATATGTATTGTGAAAAAAAAAAACATTTTTCTGGGGCTTACGTTCCCTAGTAACAAAGAAAATCAAACTAATCCCAGGTTAAAAAAAAAGATCGGAAACCACTAGCATAGATCTTACAATTCAGCAGCGCGCGTCATGTGACCCGTACGTCATTGTAATAAGGTACAAATTGCCACGCGTTCGTGAAATGCAATTCAATGAATAGGTGATTCACAGCTTATTTATAAAATATTTGTTACTTGCAGCTAAAAATAAGAGACATACTAAACAAACATCGCCAACACACTAATCGCGCGTCTTGTGATTTATGATTTTGTAATAAGGTATAAATGGTTGCTTGCAGTTAAAAATAAGCGACGTACTAAATATACATCGCCAACATAGTAATCTAAAATCATCATGGACCTTGCAAGAAGTATTCAAATTCAACAGCCACAATGTAGAAGAACATGCGCCGAACACGTTAATAAAAACAGAAGTTATAGGCATACCGCATAACGAGGAAATTGAGGTAGAAGTACAAAACTTAGTAACAGACAAAATTACTATAAAAGATGAGCAAAAAAACGAAATTATTGAAGAGACTTACTCTAACGCTGATGTGAAAACAGAAATCGATCTAATACCTTTAACAGAAATTGAAATTGAGGAAAAAGAAACCGATTGTGAAGACGATGATGAAGATGGTGATATAGTTTCAGAAAATATTTATGTGAATGATGCGAAGACAGGCTTTGGTAATGTTGTCTTGTTTAAAAGTGATGAGGAAATAGGCACAGTGAATCTCTCTAAAAATATAAGTAATAGTGATGATGATGATATTGACGATGAACAAATGGATCTCTCTAATAGTATAGACAGTGATGATGACCAAATAGCTGTAAATGATGATGTGACCAGTGTTTGTGATGATAGTGATCAAACGTATGTAAATGATGTAATGATTACAAACGTTGCTAATGAAGCAATTGTTTGTATAGAAAATAAAACAACTGAAGTTAAAAAGACAAAAGCAGCTGTTAAAAGAAAAGCGAAGAAAGAGGATGATGTAAAAGGAAGGTAAGAAAACATTAATTTTTATATAATAGTGTATGATATTGTGACGATATCTCCGAAAGGATCGTCACTTTACTTCGGGATCTAGACTACTCAAAATAATAGTGGTATAAGGCAGAATAACAGTTTGGCTATAATCAAAATAATCAATACAATCTTCGGTTAAAATCGCGCACTTCTTAAAACTACAACGCTTAATACCTTAGCTAAAGCCGAAGTGCCGCCTGGAAAAAACATAGGAACTATCTTTTTTATTTATTTATTTAAAAAAAAGAGGTTCTATACCGAAGTAATCGAATGTCAGCCAGTACAATATAAGGTTAAGGTCTATTGCATGAAAACTTTACAGTATTATGGTTAGAAACGTGACTACGGAGATGATGATGATGTGAAGTATGGAAAAAAGGGTGAAGTTGCGCCCAACCCCAAATATTTAGGTAATTTTTTGGCATTTCAGGATTATTTTCATAGCAAAAGTTGTTCATAATGATGAGTACAATGACCCATTTTTCATTTATTTCAATTACACCTCGTATATATTTCCAAGTGCGCTTACTGCGGTCTGTTCGTGGATGGTGACCATTCATTACATAATATCGAGACCCCTTCGTGCCTCGGAAAGCACGTTAAGCCGTTGGTGTAGGATATCATTCGCAGATCTTTGACAGTCATTACAGGTAGTCAGAAACCCAAAAGTCTTGAGAACTAGTTGTACTAAAGGGTATCGTGTTACCCAGTAACTGGGTTGTGGAGGTCAGATAGGCAGTCGCTCCATGTAAAATACTGGTATTCAGCTGGATTCCGTTAGACTGGAAGCCGACTCCAACATAGTTGGGAACAGGCAGGCTGTAGGGGGCGCGACGGTAAGTGGTACCTGGTGGCTTCGTTACGCTACTAAGTTAAACACTCATGAAAATAACTTTCAAGGGTTTATTGCTAAGAAAGAGAGCTAACAAGGTAACGTTTAGGCTAAGCTATCGCTAAAATGAGAAAATGATTGAGATTACTGTCCTGGCGAAAGCACCCGGTAGCTGTCCGTAATGCACTGAGCGCGCGGTGCATTTAGTGCGACCGTATTGTATCGAGGTCAGCAAACGTGGTCGATTGCAATTATTGCATCGAACACAAACATACACACATATTTCCAAGAACTACAATTATTGTTAATCAAAATGAATAAACGTCTAGAGAAATCATTCAAAAACTCAACTAAAACTAGTATCATCATCGCACACCTTATCGACTCGACACCAGTGCAACTCAAAGCATTGAAATGTGAGCTTTATTTCATTGAGAATACAGTAGTGTTTCGAAAATCAAGTGGCGAAGCATTGCCGACCCGTTCTAAATTCAAATAAATTTGAATTTCCGTAACGTAAACTATACTTATAGACCGTTCACAGTTATTTTACCTCTGATCTTGGATCACTGTCTAAATGACAGTAATATTTATTTTCATTACAATAAGGTTGCTGTTGGATTGCTGCCACTGACAAGTCCGTCAAAATCAAAGTGATTTTTAGTTTCGTTAGAATAAGGTTGATGATGGATTGTTGCTATCAGAAGAGGTAAAATAACTGAGTGGATTTTGACTTAGCGTTTTCCTGTCACTGTCGCAAAACTGTCAAACTCCAAGTGTTAGATAGAGTCGGGAATATGTCCAAACATGTAATTTTTTATGTTGTAGCGCAAACTGACCTTTACGTCTTGGGTATTGAAGTTATTTTTCCAAAAGCACATATTTTTATAGAAATAGTTGGTGTCAAGTCGTCTATGGAACACAACTTTTATTCCCCAATTTTCGTTCCCAGACAAAAGAAGAATAAACTGCCATATTTTGCAAAACCCTCTATACCGATTGACGAGAACATTTTCAACATAAAACCTTTGAACCACGATGAGTTGAGGCAAGAAGTACTTGTCAGACGGGAATGTGACAAATATAAGCAAGCGCCTTTCAAGTGTGATATCTGTTTTAGAGGCTTCCCTACCAAGGATAAGCAAGAACGACATCTGATCAAACATAGCGAGGTAAATCCATATTTTATATCTTCTTTAATCTTCTTTACAGGATGGATTTTTTACTTAACTGTTGTATTGTAGGTATAGGAAAACTGTTTTTGTTACGGGGGGGGGGGGGGGGGTTAGTAGTATTATAAATGCGAAACGATTGTGGCTAAGTTAATCAGATCAGAGGGTCTAGACAAAGTAACATTCGATTAGCGATGACGCTAGTAAAAAAGCTAAAAATGTATGGGGTTGACATAAGCTACTCGTATCGAAATATCACGTGATTATGTCAATGTCACTTTAAAGCTATAGCGATTGTAGAAATAGAATCGATCCGAAGCGAATGCCATTTCCCCCCTCTGATTAAGCTACGCTTGCCGCGGTCGGTGACCATCTTTACATACCGAGACCCCTCAGTGCCTCGTAAAGCATGTTAAGCCGTTGGTCCTGATTGTCATTCGTGGATCTTTGACAATCGTTACGGGTCCTCAGAAGCCCAAAACTCTGATAACAAGTCTTACCGAGGCGTATCGTATTACGCGGTAACTGGTTTGTGGCTGATCGGCAGTCGCTCCATTTAAAATTGTAAAATACTGGCGCTCAGCTGCGTCCAGTTAGACTGTAAACCGACCCCAAAAATTGTTGGGAAAAGGCTAGGCAGATTGATTTTATTGACCGGACTTACGATGACGATGATAAAAGGAGAGTAGGTGTCCGTCCAACAGACCAGCCCGGAGAGGAGAGTACATTTTTATCGCGTTTAAAAAAAGAGTTTCGGGTCATTGAAAAAAAAAAATATCTTGATCAGATGTGCTTACAGAATTTAATCTTTTTTCTAGGTGAAGGTCACGAAATATAAATAATATGAAAAAATATGATATGAAATATGAATGAAAAAAAAAAGTATTTGAAATACACACGTGCGTGATCTACTCTTGCGTTTAAAATGCATTTCTTGATCGATTTATGCGATAAACAGCATAGAGAAATTTTTGAGGGAAATCAAACATTGTGCGTCGTGCGCTCACTGCCAATACATTCTCCAGCTTTCTTTTATCCTTGTTAATAAAAAATCAGTTTATTTTTTCGAATCTCGGAATTTTGGAATTTAAGTTAGAATCCCGGGTTATATCCATATTAACATCAACGTTTGCGGTCATTGAACTAAAATATCTCTACCTATTCCGATCACTGAGACAGAGAGGCTCCTCCTCATTGTCGTCATGGAATTATTGTTGATCACTGAAAACTTTTGGTGTCAAAATTGCAAGTATGGTATATGAACATTACCTACCAGATGATTGTGAATTCAGTGCTTTGTAAACACATGGAATAAAGTAGGTTTCTATACAACAAGCAGGCTTAGCACGAGAACCGTAGAGAAGCGTTCAGAACCGTAGAGAAGAGGCTCATTGGCGACGTAAAACTGGTGGATGCCAAGCTTCATTGCTTGGCTCATCGCCGCAAGGTTGCCTGCTTGTCGGTCTTCTACAGATTGTACTTCGGAGAGTGTGCCCGAGAACTCCACGACCTCATTCCACCGGCCCCCTTCTACCACCGGACATCTAGACGCACTGCCAGTTACCATCCCTACCTGGTTGCTATTCCACCAATTCGCACTAAGCGCTTCCAAATGTCTTTTATAATGCGCACAGCAAAAGAGTGGAACTCACTACCTGCGTCTGTGTTTCCGAACGTATACAACCCTAATCTCTTCAAAGTGAGAGTGAACAGGCTTCTTCTGGGTAAGCTCACTCCATCGTCGACTTTGTCTCTGTCACCTCTGACCTAGACTAGAGTCAAGAGCAAACCCATCACAAATAATAAAAAAAAAAAGCGTTTTGTCGACGAAAAAGTAGACAGAAATAACGTTTTCGTGTAGACAGTATAAAGTTTTCTACTGTCTTTAGCATGGCATGGCGATTACAAAATCAAATGTGAAGAGAAGTGTCCTCAAGCATGATTTACAAATTTTTTTTCCGATTTTGACAGTTTGGGTTAGAAAACTTTCTTCCTACACATAGTCTACATAAACAAAGATTTTGTAGTTGTTTTTTAATTAAGTCGAGTAATTTTAGGCAGTGCTTTGTTGCTTTTATCATATAATAGGCTGAAATTAATATGTTGAGTGGAATAAATCTATGCAGTATGTCAATGGAAATTTGAATCCACAGACAACAATTAGACCATTTTTGTTTTTTTATTGTAGAAAGATTCGGTCAAAACACTTTGCTTCTTATTATATTTGTTTGAGAACGAAACGCAAAAATACGGTAAAATTGGGTAGTAATATCACTAAGTGACCTCGTGCTCGGGAAGAAGAGATTTCGAGAAGGGTAGACAAGCGATTTATATTCTACAGTAGATTAGAAATTGAAAACGTCATGCTAAGCTATGCTGGTCTTTTACTTTTAACCTAGAGCAGTTTCATTTACGATTATGATGTTAGAATCTTTAGTTGATTTTATTTAAAAATCTGTTCACTATAGGTATTGAAATTAGGGTTTTTACTAAAATGTGCCCATCATTCCAGATGGATTACGAAGAAAATGAATCTGACAAACTAACTCCATCATATCGACAAATAGTACGGTACGATACTGCATTGGTTGGCGAGAGATCACCTAGCGGAACTTTACGCGTACCAACCAATGCTCAAGTTACTTTAGAAAACACTTCATCGGGTAACCTGCAGTCTTTGCGACTTAGTGAACAGTTCGATATCACAGATCATGATGGCTTTTCTAATCCTGGATCATCTATCGAAGGACAAATAGACATGGGTATCCTGCCATTATCACTGGCCTTGGAAGTCGATTCAGGAAGTGATATTGATGATGATGAAGATAATTACACAGAAGAGATTATCCGGCAGATTTTAGAGGCTAGTAACGAAGATGAAATCGAAGATGAAATTCCTTCAGCCCAGTTAGAACACTTCGTATGGTCTGATAATTTTGAAAATTTCACCGCAGTAGAGGAGATTTATAGAGAAGAACCAGGATCCAATATAGCTTCGAAAGATCCTTTAGAAATCTTTCGCTCTATATGGGATCGTGGCATCATGGAAAAGATTGTTGTAGAAACGAATGAATACGCCTGGCAAGCGATCATGCGTCAAAGTGAATACTTCAGTGATGTACCCCCTCATTCCCGGATATGTGATTGGGTCGATGTAACAGTCGAAGAGATGTATAAGTTTTTTTCTATATTAATTTATATGGGGTTGTGTTACAGGGATAAAATAGACGAATATTGGTCTACGGGAGTTTTGGGAATGCCTGAATTCAGAAGAATTATGAGTAGGAATCGTTTTTTTATGATCTTGAATGTTTTACACTTCGTTAATAATTATGATAGCAATGGGACGCTTCGCGTAAATATATGTAAAACTGCTAAAATTGATCCGATCGTTACACATTGCAACCAGAAATTTCAGGAGATTTATACTCCAAGAAGACACTTGAGCCTGGATGAATCTCTTCTCTTGGGGAAGGCCAGATTAAACTGGATACAATGTATCAGATCTAAGGCTGCAAGATTTGGCATTAAAAATTATGATTTGTGTGAAGCTGAGACGGGCTACGTGCTAAAATCAAGCATATATTCTGGCAAAAATACATCAGCTTCGGAAGCCGTTCATGGTTTTACAGGGGCAACATCAAAAATCGTGCTTACGCTAATGGATGGATACTTAAATAAAGGCCACTGCCTCGTCATGGACAATTTTTATAACAGTGTAGCCTTAACAAGATTTTTGAAGAATCACCAAACCGATGTATTGGGCTCGCTTAATCGTAAGAGAGTCGATACTCCTTCCGACATCAGAAACCTGAACGACAAGAGCTTGCAGAAGGGTACTGTAGTGGCGCGTCATTCTGGAAACATTTCTGTTTTGTCATGGAAAGATGTTAAACTGGTGAATATAATTTCTACTTACCACAATGCCGACACAGTAGAGGGACAGCGAGCTGGTCAACGATGCCTAAAACCGCTAGCGGTCCACGCTTACAATAAGTTCATGGGTGGCGTAGACATGAAGGACCAAAAGCTGTCCATGTACTCATTGGAGCGAAAACGTGCTATGAAGTGGTACATAAAAGTATTCAGGAGGATACTCAATAACAGTATCATGAATTCTTTTATAATTCACTGTGAAAACAGCAAACACGAGCGGAAGTTAACCCACCGGCAATTCCTCTATGCCTTAGGAGAAAAACTGTCACAACAGCACCTAAAAATACAACGCATTAGACCCGCCCGTGCATTGTATCCAGGCGAAGCAAGATTTGATCATATTGAACATTTTCCTGACCGCTTAGAATGTGCCGATCGTGCTAATAATGCCAAAGTGCGGTACAAACGCGGCCGCTGTGTGCAATGTATTGCAATGAAGAAACGAAGTGAAACAAATGTGATTTGCAAAAAATGCATTGTATTCTTGTGTATTGGGCCATGTTGGGCTCAATATCATACTTGTATTGACTAATACAATAAATCGCCCCTTTAATCAAAAAACGAAATAACTCAAAATTTCTATTTTGTGGGAAAACGCATGAAAAGTTTGACATTGTTTAATTTATCACAAAAAATTAAAGAAATCTCTGTCATTTTCATCGTTATCGAGTCGGCTGTTGGACTAAACGATTCTCCGTGCGAAATTAATTCAGTTTATAGTAAAAACTCGAAATTTGTAATTTTTAAGCTATTTCGTTTTTTGATTAAAGTGGCGACATATTATACTTATAATATAATTACTGTATACAGAGACTGTTGGTAAACCATTATAAATAAATAAGTAATTTATGAAAATTAAGTGATAGATTTTCCGGGGTTAAAAAATAGCGCTTATCTCACTAGGGAATAATGTAGCTTTCTAAGTCGCTGTACCTATCTACGTAACAAGGCAGCAGCGTTACATGCTAGATGAATGCATTCAACTTATAGTCAATAATATTATATAAAAAAGTACTTAAATAGAAAAAAATCAAAAACTTGGCTACGTAAAAAGTGAACTTTAAAAAGATGGAGACAAGATGACCTATTTCTGTTTCCAATCCAAATGCAGTCGGAAGCAATATGCCTCCGACTGTATTTTTATTTTGCTATTTAGTTAGGATTATTTTTTTAAAGCAGTAAAATTCTGGGTTTGTCACTCGATTTTAAGAATTATATTATATTATTGAATTATATTATCATAATTAACTCTTGTTTGACAATACCCACTTATAATCGAATGGTAACGGCGTCTTACTCACTCACTCCAAAAGTTCGGGATTGTTTTTTTTTTAATCTTTTGTCACTCCTAATTTCATTTAAACATATAATTTGTACATATTTTTGTAATCACCTTTTAAAACCCTTCATTTTGATACCCCACTCGATAGGTTTGAGAGAATTTATTTTTTTGAAAACTTACATTCAACAAACCACTATTAGCGCCAAAAATCAACCATTTTGATTTTTTATAATTTTCATATACCCAGTGACACTCGCGCAATGAAGACGAATATCATTCATCAAAATCGGTTCAGCCGTTTAGTAGTTACGAGGGAACATAGGTCTGGACATACATATACAGTGTGAGTCAAAATACCCCTGTTATACCGAAAACAGTGTATTGTTTAATACACTATTAGTTATTCTGGAAGGTCGCCATGGTCATATCTCAACTTTAAATAATTTCGGTTTTCTCTTACAAAATACAAATAATATTTTAATTTTGCTATGTCGTAGCAACCCTAGATAGGCGGAGCCAAATAAATCAATGACCGCAGGCCGTAGGTATGTAGGTATTGTCGCGTCCTTTGACCTGGCGAGCTGTTGCCTCATCGCGCGAGTGAAATGATCAGTACGTTAATTATTAAGTCTGTACATACCATTTTCCTTTTCAAATCCTGCGCAGCTTTACACACGTAGGTACACGTAAGTACACTCATAGTTTTAGCACATGAACATATTATTCACAATAAGGACAACAAACACAAAAGGTACACAGAACTTAGACAGTTGTCTTGCTGCTGCAAGATTACCGTCAGTCGCACCTACACACATTATCATGTCATAATATTCATTGTTCGCATATTCGGTCATGATTTCTCGCAAAATTCACTGCAATCCAACGCGAAACTAGACGACAAGCATCCAGCTCGAAAGAATGAAGTGAACTAGCGAAATAAATGCCTAATTACTTAACTAGCCTACAATAATAAAAATGTACACAATTTTAGGGATCAATAAGATATTAAGTGAATTCCGATAATAAATAGGTACTATTTTTAAAATAAAATATTGTACCTAGTGATAGCAGTGCACCTACATTTTGCTTACGGTATTTCTGTCCCATGATGTGACAAATCTTAGTGGTTTACCTATTTTCTGTATTTTTTAAATGATAAAGAAATAAAATACATTGCCATAATTATGAAACAAATCTAATTCCAAAATAATCGAATACAGTATCCAAAAACCCCAAAAAGATTGCCCGGTCTTAGAATAGAATCGCGTTATTATTACACATGTACGGAATCTTTTAGTGATTTTCTTTCCGAGGTGGCGGCGAACTCAAAGGCCGCGCGCGGCGGCACGGCGGCACGCCAAAATATTTTTGTAAGCTGAAATGATTTTGAATCTTATTTTTATGATTAAATAACATTCAAAATCATTTCAGTTTAAAAAATCTTTCGGATTTGAAGCATTCTTCAACCGATGCCGATATCCAATAAGAAAGCCGGAAGCAATGGGCGTGCAGTATAGTATAGGAAATTGCAAGATATTGGTGGCATTTCTACCAATCGGAGGATTAAAACTGCAATTAATTCTTATAAAAATGTATTTCACCAAAGAGTAACGAAAACAGTTAGGTCGTTCGATATCTTACTTTTGAGGATAGATACCTGGGTGAATATTTGACCTTTTAACCGCCGTCATTACCTTCCGCCAAAAGTTGATGAAGGAGAATATCGTTAATGAAATATTTCATCAATTCCCAGAATCTGCTTAAGGACCAGAATCAGGAATTGCTGAAATATTTCATTAAATATATTCTCTTTCATCAACTTTTGGCGGAAGGTAATGACGGGCGGTTAAAAGGTCAAATATTCACCCACCTGTTAAACAAATGGAATTAATTTTCATAGGGAGCTAATATTTTTTTTATTAAACTTTTTACTAGGTATTTGTATTTTATAAAAACCTTGTAGTTGGGTTTAAACTGCAGTTTTATGCAGATGTATGTAGCTACGTCTACTTCTACTCTGCGTAGGTATTTCGCATATCATACTGGTATTCAAGACTTCATTCAATCTTGAAAAAAAAAGTCAACTTGCCTCTCTGATGCAAGAAAATTATAGGCTTTTTACTATTATGTGTTAAGTGTCTTATCTGACGCATTCATCCCTATATCAAAGAAGAGAGAATAGAGGTCAACCAAATTTAGGGTTGACTCCATCAAAAATATGAAGAAAACTTTGACATGTCGAAAGCATTCAAAAACTTTAATGAACATTGTTAGGGACTTCATCTAATGATTAATAATGCACAACAGAATATGGGGCCGCTGGATCAAAAGAGGTCTTCTGAGTCACCCTGTATACATATATGTATAAGGTGTAACTTAAATAAATCACAACCTCTTAAGGGGTCATTGTGCTCATCGTTATGAACAACTTTTACTATGAGACCAAACCTGAAATCGTGAAAAAAAAATCAGCTGTTCAGTACATTTATGTTCGCTTAATTCGTCAAAATGTACTGAACAGCTGATTTTTTTTTCACGATTTCAGGTTTGGTTCCATAGTAAAAGTTGTTCATAATGATGAGTACAATGCCCCCTTAAGAGGTTGTGCATTATTTAAGTTAAACCTTGTATACATACAGGTCAAACACATAGCCCTGCTTTTTTGGCTTCGCCGCAATCGGGTAAAAAGAGGCAAATAATAACGTATGTTTCTAACGCGTGCGTCGTGAGGACTCGAAAACGTCCTAATTGGGACGTTTTGTCTTTAGTCCGCGCGTCAAAGCTAAACGCTGTATAGTCACGTGTCACGACCACATTTTAAAAATCGGTTACTCTGAACGTGTATAATAACGTTCCTGTTACAAACATTTAAAGTGCAGCAAGAAAATTTTAACTTTAACGACGGCTTTCTGACAGTTGTCATTTTTTGACACTTCAGGTATAACCTTTCCGTCTTATCCATTTTATAAGTTATTTATATGGCTAGAATTTTTTGGGTATAAAATAACAAAAAATATGAAAGAGAATGAGGATGATGAACTATAGGACAATGTAAATAGTGTTTGTTCTGTGCATTTAATGCACACTAACTAAAATATTAATTTTAAATGGCTAAATGGAAAAAAGAGTAAAAGAACTAGTAGAGTAGGTATCAATATAATCATCATCGACTGGAATTATAAAAAAAATGTCACACATTGTTTTCCTAAAAAAGGTTTTTAACCTATGAAAGAAAAATAATTACCTTACTAATTATTGTAACTTCAATAATTTGATAATAAAAAAAATGATTACCATTTTAAAATTATCTGTCAATTTTTATGTTTTAGGGTGAATATTCGACCTTTTAACCGCCGTCATTACCTTCCGCCAAAAGTTGATGAAGGAGAATATCGTTAATGAAATATTTCATCAATTCCCAGAATCTGCTTAAGGACCAGAATCAGGAATTGCTGAAATATTTCATTAAATATATTCTCTTTCATCAACTTTTGGCGGAAGGTAATGACGGCGGTTTAAAAGGTCGAATATTCACCCTTTAGTTTGTCTAATTGAAAGCAAGATTTTTTAAATTTCGCTCAAATGCGTTCCGTTTTTAGGAGAACCGTTGTATTATTGGCAACACTTCTGAAATGTCAGAATTCCGTCGAATTAAAAATCAGAATTTAGCTACAATGAATAAAAACTCAAAAGTTTGATAGCTACATCATTTTCACGTTAATTTGTGCAGCCAAAACGCAATTTTCACTTGAGTTCCGTGACAAACTTGAATTCTTATTCATTGAATTTTATTATCATCAGATGACATTTTGCCTGTTTCAAATCAAGGATTTTATACATGTACATACGTACATTCCATAATTTAATTATAAATAAACTTGCTTCAAACAGAATGTCTGTGACAAAAATGTCATGTTGGTGCCGATTTTCTTGTTCAATAACTAAATTAAAATTAGAGAATCGCTATCTTTTACTAACTGGCAAAGCGAGAAAAAGACGGCTATAGCTATGAACTAAGTTAGAGATGTCAAACTAGTTTACACCTTGTGCTTCACCGCGTTTTTAGTCGACTTGTTTTTACGTGTCGTCTAAATTTGTATGGAGATAATAGTTCAACTAAATTTGACAGCTCTAATTTACATCCGTCTCTTTCTTGTTAGCGATAGCCTGAATTAAGTTTAGTTTGTGCACAAAAGAATCGGCACCAATAACCATTGACACTTCACCGTCGATAAAACACTACAGCTTTACTTCAAGAAATGTTTTTTTTTTTTAAACACCCAGTAAGCGCTGAACTGGAACGTAGATCTATGCTCTAGTTGGTCGACCGGAACGTAGATCTACGCTCTCGTGCTATTTTATAATACCTAGTGATTTTTAAACTAGATTTTTGACGATTATACTGAATAAATTTGAATATAGCTTATTTTAAAGAATATATACTACTTATACTGTAATTAAAAACATAATAAAAGCTTGTAACTTTTGAAAATGTTTTTTTTATTTGGTACGTATCTTACAAGAAACATACTATTCATGAACCTTGAAAGAAAAACTTGTGTATGAAATAATAGGGATGCTTTATAGATGTGTAAAATATTTACTAAAATGAAGTATAGACATCTATTTATCCGATATATTTACATAACTCATGTAGGTTCTGCCTAGCCTTTTGCCAACTATGTTGGGGTCGGCTTCCAGTCTAACCGGATGCAGCTGAATACCAGTATTTTACATGGAGCAACTGCCTATCTGACATCCACAACCCAGTTACTGGGTAGTACGATACCCCTTGGTAAGACTGGTTGTCAGACTTGCGGGCTTCTGACGACCCGTAATGACTGTCAAAGATCCTCGAATGACAGCCGGAACCAACGGCTTAACGTGCTTCCCGAGGCACGGAGGAGTCTCGGTATGAAAAGATGGTCAACCATCCACGGACCAACCCCGGCAAGCGTAGCTTAACCTGATGGATCGACCCGTGCGGCTGTTATTACTTAGCCACGAGCTCCTCAGGTAGGTGTGCACGTTTATTACGCGTGGTCCCTTTCAGGACCACAGGGAATTTTGTTACCTGTGGTCCCTCCGAGAAATACAACGCTGCCGAATTAAAATGGTAGTCTCGAAAATATGATTCGCGGCTATAACAAATTTGTATATAAGTTGATTTCGGAAATCAGATCGAAACACAGCAAAGCTGATTTAGAGAGATGTATTGATGATTCTTATGTTTACAATTATGTAAATACATATTTATTATTGTCGCGAATCACATTTTCGTGACTACCATTTTAATTCGGCAGCATTGTATTTCTCGGGAGGGACCACAGGTAACAAAATTCCCCATGGTCCCTTCCAGGGTAGTCCCTGCCTCTGCCCTGGTCTGGTAATTAACGGGTATGCATTTTATAAACAAAATTATGTAATGAATAACACTAGATACACAGCCAGGCGAGCTTTTTCGACGGCATACGAAATGTTAACGGCTAATTTTGATGAAGACGATGACGTGTCATGATTTACCCGTGTGCCAAATTTCACCATACTACCGGGATAATAGTCATACGTCCTAACCCGTGGGCGAAAAAGCTTTTACTTAAGAGGCCTATCACAAAATTGCGTTCTGACAGGTTAGGTATATTGATGCACGGCGACGCATCGTATTATGTAGCAATTTGGCTGTCTAATTACGTTTATTTGGAATCATATATATTTATTATACAGGATGAATTTTTCAAGTGTGCGTGGATGGCCAAATTCGAAACTATGAGGAATAGCGAAAAGTACTCAAAGGAGCCTCTGGCTTGATTTTGATGAAAACTAATACAGCATCATTGGATTTTTGAAAAATCAATATTTCTAGCCAGGAATCGAACCCGCTGATTTTGAAGAAAAAAAAAAACACTGTATTATTACACCATTCGATAGTGTCGCTAATAAGGATCGAATTCTAGGAAGTAATGACATACGGCAAACTAAAGGAAAGAGCAAATTTTTAACAAAATACTTTTTTTTATTTTTCTTATGTTACCTACCTATTAAACCTTGATAAGTATTGATTTTTCAAAAATCCAATGATGCAGTTTTAGTTTTCATCAAAATCGAACCCGAGACTCCTTTGAGTACTTTTCGCTATTCCTTATATAGTTTCGGATTTGGCATTCCATGTCTACTTGACAAATTCACCCTGTATATTTTTTTTTTTGTTTAAAATATGAAGTTTTAATTTCTTATGAACTAACGTTTATTCTGGTATAATTTTTACGTAATAAGTAATATTAATGTAGCAAGGAGAAAACAGTTAATTCTGAGCATTATTAGTAGTTTTATATATATTATCACATTTCAAAATTCTGAGGCCGCTATATATATTTTTCATTTCATTTGCTTATGTAAGTAGGAGTTTAATTCGCAAGCTCGAAAAATGCAGTCGTGCATTTTATGAATTGCTTCGGAATTTTGGCTTTATAGACTAGCGACCCGCTCCGACTTCGTTCGGTTTTACGTCTTGACAAAACATGGAGATTTCTTTAATATAAGTATGGAGGTTTAATATGTATTTATGTGTTATACACATAAACCTCCCGGTATAACTTCTCCAAATGATAGTGAAAGCCGCATGAAAATCTTTTGCGTAGTTTAGAAAAACAACACGGTCACATAGACGGACACAAAAAGCGACTTTAATTTACAATAATACTACGCCCCGCGGTTTCACCCGCGTAATGCCCGGTTTCCACCAGAGGAGAGGAGACGAGAGGGTTTGAATAAACCAATTCGATTTCGTTATTTCCACATCTCTTCTCCGCTTAGCTTCGGTGGAAATGGATCAAGCGGAGAGGAGAGGAGATGTCTCATTTTTCTATAGAATTTTGTGCGGCGAGCGAGCAAGCGGTGCGGCAGAGCGGAGAAGTGTCTAGTCGGGCGGCCGGGCCGCCACCCGCACCCCGCTGACTTCTCTCCGCGCCTCGCACACCCGAAAGCGTCATTCGATTGACACACCTCACATCTCCTCTCCGCTTTGGTGGAAATAACCTGCCAGCTTTGCAGCACATCTCCTCTTGTCTCCTCTCCTCTCTGCTTTGGTGGAAACCGGGCCTAAGTGTCGAATCCGTAGGAATATGGGGATAAAAGTATCCTATGTGTTAATCCAGGTTATAAACTATATGTGTGCCGTTTTTCATCAAAATCCGTTCAGTAGTTTTTGCGTGAAAGAGTATCAAACATCCATCGATTCTCACAAACTTTCGCATTTATAATATTAGTAGGAAATAGGATGTATAGATAAGAAAAAAATGCGAAAATTCGAGGCCGCTATAAATTAAACTATATTTCATGGTCAATAAGACTCACATTCATGACAGCAAAACCGCGCAAAACCGACGGTTTTGCCGTTATGAATGTGAGTGATTTTGCATTTGGCTGTGTTATAAACCAGTATTTTCAAAACTTTGGTTTGTGCATCACTCAATAAGTCTAAAGTTGTCGAAGTCTTTCAGTTTCTCAGAATAAGAACGCCAAAGTTGGCGCAAAACGCAAAAATGACGGGCCAAATGGTAATATGCCTCTTAACTTCGATGTGACGTATTTAGGGACTTGTTCTGTAACCGTATTTTTTTTTTTTTGTTTCAGCAAAGCGGTTCGATAAAGTGTAACATATGTAACGTCCGTATGAAGAAGCCTAGGCATCTGCGCGCGCATATGAAACAACAACACACAACGGAATTTATTTGCAAACTGTGTCCATTGGTCACAAGGAATAGGTAAGGTATTCATGTGTATTCTTGATGTTCTGCCTCCTTGTGTCGCAAGCACTACTGCTGAACATGAGGTCCTGGGTTCGATTCCAAGGTCGGGCAAAGTCAATCAATCTGCCTAGCCTTTTCCCAACTATGTTGGGATCGGCTTCCAGTCTAACCGGATGCAGCTGAATACCAGTATTTTACATGTAGCGACTGCCTACCTGACCTCCACAACCCAATTACTGGGTAATACGATACGCCTTGGTGAGACTGGTTGTCAGACTTTCGGGCTTCTGACGACCCGTAACGACTGTCAAAGATCTACGAATAACAGCCGGGACCAACGGCTAAACGTTCTTTCCGAGGCACGGAGGAGTGTCGGTATGAAAAGATGGTCAACCATCCACAGACCAATCCCGGCAAGCGTAGCTTAACCTGAAGGATCGACCCGTGCGGCTGTTATTACTTAGCCACGAGCTCCTCCTTATGGTAAAGAGTAAAACCGTAGCAAATAAAATACAATTATGTTATACTGTATAATAAGATATTGCTACCGCTTGTACATGGCATGTTTACAAAAAAAAAAAAACGTGTGTGGTAGGGGGAACCCCGTCTGAAACGAAGTTCCTAACGCGATACTCGCACGCATACACACTCACTTGTATATAATAGAAAGAGACAGAGAGAGAGAGAAAGTCACATAGAGAGGGCTTATCCTTACTTGACGATTTCTACCCGTATTTATTATTAAAAGCCTGTGATGTCCCACTACAAGGCAAGGCCTCCCTACTCTCTTTCCACTTCTCTCTGTTTAAAGCTGCTAAGGACCAGTTCTTGTTGAAGGAGTCCAGTTCAATCCGCTATCTCTGTCTGGGTCTGCCGCGATGTCGTTTCCCATTAAGAGGGACCCATTGGGTCGTAATTTTGGCCCATTGGTCATCTGACATGCGGCAGACGTGTCCAGCCCAATTCCACTTTAGCATGGCAGCTTTCCAAGTGACATCAGTTATCTTTGTGGTGGAACGAGTGGTCGTATTCGTAACCCGGTCTGTTAGTATGATACCCAGAATACTCCGTTCCATAGCCCTCTAGCAAACCTCGAGCGTGGACCTCTGCTGAATTGTTAAAGACCATGTTTGAGTTGACTTGTTGGACTACTGAGAAAAAATGGCGAAACAAGTTCAGGGGTCACGGCCTAAGTACTTCACGTTTTGTTTCCCCGAAGGGTTAGGCAGAGGTGTACACCATTTTGCCAATTATGTTGAAGTCCCATGTAATAGGTGGCGAGCCTATTGCCATCAACCGGGCACAAATCCAGAATCCGGGCTACTGAGAAATAATAATAATAATTGGCGCTGTATCTCTACGTTGACGTCGTGGTGGGGCTTGCGCACTCCGAACTTGTAAGTCTGTGCCGGTAGAGTTTACTTTGCCGGAACGGGTCTAGGAAGAGGAGCCAGACCAAGAGAGATACAGAAACCCGCAAGGCAGCATGTGGTGAGGTGTTGGGCAGTAGCGACCCCACGGACCCAATCTCCCGGGAGAAATCTTGTCCTCATCTCTGGCTTGCCTTTATTGGCCGGCTGGAGTGAACACTGACGAGGAACAGAGCTCCCACCTCTTTCTTGCCTTTATTGGCCGGCTTGAGTGGAGATTCGCAAGAGCAAACGTGCTCGGAGGAAGGAAGTATTCCAGTAAGGTGCTGGTAGGGATCTTGACCGTACTTCCGGGATTGTCCTGATAGCCGTGGGATACCTCTCCACTCCTCAAGCACCTCAGGAAGTGTTGCCCCTTGTCGCTACGTCACTATGTGCTAGCGGCCGTTTCCGGGGGCCCATTATTGAGTGTGCAAGTCACCCCTGCCATTTTATCCGTGTATAATATATAACATTGGTCAGGCAGGGGACATAGTTCTTCCATAGTTCAAGTTACCCAATCCACTTTAGCCATCCAGACCCATAGCCAAATATGTTTTGTTTCCACGTACAACAATAGTCCTTTACCAACCGGGGGTTGTCCTTGGGTGCACTTGCATAGTGCATACAGGGATAATCGTCGGTTGGTGCCTCCTCATCATTTAAAATTATCTAAGGGTCCTCTGCGAGTTGGCTTCGGCTCCTCGTACGCCTTCCATAGGTCCGGGACTCTAGGGTCCCGAGAAATGTCAAAACATAATAATAATAACCTGGGACATTTCAAACACGGTCATCTGATCCCAAACTAAGCAGAGCTTGTACTATGGAAACCAGATAACTGATATACTATATATACTACTTTTTTTTTTGTATATACATACTTTAGATAATTACACCCAGACTCAGAACAAACACACATGTCATGTTCATGTACACGAATGTTTGTCCTGGATGGGAATCGAACCCGTGATCTGCGGCATGATAGGTGGTATCTTAACCAACCACGCCAACTGACCTGTCGATTATTTATATTATTATTATTTTCAGAAACGTCGCATTGGGACACATGAAGTATCACGCCGGTAGCAAGTACGAGTGTCCGCAGTGTTTCGTTGAGTTTGAGTGAGTATCCATTTCGTAACTTAGTTGGATCCATGGCGTCCGTTTTACACGTACAATCACGAGCATAGATACCTTACACTTACGCAATATTCAAAAACAATTTTCTTTCAATTTTGAGAAAAGACTTGAAAGAAGATTTTATAAGAACACTAGCTGTTGCCCGCGGCTTTGCCCGCGTGTATGTCGGAAATTATCCCACGGGAACCTTCTACCGGGATGAAAGTATCCCGCGGGAACCTTCTACCGGGATGAAAGTATCCCGCGGGAACCTTCTACCGGGATGAAATTATCCCGCGGGAACCTTCTACCGGGATGAAAAGAATCCTATGTCTTAATATACTAGCTGTTGCCCGCGTGTATGTCGGAAATTATCCCACGGGAACCTTCTACCGGGATGAAAGTATCCCGCGGGAACCTTCTACCGGGATGAAAGTACCCCGCGGGAACCTTCTACCGGGATGAAATTATCCCGCGGGAACCTTCTACCGGGATGAAAAGAATCCTATGTCTTAATATACTAGCTGTTGCCCGCGTGTATGTCGGAAATTATCCCTCGGGAACCTTCTACCGGGATGAAAGTATCCCGCGGGAACCTTCTACCGGGATGAAAGTATCCCGCGGGAACCTTCTACCGGGATGAAATTATCCCGCGGGAACCTTCTACCGGGATGAAAAGAATCCTATGTCTTAATATACTAGCTGTTGCCCGCGGCTATGTTGGAAATTATCCCGCGGGAACCTTGTACCGGGATGAAAAGTATCCTATGTCTTAATATACTAGCTGTTGCCCGCGTGTATGTCGGAAATTATCCCACGGGAACCTTGTACCGGGATGAAAAGTATCCTATGTCTTAATATACTAGCTGTTGCCCGCGTGTATGTCGGAAATTATCCCACGGGAACCTTGTACCGGGATGAAAGTATCCCGCGGGAACCTTCTACCGGGATGAAATTATCCCGCGGGAACCTTGTACCGGGATGAAAAGTATCCTATGTCTTAATATACTAGCTGTTGCCCGCGTGTATGTCGGAAATTATCCGACGGGAACCTTCTACCGGGATGGAAAGTATCCTATGTCTTAATATACTAGCTGTTGCCCGCGTGTATGTCGGAAATTATCCCACGGGAACCTTCTACCGGGATGGAAAGTATCCTATGTCTTAATATACTAGCTGTTGCCCGCGTGTATGTCGGAAATTATCCCACGGGAACCTTCTACCGGGATGGAAAGTATCCTATGTCTTAATATACTAGCTGTTGCCCGCGTGTATGTCGGAAATTATCCCACGGGAACCTTCTACCGGGATGAAAGTATCCCGCGGGAACCTTCTACCGGGATGAAAGTATCCCGCGGGAACCTTCTACCGGGATGAAATTATCCCGCGGGAACCTTCTACCGGGATGAAAAGAATCCTATGTCTTAATATACTAGCTGTTGCCCGCGTGTATGTCGGAAATTATCCCACGGGAACCTTCTACCGGGATGAAAGTATCCCGCGGGAACCTTCTACCGGGATGAAAGTACCCCGCGGGAACCTTCTACCGGGATGAAATTATCCCGCGGGAACCTTCTACCGGGATGAAAAGAATCCTATGTCTTAATATACTAGCTGTTGCCCGCGTGTATGTCGGAAATTATCCCTCGGGAACCTTCTACCGGGATGAAAGTATCCCGCGGGAACCTTCTACCGGGATGAAAGTATCCCGCGGGAACCTTCTACCGGGATGAAATTATCCCGCGGGAACCTTCTACCGGGATGAAAAGAATCCTATGTCTTAATATACTAGCTGTTGCCCGCGGCTATGTTGGAAATTATCACGCGGGAACCTTGTACCGGGATGAAAAGTATCCTATGTCTTAATATACTAGCTGTTGCCCGCGTGTATGTCGGAAATTATCCCACGGGAACCTTGTACCGGGATGAAAAGTATCCTATGTCTTAATATACTAGCTGTTGCCCGCGTGTATGTCGGAAATTATCCCACGGGAACCTTGTACCGGGATGAAAAGTATCCTATGTCTTAATATACTAGCTGTTGCCCGCGTGTATGTCGGAAATTATCCCACGGGAACCTTGTACCGGGATGAAAAGTATCCTATGTCTTAATATACTAGCTGTTGCCCGCGTGTATGTCGGAAATTATCCGACGGGAACCTTCTACCGGGATGGAAAGTATCCTATGTCTTAATATACTAGCTGTTGCCCGCGTGTATGTCGGAAATTATCCCACGGGAACCTTCTACCGGGATGGAAAGTATCCTATGTCTTAATATACTAGCTGTTGCCCGCGTGTATGTCGGAAATTATCCCACGGGAACCTTCTACCGGGATGGAAAGTATCCTATGTCTTAATATACTAGCTGTTGCCCGCGTGTATGTCGGAAATTATCCCACGGGAACCTTCTACCGGGATGAAATTATCCCGCGGGAACCTTCTACCGGGATGAAAAGTATCCTATGTCTTAATATACTAGCTGTTGCCCGCGGCTATGTTGGAAATTATCCCGCGGGAACCTTCTACCGGGATGAAAAGTATCCTATGTCTTAATATACTAGCTGTTGCCCGCGTGTATGTCGGAAATTATCCCGCGGGAACCTTCTACCGGGATGAAAAGTATCCTATGTCTTAATATAGTAGCTGTTGCCCGCGTGTATGTCGGAAATTATCCCACGGGAACCTTGTACTGGGATGAAAGTATCCCGCGGGAACCTTCTACCGGGATGAAAAGTATCCTATGTCTTAATATACTAGCTGTTGCCCGCGTGTATGTCGGAAATTATCCCACGGGAACCTTCTACCGGGATGAAAAGTATCCTATGTCTTAATATACTAGCTGTTGCCCGCGTGTATGTCGGAAATTATCCCACGGGAACCTTGTACCGGGATGAAAGTATCTCGCGGGAACCTTCTACCGGGATGAAAGTATCCCGCGGGAACCTTCTACCGGGATGAAAGTATCCCGCGGGAACCTTCTACCGGGATGAAATTATCCCGCGGGAACCTTCTACCGGGATGAAAGTATCCCGCGGGAACCTTCTACCGGGATGAAAGTATCCTATGTCTTAATATACTAGCTGTTGCCCGCGGCTACGCCCGCGTGTATGTCGGAAATTATCCCGCGGGAACCTTCTACCGGGATGAAAGTATCCCGCGGGAACCTTCTACCGGGATGAAATTATCCCGCGGGAACCTTCTACCGGGATGAAAGTATCCCGCGGGAACCTTCTACCGGGATGAAAAGTATCCTATGTCTTAATATACTAGCTGTTGCCCGCGTGTATGTCGGAAATTATCCCACGGGAACCTTGTACCGGGATGAAAGTATCCCGCGGGAACCTTCTACCGGGATGAAAGTATCCCGCGGGAACCTTCTACCGGGATGAAAGTATCCCGCGGGAACCTTCTACCGGGATGAAAAGTATCCTATGTCTTAATATACTAGCTGTTGCCCGCGGCTACGCCCGGGTGTATGTCGGAAATTATCCCGCGGGAACCTTCTACCGGGATGAAAGTATCCCGCGGGAACTTTCTACCGGGATGAAATTATCCCGCGGGAACCTTCTACCGGGATGAAAGTATCCCGCGGGAACTTTCTACCGGGATGAAATTATCCCGCGGGAACCTTCTACCGGGATGAAAGTATCCCGCGGGAACCTTCTACCGGGATGAAAGTATCCCGCGGGAACCTTCTGCCGGGATGAAATTATCCCGCGGGAACCTTCTACCGGGATGAAAGTATCCCGCGGGAACCTTCTACCGGGATGAAAGTATCCCGCGGGAACCTTCTGCCGGGATGAAAGTATCCTATGTCTTAATATACTAGCTGTTGCCAGCGTGTATGTCGGAAATTATCCCACGGGAACCTTCTACCGGGATGAAAGTATCCCGCGGGAACCTTCTACCGGGATGAAATTATCCCGCATGAACCTTCTACCGGGATGAAAGTATCCCGCGGGAACCTTCTACCGGGATGAAAGTATCCCGCGGGAACCTTCTGCCGGGTTGAAAGTATCCCGCGGGAACCTTCTATCGGGATGAAAGTATCCTATGTCTTAATATACTAGATGTTGCCCGCGGCTACGCCAGCGTGTATGTCGGAAATTATCCCGCATGAACCTTCTACCGGGATGAAAGTATCCCGCGGGAACCTTCTACCGGGATGAAAGTATCCCGCGGGAACCTTCTGCCGGGTTGAAAGTATCCCGCGGGAACCTTCTATCGGGATGAAAGTATCCTATGTCTTAATATACTAGATGTTGCCCGCGGCTACGCCAGCGTGTATGTCGGAAATTATCCCGCGGGAACCTTCTACCGGGATGAAAGTATCCCGCGGGAACCTTCTGCCGGGATGGAAGTATCCCGCGGGAACCTTCTGCCGGGATGAAAGTATCCCGCGGGAACCTTCTACCGGGATGAAAGTATCCTATGTCTTAATATACTAGCTGTTGCCCGCGGCTACGCCCGCGTGTATGTCGAAAAGTATCCCGCGGGAACCTTCTACCGGGATGAAAGTATCCCGCGGGAACCTTCTACCGGGATGAAATTATCCCGCGGGAACCTTCTACCGGGATGAAAGTATCCCCCGGGAACCTTCTACCGGGATGAAAGTATCCTATGTCTTAATATACTAGCTGTTGCCCGCGGCTACGCCCGCGTGTATGTCGGAAATTATCCCGCGGGAACCTTCTACTGGGATGAAAGTATCCCGCGGGAACCTTCTACCGGGATGAAATTATCCCGCGGGAACCTTCTGCCGGGATGAAATTATCCCGCGGGAACCTTCTACCGGGATGAAAGTATCCCGCGGGAACCTTCTGCCGGGATGAAAGTATCCTATGTCTTAATATACTAGCTGTTGCCAGCGTGTATGTCGGAAATTATCCCACGGGAACCTTCTACCGGGATGAAAGTATCCCGCGGGAACCTTCTACCGGGATGAAATTATCCCGCGGGAACCTTCTACCGGGATGAAAGTATCCCGCGGGAACCTTCTACCGGGATGAAAGTATCCCGCGGGAACCTTCTGCCGGGATGAAAGTATCCCGCGGGAACCTTCTACCGGGATGAAATTATCCCGCATGAACCTTCTACCGGGATGAAAGTATCCCGCGGGAACCTTCTACCGGGATGAAAGTATCCCGCGGGAACCTTCTGCCGGGATGAAAGTATCCCGCGGGAACCTTCTACCGGGATGAAAGTATCCCGCGGGAACCTTCTACCGGGATGAAATTATCCCGCATGAACCTTCTACCGGGATGAAAGTATCCCGCGGGAACCTTCTACCGGGATGAAAGTATCCCGCGGGAACCTTCTACCGGGATGAAAGTATCCCGCGGGAACCTTCTGCCGGGATGAAAGTATCCTATGTCTTAATATACTAGCTGTTGCCAGCGTGTATGTCGGAAATTATCCCACGGGAACCTTCTACCGGGATGAAAGTATCCCGCGGGAACCTTCTACCGGGATGAAATTATCCCGCGGGAACCTTCTACCGGGATGAAATTATCCCGCGGGAACCTTCTACCGGGATGAAATTATCCCGCGGGAACCTTCTACCGGGATGAAATTATCCCGCGGGAACCTTCTACCGGGATGAAAGTATCCCGCGGGAACCTTCTACCGGGATTAAAGTATCCCGCGGGAACCTTCTGCCGGGATGAAAGTATCCCGCGGGAACCTTCTACCGGGATGAAATTATCCCGCGGGAACCTTCTACCGGGATGAAAGTATCCCCCGGGAACCTTCTACCGGGATGAAAGTATCCCGCGGGAACCTTCTACCGGGATGAAAGTATCCCCCTGGAAGCTTCTACCGGGATGAAAAGTATCCTATGTCTTAATATACTAGCTGTTGCCCGCGGCTATGTTGGAAATTATCCCGCGGGAACCTTCTACCGGGATGAAAGTATCCCCCTGGAAGCTTCTACCGGGATGAAAAGTATCCTATGTCTTAATATACTAGCTGTTGCCCGCGGCTATGTTGGAAATTATCCCGCGGGAACCTTCTACCGGGATGAAAGTATCCCGCGGGAACCTTCTACCGGGATTAAAGTATCCCGCGGGAACCTTCTGCCGGGATGAAAGTATCCCGCGGGAACCTTCTACCGGGATGAAAGTATCCCGCGGGAACCTTCTACCGGGATGAAATTATCCCGCGGGAACCTTCTACCGGGATAAAAGTATCCCCCGGGAACCTTCTACCGGGATGAAAGTATCCCGCGGGAACCTTCTACCGGGATGAAAGTATCCCCCTGGAAGCTTCTACCGGGATGAAAAGTATCCTATGTCTTAATATACTAGCTGTTGCCCGCGGCTATGTTGGAAATTATCCCACGGGAACCTTGTACCGGGATGAAAGTATCCCGCGGGAACCTTCTACCGGGATGAAAGTATCCCGCGGGAACCTTCTACCGGGATGAAAGTATCCCGCGGGAACCTTCTGCCGGGATGAAAGTATCCCGCGGGAACCTTCTACCGGGATGAAAGTATCCCGCGGGAACCTTCTACCGGGATGAAAGTATCCTATGTCTTAATATACTAGCTGTTGCCCGCGGCTACGCCCGCGTGTATGTCGAAAAGTATCCCGCGGGAACCTTCTACCGGGATGAAAGTATCCCGCGGGAACCTTCTACCGGGATGAAATTATCCCGCGGGAACCTTCTACCGGGATGAAAGTATCCCCCGGGAACCTTCTACCGGGATGAAAGTATCCTATGTCTTAATATACTAGCTGTTGCCCGCGGCTACGCCCGCGTGTATGTCGGAAATTATCCCGCGGGAACCTTCTACTGGGATGAAAGTATCCCGCGGGAACCTTCTACCGGGATGAAATTATCCCGCGGGAACCTTCTGCCGGGATGAAAGTATCCCGCGGGAACCTTCTACCGGGATGGAAAGTATCCCGCGGGAACCTTCTACCGGGATGAAAGTATCCTATGTCTTAATATACTAGCTGTTGCCCGCGGCTACGCCCGCGTGTATGTCGAAAAGTATCCCGCGGGAACCTTCTACCGGGATGAAAGTATCCCGCGGGAACCTTCTACCGGGATGAAATTATCCCGCGGGAACCTTCTACCGGGATGAAAGTATCCCCCGGGAACCTTCTACCGGGATGAAAGTATCCTATGTCTTAATATACTAGCTGTTGCCCGCGGCTACGCCCGCGTGTATGTCGGAAATTATCCCGCGGGAACCTTCTACTGGGATGAAAGTATCCCGCGGGAACCTTCTACCGGGATGAAATTATCCCGCGGGAACCTTCTGCCGGGATGAAATTATCCCGCGGGAACCTTCTACCGGGATGAAAGTATCCCGCGGGAACCTTCTGCCGGGATGAAAGTATCCTATGTCTTAATATACTAGCTGTTGCCAGCGTGTATGTCGGAAATTATCCCACGGGAACCTTCTACCGGGATGAAAGTATCCCGCGGGAACCTTCTACCGGGATGAAATTATCCCGCGGGAACCTTCTACCGGGATGAAAGTATCCCGCGGGAACCTTCTACCGGGATGAAAGTATCCCGCGGGAACCTGCCGGGATAAAATTATCCCGCGGGAACCTTATACCGGGATGAAAGTATCCCGCGGGAACCTTCTACCGGGATGAAAGTATCCCGCGGGAACCTTCTGCCGGGATGAAAGTATCCTATGTCTTAATATACTAGCTGTTGCCAGCGTGTATGTCGGAAATTATCCCACGGGAACCTTCTACCGGGATGAAAGTATCCCGCGGGAACCTTCTACCGGGATGAAATTATCCCGCATGAACCTTCTACCGGGATGAAAGTATCCCGCGGGAACCTTCTACCGGGATGAAAGTATCCCGCGGGAACCTTCTGCCGGGATGAAAGTATCCCGCGGGAACCTTCTATCGGGATGAAAGTATCCTGTCTTAATATACTAGCTGTTGCCCGCGGCTACGCCAGCGTGTATGTCGGAAATTATCCCCCGGGAACCTTCTACCGGGATGAAAGTATCCCGCGGGAACCTTCTACCGGGATGAAATTATCCCGCGGGAACCTTCTACCGGGATGAAATTATCCCGCGGGAACCTTCTACCGGGATGAAATTATCCCGCGGGAACCTTCTACCGGGATGAAAGTATCCCGCGGGAACCTTCTACCGGGATTAAAGTATCCCGCGGGAACCTTCTGCCGGGATGAAAGTATCCCGCGGGAACCTTCTACCGGGATGAAAGTATCCCCCGGGAACCTTCTACCGGGATGAAAGTATCCCGCGGGAACCTTCTACCGGGATGAAAGTATCCCCCTGGAAGCTTCTACCGGGATGAAAAGTATCCTATGTCTTAATATACTAGCTGTTGCCCGCGGCTATGTTGGAAATTATCCCGCGGGAACCTTCTACCGGGATGAAAGTATCCCCCTGGAAGCTTCTACCGGGATGAAAAGTATCCTATGTCTTAATATACTAGCTGTTGCCCGCGGCTATGTTGGAAATTATCCCGCGGGAACCTTCTACCGGGATGAAAGTATCCCGCGGGAACCTTCTGCCGGGATTAAAGTATCCCGCGGGAACCTTCTGCCGGGATGAAAGTATCCCGCGGGAACCTTCTACCGGGATGAAAGTATCCCGCGGGAACCTTCTACCGGGATGAAATTATCCCGCGGGAACCTTCTACCGGGATGAAAGTATCCCCCGGGAACCTTCTACCGGGATGAAAGTATCCCGCGGGAACCTTCTACCGGGATGAAAGTATCCCCCTGGAAGCTTCTACCGGGATGAAAAGTATCCTATGTCTTAATATACTAGCTGTTGCCCGCGGCTATGTTGGAAATTATCCCACGGGAACCTTGTACCGGGATGAAAGTATCCCGCGGGAACCTTCTACCGGGATGAAAGTATCCCGCGGGAACCTTCTACCGGGATGAAAGTATCCCGCGGGAACCTTCTACCGGGATGAAATTATCCCGCAGGAACCTTCTACCGGGATGAAAAGTATCCTATGTCTTAATATACTAGCTGTTGCCCGCGGCTATGTTGGAAATTATCCCGCGGGAACCTTCTACCGGGATGAAATTATCCCGCGGGAACCTTGTACCGGGATGAAAAGTATCCTATGTCTTAATATACTAGCTGTTGCCCGCGTGTATGTCGGAAATTATCCCACGGGAACCTTCTACCGGGATGAAATTATCCCGCGGGAACCTTCTACCGGGATGAAAGTATCCCGCGGGAACCTTCTACCGGGATGAAAGTATCCTATGTCTTAATATACTAGCTGTTGCCCGCGGCTACGCCCGCGTGTATGTCGGAAATTATCCCGCGGGAACCTTCTACCGGGATGAAAGTATCCCGCGGGAACCTTCTACCGGGATGAAATTATCCCGCGGGAACCTACCGGGATGAAAGTATCCCGCGGGAACCTTCTACCGGGATGAAAGTATCCCGCGGGAACCTTCTGCCGGGATGAAAGTATCCTATGTCTTAATATACTAGCTGTTGCCAGCGTGTATGTCGGAAATTATCCCACGGGAACCTTCTGCCGGGATGAAAGTATCCCGCGGGAACCTTCTACCGGGATGAAATTATCCCGCATGAACCTTCTACCGGGATGAAAGTATCCCGCGGGAACCTTCTACCGGGATGAAAGTATCCCGCGGGAACCTTCTGCCGGGATGAAAGTATCCCGCGGGAACCTTCTATCGGGATGAAAGTATCCTATGTCTTAATATACTAGCTGTTGCCCGCGGCTACGCCAGCGTGTATGTCGGAAATTATCCCGCGGGAACCTTCTACCGGGATGAAATTATCCCGCGGGAACCTTTTACCGGGATGAAAGTATCCCGCGGGAACCTTCTACCGGGATGAAAGTATCCCGCGGGAACCTTCTGCCGGGATGAAAGTATCCCGCGGGAACCTTCTACCGGGATGAAAGTATCCCGCGGGAACCTTCTGCCGGGATGAAAGTATCCCGCGGGAACCTTCTGCCGGGATGAAAGTATCCTATGTCTTAATATACTAGCTGTTGCCCGCGGCTACGCCCGCGTGTATGTCGGAAATTATCCCGCGGGAACCTTCTACCGGGATGAAATTATCCCGCGGGAACCTTCTACCGGGATGAAAGTATCCCGCGGGAACCTTCTGCCGGGATGAATGTATCCCGCGGGAACCTTCTGCCGGGATGAAAGTATCCCGCGGGAACCTTCTGCCGGGATGAAAGTATCCCGCGGGAACCTTCTACCGGGATGAAAGTATCCCCCGGGAACCTTCTACCGGGATGAAAGTATCCCGCATGAACCTTCTACCGGGATGAAAGTATCCCGCGGGAACCTTCTACCGGGATGAAAGTATCCCGCGGGAACCTTCTGCCGGGATGAAAGTATCCCGCGGGAACCTTCTATCGGGATGAAAGTATCCTGTCTTAATATACTAGCTGTTGCCCGCGGCTACGCCAGCGTGTATGTCGGAAATTATCCCCCGGGAACCTTCTACCGGGATGAAAGTATCCCGCGGGAACCTTCTACCGGGATGAAATTATCCCGCGGGAACCTTCTACCGGGATAAAAGTATCCCGCGGGAACCTTCTACCGGGATGAAAGTATCCCGCGGGAACCTTCTGCCGGGATGAAAGTATCCCGCGGGAACCTTCTACCGGGATGAAAGTATCCCGCGGGAACCTTCTACCGGGATGAAATTATCCCGCGGGAACCTTCTACCGGGATGAAAGTATCCCGCGGGAACCTTCTGCCGGGATGAAAGTATCCCGCGGGAACCTTCTGCCGGGATGAAAGTATCCTATGTCTTAATATACTAGCTGTTGCCCGCGGCTACGCCCGCGTGTATGTCGGAAATTATCCCGCGGGAACCTTCTACCGGGATGAAATTATCCCGCGGGAACCTTCTACCGGGATGAAAGTATCCCGCGGGAACCTTCTGCCGGGATGAATGTATCCCGCGGGAACCTTCTGCCGGGATGAAAGTATCCCGCGGGAACCTTCTGCCGGGATGAAAGTATCCCGCGGGAACCTTCTACCGGGATGAAAGTATCCCCCGGGAACCTTCTACCGGGATGAAAGTATCCCGCGGGAACCTTCTACCGGGATGAAAAGTATCCTATGTCTTAATATACTAGCTGTTGCCCGCGGCTATGTTGGAAATTATCCCGCGGGAACCTTGTACCGGGATGAAAATTATCCTATGTCTTAATATACTAGCTGTTGCCCGCGTGTATGTCGGAAATTATCCCACGGGAACCTTGTACCGGGATGAAAGTATCCCGCGGGAACCTTCTACCGGGATGAAAGTATCCCGCGGGAACCTTCTACCGGGATGAAAGTATCCCGCGGGAACCTTCTACCGGGATGAAATTATCCCGCAGGAACCTTATACCGGGATGAAAAGTATCCTATGTCTTAATATACTAGCTGTTGCCCGCGGCTATGTTGGAAATTATCCCGCGGGAACCTTCTACCGGGATGAAATTATCCCGCGGGAACCTTGTACCGGGATGAAATTATCCCGCGGGAACCTTCTACCGGGATGAAAGTATCCCGCGGGAACCTTCTACCGGGATGAAAGTATCCCGCGGGAACCTTCTGCCGGGATGAAATTATCCCGTGGGAACCTTCTACCGGGATGAAAGTATCCCGCGGGAACCTTCTGCCGGGATGAAAGTATCCTATGTCTTAATATACTAGCTGTTGCCAGCGTGTATGTCGGAAATTATCCCACGGGAACCTTCTACCGGGATGAAAGTATCCCGCGGGAACCTTCTACCGGGATGAAATTATCCCGCATGAACCTTCTACCGGGATGAAAGTATCCCGCGGGAACCTTCTACCGGGATGAAAGTATCCCGCGGGAACCTTCTGCCGGGTTGAAAGTATCCCGCGGGAACCTTCTATCGGGATGAAAGTATCCTATGTCTTAATATACTAGATGTTGCCCGCGGCTACGCCAGCGTGTATGTCGGAAATTATCCCGCATGAACCTTCTACCGGGATGAAAGTATCCCGCGGGAACCTTCTACCGGGATGAAATTATCCCGCGGGAACCTTCTACCGGGATGAAAGTATCCCGCGGGAACCTTCTACCGGGATGAAAGTATCCCGCGGGAACCTTCTGCCGGGATGAAAGTATCCTATGTCTTAATATACTAGCTGTTGCCAGCGTGTATGTCGGAAATTATCCCACGGGAACCTTCTACCGGGATGAAAGTATCCCGCGGGAACCTTCTACCGGGATGAAATTATCCCGCATGAACCTTCTACCGGGATGAAAGTATCCCGCGGGAACCTTCTACCGGGATGAAAGTATCCCGCGGGAACCTTCTGCCGGGATTAAAGTATCCCGCGGGAACCTTCTATCGGGATGAAAGTATCCTGTCTTAATATACTAGCTGTTGCCCGCGGCTACGCCAGCGTGTATGTCGGAAATTATCCCCCGGGAACCTTCTACCGGGATGAAAGTATCCCGCGGGAACCTTCTACCGGGATGAAATTATCCCGCGGGAACCTTCTACCGGGATAAAAGTATCCCGCGGGAACCTTCTACCGGGATGAAAGTATCCCGCGGGAACCTTCTGCCGGGATGAAAGTATCCCGCGGGAACCTTCTACCGGGATGAAAGTATCCTATGTCTTAATATACTAGCTGTTGCCCGCGGCTACGCCCGCGTGTATGTCGGAAATTATCCCGCGGGAACCTTCTACCGGGATGAAATTATCCCGCGGGAACCTTCTACCGGGATGAAAGTATCCCGCGGGAACCTTCTACCGGGATGAAAGTATCCCGCGGGAACCTTCTGCCGGGATGAAAGTATCCCGCGGGAACCTTCTACCGGGATGAAAGTATCCCGCGAGAACCTTCTACCGGGATGAAATTATCCCGCGGGAACCTTCTACCGGGATGAAAGTATCCCCCGGGAACCTTCTACCGGGATGAAAGTATCCCGCGGGAAGCTTCTACCGGGATGAAAAGTATCCTATGTCTTAATATACTAGCTGTTGCCCGCGGCTATGTTGGAAATTATCCCGCGGGTACCTTGTACCGGGATGAAAAGTATCCTATGTCTTAATATACTAGCTGTTGCCCGCGTGTATGTCGGAAATTATCCCACGGGAACCTTGTACCGGGATGAAAGTATCCCGCGGGAACCTTCTACCGGGATGAAAGTATCCCGCGGGAACCTTCTACCGGGATGAAAAGTATCCTATGTCTTAATATACTAGCTGTTGCCCGCGTGTATGTCGGAAATTATCCCACGGGAACCTTCTACCGGGATGAAAGTATCCCGCGGGAACCTTCTACCGGGATGAAAAGTATCCTATGTCTTAATATACTAGCTGTTGCCCGCGGCTACGCCCGGGTGTATGTCGGAAATTATCCCGCGAGAACCTTCTACCGGGATGAAAGTATCCCGCGGGAACCTTCTGCCGGGATGAAAGTATCCTATGTCTTAATATACTAGCTGTTGCCAGCGTGTATGTCGGAAATTATCCCACGGGAACCTTCTACCGGGATGAAAGTATCCCGCGGGAACCTTCTACCGGGATGAAATTATCCCGCATGAACCTTCTACCGGGATGAAAGTATCCCGCGGGAACCTTCTACCGGGATGAAAGTATCCCGCGGGAACCTTCTGCCGGGATGAAAGTATCCCGCGGGAACCTTCTATCGGGATGAAAGTATCCTATGTCTTAATATACTAGCTGTTGCCCGCGGCTACGCCAGCGTGTATGTCGGAAATTATCCCGCGGGAACCTTCTACCGGGATGAAAGTATCCCGCGGGAACCTTCTACCGGGATGAAATTATCCCGCGGGAACCTTTTACCGGGATGAAAGTATCCCGCGGGAACCTTCTACCGGGATGAAAGTATCCCGCGGGAACCTTCTGCCGGGATGAAAGTATCCCGCGGGAACCTTCTGCCGGGATGAAAGTATCCTGTGTCTTAATATACTAGCTGTTGCCCGCGGCTACGCCCGCGTGTATGTCGGAAATTATCCCGCGGGAACCTTCTACCGGGATGAAATTATCCCGCGGGAACCTTCTACCGGGATGAAAGTATTCCGCGGGAACCTTCTGCCGGGATGAAAGTATCCCGCGGGAACCTTCTGCCGGGATGAAAGTATCCCGCGGGAACCTTCTGCCGGGATGAAAGTATCCCGCGGGAACCTTCTACCGGGATGAAAAGTATCCTATGTCTTAATATACTAGCTGTTGCCCGCGGCTATGTTGGAAATTATCCCGCGGGAACCTTGTACCGGGATGAAAAGTATCCTATGTCTTAATATACTAGCTGTTGCCCGCGTGTATGTCGGAAATTATCCCACGGGAACCTTGTACCGGGATGAAAGTATCCCGCGGGAACCTTCTACCGGGATGAAAGTATCCCGCGGGAACCTTCTACCGGGATGAAAGTATCCCGCGGGAACCTTCTACCGGGATGAAATTATCCCGCGGGAACCTTATACCGGGATGAAAAGTATCCTATGTCTTAATATACTAGCTGTTGCCCGCGGCTATGTTGGAAATTATCCCGCGGGAACCTTCTACCGGGATGAAATTATCCCGCGGGAACCTTGTACCGGGATGAAAAGTATCCTATGTCTTAATATACTAGCTGTTGCCCGCGTGTATGTCGGAAATGATCCCACGGGAACCTTGTACCGGGAAGAAAAGTATCCTATGTCTTAATATACTAGCTGTTGCCCGCGTGTATGTCGGAAATTATCCCACGGGAACCTTGTACCGGGATGAAAGTATCCCGCGGGAACCTTCTACCGGGATGAAAGTATCCCGCGGGAACCTTCTACCGGGATGAAAGTATCCCGCGGGAACCTTCTACCGGGATGAAAAGTATCCTATGTCTTAATATACTAGCTGTTGCCCGCGGCTACGCCCGCGTGTATGTCGGAAATTATCCCGCGGGAACCTTCTACCGGGATGAAAGTATCCCGCGGGAACCTTATACCGGGATGAAATTATCCCGCGGGAACCTTCTACCGGGATGAAAGTATCCCGCGGGAACCTTCTACCGGGATGAAAGTATCCCGCGGGAACCTTCTACCGGGATGAAAGTATCCCGCGGGAACCTTCTGCCGGGATGAAATTATCCCGCGGGAACCTTCTACCGGGATGAAAGTATCCCGCGGGAACCTTCTGCCGGGATGAAAGTATCCTATGTCTTAATATACTAGCTGTTGCCAGCGTGTATGTCGGAAATTATCCCACGGGAACCTTCTACCGGGATGAAAGTATCCCGCGGGAACCTTCTACCGGGATGAAATTATCCCGCATGAACCTTCTACCGGGATGAAAGTATCCCGCGGGAACCTTCTACCGGGATGAAAGTATCCCGCGGGAACCTTCTGCCGGGTTGAAAGTATCCCGCGGGAACCTTCTATCGGGATGAAAGTATCCTATGTCTTAATATACTAGATGTTGCCCGCGGCTACGCCAGCGTGTATGTCGGAAATTATCCCGCATGAACCTTCTACCGGGATGAAAGTATCCCGCGGGAACCTTCTACCGGGATGAAAGTATCCCGCGGGAACCTTCTGCCGGGTTGAAAGTATCCCGCGGGAACCTTCTATCGGGATGAAAGTATCCTATGTCTTAATATACTAGATGTTGCCCGCGGCTACGCCAGCGTGTATGTCGGAAATTATCCCGCGGGAACCTTCTACCGGGATGAAAGTATCCCGCGGGAACCTTCTACCGGGATGAAAGTATCCCGCGGGAACCTTCTGCCGGGATGAAAGTATCCCGCGGGAACCTTCTGCCGGGATGAAAGTATCCCGCGGGAACCTTCTACCGGGATGAAAGTATCCCGCGGGAACCTTCTGCCGGGATGAAAGTATCCCGCGGAAACCTTCTACCGGGATGAAAGTATCCCGCGGGAACCTTCTACCGGGATGAAAGTATCCTATGTCTTAATATACTAGCTGTTGCCCGCGGCTACGCCCGCGTGTATGTCGGAAAGTATCCCGCGGGAACCTTCTACCGGGATGAAAGTATCCCGCGGGATCCTTCTACCGGGATGAAATTATCCCGCGGGAACCTTCTACCGGGATGAAAGTATCCCCCGGGAACCTTCTGCCGGGATGAAAGTATCCTATGTCTTAATATACTAGCTGTTGCCCGCGGCTACGCCCGCGTGTATGTCGGAAATTATCCCGCGGGAACCTTCTACCGGGATGAAAGTATCCCGCGGGAACCTTCTACCGGGATGAAATTATCCCGCGGGAACCTTCTGCCGGGATGAAATTATCCCGCGGGAACCTTCTACCGGGATGAAAGTATCCCGCGGGAACCTTCTGCCGGGATGAAAGTATCCCGCGGGAACCTTCTGCCGGGATGAAAGTATCCTATGTCTTAATATACTAGCTGTTGCCAGCGTGTATGTCGGAAATTATCCCACGGGAACCTTCTACCGGGATGAAAGTATCCCGCGGGAACCTTCTACCGGGATGAAATTATCCCGCATGAACCTTCTACCGGGATGAAAGTATCCCGCGGGAACCTTCTACCGGGATGAAAGTATCCCGCGGGAACCTTCTGCCGGGTTGAAAGTATCCCGCGGGAACCTTCTATCGGGATGAAAGTATCCTATGTCTTAATATACTAGATGTTGCCCGCGGCTACGCCAGCGTGTATGTCGGAAATTATCCCGCGGGACCCTTCTACCGGGATGAAAGTATCCCGCGGGAACCTTCTACCGGGATGAAAGTATCCCGCGGGAACCTTCTGCCGGGATGAAAGTATCCCGCGGGAACCTTCTGCCGGGATGAAAGTATCCCGCGGGAACCTTCTACCGGGATGAAAGTATCCCGCGGGAACCTTCTGCCGGGATGAAAGTATCCCGCGGGAACCTTCTACCGGGATGAAAGTATCCTATGTCTTAATATACTAGCGGTTGCCCGCGGCTACGCCCGCGTGTATGTCGGAAAGTATCCCGCGGGAACCTTCTACCGGGATGAAAGTATCCCGCGGGAACCTTCTGCCGGGATGAAAGTATCCCGCGGGAACCTTCTGCCGGGATGAAAGTATCCCGCGGGAACCTTCTACCGGGATGAAAGTATCCCGCGGGAACCTTCTACCGGGATGAAATTATCCCGCAGGAACCTTCTACCGGGATGAAAGTATCCCGCGGGAACCTTCTACCGGGATGAAAGTATCCTATGTCTTAATATACTAGCTGTTGCCCGCGGCTACGCCCGCGTGTATGTCGGAAATTATCCCGCGGGAACCTTCTACCGGCATGAAATTATCCCGCGGGAACCTTCTACCGGGATGAAAGTATCCCGCGGGAACCTTCTACCGGGATGAAAGTATCCCGCGGGAACCTTCTGCCGGGATGAAAGTATCCCGCGTGAACCTTCTACCGGGATGAAATTATCCCGCGGGAACCTTCTACCGGGATGAAAGTATCCCGCGGGAACCTTCTACCGGCATGAAAGTATCCCGCGGGAACCTTCTGCCGGGATGAAAGTATCCCGCGGGAACCTTCTACCGGGATGAAATTATCCCGCGGGAACCTTCTACCGGTATGAAAGTATCCCGCGGGAACCTTCTACCGGGATGAAAGTATCCCGCGGGAACCTTCTACCGGGATGAAAGTATCCCCCGGGAACCTTCTACCGGGATGAAAGTATCCCGCGGGAACCTTCTACCGGGATGAAAAGTATCCTATGTCTTAATATACTAGCTGTTGCCCGCGGCTATGTTGGAAATTATCCCGCGGGAACCTTGTACCGGGATGAAAAGTATCCTATGTCTTAATATACTAGCTGTTGCCCGCGTGTATGTCGGAAATTATCCCACGGGAACCTTGTACCGGGATGAAAGTATCCCGCGGGAACCTTCTACCGGGATGAAAGTATCCCGCGGGAACCTTCTACCGGGATGAAAGTATCCCGCGGGAACCTTCTACCGGGATGAAATTATCCCGCGGGAACCTTATACCGGGATGAAAAGTATCCTATGTCTTAATATACTAGCTGTTGCCCGCGGCTATGTTGGAAATTATCCCGCGGGAACCTTCTACCGGGATGAAATTATCCCGCGGGAACCTTGTACCGGGATGAAAAGTATCCTATGTCTTAATATACTAGCTGTTGCCCGCGTGTATGTCGGAAATGATCCCACGGGAACCTTGTACCGGGAAGAAAAGTATCCTATGTCTTAATATACTAGCTGTTGCCCGCGTGTATGTCGGAAATTATCCCACGGGAACCTTCTACCGGGATGAAAGTATCCCGCGGGAACCTTCTACCGGTATGAAAGTATCCCGCGGGAACCTTCTACCGGGATGAAAGTATCCTATGTCTTAATATACTAGCTGTTGCCCGCGGCTATGTTGGAAATTATCCCGCGGGAACCTTGTACCGGGATGAAAAGTATCCTATGTCTTAATATACTAGCTGTTGCCCGCGTGTATGTCGGAAATTATCCCACGGGAACCTTCTACCGGGATGAAAGTATCCCGCGGGAACCTTCTACCGGGATGAAAGTATCCCGCGGGAACCTTCTACCGAGATGAAATTATCCCGCGGGAACCTTCTACCGGGATGAAAAGTATCCTATGTCTTAATATACTAGCTGTTGCCCGCGGCTACGCCCGCGTGTATGTCGGAAATTATCCCGCGGGAACCTTCTACCGGGATGAAAGTATCCCGCGGGAACCTTATACCGGGATGAAATTATCCCGCGGGAACCTTCTACCGGGATGAAAGTATCCCGCGGGAACCTTCTACCGGGATGAAAGTATCCCGCGGGAACCTTCTACCGGGATGAAAGTATCCCGCGGGAACCTTCTGCCGGGATGAAATTATCCCGCGGGAACCTTCTACCGGGATGAAAGTATCCCGCGGGAACCTTCTACCGGGATGAAATTATCCCGCATGAACCTTCTACCGGGATGAAAGTATCCCGCGGGAACCTTCTACCGGGATGAAAGTATCCCGCGGGAACCTTCTGCCGGGTTGAAAGTATCCCGCGGGAACCTTCTATCGGGATGAAAGTATCCTATGTCTTAATATACTAGATGTTGCCCGCGGCTACGCCAGCGTGTATGTCGGAAATTATCCCGCATGAACCTTCTACCGGGATGAAAGTATCCCGCGGGAACCTTCTACCGGGATGAAAGTATCCCGCGGGAACCTTCTGCCGGGTTGAAAGTATCCCGCGGGAACCTTCTATCGGGATGAAAGTATCCTATGTCTTAATATACTAGATGTTGCCCGCGGCTACGCCAGCGTGTATGTCGGAAATTATCCCGCGGGAACCTTCTACCGGGATGAAAGTATCCCGCGGGAACCTTCTACCGGGATGAAAGTATCCCGCGGGAACCTTCTGCCGGGATGAAAGTATCCCGCGGGAACCTTCTGCCGGGATGAAAGTATCCCGCGGGAACCTTCTACCGGGATGAAAGTATCCCGCGGGAACCTTCTGCCGGGATGAAAGTATCCCGCGGAAACCTTCTACCGGGATGAAAGTATCCCGCGGGAACCTTCTACCGGGATGAAAGTATCCTATGTCTTAATATACTAGCTGTTGCCCGCGGCTACGCCCGCGTGTATGTCGGAAAGTATCCCGCGGGAACCTTCTACCGGGATGAAAGTATCCCGCGGGAACCTTCTACCGGGATGAAATTATCCCGCGGGAACCTTCTACCGGGATGAAAGTATCCCCCGGGAACCTTCTGCCGGGATGAAAGTATCCTATGTCTTAATATACTAGCTGTTGCCCGCGGCTACGCCCGCGTGTATGTCGGAAATTATCCCGCGGGAACCTTCTACCGGGATGAAAGTATCCCGCGGGAACCTTCTACCGGGATGAAATTATCCCGCGGGAACCTTCTGCCGGGATGAAATTATCCCGCGGGAACCTTCTACCGGGATGAAAGTATCCCGCGGGAACCTTCTGCCGGGATGAAAGTATCCCGCGGGAACCTTCTGCCGGGATGAAAGTATCCTATGTCTTAATATACTAGCTGTTGCCAGCGTGTATGTTGGAAATTATCCCACGGGAACCTTCTACCGGGATGAAAGTATCCCGCGGGAACCCTACCGGGATGAAATTATCCCGCATGAACCTTCTACCGGGATGAAAGTATCCCGCGGGAACCTTCTACCGGGATGAAAGTATCCCGCGGGAACCTTCTGCCGGGTTGAAAGTATCCCTCGGGAACCTTCTATCGGGATGAAAGTATCCTATGTCTTAATATACTAGATGTTGCCCGCGGCTACGCCAGCGTGTATGTCGGAAATTATCCCGCGGGACCCTTCTACCGGGATGAAAGTATCCCGCGGGAACCTTCTACCGGGATGAAAGTATCCCGCGGGAACCTTCTGCCGGGATGAAAGTATCCCGCGGGAACCTTCTGCCGGGATGAAAGTATCCCGCGGGAACCTTCTACCGGGATGAAAGTATCCCGCGGGAACCTTCTGCCGGGATGAAAGTATCCCGCGGGAACCTTCTACCGGGATGAAAGTATCCTATGTCTTAATATACTAGCGGTTGCCCGCGGCTACGCCCGCGTGTATGTCGGAAAGTATCCCGCGGGAACCTTCTACCGGGATGAAAGTATCCCGCGGGAACCTTCTACCGGGATGAAAGTATCCCGCGGGAACCTTCTGCCGGGATGAAAGTATCCCGCGGGAACCTTCTACCGGGATGAAAGTATCCCGCGGGAACCTTCTACCGGGATGAAATTATCCCGCAGGAACCTTCTACCGGGATGAAAGTATCCCGCGGGAACCTTCTACCGGGATGAAAGTATCCTATGTCTTAATATACTAGCTGTTGCCCGCGGCTACGCCCGCGTGTATGTCGGAAATTATCCCGCGGGAACCTTCTACCGGGATGAAATTATCCCGCGGGAACCTTCTACCGGGATGAAAGTATCCCGCGGGAACCTTCTACCGGGATGAAAGTATCCCGCGGGAACCTTCTGCCGGGATGAAAGTATCCCGCGGGAACCTTCTACCGGGATGAAAGTATCCCGCGTGAACCTTCTACCGGGATGAAATTATCCCGCGGGAACCTTCTACCGGGATGAAAGTATCCCGCGGGAACCTTCTACCGGCATGAAAGTATCCCGCGGGAACCTTCTGCCGGGATGAAAGTATCCCGCGGGAACCTTCTACCGGGATGAAATTATCCCGCGGGAACCTTCTACCGGTATGAAAGTATCCCGCGGGAACCTTCTACCGGGATGAAAGTATCCCGCGGGAACCTTCTGCCGGGATGAAAGTATCCTATGTCTTAATCCAGGTTATAAACTATCTGTATACCAAATTTCATCCAAATCCGTTCAGCCGTTTTTGCGTGATTGAGTAACAAACATCCATAGTTTCACATTTATAATATTAGTAGGATTAGTACGAGTAGGATGGGTTCGAGAATACTCCGAGTATGTTCGCAACACCAAAGCTTCTTCAACTTTTGCAGGAAATTGCTTTCAAATCTTGCGAAAGTGTAGGTACGCAGCTGTTGGGAGTACAGGATGAATTGAAAACACAGATTACCAGGTCGAGATACAGGTTTAATTTAGTTTTTACAATTTAACAAAAATGGCGCACAAAAGTTCGTGTATAGCCAATGGCGGATTTTTGTACAAAACTAAGCTGTCAGCTGTCAAACATTCTGTCGTGGTATTCTTACAAACCACAGCTTAACAGCTTAAGCTTAAAATTAAAGTTTCCAACTCTTTAATCTAATTATCATGTCAATATTAAACACGACAATTTACGGAAATAGTAAAATAACTGAACTACGTAAGTATGCGTCGTCATCAGTAAAGTTAAGATTTATGCTCGCCACTGTACGTTGTAATATTGCAACTATCCTAACTAATATTATAAATGCGAAAGTAAGTTTGTTTGTTTGTTACCTTTTCACGCCTAAACCACTGAACCGATCATCCTGAAATTTTGCATATACGTGGTCAGGTGTACAGAAACGGACATAGGGTACCTTTCATCCCGAAAAAAAGTAATATTCCCGAGGAAAACAACAATAACGTTCTTATGATAATAGATGGCGCCACGTGTCTCTCGAATCACGATTGAATTATATTATTATTATAGATACTTTATAAATGTGTTAAGATTTTTAATTTTTTGTAAAGTACCTATTATAGATGTGAAAGTAAGTTTGTTGGCTTGATACCATTTCACGACCTAAACCGCTATTCTAAATTAACGCGAGCGAAGCCGCGGGCTAAAGCTAGTATTGTATAAAATAACTCTGTTCGTTTGTAGATGGGTGTAACGACTCCCATCTACAAACGAAATAGAGTTATAACTTTTAGAAACTCTTATACTTACGTAATAGTGATTTTTATCGATATCTAACTTTGAGCATGAATGTGGATGGCTATAAGAGTAGGGGAAGACCAAAAAAACGATGGATGGACTGTATTAAAGATGATATGGCTAGCAAGGAGTGACTACCGAGATGACGACTAATAGAGAAGAAAAAGGTGTGATGCGCCGACACCAAATAAATTGAGATAATGTCAAAAGAATGATGATGAATGAATTTTTGTTTTATCGTCGTAAGTTATCGATATCCTTCACATCTGCGGAACTTCCCCTTTAATATAATTTGACCTTTTGGGACTAATTTTTCTATCGTCAGTTAACTTTTATTTATGGAATATATATGGCGGTTTGCCAGCTTTTGTATATAAAATATGATAAATTTTCATACTTATTCTTCGGATAAAAGTTATGTGACTATTGAAAAATCAGCCCTTAAGCCAAAGCTTCACGGTAGCCCGCAAAATTCAAATTTTCTTACGTTTTTTGATATTTGCAAGGCAGTATTAAGTTGTATGTTGATCAAAATATGATTCACGACCATAATAAGTATGTATTTACAGAATTACAGTCGTTTAAGTTATCAATACAACTCTTTCAAGACCAGGTAACACTATTGAATGACTATATCATGAAATTTTAACATTTAAGGATTTTACCAACTTAAGGCCCGTCCTCCCTAAAATACGGCGAAACTAAGTAACTTTGTGTCCATTTTTTACAGTAACTATAGCAGATTTTTGATAGAAAAAAAAAATACAATAATCTACAGTACATAAGAAGTGATTTCATGTGTCCAGAAATCTGTTTTAGTTTATATAACTAAAGAAAAAAAAAAGCTAAACCCAGGTCTGTTTTTTCTAGTTTTTACCATATTACTCCTACAATTTTCATTAAAAGTGTTCATAAATTTATACAGTTCTCTACAAAATAATAAGAAATGATTTCATGTTATTACTTTTTTCAAATTATTTTTATTTTATTTTAAATTAATTTACAAAGCAAATCCTTAGCGGCAAATTTACGCTGCGCCCCGTTCTCGCCCAAAATCTCAGTGCGGGGCGAGACGTGTTGCTGGACGGACCTGTGCTGCTTTGCGTGACGACCTCCTCGCTTCGATAAACATTGTTTTTTTTGTGAATAGTGTAGCCACACGGACAGTTTCATTTAATTTTTGGTATCTTACCTACCTAGTTACGTGACTATATTTTTTTGTGTGAATACTTTTACTTTATTAATATTAGTTAGTGTATTCAGTGTGTTTTGTTATATTATAGTAAAAAAAATTGTATCTAAACAATCGTTTTCTAAAGCAAGGTGTGTTCAAGATGGGAAGTAAACAAAGACAAAAAAAACGAAATCTCAAAAAGAAGATGGAAACAGGGAAGAAAATGGGACAAAGAAACATCACGATCCCCTCAACATAGTTGCTCATTCATTCTCCTGCCCTTGTCCCAATTTATTTGGGGTCGACGCAACATGTCTTTTGCTTCCATACTTCTCTATTAGTCGTCATCTCGGTAGTCACTCCCTTTCTGGCCATATCATCTTTCACACAGTCCATCCATCGTTTCTTTGGTCTTCCCTTACTCGTATAGCCCTCCACGTTCATACTCAACACTTTCCTGACGACATTTTCCTCATTCCTCCGCACCACATGCCCATACCATGACAACCGATTTCCACACAACTTTTCAGTCACCGGTGTCACTTCTAGACTTCCTCTTACATACTCATTTCTTATTCTATCTATTCGCGTAATACCACACATCCCTCTTAGCATTCTCATCTCGGCTGCATGCAATTGCCTTTCATTCATTCTTTTTATGGCCCAACATTCTGATCCATACAAGACAGCAGGTCTAACCATTGTTTTATAAATCTTCCCCTTGAGTTTAAGGGGAATGCGGGAGTCGCATCTTGTTCCCGTGACCTGCCGCCATTTCATCCATCCAGTGTTAATTCTGTGCTTAACAGTCCGGTCTACTTCGCCATCGCTTTGCACAAGTGAACCAAGATACCGGAAGTCGGAGCAGACCGGGAGAAGCGCGACATCAAGCGCTATGGCTCCAGCACTGGAGAGACCGCCGAAATCACAGAACATATACTCGGTCTTGGTTCTGCTGATTTTCAAGCCGACATTCTCCAGTTTCCGTTGCCATTTCTCCAATCTGCTCTGGATCTCAGGTCCATCTTCACCGACAAGAACGATGTCGTCGGCAAATAGCATGCACCAGGGTGCCTCTTCCTGTATGTCCGCTGTCAGAGCGTCCATAATCAACAGGAAGATGTAAGGACTTAAAGCCGACCCCTGGTGCATGCCTACCGCCACACTGAACTCGTCGGTGTTGCCAGCAGCCGACCGGACGTAGGTACAAGATTGACTGTACATAGCACGAATTAACTCTACATACTTCCCGGGCAAACCTTTCTCTTTCAAGGCCCACCACAAGACATCCCGAGCTACCCTATCATACGCTTTTTCCAGATCAATGAACACCATGTGCAAGTTATTGTGTGCACGTCTGTACTTCTCGCACAATTGGCGGAGTACAAAAGTGGCGTCCACTGTTCCTCGACCTGGCATAAACCCAAACTGGTTTGGGGTAATCTCACTCTCCTCTCGCAATCTTTTCTCTATTATTTTCTCCCATACCTTCATACTATGGGACATAAGCTTTATCCCTCGATAGTTGTTGCAGTCCTGTACGTCACCTTTATTCTTGAAGATGGGCACTAGCGAACTATTGCACCATTCTTGTGGGATCGCTTCTTCATGCAACAACTTATTGAAGAATAAAGTCAGCCACATACATCCATCTTCTTTTAAACACTTCCATACTTCTACTGGTATGTCATCTGGGCCCATGGCCTTTCCATTTTTCATACTTTGAACTGCCTTCCTTACTTCATCCATGCTAGTTTGTACCTCTTTGAGCACACCATTCCATTTATTCTCTTCGTTCATTAGCTTTTCAAAATAAAACTTCCATCGTTCTTTTATCTCGGCATCTTGGGACAGAACCTTACCGGCTTCATCTTTCATACACTTAATATGAATTATATCTCTCGTTCTCCTTTCTCTTGCTTTTGTAATCCGGTATAGCTCCTTCTGGCCTCTTGGGCTGTCCAGTGAGTCATAAAACTTCTCCTGCGCCTTACCCCTGGAAACTGCTACCATCTTTTTTGCCTTCCTCTTCCATTCTTTATAAATTCTCTTCTTATCTTCTTTCAGACTATGATTCCCGTTTTCTACACCCTGCCATTCTTTAAACGCAACTTTCTTTTCTTTAAGCATCTTTTGCACTTCTTCATTCCACCACCATGTATCCTTTTCTATCATGCCTTTCCCTTTCGAATCTCCAAACACGTCTTTCGCTACTCTCCTTATACAATCCGCCATCTCTTTCCAACTTTCATTCACAGTTTTTCCTTCCATATCCTTCATTTCTCATTAATGATAAAAAAACGAAGGAACATGAAGAGGTAGAAAACCAGAAACCAAATACCACAAAAAGGAAATACACGGAAATGAAAACAGGCAAGAAAGAAAGCAAGATTCAAGTAAATGAAGAAGAGAAAGAAAATACTTTTTATTACTCTACTGACTTTCCGAATGCTTCAATTCAAGAATTCGGTAATATAAGCGATGATGAAGAAGTTCAAATAAAAAGAAGAAAAACATTGACCGAAAGACAATTAAATTTTAATGAATTTTGAGTAATCTGTTAATAAACAAGTTTATGCTGCCAATATTGGTTTTCTTTTTGAAAGACATGCATATCAACAAAAAAGTTATGATACTAGCAATGCCCGCAACTTGGTACGTGCAAGCATTGAAATAAATGCCGATACCGATTGTTTTTAGCTACTAATATTCTTGGTTCTTGAACATATTATTTATATATTTAAATCTCTTCGTCATGTTGCTGACTCTTTCTTAATTAAAACGGTTTATCTCGCATTGTGTCAATCTCTATTGTCTTATTGTATAACTTCTTGGGGTGGAGCCGCTAAAACTCACCTACTAAAACTTGAGAGAGCCCAAAGAGCCGTATTAAAAGTAAGTTCTTTCCTTCCAATACGACACCCTACGTTTGATCTTTATCAGCGCTATAAGGTGCTGACTGTTAGACAACTTTTTATTCTACTGACAGTTACTAAAAAGCACTCAGAACTTTCTTACGACCCCGAAACAATATCTGGTAAGAGAAGAACCACCGATGTCTGCACTACAAATAGATATGGGTTCAGTCTCGCACATAATTTTTACGGTTTCCTGGGTCCATATTTATATAATAAAATGAACAAACAGCTGTTAATTTATCCTCTTTCTAGGTCAGAGTGCAAGAAAAAAGTTTGCTCGTGGCTTCAAGGCATTGATTACAGTGCAACAGAACGTTTATTAAAACCATTAAGGTAACGTTTGCCAGCATGGAACGATACACAATTAACACACACTTACCCATCACACCATCTCCCATACACACACACCCACACACACACACACACACACACACACACACACACACACACACACACACACTCTCACTCATTCCCAAATCAAACGTTAAGCCATTTTTACTTTAGTTTTTAATTTCCCATATAGTTACACTTCACTTTTGTTATTAATTTGTAATAGTGTTTTATTATGTACAACCTGTATGTTAGGTTAATACAGTCATAGGTCATTCATGAGTTGTCCGATGGCGGTAAGCCTGGTGATCTGTAATACAGGTTTTACCTACAACAGACACCAGTCTCTATTAAGTGTTACCTTGACTTTGTACTGTGTTTGTGATTACGAGAGAAATAAAAGATTATTATTATTATTATTATTATTATTATTATTATTATATATCCTTGGACACACACTAGGATCTTGTCTTATAGTACCTACATTTTTATTTGAGGAGTAGGCTCTTTCGCTATCGTCTAGATGTACCTCTAGGGTTCCATACGAGTATCAGGTCCTACATAACATGAATTTAATATCATATAGTGTTTAAAATCCCTTACCCTTTTTTCGTTCGCTTTTTAAATTCATCTCTGCGCTATACAGGTTGCTCTAAGATGCTATTTTAGAAAATTATAAATAAATCAATAAATAATAACGTTTAATGAAATTAAAATATCCTTATAAAACGAGATTGTGGAACCATATACGTGTGTTGATTTCATGTCGCCATTGCAGCGCCACGTTGTATAATTGTTAACTTGTAGAAATGTACAGACGCCAGCACATCAAGCTACTACAATCTGTCTGATTTCTTTAATAGATTTTAGACTTTATTGCTAAAGCTTTAGGTTCAAGGTTGATTGCGAAAATCTGACAGTTTCGGGTAGGTTGACCTGCTGGCGTCTGTACTTTTATTTCAGAATGTGATTGATGTGACTAATAAAGAAATATCTAAACAAGATGTTTTATGTGTATATATTATATATTATATTATTATATATATTTTTTTTTTTTTTTTTACTAAAAGTTTTTAGTTAAAGTTAAATTTTTAATACCTTATATGTAGGTATTTATAAAAACATCTGCGGTCTTACTACAAAAGGTTTAAAAACATGTTCAACGCATGTCTAACGTCAAACTCCATACATAAAAAAACATAAAATACGCGTTGAACATGTGTTTAAATCTTTTGTAATAAGACGGCTGTTATTTATTAATTACTGTATGTCGCGCGCGGCAGTAATCGTGTACACCCTAGCGAAGCATCGCGCGCGATGTTTAGGTTCGGGTGGTGCGGGGAGTAGTACAAAGCTCCGCCCACACACGCAAGGTCGTTGGCGCCGGTAAAAACCTTAAGGAGTTGATTACTTATTCTAATGATTATAATTCTGTAAATACATATTTGTTATGATCGCAAATCATACTTTAATCAACACACAACCTAATAATGACTTTAAAATTGCAAAAGACATAAGAAAATTTGCATATCGCGGGCTACCCTTGCGCTTCCCTCTTGATTTGATAAGTTTTTCAAAGAGAGCCACTGGTATCGGCCACGGCTTACAAGTCGTGAGTTCGAACCCCAGACAAGCACTGTTTTTTTATTTATTTCTAAAACACTTAGCCTAATACATATTTTTGGTTTCAGCCACACAACGCAAACCTCTGAGGGTTTATCTGTGTGCTGGCGAGCCGTTCATTTATTTATTTTTGTTTTATAATGTTATATTAGAATGGTGATAAATAATTCATACATAATAAATATAATACATACTTTAGGAGAAATTTTGTCACCGCCGTGTTCTCATGGAGGCGATCGGCGGCGGCGATCTCTCGCGTCCGAGCCTGGTCCAGGCCATGGTGCGGAGCGAGAGTGCATGGGAGGCCGTCACCTCCTTCTGCGAAGCGGTAATGCTCGCGAAGGAGGAGGCGGAACGCGTGAGGGAGAGGCAGCCTCACGCCCTCAATCGCCGCAGGAGACGCCCTGGGCGGCGGGAATTGATAGCCGATTCCCGGCCACCGTAGGCGCGGGCTTGCGGACGGTGAGTAGTGGGTAGCTCGCCGTCCGGTGAGGACCAGGCCCGGGTCGACGGCGCGTTGTGTTCCACGCGCGCCTCAAAGAGATGTCAGCAAAAGATGGGGTCCAATAGGGCCGATGCCGCTGGGGTCGCGGGTTGTTTGAAAAAGATACCGTGGACCTGGCATAGGCAACTGAAGGAACACGGGTGGGTTTTAGTCAGTAAAAGTCTGACACGCCGTTCCGCTCCACCCAGAGCGGGAGAAGTTATTTGATGATTTCCCATCCACAAAAAAAAAAAAAAAAGGAGAAATTTTGTGTAAAGAAACGTTTTGATTTGTACATAAAACTTTTCGAACTCGTTTTGTATAACGTTTGCAAGTCTTCTGGAAGTTTATTAAGAATAAAAGGTATTAAATATTCTGCAACCCTCATCCCATACACATTATTGAATTTTGGTGGGATATTTGTTTCAATATTCAAATACAACAACTACACTCTCTCACATTATTCTACACACGCACAAAACTTCAACACACACAAAAAATCAAACCACTTACTTCGTAATATCACATAACTCTCTCATTAACATTCAGTCTTTTTGTGTCAAACAATATTTCAGTGTTACCAACTACATATATTAATGGCTAACATCACTAACATAAACAAAGACCTCGACCAACTTTGTGTAGGAGATTCCTCTATATGTAGCCCTGATAATTGTAAAAAACATATAAAACATTTTGACACAAATAATATAAATCTTTTACACATTAATATACGCAGTATAAATAAAAACTTTGATTCACTACAAGTTTTATTGAGCCGAACTGGTATAAATCATGACATCATAGTATTGACCGAAAGCTGGCTCAGCAAAACAAGTAATTTACCAAATCTGGATGGTTTTCAATCGTACTGTACTAAAACAAATTGTAATCAAAATGATGGCATAGTTTTTTTATATAAAAGAGGGCCTAAAAAGTACAGTGTGGGAACCAGACTTTGAGTGTGGAAATTGCCTGGTATGTCAATTGGACTATAAACTGGCAGTGGTGGCAGTCTATCGCTCACCATCTTACAATTCTAAAGAAAATTATGATAACTTCCTAGTCAGTCTAAATAATGTCTACAATAAAATGCCCTCGTTTCCTAATATCGCTCTTGTTGGAGATCTTAACATAGATATAAGTCAAGATAACAGAAATCAGCGCAGTCTGGAGTATTTATTGCTGAATGCCTCTCACGGGCTTCTCCCTTCCCACTTATTCCCTACCCGGCTAGACAAGTGCCTAGATCACACATTCCTAAAAACCAACTTACCCGTAAGCACACTTGTGTTGGACACCCATATTACCGATCACAGACCCACTCTTATATCTATTGCTCACCCCAAGCTTGTGCGAAAGCTACGCCACACTACCACCCGTATAAATCATGACGCTATTGTGCAGAATCTACAAAACACGGACTTTTCGGATATTTTTAAAACCACCGATCCAAATATATCCATGAATAAATTCATCACTATACTAACATCTATAATATCTAAAAACTCAGTACAAATTAAAATTCCTAGATGCAAACGAACTATAAAACCATGGATAACACCAGGTCTTCTGAAATGCATGAAAAACCGTGATAAACTTCATAATAGGTCCAAAAAATCACCCGATAATCTAATACTTAGGTTAACCTACACTCGCTACAGAAACTTTTGTAATTCCTTACTTCGAAAGTTAAAAATCTCCTATGAAAAAAGTGAACTGGAGAGAACGAGAAATAATCCTAGAGAGTTATGGAAAACCATTAAGAATATTACAAACACGTCTAAAAATCAAACTATACCTGAAGAGCTACTAAGTTTATGTGATAACCCTTATTCTTCCGTAAACAAGGTATGCCATTACTTTGCTGAAGTTGGAAAAAACCTGGCGGCAAAGATCGAATCTGGTGCACTATCCCTCCTCCTCCCAGAACAGCGTTTAGCCTCTTGTAATATTACCAACTTAACTATTAATTCACTGGCTCTGCTAGATGTGGATGAAGCCGAAGTAGAGTCACTTATACTTCAATTAAATAATGACAGTGCTGTTGGCTGGGATGGAATATCTCCCTTAATGTTAAAGAACTGCAAAAATGTGTTAGTTCCTCACATAACTTACCTTTTTAATTGTTGTTTGCATAAGGGTGTCTTTCCTGAAGCTTTAAAAAAAGCTATAGTCCACCCTATTCATAAGGGAGGAGACAGAAACTGTGTCAATAATTACAGGCCCATTTCGGTGCTACCGGTACTTTCTAAAATTCTCGAACGGATACTCAACAACCGCCTCAAAGCTTTTTTTTATAGGTATCAAATAATCGCGAAGAATCAATACGGTTTCCGGAAAAGAACATCAACAGAAGACGCAGTGCTTGACTTGACGCAATATGTAGCGAAAAACCTGGATAGCAAAACTAAATGCCTAGGCATATTTCTGGACCTGTCTAAGGCCTTTGACACCGTTTCTGTTTCCTTACTGATTTCCAAGCTGGAATTGATTGGTGTGCGAGGAATTGCTCTAGATATATTTAGAGACTACTTGAGTAACCGCACTCAAAGTGTTAAAATCAATAACTTTCTCAGTGACGAAGAAGTTGTCTCCTTCGGCGTCCCGCAGGGTAGCATTTTGGGGCCTAGTTTGTTCCAAATTTACATAAATGACCTATGCAAACTAAAGCTCCCACAATGTGAAATTTTTACTTACGCTGACGACACGGCGGTTATAGTACATGGTCCTACTTGGGATATTGTTAAAACTGCAGCGGAGTCTGCATTAAGTTTGATAATGACATGGCTAAACTCAAACCTTCTTACGCTCAATTTACAAAAATCCAGCTACATACCGTTTGCTATAAGACGTAATAACTTGCCTTCAGACACTTTCTCGATTACTGCTCACTCATGTCAGGATTCAACTTCGCCCAGGTCGTGTTCTTGTCGTAATCTTAGCAGAACAATCAGCGTAAAATATCTAGGTGTACAAATAGATAGTGAACTAAGATGGGATAAACAAATAGATGCTCTCACCACTAGAACCATCCGTCTCTTACATATCTTTAAGTCCCTGAGAGAATCCGCTAATCTCGACACTTTAAAAATGGTGTACTTTGGCCTATGTCAATCGGTACTAGGATACTGCATTACGGTGTGGGGAGGGGCATGTAAAACATTCCTTCTCAAACTAGAGAGAGCACAGAGAGCAATACTTAAAGTAATGACGAGAAAACCCTACAGATACCCAACAGCTCAACTGTATTCCAACTGTAAAGTACTCACAGTACGTCAACTCTTTGTGCTCTACTCAGTCCTTAAAATACATACATCCCTACCCCCTTCAAACCGAGAAAAACGAACCTTTATCCCTCCAAGTACTCCTCATAGAACAGCCTTTGCCAAACATCAGTATCATATTCTGAGCTCTTTCATCTACAGAAAAATACATAAACACCTAAACATACTTGATCTGACAAAATGGGATATTAAACAAAAACTTACAGAGTGGCTACTTCAACAAGACTATGATCACACAGAATCATTATTAACTTACATAACCTAGCACTTGTACACTCATGTACACACGCCCAAACATACACACACACACACACACACACACACACATACATACATACACACTAATACACACATGCACGCACATACACATACACACAAGAAATACGTTCATTATTAACCTTATTTAATTTTACTTCCTTATGATTTTTGATAATTGTTTAATTGTGGGTAGATCGACAGGGTCTTCACTTGATTAATAGTTAATTTAGAACATAACTTTATGGCCGTCCACTGTCTCTTAAGAAACAGGTATACCCTAGTTTAAGAGACAGGGTATCAGAAATTGTCAACAGATGTACCGTGTAATTACATCACCATGTTCTACCATAATAATGTAGTTACATAACTTTATATATCTTGATTGTTACTATTTTTAAGTTTTGTTTTTCTCATCATCTGTACTTTCGAGATCAATAAACAATTTATTATTTATTTATTTATATATTTCGCACACCTAGATCAAAAGTAGCACAACTCTAAATAGGTACCTCTTTTTTCAGGAACAGTAAAAAACGTTTTACTCGTTTTCTATTTGATCAATCATTATAGGCTGATTATGCTATGTTTTTAACAGGAAACAAACAACGTTACTAAATCATCTTCGTCTGAAACACATGTCGGCGTGTGTCTGCGAACTGTGTGGATACACGTTTGTTAGCAAAACGGGCGTGGAAGTACACAAGAGAATGAAGCACAAATTTTTTGATAAAAATGTGAGTTTTTTTTTTTACTACTAGTTGACCCGACAAACGTTGCCCTGTCAAAATTTCAATAATTCATACAAAATTCCCATAGAAAGAAAATGCACTTTCAGTTTTCCCGAATTTTCCAATTTTCTCGACAACTTTTCAAACAGTTTCTTTCATACAAACCTTTTCCTGACAATTACAAACACAACAAAAAAAATTGAATTAGCCAAATAGGTGCAACCGTTCTGAAGTGATGCGCGTACATACATCCGACAATTGATTTTTATTTATATAGATAGTTAGATTACACTCGGTGGCAGTAAATATTGGCCAACAAAGCCCGGAACGTGAATTTGTGAATAACGCCTTTCTATATAAATAAATAAATCAATCTGCCTTTTCCCAACTATGGGGGTCGGCTTCAAGTCTAACCGTATCCAGCTGAATACCAGTATTTTACCTTTTTTTATCTGACCTCCACAACCCAGTTACTCGGTAACGATACCCCTTGGTAAGACTGGCTGTCAGACTTTCGGGCTTGTGACAACCCGTAACGACTGTCAAAGATCCACGATGGACAGCCGGGACCAACGGCGTAACGTGCTAAGCGTAGCTTAACCTGATGGATCGACCCGTGCGGCTTTTACTACTTAGCCACGAGCTCCTATCCTATACAAATAAATAAATAAGCATAAAAAAACAGTTTTACAGTTTGAAAGATAAAAATAACGTTAGTTTGCCAATAGGTTTTAAAGGTTTTTTAATTCCGGGAATTGGCTTTCAGGATTATGTATGTTGATCAAAGTTTGATTCCTGACAGTGTTGTGTTTTCTTTAATACCAATAATTTAACTTCTCTACAATAATACATCTAGTGGGTAAATAATAAAACGCCGTATTTACCTACACTACGGCCAAAATATCTTGGCGCGTCTGAATATAGGCACTACGAACTTTCGCGCATGTTCTCTCACTCATACTCGCCTCATGTCACAATTTGGTTCCTAAAAAATATTACTGCGCAGCCTTCAGCACGAAGTTCGGACTCGCCAAAGTAAATCGGCCGTACTGTACATTAGTTAGTATTTTACATTATTAGTTTGTTTGATACGATACTGGTTAAGATACTACCTGCCATGCCGCTGGTCGTGGGTTCGATTCCCATTCAGGACAAACATTTGTGAGCATGAACCTGTCTGTTTGTCCTGAGTCTGGGTGTAATTATCTATATAAGTATGTATTTACAAAAAAAAAAGTAGTGTATGTAGTATATCAGTTATCTGGTTTCCATAGTACAAGCTCTGCTTAGTTTGGGATCAGATGACCGTGTGTGAACAATGTCCTAGGATATTATATTATATTATTATTATATTACATTTAGTACTTTCAAGTCATTCATTCAAACCAGGCTGAAGCCCGGTTTCCATCGCGAAAGGGTAATGAGCTGGAAACGGCTAAGCGGAGCGGACATCGTTTTCATGAAATATTTTTGCGTTTCCACCAAGAAAGAGTTTAGTCGTCTGATTCCCACCGCAAAAGAGAAATGAAACAAAAAAATGAGTGCCAGTGGAAGCTGGTCATATCTTAGCTGCCCCGGCTTATTTTAATTTAATTTAAATTTACCAAAAAAAAGACCAAATAAGCGAACATAAATGTACTGAACAGCTGATTTTTTTTCTCGATTTCAGGTTTGATCCCATAGCAATAGTTCGCTGCTTTGCATGAATACACACACACATTCATAACGGCAAAACCGCCGGTTTTGTCGGTTTTGCTGTTATGAATGTGAGTCTTACTGAACATGAAATAAGGACTAATTTGCATTTGGCTGTGTTATAAACAGGGACCGAAACCGGTACGAACAATACCGGTATTTTTCGGTTACAACCTTTATTTTTTTTACAGGTATTTTCAAAGGTTACCTTAATTCTTAAACCTTGAATACAACCGGTATTATACCGGTTACCGAAATAAAAATTACCTATATCTTACACGTGCCGTCGGTATTAGTCAAAGTCGCCGCGTTTAACTGTTCATATCGTCAAACGTTGAGTATTCAATAATCTGGCCAGCACCCTAATGGCGTAACACACGATCAATCACAATCTGAATTTGCATTGCTTCATAAGCTCGAAAAAATTGTCTGCTCAACAACGTGAATAACGTAATGAATGTTGTTGAACTGTCAAAATGAAAGCGATTGGGACTGAGCGTGTGTTACGCAATGGGTGCCTGCGCTGACTGCTGACCACATCCACATCATGATACAACCGTTTCATGAAATGGTCGAACACTTCACGATAGTGTTTTGATATAAATAGGTACTGTGCTAGCGCGCTCAAACAAATTGCAAGGAAAAAGTTATGCGCTTTCTTTCTTTTTTTATTTTTTTATTTGTGATGGGTTTGCTCTTGACTCTAGTCTAGGTCACAGGTGACAGAGACAAAGTCGACGATGGAGTGAGCTTACCCAGAAGAAGCCTGTTCACTCTCACTTTGAAGAGATTAGGGTTGTATGCGCTCGGAAACACACGACGCAGGTAGTGAGTTCCACTACTTTGCTGTGCGCATTATAAAAGACATTTGGAAGCGCTTAGTGCGAATTGGTGGAATAGCAACCAGGTAGGGATGGTAACTAGCAGTGAGTCTAGACGCACATCACCACCACGGCACGACATCTAGATGTCCGATGGTAGAAGGGGGGCGGCGGAATGAGGTCGTGGAGTTCTTGGGCACACTCTTCGAAGTACAATCTGTAGAAGACCGACAAGCAGGCAACCTTGGCGATGAGCCAAGCTATGAAGCTAGGCATCCACCAGTTTTACGTTGCCAATGAGCCTCTTAGCTTTGCGTTCCACCGAGTCAAGTGGGGCTAGTTGGTACTTGGCTGATCCATCCCAAAGGTGACTGCAATACTCCATGCAGGATCGGACTTGCGCTTTGTAAAGGGTCAAAAGCTGTCCAGGCGTAAAGTATCGCTTCACCCTATTTAGGATGCCCAGTTTCTTGGCCGCAGTTTGGGCCTTGTATTCGATGGTGGCGCCGAAGTTGAGACCAGATGTCAACTAAATGCCTAGGAGCTCAAGTCGATCAGTTACAGGAACAGATGTACCCCGAGAAGTAGGAGTTTGGGCGAAACGACTGTTTTTAGCGGTAAAAAGACACGCCTGTGTTTTGGTGGCGTTAAAAGAGACCAGATTATCATCACCCCACTGGGAGACAAAGCTTAAGGTCAAATCTGTCCGCTCTACCATGGCCTCTCTCAAGGAGCGAACTTCGGCCCCGCTGGTTTTTGCGCTGGACAAGTATCTCTCTGAAACTGTACTGTCATCTGCGTACCCAACAATACTAGGCCGAAGCAGGTCATTGATGTGCAGTAGGAAAAGAGTTGCAGAGAGAACAGACCCCTGAGGAACTCCGGCATCAATAGCCATAAGGTCAGAAGAGCAGCCGTAAACAACTACTCTGATCGACCGTTCACTAAGGAAATTTGATATCCAGCTACAAAAATCAGCTGGGATGCCATAAACAGGAAGCTTGCTGAGCAGAGCAGCGTGCCAGGCCCTGTCAAAAGCCTTCGAGATGTCAAGCGATACAGCCAGTGCTTCGCCGTGTTTCTCTATGACTTCGCCACAGCAGTGCGTGACATACACAAGAAGATCGCCAGTTGACCGTCCCCGGCGAAAGCCATATTGACGGTCACTGAGGAGATCATTGTCTTCAAGGTAGATCAGCAACTTATTGTTCAGGACCCTTTCCATAACCTTGCACAGAATGGAGGTAATGGCGATCGGACGGTAATGGGCAGGGTCTGCACGGTCGCCCTTTTTGGGCACTGGTTGTACATACATTTGCAAGCTTCCAGGATTTCGGCACCGTTCTTTTTTCAAGAGAGAGGCGGAACAAACGTCTCAATACAGGAGACAGTTCAGGCGCACACTGCCTCAAAAGTCTCGCTGGAATGCCGTCAGGCCCGCTGGCCTTGTTCACGTCTAGACTGCACAATACTCTTCGGACCTCTTTAATGTGTACTGCGATCTCCGGCATCGAGGAGTCACAATGAGGTACAGTAGGTAGTTGCTTTGAGCCAGCGTCCAGATGTGAATTGCTTGCAAAGAGTTGCAGAGTGAGCCAGCGACCCATCAGGTTTCATCATAGGAGGTAAAGTGGGACGACAGAAATTTGTTTCAACCGCTTTAGACAGGGACCAGAACTGTTTACTACCCGGAGGGTGCGAAGCCAGCCTGGCCCCGATACGTCCGACATGGTCAAAACGTGCCCTACGTAAAACCCGCTTGCAGAACTTGGCGGCAGAATTAAAGGCTCTTTTCTTCGCGCGAACCCTACGCGCTCTAACTTTGCGGTCGCGGGCCTTGACCCAGGCTTGGTAGGCAGTCTCTTTTCGGGCCTCAGCGTGGGCGCATTCTGCATTATACCAAGGCCGGGATTTGTGACCGAGCAGGATGTCGGAGAATGGAATAAAATATTCCATCCCCTGCCGAATCACGTCCGCAAGCGAGTCAGCACAGCACGAGGGGTCACCCGAGGAAAAGCACACTTGCTGCCATGGATAAGACGCAAAAAAGTGCCGCATCTCATCCCAGTCTGCTGACCCGTATCGCCATACTTGCCTCGTGCCTCTAGGGCTCTCATCTGGAGGAGAGCAGGTCGATATGGATTTCACCAGACAGTGGTCAGGCGTTCCCAGCGGGGCTGAGACCGATACTAAATGACTGTCCGGATCAGATGCCAGCAGAAGGTCCAAGCAATTGGGTGTATGGCCGTCAACATCCGGTACCCGCGTTGCCATATTCACCATCTGGATTAGATCTAGCGCTAAAACAAACGTGCGCGCCTCCAACCCAGCATGGTCAGTTTTCTGGTATGGGAACAAACATTCTTTATGATGGGCGTTGAAGTCCCCCAGAATAATGAGCTTCGCCGTTGGGTACCGTTGCTGGGCTACGTCAGTCGACTCCACGAGGAAATTAAAGAGCGCTGTTGTCTCCTAGTCACCGCTGTGCGTTCGGTAGATGCCGATGTAGAGAGATTTCTCCACGCCAGTATCCACAAGTAGCCAAATAAAATATTTTTCTTTCTTTCTTTCTGAGAAATCGGGTTTCTCTGCCATATGGAAAGAATATGGCAGAGAAACCCGATTTCTCAAAGCAATGGAGACGACAACAACAAATGTCATCGCGAACGTACACACAGACCCCAGCTTGCTTCTTGAACTTGTGTTCAAGAGAGTAACCCGGGTAGTTGAGGTACGCCACGTCCGATGGGGTTGCTATCTTCGTCTCCGTTAGGAAAAACAGGTGCGGCTTCTCGGTCTCAAGGTGGTGATGGACCGGATCGAGATTGGAGTGCAACCCCCTGATATTAGCGAGGTGCATTTTTAGTGGGAGGAAGTGCAACCGTTGTTTACCCTTATTTTTCTTTACTTTGGTCATTTGAGTGGAGTTGTTGGGGAAAAAGTCGATTGTCGAGGCATAGCTTAGTGACCCAAGTGGAACTAGACCCAACCAAACCTATGGGGAACTCATTTGGAGACTGCGGGGACGCCCGAACCCCCCTCGGATATGGCCACCAGGTCCTCCCATCCAGTCGACGGCTGGCACGGTGGAGCATACCGGGAATTTTCGCGAGTTGGCGGGGCAGCCTTTGGCACGTGGCTAGCGTGCTACTTGGGCGCCCTACTGACTGCGGTCGGCCAACGGCTGGCACCGTGCTTCGGATCCCGCTACCCTCCAAAATGAGTTACCCGGCTAGCCGACTCAGAGACCATGACCGGTTCCAAACAGCGCAACTGACAATCTCCTTCTCCCCCAAAGGCACTGGCACTCCCACACACCGACGGAACACAGCAAGCTGCTTGGCGCCAGACTCCAATGGGATGGTGGTCACAAGCCAGGCGGCCCCTAGCGGAGCCTACCACCGCTAAGTGGGATCGTTCAGCCTTACCACAGGCAAGCCTGTGGTGCCGTTGCCCGGGGTGGACCAATAGGAGGTAGATCCCAAGCCACCCCAAACGAATAAGTGCTGCATTCTATTAGAAAATAGGGCGTGTACGTTTCTCCGCAAGTTAAATAAACAAACTACCGAGTTGTTTTCTATGATGAGGGAAAAAGATAAACGAATGGTATTTTACCAATTTACAATGTAATACTCGTATTACTTACCTTATTCATTTCCTTTTTATTTTCTCCGCAAAAAGGCGAACTAAATAAACGTAAACAATACTGGCAGGACGCATGACAATCTCCCTGGTAATGTATTTTTTCTAATGCCAACAAATTGTCGGCATTTCGATATTCTGTCTTTCTCGTAATCAAGGTCATTTTTAGGTAACTGGTATTAAAACGGTAACTTAAATAAAGGTAACATGTTTCTTCTTCTTGGGTTACCCAGATAGCGGTTACCTTAATCATAGAGGTAACCGAAATTCTTCGATACCTGTACCGTAATTTATAAAGGTTTTCGGTCCCTGGTTATAAACCAGTAATTTTAAAATTTTGGTTTGTGCGGGTATTCATGCAAAGTAGCGAGTTGATCATAATGATGAGTACAATGACCCCTTAAGAGGTTGCCGGTGTTTTACAAATAACCCTGTATACGTAAATCAAAATAAATAATTAACGAATATATACTATTACAGACTGAATTCAAAGGGCCAAACTGTGATGTTTGTGACGTCAAGTTCTTCACGAAAAAGGCGTATGACAGACATCTGCGGTTGTCTTCTAAACATATCAAGGAGGATGACCCGTAAGTACCTACGAGCACTTTGTTCTAGTTTTCGGCTGCCGCTGCGGCTGTTGATCTCGTGGTCGCAAGCGGGATTGTTGAGCATGAGGTTTTATTCCGCGTCGGGAATAGTTTTTTTGGAGATTTTCTATCAGGAATTTCTCAGTAGGCCGGAGTCTAGATTAGTGCTTGGTTGATGGTAATAGGCTCGCCCTCTATTACTTAGACATAACTGGTGAAATGTGTGTTTACTGTAGGCACGGAATAGAAAAAACAAGTAGAAGTGCCCACATTTATGGGGAAAAATATGTAAAATAATAACAACCTTTGTCAGTTGTAATAAGTCTTAATTTTGTATGAACAACAAACAAGCTTTTCATCAAAATTGAATTTGTTCTTCATACAAGGTTGTTATTATTTTTTCCGCATAATTGTGAGAACTTCCACTTTTTTTTTTTATTCCGTTACTATAGGTACACCTTTGCCTAACCATTCGGGGAATACGGAGGTGATGTTTTGTTAACTATGATTTCTCTTCCCTAGTAACCGCATGAGCAATGATCCCTCTATAAAGCAGAGGCGACTCGGCTCGTCCTGGGTGAACGCCGTCAGACGCCCGGTCATACATCGTAAAGACGCGAACAGTGTGTCAGCACATAATGGTCCAGTTACTTGTGAACAGGTAAAATATATCATCATCATCTACTTGCCTTTTCCCAACTATGTTGGGGTCAGTTTCCAGTCTAACCAGATGCAGCTGAATACCAGTATTTTACATGGAGCGACTGCCTATCTGACCTTCACAACCTAGTTACTGGGTAATATGATACTCCTTGGAGACTGGTTGTCAGACTTTCGGGCTTCTGACGACCCGCAACGACTGTCAACGGAGCCAAGAGCTTAATGTGCTTTTCGAGTCTTAGTATGTAGTAACCCATCCACGAATCGACCGTGGTAAGCGTAACCTGATCGATCGACCCGTGCAATTGTTATTACTTAACGTAAGAGTTTATAAGATCTTAACTCAAGTGCTTGTTCAAGGAATGTAGCTGTTAGCCAATCAGCGCATCCGTCAGAGCCATATCAGCCAACCAACGCTCATAACGTGTTCGGTAAAAATTATGATTTTCTTTTATTGTCGTCTTACAGTGTGGCGTAGTACTAGAAAGCCTCCGGGTATACGCTGCTCACTTCAGGTACGCTCACCCGGGCATCAACCGAACGCAATTCACGGCCGTGACGACTCCCTACATGTGTGAACATTGCGGGAAGTTCTTCCTGGTAAGTACTGTAGCGGCTATAGCATAATCAGCCTAAAACGTTCCCACAGCTGGCAAACAGGCCTCATATCTGTGAGAGGGAGTGGGCTGTACTCCACCACGCGGGCCCAGTGCGGGTTGGTGGATGTCACTTGTCTTCGAATGTTTGTTCAGGACAGTTTTCCTCACGATGTTTTCTTACACCGTTTTGAGAACAGTGATGATTTGGAGTTATTTACACAAAGTAATGCGCCTGCTTGGTTTCCTACCCACGACCTACAACTCGTAAGTAGGTAAAGTCGGGACCATTACCACTGGGCCATCACTGCTCTGTAACTTGACTCCTGCTAGGTAGTCACCGTCAAAGTATGTTCATCACCATAAAGGACTATTTTTCTCTGCTCATTGCACGATGGAATCTGCTTTATTATTGACACTAAAAAAAAATTAAAACAAAACAACAATACAGTACTTAGTTCTGAATTCAAATTATTGTACACGATAAATCTAATAATTGGACCTAGTTATGAAGAAAGCAGCCATATTGCACGTTTCCAAAAATGTGTTATAAACACAGTCATACTAATTTCGACATACAAGATTTTTTGCAAAAACAGCCATGTCGATATCTCTATTTATCACGGAGATAAGAGCCGTTAAATGCAGCCTTGTCCATACATCCATGATGCAACCATCGACAGCAAAATGCTTATACCTCTGTTTGTACTTTTCCCGACATGGCTGCTTTCTGCAAAACACGGTCCAATTGATGGACATGGGAATTAGCATTCGTTTGTACTCGGAAATGCGATGATTGCCGAGGGACATTAAGAAAATAGTTGTGCTGTAATATGTTGCGTCGCAACAGAATGACATTCAGCCATCTTCTTTACATGTCAGAGCGAATTAAATAATATGTGACACTGACAGACTAAGAATGTTTTTTTTTATTCGATTTGGGAATCTTACAGCTAATTTATACAGTGTTCTTAAACAAAATGAAATAGAAAATTATTTTTATACTATCTGACTCGACCGACGTTTTTCCTGTCCAAATTACAAAATTCGTAGTGAAAAAAGGACGTTCAGTTTTCCCGAATTTTAAAATTTTGCAAAAGAGTTAAGTTTCCCTTTTTTACGTTTAAACCTGATTCGGACTATTACGAACATTTTAAAACAATAAATGCCCAATCGGACCAGTCGTTCTGAAGTGATGCGCTTACCAACAGTATTTCATTTTTATCATATCTTTTATTATACAGGGTGACTGAAAACAAGCGACAAAACTTAAGAGGGTCTTCTACCCTCTACTAGAGGTAGAGGGTATATATAGATTAAATAAAGGTAGCACAAAATTAAATAAAGGTAGTTTAGCCTTAAGGTTGATGTCAGATTGACATTGGTCTATTTTGATCTTTATTTCTTTGATAGGCCAGTAGGCGTGGTTGGTTAAGATACCACCTATTATGCCGCAGGTCGTGGGTTCGATTCCCATCCAGGACAAACATTTGTGTGCATGAACATGAATGTCTGTTTGTTCTGAGTCTGGTTGTAATTATCTATATAAGTATGTATTTACAAAAAAAAAAAAAAGTAGTGTATGTAGTATATCAGTTATCTGGTTTCCATAGTACAAGCTCTGCTTAGTTTAGGATCAGATGACCGTGTGTGAATAATGTCCTAGGTTATTATTATTCACAATCCGTTTTGAAGCTACGGTACAGAGCAGACTTTTTCATAGAAAAAATATCATCAAGTAATAAAGTATTTTTTCTATGAAAAAGTCTGCTCTGTACCGCAGCTTCAAAACGAATTTTGTCCTTTTTTTTTTTTTTTTTTGTGGATGTGTCAGACTTTTACTGACTAAAACCCACCCGTGTTCCTTCAGTTGCCTATGCCAGAGCCACGGTATCTTTTTCAAACAACCCGTGACCCCAGCGGCATCGGCCCTATTGGACCCCATCTTTTGCTGACATCTCTTTGAGGCGCGCGTGGAACACAACGCGCCGTCGACTCGGGCCTGGTCCTCACCGGACGGCGAGCTACCCACTACTCACCGTCCGCAAGCCCGCGCCTACGGTTGCCGGGAATCGGCTATCGATTCCCGCCGCCCAGGGCGTCTCCTGCGGCGACTGAGGGCGTGAGGCTGTTCTCCCTCACGCGTTCCGCCTCCTCCTTCGCGAGCATTACCGCTTCGCAGAAGGAGGTGACGGCCTCCCATGCACTCTCGCTCCGCACCATGGCCTGGACCAGGCTCGGACGTGAGAGATCGCCGCCGCCGATCGCCTCCGTGAGAACACGGCGGTGCTCTGCCCAAGCCGGGCAGACCTTCACTGTATGCTCCACCGTGTCCTCTGGGTGATCCACACAATGGTGACACCCGGGCGTTTCGAATTTTGTCCTGGCTTGATAAAAGAAAGAATTTGTAAACTCCGGAGATGTAAAAGATATCACTGTATATTGAATAGTGTTTAATAATGACTTGTTTTCTTTCCCCAGAACACAACCACCCTAGCAGGCCACATGTGGGTTCACACAGGTCAGAAGCGTTTCCAATGCGACCATTGCAACAAATCGTTCAGTATGAAAGCGAACCTCGCGGGTCACATGCGCCAGCACGAGCCCGTACGGCGCACGTACGACTGCGGCGTGTGCGGCAAACACTTCACGTTCAGCTACAACCTCACCAGGCATATGTTTGTGAGTATATCTAGTGAGATAACGACGCAGCTGTCACGCTACGATAACGTTTAGTAAAGCTTTGCGTTATGCTCGTGAACGGGTGCTGCTTGTGGTGACTGGTCGTCTTGCTGACCTTGGTTTTTTATTGGCTGGCTCTTTATTTATTGACAAGCCACCATAGACGGAAAATGCAATACTTCATAGACGCTACGCAGTTCCTTATTTATTGGCAGTAGACGAAAAAATGCAATACTACATGGACGCTATGAAGTTCCTTATTTATTGACAGAAAACCATAAACGAAAAAATGTAATACTTCATAGACGCTATGAAGTTCCTTATTTATTGACAGGCAACCATAGACGAAAAAATGCAATACTTCATGGACACTATGAAGTTCCTTATTTATTAACAGGCAACCATAGATGAAAAAATGCAGTACTTCATGGACGCTCTGAAGCTCCTTATTTATTGACAGGCGACCATAGACGAAAAAATGCAATACTTTATGGATGCTATGAAGCTCCTTATTTATTGACAGGCAACCATAGACGAAAAAATGCAATAATTCATGGACGCTCTGAAGCTCCTTATTTATTGACAGGCGACCATAGACGAAAAAATGCAATACTTTATGGATGCTATGAAGCTCCTTATTTATTGACAGGCAACCATAGACGAAAAAATGTAATACTTCATGGACGCTATGAAGCTCCTTATTTATTGACAGGCGACCATAGACGAAAAAATGCAATACTTTATGGATGCTATGAAGCTCCTTATTTATTGACAGGCAACCATAGACGAAAAAATGCAATAATTCATGGACGCTATGAAGCTCCTTATTTATTGACAGGCGACCATAGACGAAAAAATGCAATACTTTATGGATGCTATGAAGCTCCTTATTTATTGACAGGCAACCATAGACGAAAAAATGTAATACTTCATGGACGCTATGAAGCTCCTTATTTATTGACAGGCGACCATAGACGAAAAAATGCAATACTTTATGGATGCTATGAAGCTCCTTATTTATTGACAGGCAACCATAGACGAAAAAATGCAATAATTCATGGACGCTATGAAGTTTCTTATTTTTGTGGAGGGGCGTTCATTTTTACACCTGTTTGTGACCCTCTTTACATACCAAAACCCCTTCGTGCCGTGAAAACACGTTAAGCCGTTGGTCCCGGCTGCCATTCGTGGATCTTTGACAGTCGTTACGAGTCGACAGTAGCTCGAAAGTCTGACAAACAGTCTTACCAAGGGGTATCGTTTTACCCAGTAACTGGGTTGTGGAGGTCAGATAGGCAGTCGCTCCATGTAAAACACTGGTATTCAGCTGCATCCAGTTAGACTGAAAGCCGACCCCAACATAGTTGGGAAAGGGAAGGCTAGGTATACTTAGCCACGAGCTCCTAAAGCATGAAATTTATTTCGTCTCGTTGACTTTAGTTTAGAGAAATCAATCTCTTCTTCTTTCACAGCTCCACACGGGTCTCAGACCGTTCAAATGCGACGCCTGTGAGAAGACGTTCCGTACATCCGGCGAGCTGCGCTCTCACGTAGACTACGTTCATCTGAAGAAGCCACGACCGAAGCGCGTGCGCCGGAGGGGGAAGAAGTGTGAACTGACCAACTTAGAGTATTGAGCAGTGTGACGAAGACGCGTTTAAATAATGAAAGAATAGAATTTATATCTTTTGACGCATGGCCAAAATTAGAACTATCCATCGTTCCGCCATCTTGTTTTTTCAATACAATTTCATAAATCCGTTTCAAAAAACGTTTACCAACGACGCCTCTTGTCAATGTCATTCAGGCGCCAGAACATCCTTGTACACTAATCCGGTCGTCGAGAGAATGCATTCTTGACCTGTCAGTTTCATACTATCGAATATGTGTTTTACGAATTTGAACCTTATTACTATTAGAAATAGGTGCCGATTCTCTTGTTGAATAACTAAACTAAAATTAGAGAATCGCTGTCTTTTACTAACAGGCAGCTCCAGAAAAGGACGGCTATAGTTATGAACTAAGTTAGAGATGTCAAACTAGTTTACGCCTTGCGCTTCATCGTGTTTTTAGTCGTTGTTTTTTTGTATAGTCTAAATTTGTATTAGTTCAACTAAATTTGACACTAATTTACGTTCGTCTCTTTCTTGTTTTATTAGAGAGAAAAAGCTAGCGATAGCCTGAATTAAGTTTAGTTTGTGCAAAACAGAATCGGCGCCGTTATCCAACTCATAGGTGTCAGGAACACATTCTCTTGACGGCCGGAACAGCTGTAAAAAACAATTTGTATCTATGTTTACAATACATATTATGTATACATTCATAGTATATAACAGTCGTCTTTCGTGTCTGTCTGTTTGACCGCTTAGATTTTCTAAACCACAATGAATTGTGATGCCGTTTTCACCATCATTTAAAGCGTTGTTCCACCATATAAGTGTATAATATATAGGGTAACTGGTAATTAGTGACCGATACCACAGATTAATACAGATGGGACACTCCGCAGTTTAGGTATGAAGCTACAAGTACGCGGCGGGCCTATCTCACTGGGCCAATTCAGTAGGACTGCCGCATCAGAAGGTATAAGAGTTACGCGTTAGAATAGAGGCAACTTGTAGCTGAATATAACTGTAGGTAATAAGCGTTGTGCGACCTGAATTGCACTTTATTGTGTCGTAGCAAGAGTCGCTTTTTATTTAAATGATTTTGCGGAGTGTCCCATCTGTATTAATCTGTGCTATAGGACCAAACCTGAAATCGCGAAAAAATCAGTTGTTCCCTACATTTTGACGAGTCATGCAAACATAAATTTAGGGAGCAGCTGATTTTTTTTTTCTCGATTTCAGGTTTGGTCCCATAGTAAAAGTTGTTTGTTATCATGAGTACAATCATGTGTTTAAATCACTAATTATCAGTCATCCTATATTATTATTAAACTTTGTGGATATAGCACAGAAATTTCGATGTTTTGACATGTCAGCATTGCACCCGTGCGTAGCAGGGGCGGGTCGCTAGTGAAAAATGAAACTCCTAACTGGCGCGCGTGTATGAATGAACGATGTATGAATGTGAACGAAGCAAAAAGAGTATCTAAAGATCGTAGCAGGTAGCGTTCCGTTCCCCATGGGAAGAAGGCGTGAGTTTATATTATTATTATGTATAAAAATTAAAAAGTAATATTGGAGTTCTATGTAGCTATAAAAGACGGTACGAAATTTAATTTCTAAGATTACATGTATAATAATTAAGGTCAAGGGTTAGACAAGGTGTACCTATAGTACACCCACATTGGGGCGAGCCTATTGCTAACAGCCGGGCACAAATGCAGACTCCGGGCTTCCGGACCTTTACCCAACCCTTCGAGGAAACAAGACGTGATGTTGTGTTGGTTTATGTTAATTAAGGTCAACCCACACAAATAAGCACAGCACGGGATCAGTATCGCCTCAACTCGAGCCATTCAGGATTCTTTATATGAAACTCGTAAAGGCATCGCCTCCGCTCGGGATCAGCTAGTAAACACCAATCACCGAGCGGGCCCACCTTGACCTTTATTCTGTTAGCCCAGGTCCGCACGAGCGGATTTTGCCTGCGGCGTTTTTTTTTCGCGCACTGGATTATCAACGCTCAGCTTAACGCTGAGAGTTGAAAATCCAACTGTGTGTTTTTTGACGCTCTAGGACGCTGTTGGATTCTCAATGCTAGGCTCAAAACCGAGAGTTGAAAATCCCGCCGCGATATTTTTACGTCCGTGCGTAAATATACTTCAGAGGCACGTTTTCTAACTAGGTATTCCTTTGGGTTGGCCTCTTCCAATGTTCATCCATTTTGGTCTAATACCGAAAACTTTGAAGATTTTGTGTTTTGTATAATTGTAGCGTTAAATTAAAATAATTCACTGTTGAAATAAAAGAAATCCTTTACAAAATATTCGTATTTTTTATATGCATTATAAGCAGTGATCGGATAATCGGGCGCTTATATACCTAAAGTGCTTCCCACGAAAGAATAATATGGACATTCCTTTCTGAATAAATAAGTAATCCCGGGTTCCCGGGATTGAACAATTTTGTAAAAATAACTCTAACAAACTTAATGAAATTATAGCAGTGGTTATTTTGATGTAGTATCTTTATTTTATTCAAAACAAATGGAACATCAATAATAATGATAATGTGCACATTGTGGTCAAATATTAGAAATTGATTTATCCATCTAACAGATTAGTGATCGAATCGACTAATTTATTATATTTTATACGAACAGAAGGGATTCTGAAAGGCATGTCCGTATTATTCTTTCGTGGGAATAAAAGTGAAGTTTAGGTATAGGCACCCGATTATCCGATCACTGATTATAACATATTTGACGATTATGTAATTAGTACCTAACCTTTTTAAGAAACGGATATTTATTAAGTTAATTTTTTATTTCTTGGCATAAATGAGGGCCAGTGGTGCCGATTCTCTTGTTCAATAACTAAAGCAAAATTACAGAATCGCTATCTTTTACTAACAGGCAGCGTGCAGCGCGAGAAAGGGACGGCTATAGCTGTGATCTAAGTTAGAGATGTCAAACTATGGTCTGTTTTATAATCTCTGAGACTAAATTAACATTTCCTAAGTTCCATGTATATTTTTTTCATTTCAGACTTTGACATTCGCACCTGTCATATTAGTCTCCTAGAAATTAAAAAACAGACTAGTTTACGCCTCGCGCTTCACCGTGTTTTTAGTCGACATGTTTTTACGTGTCGTCTGAATTTCGTGTCTCTAATTTACGTCCGTCTCTTTCTTATTTTATTAGAGAGAACAGTTAGCAATAGCCTAAATTAAGTTTAGTTTGTGCACAACAGAATCGGCACCATTATCTCAGTATAAGGACACACTTGTGAAGACCAACGCAACATTGCCAAGAAAATAATCAAGTTTGCACTTGTAAATATAAAGTCGCCTCTACGTCATAACACTAGACCATAAATACCTACATAGTAGTAACATTATCATGTAATTTATTTATCAATAAACTTGTAAAAAAAAGATTATTTTTATTATTTTAATCAGTTCTACACTCAAGCTACCGTTTTCTAGGAGAGCAGTGGCCTCCACACATAGTATCCGCAATGGACCGGTGTATGACGTCACCGAAACGTTATACACGCTGCTTTTTTTTTTGGCTAGCCAGCAGCCACAATAAGTGTTGTACCTAAGTCAAACAGCTGAATTAACAGGGGGTTTCGACGTGACATCACCTTTAATATTTTGGATATGGTATTATAAACGGCAAACTCCAAATCAAACTCCAACAATACTTTTTAAACACACACTGTATTTTCCTTAATAAACACTTTATTTCTCCTTAACTACACTAACACACCACTATATCATGTACATATTTATCTTGACCAACACAACTCGGCTGCCGCCGCACTGTGGGCTGGATTTTGAGTTTCATAGAACTTCGTTTACTTTTTTTGAAAGTGGGATTTTTTTGACTGGAAATGGATTCCTTGACCATTATTATACTTCGTTATGAAATATGGGATCATAAAAGTCAGTGTATCTATTTTTAAAACATAAAAGTTAAAAAAAATGTATGGAGCCAGGGTAAAAATATCAAATATCTCCAGAACCGCACGTTTGGCCGTAATATCCTGACACACGGTAATACCTCTATTTATTTGGGAATTTTTGGCGTACTTCATATAACCGGCATAGGTGCGGTTTTTTTTTTAAAAATCGGAGAATATTTTAATTTTTTATGTTGTATTTACCGATTGGATTTTAGGAATAATGGGTAATGCTGATCTTAATAATTGAAAAACTGAATGAAATTTATATTTTTCAAGACCGTTACCAACAAAAACAATTGTCACACTAGGAATATAGACTCAAAAATTGTTAAAATTATAATGACGTCGAATTGGTAATGAGCTAAGATCTGACATGAAGGGTCATATATGTTGATACCAGGTTTTATGCGTGCATTAGTTAATTTATGTACTCATTAGTTAAATACTACTCTCCGATAATGCTAATTTGTGTCATTAAGTAATGAGTAGAGAAATTCCCAGTGATTTACAAAATTTTTGAGAAAAAATTACTGTGGTTCTAAATTAATTAGCTAACGATCGACACTTAGAGAGGATTGATTAGCAGTCAGTGTTTGTTGTTCCAAAATATTAGTAAATTAGGTATAATGCTATCTTAAGTAGTTAGCAACCATTACCTAATTATCTTTTGTGACGGATAAATATAATTTCTGACTGCGAGATACAGGTACATTGTATATTTTATTGCTAATTTCAATTAGATATTTTAACAAAAGTTAATTAAAACTCAATTTAGACAAAATGTAACACTTAAAACAATTCAAACATATATGAGAAGTAACGAAAAATCTTAAAAAAGTAAGTATTAAAAGCAAATCTTAAAATTAATCTATATTTAAGCTTAAGTGTATCTATAACATATATAATCCCCCTCCTCCCAAGTATAAAAAACTTAGAAATACAAAATATTAATGTTGATAATCTACGGTTAATCATCTATATCGCTACTTTCCGAGCTCGAGTCTAACTCTGAATCAGACTCCAAGTGAGAGACATCGTAAAATTCAACATCTTCTTCAGGCTCCTGAAGCAACAAAAGATCCAGTGTGGCACTAAAAAGCATCTGCTTCTTTTTGCTTACCATCTTTGGTCTTGTTGCCGAAATAACAGGATCAGATGAAAGAAGAAGCATGTTGAATATGTCTTCATTGGAAGATTTCCTACTAAATTTTCGAGAATGATGTTCTCGAAACCTTCGAAAATCTTTGTTCCGGGCCTCAGAAGCTTCTTCTGACAAACTTCCTATGGGAAGAATTTCGTTACTTATAATTATATCCGCCCCATGTATCAGCAACTTGTGTACACTGGAAGGCATGTAGAACCACTTGTAAAGTTCTACATACTTCTTGGCTGTTTGAAGAGCATAATTCTTAAATTTTTCTGCGTTAATTTTTTCACCACTTGTAATGGCTTGCAAAATTACGGCAAATCTGTGAATCAACTCTTCGTTCAGTCCAGTGATAGCAGCTGTTTTAGCGGGATTCTCGAAAAATCGTCTAGCAGTGTTGCCGTCATTAGTTGTTCCGGATCCTTGTTTCACAATATCTACTAGAAGATTTAATTCGGAATTTCCTTTTTCCTTGTTTCAAATACAGTTTTGTCTTCATTACTTCGTACTGCCCATTTTTTCAGATCTAATCTGTATGCTATATGTAAAAGACATTCCATGCTTTTAATCCGCGCATGTAAGGATGATAAGCCAAACTTATAAAGGTTTAATGAGACATCTCTTTTCAAGATCTCGTTAATGTTGTTCATCTCTGATGGTTTAGCCGAACAGAGGTAACACGTAGCACTGGATTTTACTTCCGAAAGATATGTGCACACTTTCCCATCAATCATGGTCATCATGAGGTCATGAGTAACCGAGTTGGTACCACATTTCAATGGTCGAAGATTTTTTATTTCTTCATCCATCTGCTTTGCATGCTCCACTACTACAAACTTACTTTCTTTTATAAAAGTAAATTGTACTGGGCGACAATATGATGGGGAGCAGGGGCTTGGATTGGTCCAGACAATTTCGTCACCACATGTTACTACTCAGTGGAACCAGAGAGGTCATGAATATACTGGAATCGTTATGCTCTCCATCCATTTTTTGTTTATATTGACTTTGATTTGAGGCTCCATCAAAACCCCTCTTGGAAATCATAGAAAGCTGTCTATTTTCTATGTTTTCGGACAAACTCTCTAAAATTCTTTGTGCTGTTTTATCAAGAAGGCTTTGTAGGACAATTTTAGCTGATGAATCAGTCACTGTTATGCACTCTTTTGGTGGGTAGCACTCCAATTTGGCTTTCTGTACTTTGAAGTACGATGGGTATAAATCTTTTGCCCCTTCTCGAATGGCAGTTTCTCTTAATGTTATGTATTGCCATTTCGAAAGTTTAAGAGACAAAAGGATACCTAGTGCCTTTTCTGGAGTGAATAGTACAGAAGCTGGCTTTTAAATCATATCACTAAACTTGTCAGCGGCCTCTGGATGCTTGAGCATATAGGTACTCAATGACAAAAGCAATATTGTTGTGTCCTTCATTTTTTAATTGAGATGTAGCTGCAAATAATATTTCATTACTCTCGCGGTCCTTTTGATCAATAGTTCTGACTTTTTTCTGTTTGGACCCCAAATCTTGAAAAGGCTTTCGAGGTGAAGCTTTTCGTTTTGTCATAGTTCCAACTGATGACGTTGAAGGTCCAGGATCCAAGGAACTTGGCTCTTCAATAACTGGAACTGGTGCAACCAATTCCACAATACAACTTGGCCAGTCAATATTTGACTCTAGCCAACCTTCATATTGTTTTTTGAAGTCTCCGAAATTCCGATGCACTTGCTGCCATCTCTTTATTGCAGCTCGAGTAAATCTTCGGCAAAACTCTCTCAGCGTCAAACTGTCCTCTTCAGAAAAGGTGTAGTCTAATCGAGACACCAATTCTTGAAATAAATTATCACTTTTGTTGTTACCACTTCTTAAAATAACAAATAAATCTAAGTTAGTAGCTAAACTCTCCATATTTAAATCTGTTAAAATTACTGTTGTCAGGAAGGTAGCTCTAGATGAACTAAAATATTTGACTAACGCAGCACTATTTATATTTAACTATTTTTTATCATTAGGGTAATTAGCTAATGGTTGCTAACTACCCTACTTAAGATATCATTATACCTATCATTTTACCTAAACAAACACTGACTGCTAATCAATCCTTTCTAAGTGTCGATCGTTAGCTAATTAATTTAGAACCACAGTAATTTTTTCTCAAAAATTTTGTAAATCACTGGGAATTTCTCTACTCATTCCTTAATGACACAAATTAGCATTATCGGAGGGTAGTATTTAACAAATGAGTACATAAATTAACTAATGCGCGCATAAAACTTGATATCAACATATGACCCTTCATGTCAGATCTCAGCTCATTACCAATTCGACGTCATTATAATTTTAACAATTTTTGAGTCTATATTCCTAGTGTGACAATTGTTTTTGTTGGTAACGGTCTTGAAAAACATATTTCATTCAGTTTTTCAATTATTAAGATCAGCATTACCCACCTATTCCTAAAATCCAATAGGTAAATACAACATAAAAAATTAAAATATTCTCCGATTTTTAAAAAAAAAAACCGCACCTATGCCCGATATATGAAGTACGCCAAAAATTCCCAAATAAATAGAGGTATTACCGTGTGTCAGGATATTACGGCCAAACGTGCGGTTCTGGAGATATTTGATATTTTTACCCTGGCTCCATACATTTTTTTTTACTTTTATGTTTTAAAATAGATACACTGACTTTTATGATCCCATATTTCATAACGAAGTATTATAATGGTCAAGGAATCCATTTCCAGTCAAAAAAACCCCACTTTCAAAAAAAGTAAATGAAGTTCTATGAAACTCAAAATCCAGCCCACAGTGCGCCGCCAGAAATGAATCCACTGCCAACCTTTTTCGCAACCGAGCTTATTCCCCTCCCCCCAAATGACGCAAATAGTCAAATTAGCAACTAAAATCGTTATAAGATTATTTAAAAATAAATTGACTCTTCCAATAGTTAAATATGAGTTACTGAAATCTTTACAAAATCGTTTAAAAATAAATTAAACCTTACACTCGACCATCCTGATAACGTGTATGACCCCATACACGCCATCATTGGAAACCTTACACGCGGCCAGTAGACTCATTCTGTATTACAATTCATACTCATATATAAAATAGTCATATAGATCTTATACATAAATATCAAAAACAATTAAATATATCTGTTATATCCTAGTTATCCTCGAACCCATCCATTCTCGAGGACAACTAGGTACCACTATGTCAAGTAGCGAACCCATCCATTCTCGCTCCTGACCTACATAGTGATACAATTAGAACAAAAATTAATCATAACGTCAAGTAGCGAACCCATCCATTCTCGCTCTTGACCTGTAATAAGCCAATCAAAAATCATAAGTTAACTGAAGCATCAAGTAGCGAACCCATCCATTCTCGCTCTTGACCTGTAATAAGCCAATCAAAAATCATAAATTAACTGAAGCATCAAGTAGCGAACCCATCCATTCTCGCTCTTGATCACTTCCCAATTAATAACTGGAAGACTAAGATCAAGCTGCGAACCCATCTATTCTCGCGCCTGTACCTAAAACAATCATTATTTTACGTAGTACAACAGTAATAATCATCATGGTACTTTTTTTTATGGAACTCTATTTGGAACTAACATCTATCTCAGTTAAGCTCTGCGTATCATCGTCACATGCATCGTGCATCGTATCTCTATCATCCTTATCATCATCAACTTCCAAGGATACAATGTGTATCCATGGCTGCATCCTGTCCGAGGCTACAGTAGTCTTTCGCTTATTTCTCATACCCTCAAACCCAGGGATAGGAGCAACTTTATAGCGGTCATTTCCTAATACTTTAACAACTCTAAATGGGCCTTCATATGTAGGAAGAAGTTTAGAGCTCTTGCCATTATTTTGAAAATTCGTTTTGGTAATTTTTACTAAATCCCCTTTATTGTAAATACGTGCCGGTTTTCGGCCCTTGTCATAATATTGTTTTTGTTTCTCTTGCTCTTTATCGATTCTACTTTTAACTTCATCCCGAACCGAGGATATATCACAAGCCTTCCGGTTTAATTCTGCTACCTCATTTAACACTGGATTATTCTCGCTACTCATTGTCAATCCGAACATTACTTCGGCTGGAGCTCTACCTATTGTTTTTTGTATGGTATTATTAAGGCCCCATTGTATCTTTCCTAACTTATTGTCCCAATTTTTCTCGTCGTCTTTGAGATTTTGAGCTGTGAGAGAATCTATTATGGTGCGATTGTACCTTTCGACCTGTCCGTTGGATCTGGGGCTTGCTACAGCATTTAAAATATGTTTGATCCCCCTGTTTAAACAGAATCTTTTAAAAGAATGCGCAGTAAAACAACTACCTCGATCACTCACTATGCTATCTGGGGACCTAAAAGTGTCGAATATATCCTCTAACACTTTAATTACATTTAAGGTTTTGGTATTTCGGACTGCTTTTATGAACACAAATTTGGTAAACGAGTCAACAAAAACTAATATGTGCGTATTGCTCCGCTTGGACCTCACAAATGGTCCGAGGTGATCGATGTGCACCGTATGGAATGGCGTTGCCACTTTGATAATGGGATGTAGCAATCCCTCGCGAGTAGTTGTATTGTTCTTCGCATACGCGCATTCGATACACGACCCTACGTACTTCTTTATAAAACGCGACATTTTAGAAAACCAATACCGTCTCTTTATACGCTCTAGTGTCTTTTCATAACCAACATGCCCTATATCATCGTGGTTCATCCTGCACACCTGCCACCTCGCACCCTTAGGAACAACCCATCTCCTATTAGTTTTATCCCCGTCTAAATACCTGTATAGCTTATTATCCTGTATGACATAATTTTCCTTAATATATTCGAGTCCCTTCGAGTCTAGATCACTGTTAACAATGTCACGAATTCTAACCAACTCTGTGTCGCCTAACTGTAAGGTAAGGAGCCAATCCTCATCACTGATATTCAATACAGAAGAACATTGATCAACACCTGGCAAACTAGTTTCCTCTACTGGATTCCGTGATAATGCATCTGCATGTGCCATTTTCACACCAGCCCGATATTCTATGCTGCAATCAAATTCTTGTAGAGCTAACCACCATCGCGCAATACGGGGTATAAGATCTCGGTTTTGAAATGTCGAACGGAGCGCACTACAATCGGTAACAATCTTGAACTCCTTACCAATTAAGAAAATTCTAAACTTTCTGAGAGCACAAACCACTGCTAGCGTCTCAAGTTAATAAGAGTGGAAGTTCCTTTCTTCAGGAGATGTTTGCCGACTGTAGTACGCAACCGGTCTTAAGGACTCCCCATCAGCTGGACGCTGTAACAAGATTGCACCTATACCAATCCTACTGGCGTCTGTATGGAGCTCGGTTTCAGCAGAATGACTATAAATGGCCAGAACCGGTCTATTAATTAATTTATCTTTAAGAACTTCAAAACCTGTTTCCTGATCAGTTCCCCATTCCCATTTAGCGTCCTTTTTTAGCAATTTTGTAAGAGCGGACGCCAACTCAGCAAAACCATGAATGAATTTTCGGAAATAGCTAACCAAGCCGAGGAACTGACGGACCGCATGTACATTTTCAGGCCTAGGAAAGTTGGATACGGATTGAATTTTCCCTTCACCGGGGCGCATTCCTGAACTACTGATCTCGTATCCTAAATAGTCATTTTTATTTTGTAAAAAGCTACACTTTGTCAAATTTAGTTTAAGGTTAGCATCATCTAAAAGTTTTAATACATCTTCGAGCCTCATCAGCACTTCATCGGGATCTCTACCATAGATCAACAAATCATCTATATACACGGTTGCTTTATCAAATCTTGCTGCACCTAAAACGCGATTCATCAACCTCTGAAAAACGGCCGGCGCGTTTGCCAAGCCAAACGGCACACGGTTAAACTCGTAATGTCCGTCCGGTGTGACAAACGCGGTCAGGTGCTTATGTTTCTCGGCAATTGGAACTTGATAGTATCCGGACATAAGATCAAGTGTAACAAACCAAGCCTGACCTGATAGACGGGATATCTCATCTTCAATAATCGGTATTGGATATCGTTCTTTCACTGTTACAGAGTTAAGCATCCTGTAATCGATACACATACGTACTTTGCCGTCTTTCTTGCGGACTAAAATAATAGGACTAGCGTAATCCGATACTGATTCTCTAATGACACCCGCGTCTAACATCTCGTCTATCATTCCACGAACTTGTTCTCGTTCATGATGCGAAAGTCGATAGGGCCTATAAACAACCGGTCGATCGCTGTTCAGTTCAATCTGCATTTCTGCGACTTCAGTGCACCCTAATTCTTTTAAATCAAAAGCGAAACAATGTTCGTAACGCTGAAGCAACTTGAAAAGTTTTATTTGATCTGAACGAGACGCTGAGTCTCCACACTTTATTTGATGTTCTTCAATCTTTCTAACACAACGATGTCTAGTGGATTTGACTGTATTGCATAAAGGTGTTACCCTATCAATAACATCTACCTTCTGAGCTCGAGAAAATACCGAATATTTTTGCAGTAAACATGGAATGGAACAAGGACTAATCATTGCAAACAGAATGCCGTTCTTAACCTCATAGATACCTCCAAGCACAACATATTGCTCACCAGGTTTCCCTACGACCTTCGTATCCAGTAGAATGTTGCCATGAAATTTAGATTCTATTGTAGCCCTTACGCTTGCAACACCATACAACCTACTATGCCCTGTTAAGATAACTTGCTCTAGAGGCACTTGGTCATCAGCATTGCAATACGATGGCTCCTCAGTAGTAATATCAAGGAACTGCAACTTAGTTGCATCTTTAAAGACTACAATATGTGGTTGCTCCGTAAACGTTTGCCCAATGAGCATTGATATGTCAAGCATACAATCTCTGACTACCCTGCATGTCACCACAGCATTTACGGCATCTATCGATAAATTCAAAGACACCGAGCCTAATGACTGAACTAATCATCTCCAAAACCCTTCATTAATGATGGTACCCCGTCATGTGGTACTCCTATTTTGTTGAAACTAGTCTCTCCTATCAATGTCACTTCACTACCGAAGTCTATAAACGCTTCTAGTGAAATTTTGTTAATTATCACACTTTTTATGTATTTATCGTTCGGATTCGAACTCGATATGCACATCGTTTTTGACACATTAGGCTTTGTAGATTGACTTTCCTGTTTTGATAGGCAATTTTCAGTTTTGTGTCCTACTTTGTGACACGTGTTACATTTCACTAAAGGTTTGAGACACTTTAAGTAAGGGTGGCCTTTCTCTTTACAATTATAACAAAACAATGAAGCATTACTGCCAGTCCTATTAGTAATTTTATTTTGTTGATTATTGTCAATCGAACTAGAGTGATCGGGGTTTTTGTTTCTAAATGTAGTCTGATTAATATTATCTTTATTACTCAATAAAAATTGTAAAAGTTGGTCAGGTTCTGAACACCGCAGAGCTAGAGCACTAGATTTAACTGTCCTGTCTGTAAGGCCATGGATTATACAGTCGACTGCACGTTTGCCACTGATCTCGCATTGGTTTAGAAGGGCACATTTTTCATAAAAATAATTTTCGATTGGTTCACTAAACCTACTTCTTCGTTTTAACATGTCCTCCAAGGACTGGCCATAATTCTGTTCGCATGGGAAAGCTTTGAGTAGTTTCTCTTGCCACTCTGCCCATGAATACAGAATGGTAGTTAAACTCTGATACCAAGTTTTGGCCAGTCCTTGCAGTTTCTGCATTGAAAAATGGATCGTGGTCTTATCGTTCCAGCCGTAAACGGAGGCACATTCGTTAACCTTTTTAAGCCAAACGTCCATTCGTTGATTTTTCATGGAAGGATCAAATTCTGGTAAAATATTCTTATAATCAAGTTTATTGCTCGAATGTGCGCTTCGTTCAGACGGCTGTGACGATTTATCGTTTTTAAATGATTGGATTATTTTATAAATGTCTCTAGTAGAAAAGGATGGGCTACATGACCTTGATCGTCGTCCGGTGCCGTCGTTGTACCTTGGAGACCGGTCTCGCTCGCGGTCACCACTCTGCCCACGATGTTTGGAGCCCGCGCGCTGTCCGCGTCCTTTGGATCCCAAACGCCGACCGCTCTGCTTATAGTCCAAGCGCCGTCCGCGCTGCTCGGAGTTCAAGCGCCGGCCGCGCTGCTCGGAGTCCAAGCGCCGGCCGCGCTGCTCGGAGTCCAAGCGCCGGTTGTGCTGCTCGGAGTCCAAGCGCCGGCCGCGCTGCTCGGAGTCCAAGCGCCGGCCGCGCTGCTGGGAGTCCAAGCGCCGGCCGCGCTGCTCGGAGTCCAAGCGCCGTCCGCGCTGCTCGGAGTCCAAGCGCCGGTTGTGCTGCTCGGAGTCCAAGCGCCGGCCGCGCTGCTCGGAGTCCAAGCGCCGGCCGCGCTGCTCGGAGTCCAAGCGCCGTCCGCGCTGCTCGGAGTCCAAGCGCCGGTTGTGCTGCTCGGAGTCCAAGCGCCGGCCGCGCTGCTCGGAGTCCAAGCGCCGGCCGCGCTGCTGGGAGTCCAAGCGCCGGCCGCGCTGCTGGGAGTCCAAGCGCCGTCCGCGCTGCTGGGAGTCCAAGCGCCGGCCGCGCTGCTGGGAGTCCAAGCGCCGGCCGCGCTGCTCGGAGTCCAAGCGCCGTCCGCGCTGCTCGGAGTCCAAGCGCCGTCCGCGCTGCTCGGAGTCCAAGCGCCGGCCGCGCTGCTCGGAGTCCAAGCGCCGGCCGCGCTGCTGGGAGTCCAAGCGCCGGCCGCGCTGCTCGGAGTCCAAGCGCCGGCCGCGCTGCTCGGAGTCCAAGCGCCGGCCGCGCTGCTGGGAGTCCAAGCGCCGGCCGCGCTGCTCGGAGTCCAAGCGCCGTCCGCGCTGCTCGGAGTCCAAGCGCCGTCCGCGCTGCTCGGAGTCCAAGCGCCGTCCGCGCTGCTCGGAGTCCAAGCGCCGGTTGTGCTGCTCGGAGTCCAAGCGCCGGCCGCGCTGCTGGGAGTCCAAGCGCCGTCCGCGCTGCTCGGAGTCCAAGCGCCGTCCGCGCTGCTCGGAGTCCAAGCGCCGGTTGTGCTGCTCGGAGTCCAAGCGCCGGCCGCGCTGCTGGGAGTCCAAGCGCCGTCCGCGCTGCTCGGAGTCCAAGCGCCGTCCGCGCTGCTCGGAGTCCAAGCGCCGGTTGTGCTGCTCGGAGTCCAAGCGCCGGCCGCGCTGCTGGGAGTCCAAGCGCCGTCCGCGCTGCTCGGAGTCCAAGCGCCGTCCGCGCTGCTCGGAGTCCAAGCGCCGGTTGTGCTGCTCGGAGTCCAAGCGCCGGCCGCGCTGCTCGGAGTCCAAGCGCCGGTTGTGCTGCTCGGAGTCCAAGCGCCGGCCGCGCTGCTGGGAGTCCAAGCGCCGTCCGCGCTGCTGGGAGTCCAAGCGCCGTCCGCGCTGCTCGGAGTCCAAGCGCCGTCCGCGCTGCTCGGAGTCCAAGCGCCGTCCGCGCTGCTCGGAGTCCAAGCGCCGTCCGCGCTGCTGGGAGTCCAAGCGCCGTCCGCGCTGCTCGGAGTCCAAGCGCCGTCCGCGCTGCTCGGAGTCCAAGCGCCGGTTGTGCTGCTCGGAGTCCAAGCGCCGGCCGCGCTGCTGGGAGTCCAAGCGCCGTCCGCGCTGCTCGGAGTCCAAGCGCCGTCCGCGCTGCTCGGAGTCCAAGCGCCGGTTGTGCTGCTCGGAGTCCAAGCGCCGGCCGCGCTGCTGGGAGTCCAAGCGCCGTCCGCGCTGCTCGGAGTCCAAGCGCCGTCCGCGCTGCTCGGAGTCCAAGCGACGTCCGCGCTGCTCGGAGTCCAAGCGCCGTCCGCGCTGCTCGGAGTCCAAGCGCCGGTTGTGCTGCTCGGAGTCCAAGCGCCGGTTGTGCTGCTCGGAGTCCAAGCGCCGGCCGCGCTGCTGGGAGTCCAAGCGCCGTCCGCGCTGCTCGGAGTCCAAGCGCCGGTTGTGCTGCTCGGAGTCCAAGCGCCGGCCGCGCTGCTGGGAGTCCAAGCGCCGTCCGCGCTGCTCGGAGTCCAAGCGCCGTCCGCGCTGCTCGGAGTCCAAGCGCCGGTTGTGCTGCTCGGAGTCCAAGCGCCGGCCGCGCTGCTGGGAGTCCAAGCGCCGTCCGCGCTGCTCGGAGTCCAAGCGCCGTCCGCGCTGCTCGGAGTCCAAGCGCCGTCCGCGCTGCTCGGAGTCCAAGCGCCGGTTGTGCTGCTCGGAGTCCAAGCGCCGGTTGTGCTGCTCGGAGTCCAAGCGCCGGCCGCGCTGCTGGGAGTCCAAGCGCCGTCCGCGCTGCTCGGAGTCCAAGCGCCGGTTGTGCTGCTCGGAGTCCAAGCGCCGGCCGCGCTGCTGGGAGTCCAAGCGCCGTCCGCGCTGCTCGGAGTCCAAGCGCCGTCCGCGCTGCTCGGAGTCCAAGCGCCGGTTGTGCTGCTCGGAGTCCAAGCGCCGGCCGCGCTGCTGGGAGTCCAAGCGCCGTCCGCGCTGCTCGGAGTCCAAGCGCCGTCCGCGCTGCTCGGAGTCCAAGCGCCGTCCGCGCTGCTCGGAGTCCAAGCGCCGTCCGCGCTGCTCGGAGTCCAAGCGCCGTCCGCGCTGCTCGGAGTCCAAGCGCCGGTTGTGCTGCTCGGAGTCCAAGCGCCGGCCGCGCTGCTGGGAGTCCAAGCGCCGTCCGCGCTGCTCGGAGTCCAAGCGCCGTCCGCGCTGCTCGGAGTCCAAGCGCCGTCCGCGCTGCTCGGAGTCCAAGCGCCGTCCGCGCTGCTCGGAGTCCAAGCGCCGGTTGTGCTGCTCGGAGTCCAAGCGCCGGCCGCGCTGCTGGGAGTCCAAGCGCCGTCCGCGCTGCTCGGAGTCCAAGCGCCGGTTGTGCTGCTCGGAGTCCAAGCGCCGGCCGCGCTGCTCGGAGTCCAAGCGCCGGTTGTGCTGCTCGGAGTCCAAGCGCCGGCCGCGCTGCTCGGAGTCCAAGCGCCGGTTGTGCTGCTCGGAGTCCAAGCGCCGGCCGCGCTGCTCGGAGTCCAAGCGCCGGTTGTGCTGCTCGGAGTCCAAGCGCCGTCCGCGCTGCTCGGAGTCCAAGCGCCGGTTGTGCTGCTCGGAGTCCAAGCGCCGGCCGCGCTGCTGGGAGTCCAAGCGCCGTCCGCGCTGCTCGGAGTCCAAGCGCCGTCCGCGCTGCTCGGAGTCCAAGCGCCGGTTGTGCTGCTCGGAGTCCAAGCGCCGGCCGCGCTGCTGGGAGTCCAAGCGCCGTCCGCGCTGCTCGGAGTCCAAGCGCCGGTTGTGCTGCTCGGAGTCCAAGCGCCGGCCGCGCTGCTGGGAGTCCAAGCGCCGTCCGCGCTGCTCGGAGTCCAAGCGCCGTCCGCGCTGCTCGGAGTCCAAGCGCCGGTTGTGCTGCTCGGAGTCCAAGCGCCGGCCGCGCTGCTGGGAGTCCAAGCGCCGTCCGCGCTGCTCGGAGTCCAAGCGCCGTCCGCGCTGCTCGGAGTCCAAGCGCCGTCCGCGCTGCTCGGAGTCCAAGCGCCGTCCGCGCTGCTCGGAGTCCAAGCGCCGTCCGCGCTGCTCGGAGTCCAAGCGCCGGTTGTGCTGCTCGGAGTCCAAGCGCCGGCCGCGCTGCTGGGAGTCCAAGCGCCGTCCGCGCTGCTCGGAGTCCAAGCGCCGTCCGCGCTGCTCGGAGTCCAAGCGCCGGCCGCGCTGCTGGGAGTCCAAGCGCCGTCCGCGCTGCTCGGAGTCCAAGCGCCGTCCGCGCTGCTCGGAGTCCAAGCGCCGGTTGTGCTGCTCGGAGTCCAAGCGCCGGTTGTGCTGCTCGGAGTCCAAGCGCCGGTTGTGCTGCTCGGAGTCCAAGCGCCGGCCGCGCTGCTGGGAGTCCAAGCGCCGTCCGCGCTGCTCGGAGTCCAAGCGCCGGTTGTGCTGCTCGGAGTCCAAGCGCCGGCCGCGCTGCTGGGAGTCCAAGCGCCGTCCGCGCTGCTCGGAGTCCAAGCGCCGTCCGCGCTGCTCGGAGTCCAAGCGCCGGTTGTGCTGCTCGGAGTCCAAGCGCCGGCCGCGCTGCTGGGAGTCCAAGCGCCGTCCGCGCTGCTCGGAGTCCAAGCGCCGTCCGCGCTGCTCGGAGTCCAAGCGCCGTCCGCGCTGCTCGGAGTCCAAGCGCCGTCCGCGCTGCTCGGAGTCCAAGCGCCGTCCGCGCTGCTCGGAGTCCAAGCGCCGGTTGTGCTGCTCGGAGTCCAAGCGCCGGCCGCGCTGCTGGGAGTCCAAGCGCCGTCCGCGCTGCTCGGAGTCCAAGCGCCGTCCGCGCTGCTCGGAGTCCAAGCGCCGTCCGCGCTGCTCGGAGTCCAAGCGCCGTCCGCGCTGCTCGGAGTCCAAGCGCCGGTTGTGCTGCTCGGAGTCCAAGCGCCGGCCGCGCTGCTGGGAGTCCAAGCGCCGTCCGCGCTGCTCGGAGTCCAAGCGCCGGTTGTGCTGCTCGGAGTCCAAGCGCCGGCCGCGCTGCTCGGAGTCCAAGCGCCGGTTGTGCTGCTCGGAGTCCAAGCGCCGGCCGCGCTGCTCGGAGTCCAAGCGCCGGTTGTGCTGCTCGGAGTCCAAGCGCCGGCCGCGCTGCTCGGAGTCCAAGCGCCGGTTGTGCTGCTCGGAGTCCAAGCGCCGTCCGCGCTGCTCGGAGTCCAAGCGCCGGTTGTGCTGCTCGGAGTCCAAGCGCCGGCCGCGCTGCTGGGAGTCCAAGCGCCGTCCGCGCTGCTCGGAGTCCAAGCGCCGTCCGCGCTGCTCGGAGTCCAAGCGCCGGTTGTGCTGCTCGGAGTCCAAGCGCCGGCCGCGCTGCTGGGAGTCCAAGCGCCGTCCGCGCTGCTCGGAGTCCAAGCGCCGGTTGTGCTGCTCGGAGTCCAAGCGCCGGCCGCGCTGCTGGGAGTCCAAGCGCCGTCCGCGCTGCTCGGAGTCCAAGCGCCGTCCGCGCTGCTCGGAGTCCAAGCGCCGGTTGTGCTGCTCGGAGTCCAAGCGCCGGCCGCGCTGCTGGGAGTCCAAGCGCCGTCCGCGCTGCTCGGAGTCCAAGCGCCGTCCGCGCTGCTCGGAGTCCAAGCGCCGTCCGCGCTGCTCGGAGTCCAAGCGCCGTCCGCGCTGCTCGGAGTCCAAGCGCCGTCCGCGCTGCTCGGAGTCCAAGCGCCGGTTGTGCTGCTCGGAGTCCAAGCGCCGGCCGCGCTGCTGGGAGTCCAAGCGCCGTCCGCGCTGCTCGGAGTCCAAGCGCCGTCCGCGCTGCTCGGAGTCCAAGCGCCGTCCGCGCTGCTCGGAGTCCAAGCGCCGTCCGCGCTGCTCGGAGTCCAAGCGCCGGTTGTGCTGCTCGGAGTCCAAGCGCCGGCCGCGCTGCTGGGAGTCCAAGCGCCGTCCGCGCTGCTCGGAGTCCAAGCGCCGGTTGTGCTGCTCGGAGTCCAAGCGCCGGCCGCGCTGCTCGGAGTCCAAGCGCCGGTTGTGCTGCTCGGAGTCCAAGCGCCGGCCGCGCTGCTCGGAGTCCAAGCGCCGGTTGTGCTGCTCGGAGTCCAAGCGCCGGCCGCGCTGCTCGGAGTCCAAGCGCCGGTTGTGCTGCTCGGAGTCCAAGCGCCGTCCGCGCTGCTCGGAGTCCAAGCGCCGGTTGTGCTGCTCGGAGTCCAAGCGCCGGCCGCGCTGCTGGGAGTCCAAGCGCCGTCCGCGCTGCTCGGAGTCCAAGCGCCGTCCGCGCTGCTCGGAGTCCAAGCGCCGGTTGTGCTGCTCGGAGTCCAAGCGCCGTCCGCGCTGCTCGGAGTCCAAGCGCCGGTTGTGCTGCTCGGAGTCCAAGCGCCGGCCGCGCTGCTGGGAGTCCAAGCGCCGTCCGCGCTGCTCGGAGTCCAAGCGACGTCCGCGCTGCTCGGAGTCCAAGCGCCGGTTGTGCTGCTCGGAGTCCAAGCGCCGGCCGCGCTGCTCGGAGTCCAAGCGCCGTCCGCGCTGCTCGGAGTCCAAGCGCCGTCCGCGCTGCTCGGAGTCCAAGCGCCGGTTGTGCTGCTCGGAGTCCAAGCGCCGGCCGCGCTGCTCGGAGTCCAAGCGCCGTCCGCGCTGCTCGGAGTCCAAGCGCCGTCCGCGCTGCTCGGAGTCCAAGCGCCGGTTGTGCTGCTCGGAGTCCAAGCGCCGGCCGCGCTGCTGGGAGTCCAAGCGCCGTCCGCGCTGCTGGGAGTCCAAGCGCCGTCCGCGCTGCTCGGAGTCCAAGCGCCGTCCGCGCTGCTCGGAGTCCAAGCGCCGTCCGCGCTGCTCGGAGTCCAAGCGCCGTCCGCGCTGCTCGGAGTCCAAGCGCCGGTTGTGCTGCTCGGAGTCCAAGCGCCGGCCGCGCTGCTGGGAGTCCAAGCGCCGTCCGCGCTGCTCGGAGTCCAAGCGCCGTCCGCGCTGCTCGGAGTCCAAGCGCCGTCCGCGCTGCTCGGAGTCCAAGCGCCGGCCGCGCTGCTCGGAGTCCAAGCGCCGTCCGCGCTGCTCGGAGTCCAAGCGCCGTCCGCGCTGCTCGGAGTCCAAGCGCCGGTTGTGCTGCTCGGAGTCCAAGCGCCGGCCGCGCTGCTGGGAGTCCAAGCGCCGTCCGCGCTGCTGGGAGTCCAAGCGCCGTCCGCGCTGCTCGGAGTCCAAGCGCCGTCCGCGCTGCTCGGAGTCCAAGCGCCGTCCGCGCTGCTCGGAGTCCAAGCGCCGTCCGCGCTGCTGGGAGTCCAAGCGCCGTCCGCGCTGCTCGGAGTCCAAGCGCCGTCCGCGCTGCTCGGAGTCCAAGCGCCGTCCGCGCTGCTCGGAGTCCAAGCGCCGTCCGCGCTGCTCGGAGTCCAAGCGCCGTCCGCGCTGCTGGGAGTCCAAGCGCCGTCCGCGCTGCTCGGAGTCCAAGCGCCGGTTGTGCTGCTCGGAGTCCAAGCGCCGGCCGCGCTGCTGGGAGTCCAAGCGCCGTCCGCGCTGCTCGGAGTCCAAGCGCCGTCCGCGCTGCTCGGAGTCCAAGCGCCGTCCGCGCTGCTCGGAGTCCAAGCGCCGGTTGTGCTGCTCGGAGTCCAAGCGCCGGCCGCGCTGCTGGGAGTCCAAGCGCCGTCCGCGCTGCTCGGAGTCCAAGCGCCGTCCGCGCTGCTCGGAGTCCAAGCGCCGTCCGCGCTGCTCGGAGTCCAAGCGCCGTCCGCGCTGCTCGGAGTCCAAGCGCCGTCCGCGCTGCTCGGAGTCCAAGCGCCGTCCGCGCTGCTCGGAGTCCAAGCGCCGGTTGTGCTGCTCGGAGTCCAAGCGCCGGCCGCGCTGCTGGGAGTCCAAGCGCCGTCCGCGCTGCTCGGAGTCCAAGCGCCGGTTGTGCTGCTCGGAGTCCAAGCGCCGGCCGCGCTGCTCGGAGTCCAAGCGCCGGTTGTGCTGCTCGGAGTCCAAGCGCCGGCCGCGCTGCTCGGAGTCCAAGCGCCGGTTGTGCTGCTCGGAGTCCAAGCGCCGGCCGCGCTGCTCGGAGTCCAAGCGCCGGTTGTGCTGCTCGGAGTCCAAGCGCCGTCCGCGCTGCTCGGAGTCCAAGCGCCGGTTGTGCTGCTCGGAGTCCAAGCGCCGGCCGCGCTGCTGGGAGTCCAAGCGCCGTCCGCGCTGCTCGGAGTCCAAGCGCCGTCCGCGCTGCTCGGAGTCCAAGCGCCGGTTGTGCTGCTCGGAGTCCAAGCGCCGGCCGCGCTGCTGGGAGTCCAAGCGCCGTCCGCGCTGCTCGGAGTCCAAGCGCCGGTTGTGCTGCTCGGAGTCCAAGCGCCGGCCGCGCTGCTGGGAGTCCAAGCGCCGTCCGCGCTGCTCGGAGTCCAAGCGCCGTCCGCGCTGCTCGGAGTCCAAGCGCCGGTTGTGCTGCTCGGAGTCCAAGCGCCGGCCGCGCTGCTGGGAGTCCAAGCGCCGTCCGCGCTGCTCGGAGTCCAAGCGCCGTCCGCGCTGCTCGGAGTCCAAGCGCCGTCCGCGCTGCTCGGAGTCCAAGCGCCGTCCGCGCTGCTCGGAGTCCAAGCGCCGTCCGCGCTGCTCGGAGTCCAAGCGCCGGTTGTGCTGCTCGGAGTCCAAGCGCCGGCCGCGCTGCTGGGAGTCCAAGCGCCGTCCGCGCTGCTCGGAGTCCAAGCGCCGTCCGCGCTGCTCGGAGTCCAAGCGCCGTCCGCGCTGCTCGGAGTCCAAGCGCCGTCCGCGCTGCTCGGAGTCCAAGCGCCGGTTGTGCTGCTCGGAGTCCAAGCGCCGGCCGCGCTGCTGGGAGTCCAAGCGCCGTCCGCGCTGCTCGGAGTCCAAGCGCCGGTTGTGCTGCTCGGAGTCCAAGCGCCGGCCGCGCTGCTCGGAGTCCAAGCGCCGGTTGTGCTGCTCGGAGTCCAAGCGCCGGCCGCGCTGCTCGGAGTCCAAGCGCCGGTTGTGCTGCTCGGAGTCCAAGCGCCGGCCGCGCTGCTCGGAGTCCAAGCGCCGGTTGTGCTGCTCGGAGTCCAAGCGCCGTCCGCGCTGCTCGGAGTCCAAGCGCCGGTTGTGCTGCTCGGAGTCCAAGCGCCGGCCGCGCTGCTGGGAGTCCAAGCGCCGTCCGCGCTGCTCGGAGTCCAAGCGCCGTCCGCGCTGCTCGGAGTCCAAGCGCCGGTTGTGCTGCTCGGAGTCCAAGCGCCGTCCGCGCTGCTCGGAGTCCAAGCGCCGGTTGTGCTGCTCGGAGTCCAAGCGCCGGCCGCGCTGCTGGGAGTCCAAGCGCCGTCCGCGCTGCTCGGAGTCCAAGCGACGTCCGCGCTGCTCGGAGTCCAAGCGCCGGTTGTGCTGCTCGGAGTCCAAGCGCCGGCCGCGCTGCTCGGAGTCCAAGCGCCGTCCGCGCTGCTCGGAGTCCAAGCGCCGTCCGCGCTGCTCGGAGTCCAAGCGCCGGTTGTGCTGCTCGGAGTCCAAGCGCCGGCCGCGCTGCTCGGAGTCCAAGCGCCGTCCGCGCTGCTCGGAGTCCAAGCGCCGTCCGCGCTGCTCGGAGTCCAAGCGCCGGTTGTGCTGCTCGGAGTCCAAGCGCCGGCCGCGCTGCTGGGAGTCCAAGCGCCGTCCGCGCTGCTGGGAGTCCAAGCGCCGTCCGCGCTGCTCGGAGTCCAAGCGCCGTCCGCGCTGCTCGGAGTCCAAGCGCCGTCCGCGCTGCTCGGAGTCCAAGCGCCGTCCGCGCTGCTCGGAGTCCAAGCGCCGGTTGTGCTGCTCGGAGTCCAAGCGCCGGCCGCGCTGCTGGGAGTCCAAGCGCCGTCCGCGCTGCTCGGAGTCCAAGCGCCGTCCGCGCTGCTCGGAGTCCAAGCGCCGTCCGCGCTGCTCGGAGTCCAAGCGCCGGCCGCGCTGCTCGGAGTCCAAGCGCCGTCCGCGCTGCTCGGAGTCCAAGCGCCGTCCGCGCTGCTCGGAGTCCAAGCGCCGGTTGTGCTGCTCGGAGTCCAAGCGCCGGCCGCGCTGCTGGGAGTCCAAGCGCCGTCCGCGCTGCTGGGAGTCCAAGCGCCGTCCGCGCTGCTCGGAGTCCAAGCGCCGTCCGCGCTGCTCGGAGTCCAAGCGCCGTCCGCGCTGCTCGGAGTCCAAGCGCCGTCCGCGCTGCTGGGAGTCCAAGCGCCGTCCGCGCTGCTCGGAGTCCAAGCGCCGTCCGCGCTGCTCGGAGTCCAAGCGCCGTCCGCGCTGCTCGGAGTCCAAGCGCCGTCCGCGCTGCTCGGAGTCCAAGCGCCGTCCGCGCTGCTGGGAGTCCAAGCGCCGTCCGCGCTGCTCGGAGTCCAAGCGCCGGTTGTGCTGCTCGGAGTCCAAGCGCCGGCCGCGCTGCTGGGAGTCCAAGCGCCGTCCGCGCTGCTCGGAGTCCAAGCGCCGTCCGCGCTGCTCGGAGTCCAAGCGCCGTCCGCGCTGCTCGGAGTCCAAGCGCCGGTTGTGCTGCTCGGAGTCCAAGCGCCGGCCGCGCTGCTGGGAGTCCAAGCGCCGTCCGCGCTGCTCGGAGTCCAAGCGCCGTCCGCGCTGCTCGGAGTCCAAGCGCCGTCCGCGCTGCTCGGAGTCCAAGCGCCGGTTGTGCTGCTCGGAGTCCAAGCGCCGGCCGCGCTGCTGGGAGTCCAAGCGCCGTCCGCGCTGCTCGGAGTCCAAGCGCCGTCCGCGCTGCTCGGAGTCCAAGCGCCGTCCGCGCTGCTCGGAGTCCAAGCGCCGTCCGCGCTGCTCGGAGTCCAAGCGCCGGTTGTGCTGCTCGGAGTCCAAGCGCCGGCCGCGCTGCTGGGAGTCCAAGCGCCGTCCGCGCTGCTCGGAGTCCAAGCGCCGGTTGTGCTGCTCGGAGTCCAAGCGCCGGCCGCGCTGCTGGGAGTCCAAGCGCCGTCCGCGCTGCTCGGAGTCCAAGCGCCGTCCGCGCTGCTCGGAGTCCAAGCGCCGTCCGCGCTGCTCGGAGTCCAAGCGCCGGTTGTGCTGCTCGGAGTCCAAGCGCCGGCCGCGCTGCTGGGAGTCCAAGCGCCGTCCGCGCTGCTCGGAGTCCAAGCGCCGGTTGTGCTGCTCGGAGTCCAAGCGCCGGCCGCGCTGCTGGGAGTCCAAGCGCCGTCCGCGCTGCTCGGAGTCCAAGCGCCGTCCGCGCTGCTCGGAGTCCAAGCGCCGGTTGTGCTGCTCGGAGTCCAAGCGCCGTCCGCGCTGCTCGGAGTCCAAGCGCCGGTTGTGCTGCTCGGAGTCCAAGCGCCGGCCGCGCTGCTGGGAGTCCAAGCGCCGTCCGCGCTGCTCGGAGTCCAAGCGACGTCCGCGCTGCTCGGAGTCCAAGCGCCGTCCGCGCTGCTCGGAGTCCAAGCGCCGGTTGTGCTGCTCGGAGTCCAAGCGCCGTCCGCGCTGCTCGGAGTCCAAGCGCCGGCCGCGCTGCTGGGAGTCCAAGCGCCGTCCGCGCTGCTCGGAGTCCAAGCGCCGGTTGTGCTGCTCGGAGTCCAAGCGCCGGCCGCGCTGCTCGGAGTCCAAGCGCCGTCCGCGCTGCTCGGAGTCCAAGCGCCGTCCGCGCTGCTCGGAGTCCAAGCGCCGGTTGTGCTGCTCGGAGTCCAAGCGCCGGCCGCGCTGCTGGGAGTCCAAGCGCCGTCCGCGCTGCTGGGAGTCCAAGCGCCGTCCGCGCTGCTCGGAGTCCAAGCGCCGTCCGCGCTGCTCGGAGTCCAAGCGCCGTCCGCGCTGCTCGGAGTCCAAGCGCCGTCCGCGCTGCTCGGAGTCCAAGCGCCGTCCGCGCTGCTCGGAGTCCAAGCGCCGTCCGCGCTGCTCGGAGTCCAAGCGCCGGTTGTGCTGCTCGGAGTCCAAGCGCCGGCCGCGCTGCTGGGAGTCCAAGCGCCGTCCGCGCTGCTCGGAGTCCAAGCGCCGTCCGCGCTGCTCGGAGTCCAAGCGCCGTCCGCGCTGCTCGGAGTCCAAGCGCCGTCCGCGCTGCTCGGAGTCCAAGCGCCGTCCGCGCTGCTCGGAGTCCAAGCGCCGTCCGCGCTGCTCGGAGTCCAAGCGCCGTCCGCGCTGCTCGGAGTCCAAGCGCCGTCCGCGCTGCTCGGAGTCCAAGCGCCGGTTGTGCTGCTCGGAGTCCAAGCGCCGGCCGCGCTGCTGGGAGTCCAAGCGCCGTCCGCGCTGCTCGGAGTCCAAGCGCCGTCCGCGCTGCTCGGAGTCCAAGCGCCGTCCGCGCTGCTCGGAGTCCAAGCGCCGTCCGCGCTGCTCGGAGTCCAAGCGCCGTCCGCGCTGCTCGGAGTCCAAGCGCCGTCCGCGCTGCTCGGAGTCCAAGCGCCGTCCGCGCTGCTCGGAGTCCAAGCGCCGGTTGTGCTGCTCGGAGTCCAAGCGCCGGCCGCGCTGCTGGGAGTCCAAGCGCCGTCCGCGCTGCTCGGAGTCCAAGCGCCGTCCGCGCTGCTCGGAGTCCAAGCGCCGTCCGCGCTGCTCGGAGTCCAAGCGCCGTCCGCGCTGCTCGGAGTCCAAGCGCCGGTTGTGCTGCTCGGAGTCCAAGCGCCGGCCGCGCTGCTGGGAGTCCAAGCGCCGTCCGCGCTGCTCGGAGTCCAAGCGCCGTCCGCGCTGCTCGGAGTCCAAGCGCCGTCCGCGCTGCTCGGAGTCCAAGCGCCGTCCGCGCTGCTCGGAATCGACATGTGTCCCACGGCGAGGCGTTCGCGGCCGTTGCTCGCTACGCCTCATGCGTCGTTCTGCATCTCGCTCCTTTTGAAGCAATTGCTCCATGTGGCGAAGTCGCTGTCGCTCACGCTCCAACTCGTGTTCACGCTCGCCCAGGGATTGGTTGCCGCTGCGACGAAGTCCACTGGAGCGGCTATGGCTGCGTGAGCGCGGCACAGCACTCTGCTCACGATTAGGCGTTACCAAGCGCCGGTGATCATCATCACGGCCTTTAGATACGTCCATCTTTCGCAGTTTTTACGCCGGTGATTCCACTTCTGAATTATAAACGGCAAACTCCAAATCAAACTCCAACAATACTTTTTAAACACACACTGTATTTTCCTTAATAAACACTTTATTTCTCCTTAACTACACTAACACACCACTATATCATGTACATATTTATCTTGACCAACACAACTCGGCTGCCGCCGCCAGAAATGAATCCACTGCCAACCTTTTTCGCAACCGAGCTTATTCCCCTCCCCCCAAATGACGCAAATAGTCAAATTAGCAACTAAAATCGTTATAAGATTATTTAAAAATAAATTGACTCTTCCAATAGTTAAATATGAGTTACTGAAATCTTTACAAAATCGTTTAAAAATAAATTAAACCTTACAGTATGATGTGAGATGCAAGCGGGCAGAGGTCAATTTTCATACATTCTTTGCAATATACTCATTTGTATAATTATCTCGGTCTGCTTAATATCTTCCTTTTACCCGTAAAATCTGTCGTAAAGACTGACTCCAGTAGACCTCCCTAAGAGTAATAGTGTTCTGTGCAGTAGCCGCACAAGTTCTTTTCAGTACGTTATCCACTGGATTTAGAAATCTCTGCCGTCGCTTCTCTTCTTAAAAATATCTTAGGACTCGTAATATCATTGTTGTCTCCACCAGAAATAGTTTATTTTCCCATTTTTAATGCTGATAGATTTAGTTATATACTAAATCTATCAGCTATCAGTTAAATACTAAATATATCAGCCTACTCTCATACACAACAAAACACTAGGATTTTCTTGTTCAAAAACTAAACTAAAATTAGAGAATTGCTATCTTTTACTAACAGGCAGTGCGAGAAAAGGACGGCTATAGCTATGAACTAAGAGATGTCAAACTAGTTTACGCCTTGTGCTACACCGTGTTTTTATCGACATGTTTTAAGGTACGTGTCGTCTTTTATATTACGTAGCTCAACTAAATTTGACAGCTCAAATTTACGTCCGTCTCTTTCTTGTTTTATTGGAGAGAAAAAGTTAGCAGTAGCCTAAATTAAGTTTAGTTTGTGTGTACAATAGAATGCAGTAATGGTACCGCATTGCTGTTTAATGCTATTTATCTTTACTTTATTTCTACCGGGATGAAAGTATCCCGCGGGAACCTTCTACCGGGATGAAAGTATCCCGCGGGAACCTTCTACCGGGATGAAATTATCCCGCGGGAACCTTCTACCGGGATGAAAGTATCCTATGTCTTAATATACTAGCTGTTGCCCGCGGCTTCGTCCGCGTGTATGTCGGAAATTATCCCGCGGAACCTTCTACCGGGACGAAATTATCCCGCGGGAACCTTCTACCGGGATGAAAGTATCCTATGTCTTAATATACTAGCTGTTGCCCGCGGCTTCGTCCGCGCGTATGTCGGAAAGTATCCCGCGGGAACCTTCTACCGGGATGAAAGTATCCCGCGGGAACCTTCTACCGGGATGAAAGTATCCCGCGGGAACCTTCTACCGGGATGAAAGTATCCCGCGGGAACCCTCTACCGGGATGAAAGTATCCTATGTCTTAATATACTAGCTGTTGCCCGCGGCTTCGTCCGCGTGTATGTCGGAAATTATCCCGCGGGAACCTTCTACCGGGATGAAAGTATCCCGCGGGAACCTTCTACCGGGATGAAAGTATCCTATGTCTTAATATACTAGCTGTTGCCCGCGGCTTCGTCCGCGTGTATTTCGGAAATTATCCCGCGGGAACCTTCCACCGGGATGAAAGTATCCCGCGGGAACCCTCTGCCGGGATGAAAATATCCTATGTCTTAATATACTAGCTGTTGCCCGCGGCTTCGTCCGCGTGTATGTCGGAAATTATCCCGCGGGAACCTTCTACCGGGATGAAAGTATCCCGCGGGAACCTTCTACCGGGATGAAAGTATCCCGCGGGAACCTTCTACCGGGATGAAAGTATCCTATGTCTTAATATACTAGCTGTTGCCCGCGGCTTCGTCCGCGTGTATGTCGGAAATTATCCCACGGGAACCTTCTACCGGGATGAAAGTATCCCGCGGGAACCTTCTACCGGGATGAAAGTATCCCGCGGGAACCTTCTACCGGGATGAAAGTATCCTATGTCTTAATATACTAGCGTCCGCGTGTATGTCGGAAATTATCCCACGGGAACCTTCTACCGGGATGAAAGTATCCCGCGGGAACCTTCTACCGGGATGAAAGTATCCCGCGGGAACCTTCTACCGGGATGAAAGTATCCTATGTCTTAATATACTAGCTGTTGCCCGCGGCTTCGTCCTCGTGTATGTCGGAAAGTATCCCGCGGGAACCTTCTACCAGGATGAAATTATCCCGCGGGAACCTTCTACCGGGATGAAAGTATCCTATGTCTTAATTTACTAGCTGTTGCCCGCGGCTTCGTCCGCGTGTATGTCGGAAATTATCCCGCGGGAACCTTCTACCGGGATGAAAGTATCCTATGTCTTAATATACTAGCTGTTGCCCGCGGCTTCGTCCGCGTGTATGTCGGAAAGTATCCCGCGGGAACCTTCTACCGGGATGAAATTATCCCGCGGGAACCTTCTACCGGGATGAAAGTATCCTATGTCTTAATATACTAGCTGTTGCCCGCGGCTTCGTCCGCGTGTATGTCGGGAAGTATCCCGCGGGAACCTTCTACCGGGATGAAAGTATCCCGCGGGAACCTTCTACCGGGATGAAATTATCCCGCGGGAACCTTCTACCGGGATGAAAGTATCCCACGGGAACCTTCTACCGGGATGAAAGTATCCTATGTCTTATTATACTAGCTGTTGCCCGCGGCTTCGTCCGCGTGTATGTCGTAAATTATCCCGCGGGAACCTTCTACCGGGATGAAATTATCCCGCGGGAACTTTCTACCGGGATAAAAGTATCCTATGTCTTAATATACTAGCTGTCGCCCGCGGCTTCGTCCGCGTGTATGTCGGAAATTATCCCGCGGGAACCTTCTACCGGGATGAAAGTATCCCGCGGGAACCTTCTACCGGGATGAAAGTATCCTATGTCTTAATATACTAGCTGTTGCCCGCGGCTTCGTCCGCGTGTATGTCGGAAATTATCCCACGGGAACCTTCTACCGGGGTGAAAGTATCCCGCGGGAACCTTCTACCGGGATGAAAGTATCCCGTGGGAACCTTCTACCGGGATGAAAGTATCCTATGTCTTAATATACTAGCTGTTGCCCGCGGCTTCGTATGCGTGTATGTCGGAAAGTATCCCGCGGGAACCTTCTACCGGGATGAAATTATCCCGCGGGAACCTTCTACCGGGATGAAATTATCCCGCGGAAACCTTCTACCGGGATGAAAGTATCCTATGTCTTAATATACTAGCTGTTGCCCGCGGCTTCGTCCGCGTGTATGTCGGAAATTATCCCGCGGGAACCTTCTACCGGGATGAAAGTATCCCGCGGGAACCTTCTACCGGGATGAAAGTATCCTATGTCTTAATATACTAGCTGTTGCCCGCGGCTTCGTCCGCGTGTATGTCGGAAATTATCCCGCGGGAACCTTCTACCGGGATGAAATTATCCCGCGGGAACCTTCTACCGGGATGAAAGTATCCCGCGGGAACCTTCTACCGGGATGAAAGTATCCCGCGGGAACCTTCTACCGGGATGAAATTATCCCGCGGGAACTTTCTACCGGGATAAAAGTATCCTATGTCTTAACCTTCGGCCCGTCGCATGGGGTCTTTGAAAGCCTAGGTGTTAGAAAAATGTAAAATTAACACATTTAAAACCATCCAGGAGTTTTAGTACTTCAGGTACCCTCCGAAATTAGATTATAGTTAGCGCGCATCGCCGCTTACTTCAGTTCGCGCGCCAGCGCAGTGAGATACAGACGTGTTTTGGGCGCGAGGGCCGTAAAAAACCCCACGCGACGAACCCCGTAAGTAAAATTTTATTGTTTGATTGTTGTTTGATTTCTTTTGTAACATGTGTTTTATTTATTTTTTTATTGTTTTAGATTATAATTAAATTATAATTGACTTCTAAAATGTGCGAAGAACAACAACGACGTATATTGAGTTGGTTAGAAGATGAATCTGAAGATGTTTGCGGTGGCGAGGAGGAAGAAGATGAAGTCGCTACATGTCTGGATGAAAGAAGTGAGCATAACACGGATTCGGAGCAAGAATGTGAAGATTTGGTGCCTACAGAACAACATGAGGTACCTTTGGAGGAACCGGATCAGGTTTTAGAATCGTTTGATGAACAGCACATGGAGTTGGAAAGTTCATATAGTGATGACGATGAAGAGCCCTTGATAAATATATCGTCACAGAACTTTTATATTGTCAAAAAGAGAGAGAGAAATGGCAACTATAAAATTATTTCCAAATGGAGGAAGACACCTTATCCACAAGGTGTCAGAACAAGGCGACAAAATATAGTTACGGAGCAACCGGGTCCACAGGGTGCAGCACGGGAGGTCAGTTGTCCTTCAGAGTCATGGCTTCTATTTTTGGACTTAGATATGTTACAGCATGTTGTGGATTGCACTAATATAAAAATAACATCTATGCAGACAAATTACGAGAGAGAACGAGACTGCGAACAAACGAACTTGATTGAACTGAAAGCATTGATTGGTGTTATGTACCTAATTGGGATACATAAATCATCACATACTTCGATTGATGACATTTGGATGGCTGATGGTACTGGGATCGAAAAATGTCGCGCTGTCATTTCTAAGCAGCGATTTCAGTTTTTACTCAGAGCCCTTCGTTTCGATGACATTACAACTCGCCAAGAACGGAACTCTATTGACAAACTGGCGCCAATTAGACAGACCTATGAAGCATTTGTGAAAAATTGTGAAACATATTACAAAAACAATGAATATGTTACCATAGATGAAATGTTGGAAAGTTTTAGAGGATCGTGTCGATTTCGCCAATATATGCCCAGTAAACCAGCAAAATACGGGATCAAATTATTTTCTCTGGTGGATGCCGTAACATTCTACACAAAAAAGTTGGAAATATACGTCGGAAAGCAGCTGGAAGGTCCATATTTTCAAGATACATCAACAAATGCCCTTGTCAAGAGAATGGTAGAACCAATAGCAGGAACTGGACGAAATGTGACCATGGACAACTGGTTTACCAGCGTTCCTTTGGCTGAACAGCTTCTAACAAACTATAACTTGACAGTAGTAGGCACATTGAGAAAAAACAAGCCAGAAATCCCAAATGACTTCAAGCGAAAGGGGTTGGAAGAATGCTCCACAGTGTTTGGATATAAACCGACAGAGACCTTGCTCTCCTACTGCCCGAAGAAGGATAAGACTGTACTACTGCTTTCAACAATGCACCACGACGGCGTAATAGATGAATCTTCTGCGAAAAAGCTTCCAGAAATCATAAAGTTCTACAACAAAACCAAAGGAGGAGTAGATACAGTGGACAAACTCATCGGTACTTACTCTGTCGCACGTGTTTGCTACCGCTGGCCGCTTAGGTTGTTTTTCACATTTCTTGATGTTGGAGCTGTAAATGCTCACATAATATGGGATACCGTAAGTCAAGAAAACAAAATGGGACGCAAGTATTTCTTGAAAACATTGGCATTTGAATTGTGCCGTCCTCAATTGCAATCGCGGGCCACTATTTCAACTTTGCCTCGAGAATTGAAACAGATTATAAGGCGATTTACACCCCAGCTTCAGAATATTCAACCTGATGGAAACGACATCGCTCCTATGAGGAAGCGCTGTATATATTGTCCAAGACGAACAGATAGAAAATTCAAATCAATCTGCCACTTTTGCAAGGGTAACATATGCCCTACACATACTAAACTGGTATGTACTGACTGCGTCCAAACAGAAAATTAGTCTGATTTGGTTTGATAAAAGTTGTGTTTTTTTTTTGTTGGTGCGAGCCAAATTTTATGTTAAAATGTTGATTGTTCTTATGTGATCTCATATAGGTATAATATAAATTAAAGTTCATTTAATTAGTTAGAATAAAAATATTTTTTCTGTGATGTGATCTCAAAGAGAGAAATGTATGTTCCTAATTTTAGATTGGAAGTTCAAACAGTAAATAAATGAATATTTTTGATATTTTTTTTGTAATTTTATTGTCATTATATAAATAAATAAGAAACTGCTAGAATAGTTGGAAAGATACAAGTTTTAAGGGGTTTTATAGGCGTTTTATACTTGAGGTTTTGAGGGACCCCACGCGACTAACCGCGTTATTAAAAGATGCGCGACGGGCCGAAGGTTAATATACTAGCTGTCGCCCGCGGCTTCGTCCGCGTGTATGTCGGAAATTATCCCGCGGGAACCTTCTACCGGGATGAAAGTATCCCGCGGGAACCTTCTACCGGGATGAAAGTATCCTTCGGGAACCTTCTACCGGGATGAAAGTATCCTTCGGGAACCTTCTACCGGGATGAAAGTATCCCGCGGGAACCTTCTACCGGGATGAAAGTATCCCGCGGGAACCTTCTACCGGGATGAAAGTATCCTATGTCTTAATATACTAGCTGTTGCCCGCGGCTTCGTCCGCGTGTATGTCGGGAAGTATCCCGCGGGAACCTTCTACCGGGATGAAATTATCCCACGGGAACCTTCTACCGGGATGAAAGTATCCCGCGGGAACCTTCTACCTGGATGAAATTATCCCGCGGGAACCTTCTACCGGGATGAAAGTATCCTATGTCTTAATATACTAGCTGTTGCCCGCGGCTTCGTCCTCGTGTATGTCGGAAATTATCCCGCGGGAACCTTCTACCGGGATGAAATTATCCCGCGGGAACCTTCTACCGGGATGAAAGTATCCTATGTCTTAATATACTAGCTGTTGCCCGCGGTTTCGTCCGCGTGTATGTCGGAAATTATCCCGCGGGAACCTTCTACCGGGATGAAATTATCCCGCGGGAACCTTCTACCGGGATGAAAGTATCCCACGGGAACCTTCTACCGGGATGAAAGTATCCTTCGGGAAACTTCTACCGGGATGAAATTATCCCGCGGGAACCTTCTACCGGGATGAAATTATCCCGCGGGAACCTTCTACCGGGATGAAATTATCCCGCGGGAACTTTCTACGGGGATAAAAGTATCCTATGTCTTAATATACTAGCGGTCGCCCGCGGCTTCGTCCGCGTGTATGTCGGAAATTATCCCGCGGGAACCTTCTACCGGGATGAAAGTATCCCGCGGGAACCTTCTACCGGGATGAAAGTATCCTTCGGGAACCTTCTACCGGGATGAAAGTATCCTTCGGGAACCTTCTACCGGGATGAAAGTATCCCGCGGGAACCTTCTACCGGGATGAAAGTATCCCGCGGGAACCTTCTACCGGGATGAAAGTATCCTATGTCTTAATATACTAGCTGTTGCCCGCGGCTTCGTCCGCGTGTATGTCGGAAATTATCCCACGGGAACCTTCTACCGGGATGAAAGTATCCCGCGGGAACCTTCTACCGGGATGAAAGTATCCCGCGGGAACCTTCTACCGGGATGAAAGTATCCTATGTCTTAATATACTAGCTGTTGCCCGCGGCTTCGTCCGCGTGTATGTCGGAAAGTATCCCGCGGGAACCTTCTACCGGGATGAAAGTATCCTATGTCTTAATATACTAGCTGTTGCCCGCGGCTTCGTCCGCGTGTATGTCGTAAATTATCCCGCGGGAACCTTCTACCGGGATGAAATTATCCCGCGGGAACCTTCTACCGGGATGAAAGTATCCCGCGGGAACCTTCTACCGGGATGAAAGTATCCTATGTCTTAATATACTAGCTGTTGCCCGCGGCTTCGTCCGCGTGTATGTCGGAAATTATCCCGCGGGAACCTTCTACCGGGATGAAAGTATCCCGCGGGAACCTTCTACCGGGATGAAAGTATCCTATGTCTTAATATACTAGCTGTTGCCCGCGGCTTCGTCCGCGTGTATGTCGGAAATTATCCCGCGGGAACCTTCTACCGGGATGAAAGTATCCTATGTCTTAATATACTAGCTGTTGCCCGCGGCTTCGTCCGCGTGTATGTCGTAAATTATCCCGCGGGAACCTTCTACCGGGATGAAATTATCCCGCGGGAACCTTCTACCGGGATGAAAGTATCCTATGTCTTAATATACTAGCTGTTGCCCGCGGCTTCGTCCGCGTGTATGTCGGAAATTATCCCGGGGGAACCTTCTACCGGGATGAAAGTATCCCGCGGGAACCTTCTACCGGGATGAAAGTATCCCGCGGGAACCTTCTACCGGGATGAAAGTATCCCGCGGGAACCTTCTACCGGGATGAAAGTATCCCGCGGGAACCCTCTACCGGGATGAAAGTATCCCGCGGGAACCTTCTACCGGGATGAAAGTATCCCGCGGGAACCTTCTACCGGGATGAAAGTATCCTTCGGGAACCTTCTACCGGGATGAAAGTATCCTATGTCTTAATATACTAGCTGTTGCCCGCGGCTTCGTCCGCGTGTATGTCGGAAATTATCCCGCGGGAACCTTCTACCGGGATGAAAGTATCCCGCGGGAACCCTCTACCGGGATGAAAGTATCCTATGTCTTAATATACTAGCTGTTGCCCGCGGCTTCGTCCGCGTGTATGTCGGAAATTATCCCGCGGGAACCTTCTACCGGGATGAAAGTATCCCGCGGGAACCTTCTACCGGGATGAAAGTATCCCGCGGGAACCTTCAACCGGGATGAAATTATCCCGCGGGAACCTTCTACCGGGATGAAAGTATCCTTCGGGAACCTTCTACCGGGATGAAAGTATCCCGCGGGAACCGTCTACCGGGATGAAATCATCCCGCGGGAACCTTCTACCGGGATGAAAGTATCCCGCGGGAACCTTCTACCGGGATGAAAGTATCCTATGTCTTAATATACTAGCTGTTGCCCGCGGCTTCGTCCGCGTGTATGTCGGAAATTATCCCGCGGGAACCTTCTACCGGGATGAAATTATCCCGCGGGAACCTTCTACCGGGATGAAAGTAGAAAAGAAAGAAAGAAAGAAAGAAAAACAGTTTATTCGCGTGAAAATGACGCACACAAACTATACAAGAAAAGCGAAACACAAAATAATAAAACATAACAAACCACACAAAACAAAAAACATAAGTACACACAGTAAAGTTTTTGGAAATGTGCGTCACTACCCCGCGAAACGGCTACACGCTCAGCATAATGCCGCGGCCCGTGCACGAAGGCACGAATCTACGGCGCTGGTTTTCAGCGTAAGCCGGCGGTGTGTATCGCTGTCAGAGACCATTAAAATAAGTAACCAAAAAAAAAAACAATAAAAATATATAATATGTACAGACATAAACAATAAAATATGTGGCAACATTTCAACTTAAAATATGTGGGAACCTTCTACCGGGATGAAAGTATCCTATGTCTTAATATACTAGCTGTTGCCCGCGGCTTCGTCCGCGTGTATGTCGGAAATTATCCCGCGGGAACCTTCTACCGGGATGAAATTATCCCGCGGGAACCTTCTACCGGGATGAACGTATCCTATGTCTTAATATACTAGCTGTTGCCCGCGGCGTCGTCCGCGTGTATGTCGGAAATTATCCCGCGGGAACCTTCTACCGGGATGAAATTATCCCGCGGGAACCTTCTACCGGGATGAAAGTATCCCGCGGGAACCTTCTACCGGAATGAAAGTATCCCGCGGGAACCTTCTACCGGGATGAAAGTATCCCGCGGGAACCTTCTACCGGGATGAAAGTATCCCGCGGGAACCTTCTACCGAGATGAAAAGTATCCCGCGGGAACCTTCTACCGGGATGAAAGTATCCCGCGGGAACCTTCTACCGAGATGAAAAGTATCCTATGTCTTAATCCAGGTTATAAACTATCTGTATACCAAATTTCATCCAAATCCGTTCAGCCGTTTTTGCGTGATTGAGTAACAATCATCCATAGTTTCACATTTATAATATTAGTAGGATTAGTACGAGTAGGATGGGTTCGAGAATACTACGAGTATGTTCGCAACACCAAAGCTTCTTTAGGGCTAAAGCTAGTATTGTATAAAATAACTCTGTTCGTTTGTAGATGGGTGTAACGACTCCCATCTACAAACGAAATAGAGTTATAACTTTTAGAAACTCTTATACTTACGTAATAGTGATTTTTATCGATATCTAACTTTGAGCATGAATGTGGATGGCTATAAGAGTAGGGGAAGACCAAAAAAACGATGGATGGACTGTATTAAAGATGATATGGCTAGCAAGGAGTGACTACGGAGATGACGACTAATAGAGAAGTATGGAAGAAAAAGGTGTGATGCGCCGACACCAAATAAATTGAGATAATGGCAAAAGAATGATGATGAATGAATTTTTGTTTTATCGTCGTAAGTTATCGATATCCATCACATCTGCGGAACTTCCCCTTTAATATAATTTGACCTTTTGGGACTATTTTTTCTATCGTCAGTTAACTTTTATTTATGGAATATACATAGCGGTTAGCCAGCTTTTTTATATAAATATGATAAATTTTCATACTTATTCTTCGGATAAAAGTTATGTGACTATTGAAAAATCAGCCCTTAAGCCAAAGCGTCACGGTAGCCCGCAAAATTCAAATTTTCTTACGTTTTTTGAAATTTGCAAGGCAGTATTAAGTTGTATGTTGATCAAAATATGATTCACGACCATAATAAGTATGTATTTACATAATTACAGTCGTTTAAGTTATCAATACAACTCTTTAAGACCAGGTAACACTATTGAATGACTATAGGTATCATGAAATTTTAACATTTAAGGATTTTAGTAACTTAAGGAGTTGATTACTTATTCTAATGATTATAATTCTGTAAATACATATTTGTTATGATCGCGAATCATACTTTAATCAACACACAACCTAATAATGACTTTAAAATTGCAAAAGACATAAGAAAATTTGCATATCGCGGGCTACCCTCGCGCTTCCGTCTTGATTTGATACGTTTTTCAAAGAGAGCCACTGGTATCGGCCACGGCTTACAAGTCGTGAGTTCGAACCCCAGACAAGCACTGTTTTTTTATTTATTTCTAAAACACTTAGCCTAATACATATTTTTGGTTTCAGCCACACAACGCAAACCTCTGAGGGTTTATCTGTGTGCTGGCGAGCCGTTCATTTATTTATTTTTGTTTTATAATGTTATATTAGAAAGGTGATAAATAATTCATACATAATAAATAATACATACCTACTTTAGGAGAAATTTTGTGTAAAGAAACGTTTTGATTTGTACATAAAACTTTTCGAACTCGTTTTGTATAACGTTTGCAAGTCTTCTGGAAGTTTATTAAGAATAAAAGGTATTAAATATTCTGCAACCCTCATCCCGTACACATTATTGAATTTTGGTGGGATATATTTCGCACACCTAGATCAAAAGTAGCACAACTCAAAATAGGTACCTCTTTTTTCAGGAACAGTAAAAAACGTTTTACTCGTTTTCTATTTGATCAATTTAAAATAGTTTTGTATGATGTTGTAATTCATTAATGGAGATTGGTACCCATGTGTCTTTGAAGTCAATCAGTCAATGTAGTTTTCGACGCAGAGTCCGAAAATGGCAATAACTCGATTTTGGATTATTTTGAGTTGTGCTACTCTTTATCTAGGTGTGCGATTTATTTTTAAGTAGTATCGTTCTCAGAAAGTCAGGTCTTGTTTTACTTTACTTTGTGTATTTAATTTCATAATCACTTTCTCAAAAACGGTGAAGGAAAACATCGTGAGGAAACCGGCATGTCCTAGAACTACAAATTTGAAGACATGTGACATTCACCAACCCGCACTGGGCCCGCGTGGTGGATTACAGCCCACTCCCTCTCACCGAGGAGGGCTGTGTCCCAGCTATGGGAACATTATAGGCTGACTATGCTATGTTTTTAACAGGAAACAAACAACGTTACTAAATCATCTTCGTCTGAAGCACATGTCGGCGTGTGTCTGCGAACTGTGTGGATACACGTTTGTTAGCAAAACGGGCGTGGAGGTACACAAGAGAATGAAGCACAAATTTTTTGATAAAAATGTGAGTTTTTTTTTTACTACTAGTTGACCCGACAAACTTTGTTCTGTCAAAATTTCAATAATTCATACAAAATTCCGATAGAAAGAAAATGCACTTTCAGTTTCCCGAATTTTCCAATTTTCCCGACAATCAAATATTTTCTTTCATACAAACCTTTTCCTGACAATTACAAACACAACAAAAAAAAATGAATTAGCCAAATAGGTGCAACCGTTCTGAAGTGATGCGCGTACATACATCCGACAATTGATTGTGAATTTGTGAATAACGTATATTTCCTTTCTATATAAATAAATAAATCTATCTGCCTTTTCCCAACTATGTTGGGGTCGGCTTCAAGTCTAACAGTATGCAGCTGAATACCAGTATTTTACCTTTTTTTATCTGACCTCCACAACCCAGTTACTCGGTAACGATACCCCTTGGTAAGACTGGCTGTCAGAATTTCGGGCTTGTGACAACCCGTAACGACTGTCAAAGATCCACGATGGACAGCCGGGACCAACGGCTTAACGTGCTAAGCGTAGCTTAACCTGATGGATCGACCCGTGCGGCTTTTACTACTTAGCCACGAGCTCCTATCCTATACAAATAAATAAATAAGCATAAAAAAACAGTTTTACAGTTTGAAAGATAAAAATAACGTTAGTTTGCGAATAGGTTTTAAAGGTTTTTTAATTCCGGGAATTGGCTTTCAGGATTATGTATGTTGATCAAAGTTTGATTCCTGACAGTGTTGTGTTTTCTTTAATACCAATAATTTAACTTCTCTACAATAATACATCTAGTGGGTAAATAATAAAACGCCGTATTTACCTACACTACGGCCAAAATATCTTGGCGAGTCTGAATATAGGCACTACGAACTTTCGCGCATGTTCTCTCACTCATACTCGCCTCATGTCACAATTTGGTTCCTAAAAAATATTACTGCGCAGCCTTCAGCACGAAGTTCGGACTCGCCAAAGTAAATCGGCCGTACTGTACATTAGTTAGTATTTTACATTATTAGTTTGTTTGATACGATACTGGTTAAGGTATATTGGGTGATGATAATCTGGTCTCTTTTAACGCCACCAAAACGCAGGCGTGTCTTTTTTACCGCTAAAAAGAGTCGTTTCGCCCAAACTCCTACTTTTCGGGGTACATCTGTTCCTGTAACTGATCGACTTGAGCTCCTAGGCATGGAGTTGACATCTGGTCTCAACTTCGGCGCCACCATCGAGTACAAGGCCCAAACTGCGGCCAAGAAGCTGGGCATCCTAAATAGGGTGAAGCGATACTTTACGCCTGGACAGCTTTTAACCCTTTACAAAGCGCAAGTCCGATCCTGCATGGAGTATTGCAGTCACCTTTGGGATGGATCAGCTAAGTACCAACTAGCCGCGCTTGACTCGGTGGAACGCAGAGCTAAGAGGCTCATTGGCGACGTAAAACTGGTGGATGCCAAGCTTCATTGCTTGGCTCATCGCCGCAAGGTTGCCTGCTTGTCGGTCTTCTACAGATTGTACTTCGGAGAGTGTGCCCGAGAACTCCACGACCTCATTCCACCGGCCCCCTTCTACCACCGGACATCTAGACGCACTGCCAGTTACCATCCCTACCTGGTTGCTATTCCACCAATTCGCACTAAGCGCTTCCAAATGTCTTTTATAATGCGCACAGCAAAAGAGTGGAACTCACTACCTGCGTCTGTGTTTCCGAACGTATACAACCCTAATCTCTTCAAAGTGAGAGTGAACAGGCTTCTTCTGGGTAAGCTCACTCCATCGTCGACTTTGTCTCTGTCACCTCTGACCTAGACTAGAGTCAAGAGCAAACCCATCACAAATAAAAAAAAAAAGGTATACTACCTGCCATGCCGCTGGTCGTGGGTTCGATTCCCATTCAGGACAAACATTTGTGAGCATGAACCTGTCTGTTTGTCCTGAGTCTGGGTGTAATTATCTATATAAGTATGTATTTACAAAAAAAAAGTAGTGTATGTAGTATATCAGTTATCTGGTTTCCATAGTATAAGCTCTGCTTAGTTTGGGATCAGATGACCGTGTGTGAACAATGTCCTAGGATATTATATTATATTATATTATTATTATTATTATATTACATTTAGTACTTTCAAGTCATTCATTCAAACCAGGCTGAAGCCCGGTTTCCACCGCGAAAGGGTAATGAGCTGGAAATGGCTAAGCGGAGCGGACATCGTTTTCATGAAATATTTTTGCGTTTCCACCAAGAAAGAGTTTAGTCGTCTGATTCCCACCGCAAAAGAGAAATGAAACAAAAAAATGAGTGCCAGTGGAAGCTGGTCATATCTTAGCTGCCCCGGCTTATTTTAATTTAATTTAAATTTACCAAAAAAAAAAGACCAAATAAGCGAACATAAATGTACTGAACAGCTGATTTTTTTTCTCGATTTCAGGTTTGATCCCATAGCAATAGTTCGCTGCTTTGCATGAATACACACACACATTCATAACGGCAAAACCGCCGGTTTTGTCGGTTTTGCTGTTATGAATGTGAGTCTTACTGAACATGAAATAAGGACTAATTTGCATTTGGCTGTGTTATAAACCAGTAATTTTAAAATGTTGGTTTGTGCGGGTATTCATGCAAAGCAGCGAGTTGATCATAATGATGAGTACAATGACCCCTTAAGAGGTTGCTGGTGTTTTACAAATAACCCTGTATACGTAAATCAAAATAAATAATTAACGAATATATACTATTACAGACTGAATTCAAAGGGCCAAACTGTGATGTTTGTGACGTCAAGTTCTTCACGAAAAAGGCGTATGACAGACATCTGCGGTTGTCTTCTAAATATATCAAGGAGGATGACCCGTAAGAACCTACCTATAAGCACTTTGTTCTAATTATCGACTGCCACGTTGGTGCGGGATTGCTGAGCATGAGGTGCTGGGTTTCGTTCCCGCGTCGGGAGATTTTCTATCAGGAATTTCTCAGTAGCCCGGAGTCTGGATTTGTGCCCGGTCGATGGCAACAGGCTCGCCCCCTATTACATGGGACTTCAACATAACTGGTGAAATGTGGGTGTACTATAGATACGGAATAGAAAAAACAAGTGGAAGTGCCCACATAGCTATTCGGCGTGTCACAATTATGCGGAAAAATATGTAAAATAATAACAATTTTCGTCAGTTGTAATAAGTCTTAATTTTGTATAAATAACAAATAAGCTTTTTGTTAAAGTTGAATTTGTTGTTCATACAAAATTAAGACTTATTACAACCTTCATCGGTTGTAATAAGTCTTAATTTTGTATGAACAATTGTGGGCACACCTTTGCCTAACCATTCGGGGAATATGGAGGTGATGTTTTGTTAACTATGCTTTCTCTTCTCCAGTAACCGCATGAGCAATGATCCCTCTATAAAGCAGAGGCGACTCGGCTCGTCCTGGGTGAACGCCGTCAGACGCCCGGTCATACATCGTAAAGACGCGAACAGTGTGTCAGCACATAATGGTCCAGTTACTTGTGAACAGGTAAAATATATCATCATCATCTACTTGCCTTTTCCCAACTATGTTGGGGTCAGCTTCCAGTCTAACCAGATGCAGCTGAATACCAGTATTTTACATGGAGCGACTGCCTATCTGACCTTCACAACCTAGTTACTGGGTAATACGATACCCTTGGAGACTGGTTGTCAGACTTTCGGGCTTCTGACGACCCGCAACGACTGTCAAGATCCACGAATGACAGCTGGAGCCAAGAGCTTAATGTGTGAGTCTTAGTATGTAGTACAGATGGTCACCCATCCACGAATCGACCGTGGTAAGCGTAACCTGATCGATAGACCCGTGCAATTGTTATTACTTAACGTAAGAGTTTATAAGATCTTAATTCAAGTACTTGTTCAAGGAATGTAGCTGTTAGCCAATCAGCGCATCCGTCAGAGCCATATCGGTAAAAATTATGATTTTCTTTTATTGTCGTCTTACAGTGTGGCGTAGTACTAGAAAGCCTCCGGGTATACGCTGCTCACTTCAGGTACGCTCACCCGGGCATCAACCGAACGCAATTCACGGCCGTGACGACGCCCTACATGTGTGAACATTGCGGGAAGTTCTTCCTGGTAAGTACTGTAGCGGCTATAGCATAATTTATTTATTTATTTATTTATTAAAACTTTATGCACAAGTAAAAACAAATACCGTACAAAGGCGGACTTAATGCCTGAGGCATTTTCTGCCAGTCAACCTTAGGGTGATGCAGAGAAAACATGGCAGGTGCAATATAAAGGATAGATAACACGAAAATAACTATAAAATAAAAGAATAAATACAACAATATATACATATATACATACATATAATCAGAATAAACGTTGTCAGGAGAAATAACGATCGGTAGAGGAGAAATAACAATCAGTAGAGGAGAAAAAGAATCCAACAAATCAGCGCAGAGATGTTTCTGCCAACTTCTTACGTATATGCTCACGTATCTTCACTTTAAAAGACAACCGATTGGTTGCCGTCCTGATGTTCAGAGGGAGCGCATTCCAAAGAAAGACCGCCTGGACAAAGAAAGAATAGTGAATGAAACCAGCGCGGTGAGAAGGACATCGTAGAAGACGATTGTTGGTAGAACGAAGATTTTTACTATGGGCAGAGCATAAGTATTGAACATGGGAAGTCAGGTAAGAAGGAGAAGTGGGTTGGTCGAGAATAGAAAACAACATAGACAGAGCTCTCACCTCCCTGCGCTGCCGAATGGGTAACCATTTTAAAAGCAATCGGTGCCCGGATACATGGTCATACTTACGAAGATTCAGCCTAAAACGTTCCCACAGCTGGCAAACAGGCCTCATATCTGTGAGAGGGAGTGGGCTGTACTCCACCACGCGGGCCCAGTGCGGGTTGGTAGATGTCACATGTCTTCGAATGTTTGTTCAGGACATGCCGGTTTCCTCACGATGTTTTCTTTCACCGTTTTGAGAACAGTGATGATTTGGAGTTATTTACACAAAGTAATGCGCCTGCTTGGTTTCCTACCCACGACCTACAACTCGTAAGTACGTAAAGTCGGGACCATTACCACTGGGCCATCACTGCTCTGTAACTTGACTCCTGCTAGGTAGTCACCGTCAAAGTATGTTCATCACCATAAGGGACTATTTTTCTCTGCTCATTGCACGATGGAATCTGCTTTATTATTGACACTAAAAAAAATATTTAAAAAAACAACAATACAGGACTTAGTTCTGAATTCAAATTATTGTACACGATAAATCTAATAATTGGACCTAGTTATGAAGAAAGCAGCCATATTGCACTTTTTCCAAAAATGTGTTATAAACACAGTCATACTAATTTCGACATACAAGATTTTTTGCAAAAACAGCCATGTCGATATCTCTATTTATCACGGAGATAAGAGCCGTTAAATGCAGCCTTGTCCATACATCCATGATGCAACCATCGACAGCAAAATGCTTATACCTCTGTTTGTACTTTTCCCGACATGGCTGCTTTCTGCATAACACGGTCCAACTGATGGACATGGGAATTAGCATTCGTTTGTACTCGGAAATGCGATGATTGCCGAGGGACATTAAGAAAATAGTTGTACTGTAATATGTTGCGTCGCAACAGAATGACATTCAGCCATCTTCTTTACATGTCAGAGCGAATTAAATAATATTAGGTTGGGGAAAAAGTCTTTTCGCATTATAGTATGTATGAACTTGTAATAAAATCTCTTTGGCTATACTATTTGTATCTGGCTGGTTTTGGTATCATTGAAAGTTTAAATTTTAAAGAACATAATTCTAAATTCAAATTAGGAAAATGTGTGATTTTCATTTGTTTTTCGTACCGTCAAGATGAGTGAAACTAATGAAGAAATTCGATACATTTTAAAATTTTACTACAAAAAAGGCAAAAATGCAACGCAAGCCGCGAAAAAAATTTGCGATGTTTATGGACCTAGTGTAGTGTCTGTGAGAGTAGCACAAATTTGGTTTAAGCGTTTTCAATCCGGAAATTTTGATGTCAAAGATGCACGTCGCTCTGGTCGCCCTATTACGGATAAAATGGATGCCATTTTTGAAAAAGTGGAGCAAGATCGGCATATCAGTAGTTACGACGTAGCTGAAGAACTGAAAATTGACCACAAAACAGTTTTGGCGCATTTGAAAAAAACTGGGTACACAAAAAAGCTCGACATTTGGGTACCTCACGAGCTCACTGAAAGAAACCTAATGAACCGTGTACTCATTTGTGATTCTTTATTACGACGTAATGAAACCGAACCATTTTTGAAGAAGCTGATAACTGGTGATGAAAAGTGGATCACGTATGACAAGAACGTGCGAAAAAGGTCGTGGTCAAAGGCCGGTCAGGCTTCAAAGACTGTGGCGAAACCCGGGTTAACTCGCAACAAGGTGATGCTGTGTGTGTGGTGGGATTGGAAGGGCATTATTCATTATGAGCTGTTACCACCAGGCAGGACCATCGATTCTGAACTCTACTGCGAACAACTGATGAGATTAAAGCAAGAAGTTGAGAGAAAGCGGCCGGAATTAATCAACAGAAGGGGTGTGGTTTTTCATCATGATAACGCTAGACCTCACACATCTTTAGCCACTCAGCAAAAATTAAGAGAGTTTGGCTGGGAGGTGTTAATGCATCCGCCGTATAGTCCTGACCTTGCACCTTCAGATTTCCACCTGTTTCGGTCTCTTCAGAATTCTTTAGGCAGTGTCAGGTTAACATCACGAGAGGACTGCCAAAACCACTTGTCGCGGTATTTTGACCAGAAGTCCCAAAATTTCTATAGCAATGGGATCATGTCCCTACCTACGAGATGGCAAAAAGTTATTGAACAAAATGGTACCTACATACTTTAGTTAAATGTAAATAAACTATATTAAAAAATGTTTTGAATTTTCTTAAAAAATGCGAAGAAACTTTTTCCCCAACCTATTATGTGACACTGACAGACTGAACTTTTTTTTTTTAAATTCGATTTGGGAAACTTACGGCTAATTTATACAGTGTCCTTAAACAAAATGAAATAGAAAATTATTTTTATACTATCTGACTCGACAGACGTTTTTCCTGTCCAAATTTCAAAATTCCCAGTGAAAAAAGGACGTTCAGTTTTCCCGAATTTGAAAAATTTTTCAATAAAGTTAAGTTTCCCTTTTTTACGTTTAAACCTGATTCGGACTTACGAACATTTTAAAACAAAAAATACCAAATCGAGCCAGTCGTTCTGAAGTGATGCGCTTACCAACAGTATTTCATTTTTATCATATTTTTTATTATACAGGGTGATTGAAAACAATCGACAGATTTAAGGAGGTGTTCTACCCATCAATATGAACAACTTTTACTATAGGCCCAACTAAGAATTCGCAAAAACAAAATCGACCTTCCCATGTAAAAGTACATACCCGATTGGACCATTTTGTATAAGGTCGAAATTTTTTGCGAATTCCAGGTTGGTGCCATAGTAAAAGTTATTCATATATTAATGGGTAGAACACTCCCTTAAATTTTGTCGCATGTTTTCAGTCACCCTGTATAGAGGCCTATTCAAACCTAAGCGGTATTCGCTGCCGCTATGGGTAGAGGTAATACCGCGCGGGTTTCGCTTAGGTATTTAGTATTATGTTTCGCGGCAAAAGCGATACAGATGAATGAACAGTAATATTACCGCATACCCACTCGGTTTTCTCTACCGCAGACGGTAGCGAATACCGCTTAGGTTTGAATAGGCCTTAAATTAAGTAAAGGTATAAGCCTTAAGGTTGATGTCAACTTGACATTGGTCTATTTTGATCTTTATTATCAAGTATTAAAATAAAATATTTTTTCTATGAAAAAAGTCTGCTCTGTACCGCAGCTTCAAAACGGATTTTGTCCTGGCTTGATAAAAGAAAGAATTTGTAAACTCCGGAGATGTAAAAGATTTCACTGTTTATTGAATAGTGTTTAATAATGACTTGTTTTCTTTCCCCAGAACACAACCACCCTAGCAGGCCACATGTGGGTTCACACAGGTCAGAAGCGTTTCCAATGCGACCATTGCAACAAATCGTTCAGTATGAAAGCGAACCTCGCGGGTCACATGCGCCAGCACGAGCCCGTACGGCGCACGTACGACTGCGGCGTGTGCGGCAAACACTTCACGTTCAGCTACAACCTCACCAGGCATATGTTTGTGAGTATATCTAGTGAGATAACGCAGCTGTCACGCTACGATAACGTTTAGTAAAGCTTTGCGTTATGCTCGTGAACGGGTGCTGCTTGTGGTGACTGGTCGTCTTGCTGACCTTGGTTTTTTATTGGCTGGCTCTTTATTTATTGACAAGCCACCATAGACGGAAAATGCAATGCTTCATAGACGCTACGCAGTTCCTTATTTATTGGCAGTAGACGAAAAAATGCAATACTACATGGACGCTATAAAGTTCCTTATTTATTGACAGGCAACCATAGACGAAAAAATGCAATACTTCATGGACGCTATGAAGTTCCTTATTTATTGACAGGCAACCATAGACGAAAAAAAAAAATACTTCATGGAGGCTATGAAGTTCCTTATTTATTGACAGGCAACCATAGACGAAAAAATGCAATACTTTATGGATGCTATGAAGCTCCTTATTTATTAACAGGCAACCATAGACGAAAAAATGCAATAATTCATGGACCCTATGAAGTTTCTTATTTTTGTGGAGGGGCGTTCATTTTTACACCTGTTTGTGACCCTCTTTACATACCAAAACCCCTCCGTGCTGTGAAAGCACGTTAAGCCGTTGGTCCCGGCTGCCATTCGTGGATTTTTGACAGTCGTTACGAGTCGACAGTAGCTCGAAAGTCTGACAAACAGTCTTACCAAGGGGTATCGTTTTACCCAGTAACTGGGTTGTGGAGGTCAGATAGGCAGTCGCTCCATGTAAAACACTGGTATTCAGCTGCATCCAGTTAGACTGAAAGCCGACCCCAACATAGTTGGGAAAGGGAAGGCTAGGTATACTTAGCCACGAGCTCCTAAAGCATGAAATTTATTTCGTCTCGTTGACTTTAGTTTAGAGAAATCAATCTCTTCTTCTTTCACAGCTCCACACGGGTCTCAGACCGTTCAAATGCGACGCCTGTGAGAAGACGTTCCGTACATCCGGCGAGCTGCGCTCTCACGTAGACTACGTTCATCTGAAGAAGCCACGACCGAAGCGCGTGCGCCGGAGGGGGAAGAAGTGTGAACTGACCAACTTAGAGTATTGAGCAGTGTGACGAAGACGCGTTTACATAATGAAAGAATAGAATTTATATCTTTTGACGCATGGCCAAAATTAGAACTATCCATCGTTCCGCCATCTTGTTTTTTCAATACAATTTCATAAATCCGTTTCAAAAAACGTTTACCAACGACGCCTCTTGTCAATGTCATTCAGGCGCCAGAACATCCTTGTACACTAATCCGGTCGTCGAGAGAATGCATTCTTGACCTGTCAGTTTCATACTATCGAATATGTGTTTTACGAATTTGAACCTTATTACTATTAGAAATAGGTGCCGATTCTCTTGTTGAATAACTAAACTAAAATTAGAGAATCGCTGTCTTTTACTAACAGGCAGCTCCAGAAAAGGACGGCTATAGTTATGAACTAAGTTAGAGATGTCAAACTAGTTTACGCCTTGCGCTTCATCGTGTTTTTAGTCGTTGTTTTTTTGTATAGTCTAAATTTGTATTAGTTCAACTAAATTTGACACTAATTTACGTTCGTCTCTTTCTTGTTTTATTAGAGAGAAAAAGCTAGCGATAGCCTGAATTAAGTTTAGTTTGTGCAAAACAGAATCGGCGCCGTTATCCAACTCATAGGTGTCAGGAACACATTCTCTTGACGGCCGGAACAGCTGTAAAAAACAATTTGTATCTATGTTTACAATACATATTATGTATACATTCATAGTATATAACAGTCGTCTTTCGTGTCTGTCTGTTTGACCGCTTAGATTTTCTAAACCACAATGAATTGTGATGCCGTTTTCACCATCATTTAAAGCGTTGTTCCACCATATAAGTGTATAATATATAGGGTAACTGGTAATTAGTGACCGATACCACAGATTAATACAGATGGGACACTCCGCAGTTTAGGTATGAAGCTACAAGTACGCGGCGGGCCTATCTCACTGGGCCTATTCAGTAGGACTGCCGCATCAGAAGGTATAAGAGTTACGCGTTAGAATAGAGGCAACTTGTAGCTGAATATAACTGTAGGTAATAAGCGTTGTGCGACCTGAATTGCACTTTATTGTGTCGTAGCAAGAGTCGCTTTTTATTTAAATGATTTTGCGGAGTGTCCCATCTGTATTAATCTGTGCTATAGGACCAAACCTGAAATCGCGAAAAAATCAGTTGTTCCCTACATTTTGACGAGTCATGCAAACATAAATTTAGGGAGCAGCTGATTTTTTTTTTCTCGATTTCAGGTTTGGTCCCATAGTAAAAGTTGTTTGTTATCATGAGTACAATCATGTGTTTAAATCACTAATTATCAGTCATCCTATATTATTATTAAACTTTGTGGATATAGCACAGAAATTTCGATGTTTTGACATGTCAGCATTGCACCCGTGCGTAGCAGGGGCGGGTCGCTAGTGAAAAATGAAACTCCTAACTGGCGCGCGTGTATGAATGAACGATGTATGAATGTGAACGAAGCAAAAAGAGTATCTAAAGATCGTAGCAGGTAGCGTTCCGTTCCCCATGGGAAGAAGGCGTGAGTTTATATTATTATGTATAAAAATTAAAAAGTAATATTGCAGTTCTATGTAGCTATAAAAGACGGTATGAAATTTAATTTCTAAGATTACATGTATTATGATTAAGGTCAAGGGTTAGACAAGGTGTACCTATAGTACACCCACATTGGGGCGAGCCTATTGCTAACAGCCGGGCACAAATGCAGACTCCGGGCTTCCGGACCTTTACCCAACCCTTCGAGGAAACAAGACGTGATGTTGTGTTGTTTTATGTTAATTAAGGTCAACCCACACAAATAAGCACAGCACGGGATCAGTATCGCCTCAACTCGAGCCATTCAGGATTCTTTATATGAAACTCGTAAAGGCATCGCCTCCGCTCGGGATCAGCTAGTAAACACCAATCACCGAGCGGGCCCACCTTGACCTTTATTCTGTTAGCCCAGGTCCGCACGAGCGGATTTTGCCCGCGGCGTTTTTTTTTCGCGCACTGGATTATCAACGCTCAGCTTAACGCTGAGAGTTGAAAATCCAACAGTGTGTTTTTTGACGCTCTAGGACGCTGTTGGATTCTCAATGCTAGGCTCAAAACCGAGAGTTGAAAATCCCGCCGCGATATTTTTACGTCCGTGCGTAAATATACTTCAGAGGCACGTTTTCTAACTAGGTATTCCTTTGGGTTGGCCTCTTCCAATGTTCATCCATTTTGGTCTAATACCGAAAACTATGAAGATTTTGTGTTTTGTATAATTGTAGCGTTAAATTAAAATAATTCAATGTTGAAATAAAAGAAATCCTTTACAAAATATTCGTATTTTTTATATGCATTATAAGCAGTGATCGGATAATCGGGCGCTTATATACCTAAACTTCTTCCCACGAAAGAATAATGTGGACATTCCTTTCTGAATAAATAAGTAATCCTGGGTTCCTGGGACTGAACAATTTTGTAAAAATCACTATAATATACTTAATGAAATTATAGCAGTGGTTATTTTGATGTAGTATCTTTATTTTATTCAAAACAAATGGAACATCAATAAAAATGATAATGTGCACATTGTGGTCAAATATTAGAAATTGATTTATCCATCTAACAGATTAGTGATCGAATCGACTAATTTATTATATTTTATACGAACAGAAAGGCATGTCCGTATTATTCTTTCGTGGGAATAAAAGTGAAGTTTAGGTATAGGCACCCGATTATCCGATCACTGATTATAACATTTAAGAAACGGATATTTATTAAGGTATTTTTTTATTTATTGGCATAAATGAGGGCCAGTGGTGCCGATTCTCTTGTTCAATAACTAAAGTAAAATTACAGAATCGCTATCTTTTACTAACAGGCAGCGCGAGAAATGGACGGCTATAGCTGTGATCTAAGTTAGAGATGTCAAACTATGGTCTGTTTTTTAATATCTGAGACTAAATTAACATTTTCTAAGTTCCATGTATATATTTTCATTTCAGACTTTGACATTTGCACCTGTCATATTAGTCTCCTAGAAATTAAAAAACTGACTAGTTTACGCCTCGCGCTTCACCGTGTTTTTAGTCGACATGTTTTTACGTGTCGTCTGAATTTCTATGGAAATATTAGTTCAACTAAATTTGACAGCTCTAATTTACGTCCGTCTCTTTCTTATTTTATTAGAGAGAACAGTTAGCAATAGCCTAAATTAAGTTTAGTTTGTGCACAACAGAATCTGCACCATTATCTCAGTATAAGGACACACTTGTGAAGACCAACGCAACATTGCCAAGAAAATAATCAAGTTTGCACTTGTAAATATAAAGTCGCCTCTACGTCATAACACTAGACCATAAATACCTACATAGTAGTAACATTATCATGTAATTTATTTATCAATAAACTTGTAAAAAAAAAAAGATTATTTTTATTATTTTTAATCAGTTCTACACTCAAGCTACCGTTTTCTAGGAGAGCAGTGGCCTCCACACATAGTGTCCGCAATGGACCGGTGTATGACGTCACCGAAACGTTATACACGCTGCTTTTTTTTTGGCTAGCCAGCAGCCACAATAAGTGTTGTACCTAAGTCAAACAGCTGAATTAACAGGGGGTTTCGACGTGACATCACCTTTAATATTTTGGATATGGTATGATGTGAGATGCAAGCGGGCAGAGGTCAATTTTCATACATTCTTTGCAATATACTCATTTGTATAATTATCTCGGTCTGCTTAATATCTTCCTTTTACCCGTAAAATCTGTCGTAAAGACTGACTCCAGTAGACCTCCCTAAGAGTAATAGTGTTCTGTGCAGTAGCCGCACAAGTTCTTTTCAGTACGTTATCCACTGGATTTAGAAATCTCTGTCGTCGCTTCTCTTCTTAAAAATATCTTAGGACTCGTAATATCATTGTTCTGTCTCCACCAGAAATAGTTTATTTTCCCATTTTTAATGCTGATAGATTTAGTTATATACTAAATCTATCAGCTATCAGTTAAATACTAAATATATCAGCCTACTCTCATACACAACAAAACACTAGGATTCTCTTGTTCAAAAACTAAACTAAAATTAGAGAATTGCTATCTTTTACTAACACGCAGCGCGAGAAAAAGACGGCTATAGATAGGAACTAAGAGATGTCAAACTAGTTTACGCCTTGCGCTACACCGTGTTTTTATCGACATGTTTTTAGGTACGTGTCGTCTTTTGTATGGAAATATTACGTAGTTCAACTAAATTTGACAGCTCAAATTTACGTCCGTCTCTTTCTTGTTTTTATGGAGAGAAAAAGTTAGCAGTAACCTAAATTAAGTTTAGTTTGTGTGTACAATAGACTGCAGCAATGGTAACGCATTGCTGTTTAATGCTATTTATCTTTACTTTACTGGCGCTGAATCCCTTGTTCACAAAGTAAACTTAATTTAAGTTCAGTACATCTTTTTCTTTCTATTTTATGAAGAAAAGGACAGATGATAAATATTAGTTTAGTCCTGTCAAATTAAGATACTCCATGTCCATAGACAAATTTAGACGTGATAAAAAAGTTGCCTACTAGAAATAGGTACATACGTCAATCAATCTGCCTAGCCTTTTCCCAACTATGTTGGGGTCGGCTTCCAGTCTAACCGGATGCAGCTGAATACCAGTATTTTATATGAAGCGACTGCCTATCTGACCTCCACAACCCAGTTATTGGGTAATACGATACCCCTTGGTAATACTGGTTGTCAGACTTTCGGGCTTCTGACGACCCGTAACGACTGTCAAAGATCCATGAATGACAGCCGGGACCAACGGCTTAACGTGCATTCCGAGGCACGGAGGAGTCTCGGTATGTAAAGATGGTCACCCATCTACGGACCAACCTCGGCAAGCTAGCTTAACCTGATGGATCGACCCGTGCGGTTGTTATTACTTAGCCACAAGCTCAAGTCAATTTACGTCAAGCGCTCACTAATTTGATAGGATTGTACTAAACTAATATTTATCTTCTGTCGTTTTCTTAATGAAATAGAAAGAAAAAGATGTACTGAACTTAAATTTAATTTAGTTTGTGGACAATGGAATCGGCGCCACTGTCATATTATTTTAATCAAAACAAACTACTTTCCACATTGTCTAAAAGTACGACAAACTTATTTGTGAAATCATTGGTGGCGCTACTCGTTAACAAAGGATTATCCGCCCCTACGGGCGTTTATGCACTACAAGGAATTTTATTGTCCGGTAGTCCGATTTTCTACGGTCCAATATGGCACGCCATATATGTATATACTAGTTTGTGCACTAGGTATACGTAATTTTACCGTCCGACATTTTACTTTTCCTCCATTCCGGTCCGTACTCATCGTTCCTAGTGTAATTACGCGTGCGTGGCGTGTAGTTTCAAAGAGAGCTACCCTGAAATGCGCCGCACCGATCCCAGGAAAGACGATTTTTTCATGCCACCTCGGACCGTAAAAAATCGGACTGCCGGACAGTAAAATTTCTTGTAGTGCACAAACGCCCTAAGCCTTGCAAAAAATGTTAGTTCCGAAAACTACCCTAGACCCTACCGCCTCATAATCACAAATAACTTTGTTCAGGGATGTGCTCAAGTTCCGAAGTGTGAATCGATTCTTTAGTTAGGCTATGTTCATACAATAAAAATATTACGTATGTATGTAGGTATTACTTTTTCAAAGAGTGCATTATTACTCCTACTTTCTCTATAAAAAGTCAACGTTGATGCATGGTCATGTCCGTAGATTGATTGCATGTAGGGATCACGCGCGTACCTAAAGCGCTGGGCAGGCGATGGACAATTTTAAATCTTTTGGAAATCCTGGGCTGGGAGTCTATTTGTCCTACGTGTGCGTTATTGCATATATAGATTACCAATACGTTCTATCGTCACGGACAAATTGTCCGTGTTCAAATTGTCCATCTGTTCAGCGCCTAAACGTGCATGTGAATTAGAGCATAATAAATTGTTCCGCTTCTGAAGGTCAGATGTTTAGTATTATTTTACAAGGACATCTCTATAAAGCTACTAAAGCTTTATAGCCTCTGTTTCTTTCTAGCAGACCTAAGCAAGTCTAAGAGCGAGCGAGTAAAAACATCGATGTATAGTTATGTTTACATACATTGTTATTGTTACGCCCCTAAATTCAGAAGAGGATTCAATGACAGCCGTTATTCTCTCTCACTTTCTTTAACGCCAAGGTTTACTCGAGTTGGAAGAGTGCAATAAATATCATGATCCTAATGACATTTACATCTCTATTTTGTCATTTTATTATTTGTCGGCTTGAAATGTGACAGTCAATTATTTTACGAATTTTAGCTAAATATTATCTAATCGTCTTGAAATAAACAAAAACCTATTGCTAAATGTGATTCTTGTTTACAAACTGCAAATGTTCTTCCTGAAACCTTTTAAAGAAATGTGTTTTGCGCCGAAAAAATTATGTCTTCGATTGGATCCCTCTGTTGTGATTTCAGTCGCCTATTATTAGTGTTTATTGTGATAAATATATATTGAAAATGAGGTGTTGTGTGCCGAGCTGCAAGAATGATTCGAGACACATATCTAAATCACAGGGAATCACGTTCCATGTGTAAGCCTAAGCGATTTTTTTTACACTTATTTCATCGGTAATGCGTTTCGCCTACGCGCATTTTAGTCTTATAAATTGTAAATATTTGAATGATATTAATTAATTCCTGTCTTATTTCCTGCTATGGTATAGTTCACTGTCAGTAAGACTAAAAAAAAACAATACCTTACCATTTTATTAGTAGTTATAGGCCTCTATTACATCCTAAATTACAATTGTATCTTGTTTCCAGCTTCCCCAATGAGTCGTCACTCCGTAAATCCTGGCTCAAGGCCCTCGGTAAAGAATCTTGGGAACCAAGAGAAAGGAGTGCTGTGTGCTCAGAGCATTTTTTGTGTGAAGACTTGTACGAGACTAAGAGTGGGCTACGGAAGGTTAGGGCTGGGGCTGTGCCTTTGATTGTCCAGGTAAAGTAAAATAAAAATCTATAAAAATACATATAATGGAAGGAAACGAAGATAAGAATGGAGTAGGTGGGCATAAACAAGTGGCTTGTAAACAATTACAGCTAAATATTAATTTCACAATTATATTTCTGAGGAAATACATACATTTTTATTCATGGGCTTGCAATGGTCCACTTGAAGGACTAAGTGCAGAAACCAAACCTAACAACATACCTAGAAGTTTACAGTGGAAAATCACTTACATTTTAATAACTAAAAATTATAAGTAACCTAATTTAGACACTGGTGCCGATTCTCTTGTTCAATAACTGAACTGCCTGCCTACAGGCCTGGCGTTGGTAGTTGGAACTTTGACTTCCACGGGAGAATAGAAATCTACCATAGATATTTCTGGCTGCTTTTCAGGACTTGGTGTGGTGTGTGAAGATGGTGTTGTCTGTAATGTACACATTTGGGGTGTTACAAAGGAGTAAAATATTTTGTGGAGCAACAATGTTTCTGTGGAAAAATTGTAGAACCTTAACACTGCCAATTCCCTTGTTCAATACCTAAACTAAAATTAGAGAATCACTATCTAACAGGCAGCGCAAGAAAAGGATGGCTAATAGCTATGATCTAAGTTAGAGATGTCAAACTAGTTTTCGCCTTGCGCTTCACCGTGTTTTTAGTCAACATGTTTTTACGCGTCGTTCCAACTAAATTTGACAGCTCTAATTTACGTCCCACTCTTGTTTTATTACAGAGAAAAGGTTAGCAATAGCCTAAATTAAGTTTAGTTTGTGTACAAAAGAATCGGCACCAGTATCTACATCTCAAAATCAATCATTCTGGCTGCCTTTTCCCAATTATGTTGGGGTCAGCTTCCAGTATAATTGGATGCAGCTAAATACCAGTATTTCATTGCCTACACTATATAACCAATGACCATACAGCCCATAGACACCTAATGCTTGATCTAACACCAAACCAATGCTATCATCTAGCTGTATGTATGAGGAAGCGGGGTACTGCATTCTGATTGGCCCTGCCAAGGTCATTACCTCTCACTAGGGATGGGACAGGTTTAAATAAAACATGAAGGTATCAATATTTATTTTTTAAATAGAACATTTATATTATAGTATATTTAATTGGCTTTTATACATTCCTATTTCTCAATATTATTTATCATGTAATTAATATATTTAAAATCCTAACTAATATTATAAATACATAATATAAACTAATATATAAGTAAGTTTGTTTGTTTGTTACCTTTTCACGCCTAAACCACTAAACCGATCATCCCGAAATTTTGCATAAACGTTGTCACGTGTACAGAAACGGACATATGGTATCTTTAATACCGAAAAAAAGTGCTGTTCCCGAGGAAAACAACAATAACGTTCTTATAGATAATAGATGGCGCCACATGTCTTTCGAATCATGATTGAATTATATTTTAGTTTTTTCCGACAACCACGCGGGCGAAGCCGCGGGCAAAAGCTAGTAATAATATAAAAGTAAAAAATCAAAACAAAATACCATAATTCTTTCCATATTTAACAATTAATTTAATGTCTCTATTGTAATTAGCGATTAAAAAGATCTTCTAATTTCATATAAATAGTATGTAGGTTTTTGCTTTATCAATAACAGATTGGTCATAGCATTTGGTGCATCATTAGTTATATAGGGCTATTTTTAAATCACTAGCTAAATTTTTACAGGGTGTTCTACCCATGAATATGAACAACTTTCACTATGGGACCAACTCTGAAATCACGAAAAAAAAAAACAGCTATTTCACACGAAAGTTCTATACCTACTCGACCAAAATGTATGAAACATCTGATTTTTTTGTCGTGATTTCAGAGTTGGTCCCATAGTGAAAGTTGTTCATATTCATGGGTAGAACACCCTGTAAAAATTTAGCTAGTGATTTAAAAATAGCCCTGTATTTACCAGATAATAGAGGAAAAGAGATAGTGATAAAATTACTTTCAGGAGAAAGGGACGCAAATATGAATGACATCAATGAGAGTCCTTGCACCTTTGGTTCACCTACAAGTATGACCCAACAAATATGAATATTAGAAAATAAATCGAATTATGATTAGGTAACTAATAACTTGGTACCGATGAAATGATATGACATCTTTCCGGAAACTCGAAGGTAGCTGTTTTTACCACACAAACGTGTTGTGCAGGTCCATTAAAATATTTATTTTCACTGACTAACGCGGAAGTGTTTACGGCTCATAGAAGTGGACAAAACTGAATCGAAATTGTTGAATGGCGACCTATGGTCTGATGTAATGACAGACATCGGTCGCCTGTTATTAGGTGTCCATGGGCTTGACACTATTTGTTTAAGTTGTATATTAAAATAGCTTTCAAATAAAAGGGACAATTTTCTTTTCATGGTTAAAAGTTCTGTATAAAATAATAATTCATTTGACTGTGTACATGAATTTGTTATTTATTTTACAGGATTCCTCAAACTGTGATTATGGAGAACCTGCCAGTTTGAAGGTACATGATTTCCATAGATAAATAGTAAAAAAAAAAAAAACGAAAAAAGAAATCTAGGTTTTTCCTTAACAACAGAAACAAAATTAACAAGGTGTAAAATATGTTTCAGGCTTGCAGAATCTGCCTAGTAATGGATGCAAAGTTAGTACCAATAAGAATCTATAAACTGGAACAAGCTTATGAAAATCTCACAGGAATTTCGGTAAGTTACCGGCCCCCTTCTACCATTGAACAGCTAGACGCACTGCAAGTTACCATCCATACCTAGTTGCCATTCCACCAATTCGCACTAAGCGCTTCCAAACATCTTTCATAATGCGCACGGCAAAAGAGTAAAACTCACTATACCTGCGTCTGTGTTCCCGAACGCATACAACCCGAATCTCTTCAAAGTGAGAGTGAACAGGCTTCTTCTGGGTAAGCTCACTCCATCGTCGACTTTGTCTCTGTCACCTCTGACTAGACTAAAGTCACAAGCAAACCCATCTCAAATTAAAAAAAAAAAGTTATTCGCCAGTGTTACGATTTGAGCAATTCACCTTTTTTTTTACTACCACGGGGAAATAATGCAGTTATGTCGGTCTTCAACCCATTAAAACTCCACGTTGTCCTCCTCTGCCACTTGTGGCGGGAACACGGACACACGTTAGCACTCATCCGTGAATCCGCCGCGGCTGTGCGTCAGCAGACCCTTCTCTGGGGAGTACCCCATCACCGGCGCACCAGAACACATTGTACGCCGCGACCACCCCAGGGACCAAACCAGCACAGAGGCGCTAGACGACCCCGTGTCTAGGCACCTTTGGTCTTGGTCCCTCTGCAACCGGTCAGGTCAGTGGCCCGGCCGCCTACTACTTTTCAGCCGCAGAGGATAGGGAGAGTGGCCAACCCCATACCGACTCTCCTCTTCTCCTGCGGCCCCACCGCGTGCCATCAGACGGTGGCGACCCCGTCCCGGCCGCGGAAGGTAGGGAGAGCGGCGCACCGCAATACCGGCACTCCTCTCCCGCCGCGGCATCCAACCCTCGTCGCGATGACCATACGACATCGCGGCCCGCCTCAGTTGCGATGTCGCCCAAGTGGCACCGCAACCTACTTCTTGGTTGCTACGTCGTCGGCTTACGGCCTAAAACCTTGACGAGCGGCCCCTCCTCGGGGTGACCTAGCCACGGCTACTGAGCCCCACCGCCTCGACAATGCGCAAACCCACCAGGGGGGTTGAACAATTCACCTAAATATGCTAGCAATTAAGCAAGTCTGCTACTTCTGTGGATTGATATTTCTCTTTAAAAAAAAAAAAAAACTTTGCAGTTTAGTAATCATCTGCCTGCCTTTCCCAACTATGTTGGGGTCGTCTTCCAGTCTAACCAGATGCAGCTGAATACCAGTATTTTACATGGAGCGACTACCTGTCTGACCTCTACAACCCAGTTACTGGGTAATACCTACCCCTTGGTAAGAAAGACTGGCTGTCAGTCATTTGGGCTTCTGACGACTGTCAAAGATCCACGAATGACAACGGCTAAACGTGCTTTCCGAGTCACGGAGGGGTCTTGGTATGTAAACATGTTCACTCATCCACGGACCAACCGCGGCAAGCGTAGATTTACCTGATTGATCGATCCATGCGGTGGTTATTACTTAGCCACAAGCAGAGTACTAATGAGACTAGAGAAAAGTACATGGGCCTACACTTAAACAGCGATAGTTTCGCCTAGCCACCAAATTCAACAGAAACTCTATGAATCAATTTCCACAAGCAGATATCATCGCAGTGATAATTTGATGGCATGATGTAACTATCGCCGCGATTCTCGCGAAGATGACGCCATGAACATGACCACCCCCTCTGAACTCGTGGTCACAATCATCGCCCATCTTTGCCTTGTTCGTTCGTTGGTTGCTAAAAAACATAGAGGCTAGACAACCCTCTGAAGTGAAAGCTATTTATTTTAAATTATTTCCACGACTTCGTCTCCTTTTCTTTTCGAAACTTCCACATCCGCTATAGAAAAGTGAGGATACTACTGCCCAATAGTGGTTTTTCTATTGTATTTATTCAAATCACTCGAATAATTAGGGCTCCGTACCCGAAGGGCGTCAAACGGAAACCTACTACTAAGCCTCCGCTGTCCATTCGTCCGTCTGTCTGTCAGCGGGCTGTAAGTATCTCATGAACGATTGAAATTTTCACAGATTGTGTATTTCTGTTGCCGCTATAACAGCAAATAATATAAAACGGCCAAGTGCGTGTCGGACTACGCACAATGAAGGGTTCCGTAGTTGGGATGGGATTTATTGTAAGAACAAACATAACATTGTAGTTGCAAAACATGCAAATGTTAGTTTGTACGCAAAATATGAGAGATTTACCATGTTATTTCAAGACCATAGACTACTTATAAGTTTTCCTGTAATCTATAGGTATAGAACTATTTTCCAAATTTTAGCCTCAGTAGTTTCGGAAATAAGGGAGTGGTAAAAGTCAATTTTCGTCTATTTTCTTAAATAACTTTAAAACAGTTTATTTTAAAATTATAAAAAATAAATAAATATATTTGAGACCCCTCACAGTAAGCTCTTTAAATTCACACGGTACAGTTTGCAAAACTTTTTATTTAATTTTCTTATTTGCCCCCCATATTCAAAATTCATTTATTTACGTTACACGTCCGTGTTTGGGTCACAGAAATACATATGTCTACCAAATTGAAACTTAATCGCTCCATTAGACTCGGTGCAAATTGGCTGTGACAGACGGACAGACAGACACAATTGTGATCCTATAAGGGTTCCGTTTTTTTCCTTTTGAGGTACAGAGCCCTAAAAATAAAATAAAGTAAAAAACTAAAGGGGTCCCCATACAAGCAATGTAGAAAATATTGTACGGTGGTAAGACACCCTTTGATCCATCAGGTTAAGCTACGCATGCCGGGGTTGGTCTGTGGATGGGTGACCATCTTTTCATACCGAGACTCCTCCGTGCCTCGGAAAGCACGTTAAGCCGTTGGTCCCGACTGTCATTCGTGGATCTTTGACAGTCGTTACGGGTTCTGAAGCCCGAAAGTCTGACAACCAGTCTTACCAAGGGGTATCGTATTACCCAGTAAATGGGTTGTGGAGGTCAGATAGGCAGTCGCTCTATGTAAAATACTGGTATTCAGTTGCATCCGGTTAGACTGGAAGCCGACCCCAACATAGTTGGGAAAAGGCTAGGCAGATTGATTTTGGTAAGATACCCTTTGTGTGTGTGTGTGAGTCCGACTCGCACTTGGCCAATTTTTCTTCTTGCGTAATCTAGGATTTGTGTGATGTCAAATGTAGTTACAATGTTGCTGATTTTCTTCCAGTTATGTGAAGAAGACAAACTGCCGCAGAAGCTATGCTTGGAGTGCGTACAAAGGTTAATGAACTGCAGTCGATTCCGGCTCAAGAGTTTAAGAGCAAACTCACTCATGCTAGAGGTTATTAAAAAACAGGATTGTGTAAGTATAAAAATTAATTACTTCCTTTATTGTAGATGAGGAGCTCGTGGCTAAGTAATAACAGCCGCACGGGTCGATCCATCAGGTTAAGCTATGCTTGCCGGGGTTGGTCCGTAGATGGGTGACCATCTTTACATACCGAGACTCCTCCGTGCCTCGGAAAGCACGTTAAGCCGTTGGTCCCGGCTGTCATTCGTGGATCTTTGACAGTCGTTACGGGTCGTCAGAAGCCGAAAGTCTGACAACCAGTCTTAATAAAAGGATATCGTATTACCCAATAACTGGGTTGTGTAGGTCAGATAGACAGTCGCTCCATGTAAAATACTGGTATTCAGCTGCATCCGGTTAGACTGGAAGCCGACCCCAACATAGTTGGAAAAAGGCTAGATTGGAGAATAGCTAAAAGGATCTATGTCACACAGGTGCGCATCTGGCAAATGTTTATCTCTGGGAGGACGAGGGGGGGGGGGGGGATTTCTACTGAAAGCCAATATTTTGTAAACTCAACAATGAGTCCCCCTTTTCGGGGATGACTACGACTTATCAATATCTTAGTAATGTACTGTATAAAAAGTAAAAATACAGGATATAAAACTATGTTTATGTGTAAATTACAGTTTTAGACTCTGTTTGGTCGAAGCCCAGGGAGAGGCAACTAAATCCGTTGCCCCCTCCCCTCTCCCTCCACAAAATCAATTTTATGTATAGCAGTGACACTTGGTGTAGTACAGAACACACCTGAGAGAAAACAAACAATGTTTCTTTATTTTCTTTTTAAAGCTATGCGAGTTTGATTGAACGCGTTTTAAGCGTATGATACATTCGAATAATCTGGATTATACTTGGTGCTGCCCATTGGTTAGTTAAGTGTCACAGGTCAAGTCAGTTACGCAGGCACATTCATTTATACTGTGTTGATTAACTTTTGAAGATAAGGAAACATTTAGCCCCGGGCCCACTGGATTTTTCACTCCTGGTAATGAGCTGAGCGTTGAGAATCGAACGGAGCGCATCCCAGAGCGTCAAAAAAGTGAACTATTACATTTCCAACTCTCGGCGCTAAACAGTGCGTTGAAAATCTAGTGCACGCAAAAAACCGTCGCGTTAACGGGGCTTAAATGAATGATGTTTTACTTTACTGCTTGCTCAGCACACTCGCATTGTTCAATAAAGTATTCGTTTCACGCTAGCTGCCTATCCTGTAAACATATATATATATATCTCTTTAATTCACTGTACGCTCGGAAACATTAGGCGATTTTGAACTATTTTGGAGCAGAAATTTCAACAACATTTTGCCCCAATCCCAAGTAGTATGGAACCAAGGCAGTGAGAAGGAGACTGGTGTTTCCTAATGTAACCGTTGTTGTTTCAGTTGACAGTTCAAAATATAAAAACAATTAATCGATTAAATAACCAATTAACATCAACATTATCAGAAAAACATTTCGAAGTAAACCACTACGATTCCTACATACAATATGAAGACGAACCAATAATAATTCAGGATACATCTCCCACTACATGCAATGTAGATATCAAAATAGAAAACGAAATTTTTCTCACGGAAGACATCACAGACAAAAACGACGACGGACTTAACGATCACGGACTTAACGATCATGGAATTAACGACGACGGAATTACGGATGTGTTCAACGATAAAGATGACATTTCTGAAAAAGAATACGTGTTATCTGAAAAAGATAACTACTCTTCGGATGACAGTCTTCCTTTAGAAAAATGCAAGACAAAGAAAACGAGAAAAAGAAAGGAGAAAGAAAAAAAACAGATTAAAACCGTAAAGAGGGTTAAAAAGATAAAAGCTCCCACGGAACCAAAGATAGACAGACGGAGAAAACCGTTTTTGAACGATGATTTGAATGAAACTCTCTTTACGATCACTGATTTGACATTTGAAGAGCAAATCGCTGAGATAGTGAAGAGGCAGGATAGTTCGAATTATAAGAATTCTGTTTTTAAGTGTACTGCGTGTTTTAAAGGGTTTCTGGATGAAGATGCTTATAATAGCCATATGACTCGGCATACAGATGTAAGTATACATTTTAATAATTATTTAAAAAGTACCATCCTGTACCATCTCTCTTATTTAATTAATTTCTTATTATTAAGCTCTAACCTATGTTTACTTAGTATTACACTGCTGTTTGTTGTCCCTAAATAAATAAATAACTAAATAAACAAACACAGTACGAAAATCTCGAGTTATCACAAACTTTAGGAATGATGGTCTTATTCTTTGTAAGCCCAGGTTCGCAAGGGCATTTTATCGCGACGATTTTTTAATCGCGCACTTGATTTTCGATTCTCGGTGTTGAGCCGAGCATTGAGAATCCAACGAGAGTGTATCCCACCCAACGCATCAAAAATATATATTGTTGGACTTTCAACTCTCGGCGCTAAGCAGTGCGTTAAAATCAAATGTCTTATAATCGCCAGTAAGCACGAGGCCTAAGTAATTATATCGAAAACAGAATTAAGCACAGAATCATACTTTTTTAAAGTTAAATCAAATAAATCTTATGGTTAAGTAATAACAGCCGCTCGGGTCGATCGATCAGGTTAAGCTACGCTTGCCGTGGTTGGTCCGTGGATGGGTGACCATCTTTACATACCAAGACCCCTCTGTGCCTCGGAAAGCAAGTTAAGCCATTGGTCCTGGCTGGATCTTTGACAGTCGTTATGTGTCGTCAGAAGCCCGAAAGTCTGACCAGTTTTACCAAGGGGTATCGTGTTACCCAGTAACTGGTTTGTGGAGGTCAGATAGGCAGTCTCTCGATGTAAAATACTGGTATTCAGCAGCATCAGTTATCATTCAGGTTAGACTGGAAGCTGACCCCAACATAGTTGGGAAAAGGCTAAACGAATTTAAAACATCGTTCTGTCTCTGCCAATCGTTTGAAGATGACAGAGACAGAACTATGTTTTAAATATGTTTAACATTAAACGCGTTTAGTGATTTGTGGTGCAACTGGGCTTAAAAGAAAATTTGTTTTCTATTATTAAGGCTGAGGCCGAACGAGCGTAATTTTTTGAGCTGTGAGTCGCTTAAAATGAGTCGCGAAATTTACGCTGCATTCGGTTTCATACTAAAGTCCTGTTTGTACCACACGGCGACGCAAAATGAGTTGATAGCTGACTCACGCGCATTATTTCAAATTGCGCTCGGGGTAAGGGAGGGGAGCGAGGCAAGCGTCAGTTAGTTACAGAATGTGCGAGAGTAGACACAAGCACCCCATTCAAACATTGGATAGCAACTGTAGTTACCTCCGTCCGTCTGGCAGCCTAACCGGATTTCAGTTGAACGTAAATTGCGGTACTCAAAATACGCGACTAAATAACGCTCGTTTTGCCTCGCCCTAAAAGAAACTTTTTGAGCTACTGCAGAGGATGAGGTCTTGGGTTTGCCTAAGCCGGGCTAAGTGTTGTAGGGTTTTTCCATCTAGAATTTCTCGAGGATTACAGGTGTGATGTTATTATATTACATTTTTCTTTTTCAGCAATGCGGCGAACACGAATGCGAGATCTGCAAGACGCACTTCAAACACCCGCACGCGCTCCGAAAGCATATCACTGCGCACCACACTCAAAGGTTCAGCTGCAAACAATGCACCTACGTCACAACCCATAGACAAACGGCCAGGCTACACGAGCGGTGGCATAAGGGCACTAAGTATAGGTGTCCGCATTGTCAGGAGGAGTTCGTGTAAGTTGTTATTTATTACTAGCGATTAAGGGGCTCGTGGCTAAATGATAACAGCCGCATGGGTTGATCGAAGATTAGGTAACGCTACGCTTGCCGCGGTCGGATCGTGGATAGGTGACCATCCATTACATTTCGAGACCCTTCCGTGCCTCGGAAAGCACGTTAAGCCGTTGATCCCGGCTATCATTTGTAAATCTTTGACAGTCGTTACGGGTAGTCAGAAGCCCGAAAGTCTAACAACTAGTCTTACCAAGTGGTATCGTATTACCCAGTAACTGGGTCGTGGAGGTTAGATAGGCAGTCGCTTCATGTAAAATACTGGTATTCAGCTGCATCCGGTTAGACTGGAAGCCGACTCCAACAAAGTCGGGAAAAGGCTAGGCAGATTATTATTAGCGACGAACTTCTCACGGTTTTTACGATTTGAAAAAACACTCACTCTGATGTCGTTTCTTACCGGCCGTAAGGCTAGGTTCACACGGCATTGAAGTGCACGTGTGTTTGCGGAAACCGTTAGAAAATATGTTGCAAATAGCAAAAAAGTTAAGGATGTCGTCTCATATCGGCCGTAAATCAGCTCAGAACTGAAAAATATCATAACCGGTGAAAGCTTTTTTTTTAACGAATCCAATGAGCTTATTAAGTTTAGTGTCGAGCAAATACAATGGCTACGGCAGTATCGGAAACCGTACTAAAATTTCAATCTTTATTCACGAAAACAATCGGCGCGGACTCGAACTGCACCTACAATTTTTTTTTTAATTAATTTTTTTTAAATGATAGTAAAAACCGCATCAAAATCCGTTGCGTAGTTTAGAAGAAAAACACGCTAAAAGTGACTTCAATTTATAATATGTTGATTTATTTATATAACCAAACTAGAAATCGCGATATAAAAATCAGCCGTTTCCTTACATTATGTTCGCATAACTAGTCAAAATGTAGGGAACAGTTGATTTTTGTTTGCGATTTCAGCATAGTAAAAGTTGTTTGTTACCATGAGCACAACCGTGTGTTTGTATCAGTCACTAAATTCCAGTCACCCTATATGAAAGGCCAACCGCAGTTCGCGCGACTCGCCGTCGGAGCCCGTTGACCTCGTGATCAGCTTACTTGAAATCATGAGTTTGAATTTTTTCTTCTAAATTTGATTAAATATCCGTAACTACCCATTACGTCTACGAAGTTTTTCTAACCATGTGTTCAAATGTATTGTGTTATTTACAGTAAATTCACCACTTACATGGGCCATATCCGTATCAAACACCCCTCGGACTTCGTGTGTGAACTGTGCGGGTATTCCTTCGTCAGCGCTAAGGGCATAGAGCTGCATAAGAAGCTGAAACATCGACTGGAGAATGCACAGGTATTTTTTTAAATTTCTTTATCAAGAAAAGGAAATAGATCGCCGCATCAAAAATGCCTGGAACACTCAACACAGACCCTTCATAGTTCATAGACTCTCAAGCGCGGTAAGAGCCTATACAACCTCAGCTCAAATTCTAATATTCTAATTTCGCCCCCACTTCCTCACGCCACCTCACTCTTTATCCTACCTATTTTACCTGCTGCGTAATGTGTGTTCGAGCGACACAGCTCTCCCGTTCGAAAGCCGAAGCGAGACTGAGCGGGGGTGTTCGGGCGGCAGGGATCAAACTTCAAGACGCCGATAGTTTAGGTAATTTCTTTTTACGGTGAAAATAATGCTAATTAAAATATAATAAAACACATAAGACCTGCTTTATAGTTAGTTCAGTTAGTATGCAAAGTTTCATGATCTAATTTTGAAGTATCTTTTTGAATACCAGCGGTTTATTGTTCGGTTTAGAGGTAACTTTGGAATTTTTTTCTATCGAGAAAATTTTATGGAATCGTGTTATCGTCACACATAGTACTTAACATTAATCCTCAACTTTACCATATATTTATTTCAAAATTAATGCTGCAGTATTTTCGACACAACGGAGGATCATGCTAAGCCATTTGAGGTAGTATAGGCTCTTAACAGCAATTTAGCTTGCGCGTGGGGGGAAGTGATTTCGTAGGGTATTTATTATAAAAGCGGCTTTCTTCAAGATCAAAGGAGTGCATCTTCTGTACGTTAGTGCTATTATTTATTCTGTGGCAGCAGTGGGAACATACGCTGATTATACTGTTATCTCAAAAGTACTAAAGTAATTACAAGCTCGACTACACCTATTTAAATAACTTTTGATATCATATTATCTGCTTAATTATTAGCGAAATTTATGCAAACGCTACTTTATGCTACACTAATCCTGTGTGGCAAACGCTCGGGTGCGTGCAAAAAATAACTTGTGTGTAGACACCCTTATCGACCCTTATTTTACGATGTTTTTGCAACAATAGAGATGCACAACGAAAACAGGTGCGGCGTGCCGCACTCGAAGAAAGTTCATAAGAAAATTATATGGACGCGCATACGCGCCGCAAGCACACGGTGAACGTCCGAAACGAGCATGCGCGTCAGCCGCGCCTAGTGAAATATCTGAACATCATCAATTTCTTTATTTTATTTGTCGATGGCACAAAGATACGTCAGCAAAATATAATATTTACTCATTGTTTCAGATACCAGAAGATGGCCCGTTATGCGAGCTGTGTAACGTTAGATTTGTGTCATCAGAGGCTCATAGAAGACATCTTAGTGTTTCTGCCAGACATAATACAGGTGCACACATTAATATACAAACTACAATCGACAACAAACGCTCGTAAATATAACACATCGCGTTTTAGATTTTTCAGCTTTGCTATGCCATTCAGGGCAAGATTCACAGCACCTGTGAATCTTGAAAATGGCACAGAACGCTAAGCGTTCCATACAAATAAATAAATATATAATATCCTGGGACATTATTCACACACGGTCATCTAATCCCAAACTAAGCAGAGCTTGTACTATGGAAACCAGATAACTGATATACTATACGTATATACACTACTTTTTTTATAGATAATTACACCCAAATATGACCTTTATTTTTAAAACATTAATGTCATATTCTTATAAAAAGCTTGCTCATATTTGCATACAAATATGTACTTTACGTCCATAATAACTAGTTTCGTATTAGTATGAATCGCTAACTTTCCTCAGCTAAGCAAAGTCAACGTGCGGTCTGTGAATTTAGCTAGTAGACCTATGTAGCAGTCTTTGTAAAGTTTGATGTGTCATATTTTTATTTTTTATATTTTGGCTTTTATTTTTAGGATTTCGTACCCGAAGGGTGGCAAACGGAAACCTACTACTAAGCCTTTACTGTCCGCCCGTCTGTGTCAGCGGGCTGTATGTATCTCATGAACCGTAATAGGTAGACAGTTGAAATTTTCGCAACAACATAACAACTAATAATAAAAATAAAGTTAAAAATTAAAGGGGGTCCCCACTCCCCATACAAGAAAGGTGTTTTTTTTTTGTTCAGTTAAACTAACTACAGTTAAACTAAAAACTTCAGTTTAAAAAAAAAAGTCCTCCTGACAAAGGTGTTTTTTTTTTTAACTGAAGTTTTTTTTTAAAATATGTAGTGTTAAGTATTATGCGGTAGTACGGAACCCTTCGTGTGCGAATCCGACTCGCACTTGACCGGCTTTTTAAATGTATGTGGCGGCATCTACATCGCCACATGCGAACTACGCATCTCACTGACGCAAAATCCTGCATCGCGCAATTAGAGTTTACCGCGCGACTTGCATATATACAACGTCCCAAGATCAATCGTGGGGCAGTAGCCCACCAGACACAACACCCGTCTGGTCGAAAGATCCTCCCTTTTCTATGGAGGAAGAGTGAACTTTACACCCTATTCCTTATACCTCTGCCAATCTGCCTAGCCTTTTCGGTCGACTTCCAGTCTAATCGGATGCAGCTGAATACCAGTATTTTACATGGAGCGACTGCCTATCCGACCTCCACGACCCAGTTATTGGGTAATACGATACCCCTCGGTAAGTCTGGTTGTCAGACTTTCCGGCTTCTTACGACCCGTAACGATCCACGAATGACAGCCGGGACCAACGGCTTAACGTGCTTTCCGAGGCACGGAGGAGTCTCGGTATGTAAAGATGGTCACCCATCTACGGACCAACCGCGGCAAGCGTAGCTTAACCTGATGGTTCGACCCGTGCGGCTGTTATTACTTAGCCACGAGCTCCTCGTTCCTTATGCCTCTATACTGTACAAAGGGTATGTTTCTCGGCTTATAACTCACTTATAGACTGAGATGCGTTACATTTTAATAATATGTAAGGACGAATAAATATAAATACAGTGAAAGGGGAATTAAACAAACATTTTTCAAACAGGTACAGACAAAGATTCAAGAGAGTCAAACAAACCTAAGAAGGGCAAAAAATCTAAAGAATGCAAGGAACTGGAACGAAGGGCGCGAGAAAAGGACAAAGACTCAGATGAAAAGAGACGGATATATCCCAGTCAGATGCGCAAGGCTGAAGGACCAATACCTTGTGAACAGGTAAGCAATATTCTAAGTAAAAAAGAAATGGTGTTTATACTTGCCTAAAAGTTAACGCAGACAGATTAAACCAAACAAAACATTTATATATCCAATAAACCGTACCAGTGGCTAACATTCATCCGTCAAAAATATGTGGGCCAAAATCTGAATGACCATACGAAAATAAAGTTAAGCGCGGACCGAGCTTTTGCCTTTATCTCTGAATTTTTCATTACGTGTAAAAAGAGTTAAGAAAATAACCACACTTTTGCACTTTTTAAATGTTTTTTCGTTGTTATTTTCATCATATTGCTCTTAAATAAAAAAAAAAACTATTGTTAGTGTTTGTAACACTCTAGTCATCTATGAAATTTATTTTAGTAAATTAATCATAATATCAAATTACTTATTTATGTAAAACGGTAGAGAAACAGAGGAAAAATTGACTCGAAAAGAGGGTAACTGCGAATTTATTCTATCGAGTCAACTTGTAACAAATCGTGTTTCCATCGTGTATACTGCCTAGTATACACGCTGCTTTTTTATTGGCTAGGGATCTGGCACGATAGTGTTGTACTCAACAATATGAACAACTTTTACTAAGGGACCAAACCTGAAATCTTGAAAAAAATCAGCTGTTCCCTACACTTATGTTTGCATAACTCATCAAAATGTAGGGAAAAGCTGATTTTTGTAGCGTTCCGTACCTCAAAAAGAAAAACGGAACCCTTATAGGATCACTCATGTGTCTGTTTGTCTGTATGTCCGTCTGTCACAGCCAATTTGCTCCAAATCTAATGGATCGATTAAGGTGAAATTTGGTACACGTATGTATTTCTGTGACCCAAACACGGACGTGTAACGTAACTTAATGAATTTGAATATGGGGGTCAGTTTTGGGGAGCAATTAAGAAAATTAAAAAAAATATTTGCAAACTGTACTGTGCGATATATCAAATGAAGGGGCTTACTGTGAGGGTCTCAAATATATATTTTTTTTATAATTTTAAAGTAAACTGTTTTAAAGTTATTTAAGAAAATAGACGAAAATTTACCATTCCCTTTATCTCCGAAACTACTGACAAACTTATACGGTCTTATTACAAAAAAATGCTTAAGTACTGGTTTAAACCAAGACTATAAAGTCTTGGATTGTTACGGTATTAAAGTTAGTACCAGGATCAAAATGTGTTCTGATTACAAGACGAAGACTATCCGAGGATCAGTTAGTACCAAAGAAGGTGCATGGTTTAAATAATATCCACAGATAAGAAACAAAAATGGCATTCTTTCATTCGTTCATACAGGATGTATTTGAAGCAACGTTCTGTTTCTTTAAATATTGATATTATAATAACCTCCCGTCCGCTAATAAATCTCCAGGAGATTTCTGTCAAAAAACGCGCGTCTGGTGGGAATCTCCTGGAGATTTCGTGGACCGGGTCGGTTAAATGCCAAAAATATTGCCTGTCTAGAGTCTAAATTACACGATTTCGGCCGGGCGCACTGACAGCTCCGCGGAGTTGCGCAATACAGGCCAAACGTTTGAGGGGATAACACTTGAAATGCTTATATAATTATTTATCACTACAAAAATATGTCATAAATTGTTCATTGTTTAGGTTACAATATATTGAACATGCACAACTTGTACTCTTGACGCACTTTTTATAATCAAGTTGTCATATTTTTAACACCTCTAGCGTGAAGTGGAGTGAATATGTAATTCGGCGGCGCGCGTAATTTGAGAGTTAGTTTAGGTCTTCTTATTTTTATTCATTGTTCTTAGTATTACTGTTACTGTTATGTGGTGTGTTCGTGAGTTGTTGCATCTGATTAAATCGTGAGCTACAATCATAAATGGAACAGAAAAAAGGGGTGAAAACTAGAGTTTTGAAGAAAAAGTTAGTAAAACATGGATTTTTAATTATTATTAGGTAATCAATGCTGTGTATCATCTTATTTCTAACGCGAATTTTTTTCCTAACGCGAATATTCATATTATCCATGAGGGTCTTGGGATAAATCCTCACGTAAAACATCCACTATTTTTTCTCCAAAACGTTTTGTGAACCTATACTTGTATCTAAAATCTTCATCACTCAATTCAAATGGATTCACACGATGACGATGTCTGTAAGATCGCCGAGACGTCTTCATCATATCCATATCTTCCAAATCCATCAAGTCAATCATATTAATATCCATTTTTTAACGATTTGTATATATAAAGACACACAATAGTAATCAAAACTAACCTCAAATAAATTAGTACCGAAGTTAAACTAGGGGTCTCGGCGGTTTAACTTTAGTACCACAGATAGTTCAAGAACTAGTGATAAACTTCATTTTATAATAACGTTTTATTTAGTCATGGTTTAAACCTAGTACTAAACCCAGTACTAACTTTAGATAGCGTTTTGTAATAAGACGGATATTGTCCATAGTTAAACGAAAAGGATCCAACCCACATTACACCTAATGTAGTTGGAATGTATGGGAGAACATGTTTTTCAACTACAGTGTTAAGTTTGTTCTTGGGATAAATTCACCTCAACTACGGAACCCTTCATTGTGCGTAGTACGACACGCACTTGACTGGTTTTTTACGATTTCAGGTTTAGTCCCATAGTAAAAGTTGTTCATAATTATGAGTATTATAGTATCTCTTATAATTTTATTTATCTGCATACCTGTACTATCAAAAATAATGAGGAAATAAATGTTAATTTGCTATCATCCATTTGTTTCAGTGCGGCCTTCAACTAGAAGACTCTCGTGCGTACCACGGCCACTTCAGACGAATGCACCCGGACAAGAATCGAACCAACTACCCATCTATGAAGTCTCCATGCATGTGCGAAGTTTGTGGCAGAATGTTCCAAGTAAGTTCTTGTTAACGCAGGTTGTTAAGACGCTGACAAGAGCCAAACAGGCTTGTCTCAAACAATTTTTTTGCCAAATCTATACAGTTTGTGACGGCAAAAAAAAGAATATGTTAATCTTGAACATATTTCTGAGAACCTGTTCAATCAAATCAAAACACGTTTTTGTAAAGTACTCGATATAAAAAAAATGGTAAACTAACCTCTTAAAATGATCTTCCAACAAAAATATCTGTATTACTTATCAACATACGTTGGTAAAATTTAAAACAATAACGTATCATATTTAAATACAAAACTTGGTTGTTTTTTTTTTATAATTTTGACTACTCAACTTATTTTTAAGTAATTAATTATTTTATGGTTTGTAAAAAATTACGAGGGTCGCCTCATCGCGCTTCTCTTTCGTATGTATGCAATCCGACAGTCATCGCTTAGACGCGCTGCTAGACGGACGTATGTCCCTTTGCGCCGCTCGCGCTATCCGTTCATTTCATATTTTGTTGTTTGACAACGTCAAACATATATGTACAGTCACAGAATGAAAAGGTTCGTCACATTAGAGTCGGTTTTTGCAGTCGAGTACTGCAAGAATCAATTATGCCAACATACCAGTGCAAGAAACAGTGCGTGACGTTTGCTATCGCATAAGGTTTTGCTTGTTTTTTCTAACATTTAAATAAATATGACGTTTGCTATCGAATAAGGTTTTGCTTGTTTTTTCTATCCCATCAATGCAATGTTACAAAATGTGTTAAAACAACAATAAAATAACAACTATAAAATAACAAGCAAAATTTAATGAAAACTACTAATATGTTTAATGACATTTATTTTTAATAACGGGTATAACCACCATTAGCTTCAATCACACATTGTAACCTATTTCTCATGGAACCCACTAGAGGAGAGTATAGATCCGTGCCTCTAGTGTCTTCCCAAATAATTCGACAGTGGTTTTCTAAAGCCTCTTTGGTCCTTTGATTTCCATTTTCCCATCGCTGTACCATTAAACCCCATAAGTTTCCTATCGGGTTTAAATCGGCAGATCTGGCCGGCCAGGATATCACCACTATATCGCTATGCCGGTTGAACCGTTCATTCACAATACGAGCAGTGTGCGTGCGAGCATTGTCCTGGACATATCTGACCTCAGGTACCTCATCAGCTGGATACACTGTCTTCTAAAACAGACAGATAGTGTGTTGCGTTTGCTCTTGAAGGAAGAAGAACGAGCTCGCCTACTCCATCCGCTGACATCCACCCCCATATATGAGCCGAGATTTTTCCAGAAATAAAATTGGGCACTACATGGTCTTCCGTATATCTCCACAAATTATACCTACCATGTTGGCTCGACTTTAAACATTTTTCGTCGGTAAATATGAGCCGTTGTCAGAGCAACTATTTTTACGTGTCGTCTATAATGTAATCCCATTGAGTGTAATGCGTTTCTTGTCACTCTTGGACAAACATCATATATTTGGGCGAAATGATTCGTTGACACAAACCGTCTTCTTCATATTGCCTCCTCATGTCTGATTTTTGTGCGGCGTTAAGAATAGGACGGCGACCAGAATTATTGTGACGAGGATCGACTAGTGCACCTTCTTCGCCATGTCTCCTTATCCAGAATCTCACACTATCTCTGGTCACATTTAGACGACGTAATATCTCGGAGATGTTGTAGCCAGCTTCATGTTCGGAAATAATTGCTGCTCTTTCTTCAACACTTAAAGGTCTTGGCATTATAAAATAGTTATTTAGGAGAAATTATGATGTTTTGCAATGATGACATTGACCGATTGACAATAGTTTTAATAGAAATAATAATGGCAGGTTGAACCAACAATAAGGTTTTAGTTTATCAAACATAATAATCTTGTTGACAAGATAAATAGTCAAACAACTTTGATCTGAATAATTTTGAACTTTATTAAAGAACCGTTAAACATTATTTTCTCTAACTCGAGTCTATTCTGTATCATAGTTTCAAAAGGTGATATGTGCTCGCGATACGTTGAACGAATCAATTTGAAAATCGACGAACCTTTTCATTCCGTGACTGTACATATTTTATTCTGTCTCTAAACTACAATAAGTTGTAAGAATGTTGGCACCTGAAGACGTTCTGTACACATTTTTTTTTGTTCTTTCCAGAGTTACGCCCTGCTAAAAGACCACACCTGGGTCCACACCGGCGAACGTCCATTCAAATGCGACTCCTGCGACAAGTCATTCAGAATGAAACAACGCCTCGTCGCACACAGAAGGGTACACAGCCAAGTGCGCGCCAGCTACGGGTGTGCGCTGTGCGGAAAGCACTTCTCGACGCACAGCAACCGACAGAGGCACATGTTTGTGAGTACAGATAATTAAAAATAATAATACCAGTCTATTATAGGGATGATATCTAGTAAAAAAAAAATCTATTTAGTCCGTCAGTCAGATAATAAAAAAATTATTAGACACGTATTTTTTGCTTTATCATATTATTTGTGAGGAGGAGGCAGGAAGCGTGTGTGATTAAAAGAGTAATGAATATATATCGAGGGTTCACGGGCTATTTGTATTAAGCGACATCCTGGCCGATATTGAGTTATAATCATATTGAGTTTTATTATGGTTATAATCTACCTATAAACTGAGATAGACACATTGATTTTAACCGTCGATAGGCCACTTTTTCGTAAAAAATATTGATACATTTTTTACAATGTTCTTTTTTCCGAATAATGAAACTTTGAAATGCTCTCTTGTAAGTTCCAAAAATGTCGCTTAATACAAATAGCCCGTGAACCCTCGATATGTTGAAGGATGGAGAGGGAGAGGAAGGCCAAATAAATGATATGAAAGAGAATGGAGCAGTTGACAGAGGAGAATGGAAGAAGAAAACCTGCTGCGCCGACCCCACGTAACATGGTTGTCCCATGTTACGTGGGGTCGGCGCAGCACGTATTCGGGTGTCGGGCAGCAAGATGATGATGATATTAATAAAAATGACTTAGATAAAACGCATTAAAGTTGGAGAGCGGGGGCTCGTTTCGTCACAACTAGAACAAACTACGTATAAAATCTAGTAAGGAGTGACGTCATGCCACATTTTAACTCAATGTATCGCCGTAATCTTTTAATTACGTAAAGAAAGAAAAAATATGTGTCCAATATTTTTTAATAATCTAAATGTTGTAAAAAAAATATTTAGTCCTCATCCTTGTTGTCCCACTGCAGCGTAAAGTACTCTTCTCATACAGAGAAGGCTCGAGCATTGATCACCACTCTTGCTCAAGGTTCCACCTTAAATGACGAGTTCAGACTTACTATAAGTCCAGGTTTCCTCACGATATTTTCCTTCACCGTTATCAGTAATGTCCAAGATAAAGTCGGAAACTATTTATGAATTGAAAAAGTGACTTTTGTACTTGCCCGGATCTGAACCCTCAACCTCATGCATAAGAGATGACACAAAGAAATGTGATCCCAAAACTAAAAGTCCTTTATTCAAATTAGGTTGAAAATCACCATTTTATGAACGTCAAAAATAAAAAAGTTAGTCCCCAAAACGGCCCTAGTAGCTGTAAAACAATAATACTTACTGTTAAATAAAATGTATCTTCAGATTTCGGATAATTTTAAAATTTGAGGTATCAATTTGCTTGAATAGGTTTGAACTATAAAAAAGTTAGTCCCCAAAACGGCTCTAGTAGCTGTAAAACAATAATACTTACTGCTAAATAAAAAGTATCTCCAGATTTCGGATAATTTTAAAGTTTGAGGTATCAATTTGCTTGAATAGGTTTGAACTATAAAAAAGTTAGTCCCCAAAACGGCTCTAGTAGCTGTAAAACAATAATACTTACTGCTAAATAAAAAGTATCTCCAGATTTCGGATAATTTTAAAGTTTGTGGTATCATTTTGCTTGAATAGGTTTGAACAATAAAAAAGTTAGTCCCCAAAACGGCTCTAGTAGCTGTAAAACAATAATACTTACTGCTAAATAAAAAGTATCTCCAGATTTCGGATAATTTTAAAGTTTGAGGTATCAATTTGCTTGAATAGGTTTGAACTATAAAAAAGTTAGTCCCCAAAACGGCTCTAGTAGCTGTAAAACAATAATACTTACTGCTAAATAAAAAGTATCTCCAGATTTCGGATAATTTTAAAGTTTGAGGTATCAATTTGCTTGAATAGGTTTGAACTATAAAAAAGTTAGTCCCCAAAACGGCTCTAGTAGCTGTAAAACAATAATACTTACTGCTAAATAAAAAGTATCTCCAGATTTCGGATAATTTTAAAGTTTGTGGTATCATTTTGCTTGAATAGGTTTGAACAATAAAAAAGTTAGTCCCCAAAACGGCTCTAGTAGCTGTAAAACAATAATACTTACTGCTAAATAAAAAGTATCTCCAGATTTCGGATAATTTTAAAGTTTGAGGTATCAATTTGCTTGAATAGGTTTGAACTGTAAAAAAGTTAGTCCCCAAAACGGCTCTAGTAGCTGTAAAACAATAATACTTACTGCTAAATAAAAAGTATCTCCAGATTTCGGATAATTTTAAAGTTTGAGGTATCAATTTGCTTGAATAGGTTTGAACTATAAAAAAGTTAGTCCCCAAAACGGCTCTAGTAGCTGTAAAACAATAATACTTACTGCTAAATAAAAAGTATCTCCAGATTTCGGATAATTTTAAAGTTTGTGGTATCATTTTGCTTGAATAGGTTTGAACTATAAAAAAGTTAGTCCCCAAAACGGCTCTAGTAGCTGTAAAACAATAAAACTTACTGCTAAATAAAAAGTATCTCCAGATTTCGGATAATTTTAAAGTTTGAGGTATCAATTTGCTTGAATAGGTTTGAACAATAAAAAAGTTAGTCCCCAAAACGGCTCTAGTAGCTGTAAAACAATAATACTTACTGCTAAATAAAAAGTATCTCCAGATTTCGGATAATTTTAAAGTTTGTGGTATCATTTTGCTTGAATAGGTTTGAACTATAAAAAAGTTAGTCCCCAAAACGGCTCTAGTAGCTGTAAAACAATAATACTTACTGCTAAATAAAAAGTATCTCCAGATTTCGGATAATTTTAAAGTTTGAGGTATCAATTTGCTTGAATAGGTTTGAACTATAAAAAAGTTAGTCCCCAAAACGGCTCTAGTAGCTGTAAAACAATAATACTTACTGGTAAATAAAAAGTATCTCCAGATTTCGGATAATTTTAAAGTTTGTGGTATCATTTTGCTTGAATAGGTTTGAACTATAAAAAAGTTAGTCCCCAAAACGGCTCTAGTAGCTGTAAAACAATAAAACTTACTGCTAAATAAAAAGTATCTCCAGATTTCGGATAATTTTAAAGTTTGAGGTATCAATTTGCTTGAATAGGTTTGAACTATAAAAAAGTTAGTCCCCAAAACGGCTCTAGTAGCTGTAAAACAATAATACTTACTGCTAAATAAAAAGTATCTCCAGATTTCGGATAATTTTAAAGTTTGTGGTATCATTTTGCTTGAATAGGTTTAAACAATAAAAAAGTTAGTCCCCAAAACGGCTCCAGTAGCTGTAAAACAATAATACTTACTGCTAAATAAAAAGTATCGTCAGGTTTCGGATAATTTTAAAGTTCGAGGTATCAATTTACTTGAATAGGTTTGAACTATAAAAAAGTTAGTCCCCAAAACGGCTCCAGTAGCTGTAAAACAATAATACTTACTGCTAAATAAAAAGTATCGTCAGGTTTCGGATAATTTTAAAGTTCGAGGTATCAATTTACTTGAATAGGTTTGAACTATAAAAAAGTTAGTCCCCAAAACGGCTCCAGTAGCTGTAAAACAATAATACTTACTGCTAAATAAAAAGTATCGTCAGGTTTCGGATAATTTTAAAGTTCGAGGTATCAATTTACTTGAATAGGTTTGAACTATAAAAAAGTTAGTCCCCAAAACGGCTCCAGTAGCTGTAAAACAATAATACTTACTGCTAAATAAAAAGTATCGTCAGGTTTCGGATAATTTTAAAGTTCGAGGTATCAATTTACTTGAATAGGTTTGAACTATAAAAAAGTTAGTCCCCAAAACGGCTCCAGTAGCTGTAAAACAATAATACTTACTGCTAAATAAAAAGTATCGTCAGGTTTCGGATAATTTTAAAGTTCGAGGTATCAATTTACTTGAATAGGTTTGAACTATAAAAAAGTTAGTCCCCAAAACGGCTCCAGTAGCTGTAAAACAATAATACTTACTGCTAAATAAAAAGTATCGTCAGGTTTCGGATAATTTTAAAGTTCGAGGTATCAATTTACTTGAATAGGTTTGAACTATAAAAAAGTTAGTCCCCAAAACGGCTCCAGTAGCTGTAAAACAATAATACTTACTGCTAAATAAAAAGTATCGTCAGGTTTCGGATAATTTTAAAGTTCGAGGTATCAATTTACTTGAATAGGTTTGAACTATAAAAAAGTTAGTCCCCAAAACGGCTCCAGTAGCTGTAAAACAATAATACTTACTTACTGCTAAATAAAACATCTTCAGATTTCGGATAGTTCGAGATATCAATTTGCTTGAATAGGTTTGAACTATACAACTTTTTTCACCCCACGAGTACGCTCGCAGCATCGCGCTACGGCGTAGCAGTTAGGTTTGTGCTACGGCGGTGGCGTAGCTCAGCAGTCGTTCTACGAACGTTCTTCCATTTTTTTCATGAATCTACGCTTTTCGTGTCAGCCTGTATGACCGCTTAATTCTTCTAAACTGTTCAACGAATTTTGATGCGGGTTTCACCATCATTTATTCTTCTTTTTTTTTTCGGAAGTTTTTTGTGTATTTAATATAAAAGAAATCAGATTATTTATAAAATACTTCGTTTTCTCTGCGTTCTTTCAGACATTTTTTCTTTTTGCTCGGCTCTTAAGGGTCGCAGCGTGTCAAAGCCTATCTATCAAATGCAAAAAGAATTTTTCGAATCCGACTGGTGGTTCCAGTTTAGCGCGTTAAAAAAAAAAAAAACTACAGCTTTAATATTAGTATAAATAAACATTATTTTTTATGAGAGCAGTGGGTGGGTGGCACAGTGGTAACGGCCACGATTAATGAGTGTAAATTATTTCATCACTAAAACGGTGAAGGAAAACATCGTGAGGAAGCCGGCATGTCCTAGCTACCAGAAATTAGAAGACATGTGACATCTACCAACCAGCACTGTGTCCGCGTGGTGGATCACGGCCCAGTCCTCACAGAGCATTATAGGCTGATCATGATTAGATATGCTAGTTTTTTTTTTTTTTTAGATCCACACTGGTCTAAAACCGTTCAAATGCGAGATGTGTGGCAAAGGATTCAAGCACGCGAGTGAGAAACGAGCTCACATAACATACGTTCATCTCAAGAAGCCGTGGCCGAAGCGCGCTAGAGGGAAGCGAAGATCTGACCCTAGACAGGTATGGAAGAAAAGTAACTTTAACGCCAACAACATAAAGTTTTGTTTCCGCTGCAACTTTTATGTTTGTTAGTCATGCTGAAATTAACTTAATTTATGCAGGAGTAAAGGAGACGGAATCGATTACGTACGATCTTGGGCCTGAATGTAACAAGATGAAAATGGTGTGAATTAATAGATTCCGACTTATCAGTCCCTCGTTGAAGATTCTGTTTAATTTTTGACAATCTGAGAGCTGAGTTATTAGAGGTTTAGTAAAAGTAAGGTTATGATAGATAGATAATTTATTTCGCAAAATATGGGTACAGTATGTTACAATCTTTAACTATAGTTTTGACCAAGACCGCTGTACCGCGCCTTAGGAATGTGTGGCGAGGCCTGGTGCAGCGCTGTGCCGTGAGCGTTGACGAATGAGCGGCCTGCACTGCCCCCCGTCTCGCCGCGCACATACCTACGGCGCGGTATAGCGGTCTTGGTCAAACTATAACAGCTGATTCTTGAAGTGCAAAAGATGTTCTTTAAACACTAATGTTTATTATATTTAGTTAAGACTGTTTGAAAGCCATGATACGGGTATATTTGCTTACAGACTGAGATGCAAGCCATTGCCGAATCACTAATAGAATTGTTTCAACTTCTAAGAGTTGTAGTGTGTTGTAGTGATTAGTTGCTATCCCACAATTTCAAATTCACACAGCGATCCATAGTCATAACAAAATCCAATCCACAAGGCGGCGGTAAAATCAAAAATAACAATTCCGTCAAAAAACAAGGGTCGTGCAAGGTAGGCAGGGTTAAAATCCGCAAAAAACAAAGCAGTGGTCTTTGAAAATGAAAAATAATCGGAAAAAACGCATCGAAAAACACGAAACGAATGAGCAAGCAAAAGCAGTCGGCAACTGTCCCTAGTGTCAAGATGTCAGTCAGTTGTAATGCCAAAAATATAAGACTGGTTTTAATCGAAATGTAATTGTAAATCATAATATTGGTTTTTCAGTAATGAATAAATATTTTATATATTTATATGACTGTGATTAAATGCAGTATATTGTATTTAAGTACACATAATATATGGTGCATTTCAGGAGGAAGCGTCAGGGTAGCCCGCGAAATTCAAATTTTCTTACGTTTTTTGCAATTTGTAAGTCAATATTAAGTTGTATGTTAAAGTATGATTTGCGGCCGTAACAAATATGTTTTACAGAATTATATACAATAGAATCAGTAATACAACTCCTTATGTTAGTATAATCGTAAAATGTCAAGATTTCATGAAATAGTAATTTTTTGGGATTACCTGGTCTTAGAGAGTTGTATTGGTCACTTTAATGATTCTAATTATGTAAATAGATACTTGTACCGACCGCAAATTATAATTTGATCACAGTACAATATAATACCGACTTGTAAATTGCAAAAAACGTAAGAAAATTTGAATTTCGCGGGCTACCCTGACGCTTCCCCCTTAATTACTTTGAGTTAATTACCTGGTGCTACCTAGTGCGAAGGTTTTCGTTATCTGTTTGTAATTTTGTAATCGATTACTCGGTAATCTCACGAAAACTATCTTTCTCGGCTTCCACATACAGAATTGAGCTGATTTTTGATATTCAAATATTTTTTTAAATACCTATGACCATTTTTTTAGATCATATTTCAACTTATTACATTTGGCGCCCACGGTTTTCCATCTCCTTTGTTATGTATTTAAGTATTTATATATTTAAACTTCTCGCACACTGTTGAGGGGCGGTGACCGTTGACACGTCCAGTATCTAACGGCCGTACCCTGGGACAGTCTCCCACGTTTTTGACGTATGTTCCCTTACTTACTCCGCTGGTGACACACGTCACCACGCTCCCCTGAAAGCGTACGTAGTGGTGGGTACAACCCACTAGGCGGACCTCGGAGGGATGATCAGCGAAGAGGCGGTGAAATAAAATGCAGGATTTTCTTGATTCTTGCTTGTAGATTTCGGCTTGTTCTTGTTGTTGTTGCCTCTTCGACGGCTGAGCTGTGACTGATTTTTGCGACCAAATGTCGCTTAATTTATACCCGGTGAGGCCGGCCTTCGTTACCTTAAAGAGAACCGCGTATTTTAGATCTCTTTTGCTTGTATTTTTCACTAAGCCGAAATCTTTAAGCCTTTATTTTATAAACCTTTCATGATACAATTTTACAGTTTGTTATTGTTTATCCTTCCTTATATAGTCCTTATGCTAATTAGACATTAATTTACAACTTAACTATAAACAATAAAAAAATCCTAGAACATTAACTTGTAAAAATTGCGACTTTACGTATTTTCATTATACAAAATCCCTTATAATTTCTAAACTAACTGTCCGATTTTCATAATTCAAATGGTATACATAGTTTTATGACTAAACCTATCTTTTAAAACAAAAATTATCAAAATCTATCCATAAACAAAAAAGTGAGTTTTCAAGTTACGTAATTTTACTTGAACTAATTTATTCTTATAAGAATCCTTTCAAAAACAGTCTTATTGGTTTATAGTACAAAAACTAATAACAAATCTAACTTAAATAACTAACTAGAAACATAGAAAACACAAAATAAATCACTTTAAAGGTTTCTAAGTTATTAACAATATTCTCACATCATTTTTGCGTAGCGGTCCCGGCGCTACTTGCGCCCATGTGCCTAGATAGGGTCTCGTCGCCGACATTCTCCCCCTCGTGCGCAGCACCATCCTCCTGGCTCGGCGAAACTCCCGGCACCAACAGCACCACTCTTGAACTGGGTCTTCGCAGCACTCCTCCTCGCGTCTCGACGTCGACGATTCTGGTTCGCCCGTCTGGTCCCGGATACACCTGCTGGATTCTGCCGCGTGGCCAGGTGCATCTTGGCAGGCTGTGGTCGACGATCAGAACGATGTCTCCGATGCGTAGGTCTGTGGCGCTGCTTCTTCCCGTCGTCTTCCTCGGCAGTAGAGTGGGCAGGTATTCTCGCAGCCAGCGTTGCCAAAAGTGGTCGGCAAGTCGCTGCGTCGTCTTCCAGGTGTGCCTGCCCACGAGCTCGTCGTCTTTGAAGCTGCCGATTCTCGCTGCGCCGCAGGATCGCCCGAGGAGGAAGTGGTTAGGAGTGAGTGCTTCCTCTTCAAGACTCTCGGAGAGATGGGTGAGAGGCCGAGAATTGACTATGTGCTCGGCCTCAAGTAGGAGGGTGTGGAGTACCTCCTCTCGTGGATGTCTTTCGTTGAGTGTGGCGTTCAGTGCGGTTTTTATTGATCGCACCAAACGCTCCCATGCGCCGCCCATGTTAGGTGCACCAGGAGGGATGAATGCCCACTGCACGCCGATCTTGTCTGCTTCTGAGATGAGGTCTTCTTTCTTCATGTCATCTAAAGCTTCTTTCAGTTCTTTATTTGCGCCGACGAAGTTGGTTCCGTTGTCGGAGTAGATGATCTTCGGCATTCCTCTTCTCGCGGCGAATCGTCGCAGCGCCATGATCATACTGTCGGTGGAGAGTGAAGGAGTGAGCTCAATGTGCACAGCTCTTGTGGTTAAGCATGTGAATAGAGCACCCCATCTCTTCTCTTGACGTCTTCCCACGGTGATCGTCATTGGGCCGAAGTAATCCACTCCGGTGCACGTAAAGGGAGGGTTGCTGTGCATCAGTCTCTCCTTGGGTAAGTTGCCCGTCGGTAGTTCTTGTGGTTTTGCCTTCTTCGTTTTGCACCACTGACATTGATGCTGAACTGCCTTGATTGCTGACCTCAACCCTAGTACCCAGTAGCGTTGTCGCACTTCGTTCATCACTGTTGCGTGGTTTCCGTGGTTGAAACGGCAGTGGAACTCTTCAATGATGAGTCGTGTTATTCTTTCCTTGCTGTCGAGCACGATGGGTCGCTTGTAGTCTCTGGTTACGCCCTGTATCGCGTCGATTCTTCCTTTTAAACGCAGGAGACCTTCTTCCATCACTATGTCGAGCTTCTTTAACTTGCTGTTGCCTTCTAGCTGTTTCCCTTGCTCTAGTCGCTTGATGTCTTCTCTGAAACTTCTCTGTTGACTTCCCTTTAGCAGCAGGGTTTCAGCTTGTTCCAGCAGCTCTGTGGTTAGTGGTATGTAGTTTCTTTCTGGCCTCTTTGGAGACGAATGTTGTTTCTCGACTGTTTTCGTCTTCTTTCCTTTCGTCCTTTTCCAGGTGGGATCTTCTTTACTGACGTTGACCTTCTCTTTTGTTCTGCAGAGTTGTATGAACTGCAGTACCCTTGCGGTGGCTCGCCAAAGTCTCCTCCAAGACGAAAACCTCTCAGGATCTGGTGATGGATGAGTTGTGATTGCTGTTGCTGCGATGTCCGTTATCTTTTCTTCGCCGGTGGTTTCCTTTTTGAATGTTCTTGCTTCAGGCCAGTGAGTTTCTTCCTTCCTTAAGAATTCTGGGCCGTTGTACCATCGGTGATCGTAATTAAAGTTCTCTGGCACGTCGCGCGTTGAGTCATCTGCAGGGTTCTGTGTCGTAGGCACCCATCTCCAATCTTGAGGCTTGGTGAGATCTTCTATTTCGGCCAAGCGATGAGCCACGAACGTTTTGAAGGTTCTCGGGTCCGTCTTGATCCAGGAGAGTACAATACTGGAGTCTGTCCAGAATGTTTTCCTTACTGCCTTCAGATCCATTTCTTCTTCTACTGAATGGGCTAGTCTGCTTCCAAGGAGGGCCGCCTGTAGCTCCAGTCTTGGGATCGATACCGGCTTCAACGGAGTGACTCGTACTTTCGCTGCCACTAAGCTGACGTGGTATGTTCCGTTCGCATCTTCTGTTCTCCAGTAGACTGTAGCTGCATACGCCGTTTCGCTCGCATCTGTGAACGTGTGCAGCTCCCCCTCGGTGCGATGTGGCGCCAGGCATCTTGGAATCTGAAGATCTTGTAACAGCTTCATGTTCTCGAGATATACTTTCCATGCTTCGTATTCCCTTTTTTCTATTTCTTCGTCCCAACCGACGCCGCTCCGCCATATGTTCTGAAGCAGCTTCTTGCCTTGGATGAGGACTGGTGACGCTAATCCCAATGGGTCGAAGGTAGACATAACGGCACTGGTGACTTCCCTCTTCGTAGGCACCTTGAATCCCTTAGCTATTTCTTCCGGAGTGTTCCGGAGGTTTGCCCTGAAGCCGATGGAGTCCCTTTCTGTGAACCAGCGTAGTCCTAGTGTCTTTTCTTCTTTTTCACCAAGGTTTACTTCCGTTTTTTCGATTGTTTCAGTCTTTATGTCTTGCAGCAGCTCAGGTCTGTTTGATGCCCATGCCCTGAGTTCGAAACCTGCCTTCTTGTGTATGAAGTCCACCTGCGCTGTTATCCTTCTGAAGTCTTCTTCTGAATGGAAGCTGTGCAAGTAGTCGTCCATGTAATGATTCAGCTCGACTGCCCTTGTCGCCTCTGGATACTGTTCCTTGTAGTCCGCTGCGTTTCGGTTTTTTACGTAGATGGCCATGCTTGGAGATGATGTTGCGCCGAAAATAACTGATGTCATTCTGTACTTCTTAGGCGGCACGTCGCGATGATCTCCGCGCCACAAGAACCTTAGGCTGTCTCTATCTTCTGGTCTGATGCGAACTTGTAGAAACATCTCCTTGATGTCGGCCGCTACTGCTAAAGGTCCTTGTCGAAACCTCACTAGTACACCGAAGAGCGATTGTAGTAGATCTGGTCCAGGCAGTAGAGCGTCGTTGAGGCTTTTCCCTTTCGACTTGGCTGCTGCGTCGAAGACGATCCTTATCTTCTTCTTTAATGGATGAACTACGGAGAAATGAGGGAGGAACCATAACTTCTTGGAATCTTCTGGTTCGTCAGGTGCTTCTTCTGCATATTTGTTGTCGATTAGATGCTGGATCTGCTTGCCATATTCCGTCTTCAAATGAGGATCCTTGTCTATCTTCTTTTCGATGTTGATTAATCGGTTCTTGGCAGACGTGTAGCTTTCTGGCATTCGTTCTTCTTCATTCTTCCATAGAAGTCCAGCTTCGAATCGACCATCTTCAAGTCTTCTGCAGGTTTTCTCTAGGATGGTGAGTGCTCTTCCTTCTGAATCTGTAGTGGGTCTTCTTGGTTGCACACCAAGTGCCTCGATCGCGAAGTGATCCTTGATGGCTTGATGCATCTCTTCTTCTGGCGTGCTGACATGTAGACATGTGTTCAGGAAGTGTACTGGTCTTGCACCTCCGCTGTCTGACCCGTGGAGCACCCATCCAAGTCCTGTTTTTGAAGCAACTGGTTCCCCTGGTTTCCCTCTTCTTACTTCTTGAGTCACAATTAGCTCCCAATTGTCTTGACCAATGAGCAATTGTGGTGACTCCCCTTCGTAATATAGAGAGTCGGCGATCTTCTTTAAGTGCTGATAATCTTGAATCTTCTTTTTGTCTAGGAACTGTGGAGTGAGCTTCAAATCGTTGATTGTGCGGACTCTCTTCAGTGTCTTCTTGTTCTCCTGATGAACCCCTTTTACCATAAGGTCCAGCATCTGAGAATCCTTATTCCTTATCAACCTTCCTCCCACTGTTTCAATTACCAGTTCTTCCTTGCTTCCTTGTGCGCCGACTTCTTGTGCCACCTTCTCATCCAGAAGTGACACGGTTGACCCTTCATCCAGAAGGGCTAATATTTTCTTTGATCCTTTTGTCCCGAAGACTTCTACTGGAACTATCTTCAGGTATGCTTTCGTATTGTTGACTGCGTTCACTGATGTCGTGACGCTCACCGCCTCTTGTGGTCTCTCGCTCTTCTTTTCCTCCGAGGTCCTTTCTTCTGACTCGACGTGCAGCAGATGATGATGCCACCTCTTGCATTCTTTGCACGGTGGTTTTCTGCAGCTCTCCTTCCTGTGTTTCCCTTGAAGACATTTGAAGCAGACGCGACTCTTCTTTACTGTTGCCCACCGATCTTGCACCGACATCTTCTGGAACTTCTGACATTCGACGAGAAAATGTTCACCCTCACATATAGGGCAAGTCTTCTCTTGTTGTCTTGAATCCTTTTCTTTGAAGTTCTTTTCTTTCGTTGAATGTGCTGCTTGTCGATTGGTCTTCTTGAACCCGCTTCTTTCTTCTGAAGTCGCGAAGGCTCCACATTTGTCCGCTTCTATGTTCAGGAACTTGGATACTAGCGTCAGGTCGGAGAAGTCGCCTTCTGCTGATGCTGCAGTGAAGTCATACCATCGGAACTTGAGAACCGTCGGCATCTTGTCCACGATTTGTTTCACCATTTCAGGTGAATGCAGGTACTGTGATTTCTTCAGTCCTTTTATTGCTGCTACGCTGTTGTTGATTTGGCTCGCGAAGACGCAAATGTCCCTTGGATTTTCTGAAATCTTCGGTAGCGCCTTGACCTTATCCAATTCTGCCAAAACCAGCGCATCAGGTCTTCCATATCTTCTTCTGAGGGCTTGCATTACTTCTGACGGAGAGGCTTCGGAGTACAACAGGCTCTTGATAGCTTCTCTTGCGTTGCCCTTCAGCGCTCTTCTTAAGCGCGCCATATTCTGGACTTCGTTGAACATTGGTGCTGTATCTTCATAAACAACCTTGAAGGCCAACCACTCGCTGCTGTTGCCGTCGAAGTAGGGTAGCTCGTGGATGTAGCTTGGCTGTGCTGCTGGTCCTCCTCTTGTGGAAAAGGCTTCTTTCAAGGCAGTCGCCAATGCTTGAATCTCGATCGTAGCTCCTTTCGTTGAAGAGTTCTCTTCAGGCTTCACCTTCTGTGGCTCTTCTGCAGTGTGTTGACCTCGCTGCTCTGGTTGTTTCTTGTTGCCATCTTCTAATACTGATGACTCGATCCAGTTCCGCACCTGGGCTGTTCTGTCTTCCTGGTCTTCATCATCCACGGAGTCCTCATCTTCACATTGTGTCATCTCCAGTCTGACTCGGGCTAGCTTCGCCGCAGCCTGTGCTTGTTTCAGTTCCAGGCGTGCTAATTCTTCTCTGGCTTCCAGCTCGCGTCTTCTGGCCAAGGAGCTCGTGGTCCTGGTAGACCTGGCACGACGACTGACCCCCTTCGGCTTTAGGGTCGTGGTTGAACCATGGACACCCTCTTCCGGGACATCTTCTGGGGTTTTCTTAGTCGTCTCCTTTCGTGTGGCATCTTCCTTCTTCTGTTCACTCTTGGATGACGCCGTGGTCACAGTTTCAGCCGTGGTTCCTTCCGTAGTCGTTGTACCCGAAGAAGTGTTGGTGCCTGATGATCCTGTAGTTTCTGATGATGCTGACGCTGACGCAGACGTGACCCCTTCTGACCCTGACGCTTCTACTGTCGCGTCCACATTGGTAGGACGGGACGGGGGGCGTGAGGGGGCATCCTTCTGCGACCTGGTTACTGGCATCTTGCAGTCTTCTTAATCTTCTGGCTTCTTCTTGCAGGGATCCGTTTCTCGAAGGACCAATTGTTGAGGGGCGGTGACCGTTGACACGTCCAGTATCTAACGGCCGTACCCTGGGACAGTCTCCCACGTTTTTGACGTATGTTCCCTTACTTACTCCGCTGGTGACACACGTCACCACGCTCCCCTGAAAGCGTACGTAGTGGTGGGTACAACCCACTAGGCGGACCTCGGAGGGATGATCAGCGAAGAGGCGGTGAAATAAAATGCAGGATTTTCTTGATTCTTGCTTGTAGATTTCGGCTTGTTCTTGTTGTTGTTGCCTCTTCGACGGCTGAGCTGTGACTGATTTTTGCGACCAAATGTCGCTTAATTTATACCCGGTGAGGCCGGCCTTCGTTACCTTAAAGAGAACCGCGTATTTTAGATCTCTTTTGCTTGTATTTTTCACTAAGCCGAAATCTTTAAGCCTTTATTTTATAAACCTTTCATGATACAATTTTACAGTTTGTTATTGTTTATCCTTCCTTATATAGTCCTTATGCTAATTAGACATTAATTTACAACTTAACTATAAACAATAAAAAAATCCTAGAACATTAACTTGTAAAAATTGCGACTTTACGTATTTTCATTATACAAAATCCCTTATAATTTCTAAACTAACTGTCCGATTTTCATAATTCAAATGGTATACATAGTTTTATGACTAAACCTATCTTTTAAAACAAAAATTATCAAAATCTATCCATAAACAAAAAAGTGAGTTTTCAAGTTACGTAATTTTACTTGAACTAATTTATTCTTATAAGAATCCTTTCAAAAACAGTCTTATTGGTTTATAGTACAAAAACTAATAACAAATCTAACTTAAATAACTAACTAGAAACATAGAAAACACAAAATAAATCACTTTAAAGGTTTCTAAGTTATTAACAATATTCTCACATCATTTTTGCGTAGCGGTCCCGGCGCTACTTGCGCCCATGTGCCTAGATAGGGTCTCGTCGCCGACACACACATTAAAGTACAAAGGCGGACTTAATGCCTTACGTTGAGTTGCACGAAACCAACATTAGTTTAATGGAGACTTTAAATTAATGCATCCCTTACATTTTGTGTCAAAAAGAAAGTGGCAGCATCAATTTAAAGTCTCCGTTAAACTAATGTTGGTTTCGTGCAACTGACCGTTAGGGTCAGACGAAGCCATTCACAGCGTGTTTGTATACTTGGTACAGTATTTATATCTGACGAAGCGACGCGCGCTTTTATTGTGTTTACCAAGTGTACAAACACACTGTGAATGTGTGCGTGAAGACGAGTAGCGTCAGCACATATCACACACACTACTGGCTTCATCCGTTTGTATCGCTGTACTGATTACTGTAACGCGTTACAAAAACACCGATACATTACAAACAAACGTTGCAAGTCAGTCTCCGGCTTTAGAGCGCACGTGTTTTGTTGCATCGTTTGTGTCGTGGTGTTTTGGCGTTCGGTAAAATGCAGTGGAGTCAAGCAAATACGATTTTAATCATTAATGGACACCGCAATCATCCCCGACTATGGAATACTACACATCAAGATCAATTAACAAATTAAAAAGAAAAAAGACGACGTATGGTTTGAAAAGTTGTCGTGAGCATTTGCTCACAACGAACAAATCTACATCTGCGAGGAATAACATCGTAAATGTTTTACGCCATTTTGAATTACAATCGTATTCTTGCTGTACAAAAAACGCTGATATTTTTTGCACTCGCCCCTTTTTCTAAATCCTTTGCGTAAAGATTTTTAACCCGTGAGAAGGCGCGCCTAATTTTCTTACACGAGTAGGCGCGTGCGAGCAAATTGCTCACACTATCATAAATGTTTATATTTTTAGTGTTTCTATATTTATTGGCTTATAATGTATTTAAATAAATAACACAAGGTTTAGTAAGTAAGAAAACAAGTATTTTAATCAAAACTATTAAACATAATAGCAACTTCTAACGCAAATAACAAAACAACCTAGTATTAATTAATTTTTTTGGCACGTTTCATAAAAATCACAATAAAAACTGTTACATAACAAAAACTAAAAAGTGTTATTCATCCATTAAATCTACACTAATGTGCCTCTCGAAACACACTGAACACATGTATTTTACATGTTCGGTGTAAAGTAATTGCTTTATCACCAGAATCCTCTTCCAACCACGAACAAATTTGTGCTTGCATTCGATCGTCGCATTTTGTATCTGTAGTGTAGCTAGAAGAAAAATAAAAATAATAACATTATTACTAAAGAGTTTTTACATGATAATCAACTAATATAAATCAAACAAATGAAATAATATGGCAGAAATAACAATCTAACTTTTTTAAACCACAAAAATAAATACTTACACGGATGGGCGCGTGATGAGCAAATTGCCGCACGTTGGTACACGGCCTCCACAAACGCCTTGCTGCGCGGTCGCAACGACACTGAGCGGATCGAGAATTGCGTCAGGGGAGAGGGGGTGAATATTTAGGAAGGTACTTAAGTGCTTGAATTGGTGTGGCATGGGAAAGACAAGAAATTTTTGAATTCGATTTTTGTGTGAGCAAATTGCTCATAGCGCGCCTTCTCACGGGTTAAAAGATTTAGAAACAGGGGTGTGTACAGCAAGAATACGATTGTAACTCAAAATGGCCTAAAACTGAGTTACGATGTTATTCCTTGCAGGTGTCGAAATGCTCGACACGAATATTCATATCGAGCGAATATTTATGTCAGTCACTACCATTACAGGCATATGAGACGCCTGCGATGTCTCTGGTATGGCAGAGGTCCATAGACGGTGATGATTACCTAACCTGCCATCAGGAATACCGCAGAGGTTAAATAAATAGTATTATTACGGGTCTATTAAGCGCAGGCCACACTGAGAACGAAGCGAAACGAAACTGAGATTGTTTAGCTTCGCTCATGTAGCTACTGCGTCTTTTCATACTTCGGTTCAAAGTTCGTGGTGTAACGAAGCTAAGATCGTTTCTCTTCGTTTCAGTATGGCCTGCGCTTTATTGTCTCGCTGCTGGGTAAAGGCTTCTTCTCATACAGAGAAGGCACGAGCATTGATCACCAGTCTTGCTCAAGACGGGTTGGTGATTTCGGACTTATAAATCCTCACGATGTTTTTCTTCGCCGATGTCAGTCATGTCTGAGATAAACTCGGAAAGTACATTTGAATTAAAAAAAGGCACATTGCTACTAGCCCGGATTTAAACCTACAACCTCGTGCATGAGAGGCGAGGCCTTAACTGCTAGGCCATCACGACATTAAAGAGAGCAGAGGTTAAAAATAGTTTTTTTTTTTTTTGTCATTCAGGGCCAGATACCTCAAGATGACATGGACATGCAGGCTCCCATGTGGCCCCCTTGCGACCCCAAGATGGGGGAAATGGGCCCCATGATTGATGACAAACCCGTTTACTATAACTTGAAGATTTAATTATAAGATCTAAGAAATTTTAGCAGTGAGTGAAATTATTTAATATATGATGTGTTTCAGTGACTACAGAAGTAACATGGGATATTTTAGTGAAATTACTTAAATATATCGCTCACCTAGCATATTGGCACTTCTGCAAAAATATGCGAAATTTTTTTTATACAGCATACGTGTTCAGTATACAGCGTAAGTGCATAATCTAAGATATGTTGACGTCTATACCTAGTGACCAAACCCAACAATCTGTAAAAAATGTGAAAAACGTAGATGTGCCAATATAACTCGACTTTTCAAAGATTGTAATGCATTCAGCATTAAAATATTACTGACTTGAAGATAGAGATAGAGTTTCCTCTACTTAATGAAAACCTCGCCGAATGCATAATGCGGCATGCATTCCTCCTCCTTTATGAAGTCGATTACAATGGCGAAGTTTGAAGCGTTTTAAAGCTTTAAAGCCTTACATAATAACTGATACAGTGTAATTTAGCACATGCATTAAAACGCTATAGCACGTCATGCATTAAACGCCTTTTAATGCATGACGTGCTAAATTGCACTGTGTCAGTTACCACGTGTATATCAAGTTAATGAAACCGTCAGGTTGATTTTTGTGCCAAAAATTAATTTAAAAAAAATTAAATTACTAGGTGAGCGATATCATGAGGTATGTTAGTTAAAATACAGAAAATTCACCAGACATTTGAATGGAATAACACAAAAGCAAGAGATATAAATTTGATTGAAATTACAATTACTGTCACATGGATTATTTCAGAGAATTTATGTACAAAAATCCAATACCTAGATTAAAATAGATTCTAGATTAGGGAATTTCAAAGTATTTTTGTTAAATCATAAAGGTCATGTGATATTAAATTCCTACCTTTTCAGTGAAATTAGGATAAAAGTAAAATACAGTAGCACCTCGATAAGTTAAACCTCTATAAATTAATAAAGTTTTGTGTTCCCTTCCCCAGAGAGCCCAAAACCTCTTTTAATTAAAATATGAACCTTCTATAACTTATGAATATTTTGGGTATTGGACCTCAGTAACTCAAAGTAATATCTTTATGAACTCTATTACATAAAACCATCTGTCAATAACTCTGTCAAACAAAAGCTTCCAGTCAAAATTTGATTTTATTGCTTACACATGATTATGTTAACTCGTGGCTAAGTAATAACAGCCGCACGTGTGGATCCATCAGGTTAAACTACGCTTGCCGAAGTTGGTCCGTGGATGGGTGACCATCTTTGACTCCTTCGTGCCTCGAAAAGCACGTTGAGCCGTTGATCCCGGCTTCGTGATTCGTGGATCTTTGGCAGTCGTTACGGGTCGTCAGAAGCTCGAAAGTCTGACAACCAGTCTTACCAGGGGGTATCGTATAACCCAATAACTGAGTTGTGGTTGTGGAATTCGCTCCATGTAAAATACTGGTATTCAGCAGCATCCAGTTAGACTGGAAGTCGACCCCAACATAGTTGGGAAAAGGCTATACAGATTGATTGACACATGCCTTACTAATACCGACTTACACCCGTAAAATATGCAAGTTTAATTTTTGTAAGCGCTACTGAGGTTTAAGGAGGAAGCGTCAGGGTAGCCCGCGAAATTCAAATTTTCTTACGTTTTTTAAAATTTACAAGTCAGTATTAAGTTGTATGTTAAATAAAGTATGATTTGCGGCCGTAACAAATATGTTTTTACAGAACTATATCGATAGAATCAGTAATACAATTCCTTAAGTTAGTATAATCCTAAAATGTCAAGATTTCATGAAATAGTCATTATGTAGTAGATCAGTTATCTGGTTTCCATAGTACAAGCTCTGCTTAGTTTGGGATCAGATGACCGAGTGTGATTAATGTCGCAGGTTATTATTATTAGACAGTAACTGGTGACATATCAATTGCCACTTTCCTAGAAACACTGCGATAGCGACCAAGCACTCAAGTCCATGTTCATTGCCAAAAGTTCATGACTTACTTTTGTTTGATCTTATTTACTCACTTGTTGGGTCCTTCCCCGTAAGTTAAAATATTCATATTATTTTGTTGTTTAATTTATAGCTGTTGATATGTAGGTGTAGACAAACCTCTTTTTCGAATCTAATAAGTTATATTGAGCAGTATAACAAATAGGACTTTTTGTCCATTCTATTATATTGTATAACTAATGGTATAACTAGATGGACTGATCCGGATAAAGAGTGAGGTGGCGCGGGGGAGTGGGGGCGAAATTAGAATTTGAGCTGAGGTTGTATAGGCTCTTAAACCCTTATTAATTTAAAAACTCAATTTGTTTTAATGTTTCCCTTGGTATTTAACTTATCGAGATACTACTGCATTTCATTGTAATCGTAAATCTGTTATATATTTATACCTGTGCAAAATGAAAACGATATCTATGTTTTGTACCTTATCTAAAACAGAGATCTGACATAATAACAATTGTACATAATAAGTCTAATATTTAATACTTAGATGGTTTGGTCATGTTGAAAGGATGAATGAAAGGCGGCTAAAGGTATTCAAGGTGAGTGAAAACGCCGTCCTAGGAGGACAGTGACCTTATTCAGGTGCGTAGTACTTGCAACTGGCGTGCTTGTATGACCTGATGTATGAACGTAAACGAGGCAAAAAGAGTATGTATGATGGTGCGTAATAGGTGGCGTTCTGTAGTTTCTGCCTACCCCCATGGGAAGAAGGCGTGAGTTTATGTATGTATGTATATTATTCAGAAAACTAGAAATATTATTTAGTTATTTTAGCTAGATCTCTTCAGTATTCTGTTTGGCATGAGATTAAAACTATCTACTTTATTTACAAAAAGTACTGGCGACTTCGCCCGCGTCGTAGACACCTATACAATAAAACATACCCTGTGACACTCGGCAATAGTGTAGCTTTCTGCTAGTACTTCCTGAGATGACCTCCTACATCCCTTTCCTTCCTTTCCTTTCCTTTCCCTTACAGACCTTTACTTCTTTATAATATTACTGTAGAGAAAAACGAACTTTTTCTAATAAGACATCGTTTTAGAGAAACTTCGGCTTATTCCGTTTGTCCACCCTAAAACAGCCCCCCCTAGGGTGGATAGTCGGAAACGCGTGTTCATCTTAGCCCAAAAAATAGGGTTACGGTGATTCTTAGAAAAATAAAAAGTGTAAGGACAATTTTTGTAGATAATTAATTGCCTGCTCTATAATTTTGTCTGATGCATTTTTTGATAATTCTTACCGTTTGGCTGAAACTGCACAAAAAGCCTATTTTTGTGAACTTTGGCCTTGAATTTCTTTTTTTGCACATGTGGGATATGGCTAAGTAATAACAGCCGCACGGGTCGATCCATCAGGTTAAGCTACGCTTGCCGGGGTTGGTCCGTAGATTGGTGACCATCATTACATACCGAGACTCCTCCGTGCCTCGGAAAGCACGTTAAGCCGTTGATCCCGGCTGTCATTCGTCGATCTTTGACAGTCGTTACGGGTCGTCAGAAGCCCGAAATTCCGATAACCAGTCTTACCAAGGGGTATCGTATTACCCAGTAAGTGGGTTGTGGTCAGACAGGCAGTTGCTCCATTGTAAATACTGGTAATCAGCTGTATCCGGTTAGACTGGAGGCCGACCCCAACATAGCGGGGAAAAGGCTAGGCAGATTGATTGATATTTTCTATGTATTAGGAACAAAAAGGGGGTGAATAAAAATACGCAGTTATTTTTTTATCACGTATGAATTTTATTTGGTTAAGAAACGATGCAGATGGAACTGGTATAGATACTACAATTGACATTATGAGGGACAGGTCTTGTTGCTGAAGATAAATTAGGGTAACAAACTGTGTTTTTTCTGACATTCAATTTGCTTCTGTCCTTCCAGTGTTAATATTTTTAACCGACTTCAAAAAGGAGGAGGTTCTGAATTGGTCTGTTTTTTTTTTTGGTATGTTTGTTACGCGATTACTCAAAGACGGATAGACCGATTTGAAAAATTCTTTTTTTCTTTGAAAGGGTATACTTCCGAGGTGGTCCCATATAAATTTTATTAACTTTGCTTGGGGAGTTTTTGAGTTAGTCTCAATAGTGCGTATATTTCCCACTTATTTTATGTGGATGATGTGATGATGTTTTAATAATTTCCTATCACTGTTATTTACATGGCTATATCTACAATTATTGTGCTCAATTATGTATTCGAATTTGTGTGGGGTAGGTTCCACAAGTAAAAAGCGAAAAATAAAAACTTTTTAGCAAAAAACAAACCGACTTCAAAACAAAAGACTACAAAGTGAAACATAACTTTAATTTCGGTAGTCGGTGTCTTTGGTTTTGTATTTTCGTTTTTTGCCACCGACTTCCAAAATTAAAGTTATTTTTCACTTTGTAGTCTTTTGTTTTGGAAGTCGGTTTTATTTTTTGCTAAAAAGTTTTTTTGATTGACTTTTTGGCACATTGCCAATACCTGTTTCATCTACGTTATATATTCTATCGGCAGTCAGTGCATGTTTATCCACAACACTTTCTAATAAATCAAAAAAGCTATTTACAGCTACCTTATTGAACCCCATCGCCCTAGCAGCTGAAGTTGGTTCTGGTTGACTGTATGATATATCTGGATGACGTTTTAGAAATCCATCAAGCCAGTCTTTATCCGACATACCGACTTCTCGATTAAAGGGATTCTTGATATTATTTTTTATAGCCAGTTGGAAAGCTAGTATCCTTACCTCAGTCCCAGTATTTCCAAATAATCGAGATTGCATCATTTTTATGTAGGTACTAGGCCAACTCTTTCTCTTGCCCTTTTTTAAAAACTGGTTTGAAGTACCCTAAACCTTTTTCCCATAGTCATTATCCGAATCAATCCTGAGACTGGCGAGCTTTTTTAACTCGTCGTTCTAAATCTATAATCTTTATTAACATTGCGTTTATATTTTCTTGGATCTTTTGTCGCCTTGTTCTGTCGTTTTTTTATGACTTAACAAATCACCGTGATATGGAATATTACTGAGTATGACCACTTTTGAAGAACACGATGGAGTAGCAGAGGCACTGGATTGCTGCATATTGATCTGGGATGTATTATTTTTATCTGTGCATTGAGTATTGTTTTCATTATCAATGACTATATCAGAAATTGGGTCTTGAGTATTCGTAGACACGAGAACATCTTGATTTGAAGTAGGGAAAGATTCGTAATGATTTAATTTTATAGAATTTATATTAGGGACAATATTTCGTAGTTCTTGCACAACGTTCTCACTTTCTACCGTGACATTGGCAACATTCAATACAAAAGGATGAGGATACTTGATGGCCACCGTAGCGAATTCGGGTGGTTCCTGTTGCAGATCAAAGAAGTCATTGCCAACTTTTTCTATAACTTGTAGATTGTTAATGTCAATGTTTTCAATATCCAAGTCTATGTTTTGATCAAATATTGTTTTTACATTGTCCTGGCGACTTATTATACTTTTCATGGACTCCCCAAAGTTTTGTTCGTTTATTGGTGTTGCAATAATTTCGTATTTATTAGGAGAATTGCATGCTTTGATATCAGAAGAACTACTGTTATCTGTTTGATTCAAATCTAAAAAAAAAAATAGGAATCATTGCATTAAAAATATAAATAACAAAAAAATAAATGCGGACCTCAAAACAAACCTATGCTACTAACCTAGTTTATTTTTTTTTTATCTTCTTTGCAACTTTGTTTACGCCGTTTATGTTTTGACATCAGTCCTGCATCTTGTAATTGTGCACATAACAATTCATCACCTGAACTCGAATCACTTCAGGAATCAAATGAGCTTCCTAAAAGCAATAAAATAGATTTTGAAACACCGCCTAAGTTAAAAAAGAAAGTTGGTAAATACCGCTTAAGTAAATGAAGATATTCTATTACCATTTCTTTCTATATTAATACCTACGCATTAATCAATAAACATTACTTTATTATATAGCTTACCTCTTAATCTTCTATTAAAACTTCTTGCATAGACCATTCACCGATAAAACTCACATAAAAATATAACAATCACGGAGCGCGAAGTAATTTTACGAGAAAAGTATGACAGAATAACGACTTGTGCGGTGTTGAGAGGCCAACCGACTTGCGCGCTGCCACTACTTTCCGAACGGTCAAGTCTAGTATTGTAATTCAGCTCCATGCCACAATGGGTAGCTCGCCGTTCGGTAAGGACCAGGCCCGGGTCGACGGCGCCTCAAAGAGATGTCAGCACTAATTGAAGCGGTCCGCTAAGGCTGATGCCTGCCAGGGTTGCGGGGTGTTTGAAAGAGTTACCTGTGGCCCGGCAACTGAAGGAACACGGGTGGGTTTTAGTCAGTAAATGTCTGACACGCCCTCCCGCTCCGCTTAGAGCGGGAGAAGTTATTTAATGATTTCCGACCCCAATAAAAAGGTAGCTGTTTTAGGGTGGACAAACGCAATAACCAGCAACTTCATGCAAATTGCGCTGGTTTTACGTTCTTCCGTTTTTTTTTTTTTAGGAACTGTACCCAAAGGGCGACAACGTGTTTGTCTGCTTAGAACCATAATAATAGCTGCAAGACAGCTGAAGTTTTCACAGAATACGCGTAATTGTGGCCGCAATAAGTTGAGGCGAAAGCGCCAGGGTAGCCCGCGAAATTCAAATTTTGTAACGTTTATTGCAATTTGCCGGTCAGTGTCAGGTTATATGTTGATCAGATTCACAACCGTAACACATATTATGTATGTACATAATTAAAATCATCTACTCATACAACTGTCTAAGTTAAAATTACCCTATTTCAATAGACTATGACGTTGACTATTTCATGAAATCATGACATTTGAGGCCAAATCTAACTTAGAGAGTTGTATTTTGATGATTCTGATTCTGTAAATACACATTTGTTACGGTCGCGAATCATATTTTGATCAACATATTACCTGACTCTGACCGACAACTCTAATTGCGTAGTACACTATCAATCAGAATCGGTTTCATTTTGACATTTCACTGCGTTTTGTCGAGCAGACGAATTTTTCGAATATACGTAGGTATATGAAGCAATGGATTAACAATTTGCTTCAAAATGATTCAGATTCCGATTGATAGTGTGTTACGCAATTATGGGCGCTGCAGGTCTGCAAATTGCAAAAAAAAAAACATACAACATTTAAATTTCGCAGGATACCTAAACGCACTCACCTTAAACTATGTCTAGTGGCTTTGGTGGTACGGAACCTTTAGTAACTATGCGAATCTGACTCTTGGTCACTTGGTCATTCAATCAATCTGCCTAGCGTTTTCCAAATTCTGTTGGGGTCGGCTTCCATTCTAACCGGATGCAGGTGAATACCAGTATTTTACATGAAGCGACTGCCTATCTGACCTCCACAACCCAGTTACTGGGTAATACGATACCCCTTGGTAAGACTGGTTGTCAGACTTTCGGGCTTGACTGTCAAAGACCCACAAATGACAGCTGGGACCAACGGTTTAACGTGCTTTCCGAGGCATGGAGGAGTCTCGGTACGTAAAGATGGTCACCCATCCACAGACCAACCCCGGCAAGCGTAGCTTAACCTGATGAATAGACCCGTGCGGCTGTTATTACTTAGCCGCGAGCATTATCATCATCATTTCTGCCGAAAGACGTCGACTGCTGGACATAGGCCTCCCCCAAGCACCGCCACGTCGACCGGTTCTGTGCTTCCCGCATCCAGCGCAGATTCGCCTTCACCAGGTCCTCTGTCCACCTTATTGGAGGCCTTCCAACGCTACGTCTTCCAGTACGCGGTCGCCTCCCAGACCTTTTGGCCTCCTCGGCCATCTATTCTGCGAGCAATTTGCCCTGCCTACTGTCACTTAATTTTTGGCAATCCTTCTTTCGTTGCTTCCAATGAATATATAACCTTATATATATAACCTTGCTTTAAAAAATATACACCTTGTATACTTTTTTAAAGCAAGGTACAATGCGGCTGACGTATCTTGGCGAGTCCGAACTTCGCGCAGAAGGCTGCGCAATAACATTTTTTAGGAAGCAAATAGTGACATGAAGCGAGTGTGAGTGAGAGAACATGCGCAGAAGTTTGTTCGAGCCTTTGTTCAGACTCGCCAAGATACGTCGGCCGTAGTGTAGATCACTAACAAATCCTAAATATTATAAATGCGAAAGTGAGTTTGTTTGTTTGTTAAGCTTTCAAGCTAAAACGGCTAAACTGATTTGGATAAACTTTGGCACATGGGTAGACCATGACCTGGATTAGGACATAGGGTATTTTTTATCCCGGTAGTACGTTCCCGTGGGATAATTTCCGACCTACACCCGGGCGAAGCCGCGGGCAAAAGCCAATAATTTATTAAATATTAATTTAATAATAAAGTAATAATTACAGCATAATATTAAGAATTTAAGCGTGGACAATAGATCTTGAGAATTATAAATATATTTTTAAAAATTATTTCCAAAGTGATTTTTCAATATAAATAAGTAATAATTAATTCTGTAGAAACATTTACTGTTTTTGTTTTGTTTAATAAAAAAGTCAATTTTTAGCTATACATCTCCAGTATAAGCTGATCTTGCATTGTATAGGATTTCCGTACAATGAGAGGTCAGCATGCGTAGCATGACCACTTCTGTCCCTACGAAGAATAGACATCTCTCAAGTGACATTTTGTGTCTCCATTTTTGACATCGCACCGTAGAAATCCTTGTAAAATCTGCCATTTTGTCTTTCGTTTCTAACGATCTTTGTCTAGGGCCTTTTTTATGTAGACTATTTCGGATTAAAGTTTTCTATCCCAAACTGTCAAAATCACACTGACAACTGACAATTGTCTATGGTAGTGAAGAAAATTTGATTTTGTAATCGCCACGCTAAAGACAGTAGAAATCAACATAAGCCCGTTCTATGGTGGTCATGCTATGCGTTCTGGAAATGTATAGATTGATATGTAGCCGTGTGTACATTATCAAGTTCATAGCAAATTATTTCAGTAGTTTGATGTCGTTTTAAATTTTTGTACGAATATCGAGGCCATAATTATTTTTATCAGACTACTATTATTTTTTTTCGCTAGAGGCGCTGGTGGTGAAAATCAAAATGACGGCAAAGTGTCTATAATAATGTATATAAATGTGTGTATAAATCGTAATGTGAACAAATAATGCATTTCTAGACAATATTTTAATATCCAAGTGAATAATTTATTTAATAAACGCATATAATCTGATTTTGTGGTTTTATTTTACGGATTCACTTTTGACACGCGTGTAAACGCGAACATGACACGGGCAGAAGCTTGTGAACAAATAAACCTGCGGGGTAATTGCATAGCAGACAGTAGGAATGGGTTTCATTTTGACAGTTCAACAACATTCATTGCGTTTTTTACTTTGTTGAGCGGACAAATTCGAACATATGAAATGGATTAGCAATATGCTTCAAAATCATTCAGATTGTATTTGATAGCGTGTTACACAACTATGGTGCTTTTTATGGCATGCAAGTGACATCAACCTTAGGCCGTTTGTCCACCACCACATCAACGAGAATGCGGTGACGGCGACGAAGTAATGATACTTGCATTTACTATGGCCGCGACCGGGACGTTCTGCTCGAATTACTGACTTAATAAACCTATGGACTTGCCATACCCACAAAATTAGCGTACCTACCTATAAAAATCAGGTACCTACTCAACATGGCCACCTTTCGTAAGTTTGTTACTGTGAGTGCAAGAGAGAGAGCAAGCAACCGTTTGACAGCACATCTACCACAAAACTCGGTACTCAACATCAGTGTTGCCAACTCCATTTTTTAAAGAGAGCTAGATCATCTTCGAAAAAGAGCTAAAATAGAGCTAAATTGTTGGATAAAAAAGAGCTAAAATAAAAAAAGTTTAAAAATCAAAATTTTAATTATTGGTAAAGAAAAACTTAACATGTAAACGTAACATATCTTGTTAGTTTATTATGAGAGATATTTAAAAATACGATTATTCGTCGTCAGAACTATCGAAATTGTGTGTCAAATTCACACAATTTCGATATTATTTCGATAAAAATAATTTTAATCCACTTGTGCTTGGTCTTGAGTTTTCCACATCATAACTTGCCATGGTTCCAATTTTTTCAGGACTTCTTTTGGTACTTCATAGTTGTGGCAACATTTTTTGTCCGTCGTAATCCAGACCTGACAGTTAAAATCGCATTAGTGGTGTCATTTTTAAGTCGATTTCTATATTTGTTTTTGACAATATTTAGTTGACTAAATACTCTTTCTACTTCTCCGTTTGATTAATCAACACAGTACTCCACCACGATTGTACATACACAAATTACCAAAATCAAGGAATGAATGATCGAACGAAACGAAGTACCTAAATGAAACGAACTAAATAAAACAATACAGGGATTCCCCGTAGTTCATATCATATACTAAATATGGGTCTATGTATTAATTTACTCCTTGGACTGCGTGAAATTCGGATACACACCTAAAATTTTGAAAGAAAAAAATACCAAAAGTTTTTTTTTCAAGTATTGGAATGGAGCTAAAATCTTAATATTAAAGAGCTAAAGAGCTAAAATTGTTTTTTTAGAGCTGATTAATTGAATATAGAGCTAAATTTAGCTCTAATAGAGCTAAATTGGCAACACTGCTCAACATGGCGACCGGTCACGCATAGACATGATTTTGTCGTCACACAAGTGTTGTCTTAGTCCTTGACCAGCATTTAGATGTCTCTCTTTTCATACGCAGCTCTTGATTAGTTAAAATGAAACAAAGCGCTTTTTGACATGTCTGTGTCGATATGACAGATATTTGTATAACTATTCTTCCTATAGTAGAATATGCCATCTCTATGTTTTCTATCTCAATGGCTGGAATAAACTCGTTTCTCGTTGACGTTGTGTAAGTGGCAAAGAAATTACGAGGTCGACTATAGCCACGGAGTAGAGAATTTCTGTACTCCATGACTATACCTAATTGCGCGAGTGTTACATAGCTTAATTATTTGATTAACTAATCAAATGCTATGTACACTTTTAGGAACATATTTTAATTAAAACTACACTCACCGTACGTATGTATATCAGTGATTAAAATAACTAATTTATAATCCTCAAAGGGTTAGGCAGAGGTGTAGGTACTTACCTATTCTGCCGTCATAAGGAAAAAAAGACGTATCTGACATTTTTTTCGAAATAGAGTTATTTTCATATTCGGAATCAGCAAAAAAGAGGCATCTACTAGTATTTTTAAATCGCCGTAAACTTAACGTAAACCTAATAAATTCTTACTATTAAAGGACGCACCTGTCTTTGTATCTTATAGTTTGAACAGGACAAAATATTTTTTTTTCTCCGTTTCAATATTTCTGTAGATTTGTTCTTTTTCCTTACAGCGGCAGTATAGTACACCTACATTTCGCCAGTTATGTTTAAGTCCCATGTAGGCGCGAGCCTATGTCTTGCTGATGGTGGCGCGTGGTCATTCGGTTCCCTACGTTCCCCCCGATCGGCCAATCGGCGTTCTTATTTCATAATAGCTAACGTTTCGTTTTGCAATATTATTAGAGCGATTCGTGTTTTTGCAAACACCCTATCTTTTTCCAGTAAGGAGAAAATGTTTTCACCATTATCTAATTATCCGTGTTTTCGCAATATCTCTAGGGTTTTCGCGAAAATTCGATTTATTAAATCAACCTACGACATATACACTCATGGACATAAAAACTTATTGACAAAAAAAAAAAACAAACAGCCGACTTCAAAAAAAAAAGCACTACAAAGTAAAAAATAACTCTAATTTCGGAAGTCGGTGTCTTTGGATCTGTATTTTAGTTTTTTTGCCATCGACTTCCGAAATTAAAGTTATTTTTCACTTTGTAGTGCTTTTTTTGGAAGTCGGTTGGTTTTTTTCTTGTCAAAAAGCTTTTATTTTTTACTTTTTAGTTGCGGTACCTACCCCATACCAATTCGTATACTACTAATTGCTAGATGCTATGTAAATAACAGTAACAGGAAGTTGTTATAAACATACACTAAGTGGAAATAATACGTACTTAGGTACTTATTATTAAAACTAACTCAAAAACATTAAGCTGGGCAGTCACAGTCCACAAATTACAGGGTATCACCCTCGAAAGACCTGTGATCGACCTTGGTAAAAAAAAAACTTTGATAAAGGGCAAATGTGACTGTCCACGAGAAAAGGTACCTTATGGTCGTTGGCACTTACGACATTGTGCTTATTACAAGCTAAGTAAACTGTACGATTTGTATTTCTGAACGGCTTAAGCGCCGATGACCATAAGGTACTTTTTCATGCGGATTGTCACAAATATACGTCGCGCTAAGTCGTCTCAGAAGATTGGAAGGCATAGTTTTGTTAGATTTTGACGCCAACAAATTATTAAAGCAAACACGCGGCAACAGAATCATTGACGGAAATAACGAGGCTACGAAATCTATCTACAACCAAAGCTTCACTTAATTAACATACAACTCAAGTACCGCAATTTGATATTACGATTAAAATCATTTATAGCCAGCTTGGATACATTGTCTTATTACGGAGTTCCGGTGCCTACCTTCCGGCTTCATAATCAGATCGGTTTGATGGTTCCATTTTCATCAGAACCATTTAAATTTGCTTCTTCATAGTCGCTTAACTATTGGGTTGACTAATAAGTAATGAGCGACATACAACTATTTTATTTGTATTTATTGATTAAATGAATAATTGTTAATCATTAATAATATATTCACCGTCGTTTTCTACTACCATTCGCCATCGATCTGGCAAAGAGTGAATGGCGTCCGCATAGAACTTCGTTGGTTTTGAATTGAAGAAGTCATCTATGTATTGTTTCAAATGTGTTTCATCGTCAAAACTTTTTTCCCGTAAATTATTACTAAGTGATCGGAACAAGTTGAAATCAGTTGGTGCAAGTTGATGTCTATGAATATGGAGGGTGGGGTACTATTTCCCAATTAAGCTCCAATAGTTTTAGCCTGGTACTCTTAGCAATATGCGGCCGGGCATTGTCGTACAGGAAAAATATTTTGTCGTGTTGTGGACGTTTGCGATGGATGTCAAGCTTCAGTTTTTCGAGTTGATCACAATAGGTATACTGTTGCTGTAATCGTAGTATTAGTAGGAAGGAATTCCCAGCTTATTACTCCATGTATATCCCACCAGACAGAAATCATTACTTTGCGAGGATGAAGACCACCTTTTGACGTTGGTTTTCCCTGTTCTTTACATCCCAGCCACTGGCGCTTGCGTGTGTGATTAACATAGAGAACCCACTTTTCATCTCCAGTGACAAGATGATCTAACCAATTAAATGTGCGGCGGAAAGATGAAAGTTGTACACAAATCTCAGCTCGGTAGGTCAGCTGATCTTTACTTATTTGATGGGGTACCCAAACACTATATTTGTAAGTCTTTCCCAAACCATGTAAATGATTTTCTATGGTGCCATGAGAGCACTCGAGCTGAACAGCTAAATCGCGTGTAGTTCTTCGAGGATCTTCTTCGATTAATAGTTTTAATTTATCGATATCTATTTCGCCACGGGTGGTCTGGGTGCCACGGGGCACCCAGACCTTGGTTGATCGGTTAAGGAAAAATCGTTATTGCGGAACCGTTGGAACCAGCGCTTTGCTGTTGCTTCGGAGACAGCATCGTGAGCTATCCTTTGACATATATTACGTGTAGCTTCTGCAGCAGAATGCCCAGTTTGTAACTCATATAATAAACAATGTCGTACGTGGGTTTTAATATCACTCATTTCTTTGTGAACTTTAACGCACTAACAGCCAAACTATCAATAACGCGCATGAGCGCGACTCGCTCTTTATATACTACCCTCTGCTACAGAACGTTCTCGAACCTTTCCGAAAATTCTAGAAATTATAAACTAAAACGCTCATTACTTATTAGTCAACCCGATATCTTAATCGAGATATCTTATCGCCAGCCGTGAAATACTTTTTCTTTTTTTGGTATATTGGCGTGTGCTATCTGACTTATGGCAATGAATTTAACTTAATCTCCTGTTTTGTTGCGTAATACTTAAATTATTTTGCGCAGTGCTGTATAAAATCATTTTTTTTTTTAACTGAACAGACAGCTGTGCTGCTGGGGAGTTTGTTGCGCCACTTCTTCTCCCCAGCTAAAGCACTAGGAAGTGGTGAAGGGCGGGCGTTTTGGGGGACTGTCTTATGTAATTTTGACGTTCGAAAAGTGCTGAATCTCAGCCTAGTTTGAATAAATGACTTTTGATTTTGATTTAAAACTGAGATTTTGGAAGAATTGGTAGTTCCAATTGCCCCTTTTATAGGAGACAGATTTGTTTTTATGCATGAGGATAATGCACGCCCCCATACTGCGGCCGTAGTTGAGTTGCCAGCGCGCTCGGCCGATTTAAACCCCATAGAGCATGTATGGGATAAGCTTGGAAGACAAATTAAGAAAAGAAATCCTGCCCCCGCTAATTTGAGAGATCTTAAAAACGCATTACAGGAAGAATGGAACGCAATCTCTCAAGATTTTATTGATGACTTGTTTAGGAGTATGTCAAGGAGACTGGAAGCATTTCGAAGAGCTAGAGGGGGCAACACTAAGTATCGATTATACCCCACGTTATAGCCATTCCTTTCCATTTATATTTAAAAAAAGACTCAAGTACAAAAATGTCTAAAGTTTTTCTTTTTTCTTAGTTGGGTAAATTTTTGTCATTTGATCATTTGTTTTGTCGACGTTTCAATTTTAAGTTAACGAATAATTTCAAAATTTTACAGGAAAATTCAGATCAACTTAATTGTCACAAATATTCATGATATTTTGTTCGATACACACTGTTTTTTTGCGTTCCTCTAAAGTCAATGAGTGTAAGTACTTATTTTTTCCTTATATTATTGGTTCACAAATCGGGCAATACAACATAACTTACATATTTGATAACTTAAAGACACACATAACACTGAATGGCCTAAAATGTGAACAAAGTGTATGAGCTAGTTAAAATATAAATAATATGCTGCCATTGGACTATTTTTTTATTAGTCAAATGGATGCACATGCTAAGGTCCCGGCGAAAAATATACGCTTTAATTGTCCTTTCTAAAGTCCACCGTGACCTGGCTGTTACACCCAGTATTGACTTCAGACGAGGGAACTCCACAACGCTCAACAATAAAGACACAATATTTAAACGGATTACATTTCAGTATAAACGAAACACAAGAAAATTTGCAAAGAAAAATGCAATGGAGGGAATCTCTAGAGTTAAACGCATTACGCATAAGCAGAACCAAAACAGAGTACATGGTATGCAACTTCAAACCCATCGAATCTATACCATCAAGCGCGGCAGTCAAATTTGATGGCCTAGCCCTACCTAGAGTAAATAGATTTAAATACCTAGGATCAGTAATCGCGGAAGACGGATCGATTACAGCAGACATTATATGCACAGAACGATGTCTGTGGCGACATATGTGGCGTACCTACACTAACAGGAGTTCTTTCGATCCGAAGATGCCAATAAGAACCAAAGGCAAGGTCTACAGAACAGCTGTGAGGCCTATTTTAGCCTATGGTAGTGAACGTGGGCTTTGAAAAAAATCCCATGAGCAAACACTTCAATCTTCATACTTTTTGATTTTTTTTTTTTTGTGATGGGTTTGCTCTTGACTCTAGTCTCGGTCAGAGGTGACAAAGTCGACGATGGAGTGAACTTACCCAGAAGAAACCTGTTCACTCTCACTTTGAAGAGATTAGGGTTGTATGCGTTCGGAAACACAGACGCAGGTAGTGAGTTCCACTCTTTTGCTGTGCGCATTATAAAAGACATTTGGAAGCGCTTAGTGCGAATTGGAAATACTACTGAAATGCGCATGTTACGTTGAGTGGGTGGCGTCACTCTCTAAAACAATGTGCGTAACGAACACGTAATAAGGGGGAGTTTCAAAGTAACACCTATTACTGAGAAGATTACAGAGTCCAGGCTAAAGTGGTACGGACATTTTATGCGTAGACCCGATAACCATATCGTGAAAAGTGCCTTTCCATGGCTAAAAAAAGAGAGGGACAGGTAAACTGCCACAAACGCCACCGTTGACAAATGTCCGGAGGATATGCAAAAGCTTGACGATGCTTACCAGCGAAGTGAATGGCACCGATTAAAAAAACCAACCCCACGTAATGGGAAGAGGAGAGGGCAAAGAAGAACATTTATTATACGTAACTACCGCTGAAAGTATTCATAATGCCAGTACTTTTATCCTGTAGCATAAATCGAATATATGTATGTTCGGGAAAAAGTCACTTGGCTTAAGGTGGTTTTACACCAGCGAGGCGAGGCGTGGATGGGATGAGCGAGAATTGAAGTGTGGCAAAATTTCTGTCTACCCCCATCTTTGGTATAAAAGATCTAGATGCGCGAGGATGTGCGAGGCGAGAATTGAAATATTTGTTAGTACAATTTTGAACTTTATTACTCTAAGAACAGAGTATTTATTTACTTTGTAAAACGGATATACAAATCTCGCACCGGCCATCGAGGACTCGCACGGTCTCTCTCCGGCAACAAAACATAGTAGGCGCGCGAGACACAGCCGGCTGGTCAGCGCGCCAGACACGGATGCGCGTGATAGCGCGAGGTAGCGATGGCCGGCGCGACATTGCGAGCCGGCGGCGCGAGGCAGGTGGCAGCGCTGGCCATCGCGAGACGGCGCGATATAGCGATGGACATCTTTCGGTGTAAAAAGGTAAGCGTGATTTCAATTCTCGCCCATCCCATCCACACCTCGCCTCGCCGATGTAAAAACACCTTTAAATCTAATTGTGCCAAGCCGACACTAAGGCGCGGGCCACACAGAAGGGACGTGAGGCGAGGACGGGACGCAGACACGGCGTCGTCTTCACGTATCTTCATTATTTTTCAAACAAAATCTATATACGTTCACAATCGGGCAAAAACATACAGATAGGACAAGACGCAGGTGCGTCGCTTTTCCATCTGCATAGGTACTATTGCCGCGTCTGCGTCCCGTCCTCACAACCCTTCTATTTGGTTCGCGCCTAACATGATTTTAAAGCGACCCAGACGCCGAATGAAGTTTGCCGATCGGCAAGAGCCGAAGGCTTTGTTGTTCAGCAAATACTGCCGAATCGAATGTACCGACCCGAACATATGCGTATCACATCTAAAAGCATGTAATATTAATGAGTCAATAAAATAATGCCGACAGAATTAGCAACGGTTTTTAATTTATTTCGTGTTCAATCAACTTTACCGTATAATTTGTGCATGTTCTTTTAAAATCAATTAATATACGTTGAATAACTTTGCTATTTCCTTCTGTGATATTGGTGAAATATAACGACATGTCAGCCAATTTATTGTTATGTAAGTATTATTTTAAATATTAAAAAACGTGAGCTGTTATCATGGTATGGGCATGTGATGAGGAGGAATGAGGGACATTGGCGGAAAAAGTGTAGATGCCTATAAGAATTGATTGAGGTAGATCAAAGGATATGATGCATGCAATGTGTGAAAGATTAGTAAGTATTATCAGATTTTTTTTAGTTGCTCCCCGGAGAATGGACTTTATGCCGGGCAGTAGGCTCTTCCCCATATTATGTACAGACGCCAGCAGGTCAAGCTACCCGAAACTGTCAAATTTTCCCAATCAACCTTCAACCAAACGCTTTAGCTTAGCGATAAAGTTAGAAATTTGACAGATTGTAGCTAGCAGATTGTAGATGGTTGGTAAAAGTCGAAGCTTCTAAGCCCACCATTTTCACCACACAGATGTTAATTGATAGAGAGCGAGGGAAGGTAAAAAAGGTGGATGGATTATGTGAGGGAAAGAAAAGGGAGTGAATGATAGCGTGCCCGTTGACAGGGGAGTATGCATGAAGAAAACGTGCTGCACCGACCCCAAGTAACATGGGACAAGGGCAGGAAAAGGATGACTATTTCGACTGACGTATAGCTATTTAATAAACTCCATTTTACAATTTAAAATAACTTTTATACCACCCAGAAATAACGATAATATCGTCAACTTTATGGTAAAGTTGCGAATCTGTCATTTTCGCAAAAAATTGTTTTTTGACGCAACCCGGATAATATACAACATTGGGTTGCGCTAAAAACTAGTTTTACGCGAAAATTACAGATTCGCAAGGGGACGATGTCATAACCGTCATTTGTAAATGTTGCCAAAATAAAATAATACCATTCAATTGCCTTAATGAAATTAAGTAGTTACATTTAAAAGCTTGTTACAATTTTGACGGTGAAGTGCCAATATTAGAGGTATTGGCACTGCACCGTCGAAATTCACTTTTTCATCGTTTTGAATTTTAAGGCCTTATTCGCATGTTTTAGTGAAATCTCCTACGTGTATTTAATTGCATCAGCATTAAATCAAACTAAATACACTTAGGAGATTTCACTGAAACATGCGAATAACGCCTTTAAAATTCAAAATAATAAAAAAGTGAATTCTTCGAAAAATGTCAGTTAAGAGGTATATTGGCACTTCACCGTCGATATATAAATTGTACTTTGATAGTTTTGCCACAGTGAATATTATAATTCGGTATTAAAATAATACCTACCTACTTATATTTTTAAATTAAACCTAAACTTCCGTAATAATCGATAAGTTTTAATAGGATTCACAGCTTATTTTCAATTAATGAGGCAAATGTACAGTCACGAACATTGAACATTGTTGAGCCACTAGCTCTAGTATGTTTTTAGTATGGTCGTTCGTCGGTAGCGGGCGCCAAAAATAACAAATGCCAGTACAGCGGTGAAATCTTCAAGGTCATCGAGCAATGTAATATCCTTAACTTGGTTGTGTTACACGAATGCCGCCCGTTTTTCGTTATTGAAATGTCACATGTCAAATTTCACGGCCGGCCTTCGTGTAACACAATCAAGTTAAGATGATGCTAGTGGCTCAACAATCCCGGTTCGTGACTGCACATGAAGCTACTACAATCTGTCAAATTTCTTTAATAGATTTTCAACTTTATCGCTAAAGCATTAGGTTCAAGATTGATTGGAAAAATTTGACAGTTTCGGGTAACTTGATGTGCTACCGTCTGTACTTATCTAAATAATGCGCACTATTTATTTGAATTAAAATATGAATTTGAAACAAGCTAACATTTGTGTGAGCGCATAAGTTAACACGGCCGACGTTTTCCCCCTGCCGGGAATCCGCTTCTTTATGCATGCACCCATACACAATATCAATAATAGAAATAGTGTTGCAGTGAAGTAGGTAGGTACCCACACTAGTGAGACCTAAAAATACACGTTTCTTTTCAGTTACCCTCTGCCTGTTAATAAACACGCCAATTCTACTAACAGCTCGTACTAATGTATGGTCTAAAAAGCCTCAAGTAGAAACAGCGAGTTCCTACGAATCTTTGGAAATTCTTCCATACATATCTTCAAAACTCGCCGACAGGGCGGATATCATGACGGACCAGATTGACGAGCAAGACAAAGACAAATTGCTAACTTTATTCACGAATACGAAGAAAGAGGTAGATGAAAAAATGTTATGGTTGAACAAATTATACGGCTAAATAGCCATACGTAGCGTTAAAATTAACGCTACGTATAATGCTGTGTTTAATATTTATTCGTATTATATAGGAAGTTGAAGACAAGCTTGAGTTTACATATGTAGTTATCTTGGGTTTAGTAAGCGTAGAGGGTGGAAGAGGAGTAGACGTAGATTTTTCTGATTTTTGGTGATTATTAGAGATGAGACGTATATTCAGCAAATATCCGTTCCAATTTGAATATCCGTCCAGATTCACACTAATTTTCACAATTTTATATGAAACTACTTTAAATGATTAATTTTCGGCCAGATATCCGGTATCCGACCGAAGTATTCGTTTCATCTCTAGTGACAAGTAAGTAGAGGGTGTTTCCAAGGGTTCCCTCTCTCTGGCAGAATCTTAATGCTCAGAAATTTGTTTGGCATAACACACTTGGCATAATCTTCTTTAAACTAATATATATTTTTAAGATTATATACATTCTTTAATATACTCGTAATTATTGTTTGGCCGAATGTTAATTTGTCCGAATTTACAATGGCATACTTTTAAGATAACAGAATTTTATTTGGCATAATTAAATTAAATCTATGGCAAAGTTAAAATTCCGCATAATTTAGTTTAGCATATCGTTTATTTAGAGCGACGATTACTTGGTAAAATTTCACTTGGACTCACTATCAAGATGGCAGAAGTTCATTTGGAAAAATTTTATTAGGCATATTGTCATTTTTATAAAATAGAATTTTTAATCCTAAATTAAAATTAAAATATTGTCTTAAAAAGTCAATATGCTGTGCTACAAAAGTTAATGACTGAAACGAATCGCTGCAAAACCGACTCCACGTAGTCTGGTCTGCCCTACCCCTAGAGTGTAATTTAAGCCCGCGTGGGCGCGAAGTGGCGAGGTGGCCGAAGCTACTGTGGTGAGCGTTAAAAGTACCTGCGACGATAAGCTCGCGTGGAACCGCCGGAGCCCCGCAGCGCCGGAGCCGTGACAGAAACCATGCCTGCTGCATGCATGCATGGCGTATGCTTGTTTTCATGCTTCTTACAGGGAAATAAAAACCGCATTTCCGACGTTTGGCTCCCAGACTGGAGCGGGCTCGGGCTGCCTTGAAGCGGCTCCTGCCCAATCTAGGTGGTCCAAACGCCTCCTGCCGGAGGGTTTACGCGGGGGTCGTGCGGTCCATGGCCCTTTACGGGGCACCGGTGTGGGCGCGTTCCCTGAGGCTGCGGCCAGTCCGCCGGTTGAACGCGTCCCAGAAGGTCATGGCCATTCGGCTAGTCCGGGGTTACCGCACGGTCTCCGGTGAGGCGGCGAGCCTCCTTGCCGGATTGCCGCCGTGGGATCTGGAGGCGAAAGTCCTCGCGCACGTGTGGGAGTGGCGCGAGGAGGCGAAACGCCGGGGCGTAACTCCGCTGCCGCGAGAAATCACGGTACAGCGGACAGAGCTCCGGCAGGATCTCATGGCGACATGGAGAGTGCGACTGTCGCAGCCCAGCGCTGGGCACGCCACAATTGCGGCAATAAGTCCCCTCTTTGAGGAGTGGTTAGAGAGGCGCCACGGCGTCCTCACCTTCCGCCTGACGCAGGTCCTCACCGGACACGGTTGTTTCGGGAGGTTCCTGTTTCGCATAAGGCGGGAAGAAACGCCCGGGTGTCACCATTGTGTGGATCGCCCAGAGGACACGGTGGAGCATACAGTGGAGGTCTGCCTGGCTTGGGCAGAGCACCGCCGTGTTCTCACGGAGGCGATCGGCGGCGGCGATCTCTCGCGTCCGAGCCTGGTCCAGGCCATGGTGCGGAGCGAGAGTGCATGGGAGGCCGTCACCTCCTTCTGCGAAGCGGTAATGCTCGCGAAGGAGGAGGCGGAACGCGTGAGGGAGAGGCAGCCTCACGCCCTCAGTCGCCGCAGGAGACGCCCTGGGCGGCGGGAATCGATAGCCGATTCCCGGCCACCGTAGGCGCGGGCTTGCGGACGTTGAGTAGTGGGTAGCTCGCCGCTAAATCAAACAATTAGTGGTCAATCAACTTTATTAATAAGGTAAGAAATACAAAATTATTCTAACTATGAATTTTCTGTAATGTCATAGGTGAGTTTTTCAATTATTATGGAAAAGAAAATGTCTGCCATAAGATGATTCTAACTGTAAACTTTCTGAGATATGATAATTCTGTGAAATGTACCTATGTCAAAAAACGATTCTGCCTGTGAACTTTCTGCGATATGATGGTTCTACTTTTTAATTTATGCTTAGAGATGATTCTTACTTAAAACATATGAGTTTTGAATGTATGATAAATGAGTGTTTGCCAAACGATTTTCTGCGAAATGAAGTTTATGATATCCGTTGTTATGCAAAATAATATTATGACATAAAAAGTTCTGCTATAAAGGGTGGACCCTGTTTTCAAACGTGGTGTACTGAGCATAGGCACGGCCGCTCTTTTAAGAATTGAACTCTGAACGCACCCTGGGGGCCGATTCTACTAACAAAATTGTTAAAAAATCGCAATTGAATGGCAGCTGAACCACGGCTTTTGAGCGTTTTCGCATTCCACTAATGTAACAACGATCCAACTGCGGTTACGTTTCAGTTCAGTCACCGATCGATCGAAACAATCTCAAAAGCTATTCTGCTAACAAAACCGAACATGAGCGTGACGATTAGTCGCATCATTATCTTTCTGACATAATTGAAACGTTTCGTATCACAGATTTCGCAAGCTGGGGCCGAAAACGAAACGTTCTTCCGAGTTTTTATTATTTATAAAGATGAAATGTTAAAAAAAATATACAGGCTAAAAGTATAAGTATAGATATGTTTTTGCATTAAAAATACTTTTAGTAGCACTTATTCGTATTTAGTAATATTATTAGATTCAACTTTTTTTTCTGTGGTATTATTAAAACATACTATTTGGAATGTTGGTCACACAGGTTACTCGCTGTTGCGTTCCCGTTCCGATTCGGTTTAAGTTTAGCTTTCATTTGGCTTATAGAATAGTAGAATGACTTTTTTTGGTAACTATCGAACGGCGATCGAAACTGAACTGTTGTTGAAACACAATTGAACGTGTAACGTTGCAAATTAGTAGAATCGGCCCCCTGTTCCGATAATTGTGTAGATTTTAAATCATAACATGTGTCGCTTATGTAAATAGTATCAGGTTGGCGGCAAAATATTGCACAAGAAATTGTAAATTACTAGAATTTTCCGGAATATTTAGTATTGATCTGGGATACGTAAGAATATTGTAGAAGGTTCTCGAAGCTATCACATCAAGGGTATATAAAGGCGCGCTAGTGAGGATTTGGTTAGTTTGTGAAAATGATTAGTGAACATCAACTTTGAACGATCATCTTTACGAGTGGCGTCAGGGACACAACGTGAGTGTGGCTACCGCTAACATCAGCAAAGCGTTCGGTGAAGGTGTTGTATCGCGATGGAAGATAAGCTGCTGGTTTGCTCGCTTTGCATCGGGAGATATAACTCTTGAAGATCACGAGCGATCTGGGCGACCATCTACCTTCGACGATGAAGAATTACTCCGCTGTTTATAGGCTAATCCAGAAATAAATACGCGTGATTTGACAGAGACTCTTGGCTGTCATCATTCGACCGTCGAGGCTCATTTACACAAACTCGGTTATCGTAATGTAATGGCACGATGGATTCCACATCAACTAACTGACAGTCATCGTCAAGTCAGAGTTAGTATTTGTGAATCGCTTCTTTTTCAGCCACATCGGAAAGAGTTTCTTGAAGATCTGGTAACTGGCGATGAGAGCTGGATTCTCTATGATAACAACACACGACACGCCATCTGGCTTCCTTACGACGCAGAGCCACCAACGCAGCCAAAGCCGAACCGTCACTCACACAAGCATCTTCTCTCCGTTTGGTGGTATGTGAAGGACCCACTCTATTACGACCTTCTCCTTGCGAGAAGGACGATTACGACTTCCATTAATACTGAACAGCTTCAGAAACTGGCTGACGCAATCAGAGAAAAACGACCGAGACGTGTAAATGTTCACTTACTCCATGATAATGCGCGACCGCATGTCGCTTCGGAGACTCGACAAAAAATCATAGACCTTGGATGGCACCCGGTTGCCCACCCACCGTACTCACCGGATCTCGCGCCATCCGACTATCACTTGTTCCGAACACTAAAGCTTTATTTGCGCGAAAAATTTTCAAAACTACGAAGACCTCAAAATGTCAGTGGACAATTTCTTTTCTGCACAGTCTCCGGAATTCTGGGCGCAGGGCATCAACAATCTACCAACTAGATGGGCCAGAGTAATAGAGTTATTTGGGGATTACATTACTGATTAATTATTGTAAATAACAAAGTTATCAATAAATTCATTCATCTTGGTGCAAGACTTTTCCGCCAACCTGATAATAATAGCTTGTACATAACACTTTTTGTCTACAATATTAGCATTAGAAATAATTTATATTAAGTTTAGGTACCTAATTTGCTCTGCAGTGGGAATTTACAGGCTATTTTTGTAATTATTTTATATAATGTGATTTGCAGTTTAGTATTGAAGATCATTTTTCTGATGATGAAAGTGATCTTTATTTTCATTGTAGTAACTTGCTGTTGATTTGCTGCTACTGACTAGTCTGTCATAATCAAAGCGATATTTAGTATTAATTTCGATTAAAAAGTAACAATATAATAGGTTGGGGAAAAAGCTTCTTCGCATTTTTTAAGAAAATTCAAAACATTTTTTAATATAGTTTATTTACATTTAACTAAAGTATGTAGGTACCATTTTGTTCGATAACTTTTCGCCATCTTGTAGGTAGGGACATGATCCCATTGCTATAGAAATTTCGGGACTTCTGGTCAAAATACCGCGATAAGTGGTTTTGGCAGTCCTCTCGTGATGTTAACCTGACACTGCCTAAAGAATTCTGAAGAGACCGAAATAGGTGGAAATCTCAAGGTGCAAGGTCAGGACTATACGGCGGATGCATTAACACCTCCCAGCAGTCCCAGCCAAACTCTCTTAATTTTTGCTGAGTGGCTAAACATGTGTGAGGTCTAGCGTTATCATGATGAAAAACCACACCCCTTCTGTTGATTAATTCCGGCCGCTTTCTCTCAACTTCTTGCTTTAATCTCATCAGTTGTTCGCAGTAGAGTTCAGAATCGATGGTCCTGCCTGGTGGTAACAGCTCATAATGAATAATGCCCTTCCGATCCCACCACACACACAGCATCACCTTGTTGCGAGTTAACCCGGGTTTCGCCACAGTCTGTGAAGCCTGACCGGCCTTTGATCACGACCTTTTTCGCACGTTCTTGTCATACGTGATCCACTTTTCATCACCAGTTATTAGCTTCTTTAAAAATGGTTCGGTTTCATTACGTCGTAATAAAGAATCACAAATGAGTACACGGTTCATTAGGTTTCTTTCAGTGAGCTCGTGAGGTACCCAAATGTCGAGCTTTTTTGTGTACCCAGTTTTTTCAAATGCGCCAAAACTGTTTTGTGGTCAATTTCCAGTTCTTCAGCTACGTCGTAACTACTGATATATATATATATATATATATATATATATATATATATATATATATATATATATATATATATATATATATATATATATATCGCTGCACTTTTTCAAAAATGGCATCCATTTTATCCGTAATAGGGCGACCAGAGTGACGTGCATCTTTGACATCAAAATTTCCGGATTGAAAACGCTTAAACCAAATTTGTGCTACTCTCACAGACACTACACTAGGTCCATAAACATCGCAAATTTTTTTCGCGGCTTGCGTTGCATTTTTACCTTTTTTGTAGTAAAATTTTAAAATGTATCGAATTTCTTCATTAGATTCACTCATCTTGACGGTACGAAAAACAAATGAAAATCACACATTTTCCTAATTTGAATTTGGAATTATGTTCTTTAAAATTTAAACTTTCAATGATACCAAAACCAGCCAGATACAAATAGTATAGCCAAAGAGATTTTATTACAAGTTCATACATACTATAATGCGAAAAGACTTTTTCCCCAACCTAATATAACACAACTAACTATTTACACCATGTACAAAATTAAATAACTAACTAATTAACTATATATACAAATAAATACAAAAACTAATTCGTCCTATTCGTCCGCATCGCTGTCATAATTACTAAAATGATTTCCGGTCAAATTGTGTGTGAACTATTACCACACATAGAGACCAAACCCCACACAGTCACAGAGCAAGTAGCTTTAAACGCCCCTAATAATAATAACATACCGATGGAACAAGTCTCCACTTGTTCAGTAGTCAGTAGCGCCCTAAGCCTAGGTTCGAGTCCCACTATGGGACGCCCTTAGCTGTGCTACTTGGTTTTAATTTCTAACCCGGCGAGAGGCCCTTCTGGCCCTGCCAACGCTCGGTTAAGCAGTCAATGCTCCCGGAGCAAACTGCGATAAGTCCTTAGTAAAAAAAAGCAGTTACGAAACTGCGACAACTGGTAACTGCTTTGAAGATTCTGTGACCGAAAAGTGCTGTATGGGGACAACACCTCATTGCTAGCTAGACGCTCCCCAGCTTACTCTCTCATTAGTACGTACAATAAAGTCTGCAGACTCTGTGAAATCAAAAATTACTCATTCAGTTGTAAAAAAAATATAAAGAAAATGTTGCAAAACTTTACCCTGTAGCCAGGTTTTCAAAAATACAAAAAAAAAACTGTCACTCGAAAATACTCGCATCATTTCAGCTTAGACGAGCTCTAACTGGGTTGTGGAGTTCAGATAAGCAGTCGCTCCATGTAAAATAGTCTAACCGGAAGCAACTGAATTTACTGAATACCAGATTCAGTAAATTCAGTTGCTTTCGGTTAGACTGGAAGCCGACCCCAACACGGGAAACGGCGAGGCAGTGTCTTATAAACCTTCGCTTACCCTTCGAGCAATATAAGCGTGATGTTACATTTAAATGTTTCAGGTGAAAGACGCAGAAGCCTTCCTTTCAGAGATGTTGAGAGTCCTTCAGAACTTATTCGCTAAGAAGCCGCACCATGGGAATGGCAAGCCGCCGTCAAAACAAAATAATGGAAAGAGCATCGCCTGGTCCTACTATGACGATTTTGGGAAATAAACACGTATTTTATATATTCTACAGGGTCAAACTGAATTAGCTAGCGAAACTCCGCAGACGTGATGGGTCGATATCGATCGATATCTCGACATGTACAAACAAAGAAAAGAGATTTCTTTTTGGGTCCTCAACCGCAGGTAGTCACTTAAAATATCAGTTTTCTTTGTGTAAACTTCACAGACGTGATGGGTTTGATATCTAAACAAGATAAAACAAAAGAAAAAAAAAACAGATCTTTTCAACTCATACTTCAAGTAACAACACCACCAGCGGTCGTTGACCCCAAAAAAGAATCATCATTTTTATTTCATTTTGTTGTGTTTAGATTTCGATACGTCTGCAGTTTCACTAGCTAATTTAATTTGACCCTGTATATCTAACAAGTGTAAAAATACCAACCCGTCGCACGTGAGGTATATGCAATAAAAAAACCACTTAGGTCATATCAATATGTGCTCGAATGTCAACTGACCCCATAGCTTCATAACTACTGTAAGCCCGCGGTCGCCGTTGGATGATGATTTTTTACGTTTATATACAGTATGTTAACCAACAGAGGGCGTTCCCGTTAACCCGCAATAGTATAGCATCCATACATGCTAAAAAAAATATTACTATTCAAAAACAAAATGGTTTTTATTTTTTTTAATATTAAAATATTCACTAAAAATGCTAAAAATATTCACTAAAATATTCAAAAAAATATAAAAATATTCACTAAAAATAAAAACTAAATTGCGATGTTTCCGTCCTTCAAGTACGCGTGTACAGAGTGTTTCTTTTACGTATCAATTTAACATTTTTAGTGAATATTTTAATATTAAAAAAAATAAAAACCATTTTGTTTTCGAATGGTAATATTTTTTTAGCATGTATGGATGCTATACTATTGCGGGTTAACGGGAACGCCCTCTGTTGGTTAACATACTGTATATAATATGTTACGGCTACAACCCGTGTGTGCGTTCCACGTGTCAGGGGAAGACGGGGCTCACAATTATACTTTTTTTGTACTGGACTATACCTGGGTACCTTCTGGTTATGGACATAATATTGAAGATCAAAGTTCCAAACCGTTTTCGACGATTTTTTTTTTTTTTACGAAGACAAGCCAGCGATCCATGTACCGTTGTTTCGGTTTTCTTTACACCTACCCATTATGTTAATTGAACATAGAAATGTATACCAATAAAAACAATAATTTTATAATCGTTTTAAATTGCTTTATTTCAATAACCCAAATCCATTCCCTATAAAAATTTAAAATTATCATAACTTTTTACTTATTAAAGCTACAAGGTGGACATTGAAAGACGTGAAGGTAACAATTAGGTTATAAAAATAATAACACTCATTTGAATAGTTTACACAAACGGAGAGTTGACCAGCTATCCTGATATCAGAATGGCTGGTCATTTTGAAGTCCCTTTATTTTGTTTCAAAGTTAGGGAGCAATTAATTGCCTAATAGGTAGGTAGTAAATAGTAGCAATTTTTGGTCACCAGCCTGGCGCGAACCGATACAGACAAACGCGCACGATAAGTAGCGGTGCGCCACGTCTACAGGTATATAAATTGTTGTTTATTTTAGTTATATTTTTTTGAGTTGAGTATTTTGCTGTGCGATCAGTAATTTTTATTGGGATTCCGATTATTTTTGGATACAAAAAGTTTTTTTTTTATTTGCGTTTATTAATCGGAGTTTAGTTAAATCACAGAAATGTCTCGATGTTTTGAAGTGTCCTCATTGCACCCTTACGAAGCAAAGCGGGTCACTAGTTGATTATAATTTATGTTTCGAGCAGACTGAGAAGAGAATTTTGAATAAAGACTTTATAATAAGTGTCGTAAGGTGCTAAGTTATAACCATACCACCCAGTTAGACCCATACTATGCGAGCCAACTAAGAATAGGACCGCGCTTGCTGACAACTTCACAAGATAGCTGTCAAATTAGTACCTACTTCTAGCAAAAATACTGTGAAAAAAGTTATATATTTTATTAATAGATTTCATTATTATTTATAAATTCATTTTTATAAAATGTTATTTCTGAATTCCATAAATAGATAATTTTGGATAAATTAATAATGTTATATGAAAACAGTAATTTACAATAAAAAAAATGATTTTTATTAACATGCTTATTTTTCAAATCCTACTCATGTATTAATTTGGCGTAAAATTTATTAGAAATACCAAAAAAGTGAACTAAAAATAAATTAAACAGTACAATTTTTTTGCACGCCATACACTTTGGTAATGAAGGGGCGAGTATTGCGGAACAAAATGGTGTTTTGACAGGGAACGTGTTATGCAGAAAGCAGCCATGTCGGGAAAAGTTCAAACAGAGTTATAAGCACTTTTCTGTCGATGGTTGCAATATGGATGTATGGACAAGGCTGCATTTGGCGGCTCATATCTCCGTGATAAATAGAGATATCGACATGGCTGTTTTTGCAAAAAATCTTGTAAGTCGAAATTAATATGACTGTGTTTATAACTCATTTTTGGAAAAAGTGTCATATGGCTGCTTTCTGAATAACTAGATCCTATTCTTATTTGGAGTTTTTAGAGCTCTCGCGCGTTTGTACACACGGCTACATATCATGCTAGCTATACCGTTCCAGTATAAGCTGATCTCGCATTGTACAGGATTTGCGCACAATGAGAGGTCAGCTTATACTGGAAATGCAGCCGTGTATCTTAAGACGATGAAAATAAAGTTTGCTATTCATCAAAAATCGGTACGCGTTCATCTACTTTAAGAATTTCTAACACAGTTGGTGAAAGAGAGGGAGAGAGAGATATAGGTAGGTATGTAATAAAAAAACAGCTCTACACAATTTTTCATTTATTGAAAAAATAATAAAGGACAACTCTGCCGTCATCTAAATGCTCGAACACAGCTCAACAAACAATAGCCTAACATTACGATTATAATTAAAAATGGCTAAAAAAACGGTTTATAAAAATCACGGTTTCATACATAAAACGGTTTAAAAAAAGGGCTTTATTTTAAAAGGTATCAGGTTTTTTTTTAATAAAAAAAAAACGGAGTCTCTTAAAATAAAACGTTGTTTAAATTAATAAAGCTGGTGTAGGAAAAAACGCTTGATCTAGGAATCACTACTGAAAGTGCGTTAATACAGGTAGTTACCAATCGCTGACACTGGCAGTGAACCACTTTTCAACCTTATTACTAAGGATTTAAGGTTGATTTTTTCAATGCTTTGGGCAATTAGCCCTGTGGACCTTGTGGACTGGCTAATCTTTACTCTTCTCAGGTCAACAACACGAGATAAACACATAAAAAATATCAACTTTTAAACACAAGTAGTCTGAAGTTGCAGTTGCAATGGAAAATGAACCATACGCAATAAAGTTAAAGTTTTTAATCCCAAAGCGTGAAATTTATCTCGTCTTGTTGGTTTCGGCACGAGCTGTTCTTACACAAAGCATAATTAAATTGAAATAACTAAAAATATCTCGTAAGGGGTCAATGTACTCATCATAACGAACAACTTTTTACTGTGATATAATTTAATGCAACTTCCTACATATCATGTGTTACACCAATACCGAAATCGTAAAAAAAAATTTGCTGTTCCCTATATTTTGTCGAGTCCGCGTCCCATTTAAAAGCGATAGTCGCACGAATACACGATCGTTCTAACTTTTTGTTCCATGAACCTGAACGCGTGATCGCGCCGACAGAGGGCGCTTTTCGGATTTTCGAACAAAAAGTGGATTTTTTTCACGAGTTTAATGTTAAAATTTAAAAGTTGTTCATAATGATGAGTACAATGACCTGTAAAGAAATTTACAGTTATTTCGATCACACCTAGCATAGTTCGTACTACAAGCTTGTCCCGTACTAAACCTCTAATTCAACAAGCCCTAGGTTTATCTCAAAATGATCTAAAAGCGACTTTTTAATTGGAATCATTCATTCTGCTCACATAATTGGAAATAATTGACACACTGATAATAATTAATTTTATTATTTTATTGTATTTACCCGGTTTGTATAAGTTTGAAAACGAATCGTTTATTTGCCAGTCAAAAGTTTGCGAAAGCAGTTTTACTGTATAAACCTTTAAAATATCAAAGGACTATGAAAACTGCGCTTCAGTATTTACGAAGATGCAATACAGCTTAGTTATTTAACCATTGACTAGGGGCCAGTTTTTTTGATCCGTAGTTAACTCAACTAATGGTTAAACAAAGTAACTAATGGTTGATTTTTTTTTGACATTAGTTACCTTTAGTTGAGTTAACAACGGATCAAAAAACCGGCCTTCAAGTGCGTGCTTCAATGAAAAGCAATGGTACCCGCATTGCGGCGTAGGAAATTCTTCCGTGAAACGCACTCTATTAATTTTAACGATCCGTTTTAAAACCTTTAAAAACCGTGTACACAATTATCGATTTTAATTCAATGCAATTGTAATTTTAAATCTTACATTTATAAGTATAACATAATAATAATAATTACATAATTAAAGATATGGATGTTTATAAAGCACGTTGTTTGTTGTTCTAAATTAATTCATTTGTTACGCCTGCGTACTCATCTTGTGCCTCTTCTTCCTCATCAAAAATTTCATCATCATCGACATTTGCCTCCTGTAAATAATATAATTATTTATTTAAGCACTTTACTTTTAGTATTACATGAGGGACTTACAACGTATACGACAGAACTATGTCTGGTGGTAGTACTTTCCCAGACGAGCTTCAGCGCAAATAACTGTACTATACTCAAGCCAACGATACGAGATAATTACATAAAATTGCAACAAACAAATATCAACTTTAAACTCAAGTAATTTAAGTTGATTTTTGAATGAAAAGCTATCGATAAATTTCATAAAATAATTTTAGTTGCAATGTAGACAGAACAATACGCAATTAAAGTTTTTAATTCTATAGCATGAAATTTATCTCATCTCGTAGGCCTGTCACTTTTAATCACCTCTCTCGCTCACACGGTACCATATTTTTAATAATGTTATATGAAAAGATGCTTTTTTGAATAATGTAATTTGTATAATAAATAATATTAATTTAATAGGTAATTATTAAAAACACGTTTCTATTGTGTTATCTAATAAACTCGGCTCAAAAACAGATCATAATACTTATTGAGCTGAGTTTATTAGATAATACAATAGAAATGTGTTTTAAACAATTACCTATTAAATTAATATGATTTATTAACAATAATATTAGATTTTATTTTATTTTACATAAAAGCATTTTTTTCATTTAAAATTCTTAAAAATTTGGTCCTGTGTGTGAGAGAGCGGTGATAAAATGTGACAGGTCTCTTTAAGATTATTTTAATGGTTGTGAAGAACGATGAAGGGAAAACTTCAAAAACATCAACCCATGGCGGATTATAACCCACTCCCTCTCACAGAGAGGAGCCCTGTCTCAGCTGTGGGAATATTATAGCTGACATAAAGAAGGATGCTGTACCTGATACTGCTGGTATTCGGAGATCAGATCGGCCATGTTGCTGGCTGCCTCCGTGAACTCCATCTCATCCATACCCTCGCCCGTGTACCAGTGGAGGAAAGCCTACAATGTGATACATAATGGTTAAAAAAAAATGGTAAAGAAGGATGCCCAAAAAAAACCCAGAGTCGATTAAAATTATTTATGAACAACAAAATAGACCTTAAGTAAGAGGTCATAAATACGCTATTCGTTTTGCATAAAACCATAACCAAACAGGCCAGCAGTATATAAAAATTCTGTGTAGCAAGGCGCGTTGAATAACTGGTTTATTGTTTTGTTACTGTGTTTGTTGCTCACTCGTGAAAGAGATGGAGAATATAGATAAGGAATTACATTTACGAGAACGAAAGAGATAGCAGATGTATAAGTGTTCGGGTCATTGCTGTTATCCAGGTAGCGAGACCGTGACCGACCCTGTCCCGCGCGCGGTCCCTCGTAAGCTTTCGTTGCGACCGTGTTTTTTTTTTTAATTATCTCATTTCTATTTTTACGACGGCCACTTGCATTTCCCTTTAGGTACTGAATCTGTTTATTGTGACGAACTTGGCTTTCATTTATGGACACCGATTTGTGCTTTGTGGACTGAATATGGATAGAAACAACCATTGTGTTAGTTGTGGCCGTTCACTGGCACGAAGACAGCATCATGTTCTCTCGGCTGATTTCCTTGAGACGCATAGAGCGTTCGTGGAGTCTATGTTCAGCACCATTGGGCCACAACAAGAGGTGGCTTGACCTAGACAGGCCGGGAGAATTAGAAAAGGGTGGAGAAGGCCTTTGCCAAAGGGCACACAGAAACTCAGAACTGAGATTAAACGTTTTGTAATCGCCTAATATTATAAATGTTTTGAGTTTGTTTGTTTCACTTTCACGCTGAAACGGCTGAACGGATTTGGCTGAAATTTGACACATGGGTAGACTATGAACTAGGTTAGGCCATTGTATACTTTTATCCCGATATTCCCACGGGATCGAGACTTACACGAGTGAAATCGCGAGGCGCAGCAAATACATATATAACCCAGAAAAACCTCTATAAATCAATAAAGGTTATCAATCATGTTTGAGACAATACGTTACAAACGCGCGGTTACGCCGTTTAAAATTAGTCTACGATAGTAACTCCTGAATTTGAGTAATGTAAAAGCTGAAGAGTTTGTTTGTATGTTTGAACGCACTAATCTCTGGAACTACCAGTCGGATTTGAAAAAAATTGTTTTGAATTTGATAGCACAATTCGTGAGGAAGACTATAGGCTAATTAATATAACGCTGGGAGCCGAGCAAAAAGGAAAAAAAAAACAGAGATAACGCTAAGCAAAAACGGTGGGTCGGAGGAACAAGAAATTTCATGCGGACGAAGTCGCGGGCAGAAGCTAGTCTAATACTATTTATTCAGGTAGGTAATGCCTTCGTCGAGTATATTTTTATAATCCACTTGAACACACACAAAAAATTTCATCAAAATCGGTCCATCCGTTTAGGAGGAGTTCAGTCACATATACACGCACAGAAGAATTATATATACAGGGCTATTTTTAAATCACTAGCTAAATTTTCACAGGGTGTTCTACCCATAACTCTGAAATCACGAAAGAAATCTGCTGTTTCATACGAAAGTACCTACTCGACCAAAATCTATGAAACAGCTGGTTTTTTTTTCGTGATTTCAGAGTTGGTCCCATGGGTAGAACACCCTGTGAAAATTTAGCTAGTGATTTAAGAATATCCCTGAATATGTCGCTTTCGGCAATTGATGTTTACAACAAAACAAGCAGCGCCATCTAGCGGCAACTATCAAGACTAGAGTTGGCACGCTTTGACAGAGTTTCCAGGGCTTGTTTATCCTGGTGATCGAGCAGTGAAGACGCTTTGGAACTGTCCTACGCAGTCCTACGTTTTGTTGAACCATCATCTGCATACCAGCCTGTTATTGTCTCACTGCAGGGCAAAGGCCATAATAGTAGTTGATTGTAATAAGTTATTAAAGTGTATATTTATTTGCACGATACCCACATAAGCCCACCTGATGACTGATCGTAGCTCGAACCATCCTGCAGATCCGTCATATATAAAGATAATAATACGCCTTCTTCCCATGGGGGTAGGCAAAAACTACAGAACGCCACCTCTGCTACGATGCTTACATACTCTTTTTGCTTCGATTACGTTCATACATCTGGTCATACACGCACGCCGGTTGCAAGTACTACGCATTTGATCTTTCTGAAGAACATCACCAATAAGATTACTATGTCTTCCCGGCGTTTCCACTCACATCTGCCTTGTAAATACCTTTTAGTTAGTAGCCTTTAATTCATCCTCTCAACATGATCAAACCATTTAAGCATACTCTTTTCAATTGTTGTCACTACATCTTTTAAACCGCACCGTTGCCGTTTCATATGTAGGGTTCACGGGCTATTTGTATTAAGCGACATCCTGGCCGATATTGAGTTTTATTATGGTTATAATCTACCTATAAACTGAGATAGACACATTGATTCTTAACCGTCGGTCGATAGGCCACTTTTTCGTAAAAAATATTGATACATATTTTACAATGTTCTTCTTTCTGAATAATGAAACTTTGAAATGCTCTCCTGTAAGTTCCAAAAATGTCGCTTAATACAAATAGCCCGTGAACCTTCGATCTAATTCCTAGGTGTAACTATAGTGTACCATGTACATCGGCTTGTCCTAGAACCAAAAATTCGAAGACATGTGACATTTATCAACCCGCATAGTAGATTACAGCCCACTCCCTCTCACACAGAGGCCTGTGTAACCAGCAGAGGGAGATGGGATTAGCACGGTTTGTATCGTATGAAAGCAGATGATCCCTTTCAGTAACGTATTTTATGACAGGCAGATAGATGGGCTCACCTTCCTCCTGAACATAGCGGTGAACTGCTCCGAGATCCGTTTGAAGATCTCCTGTATGGCGGTGCTGTTGCCGATGAACGTGGCGGACATCTTAAGGCCGCGCGGTGGGATGTCGCACACTGCTACCTTCAAGTTGTTCGGGATCCATTCTACAAAGTAACTGTGAACACAGAAGACATATTTAATTTTCTGTTAGTTGACCAAGCGAGTGAAGCGTTTCTGCTTCACGTCTGGTAAAATTTGCTTTCGTCTACCAGTTTGTTGGTACTCCTCTACAGGTCGTAACCGATCTGGACGAAACTTGGTATACAGGTTTTACGACTTAACACATTCACTGCTGAATTATTTGGCGAACTTGCTCCAAGTGCTGCTTTATGATACACTAAACCCTGTGCGGCAAACGCTCATGCGCGCCCAAAAAATACTTCGTGTGGTGCTATGAGCGCGCATGCGCGATTGAAGAAACTCTACCCAGTGCGGCTGGGCGCATATGTGCGCCGTTACAAACTTATCCCAAGTGCGGCGAGACGCTTATGTGTGTTTGAAAATTTTCCAGTTTTATGAGTCATAAAACAATTACGCCAAGAACAACAGAGATGCACAAAAAACCCACAGGTGCGGCGCGCCGCATTCGAAGGAATTTATATAAATTGTATGGACGCGCATAAGCGCCGGTAGCACATGGTGAACGTTCGAAAATCGCGCATGCGCGTCGGCCGCACAGAACGTGTTAATAGAATTTTTTTGTCGTCGGGTATTTTTGATTGGAGGGGTACTTCCTCCGAAAAGGGGCAAAAAGGGCTACTGGATATCTCCGCCTTATGAGATCCGATTGGAATGGTTCTTTTTTTATTTGAAAGGTTGAATTGGGCCAAAGTTATGCCCTAGGCCGCCCTTACTGTACGCCGTCGATAAGAAAAAAAAAAACGTATCTGACTTTTTTTTTCGAAATAAGTTATTTACATATTCGGAATCAGCAAAAAAAAGACGCATCTGCCAGTATTTTTATATTGGCGAAAATTTAACGAAAACCTAATAGTTCTTACTATTAAAAGACACATTTATTTATTTATTCTCATCAGCCTTTGTATCTTATAGTTTAAACAGGACAAAATATTTTTTTTCTCCATTTCAATAGTTCTGTAGATTCGTCCTTTTCCCTTACGGCCTAATCAGTGTATTGGTCAGCGGCAAAATATATTGTACCTATACAAATTATATTTACAACACCTGCTTTCACACCCACATATTATGTTTTTTTTTTTTATTTGAGATGGGTTTTGCTCTTGACTCTAGTCTAGGTCGGAGGTAACAGAGGCAAAGTCGACGATGGAGTGAGCTTACCCAGAAGAAGCCTGTTCACTCTCACTTTGAAGAGATTAGGGTTGTATGCGCTCGAAAACACAGAGGCAGGTAGAAACTTCCACTCTTTTGCTGTGCGCATTATAAAAGACATTTGGAAACGCTTAGTGCGAATTGGTGGAATAACAACTAGGTAGGGATGGTAATTTGCAATGCGTCTAGATGTCCGATGGTAAAGGGGGCCGGTGGAATGAGGTCGTGGAGTTCTCGGGCACACTCTCCGAAGTACAATCTGTAGAAGACCGACAAGCAGGCAACCTTGCGGCGATGAGCCAAGCTGTGAAGCTTGGCTCATCGCCGGCTTTACATCACCAATGAGCCTCTTAGCTCTGCGTTCCACCGAATCAAGCGCGGCAAGTTGGTATTTATCTGAGCCATCCCAAAGGTGGCTGCAATACTCCATGCGGGATCGGACTTGCGCTTTGTAAAGGTTTAAAAGCTGTCCAGGCGTAAAGTATCACTTCACCCTATTTAGGATGCCCAGTTTCTTGGCCGCAGTTTGGGCCTTGTACTCGATGGTGGCGCCGAAGTTGAGACTAGATATCAACTCCATGCCTAGGAGCTTGAGCCAATCAGATGCACCCCGAAAAGTAGGAGTTAGGACGAAATGACTCTTTATCGGTAAAGAAACACTCCTGTGTTTTCGTGGCGTTGAAAGAGACCAGATTATCATCACCCCACTGGGAGACAAGGCTTAAGATCAAATCTGTCCGCTCTACCATGGTTATTGCGCTGGACAAGTATCTCTGTGAAACAGTACTGTCATCTGCATACCCAACAATACCAGGCTGAAGTAGGTCATTGATATGCAGCAGGAAAAGAGTTGCAGAGAGAACAGATCCCTGAGGAACTCCGGCATCAGTAGCCATAAGGTCAGAAAAGCAGCTGTCAACGACTACTCTGATCGACCATTCACTAAGGAAATCCGAAATCCAGCTACAAAAATCAGCTGGGATGCCATAAGCAGGAAGCTTGCTGCTTGTTTTACAAATAAAACAACTTTGAATTTGATATTGGTCATCATCACCTTTTCCCAATGATGGCTTCCAGTCTAACCGGATGCAACTGAATACCAGTATTTTACATGGAGCGACTGCCTATCTGACCTCGAGAACCCAGTTACTGGGTAACACGATACCTGGTTGTCAGACTTTCGGGCTTCTGACGACCCGTAACGACTGCCAAAGATCCACGAATGACAGTAGGGACCAACGGTCTAACGTACTTTCTGAGGAACAGAGGGTCTCAATATGTAAAGATGGTGTCACCTATCCACGGACCTACCGCAGCAAGCGTAGCTTAACCTGATCGATCGACTCGTATGGCTGTTATTATTTAGCCACGAGCCCCCGATGGCATACGACAAAACCTATCACTAAATATCTTATAAAAAAATAAAAATGCTTATCAAGTTAAATTCCCATTGAAGACCTAAAGTTACGTTTCCATAATCAGTTAGTTGATTCTTCCACTCACCTCGAATTCTTATTCTGAACCGCCAGTACTTGCTCATCGACCTCCTTCATGGACATCCTTCCTCTGAAGATCGTGGCCACGGTGAGGTAGCGGCCGTGGCGCGGGTCTGCAGCGACCATCATGTTGCCGGGATTGAACATCTGGGAGGAGAAAAATAGTTGGGATTAGCGACATCTAGGAGCGTGTGGAGAGTACTATTATTTTTAAGGAAGATTTCTATTATTTTTGAGTACTATTATTTTTATTTTTAAATGGATTGTTCTAGTCGTTTTAGTCTTGATGACGGCATTATAATAATGATTGTATCATCGACCAATGTATATTAAATTTGGTACAGTACGCTCTTGCTACTGTGCGAGACACGGGCGAAGTCGGCTGTGTGCGTGTGTGCTGACGCTACTCGTCTGCACGCACACATTGACAGCGTTTTTTTACACTTGATAAACACAAGTAAAGCGCGTGTCGCTTCGTGAGTAAAGAATACTATACACAAGGAGAAAATGTAATAATTGTTACTTCTTTCAATTAAACTTTGTAGACGAAGTATCAGTGCTATGCCATTTATCTTAAAATTTTAGGTAAAAATCATTTCATACCACTTTCTCGATTATGACAAATGATGTCATGCAAAAAAGGGACAATTTCACAAAGTGTTCATAATCGGATATTAATAAATCAGCCATTAAGAGGGCTGTTTCAGTTTGTCACCTCTCTCGCTCACACGTGACCAAATTTTTAAAGAATATTAAATGAAAAGATGCTTTTTGAAAAATGTAATCAATTCGCTAACAAGTAAATAACATTAATTTAATAGGTAATTATTAAAAACACATTTTGATCCGTAGTTAACTCAACCAATGGTTAAATATAATAACTAATGGTTGAATTTTGGCTAAATGTGAAAGTCTACAATCATGAATGATGTGTTAATACATTCATGTTAAGGGGGAAGCGTCAGGGTAGCCCGCGAAACTCAAATTTTCTTACGTTTTTTGCAATTTACAAGTCGGTATTATATTGCACGTTGATCAAATTATAATTTGCGGTCGTAACAAGTATCTATTTACATAATTGTTGTGTGTAAAATGTTAATAATAGTAACTAATGGCATTTTGGCAAACACATTTATCCAAAATTCAACCATTAGTTGCTGTTTAACAATTGGTTAAGGTAGCTATGGATCAAAAAACCGGCCTTAAGTCATTATAGTCCTGGGGTCTAGCTGGGCAATAATATTGTATTATAACCCGCTGGTCATTTATGCGATTTGAATTGGAAACTCAACTAAAAGTTTGTATGAAAACTGACCAAAAGAACTTATTCAATATCAAATTACTTTCATTACTTCACAGATGTCAATACTACAAATTATTATTTTTACCCCTAGCACGAAGAAATGTATCTAAATAAAGTTACTGAAAAACTCGATACCAAAAAGTCAGTGTGAAAAGTAAATTAACTTACTTGTGTCATCAATTCAGATACAGTCTGTGCGCGGAATGTGAGAGCGTTCCTGGCTGTTAGTGGCGCAAATCCTGGAATATATTGACATTCATATTACTAAATGATTACTGGAGAAAATAGAGGATATTGGCTGCTAGCAAGCAAAGAAGCATTGCAAGTAATAACAAAATCTTAGCCGATTGTTGCAATGATCAATAATAATAATAATAATAATAATAAATTTATTTCAGACCATAAGTCCATAAACAAACACACATTATAATTTTATACACAAAAATACATACATACATGAAAACACATACTACACAAAAAATACACTAGAACAACTTATTTTACATAACAGAATGACGCACGATGACTGGTCATCCATTGCCACATCATTGGACTGTCCATCAATGCTCGGGTCAATGTAGCCTTATAGATTTTTTCATTTAACTATTGAGGTTAATTTTATAACCTCAATTTTCGTCGATGTTTTTTTTTAAATTACAAGTAAATGTTATTTTAACAATAATGATTGAAAAGTGGTGAAAAATAAAGTTGAAATCTTCTAAATACAGATGATTGTGTTACTAATTTATTCCATTTATTAGGATTCTGTACTAAAATGTAAAAAGGAACCCTTATGGTGCGACTCAATCTGTCTGTCTGTCACAGCTGGATATCTCAAGAACCACTAATGCTATCAGCTTGAAATATGGAATAGTTTTAGATGACGTTCACCCAACTACATTTGCAAAAAAGAAAGAAAGTAAAAAAATATATATGTCGTAGACGGTCATTAGTATGGACACTAAACGAAACGCAAGCGCGCCCTCTGGTGGCGTTATCGTGCAACTTCATTTTGGCGCGCTTAGGCAGAGCCGTGACGTTACGAGCGGCTCCGACACAGCTCACTTTGGATCGAGTCGTCGAGCAGCAAGAACGTTGTCACGGAACTGCCCCCCGTTCCGCGTAGTGCCTAGTTTTGTACCTAGTACCTGCGTAATTGTTAATTGTAATTCGGTTCTGTGCAACAATAAAACTGCGGACTAAATTATAGTGTGTTCTCATTGCACGATCCCTTATTTCTGCCCACATGATGTCTGATGGCCGGGCTCTAAATCCTGACGATCCTACATATATATAATTTGCAACAGGGATTGAAAGGGGTCTTAAAAACTCGAAGTGGGGTTTGCACATTCTCAAACATTTTTTTTTTTTTAAGCCGCTAAGTTTTCGACTTTTGATGAAAAATATAAAAAAAATACCGCCCCCTGCCCCTTATCTCCGAAGTTTGCAGAGAGAAAATCTGAAATTATTCTGTGTGATAGAAGTTTATGTAAAGATTACAGGAAAAATAAAACGATGTCTCTAAATAGCACAGTTTTTTTTTTTATACAGGGTTATTAGTAAAATACCAACAACCTCTTAAGGGGTCATTGTACTCATCATTATGAACAACTTTTACTATGGGACCAAACCTAAAATCGCGAAAAATAATCAGCTGTTCAGTACAGTAATAACCAAATAATATACCAATAACCCTGTATATATGATGGTACGGAACCCTCGGTGCGCGAGTCCGACTCGCTCTTGACCGGTTTTTTTTTTTTACTAAATAGGAACAATAAATAGCTACATTATGCAATATTATTGTGGCGGCATCTACGTTCAGCGGTCTGGCATAGAACATAGGATACTTTCTATCCCGGAAAAATGTACGGATCGCGTGGGATAATTTCCAACATCCACGCGGGCGAAGCCGCTGGCAAAAGCTACTATTTAAGTATAACTTTGTTATGGATAAAAAAAAAGTATGAATTTAACCAACCTGGCATGAAGAAGTGCAGCCTGGGGAATGGCACCATGTTGACAGCTAACTTCCTGAGGTCGGCGTTCAGTTGTCCCGGGAAACGGAAGCACGTCGTCACCCCAGACATTGTGAGCTAGAAGTTTTTGAGGAACATCAGCATTAGTTATGGAACACACATTAGGATGCCAGTGAACTTAGTTCTGCCAAAATTCGCTAACTTACAATCTCTCAGTAAACCCGCATGTCGTCGGTTATGTTAAAGTCCCATGTAATAGGGGGCGAGCCTATAGCCATCAGCCGGGCACAAATCCAGATTCCTGGCTGCTACTGAGAAATTCCAGATGGAAAACCCAATAACACTGCCCGACCTGGGAAACGAACCCAGGACCTCATGCTCAGCAGTAGCGCATGCGAGCACTAGATCAACAAGTCACAAGATTATATTACATTGGATATCAATCTGCCTAGCCTTTTCCCAACTATGTTGGGGTCGGCTTCCAGTCTAACCGGATGCAGCTGAATACCAGTATTTTACATAGAGCGACTGCCTATCTGACCTCCACAACCCAGTTACTGGGTAATACGATACCCCTTGGTAAGACTGGTTGTCAGACTTTCGGGCTTCTGACGACCCGTAACGACTGTCAAAGATCCACGAAAGACAGCCGGGACCAAGGGCTTAACGTGCTTTCCGAGGCACGGAGGAATCTCGGTATGAAAAGATGGTCACCCTTCCACAGACCAACCCCGGCAAGCGTAACTTAACCTGATGGATCGACCCGTGCGGCTGTTATTACTTAGCCACGAGCTCCTGGATATATTGTAATAAAATTTTTGACTCACTACTAGATAGTCTCGATACGAAATTACGATTGTAAATATGAGCAAAGTTTGATTAAATGTTCCAAATAAAAGTCAATTGAACATGAGCTTACGTCACCCTTTTTCCGTTTTCCCTTGGCCTGTATAACCAAAATAGTTATTAAGGGGAATGCGCGCTAAGGTAGCCCGCGAAATTCAAATTTTCTTATGTTTTTTTTTTTTTGAACTTGCAGGTTGGTATCAGGTTCTATGTTGATCAAAATAATAGGTTGGGGAAAAAGTTTCTTCGCATTTTTTTAAGAAAATTCAAAACATTTTTTAATATAGTTTATTTACATTTAACTAAAGTATGTAGGTACCATTTTGTTCGATAACTTTTTGCCATCTTGTAGGTAGGGACATGATCCCATTGCTATAGAAATTTTGGGACTTCTGGTCAAAATACCGCGACAAGTGGTTTTGGCAGTCCTCTCGTGATGTTAACCTGACACTGCCTAAAGAATTCTGAAGAGACCGAAACAGGTGGAAATCTGAAGGTGCAAGGTCAGGACTATACGGCGGATGCATTAACACCTCCCAGCCAAACTCTCTTAATTTTTGCTGAGTGGCTAAAGATGTGTGAGGTCTAGCGTTATCACGATGAAAAACCACACCCCTTCTGTTGATTAATTCCAGCCTCTTTCTATCAACTTCTTGCTTTAATCTCATCAGTTGTTCGCAGTAGAGTTCAGAATCGATGGTCCTGCCTGGTGGTAACAGCTCATAATGAATAATGCCCTTCCAATCCCACCACACACACAGCATCACCTTGTTGCGAGTTAACCCAGGTTTCGCCACAGTCTGTAAAGCCTGACCGGCCTTTGACCACGACCTTTTTCGCACGTTCTTGTCATACGTGATCCACTTTTCATCACCAGTTATCAGCTTCTTCAAAAATGGTTCGGTTTCATTACGTCGTAATAAAGAATCACAAATGAGTACACGGTTCATTAGGTTTCTTTCAGTGAGCTCGTGAGGTACCCAAATGTCGAGCTTTTTTGTGTACCCAGTTTTTTTCAAATGCGCCAAAACTGTTTTGTGGTCAATTTCCAGTTCTTCAGCTACGTCGTAACTACTGATATGCCGATCTTGCTCCACTTTTTCAAAAAGGGCATCCATTTTATCCGTAATAGGGCGACCAGAGCGACGTGCATCTTTGACATCAAAATTTCCGGATTGAAAACGCTTAAACCAAATTTGTGCTACTCTCACAGACACTACACTAGGTCCATAAACATTGCAAATTTTTTTCGCGGCTTGCGTTGCATTTTTACCTTTTTTGTAGTAAAATTTTAAAATGTATCGAATTTCTTCATTAGATTCACTCATCTTGACGGTACGAAAAACAAATGAAAATCACACATTTTCCTAATTTGAATTTGGAATTATGTTCTTTAAAATTTAAACTTTCAATGATACCAAAACCAGCCAGATACAAATAGTATAGCCAAAGAGATTTTATTACAAGTTCATACATACTATAATGCGAAAAGACTTTTTCCCCAACCTAATATGATTCGAGACCGTAACAATTATATATTTACATAATTGTAATAATTAGAATCATCAATAAAACTCTCTAAGTTAGAATTGGCTTTAGTTACTTTTAGTAATTCAATTTAATTAAAAAAAAATAAAAGCACTGGAGGAAGTTTTTATGTCAAAAATATAGATATTTAAATGCTAATAACTTATACCGAATGCAATATTTCTTATAATAAAAACGTATGGACCTAGTTTTCCATTATACCTACAACATTCCCAAAAACTATGAAAATTAGAATATATTTACGGGGGTAAAACGTAATAGCTTTTTGTATGACAATTTACAGCTTCACAATCCTCCGATAAAAAGATTTTGTGGGGTAGGTACTTCATAATTAATAAACTCACAGATATCAAATGGTTCAAGTCGCCGTAGCTAGGGCTGGCGAGACGCAGCGTCCTGAAGCAGATGTTGTACAGCGCTTCGTTATCGATACAGAAAGTCATGTCAGTGTTCTCGACCAGTTGGTGCATTGATAATGTGGCGTTGTACGGCTCTAAGACGACCTCGCTGACCTGGAGAAAGAATTAATTGATTAAAAATAATTAAACAAAAATTTAATTTTCAGACTTATTATTGTTAGAGATGTTATATTAGGGTCATTTTTAGGTAATCCTATTATTGAATATATTAGTTATCGCATATTATGATACCATACCTGTTACTGGGTATTAGTCAAATATTAGTGAACCGATTCATAATTAGCTATTCTCGTGAATATGTTTACGTATTCCTATTACAGATGTGAAACGGTGATTACATTATGGAGTCGCTGTGACTGGTGTGAACTTTGGTCACTATAAATATTATTATAAACTAATATAAATATTAGCTAATACTAAGACAATGCGACAGAAACAAGTGACCATTTTAGAAAAAAAAAAACTGTTTTCATTACTTGCTTACTTGGTAACCAACTCATGCAGCTTTCATAAGAAGACCGACGTGTATAACTACACTGGTCATCAAAAAAATCGACCCACCCATTTTTTGTTTAATATTTATCGATTGTTTCACTGATAAGCTGTTTCACACGTTTGTTTTTATTTTGAGAGTCGGATATGATGTTTGACATCTTATTTGTCGTAAATCTTATTGCACTTGAAGGTACTTAACATTTTTTTATACAGATATACAGTCGAGTGCTGATTTGATGGTTTTACCTCGGAACAAATTCGAACCGTTCTTTCAGTCCGAAACAGACTTTTGTAGGGATTTTTTGTTAATAACGTTAAGTTTATTTACCGAGGCTGTAGTTTTGATTACTTTGTCTAAAAATAATGGACACTACAGAAGCTGAGGCGGCCCAAGTGGTAGCTTTGCTCCAACAAGGCTTAAGTCAACGTGTCGTGGCCAGGAGGTTACAACTGAGCCGTTCTGCAGTGCGGCGAGTTTACCAAAGGTTCCTGGAAACTATGCAGTACCGAAGAAGATCTGGATCTGGAAGACATAGGGTGACATCTCAAAGGGATGATCGCTTTACAGCGGTATCAGCTCTACGAAATCGACATCAGTCGGGTGATGATCTCCAGCCACGCTTACGTGAAGTTCGGGGTGTGGCTGTAAGTGATAGTATCGTAAGAAGAAGACTTCGTGAGCAAAATTTAAGACCACACAAGCCTGCAACAGGACCACAATTGACCACAGCTCATCGACAAGCTAGACTTCAATTTGCCCGTAATCACATCAACTGGACTATAGGTCAATAGGAGTCAGTTCTCTTTAGTGATGAGATTCGAATGACTTTATACGGTTCTGATGGACGCCGTAATGTGATGCGACGGCCATTATACTCAGTGTTGCATAAGAGAAACTGTCAGTTATGGTGGGGCTTTGTAATGTTTTGGCCTGGGATATCTTTGACTGGACGCACGGAGCTGGTTTTCATACAAAGAGGTGCTTTAACAGCAGCACTCTACATCACTGAGTTCTTAGAATACCATGTGGTGCCATATGCCGGCTATATTGGTGAGAACTTTGAATTAATGCATGATAATGCACGACCACACGTAGCGCGCATCACCACTCATTATCTTGAAGTCGGCATTCGGGATAAGTCGTGGCCAGCAAGAACCCCTGATCTCAACCCGATAGAGCACATGTGGGACACCCTAAAACAAAAGGTTAGAGTCCGTAATCCAGCCCCTGCAACATTAGGAGACCTGGAAACCGCCATTACGGAAGAATGGGCCCGAATCCCTCAAGAGACTATCAAAATCTTGATAAGGTCGTTAAAACGGCGAATGCAGGCCATCATTCGAGCAAGAGGAGAGAATACGCAATATTAATTTGAAAGAATTGTGTACATAACACTTAAGACAAAAAAAAAACTAGAGCGTTTTTAAAATTAATCAAAAAATGGTGTAAAATTAAGGATTTTGATTTTTAAATTAAAATTCTATAAAAAAATTACATTTTTAAGTTTAAATTGTGATTAAATTGGTGTAAATAAATAAGATAAACAAAACATTTCAGTACTAGAACATTGTGTTTGTTTTTGCCTAAGAAAAACATGATGTGCGGTAAAAACGCAGGTGGGCCGATTTTTTTGATGACCAGTGTATGTCTCTAAAATACACATTTTACGCATACACAACGATAAGCAAGCAGCCAGGAACTATTCATACACTACAATATTCATCTCGCTCACTCGCCAGGCGCCGAGACGTCGGTGAGTGAGTGAGATGACTGCGGTCGGCGAATAATAGCGAGGCGACTCGGACTATTACGCGACTGTCCTTATTATTTGACTAATACCTGGTAACCTACTACTCTATATTCGCATATCCTAATATTAATATACATGGCTTGTATTATAATACCTGTACCTATTACGAATATATTAGTCACACCTCTAATTATTATCTACTAACAGATTATTAACATTAAAAAAAATTCTAACCTAACTAAAACTATTAACAAACTAAAATAAGACGTCGAAAAATTCCTCCACATCACTGTCGAGTGGTAATTTATCCAAGAGACTGGCGGCATTGCCACATTGTATGGCAATGCTTAGTCTCTGGCCAAGGCAAAAACCCGTTGAAAAAGTGTCAAGAAGTACCGCTCTCTGAATTAAGCCCTTAATCCAGCTGCCCAACGAGAGCCTTCTTAGGTGTTGGTCGAGGCTAGTGTTGGGTTATAGCCGGATGCTTTGAGTGATTATCGATTATAATCCATAAGTTTCCATTAATAGCCTTGCATTGGATGATAACCCTGCTATTAATGTATTGTTAAAAAAATAAATGCTTTTTTTTGTTTTATTGTAAAATCTGTGGGTGTGAACATAAATTGGGTGCATGTACGCAGTGTGATTCAATGTATTGTTATTCTTTTTATTTATTTTCACTTTTTGTATATGAAAAAGTGTCAATAATGAAATAAATACACATTTTTCTGGAAATTCAAGTTTGTTAATTTAGAGATCCAATACTATAAAAACCATAATTACTATTGACACATCGCTTTGTGATTTAACCATCTACCTAATTAATTACTTGACTTAAGGACGCGTTTACGAATCTGACAAAAATAAGCAGTTTTTCGGTACATTTTCCGGCAAAATAATACAAAATCAAATGTAACTAATAATTGCCACAGATAGATTACTCCTTTGTCTTCAAATGGAAGCATTTTTTTATTCAAAAATTTTGGTTTATAATATTGTAAAAAATAATTTCCTTTGCCTCTTCACACAAAATTGACGATATCGTGCTGACTTGAGGAACATTTTTCTTATAATTAATAACATAAATTTATTTATTTAAAAATATTTTATGTAAGCAGACATGTTCAACTCAAAAAGGTACCAAAAAAAACTATCAAAATGTTACAAATAGGCTGAGAACAAAATTAAAATCGAGTCTTATTTTTTCACATATTTAGCTGTAACGCGTAATACTTATTGGATTGAAATAAAGGTTATTTTACTGGTCACTATCTTGATTTATTGCACAAAAAGTAAAGAAATATTTTAGTCTGCGCTCGGCCGCCGTCGTGAGTGGACACTGTGACGCTTGTAAGCAGCCCCTCGTGTACGAAAAGATCGCTGTACGAATACAAAATATTTTACGTAACAAACTTGATCCTTTACGCATTCTGCTGCACCGACTACGGACAACCAAGGTAAGATTTTATTTACAGTTTCTTATACTTATGGGAATATAAATTCCATATTTAGTTTCGGACTTCATGGAGTGACCTGAAATGTACTTCGAAGACTGCTACTGGAACTAATAGACGAGTAGAGCTAGGTGTGCCGAGTTTGGGCTCGTTTTGTTAGTTTTGTTGAGACCTTACCTCCGGACTTGATGGAGAGACCTGCAGGTGTACTTCGAAGACTGCTACTGGAACTAATAGACGAGTAGAGCTAGGTGTGCCGAGTTTGGGCTCGTTTTGTTAGTTATGTTGAGACCTTACCTCCGGACTTGATGGAGAGACCTGAAATGTACTTCGAAGACTGCTACTGGAACTAATAGACGAGTAGACCTAGGTGTGTCGAGTTTGGGCTCGTTTTGTTAGTTATGTTGAGACCTTACCTCCGGACTTGATGGAGAGACCTGAAATGTACTTCGAAGACTGCTGCTGGAACTAATAGACGATTAGACCTAGGTGGGTCGAGTTTGGGCTCGTTTTGTTAGTTATGTTGAGACCTTACCTCCGGACTTGATGGAGAGACCTGCAGGTGTACTTCGAAGACTGCTACTGGAACTAATAGACGAGTAGAGCTAGGTGTGCCGAGTTTGGGCTCGTTTTGTTAGTTATGTTGAGACCTTACCTCCGGACTTGATAGAGAGACCTGCAGGTGTACTTCGAAGACTGCTACTGGAACTAATAGACGAGGAGAGCTAGGTGTGCCGAGTTCGGGCTCGTTTTGTTAGTTATATTGAGTCCTTACCTCCGGACTTGATGGAGAGACCTGCAGGTGTACTTCGAAGACTGCTACTGGAACTAATAGACGAGTAGAGCTAGGTGTGCCGAGTTTGGGCTCGTTTTGTTAGTTATGTTGAGACCTTACCTCCGGACTTGATGGAGAGACCTGAAATGTACTTCGAAGACTGCTACTGGAACTAATAGACGAGTAGACCTAGGTGTGTCGAGTTTGGGCTCGTTTTGTTAGTTATGTTGAGACCTTACCTCCGGACTTGATGGAGAGACCTGAAATGTACTTCGAAGACTGCTGCTGGAACTAATAGACGATTAGACCTAGGTGGGTCGAGTTTGGGCTCGTTTTGTTTGTTATGTTGAGACCTTACCTCCGGACTTGATGGAGAGACCTGCAGGTGTACTTCGAAGACTGCTACTGGAACTAATAGACGAGTAGAGCTAGGTGTGCCGAGTTTGGGCTCGTTTTGTTAGTTATGTTGAGACCTTACCTCCGGACTTGATGGAGAGACCTGAAATGTACTTCGAAGACTGCTACTGGAACTAATAGACGAGTAGACCTAGGTGTGTCGAGTTTGGGCTCGTTTTGTTAGTTATGTTGAGACCTTACCTCCGGACTTGATGGAGAGACCTGAAATGTACTTCGAAGACTGCTGCTGGAACTAATAGACGATTAGACCTAGGTGGGTCGAGTTTGGGCTCGTTTTGTTTGTTATGTTGAGACCTTACCTCCGGACTTGATGGAGAGACCTGCAGGTGTACTTCGAAGACTGCTACTGGAACTAATAGACGAGTAGAGCTAGGTGTGCCGAGTTTGGGCTCGTTTTGTTAGTTATGTTGAGACCTTACCTCCGGACTTGATGGAGAGACCTGCAGGTGTACTTCGAAAACTGCTACTGGAACTTATAGACGAGTAGAGCTAGGTGTGCCGAGTTTGGGCTCGTTTTGTTAGTTTTGTTGAGACCTTACCTCCGGACTTGATGGAGTGACCTGAAGGTTTACGTTGAAGACTACTACTAGAACTAATAAACGAGTAAAGCTAGCTGATAAGAGTGTGTATAGTTTATACCTCTTATAACACAATTTTTGTTTTAGATGCCAAGGCCTAAGACGTTCGGGAAAAGCTCGCGTAAGAAAGTTTACGCCTGTAGACGTAACTTAGAAAAGAGAATTCGGTTAGTACTTATATGATTATTAAAAATACATGCATAATTGTGAACATTTATTGTCATAGGATCTTTTTTTCACAGGCAAATGGATAAAGGTAGTCGTGATGATACACCCGAAGTGCATCCGGAAAGATCCGACCAACAGAGTTGTAGTAATTCTGATGACAACAATTTGGAAATGTCTTACGTAAGTTATAATGCATTTAAAATTACTGATTTGATTTGTTTTAAAAAAACAAGTAATTTTTTTTCCTGTTTTGTTTATAGAACACGAACTACGAGGAAACAGAACCGTTCCAGGTTTCAGGAAGAAGGGTCGTAGAAATAGGTTATTTTATGAAACAGCTTCAAGAAATCAGTAACCATAGTTCCATGTTTAGTTGTAATTTAGGTACTGTTGAAATGTTAAATGAAAAAAGGACTGGACTTAACTCAACTTTTCATATGAAGTGCCGAATGTGCAGCAAAGAGTTTGTATTAAAATCTTCCAAATATTCGGAAAATAAAATGGATGTGAATGAGGAAATCGTGGCCGGTATTATGACAATTGGTGCTGGAGTTACACAGCTAAATACGGTTCTTTGTCATATAAATATACCACCTATGTCAGTACGATTGTATCAATGTAAACATGATGTAATTTGTCGATGGTGGCACAAAACTGCACAGCACTGTATGGCAGAAGCTGGTAAAGAAGAAAAGAATCATACTCTATCTATTGGAAGCGTAAATGATAATGGAATACCAATGATTCCTGTATCGGGTGATGCATGTTGGTCCAAACGTTCGTATGGAACGAATTACAGTGCGTCTTCTGGAGTTGGTGCTATTGTAGGATTGTTTTCTAAGAAAGTTCTTTACTACGGAGTAAAAAACAAGACGTGTATCATTTGTTCACGAGCACATTTCAAAGGAGTACAACCACCGAAACATAGGTGTTTTAAAAATTTTCAAGGGCCTTCTACTGCAATGGAAGCGGTTATTATAACAGAGGGTTTCAAAAAATCTATAGAAAGTCATGGACTCATTTATAATCAGTATGTAGCAGATGGTGATTCAAGCACATATGCTAGTATCCGAAATTCTAGGCCATATGAGAGTGTGACTGTGGGTAAAGTCGAGTGCAAAAATCATTTACTCAGAAACTATTGCAAAGGGCTTTTATCAATATCGAGCAACACCACATATCCCATAAGAGCCCGAAAGATATTAAAAGACAATTATTTGCGGATACGATGGGGAGTAGATAGTAGCGTCAAATATTGGGTCAAGCAAAATATTCCATTTTCCGAGAAAATGGAAAATATAAAAAATGACATAACTAATGGTCCTTATCACATTTTCGGAGATCATTCAAAATGTGCATCATATTTTTGTAACGATGAAATAAAAAAACGTACCGAAAATATGGTGCCAGAACTGAAAGCAAATGGAGTGTTCCAAAAAATTGAAGATTTGGCTCATCGTTTGTCGTTCCACGCTTATAGCTTCGTACACAACGAAACGAACAACTTGGTGGAGAGCTTTAACGCCAGAGTAGCGAAATTTGTTGGCGGAAAAAGGGTGAATTTATCGCAACGGCGATCATATGCTGGCCGCTGTGCCGCAGCCGTTATATCGTATAATTCGGGTGCCTTACAGTCAACTGTTCATAAATATATTTTTGGCACTGAAGCAAACCATGAGATAGTCCAATTAGAAAACATTCGTCAAAAATTAAATGTGAAAATAATGGAAAAAAGGATCAAAAGGAAGAAAGTTATCAAGCCTTCCACTAACAAGGACGTTCATTATGGCGAAGAGTGCCAAAAAGTTGACATGGACGATAAACAATATGAAACAGCTAAAAGAGACTTTTTGTTAAGATTAGAAATAACTTCTGAAGAAAAAGACAAGATCGAACAAGACACAATTTTACAAAGTGCTAGTCCTTTATGGTTGGAAACCAAAAGGAAATTGCTTACAGCTTCATGGTTTTCTACAGTGTGTAAACGGCGCCCAAGCTCCAATTGTGCACCATTAGTGAAACAAATTTTATATGGAAGAGATTTGAGTAATGTACCATCCATCAAACATGGTAAAAACAATGAGTACACCGCACTACGCGATCTTGAACAAGTGTTACACACGAAAATTTTGCAGTGTGGGTTGTCGATCGATAAAGAAATTTCTTTTCTCGGTGCAAGTCCTGATGGAAAGTGTGGACACGGTATAGTAGAAATCAAATGCCCGTCGTCAGCATATGGAATGGACCCAGAAGAAGCGATACGACAAAAAAAAGTAGACTTTTGGAAATACGCTTCGAATTCGAACCAATTAGTTGTGAACACCAAACACAAATGGTATTTCCAAATTCAAGGTCAGCTACGAATTACAGGGGAAAAGACTTGTGTCTTTGCTATTTGGACGGGCCCTGGAAAAATAAAATTTGAATTTATAGCCAAAGATGATCAATTCTGGAAGGAGAATATGGAAACACATTTGATTCGATTCTATAAGAACTGCCTCCTTCCAGAATTGATTGATCCAAGATTCAAAAGAAATATGGAACTACGGGAACATTCATCTCATTGTCATAGTAATATAATGAAAACTAAAAATTAATAAAAAAATGGTATGTTTTTCGTTAGTTTTATTCATTTTTCTTATCATTTACCCTACTCTACCCTACTCCACACTACTCTACACTACTTTGCCCTACTCTACCCTACTATACTCTACTCTACTCTACCAAACTTCACATAAACCATCTACTACATAGTCCGCACAAAGCCAAATAAACGTATTTTCTTTCTAGTCTTCGAGAACCCACTTGCATTTGATACCACAACAAAATTATATAGGTACCAAAAACTTTTTACAAAAAAAAAACAACCAAAAAAGTTATTTTTCACTTTGTAGTGGTTGTTTTTTTTGGAAGTCGGTTTTCTTTTTTGTAAAAAGTTTTTATATTTCACTTTTTAGTTGTTGTTTGGGGTTGTCATTAGATGATTTTTCCCACCATAAAAAAGGTCATTCCATCAAGTCCGGAGGTAAGGTCTCAAAATAACTAACAAAACGAGCCCAAACTCGGCACACCTAGCTCTACTCGTCTATTAGTTCCAGTAGCAGTCTTCGAAGTACACCTGCAGGTCTCTCCATCAAGTCCGGAGGTAAGGTCTCAACATAACTAACAAAACGAGCCCAAACTCGGCACACCTAGCTCTACACGTCTATTAGTTCCAGTAGTAGTCTTCGAAGTACACCTGCAGGTCTCTCCATCAAGTCCGGAGGTAAGGTCTCAACATAACTAACAAAACGAGCCCAAACTCGGCACACCTAGCTCTACTCGTCTATTAGTTCCAGTAGCAGTCTTCGAAGTACACCTGCAGGTCTCTCCATCAAGTCCGGAGGTAAGGTCTCAACATAACTAACAAAACGAGCCCAAACTCGGCACACCTAGCTCTACTCGTCTATTAGTTCCAGTAGCAGTCTTCGAAGTACACCTGCAGGTCTCTCCATCAAGTCCGGAGGTAAGGTCTCAACATAACTAACAAAACGAGCCCAAACTCGGCACACCTAGCTCTACACGTCTATTAGTTCCAGTAGTAGTCTTCGAAGTACACCTGCAGGTCTCTCCATCAAGTCCGGAGGTAAGGTCTCAACATAACTAACAAAACGAGCCCAAACTCGGCACACCTAGCTCTACTCGTCTATTAGTTCCAGTAGCAGTCTTCGAAGTACACCTGCAGGTCTCTCCATCAAGTCCGGAGGTAAGGTCTCAACATAACTAACAAAACGAGCCCAAACTCGGCACACCTAGCTCTACTCGTCTATTAGTTCCAGTAGCAGTCTTCGAAGTACACCTGCAGGTCTCTCCATCAAGTGCGGAGGTAAGGTCTCAACAAAACTAACAAAACGAGCCCAAACTTGGCACACCTAGCTCTACTCGTCTATTAGTTCCAGTAGCAGTCTTCGAAGTACACCTGCAGGTCTCTCCATCAAGTCCGGAGGTAAGGTCTCAACATAACTAACAAAACGAGCCCAAACTCGGCACACCTAGCTCTACTCGTCTATTAGTTCCAGTAGCAGTCTTCGAAGTACACCTGCAGGTCTCTCCATCAAGTCCGGAGGTAAGGTCTCAACATAACTAACAAAATGAGCCCAAACTCGGCACACCTAGCTCTACTCGTCTATTAGTTCCAGTAGCAGTCTTCGAAGTACACCTGCAGGTCTCTCCATCAAGTCCGGAGGTAAGGTCTCAACATAACTAACAAAACGAGCCCAAACTCGGCACACCTAGCTCTCCTCGTCTATTAGTTCCAGTAGCAGTCTTCGAAGTACACCTGCAGGTCTCTCCATCAAGTCCGGAGGTAAGGTCTCAACATAACTAACAAAACGAGCCCAAACTCGGCACACCTAGCTCTCCTCGTATAATAGTTCAAGTAGGTAGCAGTCTTCGAAGTACACTTTGGCAAGTACTTGCTTACCAATCTATCACTGTCCAATGAAATTAGGTAAATGGTATCTACTTTTGTGACCATTTCACGTTACAAACTTTTTAAAAACAAATCAAAGTAAACTTAAAAAAACATGGCAACAATAAAAATAAGCTCAATTATCAAGTCGTGCGAGTTTACTCATAATTTCGCCGCTTCGCGCATTTCGCTGTGTGTGTGAGCCGTGCACGTGTAGTAGTAAGACTCAATACCTAAAATTGATGCGCGTCAATTCGTAAATGCGTCCTTAACAAAGCGAGCTAAATATGTATGTGTATGTATATATACCTACACATAAATTTTAACTGATACGTAAAAATGTAAGGTACATTATGTAAGTTACTTATTAGCTCTTCTCTGTGAATACGACGTAGATAAATTATAAACAATGGAAAATACCCGAGCGGTTAGTAGGTAACATGCATGCCCGCACCCCCGTTTCTCGTGCTATCTCTGGCGCTAATATTTATTCGTGCCAGAAAGAGATAAAAAATAGAAAAAGAATCCAGTGTTTCTAGTAGTAATTAGGCTGAAAATTATTTTTGAGCAACAAACAAAAAAAAAAAACAACTAAAAACGAAAATAAAAAATTCCCAAAAAAATGACTGATTAAGAATTAAAAAAAAACCAAGTACATAAAAAATCTAATTATCAAAAATCAATGTAAATAGCTGATTAAAAATTTTTAAATGGGCCAGATTAGTTTTAAATTGCACATTTATTTACTACAGAGAAAGATGATGAAAATGAAGTCTAATCTGACAGTCCTAAGCCTGAAAACCATGAAGGGAAATTTTCAATCACTAAAATAACATTAACAGCAGGGTTATCATCCATAATTGCTATTAATGGCTACTAACTGCTTTTAATCGATTATTAGCCAAATGATATTAACCGGATTATTATCATTGCCCAACACTAGTCGAGGCTCTTGGCAATTAAGCCATTGGCTGATACGAATATCGGCACAATGATCGCTGAGTCCACATCCCACATGTCGACAACCTCGCGAGCCAAGTCAAGATACTTTATCTTTCTCGGCTTTCACGAGGTTCCCGTCATGCGGGACCGTTATGAAAATTCATTGCACGCCTCTCTATTCGATCCACCACCACTATATCAGGCTTATTGGCAACACTAGTCCAGATTTTTGTCTTTGACTAAAAAAAAAAAAAATGTGACATCCTTCAACTGAGTCTGCGCGGTGCAGGTCCCTCAGCTCCCTCTCATACAGGGAAGGCCCCTGTCCTAGAAGTCTGAATAGTACATAGGGTGACTGGTAATTACCGATACTTAAACACATGATTGTACTCATGATAATTAATGTTTTGTGTTGTGCAATGAACCAAAATTATTATGCTCAGTGTTGTATAGATTATTTTTTTTTTTAACAGACAACTGTGCTGCTGGGGAGTTTGTTGCGCCACTTCGTTGCGAAATCGCGAAAAAAAAAATCAGCTGTTCCCTACATTTATGTTCGCAAAACTCGTCAAAATCGATGGAGCAGCAGATTTTTTTTTTTTTTCGCGAAAGTTAAGTATCGGTCATCCTATATAAGGTGTATCTATTCATACACGAAATCTCTTAAGGGGTCATTGTACTGATCATTACGAACAACTTTTACTATGGGACCAAATCTGAAATCGCAAAAAAATCTGCTGTTCAGTACATTTATGTTAGCATAATTCGTCAAAATGTACTGAACAGCTGATTTTTTTTCGCGATTTCAGGTTTGGTCCCATAGTATATATGTATGAATAGATACACCTTATATACGTAGGTTTATTAAAAAGAAATGATGTCTCACCTTAGGAGACGGTACAACACTGAATGTGCTCATGATCCTGTCTGGGAACTCCTCACGGATCTTGCTGAGCAGCAGCGTGCCCATGCCAGAGCCTGTGCCGCCGCCGAGTGAGTGCGTCAGCTGGAACCCTGGGTACAAGAGGAATATGGTTACTATTTATACTAATAATAAAGTTGAAGTCACTGGGTCACTGATGACTTAAAAGACAATGTAGACATAGACAGGGAGCGCAGGTTGCTGGTTGTCCGTTGCAACATGCTGGCCCGCAGGTTTGCACGCTGTACTGATCCCGTTAAAATAACGCTTTTTAAGGCCTTCTGCCAGTCCAAGTATACCCAGCGGACATACAGCGACCTGCGCGTACAGTACAATAACGCATTCAGGGTGCCGTTGGCGTTGCCGTGGCGATGCAGCGCGTCAGGGATGTTCGCGGAAGCGGGCGTCGACGGCTTTGCCGCGATCATGCGGAAGCGATGCGCTTCCATGATGGCGCGCTTGCGCTCCTCCTCCAATGGCATCCTGAATGTGTTTTCAGACCGGTGGGACTCTCACCTGTTACGAAGGTGGATAGGTGTTCAGACACACCTACCATAATAGACTGGTGAACCATTGAATGCACAGTTCAATGGTTCATTAGTTGTTTATTATTAATAATTTAATGAAATTGAATACTAACATTAGGCTAAGTATACTATTTACTACTAACATTATATGGATTTTTAGTCTGAAATAAAATATTTGAATTTGAATAAGAAAAATTCTAAAAGAAATGGAAGTAACTAAATGTTGTAGAAATATTATAATAATAATATCTTAGGACATTGTTCACACACGGTCACCTGATCCCAAACTAAGCAGAGCTTGTACTATGGAAACTAGATAACTGATATACTACATACACTACTTTTTTTTGTAAATACATACTTATATATATAATTACACCCAGACTCAGAACAAACAGACATGTTCATGCACATAAATCAATCAATCTGCCTGGCCCTTAAATTTCCCAACTATTTTGGGGTTGGCTTCCAGTCTAACCGGATGCAGCTGAATACCAGTATTTTACATGGAGTGACTGCCTATCTGACCTCCACAACCCAGTTATTGGGTAATAAGATAGCCCTTGGTAAGACTGGTTGTCAGACTTTCGGGCTTATGACGACCCGTAACAACTGTCAAAAAATAAGTTTATTACCTTGTAAGCAGTCACAGCCTTCAGCCTCTTTCCTGATGACGTCCATGACGGAGTCCACGAGTTCAGCGCCCTCTGTGTAGTGTCCCTTAGCCCAGTTGTTACCTGATGAAGTAACATTATGGCTATAGTTTCGAAAATAACAAAATTTGGAATGGAAAATGCAATACAATGATTTAAAAACTAAGATGGATCATTTGAATATAACCCAACTTTTGCTTCGCCGCAGTCGGAAAAAAAAAACCGAACTAAGCATACTATGGTCACTGTATATCGAAACAAATAATAATCATTCAATTTATTTTATAATAGGTAAGTAGTTTTAAACATTATGTGATCTTTCATGGGCCACATCATCAGAGATCGGAATAGGTAGAGTACCTATATGTGTAAACTTCGGGAATAGAAGTAACAAGAGTGGATAATACCTTCTATCCCAGAATGATAAACATGACGATTACATCTCGGGATTTAAGAAATTGCGAATTATTTATTATTTAATATAAATATTTAATTTGTTACGAATATATTCAAAGTGAAATAAATAATTCGAAATTCCCGTGATTTAGAAATTGCGAATTATTTTATTTCATTATAAATATTTAATTTGTTACGAAAGTATTCAAAGTACAATAAATAATTCACAATTTCTTAAATCCCAAGATTTAATCATCATGTTTATCATTCCGGGATGTTATAGGAGGTATTATCCACTCTTGTTACTTCTTTCATAGAAGTGTAGGTATTTATAATCTACATATTCCGATCTCTAATCATCATGCATATTTTGACAGCTTTGCATAAATTCTCATGAAACAAAAGAATATGATTGTATGAAATAAGTAGGCAAGTCATTCATTTGTTTAAAATTGGTACACTAATAATCTACCGTATCTTCTTTAAATATAAAAATCAATTGCCGTGCATTAGTCTCGCAAATACTCTAAAATAGCTGGACCGATTTGAATATGTTTTTTTGTTTTGTTCTCAATACTGGGGTGATCCAGGAAAAAGAAAATTAGGAGAAGCACAAAGGAAAAGTCGAAAAATCCCAGACAACGTCTGACGGGTCAGCTCGTATAGATATAATAAAGAGTGCACGATGCCAGATAATTAAGTAATCAAGCCAACCAACTCTCAGTAAGCGAATGAAGATCAGTTCTTTAATTTTCAAGTCATTCAAATAATTGTGCATTGTTCTTATTTAATAAGTTTAGCACTGCATAAAATCCATATAATCTGGCCTACAAAGATATCATAAATGACTGCATCAAAATTAATAGAATACAGTCATAATGACAAATCTAAACTAGTTAGTTCAGCTAGTCGCCGCTAGATGGCGTCACATACCGGCACCACTGGCCGAACACGAAAATGCTATAATGAGTATGACACATCATCATCATCATTCTCTTGGCATTATCCCAATTTATTTGGGATTGGCGCAATATGTCTTTTTTCTTCCATTCTTCTCTATTGGTCGTCATCTCGGTAGTCACGCAGTTAATCCATCGTTTCTTTGGTCTTCCCCTACTCTTATAGCCATCCACATTCATACTCAAAACTTTCCCCATTCCTCCGCATCACATGCCTTTACCATGGCAACAGATTTCCAAACAAGTTTTCAATCACCGGTCCCATAATGAGTATGACACATCTAAACAAATTAGTTCAGTTACTCGTCGCTAGATGGCGTTACTTACCGGCTCCACTCTGGCCAAACACGAAGTTGTCGGGTCTGAAGAGCTGTCCATATGGCCCCGCCCTGACTGCGTCCATAGTACCAGGTTCCAGATCCACCAACACCGCGCGGGGGACGTATCTGCCTAGAAGAAAAAATATATTTGAGTTTTAATTTATGCAAAATTGGTTCTTTTATGACACATTTACATGTTTTTAAACTATGTAGATGATGTGATGGCCGCTTTTAAAGTCCAAATATTGTATTACTAAGATATTATGCGAGTAACAATGGAGGGCAATGTTTGAAGGGCCTTTTGCAGAAAGCATTGGAGTGTACCGACAGGCGCATGCATATGTTACGGGTAATCCTAGAAGATTGAGTAAACTTAGTTTACCCGGGTTACGAGTACCCAAGCTTTTTGGGTAAATTTCGAATAATAATCGAAATAAATTTTAATTCGGGATTTACCAGTACACCTAAAATGGAAAAAAATATTCGGGCGCTTCAGATATAAACCCTATATCTGACGCGCTCGAGTAAATATTTTTTCCCCCATTTTCAACCCCTTTGTACGGCCACCCCCACAATGCAAACCGGCAGATTAATATTCCTCTGTTATAAGAAACACGTGGGGCATATACACTATCAATATCTGAAGCGCTCGAGTACCATGAGACAGTTTTTTTTTGCATTTTTGAAAACCTGTAGCCGCTCCCCCCACCGGTATCCCTCTTATAAACTTTTTTGCTTTCTACCATCTAATCTTCAAAATCCAATAGGTCCCCACGACGCTCGAGTAAATCCCAAAATTCCCTACAGGGCTCCCCTACTATTTCGTATTTTGCTAATTTGATTCTTATTACTACTAGAAATTGTTCAACTGACAGGTGTCATTATCTCGACGGCCGGACAGTATAACGTTCTTACTTCTTCATAGTTACTCATGTGCATCATACCGTGGAGTGGAGAGTAACGTATGCGTGAGCGCCATAACCATGACGTCATCACGTTGCCTAGTAACAAACTTGTTTACATCACTATGATGCCACGCCGAGAGTGCATCTAGTGCAGGTCAGTGATGTCAGTGTCTTTGTGTAAGGTTTAAGTTTTAAGAAGGAAAAGGTATGTTTTTATTAAGCTTTCCGTCGTATAAGAACCTTTTTTGCGTTAAGTATTCTTGATTCTTATGCCAGATTTTTTTTGTAAGTACTAATTCGTTCGTATACCTATAATATATAACTGATTCAGATAAGCGCTGATATGGCAGGTAACACCGTTGCCCCGGCGCCGGCACCTGAGACCGCTTGTAGACCATTTGATTTTTGATTTCATTTGTGTGTTGTTGATCATTAAAATTTGATCAATGTAATGACCTCGCATTGTATAGGATATCCGTACAAAGAGAGGTCAACTTATACTGGAAATGTATATGTATCCGTGTGTACAAACAATGTCAAAATGATCCAGAGTCCTTTCAGTTATTTTGCCACGCATTTTGCATCACAGTCAAAATCACAGTGATCCTTATTTTCGTTGCAATAAGGATGCTACTTGAAGTAAAATAACACTGAAAGGGCTAACTAAACATTCCATTCTACCGATCTCACGGTAAAAGACGATGCCCGTGACAGTATGCTACGCTATGTATAAAATATGAATCACTACCGATAAAAATAAAATTTGAACAGTTACGTCAGGTTAGATTTGTATGGGCTGACACATAGCGGACATAGTGACGCAATTCAAGGACACACTTTATTATATCAGAGATTTTTACAAAAAAAAAAATAAATGCGTCATTCAAGCGTATAACGTTCGCACTGCGGCCACTGCTGGCCAGGCATGTCTCGCTGTGAGAGTGGGCCGTAATCCACCACGCAGGCACAGTGCGGTACCCTAATTACCTAACACGCTATCAATGGGGATTGTCTAAAAAAAACCATTCGATTTTTTTTTAAATTTAGAGCATTATGAGAAACTAATTTGAATATTTTGATGATTGGCTCAATAGTTATTTAATTTTTTTTTTTAAATATATTTTTAGGGTAGGTGGCGTTATCAGATTGTGCCGTTGCCTCGCTAGTACATAATTAAAAGTTTAAATCTCAACACAACATCATCCATCTCACGTCTATCGAAGTGTCAATAGACGTCATACATAATCGAATCTATCTTATCTTATTTACAAATACAATCTTATTTTTCGAAATTTCGACCGAAACAGTAGCAAATTTTAAACGGAATGTAGTTTTTGAAGATTTATATCTTCGCAACAATACACTGTATAAACCTTGTAATATTCCACGCCTACATCACGACACCACATTTCTCGCGAGTCTTCTCAATTCTTTCTTCAATTCTCAATTGTTGTTCGTATTAGAACAACAATTTTGTCTGGACTGTTATTGCTGCAAGTTGGAACTAAGCACTTCCTGTCTTCCAATATATTAAATATTGTCGAGTGTTGAGATAATACGAGATTATGAGGAAAGTCGCATGAATTAATATTGTAAAAATGTTATACTGTAAATCATATGTTTATATTTTTGACACTTGACAGATTGTAGACAATATTTACCACTTACTTTTTTATTTTCTGAGGCAACGATACAAAACTGTACGGCCAAAGCTAACGCAATTTGAAGGGCAAACAAGGTCAATTGTATTTTATCGAAAATATCAATAAAATATGATTTTTTTTCATAATTAATTAGTCCGTAATGATCAGTAACGCTATTCTTTTATTATTAAGAGAGAAGAAAAATCAATATTATTTTACTATTATATTATACCAGCATATATAGGGATCAGCTAAGTACCAACTAGCCGCGCTTGACTCGGTGGAACGCAGAGCTAAGAGGCTCATTGGCGACGTAAAACTGGTGGATGCCAAGCTTCACAGCTTGGCTCATCGTCGCAAGGTTGCCTGCTTGTCGTTATTCTACAGATTGTACTTGAGTGAGTGTGCTCAAGAACTCTACGACCTCATTCCACCGGCCCCCTTCTACCATCGGACATCTAGACGCACTGCCAGTTACCATCCCTACCTAGTTGCCATTCCACCAATTCGCACTAAGCGTTTCCAAATGTCTTTTATAATGCGCACAGTTTCGCTGTGCGCATTTTAAATGAAGTGGATCTCACCACCTGCGTCTGTGTTTCCGAGCACATACAACCCTAATCTCTTCAAAGTGAGAGTGAACAGGCTTCTTCTGGGTAAGATCACTCCATCGTCGACTTTGTCTTTGTCGCCTCCGACCTAGACTAGAGTCAAGAGCAAACCCATCTTAAATAAAAATACCTATATTTACTAATCAAGTGAGCAACTAATAATATGATAACGTATCTAATAGACAATGCAGAACACCCTAACGACAGTTTACCAGCCGAGGTAAACACGTGCAAGATAATCACAACAAACAAACCACGAATTTCTTAGAATCTTCGATGATACGTATTTACCTCGACTGTTGAGGTAAATACGTGCTAGATAATTAATAAAGTACCAATTAAACAGGGTTATTGGTAAAACACCAACAACCTCTTAAGGGATCATTGTACTCATCATTTTGAACAACTTCTACTATGGGACCAAAACTGAAATCGCGAAAAAAGAATCGGCTGTTCAGTACATTTATGTTCGCATAATTCGTCGAAATGTACTGAACAGCTGTTTTTTTTTTTTGCGATTTCAGGTTTGGTCCCATAGTAAAAGTTGTTCAAATTCAAATTCAAAAAAAGAAAACAAAATATTGTCTCTGCCTGCTGAAGTATTTTTGTACGTAACAGTGTGCAAGGCCTTTCTTTATCAGTTGATAGGAAATGTTGCGATTAGTATACAGTTATAAACGTGGTATTTTTTACTTTTAGAAAGCTAATACGATGTAGAATAATTTAAATAAATGGGGTTTTATTGAGAAATTTTACAATTATTGGTAAAATTGATGAAAAAACACCTTAATTCTTAATCGAGGGCAGTTTTTTGTCTTTATTTTTATTTTATGAGGACACCCTGTTATTTCCAATCATAAAAGTTTGTTTCATTGTGATAGATCGTTTAGTTTAAAAGTTATACCGTTTTGTTTACACAGAGGTCACCGCAGCAACAAGAATTAAAAAAAATGCTATAAAAAAGTTTAATTTATATATATTTTTTTTTTTATTATCCTTTCCGGCGATAAAATTAAACATAGTTTCCCTCATTTCGAAATGTGCACAATATAAAGACTCATACTGTATAACAAACAAAAGAACGTACACAGCTATAGTTCTTATTGATTTCGGCAAAGTAGATACTGTTTATTTCAGTAGAATGGACAAGGTAATCCAACCAGTCAAGTAATTTCGACGTTTTAGGGAATTTGGCGTTAAATGGAGTTTATACTGTATTTCATTTTTTTTTTTTAATTATATAATATTATGCTCTGTTACATTAGAATATACCTATAATCTCCTAAGCATTGTAGTGGTGAACGTGTATACGAAATTTTATTGAAATTGCTTTAACCACAATCGAATAAACCAGTTTTTTCTCATAAAAAATGCTAATTTTGAGGAAACCGCGATGTTTTTGTATCGAGGCAAATTGTGTCAATAGTATTTTGGCTCTTATAATTTAATAAAGAAAATCAATTTATAATTATGAATAAGAGAAAGTAGTTTTTGAGGACAAAAACTGATTTTGCGTGCAGCCGCAATGCGTCAAAAATATCTTCTTTGAGACCCATTTTCCATAAGAGGAATTCGGAAATTCAAGCGGACCAAATTACGGACGACAGCTAGTAGGTATTTTAAGATAATTATCTATTTTATTTTGTCGTTAACGCCTTAACTTTTAACGTCCCATACAGATGCGGTCTAAAGCAATTTATCAATTTACGTTACCGAATAGAACTAAGTAGGCTCAAGGCTGATCCACCGTAGACGTCATTCATCATCCAATTAACTTTTCCTAGCAAGGTTGACCGGAATATGAACTCTACGACCCAATTACTGGGTAGTCGGTGATATTGTAATGATTTTTGACTACCTGGGCCCCATTGGTCGGTTGTTTGCAGGCCAGGTCAAGGTGTAAGTAAGCCCACGTCCGCACGGGCACTTTCGTGCTCTGGGATTTTCAACGTTTGGCTTAGCGCGCTGTTGGATTCTCAGCGCTAGAATCGACGCCGTGAGTTGAAAATCCAATGCGTCGTAATAAAAACGTAACTTTAAAAGTAGCGCGAAAGTAGACTTGTAGTGTGCACCGCAAATGGTACAAAATTGCTTGATACTTCACTGCCATCATAAGTAAAAAAGACGTATCTGTCATTTTTTTCGAAAGTTTTTTTTTTACATATTCGGAATCAGCAAAAAAAGACTCATCTACCAGTATTTTTAAATTAGCGTGAACTTAACGAAAACCTAATAATTCTTACTATAAAAAGACGCATCTGCCTTTGTATCTTATAGTTTACAGAGGACAAAATATTTTTTTTCTCCATTTCAATATTTCTGTAGATACTCGTACGTCCTTTTTCCTTATGGCAGCAGTTCACATGACAACCCGACTTTTTGTCGGATAGGTATTTGGTCGGATGTAACAGTGCCTAAAATAGGAAGAAACGGGCCAAGTGCGTGTCTGACCACGCATAATGAACGGTTCCGTAATAGAAATGAATTTATCCCAAAAACTAACTTAACATTAGTAGAAAAACATGTCCTGCAAATTTAAGTTTATATTCGCAAAAAACTATTTTTTTATGTGATAAAACTACAAACTAACTTAAGACTTTTTCCTTTACTTGTGCTGTGAGACCTTGCTTCTTGCCTTTCATGATTACGTCAACGAGAAGTACCCATTGACGGATTGTATAGGTTTTGATTTACTTGCGAGTATCAAAATATGCCGCATAAATTACCGTATTTTATTTATTGCATCAACTAGAAGCTTGATTTTTTAGAGCTCCAAGGATCTACGTATTTGATATTAATTTCAAATTTATACCTCCACGCGTTCCCTAGAAACCTAATACATAATTTGATTCTAAAATTCGTTCATAATTTTCAGAAAATAGGTACCCAGCTCAGTAAAGTTGAAAATTTAAGTCAAAATTCACCAAACATAAAATTTTCACTTTAGACTAGCATTTTCATAACTTTCATCAGTTACGAAGCTGATTATTTTATGCATAAAATAAAAGTACTACCTAGTCATGACGATTCAGTTGCAAAAAAAAATCTCGACATTCTACTTTTTTTTTAATGTTTTAAGTTGGTCAGGCCGAAAATGGTCAAAAATTCAGAAAAATATTAATAACTCGAAAACTATGAAAAGTCGCGGAACATACATGGGAGTGATGCAGATATACCCCACTATACAAGGGACCAAAATACTTTTTTTTTTATGTCAATGTTCCGGCAACCCTGTATTATAATCATTGTTGTTTCAAATGATGTTATTTCCATTTACACAAATATCTGCTTTATTTTGGAGATTCTTAAGTTGATTTCATAATCAATCAATCTGCCTAGCCTTTTCCCAACTATGTTGGTGTCGGCTTCCAGTCTAACCAGATGCAGCTGAATACCAGTATTTAACATGGAGCGACTGCCTATCTGACTTCCACAACCCAGTTACTGGTAAGACTGGTTGTCAGGCTTTCGGGCTTCTGACAACCCGTAATGACTGTCAAAGATCCGTGAATGACAGCCGGGTCCAACGGCTTAACATGCTTTCCGAGGCACTGAGGAGTCTCGGTATGAAAAGATGCATCACACATCCACAAACCAACCCCGCCAAGCGTAGCTTAACCTTTTCATAATGACTAGAGAAAAACTTGCTGTGCAGAGTGAACTTTGCTGTAGGTTTAAATTAAAAGTAATTTCTCCAAACACACATAACTATTTGTTTACATTTCTTTGAAAACTAAATTGTGAATGCAGTTTACTCTGCGGCACCCCATCCCTATAATCAAAAGGCATAAATAAATCTCTCACCTGTGGATGCTTCATTGTAGTACACGCTTATGCGTTCCAGCTGCAAGTCGCTCTCCCCTTTGTAATATCCGTTAGGGTCTACCCCGTGTTCGTCCGAAATTATCTCCCAAAACTGTTGGAAAGAATTTTATTGTGATTTCTTTTATATTTGTAAAAGTTGATATAAATATATTAGTTACTTATATCCACCTTATATCTAAGTCATTTTAATGTCATTGAAGTGAGAGGGAAGTATTAAGGCTCCCGCAGACAGGCGCGACGCGACGTGACTTGTGTCTGTCTAGTAGAACATCTCTATGAAAACTTCATGGAAATTATCGTAAAGTTACTGACATGCTTACTCGAAAATATACTCGAATACTAGTATGTCTACTTTTACCTGTTACATACCACCTCTACTATAATGCGACCCCGTACCCCATACTGTAATGAACGAACAGTTACAAGTTGTACAGTACTGTATGGCTGACGTCACAGCGCCAGGTGCATACTGGCACGGGGTGACGGGGCTGTAGGTTTTTTTCATTATCTTCTAGACGTTACGCAAGTTAGTTCACCTACTCGATAATAGATGGCGCTAAATTGAATTACACCGCAACACGGCGTAATGCGACAAAAAACATTTCGATTCAAGCAAGTTCTCAGAAAGTAGGTCAACCAATCATAATACTTTGGGGTACATTGCAACTGCATTACAAACCGGCAGATATAGATAACCACCTTCTAGCAATTTCTTTAAAAGTACATGTCTAACAAAGTAGCCGGCATGGATTATTTCGTAATAATTATCAGTATTTGTGTAGGTAGCTAATACTAATAAAAATGACCTTGATGTTTAATTTACATCCACGCCCGTTACTGATATCAAAATTAAGCCCTTTGAAAAATTGTCGTTAGGCAGTCTATGGGCCAAGCACATGCACATCACACGATGGTCCATCTTAGGCGCAGATTTTTTTTCTTCACCATTATTAATTATTTATCTTTAGGATAATTGAATTTCGAATGTTATTAAAGGCATTTCTTGTCTTCTACGACAGATAGCGCGGCTAACCACTTAGTCTTTAAAAAGTATACCGGAAAAAACTACTGACCTTGGATCCGATCTGATTTCCACATTGTCCAGCCTGTACATGCACTATTTCACGCATTTTGATAAACTTTTAATTCGGTTTAATGAACCTTTTGGTATAATAGGTTCGAAACCGCACGTTGTACAAATACGAAGTGATTTAACAAACTTTTTATCTCATATCGCTCAGTTCCCAGTAGTGGTGTTGATTGTCGAGTTAACAGTGTTGCCGCGTTAGGAACCTTCACCGGTTTCGCGAAACAGTGTAATACTAGTGTTAAGTTAATCGACTAACAGATAGTCTTTAGTTTAGTTTAGTAGATTTGGTTCTAAAGTAGCTAAAAAAAATGCTTTTTTCCTGTATAATAGAGCATTTATTGTTGTGTGCTTATCTAATATTCTGAAGGTGATTCATTGTTTTGTTTTTGCATTGTTGTTGCATGTTATGTGTCGACTGAAAAGATTATGTCAAGCAATAGTAAAGAGCAGATTTTGGAAGAGCGTTCTATCTATTGCCCGCCAATTATATGATGTGATCAAGATCACCAAACTGATGGTTTTGTAGCAGTGACATTAATACGATAGGTATTTATTTACAATTTTTTTTTATCTTCCTCCTTCGTTTAGTTGTTGTAATATATTTTGCGCTGTAGCGTGGTGCGGGTGACATTGTGACATTCGACGAACCGTTCGTTAGGTAACGTTGAATATTATCGCGATTTACAATCATGAGTGAATATTTTAGCTGCGTCATAGTCGTAAAATACGGAATCAGAAATAATAACTGTAGTAAATTATGTAAATTTAATTTACCCACCAGAGCATGAGGTCCTGGTTATCGGGTCAGGCAAAGTGTTATTGGATTTTTCTATCTGGAATTTCTCAATAGCAGCTCCACAGAGCAGCTCGGAGTCTGGATTTGTGCTCTGTTGTTGGCAATAGGCTCGCCCCTATTACATGCAACTTAAACATACCTAACTGGTGAAATGTGGGTGTATAGACAAACCATTCTAAAAATGAACGCCCCTCCACAGTGGTTACGCTCACATGCAAAGAAGGTGTATCGACGCAATACACACTATTGGCCTTTGTCCTTGGTACCTCAGTCACCGGCGAGACATGAAAGTGGGACAATGCGTCGATTTCGCCGCAAAAGTACGGTACATGTCAACGCAAAGAAACTACCTACGTGGCTACAAAAAATGTTGAACAAAACTTGTCTATAATGGCTCTAATAAAGTAACGAATTGAAATGATTGATTGTACTATGTGGGAAAATACAAGTAGACATGTTAGTGATATCGGAAAATAATATATGAAAAATTTTGACATGGATTTTGAATTCATTATTAATGTTGAGTCTGATTCTGATGAGTGATTAGGTATAGGTATTGATAAATGAAGTAATAAAGTTTTATTACGTATTGCATTATAATATTAGTAAAAAGTCAATAAATGCTTGAAATAATAATCATTTCATAATTTATTACAAGGCAAGAATTCACAATATATGCAGTAGGTAAGTATACAGTAAATAAAATGACCCATATTAAATTAATACCTTACAAACATAGGTACTTACATAAAAATTTAAACAATAATACAGAGTTTTTAATGCAAACGGTACCTACCGACTGACCAAACACTAAACAGCCGGATTTGTTGGCCAAGTAGCGTATAAATGAAACGAACGCGCAACAGAGCGAACGTGTCGTGCCATACAAAGCGCACGCACCCCGCCGTACAATGCAGGTACCTGGACCTGGACTGATTATTACTTTACTCTTTGGAGTGATCGCAAGATTAGTTGACCACTAAGTACGGCGACTAGTCCATGTTTACAGACAAATCGTCGCACGCACACAAGTAAAGTGTTGGAATAAATATTTCCTCTCACACATTAGTATTGTGGACGGGCGTTCATTTTTAGAATGGTTTATCTATACTGCAGTTACACCTTTGCCTGCTTTATTTTAATTAGCACATGACAAAATCAAACAGGCTGAATAATAAAATGCTTGACGAATAGCTGGTAAACAAGATAGGTTGTAGATTTAATTTTAACACTTAGCAACCCCATCTGATAACTAATGCAGTGACTGATAATGATAAATGATAAGGTTTCAGGTATTACAGTCATAGCCAGTGACTTAGACCCCTCCGTGCAAATAAAATATTTGAAAACAGAGTTTATTTCACACTAGTCAATATAACCAAAGTCCTTAGGCCTTCGTGTTCAAAGAAGATGTTGCTTTGAAGAGTTCAAGTTACATAATGGAGGTTTATTATTTCATATTGAGTTAATAATTCCAATCGAAATTAAGGCGTGGCTTTGTATAAATACTGTTTTCTTGTATTTCTGAGATTAAATTGTTTATCTTTGCCGTTTGAAAATGGATGTTATTACCGCTCTCTGTTAGGCCGAGTTAGGCGAGAATTAGTTGCTTCGGGAGGTTCCTATTCCGGATAAGGCTGGACGAAACGCCTAGGTGGATAGTGGATTGCCCGGAGGACACGGTGGAACGCTGCCCGGCTTGGGCGGAGCACCACCACGTCTCCTCACGGAGGCGATCGGTGGCGGCGATCTCTCGCATCGGGCCCTGGTCAAGGCCATGGTACGGAGCGAGAGTGCATGGGAAGCCGTCACCTCCTGCGAAACAGTAATACTTCCGAAGGAGGAGATGGAACGCGTGATAGAGAGGCACTTTTTTCACCTTGAGAATTGAGAGCCGATTTCCGGCCACCGTAGGCGCAGGCTTGCGCACAGCGAACAATGGGTAGCTCGCCGTCTAGTAAGGACGCGTTGTGTTCCACACGCGCCTAAAAGAGATGTCAGCACTAACTGAGGTTCGCTAGGACCGATGCCTGCCAGGGTCGCGGGTTGTTTGTAAGAGTTACCGTGGCCCTGGCACGGGCAAATGAAGGAACACGGGTGGGTTTTAGTCAGTAAAAGTCTGACACGCCCTCCCGCTCCACCCAGAGCGGGAGAAGTTATTTGATGATTTCCCATCCACAAAATAAGGCGAGAATTAGTGGATATTTGTTTCATCCTCATTTTCTCTAGCCGAAAGAAAGACGTCCACTGTTGGACATAGGACTCTCCTAAGCATGCTCTCGACATAACGATCGGTCCAATGCTTCCTCAAGATTTCAGGATCACACACTTTTATGTGTGTGTGTAGGTTTATATAATAAGTTACCAAATGATCTCCAAAATTTAAATACTAGATTACATAAAAATAAAGTTTACGAATGGTTATCTGTTAATAGTTTCTATAGTGTTAAGGATTTCATTGACAAACAATGTTAATGTCAGTAACCTACTGAATAATTTGCTTGCTTATTATTATATTGGCAAAACATGTTTTGTTCTACTCGTAAATTGTACTTTTACCATCTTTTTATACCGTGTTTTTATGCAAATAAATATATTATTATTATTGATTTTTTGCTGTAGATGTACAAAGAGATTGCTTTGACCTTATAATCATATATACAAGCATAGGCAGGTCATGGGTCTCTTTGCCTCTGGCCTCGGGTTTCTGACTTCTAGCAATTGCCTGGTATACCAATGACGAGGGGCCCTGGGACATCATGCTTTCCAAGGCGTGAGGGTCTTAATGTTTAAGTACATATATAGTGCTTTCACCTGCATTTTAAAGTTTATTTAACTATATTTGTGATTCTATTATTTAGCCATGAGCACATCAACCTTCATAAAACATCATCTATCAACTCTTGTTATCAGTAAAATAAAAAGTGTAAAAATACGACAAAACAATCACTCCCTTCAAGTTCAGATTCCAGATCCGCTGGTCTAGTTCTTGCTATGTCTATCGGGGACCACCTTATGTGATTCGTACATAAGAGAAAAAAGAGGTTATTATTTTTTTATCATGCATGCATGGAGATAGTACGATTTGGCTGATAAAATAATTGCCTGTGCAGGGCTAAGAAACATATTTATAAGACAACACCGGCAATCCAATGTCATTTTGACATCACTTGTGGTGCGTTTGAAAACTAAATTGCGTTCATATAATTATAAAAATAAAGTTACGGCGTAAACTTGTAAAGATCTTATTTATTATTTATAGCAGGTAAAATCGTGTTTTTATTCAATTCATGTATTTGATTTTTATCTTTTTTACTCCTTTTAGCTGTTTTATATTTTAATTAATTCTTGAATTTCGTCGCCTTCCGCTTTCCCGATTGCTTTATAATTTTGTTTTCGAGCGCAAACCAAAACATTATAATGTCATTATGTCACAGTAGTCTGAGTCAAGTTACTCAAGTTTAGAATTATTTAATAAAAACAAGGTTTATTCACAATTAAACTATGTAATCAGCAAAAATAATTACATAAATAACCTAATCCATCCGTACAAAAACGGTAAAATTATGAATACAACCCAAAAAATGGTGAACTAAACATAAACATGAAATTTTTAAAAGTTATCCTCACTTTGGCAATCATCTTTATCGCTTACATCGGAGATCTTATTGTATTTCGATCAAAATATTCGGATTCTTTAACATTTCGTGCTATTGCAGACAGTCTGGTGCATGCAAGCCTAGGATTATTATCATCATTAATATTTTTCAGTCATGAAAACAATTTAAATTTACAAGCCAGTGCGTTAAATGTGACCTTTTGTACGATAGTGTCATCTCTAATTGATGTTGACCATGCTTTTGTTGCTAGATCCATTTATTTGAAGGTGAGTTCATAATTTCAAATAACTCTGTAAATAATTCAGTTAAAATTACAGTAAATAGTTCAGTTGGAGTTGCAAGTGTTTCTTTTGTGTTATACTGTGTGTTGTGATTTAAGTACAATACAGATACACCCCAAAATAAATTTTATTTTAGGGTGTATCTTATTGTACTTAAATCTACATTTAACCAGTTACACATAGGTTCCATTGGCAACCAGATAATGTGCTGTTAGCTTGAAAAACCCAATCTGATCACGTCGTGAACTAGCCCCCAGTCCGCGCGCCCCTCTCCGGCCCCTCTGGCCCCGCGGACTGGGGTGCACGCTAGTTCACAGCGTAACCTAATTTGATCCCGAGCTGTTAGTTGGAAAAGCCAAATAAACTTTTTGTGACTTAGAGATTGAACCCAGGACCTCACACAACTGTTGCTTTTACACCACTGTATCAACACAGCAGTATCATAGTTAATAGTTCGAAGTTAGGTTTTACTGATGTGGTTTAAAATATCAGTATATCGAGGGTTCACGAGCTATTTGTATTAAGCGACATATTTGGAACTTTACAGGAGAGCATTTCAAAGTTTCATTATTCAGAAAAAAGAACATTGTAAAAGGTATCTATATTTTTTATGAAAAAGTGGCTTATCGACGTTTCAGAATAAGATTATCATCTATATTGACAGTTAACCACCAAGACCTAACTAACATATTTTGATAAAATATCCTACACAATACTAAAATCTCCTACTTATACAAGGTGTAACTTAAATAACGCACAACCTCTTAAGGGGTCACTGTACTCATCTATAATATTAAAAATGAATTGCTGAATGTGTTGCTAAGCGCAAATCTCGAGAGCAGGTGAACCGATTTTGCTAATTCTTTTTTTAGAATATTCCTTGATGTACAAGGATGGTTCTTACGGAGAGAAAAATTTAAAAATGCCTGAAAAGGTCTAAAAACAACACTTTTCTATACTCCCATACAATCGATTCGTAATAATACTTAAAAGTCAATTTGAACTTTAATACCATACCATAAAGTTTGTATGTTAGTGGAGAGGTTCCGGGAAGGTAAAACAATTGAGTGACGTTAGTATCATATAAATATTAATGTCAATATTAGTGACTATTAAAACAATTTTAGGTGGTTTATAATTTTTATTTTTTGACATAATGTAATTGTTGACTTATTTTTCTTTTTTTATCTTACTAGCTGACCAGGCCGTCCTGAATATAGCAGAATAAGTATTAAAAAAAAAAAAATGAAAGAATCGACTGTTAAACGGTACGAAGTTCGCCGGGTCAGCTAGTTATGAATAACTTTTACTACGGGACCAAACCTGAAATTGTAAAAAAAAATACGCTGTTCAGTACTACATTTCGACTAATTATGCGAACATAAATGTACTGAACAGCTGATTTTATTTTTTCGCGATTTCAGGTTTGGTCCTTTAGTAAAAGTTGTTCATAATAATGAGTACAATGACCCCTAAATTAATTTACAGTTGTATAGAATTCCAATATTTCGGGAATTTTTCTGTTGTGTCACCTATATTTTTGGTTTACTCAAATTTTTGTATCAAAATTACAAGATTTTTTGCACCTCTTGTAAAATTTTGATATATTGAAGTTAGGGGGCCTTGACGGTTAACTGTCGATTTAAGTTTGCCTTTATATTGTATAGGATCAAGTACTTCTAACTTCGACTGCTGCGCTGCACGGGGAGTTGTTGTGCCACTTCTTCCAGCAGGAAAGAGATGAAGAGCGGGCGTTTTGGGGGACTATCTCATGTCCTTTTTTTGCACTAAAAAAAAACTTTTTTTTTTAATTTTGATGATATGTTAAGGTCTTGAAGGTCCTTTGCGTAGTTGAGAGATTTTGCATTCTAGAAATTAATATGTAAGTAAATGATGCATGGTATGCAAAACTCAAAACAAACATGCCAAGACCAAGCTGACGCTACAAATAAGCCGATTTTTTTTTTATTTAAGGGGAAGCGCCAGGGTAGCCCGCGAAATTCAAATTTTCTTACGTTTTATGCAATTTTCAAGTTGGTATTAGGTTGTATGTAGATTAAAGTGTGATTCGCGACCGTAACAAATATGTATCTATTTACAGAATTGCAATCATTAGATGATTCCAGTAATACAACTCCTTAAGTATGTACTACAAGTATGTACCTGCATTCTTAGCAAATAAAGTCCTATTCTATTCTATTCTTAAGTTAGTATAATCTTCAAATGTCAAAATGGACATTCAATAGGATTAGGAGAATTGGTCTTAAAGAGTTATAATGATGACTTTAATTATTATAATTCTGTAAATACATACTTGTTACGGTCGCGAATCATACTTTGATCAACATACAACCTAATACTGACTTGCATAGGTAGGAGCTCGTGGCTAAGTAATAACAGCCGCACGGGTCGATCCATCAGGTTAAGCTACGCTTGCCGGGGTTGGTCTGTGGATGGGTGACCATCTTTACATACCAAGACTCCTCCCTGCCTCGGAAAGCACGTTAAGCCGTTGGTCCCGGCTGTCATTCGTGGATCTTTGACAGTCGTTACGGGTCGTCAGAAGCCCGAAAGTCTGACAACCAGTCTTACCAAGGGGTATCGCATTACCCAGTAACTGGGTTGTGGAGGTCAGATAGGACATGGAGCGACTGGCTCCATGTAAAATACTGGTATTCAGCTGCATCCGGTTAGACTGGAAGCCGACTCCAACATAGTTGGGAAAAGGCTAGGCAGATTGATTGACTGACTTGCATATTGAAAAAAAACCGTAAGAAAATTTGAATTTCGCGGGCTAACCTGGCGCTTTCGCCTTAACACAACATTAACATCACAGCGCTTTCCCCAAGGGGTTAGGCAGAGGTGCGCCTTTACTACCGCCGTAAGGAATAAGGACGAATCTACAGAAATATTGAAATGGAGAAAAAAAATATTTTGTCCTGTTTAAACTATAAGATACAAAGGCAGATGCGTCTTTTAATAGTAAGAATTCTTAGGCTTTCAGTAAGTTTACGCTAATTTAAAAATACTGGTAAATGCGTCTTTTCCGATTATGTAAATAACTCATTTCGAAAAAAATGTCATATACGTCTTTTTTACTTATGACGGCAGTATAGTACATCCACATTTCACCAGTTATGTCCCGTGTAATAGAGGGTGAGCTTATTGCCAAATAAATTCAAGCTCCAAGCTATTACTGAGTAATTCCTAATGGACAAAGCCAATAACGCTCCTTGATCTGGGAATCGAACCCAGGACGTCACGCTCAGCACTCACCCAAGCGACCATTACGCAATTGTCACGGTTTAATACACATGTTGCAGGGCTGATATTTCAGTAGTCAAATAGCTTATCTGAAGAATAAATATGACAGTTTGACATTATTTTCTAAGTATACAAAAGCTGTTAATGTCTAATTTTTCAATCGTCTGATAACTTTTATTTATGGAATAAATATGGCGGTTTGACAGCTTTTGTATAGAAAATATGTCAACCTGTCATATTTCTTCTACAGATAACAGTTATCTGACTGTTGAAAAATTTGCCCTTAGGGCTTTAGGGCTGATTTTTCAATAGAACTCTTATCGGAGGAATAAATATTTCTATTTGATAGCTTTTGTATGAAAAGTGTGTCAACTTGCCGTGTTTATTCCTCAGAATATGAATATTGAAAAACACGCCAATCGGCGTATTTTTTTTTTCTTAGTCAGATGCGGAGCACGCCGATCGGCGTAATGTATAGTTGTTTTATATTTTTTGTTTTAGTTTTTCGAAATAAAGATTTCTCATGGATTCGTAATTAATAAATTCAAATTAATAACAAAGTGCTGAAAACTCATATTGGCGTGTTATTTTTTATTCATCAAGTGCGGCTCACGCGCGCCGATCGGCGTTTACGTTAAAAGCGAGCCGCATTTGGCTAGTGAGAGCAAAATTTGTCGCCGCAATGAATGGGTTCATTATTTATTATTATTATTATTATTAAAACCCTGTGATATCCCACTGCAAGGCAAAGGCCTCACTACTCTCCACTTCTCTCTGTCTAGAGCTGCTAAGGACCAGTTCTTGTTGAAGGAGCCAGCTCGTCCCGCCATCTCCGTCTGGGCCTGCCGCGATGTCGCTTTCCCATTGGGTCGTAAGTTTGGCCCATTGGTCATCTGACATGCGGCAGATGTGTCCAGCCCAATTCCACTTTAGCGTGGCAGCTTTCCAAGTGACATCAGTTAGTTATCTTTGTGAGAGAACAGATGGTCCTCAAACATGGTCTTTGACAAATCAGCAGAGTTCCACGCTCGAGGACTATGGAACGGAGTATCCTGGGTATCAAATTAACAGACCTTAATCATGTAAATTTTTTTTTTGTTTGGTTACAGGACATGACGAACTTAAAAAGCAGAGGAATATTCCATTGTACCACATTCTGGCTGTTAATAACATCTATCATACTTTTATACAGCTATTTAGAAAAAAAACTAAACCTATATCTTTTATCGTTTATGCTAATTCTTGCATACAGTAGTCATCATCTTAGGGACGGGAATAGGAGAGGTTTATGGTTTTACCCCTTTGGTAGCTCTCCACCCATAGAGAAGAATCTGTATCTTTTTTTATTGGCAATGTTGCCACATGTAATAGCTTGTTTATATCATATGTGTAAGGGTAGCTTTACTAAAACTTTTGTTGTAGATTATAGTCTGGTTGTTTAGGATTTTTTAAAATAATTATTTCGATTTTTTAAAATATTATTCAGTATTAATTTTATATTAAACTGCAAAAAAAAAATGGAAAAAAGTCATGTTTTTTATCAAAGTTAGATGGAAATAGAACTGTTTATTGATAAATGGTTACATCACAAAAAAATATATATATAAATTAAAAATTAACATAATTATTAATTTACATTAAGCAAATAATATGTTTGATCAAAACCTATATTTATTTAATTTAAACCACATTCATGGTTTAGCATTTGTTTATTAAACAATGTACAGACGCCCGCAGATCAAGCTACCCGAAACTGTCCCCAATCAACCTCGAACCTAATGCTTTAGCGATAAAGTTGATAATCTATTAAAGAAATTTGACAGATTGTAGTAGCTTGATGTGCTGGCGTCTGTACAATTACCAGCCGTAAACATTGCACATGGATTGAAAAACACATGAAACAAGTACCTATAGTTTGACCAAGACCGCGCCTTAAGAATGCGCGGCGAAGCGGGGTGCAGCGCTGGCGAATGTGCGGTGGGACACCGTGAGTGTTGACGAATGAGCGGCCTGCACTGCTCCCCGTCTCGCCGCGCACATACCTACGGCGCGGTACCAGCCGTTATGGTCAAACTATAACATGACACATCGAGGGTGTGTCACACACAATTACCAGTGACGAAGACGACTCTACAAAGCCCAACATTTTCTAAAATTTCCATGTGCAATATTTACGGCCGGTTATCATACCTACAGTCACAGATTATATAGTACTACGTACTACAGTCAGCAAAACAGTTTGAAATGCAGGCAAAACGAAAGTTTCTTACGGTACACTACAGAGTTTTTGCTAACACTTTAATTAAACACAACTCAAACTAGCGATGACCAAAACTTACGTTGGCTACTCAGCAGTTCAGCACGCGCAATAAGTTTTTGTAGTAGTTAGCGACCTGCATACCTTCTTTTTGCTGACTGTACCTTTCTAGTGAAGATATTTGTATGGAATGGTTATATGAAATTATTATTTACTAGCTTTTGCCTGCGACTTCTGCGATCCAGGATGAATAGTAGCCTATGTCCTTCTCCAGGTCATGGTCTACCCAAGTGCCAAATTTCATCCAAATCCGTTCAGCCGTTTTAGCGTGAAAGAGTAATCAACAAACAAACAAACACTCGCAATTGTATTATTTATTAGTTAGGATCGTTAGGAAAAGGCTAGGCAGATTGAGTTAGGATAGTTAGGAAGATGAAAACCGGTCTATCGACACTCCAGACTTACAAAATTTAAATAAAAATAAAACTCCTAATACACTACTAAAGTTTCTATATTAATATAATTGAAACATGATTCGAAAGACAAGTGGCGCCATCTACGTAATTATCATAAGAACGTTATTGCTGTTTTCCTCGGAAACAGTGCTTATTTTCGGGCTGAAAGGTACCCTTATGGCCGTGTCTGTACACTTGACAACGTTTACGTAAAATTTCAGGATGATCGGTTTAGTGGTTTAGGCGTGAAAAGGTAACAAACTTACTTTCGCATTTATAATATTAGTTAGGATTACTACCTAAGTAGCCATGGATTTAGCCTATATACTACTAGCCTAGCACTGGCGGACTAAACGGGCAAATCAAATCACAAACGAAGCAGTTTGGAGTTGGAGGCCCCCGTACGTATGCAAAATTTAATCGCACATCCTTTAAAAAGTGCCGTAACACAAAAAAAAAATATATGAAAACAGATAAAAACACAGTCATAATACGTTTTTCATTTTGTACCAATAAAAATACAACTATCTTCAAGCTTGATAAATCCTTTGTTGATTAAAATAGCTAAAAATCTGTAACTTGAAAGTCACACATTAGTATCTTGGGAAATAATTAAAATTGGCCTTTTCTCAAACATATTTTCGGCGTGTTACGACAGGTTTTTAGAGGATGTGCGATATGTAAAGTTCTAAAATTTTCGAGCTCGCTTCGCTCGCTCTTGCGTCCGAAATTAGCGCTTTTCGTGAATGGCATGTAAATGTATCCCTCTGAATATAATAATCCTGCTAGAGTATAATTACGCACATCACACTTAATATTTTTTCATTAATAGCAGTCGCACGGGTCGATCCATCAGGTTAAGCTGTGCTTGCCGCGATTGGTCCGTGGATGGGTAACCATCTTTACAAACCGAGAGTCCTCCGAGCCTCGGAAAGCACGTTAAGCCGTTGGTCCCGGCTGTCATTCGTGGATCTTTGACAGTCGTTGCGGGTCGTCAGAAGCCCGAAAGTCTAACAACCAGTCTTACCAAGGGGTATCGTATTACCGAGTAACTAGGTTGTGTAGGTCGGATAGGCAGTCGCTCCATCTAAAATACTGGTATTCAGCAGCATCCGGTTAGACTGGAAGCCGACCTCAACATAGTTGGGAAAAGGCTAGGCAGAAAAGTTACTTCAAATACCTACAATAAACTGAGATGATTTGGGGTCATTTTGTTTTACCCGCCCGGGTCTGGCTTAGTCCGGCTTAGTTTAAATGCATTTAAAGGTATAATGTTATTGGATATGTATGTAATATGTACAGATTATGGCCTAAAACTCAAGGAGGAGTAGTAAACGGAGTTCGCAAAACAACCAATAAATAATATAAGATCCGCGAGGAAATTAAAGGGTGGTGTTTAGAAGTATTTTCCTTTGAGCCTAGAGCGAAGAGACGCGGTGTAAACATACTAGGCTTTGCCAGCAGTTTTAACACTAGTCAGTAAGATGTGAGGAGAGAATGTAATATTTTTATACCTAGGTACCGTACTAATAATGTAATTAGAAATGATTACTTGCTAACAGTTATAAAGGTCAATTTAACCTTTTTTTCCCATATTAAATTGTTATAAAAATAATCAAAGTGAAAATGTTTACTTCCCCTATTTAAATAAAAACTGTTATTACTGAAATGCATTACTTTATTTAGGTACACTTTATAAAAATGACAAGGTACAGTTAGTAACAAAAGCAGTTTAACACCAAATGAGTGTACTACGTGACTAAAACAATTAGGCGCATGACAGCTGTGATGTTATTGGAACCAGGGAGGGAACACCGGAACGGTTATTGATATTGTACTTATTATCATCACTGCCGAAAGCGAGTATACGATTGCGCGTCACTATCACTATAGGTGCGGGGTGTGGGCGCCGAAACTGAGTTCCTGTCATGCGCCTAGTTGTTTTGGTCAAGTAGTGCGGTCACGTGAGCGAGTGTGGTCACTAGTGTCTGTGATCTCGTGACTACTCGTGTTTGAGTGTGGTCTCTGTGATCACGTGAGTGACTGTGCTTCTTGAAGGACTAGCGGTGGTGAATATTTGTCATCACATGAATGTAGTGCATCAACTACTGGAGATGACTAATTGAGACGTATGAAACGAAAAATCATGTTGCGCAGATCCCAAACAAATTGGGATGAGGAAGAGAATGACGATGAGTGTATTGTCACGTGAGTGTAATAACACCCCTAAAATCGAGCACAAAGGCTCCGCAGTCGAACACATACAGACCGTTCACAGTAACTTTACCTCTGATTTTGCATAATTGTCAATGCAATAAGGTTGCCTTTGGGTTGCTACCATTGCCAAGTGTGTCAAAATAACAGTGATCCTTATTTTCGTTGCAATAACTTTGCTATTGGGTTGCTGCTGTCAGAGGTAAGATAACTATGAAGGGTCTGTACAGGATTCGCGTTGAGTTTGTATGCCGTCCACACTATTCGCATTACATTACACGATAAGTACAATACCTTATACATTTCATAGGTACGTCTGGACCAGGGGCGGTAGTCTCGACATTCGTAACGATAGCTTTACGAATGAAATCGCTCGCTAAGTCCTAATGGAGTAGGTACTAAGATGGTCAAAATTGCTTGACAAGCACGAAAAAAACCATTTACAGTTTCAAACCAGTTGCGACGAGAACCGTTCTTTTATTTAATCATGTTCTCCAATTTTTCTCGTTATTCAAGGTTAATTTGAAGTGGCCAATAATTGTCTTTGAAAAAACCTAACTATTACCATTTTGCCCATCTAGGTACTCCATTAGGACTTAGCTAGCGATTTCAGTCGTAAAGCTATCGTTACCGAGTGTCGAGACAGCCGCCCCAGGATGCTAATTGCGAATCAACCGGGATCGGTTTCATTTTGACAGTTCAACAACATTCATTGCCTTATTTATGGTGTTGAGAAGACAAATTTTTCATTGTGAAGCAACGAATTAAATGATTCTGATTCCGATCGATAGCGTATTACACAATTAGGGTGCTGGGTTGAATTAGGAATATCTTGACGTATAAAGAAAATATTTTGTCTTACATCAGTCCTATTTATTTAAATACTATTCACAATGTTATCACTGTCCTGGCCACACTATACTCTCGATCCAGTCTATATAACTGGAGATCCTGGTGTACACAGCGGGTCTGTCTATTTCTGCGCATTTCTTGCCGAAAGATGTCACGCCCACAATGTGGAAGATACAGGAGTTCTCTCTGGAAACCACTTGGATGGGAGCGCCTGAGTCACCCTGAAAAGTGGGAAGTAAATTGAGTTGATAGTTTTGGAATAGCCTAGCCTTTTGCTTATAAAAGGCTAGGCTAGGCTATGTATTCTGAATGGAAAAAGCAGTCCCGAGCTGCATTCTAGGTTCTCAAAAGCGTTGCGTTTCCAAGGAAAGGGATCCGTCATATACTTGTAGAACGGACGACATGAAAATCTGTCATTTCCACCAGTTTTGACATTAAGTCAAACCCGGGCGGGGTTTGACATTAAGTCAAACCCCGCCCGGGTTTGAAAGATTCCAATTCCATTCCCAAAGATTTAAATCGCTAGATTTGCCTTCACCGTACTTAGTTACGCGAAGAAGTGTCTATACCTACTGAGAAGAGTGAGCTCACACATTTATTAAGACACGTACAGCCAGTCGATTCTGTAAAATCTCACCGTGAAGACTTAGGTGAAGTGAGCTGTCATTCCAGCCAGATTGATGCTAGTGACAGTTCACGTCAAGCTGACTTCACCTAAGTATTCACGATGAAATTACAGATCAGATCGGCAGGTTGGAGTGTGGGGATAGGCAGGGGGGTATAAGCTCGCCCAATCTGTACATAAATGAGCTAATTAATGAGCTCTGCAACAATCCAGTGAGATGCAAAATTGACAAGGTCAGCGTCAACAATTTAACTATGCAGATGACATGGTCCTGCTGGGTCCAACGGCTGGCTCAATCAGGGAGATGTTAGACACATGTGAAAGGTATGCAGCCAGACACGGCCTCGTGCATAATGTTAGAAAAAGTAAATACCTGATTTTTAAGGTACCTGTCAAGCCAACTGAATAAGAGCCTGTGCTAACTCTCAGTGGTGAGCCGCTAAATAGAGTGTCTCAATTTAAATATCTTGGCCACTATGCACCAGAGGACCTTAAGGGGGAAACGTCAGGGTAGCCCGCGAAATTCAAACTTTCTTACGTTTTTTGAAATTTGCAATTCAGTATTAAGTTGTATGTTAAATAAAGTATGATTCGCGGTCGTATCAAATATGTATTTACAGAATTATAATCATTAAAATCAGTAATAAACTCCTAATTCACAAATGTCAAGATTTCATGAAATAGTAATTCATTAGGACTACCTGGTGTTAAATAGTTATATTGATCACTTTAATTATTATAATTATATAAATACATACTTGTTACAACCGCGAATTATATTTTGATAAACGTACAACCTAATACTGGCTAGTAAATTGCAAAAACCGTAAGAAAATTTGAATTTCGCGGCCTACCCTGACGCTTTCACCTTAAAGATCAGGTAGACATGGAAGACGACGTAAAGCTCTACACGTCCTACGAATAGAATACAACAATGCTTTTAGGGTGCTGTTGGGGCTGCCACGTTACTGTAGTGCATCCGCTATGTTTGCGGAAGCACGAATCGATGACATCTACGTTATTCGGAGAAAAAATACCGTTTCTTTACTTACAAGAGTGCGTGGCAGTTCAAATAGCGTTCTGAAAGCCCTATCTGAACAGCTGGATGCTCCAATACTGAGGCATTTTGACAAGGTTGACCTTGCCGCACCAGTAGGTACATTTTGTAAATGTACTGGTGCGGCAAGGTCAACCTACAACCGTTCATAATGAATTTGTCTTTGGTGTGTGATTTTAGAGTTAGTCATTAACCCGTAGATTAAGTTACTTATTTGTTCTTGTAGTCAATATAAATAACTTGATTAGTTTTATTAAATAGCGTTTCCATGACAATCAAGTGAAGTCACTGCGTCATTGTGTGTCAGAGGTGTCAAACTGAAACAGAAACGCGACTATCTTTCGACGTGGTAGGGCGAATCTAACGATTTAAATCCTTGCCACTGTCATAATTTTCACAACGGCCGTTAAGCACGGCTACGGCTCTTTTAGGAAACCGTACCTAGAAAATCACTGTTGGCATCCGCGTCAGATATATTGGCAAACAGCACAGACGACCAAAAATATTGACAAAACTGATGACCTACCTGACAAGTGTCCTTCCCTCCCCGTAGGTCACCAACACACATCTGTGAATCTATGAATCCTTTAGCCCAGTTTCGAGTGTGTAACGGCTTCAGTGTTTGATTACAACCGCCGACGTCCAGAATAGACAGTGATACCTTCTGTAGCTCCTTGGCAGTCTGCCTAGTAACTGTGAAAGAAGAGTTTTTTGTTAGATTTGTCCATCATTTTCCTAGCCTTTTCCCAACTATGTTGGGGTCGGCTTCCAGTCTTAACCGGTTACAGCTGAATACCAGCATTTGATGTGGAGCGAATCTGACGTCCATAACCTTACTGGGTAACACGATACCCCCTCGTGGTGGAGCTTGTCCACTCTGAAGTGATGCATCGTACTACCTTTTGTACAGCTAAATGCCGTAGTGAGGCGCGTCATTTCAGAGTGGACAAGCTATAAGATCTACGAATGACAGCCGGGGCTAACGGCTTACCGTGCTTTCCGAGGCACGGAGGGGTCTCTATAGGATAATCACCCATCTACGAACTGGCCTCAGCAAGCGTAGCTACGCTCGATCGACGGTCTCTCGATCAGTCTGTGTGGCTGTTAGTTTTTAGTCACGGGCCACTGTATTTACTACGACTATCATAGATCTACTAATGACAGCCGGGATCAACAGAGTAACGAGCTTTCTGAGGCACGGAAGGGTGTATCACCTATCCACGGACTGACCTCGGCAAGCGTTGCTTAACTTAGCATAGTTTCCTGCACATACACCATTGTTAATTTTAGAATACGTTTCTGAAAGCTGTCAGTTATAAATATACTACATCCTTTTTGACAGTTACTTTACGTGTGTCAGCAACCATAAATCAACGACATTAAAGATCACTGTGGTGCAGAATCAGAGAAAGATTACCCTCCTTCTGGGGCAGTCTGGTAATAACTGAGTAAGTACCTACTGCAAACGCTGAGTATAAAGATTATGTTTTACGCATTCTATTTATTACAGTCCGGCCGTCAAGAGAATGCGTTCCTGATACCTGTCAGTTGGACAATTTCTGTCAAGTTTTAGTATAAAACTGACAGGTGTCAAAAACGCCTTCTCTTGACGGCCGGGCTTCCTGTGGAAAGCCTAAAGCTACGGTTTTCTATAAGAGCGGTAGCCGCCATTAACGGCGCCGCCGAAGTGGCCGCTATCATGAACATTATTGACAGCGGCAAAGATTTAAATCGTTAGATTCGCCTTAGTGCGTCAAAAGATAGTCGCATTTCTGTTTCGTTTTCACACCTCTGATACAAAATGACGCAGTGACTTGACTTGATTGTCATTGAAACGCTGTTTAATTAATGTGTGAGCTCACTCATATCGGTATGGGCACTTTTTGTTGTGACTAAGTATGGTAAGGGCATATCTGCCGATTTAAATCTTTGGGGAGCTGGGTTTGACATGCTGATGAAAATGACAAATTTTCATGACAGCCGTTACGATCGCTTTCCATAGCTTTATCGGCCCTCGCTTTCCATAGCTTTATCGGCCCTCGCTTTCCATAGCTTTATCGGCCCTCGCTTTCCATAGCTTTATCGGCCCAAATGATAGGTGTCCGGAAAGCATTCTCAACGTAGACAGATTCTCAAACGAATGGTGTACTAAGGTATTTTATTTTAATTAGCATATTGCCTACGTTAGAGTATTATTTTTATTTGATTTCTTCATGTATCTTAAAGTGATGTGTCTGACTGCTGCACTTAATATTTACGGTGGATCCGCAGTGGTAGCCCGCGAAATTCAAATTGGTTGAAATTTTTCAAATCGGTTACATATTTTGATCAAGATACAACTGGCGGAAGTATAATAACCTTATCGTAACTATATTTTCGAGCCGTTTGGGGTTGAAACCCTCGGGCCGTGGGGTCCGTGTGCTCATGGTTTGTTCAAGGAAATCTCCAAACGGCTGGTTGACACTTCCCGTGACCCAAGGGCAGGCTTTTACATTGGCCAGAGGCTAAGCATTGCCATACAACGTGGCAATGCCGCCAGTCTCTTGGGTACATTACCAGACGACAGCGATGCGGATGAATTTTTCGACGCCATATTTTAGTTTTTTTTTAATAGTTTTAGTTGGTTAGGATATTATTTTTGTAACTTTATTTTAGTGTTAGTTTGTTTGTTAGAGAGTTTGTTCTTTTATGTTAGAATTAAGAAAATTACTTGATATTATTGTTTAGATACAACCTGACACTGATCTGCAAATTGCAAAAAGCGCAAGAAAATTTAAATTTCGTAGGCTACCACTGCGTATCCATACATAAAAACTTACGAGGATTTGTAACTCCCCACCCAGTTGCGATGACCGTCTTATGGCCGCCCAGGTCATTCTTGGTCCAGAGACAAGCGGGGCGAATGGCTGAACCGAACTTGACGTCAAACACCAACTCGAGTAGGGCTATGTCATCGTAGACCTTCGGGGATTTGTAGCCTGGGTGTAGGTGTATGCGCCGGATTGCTACCTGTAATAAAGATATTACATTATAAAAAGAGGTACTCGTGGCTTAGTGATAACAGCCGCATGGGTCTATCAAAGTTTAAGCTTCGCTTGCCGAGCTCAGTTTGTGGATGGGGGACCATGCATTATTATTTCATACAGAGACCCTCGGTGCCTCGGAAAGCACGCATAGCCGTTGTTATCAATGTTGTTCCCAAAAAATCAATAAGTCTTGTTTTACCCAGTAACTGGGTTGTGGAGGCCAGATAGGCAGTCACGCCTTGCATGCATTCAACTGCATCCTGGTTAGACTGGGAAAGATGTCGGTATCTTCATTGTGTTTCCTTCACCGTTGATAAAATAAATTGCGTAAAGTTAGGTGCTTGCCTCCTGTCTGCGGTAGAACGCACGTCTCCCCGGAGTGCTACTTAGAAATTCCTGATGAAAAAAACTCAACAACACTTTGATGAACCTAGGACATCACATTTAGCAGCCGGTTTTGTGATCACTAGATCAACGAGGCAGTCAGCAGGCAGTACTTAGGTACATATGTCAAAAAATAGTAAGTATTTAAAGTTAAAATAAATTGACTGCCGAAACATCACAGACGTGATGTGTGATGATCAAGTAACTACATAGCAGCCAGCGGCCGCTGACCCCGAAATCAGCTGTAGTTATAGTATTTTTATCTCACGAAGCGATGCGCACTTTACTTGTGGTAACCAAGTGTACAAACACGCATTGATTGTGTTCGTGCACACGAGTAGCGTCAGCACAACACACACATCGACATTGTCGATCACTTTCGTTCTGGAAGTTTTGATCTCAACAATGAGCCCCGGGGAAAATTTTCAAATCCAAGAAGGCGTTGAAAAACGCTTTTAAAAGAATTTGTCGATTCCCGTTCCCAGCAGGGCTAACATGACACACACGACAATTACTCACTCTCGCGTGATAAATTTTCTGACAGCGCAACACTATTCTCGTTTTCTGACAGCGCTGCTAAAATACTTGACTCGTTCTGTCAAACTTGATGTTTTCTCGACAAACCCTAACATGGCACCTAAGTTATCTCGAATTTTGACTGTTCAACACGAGATAATCTGCGATTCTTCTGTCATTTAGTCGTCCTCGATTTTGACGACGAGATGAGTAGACAAAATTATAATACAAAAAAAAAAAAAAAAAAACTCCGAATTACCCTGGCAGTTCCATAATTGTACTTATCTTAGTTATAATTACGACAGTACTTAACTCTAATCTACTATTTATATTGGAACGAAGTTCCTTCCGGCGGCCGCAAGAGAATCTGTGGCGGAGTGGAGCACTATTACGTAGATGAGTAATAACTTTAACTTTAACTTTAACTTTAACTTCTTTCAGTAATAACCAGTGACTTTGCCAATTATGATGATTAACTAAATCTAGGGATTATGGCTGTATGGCAATATCTAACAAAATCGCCAGTTCATTTCCTATGTGTGGTTATTAACAACGGTTAGTGTTTTGTGGTTATAATAGCGAAATCAACTCCAGCTGCATATTTATCTGAAAACCAGTCCTTTTGGTAAGTGTGGTGATTAACAAAATTTGCAATATCATGGGTTTTATGGTGATTGTTACTATAACAATCTTCACTTTGTCAAATTGTGATTGTTGGCTCATTTGTCAATTGTGGTTATTATCTAGTGAGTATATTCATCACCTGCCTAGCCTTTTCCCAACTATGTTGGGGTCGGCTTCCAATCTAACCGGATGCAACTGAATACCAGTATTTTACATGGAGCGACTGCCTATCTGACCTCCACAATCCGGTAACTGGGAAATACAATAACCCTTAGTAAGACTGGTTGTCAGACTTTCGGGCTTCTGAGGACCTGTAACGACTGTCAAAGATCCACGAATAATAGGCGGGACCAACGGCTTAACGTGCTTCCGAGGCACGAAAGGATCTTGGTATATCTAGTGAGTATATTATGTGCCACTAATTTTCATTTCCGTCATTTTGTATTTTAATTTCGGCATACCAAAGAAAAACATTTAATAAAAAAAAAGTAAGTTACACAAAGAAATTAACATAAATTAAAGGAGGTGGACGTAAAATAAATATAGTACATACTAATTCCATGGTAAAATCGAATGAATGGGACGGAACCTCAAGCCGATGTTGCTATGATAAAAATGATTTATTTTTAATAATTTGCTACATCGGTTTCTCTTCACGAGATAAAGAAGTGTCAAAGTCTCAGATTAAGTATCCTGACTTTTTCTGAGGTCAAAGTGCTTTTTTCAAGTTTACTCGAGCTTAACGGTCATGTTAGGCATTATTATATCGACAAATCGAGACAACGAGCGATCTCGCGCTTGTCATGTTAGCCCTGCAGATATCTATCTTTGCGCCCTCACGCCCCTAGTCGCCGCAGGAGACGCCCTGGGCGTCGGGAATCGATAGTCGATTCCCGGCCACCGTAGGCGCGGGCTTGCGGATGGCGAGCAATGGATAGCTCGCCGTCCGGTAAGGACCAGGCCCGGGTCGACGGCGCGTTGTGTTCCACGCGCGCCTCAAAGAGATGTCAGCACTAGCTGAAGGGGCCCGCTAAGGCCGATGCCCGCCAGGGTTGCGGGTTGTTCGAAAGAGTTACCGTGGCCCTGGCACAGGCAACTGAAGGAACACGGGTGAGTTTTAGTCAGTAGAAGTCTGACACGCCCTCCCGCTCCACCCAGAGCGGGAGAAGTTATTTGATGATTTCCCACCCAAAAAAAAAAAGCCCTGCAGGATATCTATAGCAGAGGCATCAACGAACTTTCATTAAAATGGCAAAAGTGTATCGAAAATATTTCTTTAAAAAATAATTGTTTGATTTTTTCTATGTAAATCGCCAATTTTAAAGATAAAGACCTAATATTATGAATTTGTATAATTTTTTTGGTCACATCTGTGTAGGTAATTCCGCCCGCGCCGGTTAATTTCATTTGACCTTGTTTAAAAAAAAAAACACTTACATCAACAGGATCAGCACCATCTTCCACATTGTTATCAATATTCTGGTCTCCTAGCCTGACTATGACGGGTTGAGGGGTCTGTGCAGTACTATCCCTGTTACAATGTGCAGCTGTCACCACAAAGCGAGGACTAATGAGTGTCCCACCACAGCTGAATTGGTAGCCACCGTTGAAATCTGCCCAGCCAATTGCTGCCTGTAAAGAGAAAATGGTAAGAAAAGGTCAGAAAGCAGTCGCTCCTTGTAAAATACTGGTATTCAGCTACAGCAGATTAAACTGGAAGCCGACCCCAACATAGTTGGGAAAAGGCAACAATAAAAAAGATGACAACAACAGCACTCTATAAATCTCTGCTGAGACACAGGCTTCCTCAATGTCAGGGGTCGTAATGCACCACGCGGGCCCAGTGGGAGGGAATTACCCGTAATCCAGCACGCGGGCCCAGTGCGGGTTGGTGCATGTCACATGTCTTCGAATTTTTGGTATCAGATATGCTGGATTCCTCACAATATTTTCCTTCACCGTTCTGAGAGCTGATGATGACGATGTTAAACTCACCATATGCGGAAACTCTCCGGGCTTAGCATTCTCCCCTCCGACTATAAGTTCGACTCCCGTGTATTCACAATTTGCTTCAGATACGGAGAACGCTTCTGGGTCGGGTATCAGCGGTATGTAACCTACTTTTTTTACTACACTACGGCTGTATTCATCACATTCTGTAATTAAAAATTATTATTATTTATGTATTGAGTCACGAGGATCATTTGGCGCGTGGCCAAAATTAGAACTTGCGCCGCCATCTTTTTTTTTTCAATACGTTTCACAAGACAATTACAAATGTTTACGAACAGAGCTCCATTTTTTTTGGGTTTGGAAATTATCAAATAATTTGCCCAGAGCGGGAGAAGTTAAGCCAGAGGTAAATCCCACTCATGTTCCTTCAGTTGCCTGTGCCAGGACCACGGTAACTCTTATAAACAACCCGCAACCGTGGCAGGCCCTTTCTTATTTTTTTTGCGTGGAGAAATGCTCATGCATACTGCAATACTACGGGGAGATTGTGCAGTTATGTGGGACTCCTAACCACAAAAACTCCACGGTGTCCTCCTCCGCAATGCCGCTTGTAGTGCACGGGCAAGCGTTAACACTCACCGCGAACTCACCGCGGCTGTCCGTCGACCGACCCTCCTCTGGGGAGTACCCCCTATCACCGGCACAACACATTGCACGCCGTGACCACCCCAGGGATCAAACCAGCACATGGGCGCTAGACGACCCCGTGTCTAGGCACCCTTGGTCCACCTGCGACCAGTCAGGTCAGTGGCCCGGCCGCCTACCACTTTTCGGCCGCAAAGGATAGGAAGAGCGGCCAACGAAATACCGACACTCCGCCTCCCCTGCGGCCCTGCTGCGTCCGTCATCAGACGGTGGCGACCTCGTCAAGGCCGCGGAAGGTAGGGAGAGCGGCGCACCGCAATACCGGCACTCCTCTCCCGTCGCCGTCGCGGCCTCCAACCCTCAGCCGCGATGCCTCCCATACGAGATCGCGGCCCGCCTCAGTTGCGATGTCGCCCAAGCGGCACCGCAACAAAGTCAAGCTAGTGCAAAGTGAAGTGCTACTAACATAGTCTTAAGCCTTATTTATTAACACAAGATTTTGTTTATAAAAATATGTATGCTTAGGTTAAGGTATTTTTCTATGGGCCTATGTCGCCTGAAATAAATGGTATTATTATTATTATAAGTCATTTATTTGTAGAAACATGAGTATACATACATGGCATGCAGGTTGTTCATAAACAAAAAGATCCATCATGTTCGGCCTTTGGGGCATACAAATACATAGGAAATAGGTAAGAAAAGTAATTCAAAGGTAATTAAATTTAAACAAAGCTATAAACATTATTTCACACAAACTAAAAATTAAATTTAAAACAATAAATTGTAGATTTGAATTAAATTGTTGAATATTATAAATAGTCAAAAATATAAAATATCAGTAAATATTTGCTAAATTCGTAATATTACACTTTGTCATTTAAAAATTCTAAAATACTGTAGTATGCTTTCCCAACTAAATATAATTTTAGCCGCTTTTTTAGCATGTGTGCGCTTAGTTCCCTCCATTCCTTAGGAAGTTTATTAAATATTAAAGGCGCCATGCAAAATACACTTTTCCGCATTAATGCTGTTTTGGAACCATGTGAGCAAAGCATAGTGTTATCGCGTCTGACGCGACTGACTTTGTCTGCCATGCGTGGAAATAATTGCCGATTACATTTTACAAACATGACAACTTCGAATATGTAAAGAGACGGTAACGTCAGTATGTTATAATTAATAAAGTACGGCCTACAACTGTCAGTCGAATCTAATTTAAACATCGTCCTAACACACCGTTTTTGAGCTTTGAAAGGTATATCCTTGTTAGTCGAATTACCCCAAAGGATAATTCCATACCTTAGGTGCGATGAAACTAGGCCGTGGAAAGCTGTTAGCAATGCGTCAGTGTTAAGCACTGGAACTAATTTGTGTAGGGCATATTAAGAGTTACTAATTTTTTTGCTTAAAACTTCAACGTGTTTTTTCCAATTTAACTTTTTGTCAATAGTTACACCGAGGAATTTAGCAGTGTTGACTTCTTCAATTATTTTGTCATTATATTGGATCTTAAGATCAGATAAAATTGGTAAGCGTTGACTAAAATGCATAATATTAGTTTTATTGAGATTTATCCTTAAATTATTATTATCCAAATATTTTATTATTTTTGCAAGAGAATTATTAATGTCACTTTTATATTTGTCTTTAGCATCACATTGAATTGTTATGGTACTGTCGTCAGCAAAGAGGGTCACAGGTTGATCAACAGATTTAGGTAGATCATTTATATACAATATGAATAGTGGAGGGCCCAACACACTGCCTTGAGGAACTCCATATTTAGTTACCAGTTCATGTGATTGGAATATTTCTTCACGTTTACTTTTTATATTTATTGAAGAAATTTCTGTGAGTTGCTTTCTGTTGTCTAAGTATGATTTAAATAGTTTTAGAACGTTGCCTCTGACACCATATACATCCATTTTATCTAAGAGAATGTCATGCCTAACGTAATCGAACGCTTGGGTCATGTCACATAATATTGTACAAACAGGGTTGGTCTTATCAACATTTATCATCACTCTATACAAAAAATCATAAAATACCATATTAATAGATTTTCTCTAAATCCTTTTTGCTCGTTTACTAATAGATTATTTTTTTCCAAATATTTGTTTAATTCTTTGTATATAAATTTTTCATAAATTTTGGCGATAACACTTATAATCGAGATCGGTCTGTAATTTTCTATGTTATCTTTATTTCCGTTTTTAAACAATGGTTTCACTATAGCTTTTTTTTAAAGCATCTGGAAAGATGCCCGTGCTTATGGTCAAATTAATTAGATGACTTAGATGTATACATATTTCTGCAGAAACTGATTTAAGAATTTTTGTTGATATTCCGTCATGACCAACGCTGTTTGTATTTTTCAATGAGTTGATTATTTTAAATACGTCCTGTGGTAGACAGGGGGGCATGAAAAAAGATTTTTCGTTATTTAGAATACGCGAGGTTACTTTATGTCCTGATTCTGGTATTGGTATAACTTTATTAATAAAATAACTATTAAAAGCATCCGCTATTTTTTGAGGATTTGTTATAATGTTACTGTCGTATTTTATTTTTGATATAGGATTTCTAGAGACATTTTGCCTTGACTCATTAATAATTTTCCAACTGGTCTTGGATTTGTTGTCCGATGTTTTTATTTTGTAACTATTTTGGGCAAATTGTGTCATAATTACCAGTCATTACCAGTCACCTTATAGGTATAGTGTGCTTCGTCGATCTGGTGGTTGCAGTCGCGACTGCTGCTAGATTCGATGTTCAAGTCGACCGAAGTGATTTTGGTTTTTTCGGCAAGAATTTCTCAGTAAGGTTAATGGCAATAGGTAACTCCTATTACCTACAGATGACTTTTTTTGTGCAATCCTCATGGATACCCTCCGTCTGAGATATCGATCCTACCGATTAAAACCTCACGATTCCTTAAAATTAACCACCGTAGTGTGGATGTACCTACCTCAGCTAAGCCCCGTGATGTTATGATACACTATAATAAGTAAAAATGAAGAGGATAAAAGAATGACACTCACTTCTTTCGCTGACTCTTCTGCGATCGTTTAAATCACCAGCGCTGCCCCAGATAGGCCGGTCACTGTGAAATAAAAACAATATATTAAAGCTTCAAGTACCAACTGGACAAATTAAATAATCACCAAGCCAAAGATTTAAATCGTTAGATTCGCCCTACCGCGTCAAACAAAAGTTAAAAGATAATCGTATTTCTGTTTCGTTTTCAAACCGATACACAAAGACGTTATACTTTTTTTAAATTAAACTGAAATGAATTATTAAAAAAAAAAGTACAGACCTAGATTAAGGTGTACTGAATCTAATGATACCAAAATTGTCTCATTTCGTAAATGTTTAGGGGGGTGAAAACGTTATCGCTCGAATCAATATTTCGAAAAGGAAATGTAATTGCCTCCAAGACTCGCGCCACTCGGCACTTCATGGTATTGGGTTGTGATAGGTACTCACTCTATGACTTTAGTTGGAGCTGCATTGAGGATGTTGGATCCATCTCGACAACAGACTATTCTGTCGCCAAACGCGTTGTATGAGCAAAATGTTGGAACAATTCTGCTTTCACTGGAAACAATAAAAACAAAATGGCTGACTAAGTATGTATTCTACCAATATTAGTGTAGGGAGTTTTGGTATCATTGAAAGTTTAAATTTTAAAGAACATAATTCCAAATTCAAATTAGGAAAATGTGTGATTTTCATTTGTTTTTCGTACCGTCAAGATGAGTGAATCTAATCAAGAAATTCGATACATTTTAAAATTTTACTACCAAAAAGGTAAAAATGCAACGCAAGCCGCGAAAAAAAAATTGCGATGTTTATGGACCTAGTGTAGTGTCTGTGAGAGTAGCACAAATTTGGTTTAAGCGTTTTCAATCTGGAAATTTTGATGTCAAAGATGCACGTCGCTCTGGTCGCCCTATTACGGATAAAATGGATGCCATTTTTGAAAAAGTGGAGCAAGATCGGCATATCAGTAGTTACGACGTAGCTGAAGAACTGGAAATTGACCACAAAACAGTTTTGGCGCATTTGAAAAAAACTGGGTACACAAAAAAGCTCGACATTTGGGTACCTCACGAGCTCACTGAAAGAAACCTAATGAACCGTGTACTCATTTGTGATTCTTTATTACGACGTAATGAAACCGAACCATTTTTGAAGAAGCTGATAACTGGTGATGAAAAGTGGATCACGTATGACAAGAACGTGCGAAAAAGGTCGTGGTCAAAGGCCGGTCAGGCTTCACAGACTGGCGAAACCCGGGTTACCTCGCAACAAGGTGATGCTGTGTGTGTGGTGGGATTGGAAGGGCATTATTCATTATGAGCTGTTACCACCAGGCAGGACCATCGATTCTGAACTCTACTGCGAACAACTGATGAGATTAAAGCAAGAAGTTGAGAGAAAGCGGCCGGAATTAATCAACAGAAGGGGTGTGGTTTTTCATCATGATAACGCTAGACCTCACACATCTTTAGCCACTCAGCAAAAATTAAGAGAGTTTGGCTGGGAGATGTTAATGCATCCGCCGTATTTGTTTCGGTCTCTTAAGAATTCTTTAGGCAGTGTCAGGTTAACATCACGAGAGGACTGCCAAAACCACTTGTCGCGGTATTTTGACCAGAAGTCCCAAAATTTCTATAGCAATGGGATCATGTCCCTACCTACAAGATGGCAAAAAGTTATCGAACAAAATGGTACCTACATACTTTAGTTAAATGTAAATAAACTATATTAAAAAATGTTTTGAATTTTCTTAAAAAATGCGAAGAAACTTTTTCCCCAACCTATTATAATATTCTTTTGAGAACCTTCTGTTTTAAATATTTCAAAAGTATGATTTTTGCACATAGTATTGTAGATTTTGGTCTGACAACGACGTTTTACTATTTTAAAATCTAAAAATAACATCGCTGTTTTATTTCTGATCGTGTTGAGTTGTAATTTAATAAGGCGAAATCTCCAGATAGCCCGCGAATTTCATATTTTCTTACGTTTTTTACAATTTGCAGGTCAGTATCAGGTTGCATGTTGATCTGAATATTATTCGCGACCGTAACAAGTCTGTATTTACCTATATTACGTAATTATAATCATTAAAGTCATCAATATAACTCGTTAAGTTCATATAATCCTAATGGAAATACTATTTCATGAAATCTTGTCATTTAGGATTATATTAACTTACAGAGTTGTATTACTGATTCTAATAATTATAAATTTGTAAATACATATGTGCTACGGTCGAGAATCATACTTTAATCAACATACAACCTAATACTGACTGGCAAATTACAAAAAACGTAAGAAAATTTGAATCTCGCGGGCGTCAAGGTAGCCCGCGAAATTTCCTTACGTTTTTTACAATTTACAAGTCAGTATTAGATTGTACGTTGATCAAAATGTAATTTGCGGCCGTAACAAGTTATTATTTACATAATTATATCATTCCAATTATATCATTATATCATATCATTAAAGTGATAAATACAACTCTATAAGACCAGGTAATCCTAACGAATGACTATTTCATGAAATCTAGACATTTGACGATTATACTAACTTAAGGAGTTGTATTACTGATTTAATTATATAATTCTAATTCTGTAAATATTTATTATATTTGTTACGGCCGCGAAACATACTTTATTGAACATACCTACAACTTAATACTGACTTGCAAATTGCAAAAAACGTAAGAAAATTTTAATTTCGCGGGCTACCTAGCGCTTCCCCTTAATACTCAATACTTTATTTGCATTTTTCAATCTGTACTTAGGTAGTAACTTAAAATTATAATAGGTACAGGGCCAAATTAAATTAGCTAGTGAAACTCCTCAGACGTGATTATCCAAACATGATAAATCAAAAAGCAATTAGACGATTTTTTTTGGGATCAACGACGACAGGTAGTTTAGTTACGTAATTGAAATATCAGTTTAAACCCCAGTTTTTTTCATTTGTATAAACTTCATAGACGTGATGGGTAACACAACAAAACAAAAATAAACTGATTTTCTCAACTCATACTACAAGGAACTAAATATTCTATATATATATAATATATTCGTTTAAGTATACTAAAAAAGCATTTTCTTATAAAAAATGGTTTTAGTTTTTTTTTGTATACTTAAATAAATTTGTGTTCTTTCAGGTAGTTTTTAGATATTTTTATTTTTATTACATAGGGGCTCGTAGATAGAATGTATTTTTAACCGACTTCCAAAAGGAGGAGGTTCTCAATTCGTCTGTATTTTTTTTTTTGTTTTTTTTTTTTTTTTTGTATGTTTGTTACGCAATTACTCAAAGACGGATGGACCGATTTGGAAAATTCTTTTTTTGTTTGAAAGGGTATACCTCCGAGGTGGTCCCATATAAATTTTATTAACTTTGCTTGGGGAGTTTTTGAGTTAGCTTCAATAATGCGTATATTTCCCACTTATTTTATATGGATGATGTGATGATGTTTTAATAACTTTCTATCACTGTTATTTACACGGCTATATCTACAATTATTGTGCTCAATTATGTATTCGAATTTGTGTGGGGTAGGTTCCACAACTAAAAAGTGAAAAATAAAAACTTTTTTAGCCGAGAAGTTGGCATGTTTAATCTCGATTTATGTCGGAATGTGTACCGTTACTTCGCGTCTTCGCGGTTTTATGTTCAGACTCGCCAAGATACGTCGTCAGCCGTAGTGTATTAAAAAATTAAGGTAAATGAAAATAGTTGGAAACCTTACTGAAAGTCCTTTCTCGCTGATTCACATCGCGTGATCACTGTGCATCTTCCTACCGTGTTTGAATATTCATCTACACACGACTCTCCCTCTGGAATCAAAGAAAAACAAATTAAAATTTTTCTGATAAAGGATTGAAGGCAGGCTTATAGGCAGGTCGTATCGTGTTGCCCAGTGACTGAGGGTGAGGTCAGATAGGCAGTCGCTACATGTAAAATAGGTACTGGTATTCAGCTGCATCCAAGACTGGAAGCCGACCCCAACAAATCAATCAATCTGCCTAGCCTTTTCCCAACTATGATATCTGACCTCCATAACCCAGTTACTAGGTAACACGATACCCCTTGGTAAGACTGCTTGTCAAACTTTCGGGCTTCTGACGAGCCGTAACGACTGTCAAAGATCCACGAATGACAGCCGGGAACAACGGCTTAACGTGCTTACCGAGGCACGGAGGAATCGCGATATGAAAAGATGGTCACCTCAACCTGATGGATCGACCCGTGCGGCTGTTATTACTTAGCTACGGGCTTCTCCCAAGCCGACCTCAACATAGTTGGGAAAATGCTAGGCAGATGATAATTTTTCATTCTTTTTATTATTAATTTTTAAATTTATCACTGATGGTTGACAGTACGAACCTTTCGGATAATGGGTTGGTAGCATCTGATGGCCAACTGTAGCACCGCACACGCTCATGGATCAAATCAAATAGCGCGCGCACCGGCTTCCTGTTACACACTTCCGTCCCTTTCACGAAATCACTTGCACAGATTGCAGGAAAGCGAGAGAAAAGATGTAACACTTAAAAAAAAATCACGTCGTGATCATAAAATCAATCACACAATCATCAGTCATTCATATTAATTTAATTGAATAAGTAGGTATATTCTTGATGTATACTTACTCAGTTTAATTTACTCTAAGATAATTTACGTTACAAATTAATGAATTGTATCGGCCACATTTTATACAAATAAATAAATTAGGTATGTGACCTTGACCTTGACCTTGGTAAATCAATAAATCAATGTTCTTAGTAAATTAGTCAGCACTAAAAACAGCTACGTATGTACTACGCCTCAGGTTTGTTTGCCTTTTTTCGAATAGGTGAGTAAAAAACCACAACAAGAACGAGAAAAAATATTAGCAAAAAATAGAACTTGAAACTTTATCTCAATCAATTGCCTAGCCTTTTCCCCATCTATGTTGGGGTCGGGTTCCAGTCTAACCGGATGCAGCTGAATACCGGGACTGCCTATCTGACCTTCACAACCCAGTTACTAGGTAATACCCCTTGGCTGCGCCATCATTTAAGTTTTAAGGATATTTAGCATTATCTTTTTACCACATACCAGGTTACCGAAAATAATCATTCTATACTTGAGCGACTATGTTGGGAGTGCGCTGGAAGACTGAAAGCGGCTGCGGCGTTCAGAAAGAAAGCGCTGCTCAGCGATGCTTTGCTGCAGCGCTTAGCAAACACTGGCGAACAAGTGAGTAACAGTAGTAGTACAGTTGTTTGTGAAGGAGCTCGTCCGGGAAGTACTACCACCAGACATAGTTCTGTCGCCAAGCAGCGATGCCTTGCTGCAGCGCTTAGCAAACACTGGCGAACAAGTGAGTAACAGTAGTAGTACAGTTGTTTGTGAAGGAGCTCGTCCGGGAAGTACTACCACCAGACATAGTTCTGTCGCCAAGCAGCGATGCCTTGCTGCAGCGCTTAGCAAACACTGGCGAACAAGTGAGTATCAGTAGTAGTACAGTTGTTTGTGAAGGAGCTCGTCCGGGAAGTACTACCGCCAGACATAGTTCTGTCGCCAAGCAGCGATGCCTTGCTGCAGCGCTTAGCAAACACTGGCGAACAAGTGAGTAACAGTAGCAGTACAGTTGTTTGTGAAGGAGCTCGTCCGGGAAGTACTACCGCCAGACATAGTTCTGTCGCCAAGCAGCGATGCCTTGCTGCAGCGCTTAGCAAACACTGGCGAACAAGTGAGTAACAGTAGCAGTACAGTTGTTTGTGAAGGAGCTCGTCCGGGAAGTACTACCGCCAGACATAGTTCTGTCGCCAAGCAGCGATGCCTTGCTGCAGCGCTTAGCAAACACTGGCGAACAAGTGAGTAACAGTAGCAGTACAGTTGTTTGTGAAGGAGCTCGTCCGGGAAGTACTACCGCCAGACATAGTTCTGTCGCCAAGCAGCGATGCCTTGCTGCAGCGCTTAGCAAACACTGGCGAACAAGTGAGTAACAGTAGCAGTACAGTTGTTTGTGAAGGAGCTCGTCCGGGAAGTACTACCACCAGACATAGTTCTGTCGCCAAGCAGCGATGCCTTGCTGCAGCGCTTAGCAAACACTGGCGAACAAGTGAGTAACAGTAGCAGTACAGTTGTTTGTGAAGGAGCTCGTCCGGGAAGTACTACCGCCAGACATAGTTCTGTCGCAAAGCAGCGATGCCTTGCTGCAGCGCTTAGCAAACACTGACGAACAAGTGAGTAACAGTAGCAGTACAGTTGTTTGTGAAGGAGCTCGTCCGGGAAGAACTACCGCCAGACATAGTTCTGTCGCCAAGCAGCGATGCCTTGCTGCAGCGCTTAGCAAACACTGGCGAACAAGTGAGTAACAGTAGCAGTACAGTTGTTTGTGAAGGAGCTCGTCCGGGAAGTACTACTGCCAGACATAGTTCTGTCGCCAAGCAGCGATGCCTTGCTGCAGCGCTTAGCAAACACTGGCGAACAAGTGAGTAACAGTAGTAGTACAGTTGTTTGTGAAGGAGCTCGTCCGGGAAGTACTACTGCCAGACATAGTTCTGTCGCCAAGCAGCGATGCCTTGCTGCAGCGCTTAGCAAACACTGGCGAACAAGTGAGTAACAGTAGTAGTACAGTTGTTTGTGAAGGAGCTCGTCCGGGAAGTACTACTGCCAGACATAGTTCTGTCGCCAAGCAGCGATGCCTTGCTGCAGCGCTTAGCAAACACTGGCGAACAAGTGAGTAACAGTAGTAGTACAGTTGTTTGTGAAGGAGCTCGTCCGGGAAGTACTACTGCCAGACATAGTTCTGTCGCCAAGCAGCGATGCCTTGCTGCAGCGCTTAGCAAACACTGGCGAACAAGTGAGTAACAGTAGTAGTACAGTTGTTTGTGAAGGAGCTCGTCCGGGAAGTACTACCACCAGACATAGTTATGTCGCCAAGCAGCGATGCCTTGCTGCAGCGCTTAGCAAACACTGGCGAACAAGTGAGTAACAGTAGTAGTACAGTTGTTTGTGAAGGAGCTCGTCCGGGAAGTACTACTGCCAGACATAGTTCTGTCGCCAAGCAGCGATGCCTTGCTGCAGCGCTTAGCAAACACTGGCGAACAAGTGAGTAACAGTAGCAGTACAGTTGTTTGTGAAGGAGCTCATCCGGGAAGTACTACCACCAGACATAGTTCTGTCGCCAAGCAGCGATGCCTTGCTGCAGCGCTTAGCAAACACTGGCGAACAAGTGAGTAACAGTAGTAGTACAGTTGTTTGTGAAGGAGCTCGTCCGGGAAGTACTACCGCCAGACATAGTACTGATGTTCTGTACGGGTGCCGGCAGCCCGTGTAGTTTCAGCTGTATCTTTGGGATAGCAACGCGTCTGCGATATAGCCCGCTGATTTACTGCCATTAGTGGGTATGCAGCTTTATAAAAAAAATCCTCCACTAAGATTTAATTGTCGACAATTAAACATTTTGCACGACAATCAAGTGATTATTATTGCGGAATTTAATAAAATAACAAATAATGTTTTATGATTGTAGTAGCTGGTAGGTATTTATTTAATTTTCCTTATTCATCTTATTCAATAATAATAAATTAATAATTTCAATCATACCTTAGGCATCATTGTGATTATGACAATTAAAAAAACATTGTTTGTTATTTTATTAAATTCACGATGCCTAAATGCACGATGAAATTATCTATTTACTCGTGAAACTATTAGTGAAAGTAATGTCGTGAAACTAGGTAAAATTAAAAACCGGTCAAGTGCGTGTCGGACCACGCACAGTGAAGGGTTCCATAGTCGGGATGAATTTATCCCAAGAACAAACTTAACATTGTAGTTGAAAAACATGTTCTCGCATACATTCCAGCTACAAATGTAAGTTTGTACGCACAATATTGAGAGATTTACCAAGTTATTTTAAGACCATAGACTTCTTATAGGTTTTCCTGTTATCTATAGGTATAGAAGTATTTTCTATATTTTTTTCAAAATTTTAAGGTCAGAGAGTTTCGGAGATAAAAGGGGCGAATGGTAAATTTTCTTCTATTTTCTTAAATAATTTGTAAACAGTACAGTTTGCAAAACTTTTTTTTTAATTTTCTTATTTGCCCCCCAAAATTGACCCCCATATTCAAAATTCATTGAATTGCATTACACATCCGTGTTTGGGTCACAGAAATACATACTTCTACCAAATTTCAACTTAATCTGTCCATTAGATTCGGAGCAATTATGTTGTGACAGACGGACAGACAGACACACGAGTGATCCTATAAGGGTCCCGTCTTTTCCTTTTGAGTTATGGTACCCTAAAAAAAATAGTTACGTAAATAGTTTCGTAATGTAAATTCGAGGAAAGAAGTAACAAGAGTGGAGTAGCCTAGGACATTATTCACACACGGTCATCTGACCCCAAACTAAGTAGAGCTTGTACTATGGAAACCAGAGAACTGATATACTACATATACTACTTTTTTTTTGTTGTAAATACATACTTATATAGATAATTACACCCACACTCAGAACAAACAGACATGTTCATGCACACAAATGTTTGTCCTAGATGGGAATCGAGCCCACGACCTGCGGCATGGTAGGTGGTATCTTAACCAACCACGCCAACGGGCTTGTCAAAATGATAAACATGATGATTGAATCTCAGTATTTAAGAAATTGTAAATTATTTGTTGTAATTACTTTGAATACATTCCTAACAAATGAAATTTTTAAGTATAGTAAAATAAATAAATAAATAAATAATTCGCAATTTCTTAAATCCCGAGATTTAATCATCATGTTTATCATTCCGGGATGTTATAGGAGGTATTATCCACTCTTTCCTCGAGGTTTAGGTATTTATACTCTACCTATTCCGATCTCTGATGATAACTCTAGAATGGTCACCCACCTGCGATGTCTTTGGTACTATGCATATAGGCGATAGTAACTACTAAACATCAGGTGGGCCTGCTTACTTGCCAGCCCATAAAAATAAAAATAATACCTATTAAGCGGGAAGCGTCAGGGTAGCCCGCGAAATTCAAATTTTCTTACGTTTTTGCAATTTACAAGTCGGTATTATATTGTACGTTGATCAAATTATAATTTGCGGACGTAACAAGTATCTATTTACATAATTAGAATCATTAAAGTGATCAATACAACTCTTTAAGACCAGGTAATCCCAAAAAATGACTATTTCATGAAATCTTGACATTTTAGGATTATACTAACTTAAGGAATTGTATTACTGATTCTATTGTATATAATTCTGTAAAAACATATTTGTTACGGCCGCAAATCATGCTTTATTTAACAGACAACTTAATACTGACTTGCAAATTGCAACAAACGTAAGAAAATTTGAATTTCGCGGGCTACCCTGACGCTTCCTCCTTAAGTAAAAAAAATATAGACTGACTAACCTCTCTGCCCTCTTGCCGATGTCAAGAAGAAAATAAACAGGAAAAATATTCGCTGCATTTTGTTATTGTCTCTGGTCAGGATCAGCACACCATTATATTTGTTCAGGATCTGCAATAAACCAATAAACCATGTTATGTTTTGTTTTTATTAGCTTGACTCACTCATAAAGTATTCGTACCTCAATTAATTACGATTTTACTGTCCTAAAAAATATTATTGAATACTCTAACATTATGATTGTGCTTCTTATTGAGGACTTTTAAATACTAATCATCATCTGCCTAGCCTTTTCCCAACTATGTTGGGGTCGGCTTCCAACCGGATGCAGTTGAATACCAGTATTTTACATGGAGCGACTGCATATCTGACCTCCAGAACTCAGTTATTAGGTAATACCTCTTGGTAAGACTGGTTGTCAGACTTTCGGGCTTCTGACGACCCGTAACGACTGTGAAATATCCACGAATGACGGCCGGGACCAACGGCTGAACGTGCTTTCCGACAGTTTGCCAGTTATGTTCAAGTCCTATGTAATAGGGGGTGAGCCTATTGCCATCGATCGGACACAAATCCAGACTCCAGGCTGCTACTGAGAAATTCCTGATGGAATAATACTTTGCCAGACCTAGGAATAGAATGTTCAATAGTCGTGTTCGCGATCACTTGACTAAAAGGCAGTCGAGGAATAATAATTATAAGCATCGCTCTCCATCAAGTAGTTTTATACTGGGTAATTCTTTTTACCGTCTTGAAAAAATAGGGCATAATAGGTGAACGGAATAGAAGCCTATGGCATATTTAGTGTTTTTTTTTTTTTTAATTTGTAATCATACGCACTACGGTCCCTGCCTAGTGCGTATGATTTGAATTTCGATATTTTATAAAGATCTATAAAGTTTTTTCAAAATTTCTGGTTTTATTGTTCTAGTTTACTTCAAATTAATGTAGTGTTTATTGATAGACCAATTTGGGTGACCATCTTTACATACCAAGACGAGGGGTCTTGTCTCGGAAAGCACATTATCCCGGCTGTCATTCGTGGAACTTTGACAGTCGTTACGGGTCGTCAGAAAGTCTGACAACCAGTCTTACTAAAGGTGTATCGTGTTAGCCAATAACTGGGTTGTGGAAGTCAGATAGGCAGTCGCTCTATGTCAAGTACTTTTATTCAGTTGCATCTGGTTCGACTGGAAGCCGACCCCAACATAGTTGGGAAAAGGCTAGGCAGACGATGATACATCAAGTAGTTTTATTTAAAGCCTTATTAAAGATACTCATCTGTTCTGTAGTTTACAAAAGGGAGACATCGCAGGGACATTGTTTGAATATATCAGGTTGGCGGAAAAAGATTGCACAAGCAATTGTAAATTACTAGAATTTTCCGGAATATTTAGTATTGATCTGGGATACGTAAGAATATTGTAGAAGGTTCTCGAAGCTATCACATCAAGGGTATAGAAAGGCGCGCTAGTGAGGATTCGGTTAGTTTGTGAAAATGATTAGTGAACATCAACTTCGAACGATCATCTTTTACGAGTGGCGTCAGGGACACAACGTGAGTATGGCTACCGCTAACATCAACAAAGCGTTCGGTGAAGGTGTGGTATCGCGATGGAAGATAAGCTGCTAGTTTGCTCGCTTCGCATCGGGAGATATAACTCTTGAAGATCACGAGCGATCTGGGCGACCATCCACCTTCGACGATGAGTAATTAATCCGCTGTTTAAAGGCTAATCCAGAAATAAATACGCGTGATTTGGCAAAGGCTCTTGGCTGTCATCATTCGACCGTCGAGGCTCATTTACACAAACTCGGCTATAGTAAAGTATTGGCACGATGGATTCCGCATCAACTAACTGACAGTCATCGTCAAGTCAGAGTGTTGTGAATCGCTTCTTTTTCAGCCACATCGGAAAGAGTTTCTTGAAGATCTGGTAACCGGCGATGAGAGCTGGATTCTCTATGATTACAACACACGGCACGCCGTCTGGCTTCCTTACGACGCAGAGCCACCAACGCAGCCAAAGCCGAACCGTCACTCACGCAAGCATCATCTCTCCGTTTGGTGGGATGCGAAGGACCCACTGTATTACGAGCTTCTCCCTGTGAGAAGGACGATTACGACTTCCATTTATACTGCACAGCTTCAGAAACTGGCTGACGCAATAAGTGAAAAACGACCGAGACGTGTAAATGTTCTGTGACTTCATGTCGCTTCGGAGACTCGACAAAAAATCGTACAGCTTGGATGGCACCCGGTTGCCCACCCACCGTACTCACCGGATCTCGCGCCATCCGACTATCACTTGTTCCGACCACTAAAGCTTTATTTGCGTGAGAAAAATTTTCAAAACTACGAAGACCTCTAAATGGCAGTGGACAGTTTCTTTTCTGCACAGCCTCCGGAATTCTGGGCGCAGGGCATCAACAATGTACCAACTAGATGGGCCAGAGTAATACAGTTATTAATTGGGGATTACATTACTGATTAATTATTGTAAATAACAAAGTTATCTATAAATTCATTAAGTCTTATATCTTGGTGCAAGACTTTTCCGCCAACCTGATAAAATAAGAGGAATGCAGTAATTGGCCTCCTCTGGTAGGTACGTAAGTGCACGAAGTATGTAAAGTCAGGGAATTAGTTATTGAATTTAAATTGCCCGTATGTTCAAATCTCCGAGACGGTGGAGTTTCTTGCCCATTCATCTCTATACGAAACTACCTTTTGGAGGGCGACCAGAATCAATTCTATTTTTAACTGATTTCAAAAAAGGAGGAGGTTATAACTTATATATGTTTGTCTATATGTATTTATTTTTATGTATGGTCATCGATATTTTCTTCAATTGTGGAACGATTTTGAACATTCTTTTTTGATGTGGTAGAGGAACCTTGTGCTTTGGTGGTGAGAATTAGAATAAGAATAAGAATATTTTATTGCGTAACTGTGATGATGTTATAAATATAATACTTCCTGTCACTGTTGTTTATATAGCAAGTAATGGTATAAGAATTGGTGTGGAGTAAGTAGTACATACCTATCATAACTAAACAGTGATAAATAAAAAACTTTTTAACAAAAAAAAAAAAAAAAACTAGTGACTTCCAATAAAACACTACATAGTGAAAAATAACTTTAATTTCAGAAGTCGGTGGCAAAAAACTGAAATACAGATCCAAAGACACCGACTTTTACTTTAGAAAGTTATTTTTCACTTTGTACTTACTTAGCGTTTTTTTTGGTAAATTTTATTGTTAATTTTGGACGTTCAAATGTGTCTTATGTATGCCTATTCGAAACAAACGATTTGACTTTGACAAAGCCTTCACACACACACAGACACATACACAAGCAAACACACACACAGCAAATGTTTTGCTTTTTCTTTGGCAGTTATATGAAATGGCTGTAACACGGCTAATTGAAACAGGTAGTGTATCAGAGGAGCTCGTGGCTAAGTAATAAGACCATCTTTAGATACCGAGACTCCTACATTCGTGGATCTTTGTCAGTCGCCCGAAAATCAAAAGCCCGAAAGTCTGACAACCAGTCTTACCAAGGGGTATCGTATTACCCAGTTAGGTTGTGGAGGTCAGATAGGCAGTCGCTCTATGCAAAATACTGGTATTCAGCTGCATCCGGTTAGACTGGAAGCTGTTGGGGTCAGCTATATATACATAGTTGGAAAAAGGCTAGGCAGATTGATTTGAGTGTGTCAATTTGACAAACAATTTAATTTCCCTGATGACTGAACAATGCTTAAGTAAATAACGAGCCAGAATGTTACAAGATGACCTGGGCTTAGCGTGATAACAATACAATTATGCAGTTTAGATAAAAGTCCACTGATACGAGGATGTCCACGGAGAGGTTTGCTACCTTATCTGCGCAGTTCATTTTGTTTTCCAGCCACGTATCCATGCGAAGCGTGCCTATGGATGATCCCGCCTACATTTTCATATACAGGGTCAAATTGAATTAGCTAGCGAAACTCCGCAGACGTGATGATCAAAAAATAAAAACGTTTTAGCAAAAAATAAAACCAACTTCCAAATCAAAACACTACATAGTGAAAAATAGCTTTAATTTCGATAGTCCGTGTCTTCGATTTTGTATTCTCGTTATTTGCCACCGACTTCCGAAATTAAAGTTATTTTTCACTTTGTAGTGTTTTGATTTGGAAATCGGTTTTATTTTTTGTTAAAAAGTTTTTATTTTTCACTTTTTAGTTGTGGTACCTACCCCACAAAAATTCGAATACCACTATCTGCTATGTAAATAACAGTGATAAGAAGTTATTAAAACATCATCCACAAATGGGAAAAATACACATTATTGAAGCTAACTCAAAAACTACCAAAGCAAAGTTAATAAAATTTATATAGAACGACCCTTGGGATATATCCTTTCCAACAAGAAAAAAAATCATCAAAATCAGTTCATAAACGACGAAATTATCCGCGAACACACATAAAAAAAAAAATATGCGGTCGAATTGAGAAACCTCCTCCTTTTTTGAAGTGAGTTAAAAAAGAAATCAATTTGATGAGCTTTTTTTGTGGGGTTATCAACCGCAGGTATCACTTGAAATGTCAGTTTAAAAAATCAGTTTTCTTTGTGTAAACTTCAAAAAAGTGATAGGTCGATATTTAAATACGATAAAACAAAGAAAAAAAAAAAACAGATTTTCGTATTTCGTCGTTTGGCATAGATACTTCTATGCCAAATAATACGAAATACATCATACGAAAATCTGTTTCAACAGCACGTCAGGTTAAAGCCTCTAAAGTACTTACTTTAGAGGCTTTAAACTGACGTGCTGTTAGCACGCAACCTTCGCGAGTTAAATTTGATGACTAGATTACGGGGCAAACATTTATTTTAATAAAGAGAATAGGAAAAAATCGGTGAACTGACAAAAAATGTATGATTGAATTCTATGACCATTATACATATACGGGTGATTTGTTTTACCGTCTTGAAAAAAAAAATAGGGTACAATTTATAATAGGTGAAAGGAGTAGAAGCCTATGGCATACCTAGTTTTTTTTTTTTTTGTTTTTTCAATAACTTAGACAGAAATTGCTCTATCAATAAACATCCACATTTGAAGTAAACTATTATAGAACAATAAAAACAAAAATTTTGAAAAAAAAAAAATTAGATCGTTAAAAAATATCGAATTTCAAATCATACGCACTACGTATGATTTGAATTTTGATATTATTAATTCTTTTTTCCAAAAAAAAAAAACTAGGTATGCCAAAGGCAGTTCTACTCCGTTCACCTATTATACACTATTTTTTTCAAGACGGTAAAAAAGTCACCCAGTATAGGGTGACCGGTAATTAGTGACCGATACTTAAACACATGATTGTACTCATGATAACAAACAACTTTTATAAAGGGACCAAACCTGAAATTGAGAAAAAGAATCAGCTGTTCCCTACATCTATTTTAACATAGCTCGTCAAGATGTAGGGAAGAGCTGATTTTTTTTTCGGAATTTCAGGTTTGGTCCTATAGTAAAAGTTGTTCATAATTATGTGTACAATGACCCCTTAAGAGGTTGTGTGTTATTTTACACCTTGTATAATTAATAAACTTTACTGCCTCGTTGATCTAGTGGTGGTTGGTGTGTTGCGCTGCTGCTGAGTGTAAGATCCTGGGTTCGATTCCCAGGTCGGGCTAAGTGGTATTGGGGTTTTCCAATTTCTCAATTTCAATCTGAAATTTCTCAGTAGCAGGCCGGAGTCTGGATTTGTGGCCGGTTGATGGTAATAGGCTCGCCCCCATGGGACTTAAAACCACCACAGAGGTACCACTCTGGCTGACCCTTAAAAAAAAGTAATGACGTAAAAATATATAATGAAGTTTTATGCATAATTATTAGTATTACATATGTAAACTCGACGCCTTGCAGGACGTCATAGTAGGGTTAAAACGATAATAACTTCTACTATGACGTCCTGCAAGGAATACGTTGAGTTACCAGTAACCCTTTTATAATACGCACAGCAAAAGAGTGGAACTCTCTAGCTCTACCTGCGTCTGTGTTCCCGAGCACATACAACCCCAATCTCTTCAAAATGAGAGTGAACAGGCTTCTTCTGGGTAAGCTCACTCCATCGTCGACTTTGTCTCTGTCGCCTCCGACCTAGACTAGAGTCAAGAGCAAACCCATCACAAATAAAAAAAACCCTGTATTATTAACAAAAATAAACAATTTTAGCGGAAGTTCAAACTCAACATTTGAAAACCAGTTTGTAAGGGAATGGTCGCAAAAACTTTGTTTTAAACGTTTCTCAGTTTTTTTAACAAGAAAATAATGATAAATTATCTATATTTTTAAATTTTCCTCATGTTAATTAGTTAGGTACCCATTATGTTAAATTAACCTCTATGAAACCGACGGTTAGGTAATTCTTTCCAAAATATTAAGTATTTTAACATTGTGCAATAACGATTAAAGATATCATCATCACCTAGACTTTTTTCAACTATGTCGCGGTCGGCTTCCAGGCTAACCAGATGTAGCTGAATACCAGTATTTTATATCTGACCTTCATAAGTATCCAGTTACTGGGTAACACGGGTATCGTGTTGGTAAGACTGGTTGCCAACTTTCTGGATTCTGACTACTACTGTCAAAGACCTACAAACGACTGATGGGCCCACGGAGGGAACTCTCAATGAAACAAATGGCTATCCACCCACGGACCGACCTCGGCAAGCATAGTTGAACCTGATCTATCGACCCATGCGGATGTTATTACTTAGCCACGAGCCCCTCTTGCAAAAAAAAAAAAGATTTGCTGTTTCGTCTAAGGAATCTTCATCTCTTGAATGGATACTGTAAATGATTGCCCTCCTTTCATAACCTTGTCGAGTTTTACTGTCTGTTTTACGCATAAACTGCAAAATAAATTTTGATGTTTTTTTTAGGATTCCGTACCTCAAAAAGCAAGAACGGAACCCTTATAGGATCACTCGTGTGTCTGTCTGTCCGATTAAGTTGAAATTGGGTACACATATGTATTTCTGTAACCCAAACACGGACGCGTAACGTTAATAAATGAATTTTGAATATGGGGGTCAACTTTGGGGGGCAAATAAGAAAATTAAAAAAAAGTTTTGCAAACTGTAATACCGTCTGATATATCAAATGAAAGGCTTACTGTGAGGGTCTCAAATATTTTTTTTTTTATAATTTTAAAATAAACTGTTAGAAAAGTTATTTAAGAAAATAGACGAAAATTGACCATTCCCCCCTTTATCTCCTACTCACCTTAAAATTTTGAAAAAAATACAGAAAATAATTCTTTAGCTATAGATTACAGGAAAACCTATAAGAAGTCTATGGTCTTAAAATAACATGGTAAATCTCTCTATATTGTGCGTACAAACTTACGTTTAACTATGGAAATGTATGGGTGAACATGTTTTTCGACTTCAATGTTGAGTTTGTTCTTGGGATAAATTCATCCCAATTACGGAACCCTTCATTATGCGTGGTCCGACACGCACTTGACCGGTTATTTTTTTTACTAAAACTACACCATCCTATGGATGGGATAGTGTAGTTTACATCAGAAAATACGAAAATCTACTTACACGAACCAAACCCGCTGGCAATACGTTAGTTTTATATTAATCTTCTGTGATTCTGTCATTCACCATGAAAAAAGATCAAAAACCTAGGACCACATTCCCTACAAACTTGATATAACTAGTTACAAGATAGGTAAGTAAGATACAGAGCACGGAATCGCCACACGCGCCGCAATTTTTTTTTTGTGAATTGCTTCTTGCAGATCTTGCATATCTACCTAGGAGGTTGTTGGCTGCATAACGGGGCTATCCTGCGGAAGGTTCACTGAAAATCAGCGCTGTGCTGTGGGTCCCCCATAGCATATCTATAATCAGAAAAATAAAACAAAATAGATCTACATATAATCACGAGCAGAAAACTAAAAAGTCGACAGCTGCTGGCACGTCATGACTGTGACAAGAAGGCTTTCCACTCTGCATGATGCTGTGCTATGGGAGACCAGCACAGTGCTAATTTTCAGTAGTTATCCGAAAAAGACGTACCTACGGAAAACAGAGGTACGGAGTAAACGGTAACACGCTCGGTTTGTGTGGTGTTGGCGAGGCGTCTCCTGCTCTGTGGTAAGCAAGATAGGTACAGGTTCTAGTCATAAAAACTTAACTGGATACTTTAATTTGCAAATAAAAACAAAGATGATACCTGTTTAGGTCAACCTTTTTTATTTTTTGCATTATAACAATCAAAGTACCTAGCATAATAAAAACCAAAGTCCCCGCGACGCGTCTCTGTTGGTCTGAACGCGATAAACTCAAAAACCGAACGGGTTTTCGTACGGTTTTCATCGATATATACGAATAAGGAAGGTTTAGGTGTATAATTCATTAAGGATTTGTGTAAATTGGCTGTTTGACAATGATTGTTGAAGATGTCGAAAAAAATCATGCCGACTGGGAGCTTTACTGGCGGGCTTTTCACAAATAAAACAAATAATACATTCTATCATTTAACTTTTTCGGACGGGTGCAATGATGGTATCTGACTTGCTCATTTAAATGTTTCGCTGATGGTGGCGCATGTGTTTGGCTTCCTTCAAAATATTGAGCTGAATGTTGCTGATCCATGCATCATGTTCGTGAGCGGGCGCCGTCAGTAGGGCCTGGACATCTCTTAGTTTTTTTTTCCGTGGAGAATTGCTCATGCATACCTACTGCACTACCACAGGGAGATAGTGCAGTTATGTGGGATTCCAATCCACTAAAACTCCACGGTGTCCTCCTCTGCCGCTTTTGGCGGGAACACGGACACGCGTTAGCACTCACCGCGAACCCGCCGCGGTTGTCCGTCACCGCACCCTCCTCTGGGGAGCACCTCCCATCACCGGCGCACAAGAACACATTGCGCGCCGTGACCACCCCATGGACCAAACCAGCACATGGGCGCTAGACAACCCCGTGTCTAGGCCCCCCTGCGACCGGTCATGTCAGTGGCCCGGCTGTCTACCACTTTTCGGCCGCAGAGGATAGGGAGAGCGGCCAACGAAATACCGACACTCCTCCCCTGCGGCCCCACCGCGTCCGCCATCAGACGGTGGCGACCCCGTCAAGGCTACGGAAGGTAGGGAGAGCGGCGCACCGCAATACCCGCAGTCCTCTCCCGCCGCGGCCTCCAAACCCTCAGGCGCGATGCCTCCCATACGACATCGCGGCTCGCCTCTGTTGCGATGTCGCCCAAGCGGCAAACTACCTGTAGGCCGCTACGTCGTCGACTTCCTGGGAAAAGCCCTGACGAGCGGCCTCTCCTCTGGTTCCTCCTCGCTTCACCGTGGGTGACCAAGCAACGACTACTGAGTACCCCCGCCTCGACAATGCGGGAACCCACCTTCATCTCTTAGCTGCCACGGCTTATTTTAATTATTTTATTTTTGAATTGTTTTTACGGTTCCGTACCTCCAAAGGAAAAATAGGAACCCTTATAGGATCACTCGTGTGTCTGTCTGTCTGTCTGTCCGTCTGTCACAGCAAATTTGCTCCGAATTCGATTTAGTTCTATTCCGATTTAGTTAAAATTTGGTAGTCATATGAATTTCTGTGACCCAAACACGGACGTGTAACGTAAATAAATGAATTTTGAATATGGGGTCACTTTTGGGGGCAAATATGAAAAAAAAGAATGTTTTGCAAACTTTGTGTGACATATCAAATGAAATGGGTTACTGTGAGGGTCTCACTTATATTTTTTTTTAATAATTTTAAAATAAATAGTTTTAAAGTTATTTAAGAAAATAGACGAAAATTGACCATTACTTACGGTAGGTAATTATCTACGAAACTACTGATCCAAAGATTAAAAAAAAAAATAGTTCTATATTTATAGATTATAGGAAAATTTATAAGAAGTCTGTGGTCTTGGAATAACCAAGAAATAACATGGTAATCTCTCAATATTGTGCGTACAATGCATTACATTTGCAGTTGGAATGTATGGGAGAACATGTTTTTCAACTAAAATATTAAGTTTGTTCTTGGGATAAATTCATCCCAACTACGGAACCCTTTATTGTGCGTAGTACGACACGTACTTCAAATTTAATTAGCTAGCGAAACTCCGCAGACGTATCGATATCTATATCATCACGATGAAAACAGATTTTATCAACTCACACTTCGAGTAACAAAATTTTCAGCGGTCATTGACCCCAAAATCATTAAATCTTTATTACCTACGTCTACAGAGTTTCGCTAACTATATTTTACAATATGTATTTAATTGCACCTTACCCTCATCGCTCAAAACTGTTGTGTTGTTTCTTGTGTTTATCCTGCCTTCTTCTGATTTGTATATTTAGTACGTGTTATGCTAAATAAAATATAATATGTATGTTAAGACGAAGTATTATTGTATCTTTTATTTTTTTTTTTCATTTGTAATAGGTTTGCTCTTGATTCTAGTCTAGGTCAGAAGTGACAGAGACAAAGTCGACGATGGAGTGAGCTTACCCAGAAGAAGCCTGTTCACTCTCACTTTGAAGAGATTAGGGTTGTACGCGCTCGGAAACACAGACGCAGGTAGTGAGTTCCACTCTTTTGCTGTGCGCATTATAAAAGACATTTGGAAGCGCTTAGTGCGAATTGGTGGAATTGGAAGAGTTTTCAAGATACATGTTTGTTTTTGTTTTTTATCTACATAACTTTGTTTTAACCTATTTATGTTTTCTTTATAAGTGAATTTGAAATTCTTTTGAGAAATAAATATCTCTAACCGTAATTTGACCTTGTATAAATTATGTAGAAGTATTTTATTTTATTAGGTATTTTATTTTAAAATTTAGAGAGTAGTAGTAGGGTAGAGTATGTTATTACCAGAGATCGGATAATCGGATGCATATTTACCTAAAGTTAATTTTTGGCTACGAAACTATGGAAGCGGCTACTTTTTTTTTTCTTAATATAAATCCTGGTATTCCAGAATATCCGGGAATGCACAAGTAATCGGTTATATGGTAAGGAAACGGATTCTTAAATATGTGGTATTATTTAATTAAAAATATCGGGACACCCGGATCATATAGGTAACTATTCCTATGCTTGTTTAAGTACTTTAAATTCATTTATAACATTACTTATCCTGACGTTTGTTATGCCAACTTGGCAACCTACTTTACAACATTAGCTAGCATTCGACTCTATAGTCAAAACGCACTTTTATCAATTCCGGAATCGCGAGATTTTTAAGATCGATACAAAAGTGCATTCCATATTAACCAACACCTGAACGTAAGTAAATATACATTCGATTCTATAATCATAACTAAAAAATTGTCGATCCCGGAATCCCAGGATTTTTTCAAAACAAAACTGCATTCCATAATAGCCAACACCTCAACTTTAGGTAAATATGCATCCGAATATCCGATCTATAGTTATTACTTACATGCATTATGAATGTTCTAGGCATCTACCTATTACGTAAAATATAAGGAAATAATGAATCTATTTGTTTCTTACAACCAGTTGTAATCCTAAAAAAAACCTAGGTTTTGCAAAATACAATAATTCTGTAGGTGATTTATAAATTATTCAGTAGAGCTCATTAAAGATGTCTATAGGTACCCGAAATTAGATATTAAAATCGACCGTGTATAAAAAGTAAATAGTGTATCGTTGTAGAAAACAATTATGATTATGAAAGTTTATTAAGCTATTATATTGTGATATTTTTTTGACAAATATTGTTCCTTAAGGCTGTAAAAATAAAAATGGACTTAAGGTCCTTTAGCTTTCACCTACAGAATTGAAGAATGTTTGTCCTGAGTCTGGGTGTAATTATCTATATAAGTATAAATTTACAAAAAAAAAAGTAATGTATGTAGTATATCAGTTATCTGGTTTCCATAGTACAAGCTCTGTTTAGTTTGGGATCAGATGACCGTGTGTGAACAATGTCCCAGGATATTATTATTATTATAATGCCATGCTTCTAAAGTCGACCGCCTACAGCAACGTAGGATGTCCACGGAGAGGTTAAGATGAGTACAGTCGTGAAATGGTCGTTTTTGAGAGCCTAGGCGCAGGCCACAAGTAAATGGCGCCGAGCGCGGACACGGCAGCGCGTAGCATGGTTTCGTCGTATGGCGCGTCTAACCACGTCCGAGCAACGACATACCCGAGTGTCCTAAATTATCCTTTATTTCCATGCATTTTGTATGAAATTTGAATGGAATAGGAAGCCATGTCCGCGCCCGACGCCACATATAAGTCCCCTGCGCCTATTGCTTTTAAATGAGCATAGAGAAAATTCCAGACAATATAAATACCTATTAAACTTTGTCATTAAAATTGTCAAATGCTTAGATTAAAGTATACACTTGCATTTGAAAATTTTAAGCAACATTAAATACCATTAAAAATCAAATGAAACCTCATTTGATTTTTTAATGGTATTTAATGTTTTCAACTCTAAATTCGCTACTGCTTCTAAACTACAAGTGATGATACTATACGATATACGATACGATACGATATGATACGATATACGTATACGAGTATCATATATAATTATTATCTTACAACGGTGTATTTTTTATTCAAAAATTATAACTAAATAATTCTCACAAAACGCAACTTGTAACAGCGGAAAGCAATATTCGCTAGCGGGTCCGTGCGACGACTGAATGGGACTACGGGTCGATGACTATACTTACCTCAAGGAGGATGCTCCAGGTAGCTCGCGAAATTCAAATTTTCTTATGTTTATTACAATTTGCAAGTCAGTATTAGGTTGTATGTTGATTAAAGTATAATTCGCGACCGTAACATATACGTATTTACAACATTATAATCATTAGAATAGGGATGATGCCTGGGTAAAAAAAAGAAATTCTATTTAGTCCGTCAGTCAGATAATAAAAAAATATTAGACACGTATTTTTTGCTTTATCATATTAAAAAAAAATGACTTAGATAACTCGCATTAAAGTTCGGGAGTGGGGGCTTGCTACGTCACTTCTACGTATAAAATCTACAAAGACGTGACGTCATGCCACTTTTTAACTCAATATATCGCCGTAATCTTTTGATTACGTAGAAAAAGAAAAAATACGTGTCCAATATATTTGAATAATCTACATGACGGACAAAAAATCATTTTTTAGTCATCATCCCTATTAGTAATACATCTCTTTAACTTAGGGTAATCCGCAAATATCAATATTTGAAATAGTCATTCAATAGGATTACCTAGGTCTTAAAGAGTTGTATTGATGACTTTAATGATGATAATTCTGTAATTACATACTTGTTACCATCGCGAATTATACTTTAATCAACATACAACCTAATACGGACTTGGAAATTTCAAATAACTTAAGAAAATTTGAATTTCGGTGGCTACCTTGGCACTTCCTCCTTAATTAAGTACGGTTTGGAATCAACCGTTTTGAGATCGGAGAACTGGCTTACCATTTTCCTTGTCCTAAAGATATATCGTTGGGTTTTTATTGTCAATTTAGGATAGAGGAAAAAGGCTTTAATATATCTAAAATTAAAAGGAAAGGTTATAATTATGTAGAGCCCGGATTTTATGCAAATGCATGTTTGCATATGCATTTGCATATTTTGGCAATATGTTTCAAGTGCTTAATGCATATTTTACCTAAAATCTAACTTGTATGTTTTCTATAATTTTAAACGTTTCTTACAAAACAAATACGGCCGCCATAAGGAAAAAGAACGTAGGTAACTTCATAAATATTGAAATGGAGAAAAAAAATATTTTGTCCTGTTTAAAATACAAAATACAAAGGCAGATGCGTCTTTTAATAGTAAGAATTATTAGGCTTTCGTTTTTAAGCCAATATAAAAATACTGGTAGATACTTACGTCTTTTTTAGGGCTCAAAAGGAAAAAACGGAACCCTTATAGGATCACTCATGATCAATTTGCTCCGAATCTAATGGAACGATTAAGTTTAAATTTAGTAGGTACACGTATGTATTCCCGTGACCCAAACACGGACGTGTACAGTAAATAAATGAATTTTGAATATAGAGGTCAATTTTGGGTGGCAAATAAGAAAAAAAAAATAGTATTTCATAGTGTACCGTGTGACATATTAAATGAAAGAGCTTACTGTGAGGGTCTCAAATATATTTTTCCTATAATTTTAAAGTTATTTACGAAAATAGACGAATATTGACAATTGCCCCCCCCCCCCCCCTCCCTTATCTCCGAAACTACTGAGCCTAAAAATTTGAAAAAAAAATACAGAAAATAGTTATAAGCCTATAGATTACAGGAAAACCTATAAAAAGTCTGTGGTATTAAAATAACATGGTAAATCTCTAAATATTGTGCGTACAAACTTACATTTGCAGTTGGAATATCTGGGAGAACATGTTTTCCAAAATACTCGATGAGCACTCGGACCCCAAGACCCTAGCTAGGGTTTCAACCCCAAATGACTCAAAAATATAGTTCTCTATAAGTCTCTATATTTGCGCCGTTTGCCGCCCTTTTGGGCACTTTTGCCATTGACAGCGATGCGGACGAATTGTTTGATGCCCAATGAGCTCTTCCCTTTTTTATGGCGATTGTTTAAAATCATATATATTATAAAAAATATATGACATCACTTTAGCAGCATAAATTTCTGACAGAATAATGTTTCTAGTTTTACTTCGATATTAGTGCCGCCCATATTGCAAAAAAGGTATCATCCCATCCCTATACGTAGTTGTGCTGTGCATACTGCTTTGGGGAAAACGTAATGATACGAGTAATGTCATGTAATCATGGACAACAGTTCAAGCGCTGTCACTGTCGGACTGCATAGAAAAAAAAACAGAAGCGCGATAACACAACGATTGTAATTTATTGCAAAATATGAAGTAATTATACGTATACTAAAAACAAAACACGGACAACAGGTTATTACATCAGATTTCAGTGTAATTTAATTTAGAATTTAGAATTTATTTATTTATTTGTTAACATAGGTAAAGAAATACAGATCTTATGTTAGATGAACAGAGCGCTATGTTATACCAGGAGGTGTACAAATATAGTGTGCAGATCTAGCTGAACATTACGAATTAAAAATTAAATTAAATTACTAAAATATTGGAAATCGTGCATATTATCTAATTAGAAATAAATTGAGTCAGACCTAAATGAGGAATTAAAATGTCAATAATTAAAAATGTGAAAATTATTTAATGCCAATAATAATAATTGTAATTCTAAATTAATTCGTCATTTAAGTAATCGTCAATAGTATAATAACATTTATCAATTAGGAACAATTTCATTTTTTTCTTAAATTGTGTAAAATTTAATTCTTTTATGGCATCTGGAATTTTATTATAAATGCGTGGAGCCATACCCAGGACACTTTTTTTTACTAATGCAGTTTTACATTTATAATTACTCAAGAACATTAACTAATTGCTAAGTAGCAAAATATTTATTTATGTTACTTCGATATCTAACCTCTTTGATGTTATGCTTCAGATCAAATACTGGCAATAAATTAAAAAAAAAATGAATTTGAAATTTTCTTGTTATCTTGATATGTACCTTACAAATCCAAAATTTCGACATTCTTTCTTTCTTCAGAAGTTATTCTTCATTTAAACAAATGTCCAGCCAGTGTTATATTATGTTTACTAAAACTAAACAATTAAGTAATTTAATCATTTTTATGGTACACCTTAAATACCTGGTGGCCCTTATTTTGTTTTGACTAGTATATTATAAATTTACTCAAAAATGAGTTGAGTACTTAATCAAAAATAAAAAAAAAATCAACCAAGTTCTGCATTCAAATGAGACGTTCTTGTTATTTATTCGATAATCAATATCAACGTATATCAACGTAATTACTTTGATATTTAATACAGATATTTTGGATTGGAACTCAAGGTAAATTTACCGTTAATTTGTATCGAGTTTTTGTTTTCCAAAACTTGTTTTGGTAATAACCAAGTTCTGAGAAATATGTTCAAGATTAACATACAATTTTTTCGCCACCACAATCTGTATAGATTTGTTAGATAATATTTTCTTTTAAGACAAGCCTACTCAGCACATTTGCTTCTTATCAGCAGCGCCTTAAGACGCCCCCAGAGCTTGCGTAGTTCATATAAACGAAATACCAAAATAATTTGTAAATCAAACATAATCTAAAGGTAGTGTGTATTTATTCCGATTGGATTACAGAATATCAAGGTTCCCAAATATATATTAAATAAGAACATTGTTTTAAATGAAATATGAGAAAAATAAGTTTTCTATAGAAAATTTAAATTGCTCATATCTCGTCTTCAAATCAGTGTCCTTTCAAAATATATGTTTGGAAACCTAGATATTCTGTAATTCAATCAGAATAAATACACACTACCTTAATAATATGTTTAATTTACAAATTATTTTGGTATTTCGTTTGTATGAACTACGCATGCTTCGTGGGCCTGCATGTTCATTCCACATGCCCCTTGCAACTTTTTATAACAACTATGGTATTTTAACCTACATTCTATTTAACACACCCACATACAAACGGATTTTGAAATGTTTAATAATACGGGCTACATTATTTGCAAGATTTTCCTTAAACTGACACAGACAGGTTTTTTTTTTAATTTGGTTAGTATTTATTGGTTTTAGGTACAGACGCCAGCTCATCAAGCTACTACAATCTGTCAAATTTCTTTAATAGATTTTCGACTTTATTGCTAAGGCATTAGGTTCAAGGTTGATTGGGAAAATCTGACAGTTTCGGGTAGGTTGACCTGCTGGCGTCTGTACCTAAGGTTTGAACATTTTGAAGTTGTTTTTCATAGTTTTTTTGTATGGATTTAATAAAAATAATTTATGCCAGTATTTTGTTAATAATATCCCATCAAAAACACAACATGTACAACAACGCACAACGCAGTTTTTTTGCCGTAAAAAGTTGTGAAATCGAATGCAAACCAAGTCGGTTAATTCAGTACCTACCTATCTATGGGAGCAGCTATCCAACCACTTTGTCATAAATTGATACATCGTTATATAACAACATTTTAAAGTAACCATATCTATATTAAATTTCTTTATTTCTATAATAAATAGAGTGACTTGGCAATTGCACACAGCAACATAATCATATATTGCTGTGTGCAATATAAGAGCTATGCAATTGAAACTTTGTATATTTAATAAGTCTACTATTGACATCACAATATCCTGAGAATTTTGTTTATCTGGTTTAATCCAAACCCAAATTAAAATTTATTTATTTGTGACACATATAATGTTGTGGTACACATGATGTTATAAAATAAAAATAGAATATTGTATCACTATGCGCTGCCTTGCAAGGCGTATAAATTTGTTTACACAGTATTAGACTCTAAAGTTATAAAAGATACTGCTAAACATAAACAGAGCCATATAAATTAAGGTAACAATTAATAGCTAGCTAAACTTATTAAATTAACTAAAGTATATGTGTATAGGTAACAAATAATTAATTAATTAATTTTTGTTAAAGAGGAGCTCGTGGCTAAGTAATAACAGCCGCACGGGTCAATTCATTAGGTTAAGCTACGCTTGCCGGGGTTGGTCTGTGGATGGGTGACCATCTTTACATACCGAGACTCCTCCGTGCCTTGGAAAGCACGTTAAGCCGTTGGTCCCGGCTGTCATTCGTGGATCTTTGACAGTCGTTACGGGTCGTCAGAAGCCCGAAAGTCTGACAACCAGTCTTACCAAGGGGTATCGTATTACCCAGTAACTGGGTTGTGGAGGTCAGATAGGCAGTCGCTCCATGTAAAATACTGGTATTCAGCTGCATCCGGTTAGACTGGAAGCCGACCCCGACAGCCGATTTATAATATTATAATAATATATATATATATATATATATATATATATATATATATATATATATATATATATATATATATATTATATATATAAAATATATATATTATAAATAAAAAATAATAATAAAAAAATATAGTGTGTATAGCAAATAATTTAATTTAATGTTTTGTGTTGCGTAATTTACCTAAATTATTATGCGCAGTGTTATAAAGATTCATTATTTTTTAACTGAACAGACAGCTGTGCTGCTGGGGAGTTTGTTGCGCCACTTCTTCTCCCCAGCTAAAGCACTAGGAAGTGGTGAAGGACGGGCGTTTTGGGGGACTGTCTTATGTAATTTTGACGGTCAAAAAGTGCTGATTCTCAGCCTAATTTGAATAAATGACTTTTGATTTTGATTTTAACGCGTAGGGCGTTATTTAATGATAGTGTGCGAGGAGCCATTAATTTGTACCGAGAGATGTTTCCCAACCCCCAGATTCCGTCGTACAATCTTATGTTAGGTGTCAACCAACGACTGTGAATATTCGGTCATTCATAGATTTTTTTTTACACCAATATCACCCTAATCAGCTGAACTGACACCTACTGTTTTTTCCTATTCTCTTTATTCAAATCAATCGAATCAAATTAAACTCGCGAAGGTTCCACTATAGTTGCAAAACTTCCGAAAAATTCTGAATAATTCCGGAATACTTCTGGGAAAGTTTCTTTAAATCAGAATTATTCAAAATGAATTTAATTAAGATTTTTATTTTTTTTTGCTGAAAAATCATTTTTGCATCGATCGTCGATCGCCACCGCCGCTGCCCCTCTGTGCGCCGGCCGCTGCCGCCGCGCCGGCCGCGCACGCCCGACTGGCGACTGCCACGAGTCGTGCGTGCAGGCGATGGCGGTGTGGGGTGCGGTAAGAGGGGAGATGCTCCCCGGAGAAGTTTTCCCCCCCGCGAGAAACATTCGTACCCCGCAATCGAATGTTTCCGCCGAATATTTCGCCCGAATAATTCAATGGGAATAAACGTTGAAATATTCCCAAAGTTTCGGAATATTTCGGAATACTTCCGAAATATTCGACGGGAATGATTCGGAATTTTTCCCGCCAGCATCTATAGGTTCCACGTCAGTTTAAAGCCTCTAAAGTACCTACGGCTATTAATAGAGAGGAGGATGCAGCTGTCATCTGATCAGTATACATCCTCTTGGCGTAAAACCCAAGTAGGCAGTTTGTAACATTACGTAGGTAGACACGGGGAAAAACCAAACATAAATAAACGAATTGTGAAAGTTGATCTGTCTCTTTGGTATATACCTAATTTCTCTCAAAAACTGCTAAACACAATTTGATGATTTTTTGCAGAAATAAAGCAACCTGCCTAGCCTTTTTCCAACTACATATTTTGGGTTCGACTTCCAGTCTAACGGATGCAGATGAATTCCAGTATTTAACATGTAGCGACTGTCTATACTTCAGACTTCACACAGATAGTTCAAAGTAAAAAAATCCGGCCAAGTACGTGTTGGACTACGCACAATAAAGGGTTCCGTAGTTGGGATGAACAAACTTAACATTGTAGTTGAAAAACATGTCCTCCCATACATTCCAACTGCAAATGTAAGTTTGTATGCACAATATTGAGAGATTTACCATGTTATTTTAAGACCATAGACTTCTTATAGGTTTTCTTGTAATCTATAGGTATTGAACTATTGATTGTATTTTTTATTTTAGGCTCAGTACTTTCGGAGATAATAACTTTAAAATAGTTTTTATTTAATTATAAAAAATATATTATATATTTGAGACCCTCACAGATGTTTCATTTGATATGTCACACGGTACAGTTTGCTAAACTTTTTTTAAAATTTTCTTATTCGACCCCCAGAATTGACCCCCATATTCAAAATTAATTTGTTCACGTTACACGTCCGTGTTTGAGTCATAGAAATACATACGTGTATCAAATTTCAATTAATCGGTCCATTAGATTTGGAGCAAATTGGCTGTGACAGACGGACAGACAGACAGACGAGTGATCCTATAAGGGTCCAACATGGTCTCGTCTCATCATTTTTGCCTTGGTCTAGCGTTCAGTGGGAGTAAGTGGTTCTATTGGTTCACAGTTCTGACAATTCTGACATGCGGCAGACATGTTTCCCGGAAAAACTTACTCTTAAGCTTACCAGCTTTCTGAAAAATATCAACTTCGAGTGACTTCGAGTTACGGCTTATTGATTTCTGCCTTACGTTTTTAGTTTTGTATTTTTATTTCTGCTTGAGTATATTTTTCGATTTTTTTTTTGTATATTGGCGTGTGCTAGCTTACTTATAGCAAACAATTTAATGTAATATTTTGTGTTGCGAAATGTACCTAAATTATTATGCGCAGTGTTGTATAGATTCATTTTTTTAACTGAACAGACAGCTGTTCTGCTGGGGGGTTTGTTGCGCCACTTCTTCTCCCCAGCTAAAGCACTAGGAAGTGGTGAAGGGCGGGCGTTTTGGGGGACTGTCTTATGTAATTTTGACGTTCGAAAAGTGCTGATTCTCAGCCTAGTTTGAATAAATGACTTTTGATTTTTATTTGATTTATCTGGTAATTTTCAACCCGGATAAAAAAATGAATCAGATGATACCTTTATACATTTTGTTGGGTTAATTGAGGGATATACTTTAAGGGATTGTAGGTAGTATACATGAAAGTGATCAACTTTTTCTATGGGACATTGAAATATGAAAAAAGTACAAAGAGAACAGCTGATTTTCGTTTTAACCAAATTCAAAAAAAGGAGGAGGTTCTCAGTTCGTCAGAATGTTTTTTTTTTTTTTTTTTTTAATTATGTTCCCCGATTACTCGAAGACAGCTGGACCAATTTGGAAAATTCTTTTTTGTTTGAAAGGGTATACTTTCTAGGTGGTCCCATTGTCATCAGGTCAGGTTATTTGATGATGGGTTTGGAGAAATCGACGGAACTCTTCAAATATTATAGGCACAGCTATAGCCATTTGGGTATTTTTTATGACAACTCGTGCATATGTTCTTGGAAAGCATGGCACCATTTGGTGAAGTGGAACTGATGATGAAGATTACATATGTCCACCGAAACTACTCAATAATAAGTATTTGACTAGATGAACATGTATTTAAATCTTTTGTAGTAAGACAATACAATGCTAGGTGAAGCTTACACACCACATTATATTAGTGAACACCGCACACAAATAAATGAGATTAGCGCGCACATACGCACAGGGAAATAAAAAACCGACAAGGAGACAAAAAATCTAAAAATCATTGTTTGGGTTCTAATGCGTTAAATAAAGACGCCCAATAATAGTTTTTTTCTCAAATATCTTCCATGTACAGACAGCGATCAGTTACACTTTTATTATTTGTGTTTAAATATATAATATGAAGCGGACATTGGATGTTGCACTGGTACTAAATATTATAATTTATTTAAATGGCACTTTTTTGTCATTATTTGGCTCAATGAATTATAAATGTCATACCTGTAACCTAAAGACGAAACTCTTTTGCGAAAAACAATATAAAAAGAACTCAAAATAGTTATGACCTTTACGTAACAGAACAACAGAAAAAAAAAACAAATTAAATGTTCAGAACACAGCTCCAACTTTACCTGCATAAATTCCAGTCTTTTCAGTTATCACAGATGCTTATAAATACCTAAAATAATCAAAAATTTAAATAACAAAATCACTCACCTATTACGAGAATTTTATTAAAAATCACAAACTTTTGGACTTGAAACACGTGATACGCGACAGAAGCCTGATGCGGTACTAAATAAAAAGTCAAACCGGATTTCCAAAGCCATAATATATAAAGCTACGAGTACATTAAGGAAATAAATTATACAAAGTATCTTCATAAAGCAGGTTTGTCAAGTATTTTCTACCAAAAAATATAACTTTACGCTTGTTTTTGGTGACGGGGTTGACATATGTGTGGGCTACTAGAAATAAATACATGATTTTTCGAAACGGGACTTTGGGTGAAAATTGAAACCAGCGGGGTTTGCGTTGCATTTTTAGGGTTCCGTAGTGAACAAGGAACCCTCATAGTTTCGCCATGTCCGTCTGTATCTTAGCTCAGAGACTCTTAGTACTAGAAAGCTATAATTTGGCATGGATATACATATATATTAATCACGCCGAGAAAGTAAAATAAAATCATGAAAAAAATGCATTTTTTGGGTACCTCCGTCCACGTAAAGTGGCGAGGTTTTTATTTGTTGTCTATCCCATGGTGTGGGGTATCGTTGGATAGGCCATTCAAAAATATTACGTGTCTGTGAAAACCATTTTTCGATTCAAAGATCTGTTTGCGTAAAATTAAGCTTTAAATTGCAAATTTTTTTTAGTCAAGTATGTCCCCCCCGCCCCACCAGCCAAATGGTTGCTTTTGGATATGTGAAAAATTCACGGCAGTAGTATATATAAAGAAATTATAAGGAAAACTATCACATCTAGTCGACCAACTTATAAAATGTACTTGGAAAAGTAAAAATTTTGTACAAATTCCATAGAAAAATTACTTAATCAACTACAATGTTAATTAGTTGTCCCCTTAATTTCTGCCCCTTACACTTTTAATGCTTCGTTGCTCCAACGGTGTGGCTTACTCCTTACAAATAACTTATGCATACAATAGTATCATCTGCAGGACTAGTGGTTTTCCTATAGCGTTAAAAACAACAAATATTAACTAGACTAGATCAACAACATCTGAACAAAAAGGAAGTACTCGCGCGTAAATACGTTGATTGTCTGGCTATTTTAGTACTTCATGCGGCTTACTCAAAGGACTATGCCGATTTTAGTATGGCAGCTGCAGGTCACGGCCATATCAACCAAGTCTTGTTTTTCTAGTACAGAATAGTGTAACAAACGAAATTTATTTGACATGCATATCAGTAAACTCAGTCTGAAATGAGATAAGAGTTAGAAGTTTGTATGTATTTATTTATAAATTTATTTATTTATTTTTGTTAGAGTGTAATTAATTTGTAAAGTTATAAATAAAATATTTGGGTCACTGGGTCACCGATGATTTGAGTGATAATGACATTGAGAGGGAACGCAGGTCTCTGGCTGTCCGTTGGAACATGCTGGCACGCAGGTTTGCACGGTGTACGAATTCAGGTAAAATCTCGCTTTTTAAAGCTTTTTGTCAGTCTTTCTACACCTGCAGCCTGTGGGTCAGTTATTCGCAGCGGGCATACAGCGACCTGCGTGTCCAATGTAACAATGCACTCAGGGTACTGTTGGGGCTGCCGTGGTGATGCAGTGCGTCAGGGATGTTTGCTGAGGCGCGGGTTGATGGCTTTGCCGCTATCATCAGGAAAAGTTGCGCCTCCCTACTCACTCGCGTTCGTGGCAGCACCAACACAATACTGGGTGTTTTTGGGAGTCCCTCATGCTGCAAAGATGGGTGCGGCTTCATGTTTCTGTGTTGTGTACTAACATTAGTTTTGTAAGTATATTGTTACGAACAAAATTATGGACTTTGTCTGAAATAAATGTTTATATCTAATAATTATTATTATAGTTAGGATGAATTTATCCCATGAACAAACTTAACATTTTCGCCGATACCCTTGTTCACAAACTAAACTAAATTTAAGTTCAGTGCATCTTTTTCTTTCTATTTCATTATTAATAAAAGGACAAAAGATAAATATTAGTTAAGTCCTGTCAAATTAAGATACTCCATAGACAAGTTTAGACGTGATTAAAAAATTGCCTACGAAAAATACGTCAATATACCTATGTCAGGCGCTGACTAATTTGACAGGCCTAAATTAATGTTTATCGTCTGTCCTTTTCTTAATGAAATAGAAAGAAAAAGATGCACTGAACTTAAATTTAGTTTAGTTTGTGAACAAGGGAATCGGCGCCATTACCTGAATAAGTTAGGTGACACAAGTGACAGTTTCGTCGACTTCGGAAAACTAGATAGGTATTATGAGTTGCCTTAGAAAAACTAGTGCTTGTACTTCCCTTCAGCATATTGTAGACGGTGGACGCCTGCCGAATGTGTTTCGTGTATAACGTCGAAAGATACACTACTCACAATCATTTTTTTTTTTTATTTGAGATGGGTTTGCTCTCTGTTTGAAAAACATGTTCCCCCATACCTACATTCCAACTGCGAATGTAATTTAGTCGACCATTACTCGTAACTTTGTAAAGCCTACTTAGCTGTGATAGTTTTCCTCGTTATACAGGGTGTATTAGAAAGATGACCCACTTGTTTAAAACACAATTAAAAGCCTTTTTATTAGAAAAAAGTCTAACTAATGTCACTCAATAATTATTGATTTATATTGAAAATCTGTTTGACATTATAATTATAACTGTTTAGCTGTTTATAAGTACTTGAAATTCACTTGAAATTTTAATTGAATATGCAATTTCGAAAAGGACACATCTCGCATATTTTGACAAATACCTTTTTCAAATCAATGCATTCTAAATGCTTCCCTCTACCTAATTTATACGAAAAGAGAACATCTATGGCTTTTTTTTGTTCTACAGCGTCACGGCGTCTACAGCAATAATTTCGAAAAGGTCACAACTCTAAAGAGATGTGCCCTTTTTGGATTTATTGTAATACCTACTTCTGCACCAAGAAATTTAACGTTGAAAAAGTAAATAAGTACAGAAAATATGATTGATTTCTGATTATTGGCTTAACTAAATTTTAAATCTAAACCTTTATCAGTAAAAAATTACGGAAAAGGTGTACCTGAAATTTAATAACTTAATGTCAAGTATCGGCTTATTATGAGTTGGTTTTTGATACTAAAAAACCTGGTAAAGTAATCGCAAAAAATTATATAGGTTTTCGTTCTATTTCGTTCGTGAAATTTTCGTTCTTTCTAGAGTAAAAGATACTTGCAGTAACTTACCAAGCCAATATTATCGAGCTTATAATGGCAAAGTTAGGTACCTACCTACTTTGCCATTATAAGCTCGATGTTCTTTTAATAAAAAATGCAGATATTGCAAAAGTGAAACAATATTATTAACAGGAGAATTTACAAAATTTTATGATGAAATACTGCAATGGCCAACTACAAACGAAAGTCTCCAGAAGAAGATTAACAAAAAACGTATTAATTATCTTTAATTTAAATATCGATTTTTTAATTTTAGATAACTAAAATTAAACATAATAGGTACAAGTTTAATTCTATATACCTAAAATGTTTTTTTTTCTTTAAGTTATGTGAATTCAATATCATAAATTTCGAAAAGGGCAAATTAGAAATATCTAAAATATACTATATAATAACGTTAACATCAAAATATTTCTGTAACTTCGATTGCAAAGTTGCTCCAGACGGTAACTCAAAAAATAAAAAAAAAAATAATTATACTTCTTAAAAAAAAAAAATAGTATTTTTCATTTCCATAAAGTTTAAAATATTCAGACATGTGCCCTTTTCGAAATTGCATATGTATACACGGTGGCCGACGAAGTGAACGAAGGATAAATTAAATTTTTCGAAATATAATAAAAAAAAGTGTGCATACACATCGAATCCGGGGTTTGGTTTGGGGTCCTCCACCCGCAGATAAAGGGTTCTCCATTAATTACGCTACACACGATATCGATGAAAGTTGCAATATAAGGGGTTTACGGGGGCGAAAAATCGATCTAACTAGGTCTGATATTTTATCTGTGAAAATTCGTTTTCTCTATTTTCACCAAAGCAGAACTCCGTGGTACTTATACTTACAATAAAAAGCATACGCGCAGTAAATCAAATCTTAGTAAATAGTAATGATTTGTAAAGAAGAAAAACAAGTAAGTAGTACAACGAAATATCTATATTTTGGATTTCTTTAAAGCTCGATAAATGGTGTTGGCTTCGAAATAAATCGCGCTATGGTTTCATTCAGGCACTGCACTGCTATTGGAATTTAATTTCCTGTTTACTTGCTATTAGCCAATAGATGGCGCTGTTTTAATGAATATTACGTTTTCGTAGCGTTATGAAAAGTATAAAATAAAAATTTTAAAAACCTGTAACCCGAAACTCACGTACAAAAATGGTCAAGGTAAAGACGTGGTAGCATGCCCCTATAGCATGTGGGTGCCAGGAACACCAACAAAATTATAATGGCATGCGACGAAGGCTTTACCTTGACAAAAATTTATCTACACATGTCTTGATTTCAGTCTGAAATATTTCCTTGTTTTACTTTTATTTTTTCCGTAGTCTGATTGCAGTTTTTTAAAAACTTTTTTTTTGTTTGGAATATATTACACCACGGCCCAGTCTTCGTGTCGTAATTTATTTAAAAATATTTGACGGTAAGTTGAAACTAATAACCAATACTAATGTATCTTCTTCGAAATAAAATAATAAGATCAAGTAACTTTTTATAAGAATAATGTTTTTGTTCGGACTTTGAAACAAAAAAAAAAAAAAATGTATGTCGTCAGTTGTCTCTGTCACCTTCAACCTAGAGTCAAGAGCAAACTCATCTCAAATAAAAAATAAAAATCAATGTTTGCGATTAGGTAGTGTATCTTTCGACGAAATACACGAATATTAGGTTAAATAATTTTCTCAGTACATATGACGAATTATGCAAAGAGCAGTTTGCTTTCCGTAAAGGTTGTTCAACTGATCTTGCCATCTTCAACTTTATTAAACTTGTAACTTGTATTTAAGAAATAGGAAGCAATATACAGAAATTTCCAAAGTTATAAGAAAAAGTAACAGAATATATTCAAAAGAGAAGTTTAAATCAGTAACAATAATAAATAAGCGCGGTGCCGCGGTGCCTCAGGGTAGCATTCTCGGTCCTTTGCTTTTTTTAGCCACTTTGAGGCCACTCTGCAGAAATGTATTCTTTTTGCAGATGATACAACAGTTATTATTAAGTGTCAGGATAAAATCAATTACAAATCAGTTACCGAAGAGACACTGTCAGCTATAATTAGTTGGATGGCAAATAATGACTTAAATATAAATGTTTGCAAGACCAAATTAATAGAATTTAACTCGTGTAATACTAAGCAATTGATTTAGATACTAGCTATAAAAATGAAAAAGTACATCAAGTGGATGAAATAATTTTTTAGGGATTAATATAGACAAAAATCTCAATTGGAAAAGCCATGTGGAACATAATATGTCAAAAACTTGATAGGTTTGTGTTTGCATTAAAAAAGCTACGACAAAATGTTTCTGTAGAAGCTGCTCTTTCAGCTTACCATGGCTATGTATCATCTGTTCTAAGCTATGGACTTATCATGTGGGGTAATTCGACCGATACCGACAGAGTTTTTTAACTCCAGAAACGTTTCATCCGGGTCATAAATAAGGCATGGTTTTTAGATAGCTGTAAACCTCTCTTTAAAAAGAATAAAATTCTTCCACTGCCCTGTATGTACCATACGAGACATCTGCATATTTACAAAGAAACACATGCATTACTTCAGGCAACATACCGAAGTTGTGCCAAGACAAAAAAGGGCTAAGTTTCGCAACTTATTATATCATCCATCTATAGTCATAAATATATTTACAAGAAAAACGTGTATAATATGTGTATATTGATTTATAATAACATACCAAATGAATTAAAATTATTGCAAGGAAATGTTTTTAAAATCAAATTGACAGAGTGGTGTTAAGTGGTTAATTAGTTATTATTTATGAGTAATTGGACATATAATTGTATAGAATAATAATTTTCATTAAATAATAATCGTTTTTTTTTTTAATTTATTGACATTTTTAATTGCAGTAATTGACATTTAAATTTCTTTTGAATGACATTTTAGATTTGTGACTATTAACATTTTATTTTATTGTTTTATCTTTAATCAATTTTTTTACATATAAGTTATATTTTTAAATATTAGAATTAAAAAAAAAAACATTTAAAAATATAAAAAATAGAAATCCACCGGCATGGGGAACAGGGTCCAAGCTACCGGTGGTTAGGGCCCCAGAGACAGGAACCTCCTCACAATACGCGCCGTATCAAGGAGGACTGCCTTCTGAATCAAGCCCTTCACCCAGCCACCCAACGAGAGCCTCTTGAGATGTTGGTCGAGGCTCTTAGCGATAAGGCCATTGACTGTAACGACTATCGGCACAATGATTGCCGAGTCCACATTCCACATAGCGACAACCTCGTGGGCTAAGTCGAGATACTTCAATTGTTTCTCCTTCTCAGCCTTCACGAGGTTCTCGTCATGCGGGATAGTGACATCGATTATCATTGTGCGGCGCACTGATCGATCTATTACCACTATATCAGGCTTATTGGCTACAATAGTCCTGTCAGTGATAATAGATCGATCCCAGTATAACGTGACATGGTCATTCTCGAGAACTGGGTCGGGCACATACCTGTAATACGGTACCTCAGAGTCCACAAGGCCGTATTTCAGAGCAAGTTGCTGATGGATAATCCTGGCCACTTGGTTATGCCTGTGCAAATACTCGCCGTTAGCTAAACGAGAACACCCAGAAGTAATATGTCTGATAGACTCACCGGGACAATGGCATGCCCGACATATGTCGATCGTCCCGTCTTTCATTATATACTTCCGGTAGTTATTCGTTAGCATAACTTCATCCATAATCGCACAGACTGAACCTTCCGTTTCCCCAAAGAGGTCACCGAAGCGTAGCCAGGCCACGGACGCTAAGAAATCTACGTCGGGCCCATGAAGGGCCCGGAAAAAGCGTCTGTGAAGCTCCTTGCTTTGCCATACTTCCTTGCGGTCGTTGGTACTAAGCACCACAGGTTTGCGCCAGTTCTCTTTAGCCAAGGATAACGGGGTGAGTCCCTTGTCCACTGCAACCACATCTCGGTGCATACCCACGTTAGCCTTGAGAAAATATTCTCTGAGACTGCACACCTCGCGGTTGTGGAGGGTCTTAGCATTTAAAAAACCTCGACCCCCACACTTCCGCGGGATGTACAGCCTCATGACATGTGGGTGATGCATCCGGTTTGCAGTCAGCAGTGACCGGACTCTCCTATCCAGGGCATCTAGTTCCGTCTGGGTCCACTTTAGTATGCCAAAGGAGTACATCAGGACCGGCATGACCCAACCGTTAAAGGCGCGCACCTTGTTGCCGCCTGACAAAGAACTATTAAGTACCTTTTTCAAGCGACCGAAGAAGCGCTCCTGCAACGATTGTTTCATGTCAGCCCCGTTAATGCCTAACCCCTCTGACATACCCAGGTATTTGTAGGTATCAGTTGCGGAGAGTGATCTCAGGTTTATAGAATCTGAGAGTTGTAGTCCCTCAGATTCCACAATCCCGCCCCGCCTTACATGCGTGACTGCACATTTATCAACACCAAATTCCATCCTGATGGAATCACTAAAAGTTTTAGTTACTTTTAGTGACTCCAGCAGTTGCAATTTGTTGGTGGCAAACAGTTTCAAATCATCCATATAAAGCAGGTGGGATATTACCTGACCCCCTCTCCGCAAAGAACAGCCCAGCCCTGTACCCTCCAGCAGAGTGCTAAGAGGGTTCAAGGCTAAACAAAACCACAGTGGACTCAGACTGTCGCCCTGGAATATTCCTCGCTTAATCCTAATAGGTTCGTCGCTCCCCCGAATTTGTCGACATCCTGGATAGCGAAGGACCGTCCTCCACTGCCCCATACATGTCGTTAGGAAGGTGCTCAGAGTTGTATCAATTTTGTACAACTCTAACACCCTCAAGAGCCATGTATGGGGCACCGAATCAAAGGCCTTCTTATAGTCTATCCAACATGTCGACAAATGCTTTCGGGATCGACGGACCTGTTGGCTTATGGCCATGTCAATGAGGAGTAGCTCCTTGGTGCCGCGGGACCCATTCCTACATCCATTTTGAGAGGCAGACATGATAGAATTATTTTCTAAATGAGAATTAATTTTCACTCTCAAAATGGATGTAAGAAGTTTATAGACCGTCGGCAAACAAGTGATCGGCCTATAATTTTTGGGTTCCGTGGCATCACCTGACTTATGGAGCAAGTGGGTAACTCCCGTTGTAAAGAGCTGTGGCAGCGACCCAGACTCTAAGGCCGACTGGAATTGCGATGCTAAGCACGCGTGTGAACTTTGCAGCCATTTAAGCCAAAAATTGTGCAGTCCGTCCGGTCCCGGCGATTTCCAGTCGGTATCGGACGGGCTGCACTGGCTACATCGGAGGAAGTAATTATTACTCCCTCCATCTGCGGTATGGCGTCACACACGCGCTCAACATCGCGCATCCATTCAGCCTCATTATGGCAGACGGGCACCGACCAGATGTTGCGCCAGAATGTGCTAGTGGCATCATCATCCGGGCGGCATACGTCTGCCACATTTTGCTCAGGTCGCTCCCATGCTCTATACATATATCTCTATATTATTGTTTTTATTATTATTATATTTTACACTATAAAAATTGACAAAACTTAAAGTTTTGTCAATTTTTATAATAATAATAATAATAATAAAAACCTTTATTATCAGGCTACAATGGCCCATAGATACATACCTTACAAACTAACATATATAAAGTATAAAACAAAACCTGTGTTAATAAATATAGCTTAAAACTATGTTAGTAGCACTTCACTAGCTTGTCCTTGAGCTGTCCTGTGGCACTTGTCCGCGGAAGCGACGGAACACCACGTCCTGCGGCCAGAAGTCTTCTTCCATGACGACGGGCAAGTAACAGTTCGGTACTCGCACCACGAACGCCTTGAAATTGACGTTGCGGCGCGACTCCAGTAACTGCACCCGTGGCATGTACCTTGTCTTCTGGCGCACGTACTCCACGATGTCCTCCGCCTCAGTGCTGTAGTGCAGGCGGGAGATGTACACCGGTGTGTTCGGCTTAGCGGCACGCAAGCTCACTTCTGGCTTCGTAGGAGCTTTGCCGCAGCGGTTCTTGTTGGTTCGCGGCCAGCGCTTCCTTCTTTGCACTGTCACGAAACCCTCCTCATCAGCCCTATTCGGCGCCTTTTCTGGCTTAGGCTTCATACTTGGAGCGCCTGGAGCACTCGCGGGGACGCTAGCGAAGTCCTTTCGTAAGGGATTCGCCAGGGCTGCAGATACTGGCAGCGGGACGGGGTGAAGAACTTGAGTCTAATAATATTGTCTACGTAAATTATTAAACTTTTAGCTATTGACATTGTTAAATACCGAAGCTCTGGTATGTGTCTCTGCAGCCCAGTTCTTCTCCGTGGTCGTGTGTATCGGGGTAATAATGGTATGTCGACTTTGACTCTTGGAAATGAATAGTTTATTATTTGACCATTACTAATATTTATTGTTGAGTAAAATAATCTTTACAAAACGTGTTGACTGAATTTTTTAACGGATTCTATATAAAAAACGTGGATTGCAGAATGCTAGATCCGATTAGAGTGAACTTCGCCAGTAGCCGCTAGCATTTATTGGCCGACATGAATAACACGCGTTGATTGGTGGCGCGGTCCGTAGCGCGTCGTCATCAGTAACTTCAAGTTGTCGATGTCCGTCCTTTGGTGCCACTAGATGGCGTATGCGTTAACATAATCCCGGCCTTGGAAGCAGCAGGTTCCAACAGGGTCAGCAGTACAAGGCGTCGGATACTGGCAGCGGGCATATTTTTGAGAATGCCCTTCGTGTGATGCCCGATGAAGTATGTAGGTCAGCTACTCTTGCGATTCCATCAGCACCAGGATGAATGCGGATGATTCTTCCCAGTTTCCATTTTAGTGGTGGCAGGTTGTCATCCTTTATCAATGCGAGTTGATTGGTTGCAATGGAGTCTTGGTGAACCTTCCATTTTGTTCGGGTTTGTAGCTCCGAAACGTATTCTTTCGCCCATCGGTTCCAGAAGCTCTGTCTCATTTGCTCGATGAGGTCGTATCGCAGCAGACGATGACTTGGTGTCGTGGTCAAGTCTTGGCAGGCTGGAGTAGTCAGTGGTCGGCCGATGAGGAAATGAGCGGGGGTAAGGGGCTGTAGGTCAGTAGGATTGGTGGATAAGGCTGTTAAAGGGCGGGAATTTAGAATGGCTTCAATCTGTGCTAAAAAAGTACTGAATTCTTCGTACGTAAGATTGGCGCCCCCCACCGCGCGTCGAAGGTGGTGCTTACACGATTTCACCCCTGCCTCCCACAAACCACCAAAATGAGGAGAGTATGGTGGGATGAAGCTGAACTTAATACTATTGTTTGAAGCAAAATCGACAATGTCTCGACTATTAGTTTCTATGAAAGAAACTAATTCACGTTCAGCTCCTACAAAATTCTTAGCATTATCCGACATTATTTCTATTGGCTTACCCCTACGTGATATGAACCGTTTTAATGCGAGGATATAATCTTGCGTCGAAAGACTAGTCACTAATTCTAGGTGAACAGCACGGGTACATAAACAGACAAATAAACATATGTAACCTTTCGCGAGACGTGCTCCCCTCCCTCTACGGCTTAAGATCATCACAGGCCCGGCGTAGTCTACCCCGCAACGCATGAAAGGGAAGCCTGGGTCTAGGCGCTCGGCTGGTAAGTTACCCATGAGAGGCCGTAAAGTTTTTCCTTTAAATCTTGTGCACGTGACGCAGTCGTGCACGGTTCTCCGAGCTAGGTTCCGCCCTCCGAGCGGCCACCAAGCCTCACGCACACGAGCCAACAGTAGCTGGGGTCCACCGTGTAATAATTGTTTGTGCTCGTGTGCAAACAACAACATTGTAAACTTATGCTTGCAACACAGAAGTACAGGATGTTTTTTATTGTAGTTGAAAGTAGGGGAGTTGCTTAATCTTCCGCCAACGCGTATCAATTTAGATGCATCCATAAAAACATTTAGATTTAATAATCGTTTTGATTTTACTACTGATTGTTCATTCAACTCATTATACTCATTAGGGAATGACTGGATTTGCGCGAGCCGTGCAAGCAATGTAACTGATGTATCTAACTCGTCAACATACAGCGAACCGGTTATGCGCTGTTGTTTACTCGTACGTATATTATTTATAAAACGAAGTACGTAGGCTGCCGTTCGTCGCAATCGGTTGAATGAAGAGAATCTAGTGAACTCAATTACACCTAAACTATTTGAATTTTCAATATTATTATTACTACACACTAAACTTACTTGAGCCTTTACTTCGGGTAATTGACCTATTTCTACCGAAAACTCGCTAGAATATTCAAACTGCGGTTGTTGTAAAAAGGTTGGTCCGTGCCACCACATACTATTATTTTGAAGCTCGTATAACGAAATACCTCTAGACACGATATCAGCAGGGTTGTCCTTACCGTTAATGTGCAGCCAAATTGCATCACCTGTTAACTCGTTTATTTGTGACACACGGTTTTGAACAAATGTTTTTAAAGTGTGGGGCGACATTCTGATCCAGCCCATAACTATAGTTGAGTCGGTCCAGAAAAATACTTTAGTGAACGTCAACCTTAACGAAGTTATAATCTTGCGGTAAAGCCGCGCACCTAGTAACGCGCCACACAGCTCTAATCGCGGGATTGTACATACAGTTTTGACAGGCGCGACTTTACTTTTAGCACATAACAACTTCGTTACTACAAGTGAGTTGTCTGCGTAGGTACGTATAAATGCGCATGCACCATACGCATCCTGACTAGCATCGGTAAAGATGTGTAATTCACGAAGGTGTGTATATTCACTCATGACATAACGAGGCACACGAATATTACTTAAATAACACAAATCTTGAATAAATAGATTCCATAAGCATTCGATATCGTTGGGAACCGCGTCATCCCAATCGATTTTACAAAGCCACAATTTTTGTAGCAATATTTTTGCTTTAACTATAACCGGTGATAAAATACCTAACGGGTCGTAGATCTGTGAAATGACAGACATCATACTTCGTTTAGTAACCTTAGCCTTATTTTTTACGTCTATTTTGGTGGTGAAATAAAGTTCATCTTTACCAACTTGCCAACCCAAACCGAGGGTTTTATTTTGACAATGTTCACCGATCGCCAACTCTTTAGATGTTTCTATGTTTACGTCATGACTGAGTGTCCACTTTCGTAAAGGGAAACACGCGGATCTTAAAACCTCCGAAGTTTTTTCGCATATATTTAGCAATGTTTGGGGATCATCATCGCCGGTGATTAAATCATCGACAAAGAAGTCTTCGTTGATTACCTTAGCAACGACACTATCTTGAGTTTCTTGCGCCAGCTGACGCAAACAACGCATACTTAGGTATGGCGCCGATGCGGTACCGTACGTAACAGTATTAAGTTGGTATATACCTAATTCATCAGATGAGTTTTCCCGCCATAAAATAAGTTGAAGGCTGCGCTGATCGTGGTGCACTAAAACTTGTCTGTACATTTTCTCTACGTCAGCGCAGGCCACGTACTTATATTGCCTAAAACGGAGTAAGATAGAAAAAATATCATTCTAAAGCGGAGGTCCTATCATCTGTAAGTCATTAAGTGACTTCTTAGACTTAGTTGCGGCACTAGCATCAAACACAACACGTAATTTTGTTGTTGTGCTGTGTTCACGTAATACCCCGTGATGCGGGAGATAATAATGTGGCCATGGATATTCTTTTATTTTAGTCATGTGCCCTAATTCAATATATTCCCGCATGAAGTCATTATACAATTGTTTATAAGAAGAAGATCGATTTAACTTATGTTCTAACGATATGAAACGAGACTTGGCGTTCGTGTATGAGTCACCGAGCGCGTCAGCTGATTCCTTTAGTGGAATGCGTACCGTGAACCTACCGCTATTATCTCGGGTCGTTGTGTGAATAAAATGTTCTTCGCACTTACGTTCCTCAGCGGTAAGAACAGAACCAGAACTTTCAATTTCTTCCAGTTCCCAGAATTTACGTAATTGGGCATCTACATTCGATTGCTGTACAAAATTACAGTGAATATTATTAACGTGTGACTTGTTTACCAGAATGGGACCTGATATTAACCATCCTACTTTCGAATTTTGTAGGTATGGACCATTGGGTAATCGAATCCGTTCTACATCTAACAGATCCCAAAATACGTCCGCACCTATCAGCAAATCGATCTCTGACGGTATGTTAAACGTAGGGTCTGCCAGACAAACGTTGTCCGGGATGTGTAGTGACTCATGGACAATACGAGTTGCCGGCAAACACGTTGTAATGCACGGCAAAACTAAACACTTGAGAGGTGTTTTGTAATCGCATGTTTTCGATTTAATGACAATATCGCATTGTTGATGGGCTTGTGACACCGACTGTCCAACGCCCGTGATTCTAATAGTGGACTGTATTAATTTAATTGTTAAACGTTTACAAAGCCTTTCGGAAATAAAACTATTTTGACTACCACTATCTATCAGCGCTCGAGCTGTATGATACTCGTGATTATTATCCCTCACTTCGACTAGTGCAGTCGATAATAACACTTGTGGTAATACAACGGAAGACGCTTTATCGCTTAGCAAATTGTTGGCACATGAGACGACAGATACCGGTTTCTGATCTGCACTCGCCGCCGACGATGCCGGTAAAGTATTATCTCTATGCAATAACGTATTATGTTTATCCTTACACTGCTTGCACGGCCCGAACACGCATTCGGTGATTGGGTGATCTGTTCGTAAACAGTTGTCGTAACTGTTTACGCGCGCGCGCGTGTTTTTTATTATTGTTGTTGTTGTTAGACGTGTTGTTAGGTTTATTATTGTTATTACTTTGTGTAGGTCGTGTATGATTGCTGTGGATCATATCCAACATATCGGCACGATTACGTAAAAAACATAACAAATCGTCTAATTTTGGTTTGTTTTTATAAAATCCTGAAACTATTGAGCCTACATATTTTTCCCATTCTTGCTTTGTAGCAAGATCTAGTTTCGATACTATGAGATAAATCATTAAAACATCCCACGAGTCCGTGCACTCGTCAAGAGATTTAAGCGATCGTAGGTTACGTAATACTGAATCAATTAATTTCCTGATTAACGTAGCGGATTCCTTGTGAATAGGTGGTTCAGTAAACAAAGCGTCAACATGATTGTTTACAAGCAAACGTTCATTTTGATACCTACCGTCCAGCAACTCCCATGCGTGGGCATTTAGCGGCGGTAAACTCTAATGAACTTATAACCTGGAGTGCTGAGCCAGTAAGTGAGGACTTGAGATAATGAAACTTCTGGATTGCATCCAAATCACTATGCTTATGTATCATCGTTAGGTAGGAATTTTTATATTCAAGCCAGCGATCAAACAAACCGTCGAAAGAGGGGAGGGTAATCCGCGGTAATTTAATCGAATTATAATTATTGTGCATAATTGAACTTGAAGCTTTTACGCTGTCACCCTCGTCCTTTAATTTTAAATCAATTAAACATTTTGCTACTGACATTATATTGAAGTACTGATCTTCAAAAGCTTCCCTATATTGCAATTGTTTATCTAACTCATTAGCATCGATTAATTGTTCGACTTTGTCCTGAATTTTAGTAAACGTGACTAGTATTGTGGAAACTGTTTCCATACGTAAAACGAGTTCAGCACGCTGGCGTTCGGACATCTCAACATTTTCGAATTTGCTTACGTAACGTTCAAATAAGGTCAATCGACCTTTCAATGTGCCACGTTGCTTTTTGAGATCACCTAAGTTAGATATATCACCAGCTTCACTATACTCATCGTCACTCATAATGGCGGCTTACGGGAAACAAAAGGTTACTCACGGTTAAACAGCAACGACGACAAACGAGCTGGAAGGCGCCTCGAGTTGCGAACTTGCGCGTTATGAAGGTAGAAGGCACTGGAATTTCAAATTACAAATCACTATAAGGAATATACGGGGGAAGGAACTGGAGCGACGGGACTGACCGTTGGTTCATGATCTTCAACTCGATGTGAAGATTCTCTGACTCGTCTCGCTGATCCTCAATTCGTCTTGAAGATATCGGGCTCGTAGGACCAATGTTAAATACCGAAGCTCTGGTATGTGTCTCTGCAGCCCAGTTCTTCTCCGTGGTCGTGTGTATCGGGGTAATAATGGTATGTCGACTTTGACTCTTGGAAATGAATAGTTTATTATTTGACCATTACTAATATTTATTGTTGAGTAAAATAATCTTTACAAAACGTGTTGACTGAATTTTTTAACGGATTCTATATAAAAAACGTGGATTGCAGAATGCTAGATCCGATTAGAGTGAACTTCGCCAGTAGCCGCTAGCATTTATTGGCCGACATGAATAACACGCGTTGATTGGTGGCGCGGTCCGTAGCGCGTCGTCATCAGTAACTTCAAGTTGTCGATGTCCGTCCTTTGGTGCCACTAGATGGCGTATGCGTTAACAGACATATAAAATTTGATTGATGTTCTTTTAATTTTAATGACATTTAAAATTGTATTGACATTTTTTATTTATTTATTTTTGTTAATTTTTGTTTATTTTTAGAATCAGTCAATTTAAAGTATTGAAATGCATTAATGTTATTATGGTTTGATATGTTTTTTTTTTATTTGTGTTTTGGGTACGATGTGAAAATTAATGACACAAATGAGTAATTTGCACGCTTGCTTGCTGGCAGAATACAATAACTTTAGGCTTTAAGATCTTCCCTTGTTAAACAATGTATTTTCTGGCAAATAAATATTTTGAATTTGAATTTGCAGTGTGTAATGCAACCCACCGACTTCACTCGAAACATATTCGGCAGGCGTCCACCAACCCCGGACACGGTTGCTTCGGGAGGTTCCTGTTCCTGAGCGAGAGTGCATGGGAAGCCGTCACCTCCTTCTGCGAAGCTGTAATGCTCGCGAAGGAGGAGGCTGAACGCGTGAGGGAGAGGCAATCTTTGCGCCCTCATGCCCCTAGTCGCCGCAGGAGACGCCCTGGGCGTCGGGAATCGATAGCCGATTCCCGGCCATTGTAGGCGCGGGCTTGCGGATGGCGAGCAATGGGTAGCTCGCCATCCGGTAAGGACCAGGCCCGGGTCGACGGCGCGTTGTGTTCCACGCGCGCCTCAAAGAGATGTCAGCACTAGCTGAAGGGGTCCGCTAGAGCCGATGCCCGCCAGGGTTGCTGGTTGTTCGAAAGAGTTACCGTGGCCCTGGCACAGGCAACTGAAGGAACACGGGTGGGTTTTAGTCAGTAGAAGTCTGACACGCCCTCCCGCTCCACCCAGAGCGGGAGAAGTTATTTGATGATTTCCCATCCACAAAAAAAAAGGCGTCCACCATCCACAATACGCTGAAGGGAAGTAAAAGCACTAGTTTTGCTAAGGCAACTCATAATACTAGTTCTCCGAAGTCGATGAAACTGTCAATATGTTGTGTGACATATTTAGATATTGGTGCCGATTCTCTTGTCACAAAATTGTCTTAACTAGACTAAAAATCACCTAAATTTAGTTTAATCCTGTCAAACGACGTTTCCCATTCTGAAATTGACTAAAATGACAAAACTTAGCTATATTATAGCTTGACAGCACTAAGTTATTCAATTTTAGTGAAAATGGCAATTTTGTTATTCTGAATTTGACGTTTTTCACCGAAACTTTTCATTGGTGCCGATTCTGTTGTACACAAACTAAACTTAATTTAGGCTATTGCTAACATTTTCTCTCTAATAAAACAAGAAAGAGACGGACGTAAATTAGAGCTGTCTAATTTTGTTGGAACTAATACTTCCATATAAATTCACATAAAAACATGTCGACTAAAAACACGGTGAAATGCAAGGCGTAAACTAGTTTGACATCTCTTAAGTTCATAGCTATAGCCGTCCTTTTCTCGCACTGCCTGTCAGTAAAAGATAGCGATTCTCTAATTTTAGTTTAGTTATTGAACAAGAGCATCGGCACCATTATCAAACTAAATTAGACTATTTTTAATCGCGATTGTGGTGTGGAATAAAATTAGTTGTCATGAACTAAAAATTTTGTATAACTTTGTGTAAAATATCATTAGCTGTGTTTCTGGTTATCTCCATTTCAGAGTGACTTCGCCTTTCTTGGAATATGGATCTTCTTATTGCAGTTTACTTCGGCTACAATAACAATACCTCTAAATCACATCTCGGACCACTCTCAATTTTGCCTTTTTTCCAACGGAGATCCAACGTGCTATAAACTGGGGCATAGCAAATTAATCATTTAGGATACAGTAGTTAGATTTGAGTGAAATTCAATATGTTGGAAGACAGTGGATTACTACGCGATCGAAAGGTTTGAATTTTTTTAGTTATCAGATTTGGGGAGGGTCTTAAGTACCTTCACCAATTTTTACGACGAACAAAAATATGACACTATTATAGCTTCATAATACATTTTGTTTTATTTGTATTCATTCTGGGCCAAGCTGCCAAGTTGGTATGGGCCCGTTATCCGTCTCCTTTGAACATCTTCGCAGCCGCCATCTTGGATTTACAAATAAATTCACTAATTTCTTATAATCGATATTAAGGTTTGGTAATTGGGATGGTCAGGTTTGGTAATTGGGATTGTCACGGCGTGCAATATGTTCTGGTGTGCCGGTGGTGGTACTCCCCAGAGGAGGGTCTAGTGGTGCGGCTGTCCAGCCGCGGCGGTTTCGCGGTGAGTGCTAACGCGTGCCCATATACCCGCCACAAGCGGCAGAGGAGGACACCGTGGAGTTTTAGTGGATTGGAGTCCCACATAACTGCACTATCTCCCCGTGGTAGTGCAGTATGCAAGAGCATTTCCCCACGCAAAAAAAAAGGCCTGTCTCGGCAATGACGCCTGTCTTCAGGGACCCACAGTGTGACGATCCTGGCCCATGTCTACTTTGTACAATTTCTTCTATCTACTACTGTCAAGAAAACTGACATGTCCTGTAGTACCAAAAATTCGAAGACATAGTTCTGGTCGGCACATTCGATTCGGCAGTAGGTGTGTGTTGAACAACAAAGCCGTTCGGCATCTTCCCTCGCTACAAATCGAGCTAAGCCACTGAACCCGGAATTCCGGTGGTATACCTGATTTTGCCGCCCGGCTGTGCAGCCGAATTATGCTGTGTCAGCCCAATCTGTGGCTATGGCTGTGCGAATAGATATCTTGGCATATTATGTAGGTGTACAAAAAAAAAACATCTTGTCAGTTGGGTGGTTATCAATGCTCGCCCATAAACATACATACATAAACTCATGCCTTCTTCCCATGGGGGTAGGCAGAATCTACAGAACGTTACCTGCTACGATCCTTACATACTCATTTTGCTTCGTTTACCTTCATACATCACCTGACCTTTCAGAAAAACTTCACAAATAAGGTGTACAATGTCCTCCTAGGGTGCCTCTCTACTTTTAGAATAGGGCTAGTTATTTTCCAGGCGACTAATTATTTTCTACTAAAAAATGACTTGGCAGTGAAAATATTTCCGTCGACATAGGATGCAAGAACGAGTGAAGGGAACCCTGAGGTTAAGTTTGGTGACCTTTTTCATATTTATTTCTCATCCCAGTTAAGTTTACATACAACCTCATTATATCATTTAAGAATGCCCTTTTTCTACTTTTTATTTACCTGTTGTAGCTGCCAACCTATTTTGTTTAATCCGGCTTAAAATATTACTAAAATATATATGTAGTATCAAATTATGTTCCTGTATGTACATTTTTGTATTTGTGTAGTTAGAAACGTTTAAAATTATAAAAAAATAAACACGCAAATATACAAGTTAGATTTAGGTAAGATATGCAATAACCTAAAAAACATATAAAAAATATACAAATGTATTTGCATAAAATCCGGTCTCTAATAATGTTACCATGTACCTTTCCTTTTAATATTACCGTTAGGGTATTAAGGATAAAAGATATTGAGACTTTTTCCTCTTTCCTAAATTGACATTGGAAATCCCAACGACAAGGAAAATGTTAAGCCAGGCCAGTTCACAGACCTCAAAATGGTATCCACCATTTTGAGGTCCAAACCGTAGGTACTTACTTAATTTAAAAAAAAATGTCTTTGTTATTTATTAGTGATATTTTGAAACATAAACACACTTTTGGAAAGTTATCGAGAAAAGAAGTAACTAATTTACATTGCGAAAACGCAAACATTTCAAAATTTATTTTTCTATAGTTAGCAACTGTAAATGAAAATTATTTTTGTTTTATCATAAAATAAAGTATTTGTTCCAAAAAATTGTTTTTTCTGTAACACGCTGGACCCAAGAGTGGGCGATCTCCTTTCTTGGATGTTATTCATAGATCTTTGACAGTCATTACGGCTAGTCAGAAGCTCAAAAGTCTGTCAACCAGTGTTACCAAGGGGTATCGTGTTACCCAGTTACTGGGTTCGACTGGAAGCCGACCCCAATAATGTTGGGAAAGAAGGCAAATTGAGTATTGTTCCGTAAATTGTTTGCTTATGTACAGTCAGCAGCAAAGCCTAAAGTTGCAATATTAGTTTTGAGTATTTGAGCATGTCTGCAAAGTGAGTATGACTGTTTATCTTTGACACTAATGCTAATGTCATGTCAAGGTCAAAGTCAAATCATTTACCTGTTATTTCAAGTAGGCTATAAAAGTTACTTTTGCACGTCAAAATTTACAAGAAAATAGAATAGGGATGATGACTAATAATTTTGTTTTTGTCCGTCATGTAGATTATTAAAATATATTGGACACGTATTTTTTCTTTTTCTACGTAATCAAAAGATAACGGCGATACATTGAGTTAAAATGTGGCATGACGTCACGTCTTGGTAGATTTCATAATACGTAATACGTAGAAGTGACGTAGCGAGCCACCATTCTCGGACTTTAATGCGTGTTATCTAAGTCATTTTTTATTAATATGATAAAGCAAAAAATACCTGTCTAATATTTTTATATTATCTGACTGGTATTACGCGAATGGATAGAATAAGAAATGAGTATGTAAGAGGAAGTCTGAAAGTGACACCGGTGACTGAAAAGTTGTGTGGAAATCGGTTGTCATGGTATATGATGCGGAGGAATGAGGAAAATGTCAGGAAAGTGTTGAGTATGAACGTAGAGGGCTATACGAGTAAGGGAAGTCCAAAGAAACGATGGATGGACTGTGTGAAAGATGATATGGCCAGAAAGGGAGTGACTACCGAGATGACGACTAATAGAGAAGTATGGAAGAAAAAGACATGTTGCGCCGACCCCAATTAATTGGGACAAGGGCAGGAGAATGATGATGATATCTGACTGAAGGACTATATATAATTTTTTTTTTTGTTTACCCCGGCATCATCTCTCTACTGCTTGCACGCGTGCGAATTAAACGCGGGTTTGCTAATGTACAGACGCCAGAAGGTCAACCTACCCGAAACTGTCAGATTTTCCCAATCAACCTTGAACCTAATGCCTTAGCAATAAAGTCGAAAATCTATTAAAGAAATCTGACAGATTGTAGTAGCTTGATGTGCTGGCGTCTGTACACCACAATATACGTATTATATTGCGTCTATAGACGTATTCGTCGCAGATCAATTGTAGAATCTGCTGTTTTACAAAACAGCGATGTTATGAAAAACAACTAGCGGCTTTGAAAAACAGCGGATTCTACAATCGGTCTGCGACATATCCATAAGCATAATCAGCCATAGCTGGGACACAGGCCTACTCTCTGTGAGAGCGAGTGTGCCGTAATCTACGCGGGCTCAGTGCGGGTTGGTAGACGTCACATGTCTTCCAATTTTTTTTTTTTTTATTCTAGCTAGGACATGCCGGTTTCCTCACGATATTTTTCTTCACCATTTTGAGCGCAGGGGTGATGAAAATTCTCTAGATATCGCCAAAGCCTTCAATACCCTGCCCTGGAGTTGCATTAGGGAGGCACTCCGGTATCACCGGATGCCGACCTACCTCTGTCGCGTGGTCGAGGCCTATTTGACGGACAGGGCCGTCATCTACCCCGGTCATCAGGGAGAGTGGAACCGGCGAGAGATGTCGTGCGGGGTTGCGGGTTGTTCGAAAGAGTTACCGTGGCCCTGGCACAGGCAACTGAAGGAACACGGGTGGGTTTTAGTCAGTAGAAGTCTGACACGCCCTCCCGCTCCACCCAGAGCGGGAGAAGTTATTTGATGATTTCCCACCCAAAAAAAAAGGGGTGATGAAAATATTAACACAAAGTAAAGCGCCTACCTGGGTTCGAACTCACGACCTACAACTTGTAAGTCGGGGTCGTTATCATTCGGCCACAAATCTCGGCAAGGAGACAGCGACAGAGACAAAAAAGTTGCTGGGCAACTAATTTGCCCACTCGCCCTGAATACCTATAAAATACGAAAAAGCTTTTCCCCTTACTATTATTATTTATTATTATTCACAAGGAATGCATTATTTATAATTAGTTATAGGTAACACGGGCTGATATCCGTAACGCCATGGCAATGCGCGTCTTTTGTGTAATAATTAGTTATATATGTTAGTTTTTGTTATGTTAGGATAAGCGCATTTACCGCATTGGGTTATTCTGTAAGGGTAAATGTAAGTAGATAAATAAATAAATATTATTTTGGTTCTTTGGAAATCTTGTTTGGCATAATTATCTTATAAAGTAGTACCGCGTCAGTCACGAAAGACGTGTTTTAAATTTTTGTCTTGTATATGAACAATTTTTTTATCACTATCCAAATTTTCACATGAATGTGAACAACTTTCACTATGGAACTTTGAAATGACAAAAAAAAAAACAGCTGTTTGATACGTTACGTTAAAAGTTCAATACCTACTTGACTATAAGTCAAGTAGGTATTGAACTTTTGTATGAAACAGGTGATTTTTTTTTTCGTGATTTCCGAGTTGGTTTCATAGTGAAAGTTGTTCATATTCATGGGTAGAACACCCCTGTAAAAATTTGGATAGTGATAAAATAATTGTCCTGTATAATGAAACGGGAAAGCAGTAATAGACTTCACACTTGACGAATAATCACAATTATTTATTGATATTCTTATACAGTTGAACAGAGTTTCGACTTATCTCATGTACGGCAGCAAAATGTTCCCGCCAAATGAGCGGTCCGACTACTTATACCGAAGTGTATAAGTGGCCGGATGTGATGTCACTAACGGTCACTCGCTGGCTTGGCTGACAATTTCTGCTCCAAATTGTCGTAAAGTAGCATTGGCTTGGCGTTGGCTTGGCGTTGGCTTGGCTTTGGCTTGGCTTTGGCTTGGCGTTGGCTTGGCGTTGGCTAAACACATGACGAGGCGTTACAATAAATTTGTGTCACGTGTGTATTTGTGTGTCCATACCTATTATTTAATTAAAATCGCTTTTTGTGAAGCGTGGTTGGTAAAGATACCACCTGCAATGCCGCTGGTCGTGGGTTCGATTCCCATCCAGGACAAACATTTGTGAGCATGAACATGCCTGTTTGTCCCGAGTCTGGGTGTAATTATCTATATAAGTATGTATTTACAAAAAAAAGTAGTGTATCAGTTATCTGGTTTCCATAGTACAAGCTCTGCTTAGTTTGGGATCAGATGACCGTGTGTGAACAATGTCCTAGGATATTATGATTACTTATGTAGTATTTGGGATTCGAGTACCAATAAAAAGCACTGATTTTAAAGACGGAACGTTTTTTCGCTTATTTTTAAAATTACACCCGAGTTCCACCACCGTATTCTCTCTCAATCCTCACACCGTCGCCATATTCGTTCCCCCACTCCCGTTCTCCCACTCACTCACTCAGTCCTTCACTTTCATTCAGTTCCCTCTATTCTTTCCGCATTCAATCTCACACTTATTACATTATAATAAGGAAATCTTGAACACTTGATGTTTTGTCCAAAACAGTGCGAAGCAGACGCTGTCGCCAGCTCTGCTTGTCCCTTCGAGAAAATCTGGCGTGATGATGACGTCATGATTTCAAAGATTTAAATAGAAATTATAATCCGCATACCTAATAATCAAGTTTTTGGAATAGTTTTAGATGACGTTTGCCCAACTATTTAGCAAATAAGAAATAAATAAAAATAAAGATTGAAGTGGGGCTACTATGGCATGTAGGGTATCATAAGAAAGAGCGCCGTTTGCACATTCTCAAACATTTTTTCTTTTTTTTTTGGCCGCACTGTTTTCGACTTTTGATGAAAAACGTAATAAAATACCGTCCCCCCCTCCCTTATCTCTGTAGTTTGCATAGAGAAAAATCTGAAATTATTCTATGTGATAGAAGTTTATGTAAAGATTACAGGAAAATAAAACGATGTCTCTAAATAGCACACTTTTTTTTAAATATAGGATGGTACGGAAGCCTCGGTGCGTGAGTCCGACTCGCTCTTGACCGGTTTTTGTGACTAGAACCTGTACCTATCTTGCTTACCACAGAGCAGGAGACGCCTCGCCAACACTTAACATACAAACCAAGCGTGCCACCGTTTACTCTGTACTCCTCCGGTTTCCACAGCGCTGATTTTCAGTAGTTTTTTGACCACTGAAAATCAACGCGGTGTGGAAACCTTCTTGTCACAGTCACGAATAGGGTAGCCAACTTATTGTAAAAGAAATAAATTATATTATGGTCAAACTAGGAAAATAAACAGTATTTCGTAAAAATAAACCGTATCTCGAAAAAAAAAAACAGTATTACAAGTACCTATTTCTTAATTGTTTTATATCCTTACTTCCTTACTAATATTATAAATGCGAAAGTAAGTTTGTTTGTTTGTTTGTTACCTTTTCACGCCTAAACCACTGAACCGATCATTCTGAAATTTTGGATATACGTTAACACGTGTATAAAAATGGACATAGGGTACCTTCCATCACGAAAAAAAAGTACTGTTTCTGAGGAAAACAACAATAACGTTCATATGATAATAGATGGCGCCACGTGTCTTTCGAATCGTGATTGAATTATATTATTATTGAACCTTTAGTAGTGTGTTACGAGTTTTTTTTTTTTAAATTAATGTACCACTTACACCGTACCGTAGTACATTTTGTGAATCTAGAGTGTCGATAGACCGGTTTTTCATCCTCCTATCCTAACTAATATTATAAATGCGAAAGTGTGTTTGTTTGCTACGCTTTTACTCTAAAACGGCTGATCGGATTTGGATGAAATTTAGCACATAGGTAGACCATGATCTGGAGAAGGACATAGGCTACTATTCATCCTGGATCACAGACGAAGTCGGGGGCAACAGCTAGTAGATACATAATACATTGTTACTCGCCCAACTCATCAATTTTTAGCATCAATTTTGAAGGCTTGTAATTGTAAGCCTCACCAAATAGACGAGGAGCAATTTTTTTATTAAATGTATTGGAAACTCCTATCTATCATCCACACCGCTTAGCACTCATTACTGAAAACAGTCATTCTGTGAATATTGAGGTGTCAGAACTAACTATAATTGTGCAAATTATGTTGTGCACAAACTAAACTCAATTTAGGTTATTGCTAACTTTTTCTCTCTAACAAAACAAGAAAGTGACGGATGTAAATTTGATACAAATTCAGACGACACGTAAAAACATGTCGACTAAAAACACGGTGAAGCGCAAGGTGTAAACTAGTTTGACATCTCTAACTTAGTTCATAGCTATAGCCGTCCTTTTCTCACGCTGCCGGTTAGTAAAAGATAGCGATTCTCTAATTTTATTTTAGTTATTGAACAAGAGAATAAGTATTATTAGGTCCACGGTGGAATTATTAGAGGTTCATCAAAAGAGGCGCATTGATTGTATTAGAGTGTTCGTTAATATTTTAGGAAAACAAAATAGAAATTAGGCAGGTATTTGAGATTCGACTTTTTACATGCGTTTGTGAATTATTCAAGCATCCTAAAAAACCCTTAATTAACATGTTTTATTGATTTATTGCAGACCCTGAGCAAATATTATAGTGTGGTGATCCTTTTGGAGTACCAGAGATAATAATAAAATGCATCGGATCTTTTTCCTGTTCATTTTCCTCTCGACATCGGCGAGAGGGCAGAGTGAGTATCGCAACCCAAACAACATTATGAGACGTTATCATCCTGGCAACATTAAGGCGCCCCTCCACAGCAGCCCACGGCTAGGCTACGCGCATGCGCTTAGTTTCGCTTTGTATTTATATCTCACGAAGCGACACGCAACTCTTCAGGTGCGTAAAGTGCCTGGGAGAGCATGGCACGGCAGACTGCCCCCGGCCAAAAGACCGTTCCCTCTGCCCCGACCCACCCAGCTGTGTGCTATGTGGCCTGTCGGGGCACCCAGCCAATTACCGTGGCTGCTCCAAAGCTCCAAAGAGCTCCTCCCCTAAACTGGCCAAGCGTGCCAACGCTCGCCAGCAAAGGGAATGCCCTTCTTTGGTACTCCCCTCAACCGAGATGCCCACGCGACTAAGTCCTCAGAGACCCAGTCCGTGGAACTACCTCAACCACCAGCAGGCCTTCCCTGCTCTGGCTGCTTCCCAGCCTCCCCCTCCCCCCCCTCTTATCCCGGCTCCCACGGATGCCCGGAAACCCACAGCTCCTCCCAGAGCTGCTGCCCCCGCTCCCGCTGTCTCAGCTCCCGCTGTCTCAGCTCCCCCCCCTCCTCGCTCACCCGCAGGAGCCAGTCAAGGTCTGCCTCTAGATAACTTTAGCGTTATCTCCGGCACGTTCCTGACCTTCATGTCCCCTCGAGCCACCCAAATGGCCACCGAAATCGTGGCCGCTAGGAATGCCTGTGATCTCTTCAGGATCCAGAGCATCTATAATGCGTACCCGGAGATTACGCAAGCTCTGATGGCCTTTACCAAAAAATAAATCAACAGTGGATAAAGGCATCTTAGCTAGATTCAAACCCCGTTCCCTCAAGTTAGGTTTTTTCAACGCCAATGGCATTCATAGCCAACGTACTGAGATCGCCACTTTCCTCCGCGATCACCAAATAGACATCCTCTTAGTTCAGGAAACCTTTTTAAAGCCTCGTCATCGAAACCCGTCTATTGCCAACTATCGCATAGTTCGCAACGACAGGACTCGATGTCACCTGGGCGGCACCCTTATCTACTACAAGAGAGGCCTATACTGCATCCCTATAGACCCTCCCCCCCTCTCAGACTTAGAAGTGACTGTCTGCCGCCTAGGCATGACAGGCCACCAACCGATCACTCTAGTATCGGCCTACCTCTCCCCGACTTCCTCAGATAGTTCCCTATCTGCTGACCTTTCCACCCTTTTTGGCTTGAGTGAATCCGTTATCATAGCGGGTGACCTCAACGCCAAACATTCCGCCTGGAATAGTACCAGGACCTCTCGCAGAGGTAGACTTCTGTTCAACCTCTGCTCCCTCCTGAGTTTCGATGTCATCGCCCCGATGACTCCTACTCACTTTCCCCACAACCCTGACCACACCCCTGACGTACTTGATGTGGCGCTTCTAAAGAATGTCAACCTACGGTTGGATTCTATAGAGGCGATACATGAACTGACCTCTGACCACCGACCAGTCGTTGTAAACCTGGCACCCCGCATAGGTCTCCGTGACCCCAGCCAACCCCCTCTCACTCAAAAAGTGACCGACTGGAGGAAAGTAAGCGAATGTCTGAAATCCACCACGTCCCCCCACTTAGACTCCATCCCCGACCACTTTGACTCTATCGCTGACACGACGGCCGCGATCGACTCATTCACAGAACACGTACAATCTGTCCTGGACGATTGTTCAAGGGAAATTCCAGCGATGGAAGACCATCGCTGGAAGTTGCCGGACGATGTGCGTGAGCTGCTGAATGAGAAGAACGCGGCTGTCCGTGCCTACAGCAGCTTTCCCTGCCAAGCGAACAAAGCCCATATGCGCTCTTTACAGAGATCTGTAAAGAAACGCATAGAGGAGCTGCGTAACACTGGCTGGGATAAGATGCTGAGCGACCTAGAGCCTACCCACCTAGCCTTCTGGCAACTCCAGAGGAAGCTCAGATCCCAAGAGACTGCCTCTATGCCCCCCCTTATCCGCCCTGACAAGACCATCGCTTTCGATGATGTCGACAAGGCTGAATGCCTAGCCGACAGTCTTGAGACTCAGTGCTCACCCAGCTCCCAACCAGTAGACCAAGCTCACCTCTCTGAGGTCGACGCGGAAGTCGAACGTAGAGCCTCCCTCCCTCCCGTTGAAGACCCTGATTGTCCCCTGCCCCCCGTCACTCCAGACGAGGTGCAGGACATAATCAAGGGTCTTAAACCCCGTAAAGCCCCCGGCTCAGATGGAATTACCAATAGGGTGATCCAACTCTTCCCCGCCCACCTTATAATGCTCATGGTCACCATCTTCAATGGTGCCATGAGCAACAACATCTTTCCTCAAGCATGGAAAGAGGCCACTGTAAGCCCGGTAAGCCCAAGGCTGAGCCCTCTAGCTACCGCCCCATCAGTCTGCTCAATGTGCTCGGCAAAATCTATGAGAGGCTTATTTATAAGCGACTCAGAGACTATGCCGAGACAAAGGGTCTCATCCCTAACGAGCAGTTTGGTTTCCGAACGCAGCATTCCTGCGTTCATCAGGTCCACCGCATCATCGAACACATAAGCGTTGGCTTCCAACGTGGTTTGATGACGGGCGCTGTCTTCTTTGATATAGCGAAAGCGTTCGACAAAGTCTGGCACAACGGCTTATTATATAAGCTCTACCAACTTGGCGTGCCGGATCGTCTCGTACTCATCTTACGAGACTTTTTGTCGAATCGCACCTTTCGCTATCGCATAGAAGGAGCGCTATCCTCCCCCCATCCCATCCGTGCAGGAGTCTCTCAGGGCTCTGTGCTCGCTCCCCTCATTTTCACGCTGTTCACCAGCGATATCCCGAAAAGTAAAAAGGCGCAGTTAGCTCTGTTCGCAGACGACACGGCCATTTACTATTCGGGCAGGGACCAACACCCGATATCTCGCACTCTCCAAACCGCAGTCGATAATCTCGGCGCCTGGTTTAGGAAGTGGAGAATCGAGGTCAATCCCGACAAGAGTCAAGCGGTTCTCTTTCTGAGACCGCGTCGCACTCGACTCCCCCCCCGACCGATCACCATGTTCGGCAAGCCGATCCCTTGGAAGACGCGAGCCAAATACCTCGGTGTGACCCTCGACCACCACCTCTCCTTCGCTGAGCACATAAAGCAGGTGCGTTCGCGCGCCGCTTTCGCTCTCGGTAGACTCCACTCCGTTCTGAATGCACGTAGCAAATTGTCACTTAGGTGCAAATTGCGCATTTATACAGCGTGCATTCGCCCCATCATGACCTATGCGGGTTCAGTGTTTGCGCACGCAAAACCTCACCTCATACATAGGATGCAGGCCCTCCAAAACCGTTTCCTCCGAAAGGCAACGGGAGCCCCTTGGTTCGTTCGGAACGAAATCCTCCATGTCGATCTCGACATTCCCACCATCTCCCAGTTCTTGAAACGCAATTCCAAGCGTTTCTTCGACTCAGCCACCAACCATCGCAACCCTCTGGTTGTCGAGGCGGCTAGCTATGTCCCCTCTCGTATCAGTAAGGTCCGCCGCCCCAGGCTTGTCCTCTCAGATCCCGACGACCCCATAACTCTTCTCCAGGAGAGCAGTAGGGACCGTAGGAACAAAAACAAATCGACATTCCGACCTCGCCGCCGAGGTCCCTCGCGACGACCCCGTAATAATGGTCCTCCCCCCCGTCCCTTGCTCGGGTATGATGTGCCAGCTGGTGGCGTAGCTGAGCCTGTAGCTTTAAACTCCCCTGATAATAATAATTCAAATCTGATCCAGCCTGTCCCATCTTGCTGTCCTCCCCCCAGCGACGCCCTAAGCCGAGGCCCGTTCCCCACAGGGGGAGCCCTTAGCGTGTAGTCGCTTAGTCTGTAAGTTTTTTGCCCCTGGCTGGAGGCTTTGAGTTTTTCTTAAGGCAGCCACAGGATAGTCCGGTTAAGTAGTCTCGACCTCTCTAGGTCAACTACGAGATGCCATTCATAAAAAAAAAAAAAAAAAAAACACGCAACTCTTCCCCCCCGTCCCTTGCTCGGGTATGATGTGCCAGCTGGTGGCGTAGCTGAGCCTGTAGCTTTAAACTCCCCTGATAATAATAATTCTAATCTGATCCAGCCTGTCCCATCTTGCTGTCCTCCCCCCAGCGACGCCCTAAGCCGAGGCCCGTTCCCCACAGGGGGAGCCCTTAGCGTGTAGTCGCTTAGTCTGTAAGTTTTTTGCCCCTGGCTGGAGGCTTTGAGTTTTCTTAAGGCAGCCACAGGATAGTCCGGTTAAGTAGTCTCGACCTCTCTAGGTCAACTACGAGATGCCATTCACAAAAAAAAAAAAAAACACGCAACTCTGAAGCCGTTACACACTCGAAACTGGGCTAAAGGATTCATAGATTCACAGATGTGTGTTGGTGACCTACGGGGAGGGAAGGACACTTGTCAGGTAGGTAATGACGCAATCTCATCAGTTTTGTCAATATTTTTGGTCGTCTGTGCTGTTTGCCTGATATACAGGGTTATTTGTAAAACACCAGCAACCTCTTAAGGGGTCATTGTACTCATCATTATGAACAACTTTTACTATGGGACCAAATCTGAAATCGCGAAAAAAAATATCTGCTGTTCAGTACATTTATGTTCGCATAATTCGTCAAAATGTGCTGAACAGCTGATTTTTTTTCGCGATTTCAGGTTTGGTCCCATAGTAAAAGTTGTTCATAATGATGAGTACAATGACCCCTTCAGAGGTTGCTGGTGTTTTACAAATAACCCTGTATATCTGACGCGGATGCCGGCAGTGATTTTCTAAGAGAACCTAGAATGCAGGAACGATGCGTATCGAGCTCGGGACTCCATTCGGAATACAAAGCCTAGCCTAGCCTTTTATAAGCAAAAGGCTTGTCTATTCCAAAACCCAAAACTATCAACACAATTTACTTCCCACTTTTCAGGGTGACTCGGGCGCTCCCATCCAAGTGGTTTCCAGAGAGAACTCCTGTATCTTCCACATTGTGGGCGTGACATCTTTCGGCAAGAACTGTGCAGAAATAGACAGCCCCGTTGTGTACACCAGGATCTCCAGTTATATAGACTGGATCGAGAGTATAGTGTGGCCAGGACTGTGATAAATAGTAATTATAGGTTTTGAAGACTTTTTAAATAAATAGTATTTAAATTAGAAAAAATGTTTTATTTATATCTACGTCAAGTTCCTTTACTAACTCAGAGGTGGAGTTACAAAAAATACTCCTGTAACTATAGACCGACTGCATTAAGGGGGAAGCGCTAAGGTAGCCCGCGAAATTCAAATATTCTTACGTTTTTTGCAATTTGTAGGTCAGTATTAGGGCATGAATCTCGGAATCTCGGAATATCGCAATATCGGAATCTCGGAACGCATGATCCGATTTTACAATTCCGATACTGAGTGATCCAATATCGAAATCGGACATTTTTTTCTAAATTTGGAGTTTTAATTTAAACTAAACCTATATTTTAAATCCGTGTGTAGCGCGCTACATATTCCTGTTGCCAGCTCGCTGAGCATGCGATACAAGAACAATAATAGTAATGTCTGTCTCGCTCACTCTTTACCTGCGCGGTACGTCTTGCTTATTCTCACAAACGAACAAAATATCCTGTCAATCAGTTGCGCTCAAGAACTGTGTAAGTTAAGACGTGTTTGTGTTTTATGTGGCTACATTACATGCAACGTCGCTTTATAAAATGTAAGTACAAATTATTATCTTATTGTTGTTTATCAATTCAGTATAAACTAATGTGTAAATGGTTTTATAATTGTGCTAGCTCAAAATAAAACAAAAAACGCCGAAAATGATTCTTTCGTTCGTAGACTTTTAAGATGCATTTGCATGCATAAAAATGACTGTGCTATCTATTTGCAGACGTGATGCCACACTATATACAGCAGATACAGCATTGAAATTTATGCTGAATAAACTTGACCAGCAAAACACATATTCAGTTCAGTGAGTTCAAGTCTCGCTGTGAACTTACGAAGACGAATAAAAGAAAGACGACTATTAATAGCAGGAGTATTACACTACCTCCATGATTCCGAAAGCTTCTACAGTGCTTCAGATGACGATACATTTCCGAAACCCACAAGTGAAGAAATATGTGATATTATTGTAAGCTTGTTCAAACGCCTCAAATATAAAAAAAAAAACCCTACTAGTAGTCTCAGCGTCACGGAAAGAGAGACTGAAACAACGACAGCTGTTTTATTATCTTCCGATGAAGATGATGAACCACTAGCTACAGCTAGTCTCGCTACAACGAGTGAGCTGACCCTGCAACAAGAATTTGAGAAGGAAATGGAGAAATGTAAAGAAAAGAAGAAGGCAGTGCTTCCGTCCGACGAATTTGATCTTTTGGGATTTGTAGTGACCGAAAAAGCAATATACGACAATAGAGGTGAAAGAGGAGTTTATTTGACACAGGCATACACTTTCCTCACATCAATTTTGCCTACTAGTGTTGAAAGTGAGCGTGTTTTTTCATCGGCCGGATATTTTTGCAATAAAATACGAAGCTCACTATCCGACAAAATGCTTGATGCTTTGTTGTTCTTGAGAACATATTACCAAGAAAAACGAGATTTTAAAATATAAACATACCTAGACGTTTATTTCTGTTGATTTAAATTAGTACAAGTTACTTATATTGTAATTTAAACTACCGAACTATGAATCAACAAAACTTCTTAAAGTTTTGTTCATTCTGATTCTGAGTACGGTAGTTTAATTAGTAATAAGTATAGATAATAATGAGAAATATTTTATAATAAACAAATATTTCCAATAATTGTTGTTCCTAATTGTTGATTTTGCTTGCATATTTTAAATTATAAGAAGTTTTGTTGACTGAGTTCGGTAGTTTAATTAGTAATATGTATAGGATATAATAATGAGAAATATTGTAAACAAATATTTCTAATACCTAATTATTGTTCCTAATAGTTGATTTAGCTGATACATTTTAAATTACTTATAAGAAGTTTTGTTGATTTTGAGTCAGGTAGTTTAATTAGTAATAAGTATAGGAAAATAATGAGAAATATTTATGTAATTTAATAAATATTTAAAAACAACCAATGTTTGAACCAAATTAAAGAATACGATTTAAAAATGTTTTTTATTGCACTCAATCCAACCTCATACTGAATTTGTGAAATTTATAAATAAAATTAGCAATTTCTAAAGAAAAAACCAAATTCCGATATTAATATCGGAATTCCGATATTGAGATCTAATATCGAAAATCAGTATCGGAATTGAAAACCTTCCGATATTACATGCCCTAGTCAGTATTAAGTTTAATGATGATTCAAATATAATTCGTGACCGTGACAATCATATATTTACAGAATAGTAATCATTGGACTCAGTAATACCACTTCATAAGTTAGACAAGACCTCAAATGTCAAGATTTCATGAAAATAGTCATTTAATAGCTTATTATTATTTAGTTAGTATTAATTAGTATTAGTTCTCTAAGTTCATATAACTATATGAAATTAGAGAACTGAATTGATGATTTTAATGTTATAATTCTATAAATACAGATTTGTTACGGTCGCGAATCATACATATCCAAATCAACATACGAAGAAAATTTGCAAGTCAGTATTAGGTTGTATGTTGATTGTATGATTCGCGATGGTAATATATTATGAATTTACAAAATTATAATCATTAGAATCAGTAATACAACTCCTTAAGTTAAGAAAAAAATCTGCTGTGCCCTACATTTTGACGAATTATGCGAACATAAATGTACTGAACAGCTGATTTTTTCGCGATTTCAGGTTTGATCCCATAGCAAAAGTTGGTTTAGAGAACAACGGTGATTAAAATTACATCCTGCATAACGTCGAAAATTACACTAGGTACCTACTCGCAAACATTAATGCGACTGACGACGTATTTCTTTCTTTTTTTTTTGTGACAAGGTCCGAACCAAAACATTGTTTTTATAAAAAATTACTTGATCGTATTATTTTATTTCGAAAAAGATACATTAGTTTCCAACTTATCGTCAATTATTTTTTGAATAAATTACGACACCAAGATTGGGTCGTGGTGTATATACCTACCAAAAAAAAGTGTAACCCGGCTATGGAAATATAAAAGTGATCTAAAAAGTACGAAACAAGAAAATATTTCAGACTGAAATCAAGACTTAGATACATTTGTTAAGGTAAAGCCGTCGTTGCCATAGAGCGAAACTGGCCCCGGCGGACCGGACTCCGGTCCGCCGGGGCCCGTGTTACTCTATGCTTCGTCGCATGCCATTATAACTTTGTTTTGTTGGTGTCCCTGGCACCCACATGCTATACAGGCATGCTACCACGTCTTTACCTTGACCATTTTTGTACATAAGTTTCGGGTTACAGTTTTTTAAACTTATTTTTTTATCTTATATTTTTCTAAACGGACAATATCCATTAAAACAGCGCCTAATAGCAAGTAAACAGGAAATTAAATTCCAATAGCAGTGCCTATAGTGCCTGAATGAAACTATAGCGCGATTTTTTTTTGACGCCTACACGATATCTTCGAAGAAATTCAAAATATAATTTAAAAAAAAGTTTTATTGACATAAAAATAGATGTAACTTTTTCAATTGAAGCCCTAACTCCTGAGCTAGGTGGTATCTGTGTTACAGGAGTCAGTGTTTTGAAAAAAATATAGATATTTCGTTGTATGTATCTCCTTGTTTTTCTTCTTAAGAGTGTTTCCTAGCCGCCTAAATACTCTGATAAGAAATACCGAAACAAACACACAGGTCTCTTTTAAAGTGCATACAATTAAATTAGGTAACAGAGGTTTATGGAGCTCAACGATCCGATCCGACGAAAAATTCCAAAGTAATCTGAAATCGGCATCTTTTTTTTTTCTCGCGGCCATCAATCAAATCTGGTTTTTGTAGTACAGAATAGTGTAACAAATGAAACTTATTTGACAAGCTTATCACTAAACTCAGTCCGAAATGAGATATAAAAGTTAAAAGTGTGTATGTATTTATTACATTTGTAGCCAAATATTGATTCCTAACGCACGGGAGAGGGTGTACCGAATATTCAAATATCCAAAAACCTAACCTTGCACCCAGGAGTCGAAAGTTGCCTACAAACACAATAAATACATATAATACAAATTTCTAACCTTATATCTCATTTCGGACTAAGTTTTGAGATATGCATGTCAAATAAGTTTCATTTGTTACACTATTCTGAACTCAAGGCAAATCCATCGGTATCATCATCGGGATCCGCGGAATCTCTTCAAAGTGAGAGTGAACAGGCTTGTTCTGGGTAAGCTCACTCCATCGTCGACTTTGTCTCTGTCACTTCTGACCTAGACTAGAGTCAAGAGCAAACCCATCTCAAGAAAAAAAAAAATGTGAGTGAGCTGTCCGACCGCGGGGCCGTTGATGATTGTTTGTAATCACATTGTCTCGTAATTCCTTTACCGAAAGTCTTGTGCCGTTATGCTATTGAGAAATTGAAGCCCTCCCATTAGGTATATGCGAGTGCTACTTACTTATAGATAGACTTCAGCGCTGTTTTGCCGCGTTCAGCGTTGTTCCGCTGTATTCAGCGGCGGAACAGCGCTGTACACGGATGGTTCTCGACTCCTTGTCGACAAGTTGCGACCTGCATAGTTCCTGCATAGATTTGATTTATTATTACGTAATCATTATGCACGCAAGGTTTGGAGAGTTCGGACGTCTTTTAAAGTAATTATAATTATTTTATTTTTACGAAATAAAAGCGATAGAAGCGTTTCAGCGGAGATGAGACAAGAGACACGCTATGACGGCTTCTCCCATTCTTACGACGCTGTACGTGGTTGATAGAAGCAGAACTGTATAAGTGTGAGCAAAATCGTTCAGCGAAACGCGAATGGAGCTGAATAAGTGTGAGTAGTCCCTTAGGGCGTTCGCTACGCACGCGGCGGGTGCCGCCTCGCGTTTGTTTTGAAAGATTATACATAGGAGCAGCGCTCTCTGGCGCGGACGCGTGCGACGGGTTTGTACACGCGCAGCGGGTGGCGGGCGAGCGGCGCTGGCGCATGCGGCGGCTGCACACTCGCGGACTTGTTTTTCGAAATCGGATAGTCCGTCCGATACAACTGTACGCACTGGAGACCAATATTGTTCTAGCGCCGCTGGATGCAACGTCGGGCGCCCGCCGCGGATTCTAGGCCCGCGTCGGAGGTCGGAGCGGGCGCACGCTTCGTGCAACGGCCGCGTGCGCATGCTTAACGTAGCGAACGCCCTTACTGTCCTTACTTACTGGGTAAGTTAGAACGATACGGCATCAGGGGAAACATATTGAATCTAGTCAAAACATATCTCACTGGACGTAAGCAAGCCACCGTTTTAAATAGAATTTGTTCTAAATCTAAGATTGAAGTTACTCATATGTCATCAATTAGAGATACAATATGTGGTGTATCCCAAGGAACTGTCCTTGGGCCATTATTTTTCCTCACATACATTAACGATTTGCCAAAATGCACTGAGCATCAAACTGTTTTGTTTGCCGATGACAGTAGGTACAGTAAAAATATAGAAACTTACGAAGATGACATAAACAAGTCCATCCTTTGCATCATTAATTGGTTACATATAAATAAATTAAAAATAAACATAGACAAAACAAAGCTTATGACATTGTATCAAAGAATAAAAAAAACTTAACTTAAACATAGCTTATGCAGATCAAATGATAACTGAAACAACTTGGATACTCATTTAAATTGGAAAAGTCATGTAGAAACTGTTTGTAAGAAACTAAACCAGTACCTACTCTTATGCGCTCTACAATCTAGCAAAAATAGCAAATGAGTCCGACGTTCTAATTTCTTACAAGGCCTATGTCACATCTGCATTACGTTTTGGAATAATATATTGGGGTAATTCCACTGACAGAGAGATTGCGTTTAACCCGTTTAAGGCCCAAAAGAAATGTGTGCGTGCTGTGTTTAAAAACTGAAACCTATTGAAAGCTGTTTTCCATATTTCAAAAATTGTTAACATTGCCCTGTATGTATATTTTCGAGACGGCAGTATTTGTCAAATCTAACTTCCATCTGTTTGAAACATTGAGGTCTAAATGACGCAACAGAGAGATAGGCGCTGAGCCACATACCACTGCTCTTTATACAAAAAGTTTTTTAGGAATGGCACCTAAGATTTATAATAAGATCCCTAGGCGAATCAAAGAAATAAATAACATACACGATTTCAAAAAGGCTTTACTGACAATTTTATATGAAAAAACATATTATACGGTGAATGAATACTTAGGTAACTGACACATTATAATTACTTTTTTATATTTTTTGGCTTGTTTTATCTTTATTATCATACATATTTTTTTTTAATGTTTGATTTGACAATTTATTATTATTATATTTTATTGGAATGTTTTTTGAATTTTTTATTGTGTTGACAATTTGAAATTTAATCTGTGACAATTGTGTAATAAATTATTGTAATCAGCATTTGTGACCAGCAGCGTTTAACCTACGTGTTCAACATATCGTCGTTGCGACTTTAAGACCTCTTATGTGTCACTTTTGGCAAAATCACTTTTTTACGCCAGCCGATTCTACATTTTGAAGCTCTATCGAATGCAAAAACTCTCATGAGTATACGACGTTTCAATCGTAATTTGCTTACAAACTTCAAGATCTCCAATGTCCTTGCTAATTAAAACTGATAGACGGTTTTTATCGATTTTCTCACAAAACTGATTTTTACACATAAGAGGTCTTAAAGTTGCAACGACGATATAAAGAATAATTATTTGTATTTACTCCGCACGACCCTCTAGCAATGTGACAAAATATCAATTCGTATAGCGGAAAAACGTGTTTATCAATTATTCTGGTCTTCGTAATGAGTTGACAAAGCATTACCGGACCTAAAGAGAAACAAAAGAATTATTGGAAAAAATAATATGGTTAAAATTAATCGGAAGTTGACAATAGCAAAATAATGTCAGATGTCGTCTCATATCAGCCGTAAATCTGCTGATATTTAAAAAAAAAGCGTAGTCGATGAAAAAGGCTAGGCAGATTGAATCGGTGAAAGCTTACTTTATAAGGAATGCCTTGAGCCTATTATTAAGTCTAGTATCGAGCAAATACAATGGCTACGGCAGTATCGGAAGCCGTACCGTAAAATTGAAATCCGGTTTCACGAAAACAACGCGGTGCTGACTCGAACTGCGCCTACTAAAACACTTGCATTCAAAAAAATCGATTCTCTTCGAATTGAAACAAGATAATTCATGAAGTTTCATTAAAAATAACCTAATATATTTTGTATGTACAGACACCAGCACATCAAGCTACTACAATCTGTCAGATTTCTTTAATAGATTTTAGACTTTATTGCTAAGGCATTAGGTACAAGGTTGATATGGAAAATCTGACAGTTTCGGGTAGGTTGACCTGCAGGCGTCTGTACCTTCTTGAATTTATGTAGATTACGTTAGTGAAATAAAAATCAAACCTGATTCATCAGGTTTTGAGAAAATCGCGAACTTACGAACATACTGCTATTTTTTTTAAGTCAGTTAAATACAAGTTAAATGATCAATAAATGAGCTCTAATAAACAAAATTATGCTTTCGTCAACTTCACTGACAAAAACAGTCTCGCAGTTTTTCCAAACAAAAGTGAGTGGTGAGGACATCTAAAGAATTGAGTCGATCTTGTAGAGTACTGCTTTTATCAAAATATACGGGTATGTGTAAATAAAGTTTATCTTATCTACTTTCAGACAACATATATAATATAATTAAAATATACATTAACATTTTTGAGATAAATTGCACCCGTGCGAAGCCGCGATGGGTTACTAAAGAATAAAGAAATCTTGAAGTTTTCTCAAGTCGTATAAACCCACCTTTGTTTCACACCCACATAATAAATTCTCTCCCAACACACATAAAGGCAATGCTTGTACAGTCCCTAATCTTTCCCATAATTGACTATGGTGATGTGTGTTACTATGACCTGAATGCAGATCTCCTCAATAAACTTGACCGCCTTCTCAATAACTGCATTCGATTCGTTTTCAATCTTCGTAAGTATGACCCGGGCACCGATTGCTTTTAAAATGGTTACCCATTCGGCAGCGCAGGGAGGTGAGAGCTCTGTCTATGTTGTTTTTTATTCTCGACCAACCCACTTCTCCTTCTTACCTGACTTCCCATGTTCAATACCCATGCTCTGCCCATAGTAAAAATCTTCGTTCTACCAACAATCGTCTTCTACGATGTCCTTCTCACCGCGCTGGTTTCATTCACTATTCTTTCTTTGTCCAGGCGGTCTTTCTTTGGAATGCGCTCCCTCTGAACATCAGGACGGCAACCAATCGGTTGTCTTTTAAAGTGAAGATACGTGAGCATAGGTACCTATACGTAAGAAGTTGGCAGAAACCTCTCTGCGCTGATTTGTTGGATTCTTTTTCTCCTCTACTGATTGTTATTTCTCCTCTACCGATCGTTATTTCTCCTGACAAAGTTTATTCTGATTATATGTATGTATATATGTAATATTGTTGTATTTATTCTTTTATTTTATAATTATTTTCGTGTTATCTATCCTTTATATTGCACCTGCCATGTTTTCTCTGCATCACCCTAAGGTTGACTGGTAGAAAATGCCTCAGGCATTAACTCCGCCTTTGTACGGTATTTGATTTTACTTGTGCATAAAGTTTTAATAAATAAATAAATTATTTAACAAAATTAAATGCTCGACAAAAATTATGTGATTCCGGCCAGGATCGAACTGGCGGCCTTCTGCGTGTAAAGCAGATGTGATAACCACTACACCACGGAACCCCTATGACAACGTGGTTGAAATTAACAAACAATATCTAACAAGACGGTAATGCTAATAAGACGTCACAAAATAAATAATGGCCGCGTTGCTTTTGTTAGTATTGCGTACCTATTCTATAGCTTTGAAAATCTTTTGACGTTACGTAGCCACGAAAGTCAAAATTACATAAATTACGGTAAAGTTATTTCACTATCTACTGTTTGATATGGTCTTTTAAAATGATTTAAAATAAATAATTAAAATAATAATAAATAATAATAATTTTTTAAAATAAAATGATTAAGTACAAACATTGAATATAAGGAGGACTACATCAATAAATTACAAATAATGTTTTTTTCAAATACCACTTGTAATTACAGCAATTTGACTTTTACTGTTGTTGCTGTTGTACGTTATGTTTTTATTATTTATAATAATTTTTGAAAGACACACAAACTCACATTTATTAAGAGTTTTCATTTGTTACTTATTTTCGTGTTTATTGTAAAGTTTATTTAGCGACATCGATTGACGTAATAGCAGTAGTATCAAAGTAGCATCAAGTTAATGTTAGTACAGCTACTGAATACTAGATGGCGTTGTAAATAATAAATAAAATCACCATAACTTAAAAGTTATATCAAAATGCAATTATAGATATTAAAAAAAATCCCTAGATATTTAATCCTTCCCGGGCAAAAACGACATTAGTGCTGCTCCTATTTTCCACCCAGGTATTACCGGACATATAATAACGGACACTTTTTCATGATTTTCTTTATAACCCATGACGTAAATGTAAGTAGGTACTTAGTATTATTTTGTGTTTTGTAATTTATTGGTGCCTTAAAAATAAAACAAAAACTACCATAAAATTTTAAACTCTTTATTAATTCTCAAACATTACACATAGGTAATAATAATTATTTTCTAAAAATTGTTCTACAGTTTAAAATATTATTATAATAAGTTCATTCTGAGATAATATATGTTTCCATACAATTAATTTAGGTACAATAAAATTCTAAAATGCATAATTTTATAATGATTAGAATAAAATAAAACAGTTTTTAGCTTTAGTTTTACTCTTAATTTATAATAATTAGTTTTTTTTTATTAGTTAGTACTATTTATTATAAAAATCGATCTACGAAAATCAATTTTACTTTCTATTTAGCTGTTGGGTACTGACGAAAAGGATCCGTCCCACATTAGGTATGTGGGTTGGATCCTTTTCATTTAACTATGGACAATTGATAAAAGTCCGACAAGTGTGTGTCAAATGAAGACGCTGCTTCTTCTTCCTGCCTCATAGCATAACTCATAAGTCTGCCTTAGTCTAAATTATTAGTTATTATAAAAATAATAAAATAAAAAATGCTTGCTTTTTGCTCACTGGAAACTCAAGTTATGTCTAAACTACTTATGCTATTTTAATTAAGCTTTAATTCTAAGCTTTTATTTACAGAATGAACAGAACTCTTGATTAACTACTTGACAGTACTTCTTTTTTTTTAGCTCAGATTATGGTCTATGGTTTTTGACAGACAGAGAGATTATTTGATAAATAAAATATGAAAATTAAGTAAACCATTGGCAATTCATTATGATGTTTATAATTATAGTTTAAAAACCTACGAGCTAATATCCCAAAGTAGCTGATAGTAGCTGCATGAGCGTTTTTCAGGATTGAATTATATGACGTGTGATTGGAGAGGCCTACTCGTATCCTCCGGCAGTAGACTGTACCTAATTGGCTGATAAGTTAACCAGGAGAAAGCAACATACAGTGTCATTGTCTCTGAGCAAAACTGCACCCTAATTGTGTAAGTGATTTTGGAGCATATATTGCTAATCCATTGCTTCTTAAGTTTCGAAAAATTTGTCTGCTCAAAAACGTAAAGAACGCAATGAATGTGGTTGAACTGTCAAAATGAAAGCCATTCCTACTACGTGTTACGCAATTACCCCGCAGATATTTACTTGCATGCTTCAGATTTTGAGCTGCAGTTTTTGGGCAACCATTAAATTGAGTACCGTTTTTAACCCCTGATGCAAAAAAGTTATAAGTTTGACAGACGGAGTACTCCATGGTTTGACATCTTAGCATTGTGGCTCCTAAATGGCAATGCAATTTTTCAAACTGGAAGGAAGTTTTTAATGAATTTTTTTTTACAAATAAATTATTATCTCTTCATTCTGTAAAATAATTAATGAATATTAATTTATTTTTTATATTAAAACTATTTACATTAATCTTACAAATTAATGGACGTATTTTATTTTATTATTTATTGTATTTAGGTCTAAGCAATTTTAGTTTCTCGTTGTTTAAAAGCTAAGATAGGTTTGTGTATTTGTACTAAATTCTCAAGTGGAAACAAATGAATAAATTCGCAAATTTATTTTAGCTTTAACTGCTTTTTTATTGTAAAATTTTATTTTACATATATCTCTTTTTAAATTACTTCTAAAAACCCGTGAATTATTATAATTCTACAAATAACTCTATGTTTGGAAAATCCGGTATTTATTTAAATATTTATTTGGGATCTCCAACAAAGGATACACAGATACAATAGAAATCAAAATATTAGGAAAGGTTATTTTGCGTGTGCTCTTTCAATTACAGAAGAATTAAAATATAACTAGGACCGGTTGTAAATATAACCGGATAAAAATAGAGAGATTAAAATGTTGAAATTAAAATAAAATCAAGACTAGATTCATGATACAATTATTATTGATAAGTATAATAAAAATTATTCCACATTTGTTAACTATTGAAGGCAAGAAACATAGTCACAAGGATTGTCCTGTAAAAGTTTAGATTTTATATCTTTCTGCCGACATATTGGTTCCATAAATAAAATGTAAATTGCGTAAGTATTCGGATTTTATGTTTGGAATTTCATTATAGTCCGGATTTTCCAAAGGCCTTAAAAACGTGATGTTCACAAAAGGGTATGAAATGAAATCAGTGAATTATTTCAATTAATAAGCTATGATTTTTCTTATGCATGATACTAGGAAGATGGCGAGCAGGGACGTCTTCAGGATATCGGCATCTGGAAAAGTAATTATTATTACTCATTCAATACATACCTACATAGTTTTCATCGTTCATAGTTTTCATCACGGAATAGAAAAAACTAATAGCAGTGCCCAAGCAACTATCCGGCGCGTGTCACTATTATGCGGAAAAATATGTAAAATAATAACAACCTTCGCCAGTTGTAATCATAATCATTTATTTCTTTGCAAACATGTGTATATTGGTACATATATGTTGTGATAAAGTTAGTTCTCCATGTTCTGCCGTTACATATATGCAAATCGTAATCAATTAATATAATTCTAAATAATATATTATTACAAATCCATTTTACAAATTTCCAATTTAATTTTTTTATAAATTTTAAATTTAGATTTCATTTTACAATTTAAATCTTTTGAAATCACAATAAATAGAAAATGTCATAATATTACGTCAAATGTCACTGGCTACAGTATTAAGTAAGTATGTCAATGGATTCACTACAAGCATGTCAATTTAAATAAGTAAAAATAAGATTTTTTTATTATAGGTAATCAATGATTATTTTCTTGTACCCTGATTATGTAAACTGCATAAAAATACGTTTCATAGTTTAGAAGAACAACGCAGTCTCACGATTTTGCTTTGAAGGTGCTTTTAAATATTTAAATATTTAGATATAGATTTATTATTATTTTATTGTAGGTAATAACATTGATATTGAGTATTTATTTTAGTTTTTAATTAATCACAACACAACACACACATGTACGTTACAACATTTCTTTTTAATTTATTCTCTTAATTTATTATAAAACGGACACACACTTCTCTGTGTTTATTAAATTCTAACGTATGGCACTCGTGGGTTGCAGCTGAAAATCAGCGTCAGGTGGTACGAGTATACCTTGTGTTACCATCTGATATTATGCTGAGCTGAGGCCCTTTTGGCATTGCAATCATTATTTCATGTTTCCATAGTTTTAAGGTGTATTTATTTTATGCTGTAATGACAATTAAACGCATTTTTCTTGCTTTTCTTTCTTTCTTTCTTTAAAAGAACTACTTTTTTTACAATTTTTTTTTTAATAGGTCTTAATTTTGTATGAACAAAAAATTCAACTTTGGCGAAAAGCTTATAATGTTGTCCATACAAAATAATAAGACTTATTACAACTGACGAAGGTTGTTATTATTTTACATTTTTTCCACATAATTGTGACACACGTCGGATAGCTGCGCGGTCACTTCCACTTGTTTTTCTATTCCGTGGTTTTCATCCTTCTTAATATTATAAACAAGAAGTTTGTGAGGGTGGATGGATGTATGTTTGTTACTCTATCACGCAAAAACGACTGTAAGGATTTTGATAAACTTTGGCAAACAGATAGTTTATAACCTGGATTTAACACATAGAATACTTTTTATCCCGATATTCTTATGGGTTCGAGACTTACGCGGGTGAAATCGCGGGAGGCTACTAGTAGCTTAAGCAATTTTAATTACTGATTACTTAAAGTTAGTTAATATCTTTCAAGAAGGCTCACAGAGAAGGAATAAATATCGATATTTTTTCCGTAACGGCAAACATAAATTAGAAAACATCAAATGTTACGATACTTTTAATTACAGTACCTAAAACAACGTTCAAGGATTCCCTCGTAAATCTACGGAAAAACCAAAATATAGCGCATAAAATGTGTCTATCGACCAATACAAATTGATTTATGTTCCCACCTAAATTATTATAGATTGACGCACTAAGGGCCGGTTTTTTGATCCGTAGTTAATTCAACCAATGATTAAACATAGTAAGCAATGGTTGAATTTTGGCTTAATATGAAAGGCTAAACATGAATGAGTTATGCCATTAGTTACTATTTTTTAATGATGAATGAGCTAACACGAATACATTCATGTTTAGCCTTTCACATTTAGACAAAATTCCGTCATTAGTTACTATGTTTAACCATTAGTTGAGATAACTACGGATCAAAAAACCGGCCCTAATTCCGTCACTCCCTTATTGGATCAGTCACATTTAAATCGGCAAAGTTCGGTTTTTCCGAATAAAAAAAACAAAGGAACTTTTGAATGTCGTATTGCACTCTTTCTCTCTTCTGAATATTCAAAAATAATAATCATAATTTGGATTTGCTACTAGTAGGTACCTACCTACCTGAGTTCTGGTAATAAGTCTTGACCGCTCCGCGCGAGCTGGCAACGTCGTATTTCTACAGGTTTTTCGTGATTATTTTAATACATTTTAATTACTATTTTTTAATACACTCTGTAAATCGTTGGTATTTATAAATATGTATGCTATTTTTGTACAGTTATTTTGGTATTTAATCATTAAAATTGATAATATTCTACATATTAATAATGTATTTAAATGTATTAAAATAATCACAAAAAACCTGTAGAAATGCGACGCTGCCAGCCCACGCGCAATAAACGCTCTTTAATTAATTTTGCTCGATTTGTTGCCACTAGCTTAGTTGAGTTTCTAGCTTTATCAATTATGCATCTCTGCATTCCAATTGCATATCATTACTTATGTTAGCTTTCAATCACAATCAGAAAGATTTTTAAGGAAATTCCTATTCCATTATTCATGTTTGAAAAATTCGTCTGCTCAACAACGTAAATAAAGCTCCATATACACGATCCAACTTTATTGCCTGTGGCATACCATGAAATTGAAGGGCAATTAACTGGCGCCGTCTAAACAAAATCAATCTGCCTAGCCTTTTCCCAACTATGTTGGGGTCGGCTTACAGTCTAACCGAATGTAGCTGAATACAGTATTTTACAAGGAGCGACTGCCTATCTGACCTCCACAACCCAGTTCCTGGGTAATACGATACCCATTTGTAAGACTGGTTGTCAGACTTTCAGGCTTCTGACGACCCGTAACGACTGTCAAAGATTCAAGAATGACAGCCAGGACCAACGGCTTAACGTGCTTTCCGAGGCACGGACGAGTCTCGGTATGTAAAGATGGTCATCCATCCACGGACCAAGCCCGTGAAGCGTAGCTTAACGTGAAGGGACGACTCATGCGGCTTTTATTACTTAGCCACGAACTCCTCCGCGCCGTCTAAACAATACGCACAATATTGTTGCCCGATAAGGGCAAGTTAGTTGCCTTTCAAAACTGGTGTGTAAACAGCACATAGGTACAATAAAATCGCACTTATAAATAAAAATTGCATTCAAGTCTGGTATGAAAATTTTCTACCATTCAAACATGAGCGAACGAAACAAGACGTTCAATCAAATTGAATTAAATATTTGGCAGCGAAAATACGGGTATACTTGTATCAATTGTTGTACAACGACGTGCAATTCTGTATTTAGACGAGGCAATCGCCTTGCAATTTTATTGCCTTGGTGTAAGTCGCATGTGATTTTATTGAATGGAAAAACTTGCATTCAATATTAAGCCATTTTATGGAATCGCACGCGTGTAAACACTTCATGCAATTATCAAATTGAACGAGCTTTATGGCATGCGATTGTTGCTCTTGAACTTTCCAGAAATTTTTGCACCGTCTATACGGATCTTAACACAACGAATATTATTGAACTGTCAAAATGAAACACATTGCCGTCAATGTCAGTGTGTTACGCAATTACCCTTCTGCGGGGTAATTCCATAACACACTATCAATCGGAATCGGTTTCATTTTGACAGTTCCACAACATTAATTGCGTTATTTACGTTGTTGAGTTTTTTCGAACATATGAAGCAATGGATTAGAAGTTTGTCTCAAAATGATTCAGATTCCGATTGATCGATTGATAGTGTGTTACGCGATTAGGGTACAGGTTTAGTTCAATTTTGGTAAGAAAAGAAAGAAAGATATTTTATTTGGGACACGCACAAGAAATATAAACATTAAAAAAAAAATACAAAATTAACAAAAGAAAAAAAAAGACCGGAACGAGGCCAAAAAGGCTGTTTAGTAAGTAAAGGTTGCTTACCTTGCCAAAATTGAACTAAGGTAATTAAAATAGTACTAGGCTCACCGTTGCAAGTATGCTCCTTCTCAGTAAAGCCGGTCTCAGCATCACAGAGACAGATCTTGTCCGAAGGCGCATGCACTCTGAGATGCAGCGGTGCAGTACCGGTGATGTTGGGAGTGCCGCAGATAAGCCCATCGTTACATTCATCACTGTTGGCGCAGACGTGGTAGAGGGCTGTGGAGGAAGAAGAAGGATGATACAGATAAGTGACTTTGTTGCTGGTAGATTTGGCATAGAGATCTGTGATGCCATTAAGGTTGCTGAGAAAAAAAAAAATACTTCAAAAAAGTAAAAAACGACTTCAAAAATCTAAAACGAATAAAATAAGTTTCACAGCTTCCGAAGTCGGTGCCAAGTTAAGGTGCATTGAAGAATTAATGACACCGACTTCAGAAGCTGTTAAGTTTTTTTTTTTAATGAAAGTTATTTTATTCGTTTTAGGTTTTTGAAGTAGGTTTTCACTTTTTTAAAAGTAAATTTATTTTTCTATTTTTAGTTGAATATACAATTACATAAGCCCAAGACGAACGAAAATAAGAATCGTTAAAATCCGCTTAGAAATGCCGGAGATACAGTACATTTATGCATATAACTTCGTACATAAGAATAATTACCTAATGTGTTATATACTCAAACCTTCCTGAAAGTAAGTAGATCACGTTAGTGAAAGAATCACCAAAATTGATTCATTCGTTTTTGAGAAAATCGTTGACATACAAACAAACATAAATACTATACATACGGGTCGAATAAAACGGGACGAGACAAAGTTTCATTCAACTTAACTTTTAACTAATATATATAACTTGTAATAAATGATAATGATAAATGATTTTATTTCTGTAAGTAGGTTTGTACAAACACTTTTACACGTCAATCATGTTTTTAAAACCAGATGAGGGCGGCGTTTCCTATCTGACTACTCTGAGAAGAAAGGTCGAAACAAACTCAGAGGTCACAGTCCATTTTTAAGTCCAGACTTTGGTCACTTCATATGAAGATTGGTGTCATAGGAGAGCTGTTGCATTTTGTCACCTCTCTCGCTCACCTCTCGGGACCAAATTTTTAATGCCTTTTCGAAAAATGTAATCAATTAGCGAACTAGTAAATAATATTAATTTAATAGGTAATTATTAAAAACACTTTTAATAAGTAATTATTAAAAAACACTTTTCTTTTTAACACAATAGGTTATCTAATGAAATCAGCTCAAAAAGTATTATGATCTGTTTTTTAAATAAATGGCACAATAAAAATGTGTTTTTAACAATCAAATTTATATTATTTACTATTTCGCTAACTGACTACATTTTACAAAAAAGCATCTTTTCATTTAACATTCTTAAAAATTTGGTCATGTGTGAGCGAGAGAGGTGACAAAACGAAACGGCCTTCTTAAATGGTCTGTCTTTTGAGGTAAGAACCACACAGATTGAGTAGGCCTGTCCAGATTGTGCATGCATTTCTCAGTGATCGCGCAGCTCAACTCAGGACTTATGTATTGCGCAGTGAGCAATCGTGATGAACTGTGTTAATTTCTTCTCTCCGTGAAAAGAGACCTTTTGGCCTGGCTCTTATAATTTTTTTTGCTTCTTTAACAGTCAACCTTAAAGACTCATAATCCCATAATACAGTACTGCGTCTCAGTTTGAGGATGTGCCGGAAAAAGCCACATGATTTACGTTGAGAGAGCTCCGAAGGTTATTCTGAAAGTCACGTTCAGGAAACCATTCCGATTCTCAATTGACAAGCTCTATAAAGAATTCCAACTCCTCCGCGTGAAGGAACTTTACATTGTAACTGCAATTGTCCGCATTGACAAGACCCTCCTCAAAAGACCTGACTATTGTGAACCTTTGACATAGAGGGTGTTCAGAATTCCAACTCCACCTGCGAAGTCCCTTTTGGCCAGACGGAGCCCAGCTTATTCTACTTACACTCATTTAACAAGGTCTGCAAATCACTGGACATCAAAGACTTGTTAACCACTCGCCGAAAAAGTGTACCTACTAAAGAAATGGCTTCTGGAACTTACATACACCGAAACAGAATCATTTTACTAACGTATGTCGACAAGCCAAAGTGCCAGACATCCCTTTCACCCTCTCAAACACTCACACAAACACACACACACACGCCCACGCATACACACAACTTAATACTCGGTTTACTAAACTAGCTATAGCCTCGTAAACCGACATATTTCTTTCTGCTCATTTGCACTCCACCCCCAAGATACAAGCCCTGCTTAGTTTAGGATCACTCGTATGTCTGCCGGTCTGTCTGTCCGTCTGTCACAGGCAATTTGCTCTGATTCTAATGGATCGACTAAGTTGAAATTTGGTACACGAATGAATTTTTATGACCCAAACACGGGCGTGTAACGTGTAAATAAATAAATTTTGAATATGGGGGTTAATTTTGGGAGCAAATAAGAAAAAAAAAAAGTTTTGCAAACTGTACCGTGTAAGAAAATAGACGAAAATTGCGAAACTACAGCCTAAAATTTTGAAAAAATACAGAAAATAGTTCTGCTTTAGATTACTGGAAAACCTATAAACAGTCTATGGTCTTAAAATAACATGGTAAACCTTTCAATATTGTGCGTACAAAATTATATTTGCAGTTGGAGTGTATGGAAGAACATGTTTTTCAACTACAATATTAAGTTTATTCTTGGGATAAAATCATTCCAACTACGGAACCCTTCACTGTGCGTGGTCCGACACGAACTTGGCTGTTTTTTTTTTTGTATAATGAGCTTAACCTCGATCACACGTCACCCCATTTAACTCCTTACACCCCAGGATCCAAATCACGAGAACTCAACGACCCATATCAACCCTGATAATAACATTAAACCATTATAATGAACAGCCAAACCGACCCTGAAATGTTATCGGGACCAAATTAAAGAAACCTGTAAATTGGAGTGTTCGTGTATAATTGTAAGCATACAAAACCTCACGTGTCAAACATAAATAAAGATTACAATCTCTCAAATATAAGTACTAAATAAAAGTTCTAATTTAACTTATAATTTACCTGCGAGTAGCTACAATTATGATTTTCAGACATGAAACGTTGCTGAAGTGGCTTTTTGAATGGTATTTAAATAAATTGTTGGAGTTGATAAGGGTTAAGTACGTAGTTTTTCAGTGTTAAGGTAAATGGGAATTGAAGTATTAAAGAGCAACTTTACTTTTAGTGCGGCCTTGATTATGGCACTGGAAGGCGGAGTTTTGGGAAACACTTACTAGGTACCATAACGGACAGTGGCTAACCCTTTAGCGCGGCCGTAAAAAAGGTGGCAATGAAGCTACGGCTTTCTAGAAGAGCGGTCACCGCACTTAATAGGACTATCGCATTTCCACACCTCTCTCGCTCACACGTGACCAAATTTTTAAGAATGTTAAATGAAAAGATGATTTTTTGAAAAATGTAATCAATTGGTGAACTAATAAATAATGTTAATTTAATAGTTAATTAATTATCAAAAACACATTTCTATTGTGGTATCTAATAAACTCAGCTCAATAAGTATCTGTTTATGAGATGAGTCAAAAAAAAATCCTGCCTAGCCTTTTCCCAACTATGTTGGGGTCGGCCAGTCTAACCGGATGTAGCTGAATACCAGTATTTTACATGGAGCGACTGCCTATTTGACCTCCACAACCCAGTTACTGGGTAATACGATACCCCTGGGTAAGACTGGCTGTCTGACTTACGGGCTTCTGACGACCCGTAACGACGGTCAAAGATTTGACCGTCGTTACGGGTCGGGGTACGGGAGGGGTATCGTATTACCCAGTAACTGGGTTGTGGAGGTCAAATAGGCAGTCGCTCCATGTAAAATACTGGTATTCAGCTACATCCGGTTAGACTGGAAGGCGACCCCAACATAGTTGGGAAAAGGCTAGGCAGGATTTTTATTTGACTCATCTCATAAACAGATACTTATTGAACTGAGTTTATTAGATACCACAATAGAAATGTGGACGAATGACAGCTGGGACCAACGCCTTAACGTGCTTTCCGAGGCACGGGGGAGTCTCGGTATGAAAAGATGGTCACCCATCCACAGACCAACCGCGGCAAGCTTAGCTTAATTAACCTGATGGATCAACCCGTGCGGCTGTTATTACTTAGAGCTCCTGAGATGAGTCAAATAAATGCAACAGTAAAAATCTTTTTTTTTAAATTATTACCAATAGATTACATTTTTCAAAAAACATCTATTCATTTAGGTAAATTCTTAATAATTTGGTCTCGTGCGAGCGAGAGAGGTGACAAAATGCGACAGCCCTCTTAACGGCTGCAGTGACGGCTGTCATGAAAATGATGGCAGTTGCAAATAATTAAATCGTTAGATTCGCCCTACTGCATCTAAAGATAATAATAATATTATATCCTGGGACATTATTCACACACGGTCATCTAAAATTCAAAACTAAGCAGAGCTTGTACTATGGAAACCAGATAACTGATATACTACATACACTACTTGTTTTTTTGTAAATACATACTTATATAGATAATTACACCCAGACTCAGGACAAACAGACATGTTCATGCACACAAATGTTTGTCAAAGATAGTCGGTTTCTATTTCTGTTTGATCCCTCTGACACACAATGACGCAATGACTTGATTTGAATGTAATGGAAACGCTATTTAATAAATGTGTGACATCTCTCTTCTCAGTATGGACACTTTTTGCGTGACTAAGTACGGTGAGGGCAAATCTAGCGATTTAAATCTTTGGGGTGCGGGGTTTGAAATTATCTTTAGTTTGAGTGTCGCACTGTATATTCATCGGCGGCTGGTTGTCCCCACAGAGGCAACAGGTGATCGGATCGTAGAGCGTGTGGACGGCATTACAGCTTTGTGTCTGGTTGAATAGTGGTGGCCTAGTGGTATCGACCCCGACTTACGAATTTATGGGTCGAAATAGGCAGAGGCACTTTACTTTGTATATTTATTTATACTTTCATTACCACTGCTAAAACGGAGAAGGAAAATATAGTGAGGAAAACCAAAAATTCGAAGATATGTGACATCTACCAACCCGCACTAAGTCCGCGTTGTGGATGAAGCCCACTCCCACTCACCCAGAGGAGACCTGTGTCTCAGCAGTGGGAACATAATTATATATAATATATTATATATAACAGCGTTTCTGCGATGCCTCTAGTATTACCGATATCCATGTAGATGGCAGTGACCACTTACCATTAGAATGGGCCGCATATGACTTTCAAACTACAATATTCTTTGATAAATGATAAATGATTTCTATTTCTGTAAGTAGGTTTGTACAAACACTTTTACAAGTCAATCATGTATTTTTGTTTTTAAACTAGATGAGGTCGGCGTTTCCTATCTGACTACTCAGAGAAGAAAGGCCGAAACAAACTCAGAGGTCACAGTCTCTTATAAAGTCCAGACATAATCTTGGTCACTTCATGTGAAGACCATGTAGATTGGTGTCTGAAATGGTCTTTTGAGGAAAGAACCACACAATCGCGCAGCTCAACTCAGAACTTAAGGAGCTCAACGATTCGACGAACAATACCAAAGAAAGGACATTGGGGTAGGCCGTATAAATTACTCAAACTGTCAGACCATGATTAAAAATAACTGAGAGAAAAAATAAACAAAAAAAGCATTGACCTACATAGTCTTCACATTCACAATAAATTAAATAATATAATACTTTACAAAGTAAATATTCATGACAACATTCAGTATGCAAAAATAAAAAAATAAAAAATTTGGAGCAGTTCAATCCCAAGCCTTTTTGTCCTCAATATAGTTAATCTTTAACGGTATAAAAAGCTTTACCTTTAGTCTGCGAGTCGCACTGTCCATTCACAGGTGGCTGGTTGTCCCCACAGAGGCAGCGGGTGATCGGGTCGTAGTGCGTGCGGACGCAGGAACTGCTGCTGATGCCGGCACATTCAGCCTGTCGGGAACATGGTCGGGCTGAAACATAATACACCAAATAATAAATGAATGGGAATGCTTATGCCAGTTTTTACTAGAGGAATGTTCTTTCAATCTGTCTATTTGACTACTATACGTTGTAAATTAAATAAAGCACAACCTCTTAATGGGTCATTTTACTCATCATTATAAACAACTTTTACTAAGGGACCAAATATGAAATCGCGAAAAAAAAAGCTGCTGCTCCCTACATTTTGACGATTTATGCGATTTTTTTTTCGCGATTTGATGTTTGGTCCCATAGTAAAAGTTGTTCATAATGATGAGTACATTGACCCCTTAAAAGGTTTTGTGTATGAGTAGACAGACCTTGGATATTTAATTAGTCTAACTTTAATCTAAATGGCCAGTAGGATAGGCAACAGATACATACATTAAAGTCTATCTACCTAAAAAATCTATTTATATATATTTCAACACTAAATAATAAAGCTGAAGAGTTTATTTTTAGGGTACCATACCTCAAAAGGAAAAACGGAAACCTTATCACTTGTGTGTCTGTCTGTCTGTCACAGCCAATTTGCTCCGAATCTAATAGACCGATTAAGTTGAAATTTGGTACACGTATGAATTTCTGTGACCCAAAAACGGACGTGTAACGTAAATAAATTAATTTCGAATATGGGGCACTTTTGGGGGCTAGTTAAGAAAATTAAAATAAATAGTTTGACAAACTGTAGTGTGTAATATATCAAATGAAAGGGGTACTGTGAGCGTCATAAATAGATTTATTTTTTTATAATTTTAAAATAAACTGTTTTAGAGTTATTTAAGAAAATAGACGAAAATTGACCATACCCCCTATCTCCGAAACTACTGAGGCAAAAATTTTGAAAAAAATACACAAAATAGTTCTATACCTACCTATAGGTGTAGATTACAGGAAAACCTATAAGAAGTCTATGGTCTCGAAATAACATGGTAAATCTGTAAATATTGTGTGTACAAACTTACATTTGCAGTTGGAATGTATGGGAGAAGAACATGGTTTTCAACTACAATGTTAGTTTGTTCTTGGGATAAATTCATCCGAACTACAGAGCCCTTCATTATGCGTGGTCCAACACGCCCTTGGCTGGTTTTTATTTTGTTTGACGTTTGTATGTTTGGACCCGAGCTAAAAGGAAAAAAGTCAGAAATAACGCTAAGCCACAGTCTAAACGAAACGAAGTGACAGCGCGGGCGGACGATGCGATGCGACGCGCGACGTGGTGGGTCGGGAGACAACAAACGCGAACGAAGTTGCGAACAGAACCTAGTCTATAAATATACACAGTAAAAGGGTCATCGACGCACACAAGTGCATTATCCACACGGTCAAAATGTATGGAACAACAGATTTTTTTTTTAAACCGACGACAAGTTTCAGCTCTGGTGAGTCTTGAATCATGTGTTGAATATAATATTTTAGGATTATACTAATTTAAGGAGTTGCATTACTGATTCTATTGTATATAATTCTGTAAACACATATTTGTTACGGCCGCAAATCATACTTTATTTAACATACAACTTAATACTGACTTGCAAATTGCAAAAAACTGACGTATCTATCTACATGCTATACAATTAAATGAGCAATATTTGTTATACAGGAAAAGTTTTTAAACAGTGCGCAAATTTTCACAAGATGTTCTACCCACGAATATGAACAACTTTCACTATGGGACCAACTCTCAAATCACGAAAAAAACTCGGTCAAAATATTTATATGATTTTTTTTTTTTTGTGATTTCAGAGTTTGTGTCCCATAGTGAAAGTTGTTCATATTCATGAGTAGAACAACCTGTGAAAAATTGCGCACTGCTCAAAAACTTTTTCTGTATACAGAATGAATTTTTCAAGTATGAGGAATAGCGAAAAGTACCTAAGTACTCAAAGGAGTCTTGGGCTCGATTTTCATGAAAACTAAAAATGTATCATTGGATTTTTTAAAAATCAATATCAAGGTTTAATAGGTAGGTAGGTAACATAAGAAAAATAAAGTATTTTGTTAAAAATGAGCTCTCTCCTTTAGTTTGCCGTATGTCATTACTTCCTAGAATTCGATCCTTATTAGCGACACTATCGAATGGTGTAATAATACAGTGTGTGTGTTTTTTTTAAAATCAACGGGTTCGATTCCTGGCTAGAAATATTGATTTTTCAAAAATTCAATGACGCTGTTTTAGTTTTCATCAATATCAAGCCAGAGACTCCTATGAGTACTTTTTGCTATTCCTCATAGTTTCGAATTTGGCCACCCACGCCCACTTGAAAAATTGACTCTGTATATTTGTAATTACGTTATCGAAAACGGCTGTAACGATTTCGATGAAAGTTGCAATATAGGGGTTTACGGGGCTGAAAAGTCGATGTGGCTAAGTCTCATATCTGGGAAAATGCGTTTTCTCTATTTTCACCCGAGCAGAGCTGGGTCGACCAGGTGTTACATATTTATAGTTCTATAAAATCACAGTGTCCATCCATTCGATTTTCAGAAAAAAAAAAACTGGCCAAGTGCGTGTCGGACTAGGCACAATGAAGGATTCCGTAGTTGGGATGGACAGCCTTGGCCAAAAGTATTAGGCACCCCACAGACATTTAAACCATAAATTATGGATCGGGTTTTTATGGCACATTACTCGTAAAATACTTTATCTATTGTTTTAATTAACGTTTGAATACAGTTCATGGGCTATTGTTTAACAGATAGCTTTGTTTTTATATACTTTATTAGGTGCACGTGTTTTATGAGGGTGCCTAATACTTTTGGCCAAGGCTGGATTTATCCCAATAACAAACATAACATTAGTTGAAAAACATCCATACATTTCAACTGCAAAAGTAAGTGAAATTTTTCCACGTATCGAAAAACAAACTTTTAGCTTGCTTCGGGGCATGACTAACAAAAATTAGCACTAAAGCTTGATATTACGCAATCGGAATCGTAGACAAACCCGCAATCATTTTGAACGGCCTATCCAACGATACCCCACACTATGGGATAGACGAAAAAAAATATATCATCCCCACTTTACGAGCAAGGTACAATATATTTTTTTTTCAAGATTATATTTTACTACTTTGTCAGCACAGCTTTTCCCAACTGTGTTGGGGTCGGCTTCCAGTCTAACCGGAAGCAGCTGAATACCAGTATTTCACATGGAGCGACTGCCTATCTGACCTCCACAACCCAGTTACTGGGTAATACGATACCCCTTGGTAAGACTGGTTGTCAGACTTTCGGGCTTCTGACGACCCGTAACGACTGTCAAAAAACCTCGAATGACAGCCGGGACCAACGGCTTAACGTGTTTTCCGAGGCACGGAGGAGTCTCGGTATGAAAAGATGGTCACCAATCCACAGACCAACCCCGGCAAACGTAGCTTAACTTGATGGAACGACCCGTGCGGCTGTTATTACTGAGCCACGAGCTCCTCGAGGTCACAACCAGTAACCCTATATACCTACTATTAATATTATACTATACTCCAGGCTGCCATTGGGAAATTCCAGATGGGAAAACCTAATAACATTTTGCCCGACCAGGGAATCGTACCCAGGACGTCATGCTCAGCAGTGGCGCTTGCGATTTTTTTTATTTTTTTTATTTGATGGGTTTGCTCTTGACTCCAGTCTAGGTCAGAGGTGACAGAGACAAAGTCGACGATGGAGTGAGCCCACCCAGAAGAAGCCTGTTCACTCTCACTTTGAAGAGATTAGGGTTGTATACGTTCGGAAACACAGACGCAGGTAGTGAGTTCCACTCTTTTGCTGTGCGCATTATAAAAGACATTTGGAAGCGCTTAGTGCGAATTGGTGGAATAGCAACCAGGTAGGGATGGTAACTGGCAGTGCGTCTAGATGTCCGGTGGTAGAAGAGGGCCGGCGGAATGAGGTCGTGGAGTTCTCGGGCACACTCTCCGAAGTACAATCTGTAGAAGACCGACAAGCAGGCAACCTTGCGGCGATGAGCCAAGCTATGAAGCTTGGCATCCACCAGTTTTACGTCGCCAATGAGCCTCTTAGCTCTGCGTTCCACCGAGTCAAGCGCGGCTAGTTGGTACTTAGCTGATCCATCCCAAAGGTGACTGCAATACTCCATGCAGGATCGGACTTGCGCTTTGTAAAGGGTTAAAAGCTGTCCAGGCGTAAAGTATCGCTTCACCCTATTTAGGATGCCCAGTTTCTTGGCCGCAGTTTGGGCCTTGTACTCGATGGTGGCGCCGAAGTTGAGACCAGATGTCAACTCGATTTCGACCTAGTAGTCCATAGTATTTTTTTAAACTCATTCGCGGCACAAGTCATAAATTTAAACACACAGATTAATACAGATGGGGCATTCCGCAGTTTAGATTTGAAGCTACAAATAGAAAGAAAGAAGAAAGATAGAAAATACGGTTATTTGCGATAAACATGGCGCAAAGAAATAAAATAACAAAATAAAATAATTAAAGAACAAGTTTGGGGAAAATATGCGTCACATTCACGCAAAACGGCCGCCAAATACGCGGCGGGCCTATCTCACTTTTGTTAGAAAGAGAGGCAACTTGTAGGTGAATATAACTGTAGGTAATAAGCGTTGCGCGACCTGAATTGCACTGTATTGTGTCGTAGCAAGAGTCGCTTTTTATAATAAGCGACTAATTAATTATTTAAATGATTTTGCGGAGTGTCCCATATGTATTAATCTGTGCCAATAGCCAAGTTATTCGGCTTCGACGATGGAACAGCCTTACCTCCAATGATATTATAAGTAAAGAGAGGTAGATAGGTTATACACACTCCGAAAGTTGCACGTCAAAATCTGGCTAATAAGCCACTTTTTTGTAATCTTGTCTCTTTTTCGCTTCCGATAATTACGACATGCCGTCCTACTTCCACGTGTCATCTAATAGTTCGACATTTGTGCTGTTTTTGAAAATCGAATGTTGGGTAGGTAACGTATCTACTTCTCTTTACTTATAATGTCATTGCCTACCTCACTAACAATAAACTCCAAACTCGATCCCACAATCACTGTCCCTTCCAAGATTGCTTAGAATTGTATGTTTTGTATTGTTTTATTTTTTCTGTTATTTATTTTCTGATGTATCTTTAATGTTGTACATTTTTGATCGCGTAGCTGATTTGCTGGTTGACCCATTTTTGTAGGTATACGTAGTTTTCTATGCATCAACATAATTATGTATTATATCCACATAATCCTTCCCACATACCAACATACACATCCGATCTACCTCTATTAATGCCAAGATAACGTCATGTATGTAAGAACATTTTATGTAAAATGTCTGGCACAAACATTTGTCCCCAACGCCAACGGCCAAGAGCCACAATCGCGTGCCGAGATATGCAAATGGCGGAGGCATAACATTATATACGATAGGAGTCTAAAGGTTAGGAGGGGGACCATAAATGCTTAGTACCATAGACCGTCTCCGCAATTTTTTATCGGTTTTTGTTAGCGAGGTTGTGTGGGCCTTGGTTAAATATAAACTGGGTTGCTGAGGGTGATATAAGGTCGTAAAAGCTATAGTAAGATAGGTAGCAGTATTAAATGAGGAGTAACTAAGTAATCAAAATCCGTTAAATCCATTTAAATTACAGCTTATTTAAATTTTTAGAAACAATTTTTTTTTAATATTAAATTACAGTAAAATTATCTTTAAATATGGCAGTGAAATGTTTTCGAAATTATTGTTATTAACGAGATATTAGGCAAAGAAATGTGGAGATAACGGTTTTTGTTAAAGCAGTTTTTGATTTATGGGGCTTAGATCATCCAGTCTAGATTTTATCGATATTTATCGACCGATCTTTAGACAGGACTTAAGGTGCGTTGACAAAGATTTGATAGAAACATTCGATAAAAATCGTTTTGATTTGAATATACCATACTTCGGAATAATAATAACTCATTCATCATTGAGCTCCTAGGCATAGAGTTGACATCTGGTCTCAACTTCGGTGCCACCATCGAGTACAAGGCCCATACTGCGGCCAAGAAACTGGGCATCCTAAATAGGGTGAAGCGATACTTTACGCCTGCACAGCTTTTAACCCTTTACAAAGCGCAAGTCCGATCCTGCATGGAGTATTGCAGTCACCTTTGGGTTGGATCAGCCAAGTACCAACTAGCCGCGCTTGTCTCGTCTTCTACAGATTGTACTTCAGAGAGTGTGCCCGAGAACTCCACGACCTCATTCCACCGGCCCCCTTCTACCATCAGACATCTAGACGCACTGCCAGTTACCATCCCTACCTGGTTGCTATTCCACCAATTCGTACTAAGCGCTTCCAAATGTCTTTTATAATGCGCACAGCAAAAGAGTGGAACTCACTACCTGCGCCTGTGTTTCCGAACGCATACAACCCTAATCTCTTCAAAGTGAGAGTGAACAGGCTTCTTCTGGGTAAGGTCACTCCATCGTCGACTTTGTCTCTGTCACCTCTGACCTAAACTATAGTCAAGAGCAAACCCTCCACAAAAAAAAATATTTCGGTATATAAAGGTTTTGTACAACATGAGGGACTTACAAAGTATGCATTATTAACAACATGGTGTAGACAATAAATTGTTGGGTGAATCGCTGCTCTCCTAGCTAGATCACTGAGTAAACTGTATTTAGGAGAGGCAGTTTTGACTCCCAATTTGAGTATCACAATAATCATCATGTTTTTATGCTTTTGCAATAATAAATGACAATAATGAATGATAGCAATAATCAATATGATTTTGATCAAACCATCGACTTCAATATTTTTTTCAGTAAGATTTATAAGGTTTGCTAGTATTTAGATGCGTATTTCAACTTCGAGAACCGAAACAATTTTTTATTTTATATTTGGTCAATATTGGCTGTTGTTCCGTCACTCCTCAAATGTTGATTACTTAATTACTTTTAAAAAGTTAATGGTCTTAAATCTCTCAATATTGTGCGTACAAACTTACGTTTACGGTTGGAATGTATGGGAGAACATGTTTTTCAACTACAATATGTTCTTGGGATAAATTCATCTCACTTCGGGCCTCCTTTGAACATCCTTTTGATTGTGAAAGTGAGAGTGCCAATCGGGATGCAACAAGATAGAAAAATATCGGTCTTCGACAGATGAGTGTGCCCAAGAACTCCACGACCTGATTCCACCGACCCCCTTCTACCATCGGACATCTAGACGCACTGCCAGTTACCATCCCTACCTAGTTGCTATTCCACCAATTCGCACTAAGCGTTTCCAAATGTCTTTTATAATGCGCACAGCAAAAGAGTGGAACTCTCTCCCTGCGTCTGTGTTTCCGAGCGCATACAACCCTAATCTCTTCAAAGTGAGAGTGAACTGGCTTCTTCTGGGTAAGCTCTTTCCATCGTCGACTTTGTCTCTGTCGTCTCCGACCTAGACTAGAGTCAAGAGTAAAACCCATCTCAAATAAAAAATAAATAAAAAAAATATCCGAAAATTACCAGAACTCATGGTACTTCTATACAAAATGGCGATTTAAGAATAGCTGTGCATTTTTGCTAGGTACAAGTTAATGTAGGCCTTTACCAGTAGTGTTAGTTATTTATTACATAGAATTTAGATAGGCTAGCTAGTGTGGCTAAGTAATAACAGCCGCACGGGCCGATCGATCAGGTTAAGCTACGCTAGCCGCGGTTGGTCCGTGGATGGGTGACCATCTTTAGATACCGAGACTCCGTGCCTCGGAAAGCATGTTAAAACGTTGGTCCTGACTGTCATTCGTGGATCTTTGACAGTCGTTACGGGTCGTCAGAAGCCCGAAAGTCTGACAACCAGTCTTACCAAGGGGTATCGTATTACCCAGTAACTGCGTTGTGGAGGTCAGACAGGCAGTCGCTCTATGTAAAATACTGGTATCCAGATGCATCCGGTTAGACTGGAAGCTGATTCTAACATAGTTGGGAAAAGGCTAAGCAGATTGATTGATTTTAGTTAGGCTAGCCACCTATGTGTAACTTTTACTAGCTGTGCTCACTGGGCTGCTGTATTTGACCCAAATAAAACCAGAGAAAAAAATCTATGATCATCAATCCTTTGCTCTTAGGTATCCTAATTTATTTGAGGTCGGCGCAACATGTCTTTTTCTTTCCTAATTCTCTATTAGTCGTCATCTCGGTAGTCAACCCCATCCACCGTTTCTTCGGTCTTCCCCTATTCTTATAGCACATTCATACTCAAAACTTTCCTCACGACATTTTTATACAGAAAAAAAAGAGCCTTACAGTAGTCGCATAAAATGTGCAACATCTGACATCTGTTTGGGTTGGTACAATCTGACGGCCAACTCTTCTCAACGTCAAATTTAAATAGCGCGCGCTTCCTCGGCTTCCTGTTACACACTTCCGTCCCTTTTTACGAAATCACTCCCACAGATTGCAGGAAAGCGAGAGGAAAGAGTTACACATCAAAAAGCTGTAGGTTGTAACGGGCCACCGTCACTAACGTGACAGCCTGACAGATACATGACATGAGCTTCTCAAGAGGCCTTGACATGGGCACGAAGTTATGACGTAAATATAAAAGTGTAACCCTCAATGGAAGCCTTTTCAATAGCCTGACCCACCCCGACGACAATACCTAATTAAAACAAAAATTGCGTCTAATTGGATAAATTGTTTTTGAGTTTTATGTGGACAGAATAAGAAATGAGTATGTAAAAGGAAGTCTGAAAGTGACACCGGTGACTGAAAAGTTGTGTGGAAATCGGTTGTCATGGTATGGGCATGTGATGCGGAGGAATGAGGAAAATGTCGTCAGGAAAGTTTTGAGTATGAATGTGGAGGGCTATACGAGTAAGGGAAGACCAAAGAAACGATGGATGGTTTGTGTGAAAGATGATATGGTTAGAAAGAGAGTGACTACTGAGATGACTACTAATAGAGAAGTATGGAAGAAAAAGACATGTTGCGGCGACCCCAAATAAATTGGGACAAGGGCAGGAGAATGATGATGTTTTAGAGTTTTACGCGCACTGGATACATTTTTTTTTCATGTCATTTTGGCCTTAATGATTAAAGAAATCTTACTCGGAAGATAGCAATATTGTTGGGTTAATTCTGCTCAATGTCATACAAAATACGGGCTAAAAGAAGGTACCGACCTATAAACACTGTACTGTGTGTGTTTATGAATTGTTATTAGATGCAAATTGTGAATAGGAGCTGTAACAACTCTGATTAAAACAACAAACGCGATATAAGTACCCTTAAACAAACGAAAACCAACCTTAACGTCAAACAAATAGAGTCTGTTCTAGCACAAAACGCAGTTTTATTCAAATTCCGATTAAAATTTCAAACCAGCAGATACAGTGGCCGGTTGCAGCAAAGATCCATTTTAAACTGACCTCTGTACCCCTTATAACCAAGTCTATCAAGAGATCAAGATAAAACAGTGATTGCAACGTGTAAATCTAAACTGCTTCCGATAGCTATCGGACAGCGCCATCTATTATCGAGTAGCGGAACTAGGTTAGTGAATAATTTAACTTCGAGGGCGTTTTCATTGTATTGAATGGAGTAAATATTTATATTCTGTGTTGCGTGGTTGGAAAATTGCGTGGGGTTGGTATTTTAGGTCATAAGGTCAAATAGCGTGATTTGCGAAGGATGCAAATGGGGAAAATTTGGACCTGCTTCTAAAAATCTGAATCCACTATAGCCGTTTTATAGGTCTGAAGCCCGAAAGTCTGACATTCAGACTTGTACCACGGGGTACCGTGTTACCCAGTAACTTGGGTTGTAGAGGTCAGATAGTCAGTTGCTCCGTGTAAAATACTGGTATTCAGCTTCATCCGGTAAGACTGGAAGCTGACCCCAACATAGTTGGTAAAGGGCTAGGGATTAGTGGCGTGACATCACATAAAACACTTGCATTCCTCGAACTGGTGGGTGTACAGTACAGACGCCAGCACATCAAGCTACTACAATCTGTCAAAGATTTTCAACTTTATCGCTAAAGCATTAGGTTCAGGGTTGATTCAGATTATTTGACAGTTTCGGGTTGCTTAACCTGCTGTCGTCTGTACAGTAGGTATTGTAGGTAGCTAAACCCGCATTTCGCCAATTATGTTGTAAGGTGTCCCGAACTCCCAAGCCACCATGAAAATATTCATAAGAGTATTCAATAGGTAAGTTATGTATGTTTTATTCGCAGTTGGACGATAAAATATTTCTATGACATTATTGTAAGAATTTTGTTACAATAAGAAAACATTTCAAAGGAATTTGCTAGCAAAGTAAGTGAATGGACAAAATACCGATAAAATAATACGCTGAAGTTCAAAATGTAATATAGTTAACTGATAATAATAGCGCTATACACTTTCAAAACATTTATTTTACTCTTGATATAAGTACGCCTATGAAGTTCCTCATTTACTGACAGGCAACCATAGACGAAATCATGCAATACTTCATGGGCGCTGTTTTTTAAATATCAATGTGTTAAATCGATTAAAACTTCTTCATAAATAAAGTCGATTATTATAATATATTGTCCCTCGGAAATCATCGTATTTCCGAATACAAACGATTTATTGTATAATAATTTGAATTCAGAATTATCCACTCTGTTGCTGTTTTGTTTTGATTTGAACAAAAATAAAGTACTGAGTTCTGAATTCAAATTATTTTACACGATAAATCTAATGCAAGGACATGAAAATTAGCATTCGTTTGTATTCGGAAATGCGATGATTGCCGATAGACATTAGACAATAGAGTTGTAATATAGTAAATGGCTGTAAAAACTACAGTGTCTAGACGGGCCATAAATTCTAATGTGTAATTTCATTGTGACCTGCTGGTGCATCGATGCAAAAAATCGAAAACCCACGTCAAAAAAAATGCAGATTCGGAATCAGATAAAAATTCTGAGTCGAAAATTTCGACTCCCGTGACCTATACAAAATTTTGTAAGTACATCATTTAAATTAACCCTATTTTTTTGTGGGACCACCATTTGCTATAAATAGCATAAAAAATTGTATTTTTTAACATTTTGCAAATTTTTGATCCCGATAGATACAGCGCTTCTTCTTTTCTTCTTCAAAACACTTGATTTCGAGTCGCCGGAGCACTTTTTTGCGATAAAACGCTGTAAATGAAACATTTACAGCGTTTTATCGCAAAAAAGTGCTATTGCTGTAACCCACAGAAATATAGATTAAAAGTAACTTCTAGCAGATTTTGGGTATTCGTCTTGATCAGAAAATAAAATTTGTTTAATAATAAATGATATATTTATGATATTTTTTCGGAAATCTCAAAACTTTTTCGGCTCAGGTGAACATTTCCCATTTTGTGGGTTACTACGACACTATTTTGCGTCGATATGCGATTTAAATTTGGAACCTCGGCAAAAAAAAACATGTATGAAAACGAAAACAAAAAACGACCAAAGAGTTGTCACTTTACCGTTGTCTGTCACACCCTCAATATATGGGACTTGAAACATAACTACCGATATGTGGGTATATAATATACGTAGGTAGGAACACCTCAGTCTAACCTTTTAGGAAATACAGGGGTGATGTAATTTATTATGTGTACAATTTATTGGCGCCGATTCCCTTGTTCACAAACTAACCTAAATTTAAGTTTAATGCATCTTCTTCTTTCTATTTCAATAAGATGTCCTGTCAGATTAAGATCCTTAAGTCAAGTTTAGACGTGATTAAAAAATTACGTCAACTAAAAATACGTCGATTTACGTCAGGCGCTGACTAATTTGACAGGACTAAACTAATATTTATCTTATGTCATTTTCTTAATGAAATATAAAGAAAAAGATGTACGGAACTTAAATTTACTTTAGTCTGTGAACAAGGGAATCGGCGTCATTGTCCATAAAACCATTTTCTTTTAAACGTACCTATTTCTTTTATTTTACTAACGATAATAAGGTTCAATTCAGCATAATTCCACCAGCTACCTAGCTTTATGTTCTTTTAAGTAGTTATTTTATCAGTATAATTGTACGTGAACTCGAGTGTTTTAAAAGAAAATTACCACCTTTTTATCTGATGTACCTACATTACATTCGCGTTTCGTTTTTAAATTGCAGCTTTTAACTTTAGAATTCAAGGAGAAGGACATTTGCAGTTTTTTAAAATGAAATATCTCGGTGTTATTTTATTTTCATGATCATACTAGGAAGTGAGAAATGGTGGCGTTGCGTGGCTCGTGGTTAAATGATAACAGCCTCGCGGATTAATCGAAGGTTGATGGGTGACCATCAGTTACATATCAAGACCTCTCCTTGAGGTCCCGGCTGTCGTGGCACCAACGCAACACAGACATCACGCAATATTAAGGACGTGTATGGACAAGGTACAATGAGCCCCGGGGAAAAATTTCAAATCCAACGACGCGATTAAAAACGCCTTTAAAGAATTTATTGATTCCCGTTCCCAGGATATCTATAGCAGAGCCCAGAGGCATCAACGAATTTTTATTAGAATGCTTAAAGTGCTTCGACGATATTATTTCTTTAAAAAAAATTGTTTGATTATATAACCAACATATAAACGTAAAACACCATCATCATCATCAATGGTGACCGCGGGTTTACAGTAGTTGTGAGGTTCGGTTAACATTCGAGCACATATACGCGTGTAACGTGAACCTATGCGATTCCTTATAATTACTATACTTAACGGAAATTGAGGGGTTCGAGCAACACTATTTCGAAAGATGCGTGTGGTATTCGGTGTGAAAACTTTCACAGGCGTGCGTAGCAGCGAGCTACGCCGTAGCCGCGTCGTAGCAGAGTCGTAGCGGTGAAGGCATTTCGTAGGCCCTTTCGTACCGTAAACAGTTTATACTTACTCATATCGTAAAGTTCTGACTATGAATTCAAAAATAGTACCATAATGGCAGACTTTATGCATGTACAACTCAAACAACATTATAAACTTTTATGATACAGATTTCTTAACAAAATAATGCTATAAAATAACTTTTTTTCTATTAAAATAAACTTCGGATCGAGCAAGGAGTTTTCAATTCTATTTTTATCATTGTATATGGGGACCGCGCAACCATAGTAACGTAATCCACTTTACTATGGTTTCGGAGCCCTTATTGTGTTTGTTTACTTTTTGCTAACTTTAGTTCTTTATTTAAATAGATAATTACCTAATAATACGGTTTAATAACCCCCATTATGCAACATTTTCATAAACGACTATTTCATAATTTTGCTAATGTTATTATTTTATTGGTTTAAATATTCAATTTATCTATTAACTACCGAATCGGCTTTAATAACTATGTGAATTTTATCCTTTTACGAACTCTTATAATACCCGAGTACTCACAACAGTTTTTAAATATACTTGGGGCTAACTTTTAATCCGTCTGATAGCTTATTTATTCTTCTGAAATTAACTACTTTAAGTAATCTGACAGTTCAAAAATCGGTCTTTCTTTACGTTATGGCCTTATAATAATAATAATAATAATAGTAGTTAGTCGATACGGTCAATGGCCTTATCGCTAAGAGCCTCGACCAACATCTCAAGAGGCTCTCGTTGGGTGGCTGGGTGAAGGGCCTGATTCAGAAGGCAGTCCTCCTTGATACGGCGCGTATTGTGAGGAGGTTCCTGTCTCTGGGGTCCTAACCACCGGTAGCTTGGACCCTGTTCCCCATGCCGGTGGATTTCTATTTTTTATATTTTTAAATGTTTTTTTTTTTTAAATTCTAATATTTAAAAATATAACTTATATATAAAAAAATGAATAAAGGAGATAATAATAAATCATTTACATTTAGTAACAAAGACCCATCACAAATATACCTTGCAGACTATCACACATATTTATAAAAATCACAATAATAATCCTTATAGGTTCATTAGAAAACCATCGTCAGACCCCATCTGTCTGACATTAATGCTGAAATAAACCTTTTTGGCGCAGCCGCGACGCACACACTATTGTTGTTTCAAAAATTTTTATTTGTTTTGTATTTCACGAACTGTGTCCAAATAAACTTTATTCTTTCTTTTCTCTCTTTATGACACTTAATGGATTAGGCGTAAATGGCTTAAAATACAAATAAAATAATAGTTAACCCTTGAAGGATAGCTATTTGATAGAATATCGATCGCTAAACTATACACAGAGGTCATTGTTATGTTAATATATTTAAGTAACTCAACCGTTTTGGCAAATCATCGTGAATAATTTGAAGGAAGCTAAAAGCATGGCTTGTTTGAATAGAATTATTTTATGTTGCGGCAAATGTACAGGATTGTAGCAGGTGGCGTTCTGTAGTTTCTGAAGAAAAGAAGGGAAGAGAAGAAGGCAAGAGTTTATGTTTGTATGTATGCGTTTTCACAATAAATATCGTTACTTGGGAAACGTAATGGGAAGATTTATAAAACAATGGTTAGATAATTGAAAGGCAATTGCTTGCAGTAGAGATGAGAATGCTAAAAGGGATGTGTGGTGTTACGCGAATGGATAGAATAAGAAATGAATATATAAGAGGAAGTCTGAAAGTGACACCAGTGGCTGAAAAGTTGTGTGGAAATCAGTTGTCATGGTATGGGCATATGATGCGGAGGAATGAGGAAAATGTCGTCAGGAAAGTTTTGAGTATGAATGATGGTTATACGAGTAGGGGAAGACCAAAGAAACGATGGATGGACTGTATGAAAGATGATATGGTGAGAAAGGGAGTGACTACCGAGATGACTATTAATAGAGAAGTATGGAAGAAAAATACATGTTGCGCCGACCCCAAATAAATTGGGAAAAGGGCGGGAGAATGATCACTTGATCATTTCGGGCACAGGGGCCTATCTCGACGGAGATTAGCTAGATAAGAAAAACAGACATCTCTGACATTTTTTTCGAAATAAAGTAATTTACATATTCGGAATCAGCAAAAAAGACGCATCTACCAGTATTTTTAAAATGGCGAAAACTTAACGAAAACCTAATAATTCTTACTATTAAAAGACGCATCTGCCTTTGTATCTTATAGCTTAAAGAGGACCAAATATTTTTTCTCTCCATTTTAATTTTTCCTTACGGCGGTTGTATTATACTGCACAAGTGTACACAGCAGTTCTCTGTGTTCCCGTTTTCTCCTCCTAGTCCGAAGTAAGGAGGTTTTATTATGATTTTGAAAGGTTTTAACTTTTAAGTATGATTAAGGTTTTCTAAGCCCGACTGTACCAACAAAAGGTATATCTTTCTCAACCATTTATTTTACTTTTGACGTAAGCACGCCTATGAAGTTCTTTATATAAGGTGTATCTATTCATACAAGAAATCTCTTAAGGGGTCATTGTACTCGTAGAAAAATTCAGCTGTTCCCTACATTTTAACGAGTTATGCGAACATAAATATAGGGATCAACTGATTTTTTTTGCGATTTCAAGTTTGGTCCCATTACGAACAACTTTTAAGTTGTTCGTAATGACGAGTACAATGACCCCTTTAGAGATCGTGTACGAATACCACCTTATATATTGACAGGCATAGACGAAAAAAATTACTTTAAAAAAATAAAAACTGGCTTCAAAAACCTAAAACGAATAAAATAACTTTCTTAAAAAAAATTACAGCCTCTGAAGTCGGTGCCAAGCTAAGGTGCATTGAAGAATTAAAGACACCGACTTCAGAACCTGTTAAGTTTTTTAAGAAAGTTATTTTATTCGTTTTAGGTTTTTGAAGTCGGTTTTAACTTTTATAAAAGTAAATTTATTTTTCCATTTTTAGTTGAATATACAGGACGAACGAAAAGAAGAATAATCAAAATCCGCTTAGAAAAGCCGGAGATATGCATATAACTTCGTGCATACGACTAATGTTTTATATACTAAAACCTTCCTGAAAGTATGTAGATCCTAGTGAAATAATCATCAAAATTGGTTCATTAGTTTTTGAGAAAATCGCGGACATATAAACATACATACATACGGGTCCAATACCGGATCTCCGTTTGAAATCGGATAAACATGCAATACTTCATGGACGCTATGAAGTTCCTTATTTATTGACAGGCAACTATAGACGAAAAATGCAATACTTCATGGACGCTATGAAGTTCCTTATTTATTGACAGGCAACTATAGACGAAAAATGCAATACTTCATGGACGCTATGAAGTTCCTTATTAATTGACAGCCAGCCATAGACGAAAAATGCAATACTTCATGGACGCTATGAAGTTCCTTATTAATTGACAGCCAGCCATAGACGAAAAATGCAATACATCATGGTCGCTATGAAGTTCCTTATTTATTGACAGGCAACCATAGACGAAAAATGCAATACTTCATGGACGCTATGAAATTCCTTATTTATTGACAGGCAACCATAGACGAAAAATGCAATACTTCATGGACGTTATGCAGTTCCTTATTTATTGACAGGCAACCATAGACGAAAAATGCAATACTTCATGGACGCTATGAAGTTCCTTATTTATTGACAGGCAACCATAGACGAAAAATGCAATACTTCATGGACGCTATGAAGTTCCTTATTTATTGACAGGCAACTATAGACGAAAAATGCAATACTTCATGGACGCTAAAGTAAAATAAATACATCATTGGTTGATTATACAAGGATTTCATTTCAAGAAAGAATGAAAGTTGAAACTGTCTGTCTCTCCAAATTATCTGTCCAGACTCTCCTCAACTATGTTTGTATCCGTTTCCTGAGTGTGTGTGGATGCAGCGAAATAGCTACCAGTAGTTTACTGGAGCGACTGCCTATCTGACGTCCACAACTCAGTTTCTAGGTAACACGAGAGTTTTACATGGGAAAATAGTGTTGTAAAAAGTCGGAAAGTAAAGGATGTTTTTGTTTTAGAGGCAGATATTAAAAATATTTTTCTGTGTTTGATTTCAATTTAAAGTTCTCCGCCTCTAAAAAAACACTCGATAGTATGTATAATACAGGCTGAAAATCAGAACGCTGTTTTATCTATAGAAGAAACAAATGCGTGTTTCTTTTTAGTGAGGCATGTGTTTTCACGTCAAATCGAAGATTTATGTGACAGCAACCAATAAAAATGGTAGCTATCATTTTTCCCAAGCATGCAATATACTTAGTTTTTTATGCTTTCTGTACCATTTTGTACCATTTGGTAAACCATAAACATTCTTAGCAAAGGCACTTGACCTCTAATAGGTCTATGTTTATGGTCCTCGTTTGTATTTCGAACAGGGTTTAGTATCTACGCACTTGAATCTATATTGTTTATGGTTTTTGTACATGTAATAGGTATTCATAGTTAGTCTTGTTTTTTTATAGGATATTAGAGCAGTGGTAGCCCAGTGATATCGGCCCCGAGAACGCAGGCTTTACTTTGTGTATTATTCATCACCAGTGCTCTCTAGAACCACCAATTTTAAGACATGTGACATCTACCAACCCGCACTGGGCCCGCGTGGTGGATTACAGCCCACTCCCTCTCACAGAGAGGAGGTCTGTCAATGGTAGGTACTCATCATTAAAACGTTAGTATATAATAGGTTGGGGAAAAAGTTTCTTCGCATTTTTTAAGAAAATTCAAAACATTTTTTAATATAGTTTATTTACATTTAACTAAAGTATGTAGGTACCATTTTGTTCGATAACTTTTTGCCATCTTGTAGGTAGGGACATGATCCCATTGCTATAGAAATTTTGGGACTTCTGGTCAAAATACCGCGACAAGTGGTTTTGGCAGTCCTCTCGTGATGTTAACTTGACACTGCCTAAAGAATTCTGAAGAGACCGAAACAGGTGGAATTCTGAAGGTGCAAGGTCAGGACTATACGGCGGATGCATTAACACCTCCCAGCCAAACTCTCTTAATTTTTGCTGAGTGGCTAAAGATGTGTGAGGTCTAGCGTTATCATGATGAAAAACCACACCCCTTCTGTTGATTAATTCCGGCCGCTTTCTCTCAACTTCTTGCTTTAATCTCATCAGTTGTTAGCAGTAGAGTTCAGAATCGATGGTCCTGCCTGGTGGTAACAGCTCATAATGAATAATGCCCTTCCAATCCCACCACACACACAGCATCACCTTGTTGCGAGTTAACCCGGGTTTCGCCACAGTCTGTGAAGCCTGACCGGCCTTTAACCACGACCTTTTTCGCACGTTCTTGTCATACGTGATCCACTTTTCATCACCAGTTATCAGCTTCTTCAAAAATGGTTCGGTTTCATTACGTCGTAATAAAGAATCACAAATGGTTCATTAGGTTTCTTTCAGTGAGCTCGTGAGGTACCCAAATGTCGAGCTTTTTTGTGTACCCAGTTTTTTTCAAATGCGCCAAAACTGTTTTGTGGTCAATTTCCAGTTCTTCAGCTACGTCGTAACTACTGATATGCCACTGACATATCCACTTTTTCAAAAATGGCATCCATTTTATCCGTAATAGGGCGACCAGAGCGACGTGCATCTTTGACATCAAAATTTCCGGATTGAAAACGCTTAAACCAAATTTGTGCTACTCTCACAGACACTACACTAGGTCCATAAATATCGCAAATTTTTTTCGCGGCTTGCGTTGCATTTTTACCTTTGTTGTAGTAAAATTTTAAAATGTATCGAATTTCTTCATTAGATTCACTCATCTTGACGGTACTAAAAACAAATGAAAATCACACATATTCCTAATTTGAATTTGGAATTATGTTCTTTAAAATTTAAACTTTCAATGATACCAAAACCAGCCAGATACAAATAGTATAGCCAAAGAGATTTTATTACAAGTTCATACATACTATAATGCGAAAAGACTTTTTCCCCAACCTAATATTATATATTACTTACTAACGTTTAAATGATTACTTTTGGGTATATATACGTATAGGCCCGAGACAGCGGCGAGCCGTGTTCCGCACGCTCTCTCTAGCTAGAGGAATTGCGGCCGTTTAAGACCGCTGAGGGTGACGGAGTCCGCATGAATCCATGCGGACTATCACCTAGCCGGAGGAGCGTGACGAAATGCGCAAGCACTCCAGCGGCCCGGCTAAAGGTAGCAGTAGAACACCGTGTGGTTTTACTCAGTAAGAGTCTGACAGACAACTCCCCCCGCCCCAGGGTGGAGGACATCCATGAGGATTTCCACACGATATAAAAAAGGTAAGTATATATATACGTATCATAGACAGACCAGCCACGATATGTTTTTGAGTGGCTGATCCACTCAAAAACATATCGCGGCTGGTTATATAACTAGGATTTTATACACGTTTGCTCGAATTTATTTTATATATTAGTTGCAAAATGTACAAGAGTCTTATGTAACTCTAGTCTATCGAAAAAAGGTTTTGTTTCAAGCTTTTATTTAGTTCCATGTGTCCCGGTGTCTGCCTGTATAAGTAATCGAAGCTTGCAAGTTAAACCCACTTCCCGGTTACCGATTGAGCTGAAATGTTACATGCTTATGTGAATCGGATGACAACGCCATATTCTTATGACATGGAGCTGCGGCAATTGCGTAACACACTATCAATCGGAATCCGTTTCATTTTGACAGTTGAACAGCATTCATTGCGTTATTTACGTTGTTGTGAAGACAAAATTTTCGAACATATGAAGCAATGGATTAGCAATTGGGTTCAAAATGATTCAGTTTCGATTGATAGTGTGTTACGCAATTAGGGTGCTGATCTGATGATGGAGTCTGATGGCAGCCATGAAACTCGGTAATAAAACGATGCAACCTTATCGAGTTTGGGCTCGTTTGATTTGTCTTGACAAGGACTCTGTCCTAGATGGTTGATTTAAAAAAATAATACACATTCCGCTTTCCACTGAATTTCAATTGAAAATACCGTAATAATGACGGCTCCTACTATTAAATTTTCGGTCACGTAATGATTACTATTTACATATAATTTATAGGTCAACCATTTATGACGGGGATCGGAACGATTTCCCATAAACACGGGTTGTTTTGTACCCCCAAGGGAGGCTGAAAAGTTTGAGTCTATATATCTTTCAACTGTCATTATTGTCTCGCGCTGCATATTACTCATTTGCAAATACCCTCTTTAGTATAAATACAGAGTTTCATGTCATTAGCATCATTACGCTTTTAGTACTTAATTAATCCATAAACATCATTATACCTCAGTCATTCGCGACCCAGCCCTAGGCTCAAAATGTTTCAGCCCTCCGGTACACCGGATGTACATTCTTAAGAGCACTATTGTTGCTCAGATTTGTTATAAGGCTTAAAAAACTTGAGTATATATGAGTATATGAGGAAGTTTGAAAGTGACACCGGTGTCAGAAAAGTTGTGTGGAAATCGGTTGTCATGGTATGGGCATGCGATGCGGAGGAATGAGGAAAATATCGTCAGGAAAGTTTTGGCTATACGATTAGGGAAAGAGCAGAGAAACGATGGATGGACTGTGTGAAAAATGATATGGCTAGAACGGGAGTGGCTACCGAGATGACGACTAATAGAGAAGTATGGAAGAGAAAGACATGTTGCGCCGACCCCAAGTGAATTGGGACAATGGCACGCGAATGATGATGACGAATATTAGAACATCGTGACGCCCTAGAACCAAAAATCGAAGACGTGTGACGTCCATACGTCTAGATACGGTAGTATCGCGTGGTGGAATAATTCGCACTCACTTTCACAGAGAGGAGGCCTGTCTTGTCTGACTGAATTATTTGATTAACTATTGTGATATTAGAATAAGCGAGGCGAACCGTGGATACTAATAAAATACTATGAAGGATATTGACCCCCATTTTATTGGTATCCAAGAAAATAAGGTCATATCGTGAACAGTCTACATAACAATTTGAGCATCATATTTCATTTTAGACATTAGTAGTTATTATTTGAAGGTTGGTAACGAAACAATTGACGGTATTATTACGAACGATCATTTGTCAATCTGACAGTTTTGTAAGAACACGAATTATTGTTTTGAATTATAAAGTTTGACTAGTTACTTCGTACGGGTGCAATGCGCAATGTAATGGTGACATGTCAAAATAGAGTTTTGTTTTTTTTTTTTGAGATAGGTTTGCTCTTGATTCTAGTCTAGGTGGGAGGCGATAGAGACAAAGTCGACGATGGAGTGAACTTACCCAGAAGAAGCCTGTTCACTCTCACTTTGAAGAGCTTAGGATTGTATGCGTTCGGAAACACAGACGCAGGTAGAGAGTTCCCCGCAGGAAACGCCCTGGGCGTCGGGAATCGATAGCCGATTCCCGGCCACCGTAGGCGCGGGCTTGCGGATGGCGAGCAACGGGTAGCTCGCCGTCCGATCAGGACCAGGCCCGGGTCGACGGCGCGTTGTGTTCCACGCGCGCCTCAAAGAAATGTCAGCACTAGCTGAAGGGGTCCGCTAGGGCCGATGCCCGCCAGGTTTGCGGGTTGTTCGAAAGAGTTACCGTGGCCCTGGCACAGGCAACTGAAGGAACACGGGTGGGTTTTAGTCAGTAGAAGTCTGACAAAAAAAAAAAAAGGTAGAGAGTTCCACTTTTTTGCTGTGCGCATTATAAATGACATTTGGAAACGCTTAGTGTGAATTGGTGGAATAGCAACGAGGTAGGGATGGTAACTTGCAGTGCGTCAAGATGTCCGATGGTAGAAGGGGGCCGGTGGAATGAGGTCGTGGAGTTCTTGAGCACACTCACCGAAGTACAATTTGTGGAAGACCGACAAGCAGGCAACCTTGCGGCGATGAGCCAAGCTGTGAAGCTTGGCATCCACCAGTTTTACAACACCAATGAGCCTCTTAGCTCTCCGTTCCACCGATTTAAGCGCGGCAAGTTGGTATTTAGCTGAGCCATCCCAAAGGTAGCTGCAATACTCCATGTAGGATTGGATTTTAGCTTTGTAAAGGTTTAAAAGCTGTCCAGGCGTAAAGTATCGCTTCACTCTATTAAGGATGCTTGGTTTCTTGGCCGCAGTTTGGGCTTTGTACTCGATGGTGGCGCCGAAGTTGAGACCAGTGGGCTTAGCACGACCGCTTATCTATCTCTACGAAGAGTAGACAACTTTTTCTATAAAAAGTGCCATTTTGCTTCACCGTTTTTGACATCGCACAGTAGATATCCTTCTACCATTTGTCATTTTGTCTATCGTTTCTAGCGATCTTTGTCTAGGTCCTTTTTTATGTAGACTATTTCGGAAGAAAGTTTTCTATCCCAACTGTCAAAATCACACTGACATCTGATAATTTGTCTTGGGTAGTGAAGACAATTTGCGCCATGCTAAAGACAGTAGAAAACTTTCTACTCGACGGCCGCAAAGTTTATACGGTTATCTACAAAATCATGATATTTTTCTCTTCTTTTGCTTATATCTCGAAAACGGTGTGTCCTATCGCAAAAATAATGAAAATTTAGCCCCCCTATAAAACTCATAACCCTATAAAACTCTACATGTAGGTAATAATTTTTCATATTTTCCATAAAAAAAGTTAAGAATTCCATATAAAACACGTTGAGAATCGCATCTTCTCCGGCGCTACGAGCTCGACTCCGCAGTTACATTTATATGCGTGACTTAAAAAAAAAAAAAAAAAATGATTATGATTAATATTTGTAAAAATTGAGAATTAAACAGAAAAAGAATCCTATGAAAAAACAAAGAATTCTGAGTCGAATTATGTAAAAAAGTGAATTTCGTAAAAGTGCAGCCGGTCTATTCTGTAAAAATCTCACCGTGAATACTTAGGTGAAGTGAGCTTGAAGTGAGCTGTCATTGCACCTGATGCTAGGGATTGACACTGTTGACAGCTCACTCCACGCTCACCTCACCTAAGTTTTCACGGTGAGAATTGTACAGAATATCACTACAGTTGACTCTTTCTACTTTGTCCGTCCCGTCTTTACTGTCGACACGGAAACGTCATTTTTTCTACTCTTCCGTCGACAAGATGCTTCTCTATGGTTCTCGTGCTAAACCAGCAGATGTCAACACCATGCCTAGGAGTTCGAGCCGATCAGTTTGTGGCTACCGTGTCTTAATCAGCCCATAACATTCCCACAGTTGAAACACAGGCCACCTCGCTGTGAGAGGGAGTGGGCTGTAATCCACCACGCGGTCCCAGTGCGGGTTGGTAGATGTCAAATGTCTGCGAATTTATGGTTCTAGAACATGCCGGTTTCCTCACGATGTTTTCCTTCACCGTTTTGAGAGAAATAGTGATGAAATAATTTTCACAAAGTAAAGGGCTTGTCTGGGTTCGTACCTACCTACCGAACTGACTCGTAATTGGCGGCCGTTACAAATAGGCCACCAGTGCTCTCTCACCTACCGAATATCTAAGTTAAATATTCATCTATTCTGCTACCGTAAGAAAAAAGGACGTAGGTATCTACAGAAATATTTAAATGGAGAAAAAAAATATTTTGCCCTGTTTCATATACAAGATACAAAGGCAGATGCGTCTTTTAATAGTAAGAATTATTAGCAGAGATCGGAGTTTGTAGATTGAATTGGGGTCATTGATCCGAAACGTATATATTAATATGGACATTCCTCCGGAATTTCGGAATTGGTTGATTATTATTAGATTACCAGCTAACATTGTAATCGATGAAGATATAATATGAATTTTATTTTTGATAAAAATTTAATGTAAAATGTAGATATTTAACAATAAACACTGTTGATTTTTATCCTTATTGTTATTTATTCCCATATGAAAATATTTAAATTTAATTGCAACAATTTATAAAAAGTTGTGGCCATAATTATAAGCTAAAAATAAAATAGTAAAAATGTATTAATGCTTCGATCGGAATTCGATTGTTTTTTATTATTCTACAGATAAATAATAAATTAATTTAGTTTTGGTACCTTCCTTTAAATTTTGAAGTGAGTACTAATAATATCATTACCAACATTCACAATATTTAATTGGATCCAGAAATACCGGAATTACTTTCCGGGAAAATGGCTTATCTATGCTATTCTTTCTGTGGGCATTTATGATACAAGTACCAAAAATCAATCTACCTACTCCGATCACTGATTATTAGGTTTTCGTTAAGTTTTTGCCAATATAAAAATATTGGTAGTTGCGTCTTTTTTTGCTGATTCCGAATATGTAAATAACTCTATTTCGAAAAAAATGTCAGATACATCTTTTTTCCTTATGACGGCAGTATTATTTAACGTTCTGGGATAAATGTTCTAAGTAATTGATTGGGGAAATCGCATCAAAATCCATTGTGGGTTTTAGAAGATCTCTAAGCCGTCACGGTGACACACGAAATACGACTTTAATTTATAATAAGTTCTGTAGAGGTTTTATTCAAGCCCCTGTCAATTTATATCAGGCTGGCGATATGTATGACATTCGTACGGTCACTTTTATATTAAGAGGATTGTGAAGCTGTAAATTTTCATACAAAAAGAGATAACGTTTTTCTCGCCATAAACATAGTCTAATTTTCATAATTTTTGGAAATGTTGTAGGTATAATGAAAAACTAGGTCCGTACGTTTTTATTATAAAGAAATATTGCATACAATACAAGTTATTAGCATCTAATTATCTATATTTTTGACATAAAAACATCCTCGAGCATTTTTATTTTTAAAAATTAAATTAAATTGAATTACTAAAAACGAAAAACGTTCAGACCTAGATTAAAGTGTATTAAAGGTAATGAGACCAAAATTGTCTCATTTCGTAAATGTTTAGGGGAGTAAAAACGTTATCGCCCGAAACAATATTTATGTAAATAATTGTATGAAATGTAGGTAATTGCCTCCAAAAATCGCGCCGCGTATCGGCACTTCACAATCCTCTTAAAAAACCGGCCAAGTGCGTGTCGGACTACGCAAAATGAAGCGTTCCGTAGTTGGGAAGAATCCCAAGAACAAACTTAGCATTGAAGTTGAAAAACATGATCTTCCATACATTCCAACTGCAAATGTAAGTTTGTATGCACAATATTGAGAGATTTACCATGTTGTTTTAAGATCTTAGAATTCTTTATAAGTTTTCCTGTAATCTATAGGTGTTGAACTATTTTCTGTATTTTTTTAAATTTTAGGCTCAGTGCTTTCGTAGATAAGGGGGGGGGGGATGGTCAATTTTTCGTCTATTATTTATTTTAAAATTATTAAAAATATATATATTTGAGACCCTCACAGTAAGCTCCTTTTATTTGATACGTCATACGGTACATTTTGCAAAACATTTATTTTTATTTTCGTATTTGCCCCCCAAAATTGACCCCAACATTCAAAATTAATTTATTCACGTTACACGTCCGTGTTTGGGTCACAGAAATACATACGTGTACCAAATTTCAATTTAATCGGTCCAGTAGATTCGGAGCAAATTGGCTGTGACAGACGGACAGACATACACACGAGTGATCCTATAAGGGTTCCGTTTATTCCTTTTGACGTATGGAATCCTAAAAATGGATAGAGTTGGTTCTAGGGAGCCGTCAGCGGGTCGGGCCCCCTCGGCTAATATAGGCGCCTTGATTTTAAAAGATATTATAAGAAAAGTTCGTTAATTATAATACAGTCCAACGAGTCAGATTATTATTTTTTAGTATAGATCCCGTGAAAAGTAAAGATCTCCATTCGGAGATCGTTACAGTACCTATGCTTAGAAGACATCTAAAAGTTAGTACGGATATAATCACGAGCATAGCTACGCTACCGAAAGATGGTGGGCGATAATGGTCCCAGTACCTCCAGCCACTAAGTGTAAATTACTTAAAAGAGCAAATAACGCGGTATCTTATTTATTATGTCACCATCAAAATATATCCCAGAGGAACCGATCTACGTGTATCTAAAGTATTTTTCTTTAATTCAATTATTGACTGGTTTTGAGTGCATTATTTAATAGAAAGATTTAACAATAATTATTTTTGTTAGCATCTCATGGGAAATAAAGCATTCTTAATAATTCATTTATTTTTATTGTAACTATCTACACTACATGAATATATCTAATTGCTAACAACTTTAACTGACACCTAATCTAAACTAAATTCGCCACAAAATAATAGGTCCGTTTTGACATGAGGGTGTCCCTCTTTGTCCCGCTATGTTTGTCTCTCTTTGGCATATGAAACGATATGGGTTGTCAAAACGGACCTATTATTTTGTGTCGAGTTTAAACAGTTTTATAACGTGTCACAACCATAAAACCCTACATGAACTAACCTAACATATTGTTAGAACTGCATAACCCTGGGACAGAATTTGATGCGCCATGGCCTGAATAAGGGGAGAAGTAATGTATTCAAAACTACAGCGGTTTTAACTGTGGCGGTAGTGGGATCAGCTCCCATACATTTTTGCCCACCATCCTTTCTTATTCAACTTGCTTAGTCTAAAACAAATCACAAACGAAATACTTCTTAACTTACACATTAGGTACCTGTACATACTAAATAATTAATTAAAACAAGAGTTTTACTTACATTGGCTGAAATAATAAACAATTAATTTGAAAACGGAACGACTATAAAAGTGCAATAATGTTTTACACCATAGAGAATTATAACAAATTATTTTTCGCTCATTTTATGAGTACGGTTCTCAAGTAAAAGGTTATGTTGTTTTGTTGTATTATTTAATTTCACATAAATTCAAATTAAACTGTTGCACGATGACTGTAAAAGTATTCAACATGACATTTTAAAGTTCATGCCATGTAGGTATGTTTCCTTTGCACTAGAGAACAAAAATGGCTGCTGTTTAAAAAAAAATCATAGGAAATAATGGATCTTTTTAGTTACAAAAGAGTTTTCATGGTCATCAATTTTTATTTCCCTAAGGCAAAATTACGACAGAATAAAAAAAAATACAAAACCCTATCTCGTCTTTTATCTCAAACGGAAAAAGAACTATTTTATTTGTTAATATTCTCTATAGTACTGCGGCAGATTATTTGCCATTTTTGGTTTGCATTTAATGTGCAATATTTGAGACGTGCACTAATGTCGTAAGTTACATGAAAAAGCATTCACATTGGCGAACTACACAAGGAGAGTTACTTAATTCGAATTCATAATTGAACAGAAGCTTTGCTTAGTGTAACACCGTGCTTGTATTCCCCGAAGGGCTAGGCAGAGGTATCTGGTACCTACGCCCTCTTATTTTTAGTGCGAGCATATTATGCAGACACAAATCCACCTATTCTGAAAAAAACACGGTGAAAATTTAGGTGAAGTGAACAGAGTGAGCTGTCATTCCACCTCTAATGCCTAGGGATTGACACAATTGACAGCTCACTTCACCTATGTTCTCAGGGTGAGATTTTTTTACAGAATAGATCAGATATCGGACTGCTAATGGAAAATTTTCTATTGAAAAACTCCACAGGGATAAATTAATAAAAACGTCGTGGTGGTATAGTGGTGATGATCTCATCTTAAGTGCCAAAATATTTGGCATTGTAAGGAATATCTTGCAAATATTATTTTTTAATAATCCAATCCAACTCAGTCTTTTTTTTATTGGCCATTCCCTATGAAAGAGAACCTAAGTAAGTATAAGAAACTCCACTTTTTATACTATATTAAGTTGCCTACAATTTTTTTTTTTGATTTTGAATTTCGAATTATCGCAACTCTCCTAACATACTTACGAGGAGGCAATGTCGGTGCCACTGTAGGTCCAGTAGTAATACCCTTCCCGAAGGTAGTAAGAGCATCAGATTGTCCAGTCATCCAGCCAATAAGAAGTAATGGTAGAATGGCCGCCGCGGTCCGTCGTTGACACCACATCTCAACGCAAGAAAAACTACGCTTTTCAACTTTGGATTTAGAACTATTTAAAGCTGTTTTTTTGTCTATGGTTGAAAATAAGGCGGGTAATTTTTGAATTATGAATTTTGGTTTTTTATTTTATGTGGTTATTTTTTTTATGAATTTCTCATCAGTGAGGTCAAATTTCGCTACTAGTGAATTTTGTAAAGCTATAGTTGATTTTAAAGATATTCAAGATGGATATCGAATAGTGCTTGGTTATTTTTTTTTTAATTATGGGTTGTCTTCTCAGTATTGTGAGGCTTAGAAAATTTTGTGGTATGAATTTCGGAAAGAAAAGAAGCAGGGCCTTGCCTTACAAAATCAATCAACCAAATCGCATATCCAAATTATTTAAATAACTTTTACTGTTAAGTGCTTTTTAATTTTTTATAATTATCTGGGTTAATATAATTGTTAAGATGTGGTGTTATGTCAGTAATTTATAAATTCAAAGTGACGTAATTTGTACACCAGGACATTTTTGTTAGTATTCTTGTATCGTTTTCTCGTTGTGTTGTCTGATATAATTTTGTATGTTTTAACGTCAGAATTTTGTATTGTTTTGTTTTAGAAGTTTTCTGTATCTCTGGAGTGTCCCCGAATGCTGTAGAACGTTTTTCTGTCAAAGAGATCCTAGGAAATACACCTTAAAAGTAACATAATCCTAAAACATCGACAACTAAGCTTTTTTTTTATTCACAACATTGTCTCATGCTTTTATTAAACAGCAGTTGTATGTGTGTGTATGTGAGTGTGTTGCATTCATATGTTAAAATTTATGAAAGCTTGTTTTTTGTATGAAATATATTGTTTTAAATTCTTACCAGGGGCGGCGGAAGTTGTCGCAGGCTTTGGTGGGTCGGTATTGGCCTTCCCAAAGGACGAGATGCCAAACCCTTCTGTGCACTGTATGTTTAGCCAACCGACTATAATAATAGGCAAAATGGCGAACATTTGCCTTCTGCACCACATTTTTCACTGGTATACCTTGCTGTGTTTTTGTAATTCGTTTTGACAATAAAAAGTTTTGTAACCGTTGTCTATGGAAAAAATGTATAATTATGTTGTCTATGGAATAAGATGGCTGACTTTTGGCGCCAATTCGTTTGTCAAATTGTCGCAGTACCATGTGATGCTAAGCAGTGTTTTATATTGAGCGAGACGACTAAAATGTTTTTGTGTAACAGCCTAAATCAATATAAATGTTGTTTTGTAAAAGGCGTCTATTTTGTTTTAAGTTCCTCTGAATCACAAATTAAAGCTAAATTATGTTTCTGAAATCACAGCTGCGGTGCAAGCACAGATCTTTTTATCCACCTATATCGATAAATTTAAGGACATTGTGGATAAAACCACCGACCCCAAAAATGTAAATAGTTAAATTCGCTCTATTGCGTCAAACGATGGTCGCGTTTCTGTTTCGTTATGACATCTTTGACACGTAATTTTTCATGCTGCCATGAAAACGCCACGAGATGTGTGAGCTCACTCTTTACGGTGTCACTTGACACTTTTACTGCGACATAAATATACGGTGGAGACAAATCTAAAGATTTAAATCATTGACCGACCCTTGATGATTTTCGATTGCTACCGCCTTTTATGCGACTCGTTAAAGATCCGTGCATGCACCGCTGCTCCGTATGTTTTTTATTAGTTAAATGTGCTAAAAAATCAAAATGGCAAATAGTTCAATCAAAAAACTGTTTTAGTCTTGTAATCAGAGGAATTTTGTGTGTCATCTAGGTTCTAAAGAGTACCAGTGAATAAAGATATTTTAAAAATCGATGGTGTGTGTGTGTGTCTTCAGCGTTGTAAAATTTTTCGATGTGACGCCGCCGTTACTGCGTATTTATATAATGAGACTAATAGACGATTAATATACAAGTTAATTTGATTAGTTCAAGCTTTGAATATAATGTTAACAATTTTGAAAATTGTATAAACACAAGACTTACTATACAATCAAAAATGAAAACGCAAGATATTTACAAGCCAGAGACAAATTACAAAAATATATATGAAATAATAGAAATATAAATTAATTTTTAAGTCTACTTACAATCTGTACAACCATTTATTTAGATTTTGTAATTTGACGTAAAAGAAAAAAGGTCCCATTATATAAAAAAAATCTTACCCGATGGCGGAGTAGGCGACGGTGTTTTGAGAGGAGTATCAGTTTTAATAACGCCAAAAACAGGGCTAAACGCTCCGAAACAATGTCCAATCAGCCATAAGAACACAAAAACAGGCAAAAAACTACGTTTCCTTTGCCACATTTTAAATTTAGAAACCGATTCTGCAAAATGAAAACCGTTAATTTTGAATTTGTAAAAAAGTGTAAAGAAAACTGTGTAAAAATGTCATGTATGTACAGTATTTACAGATTGTTTAGTGTTTTTAACGTTATTAAGTTATTTTGTGAATAAATAAAGCTTTGTAGGTTATTTCGATTCATGTAAACCTACATTCTTCATTTCAAAGGTCGCCTAGTGAAAACAAATCACCTGTGCATGTTGGGCAAACATTTTTTTTCATATAATGGGACAAAAATATCCTCTGTATGTACCTGTAAGTATTAAAAATAACCACTCGTGCTTCTAACACCCAAAAACATGACACCCAATGTGTAAATAAAAAATGTGTTTTTTTCAGAACCATGTTTTTTTAAACAGTGATCAGTGTTTTGTTTTTCTAGTCCAATCTGTGGATGTGCAGTGTGAAATGTCCCATTATATAAAAAAAATATATTTACCGGGTGGTGCTGTTGGGGCTGCCGACGGCGCTTTCGTGTTGGAGACACCAAAAGTGCTGAGTGCTTCGGAGGAGTAACCCAACAGCGATGCCAACACAAGTGGCAGAATGAGAGCGGCAACTTGCTTCCGGCACATCTCGAAAATTCCAAACATTTTCGTTTTTTGAAACGCAACAGTTTACGTTCACGAAAATCGGATGAGCGACGGATGGTTACGTTGTATGTCCTTGTTTATGGTATAGCGGTTTAAATTTGGAGCTGCGATTTAATCTCTTTTTTTGTTTTTTTTAATGCGGTAAATGCGTCAAAGAACCTTTTTGTGTTTGAACCTAACTATTTATTGTCTGTTTAGAAAAACAATTTGAATGTAAGTACAAAAAAGTAATTTGGCGCTTTTTACTCACATTTCATGCCAATATCGCATAATTGTTGTCAGAATTACAAAACACTGATAGGTATTACCCGATAACGTAATCATAGTGGAAATTGATAAATTTATTCTGACAGCTAAACCGTACATCAAAATGTCAATTAAAAAACAAAAGTAGCTAATGACTCGAGTTTTGAAAGTCAACCTGAAGCTCTTTAATTATGAAAACAGCCCTTCAGCTTAGTCCATTCTTTTCTTAGGCCTTTTTACTAATAGCCGACGTAACAATAAGTCACCATTTTGAATATATTAGCTGTCAGAATAATAAATGAACGTAATATAAAAATGGTGGGCGATGGTGATAGTAATATTTTTTTTAAATTATAGAACGAATTGTTACAGAGGTTTAGATTGTTAGCTAGACCAAAAATGTTAAATGAGTCTTATTTAGCAGATTTAGATCGTAGGAATTGATTTCAACTGCAGTGCTATTCTATAAAAATATAACCGTGGAAACGTGGTGAAGTGAGCTTGAAGTGAATTGCTTCACCTAAGTTTTCACGGAGAGATTTTTACTGAATAGTTCGTCTGGTCTATTTTGTGAGTGTTTTTAAAAATCAAAGCATTTTTTTTTCCGTTATACGTTATACGTAGATTCTGAGATGTATGATTTAAATATTACTAGATAACATTGTGAACTGAAGTAAAATTATGAAGTTAGGTAAATACATAAATGGTCTAGCTACCTATAAAAATTGTAAGATTTGATCAATATATTTCAGAGAAAAATACGTGAATTAAATGTGAAGTATTGGGTCACAAAAGTGTAATTTACAAATTTCTGGTAAGTAGAAATTATATTACAAAAAATAATGTTTAGAATCTCGAATAGGAAAGATAAATGAGAAATATTTACTTTATTTTTTTTTTAATATTGATCAAACCTGGCATAAGTATTTAAATATAATTAAAATAATAACCACACTCACGTAAGTCAAATATGTTGTGTCTGGTCATACATTAAATATTGAACAAGGCAAAAGTGTGTTTGTTTAGCCAGTTGTTCTTAGCAATGGGGAAGGAAACTGTCAAATTAGTTCTGCGTAGATGGCGCTAAGTGTTTGTTTATTTTCATTCCGCTGTCAATGGAGTACCTTGCTGAAAACTTTCCCGCGAGATGGGACTAAGTATTTTTTCTTGTCGCCGATTGGTCGTTTTGTCTTCAAGATGACATTGACAAGTGACAAACACAAAGCGCTCTCTTGTGGCGAAGCTTCCGGGAAAAAACCTCATTAAATAATTATTTTAATAAAAAAAAATACGCATTTGAAAAACAAAAGAGATGGAGCTATTCAAGATGTATTACATTAACATGTACTTTTAAATAAAGAATATTTTACTTCTTTAAAAAAGTCTGAATATTTTGTTTTTGATAATGGCATATTTTTTATTATGCCTTATTTACTTCTTTCATGCATATTTTCTTATAAGATAGTTTCGATGTTTCACATCTGCCAGGCGTCCCGCGACGGCTCAATATTTTTTTTTTCAAAATAAAGTCTTGTCTCATATGTAATCTAATGACCATTTCTCTATCCGAAGTATCGTGGATATATTTAATGACACGATGCGTCGGCTCGTAATTTTCACGACTCTGAATACCCAGATTTTTGCAGTAGGCATTTTAATCATATCTATAATAATATTATAATACCAAAAAATCAAAATCAAAAGTCATTTATTCAAACTATGCCGAGAATCGGCACTTTTCGAATGTCAAAACAGGGGTAAAATTTGTGAGTTTGTATGTAGGGGTTAATATTCGTAACTACGGAACTACGAATACGATCCTTAAAATTCTTTTACTAATGGGGAGCTACAATATTGCCGAGTATCATAGGACATTAAAGTATATCCTATGACACAAGGCAATACTGGATGTCGTACACATAGGGCCAGTTTCTTGAATGTAAATGATCGCAAAATTAGACAAATGGTTGCGTAAACTGCTGCGATTGGTTGAAAGATTATCAACAGCCAACCACAGATATTTACACGCGCTTGATAATTTGTGACATTAATTTTGCGATAATTTTCATTTGAGAAATAGGGATCAAGGTAAACCCCAGGAATCAGGGTAAAATTATATTATATTTAGTCCGTCAGTCAGATAATAAAAACAAAATATTGGACACGCAATTTTTTGGTTTATCATATTAATTCAAAATGACATAAATAAAACACATTAAATTTGGAGAGTGGGGGCTCGCTACATCACAACTACGTATAAAATCTAGCAAGGCGTAACATCATGCCACATTTTAACTCAATGTATCCGTATCGTCGTATTCTTTTGATTACGTAAAAAAAAGAAAAAATACGTGTCCTATATTTTTTTATAATCTACATGACAGACAAAAAAAATTGTCATCAACCCTATTGGCCCAAAGGGTGCCAACGGGACTCCTTACCGTAAGCCTATGCGCGCTATTCGTCTGTCTGCCACTCTGCCACAAGGTTGTACCTATCTTTTTAAACGTTACCGGTTTTCAGTTGACACAAATATGACCTGTATTCAATTCTATTCTAATAAATCAAACAAACACACCTTGCTTCTTTCCTTAAAATAATGACTTTATAAATGTACATGTGTGTAGGCCATTAGAGAAAATTAGAAATTTATAAAATTTAAAGCCGGTTTAATTATATGTACAGTATTGATCCTTTTCTTTGACTGATCAACTAATACTTAAGTTTAATATTTACCGAAGAGGAAAATAGCATCTGGTGGTGGCCACTTTAATTAGAAAAATATAATAAGTTTTGAAGGACTTTAAAACATTTTGAGTCATTTCTGCTTTTTGTTGATCAACCAAAAAGAAGAACAGTTTGTGTTTTAATTATTTACATTGGTAGAAAAATATATTTATTGGTGCAAGAAGCAGCGGTGCTTAGCATAAAAAAGCTTTTTATGAAATATCGCTTGAAACTGGTAAAAAAATATTGCTATACTTTTTTTGGTATTAGATACAAAGGGAACCTTATTTTTCATAAACTCATTATAAATGTATCCTAATCATATAAATAGTATTTGTTATTCATATTTATTGTTGAGTTTTTGTTAAACATTTTTGCTTTACTCAAACACAATTGAAAAAAAAACATTAGATAATCACAGTAAATAAATTAATATTCCGTTCGTGAAACAGGATGATATCTGCGCTCAAAAAAAGAACGAAACCAAAAACAAAAGTGCAAAAGCGTGCGTTCGCATTAATCAACAACGATTTAAAACATTCAATTTTAGAATTCCATTTTTAGACAAACGTTTTCTTTTTTAACTTTTTCTGTTTAGTTTTGGCCTTTTTAGTTTACTTTTAATTCACGTTTAGACTATGTGGTGTCTAAAATGAGACTGAGTTTAGATATAGTTACAGTTAGCTCTTGCGTCTAAGTTGCACGATGCTTGCCGCGGTACTAAAGACCAAGGTAGAACGCAAGGTTGCTGTAGTTTCTTGGTATACAGGCGGATTTATTTTTTAATGTAGTTTTTTTAAGTTTTCTCTTCATTAATCTGTTTTCATATAAGGCCCCCTGTATGGAAAAATATGAGGAGTGAAACACACGCGAAGCGTTGTCACGTTTTTTGTTTTGTTTATTTTTGGCTAGTCTTCATTGTAGCGGTCAATCTATCCATTAAACAATCGTACATTCCAGACGTGCGTTGGAGCTAACACACACTTTTTTCGTTTAACATTTTTTTGTCAATCTTTGACGCCAATGATAATACAAAAAGATAATCTCTTTTTAGAATTTTCTAAGTGAATAAATTAGCTCAATAAAGTCCTTGAATCTATAGGTAGAAAAAAACCATAAATTTCTTTTAAAATCACACATATTTTTAGCTGACTTCATTAGCCGACTTCAAAAAAGGAGTTTCTGTATTCAACCGTATGTATGTATGTGTAGTGGAGGTCAGATAGGCAGTCACTCCATGTTAAGTCCCGACTGGTATTCAACTGCTTCCAGTATTCCAATATTGTAATGACCTGCACTGCACCTTAATCGTAAGATACTAAGTTATCACAATAAAATAGCTTTTATGTTAGTTTTACTTAATATTGTCAAAAAATAAACGTATTATTATTTGACTGCATCGTTGATCTGGTGGTCGTAGGCGCTACTGCTGAGCATGAAGTGCTCGGTTCCATTCTCGGGTCTGGAAAAGTGTTATTGGATTTTTCCAGCTGGAATTTCTCAGTAGCAGCTCGGAGTCTGGATTTGTGCCTGGTCGATGGCAATAGGCTCGCCCTCTATTACGTAAGACTTAAACATAACTGGCGAAATGTGGGTATACCCTTCGGGAATATAGGCGTGATGTTATCTCATGTCTCCCGGTGTGATTAAATTCTGCTTGCTACCAGAATAACGCCAAATAAAAAAAAATTAAAAAAATCTATTACATTAACACAACGGTGACTGCAAAAGAGGGGCTCGTGGCTAAGTGATAATAGCCGCATGGGTCGATCGATCAGGTAAAGCTACGTTTGCCGCGGTTGGTCCGTCGATAGGTGGCCATCTTTACATACCAAGACCCCTCCGTGAAGCCCGTTAAGGGGGAGCGTCCGGGTAGCCCGCGAAATTCAAATTTTCTTACGTTTTTTGCAATTTACAAGTCGGTATTATATTGTACGTTGATCAAATTATAATTTGCGGTCGTAACAAGTATCTATTTACATAATTAGAATCATTAAAGTGATCAATACAACTCTTTAAGACCAGGTAATCCCAAAAAATTACTATTTCATGAAATCTTGACATTTTAGGATTATACTAACTTAAGGTGTTGTATTACTGATTCTATTGTATATAATTCTGTAAATACATATTTGTTACGGCCGCAAATCATACTTTATTTAACATACAACTTAATACTGACTTGCAAATTGCAAAGAACGTAAGAAAATTTGAATTTCGCGGGCTACCCTAACGCCTCCTCCTTTAGCCGTTTTGGTCCCGGCTGTCATTTGTGGATCTTTGACAGTCGTTATAGGTCGTCAGAAGCCCGAAAGTCCTTTCCATGGGGTATCGTATCACCCATTAAGTAGGTTGTGGAAGTCAGATAGGCAGTCGCTCCATGTAAAAGATTGGTATTTAGCTGCATCCGGTTAGACTGGAAGCTGACCCCAACATACATAGTTAGAAAAAACTGTAATTGATAGGCCAGATGGCGTTGTTGGTTAAGACCTACATGCTGGTCGTCAGTTCGATTCCCATCCGGGACAAACATTTGTGTGCATGAACATGTCTGTTTGTCCTGAGTCTGGGTGTAATTATCTATATAAGTATGTATTTACAAAAAAAAAGTAGTATATGTAGTAGGTATATCAGTTATCTGGTTTCCATAGTACAAGCTCTGCTTAGTTTGAGATCAGATGACCATGTGTGAAACAAAGTCGCAGGATAATATTAATAATAATATAATATAATTACTTCTCTCAACAACCTGTATATATTCCTACGGTATAAAATTAGGGGTCGCCCCCACCGCTGTATATTATATCCGACGTTACGTTTCGGGGTCAAAAGGGGGGAAAGGGGGAAAAATAATTCTTATGTTATCGTACTTCTTTGTTAAAAACCTACTGCGTAGCAAGGAAGTGTAGTGTGTTTTCTAAGTTGCCATGTAGGTACTTGCTAATGAATGTGTCTTTGTTAGTTTGCAAAAGTGTATCAATCATTCTTATTAAGGGGTATCGTATTACCCAGTAACTGGGTTGTGGAAGTCAGATAGGCAGTCGCTCCATGTATAATACTGGTATACTGTTAGACTGGAAGCCGACCCCTACATAGTTGGGAAAAGGCTAGGCAGATTGCTTGGTTAGTTTTCCTGCAAAGATTACTAAATCGTCCTTATTTCGGCCAGTGTGTTTTAACAAGACGACGAAAGATTTAGGTCAAGGAAGGGTTATAGGCAGTAGTCCCACCGCCGGCGAGAAAGCGACTAACAGTCGGCTAGTTTCTCGCTCAAGAAACGTACAATAGATATACATTCCGTGTAAACAAAAGAGATGCATATTTTAATAGTTGATCTCTGAATGTTCACACCGCGCGCGAGTAGGTACTCGTTTGTCCCAGTGACAAGAACTATCAAAGAGAGTACTCGCTCAGCGACGTGTGAGTATGACGCGCGCTTGCCGGGTAGAGAACTCAGCGAGAGTCTCACGTTTAGTACATACGCATACGAGTAAGAAACTACTCACACTCATTCAGCTCCATTCGCGTTTCGCTGAACGATTTTGGTTACACTTATACAGTTCTGCTTCTATCAGCCGCGTACAGCGTCGTAAGAATGATAAAAGCCGTCATAGCGTGTTATCTCCGCTGAAACGCTTCTATCGCTTTTATTTCGTAAAAATAAAACAATTACTTATAATTACTTTAAAAGACATCCGAACTCTCTCAATCCTTCCGTGCTTAATGATTACGTAATAATAAATCAAATCTATGCAGGAACTATGCAGGTCGCAACTTGTCGACAAGGAGTCGAGAACCATCCGTGTACAGCGCTGTTCCACCGCGTTCGACGCTGAATGCAGCGGAACAGCGCTGAACTCTATCTATAGCACTCGCATGATAATAACACATTTGTCCTCATTTTATACTTGTTTGCCGCGAAAGCTGAATAGACGTGGAAAGCTGAACGGATGCGTACGCGTCTCCATACAAAATCGTTGTTTTCTATGGGCATCAGCTGAATAGAGCTGAATAAGAGTGAGTAGTCCTTAGGGACTACTCACTTTCAAGCGATTAGTCGCTTGTCGCCGTCGTTCACTCACTGCTCGTTGCTCGCCAACTCGTTTCTAGTTTCTAGCTCTACTCGCTGCTTGCTTATTGTTGGCGGTGGACAAGTGCCATAGGCACCTGTCCCACGCCGACGAGGAAGCGTCTAGCTATCAACGATCTTCTCGCTCAAGAAACGTACAGTTTTTAGGTCCCGTGTAAGTAAAAGAGATACATACATATATCATATTATGTACGTATATATTAATAGTTGATCGCTGACTGTTCACACCGCCATCGCCAGCGAGTATTCGTTTGTCTTAGCGACGAAAGGTATCAAACAAAGAGTGTGCTCGCTCAGCGACGCTCGCTTGGTAGACGGAACACTCGCCGAGAGACTACGCTTGGTAATATACCAGCGAGTAATCTCTCGTCGCGCACTCGCTGCTCATTGCTCGCCAACTCGTTTGTAGTTACTAGCTCTACTCGCTTCTCGTTAAGACGGTACCAAAAAAGTTGGGGGCTATTTCGTAACCATTTATTTCACTATTACAGAATGTATGGATTTAATTTTTGGATATATATACGTATTTATTGACTATTTGATCAATACCTACTCTGACTGAAGGAAAACACTTCCTCGATAGAATTTAATTCCGAAAATACCTTTACTTTTTATATATTTTTTTGTAATTCTAAAATCCTAAGTAATTACATTGCAAAATTGCATTTAAAATGTGCATGTGGTAATTGAAAAGTCTGGCTGAACATATTTTTGATAGATAGCTTAATTCATTTTTTTTTTAAATTATTTGGTTTGGCGCTTTTATTTTGGTTCCAGCGCATTGATGCGCTTTCCTTTTTTCGCATGTGGATGTAATTGTCTGTCACTTTCTTATTACCGCTCAGTTAGCTTTTTACATATCGCCTTAATCGCAGGCGGTGGGACAGGTACCTACGATAGCTACGGTAGGGATTTGTTTTGCCGTGAAAACGTCTTTTCGCTCGGTGTACTGGTGGTACTCGTAAGTTCAATATTTCTGACCGACAAAAACATGTCACATTTCAACCGCTAATAACTACGAGAATTTTTATGCTAGAGTAATGGTTGAGCATTCAAAAGATAGGTCATATTTATAACAAGTATAAGGCCAGATATTATTTGCGTGCGACGTCACACTGCGAGTGCACGCGCATGCGTGCGACCCTCTACATTTCACTATGTGTCGGCGAAATATCAATTCGTATAGCGCAATAACGTATTTAGCTAGATCAGTTATTCTGGTGTCTTTGTCAAGAGTTGACAAAGCACTACCAGGACCTAAAGAGAAACAACAGAACTATTGGCCAAAATAGAGTTAAAAATTAATATGAATTTGACAATAGCAAATTAACGTCAGATGTCGTCTCATATTGGCCGCAAATCTGCGCAGAAGTGCTAGCTATTCCTGCAATTTCCGTTCTCGGTCAAACGTAGCGACACCCGTGACGGGGCTCGCGGCATCGCACGCCCCGCGTATTCGTAAACAACATCGTACATTGCAATATGTTTCTGTTTGAGCGTGTGATGACGCGGGCCGCTGCACGCGTCGCCTCTCCGTAAACGGAAAAATCATTCAACGCGCCGCGAGACGTCACGCAACACGCGCCGCACGACGCGCCGCGTCTTCGTAAATGAGCCCTAAGTCCCAGTAAACAGGAAACGAGCCTATTGCCATCACCCGGCACAAAGGCCCATGGTCTCTAATTTCGGGTGTTAGCCCACAATAATTCGTCCGACATGCGGCAGACTATGACATAAAAATTGTACATTTTAATACCGTTGTTAGTTCTATATTACCTTAGTCTTGACCTCCCGAAGCGCATAAAACTTATGTAGGTGTAGGTCTGACTATATTGGGACTACATTGCTCTATAAATAACATGGAAAAGTATTATTGTAGGCATTTAAACCTGTATCTATAATGTATATGACGTAGTTAAGGTGTGGTCGCAGTGAGAGAGATACTCGTACTTCAAAACAAAGCCTGCCGGTATAACTATTCTGTAAAAGTCTCACCGTGAAAACATAGGTGAAGTGAGTTTGAAGTGAGCTGTCAATAATGCAACAGCATCAGGAGAAATGACGGCTCACTTCTACTTTACTTACCTAAGTTTTCAAAGTGACTTTTTTACAGCTGATCGTAGAATTGCCCACAGCGTGAAGTGTCCGACCCTTTCATGAAAATGGTGGCTTTTCATGAAATAATACACTGGCTTTTGTCTGTACACCATGATATGCCATGACATTAACAATTAATAAGAATTGGTTTCTTGATTATAAACGTGGCTAAGTAATAACAGCCGCACGAGTCGATTCATCAGGTTAAGCTACGTTTGCCGAGGTTGGTCCGTAGTTGGGGGACCATCATTATATACTGAGATATCTCCGTGCCTGGTTCCGGCATGTCTGTCATTCGTAGATCTTTGACAGTCGTTACGGATCGTCAAAAGCCCGAAAGTCTAACAACCAGTCTTACCAAGGGGTATCGTATTACCCAATTACTGGATTGTGGAGGTCAGATACGCAGTCGCTCCATGTAAAATACTGGTATTCAGCTGCATGTGGTTACACTGGAAGCCGACCCCAACGTAGTTGGGAAAAAACTAGGGAGATTGATTGTTTGTCGATAAAAATTAATCAATTTCGTGTGATATTGTCCCCGTTCACACGGCGATTAAAATGGTTGGGAACACTCGTCAACATCCCTCTTTTCACAAGGTTTAAAAAAAAAAACAAATGCAGCATGAAACTACTGTGTGATCCCAAAATTTAAGTTGATCAAAGCCGTAACAACGGGGCCTGACTGGTAACACATATCCTGGGACATTATTCACACACGGTCATCTGATCCCAAACTAAGCAGAGCTTGTACTATGGAAACCAGATAACTGATATACTACATACACTACTTTTTTTCGTAAATACATACTTATATATACGTAGATAATTACACCCACACTCAGGATAAATAGAAGTTCATTCACACATAGTTTGACATAACGCAACTGTCACTCAACTGGGCCTCGTTAGAAGGCTGAAAGACACCCAAAGGGCGAAGAAGAGAGCTATACTTGATCTAGATCCGCAGGAGAACCAAGCTAACCGACATAGCCCGAAGAATTGCCAAGTGGCAGTGGGCTGGGCACATTGTTCACAGAACAGATGGCCGATGAGGCCCAAAGTTTCTGGAGTGGCGACCGCGTACCGGAAGACGTAGCGTTGGAAGACCTCCCACAAGGGGGACCAATAACCTTGTGGAATCCGCTAGATGCGAGAAGTACCGAACCGGACGCAATGGCGAAGCTTGCCTATAAATAAATAAATAATAAAACATTTATTATATATAAACTTTACAAACTAACATGCATAAAGTATAAAACAAAACTTGTGTTAATAAATATAGCTTAAAACTATGTTAGTAGCACTTCACTAGCTTGTCCTTGAGCTGTCCTGTGGCACTTGTCCGCGGAAGCGACGGAACACCACGTCCTGCGGCCAACAGAAGTCTTCTTCCATAACGACGGGCAGGTAAAATTTTGGTACACGCACCACGAACGCCTTGAAATTGACGTTGCGGCGCGACTCCAGTAACTGCATCCTCGGCATGTACCTTGTCTTCTGCCGCACGTACTCCACGACGTCCTCCCCATTAGTACTGTAGTGCAGGCAGGAGAGGCAGGAGTACACCGGTGTATTCGCCTATGTCCAGCAGTAGTCTTCTATCAGAATCGATGATGATGATGATGAAGAAAGCAACTGTCAAGATTATTACCTCCACAGCTTTCCTTCAAAACCCGCTTCGCCAGCACTGCGACCACACTTCGGTAGTAGCTGTTAGTCCGACTAACTAATTAACGCCATGCAATGTATTGAAGTACAGACGCCAGCACATCGAGCTACCCGAAACTGTCAAATTTTCCCAATCAACCAGATCACTCTGCTCTGAGTAGTGTGTAACAATCTCTACAACAATAATTTAAAAAAAAGTTATCAAAATGCTCTAGTTAAGGCAAGTTTTGTGGCTTATTATATTGTTTAACATCAGTGTTGCGTAATTCAATAAAGTGTTAATGTAAAATTAATTTTAAATCCAGATTTCTATCAAAAAAGTGAAATACTACTGACTTATTAGTGTTTCGTGTGTACCTGAACAAAATATCGACACCGTGAACAAAGAAACTCATTAGTAACGAGTTTTTGTTCATTAATAGTTTGTGAAGATTTGCAAATTGACTATTTCTCCTCAATTCAACAAAATATTAAATTAATTCAATAATGATCCGTTCACCTGATAACAAGTTTCATTCGGATACTGACCTATACAAAACTTCTGGAACAAGTGATTCACGTGGCTCGACGCACAAACCCAAACGTAAACAACCGGATTCGGAATAGTCAGAAGCAATTAATACATTGGCAATGGAGTTTAAGAATACGCTTAATGAATGGCGACGTGATTTGGATAGCAGCATTAATAGGATGTGTAACAGCGTAACTTCTATAAAAGACGAACTTTCAACAATTACACAGACCACAACGGAAATTAAAAAATGACCTTCAATCACTGCGTTCCGAGCAATCTGTAAGAAAACAAAATGTTTCTGAACTAGAGACAAAATATAATGATCTTACGCAAGAGATTGACCGTCTGAAGGACTCGATTCGATTTGCCGGTGCTGAACTGTCTGATATATCAAAAAAAGTTGGTGACTTTAATAAACATATTCATGAGTACACTGAATCTAAATATGTGATATCACAACTTGTTGCTAAAATCGACTCCCTGGAACAGAACGCTCGGAACTGCAACATTGAAATCTGTAACATCCCCGAAAGGTGTAATGAAGACCTGGTTACACTTATGATCAATATTGGTTCAGCCATAAATTGCAATTTAAAGCAGAGTGACATAATATCGATACACCGGGTTCCACATGCCGACCGAGATAATGGTAAACCCAAGAATATTATTGTAAAACTGACCTCACGCATATTACGGGATTCTTAGCGCCCATCGCTTAAATAAGGGGCTCAATACCGAAAAGCTGGGCTTATCGGGTACATTTTCTATTTATTTGCACGAACATCTCACTTTAAAAAACAAAAGGTTAATTCGTGAGTGCCGAGATGCAGCAAAGGCGAATAATTACCGGTTCTTATGAGTCAAACACGGAACCATTCTCGTTCTTAAGAAAGAGGGAGCAAAATCATTTGCAATTATATCTCCAGAAGACATTACTTTTACGAAAAAAAGTTTAAAAGTCATTACTTTTACGCGATTACGCTCATTCCAGACTGGCCAGGCTAGGCTTGATCTTAGCAATGTCTTCTGTTAACTGTCTGTATGTTTTTTTTTTTTGTAGTTTTTAGTGCTTTAAGGTTTGTAATGTTATTTCTGTGTTATTTCTATGCAATCAACAGATATCTAAATTGTTCATTCCCTCTCGCTGGTAATTTAATCTATAGGGTATGGAAAAATGCGTTTGTTTATGTTTATATAGATTCAGCAAAATATAATCAGCTGCTTATAGTGCAATTTGTTAACTCTGTCTCCATAACTTCTATTAAATGCTGCTCTAGGCTTCAGGTATAGGTTAGTATGTAAATTTTTAATGTATCTTCGTTTCTTAGATGTTAGCTATGTTGATAAGTGTTATTTATATAGAGTATGTAGGTTTTTAATGTATCTTCGTTTCTTAGATGTTAGCTATGTTGATAAGTGTTATTTATATAGAGTATGTAGGTTTTTAATGTATCTTCGATTCTTAGATGTTAGCTACACTGGTCAGCAAATAAACCGAGCCACCCGCTACCTAGGAACTCTTGATTCGATTTTCTCAAAAAGTATAAAACTTACAACTATCAAAGTTATACCTACAAAAAGTGCGTTTCATGTTGATTAAAATGACTACAAATTAATTCGAAAGTACCGTCAACTCACATTGTAATCAAGCAACAAACACAATGCTAACGATTTGCTCTGTTTTCACCAGAGTTTGAAATTAGCGTTCTTTTTCTCTACAATGAGGGTAGTCGGATATTTCTTATCATTTCTTTAGTTTTTGTCCATCGTTTGCTCAGACGCGTGTGTTTTTGCTACTTTTTTCGATTAATAATGGATACAACACCTCAGGAAGCAGCTCAAGCTGTAGCATTACTTCAAGCAGGCATTGCGCAACGTGAAGTCGCTCGAAGGCTTCGAATCAGCAGATCTTCGGTGCAACGAGTTTACAGACGATACCTAGAGACTGGAGCATTCGATCGCCGTCCAGGTACGGGCAGACCTAGGGCTACATCAGCAGCAGATGATCGTTATATCCACCTTACTGTTCTGCGAAATCGCCACCTCAACGCAGTTCAAGTCCAACAAAGTCTGCGTGACGAACGCCAAGTGGTCATAAGTTCAGATACCGTCAGAAGGAGACTTGCTGAACGGAACCTGACCCCAAAAAGAGCTGCAACAGGCCCAGCATTAACGGTAGCACACCGTCGAGCACGACTTGAATTTGCTCGAGAGCATAGGGATTGGACATTAGAGCAGTGGAGTAATGTACTCTTCACTGATGAGACCAGGGTGAGTCTACATGGAAGTGATCGACGTCAGAGAGTATATCGTCGCCCTGGAGAACGTTATTCTCAGTGTTGCATCGAGGAAACTGTTGCTTATGGAGGAGGATCTGTAATGGTCTGGAGCGGCATCTCGTTAACAGCACATACAGCGTTAGTTTTCATCGAACCGACGGGCCATACACGTGGACTGACTTCTCATCGCTACATTACTGAAATCCTCGCAGACCATGTGGTACCTTACGCAGGATATATCGGACAGGATATGCAATTGATGCATGATAATGCACGGCCTCATGTTGCTCATGTGGTGACCCAGTATCTACGCGACGTCAGCATTCGTACGATGGACTGGCCAGCTCGAAACCCGGACTTGAATCCGATAGAACACTTATAGGATGAGCTGAAACGTCGAGTTCGAGCCCGGGTACCTGCTCCAACAAGGCTTCCAGAGCTGCGAATCGCAATTGAAGAGGAGTGGAATACAATTCCTCAAGATTTTATCGTCAGGCTCGTAAGGTCGATGAATACAAGGATGCTGGCAGTTACCCGAGCAAGGGGAGGGAATACGGAATATTGATCAAAAACTTTTTTTTTGATTTTATCTTTGTTTTTGGCTTTAATTTTTTTTTTCACTTTATCATTACTAACGATTGTCACGACTGGAAAACGACTCTTCTTTGTAAAATCCTTAATAAACACTGAAATATTGATTAAACCCAATGAGTTTCCTTTCATTTTAATCACCATGAAACGCACTTTCTGTAGGTACAACTTTGATAATTGTAGGTTTTTTAGTTTTTGAGAAAATCGAATTAGAGTGCCTAGGTAGCGGGTGGCTCGGTTTATTTGCTGACCAGTGTATGTTGATAAGTGTTATTTATATAGAGTATGTAGGTTTTTAATGTATCTTCGATTTTTAGATGTTATCTATGTTGATAAGTGTTATTTATATAGAGTATGTAGGTTTTTAATGTATCTTCGATTCTTAGATGTTTGCTATGTTGATGAGTGTTATTTATATAGAGTATTATGTTGTCTCACTTGTTGGTTTTGGAGATTTCTGTTAGTATCTAAGTATGTCTTACAGAATGGTTTGCGTGCATGTAATTCTGCCTTGCTGCACTCGGTCAAATTAAAAGATTGTGCTCTTTTGATGTTTATTTTTGAAACATATGATGCTGGCCTGATAGTTTGTACTAAACTGCACATTTTAATGTATAAAATGTGCAGTTTAGTACAAACTATTTTATCAAATTGTTAAACCTGGTTAACGCCTGAAATATTTGATAGTGAATTCATTGATTCTCGTTACGTGGTACATAGGTGCGATCGAGACCACGAATTAAAAAGACGGAGGTGGCATCCTGGTGGCTGTGTTGAGGGGATTGCGGTCAGTTAGAATAGTTCCTCAGTTTACTCTAGAAGCTGACTGAGCTGAGGGAAGAATCAAATTGTCGGGGCGGCCTACATATCACCTAAAACACCTGAATCCATTTATGTTCACACTAGCGTAGATCAGTTTTATCTCTTGGGTGATTATAACTTACCTGATATTGACTGGATTACCTATAATAATAATGCATCAGCATCGGGGCTAGTTTGTAGTGGCAATTCCTCAATTTGCGGACATCTTGGTGTATTTATGTATTTCCTTAATGCTCATCAGTACAAAACCGTTAAGAATCCAAGTATCAGGGGGTTCTGTCCCCCCCCCCCCCCCCGCTGACTATTTACTGAAACTTGACAATCACCATCCCCCATTATGTTTATTAATACCATTTAAACCCTCCGATACAAACATGATTCATTAGTCTTTGAAAAAGTTCAACTATTACAAAGCTAATTATGAGAAGATAAATGAAGAATTAAGTGATATTAATTGGAATGAGCAGATTGGGTTGGAACACTCCATAGATTAATTAATTAAGCAGTAAATAAATTTTATAACATAGTTTTTAGGATAATTAAATCTTTCGTTCCACTCGTCAATTCTAATTCCTCTAAGTTTCCGATTTGGTTTTCGCCATCGCTGTATTTATAAAAACAAGGCAAAGGCCTGGGTTAAATGGAAGGTGTATCACAATATCTCTGATTATGAAGAGTTCTCACTATACACATCTAGATTCCATACTGAATGCAATTCCTGCTACACAAAATACATGGAATCTGTTGAAGACGGTATTCGCAGTAATGTTAAATACTTCTGGACATACATTACTAATCGGAAATCTGCTTCTGGCATACCTTCTGATATGACATACAAAGACCAAAGTACCAATGACCCAGAAGAAATCTGTAAATTATTTTTTGATTTGTTTAATTCAGTTTATGAACAATCTTCCACGAGAGGTGTTTCATCGATTGAGGATTCTGACCACAATTCCCTCATTAGTAAGATAGAACTATGCACTAATGAAATATTGAGGGCACTCAATTCTTTAGGCACAACTAAGGGTCCAGGACCTGACGGTCTTCCAGTCACGTTTCTTAAAGCTACCGCTAAAAATATTTGTACTCCTATACATATTTTGTTTAATAAATCACTCAATCTTTTTTGGTTGATAGGTGCTTTGTTCTGTATATGTTGGTGTATGTGTATGTGTTGTATGTATTAGTGTATGTAATCGTGCTCTAAGCAGGATGTTGAGAACTATCGTCCTATATTCATTATGTCAGCCCTGCCGAAGCTTTTTGAAAGATTAGTCCACGATAAAGTATATCCTGTTCTTCATCACAGTATAATTCAACAACAACACGGATTCGTAAAGAAAAGATCAACTACCACAAATTTGGTGGCATTTATGGATTATTTATTTAACAATTATTATTATTATTTAATTAATCTCGTGTTCAAGTGGATGCCATTTACACTGACTTTCGAAAAGCATTCGAGAAGGTTGATCATGAGTTGCTACTAAATAAAATTTCATATAACGGCATATGTGGTGATTTACTCCGATGTTTCTCTTCATATGTCACGAACAGAACTGAAAAGGTCGTAGTTAACGGTTTCAGGTCTGCTATAACTTTAAATGAAACATCTGGTGTACCTTAGGGTTCGATTCTGGGACCCGATTTATTTATTTCATTCATAAACAACATTGACATTTGTTTTCGAAATTCAAAAGTCCTGCTCTATGCTGACGATCTCAAAATTTATAGGCCCATCAAAAATTTGCAAGACATCAGATTATTACAGGAAGATCTGGATCGCTTCAGTGAATATTGCAGGTACAATAAATTGCAACTGAGTCTTTCTAAATGCTGCTCTATCAGTTTCACGAAGAATAAAAATGTTCTCAAGCACCAATATACCTTAGATAATACTACACTATCAAGGGTATCCCTTATTCGTGATCTTGGTATTCTCCTCGACGATAAACTTCACCTTGATGCCCACAATAACAAAGTTGTAAATAATACCTATCGGATGTACGGTTTTGTGATGAGAACTGCGAAGGAGTTTGTGCGACCCTCTACCTACTTATATCTGTATAAGTCTCTGTTCAGATCACAGCTCGAGTACGCAGTGCCAGTGTGCAATCCCATATACAATAAGTGTTCCAAACGCATTGAAAAGGTTTAAAAAAAAAAACTAAAAGCCATGTATTACCGTTGCTTTTACACAGTTTTATCTTATGACGATTTGCTTAAGAAGTATGAATTACTCGGTCTAAATTCAAGACGCACTCTCCTAGAGACGGTATTTTTGTTTGATTTGTATAGCAATGTATACGACTGTATTGATATCCGTAATAAAATAAGTTACATAGTTCCTAGAGCGACAGTATAGTATGCCGCGGGGTGCGCCCACGGCCGGTGTTTGCAGTTACCTCTTGTCGCAGTAACACAGGTATGCGGGCACCTCTGCGTCGACTTACTAATAATTACAACAAGCAATTCCATCATATCGATATGTTTGCACTTTCTGCTGGTAGATTCAAAAATATGGTACTCAAAACACTTAGTCACTAGTAATTTTAACTATTAATTGCATGACTTTATAGCTTTCTTTGTTTGCTTTTATTTTTGTTTTACTATCTATTACGTAAAATGTTTTCTTTGTTAAAGTTTTAATAGCATGGTTTATAATGATTATTTTTATGTGTATTCCGTGGAAAATGTTGTTGGTTACACATTTGGCCTACAAAATGTAATGTGTCACTGTTGGTTTTCCCTAATAAATAAAGTAAAATAAAACCTTGAACCTAATGCTTTAGCGATAAAGTTGAAAATCTATTAAAGAAATTTGACCGATTGTAAGTAGTAGCTTGATGTGCTGGCGTCTGTACATAGTTACTAATAACTTTAAAGTTTAATTTGTATCCAAGAAGTTACATTCTTGTAGCTGGAATACTATTAGGCTATGTGATTTCGTGACTAAATAATAACAGCCGCACAGGTCGGTCAAAGGTTAACCTATGCTCGCCGCGGTAGGTTCGTGGATCCATAACATATCGAGACTCTTCCGTGCATCGGAAACCAAGTTAAGCCGTTGGTCCCGGCTGTCATTTGTGTAGACCTTTGACAGTCGTTACGGGTAGTCATAAACCCGAAAGTCCGACAACCAGTCTTACCAAGGGTATCGTATTACCCAGTAACTGTAGAATACTGGTATTCAGCTGCATCCGGTTAGACTGAAATCCGACCCCAACACAGTTGGGAAAAAGGCTAGGCAGATTGATTTTTTGTTTTTCTTCTTCGTCATTCCCTTACTGATGAGGATCGCGACCACATACGACGCGTCTCCAATCTATGCGTCTATCGCGTCTTTCCGGTGCTCTGCCTTGAGCGCGTTTTCCATCCACCATGCTTAGGTGAACGCATAAAATGTCTGAAAACGCTGAGGGCATACTCCTGTGTGTTACTATAGGTACCGTAAATTAAACCAGCTTCTGCAAGTGCCTATTAAAAAATCTCACCGTTAAAACTTAGGTGAACTGAGATGTCAATAATTAGCCGATCCATTCTGTAAAAATATCACCGTGAAAACTTAGGCGAAGTGTCAATCCCTAGCATCAGCCGGTCTATTCTGTAAAAATATCACCATGAAAACTTAGGTGAACTGAGCTGTCTTGATACTCGTAGTGTCAATCCCTAGCATCAGCCGTTCTATTCTGTACAAATATCACTATGAAAATTTAGGTGAAGTGAGCTGTCAGTAGTGCCACGGTGAGATTTATACAGAATTGACCGGCTGATGCTAGGGATTGGCACTATTGACAGCTCACTTTACCTATGATTTCACGGTAAGATATTTACAGAATAGATCGGCTGAAATTTAAAATGTGTGTTTAAAAGAACTTCGCTTTCTCGGATATTTACCTCACTGATGACCCAAACACAGCTTATCAACACTTTATAACTGATTTTAAACTTTTTTACGACCTTTGTTTTCCACAAACCCAATGTATAATAAAAGTCAATCATAAACCAAAGTGGGTATCACGTGGTGTAAAAATTTGCAGTCAAAAGAAAAAGGATTTGCTATGGAAATTCAGATTTTATTAAACTCAACAAAAGACAACAAATTAAAGTACTTAAATTATAGTCAGTTATTCAAAAAAATTATAAAACTAACAAAACGGGCGCAAAATAACTATAAAATATTAACGTCTCAAAATAAAACTAGAACAGCGTGGCGGATTATAAACAAATCGAGACTTAACACCCCAAAAGAATCCATAGATAAAATAAAAATTGATGAAAACAAGGTCCTTGATAATCCAACAGAAATAGCGAACGCATTTAATAATTATTTTATTGAAAAAGTCAAGCCCCTTCCGGGTGCCGGGAAAAAAAGTAACGTCTTTAATTAATCACCGATTAAACTCAATGTTTCTTGCACCAAGCTCACCCTACCTAATTAATAAAATTATAAACAACCTTAAAAATACCAACAGTGTAGGATATGATGGTATCTCTACTAAAATAATTAAAGCAGTAAATGAGGATATATGCCATCACTTGAGTCACATTCTGAACTTGTCGATATCAACTGGAATATTTCCACAAGATCTTAAACTATTATTATTATTAAACTGTCCATTATAAAACCTTTACACAAAAAAGAATGCAAACAGTTAATGGTGAATTATAGGCCTGTTGCACTATTATCAATATTTTCAAAAATTTTCGAAAAGTATCTTTATGGCGAACTTAATTCATATCTAGAAAAAAATAAAATTTTGTGTAATGAACAAAAGGGCTTTCGACAAAATAAAACCACAAATATGGCCATTTATGAATTCATCCAAAATTTTATAGGCCACGTTGACAAAACAATTCCAGCTTGTGCAATTTATTGCGATATGTCACAGGCGTTTGATTATGTAGATCATAATATACTAATCAGTAAACTTGAAGCATACGGCATAAGGGGCAATATTTTAGATTTAATTAGATCCTATTTAACGAACCGACAACAGATAACTGTAATAACTAAAGTGAATCCTAAAAAAAAAAAGAGGAAACATTCAGCTCCGTGAGGAGAAATGTTACATACGGTGTTCCTCAAGGCAGTGTCCTAGGGCCGCCGTTGTTTATTATCTATATCAACGACTTGCCAAAGGTAACGCAGCAACCAATGACATTATTTGCTGATGACAGTACAGTTTCAATTGCATGTAAGGACATTAATAATTATCAATCTGACATAAATAATTCACTGACATCTATAATTTCTTGGCTTGATAATAATAATTTAAAAATAAATTTATCTAAAACAAATATAATGCACTTTGGACAAAGATTGCATAATCCATTAAATGTAAATTTGATTCACGATAACTACACTATAAATGAAGTATGTAATGTCCGTTTTCTCGGCTTAATTGTAGACAGCAAACTAAACTGGAAAGAACACATTGACGCACTATGTAAAAAAATCAGTAGTCAAGCATATGCTTTGTACCAACTTGCTCCATCTATCAACACTAATGTGTTACTATCGGCTTATTATGGACTTGTGGAATCTGTCCTAAGATATGACATTATCTTCTGGGGCAACTCAGTAAATAAAGATATGGCATTTAAAATGCAAAAGCGATGCATACATGCTATGTTCGGTATTCAAAGTACTGTGAGCTGTAAGCCACTTTTTATAAAGCATAAAATCCTCACACTGCCGTCACTTTATATTTTAGAAATCGCCTTATTTGTAAAAAATAACCCCCATTTGTTTCCTCGAATATCGGACCTTGTTATACGAAATCGCCGGGATAATAGTAAACTTCGTGTTCAGCCAGCTAAGACAGCACTACTGTATAAAAGCGTTGTATGCAGAGCACCGATCATTTATAACAAAATCCCTATCGGTGTCAAAAAACTAAATATTGACCAGTTTAAGAAAACATTTAAAAAAATACTGACAGGAAAAGCCTACTATAATATCAGTGAATTTTTAAATGACAAATCGCTCTAATATACTGACTGAATCTATTATTATTATTATTTTGAATCGCATGAATGTTTACCAATTGTTTTTATTTATAATTTAATATTAATGTTAAATGTGACTTCTTTTTTGTTTTCTTTTTTTTTAACTTTGTATATTTAATTTTATTTTATTTTTTGAAATCTTATGGTCATCCGACCTAATTTGTACACCAGCCATGGTCAAACATGTTGTGCCAAAGAATATCCTGTAACACCTATAATAAACATTATACCATGTATATTATCTACACATGTTTTTGCAAATAAATTAATCTTTATCTTTATCTTATCTGATGCTAGGGATTGGCACTATTGACAGCTCACTTCACCTAAGTTTTCACGGTGATATTTTTACAGAATGGATCGGATGATGCTAGGGATTGACACTATTAACAGCGCACTTCACCTAAGTTTTCACGGTGAGATTATTACAGAATAGATCGGCTGATGCTAGGGATTGGCACTATTGACAGCTCACTTCACCTAAGTTTTCCCGGCGAGATTTTTACGGATGGCGTGAGTTTATCTGTGCATGTATTTTGTCTTTGATGTAATAACCTACTTTATCTATAAATACTGTAGAAACTTCTGGAAAGCGCTTAGATTGTACGAACGAGCAATTATTCTCCAATTCTTCATATTGTATGCTTTATTCCACACAGTCTGCATAAAGAAAACTTCACTAATCAATTACAGTCGGAACACGCTTGCAGTGTTAGTACCTACATGAGTGTATTGCATGCTGATAATAAGTTTGGGTAGGTGTTACGTCATGGTGTAGCCACAAAACTATAATATTACACGTATGTGAAAATATACATGTAAGGGCAAATTTTTAGGGTTCCGTACCTAAAAAGAAAAAAACGGAACTCTTATAGGATCACTTGTATGTCTGTCTGTCTGGTCCGTCAGTCACAGCCAATTTGCTCCGAATCTAATGGACCGATTAACACGTTCACTGTCCAGTCAAAATGTCGAAATTAGCTCTCACGTCCAATCTACTTTTTTCGTTCCCATGTACTGAGGTACTTGCCTTTACACCACTTCAGGTCCTTAGAGGCCATAAAAGTGGAAGGAACCCTTTGAAATTTTATTTTTAAGTTCAATTTTTAAAGCTTTGTAAGTCCTAAATAAATAAAAAAAATCGATGTTCGATGTTTCTTTTATGTCAACGAAGTAAGAACCCATTATGTATGAAAAGTTTAGTGACCCATATATATGGCACGGACGTCTCGTTCCAATACAAAATGAGCCACATGTGGGTCACTGACAGTGAACGTGTTGAGTTGGAAAACATGTGACATCTACTAACCCGCAATGGGCTCGCGTGGTGGATTACAGCCCACTCCCTCTCACAGAGAGGAGGCCTGTGTCCCTGACCAGGCCAGTGTCTAATTATTGTAATTAAAATACTCTTTGGATAAATCGACCGTCCCTATTAACAATGTCGGTTCTGCAGGGAGACTACTGTTTAGTCCCTACTGAACACTGGTCTTTTTCGCAGAACTGACATTGTTAATATCATAAAGATTCTTTTTTATCGTTAGGGCAAACTTTGAACTGCCCTCAGTTCAAAGTTTGTTTTGACAGTGAAGATTTTTTTTTTTAATTGATATTCGATTTATGTAAAAAGTGGATATTGGTAAAAATGTATAATATCCGACATTGTTAAATGTTATTAACATTGAAGATAATCCTACTAATATTATAAACGTGAAAGTTAGTTATTATTCTAAAGGATGGATGGATGGATGGTTGTTTGTTACTCTTTCACGCAATTTTGATGAAATTTGGCGCACATCTATATAATTAAAAATCAATTGTCGAATGTATGTAAGCGCATCACTGCAGAACGGTTGCACCTATTTGGCTAATTCATTTTCTTTTTTTGTTGTGTTTGTAATTGTCAGGACAAGGTTGGTATGAAAGAAAGTGTTTGAAAAGTTGCCGGGAAAATTGGAAAATTCTGCATTTTCAATTCAATTCAATTTATTTGTGAACATAGGTTACAATAGGTAGGTATTACAGTCATATTATGGTCTCTATGTCCTACCACTTGATGGTGTACAAATAATAATAAAATAATAATAATAATATCAATAATTAATCAGATTACAATTAAAATAGCAGGAAATGACAGATAAAAGCATTACATTACATAATAAGAATATTAGTCAACATATATTTATATAGTCCCATTAATGTATCAAGCAAGCATATCTCAATCACAACCATACTAAAATTAAAATATTAAATTCGGTAATTAGAGAATTCCTCAATAGAGTAATATGTCATTTCAATCAGAAATAGAAATAACCTCTTTTTAAATTAATTAAAATTATCTGCTAATTTGATACACTTTGGTAGTTTTGTATAAACCTTTGGAGCCATTTGTCTATGGGAATTTTGTATGAATTGTTGAAATTTTGACAGGACAACGTTTGTAGGGTCAGCTAGTAATATACCTGGCACAGATACTGGATTACTGGTTATGTTATGTTATGGGGTGTTTAGATTCCGCACTTAGTCCTTCAAGTGGACCATTGAGCGTGAGCCATAGCGGCCGTCAGTGAGTTATTCCAACCAGCCCATGCACCTCCCTCCAGAAGTTGATTACGTCTGAATTACGTCATTATGTAAGTACATAGGATACTTTTTATCCCGATATTCCTACGGGTTCGAGACTTATGCGGGGGCAACCGCGGGGCGCTGCTAGTATTTAAATAATTTAAAAGCTAACAGTCTTAAAATTAACATTATTTGCATACAAATAGTGTAAGGTAAGTAATTGAACACTCATTTGAATTCAATTCGCTCGGACATCAGTACATGACAACAATAGTTAGATAGGTACTGAAAACGAAACGCTTTTATAAGCTTGTACATTCTATCGCCCATAAATAGATAAAAAAATTGTAGGCGCAGTTTGAGTCCGCGCCGTTAGTTTTCGTGAATACAGATTAAAATTTTACTACTGTTTCCGATACTGCCGTAGCTATTGTATTTGCTCGACACTAGACTTTTTAGACTCATTGCGTTCATATTGATCCAAACTTTCTTCGATTGTTTTTTTTAATATTCATTTCTGAGCTGATTTACGGTCGATATGAGACGACATCTGATATTATTTTGCTATTGTCCACTTCATATTAAATTTTAACTTATTTTGGCCAATATTTCTGTTGTGGTCCTGTTAGTACTTTGTCAACTCTTCACAACACGTGTTTGCGCTATACGAATTGATATTTCGACACATAGTGAAAAGTAGAGGGTAATGCGCATGCGTGTGCACTCGCAGTGTGACTTCATAGGCAAATTATATCCTGCCTTAAAATTGTTATAAATATGACCTATCTTTTGAATGCTCAACCATTACTCTAGCATTAAAAGTCTTGTAGTTATTAGCGGTGGAAATCTTACATGTTTTTGTCGGTCAGAAATAACTTACCGCCAGTACACAGAGCGAAAAGACGTTGTCAGGTAAAAAAAAATTAACCCCGGTGGACATCACTTAAAATAATTGCACTAGGTACAATGTTCTTAATCAAACATGTCCGGTGGAGCGCGGGAATCTTGACAGCTAGCGGCCATGTTTGCGAATCCAACATGGCGGGAAAAGTACCATAGACTACGATAATCATTTATTCGGTGCTAGCTGTAGCCCGTGGTTTCGCTCGCTTACATCCATCCATCCATGTCCATGAGGTGTCATTTCCGTTCTTCTCCACAGGAACCTACGCTTTAGAACAACCAACTTAAAAAGTAAATAAAATAAATAAATAAAAATTGTATTAACAAATGTGGGTACGTTTCATCTAGGCTAATCAAAACCATAATGTTTCGAGTAGATATTTTAAAGATAGAGTAAACGACGATGTCTGTGCTAGTATTAACTGTGTGACAGACATCGGCGCTTTCCTCCTACAATTACCTTAAGTACCAAGCTATACCGTGACATAATGACTTGCTATAGTAATATTATTATGTTACAAATAGTTCTGGTACAATTTATATTACGCTCATTTAAGCTTATTTAAAAAGAATAAAAATTTAATTTAATTAGTGGCACCGAATCCGTGGTTCACAAACTAAAGTAAATTTAAGTTTAGTGCATCTTTTTCTTTCTATTTCATTATGAAAAGGACAGAAGATAAATATTAGTTTAGTCCTGACAAATTAGTCAGCGCCTGACGTAAATGACGTATTTTAGTAGCCAACTTGTAATCACGTCTAAACTTGTCTATGCAGTATCTTAATTTGACAGGACTAAACTAATATTTATCGTCTGTCCTTTTCATAATGAAATAGAAAGAAAAAGATGGACTGAACTTAAATTTAGATTAGTTTGTGAACAAGGGTATCGGCACCAATAATTGATTTATTTTAATTTTAATGCGTGTTTAAAGGCCTTAAACAGTTTATTTTATTGAGGAGCTCGTGGCTAAGTAATAACAGCCGCACGGATCGATGCATCAGGTTATGCTACGCTTGCCGGGGTTGGTCTGTGGGTGGCCATATTTTCATCTCGAGATTCCACCGTGCCGTTGGTTCCGGCTGTCATTCGTGGATCTTTGACAGTCGTTACGGGTCGTCAGAAGCCCGAAAGTCTGACAACCAGTCTTACCAAGGGGTATCGTATTACCCAGTATGTGGGTTGTGGAGGTCAGGTAGGCAGTCGCTCCATGTGAAATACTGGTATTCAGCTGCATTCGTTTAGATTGGAAGCTGTCACCAACATAATTGGGAAAAGGCTAGGCAGATTGAAACAGATTATTTTATTGAAATGAATGCTTACATTTTGTCTTCCTGAGTGCCATTTTTTTTTTCAAAGACATCGATTTAAATAAGTTGTGGCGTTGTGGTTATAAGCTATGCTTGCCGCGGTTGATCCGTGGATGGGTGACAATCTTTACATACCAAGACCCTTCCGTGCCTCGAAAAGCACGTTAAGCAGTTGGTCCCGGCTGCCATTGATGGATATTTGACAGTCGTTACGGGTCGTCAGAAGCCCGAAAGTCTGACAACCATTCTTACCAAGGATATATATATTCAGCTGCATCCGGTTAGACTGGAAGCCGACCCCGACATAGTTGGGAAAAGGCTAGCCAGATGATGATGATCGATTTAAAAAGTTTGGTAACCAAAAGTAATCTAATACTAAACTAATACACTAGGTGCAGCTTTCAGAATAATTCACACTTTCAATCCGTAGTCAGTAAGGTCTAATAAAGGCACTAGTTACCGTCTGTGTTTTCTCGGAGACTTCATCTCCTTCATGTAGCTGTTGTGAAAACAGTCTATAGGCAAAATACATAGATATTAAGAGCATTCAATATGGTGTACCAAAATGATGAGCTTGATTTATTCACGAACTACCTATTGCCCGTGACTTTGTCTCCGATCCAGGATGAAGCTTGCATCGGTTGCTAGCATGTTGCCGCGCACTGATATATGGCAATTTCCCTGACTGTAAACTAAATTCCCTCTCACCTTGTTCATCGTCCTCAATAAAAAATGTTTCAAAGTATTTCTTTCCGTAACCAGGAACAACGGTTGTCCAATTAAAATCTAGTAAACGATTCAACCGTTAAAAATTCATTCCCCTTCACTAAAGAAAGGGCATAATATGCCTAACGATCTGACCTTTGGCATAACACGACACATACTTTGCACTGCCACTGATTAAAAAAAATAAAACACTACCAACTTACCGCGCGCAACTGTCAAACTTACCACAGGTAACACAGAGCTTATTTTCGCGGGTGCAAAGGAGGTTATTCCTACTTAAAGTAACCTTCTTTCGTGCCACGGCGTGCGTGATTGCCCTTTACTTAGTAATTAGGAATTTTCGACTCGTATTATAGCGCTAAGTTACTAGGAGTAATGTCAGGAATGGAGTAAATATCAAAAGAAATAAAGAAATACAATTTGCGATTCGAATGTTGTTGTGTACGGATTGGGGGTCTTTCTTTGACAACTTTATTGAGTTGGTTGAAATGTGGAGAGTGGTTTTCTTAGATGAAGCTGCCTCATCATTTTCTTGAACATTTAGAAAAGGTAGCCTAAATTGTATTTAGCTTTCGATCTTCTTCTTCTTTTTTGTGTCACACAACAGTTATTCAAATTGTGTTGCCCCAAAACTTTGCCACTTGTACGTCGTTATCGGTGGCAGCTCAGAAGTTACTTTGGCTGCATGTTTTGGGCCACAAAGGGCAGGATTTCGATATTATAGGCCCAGGATGATTTTACGTAGTACTGCGGTGCTCAGTAAAGTCTTCTTCTATTTAATAATCCTAACTAATATTATAAATGCGAAAGTAAGTTTGTTTGTTTGTTTGTTATCTTTTCCGATCCGATCATCCTGAAATTTTGATTTTGATTACTTTGATGATTGATTATTTTGATTACTTTGTCAGGTGTACAGAAAAGGACACAGAGTACCTTTCATCCCGAAAAAGTACTGCTCCTGAGGAAAACAACAATAACGTTCTTATGATAATAGATGGTGCCACGTGTCTTTCGAATTATATTATTATAGAAACTTTAGTAGTGTTATGAGTATTTTTAGTACCTAATACATTTTGTGAGTCTAGAGTGTCGATAAACCTTACGATAAAACTTTTTCATCCTCCTAACTATCCTAACTAACATTATAAATGCGAAAATGTGTTTGTTTGTTTATTACGCTTTCACGCTAAAACGGCTGAACGGATTTGGATGAAATTTGGCACATGGGTAGACAATGACCTGGAGAAGGACATAGGGTACTATTAATCCTGGATCATAGACGAAGACGCAGGCAACAACTAGTAATAGATAAACATAAAACAATAATTACGAGCTGCATTCGCATCTAGCTCAATACAAAATTCAGGCGGTCTGTTCTGTAAAATCTCACCGTGAATACTTAGATGAAATGAGCGTCATTCCACCTGATGCCAGGGACTGACACTATTGACAGCTCACTTCAATCTCACTTGATAATAGTTTCACGGTGAGATATTTACAGAGATCGGCTGAAATGCAGCTGAATCTAGTTACCCAGAATTTCATCTGACTGACACTTTTGATTTCGGCTCACAATTTCCTTCGAATATTAGCGTGCATGTCGGTTCCCAACTTCCTAAGGTTGGTACCCCTTTTTTTGGATGGGAAATCATCAAACCACTTCTCCCGCTCTGGGTGGAGCGGGAGGGCGTGTCAGACTTCTACTGACTAAAACCCACCTGTGTTCCTTCAGTTACCTGTGCCAGGGCCACGGTAACTCTTTCGAACAACCCGCAACCCTGGCGGGCATCGGCCCTAGCGGACCCCTTCAGTTAGCGCTGATATCTCTTTGAGGCGCGCGTGGAACACAACGTGCCGTCGACCCGGGCCTGGTCCTTACCGGACGGCGAGCTACCCATTGCTCGCCATCCGCAGGCCCGCGCCTACGGTGGCCGGGAATCGGCTATCGATTCCCGACGCCCAGGGCGTCTCCTGCGGCGACTAGGGGCATGAGGGCGCAAAGATTGCCTCTCCCTCACGCGTTCAGCCTCCTCCTTCGCGAGCATTACTGCTTCGGCGTTACTGTAACGGCTTCCCATGTACTCTCGCTCCGGGCCATGGCCTGTACCAGGGCCGGACGCGAGAGATCGCTGCCGCCGATCGCCTCCGCGAGGACGCGGCAGTGCTCTGCCCAAGCCGGGCAGACCTCCAACGTATGCTCCGCCGTGTCCTCCGGGCGATCCACACAATGGTAACACCCGGGCGTTTCCTCCCGCCTTATCCGGAACAGAAACCTCCCGAAGCAACCGTGTCCGGTGAGGACCTGCGTCAGGTGGAAGGTGAGGACGCCGTGACGCCTCTCCAACCACTCCTCAAAGAGGGGACTTATCGCCGCAATTGTGGCGTGCTCAAAGGTTGGTACCCCTAACCACCTGATTACCTACCATTCACACTACTGGTAAACGTTCCCAAAGGCTCAGTTTGTTGATAAGCTACCACAGGCCGTCCCTCAAACTTCCGGTAGATCGATTAGACTCAGATTAGCTTGGCACGCAAGCTGCTCATGTTACCGAAAAGGTCAGGAGTTCAGGAGTTTTGTGTCTTCATGCTAGAATCTCAGGAGGTCGGCAGAGGGATTTCAAAGCCATGCATTTAATTAAACCTCTAATATAATGATTGTGCCTATTTTTGTGAACCTCAAATAATTCCTATTTAGGAGTCCTAAAAATACTAAGTAGCCAAATAACTGCGCCGAACTTGGATGTAACGCTCGCCGGCCGTTGCCGTTCAAGCCTAACCCATTTGGTCGGGATGCCCTAGCTTAGTTACTGCGAGAAAAGGCCTGAAAGTTAAAAGGAGGCTCAATTATTAAATACGTGTGCATCATTAGAAATGCAAAAAGTTTAGAAGCTTATAAAAGTGTCCATCACTAGAATAACAATCTAGTTTTAGTTAAATATTTCCCGATATAAAATATCCTCTTTGAAAAATCTTCCCACAGACTTGTGAGCCTAGCACGAACGCGCGGAATACCTACGTAAACGTAGAAAATGCGATCTCTCGCGTCCGTTCCTGGTCCAGGCTATGGTACGGAGAGAGAGTATGTGGGAAGCCGTCACCTCCTTCTGGGAAGCAATAATGCTCGCGAAGGAGGAGGCAGAATGCGTGACGCCGCTAGTCACCGCAGCAGACGCCCTGGGCGTTCGGAATTGAGAACCGATTCCCGGCCACCGTAGGCGCGGGCTTGCGGACGGCGAACAATGGTTAGCTCACCGACCAGGCCCAGGTCGACGGCCCGTTGCTTGCCACGCGCGCCTCGAAAAGATGTCAGCACTAACTGACGGGGTCCGCTAGGGCCGATGCCTCCCAGGCTCGCAGGTTGTTTGAAAGAGTTACCATGGCCCTGGCACAGGCAACTGAAGGAACACGGGTGGGCTTTTTTATGATTTCCCATTAAAAAGTGCTTGTCACAAAAAAAAACCAAATACTATGAATAATAGTTGTATTTTCAATTTAAAAATCGAATTTACGTAACGTCCTGCGCTAGGCTAGCTCTGTAATGCTGACCTATAAACACTTGGTACCTCACTTGTAGCGCAAACAAATCCAGAGCGAACTCATTTGTTTTTAAGACGCAGATGCCAACGGCCTTGAGTTAGCTTGCGTGTTCTGCGCTGAGCTCACGCAACGCGTCGTACGTCCACCCACTAATCATGGGACTCGCCTATCAAGGAGCGCTCTCTCAAATTAGACGCATTATTCATGTATTATCATAAAACAAAAGGTAACACATATACTAAAAGATACATAATTCAATTGTCTTTAAAATGGTGCACGATTCATAAAAATACGCTAGCTAGTTTTTGCGTCATTCTCAGTTTTTTTATCCGAGTTAGATACAACTTTACAAATTAATTACACTATGTAATATAAACATAATCTAAAATATTCACATATTAAGTTATTAAGAAAATGCTCTAATTCTCTATAATATGGTCTGTTTTTAAATCTCGTAAGCTAAACTGACATTTGAAATGTTCCATGTATCATTTTTTTCATTTCATAGTTTGACATTTGCACCTGTCAAATTATTCTACGAGATTAAAAAACAGACGATAAATAAAAATCAATTGTCGAATGTATGTACGTGCATCACTTCAGAACGGTTGCACCTATTTGACTATTTTTTGTTGTTGTGTATGTAATTGTCAGGACAAGGTTTGCATGAAAGAAAATGTTATAAAAGCTGCCGGGAAAATTGGAAAATTCGGGAAAACAGAAAGTGCATTTTCTATGGGAATTTTGTATGAATTATTGAAATTTTTACAGGACAACGTTTGTCGAGTCAGCTAGTTTAACATATATTTTTTCCAAATTATTAACACTACTCGTTTAGACATGATCTTCAGTTTAAAATCATTGAAAGTCTGCTATCGTCGCCTATCGCGGATTTACAACAGACGCCCCATCGTTAATTTCGAAGTGATGTTTAGTATCTAAACATCACTTCGAAGTTACCAACTCTTTTCCGGAAGATATAAAAAAATGTTTTTTTTATTATTTATTACAAGGCACACCAACGACACATTTACAAGTATAGTACAAATAGGTAATCACTAGTCTTCAATACTGACTTAATAATAATATCCTGGGATATTTCACACACGGTCATCTGATCCCAAACTAAGCAGAGCTTGTACTATGGAACTGATATACTACATACACTACTCTTTTTTTGTAAATACATACTTATATAGATAATTACATCCAGACTCAGAACAAACAGACACGTTCATGCACATAAATGTTTGTCCTGGATGGGAATCGAACCCACGACCAGCGGCATGATAGGTGGTATCTTAACCAACCACGCCAACTTGCCTGTCGAATAATACATATATAATAATTTATAATAAATCATGACGAATTCCTTTGAAGGTGTGAATAAAAAAAACATTTTTCGAAACTCAACTCTAAGGCTGCCTTTGCACCAGGGATGTGCGAGGATGCGTAGCAAGGGACCAGGGGGCCGATTCTACTAACAAAATTGTTCAAAAATCGCAATTGAATCGCAACTGAACCACGGCTTTTGAGCGTTTTCTCATTCCACTAATGTAACAACGATCCAACTGCGGTTACGTTTCAGTTCACAGTCACCGATCGATCGAAACAATCTCAATAGCTATTCTGCTAACAAAACCGAACATGAGCGTGACGTTTAGTCGCATCGTTATCTTTTTGACATAATTGAAACGTTTCGTTTTACAGATTTCGCAAGCTGGGGCCGAACACGAAACGTTCTTCTGAGTTTTTATTATTTATAAAGTTGAAATGTTACAAAAAAATATACAGGCTAAAAGTATAAGTATGGTCTAGATATGTTTTTGTATTAAAAATACTTTTAGTAGCTCTTATTCATATTTAGTTATATATTAGATTCAAGTTTTTTTTCTGTGGTAATTTTAAAACATACTATTTGGAATGTTGGTCACACAGGTTACGCGCTGTTACGTTCCCGTTACGATTCGGTTTAAGTTTAGTTTCCATTTTGCTTATAGAATAGTAGAATGACTTTTTTGGTAACTATCGAACGGCGATCGAAACGGAACTGTTGTTGAAACACAATTGAACGTGTAACGTTGCAAATTAGTAGAATCGGCCCCCTGTTTGTTAAGAGCCAATAGAATCGCATCATTTACCTAGCCTCGCTTGGCGCAGTTCTAGTGGAAACGACTTGGCGGAGAGAGGTTTTTGTACGTTCAAAACAAGGGAAGGAGGTCGCTGCTTTAATTTGATAATGGCACATAACTAAATGTGTCTTTTTTATTAATGTTATCATTCAGATTATTCGCCTTTCATTCATCCTCTCAACATGACCAAACCATCTAAGCAAACTCTTTTCAATTTTTAGGGTTCCGTACCTCAAAAGGAAAAAACGGAACACTTATAGGATCACTCGTGTGTCTGTCTGTCTGTCCGTCGGTCACAGCCAATTTGCTTCGAATCTAATGGAGCGATTAAGTTTAAATTTGGTACACTTATGAATTTCTGTGACCCAAACATGGGCGTGTAACGTAAATAAACTAATTTTCAATCCCCAAGCGAACGCCGGCGTTCGCGCTAATGTCATCGCGTCATTCCGTCAAACCCCAAGCGAACGCCGGCGTTCGCTCTCACCCACTTCATTATAAGCCTTATTTTGCGGTATTTACAGACTACTTCTCTATGAACAAGTTTGGATATTTACGTTCTTGGATAAATTTCCTATAAGTTGAACGCAATAATATTTTATAATCTATGCTCTGCTTTTTTTTTTCGGCTTGACATTCGACCAATAATTTCGGTGCGGGCGGAATTTTGTTTAGTGTTATCTTGTGTGTTTTACCTGATTTTACTCACGTAAGTATTGTTTGTTATTGTAAAGTTATTATTTTGCTAATAATGGTTCTATTTAGAGTATAATTTGCATGAAATACATTGTTATAACTTTACATAAAGCCATTATAGTTTGTGAACATGTTTTCCGATTTCCGTGTAAATTATGATGATTTTTAACAGTAAATGTAATGAAACTATTGTAAAAAGTAATTATAATCGTTTATATAACGAAAGAATAACGTTTTTGTTCAATTTTAGTGAAAAAAAATCTTGACAAAAAAGCACGCGTAACGGTCATTTTGCCTTTCAAAATCCAACAAGCCATTTTGGTCCTTATCTGTATCGTCCTAAGTACAAATTTGGTTTGAAACTGTTCTTTTTTGAAGGTTTGACTAGGGAAACGTAGTATGTCGATAAAAATGTCGATGAAATTTTGTCATCATCGATAGTGATAGCGGTATTTTATATTTATTTTATAATTATTTTTGCATGATAACTTTGTTATTTCTAAAGCTCTAACATGAAATTACAGTTTTATTTTTTTTATTTTTTCTATAAAACAAAATTATTATATAAGTACTAATGTGTAATTTTTTCTCTTTTTGTTTTTTAGCATGTCGAACTGGAGGGTTAATGAGCAGCCTCCTGCGGACTTCCTGGACTTGTTGTACGACCAGGAAGATCCGGACGTTGAAGAGGAGAACGGCGATGAACAGGATGAGTTCATCGACGATGAGGTCGTAATGTTTCCCTTATTATTACTACTATAAGAATTTTTGAGCTGTATTTTTATTGCATTTGGATGGGAATTTTTTGCATGGATATATTTCTTTGTACACAGGATGTCTTGCATCACTGTTCATCGCCGGAACGCATGGGGAGCTTTCCACAAGTGGTATTGCGTTTATTGTGGTTTGCGGTAATTTATTATTTATGGGTGGCGGTGTATATGCATGTTTTTTTTTTGTATGTTTAGGACGAAGCTGATTATGATGATCAGCATTCGCTATCACCGGAGGCTCCCCCTTACTCTCCTCTCACGTCGCCAGAGCGCCCTGCAAGGAGGCTGCCGCAAACGGTAATACTTTTTTTCTTGTGTTCGATTTGCAATATTTCTGTATTTATTACAGTTGGATTTCAATAATTTTAACGTTTGAATATTTTAGGATGATTGGTCGCCACGCCCTTCCGCGTCCCGGGAAAGGTCACGATCCCCAATATACATCAATCTGCCGCCGCAGTCGTAAGTTTTTATCTACTGATATTAATTTTATTATGAATAGTCATCTTCCGTATCTTACCGATATGGACGTATATAAAATAAATTTAGTAAAAGTATTTATGTTTACAGTGTACTGGCACCTGAGCGCGGCAGGGTGTTGGAGATTTTTGGGGAGAATGGCCAACCGCTGGACGCTGGGGTTGGCGACCATGAGGAGGTGGTCGTGGAGTTCGACGTGGGCGACTTCTGGACCCCGGATGCCCACGCTTTGTATGTGTCCCCTGAGGAACGTGAGATGAATGATAGTGAAAGGAATGATAGTGAAAGAAATGAAAGGGAAGGTAGTGAAAGAAGAATGAGTAGACGAAGAGGTGGACGAAGGGGTGTGCGAGGACAGAATGTTAGTGGGCGTGGGTATCCGAATCGGGGCCGCAGGGGGAACAATCAGTGGGAGGTGGGACACCCACTGAATGAAATCTGGACGAATGATGAAGACGTTCCCCCTGAATTGGTAAGTTTGGCGATGGATGTAGTACGAAGACGACAGATGAGAATGCAAGGTGCTGCCAGAGCTGAGAGAGATAATGCACGAGAAGTTGATAGCGAGAGCGAAAATGGTGATGAATTCTTCGACGCTAATGATGGAGCGGATAGTCTCACAAGACTGGAAGGCCAGAACCTCCACTTTGAATGGTCGACTATGGAGTCCTTTCAAGGCCAGGAGGAAAATTTTAGACCAGAGTTTACGGGTTCTGTTCGAGTTCATAGTTCGGCATATGATGCTTTTCGCTCCTATTGGGGCGATGACGTCTTAGGCCTAATTGTGGCTGAAACGAACCTGTATGCCACTAAAATTATATCTGCTGCTTTCCAGTCTGAATGGTACCCCACTAACATTCATGAAATTTTGTGCCTTTTTTCGTTCTGGATGATGTTGGGGATCGTCAGAATGCCAACTGTTGTCAGTTGTTTTTCTGTCGATCCTCTTCTGAAAACGGAAGTTTTCAGACGTATCTTCACACGGAGAAGGTATGAAATGTTAACCAGAGCATTACATTTTGTAGATTCCGACCCCGCAGTAAATACTTATCCAAATCCTTCCAACATTAGCGACGCTAGCAGCTCTGATCAACTATACCGTCTGAGACCAATTATTAATTTTTTAAATTCTAGTTTTCAGGCAAATTATATTTTGCATAAAGATATTTGTATAGATGAGAGTTTGACCCTATGGAAAGGGAGATTGTCATTCAGACAGTATATTCAGAACAAAGCTGCTAAGTTTGGTATCAAGACTTTTGAGCTTTGCGAGAGTAGCACTGGCTACTTGTGGTCATTTATTGTTTACGCCGGTAAACAATCCACAACAGACTTGGAGCAGTCGCCCGGTGTACTTAAAAGTACAGCTGTTGTGAAGAAGCTCATTAGTCCCTTACTGAACAAAGGATATAGATTATTTATGGATAATTGGTACAACTCGCCTCTGTTAGCTAGATTTCTGAAGCTCAATGGTACCGACTGCGTTGGTACTTTGAGATCTTCTCGTAGAGACGTTCCCATTCTGATAAATAAGGCTCCGCTTAAAAGGGGGGAATTCATTGCGAGACATTCCGGCGATGTCTCTATATTATCGTGGCAAGACAAGAAACGAGTAACTATGATTTCTACTTGTCATGGTTCAGCTACTGCCTTGCCTACAGTCTCGTCGCGTCCACCATTTCGTCCAGCACCATTTAAACCGCAGGTGGTGCTGGATTATAATAAATTCATGGGGGGGGTGGATATGAAGGACCAAATGCTCGAGCCTTATTTAATAGAACGGAAACGTTGTGCCAAATGGTACATGAAACTCTTTAAACGCTTATTAAATGTTTCTATTCTTAACGCTCGCGTTCTTCTAGAATCATCAGCACAAAAACGCCAGGATCATTTAGCTTTTCGCCTTAGTCTCGTAGATTCCATTCTCACGAATCATCTATCACATTGTCCACAGAGTCGTAGGTTTACTGTTTCCAGCAGTAGGTCTACGCACCAACAGCCGCAAAGAACAGTTCCGTTTACACATTGGCCCGTTCTGCTTGAACGATCAAGTTACACAGCAGCACGCAACCGGAATTTCCGGAAGCGTTGTATTGTTTGCCTTCGGGTGGGCAAGAAGGCACAAACAACGCCGTACTGCTGTGAAATCTGCCAAGTGCCACTGTGTATAACGGATTGTTTTAAATCATACCATACGTCACAGTAATGCTTTTCTGCTTTCTTTTCTTTTTCAATTCTTCCCAAATATTCACAAATAACTATTGTGATAGGTATTTTATGCAAAACAGTGCAAGGTTTGTGTGTAGAGAGTGCCTGTATGTTATGGTAGGTATTTTATGAATACAGAGTGCAAGGTTTGTGTGCGGAGAATATTTGTGGATTTAATATCGTTTTTGTGTATTTAATTAATTATAGATAGTTTCACTTTTAAAATTGCTGGCTGATTACGTATTTCTGTTGCTAACAATACTCGATTGAAAATAATAAAATTGTTACTTTCATGATATTTTTGCGATTAAGGATGACGGATTTGATAATTTCAGTTACTAACAGAGTATTATTAAAATAAAATCCAACTAAGAGTAATCTTCTTCAGTTCATCTACATGATTTTATTCACAGTTACATAATCAGCCTTCTGACTATATAATTTGCGTGTTTTGTGTACATGTAAAAAACTAGTTGTGGAACTATTTCGATTTTATAAATAATTTATAATTGTGATTTTAAATATTAGACTGTCATAGTTTTAAAATTTGTTTGATGAGTGGAAGCATGATGTTTGTTGTATTAAATTTCGTGTTTTGTGTATGAAAAGCTTATTTTTATTGTTTTAAATATTAAACTGTATTAGCTTTAAAATTGTCTATAATTGTGTGAATTTATAATTTATATGTATGTTTGTTACTCTTAGCAACTAGTTGTAAATAAAATGTTTCACAAGTTTGTATTTTTAATTTTCTGCAATCACGCGAGCGAAGCCACTGGCAGCAACTAGTTGTAAATAAAATAAAATGTTTCATGAGTTTGTATTTTTATTCACTAATACCAAAATCCCGTACAGATAGAACAACTATCGATAAAGTTAACAAAAAGTGAAGGACCATCTCTAGTTGTTTTTATGCTTAGTCGGGTCGAATTTCAAGTGGTGTTATTGTAAACATCTGTAGCTCTTTCGTCGAATTGTTTATATAATTAGATAACACAGGCCCTTGTGTTACGGATTTTGTTTATGTTTTCATATATTTCTTGAAATTTACTCGACAATCTGGTTTCTAAAATTTGAACTCGTAGAGCAAATATTCTGTATCGGTGATCACTTGGTTTTGATGCCTGGTAGAAAAGAAATTTATCTCTTAGTAAAAGCACGTTTACAGAATGATAAAATGTCGTTTTATAATGAAGTTATAATTTTTTTAGTAAAAAGTAATATTTTCGCCGCCATTTTGTTTATGGCGCTCACTGACGACACTACTTTTTGACATTTCACTTCCAAGATTGAAAGGTGAGCCAATAGAATCGCATCATTTACCTAGCCTCGCTTGGCGCAGTTCTAGTGGAAACGACTTGGCGGAGAGAGGTTTTTGTACGTTCAAAACAAGGGAAGGAGGTCGCTGCTTTAATTTGATAATGGCACATAACTAAATGTGTCTTTTTTATTAATGTTATCATTCAGATTATTCGCCTTTCATTCATCCTCTCAACATGACCAAACCATCTAAGCAAACTCTTTTAAATTTTTAGGGTTCCGTACCTCAAAAGGAAAAAACGGAACACTTATAGGATCACTCGTGTCTCTGTCTGTCTGTCCGTCGGTCACAGCCAATTTGCTTCGAATCTAATGGAGCGATTAAGTTTAAATTTGGTACACTTATGAATTTCTGTGACCCAAACATGGGCGTGTAACGTAAATAAACTAATTTTCAATATGAGGGTCAGTTTTGGGGGGCAAATAAGAAGAAAAAAAGTTTTGCAAACGTACCCTGTGACTTGTCAAATGAAATGGCTTACTCTGAGGGTCTCGAAATATATATATTTTATAATTTCAAAATAAATATATAAGAAAATGGACGAAAATTTAACATTCCTCCCCTTATCTCCGAAACGACTGAGCCTAAAATTTTGAAAAAAGAAAATACAGAAAATAGCTCTTTGCCTATAGATTACAGGAAAACTTATTAGAAGTCTATGGTCTTAAAATAACATAGTAAATCTCTCATTATTGTGCGCACAAACTACAGTTGGAATGTATGGTAGAACATGTTTTTCAACTAAGTACAGTGTTAAGTTAGTTCTTGGGATAAATTCATCCCAACTACAGAAGCCTTCATTGTGCGAAGTCCGACACGCACTTGGCCGGTTTTTTTTTTTGTCACTTCAATCATCTTCTTTTAAATCACCCCATTGCCTTATTATATTCATAGTCACACCACACACGCTTGTACTAATTGTGTATGTGTACTTACTCTATTATTTATTTTTATTTATTTATTTATTATTCGGAAAGCTTACAGTCTAACATCTTTAAAGGTAAGTTATATACAGTAGCGCTTACAATTGCCATTTACAAGCTTCCACAAATTAATAACTAAGTATGTACATAACTAAAATTAATAAAAGAAAGAAACACAAAAATAAAAACAAAATCTCCTTAAATATAACTTATCAAATATTTCTTGAAACAAAATGAAATAAAATATTCTTTAAATAATAATAATAATCATTTATTTGACAGAAAATACATTCCAATAGTTAGTAATTACATAAAAAACTTAATACCTAGTGTTAGTACATAAATTTGGCAATTAATACGAATGTCAGGGTTCATTAATAAAAATAATAATAATCAAAAACATTATTTCACGGCACGGCTTGAAGGCAATACTCGTGTCTTGGTCCAGTGCCTGAGCATTAGACCTTCCGCCCTATCGGCCACAGTGACTACGAGGCTGTTGGCGCTGTCCCGCACCCGCCGCATCAGGGAGGCTACGCGCTTTCGCATGATTGCGTAAAAGTCATCTATCCGTGCCTCTGCGAACATGCCTGATGCGCTACAGTGTCGTGGCAACCCCAACAGCGCCTTGTATGCGTTGTTGTATTGGACCCGTAAAACAAAACATTTAAAACAAAACATAAAAATCTTATTATTATCTCGTGACAGTTTATAATTCCCAGCCTATTATTGTCTATCGCGAGGCAAAGGCCTCTTCTCATACAGAGAAGCCACGAGCATGGTGATCAATGCTCGTGATGATCATAGCATTGATCACCACGCTTGCTCAAGATTAACTACTAGCTTTTGCACGCCGCTTGGCCCATGTGTATGTCGGAAAATATGCCACGGCAACGTACTACCTCTTTCTTATTCCTTCTCTACATTATAAAGGTAACCTCTGTGAAAAATTTCAGCTTTCTAGGTTCAACGGTTTGGTCTGGGCGTTGATGAGTCAGTCAGTCAGTCAGGACTTCTCTAAATCTTATATACAGGGTGAATTTTTCAAGTGAGCGTGGCTGGCCAAATCCGAAACTGCGAGGAAAGCGAAAAGTACGCAATGGAGTCTCGGGCTCGATTTTGATGAAAACTAAAACTGTATCATTGGATTTTTGAAAAATCAATATCAAGGTTTGATAAGAATAATGTTTTTTGGTTTGGTAGGTAACATAACCAGGCTAGGATTTTCCTGATTAATTTCTCAGTGCCGTGGACCGAGGATATAAAAGACGTATTACTCCATAGAAGATTTTTTAACCTCTCGAATGTCGGAGACTAAATTGACTTGACTGAAATTGTCAAGCTGTATTAGGATTACCTACTAATATCACATTATCATAAAGGTCATTTTAATATTTTCACTTGTCAATTTAGTGTAACTGTCCGACTTAAGACACTTGGAGCATTTTTTCTTATGTCGAACTGTGTAACATAAGACATTCGATGATAATTTATGACATTAACATAGATAATAATATTAACGGCTATTGACATTTATTTTGTTTTTTTTTTTGACATCATTGACATTATAATATTTTATTAACTGGCTTAGACTTTTGAAATTATTTATGTTATCTTATTAAATTCTTTTGATTATTAAAATTATATAACAAATTATTTGTATACCAATTGCATTGGTAGAACATAGAGATCATGCTACAATGTATATTTTAAGACCTTTTATGTACAGACGCCAGCAGGTCAACCTACCCGAAACTGTCAGCTTTTCCCTATCAACCTTGAACCTAATGCTTTAGCAATAAAGTCGAAATTCTATTAAAGAAATCTGATAGATTGTAGTAGCTTGATGTGCTGGCGTCTGTACCTATGTTCACAAATAAAGTTTGATTTGATTTGATTTTAAAAGCCGGTAAACTAATACTATAAATTTTGCGGAGCTATAGCTTATTATTTGTACCTACATAAACGAACATATTCGTTGGCAACAAGCTACATTGTAAAGGTATTTATAATTAAAGACAAGCCTTGTACCCATAATTGATATTTAATCATATGTATGCACGAAAATGTCAAATTATGAGTTTTTCTATAATTAATTGTAGCACAAAAAGTAAATTAAAAATGTATTAGATGATTCTTAAAATTGATAAGAACGTTAAAGACGGTGTTTCAGTCATATTTATTTTAAAATTTGTTTCAACAAATGGCAATGACCTAAAAGGATTTATTAGAGAACATTTGCATTTACTGGGCTTGTGGCTAAATAATAACAGCCGCACGGGTCGATCGAAAGTTAAGCAACGCATGCCTAGGCCAGTCCGTGGATGGGTGACCATCTTTACATACCAAGACCCCTCCGTGCCTCGCCGTTGGTCCCGGCTGTTATTCGGGTAGTCAGAAGCCCAAAAGTCTGACAACCAGTCTTACCAAAACCGTATCATGTATCATGTTACCCAGTTACTGGGTTGTGGAGGTCAGATAGGCAGTCGCTCCATGTGAAATACTGGTATTCAGCTGCATCCGGTTAGACTGGAAGCCGACTCCAACATAGTTGGGAAAAGGCTAGGCAGATTGCTTGGTTAGTTTTCCTGCAAAGATTACTAAATCGTCCTTATTTCGGCCAGTGTGTTTTACAAGACGACGAAAGATTTAGGTAAAGGAAGGGTTATATAAGGTGTATCTCATACACGAAATCTCTTACGGGGTCATTCTACTCATCATTACGAACAACTTTTACTAAGAGACCAAACCTGAAATCGCAAAAAAAAAATCAGCTGATCCCTATATTTATGTTTGCATAACTTTTTAACGAGTTATGCAAACATAAATATGTAGGGAACAGCTGAATTTTTCTTCGCGATTTCAGGTTTGGTCCCATAGAAAAAGTTGTTCATAATGATGATTACAATGACCCCTTTAGAGATTTCGTGTATGAACAGATACACCTTATATAGGCAGTTATTCCACCGCCCGCCGGCGAGGAACGCTCCATGTAAAATCCTGGTATTCAGCTGGATTAGTTAGTTTCTAAACGGAGGAAGTCTAACCGTTAGTCTGGAAGCCGACTCCGACATAGTTGGGAAAAGGCTAGGTAGATGAATATTGACATTGGCGTGTTACCCTGAACCTATAGTTCGTTTCACAACGACTGAAAGATTGCGATTATCATTTTTTTTATCTTTATCCTAATTTACCTTTGACCGGCGCAGAATGTCTTTTTAACCGAGAAGAAAAAAGGAGGAGGTCTTCAAATCGACGCGTATATTTTTTTTATTTATGACCACGCATAACGTTTTGCAGAGTATACCGATTTAAACGATTCTTATCTTGTTCTATACCTCGAAGTTGGTCCCATGTAAAGTTTATTAATTTTGCTTGGGTACTCTTTGAGTTAGATTCATTATTGAAGCTATTTTTCCCACTTAGTCTATGTAGATGATGTTTTAATAACTTCCTGTCACTGTAATTTAAGGTCAATGTAGTGTATTCGAATTAGTGTGGGGAAGGTAAACCACTAAAAAGTGAAAAATAAAAACTCTTTACAAAAAAAAAAAAAACTGGCTTCGAAAAAAACACTACAAAGTGAAAAATAACTTTAATTTCGGAAGTCAATCCAAACATCATATTAAAATTAGCGTCCAATACTATTTTTAGAAGCACAAAATGGGAATTATTAGAGATTTGATTGCCCTTTCCTTCTAGCCATAATTGTCATCTTTCACACAATCCGTCCGTCATTTCTTTGGTATTCCTTGAAGTAGGTACTTTTAAGTTAAAACCAACATTCTTGACAAAATAAAAGACAAAAATATAAAAATAAAAAGTGTTGAGTATATTTACAAATTAAATTAATCTTACAATAAATCTCCATATCTCTTTTCGTCTTGTCTCGTTTTGTGTGTTGCTTCTTTGCAAAAATAAATAATATAAATATTTATTTCTTTTTTCTAAAACTTAATTGACCAGCGTATTAGAACGTCGTCGTCAAAAATATTACATAAAAGTCAGCTGACAATAGTGACAATAGGGATGATGACTAATTTTTTTTTGTCCGTCATGTAGATTATTAAAAAATATTGGACACGTATTTTTTCTTAGTTTACTTAATCAAAAGATTACGGCGATACATTGAGTTAAAATGTGGCATGACGTCACGCCTTGCTAGATTTTATACGTAGCTCTTTGTGTCGTTCGTAGCGAGCCCCGCTCCCCAACTTTAACGCGTTCTATCTAGGTCATTTTTCATTAATATGATAAAGCAAAAAATACGTATCTAATATTTTTTTATTATCCGACTGAAGGACTAAATACAATTTCTTTTTTTTACCCAGGCATCATTCCAATCAGGTGGAATGCCAGCGCACTTCACCTAAGTTTTCGAGGTGAGATTTTTAAAGAATAGATAGGTTGATTGAGAACATTTCAATTTTGTTGATAAATCACACAAGATCTAAACTAAGACAACTCAAAAAATTTATTTTTTCAGGAGACGAAAAAACATAATATTTTGTTATACAATTTAATTTGATTCTAGATAATAAATAGCTTAATTTTAAACGCATTTATTGAACCTGTCATGTTGGATAGTTGCGTATGATCACTAAGCACACGAATACAAGCATTACTCAAAATTAACGATTTTTGCGTTGTCTCAGTTTAGATCTAGGTGCATGAGTGATATGCTAAGAAATGCTGGTCAACTGACGTTAATGATTTAAGACAATATTTCGTACTCTAAGGCTCATTTTCACCACACATCACTAAACGCGTTAACGCTAGACGAGTTTAAAACAAAGCTGTGTTACTTTCAACCTTTTAAAGATGACAGAGACAGAATGATGTTTTAAACTCGTTTAGCGGTAACCGCATTTAGGAATGTGTGGTGAAAGTGAGCCTAAGTACTAAGGTTAGATGTAACATTGACGGCCCTTACTAAGTTGATGAGGTAATACTTGAGTTTTTATTTTAAGGTTTACATCACATAAAATAGGCCAAAGACTATCATGAATATACTGCTGACTGAAACAGAAGCCGATGAGCTACCGGGGCTGGAGCCGTAACCATCGACTCCGGCTGTAACAAAAGAAAAATAATGGGATATTATTTAATGCACATCAAATAAATAATCACCTAGCAATTTATTTCCATCATTTATATACTTTCAGGGTTCCGTACCTCAAAAGGAAAAAACGGAACCTCATAGTATTACTCGTGTCTGTTGTCTGTCTGTCTGTCCGTCTATCACAGCCAATTTGCTCCGAATCTAATGGACCGATTAAGTTGAAATTTGGTACACGTATGTATCTCTGTGACCCAAACACGGACGTGTAACGTAAATAAATGAATTTTGAATATGGGGGCAAATAACAAAATTAAAAAAAAAGGTTTTGCAAACTGTACCGTGTGACATAATAAATGAAAGGGCTTACTGTGAGGGTCTCAAATATATTTTATTATTATAATTTTAAATTAAATCATTTTAAAGGTATTTAAGAAAGTACACGAAAATTGACCATTCCCCCCTTTATTTCCGTAAGTACTGAGCCTAAAATTTTGAAAAAGAAATACAGAAAATAGTTCAATACCTATAGATTACAGGAAAACTTACAAGGAATAAAACAACATGGTAAATCTCTCAATATTGTGCGTACAAACTTACATTTGCAGTTGCAATGTATGTTTTTCAACTACAATGTTAAGTTTGTTCTTGGGATTCATCCCAATTACGGAACCGTTCAATGTGCGTAGTCTGACACGCACTTGGCCGGTTTTTTCTTTTTACATCAAAAATACTGAATGCACAGCAAATCAACCAGAGCATAGGTACATACATAATACTCACACTCATAGCAAAATGACATGGCGACTAATATTAACCCCGACGTTAGGTTTGGTTAGGTTACTTTAAACCCTTTACACAGAATCGACATAGGATTCAAGATCGAGCGAAGGGCACGAAGGTAAGTTACAATAATTTTTTTTCCTCAAGAAAGGTAAAAGGTAATGGAGTATCCCCGTTTGAGCACCTATTTTTGGAGCACCTATGCATTTTTCACCAAAGGTTTTGCATCAAATGGTGCGCTAAAAACAGGTGCTCAAAGGGGATTACTCCAAGGTAAGGTTTAACGTATGCTAAAAAAGCTTTACTTTCAGATAATTAGCGCCACGAATATAAATTGTTGTTTATTTAGTTATATTTTGAGTTGAGTATTTTGCTGTGCAATCAGTCATTTTGATTAGAATTCAAAGTATTTTTTTTTATTTGCATTTAAATACACCCAAAAAAAGTTACTAACACCGCAACCACGAGCTACACTCTCAAGCGACACACGTCTTGCGGCTGCGGAAAAAACAAATGAAAGAAGTTGCTTAGAGCCTTGAGTCACCAGTTGAGAGCAGTCAAGGAGTGGCCCAATGGTAAAACTTCATCTTCAAGTAAAGGACGCCGGAGCCTCACCGGCGCCGGCGCCAGGCCACATGTTTGTGTATACGAATGAATATCGCCCAAGCGCCGCATCGCAGCCGCACCGGAGCCGCGTGTATACCGCATTGATACCGAGTTATATAGTGAAACAACGAGCATGTGGTCCGGCGCCGGTGCGGCTCCGGCGTCGTGTACATGTAAACCCAGAAATTGAATTCGAGATCAAAAATGTAAACAAAGGTGTTGCCAATTTTCAATAATAACCTCAATTGTGCAGTTTGCCGAAAAGTACTATAACATAGTGCTAAAATTGTAGGCATATCTTCAACAGTTAAAATATAATATTGCACACAGTTTTCAACTTTAAAGTGACGTAAACTTACGATCCAAGAATAAGATATAACTGTTTGAAATAAAATCGTGCAAATTATGTTTATGCTACTGGCAATAAGGCAGTGGTCTTAAACATTTGGACTTCATTACTAAATGAAGTCCAAATGTGTCCAAATGCGAAGCCGAGGCGTTTCGCTAGTTGAAACCACTAGGTTTCAACTAGCGAAACGCCTCGGTTTCGCATGGGTGCTTTTTACAAATGAAATAAATGAGAATTTTCTTACATACAAACCTTGTCCTGACCATTATGAACAGAACAAAAAAGAAATCGGTCGAACTGTTCTCAACTGATGATTATACGACGACGCTTGCAACACCCTAATATTATTATAACAATCTATAATATTAGTACTTAATTTAGGCTATCATATTTTTAACTTTGACACGCTGCTTTAGCGTTCTTCCAAAAACACTAAATTTAAAAAAAAAAACTTAATTTGAATTACTAGCAAAATGTTGACTACCCCTGAACTGTCACTTTGACACTGACATTTCTTTGTTTACATTTTTGATCTCGAATTCGATTTCTGGGTTTAGCCTAATGGCCGCGACTTACGAGTAGGTCGTAAATATTCAATATTCCATAACAATAATGACAGTGACAAGCTCTTAAATGCAGTTTGAATGTGCTGATCGCGGTTAGTTTCATTAATGAAATTCGCCCTTAGTAGATTAAATCTCAGACTAAATAAAAAACCAAGACAAAACACTGTCAACAGTGATGTGAGGCCGGTTTAGTTCGGTTTTGGTTTTTTATTTAGTCTGAGGATTAAAAAAATCAATTTCAAAGATACTTACTGCAAGTATGAAGCTCCTCTGAGTAAGGGAAGTCGAAGGAACATTGGCACATACTGTTCCTGCACTGAACCCGGTTAGTTAGGTCGCCAAGGTAGCATTCGCTACTTCTGGAACACGATTCAAATAGACCTGAGAACAAATGGTAGAAATATTAGTGGCGTAGCAGTCCTTAAGAGGATTGTGAAGTGCCGATACACGGCGCGAGTCTTGGAGGCAATTACTCGTACCTACATTTCATACAATTATTTACATAAATAATGTTTCGGGCGATAACGTTTTCACCCCCCTAAACCTTTACGAAATGAGACAATTTTAGTCTCATTACATGTAGTACACCTTAATCTAGGTATGTACGTTTTTCCTTTTTTAGTAATTCAATTTAATTTAATTTAAAAAATAAAAACGCTCGAGGAGGTTTTTTATGTCAAAAATATAGATATTTAGATGCTAATAACTTATTTCGTATGCAATATTTCTTTATAATAACAACAAACGAACCTAGCTATTCATTATCCCTACAATATTTCCAAAAATTATGAAAATTAGACTATATTTACGGGAGGAAAAACGTTATCGCTTTTTGTATGAAAATTTACAGCTTCACAATCCTCTGTGATTTTTGCGTTAAATGGCCAACTTTGGCGTTCGTAATCTGATAAAGCGAAAGATTTCGACAAGTTTGACTTAATGAGTGGTGAAGAATAGTTATTAGTATAGTCTATAGCGGCCTCGCCTTTCGCAAATTTTTCTTATCTATATAAATAATGCCAAAATTCAGAAGCAAGCTTTTCACAAAATGCGCGACGGCATTTTTTTGAGCTCGTGGATTGAACTACATCAGTGGCTGTACCTTCATAAAAGGCAAAGAGCCCGGCTTGCCCTAATAAAATCATAACTCACAACAGCAAACATAACGCTATCAATAAAAAAAAAAATAAAAAAAAAAACACCAGTCAATGAACCTCAACTCAAACATTCGTGTCATAGGAATAATCAAATTTCGAATTCCGTGTAATCTGCCGCGCGCTAGGTTGCCAGATCTACGCACTCATTGACTCAATCATTCATTGGTGAACATATTATGAATGAAATTTAAATTCCGCGCTTTCTTTATAGCCAAACCACCGATCTCGCTCTAACGCTATACAATGCGTTTTTAAATGCGCCACCTCGTACACACTCGTCGGCTTCATATCGGGCTTTTTACACCTGACTTTGTCTCTCAATTTTCGCCTACAAATTGCTATAGAAACGTTTACATTTGTTGATATATTGGTAACTACCTAAACGCAGATTTCTATGAAATCAAAAGCCCGGCTTTTACGCGCCGATATGCTCTATCCGCGTTTACCCGCGTAAAGTGACTTGAGAAGGGCGATCGCCCGCGACGACGTTCAATAGTGCCTTTTATGTTATGTGCCTATTCTATATATTTCTTTCTTCTTGATCATCCCCCAAATATCCTACAGGATATAACAGTGAGGAACCTGTCTGTTAATAGTTTAATGTTTAGAATTGTAGAGAAAAAAGTTACTAGTAAATTGACATTGCTTAGTGCGCACATCAGGCTATATCGAACTATATCTTCAGAATAAATAAAAAGAATAAGTTGCATAACGCTTTTTACTACAATTTCTACCAGTATAGTTTTTTTTTTGTAGAATTTCTACCAGTTTACTCCTACCACAAGCCGTATTAAAGACCTTCATTCTAAAAACAAAAATCAAAAACAAAATTTTCATTTCAATAAAAAATTAAAAATTTTTGCAGCCGCCATCTTGGATTGGAGTCACAGAGAAAGTCGCATGGATGGGGCATAACGCCAGTTAACTTCTACCGTAAGCCGAGTATTAAAGAACTTCGTTCCAAACACAAAAAAAAAATGAAAATTTTATGCAGCCGCCATCTTGGATTTTCATTTTGACCAAATTCACAGTTTCTCTCTTGCACAGAGCTCAGATAGAAAGTCGAATGGACATAACGCTTTTTCGTTACGTCACAATTTCTACCAGTGTAGGTACTCCTACCACGAGCCGCGTTAAAGCACTTCGTTCCAAAAAATATTATCTTACCAGTCTTAGGCCAGCAGCGCTCGTCTCTGAAGTGGTGGTCGTCACTACAAAGACAGGTATTCTCGGTGCAGTTGCTACCACTGCCCAACAGCTCGGTACATTGTAGGGGCACATCGCAGTACTCTGTGTAATCGGCTAGTGCTGAAAACAAAGGAAGATCGTAAGTAAATAATCAAAAAAATAAAACGGACTTAGGCGGATCCATAGTGGTAGCCAGAGAAAAGAAATCTTTCGTTTTTTGCACTAACAAATATGTTTTTACCGTGGTTTGGCCGGATTTCGGAAAACAGACCAAACCACGGCAAATCTAACTAATGATTTTTATGGTTATAATTATGTATACTTATACATATTTGTTACTGCCGCGATCATATTTTGACCAAGATACAACCTGACACTGACCTGGAAATTGCAAAAAAAAACACAATGAGGAAAATGTCGTCACGAAAGTTTTGAGTATGAATGTGGATGGCTATACGAGTAGGAGAAGACTAAAGAAACGATGGATGGACTGTGTGAAAGATGATATGGCTAGAAAGGGAGTGAACACCGGAATGAAGCATGGAAGAAAAAACAATTTATTTGGGGTCGGCCCAAATAAATTGGGACAAGGGCGAGAGTATGATGATGAATGATGAGGTTTTAAGTGAACAGTGTACTTACTAGGCCAGCATGTATCGCTGTATTGCAAAAAGTTTCCATCACACTGGCAGGTCAGGATGTCTGTGTTGTTGAAGCACACTGTATGCTCTATGGCACAGTCTGAATCTAGCTGGCATGGACTGCCAATAACTGGGGAGAAAAGAAAATTGTTAGAACGATGCTCACTTGTTCAAGCATGAGTCTTGACGTGAAACTTTTATTGATGTGACTCTGGTGCAATACGTGGGGCCTGTGGCTAAGTAATAACAGCCGCACGGTTCGATCTATCAGGTTAAGCTATGCTTGCCGCGGTTGGTCCGTAGATGGGTGACCAAAATCAAAAATCAAAATCAAAAGTCCAGGCTGAGAATCAGCACTTTTCGAACGTCAAAATTACATAAGACAGTCCCTCAAAATGCCCGCCCTTCACTACTTCCTAGTGCTTTAGCTGGGGAGAAGAAGTGGCGCAACAAACTCCCCAGCAGCACAGCTGTCTGTTCAGTTAAAAAAAAATGATTTTATACAGGCGCTGCGCAAAATAATTTAAGTATTACGCAACCCTCCATCTTTACATACCAAGACTCTTCCACGCCTCGGAAAGCACGTTGTCGTAAGCCGTTGGTCCCGGCTGTCATTCGTGGACGTTTCACAGTCATTACGGGTCGTCAGAAGCCCGCAAGTCTGACAACCAGTCTTAATAAGGGGTATCGTATTTCCCAGTTATTGGGTTGTGGAGGTTAGATAGGCAGTCGCTCCATGTAAAATACTGGTATTCAGCTGCATCCGGTTAGACTGGAAGCTGACCCTAACATAGTTGGAAAAAGGCTAGGCAGATGCTGACTCTGGTGCATTACATGACTTCCGTATGCAAATTCCTTTCCTTCGATGGAATTAGAGGATGTTTAAACTTTGAACGCATATGGCATCCCTTCTAAAATGTAACTACAAATTCGGCAAACCTAATCTATCCATTTTTTAAACTAATATTATAATGAGAAAAGATTTTGTTGTATGTTTGTTTCAGTTACTTTATCAGCGAGTAACACAATGGGCTGTATTTTATCGACATCGACGCGAACGAAGTCGCAGGGAGAAGACATTTGAGATCTCGCCATTGCACCTGCACGAAGCAGGGGCAGGGGGCCAACCACCCTCTCCCACCTCTTGAAGCAGCATTATTTTAATATTACTTCAGTGTGAGAACGAGATGGAACTACACAGGACGTCTAGCTCCATCGAGCTCCATCCATTGAGCTGCGCGATTACTGACAAATGCGTGCACTGACTGGACAGGTCCTCTCAATCTGTGTGGTTCTTTCCTCAAAAGACCATTTCAGACACCAATCTTCATGGTCTTCACATGAACTGACCAAGATTATGACTTTATAAGAGACTGTGACCTCTGTTTGTTTCGGCCTTTCTTCTCAGAGTAGTCAGATAGGAAACGCGCGAAAACATGATTGACATGTAAAAGTGTTTGTACAAACCTACTTACAGAAATAAAAATCATTTATCATTTATCCATCACTTTCCCATACTCAAATAAGATTAAAATAATACTGCTTTAAGAGGTGGTGGTCTAGCTCCAGGTCACACGTTTATAATAATTTAATGATTTTGTGTTACTTACTAGGAGCACAGATATCGTCACGCTCTTGATATCCGACGTCACAGGAACAACGTCCAGCTTCACAGACAGTGTTTTCAGTCTCCGTACATTCCTGAGTCGCCTGGCACTCTTCACCAAGCGCTGGAAAAAACAAAACAGTTTTATTGAAGTAAAACAAAATGGCTGTTGTCTCTGTTCGTAGCCCTTTGTAGCAAATAGGTGCTACGCGTAAGCATAATCATAATCAGTCTAAACGTTCTCACAGCTGGGACACATGGCCTCCTCTCTGTGAGAGGGAGTCGGCTGTAATCCACCACGCGGGCCCAGTGCGGGTTGGTAGATGTCACATGTCTTCGAATTTTTGGTTGTAGTAGGACACGATTTCCTCACGATGTTTTCCTTACATACATATTATAATTTACACAAAGTAAAGTGGCGCTTGGGTTCAAACCCACGACTGTAAGTCGTGACCGTTACACAGAGCCACCACTCTTTCTATAAATTTCATTATAGACTTTAATATTATAAATGCGAAAGAAACTTCCACCTGTCTGTCTGTTACTATCACCTTAACGGCTAAACGGATTTCAATGAGATTTGGCACACATGTGTACCATGAAGTCATTAGAGGACATAGGATATTTTTTATGCCGATAGCGCGTTACGCGGGCGAAGCGATGAGCAAAAGCTATCCTAACTTAATATTATAAATGCGAAAATGAGTTTGTTTGTTACTCTTTCACGCTAAAACGGCTCAACGGATTTGGGTGAAATTTGGCACATGGGTAAACCATGACCTGGAGAAGAGCACAGGATAATTTTTATCCTTTTTTTTTGGATGGGAAATCATCAAATAACTTCTCGCGATCTGGGTGGAGCTGGAGGGCGTGTCAGACTTCTACTGACTGAAACCCACCCGTGTTTCTTCAGTTGCCTGTGCCAGGGCCACGGTAACTCTTTCGAACAACCCGCAACCCTGGCGGGCATCGGCCCTAGCGGACTCCTTCAGCTAGTGCTGACATCGTTTTGAGGCGCGCGTGGAACATAACGCGCCGTCGACCCGGCCTGGTCCTTACCGGACGGCGAGCTACCCGTTGCAAGCCCGCGCCTACGGTGGCCGGGAATCGGCTATCGATTGCCGACGCCCAGGGCGTCTCCTGGCGTGAGGGCGCAAAGATTGCCTCTCCCTCACGCGTTCAGCCTCCTCCTTCACGAGCATTACTGCTTCGCAGAAGGAGGTGATGGCTTCCATGCAATCTCGCTCCGTACCATGGCCTGTACCAGGACCGGATGTGAGAGATCGCCGCCACCGATCGCCTCCGCGAGGACGCGGCGGTGCTCTGCCCAAGCCGGGCAGACCTCCACCGTAATACTTTTCATCCTGGATTGCAGGCGAAGTCGCGGGCAACAGCTATAGTATATCTATATAATTACAATATACATACGTATACTCACATAATCCAGTCGTAAGACATAATCCATCTATGTTAGTGGTACCTTCGGGACAGGTACATATGCCTTGACCCTCGTCGTTTGCGATGCATAGGATCTCCAAGTTACCTGCCAAGCAATCACTATCGTCTTCACAGATATCGCCGATACCTGGGAAAGAAAACATACACAAATAAAATCTGCTGCAATAGCTGGAGCTGGAATCCGGCTCGAAGGACCAGACTATTGTGGACTATATTGAGGTGGCGTTGAAATAAAAGATTTAATCCAACTTCTTCAGGTTATTCTCGTACTTGAATAACACGCCTGTTTTCTACTAAGGGCTAGGCAGAGGTGTACCTATAGTACACCCACACTTCGCCATTTATGTTTCAGTCCCGTATAATAGGAGGCGAGCCTGTTGCCAACAACTGGGCACAATACAGACTCAGAAATTTCTGACGGAAAATCCCAAAAACACTTTGCCGAACTGAGAATCGAATCCACTTGCGACTAGTAGACCAACGAGGCAACGGGAAAGAATAATATGTAAATATTAGAGAGCTCGTGGCTAAGTAACAGCCACATGGGTCGATCGATCAACCCGACAGGTTTGCTGCTGTCGGTCCATTTCACACCGATACCCCTCCGTGCCTCGGAAAGCACGTTAAATCGTTCGTCTGAGTTGTCATTCGCAGATCTTCGACAGTCGCTACGGGTCATCAGAAGCCCGAAAGTCTGAAAACCAGTCTTACAAAGACGTATCGCGTTACCCAGGTAGTGGGTTGTGGAGGTCATTATTAGGCAGTGAAGTATAATTTACTGGTATTCAGCTGCATCAGGTTAGGCTGGAAGCCGACATCAACATCGTTGGAAAAGACTAAGCAGATGTTCATGGAAAATCGACTGTCCACTGCTTCATAGGATGTTGCGCAGTTCATTTGTTTGCCAGCTACGCATCGGCCGTGAGTCGCATTGGACAATTCCGCCTACAACTGTATAGGAAGCGAAGCTACCTCTGATTTTTCAGTTACAATCCGGAGTTAGGAATAAGTTGGCGGTATGATGCCTCGAAAAGCACGTCAAGCCGTTGGAATTGCGTCTGATCTTTCTCCGCGAGTGTCGGATTGCCGTCCCATCGGACTGTGAGAGTAAGGGAAGAGAGAGTGCACCTGTGTCTGCGCACACACGCCTGCACTATATCTCCCGCGTAGATGGCCAGTTTCCCCTGAGATTGGCTGCCATGGTCGAAATTCGGTCTGCAGGACTAAATATACTTCTGATTTTGCATCACTGTTAAAATCACAGTGATCTTTATTCTCGTTACAATAAGGTTGCTGTTGGGTTGCTACCTCTGATAAGTTTGTCAAAATCATAGTGGTCTTTATTCTCGTTAAAATAAGGTTATTGTTGGTTTGGTGTCACTGACAAGTCTGTCCAAATCATAGTGATCTTTATAACCGTTAAAATAAGTTTGCTGTTGGATTGCTGCTAAATAGCCTTGGGCTGCTGTGGACTTGACACTTACCAGCGAATAATCTGCACATATTTCTATCAGCATCCCACACTGCCTGTTCTGGGATACATTCACAGTTGCGGAAGAACCATCCATGCTCCTCGCCACAGCGCGTGGCTGCTCCGAACGTGTGGCACATCTGATCGTTCACGCAAGAGTCCGTGATGCGACGGGTTGCTGGTAAACGGAGGTGATTTCAAATTATATTGATAGTTATACACTTATAGATAAGTAGTGCGAATAAAGCTTTGATTTCCTAGGAAAGAGGTTCCATCATATTAAAACGGCTGCCATGAAAATCTGTAATTTTTTGTCCAAAGATTTAAATCGCTAGTCACAAGAAAAAGTGTCCATACTGAGAAGAGTGAGCTCACACTATATTAAATAGCATTTCCATGACAATCAAGTGAAGTCACAGCGTCATTGTGTGTCAGAGGTGTCAAAACCAAACAAAACGCGACTATCTTTTGACGCGGTAGGGCGAATCTAACGATTTAAATCTTTACCACTGCCATCTTTTTCATGACAGTTGTCACTGAAGTGACCGCTCTTCTAGTCTAGTAAACCACAGCACAACTCGCCTGAGTTAGTTCTAAGCCTTTTGTTTACCTTGTGGAACGCAAATAAATGAATATGAATATGAGTTTCTCGGTTATTTGCTAAATTAAATTTATACTGGGTGACTTTTTTACCGTCTTGAAAAAAATAGGGTATAATAGGTGAATGGAGTAGAAGCCTATGGCATACCTAGTTTTTTTTTAATAATATCGAAATGAATTTCGATACTATTATTTTATTTTTTTACGATCTGTAAAGTATTTTTCAAAATTTCTGTTTTTATGTGTAGTGTTTATTGATAGAGCAATTTCTGTCTAAGCTATTGAAAAAACAAAAAAACAACTAGGTATGCCGTAGGCTTCTACTCCGTTCACCTATTGTACCCAATTTTTTCAAGACGGTAAAAAAATCATCCAGTATAATTGTTCACGTTGTAAATCCGCTATTTTCTTGTACCTTGAGCCCTTGAAGACCATAACAGTGTGAGTGGTCAAGTTAAAGCGATACTTGTATTCACCCAGGGCTGCAGCCTCGACATAGATAGAAAGTCCTAGTGGGGTACTTAGACGGTCAAAATTGCTTGACCACTTTTCACTTTGTAGTGTTTTTTTTTAGTATTTGGTGGTTTTTTTTTTTTCAAATTATTAATTAAACAGAGAACCCACCTTTAACGCAATCCCTCATGTTTTCATCGAAGTACACATTAGCGGGACAGCCACACACGCCGTCTATAACTTCGGCCAGGAAACCAGCACACTGATCCTCGGTGGAACTGGTGCCGAGCTCTGGGAAGATAATATTTGCGATAGGTTGAGAAACAGCGTATAAGTGCTCCCATACTGCTGTTAAAAATGTTTACAAACATTAGTAAAGAAACATTTGATCACAATGTTAAGAAAATGTTTTCATGTTAGTAAACATTTCTAAACAACTTATCAAATTGTAACAAATAAAACATTTGTTATCATTTGTTTTAGCGGACGCCTCGGAACGTAAATCCAAACTGCGAGTCAGTCATCAGTATATGAGCACTCAAAACATCTAACAATTCCTAACAGAATGTAACATTAGCGCCGATTCCCTTGTTCACAAACTAAACTAAATTTAAGTTCAGTGCATCTTTTTCTTTCTATTTCATTAAGAAAAGGACAGACGATAAATATTAGTTAAGTCCTGTCAATTTAAGATACTCCGTAGACAAGTTTAGACGTGATTAAAAAATTGGCTACTAAAAATACGTCAATTTAATATACGTAAGGCGCTGACTAATTTGACAGGACTAAACTAATAGGCGCCGACTAATTTGACAGGACTAAACTAATAATTATCTTAAAGAAAAAGATGCACTGAACTTTAATTTAGTTACAAACTAAACTAAATTAAAGTTCAGTGCATCTTTCATCTTGAACAAGGGAATCGGCACCAATTCCTAACATTTGTTCATAATGGCCGGTTTTTTAATCCGTAGTTAACCAATGGTTTTAAACATAGTAACTAATGGTTGAATTTTGGCTAAATGTGAAAGACTAAACAAGAATGAGTTAACATGAATGTATTCATGTAACACACACTTGGCTGGGTTTTTTAATAAATTTTAATAAAAACTTGTTCTAACCAGCAAAACACGTGGTGCCAGCAGCATTAGGATAGTATCCTCTGGGACACACACAGAAACCGAACGCAGAACACAGGAAAGGTTCCGGACATTCGTTAGTAGCGTCGCAGATGTTGCCGTGGCTTCTCGAGAGGGATGTTGAAAGAGATCGGGAGGTGACGTTGGATCTTACTACGTGTGCGAATGTGGTGGCTGGAAGGGAAAAATATGGTTAGTATTTTAGAAAGTAATAATAATCGGTCTTTACCTATGAAATTGCAGTTTTAAATAAAAAAAGTAAAACAATATTTTTAAAAGAAATATTGTCTATGCACTTTTGCCATTCTATTGAAAGTTCTTTGATGCCTCTGCTATATATATCCTGGGAACGGGAATCGATAAATTCTTTAATTGTGTTTTTCATCGCCTCGTTGGATTTGAAATTTTTCCCCGGGGCTCATTGTTGAGATCAAAATTTCCAGAACGGAAGCGATCAAACCAAAAATGCACCGTGCGGTCATTTGCGGTACTTTGTACACGTCGTTAATATTGCGTGCTTTCTGTGTTTGTTGGTGCCACGACGGAACTCGTATTCGAAAATAGCGCGCAATTTCGATTTTTCCATGGTTACAGAAACATCTGTATCACAGAAAAAACGAACGGCGGGAAAACAAATGAACAACTGATTTTTTTTTTAAATGACATGCTATATTATAAAATTAATTTGAATTTGGAATTCTAAATACAATGAAATATATTGATCTTCACACTAGCAAAAAACAGCAATTTCATAGGTTATATTGAAGGGTCCACTGCAATAATGATGAATGTCCTTCGTCTTTTGTTTTTAGATAATTGGGTTTTAAATTTATAAACGGTGTAAGAAAAAACTGACCTGAAGATAGTAAAATGTTGTTTATTAAAGTTAAAGTATAGTATATGTATCATATATTATTTCTTTGGAAAATAATTATTCTTATAAACTAACTAAAAATAATCTAATCTTAAGTAAGACATTTATCGTTATTGCCGTGAACGCCTGTGACGTTGAGCGTTCTAGCCGTGTAGCCAAAATATTAAAAACATATTTATCTCGGAACTGCAAGCGATATTGCTAAGTTTGTAAACAAGATATCTAACTACGTAGTCAAGTGACCGAATGGCATTACTGGTTAAGAATTAAATGTTTTTGGACATTCATCATTATTGCAGTGGACCCTTCAATTATAAACTCAGTCTTAAGAGCGACCCGTCTTACTTTTCATACAAACGCTCGTACGTGATTATAGCGCTATTATCATATCATATCTTTCTAAGAAATTTTTGAACTAATAGGTATTATGTGGTACCTAAGTTTCTATGAAAGCGAAAAATAAAAATATGGAAAAGCAAATTCAGTATAAGCCTCTAAAAATTTGCTTTTTTGCACAATTTTTACCTGAACTTTAGCCGTTCATAATGTACTCATAAATTGTGAAAGTAAAGAAAACATATCGATAGAAACCTCGCACATGTAATGGAGATTCTAAATGACAAACATTTATTTCACAAACTTGTCTTGCTAAAAAACACGCACTTCCTGGAACAAGTTTCATAACACACAGCACACTATTTTTCGTTCAATGTTATCGCGTTCTCACTTGCTTGTTAGTCAACGGTCGTTGCGCTGGATGAAACAACAAGCTTTTCGACCTGGATCGCGTTGACGATAGACGGGCCGGGAAGGATGTAAGTATGCCATGTTTCAGCTCAATTGGATGCCAGAAAAGGCTAAATGGATTACTAACAGAGTAACCGGAAACACACGAACTAAAAAACTTAGGGGCAGCCCTCGGCAAAAACAATATCAAAAGACATGAGTTGGCTCGATAGAATAAATTCGCAAAGTTACCTCTTTTCGAGTCATTTTTTCCTCTATTTCCATACTTTTTTACATAAACAAGTAATTTGATATTATGATTCATTTACTTAAATAAAGTTCATAGATGACTGGAGTTATAGTAGTTAGTTATTTAAGAGCAATATGATGAAAATAACAACGAAAAACATTAAAAATGTACAAAAGTGTGGTTATTTTCTTTACTCTTTACACGTAAAGAAAAAGACAGAGACAAAGGCAAAAGCTCGGTATGCCTTTAACACCATTCTGTGGTCAACAATCTATACTCAACTCGATGACAGTGACCAAACATGCATAATCATTCATGCTATCTACTTATAATATCGATTAGAAGTCCGCTTGAACATTCGATATCACCAACTTATTCACCTATATCCGTTTCTGTACCTACTCGATTTCATATCGATCACATGCATGTTGCTATCTCACACAGCGATAGCCGATTATCTTTGGTCAGTGAACTCATTATAAAAACCTTCATCAAACATTTATTGACCGACAGTATTGCTATTCTAAAGTTCACTCGGATCCTCACTCAAGTCATAATCAGATTATAATTTTCCCACAGCTGGGACATACCCTCCTCTATGTGGGCCGTAATCCACCACGCAGGCCCAGCGCGGGTTGGTGCGACTCAGTCTGTCTGCTTATCACAGCTGGATATCTCAAGAACTACTAATGCTGTCAACTTGAGTTTTGGAATTGTTTTAGATGACGTTTGCCCAACTATTTTGCAAATAAGGAAGAAATAAAAATATACATAATTTTTGCAACAGGGACTGAAAGGGGGTCTTAAAAATACTAGGGCATGTGGGGTGTCATATGAAACAGCGCTGTTTGCACATTTTCAAACATTTTTGCTTTTTTTAGGCTGAATAGTTTTCGACTTTTGATGAAAAATGTAAAAAAAAAAATACCATCCTCCCCCCCTTAAATCCGAAGTTTGCATAGAGAAAAATCTGAAATTATTCTATGTGATAGAAGTTTATGTAAAAATTACAAGTAAAAATAAACGATATCTCTAAATAGCACACTTTTTGTTTTGATGGTACGGAACCCTCGGTGCGCGAGTCCGACTCGCTCTTGGCCGGTTTTTTTATCATGTCGATACCTATCACATCTGCGGAGTTTCGCTAGCTAATATAATTTGACCCTGTATTTATACTCGTAACTGTGCATAATATTCTCGTCTATTCTACGCAAAAAAAAAATATAATTGCTTTGTCCAAGAAACCGGCTGTAAGCGAATTATCAAGGTAAAATAACAAAAACTATTTAGCAAAAAATAAAACCGACTTCCAAAACAAAACACTACAAAGTGAAAAATAACTTTAATTTCGGTAGTCGGTGTCTTTGGTTTTGTATTTTCGTTTTTTGTCACCGACTTCCGAAATTAAAGTTATTTTTCACTACCTGCTATGTAAATAACAGTGATAGGAAGTTATTAAAATACTAAATGGGAAAAATACGCATTATTGAAACTAACTCGAAAACTACCCAAACAAAGTTAGTAAAATAATATTAAATTATACAAACAAAAAAGAATTTTCCAAATCGGTCCATCCGTCTTGGAGTAATCGCGTAACAAACATACAAAAAAAAATACAGTCCAATTGAGAACCTCCTCCTTTTTGAATTCGGATAAAAATAATTGTAAGTACTTACGGCTAGTGCTGTCAATACACCTGAAGTTCAATGAGTCACAGACTCCGTTGGTGAACTGACAGTCTTCATCCAAGATACAGCCATCACCGACAGCTGCAAATAGAAATAGAAGGTAAGTATAGTTTGAATCTACCTACTGACATTTATTTACTAGGTAAGTATACAGATTGACGACTTTGGGCAGGCTTTGCTTCAGAATGATACAGATTCCAATCGATAGTATGTTACGCAATTAGGGTGCTGATCTTGTACTACGAGTATCGTAGGTTGGCAGTCAACGTGTTACTTACACACGCCCAAAATTAATATAATAATAATAATAATATTCCACAACTATCACACAACGCCGTCTAGCCTCAAGCTAAGCAGAGCTTGTGTTATGAGTACTAGACAACTGATAAACATACTTATATATTTCTAAATACATACATATATAGATAAATTACACCCAGACACAGAACAAATGATCATGCTCATCACACAAACATTTGTCCTGGGTGGGAATCGAACCCACAACCTCCGGCATAGCAGTCAGGGCCACTAACCACTAGACCAACAGGCCAGCCAAATTGTAAACATGTAGACCTAAAACATAAATGAGTTTTGTGAGAGTCAAGTCTCAACAATCTGTTTCAAAAGTATCCAATGAAAGTGTAAACAAAGCCAGTTCAGCGCCCTAATTGACACACTACCTGAATCATTTTGAAGCAATTTGCTAATCCATTGCTTCATATGTTCGAAAATATTGCCTTCTCACCAACGTTTAATAATGCAATGAATGTTGTTGAACTGTCAAAATGAAACCGATTCCGATTGATATTGTGTTACGCAATTGCTGGTTAAATTCTTACGCAATCACTAATTAAAATTCATCATTCAATGGGAATTAGTAACTCATTCATTTCTATTTAGAAGGTTTCAACTATTTCTCACCAGTTTTTCTATTAATTATGGTTTGAATAACATATACTAAATTGTAATTGAATAAACAACGATGAAAATTGAGGTTATAAAATAAACCGGATGTACAATTTTTTTTGTATATAATATAATTTAATAATTACTGTCAGGGGAACTTTGCTTTAGCAAAGCTGGCAGGAGATCGATTTTATTTTTCACAATTTGTTATTATGAAAATAATTATAATTAATCTGAATATAATTATAGTGAACACTAATTGTATTAAAGAAAAGAAAGAACATCAAAAAGTTGTGTTTATTTTCTTTCTTAACCTGCTAACTGGCATATATAAACCCATGTCCCGTTTTGAGTTAAAAAATTAATGGTCAGTTTAGGTATACCGCCATTTTGTTTTTCCAAACTTGGCTTAAGAATGCTGTTTCGTATTGTCACTTCTCTCGCTCACACGTCACCAAATTTTTAAGAATGTTAAATGAAAAGATGCTTTTTCGAAAAATGTAAACAATTAGCGAACTAGTAAATAATATTAATTTAATAGGTAATTATTAAAAACACATTTTTATTGTGTATTTATTTCAAAACATCAAAAACAGATCATAATACTTTTTGAGCTGATTTCGTTAGATAACACAATAGGAATTTGTGTTTTTATTAATTACCCATTAAATTAATATTATTTACTAGTTCGCTAATTGATTACATTTTTGAAAAAGGCATCCTTTTATTTAATAATCTTAAAAAATTGGTCCCGTGTGAGCGAGAGAGGTGACAAAACGAAACAGCCCTCTTAACACACCACCCTGTGTCTCGATGACACCGAAGAGTATCACAACACCAGAATCTTCACCACCGTTTTCTATAAATTCTAATCAAAAGTACACTCACCGTGGCCGATTTTCCTGCATTCCCCCCTCTGCCTTTCATAGTACCCGTTCGAACAGGCACATATGCCCTCCTCACAGGCCATGTTGTAGGGATCCCTGAGGGTTCCGAAGCACTCCTCATGCCTGTCACAGGCCCCTCCAAAATCAACCGACTTCCAGCAGCGACCGATAAAGTAGTGGAAGCCTGGCTTACAGTCGCATTGGCCTTCTGAAATGGAGAAGATGATTTAAGTGTTTTAGGGACTAGTGGCTAAAGCCGCATGGGTTGATCGATCAAAGACAAGGTGGATCCGCAATGGTAGCCCGCGAAATTCAAATTTTCTTGCGTTTTTTTTTTGCAATTTGCCGGTAAGTGTCAAGTTGTGTCTTGACCAAAATATGATTCACGACAATAACAAATATGTATTTACATAATTATGACCACAAGAATCATCAATACATCTCTCTAAGTTAGATTTGTTCTATTTTGATCTGATTTCGGAAATCATGACATTTTAGAACAAATCTAACTTAGAGAGATGTATTGATGATTCTTCTTATGGCTATAATTATGTAAATACACCTCTCGAATGTCTTATGTTACACAGTTCGACATAAGAAAAAATGCTCCAAGTGTCTTAAGTCGGACAGTTACACTAAATTTGACAAGTGAAAATATTAAAATGACCTTTATGATAATGTAATCCTAATACAGCTTGACAAGCTTGACAATTTCAGTCAAGTCAATTTAGTCTCCGACATTCGAGAGGTTATTTGTTATTTATTGTCGCGAATCATATTTTGATCAAGATACAACCTGACACCGTCTGCAAATTGCAAAAAACCAAAGAAAATTTTAATTTCGCGAAGTGATACACTTCGCAATATTTTGGCATGCAAATAGGTATCGATCAAAGTTAAGCACCGCTTACCGAGGTCGGCCCGTAGTGAATGGGTGATCATCCATTTCGGAAAACATCACTAGCCCCGGCTGTCATTCGTAGATCCGTGACAGTCGTTACGGGTAGTCGGGGTATTGTGAAACCCAGTAACTAGGTTGTAGAGGTCAGACAGCCAGACTCTCCTTGTGAAATACTGATATTCATCTGCAATCGGTTAGACTGGAAGCCGACCTCAACATAGTTGAGAAAAGGCTAAGAGTAGATGATAATGATACTAGACTACATAATATGTTTGTAGGTATTAATCGCTTGATATGAAATGGGTATGTGATATAAAGGAATGAGGAAAATGTCGTGAGTCAAGTTTTGACTATGAATGTGGATGACTATACGAGTATGGGAAGATGAATGAAACGATGGATGGACTGTGTGAAAGATGATATGGCTAGAATCTAGAGTACCGAGTTGACGACTAAGGCCCTTAGCATACCTCCGCCGCGAAACCATAGCAGCGCAATCGCAGTGGTTCAATTCATCTGACTCGCATGATTGATGGATCAGCGAAACATGTTGTGGGGGGCTAAGGCCCAAATAGAGAAGTATGGAAGAACAAAAGTATGTTGCACCGACCCTGGCTGGCTCCAAATAAATTGTGATAAGGGCAGGAGAATGATGATTGTAATTCTTAGACTAACCTGCTACATTTGTGGCACCTTCGGCCCTACGGCATTGGAAGCTGGTGAGCAGATTCGTGCACTGAAGGTCATCCATACAAGGCGATGTTAAGTACGGCGCAGCTGTCGGGAAAAAATTGTTTATTTTAATAAATAATAGTTTCGTATAAGACGACGACAACCGACTTTTAATGATTTTAAACTGAAGATCACGTCTAAACGCTAAGCGACCCGCACCACAGATAACACTATACTAAAGTAATAACCCGCACTTCGGCTGCAAGATAGGCCGTGATGTCCGAGACTATTGACAACTTCGCCACAGTGACAGCGATGAGGAGAACAACAGGGAGCTCCTAGTCGCAGGGAAGCGGCGAGGCGGAAAGTAGTGTCGTCGAACAAAGTGCCTATGTTCGACGATGGTAGTGCATGAATCACTCTAGAGTCTATACTTAAATTAAATTAAATCTATTAACCATTTCTTATATTTAGATAGAGACTCGCAGATGTCTAAATTCGTAGTTTTCTACAAAGTCTTGGCACAGCACATTATAAATGACAATAACTGATGAAAAGTTCAGCCTGGACCTAATTAGCTACTCATTAGCTTTGTCTAACCTCCTTTGAAGAGACAGAAGACGTGACGACCCAGCTAAAAAAAAAATGCAAATAAAACGTTTTTTTAATAATAGATTTTTTGTTTTAGGTTTTTCGAACCTCAGATTTATCGTATAACCGCGAAATTAAATAAAATTCTCGTCTAACAATGCAGAAACTGTCTACAATTCAAAATTATTCTTCAACTGGCAGAGCCCCACGGTTTCACCCGCGTAAGTCTCGAACCCGTAAGAGTATGGGGATAAAAAGTATTCTATGTGTTAATCCAGGTTATAAACTCTGTGTGCCAAATTTCATCAAAATCCGTTAAGAAGTTTTTGCGTGAAAGAGTAACAAACATCTATCCATCCTCAAACTTTCGCATTTATAATATTAGTAGGATAGAATTAAAGTTATCTCGCGTTGGTAAAATCAGCCCAGTCGGCTAAAGCAGAAGAATATCTACTTACGGCTAGCACACGCGGTTCCGCCCAGCACCAACTGCTGTCCACTTGGGCAGACGCACATCCCGGATTGACAGACAGACCCTGATGGTGACGAGCAGTCTGTGTCCTCGGTACACGACCAGATTGAGAGAACCGAGTGACTGTGCAGGATGCAGGCTGCGGAGAAAAAGAAAAGGTTAATTCAAATTATAAAAATATCAGTTTGATGATGTATTGTGTCATATAGGAGCTGTAATTGTTCAATGCGAGAAAGAGATGCAGTAAATTCGTTGCATTTTTCACGTTAATATGCGGATTCAATCAATCTGCCTAGCCTTTTTCCCAAATATGTTAAGGTCGGCTTCCAGTCTAATCAGATGTGGCTGAATACCAGTATTTTACATGGATATTACTGGATAACACAATATTGGTAAGACTGGTTGTCCGTCTTTCGGGCTTCTGACGACCCGTATCGACTGTCAAAGATCCAAGAATGACAGCCGGGACCAACGCGCAACGGCAATGTGCTTTCCGCGGCACGCAGGGGTCTCGATATGGTGACCCATCCACGGACCGACTGCAGCTGACATATAGCTTACATATATCATACCTAACTACTTTTGGCGTTCTTCGCTAAGCTTGCCGATACACGGTCTCCACTCAAAGACTCATCTAGTTGAACGGCACTATTCTTCTAAGTAATACACAATTCTTCATAAATATATAGGGGACTGGTAATTAGTGACCGATACTTAAACACATGATTATAGGTACTCATGTTATCAAACAACTTTTACTATGGGACCAAACCTGAAATCGCAAAAAAAAATCTGCTTTTCCCTAAATTTATGTTCGCAAAACTCGTCAAAATATTGATTTTTTTGCGATTTCAGGTTTGATCCCATAGTAAAAGTTGTTTGTTATAATGAGTACAATCATGTAATTACGTATCGGTCATTAATTATCAGTCACCCTATACAGAGTGAATTTTTCTTTTTTTTTTTTGGATGGCCAAATCCGAAACTATGAGAAATAGCGAAAAGTACTCAAAGGAGTCTCGGGATCGATTTTGATGAAAACTAAATCTGCATCATTGGATTTTTGAAAAATCAATATTTTTAACCAGTGATCGAACCCGTTGATTTTGAAGAAAAAACACACTGTATACACACACTGTGTACACCATTAGATAGTGTCGCTAATAAGGATCGAATTCTGGAAAGTAATTACACACGGCAAACTAAAGGAAAGAGCTCATTTTTAACAAAAATACTTTTTTTTAATTTTCTTATGCTACCTAACTAAGTATTAAACTTTAATATTGATTTTTCAAAAATCCAATGATGCTGTTTTACTTTTCGTCAAAATCAAGCCCGATACTCCTTTGAGTACTTTTCGCTATTCCTCATAGTTTCGAATTTGGCCATCCACGCACACTTGAAAAATTCACCTGTATACAGGATTTATTGGTAAAACAATAACAACCTCGTTGACGGGTAATTGTACTAACTCATCATTATAAACAACTTCTATTATGAGACCAAACCAGAAATCGCGAAAAAAAAAACAGCTGTTCCCTACATTTTGACGAATTAAGCGAACATAAATGTAGGGAACAGCTGATTTTTTTTCATGATTTCTGGTGCGGTGAAGCGTGTCATCGTCTACTCGCACTACGACACTAATGACGTATAGGCACCTCGCCGGCCGCTGCTAGAGGCTGCATTGTCAACACTTTTCATACAAACCAAGCGCGTCACCGTCTACTCGCACTACGACACTAATGACGTATAGCCACCTCGCCGGCCGCTGCTAGAGGAGGCATTGTCAACACTTTCCATACAAACCAAGCGCGTCACCGTCTACTCGCACTACGACACTAATGACGTATAGCCACCTCGCCGGCCGCTGCTAGAGGCTGCATTGTCAACACTTTTCATACAAACCAAGCGTGTCACCGTCTACTCGCACTACGACACTAATGACGTATAGCCACCTCGCCGGCTGCTGCTAGAGGAGGCATTGTCAACACTTTCCATACAAACCAAGCGCGTCACCGTCTACTCGCACTACGACACTAATGACGTATAGCCACCTCGCCGGCCGCTGCTAGAGGCGGCATTGTCAACACTTTTCATACAAACCAAGCGCGTCACCGTCTACTCGCACTACGACACTAATGACGTATAGCCACCTCGCCGGCTGCTGCTAGAGGAGGCATTGTCAACACTTTCCATACAAACCAAGCGCGTCACCGTCTACTCGCACTACGACACTAATGACGTATAGCCACCTCGCCGGCCGCTGCTAGAGGAGGCATTGTCAACACTTTCCATACAAACCAAGCGCGTCACCGTCTACTCGCACTACGACACTAATGACGTATAGCCACCTCGCCGGCCGCTGCTAGAGGCTGCATTGTCAACACTTTTCATACAAACCAAGAGCGTCACCGTCTACTCGCACTACGACACTAATGACGTATAGCCACCTCGCCGGCCGCTGCTAGAGGAGGCATTGTCAACACTTTCCATACAAACCAAGCGCGTCACCGTCTACTCGCACTACGACACTAATGACGTATAGCCACCTCGCCGGCCGCTGCTAGAGGAGGCATTGTCAACACTTTCCATACAAACCAAGCGCGTCACCGTCTACTCGCACTACGACACTAATGACGTATAGCCACCTCGCCGGCCGCTGCTAGAGGAGGCATTGTCAACACTTTCCATACAAACCAAGTGCGTCACCGTCTACTCGCACTACGACACTAATGACGTATAGCCACCTCGCCGGCCGCTGCTAGAGGCTGCATTGTCAACACTTTCCATACAAACCAAGCGCGTCACCGTCTACTCGCACTACGACACTAATGACGTATAGCCACCTCGCCGGCTGCTGCTAGAGGAGGCATTGTCAACACTTTCCATACAAACCAAGCGCGTCACCGTCTACTCGCACTACGACACTAATGACGTATAGCCACCTCGCCGGCCGCTGCTAGAGGCTGAATTGTCAACACTCTCCATACAAACCAAACGTGTCACAGTCTATTCGCACTACGACACTAATGACGTATAACCACCTCGCCGGCCGCTGCTAGAGGCTGCATTGTCAACACTTTTCATACAAACCAAGCGCGTCATCATCTACTCGCACTACGACACTAATGACGTATAGGCACCTCGCCGGCCGCTGCTAGAGGAGGCATTGTTAACACTTTCCATACTAACCAAGCGTGTCACTGTCTACTCGCACTACGACACTAATGACGTATAGGCACCTCGGCGGCCGCTGCTAGAGGCTGCATTGTCAACACTTTCCATACAAACCAAGCGTGTCACCGTCTACTCGCACTACGACACTAATGTCGTATAGGCACCTCGGCGGCCGCTGCTAGAGGCTGCATTGTAAACACTTTCCATTCAAACCAAGCGTGTCACCGTCTACTCGCACTACGACACTAATGACGTATCGAAACCGACGGCTTTGAAGGCGGTCCGTGACAGAAGTTCTGCGCTCAACGCACATTCAGCACCACGAATTTTATAAACAACCGCCGTCTCTAGACGCTAACAGCGCAATGATTCCGTACTCTGTGGTCAAATGATTAAAAGGAACTCACCTAATATCAAAAATACTTTTTCTGACCACATTTTTATAAGTTACAATTAACTATTAATTTAAACTAATTACATAAATATACTCTTAGCCCTGAGGCGAGACACGTTTTAATAAAAGCCGAATAAAATGTATCAATGTATCGATAACAGTTATATTTTAGGAGATAATCGTGCGATTTGCCAGAGACATCGGTAGTATTAGACTGGGCTTCGATTGCTTGGCTTTCCTAGGAAAGTGGTTCCGTCATTTCTTATTTATTTATTTATTTATTTTATTTATTTATTTATTTCTTATTTATTTCTTTCTTATTTCTTAACGGCCGTCATGAAAATCTGTCATTTTCGCAAGTTGTTGACATTGACGTGTTATAAAAAAACTTTTTTACAATAAAAATAAACGAAAATAACTTTAATTTCGGAAGTCGGTGGCAAAAATCTGAAATAAATCGGTTGTTTTTTTTTTTTGTTAAAAGTTTTTATTTTTCACTTTTTAGTGGGTCAGTTTGTTAGTAGTTACAATAGCCTAATGTCAACTGCTCATCACCTTTTACAAAATATTGATTTTCCTGAAGCAGGGACGTTAATATTTGAGGAGTTCTTCTAGTAAGAACCAGGAGAACTGTGATGCTGATTGTGAAGTTACCATCACCATGTGCATTGTGTAGGTATAATTGAGTACCTAGTTCCGATGGCTGTCTGTCGTCTTTAGCATCAGTTCCACTTCACCAGATGGTGCTTTCTAAGAGCAAATGCACGAGTTACTATAAAAAATACGCAAATCGCTATAGGTGTACCTATAAAATTTGAGGGTTTCCCTCGATTTCGATGGGATCCCATGGGATGGTGGCAAAGGGAATTTTGCAAATCCGTCTATACACATATATGACTGATTTATATGCCCGAACATACGTATAAAAAAATATAAAACATCCGAATTGAGAACATCCTCCTTTTTGAAAGTTAGTTGAAACGCTCTGTATTTGGGCAACCATTACTGTGATCATTCACCTCTTGGTTAGAAACCCAGTGTTTTAGAAATATCTCCGACTCACTCACATATGTGACTGATATGATTTTTCCCTTATTCATACTCTGTTACTCGCTCGATATTCCCGGTATTTTAGAATGATACCCAAATCGTGGTAAAAAAAAACGGCATGATTAGTAGTTACTATAGAAATAAAAAAAAATAGGAGAAGTGGCAAGGAGACGTGTCGGTGTCCGGGCGTCGTGATCATAGCGATCATGTCATAGACAAATGGCCGCTTCTGCGAACTAGGTCGCTGTCGACTGCGATCGTGACAACATTTAAGAATGCCCGTGTTGTTCAGTGGTTTCTTGTAAAAACCGAAACCAAACGAAAAAATGTATAAATCATGGAGTCACTTATCATCTATAAATAAAAGTATTTTACTATATTTGTCTTTAAAATCATGAAAATCAACGAATCATTTTATTTTATTTTTTTAATAAAAGGAACAGCAAACAGTTACATTAAAAAGAGCTTACAACTAATTTAACAATAAACATTAGTAATAATATAACCCACAACGCTGTCCACAGGTAGACATAAGAGTTTAAAAGGAAAACAAGTGTAATCGCTAGGAGCTAAGGAGTTTTACGCGTTAGTTGTATCGTGGTTGCTTTAATAGTCAAGGATTACATTATAATATAAGATATGAGCTTAGTAAGTTAGATGTTTTTCAGATAGGGTACACACAGGGGTTTTATTTAATAAAGTGGATCGGATGAGGCTTTTGAATCTACTATTTGTACAATTGAAGATGTCAATATTTTCAAAGGTTCTATTAAATGAGTCAACCATACGGCGGACAGAGCGGCGAGAGCGTTCGCCAGAATTAGTTCGGCAAGAGTTCACCGCAAAAAGAGTACCTGCTCGTACCTGTCGCCTGTGGAAGGTTCTTGGTACAGCACAACAAATCATATTATTTAGATTTATACAATTAAATTTATTTCTAACAATTGTATATAATATTATGGCTTCAAGGTATTTTCTTCGTAAGCTAAGAGGCAGGAGCCTGTACTTGCTGAGTAACTGAGAGTAAGGTAAGTAGGATTTATGGCATCTATAGTGCATGGCACGTAAAAATTTGTACTGAACATTCTCAACCATTTCAGCATATTTTTTGTAGAAGGGGTTCCATACTGACACCGCATACTCCAATTGTGAGCGAACTAGTGCATTATACAAACATAGATATGACGAGGTTCTTTTGAAGTCCAGGGTAGATCGCATGATAAAGCCATACAATTGGTAAGCTTTACTAACAATTTTGTTTATGTGTAAATCTAGGCATAGTTTGGAATCGAGAATAACGCCAAGATCGCGAATTGAGTATAACTTTGTGAGAGGCACATGACAAAGGGCATACACGAAGTTAATGATGCGCTTGTTTTTGGTGAAAGTAAGGTAGTTGCATTTAGGTATACTTAGCTTGAGTTTATTCCTGTGACAGTAGTCTGTTAGTCTGCCCAGGTCTTAATAGAATGCAGTCATTAATGGATTCGATGGATTTGTAGACCTTCAGATCATCTGCATACAATAGGAACTTTGTGTTGTGAAAACAATAACCTATGTCATTAACAAATATGTTAAATAATAACGGCCCAAGGATAGAGCCTTGTGGTACTCCGGATGTAACTTCGATAGTGTGTGATCTGTATCCGTTGATTACCACCCTTTGGCAGCGGTTTGTAATATACGATGCAAACCACCGTAGCAAATTGCCACGAATTCCGTTGAAGGCAATCTTATCCAGCAACAGTTTATGATCCACCTCGTCAAAGGCCTTGCAAAACTCTGTGTAAACTGCGTCTACTTACAGGCCATTATCGAGGCTTTCAAACAAAAAGTTGGTAAAGGGCAGAAGGTTTGTGGTAGTTGAACGCTGTTTAACGAAACCGTGCTGTTGCTGTATAATGGAATTGTGCAGTGATGGATATATTTCATTATGAACGAGTCTCTCAAAAACCTTTGACAAGGTGGAGAGAATAGAGATTGGACGATAGTTCTCCACGTTACCCTTTGCGCCACCCTTATGTATAGGTGTGATGTTTGCACGTTTCCACTCTTTTGGAAACACTCCCTCAGTAACACACTTATTATAAATTATACATAGCGGTTTGCAGATGTAAGCAGCAGTGTACCGAAGAAAATATGCAGGCATGCCATCGGGTTCCTTCCAAAGAACTTAAGTCTTTGGAAGGATCCAGAGACTTAAGTTCTTTTAGGATCTTATGTTCATCAAAGTGTAAGTTGGAAATTATGTCATTAGCTGAGGAAGTAGCTGCAGGCGGTTGCCATTGAGACAAGATTGGTGAGGCAGGTTCGTAAACTGAGTGGAAAAAATTTGAAAACATATCGCAGATTTCCTCTGGTTCACTGGATTGGGTATCTTTGTAGTGAACTTTAGCTGGGATACACGGTTTGTCTTTTCGGTTTGCTACGTATGTCCAGAAATGTTTAACATTTGTATATAGATTATCTTCTATCGAGTTAATGTACGTAGAGAAACATTTACCACACATTTCCCTAAAACTAGCTCTGTATAAAGCGAATGTTTCATAATCAGATGTATTATTGTACTTTTTCCACTTGATCCAGGCTTTCTGTTTTTTTTAAATGTACTTATCAGGAGGCGCGAGAACCAGACTGGAAACGTGGAAGATTTAGAACCAGCCAGAGGAGTGTGTAGCTTAATAATCTCGTCTAGTTTGTGATAGAACAAAGATAGGGCTTCTTCGGATTTTTCATGTGTGAGAAATTTTCATAAAATATTTCTTGCTTTTATTACGTTATTTTCTTGACTTTTTTCTTATATCTATGATAGTTACACATACAAAGACACGAATGTCTTGTCAAACTTATTGATTGGAACCACCACAAGCAAATCTTTGCTTAAAAGGTGACTCCAAACTTAACAATGTAATTTACCTAAGTTGATGAAATAAACATTTTTTTTTTTTTAACTTTAGTGTTCCAGGATAGTAATTTCTTGAAATCATTTTCTGTCGTCTAGAAGCATTACTCTAGGCAATCCAATGCTAGTTTCTATGTGCACAAGTAAATACAAGCACTTAATACATAATTGCGCCTATATTCCCCAGTTATGTTACACATTTCGCCAGTTATGTTGAAGTCCCATGTAATAGGGGGCGAGCATATTGCCATCGACCGGACACAAATCCAGACTCCAGGCTGCTACTGACAAATTCCAGATAGAAGAACCTAATAACTATTTGCCCAACCTGGGAATCGAACCCAGGACCTCATGCTCAGCTGTAGCGCTTGCGACCATAGACCAACGAAGCAGTTGCTCTATAGTCTCCGCCAGATAATAAAAAATAAAAGTAGTTAAATGTATTCCAATATTTCAAAACGATACGAAAAAATTGTAAAGTCAGTGTCGCTGACACTATCAAAACAAACGTATCGTACAGTCACGAACCGGGATTGTTGAGCCAATAGCTTATCATCTTAACTTGGTTGTGTTACACGAATGCCACTCGTTTTTTGTTATTGAAATATCATATTCGTGTAACACAACCAAGTTAAGATGATAATCTAGTGGCTCAACAATCCCGGTTCGTGACTGTACAAGTCGGATCAACGACTTTTATTTATTTGTTATCTGGTGGAGACTATAGTCGTAGCATACCTGGCGTGTGGCCAAAATTAGAACTAAGGCCGCCATATTGTTTTTCTTACCTTTTTCACCAAACAATTGCACAAATGTTTACCAACAGCGCCCTCCTGTCAACGTCATTCGACCGTCAAAAGATCCTTGTACAATATTTTTATGTCATGAAGCGACGCGCGCTTCACTTGTGGTAACCAAGTGGACGAACACGCTGTAAATGTGAGCATGCTCAGGAGCTGTGTTGTGTGCTGATGCACACATCCACACCGTGTTTAGATTCTATAGAAAAATTCTATAGCACTCTATGGGCTTGTGTCTCCGAACTATCAAACATGACAAGCTGTCAATGTTTTTACTGATTCTAGTGATTATAAAAAAAAAAATATTAAAAAGAGTAGTGTATGTAGCATATCAGTTATCTGGTTTCCATAGTACAAGCTCTGCTTAGTTTGGGATCAGATGACCGTGTGTGAACAATGTCCCAGAATATTATTATATTATAATTTTGTAAATGCATGTGTATATGTTACAGTCGCGAATCATTCAACATACAATCTAATACTGACTTACAAACTGCAAATAACGTTAGAAAATTTGAATTCCGCAGGTTACCTGGAGTTTGCCCCTGAACCGGAATGTCCGAATTCAAATAGCCATCCACTTTCGTAACTAAAAGCCCTCTGTCTATAAATTTCTAAGTCTACGCACTATCAGGCAATTATGCAGGTGTTCCAGATTACCAAATGTATCGATAATCTTCACCACTTGTTTCGCAGCTGTATGATAACAACTTATCAGTGATACAATGTATCAAACTCACGCATACTAAAGATTAAAACCAAGTGTGATTCCGTTGTGAATGAATCACGGTTTGTAGGCTTTGCTTTCTATAATCTATTAATAGTCAAGTCGACATTTTGAAAAATACTTTTTCGTTATAATAATAATAATATAATTAATTCGTTATTAAACTTTCACAAGGTTCTCCCCATGAATATGAACAACTTACACTATGGGACCAACACAGAAATCACAAAACAAAAATCTGCTGTTTCATACTTTTTGGTAGAGTAGGTATTGAACTTTTGTATGAAACAGCTGATTTTTTTTTTGTGATTTCAGAGTTGGTCCCATAGTGAAAGTTGTTCATATTCATGGGTAGAACACCCTGAAAGTTTAGCTAATGATTTAAAAATAGACCTGTAATATCTTTTTTATTTAGGTTGATTTAGTTGATCGTGGTTGTCTCAACGTATAATACTTTTAATATTAGGTTAAAATTGTTACTTGTTTTTATTGTTCTCAGAAACTCAGAAACCAGCGCCGTAGATTCGTGCCTTCGTGCACGGGCCGCGGCATTATGCTAAGCGTTTAGCCGTTTCGCGCGGTAGTGCGTAGCACATTTCGAACAATTTTGTTGTACTACTATGTTTGTTTTTGGGTTTTTTGTTTATATTTTATTATCTTGTGTTTCGCTTTTTCATGTGTATTTTGTGTGCGTCACTTTCGCGTGAATAAACTGTTTTTCTTTCTTTTATTCCGTGGATGGGTGACCATCTATACATACTAAGACTTCTCCGTGTCTCGCAAAACACATTAAGCGTTGGTCCAGGCTGTCTTTCGTAGAAGCCTGAAAGTCTGACAACCAGTCTTACCAAGAGGTATCGTATTACCCAGTAACTTGCAGGTCAGATAGGCACTCGCTCCATGTAAAATACTGTAATTCAGCTGTGAAAAGGCAAGCAGATGATGTTTGAGTACATCTCTGGTGAAACTGATCTGTATTATATCCCGCGCGGGATGCGGGGAGACCGTCCACAGCTATTTTACCTCAGCACTGACAGAGCTGCCAGAGGTAAAACTGCAAAAAGCAACTTTATTGCAACCAAAATAAAGATCACTGTGGACTGACTTGCCAATGGTAGCAACCCTAAACCAACCTTATTACATCCACAATATTACTGACAAATGCGTGCACTGACTGGACAGGTCCTCTCAATCTGTGTGGTTCTTTCCTCAAAAGACCATTTCAGACACCAACCTCCATGGCCTGTCTTCTCAGAGTAGTTAGATAGGAAACGCCGACATCATCTAGTTTTTAAAAACATTGCCGTGTTAAGGCCTATTCAAACCTAAGCGGTATTCGCTACCGTCTGCGGTAGAGAAAACCGAGTGGGTATGCGGTAATATCACTGTTCATTCATCTGTACCGCTTTTGCCGCGAAACATAATACTAAATACATAAGCGAAACCCGCGCGGTATTACCTCTACCCATAGCGGCAGCGAATACCGCTTAGGTTTGAATAGGCCTTTAAAGTGTTTGATCTAACCTACTTACAGAAATAAAATCAGTTATCATTTAATAAAGATCACTGTGATTTTGACAATGATGCAAAATCAGAGGTAAAATAACGCCGAACGTTCTATATGAAGCTGTTCAAACTGGCGCAAATAGTCGCATCACTTTGTATCTATTTATGAAAAGAATCGACGCGCGTAGTCGCGTTACCTATCCTGCGCGAGATTCACCTCAGTGTGGCCAAGTCGTTGTATAAGTATTTTTCAAAATTTCGACGGTTTCTGTCAAATGTTTGAAGATGGCATGGAAATAATGATGTTTTAAATATGTACGTTTAGCGTTAAATGCACTTAGAGATTTGAGTGCAAGTGGGTCGAAGAAACTCAGTACCTTCCTTAGATAGAGAGGAATGAGGATTCCACGTGAAAAAATAATTAAAACGTTAGGCCAAATCACCAAATCCCTAAAGTTGCAGCTGCGTCCAGTCCTACCTAGCATTTTCCCAACTATGTTGGACTGCCTATCTGACCTCCACATCCCAGTTACTGGTGAATACGATACCCCTTGGTAAGACTGGTTGTCAGACTTTCGAGCTTCTGACGACCCATAACGACTGTCAAAGATCCATCAATGACAGCCGGGACCAACTGCTTAACGTGCTTTCCGAGGCACGGATCTTGTATGTAAAGATGGTCACCCATCCATGGATCAACCGCGGCTAGTGCAGCTTTACCTGATCGATCGACCCGTGCGACTGTTTTTACTTAGCCGCAGGCCCCTGCAGCTGTGTCCAGTCAATAGGTTGTTATCACCAGGTGGATAGCCGGCCTGCTTGTCTATAGATAACATTTTCCAATACTTACTTTCATGGTCACGACTTTTAGCACAGGTAGGTAACATAAATTTTGCATTAAATTGTGTAGGTACACCTGTGTTTTGGATCATTAAGTTCCCTTTAAAATAGTTGAGCAGAATGGTGCTGTTCCATGCGTCATGATCGTGAACGGGTGAAGTAGGGCCTGGACATCTCTTAGCTGCGGCTTATTTTAATTTAATTTTTAATTGTTTTTTGTTATATTTTTATCACGGACGCTTTTATCGTTCTGCATCGTTCTTACATCTATAATTTCAATATGAAACGTGTAACCAATATTGTGATCTTAACGTGTTAGGATCAACGTGTAAACCTGCGGGCCAGCATATTCGCTCCATTCGACAAAGCCCTCTCTCTGCTCCCGTTCGATGTCAGCAATTGTGAAGCTGTAAATTTTCATACAAAAAGCGATAACGTTTTTCTCCCCGTAAGCATAGTCTAATTTTCATAATTTTTGGAAATGTTGTAGGTATAATAAAAAACTAGGTCCGTACGTTTTCATTATAAATAAATATTGCATACGATATAAGTTATTAGCATCTAAATATCTATATTTTTAACCGACTTCCAAAAGGAGGAGGTTCTCAATTCGTCTGTATGTTTTTTTTTTGTATGTTTGTTACGCGATTACTCAAAGACGGATAGACCGATTTAGAAAATTCTTTTTTTTTGTTTGATAGGGAATACTTTCGAGGTGGTCCCATATAAATTTTATTAACTTTGCTTGGGGAGTTTTTGAGTTAGCTTCAATAATGCGTATATTTCCCACTTATTTTATGTGGATGATGTGATGGTGTTTTAATAACTTCCTACGAGTATCACCGTTATTTACATGACTATATCTACAATTATTGTGCTCAATTATGTATTCGAATTAGTGTGGGGTAGGTTCCACAACTAAAAAGTGAAAAATAAAAACTTTTTAGCAAATAATAAAACCGACTTCCAAAACAAAACACTACAAAGTGAAAAATAACTTTAATTTCGGAAGTCGGTGGCAAAAAACGAAAATACAAAATGCTAAAACTTTTTTCTCCCCGTAAACATAGTCTAATTTTCATACTTTTTGGTAATGTTGTAGGTATAATAAAAAACTAGGTCCGTACGTTTTCATTATAAAGAAATATTGCATACGATATAAGTTATTAGCATCTAAATATCTATATTTTTGACATAAACACTTCCTCGTGTGTTTTTTTTTTTTATTAAATAAATTGAACTACTAAAAAATAAAAACGAACAGACCTAGATTAAGGTGCACTGAATGTAATGAGATCAAAATTGTCTCATTTTGTAAAGGTTTATGGGGGTGAAAACGTTATCGCCCGAAACAATACTCGTATTTATGTAAATAATAGTATGGAATGTAGGTAATTGCCTCCAAGACTCGCGCCGCGTATCGGCACTTCACTATCCTCTTAAGGTCAGTCGTCACTATATGCCCTAAATATTTAAAATGATCCACACTGTCAAGGGGAACACTATTGAGAAGAACTGGTGGTACATTTTCCAGGCATTATGCACCGCTAGCTCCAAAGACATTGCCATTGACACTTGCTAACATTATATTTTAGCCAATGCCTCCCAGCGTACTCCTCACAGAGCTGTATCAGCTTCCTCAAAGCTCAGACCGACGCGCTCAGCAGCACCATGTCATCAGCATAACTTAGATTGTTGACTCAAACGCGATCAACATGGGAACCGACATGAATAGCGCCACCAGAATTTCGCAGAACGGTGGCAAGCTCAAGTGAAAGGGCCTAGATGGTTTCCGACACACGACACCCTTTGCAAAATATCATCCTCGTCTCGCAAAGGCTTTTCAGCCACAACAGCTTTTAAAAGTGTGTCCTCCCACTCACTGGCGAATGGTCTAAGGAAAGACTAAAGCTATGGCGAGATAGTGCGTCTCTACCCAACACATTTTTGCCATCTGCGGAAAATCTCCTACTTGCACCCTAATTGCGTAACACACTATCGGTTGGAATCTGAATCATTTTGAAGCAAATTGCTGATCCATAGCTTCATATATATTTTTTATCAGTGGAAACTTATAAATGGCCTTCAGTTTCATTTTCTTTAAGGAGATTGTGTACGTCAGCTGTAAGTTTCCCGAATAAAATAAAATAAAATACGTTCGAAAAATTTGTCTTCTCAACACCGTAAATATCGCTTACCTGGAAGTCTTTAACAAGATCACATGAGCAACCTTATCGCTGAACCCAGGCGCACCTTTTTAAGCAGTCTAAAGTCGTCCCGTCGATTTTTACAAGCGTATATGTAAGTTTTCATTTTCAAAATTTGCAAGTTAAATTTAACCCCCAGTGTTAAATTGAGTTGAAGTTTGTCATTCGTATGTAAAATCGGTGACAATGCAATATTTTGGTACCATGGAGCTGATCTGATGATGGAGCCGGAATGGGAACTTGATAATAAAACGACGCAACCCTATCGAGTTTGGGCTCGTTAGATTCGTCTTGACAAGGACCGGTCCTAGATGATATCCAGACTAATAAAACCTTGTTTTAAAAAACAAATAATAATATTGTTTTTAGAGTCACGCGGCGGTTTAAGCTATGAAAATCGATTGTGTTGCGGCACAAAGTAGATTATTATAAAGTAGACATCCAAAGACATTCCGTCGAAATAAATATGACAATCTAGAGGCCAACATATAACGTTGCGCCATTTTATACGACGTCACAAGACGTTGCCTACGAACGTGTTATAATAGACGAAGTAAGCCGAAGCAAAGAAAACCTGCTCAGGTGGAGATTCACAGATGTCTCCGACCCGCGGGGCAATTGCGTAACACACTATCAATCGGAATCAGTTTCATTTTGACAGTTCAAAAACATTAACTTATTACATTATCGAGCAGACAAATTTTTCGAACATATTATATGAAGCAATGGATTAGCAATTTGCTTCAAAATGATTCAGATTTCGATTGATAACGTGTTACGCAATTCGGGTGCTGGAGTGTAATTGTGATGCTGTCTCACAAACAATGGGGCACGTAATGTCGTGTCTAGCGTGTCCTGCTGTCTGCATGCTACAGGAACTGATGGACTCTACTGTAGGTGCCAAGCACGTAGCCAAATTCTGGTCTGACTGTATATACATTTCCAGCGACACGCTAAGAAGCTGTTGTTTCCAATTATAGGGTACCAACCCTATACACAGAGTTTTTGTAAGTATAACCATATTAATTCAGTAAGTAACAATTTAAAAAATAATCAATTTATGAGATCAACAAAATCAAATTATATTATTAACTGTGTTACATATTATATCACTGAACACAGTTGGTTCTTGAATGACCAGTATGTTATAATGTCTAGCAAAGGTGGCTGAGTTCTGAGACCACCCAGCTGTCTTTTGTATTTGATCTATACTGATCCCAGATCTTTTAGCAGCAGATGTAGAAGCATGTCTGGTGTTGTGTGCTGTGAAAGTATTTACATCAATTCCAGACTCATGTAAAGTTGTTTTAATCCAACGGCTTATAGTTTGTGTTGAAGCACAATGATGTGGCTTCTTGAAGGTCAGTATTAGCTTATCAGTACCTCTTCTCAGTGGTTTAGTTCTATTTATATAACAGTTTACAGTAGTGACTGGGCAAATCTCAATTCTATTTTCAAAAGTTTTAAGGTGTAATAGCGGCTGAAGGCTGCCTGTTTTGGAGGTTTTTATTATGTCTGGAATGTATATCTGAATTCCTCCATTCATGACTATAATATTTTTAATATTAATTAGGGATAAAGTTTGTACTCTATGACCTGTAGTAAGGGCAAGAATAGTTACTACTTTTTTGTTAGTTTTTCTAGACTTATGTCTTCATTGGGGTATAGACTTGCCAAATAAGTTAATACAACTCCAGGGTCCCAAGTAAGATTATACTTTGGGGCAGATGGTTTTGTAGGTAGATAAAATCATAACGGACAGCAGAATTTTACAATGTGTAATTCAAATAATTCAAAAATGAAATGAGTAATTGAACTCATCATCAGTGATCGGATAATCGGGCGCTAATATACCTAAACTTCACTTTTATTCCCACGAAAGAATAACACCTACATGCCTTTCAGAATCCTGGATCCCGGAATCGTTTGAAATTCCTGAGATTGCTAAAAATGTTACCTGCATAAAAAATATAGTTAGAACTCATTGTGAAAATTAAAAATTTTCATTGAATAATGCTTACGTACTGACTCGTACTTTCAAGATGGCTGTCCCTTGTTAAACTCTCATTGTATATCTCATTGTAATATTTTAAAAATATTAATATTTTTTAGTCTTCTGTTCGTATAAAATACAATAAATTAGTCGGTTCGATCACTAATCTGTTAGATAGATAAATCAAACTCCACTTGACCACATTGTGCAGATTATCATTTTATTGATATTCAATTTGTTTTGAATAAAACAAAGATAATAAATCAAAATAACCACTGATAATTTCATTAAGTTTGTTATAGTTTGAATCCGGGATTATTTATTTATTCAGAAAAGAATGTCCATATTATTCTTTCGTGGGAAGAAGTTTAGGTATATAAGCGCCCGATTATCCGATCACTGATGATGAGTTTAATTACTCATTTCATTTTGGAATTATTTCAATTACACATTGTAAAATTCTGCTGTCCGTTATAATATTAACTACCTACCAGACATGTTATAAAAAACTAACTCTAAAATAGTCAAAAAATATATTCTTTTCCCCTTTACGTACGGTACGTTTTCTTGTATATATTAACCTCATACATAACGCGAGTTCAACATCTTTTGTCTGAATCAAAAATAGCGCGAAACTAAAAATAGCTCGTGTAATCATTATTTAAATAAAATAGGTCTCACACGCACTACTTACTGACGTCATTAACAGTTTCGTTGCGTCATTGTAAGACCATATTAGTAAGATATATAAAAAATACGGTAAAATAAGTGAATTGGAAACGGCCTCAGTTTTTAATTCACTTTTTTATAGGTATGATCGTGCGACGCCATTTTAAAAACAATCAAAATGGCGAACCGGGTTCAGGCCTATAAGGTTCAAATCCCTTTGCTGCCCCTACATGTGGACATTGCGGTGAAGAAGAACACACAATTCAAGATTGCACAAAGAAAGCCGATGCGCCAAAATGCTACATTTTTGCGTTATAAAAAACAAGCCAACCTAAACAGGCACATCAACTCGATTGATTATGAAAGCGCCGAAGAGCGCCACGTAGGTACTTGTTTATATTTTAGACGTAATTTGTTATTGGTGCCGATTCTTTTATTCAATAACTAAACTAAAATTAGAGAATCGCTATCTTTTAAAAAGGAAGGGAAAAGGACGGCTATAGATATGCACTAAGTTAGAGATGTCAAACTAGTTTACGCCTTGCGCTTCATCGTGTTTTTAGTCAACATGTTTTCATGTGTCGTCTGAATTTCTATGGAAGTATTAGTGCCAACTAAATTTGACAGCTCTAATTTACGTCCACCTCTCTTGTTGTATTAATGAGAAAAAGTTAGCAATAGCCTTAATTAAGTTTCATTTGTGTACAACAGATTGGGCATTATTGTTATTTTTTTAGTTTTAGTATGGATAATAACTTATTTATTACCGAAGTAGATAACACATTTTTAACTGTGTCAAAGACATGTGACGTTGAGGATTGCAGGCAATATCTATCTATCATAAGTCACTAACCGTACTGATCCAACGCATTCGTACCTAGTATTTATAATAACATAGATATGCTTTAAAATTTTCCATCATAGACTTAATTTTGATTGTGATATAATAGTACTATCGGAGTGCTGGCCAGCGAACCGCATCGATTACCATACTCGACGATAATCATACCTGGCTACAACTTATTGCATACCACAAAAAACCACAAACAAAATAATGGAGTGGTAGTCTTTGCTAAAATCATTAAAGGGGTTTGACGCAGAATGTGCACTTCGCAAAATGTGCACTTCGTAATATAGAACTTCTCAAGATGAGCGTGAATTTTATCATAATGGGCCAAAATAAAAACTGTTTATTCATATTCAAAATATGATAGGTTCGATGTTTCACATCTGCCAGGCGTCCCGCGACGGCTCATTTTTTTATTTGGAAGTGTTTTTTTTTTGTTACAAGTTTTAATTTTTTTGTTGTGGGCCTACTATGTAAACAGTGGCAGGAAGTTGTTTAACATCATCAACATACACTAAGTGGTAAAAATACGTATTATTGCAGCTAACTCAAAAACTATCCAAGCAACGTTAATCCGTTAATCGTTATCCGCGCAAGTTTTCCCTACCAAATGAAAAAGGAATTTTCAAAATCACATTTTGACGAAATTATCGATGAACACACATAAAAAGCCGGCCAAGTGCGTGTCGGACGCACGCACGGTTCCGTAGTTGGGATGAATTATCTCAAGAACAAACATAACTTGTAGTTGAAAAACATGTTCTCCCATATATTCCAACTGCAAATGTAAATTTGTACGCACAATATTGAGAGATTTACCATGTTGTTTTAAGACCATCGACTTCTTATAGGTTTTCCTGTAGGTAATCTATAGGTATAGAACTGTTCTGTATTTTTTTTCAAAATTTTAGGCTCAGTAGTTTCGGAGATAATGCCCCTCCCCCCCTTCCCCTTCAGACAGACAGACATACGAGTGATCCTATAAGGGTTCGTTTTTTTTTACCCTAAAAATATATACAGACAGAGAACCTCCTCTTTTTTTAAGAAGTCGTTAAAAAAGAAAATAAAACAAACGTTTAAAAAAAAAACATAACGAATTTAAGAGTAAGACATTGTAGTTGTAAATCTTGAAAAATAATTTTACTAAAAACAAAATGAATAGGGTAATAAAATCAATCACACAAAGGAAGCCCCGTAAAACCTTCACAAAGTGAGTAAGCCATGCGATCGTAGCAGTGCGTGCTACGGCGTAGCTCGATGCGTAGCGTGGAGACCACGAATTAATTTTGTCTGACAACCTCGGTACAGCTGAGCATGAGAACCTGAGTTCGATTCCTGGGTCGAACAAGTATTATTGGGTTTCTCCATCAGGAATTTTTCAGTAACAGCCTGGAGTCTAGATTTGTGCCCGGCTGATGACAATATGCTCGCCCGCTATTACATGGAACTTAAACATAACTGTCGAAATGTGGGTGTACTATAGGTACACCTCTGCCTAACCCTTCGGAGATTACACGCGTGATGTTATTTTGTTTTATTTTGGGATTTCTATGTGAAGGAGCTCGCCCGGGGAAGTAGGCACTACCATCAAGTTCTAGCGGCTGCGGCAACAAAGCGCTGCTCAGCGATGCCTTGCTGCAGCGCTTAGCAAACACTGGCGAACAAGTGAGTCACAGAGTACCTAGTTCAGTTGTTTGTGAAGGGGCACGGCTGCCAGGCTTATTACGTACAAAATAGCAATCAGCAACTATCGCGCACTCATCGCGCGATGATTTACTTACCGTATTAATAATCGTTATTATTTAATAAATCATTCGCTAATCGCTCGCTGTTTGTTTATATGCACTTGAAGATTGCTTCTTTACTTCTTTTGGCTCTAGCCAAAAGAAGTAAAGGAGCGATCTTTGGAACTAACCTAGTCGAGATGTGCCCACAGAACACAAATATAGGGTGTGCTGTACTCATTGAGGACGTACAATCACTTTAAGAAAATGCACATTTTAGATAACTGATTGTTCCTTAGAGGCAGCACTATCGCTATTTTGCTAAGGTGTGGCTATCGTCGATACATAATACCGATTTGGGATTGAAAAGCAATTATTGCGCAAATTTTGCTATTTGCTTCCGCAAGATACGTAATAAGTCTGCGGGAATTTCTGTCGCCAAGCAGCGATGCTTTGTTCCGGTTTGGTGGGAACGGGTGCCGGTGTAGTTACAGGGACGTGATACATTACAGCGTTGTCTCTGCGATGACTCTGCTATTGCAGTTGTCCATAAACAAGTGTAGTGTTTTGTTTTGGAAGTCGGTTTTATTTTTTGCTAAAAAGTTTTCGACGTGTAAAATTGTTTTTAAACCAATTTACAGACACCAGCAAATCTCTGAATCTGGGCCATCGGCTTACCAACACTATACTTTTAAATGATGACGTATGTGACGTAATAACTCTTACGTATGCGGCAAAATGACGTGTTATTTTTATTACCAAAGGTTAGAGGCACCTTGGGTTATTTTTATTTAGATCTAAGGATAAGAAAGGTATGGCGGATATGATGGATCATTTAAGCTGTCAAGGTATGTAATTTTCAGTCATTCAGTAGGGCTTGAGTTAAGTAATTCTATTACGATTTTGGTAGACTAATAAAATAATCAGCTTGTTACCTTCCAACTGTAAGGGCAAAGGGGGGTTATGATTTTGACCGTTAAGCATACTTAACGGTCAAAATCATAACCCCTTTGTATGTATGTATGTTCATCTATTCTCTCATAACTTCTAAACTTCTTATTATAATTTGACAAATGAGATATCGTTGAAAGCGTCTTAATTGACCGCTTGTTATAAGCGAGTGCCGTCAATTTAAATTGAATATGGCGCCCTATGTCATGAACTATAAAAAAAAAATCTTAATGATGCCGTGTTAGGTATCAAATGAAAGGACTTAATTAGCACTTTTCAAATATATGTATATTGTTAGCTGTTGCTCGCGGCTTTACTTGCATGCACCCGATAATTATGAATAATTTCTAAAATCCCGCCTCAGATGTGAGCCAAACTTCTTTCTCTCCAAACCTACCTAAAATACATTTATATAATAATTATTCTTTTTTAAAATTTATTACACACACACATACATACACACATCATCTGTGGTCGATTGGGAGCCTATGACGCAAGCCGTTTCAGTTGACGACAAGGTTGCCATTTTCAATGATGTTATAATCAATCTTTATAACATCCATGCTCCCGTCAAAAAAGTTAAGTTAAAACGCCCCCCTGCACCATGGATGTCAAGAGGAATACAAATGGCAATGCGACGTAGGGACCGCGCGTTCCGTAAATTTAAAAGAGATCGAACTGACGAGAACTGGACATTATTCAAGGCTGCACGGAATAGATGCAATCAGATGATACGCAATGCTAAACGCCGCCACATTCTGGACACTATAAGCTCTTCTTCCTCTGCCGATATTTGGAAATTTCTTGGAACTCTGGGTATCGGCAAATCGCGACATTTAGACCCTCCTAATTCAGTTGACTTAGACGATCTCAACCAGCATTTCTGCACTGTTTCAACCATGGATCGTCAAACCAAGCTACAAACTCTGTCTCTTATTTCTGGTCTAACGCGTCCTCATATTAATCCTTTCAGTTTCATTCCAGTTGAACCGGGAGAGATCAGAAAGTTCATTCTCTCCATCAAATCAAAAGCGGTGGGATGTGACAATATCACCCGTGATATGATCATTACTATTCTGGATCATCTCCTGCCCGCGATTACCCATATTATAAATTATTCCCTATACACCGGAGTATTCCCTATCCTGTGGCGCAAAGCCTATGTTCGTCCACTACCTAAGGTTTCCAATCCCTCTCTTCCTACCGACTTTCGTCCAATTTCTATCCTTCCGTTCCTGTCCAAAGTGCTTGAGGCCTGCGTCCACAAACAATTCTCTAACTTCGTACATCGCAACTCACTCATTAGTCCTCTACAGTCTGGGTTCAGGCCTGGGCACAGCACTGTTTCCGCCCTCCTTAAAGTGACTGGCGATATAAGGGCAGGACTGGAAGACACCAAGGTTACTGCTCTAGTGTTGGTTGATTTCTCGAATGCCTTTAATACCGTCAGTCACGACATCCTGTTAGCCATTCTGTCATATGTTATGGTCTCTCCCGAAGCACTGGAATAGTTCTCCTCTTACCTTCAGGAACGTCAGCAGTCTATTCGTGTTGGGGATTCTTCTTCATGCTGGTGTGATTTGGAAACTGGCGTTCCTCAGGGCGGTATACTTTCTCCTCTTCTGTTCTCTATTTTTATTAATCTTCTAACTTCCGAACTTCAGTGTGCGTATCATCTGTATGCAGATGACTTGCAGTTGTACTGTCAAGGGAAGGTTGATGAATTACCTGATGTTATCGACAAATTAAATAGGGACTTGATAGCTATAAAATCCTGGGCTGATAGATTTGGTGTAGCTGTAAACCCCACGAAGTGTCAGGCGATCATCATTGGCAGTCCTCGTGGTATTAGCAAAGTGGTGGGTATAACCTTGCCACCAGTTCTCTTCAATGGAACGATCGTTCCTTTTAGCACTGACGTGAAGGACCTTGGCTTACACATTGATAGTACCCTGAATTGGCGTACTCAAGTCGCTAGGGTAAGCCAGAAGGTTACTGGAACGCTGCGGGCTCTGTACCGGCTGAAAAAATTATTGCCATCGAGTACGAAGACAATGCTTGTACAGTCCTTAATTTTTCCTATCATCGATTATTGTGATGTGTGCTATTATGACCTGAATGCAGATCTCCTCGACAAACTTGACCGTCTTCTCAATAACTGCATTCGATTCGTTTTCAATCTGCGTAAATACGATCATGTCTCCGCGCATCGGTCGCTTTTACAGTGGTTGCCCATACGCCAGCGCCGACAGCAAAGGGCGCTGACCACCTTGTTTTCATTTCTTGACTCTCCCTCTTCCCCTAGTTACCTAGCTTCCCATTTTCAATACATTTGCGCCAACCACAATAGAAATTTACGTTCATCTCACAATCGTATTCTTCAATGTCCCACCCACCGCACAGACTTCATTCACTCTTCCTTCTTCGTTCAGTCTATCTCTCTGTGGAATGCACTCCCCCAGGAAATCAGGATGGCAACCGACCGATTATCCTTTAAAGTTAAAGTTCGCGACCACATTCGCAAGAAGCTGGTAGTATCATCACAACGGTAATGTTTCCCAATGGTTTGTCTTATTTGTTTTAGTATATTTATGTCTATTTATTGTGTTTATATTTATATATAGTTAGGTGTATATATTATATTTATATGTATATATATCTTTATATTTAAATATATATCTATTCCTCATCTCTCGCTGTTGCACCTACCACTGTTTGTCTCTGCATCACCCAAAGGTCGACTGGTAGAAAATGCCTATGGCATTAAGTCCGCCTCTGTACATTTTGTGTGCTTAAAGTATTAAATAAATAAATAAATACACACTCATACACACATGCACGCACATACACATACACACAAGAAATACGTTCATTATTAACCTTATTTAATTTTACTTCCTTATGATTTTTGATAATTGTTTAATTGTGGGTAGATCGACAGGGTCCTCACTTGATTAATAGTTAATATTAGAACATAACTTTATGGCCGTCCACTGTCTCTTAAGAAACAGGTATACCCTAGTTTAAGAGACAGGGTATCAGAAATTATCAACAGATGTACCGTGTAATTACATCACCATGTTCTACCATAATAATGTAGTTACATAACTTTATATATCTTGATTGTTACTATTTTAAGTTTTGTTTTTCTCATCATCTGTACTTTCAAGATCAATAAACAATTTATTATTATTATTATTATATAAAGCGGCTCTGCAAATACTTTATCACAAAATTATAACCCCAAAATAATTGAAATAAAAAGTAAGTTTAAAAACTAAAAAACCTGACTACTGATAAATCACGTTTTTTGCAACGATTACACAAAAGTAACGTTGATTTCTGCTTCAGTTCGTCAGGTAAATATGGTGCATTTTCCATCAAAATTGTCCATCGGGAGACTTGATGCTGATAGCATCGCTTTGTACAAATTACACACACTTTGCCAGTAAACACATCAATGTCTTTATTTCCTGCTTTATGTATTAAATTAGACTGTTCAGACAGGTTCGTCTTATTTCGACAGGCCCGATGGCGTGGTTGGTTAAGATACCACCTGCCATACCGCTGGTCGTGGGTTCGATTCCCATCCAGGACAAACATTTGTGTGCATGAACATGTCTGTTTGTCCTGAGTCTGGGTGTAATTATCTATATAAGTATGTATTTACAAAAAAAAAGTAGTGTATGTATAGTATATCAGTTATCTGGTTTCCATAGTACAAGCTCTGCTTAGTTTGGGACCAGATGACCGTGTGTGAACAATGTCCTAGGATATTATTATTATTATTATTATTTAGCTGTCAGCCTTGTACCAGGGAACTATAACTTAAGTCTATAAAGCTAGGGTTGAATTTCAGTAAATAGAACGGATCAAGGGAACTCCAGCTCTTTGTGCAGCTCTGGTAGCAGCATTATGCTCACGTAAGTGCTGCAACCGTATACTACGCTCTTCGCCCGTTTCCAAAGCTCTTGATTGAGTGATGTGTTCTTCCAAATATTGAAGTCTCACGGCCCGTTCCTCTTCTGACTGTGAAGCTCTTTTTAACCGACTTCCAAAAGGAGGAGGTTCTCAATTCGTCTGTATTTTTTTTCGTTTTTTTTTTTTGTATGTTTGTTACGCGATTACTCAAAGACGGATGGACCGATTTGGAAAATTCTTTTTTTGTTTGAAAGGGTATACCTCTGAGGTGGTCCCATATAAATTTTATTTACTTTGCTTGGGGAGTTTTTGAGTTAGCTTCAATAATGCGTATATTTCCCACTTATTTTATATGGATGATGTGATGATGTTTTAATAACTTCCTATCACTGTTATTTACATGGCTATATCTACAATTATTGTGCTCAATTGTGTATTCGAATTTGTGTGGGGTAGGTTCCACAACTAAAAAGTGAAAAATAAAAACTTTTTAGCAAAAAATAAAACCGACTTCTAAAACAAAACACTACAAAGTGAAAAATAACTTTAATTTCGGAAGTCGGTGGCAAAAAACGAAAATACAAAACGAAAGACACCGACTTCCGAAATTAAAGTTATTTTTCACTTTGTAGTGTTTTGTTTTAGAAGTCGGTTTTATTTTTTGCTAAAAAGTTTTTATTTGAGAGTCATATTCACGCAAGTACTGAAGACGGGCCCCTCGCTCTTTTTGTGATTGAGATGCGCGAACTTGAGATTCGTATGGTCCTAAACTTCTTAAACGTTTTTTTCGTTGCTCTGGTGTCTCTCTAGCTCTATGTGGTTTCATATATGTTTTTGTTCAACTATGAACAGTAGTTACACGAGCCAGCAACATCATTACAGCGTCAGCGTTAAGAGCGACATACATTCGTTCCGCCGGCTACAACGGCACACCGTCAGCACTAAGAAGTGACCTGCTGAGATCTTCGCTTCATCGTCTCGATACACACACAACACACATGTAAATAGGTATCAATGTGTATTGACCACAAAATTTATATATAATTAAGTTAACTATTTTTTTTTTTTTTTTTTTTTCTTTTTTTTTTCAAAATCATTTATTTACTCTTCACAAACAATGGCATCATAATAATAAAAAGTTAGACAAGCTTAGAAGCTATGTTACACTAGTTTGTGAGAGACTGGTGTCTGCACTAGGAATACCTGTATAGCAGATCACCAGGGTCCCACCACACGGTATGTAAACATAATTAGTTAATTAGTAAGTCAATAACAACAACATTAAAATATAAGCAGGTATTTGTGAAAGTGCGTGATGTAACCCATTATGTGTGGGGAAGTGAGCGGGATATACTATTTTGGATAAGATAGTAAATCCTCAGTTGCTCCATAATCCAAGCCATGGAGCCATTCAACCAGAGTATTCTTACAAGCCTTTGTTGTTAGGTGATAGATCGTATTAATACGATTTATTTTATTATATAAGTGAGAACCCAAGAACATATAAAATCTTTGAGAGAAGCTCGTTCTGAGACCTTTAGCCGTACTGCAGACAGAGTATTTTCTACGTTTTCCCGAGATAGAGGGAGGGTCAAATAATAAGGAGGAATGCTTCTTGAGAACCGTGTATAAAACAAAGAGTTGCCTCACTGACAAGACTTTGAAGTGTTTATAAAGATCTACAGTAGGATATAAATATGGCAGAAAACAGGCCACCTTCAGTACCACACGTTGAGCTCTTTCCAATTTTAAAATGTTTGATTTTGGAGCACCACCCCATGATGTTATGCAGTATGTCAGAAGAGACTGACACATTGCATAATATACCCACCTAATAACCTCCGCGTCAGCTACGTGACGCAGATTTTTGAACAGAAAGATTAATTTACGAATTCTCGAGGTGAGGCTGTCTATTTGTGGTTGGAAGCTTAAATTATTATCTATTATAATTCCAAGGTATTTAATTGAGGTAGTCTTTTGGAGAACGGGACAGGAGCATGTGTCAGAAATTGTGTCAGTGCAAGAGTGCGCTTTAATGTGGAAGGAGGATAGAAAGTCATTTTGTCTATTAGTGAGAGAGAAAGCTATATATTTGGTTTTATTGACATTAAGAGTAAGGACATTATCTTTTAACCATGCCAGGACAGTATCAAAGCCTTTTTGTGCGTAATAGTAGATATCAGATTTTATCAAATTTTATGAATTTCTTTGGGTGCTTAAGTCGAGATGACATATTTAGAAAAAGGGAGGTACCGTCATGGTCGGTCACTGAGGAATGCATCACGAAACAATGCGCGTTCCTTTTGGTTTTTAGGATTACATGGTCTAGGCAGGTACGTCCATGTGTGGGAAAGGAGTGTGCTGGTAGTAGGCCGTGAGACGCCATCAAATTAAGGTAACTGTGAGATCGAGAGTCAGAATTATTTTCCGCAATATCAATATTGATGTCACCGACCAACACGATATTTTTAGTAGAAGAGTATTTTAGGAGGAGCTCGTTCAAAGAGTTCAAAAAACCAGAGATATTTTTCTGCGCAGGAGGCCGGTAAATTGCTAATATAACAATGTCTATATTTATTTTTACTAAAAGACAGTTTGCATCAATCAGCAAAGGTTCTTCAACAGATAATTTCAAGCTACAATTATGATAGATTACCACACCTTCATTTTGGGTAGTGTTAGTAGAGGTAGAGTGTGAGGTATAACAGTTATTAAGAGAAGGAATGACCTGGGTGCATGGCAACCAACATTCCGTCAAGATAATAAGATCCCAATTGATATTGCTCCTGCTGAGAAATGTTTGGAATGCGAGAAGGTTGCGTCTGATGCTTCTAATGTTTTGGTGAATAAACGAGAGATACTGTTTAGGTTTAGGTATGTGGGTAGAAATGTCTTCAACATCACACAGATAAGATTTTGCAACCGACACCGCGTCCAAAATGGAGTTTATTTCGTCTACATTATCGAATACAAAGTATAATTTCCTGGTAGATTGATCTGAACTTTAGAAAGGAATCGAATAAACTTAAAAACACTTGATTCATTAACTACGAAAGCTGACTTACTTGAAAAGTTACAGGATAAAGCATTCAACAAACGCATTGTATAGAAGTGTGTATGGAAAAGGAAATATTTGTTTACAACAATTAACAACATGAATTTAAAAGTAAGATTTTACAAACAACAAGTATCAGTGACAATAAAATAGTTTTAAAGAAGCGCGACAGCATCGAGCGATTTAATATGCTTTGCCGGCATTTTTTCTTCCTTCCGAACCAGAATACGCCCATCACGAATCCAAACAAATTTGTACGCCTTTTCTTTAGCGACCTTCCGAACAGCAGCATGGATTTCCTTGTTTGATGGTGATAAGTGCTCCGATACAAATACTGGGCATTTTTCACCCCCATAACCAAGGTGATGAGAGTTCAGCTTATTGTCGCTGTGCTTTTTGTTGAAATTCACGACTGAACTCAAGAGACCGTCACGAATGCCTGTATTCTTGAACCGAACAATGATTGGTCTAGGTCGATTATTTTTCGTATCCATTTTCCTAACTCTGGTAGCAGAAAGCACATCCTGTTCTTGAATGGTATTAGAGACGGCATTAGATAGTTGCACGACTGTTTTTATTATATTTTCATTATTATTTTCGGGAACACCGTTAATCTCAACATTCTCCTGCCGGGTAAATTGCTCGAGTGCATTTAGTCTAGATGATAATTCTTGGACAGATTTCCGCAGGGTGTCGTTTTCCTTTTCCAAAACCTTAACTTTATCTTTGTTGACGGTAAACTCAGTGCTAATACGGTCGAACTCGTCACTCATAAATTGAACTGATTTGGCCAGCCCGGGAAGTGAAGATAGATGTTCATTTATTTTGGAAAGTTCGGTGGTAACGCAGTTTTTGATTGTGGTGGCTATCTCGTCAGTTAAGGCTTTGTGTATCTCGACACGGATAGTATCAATAATTTCCGCAGTGAAGGAGGTCTCGGAGTGGAGTTCCTGGGATGAGTCAGTTGGGCGCTGACATCTGACCCTTGAAGAAATAGTTTTCTCCGAGTCTTGGTCACGGGACAGCGGGGTTTCAACCATATCTAATTCCGATTTGCCAACAGATGTTGGGGTACTTAGATTCGGTGGAGTGCGTACGACTTTAGGCATATTTAACCAAATTAATACAAAAACCACAAAATAATAATAATAATAAAAATAAAAAAGAAACTTTAAAATTAGATAAAATATGAAAAATGCAAAAAGTGTGTGTCGTAACTTAGGTTCGAACCTAGAGTAGTAGGTCCATGCGCTTCACTTTTCCAAAGTGCTTTGACCTCGAGACCAACTACACAGTTACTAATGGTGCTAAAAAGCTAAGTGTAATGTACCGCACTGTGCGCCTGGCGGTAGGTAGATTTAACTAACGAGTACAAAGATCACTTGTTTCGTTTATCACCAACACAAATTGCAAAAATGAGTCTCCGTTTGTGATTTAGAAAACTTGTTTTAGGAGTTATAAAATTAGTGTTTCGTTATAGTTTTTACACAGTTTGATCACTGAGATATGAACATTGATTTACACAGAATAAATTACGTTCACAATCACTTTTTACTAGTATTTTCAATTAAAGTTGCAGAGAACAATAAAAGTACGTTGGATTCGTTCACCTACCGTCGGTGGGATGTACTATTGTAATAAAGCAGTCATCAAGCTGGAGTCGAGTTTGATTCATCTCCCGTAACTCCTCTCACTGTGGCCAAAACACCTTTAGCCATCATCGGTCCTATGAGTCTGTGGGATCGGCAGTGAGAAAACCATTTCCTGTGTACATTACACGACGTACACAAACCCCTATTCCTACCCAAATTCCGTCTGTCACCGTAGGTCTCCTTGTGACAGACTTCCCGTACGTAAAACCAACGTAACTTACGTTTGGTGTGGTTTGTATGATAGGCTAGGGCGTTAGGGTAACTAGGGTGCTAGGTAATTGCTATATGGCTAGGTTTAGAGTCAATAGGGTCTTAGGTAATTCATAGGTACCAGGCTCAATTGTTTCTAACGTAGCCGCACTGTACGCATTTGGAATAACGGCCGTACTACGCTGTAAGTCCCGGTGCGTACAGTTTTTGATTGGTGTTTTTGTAGCGATTTTTCGTTTTCACTGAGTTTTAAGGTTTTTTGTTTGCGCTTTTCCTTTTTTTTTGTAGTCTCCGTTTTCTTTGTGTTGCTGTTTCTTTTTTTGTAGTTTTTGCCATATTATTCCCACGAGTAGTGGACAATTAAACGGCCGACCCCCCCGAGGTCCGTGTAGACGGGCAAGCCTATTTATAACAGGGTTTCGCTCGGTTCCCTGAGGTGACGCTAGCTACATGATATTATTAACCACCCTCATGCCATTCAGCCCTCGGCACATTTCTCACCTTGGCTTGGGTGGGATCTTTAACAACCTACTACCCTATTTACACGTTAATATACATCGAATATTGATATATCAATATTATTCTATTTACACTCTCTATGTACAGGTCTATATACATTTTATACAGGCACCTATGTCAATATTTACACTCAACATTTACAAGTCAATATATAATAGGTTTGTTACAACCTTGAAACCTCATCGTGTTCAAAGTCCATTACGTGACCTTTCTAACAAGTCCAAACACGGCTATGATACGATATTCCATCATGGAATGCCAGTGCCTATCTTCAGGCTTCATCATCAGACCTTAAAACTTAATCGTGGTCAAAGTTCATTACAAGACTTTTCTAACAAGTCCAAACACAGCTATGATACGATGTTCCATCATGAAGTTCCAGTTCATATCTTCCGGCTCCATCATCAGATCAGTTCGACAGTACCATATTATTGTATTGTCATCAGAACTACATACAGCTGCCAATTTTCATGACGCTACGATCCTTGGAAGATGGTTAAATTAGTAACCTTAGATTCCATTCCATTACATAGTTAGTTGCATACAGGTCGACCTAATAAAAGCGTGTTCATAATAAAAAGGAACCATTAGAGGAACAGCTAGATATCTCAAGAACGACTAATGCTATCAACTTGATTTTTGGAATAGTTTTAGATGACGTTTGCCTAACTATTTTTGGGACAACAGGGATTGAAAGGGGGTCTTAAAAAATCAAAGTGGGGCTACTATGGCATGTGGGATATCATATTATGAAAGAGCGCTGTTTGCACATTCTCAAACATTTTTCTCTTTTTTTTAGACCGCATAGTTTTCGACTTTTGATGAAAAACGTAAAAAAATACCGTCTCATATCTCCGAAGTTTGAATAGAGAAAAATCTGAAATTATTCTATGTTGTAGAGGTTTATGTAAAGATTACAGGAAAAATAAAACGATGTCTCTAAATATCACACTTTTTTTTTAATGTACTGAACCCTCGGTGCGTGAGTCCAACTCGCTCTTGACCGGTTTTATTAAAGTAATTGGCCTTAACCATTTCCTTGGTAATCCCCTATTAACTAAATGATGTAAAATAGAAGAAGATAACTTTGTTCTTTTATTAATTATCACAGTTTTGTGTTCAATGCGCTCTCCTGTAAAATCATGATTTTGTAGATAACCGTATATAATTTGCGGCCGTCGAGTAGAAAGTTTTCTGCTGTCTTTAGCATGGCGATTACAAAATCAAATTGTCTTCACTACCCTACACAATTATCAGTTGTCAGTGTGATTTTGACAGCTTGGGATAGAAAACTTTCTTCCGAAATACTAGACAAAGATCGTTAAAGACAAAATGCCAAATTGTAGACGGATTTCTACGGAGCGATGTCAAAAATGGAGGAACGAAATATCACTTTGTATATATATAGAAAGAGATGTGTCTATTCTTCGTAGAGATAGGTTACGCGTGCAGAAATGTGTGGTCATATTTAAGGGTTTGGTACAGACCGTCAAACTGAACAACTTTCTTCATGGGACCAATTTCGCGAAAAAATAATCAGCTGCCCTATACATTTGGGTCGAGTAAGTAACCACTGAAGTTTTGTATAGGACTCCTGATAATTTTTTCGCGTTTACGATATGAGTCCCCTGAAGAAAGGTGTTCAGTTTAAAGGTATGATTATGACCACACATTTCTGATACACGCTTTATGACTGCCCAGGTAAGGTAAGGTACTAAGAAATAGAGTTTATTTATTTTTCTACGTGTCTGCTGAACCCTACAGCGTGATATTTACCTAGTAGGTAGGTACAGTTGTAACCCTGATAAAATCACGAGAGCCGCGTAGTAAAATTAAATCGATCAAGATAATCGTTTACAAGTAAAGGGCAGAACACGCAAGCTTTTGTTTTTTTTTCATTTGAACTACTTATGGAGCGCCGAGCGAGCGAATCGAAAATCGACCTCCAAATAACTATTAACATACAGCTTGAATACCCCGAAGGGTTAGTCAGAGACCCACATTTCGCCAGTTATGCTTAGGTATATAGAGGCTAGCCTATTGGCATCAACCGGGCACAAATCCAGACTCCAGGCTGATACTGAGAAATTCCTGATGGAAAAACCCAATTGAACCCAGGATCTCATGCTCAGCTGTAGCACTTGCGACCACTAGACCAACGAGGCACTCTAAGTTATAAAAAAAACCGGCCCAGTGCGTGTCGGACTACGCACAATGAAGGGTTCCGTAGTTGGGATGAATCCCAAGAACAAACTAACATTGTAATTGAAAAACATGTTCTCCCATAGTTGTAAATGTAAGTTTGTATGCAGAATATTGAGATATTTGCCATGTGGTTTTAAAACAATAATAATAATATCCTGGGACATTTCACACACGGTCATCTGATCCCAAACTAAGCAGAGCTTGTACTATGGAAACCAGATAACTGATATACTACTTTTTTTTTGTTTGTAAATACATACGTAAATAGATAATTACACCCAGACTCAGGACAAACATTCATGCACACAAATATTTGTCCTGGATGGGAATCGAACCCACGACCAGCGGCATGACAGGTGGTATCTTAACCAACCACGCCATCTGGCCTGTTTAAATAAATAGACTTCTTATAAGTTTTCCTGTAATCTATAGGTATTAAACTAATTTCTGTATTTTTTTTTTTCAAAATTTTAGGCTCAGTACTTTAGGAGATAAGGAGGAATTTACGTCTATTTTCTTAAATAACTTTAAAATGATTTATTTTAAAATTATTAAAAAATATATATTTGAGACCCTCACTCGAAGTCCTGACCTCAATCCAATTGAGCATGTCTGGGATGTTCTAAAGAGACGGGTAAGATCAGTGCAACCTGCTCCACAAAACATCAGGGAGCTAAAAAGAGTCATTGCAGAAGAGTGGGAACGTATTCCTCAAAACGTTATTAAAAATATCGTGGAAAGCATGCCCAGAAGGAATCAAGCTGTGATTTTGGCAAGAGGAGGTCAGACTCGTTATTTAGGTTTTTACATTTAATTAAAAAAAGTAAAAAAAAAATTCTTGTCTTTATTGCCGACCACTTCTTATCGTTTGGCCGTGTACATCGGTTTTAAAGAATTCATCGAAAATTTAAAAAACAATCCAGAATTCACTACACGCGTATTAGTTTACACGATTATAAGTATGCAGACTACGTCAAACAATTAAATTTCATTTAATTAACTAAAATCGACCTTATAACGTAAATTTCCTTAGGTGCTCGTTTTTTTTTTTTTGCAAAAGACTTTATATATATACTTTATACGTGTACCAAATTTCAACTTAATCTGTCCATTAGATTCGGAGCAAATTGGCTGTGAAAGCCGGACAGACAGACAGACACACGAGTGATCCTATAAGGGTTCCGTGTTTCGTTTTGAGGTACGGAACCCTTAAAATACTATATTTACTTGCATTAAATTACTATAAAGATCTAGGGTACTTAGGATACAACAGGCAGGCAATGCCTAAGCTGGCATTAATTCGACTCTGTAGAACATTAATGTTAATAAAATCTTGTAAATAGAATAAATACCTTTTTTTTCGTGGGGTAACTTAATCTGTCCATTAGATTCGGAGCAAATTGGCTGTGCCAGACGGTCAGACAGACAGACACACGAGTGATCCTATAAGGGTTCCGTGTTTCGTTTTGAGGTACGGAACCCTTAAAATACTATATTTACTTGCACTAAATTACTATAAAGATCTAGGGTACTTAGGATACAACAGGCAGGCAATGCCTAAGCTGGCATTAATTCGACTCTGTAGAATATTAATGTTAATAAAATCTTGTAAATAGAATAAATACCTTTTTTTTCGTGGGGTAACTTAATCTGTCCATTAGATTCGGAGCAAATTGGCTGTGACAGACGGTCAGACAGACAGACACACGAATGATCCTATTAGGGTTCCGTGTTTCGTTTTGAGGTACGGAACCCTTAAAATACTATATTTACTTGCATTAAATTACTATAAAGATCTAGGGTACTTAGGATACAACAGGCAGGCAATGCCTAAGCTGGCATTAATTCGACTCTGTAGAATATTAATGTTAATAAAATCTTGGAAATAGAATAAATACCTTTTTTTTCGTGGGGTAATCCTCATGGATACCCTCCATCTGGGGAGAACGGAGGGTTATGTCGGACTCCAACCGACTATAAAGCCCCACTGTTCGTTCTACTACCATAGGTCGAGGACTTGGGAGATAGGTAATTGGACGCACTCCCGGCTAACATCAGCCCGTCATGCCTAATGGATAGAGATACCTACTATTTGTGTAAGTATGTAAAAAATAAGTCCTGTGTACTCTTATTCTACTTTTGACGTACCCACGCCTATCATCAACTGCCGTGCCATTTCCCAACCATGTTGGGGTAAGGTTCCAGCAAACCGGATGCAGCTGAATACCAGTATTTTACATGAAGCGACTGCGTATCTGACCTCTACAACCGAGTTACTGGGTAATACGATACCCGTTGATAATCAAATCAAATCAAATCAAACGTCATTTATTCAAACTAGGCTGAGAATCAGCACTTTTTGAACGTCAAAATTACATAAGACAGTCCCCCAAAACGGCCGCCCTTCACCACCTCCTAGTGCTTTAGCTGGGGAGAAGTGGCGCAACAAACTCCCCAGCAGCACAGCTGTCTGTTCAGTTAAAAAAATGAATCTATGTAACTCTGCGCATAATAATTTAGGTATATTAGGCAACACAAAACATTAACATAACTAAAAACGTAACCAGAACTTTATACCTAAATAAAAGCCTCCAGTAATAAAGGGCGTGCCCACTTACATATAGCCGTACATGTAGTCGTAACTCGAAGTCACAGATGATAAACTAGGACCAACGAAGTAAAATAAACAACGAGTTAAATTACTAATAACAAAACAAAACCAAGGTCAGCAAGACGACCAGTCACCACAAGCAGCACCCGTTCACGAGCATAACGCAAAGATCAGCCATTACCCCCCTCGCCATATTTGAGGGAAGGAGACAACCCGACCCCCGACGCTACCGCAAGCAGTGACATCTAAGGGAGCATGACGAACTTGCTGCCGGTTGCTCAGGCAAGAAAACTATACTCAATTGCCGAGGTCATAAGACTAGAGGAGATAAGACTGGTTGTCACACTTTCGGGCTTCTGAAGACCCGTAAAGCCTGTCAAACATTCATAAATGACATCCGAGGCCAACTTCTTAACGTGCTTTCCGAGGCACGGAGGGGTCTTGTTATGTAAAGATGGTCACTTATCCATGGACTAACCTCGGCAAGCCTATGAAGTTACTTAATTATTGGCAGGCAACCATAGACGGAAAAATGCAATACTTCATGGACGCTAAAGTAAAATAAAATGGTTGGAAAAATTATAAGTAGTCAACATTATTGGTAGGAACGCTGATATGCGCAGGGTGCCCCAGGTTAGCCTTTTCCCAACTATGTTGGGGTCGGCTTCCAGTCTAACCGGATGCAGCTGAATACCAGTATTTTACATGGAGCGACTGCCTATCTGACCTCCACAACCCAGTTAGGTACTGGGTAATACGATACCCCTTGATTAGACTGGTTGTCAGACTTTCGGGCTTCTAATGACCTGTAACGACTGTCAAAGATTTACTAACAAATGACAGCGGGACCAACGGCCTAACTTGCTTTCCGAGGCACGGAGTGATCTCGATATGTGATAGCTGGTCACCCATCCACGGACCGACCTCGGCAAGCTTTGCAGATCGACCCATGCGGCTGTTATTGTTTCTAAGGCCCGTTAATTGTACACACACGTTTTTCTTGCTTGAAAAACTACGGTTGATTCGCCGTGTGTAGGTACGGTCGTCAGTGTTGTATGGATCACTAATGGAATACAAGCTCATATATCCCATATACAAGCTCGCACTATTATTCTGCCGCCGTAAGGAAAAAGGACGTATATACCTATAAATATTGAAATGGAGAAAAAAAATATTTTGTCCTGTTTTAACTATAAGACACAAAGGCTTCGTCTGGGTCAGGTTATTGAAAAGGCTTCCCTGAGGGTTAAACTGTTATAATCTCCACCATACATTTTACAACGTAACGTGCCCACTCTAGGCAAGCTCATGAGACGCTACCGTTTCCCGTTTTATTGTAATTCTTAAAACGGGAAATGGTGGCCACTTTTTTCCGTTTTAATGATTACAATGAAACTTAACAATATAAAACTACTGTTTGTAATAATAATAACGTATAGTCTTGTGGAGTACAACTTAACGTGCTTATTTACTGCATTTTCTTTTTAAATTAAAAGAAATAACAAAACAAACGATGAGGGCGCCACTGTGCGCTCGGTAGCCTCATAAGGCTGACTAAAGAGACAGATATACGTAATATTTGTTTGTAATGTTTCGAGTTTTTTAATGCGTTACAGTGGTCAGTGCAGCAGAGAACCGATCGAGCCGCTCGATGCGAGTGCTGGATCCTCCACTCGACTGTCGGCTTTTCCGTGAATTCCTTTGGAACGCGTTACATTAGACAGCGCCGCGAGCCGAGCCGCTCGATGCAAGCAAAAATGGAGCACGCTTGAGTCAAGTGCTCGAAGCGAGCGTTCCCCACGTGTAGTGTATCGCCGTTTAGTAACAAGAAATGGAGCGCGCTTGAACCATGTGCTCGAAGCGAGCGTTCGCCGCTCTTGTGTATCGCCATTTTGTAACCAAGCTCGCCTTGAATGTTACATTACAAACAAACGTTACAAGTCAGTCTCCGCCCTTAGACTCTTTGCTCATGACGTACTTATATGTCAATGTGTCAGACCTCCTTACAGGCTGGCTTGTTAGCGGCCAGCCCACCAAAGAGGTCTCTTATGAAAGAGGAGTTCGTACACCGCTTTAGAGCGATGTGCGAGATCCTCAGAGAAATACTTAAATTAAAGTAGGTATACCTTGGTATACCTACTTTAAGTTAAGTATTTCATTTAGATTCCTGCCAAATATAATACCTAAGTTATCTACACAGTTAATATCGCATTACTTATGATTGGTTTCTAAAATACTTACCTACTATATCATCATCATGATAACGCATAATATTGTGTTGTGGTATTACTCATGAATAGAATAAATTAGGTATGTATGATACATGGTTCAATATCATTAACATGCAATAAATGAATTGAGGTACCAATAAGGAAATTGCGTGTTTCTCGGCCCAACGAAAAGAACTTCCTTATAATTTATTAATAGGTATTTGGTCACCATGGTTTTCAACTTCTACTGCCATCTAGTAGTTCTTTTCGTCATAATTTCCCATCTTGAATAAGTTACTTTTACCTACTCGATACTAGATGGCGATAAAAAAAGTTACTATTTTTTTTTTGTGTGAAATCATTTGACATTCATGATTGAGATTAAGTGTAAGATTGAGACTTTTTCTTGACAAAAATCAATTTTATTGCCGAATGTATGTAAGCGCCTCACTTCAGAACGGTTGCACCTATTTGGCTAATTCTTTTTTTTGTTGTGTTTGTAATTGTCAGGACAGGATTTGTATGAAAGAAAATGTTTGGAAAATTGTACGGAAAAGTGAAAATTGGTTAAAAAATATCCATAAAAAGTGAGTGAGTGAGTAAGACGACGGCAGACAGTAGGAAGATCTTCAAAAATATTGACAGAATTGAGCACGGAATAATAAAAACAGTTAATCCAGATCTACTGATAAAACATTGTAAACTAAAAAACAGAACAACTAAACGGCAATCTGTCAGTCAATTCCACGGCTGTTGTTTTGTGAATTTATCAGCTATTGACTTTAAGAGAGTTTATAGTTTTTGTCACTGGCAATAAGCGACTGACTTGAAGTGTCAATTTTACTATTAAAGTTTTTTTTATTATTAAAATACCAGCTATATTAGTTTGTAGAACTCCGTGTGATAGCGTTGTGAAATTGTTTAATTGTCATTTAATTTTATTACATGGTCGTTCTGTAAAGGGAATTTTTGGTCTAATTTTCTACATTAGTACACCTATTGGAAGCCGGGGCGGGCAGCTAGTTTGAAATAAGTGTCTTTGAGAAAACATTTCACGTTCGAAATCTTGAGTAACGAAACGTTGATCATGATAACAAACGACAAAACTACGTAACGTCACATTGACATAAACGTGTTGTTTTAGAAAGGTTATATTTTCCAATATCTGTACAAAATATAATCATGGCAGCAGATCCACTGGACGAATTACTCCAATTCTTAAGGCCTGAATCACGGCTAGACCTAAGACACATAGCGTTGGACCATTTAGTGGGACTATCAGGCAGTGAAGATGGTATCAACACATTACTATCGCGCGAAAAAATAATACAAAGTATCCTTACTTTAACCGACGATAGAGTAGAAGTAATCGCTAAAAACGCGCTACTAATACTAGTAAATATCACAGCGAGTGCAAAAGGAGTTATAGAGCTCCTCAAATTTAAATCGGATGAAAACAGAAACATCGTCAAAATGTTTATAGGTTATGTTTTGAATCCAGAAAAAAAGGATGCTGACGCAGCAGCTATGATCTTGTCTAACATTACTCGTGTAGAAACAGAACTAGATGCGATAATAGACACATTTATGCCACATTTAAACGATATTTTAAATGCTTACGTAAACATAGACTTTAACAAAAAAGGATCAAACTTAAATTTCATTGGACCAATGATTTCAAATCTGTCATGCTGCCATCGCATACGTAAATGGTTGACAGAAGAAAACCCTCACATTCCATTAATAAAACTACTGCCATTTTGTAGCTACGAGCTTTCAAACATAAGGAGAGGTGGTGCGATGGGGACACTGAGAAACTTGTCTTTTGATCCAGAATTTCATGACTTTTTATTAAGTAATGACATGGAACTATTAACATACTTATTAAACCCTATAATGGGTGGTGAAGAATATGACGATGATGAAATGGATATGCTACCAATTTCACTACAATATCTGCCAAAAGAGAAGCAGAGAGACAGTGATCTAGATATCCGCAAAATGATTTTAGAAACACTAAACAAGTTATGCATGAGACGTAAAGGTAGAGAGATTTTAAGAGACAATGGAGTGTATTACATATTAAGAGAGTATCACAAATGGGAGAAAGATCCAAAAGTAAAACTGTCCTGTGAGAACGTAGTTGATATTTTAATACAAAAGGAGGATGAGGTTGGCGCAGAAGATTTGTCAGTTGTGGAAGTACCCGATGACATGAAGGAAAAGTTTGAAAAGATGGACGAAGATTATATAGGGGATAAATAATAAAAATATTTGTTTATTTATTGGTTTTTCATTATAGTCGACTAATTAATATAATATTTAGGCTCATTTTCAGTAATCACCAGCTTGAAGGACATAGTGACCTTATTGGTGAAAGGTCCGGTGAATTTATTGTACTCGCATCTGGTGTGAAGCAAAATGTGTATGTAAGGCTTGTAGCAGGTTGCGTTCTATTGTTTGTTCATACCCCCATGCACAGTGTGCTTAATAACTCAAAAGGTGACTTCTTCTTTTTATTGAATAATTCTACTGGGCTTTTCACTGCCAATGCACAAGTAGAACACCTATATGTGAATTTCGAATGCTTCTTTTTTATGTGACCTGTGTTAAAAATTTAAAATGACAGAAATTAATTTGTACAAAAAAAAAATCATACACAGTTGAATGTTTCGCAGGTTTATGAAGTACTTTATCAAATTACTTATTTATTTTATACTTTACTACTTTTTTTTTCTTTATGCTGTTGGAGAACCTCTGTGTAGGTCTAAAAGATTCCTTTAGCTATGGTTTATCCCACAAAAATAGTAAGTTCTTTTCTTGTATGTGTTATTCAAGCCCTTTAGTTTGTAGTGATAGTGATATGATTTATTACAGCAAAGCCAAGAAGGGGGTTCAATCAATCTGCCTAGCCTTTTCCCAACTATTTTGGGGTTGGCTTCCAGTCTAACCGGATGCAGCTGAATACCAGTATTTTACATGGAGCGACTGCCTATCTGACCTCCACAACCCAGTTACTGGGTAATACCCCCTTGGTTGTAAGACTTTCGGGCTTCTGACGACTCATAACGACTGTCAAAGATCCACGATGTCATTCGTGGATCCAACGGCAACGTCCCCGGGACCAACGGCTTAACGAGCTTTCCGAGGCACGGAGAAGTCTCGGTATGTAAATATGGTCACCCATCCACGGACTAACCCCGGCAAGCGTTGCTTAACCTGATGTATCGACCCGTGCGGCTTTTATTACTTAGCCACGAGCTCCTCGGTTATGAAAGTTTAAATCAAACAAAATGCAACATTTACAGACATTTATTTCAAAATAATATTATGGTAACTTTAACTTACGATTGAAGTAGTATCTTAAAATAAAATTACAAGACTGCTTATAACAGTCAGAACTAAACTTGTCTTAGTGTTCTTACACACGAGCGACACGCGTCAACAGCAGAGGCAACCTCACGCCACAGAGTACTTTTGCATTTGCCTCACGCGCCGCACTGTGGGCTGGATTTTGAGTTTCATAGAACTTCATTTACTTTTTTTGAAAGTGGGGTTTTTTTGACTGGAAATGGATTCCTTGACCATTATTATACTTCGTTATGAAATATGGGATCATAAAAGTCAGTGTATCTATTTTTAAAACATAAAAGTTAAAAAAAATGTATGGAGCCAGGGTAAAAATATCAAATATCTCCAGAACCGCACGTTTGGCCGTAATATCCTGACACACGGTAATACCTCTATTTATTTGGGAATTTTTGGCGTACTTCATATATCGGGCATAGGTGCGGTTTTTTTTTTAAAAATCGGAGAATATTTTAATTTTTTATGTTGTATTTACCTATTGGATTTTAGGAATAGGTGGGTAATGCTGATCTTAATAATTGAAAAACTGAATGAAATATATTTTTCAAGACCGTTACCAACAAAAACAATTGTCACACTAGGAATATAGACTCAAAAATTGTTAAAATTATAATGACGTCGAATTGGTAATGAGCTGAGATCTGACATGAAGGGTCATATGTTGATATCAAGTTTTATGCGCGCATTAGTTAATTTATGTACTCATTTGTTAAATACTACCCTCCGATAATGCTAATTTGTGTCATTAAGTAATGAGTAGAGACATTCCCAGTGATTTACAAAATTTTTGAGAAAAAATTACTGTGGTTTTAAATTAATTAGCTAACGATCGACACTTAGAAAGGATTGATTAGCAGTCAGTGTTTGTTATTCCAAAATATTAGTAAATTAGGTATAATGATATCTTAAGTAGGGTAGTTAGCAACCATTAGCTAATTACCCTAATGATAAAAAATAGTTAAATATAAATAGTGCTGCGTTAGTCAAGTATTTTAGTTCATCTAGAGCTACCTTCCTGACAACAGTAATTTTAACAGATTTAAATATGGAGAGTTTAGCTACTAACTTAGATTTATTTGTTATTTTAAGAAGTGGTAACAACAAAAGTGATAATTTATTTCAAGAATTGGTGTCTCGATTAGACTACACCTTTTCTGAAGAGGACAGTTTGACGCTGAGAGAGTTTTGCCGAAGATTTACTCGAGCTGCAATGAAGAGATGCCAGCAAGTGCATCGGAATTTCGGAGACTTCAAAAAACAATATGAAGGTTGGCTAGAGTCAAATATTGACTGGCCAAGTTGTATTGTGGAATTGGTTGCACCAATTCCAGTTATTGAAGAGCCAATTTCCTTGGATCCTGGACCTTCAACGTCATCAGTTGGAACTATGACAAAACGGAAAGCTTCACCTCGAAAGCCTTTTCAAGATTTGGGGTCCAAACAGAAAAAAGTCAGAACTATTGATCAAAAGGACCGCGAGAGTAATGAAATATTATTTGCAGCTACATATCAATTAAAAAATGAAGGACACAACAATATTGCTTTTGTCATTGAGTATATGCTCAAGCATCCAGAGGCCGCTGACAAGTTTAGGGATATGATTAAAAAGCCAGCTTCTGTACTATTCACTCCAGAAAAGGCACTAGGTATCCTTTTGTCTCTTAAACTTTCGAAATGGCAATACATAACATTAAGAGAAACTGCCATTCGAGAAGGGGCAAAAGATTTATACCCATCGTACTTCAAAGTACAGAAAGCCAAATTGGAGTGCTACCCACCAAAAGAGTGCATAACAGTGACTGATTCATCAGCTAAAATTGTCCTACAAAGCCTTCTTGATAAAACAGCACAAAGAATTTTAGAGAGTTTGTCCGAAAACATAGAAAATAGACAGCTTTCTATGATTTCCAAGTGGGGTTTTGATGGAGCCTCAAATCAAAGTCAATATAAACAAAAAATGGATGGAGAGCATAACGATTCCAGTATATTCATGACCTCTCTGGTTCCACTGAGAGTAACATGTGGTGACGAAATTGTCTGGACCAATCCAAGCCCCTGCTCCCCATCATATTGTCGCCCAGTACAATTTACTTTTATAAAAGAAAGTAAGTTTGTAGTAGTGGAGCATGCAAAGCAGATGGATGAAGAAATAAAAAATCTTCGACCATTGAAATGTGGTACCAACTCGGTTACTCATGACCTCATGATGACCATGATTGATGGGAAAGTGTGCACATATCTTTCGGAAGTAAAATCCAGTGCTACGTGTTACCTCTGTTCGGCTAAACCATCAGAGATGAACAACATTAACGAGATATTGAAAAGAGACGTCTCATTAAACCTTTATAAGTTTGGCTTATCATCCTTACATGCGCGGATTAAAAGCATGGAATGTCTTTTACATATAGCATACAGATTAGATCTGAAAAAATGGGCAGTACGAAGTAATGAAGACAAAACTGTATTTGAAACAAGGAAAAAGGAAATTCAGGATCGTTTTAAATCCGAATTAAATCTTCTAGTAGATATTGTGAGACAAGGATCCGGAACAACTAATGACGGCAACACTGCTAGACGATTTTTCGAGGATCCCGCTAAAACAGCTGCTATCACTGGACTGAACGAAGAGTTGATTCACAGATTTGCCGTAATTTTGCAAGCCATTACAAGTGGTGAAAAAATTAACGCAGAAAAATTTAAGGATTATGCTCTTCAAACAGCCAAGAAGTATGTAGAACTTTACAAGTGGTTCTACATGCCTTCCAGTGTACACAAGTTGCTGATACATGGGGCGGATATAAGTAACGCAATTCTTCCCATAGGAAGTTTGTCAGAAGAAGCTTCTGAGGCCTGGAACAAAGACTTTCGAAGGTTTCGAGAACATCATTCTCGAAAATTTAGTAGGAAATCTTCCAATGAAGACATATTCAACATGCTTCTTCTTTCATCTGATCCTGTTATTTCGGCAACAAGACCAAAGATGGTAAGCAAAAAGAAGCAGATGCTTTTTAGTGCCACACTGGATCTTTTGTTGCTTCAGGAGCCTGAAGAAGATGTTGAATTTTACGATGTCTCTCACTTGGAGTCTGATTCAGAGTTAGACTCGGGCTCGGAAAGTAGCGATATAGATGATTAACCGTAGATTATCAACATTAATATTTTGTATTTCTAAGTTTTTTATACTTGGGAGGAGGGGGATTATATATGTTATACACTTAAGCTTAAATATAGATTAATTTTAAGATTTGCTTTTAATACTTACTTTTTTAAGATTTTTCGTTACTTCTCATATATGTTTGAATTGTTTTAAGTGTTATATTTTGTCTAAATTGAGTTTTAATTAACTTTTGTTAAAATATCTAATTGAAATTAGTAATAAAATATACAATGTACCTGTATCTCGCAGTCAGAAATTATATTTATCCGGCACAAAAGATAATTAGGTAATGGTTGCTAACTACTTAAGATAGCATTATACCTAATTTACTAATATTTTGGAACAACAAACACTGACTGCTAATCAATCCTCTCTAAGTGTCGATCGTTAGCTAATTAATTTAAAACCACAGTAAATTTTTCTCAAAAATTTTGTAAATCACTGGGAATTTCTCTACTCATTACTTAATGACACAAATTAGCATTATCGGAGAGTAGTATTTAACTAATGAGTACATAAATTAACTAATGCACGCATAAAACCTGGTATCAACATATGACCCTTCATGTCAGATCTTAGCTCATTACCAATTCGACGTCATTATAATTTTAACAATTTTTGAGTCTATATTCCTAGTGTGACAATTGTTTTTGTTGGTAACGGTCTTGAAAAATATAAATTTCATTCAGTTTTTCAATTATTAAGATCAGCATTACCCATTATTCCTAAAATCCAATCGGTAAATACAACATAAAAAATTAAAATATTCTCCGATTTAAAAAAAAAACCGCACCTATGCCCGATATATGAAGTACGCCAAAAATTCCCAAATAAATAGAGGTATTACCGTGTGTCAGGATATTACGGCCAAACGTGCGGTTCTGGAGATATTTGATATTTTTACCCTGGCTCCATACATTTTTTTTAACTTTTATGTTTTAAAAATAGATACACTGACTTTTATGATCCCATATTTCATAACGAAGTATAATAATGGTCAAGGAATCCATTTCCAGTCAAAAAAATCCCACTTTCAAAAAAAGTAAACGAAGTTCTATGAAACTCAAAATCCAGCCCACAGTGCGCCGGGGACAGCCGCCGACGTAAAGCGACGCTTGCAGTTAAACCGTGGCGCGTTCGCCATTTTGTCACTCCTGAATTATTTTCAATCCATTGACAAAATGGCGGACGCGACACGCTATAACTGCAATTGGTGCCGACTCTCTTGTTCAATAACTAAACTAAAAAAAAAGTAAGTAAAAAAACTAAAAAAACCCGGCTGCGGTAAAACTGAAAAGCTAAAAACAGGCCCTTTTTATATTAAATAACAGTTGGAAGAAGGCGGGAAAATGGCGGACGCAACACGCTATAACTGCAATTGGTGCAGATTCTCTTGTTCAATAACTAAACTAAAGAAAAAGTAAGTAAAAAAACTTAAAAACCCGGCTGCGGTAAAACTGAAAAGCTAAAAACAGGCCCTTTTTAGATTAAATAACAGTTGGAAGAAGGCGGGACCCGTTTGAGTTTGAAAATATAAAAATTGAATGGGTATCTTTACAATACCTACAGGGTTATTGGTAAAACTCCAACAACCTCTTAAGCAGTCATTATACTCATCATTATGAACAACTTTTACTATGGGACCAAACCTGAAATCGCGAAAAAAAAATCAGCTGTTCAGTTCATTTTGACGAATTATGCGAACATAAATGTACTGCAGTGCTATTCTGTACCTACCAATCTCACCGTGAAAACTTAGGTGAGGTGAGCGTGGAGTGAGCTGTCAATAGTGTCAATCCCAAGCACCAGGTGGGATAACAGCTCACTTCACCTAAGTTTCACGGTGAGATTTTACAAAATGGTTGCTATTCCACCAATTCGCACTAAGCGCTTCCAAATGTCTTTTATAATGCGCACAGCAAAAGAGTGGAACTCACTACCTGCGTCTGTGTTTCCGAACGTATACAACCCTGATCTCTTCAAAGTGAGAGTGAACAGGCTTCTTCTGGGTAAGCTCACTCCATCGTCGACTTTGTCTCTGTCACCTCTGACCTAGACTAGAGTCAAGAGCAAACCCATCACAAATAAAAAAAAAATTAAAAAAAATAGACCGGCTGAACAGCTGATTTTTTTTCGATATTTCAGGTTTGGTCCCATAGTAAAAGTTATTCATAATGATGAGTACAATATTATCCCTGAAGAGGTTGTTGGTGTTTTACCAATAACCCTGTATATGTATCTTTACAATATTAATTTGCCCAAGAAGACAGGTGCAACAAATTATAACGTTGCTTTTAAGAGTACCTACACTACGGCCGATTTGTCTTGGCAGGTCCGAACATAAGCACTAAGAAGTTTCGCGCATGTTCTCTCACTCACACTCGCCCCATGTCACCATTTGATTCCTAAAAAAAAGCTACTGCGCAAGTTCGGACCTGCCAAAATAAATCGGTACAACTGTGAAGTAGCATGACAACTGAAGTGACAGGTATTACGTTTACGCTGACCGCCCACATCCGATAATTGGTGACCGATTTTTTTAGATTTCCCTTTCTATTCATAGAAAGGAAAATGGAAAGGATGAAAGGGAAATACGACAAAAATCGATCACCGATTATCGGACGGGCGCACATAGGAGTATTACACATAAAAAACCGGACAAAATTGAAAATAGCGATGTTAATCCAACCGCACCCAAAATACATGTTTCTTTACCTACGATAACCATATCAAAAGGCAGACTCCCAACCCTCAACTCCCGCGCAAGTGCCACACAACGTCAGTCGGAACCCATCGCATTGTACGCGTGTCTTTGTTCTCGGCGCTCTTGTTTGTGTTTATCAGTTTTCTGTGCTAAAATGGCTTCGTGTAGCAAACGACAGGAGACTAACTATTCGGACATGGATATAGAAGGTTAGTACTATAGATTGAAGTTTATTTTACTACGTTTCTTCCAAATTTATTACTTGTATAGCCATCAATAAACAGCGGCACTTTTTTGACTTTTTTTTAAAGAAATTTGAAATATATTAGTGTTTTTGTTTATGTGTCGCGCCTTGTCGCCTCGAAATTTTTATGTGGGCATAAAATGTAGACTCTTAAGGAAGTAGAAACATGAATAAAAAGATCCCCCAACGTACCCCATAATTTTTTATAGTGCTTCAAACAATATGGGGAAGATTATAATTATACTGACAAAGCTTATTTTTTTGTTTTCTTTTGTCATAGATCCTTCGGAAAGAGTCAAAAAAATCACCAGAATGGAGCTCTATACTATTATCAAAGAGTTCAAAGGAAAGAAGATTGAAGAAAAATTTTCGTTGTTGGAAGAAAGACTTGCGCAACGAACTTCATGTCCACCCGAAGAAACAAGTGTTCTTACCCGTTCTTTGAAATATTTCAAGACCAGTTTCAAAGAAAGATGGTCAGCAGCCTGTAATACTGATAAGAGATTCGTAGCAAACAATATGGAATGGCTTAATGTATCACTGGAACTACCTTCTTGGACCCACAAAGCAGGCCGACGAACAAAATAATTCGGAGAATTGTGTGATCGAAGCAAGCGTCGAAGAACAAAAGATTTACGGGACCGGGTACCTGTTGAGGAATTGACGTACGCTGCAAGCGTGAGTCAAGGTACTTCGGGAAATGTTGATGCGTCTAAGATTATGAAAGAAATAACGTCAACGCCTACCAGAGCTAAATAGTTCCGAAAAGCAATACGGTCAGCTAAAAAAGTACCAATCGCGAGAAAATACACACCACAAGAAGCATTAGCGTTATTTGTAGAAGGTAATCTTTACAAGAGGGCAGTGGGAATTAATACAAGGTGGCCGAAAAGAAATTTATCCTTGCTATTCGCTTTTACAAAAAGCGAAAAAGGAGTGTTATCCCGCCGAAGATAGCATAAAAGTTACTGAAACTAGCTTTGAAGTGGAACTTCAAGCTTTGCTGGACCATACAGCTTTGCGACTACTTCAGTATTTAAAAGAAGTGATTGAAACATTATCAGAGTTTGAGAAACAACATCTTACCTTAATATCAAAATGGGGCTGTGATGGATCTAGCCAGACACAGTTTAAGCAGACATTTGCCAACACTGGCGACGATGATGCCAACATATTTTTAAGTTCTCTTGTACCTGTGAGAATGGTTGTTTCTATTAGTGGAGAGACAAGAAAACTTGTATGGCAAAATCCAGTGCCTTCTTCAGTGAGATTCTGTCGTCCTATCCGGGCTCGGTTCATTCACGAAACAAAGGATATCACAAAGGAAGAAATCACCTATATTGAAGAACAAGCAAGGAAACAACTGGTATGGAAGATTCCGTTAAAATAAATCACACCAGTTTGCTCACAATGGTCGATGGAAAGGTGTGCAATGCCGCGACTGATACGGCTTCAACAATGAGATGCTACATATGTGGACAGACATCTAAGGACTTCAACAAACTTGAAAGAAGTAATGTTTGTGAAGAGTCTCTGAAATTCGGACTCTCCATTCTGCACGCGAGAATTCGTTTCTTCGAACTATTGTTGCACCTGGCGTACAAAGCGCCCTTACAGAAGTGGCAAGCCCGAACGGCAGAAGACAAAAATGTTTTGAAAGAAACAAAACAGAAAATACAAAAAAGCTTCAAAGAAGAGATGGGCCTTCTTGTTGACATACCCAAAGTCGGTTACGGCAATAGTAACGACGGAAATACGTCGAGAAGATTTTTTGACAATCCTGAATGCTCATCTCGGATTACTGGAATAAATATAGATTTGATAAAAAGATTCCAAATCATTCTTGAAGTGATATCAAGCGGATATGATATTGATCCGGCGAAATTCGATGACTTTGCTCACACAACTGCCAAACTGTACGTGGAATTGTATGGTTGGCATCCTATGTCACCTACAGTTCACAAGATTCTGATGCATGGCGCTCAAGTAATATCAAGTCACATTGTACCTATCGGACAGCTATCAGAGCAGGCTGCTGAAGCCCGGAACAAACATTTCCGTAAATATCGCGTAGACTTTGCAAGAAAATTTTCAAGAGTGGACTGCATTAGAGATATTTTAAATAGGCTGTTGCTGACATCTGATCCCTTCATCAGCTGCAACCGAATAAAACGGAAGAAGAAAAGCAAGTCTTTTTCCCAGGAAGCTATTAGTATGCTTCTCACGAAAACACTGAATTGTGACAGTTCCGACAACGAAGATGATGAGGACCAAATCACATGTGAACTCGGAGACAGTGATTCTGATTGATTCGGTCTCCTCATGATTATCCTCTTGAAAACAAATCCTGTTTTAAGAGTAAATACTCTCTTAGATTTCAAATTTTTTTTTAATTGTTTTCTTTTTAAATAAATGCCTAATTATGATGAATTATTGACTTTTATTTCATAAAATAGTAAAATAAAATATAAAATAATTTTGTCCGGTTTTTTATGTGAATTACTCCTATGTGGGGCGGACAGGCTTAGTCGGTTAACCACGTCACGTGGTTTTTTGTTAACCTTTAGTCAATTACATAAACCGATGGAGTTTATGTACAGACGCCAGCAGGTCAAGCTACCTGAAATTGTAAAATTTTCCCAATCAACCTTGAACCTAATGCTTTAGCGATAAAGTTGAAAATCTATTGACAGATTGTAGTAGCTTGATGTGCTGGCGTCTGTACTATGCACATCTGAACCCTTTGGTATTTTACAAACGCGATGCTGTTATGAGAAAAGATAGCAATAGCGTTAAGGACTATTTCTGCTAAACTAAAGGAATAATATTACAAATACGTAGGTACTTAGTAAAAAATTATATTTAAATATTATACAATTTTTTATAGGTAATGAATTTTATAATATGCAACTTATATTTAAAAATATCTTGGCACTTTTGAAGCTTAGGCCTAATTTTTTTTTGTTTTACATTTAGCACACAGATGTACCTATTAATGATTCTAATGATTATAATTCTGTAAATACATATATTTGTCCAAAATACAATCATATTTTGATCAAGATACAACCACTGACTAGCAAATAGCAAAAATCGTAAGATTTTTTTAATTTCTCGGGCTACCATTACGCATCCATCATTTATGCCATAAGCTTTAAAAACCTATGCAATCAGAAGGACTGCTGAAAAAAATGAAAACTTTCTGCTGGTCATGCACAACACGTCATACTCCAGGTACAGAAAGCGTTCACGCCGCGCGAGCTGGAATCGTCGCATTTCTAGAGGTTTTTGTGATTATTTTATTAAATTTAAATCTATTTTTTTTAGTCAAGTAACTAGATCGTTGGTAATTTATAAGTATGTACGCTATTGTTTTACAGTTGTTTTTTTTTTTGTTTTTACCTTATTGTCAATTATTTTCTATTTGCAGTATTACGATTAAATATTTTTATTTACTATAGGGTAGGTAAATGTTAAAAATAGTACCTACTTTGATTTAAATTTAATAAAATAATCACAAAATTTTCTAGAAATGCGACGTTGCCAGTCCGAGCGGCGTTAATGCTCTTAACTATAGCATGTCGGTATCGCGAACCCTTAGGCGCTGTCCTATTGCCATCGCTCATACGATGATGATTATGCGACCGTGCCTTCAAACATACTGATATCTACTAAATGTCCTATTGAAGATCGCGCGATCATGCAAAAACTGTGCATCTCTGATAAAGAGTCATTTCGAGTGTGATCGCATCGCTCCAAAACAGGACACACAATTACTTATCTCGCACGATGAAATCGCATCGCACGAGCGATGACAATAGAACGGCGCATTAACTTTTCCCTTTTCTTTGAAACAATAAAATTAAAAAGCCATTGTCTCGCGTATACACCCCGCAGCTAAAGAAATTTTCACTTTAAAAATATGTAAGCATGTATTGGCTTTGTGGTGGAAATATGATTATTTTCGCCTGTTTACCAAATAACTTGGGCAACTATACCTTGATAGCTCTTGTTAACTAGTGAAATACAGTAGAATCCGCTTATAATAACATCGAAGGGACGTGACAAGACACGTCATACTAAGCATACCAAAGGCTGAAAAGTTTTGAGCCTAAGTACCTTCAAGTGTCATTATTGTCTCGCGCTGCATATTACTAATTTGCGAATACCCTCTTTATTATAAATACAGTTTCATGTTATTAGCATCATAACGCTTTTAGTAATTAATCCGTAAAAATCATCATGTCTCAGTCATCCGCGGCCCATCCCTAGGCTCAAAACTTTTCAGGTACGCTATTTAGCAAATCTGAGCAACAATAGCGCTCTTAAGAGTGTTACATCCGGTGTACCGGGAGGCTGAAAAGTTCTGAGCCTAGGAATGGGCCGCTGATGACTGAGACATGATGATGTTTACGGATTAATTACTAAAAGCGTAATGATACTAATGACTTGAAACTGTTTTTATACTAAAGAGGGTATTCGCAAATTAGTAATATGCAGTGCGAGTCAATAATGACACTTGAAGGTACAGACGCCAGCACATCAAGCTACTACAATCTGTCAAATTTCTTTAATAGATTTTCAACTTTATCGCTAAAACATTAGGTTCAAAGTTGATTGGGAAAATCTAACAGTTTCGGGTAGACCTGCTGGCGTCTGTACTTAGGCTCAAAACTTTTCAGCCCCCCTGGTCTTAGGAAATAAACAACTTCCTAGTTTTGTTAGGTACTTATTTATTTTAATAAAGAGAAAAACTACAAAGGTCAAAGTGTATGTGTCTATTAATAATAAAAAAAGAAAAAGAAACATGAGCCGACATAAACATTAAAAATTGTAATACGTACATTACTTGTATTTTTTTTCATTTCTTACATAAGTAAATCAATCATTTTTGTCTTCTTTTGAATGTACACTTTATCACAATAGCTGGACATAAATTCTTAAAAATTATAACACTTTTTCTCTAACAGAATAATGTTATAAAACATTTTTTTTTACCATTACGATACAGGACAAATCCAAGAAGTTAATATCACCAAAGAGTTTCTATCCATTATTTTCCTAATGGAACGCATATGCGGGGCACGCTATTTTTATAGTATTACAAAAAAGTTTTGATTCCAAATTTTACTTTGTCTGTGGCAGCGCCGGCTTCATACGCAGTGCGGTCATTCATACGTTTTATTGTACTGAATTTCGTGGCAAATGTTTTATTTAGGTTCAACCCATGTATGAGAGTAGATAAAATAGTGTCAGAAACTGCAGATAACTAGGTATTAAAACTCTCGTGCTATAAAAACAGAACCTAATACCCCTCATTATACAACAGTTTCATAAAACTACTATAATATGAAAACCAAACTTCACTAATTACTTCTTACTATGTGGTTGGTGAACGTATTCCACTGTCGATATATCAACACACATTCGTACTTTCAATCTTTGCGTACCTACTTACTAAAATTGAGGCAGAAAAAAAGAACTACTTATTATATTCGGAAATTGTATTACTTAATAAAAAAAAATATATGTATATATATCAACTTGCATAATAGACAATAAAAGAGATATTCTGAAGAAAACATTGAAAATTTCCGTAATTTCGGCAAGTAAATTATTTTATTTTATTTTTGGGCCGCACCAAGTTACTTAACGGGTCACATAGAATCACAAGATACATGCCTGTAACTTGCACAAAAAGTATGCAAGTAGCTTGCATGCCGTGTGCCATAACATCTGATTGGTGAAAGTCACAATCGCATGCCAGCTACTTGTATAGTTTTGTACAGACGCCAGCACATTAAGCTTCCCGAAATTGTAAAATTTACCCAATCAACCTTGAACCTAATGCTTTAGCGATAAAGTTGAAAATCTATTAAAGAAATTTGACAGATCACAAACGCTTGATGTGCTGGTGTCAAACTGAAGTGAATCCCGCGCGGGATGCGGGACGAAATTCGCTCGCGTCGATTGTGTCTATTAATTTGTATGGAGGTGTCCAGAATGGCGCGAATAGTCGCATAACTTTTAAAATCGACGCGCGCAGTAATGTCCCCTGCAGGATTTGCCTCAGTCTAGCAAGAGCATAGGCCCGCTGGCACCACCAATCATATAAAGAAGGTGTAACTTAATAACGCACAACCTCGTTAAGGGGTCATTGTACTCATCATCATGAACAACATTTACCTACTATGGGACCAAACCCGAAAACACGGACAAAAAATCAGCTGTGCCATATATTTATGTTCGCATAACTCGTCAAAATGTAGGGAACTGCCGATTCTTTTTTCGCAATTTCAGGTTTTGTCCCATGGTAAAAGTTGTTCATAATGATAAGTACAATGACCCCTTAAGAGGTTGTAAGTTTTTTTTTTTAAGTTACAGCTTGTAGAGCTCGTGGTATGTCAATAAAAAATAGCCTATGTCCTTCTCCAAGGCGAGTATCCCCATAGCACATTTCATCAAAATCGTATCAGCCGTTTAGCCGTGGAAACGTAACAAACAAACTCAAGATTCGCATTTACACTTAACTTGGGATGAAAAACATGGTGTCAAATTCCTCATCCCCCATTGAAATAGGAGGATCCTCCGACCAGACGGAGGAGAGTCAGGCGGGCGGGACGTTGTATATTTATGCTAGTCGCGCGGCAAACTTTGCTTGCGCGATGCAGGATAATGCGTGACGTCAGTTTGTTGCGTAGTTCACATGTGGCGTTGTAGATGCCGCCACAAGTAAATACATTTAAGGCCGCTTCTCCCGGGGCGGGCTGGCAACGTCGCATTTCTACAGGTTACTATTTTTTTTTAATAGAGTATCTACATTATTGGTATTTATAAGTAAATTGACAATATTGTCTATAATGTTATTTTTATATTATATGGTTGTTCAATAAAAAAGATCTAGATAGTCTATTAAAATAATATCACGATAAACCTGTAGAAATACGACGCTACCAGACACGCGGGATAAACGCTCTTAACGCTAAACATATTTAAAAATCACTCTGCCTCTGTCATCTTCAAACGATTGTCAGAAACACAGCGATGTTTTAAATTCCGTATATCGTTAAATTTTATTAAGCTTTGATTTCCCATAAAAGCGGTGAATGGCCACACAATAACGGCTGTTCAAATACAGACCGTTTTTTGACACCTCAATGTCAAACAACAGGTGAAAATTACAGATTTTCATGACAGCCGTTAAAATATGACAGAACGGCTTTCCTAGGAACCCAAATCTTTAGCGATTTGTGGTGCACATATGGGCCTTTAAGGGGGAAGCGTCAGGGTAGCCCGCGAAATTCAAATTTTCTTACGTTTTTTTGCAATTTACAAGTCGGTATTATATTGTACGTTGATCAAATTACAATTTGCGGTCGTAACAAGTATCTATTTACATAATTAGAATCATTAAAGTGATCAATACAACTCTTTTAAGACCAGGTAATCCCAAAAAATGACTATTTCATGAAATCTTGACATTTTAGGATTATACTAACTTAAGGGATTTGTATTACTGATTCTATTGTATATAATTCTATAAATACATATTTGTTACGGCCGCAAATCATACTTTATTTAACATACAACTTAATACTGACAAGCAAATTACAAAAACGTAAGAAAATTTGAATTTCGCGGGCTACCCTGACGCTTCCTCCTTAAGAGCTTTATTTCAGAAATACATTTACTCCATTGGTTTATAGTTTTTGATGCCTTCCATGCGAGCCTTACGACGCTCGGAAGGCGTAGCACCCTTGATTTTCTGGATCACGTGAGCCCCCTTTTTCGAGAAGTCTGGCTTGTAAGTAGTGTGCTGTGGCTCCTGAAAATAAAAATGATAACAGATTAAATATAGACCTCATTCTGCCTGCCCTTTCCCAACTATGCTGGAGTCGGGTTCCATTCTAACCAGATGCAGCTGAATACCAGTATTTTACATGGAGCGACTGCCTATCTGACCTCCACAACCCAGTTACTAGGTAACACGATACTCCTTAGTAAAACTGGTTGTCAGACTTCAACAACTGGTTGACTTGGTTGTCAACGGCTTAAGGTGAGAATAGTCGTCGACCCGTTGTCCCATACAGTCGTCGCACGGACTGCGAATATTTCTAAATTTTCGCTGTTAAAGTTGCGTTTTGTAAGAATTAGTAGTTTTAAAATTTAAAAAAATGCACTGTTGTAAGATAAGTGATCACATTAACTGCTGAATTATTTGGCGAACTTGCTCCAAGTGCTGCTTTATGATACACTAAACCCTGTGCGGCAAACGCTCATGCGCGCCCAAAAAATACTTCGTGTGGTGCTATGAGCGCGCATGCGCGGTTGAAGAAACTCTACCCAGTGCGGCTGGGCGCATATGTGCGGCGTTACAAACTTGTCCCAAGTGCGGCGAGACGCTTATGTGTGTTTGCAAATTTTCCAGTTTTATGAGTCATAAAACAATTACGCCAAGAACAATAGAGATGCACAAAAAACCCACAGGTGCGGCGCACCGCATTAAGGTTATATAAATTGTATGGACGCGATAAGCGCCGCCAGCACACGGTGAACGTTCGAAAATCGCGCATGCGCGTTGGCCGCACAGAACGTGTTAACAATTAACGGCGTTACGCCGTGGAAATATTACTTGTAGTTCAGAAACAGTAGCGAATTTAAAGTTGAACATCATCTCATTTCAACATTTTTTTGCATGGTATTTGCGAGTAAAAACATCAAGGTTTATAAATGGGCTGAATTTTTCAACTGGGCGTGAATGGCCAAATTCAAACTATAGGGAATAAGGAAAAGTACTCAAAGGAGTGTCGGCTTGATTTTGATGAAAACTAAAACAGCATCATAGGATTTTTGAAAAATTTATATTTCTAGCTAAGAATGGAACCCGCTGATTTTGAAAAAAAAAACATTATCATTACACCATTCGATAGTGTCGCCAATAAAGATCTAATTCTGGGAAGTAATGACATTCGACAAACTAAAGGAAACAGCTCATTTTTGACAAAATACTTTATTTTTTATTTTTCTTATGTAACCTACCTATTAAAGCTTGATATTGATTTTTCAAAAATCCAATGATGCAGTTTTAGTTTTCATCAAAATCGAGCTCGAGACTCCTTTGAGTACTTTTCGCTATTTCTCATAGTTTCGGATTTGGCCATCCACGCCCACTTGAAAAATTCACCCTGTATTTTTTTTCCGGAATTTTCTGTAGGCTCATTTAAATGCTCACTCAAAAGCGACCATTTCACGGCTATACTCGCTTTAACGTGATCTCCGAGGCAAGGAGGGGGGGAGATATAATGAATGGTCACCCATCCGCGAACCGATCGTGCGGCTTTGTAATAATAGCGCATGCTCTTGTATTAGGAATTTAGATTTTTTTTTATATTAAGACTGGAAGCCGACCCCAACATATTTGGGAAAGGGCTAGGCAGATGATGAAGGAGACGATAACCGAGTTTTAACTGAAGATCACGTCTAAATGAGTACCTATTGTTAATGATTGAGAAAAATATAAGTATGTTAAATTAGTGGATTTTCTTACTAACTTATTAAGAGGGCCCTTCCGGGCCCATCGAAAAGCTTGTCGTTTCATCCAACGCAACGCCCGTTGACTAACAAGCAAGTGAGAACGCGATAACATTGAACGAAAAATAGTGTGCTTGGAAATACGTGTTTTTAGCAAGCCTTACAAGTTTGTGAAATAAATATTTGTCATTTAGAATCTCCATTATATGTGCGAGGTTTCTATCGATATGTTTTCTTTACTTTTACAATTTATGAGTACATTATGAACGGCCAAAGTTCTGGTAATAATTGTGCAAAAAGAAGACATTTGGAGGCTTATACTGAATCTGTTTCTCCAAATTTTATTTTTCGCTTTGATAGAAACCTAGATACAGTGCACAAAATACCTATTAGTTCAAAAAAATCTTAGAAAGATATATGTTAAAACGCTATAATCACGTACGAGCGTCTGTATGAAAAGTATGACGGGTTGACCCCTCTTAAGTGAATATTTAAGATTATGTTTATATTACACAGTGTAATTAATTTGTAAATTGATCTCTAATACGGATAAAAAACTGAGAATCACGCAAAAACTAATGTTATTTTTGAAACCTTCACCATTTTAAAGATAATTTAATTATTTATCCTATAATATTGGGTTGGCACAAAAGTAAGGAGACACTCTACAAAACTCTATACATTTCCTTTTTCAAGTTGATTGTTTTAGATAATATTCTAGAATGTTGTAGAACATTCTAGGTACTTGTGATGTGGGGGTATATAAAGCCGCACTCGCGATCGGTTTAGTCACTTTGAATAAAAATGGACGAGCGACATTCGAAAACGGATAGGGGAGGGGGGCCACACATCCTATCTGTAGGAACGTCGAGTCCGTAACTCTGTCGCTGGACGTCATCTGCTGGGCTTCCTCCATGTAGGTGGGGGTCTAACCCGGTAGTGGCTGTCCGCCGAGTTCTAAGGGTGAAGCAAGCGGCGTTGGGCATCAACGTCGTGGCGTGCCTACAGACACAAATTTCAGACACCTCTTTACATGGGCGTGTATGCCGCACGCCCAACCATCCATCCGCCAGTGGCGACTACAATGAGGGACCCGTGGTTACGGGCCACCGTGTTGCTTCCGCGGTCGGGGGGCTATGCCCCGACACCGCACGCCACGCCCCCTTACGGGGGCGTAGCGACATCTCGACGGGACGAGCGACATGTTCGAACACTATACTCGTACCTATACGAGTTCTTGTTAGGCCACAGTGCGCGGGCTGCGGCTGACAATATCAACACTGCATTGGGCGCTGGAAGTACAAGCCCGACCGTTTTAAACCAGGAGACAAGAGCCTTGAAAGTCAGCCACGCTCTGGACGACCACCCGCAGTGAGTGATGATGATTTACGCCGCGAACTGCAATCGAATCCGGATGCTACCACTCGTGAATTAGCGGAAGCACTTAACTGCAGTCACCACGCCGTGGAAAACCATCTGCATGAGCTTGGGTATAAAAGTTTTGACTCGGTGGGTACCGCACAACCTTACAGACGCCAGTCGAGCAGTCCGTGTCGCTATCTGTCAATCACTTTTGCTGCGACCTCGACGTAAACAGTTTTTGTCTGATCTGGTTACTTAACGATACACGTCGTGGTTCACAATCTGTCCAATTTTATCACTCGTAAAATTGTGAACGGTCCCTGATTAGTAGATCTTGGCGGCAGCTGAATGGGTCGCAGTAACTAAGTCAGGGCACCCCGACCAAATGGGTTAGGTTAAGTTAGAACTGTGACAAACTGCGCGCAAGCGGTGCCGCAGCAACAGCCGACGAGCACTTCTTCCAAGGTGGTCGCAGTTTCTTGGCTATTTACTCGTAATATCCGTAAAATTGTGAACGGTCCCTGATTAGTAGATCTTGGCGGTAGCTGAATGAGTCGTAGTAACTAAGTCAGGGCACCTTGACGAAATGGGTTAGGTTAGGTTAGAACTGTGACAAACCGCGCGCGAGCCGAGCGAGCGGTGCCCCGACAGCTGACAGCGAGCGCTTCTTCCAAGTTGGTCGCAGTTACTTGGCTTTTTATTACTAGCGCAAGGTGTGTTCGTCGCTTGCAAGTTTGATACCAGTTCACAATTTGTCGGTTTGCCATGGATAGATCTACGAACTACCCTTCCAACCCCTATCCTCCTTTCTTTCCTTCTTTCTTGAAACTATCGAATAATTATGCGTTAGTTTGATGAAATTTTCCGATAGTTAATAATCTCGCGAGATAGATTATAAAGTAAATAAGTTCTTAATCATACGGTGGCATAAATACTAAAAATAATACTTACATTGTCCCAGTCATCTGATGTAACGTCGTTTTGATTAGAATGTATCACGGGCACTACGGGGCGGCTGTCGTCATCCATCACGTACATCTGGGTGTCGAGCATGTGACGTTTGGGGCAGGTCGTTACATGGTACTGTGCGCAACAGATAAAAAAAAACATCATAGAGGCACATGCAGGATAGATTTTAGAGACGGGGCAGTAAAAAGCTTTTTGCAATGTGTTTTCTAGTGATCTAACGTAATTACATTTGTCTAGGCTTGTGGCTAAGTAATAACAGCTGCACGGGTCGATCGATCAGGTTAAGCTACGCTTGCTGTAGTTGGTCCGTGGATAGGTAACCATCTTTACATACCAAGACCTCTCCGTGCCTCGGAAAGCACGTTAAGTCGTTGGTCCCAGCTGTCATTTGTGGATCTGTAAAAGTCGTTACGGGTCGTCAGAAGCCCCAAAGTCTGACAACCAGTCTTACCAAGGGGTATCGTATTACCAGCAACTGGGTTGTAGAGGTCAGATAGGCAGTCGCTTCATGTGAAATACTGGTACTGACTCCAACATAGTTGGGAAAAGGCTAGGCCGATGTCCAGACGCTGAACCTATATTAGTCTAGAAGAGTATTTTGTACTAGGTGACTTTTTACCGTCTTGAAAAAATAGGGTATAATAAGTGAACAGAGTAGAAGCCTATGGCATATACCGTTGTTTTTTTTTTTTTGAAAATATTGATTCTGCGATCTATAAAGTTTGTTCAAAAGTTCTGTTTTTATTGTTCTAGTTTACTACAAATGTGTAGTGTTTGTTGATAGAGCAATTTCTCTTTAAGCTATTGAAAAAAACAAAAACTGGGTGTGCCATAGGCTTCTACTTCATTCACCTATAGTACCCTTTTTTCAAGACGGTAAAAAAAATCATCCAGTATACAATATGTAACCAAAACCCTATTGTTCCTTGTAACACATGATTGTACTCATGATAACAAACTACTTTTACTAAGGGACCAAACTTGATATCGCGAAAAAAAATCAGCTGCTCCCTACATTTTGACGAGTTATGCGAACATGAATGTATGGGACAGCTGATTTTTTTTCGCGTATTCCGGTTTGGTCCCATAGTAAAAGTTGTTTGTTATTGTTATGTAAGTCTTTCATAATGCGCACTGCAAAAGAGTGGAACTCACTACCTGCGTCTGTGTTTCCGAGCGCATACATACAACCCTAATCTCTTCAAAGTGAGAGAGAACAGACTTCTTCTGGGTAAGCTCACTCCATCGTCGACTTTGTCTCTGTCTCTCTCTGTCTCTGTAGACTCAAAAAATCTGAAAAACAAGTCTATGAAATACCCCCAGCATATTCAGCTGACTTTAAAAATAATTTTCTATTTCATAATCATCATCTACCTAGCCTTTTCCCAACTATGTAGGGTCTGCTTCCAGTCTAACCGGATGCAGCTGAACACCAGTATTTTACATGGAGCGTCTGCCTATCTGACCTCCACTCCACAATCCAGTTATTGGGTAATACGATACCCCTTGGTAAGACTGGTTGTCAGACTTTCGGGCTTCTGATGTCCCGGAACCACTGTTAAAGATCCAAGAATGACAGCCGGGACCAACGGCTTAACGTGCTTTCCGAGGCACGGGGGATTTCGGTATGATACCCACCTATGGACCGATCGCAGTAAGCGTACCTTAACTTGATCGACCGACCAGTGTGGCTGTTATTACTTAGTTTCAATATGTAATACAAAGTAATGTCATTAAAAAAAAATATATACCAACAACTGCAGGGCAAAGACTTCTTCTCATACAGAGAAGGCACGACGAGCATTGATAACCCTGCTAGCTCAAGACGGATTGTCTATTTCATTTAGACCAGAGGTTCCAAGACTTTTTTCTCATAGACCATTTAGCTGGTTCCGGTGGACCGCCTGCAGCTACATTTCCTTCACTATTTACCCAAAACTCGACAAAACCGCGTTTTGTCACGCCAAAGTAGACCCCCGTTGAGTCTCCCATGGACCCCTGGGATCCACCTGGACAACTTTGGGAACCAGTGATTTAGGCTTATATAAACTATAAGTCTGGATTTCCTCACGATTTTTTTCATTCACCGATGTCAAGTATGTTCAAGATAAACTCAGGAAATACATACGAATTGAAAAAATAATATATACTCACATCTAATTCTACTTCATTGATTACATGCGTGGCATCAAACGGACAATTAACTTTCCCGCTGTTTGGATGTTGCTTGCGACATTTTTGTAAATGGATATGCATCCTATAGTGCTCCACCTGATGCGCCATGTTGTAGGGGCAGGAGATCATGTCGTGGGGCTGGGGCTCCATTGTCACTGCAGCAAAAAAAAAAAAAACTAGATAAAAAGTTACAAATTTTCAGAGCTGTGGGAAAGCATAGCAAAAGAGGGGTCAAGGTGAGCCTGGCGGATCTCAGAATAAAAGTACATCACTTTTTGAAAATGAATACAAAATCTTAAAAGCAACCATACCCATAGTACTCGAAACCAGAGTGCGTTGCAAATGTATGAAAGTAAATGAAGCAAAAGGAGTATTTAAGGATCGTAGCAGGTGGCGTTCTGTAGTGTCTGCCTACCCCCATGGGATAAAGACGTGACTTTTATGTATGTTTATTTGTATATTAAAAAAAAAATTACAGTTGTTGCTTTTAATGTGTATTTGGCTTTGGAGGCCAATAGAGCTAAGCCACAATTTTCGCATAATTCAATAACCTGTTGAGAAAGAGCCATAGTTTATAGTAGTCAATAAATCTAACAGATATCATGACTGTAAGCAAGTTTTTTTCAAATTTGCCTATAAACTTTATTGTTGTTTCAATAAGAGTCAAATATTCTAAGATAATTAAACGTCTGTAACTCATAAGTGCAGTTCTGTGGCTTGGCTCTATTGCCCTCCAAGGCGACGATATCTGACATCTGTTTGGGTTGGTACCATCTGACGGCCAACTCCTGTACCGCGTGCGCTCATTTTTCAAATCAAAGCGCGCTTCGCCGACTTCCTGTTACACACTTCCGTCCCTCTTCACGAAATCACTCCCACAGATTGCGAGGAAAAATGTTAAACATAAAAAATTTGGCATGAATGGGGACTGCCAACAGAAGTGAAAACTTAAAACTATGAAGTAATGTTGCACAACTCGTCATCCTTACAGGGTCAAATTAAATTAGCTACCGAAACTCTGCAGACTTGATGGGTATCGCTATCTAAACGTCAAAATAAAATGATGATTTTTTTGGGGTCAATGACCGCTGGTGGTTTTGTTTCTTGAAGTTTGAAGTTGATAAAATCTGTTTTATCATGTTGAGATATCCATCTACGCATCACGTCTGTGAAGTTTACACAAAAAAAAAAACAGATTTCAGATCAAATTAACATCACGTGTGCGGAGTTTCACTAGCTAATTCAATTTGACCTTTTATATGCTATGCTATTACACTATAATAGTACAGCATGTTGGTGATGCAAATCTATAAGATTTTGCTCTACCAAAAATCGCTCATTGCACCTAGTCTTCACTTCAAAAACTGTTGTTTTTTTTTTTTTTTTATTCAATAATGGAAACAGAGGAAACAATATTTTAATATAACATCTTCCAAACTGCAAAGCAATTTGTCGGCAGTTTATATGTAATGCCATTTTAGAGTAACTCCATTCTTCAAAAGCAGATGTTTATGCAAATCTGTGTGGTTTTTTCTTCAAAAAACCATTTCAGACACCAATCCACAGGGCACTGCAGATTATGTTCAGACAAAGATAATGTCTGCACTTTAAAGAGGCTGTGAGGCCAAATGAGCGAATGCTCATTCTATCCCACTCCAACAAATTCTTTTGATGTAGACAGAGACATTCTTTCTTATATCTACCTTGTTTGTGGAGATTCTATGGAATGTTCTAAGAATGCTCGCTCGCTTGATGTAAACGGAGCACGACCGTGCGAACAATTGCCTAGAGTGTTCTTTCGTGTTTGGACGCGCTCGCTCCTGTTCGAAGCAGTCTGTTCACAGCATTCTTGTGTTCTAGCAACTTAACCAATAAATCTTATCTAATTATGGATGGATTGACTTTGAGAAATATATCTATATATCCCCTCAAACGTTTGGCCTGTATTGCGCAACTCCGCGGAGCTGTCAGTGCGCCCGGCCGAAATCGTGTAATTTAGACTCTAGACAGGCAATATTTGGCATTTAATCCGACCCGGTCCACGAAATCTCCAGGAGATTCCCACCAGACGCGCGTTTTTTGACAGAAATCTCCTGGAGATTTATTAGCGGACGGGAGGTTATAGAACTTTTTTGTAGTTACATTGTATCACCCAAATTACCCAGTAATCTTCTAATTACATCCTTCACCCACCTATGATTCTTCCTTCTTTTCTTTTTAAGTAATTGAGACAGAACAGCACCCGAATTGCATAACACACTATAAGTCAGAATCGGTTTCATTTTGACAGTTCAATAACAAGCATTGCCTTGTTTACATTGTTGAGCAGACAAATTTTTAGAACATAATATATAATGGATTAGCAATTTGCTTCAAAATGATTCAGATTCCGATTGTTAGTGTGTTTTGCAATTAGGGTGCTGGTCAGACATTGTGTATCTAGTTTAAAACTGGCCACAGACACTTATGAATGAGCAATGAGCACTTGTTTGCCTGATCCTAACATCTCTAGAGCATGTGCAAGAACTTCAGTTCTTGTTTATTCTCATTCTTATAATGAAATAAATGAATGAATTATTGTTTACACCAAAAAAGCAAGAAACAACAACGCTCTGTGCTCTTGTTCTAGCTCTACCTTTGTATTTGTTTGGTCTAAGCCCACCTTAGTATTCTAGTGAAATAAAAAAAACAATTATCAAAATTGAAAAACCTGGTTGTTTTTAAACATTTCAATGTCACTACCAATGTGATAAAGCTGACAATTTACCAATGTAAACACAAACTTGGCACCAACAATTTGTATCACAAAACTAAGGGTAAATTAAAGGAATGGTCATAATCACCAGACTTAGCAGATGGAATTGGTGATTGGAGAATATTTATATTGTCATTTCATTGTTTCTTATAAGGTTAGTAAAAAACCAACACTAATGTCTATGACAGATGGAGACTTTCACTTCTTATAGCATCAGCAACAGTGATTCCTTTGCCAAACTAAGATGGTAATGCTAAAAGTGAAAATGAAACCAGTTTCTCATCCATAATTTGCAGTTTTTTCGGCATACTGTACTAAAATACGTAAACTTAAAACTTATATGTGATTAAGGTCTAAAATCGCAAAATTTTGCAGAAAAATGTCGCCGCGTACGACGCATGTCGAAAGGGTTTAGAGGAGGCGGAAAATCGGCGCGCGCCAGTGTGACGGATCAGAACCGAGACGGATAACTTTCCTGCATTTTTATTCCCCGATTTTCGTCAAATTCTTAGCTAACATGAAAACTTTTCTTTACTTACAGATGCTGGTGTACACATGAAGAAATTGCCAATTTATCGAAGTGTCACAGGTTTTAGTACAACTTTTAAGTTTCGCAGTGCAGTAAGAGTATTGATTAGACGTAATGGGGTGAGGGGCTGCGCGAGAACCAGGTAGTAGGCACAGGAAAATAGCATGCGCCAAAAACGCGGATAGACAAACCTATTCTGTTGTAAAAACTACGAAGTTTACCTAAAATTTCATGGTTTCGACGGCCAAATGAAGAAAATGGTACTGGTAAATTTATCACAATACTTTTTGCTGTGCTTCGAACATTTTCTACCCGCCAAAGCGATATTAGGCCAAGCAATCTTTTTGTCCTTTCAATTTCTAGTACAATACGATGTAAATATTTAAATAATTTGTTTTATACTTACATGTTTTTTAAATAAATATGATTTTTTTTGTTGAAAAATAGATACACCGCCTTTTTAACGCACTATCACACTTTGGCAAGTTTGACAAGTTTATTTTCTTCTTTTTTTGATGATCGTTGATCGAATCATCGAGTGTCGAGTGTAAATCAATGAGTGAAGTGAAGTCGGAAGTGAATGATTGATGATGAATGAATTGCATTATTATTGACTAGAACATAGGGCTTTTAAACCATTGGCAGTTTATAAAATATGTAATATATAATTCAGACCAAATAAAATATGTGATCTGAAATCTATCCAAATAAAAATCAATTGCTGAATTTATGTAAGCGCATCACTTCAGAACGGTTGCACCTCATCATCATCATCATTCTCCTGCCTTTGTCCCAATTGATTTGGGTGCGGCGCAACATGTATTTTTCTTCCATACTTCTCTATTAGTCGTCATCTCGGTAGTCACTCCCTTTCTAGCCATAGCATCTTTCACACAGTCCATCCATCGTTTCTTTGGCCTTCGCCTACTCGTATAGCCATCCACAATCATATTCATTTCCTGACAATTTCCTAATTCGTCCGCATCTCATGCCCATAGCATGACAGATTTCCAGCCGATTTTGACACAACTTTCCACAGCATTTAATTGACTAATAAATTATTTTTGGTCGTGTTTGTAATGCGCCAATTGCTCCCGTTAGAGGGCGTCATTGTACTTGAGAACAAAAAGGTTACAGTTTTTAATACTTTTAAATTGTAAATAATGTTTATACATTTTATGAGACCGTACTATCTCATTAGGTAATGAAACCAGCGCACTATGGTTTGTCTAGAACATGCTAGCTGGACAGAAATATTTTATGCGATTTTTGGCTCCCAGAGGCTTTGTTATAACCTGTTATGACTACCTAATTTTGTTTTAGTGCAGTGTTGTTATCGTAAAAATCTGAGCTGCCGTATGTCACAGTCTGGTTTGCCGTATTTAAGGGAAAAAAATACTAAATTGCCGTATTACATTATTTATTTTAAAAAAAAATGTTTATATTATGATGCCATTGTATACTTAATGAATAGGACTTAATTTCAGGTAAAAAAAAAACCATGGGATCATCGCTTTAGATTTTGAAATAATAGATACGAGTTTTATGTTTTTTTTTTTTTTATATTTGCTTCTTAAATAAAAAGTCATTTAAAGTCCTAAAACAACTTATGTAATCCAGCCTGGTCTACCCACTATAACAGTAATTAGTTTACTATCAGTGCATAGAAACATTTTGTGTACAAGTCGTTGAATGGCCATATTGGACATGGTGCGAGGAATTTTGTTACAGGTTTCTTTTAGTGTTACCTTATTTAGAATATTATTAGTGAAAAAACGTTTAGTTTCACCCCTAGCCAATTGCCGTATTTTGTGATACGGCAATGAGAAGCTTGCCGTATACCGTATGTTTACAAAAAAAAATAGTGGAATGCCGTATAATACGGCAATTGCCGTATCAATAACAACGCTGTTTTAGTGTAAAGGGATCCATTTTGGAGGGGAGAGGGAGTGATGGTTACAGACTACTAGCAGCGACCCGCAGTTTCACCCGCGTAAGTCTCGAACCCGTAGGAATATGGAGAAAAAAGGATCCTATGTGTTAATCCAGGTTATAAACTATCTGTGTGCCTCATCAAAATCCGTTCAGTAGTTTTTGCGTGAAAAAGTAACAAACATCCATCCATCCTCACAATCTTTAGCATTTATAATATTAGTAGGAGTAGGAAGTAGGATGTAAAAAAAAACCTTTTTATACTTAAAAAAAGAACTATATACAATATTATGAAAATAAAACACGATTACAAACCACTATGAGTACCTAATCTGCACGTTTACAGATCGAAGCTATTAAACTCCACAAAATAATAGGTCCCTTTTGCATGAGGGTGTCCCTCGTTGTCCCGCTATGTTTGTCTCTCTTTGGCATGTGAAATGATATGAGCTGTCGAAACGGACCTATTATTTTGTGGCTAGTCAAGCACATAAAAGGTCTAGCAGATAGTTAAGTGTTGTACACTTAGTTCATAATCATAATAATCATAATCATAAATCTTTATTTATCTCAACATCATATTACAGGCACAAGTTATTAGAATGCACAATCTTAAATAGAGAAAGGTGTCTGAGGTAGGAGAGTCCTGAGTTACAGATCACCCGGCTCTTTTAGATACTTAGGACAAGTTAAATTTACAAAATGGTTAGAGTCAAGATATTATATAATATAAGTCTGAAATCGCAATTAGGTAGAAGCAAAACCTATAAAATTAAAAAAAAGAAATTTAAAGAAAGCAGTAGGTACTTACAGTAACTACTAGTTAACAAAATTCAGAATATAAAAAAATAAAACATTAGTTTAAAGAAAAGCACATCAAATATAAAATTCAAAGTAATGTATAAAAAAATAAAATTTAAAAAATGAGCATAACAAAATAAAATTAGAATGGAAATGAAAAATGGTGAGTGTATGAATGTTTGTATGTGTAGGAGTGTGAGGTAATGTGTGGGTCTTAAGACACTGGTTTTAATAAGTTTTCAGTGGCAATGTAGTCAAGGTTTAATAGCCATATGCGTAATTTTGTTTTACAAATAGCTTTTGTATGCGTGTATATAGATATTTTGTGATTAATTGAGTTATAAAGAAAAGTACCAAGAAAACAGAAAAACTTTTGGCAGAAAGCAGTGTTATAGCGGATGATTGAACAAAAATTAGTTGATCGTCTATTTTGTGTTGGGAAATCGTGAGCTAAGGGAAGTACAGAGTGTTTTTTTAGTACTGTCATGAGAATGAACAACTGCCGGACCGTTAGAACTTGGCAGTGTTGGTAAAGTTCAAAAGTTGGATAGAGGATTGGTAAAAAGCAACTAACTTTTAATATAGCTCTTTGGGCTCTCTCTAAATTTATCATATAAGTTTTAGAGGTACCGCCCCATGTGGTAATACAATATACTAGCAAAGATTGGCATAGTGCAAAGTAAACTGTTCTAATAACTGATGTATCAGATATATGTCTTAGATTTTTAAAGATGTACATTAATTTTCGGATTCTTTTAACTAGGGTTTCAATGTGTTGTTGGAAGCTGAGACGGTAATCTATGATGATGCCAAGATATTTTATAGAATTTGTTTTAATTAACACAGGACGAGAACAATGGTTGATAAAATTACATAAGTGTGCTTTCAAGTTGAAATTTGGTTGGTCCTGGGGTCTAAGGGAATATGTCATGTATTTTGTCTTATCCACGTTGAGAGTAAGCAAATTGGAATGTAACCATTTACAAACAGTATCAAAACCTTGCTGAGCATACTTTTTTACCTCTTCCCACGTGTTACCATTGAATAACAAGGCAGTATCATCGGCGAAAGTGATGATTTTACCGTTTTGCAGCTTTATGTCACATAAATTATTTATATAAACTAAGAATAAAGTTGGACCAAGGATACTGCCCTGTGGAACGCCATACTGATTAGGAAGTTCGTCGCTAATCCAACTATCTACTTTAGTAGATTGTGTTCTGTCAGACAAATAGTCTATGAATAGTTGAAGTGGTAAACTTCTAACTCCCATATTCTCTAATTTTTTTATCAAAATGGGAACAGATACTGTGTCAAATGCTTTAGCTAAATCTAGGTAAATGGCTAAGGTCTTTCTTTTATTATCTAGTTTGTTGACTATGTGATCTGTTAGTTCATGCACGGCATCAGCTGTTGACCTGCCAGATCGAAAGCCAAATTGTGATGGAGATAAAAGAGAATTCTGTTCAAGGTACTTAGTCAGTCTGGTGTTCATTAATCGTTCTAAAATTTTTGAGAACGTTGGTAGTATTGAGATTGGTCTATAGTTATTGACACAGTATCTGTCGCCGGACTTGAATATAGGTACTATTTTGGATTTTTTAAAGGCACGCGGAAATATTCCAGAGGAGAAAGAAAGGTTGCATATGTATGTAAGTGGAGGAACAATAATATCAACAAATCGTTTTAAAAAAGATCCAGATATATTGTCAATGCCAACAGCACGCTCGTTTTTTAAATTAATAATTAATGACCGTATTTCTTCTTCATCGGTAGGAAGTAGAAAAAAGGAATTTTGAGAAGAATTTGTTGGCTGACGATCGGGTTCTGTATTAGGAAAATTAATATTTTGTGAGAGTAATTTTTCTGCCAAGTTTTTACCTACATTTGCAAAAAAAGAATTTACTCTATTAATTGATTCAATAGGATTGTCTATTGAAATTAGCTGTGTGGATTGCTGTTTGCTTTTATTTGTATAGGTTATATTTTTAATTGCTTCCCAAAGCATTTTGTTGTTTTTCCCTGCTTTTTTAATCATATCTTGTTCGTAATTTTGTCTGACTTTCTTTAATATATCATTGCAAAAATTTCTGTATCTTTTGTAGGTGCACAGTACTACCTCATTATCTGGATTCTTTAAGGTTTTAATATGCAATTGATCACGATTTCGCATGCATCTTAGTAGGCCCGGTGTTATCCAAGGCTTCAAAATTATTTTACGTCTAGATGTCGTGACCAGTTTCGTGTTTTCGTTGATAGCTTGACTTAGAGAGTGTATAAAAAAATTGGTTGATTCGTTAACATCTGTCATACTGTAAATCTTTTCAAAATCTAAGTTCTTAACATCCGTTTCAAGCCCTGCGTCGTCTATTCGTTTAATAGTTTTGGGGCCTTGGTTTTTTTTCATTCTATGGTCTAAAAATAGTATAACGCTATTGTGGTCGGTAACCGAAGTATGAGCAACATAACAGAATGCTGATAATCTTGTCTTTAACATTATATGATCGCAGCACGTGCGACTATGAGTAGGAATCGTGTGAGCAGGAAGCATCCCATGAGAAGCGATAAGGTTGAGATATGCGTAGGATCTATTATCTTGGGAATTTTCAATAATGTCGATATTAATATCGCCAACTAATATAATATTTTGATGAGTTAATTAGATATAATCAGTAAATATATAATTACTCTAATTCTCGTTATCGCTTATCTCGTCCTCTTCTGGTGAATCATCAGCAGTATAGTCCAGCAGCTGCATGTTAACATTGGGTCTAGGAATTTGAATAGAATTAATAGTAGGGGCTATTATTAAATTTAACACCGCAGAAGGCAGGCTACCGGTTTTTTTTTTAAACCTCTCTTAGGTTGTTTATTAAAGGGTCAGATGAGATCAATAACATACTAAGTAAATCTTTATTCGTGGCAATACGTGACCGCTTTCTAGTATTGTGTTCACGAAATCTCCTGCCATCTTTATTGCCAGCTTCCTGAGCTTCCTCAGAAAGCGGCCCAATAGGCAGCAGAGCAGACTGAATGGCATCTGTACTGTGCACAAGAATTTTATGTACAGGCATGTAATACCACGGATAAAGATTTATATACAACTGTCTAGTATGTAGAGCCAAAGATTTACATTTTTATATGTTAATATCGTAACCGGAAGCTAAGGTTCGGAGTATGGTGCCAAAATTGTTTATGAGAGTCACATCTATAGGTACCTGTAATATTAGCACTAAGCTCAGGATTACCAAAAAAATCTACGGGCGGTATTTCCATCATTTGTATTTCCAAACCCTGGTTTCGTTTTATCTACAATTAAACCCATTTCACTTTTGAATCGGTTCTGAATGTTGCTTGAACGTTGTTTCATATTTGCCTTATCAGCTGGATCTCGTAGCTGCCATCTAGAGATATCATTCATAACTTTTGTGGTAGCTCCACAAATATAGCACTTTTGTTATGAAGAAGTTTCAGTCACAGCATTGCACACTTTACCAGCAATCATTGTGAAAAGTAGTTTGTGCTTGACAGTTACATTTTTATCATCAACGATACATATTGTCGGAAACAATTGGTCTATTTCCTCCTTGCCTTTATTTGTTTCTGCAACTGTAAAATCAGTAGTTTCCTTGGAGAAAATAAACTTAATTGGTCGACAATACATAGTGGAAGAAGGCCGAGGATTCTGCCAAGCAACGTTACCGCTTTCATCGTGCAATTGAAGCGGCACAAAAGAAAACACAAACAAAAATATTCATCAGTGGCTTCATTACTGGAGAATTTTGTTTGAAGAGTGAAGAAGAAGAAGTGCTGTGACCGGAACTGCCATCACAACCCCACTTGCTAAAAAGAGCGAATGAGAATATCATGCTGCGCAATAACTAAACGTTCAGCTGCTTGAACTATAATTTCTGCGCGAGTCTCATTCACAAATAGATCTTCCTCGGGAGGGAAACATTCTGTCTTAGCTTTCCTAAGCCTATAAATTGATGGAAATACCTTATTTCCAGCTTTCATACTCCATTTACGCGTCTGCTTGTAAGAGTGGCTTGTTGATTTTGAGTCCACATAATATGCCAAAGCCGCTTCCCTCATAAACACCTTTGACTGCTGCTTTCACTGTCACTGACACTATTTTTCATCGTTTTGCACTTTTCGGGACTTTCGCTTGCGTCCCTTATGACAGCAGCCAAGGTCCAGTGCCCAGACAATCGCGCCGAGAATTCTGCTGCAGCCACTAACTGATTTGTGTCTCGCGTACTTAGCAGATCGTCAACTCTTCTCCTTTTCGTATTATCGCTAGACTGTTCAAACTCTTTACTTTGACGTCCAGCAGTTGAAAGGGAAGGAGATGGCTGTGCGTGGCAGACGGACACCTTAAACACGATTTTGACGTCCATTCTTAATTTTTTTTTTTTACAAAATTTCATCGCGACTTTTTTTGTGAGCGTGCACACACTGTGACACTTTTTAGCTCTGAGGTCAAGAACATTTTCAAGATCAAAGACCCTGAGGTCAAAATTCTCTTAAGGTCACTGGGAAGGACTTTCATATAAGGCTACATTTTTATATCATCTACCTGATTTATTCGAGGTGGAAGGAGACCCCTCCCCTGTGCCACTTGACGTGGTACAGTTCTCAGTCGACGGAGCCCCGCAAAGCGGGGCTCCTACTTCTGAGTGGTTCAACAAAAAATAGCCACGAAGGCGATGGCGGGGTCTGTTCGCTCGCTTCGCTCACTCTTTCGACCCCGCCAGCCTCTTCTACCCTAACCTGTCCGAGTCGGGGTGTCCCAAGTTCCGAGCTCGCTTCGCTCGCTCTTGCATACGAATTCTAATTAGAAAGCTCCTAACTCGGAAACGGACCATGCTTAACGTAAATGTATATATATAGTCAAGGTTAATAAGATGCTGGAATAAAAAAAAACCGCAGAATGATCGACTGACACTTATAAACGTTCTTTTTTTTGGAAATATAGAGCGAGACTAAGTAGTCTGAACGTAAAACGGAACAACCTCGGAGTGAAATTCATACAATTATGTGATAAACTCTCTGAATAATAGTGTTCTGTGAAGGTAAAATGACAATTTTATTGTATAGATAAGTTAAATTTTCTGAAACTTTACAATGAATTTTCTGAAACTTAGATTTGTTTCTAAAAAAACTAGTAGTCTGTGTAGTGTGAAATTTTGCGTAAGTGATTCACACGAAGACATGTGATAAACTCTCTGAATAATAGTGTTATATGGAGGTAAAATGTCATTTTTATTGTGTAATTCAATTTGAATTTTCTGAAACTTTAGGATTTTTTTCTCAAAAACTGGTCATTTGCATATTGTAATATTTTGCGAAAATGTTTTACTCGAAGACGCCAACACGCTATAAAATTGCGAACTTTCGGATGCGCGGGTGATAATGTACAGTGGAGCCAAAAAAAATGAAGTTTAGGCCTCTGCTGTCATCTATGGTTATAAAAAATAAATATTTATGGTAAGGCTTACCTAAACAAATGGCGGTTATTATTCTAAGATATGAATCATCGAGATAGAATAACATGGAGAGAAATATCTGTCATATCGACACAGACATGTCAAAAAGCGTTTTGTTTATTTTTAACTAATCAATTAGAGCTGCGTATGAAGAGACATCTATCGGCTGCCATGTTGAGTGCCGAGTTTTGGCGGTAGATGCATAATATGCAGGAAAGTAATATATGGTTCTGCGTCAAAGCTGCATTTAATTTAAACCTCAGTGTCACGTTCACTACACTTTTTTCTTAGTTGGAGCCATTTTGTTTTTATAAAATGATTTGAGTGAACTCGTGAAAATAGAACCACGCCCGAGTCCACTCTGATAACAGGGTGTCAGCTACGTCCATACCAAATTTCATCAAAATTGGTCCAACCGTTGAGCAACCAACATGCGTGAAGAAGTAACAAACATACACTCACAAACTTTCGCCTTTATAACATTAGTGTGATAAGGCTCATAATGTTCCCTCTCGCAGAGGCTTTTCTCCCAGCCTTTCTTATTGTTAAAGAATTAGGTGCATACATACTTATTCTTCCGATGGGGGTAGGCAGAGACTACAAAGGAAAAAATTGTTACAGATTAGTTAAAAAAAAAACAATCTTATTCAAATCAAAATATTTATTTTAAAAATATAAAAACTTAAAAAGTTACGACTGTAATTATAAGAATCTACTTTTTGTCTCAAAAAACGACAAGGATTTCATAGATTCGTATGCCTTAAAAAATTATACATTATTAGTAAATGCGATTCTTACGCGACAACGCGCACCACGACGCGGCAAACGGTGAAGCGGATCTCACGTCGCGTCGCATTGGCTAGTATGTAGATCTGTTGATGCCTTATGGTGTGTCCACACAGACCGGCGGCACGTGCCCGCGCGTGTAGACGGCCCTGGCGGTTTTGCCTGTGGCCAACTTTTGGCCAAGCCGCTGGCAATGCCTGTGCGTGTGCAATGGCTGTGTGGATACACCATCACACAAGTACACTACTCGAGCGTACGGAGGAGCGGCGCTCGCACCGCCCCCGGCACTACGCCCATTAGTGCGGCGCTGGTCACACGAGACATCGCATTGCAGCCTCTTGAGTAATAATTTTCTGTGATTGCTTCGCGGATAACTGTGTTACGCCACTTTTTAGAAAATGGATTTCGATGTACGCGCGGCGCACCGCTAGAAGCCCATCCGCGCGGACCGGCGCCCTCACCGCCTCTCTACGCGGCGCAGCGCCACAAAATCCGCTTCGACCCCTCCGCCCGCGCCGCATACCCCGCGTACGTGTCAGTCTCAAAATACAGAACAAACCAGAAAGAGTGTTCAATCACTTTTGTACGCAGCGCATTGTGTCCAAAATAACTCCCCAACCGCGCCTCACCCATCCGCGTAGCCACCGTGTTGCCAACGCACCATGACATTACCGCATTTGGGGTAAAATTAAAATTTTATTTAGATACAGATTGTACTTACGAATAAGTCACTTGATAAAAACTTTAAATAAGTGAAAAGTAAGTAGGTACCTATACATTTGATTTAATTTCAAAGTAACTAAGCTTGATAAGTCGCCGTTTATTAATATTAGATAAACTGGATGTGGATATTGTGAAATAGAGGAATAATAAAGGTGGGTAAAATATTTAATTACTCTGTGGCAACACTTACAACAGGAACGTGTGATTTTATATAGGCAATTATAATTAAAGAAAATGTTGGGTAAAGTATTCGGTTATTCTGTGGCAACACTTACGAAATGGACGCGTGATTTTCTTTGACAAGTAAGTTACGTAAATTAAATTAAATATTTTAATAAAATGGATTGGAAGGGTGCTACTTAGAGATGAAACGTCTCATCCGATTTCTTCGTATGTCCGGTATACACACGACGGCATAATTATTTAAAAACTGACAACTGCAACTAGATGTAAACAGTGCGCGCGTCGGCCGTTGACTAGTTGACAATTTAACGGACTACGCCATTCCGGCGTGGTTTACACGGCCTCACATTTGAGCGCGTTGACGGTTTCTGGTTTGTTCTGTATTCTGAGGTGTCAGTTTATTTTTGGCATCGAAGCCGAGCGAACAGTTCAGAACAGACCTGAGCTATGGAAGGCAGGTCATCCACTAAATAAAAATAGAATTTTGCGGCCGCCGCGGCCGACACCGTCACTCCCCACGCACCGCACCACGCGCCGCACAATGCCTCGCGGCTTCATAAACGGAACTACACACTATGTTTGTAATTGTTTGTGTGTGCTACGCCGCGGCCAGACGCCACGCGCAACGCCCCGCGCAACGCCCCGCGTTTCCTTGAATGAGTCCTCACATACAGAAAAATGCTCAGGCAGTTTTTTCATTGTTGAACTGATAATGGACTAAATCAAAACTGAATTAGTCGAAAATAGACATAATTTCTTGTGGTGTGTTTTAGCGTATATTTTTACACAAAATTTCGACTGCAAGAAGCGAACATTTACATGCTCAAGCATTTTACTCCTCAGTGGGTGCTAATCATAAGAGGTATATACAGGGTGTTTGGTGCATCGTGTGCCAAATTGAAATGGTCGACTGGGGGGGTCACCTTCTATCCTTTCAGACCCCTAAACACTTCTCATGCCCTGTGGCTTTTTTTTCATCGACTTTTTTTTTTTTTTATAAAAAAAATACCCAAATTTTGCATTCAATTTCAAAATAAAAAAAAGTGTAAGTCGTAGACTCTGAATTTTAATTTTATTTAGACGTGTATTGTATTACAGTACTTTTAAATTCAAAATTAGTGACATTAGCCATCCAGTTTTTTTTAAATTTACTCGCAAAGTTTCGGACTTCAATTAAAGCTGTCCATGTTACAGCTATTTACATGGCTATAAAAAAAAAACCAAAAGCGACCGGGATCTTCCAACTCCCTCAAAAACTCTCTAGTCTATCCTCTTGCTAGTGATGTGCCACATGCCATAAAAATCTTTTTACAACTTTGTGAATTCGCTAGAATTGTGAATCGAGTCACAAAATACTAAATTTGAAATTATGATTTAAAAAAATATTTTTACTTAAATTATACCTCAAGAACTCATTTAATCTGTTATCTCACTCTTGTAAGGTAAAATCTGTCTCGTATCTCTCTTTTTTGAGGGGGACGGTTACTAGAAATAAAAAATAATTGCATTTTTTAAGTACGATGAAAGACGAGTGGCATTCTGTCGGTTTATGTTACACACGGATGTGGATGATCTTCTTAAAAAGAATATTGTGGACGGATGAATCCAAATTTACCAAAGAAGGGATCTTCAATCTTCACAATCTGCATCACTGGACAAACAAAACGGAAAACCCACATGTTAAAAGGCAGAAATCTTTTCAAAGGAGGTTTAGTGTAAACGTTTGGGCAGGAGTGATTGGGAATCAGGTAGTTGGACCGCATTACCTGCCCGATAACCTCAATGGCGATAACTATTTGGAGTTCCTTCAAAATGACCTGCCCGAATTAGTGTCCGAGGTGCCCGTATTTAATGAAAATGTTCCCAAAGTATTCCAGCATGACGGCTGTCCCGCGCATTGGCGTTTGACTGTGAGGGAATATCTTGACGATGTGTTCCCCAATGCGTGGATTGGTCGCGATGGCCCTATTGCATGGCCGGCACGTTCCCCAGACCTAACTCCGCTAGATTTTTATGTCTGGGGACGTGCCAAAGAGCTGGTATACGCCACGGAGGTTCCGACTAGGGAGGTACTACTTCAACGCATTGAAACGGCGTTTAATCAAATTAAGGAGGAAATACGACTTCTTACAACAACTGTGGAAATACGAAATAGATGTCGGGCCTGCATTCGCAATAGCGGCCAACAATTTGAGCAGAATAATGTAAAAAATGATTAAATAAATGTTAAAAATGCAATTATTTTTTATTTCTAGTAACCGTCCCCCCCAAAAAAGAGAGATACGAGACAGATTTTACCTTACAAGAGTGAGATAACAGATTAAATGAGTTCTTGAGGTATAATTTAAGTAAAAATATTTTTTTAAATCATAATTTCAAATTTAGTATTTTGTGACTCGATTCACAATTCTAGCGAATTCACAAAGTTGTAAAAAGATTTTTATGGCATGTGGCACATCACTAGCAAGAGGATAGACTAGAGAGTTTTTGAGGGAGTTGGAAGATCCCGGTCGCTTTTGGTTTTTTTTTTATAGCCATGTAAATAGCTGTAACATGGACAGCTTTAATTGAAGTCCGAAACTTTGCGAGTAAATTAAAAAAAAACTGGATGGCTAATGTCACTAATTTTGAATTTAAAAGTACTGTAATACAATACACGTCTAAATAAAATTAAAATTCAGAGTCTACGACTTACACTTTTTTTTTATTTTGAAATTGAATGCAAAATTTGGGTATTTTTTTTATAAAAAAATAAAAAGTCGATGAAAAAAAAGCCACAGGGCATGAGAAGTGTTTAGGGGTCTGAAAGGATAGAAGGTGACCCCCCCAGTCGACCATTTCAATTTGGCACACGATGCACCAAACACCCTGTATAGTATGGCCGATGAATCATGGCCGGTCTGAACATAGGCACATCGAACTTTCGCGAATGTTCTCTCACTTACACTCGCCATTTGTTTCCTATAAAATGTTATTGCGCAGCCTACTGCGCGAAGTTCGGAGCGGCCATGGTTCATGGGCCGTACTATAGTCACTTCAAAATTCTCAAACTCATTACAGCCGTAATATATCGTTCTATATTTATTTATTAATATTTAAGTAATATGTCAATATGTTAGCAACAATAATTGGCTATATTTTTTAATTGTCTGTGCTGAGTTTGAGAATTTTCATTTTGACGGTTAACACTTAAAAATATTCAAAAAAGTAACCTCATTATTAGGTACGTAACAAAAATAATATGTACTTAAAATTAAATGTATTAAAAAAAACTTACAATTACGAATAGTCTCTGTACAAGCTACGCTGTACATTGACCTTTGTGGTAGTTTAATCAATATTGTTTATCTGTGCATTTCTTTAATTATAGCATAAGTAAGGGAGAAGCTCCAGGGTGCCCACGAAATTCAACATTTCTTACGTTTTTTGCAATTTGCAAGTCAGTATTAGGTTGTATGTTGACTAAAGTATGATTTGCGACAGTAAGATCTAATTATTTACATAAGTATAATCTTAGAATTAGTAATAGTGAGTATAATCCTAAATATCAAGATTTCATGAAATAGTCATTCATTAGGATTATCTGAACTTAGAGAGTTGTATTGATGATTTTAATGATTATAATTCCATAAATACTGATTTGTTACGGTCGCGAATAATATTCAGATCAACATACAACCTGACACTGACCTGCAAAATTGCAAAATACGTAAGAAAATTTGAATTTGATGACTATTTCATGAAATTTTAACATTTAGGATTATACTCACTTAAGGAGTTGTATTATTGAGTCTAATGATTATAATTTTGTAAACACTTTAATCAACATACAACCTAAATACTGACTTGCAAATTGCAAAAATTTAAGAAAATTTGAATTTCGCGGGCTACCTGGAGCTTCCCCTGGATTCCTAGAAAAGCAGTTCCGTCATAATATAACTGCCACCATGAAAATCTGTATTTGACAATAAGGTGTCAAAAAATACTAAGTATTTGGACAGCCGTTCACGGCTTTCTTAGGTAGTGGTTTATAGTTCCGATTTTGGCCACACACTAAAATATCCATGTACAACTAGATATGGTAATTACACCTTTTTAATAACAGACACCTTTTTTCGTTTCCCATCCCCGTCTTCAAGAACTTCTAAACATTTAAACTGACTCGTCAGATCTTTAATACAAATTACCTCGTCTCTGCTCAAACCCATTGGTAAATCGAATTTCGCAAAGTCACTTCTTGCCGCCAAATCTTGACACATGTCAGCGACGCCATTTTTAAAGTCGTCATCGACAGTGTAAACTACTTTTTGTTCAACCTCAGGCGCGTTACCTATAGCCTTACGCCACATAACTTTCTCATTCACTGCCGACTTTTTTGTTTTCTCATCTAATTCTGCTAGACATTGGCCGATTTCTTTGTTTCTTGGCTCGAGTTTTAGTGCTTTTTTGTAGCAAGATATTGCTTCATCTGTCTTGCCCAACAATTCATGAGCTCTCCCGTAATAAAAGATGCCTTTACAATGTTTATTGATGTCGATACATCTGTCAATATGTTTGCACATACCTATGATATACTTTGGTTTATTTATTTTATAGTAACAGATGGCTAAGTTGACATATATTGCTACTTTTAGATCTTTAATTTCCGCTTCTTCCTTCTCATTTTCGGGGCGTGACATTGAGAGTACATACAGAGCCTGTTGGTAACTTTTTATAGCCTGTGGGTATTTGTGTCTGTTGAAGAGGTCTTTGGCTTCAGCGCGTATATCTTTAATTGTTTTAATTGTTATTTCGAATTTTGCTTGCTCCGCCTTTGGTAGGTCGTTGAATCTGTGGAGAGAATGTGAAAAGTTTAAAATCTTACACTGCATTATACGGCTTTTGAACTCATGTACAGTCAATAATAGAGTTATAAATATAAAAAAGTGGAGACGATACTACGGCAATAAATTAAACTTCTTACATCTAATAAGTTAATGACGTTTTCAGTCTGCATACAAAAATGCTACCATATACAGGGTGCTCTGTGTGCGGCTGTTATTACTTAGCCACGAGTTAAAATAATAAATAAAATAATTTTGAATTTTTCGACTCACCTAGACCCAGCATCCACGCACCGTACATCGTACAGCGAGATCGTTAACAACACAGGTTTTCGCTGTATTAATGGCAGTACGCCCTGTGCGCCCCAGGCCGCAGCTGGCTGCAATAGTAGGTAGAAACGAGCCTTGGGGCCCTTGACATGGGACAGTCCGATTTCTATGCCGGGGAGCATCTTGCCGACGCCCATCCGGATACGCTGAAAAGTCGAAATGATGATGAATTTACTTTATCCTATGTTTTGTGGTGTGGCGGCATCTACATCGTCACATGCGAATACGCTGATGCGTGATCACTGACGTCACGAAAAATCCTGCATCGCGCCATCAGAGTTTACCGCGCGACTTATGAACGTCAAGACGACGGGACCCCGCCAGGTTTTTCGAATATCAAGTTACTATGATTTAATACAATATTTCTACTATTTTATACTTTCATAGTAACATTCTACACTCCACAAAGAAAGTGGTTCCGCCATTTTGATATCAAAATGACGGGACCACTATTCATATAATGAAAAACACACGGCGTGATCTTAAACTGAACACACCCAATTTTAATACGTTTTAATACGACAACGTTTGAATCGTTATTATACTTTTAAAACTGTAATTTCAATAAAAAAAAGTGTTTATTATAAAGGGTTATTTGTAAAACACCAACAACCTCTTAAGGGGTCATTGTACTCATCATTATGAAGAACTTTTACTATGGGACCAAACCTGAAATCGCGAAAAAAAATCAGCTGTTCAGTACATTTTGACGAATTATGCGAACATAAATGTAGTGAACAGCTGATTTTTTTCGCAAAATTGCCAAAACTATAGAATATTTGAATTTCGCGGGCTACCATTGCGCATTCACCTTAAGCTAGTCTTGTCGCGGTCAGCTCGTGGATCCATCCATTACATACCGAGATGGGATCCTTGCCTCAGAAAGCACCTTAAGAGGATTGTAAAGTGCCGATACGCGGCGCGATTATTGGAGGCAATTACCTACATTTCATACAATTATTTACATATATATTGTTTCGGGCGATAACGTTTTTACTCCCCTAAACATTTATAAAATGAGACAATTTTAGTCTCATTACATTCAGTACACTTTAATCTAGGTCTGTACGTTTTTCGTTTTTAGTAATTCAATTTAATTTAATTAAAAAAATAAAAATGCTCGAGGATGTTTTCATGTCAAAAATATAGATATTTAGATGCTAATAACCACGAAGTAGAGAAAGAAGCGGAGATGCCATAAGGAAAAATCTCTATAGAAAGAAGCGTCGCTTGAATGTGGGTGAGAGGGGGACGAGGTACGGCGATGGCTCCACCCCACGTTGAAAAACCCGCCCATTATTTGTAAAACCATCTAGCGGTGAAAGGAATTATTACAGTGTGATTTTGTCATTTTAGTTCGTCTACTGGCCACTATGGCGTACAAAGCACAACACTTTGTTCCAGAACATTCTATGTGCGTTAGTATGGCGGGACCACATTATTTCTTACCCAACTACGGGCGAAGCCCAAAAGGTAGGTAATGTGTTCCCTGTTTGAAATTGTAACATTTCTATATGGCATGTGGGATATCGGGTATGTAGGGAAGGTAGGTAGTAAAATCAAAAAGTTGTGAATATAATAATCAATCTTTATTCGGCAATGCTTATTATTGGCCACTAAACAACACAGTTTTATTTAAATGCTGCCTTTTAGACACTACAATGTTTTCGAGCTTACTGTAATAATTAAGTCTCGTATTACAATAGTTTTGGCTTATAGCTTTCGTTAACAACGTCACATGGTTGAAAATTGGATCTTGATCATGCGCATGTGCATTTAATGATATGAAGTAATTTTCTCCTATTAGACTCTAAGTGTAGCATGAACAATATTACGAGGTTTGAAATTATAAGCATTTAAACTTTCTTTTTTCGTTCTTCTTATAATTAATTCTGTGCGTAAGCAGATTTTGATGTTAATAATAATAATTGTTATAATACTTTGTTGGTGTCCAATTGTTAGGTTTATTTATGATACATATCCATGCATTTCTAATATCTGTATTAACAGGGAATCTAAAATGATAATAAAAAATAAGATAGGATTAAAAAAGTAAACAAATTACACGAAAATAATTTATTTGATAAAATAGGGTCTTGCTGGCATGATACACACATTTTTATTTGTCATTTAGGACCGACTACTTACCGTAAGATGGCGCATTTTTCTTATTTTAAATTCTTCGTGTTTCATCTATGAAGATATGTAATTTATCTATGAAATAACTTCTAGTGATCAAAATAAACTTAAGCAAGTTATTTGAGCCAAATAATTGGTACAATAATAAGCATTAATAATGATAAAAACTCGGAATTGATGAGAAGTGATTAGAATGCATCTCTTCGCCGACAGATGTCTCTATCTACAATCTGGCGATCAAACAAGAAAATGTGTTTTAAAATATTAAATATAAATTTTAGAGACTTACACGTGAACTGTTATGCCATCAATATGTTTCAGTTTTGATCCTGAACAATTATTGCATCCCACAACAGCGCACTTCATTATTAAAACAATTTAACAATTAAAATTCTATCAAAATACAACGGACCCGAACGCGATGCCGATTCACTCGAAACTAAGGTTTGCGGCCCCGCCTACTTTGACGTCATGACCTAACTGAAGGCGCATGACCTAATTGCCTTGCGGCATCTCCGCTTATTTCTGTACTCCGTGCTAATAACTTATATTGTACACAATATTTCTTTATAATAAAAACGTACGGACCTAGTTTTTCATTATATCTACAACATTTCCAAAAAATATGAAAATTAGACTATGCTTACGGGGAGAAAAACGTTATCTCTTTTTGTATGAAAATTTACAGCTTCACAATCCTCTTAAGCCGGTATCTCGGCTGTCATTCGTATATCTTTGACAGTCTTTACGGGTAGTTAGAAGCCCAAAATTCTGACAACTAGTCTTATCGAGAGGTGTCGTATTACCCAGTAGCTGGGTTGTGGAGGTCAGTTAGGGCGAATGACAGCCGAGACCAATGGCTTAGCTCGCTTTCCGAGGCACGGAAGGGCCCTGATATGTAATGGAACACCCATCCACGAACCGACTGCAGCAAGCGTTGCGTAACCTTCGGTGACCAGTGCGGCTGTTATCACTTAGCCACGAGCCCCTCAGCATAATGATTAATAAAGAGAGTAAAAGTGAATACTCACAAGTGGCTGTCCTCTATTCGTAGTGAGGGTAGTGTCGAAAGGAATGTCAGACCTTTCATAGTAAGCTGCGTGGTGGATTATCACTTCTGCATTCGGAGGTACCAAGGGACCATCTCCTGTAAAAAAAAAAAAACTGGATATAAACATGTGACGTAATCATCATAACTCCTGCCCTTGTCCCAATTTATTTGGGGTCGGCGCAACATGTCTTTTTCTTCCATACTTCTCTATTAGTCGTCATCTCGGTAGTCACTCGCTTTCTAGTATCATCTTTCACATAGTACATCCATCGTTTCAAAATTTGCTTTCGTCTGTCAGTTTGTTGCTACTCCTCTACAGGTCGTATTTTACAATCGATCTGGACTAAACTTGATATATACGTTTTACGACTATATAGAATTTTGCACGTTGGGGATTTTTGATTAGAGGGGTACTTTCTCCAAAAAAAGGGTCAAAAAGGGGGCTACTAGATATCTCCGCCTTATGAGATCCGATTTCGATGGTTCTTTTTTTATTTATTTATTTATTATTAACACATTCTCTGCTTAATTAAATGCAAACGCTTCTTTATGCTACACCCTTACCGACCCTTTTTTTTACGATGTTTTCGAAACAATAGAGATGCACAACGAACGCACATGTGCGGCGCGCCGCACTCGAAGAAAGTTATGAAAACGCGCATGTGCGTCTGCCGCGCCTAATGTATTAATAACCAACTTATATTTACAGTTTGCACCACACGTCCAAGTTATAGATCCTTATTAGTAATACACAATCATAAAATTATATTAAAATACATAAAAACAAAACAAAATGAGAAATTAAACAAAATAAGATAAAATTAGATAAGATTACACAAAGTTAGTAAAAATGAGATAATATTAGAAAAAAATTATATAGATATGGGAAAAAATTGGAATAAAATTATTAATAACAAAATATACAATTTAATTTATTTACTCCAAGGAGATTGTACTGCGAGTAGTAATGGGCTCCAGGTATCGAGTAGCAGTGTTCAGGAATCTCAGTTCAGTACTCTCGAAGACATCTGAGGATTCATCATATAGCACAATGTTGTTAATAAGGGCTAGGTACAATGGACTGGTCTTAAGGGTTATGGTACTGGTTTAAGGTATTGAGAATAGGGGGTCGTTGGCGAGGGCGATTGTGTGACTAATAGGTAGTGGGATGTTATGTATTGTAGTAAGGAGGAATTGATGTGGGTACCACGAATTAGGCAGATGAAATATTTTACCGTACTAAGATTTCTCCTTACTTATAAACTTTGGTATCCCACCATACCTAGCACAAATGGTGTTGGGTACATGTAGGGGTAATAATAATAATATTTATTGCATAATCAAGTGATAGCCATACAAGAATTACAATTAAAATCTACAATCTTTGATATTAGGATCGGTATTAGGTACATCTTATGGGCACTTTATAACAAAGTCAACATATAGGTATGAGATGTATTGTAGGCCTCGGCTATCATTAGACTGATTAGCCCTAACCTCTCGTACTAGTAAAAACTGTATCACGAGCGGTTAGTGTTCCTCGTCCTCAGAACAGCACAATACTTACAAGTCCTCACTCGAGGTGTGAATAGTGCGATGTACAAACATTTATTCAAAAGATCCTGCAAATGGTTTAATTGAAATCGGTGCACTGCCTTTGATTCTTTTTAAAAGATTCAACGAACTGTGGTGGTTGTTGTGTTTTGTTATTACGTTTGTGTTTGACATATACTGATGTATTTGTATGAGTGCGGTTGTTGTGAGCAGGTGAGTACGGGTTTATGTGTGTGTGTAACTATTTACGTGATTTTTTGTAGTTATTTATGTTATTTATTTATGTGCCTACTTTCAGAAGGTCTTCGGTATTATTGTAGTCTAATGATTTTAGGAATTTATCTACAGCTAATTTGCATGATTGTTTATTGAGATCTATTAACTTTAACTTTTTGCTTACTTTGTTATATATACTAGGACCGAGATAATTGTGAAATCTTTGTGCAAAAAATGTGTTATATTTGGGTGTTTTATAAACTATATCTGTTCGTCGTCTTGATGTAAAGTGTGGCTTGACTTTATGTTGTGAGAGTATCTGTAATTTAATATATAGTTTCCGTACTTTAAGGACATCCAGTTCTGAATATAGTTGTTTTGTGGGGTAAGTATATTTTTTACGCGACAGTACTTTAAGGATCATGCGTTGAGCTCTTTCCACCAATATCATACTGTTTTTAGAAGTACCACCCCAAATATTCAGCCCGTATGTTAGCGTAGATTGACATAGAGCAAAATACACATTCAGTAGTGTCTTAACATCGCATGAATTCCTAAGTATTTTGAATATATAAATTAATTTCGTGGCACGATTACTTATGTTAACAATGTGTTCTTTCCAGTTTAAATTTTGGTCCACAATTACACCAAGATACTTGATGCTGATTACTCTGGTGATTGAACTGCAATGGCATGTAATTATATTGTCACAAGTGTGAGTTTGGATTTTAATGGAATTTGGGGCAGGTTGAGTTTTAGCGTTTATAGTAAATGTGATAAATTTTGTTTTGTCTATATTGAGCGTTAATAAATGATTGTCTAGCCATGAAGTTACCAAAACAAAACCTTCATTTGCTGCTTCACTCACGTCTTTCCATGTGTTAGAGTTAAAAAGTAGAACCGTATCATCCGCAAATGTTATTATTTGTCCTTTCGTTAAGTGCAAATTGCAAAGGTCATTAATATAAATGAGGAACAGAGTAGGACCCATCACACTACCTTGGGGTACACCGAAGGAGACGTATTCCTCATTGCTTAGGCTGTCATTAATTTTTACGACTTGTTTCCGATTGGATAAGTAATCCCGAAAGAGTTGCAGTGGAGTTCCACGAATGCCTAAGTTTTCAAGTTTGCGTAGGAGTATGGGAATAGAGACGGTGTCGAAGGCCTTCGCTAGATCTAGGAATATTCCTAGAGTTTTTTGACCTTTATCCAGGCTTTCCACAACATAAGTTGTTAATTTATGTAATGCGTCACTGGTAGATATTTTTTCCCTAAACCCAAACTGATTACGGGAGAGAAGTTTGTGAGTTTCTAGGTAATGTTTCAGTCGCTTATTTATTAACTTCTCAAGAATTTTAGAAAAAGTAGGAAGAAGGGAGATAGGTCTATAATTTGACACCGCACCTCTGTCTCCTGTTTTATAAATGGGAACAGTGACCGCCTTTTTAAACCCTTCAGGAAATACTCCATTCGATAAGCAACTATTCAATATAAGTGCTAGTGGTTGTGCAAGGATAACTACTGCCCTCTTAACAAACTTAGTAGAGATCCCGTCCCATCCTGAGGAGTTCTTAGATTTTAGCCCACTTATAACTCTTTTTATCTCGGACTCGTCAGTAGGGAAAAACATGAAGGAGTTTAGGGGTTCAACATTTGGATTTGGTTTACATCGCTTACATAAATCTATCTCATTTGAGTGAGTTCTAGACAAAATAGTGGTTGCCAAATCACTGCCAACATTCACAAAATACTTATTAATTGTATCTAGAGAGTTATGAGTATTTGAGTTTATACTCAATAACTCTGATGGCACTTTGGGGCAGTAATTCAGATTACACATTTCTTTAACTAATCCCCATTGATTCTTTATATTATTTTTAGCCCTAGCAAACTCTGCTTTGAAATAACTATTCCTAAGAGATTTTAACAAATTATTACATGTGTTGCGGTAACGTTTATATGTTATAATTAGAATTGCGTTTTTTGGGTCTTTTCGCAATTTTTGGTGAAGGTGATCACGGTTTCTTATACATCTACATAAACCCGGCGTTATCCATGGCTTAATAGTAACCTGGCTTCTTGGCTTCTTGTAAGACAGTGTGTGTAGCGTTAGTAGGTAGCGTTGTCATGAAAATAATGGCAGCGGGGTTTGACATTACGCTGTCAAAAGTCGCTCTCTAGAAAAACACAACTTACTTTTATAAATAACGTTTCAGTGACGTCACTCGCCGGTAAATTGCAGACGCAATATGGCCGCCACCGCTCTGCTAGGACAGCGTAGCTTTACAGGCTACTAATATTTACCTTCTTCAATAATCAGTAGCTTCACATAGCCGTTGGGATCGCAGTCAACCATCTTCGAAGCTAGCTGTTCAAATGAGTGGTACTCAGGAGAGGATAATAGCATCTTGTCTGCCGACTGTTCTATGACCTTCAATGTATCGTCACCTTCACTGAAAATTAAAGCAAATAGGTTCATTCCATTAAAACATGATCAGCCTATAATGTTCCCACTTTTGGGATATAGGCCTCCTCAGGGAGTGGGCAGTAAATCACTAATTAATTTGTTCAATTGTTCTATTTTAAGAGGATTGTGAAGTGCCGATACGCGGCGCGATTCTTGGAGCCAATTACCCATTTCATACAATTATTTACATAAACATTGTTTCGGGCGATAACGTATTCACCCCCTAAACCTTTACAAAATGAGACAATTTTGATCTCATTACATTCAGTACACTTTAATGTAGGTCTGTACGATTTTCTTTTTTAGTAATTCAATTCAATTTAATTAAAAAAAAAAAAAATGTGCGAGGAAGTTTTTACGTTTAAAATTTAGATATTTAGATGCTAATAACTTATATCGTTTGCAATATTTCATTATAATAAAATCGTACGGACCTAGTTTTTCTTTTTTTGAAATTAGGCTATGTTTACGGGGAGAAAAACATCTCTTTTTGTATGAAAATTTTACAGCTTCACAATCCTCTTAATTAATATTTCAACTTTGAATTTATTAATATCTTTGCAATATTCAGTTTCAGTTGATTTGTCTAAGACCTCAATATGCTCAGAGCTTATTTCGTTAATAGACAACGATGTTTGTTTTGTATGAACCTTCATGGTCTACACGCTTTAAATAACTAAGTATACAGATACAATGCTTTTTTGTTTTATTACAACAGCTTCTTTTAACTCTTCAACAATTGATATAATTTCATTGTCATGATTAGTATTACCGGCGTTTTTTGAAGCCATTACCAGTCTTAATACATTAGGCGCGGCAGACGCACATGCTCGTTTTCGGACGTTCACCAGGTGCTTGACGGCGCGTATGCGCGTCCATACAATTTACATAACTTTCTTCGAGTGCGGCGCGCCGCACCTGTGCATTCGTTGTGCATCTCTATTGTTTCGAAAACATCGTAAAATAAGGGTCGGTAAGGGTGTCTACACTCAAGATATTTTTTGCACGCACCCGAGCGTTTGCCACACAGGATTAGTGTAGCATAAAGAAGCGTTTGCAAACATTTCGCTAAGAATTAAGCAGATAATGTGTTAATCCATCGATTAATTCATTAGGGTCGTCCCAATAAAGATAATCTGTATTACTCTTGTATTTTTTTTTTTCAATTTAGGTAAGTAGCCAGCACTTTTTGACTTAATGACTTATTCTTCTTCTTCTGCCAAGCCTTTTCCCAACTATGTTGGGGTCGGCTTCCAGTCTAACCGGATGCAGCTGAATACCAGTATTTTACATGGAGCGACTGCCTATCTGACCTCCACAACCCAGTTACTGGGTAATACGATACCCCTTGGTAAGACTGGATGTCAGACTTTCGGGCTTCTGACGACCCGTAACAACTATCAAAGGTCACCGAATGACAGCCGAGACCAACGGCTTAACGTGCTTTCCGAGGCACGGAGGAGTCTCGGTATGAAAAGATCACCCATCCACAGACCAACCCCGGCAAGCGTAGCTTAACCTGATGGATCGACCCGTGCGGCTGTTATTACTTAGCCACGAGCTCCTCTCGCAACAAGCAGAATAAGTCATCACTTAATGACTTATTCTGCTTGTTGAATATTATTTTATTCAGAAAATAAAGGAAATGATTTGACGGTACTTCAAACCTTTGTCACCTTTTAATTGGCCGTTTGGATTAAGGAGGAAGCGTCAGGGTAGCCCGTAAAATTCAAATTTTCTTACGTTTTTTGCAATTTGCAAGTTAGTATTAAGTTGTATGTTAATTAAAGTATGATTTTTGCGACCGCAACAAATATGTATTTACAGAATTATATACAATAGAATCAGTAATACAACTCCTTAAGTTAGTATAATCCTAAAATGTCAAGATTTCATGAAATAGTCATTTTTTTAGGATTACCTGGTCTTAAAGTTGTATTGATCACTTTAATGATTCTAATTATGTAAATAGATACTTGTTACGACCGCAAATTATAATTTGATCAACGTACAATATAATACCAACTTGTAAATTGCAAAAAACGTAAGAAAATTTGAATTCCACGAGCTACCCTGACGCTTTCCCCTTAAAGTAGCGTTTGTGAGCATTTGTATTACGGAGCATATCTTTGTAAACAATTTTATCACTTAAGAATATTGTGTAAATGGAAATTAAAATAAAAGGCTCATAGTTATTACACATTAAACATTTATTAAACAGTATTTTTCTAATAATAATAATAATATTGCGCGGGTTGTGGCTTTTTAAATGCTAAAACCCTCCACAATCGCGAGGTGTGCAGCCTCAGGGAATATTTTTTTAAAAGCCGAATTGGGTATGCACCGTGATGTGGTCACAGTGGATAAGGGGCTCACCCCGCTCTCCATGGCTAAAGAGAACTAGCGCAAACCTGTAGTACTTACTTACTACCGATGACCGCAGGAAGGTATGGCAAAGCAAGGAGCTTCACGGGCGCTTCTATCGGGCTCTTCATGAGCCCGGTGTAGATTTCTTAGCGTCCGTATCCTGGCTACGTTTCGGTGACCTTTTCGGGGAAACTGATGGTTTTGTTTGTGCAATTATGGACGAAGTTATTCTGACGAATAACTACCGGAGACATATTATGAGGGACGGGAAGGTTGTTGTGTGTCGGGCATGCCACCGTCCGGGTGAGTCCATCAGACATATTATCTCTGGTTGTTCTCGTCTGGCTAACGGCGAGTAGTTGCACAGGCATAATCAAGTGGCCAGGATTATTCACCAGCAACTTGCTTTGAAATATAAACTTGAGGATTCTGAGGTACCAAATTACAAGTATGTGCCCGACCCAGTTCTCGAAAATGACCATGTCACGTTGTACTGGGATCGGTCTATCATTACTGACAGGACTATTGTCGCCAATAAGCCTGATATGGTGGTGATAGATCGATTAGTGCGCCGCGCAATGATTGTCGATGTTACCATTCCTCGTGAAAGCTGAGAAAGAGAAGCAAATGAAGTATCTCGACTTAGCACACGAGGTTGTTGACATGTGGAATGTGAACTCGGCTGTCATTGTGCCGATTGTAGTAACGGCCAATGGCCTGATGGCCGAAAGTCTCGATCAACATCTTTCGAGGCTCTCGTTAGGCGGTTGGATCAAGGGCCAGATTCAGAAGACAGTACTTCTCGATACGGCTCGCATTGTGAGGAAGTTCCTGTCTCTGCAGCCCTAACCACCGGTAGCTTGGACCTTGCTCCCGCTACTGGCGGATCACTATTTTTTTATATTCTTTTTTTTTTAATGTTTGTTATAAAAAATATTTAAAAATGTATTCAATAAGTTTTGAAAATGAATAAAGGACAATACATAATAATAATATCCTGGGACATTTTCACACACGGTCGTCTGGTTCCAAACTAAGCAGAGCTTGTACTATGGAAACCAGATAACTGATATACTACATATACTACTTTTATTTTGTTTGTAAATACATACTTATATAGATAATTACACCCAGACTCAGGACAATAGACAAATGTTTGTCCTGGATGGGAATCGAACCCACGACCTGTGGCGTGATAGGTGGTATCTTAACCAACCACGCCAACTGACCTATCAAGGCCTGGCAATTTTTATATTAGTAGGTACTTACTTACTTTACTATTAGTAGTAGTATTAATAACACAATTACAGATTACACATTACTGGAATAATCTACAAACATAGAATCACAATGCCCCCAGGGATGTATGAATTTGGTCCTGTAATACTTTGTCGTCGTTTCTTTCTAAAACTTGTTTATCTACTTGCTGAGTGTATAAAACATGTTTTTAACATTGATTTTATCACATTCATTTTACATCTATGCGCTTTATTTGTCAGCAGTACATTGTTGTAATCATTCAATTTTAGGGTACAAGTTACAGACTTAGAAACACCTTTGGCTTTTTTAATTTCAGTCTTCACACTGTTAAGGGGGAAGCGTCAGGGTAGCCCGCGAAATTCAAATTTTCTTACGTTTTTTGCAATTTACAAGTCGGTATTATATTGTACGTTGATCAAATTATAATTTGCGGTCGTAACAATATCTATTTACATAATTAGAATCATTAAAGTGATCAATACAACTCCTTAAGACCAGGTAATCCCAAAAAATGACTATTTCATAAAATCTTGACATTTTGGGATTATACTAACTTAAGGAGTTGTATTACTGATTGTATTGTATATAATTCTGTAAAAAACATATTTGTTACGGCCGCAAATCATACTTTATTTAACGTACAACTTAATACTGACTTGCAAATTGCAAAAAACGTAAGTAAATTTGAATTTCGCGGGCTACCCTGACGCTTCCTCCTTAATAAAATATAATTTAACTCTTAAACCGGTAAATTTTATAATTAAATCGCCAACAACCTCAATCCATAATCCAGGAATTTTAGCATTAAGTTGCGGTATGTGATATGGATTATTCATTTCAAAATTACTAGTATCAAACTTTGAAAGATCATCATGCATATCATGATAAAAATCATCTGTGTAAATTAAATATAATAAATAGGCTATCAGTGTCTGTATAGCACAACTCGACATTGTTTCCTTATTTATTTTTTATAACGTCATAACGAAATTGGTGTAAATGTTGCTTCGAATATTCCAAAACGGTAAATCCAATATAAATAGGTCTATCTAAAACAACCTTTTCACGGTACAATTCCACAGCTACGATATTTTCTGAAAAAATTGATATACTTTTTAAATTTGGTTTACATACCAATTTTTCAGCGCCAAGATGTTTGTTTTATTTCTCGTATCTGTCCATTTTGTTACTAATTTTACATCTGCTTGCTTACGTTTATGGCATTATTCAATAATTTAAAAAAGTCCCTATCGAAAGCAGTTTACGGATTTTGACGACTAGTATTTAGATCAATGTATTTTTTGAGAAAGCATTCTTGTCTGAAGAATAAGAATGAATCTTTTTTAAAATCAAACCGTTTTTCAAACATTCTTTCAAGTGAACATAATGAATTAAATTCAATTTTACTGATTTTCCATAAGGAGGTACTATTTTTTCAACTGCAAAAGGTAAGTATTTATGCTTGTTATGTAAATAGTCTGGATAATTTAAGTCTACTTCCAAAATATAACCGTAATCATTATCATCTGACACATCATTTACATCAAACTTTCTAATTTCTTCCAGACTCAAGAACTTAAATTTTAATAGGAAGTTTCTTCATCATAGCATAGCCATATAGATAACTACTTGGTTCGAACTCATTAAAATGTGGTAAATATTTATTGTTTGCCACAGCATGACATAGAGAACACTACGAATTCCTTTTTCTGATAACTCGTACATTCGTAAATCGCTTATCAACTCAAGTTCAGTGCCGGTATTTAGAAGCATTGCATCTCAACTTAAGCTCGGTGACATTACATAATAAGCCAGATCCAACTTATAGAAATGTAAGCTTGTTTTTCTACATTTTTCAAATATATCGCATAGTAAATGCACATCACATTTTATGTATAAATCTGTATATTTCACCAAGAGATTTTATTTCGAAACTATTCCAAACTGTTTGAGCGTGTAAATATTCTTCGTCAGTTATATGTTTTTCACACAAACTGTTATAAAAATGATACTTCGAGGGAAGTTTCGTCTCATCATATTTAGACCAAGAATCAACGTAATCATATGGATAAACACCTTTTTTTCGCATTAAATGAAATTGTCTTTTATCAGTAAACACTCTTGTTAAGTTCAAAAAATCGTTTTCTGACAAACTTTTACTTGTGCATCTAGACTAGAACTAAGGAAGTGAAAGGAATCAATCAATTTTATTTGTATAGATAGGGTGATTGTTTTTTTCCGTATACCACGCGGGCTTAGTGCGGGTTGATGGATGTCACACGTCTTCATATTTTTGGTTCTAGGACATGCCAGTTTCATTACAATGTTTTCCTTCACCGTTTAGGGAGCAATGGTAATGAAATAATGTACACGAAGTAACAACGCAGCTGATGAACTAGCTAGGAGAGCATCCAGCACGTCAATCTGTGGTCCCGTACCTATCGTACCCATCCCCTTCAACCAACTACAAAGGTGGCACCCACACACAAGCGGAGAGTTGGTGGTCCTCGACACTGGGTTGGAGCAGTCCAGAGAGGCTATGCCATCCTTAGATGGTAAACTAACCAGGCGATTATTACGCCTGGACAGGAATGGCCTGCACCTGGTGACGCGGACCATCACAGGACACTGCTCACTAAACAAACACTTTCACACAATGGATTCACAATAACGGACAGCACTCTATGCTGAGCTTGCGTGGAGGCTGAGGAAGCCGTTGCGCATGTGCTCTTTGAATGCACAGCGTTACCCAGATTAAAACAGAAACCCTCAGAGCACCAGATCTTTCACAGACGTTCTGATTAGACCAAAATCCCATGATCAACTTTTGGAGGGAGGTGAGCTGGTTGGAATAACCACCGACGGCCGCCACGGCTCACGCACAATGATCCACTTTGAATTTGTTGTTCATACAAAATTAAGACTTAATACAACTGACGAAGGTTGTTATTATTTTACATATATTTCCGCATAAGTGTACGGCCTGAGTGCACGCTCGACTCGAGCGTCCGGCGGGGCGGGGCGTGCGACGTTCGTGTTAAACACATGTAAACACTCGCGAGTGTCCTGAGTGACGGCCGAGCGGCGCTCGGTGAATGCTCTTCGCCGCTTGCACGCAACGCTGAACGTCCCGCTGGACGCTTTTTCACTCGGGCCGTACACTAATTGTGACACGCGCGCAAAAAAAAAATCCAAGACAGCACTGTCAACCACGGAATAGAATAAAACAAGTGGAAATGCCCACGCAGCTATGTGGACATTTCCACTTGTTTTTTTTTTTTTTTTGTTATCGAAGTGTGCACCTCTGTCTAGCTGTTAGGGGGTTATAAAAGAAATTAGTTGAAACAAGTATATTCACCTGTCATCAATATTATCAAAATCATCGTCATTGAAATTTAATGAAACTCCTTTTTTCTTTTTGAAATCCAGGTCTATTGAGAACTCAGCAGATTTCCCCTCCATTAGTTGTCTAGAACAAAGAATATGATAAAGTTGTAGAATTGTGTTTAGAAAATGGGCGAAAAAATGTCCTTAAGGTGACGATAACTGAATTTTAATGATTTTAAACTGAAGATCCAAACGAGATCGAAACGAGTACTGTTAATGATTTAAAAAAAAACAAATGTTAAATTAGAGCTTTTTCTTAATAATTCTTAATGGGTTCTCTAGATTATGTTTATATTACATAGTGTAATCAATTTGTTAAGTTATGTCTAACGTGGATAAAAGCTAATTAAAAAAAAAAAAAATTATAAAATTACGCAAAAACTATTAAGCATATTTTTATGAAACATTCAACATTTTAAAGAAATTATTTAACTTTTCGTATGTGTTTAATATAATAGCTTTTATGTATAATAAATTAATAATGAGTCTAACTTGGGACAGTGCTCCTTGGTAGGCAAGACCTATTACTAGCTGGATATACGATGCGTTGCGTGACCTCAGCACAGAACTCGCAAGCTAGCCGCTCAAGGTCTTTGGCATATATCTGCATCTTAACTTCTTAAAGGACACTAAACGGCCATATCCATCATAACAATAACACTTCTATTGTGTGTCGTACAGTGTCCTTGAAAGCGCTTTTAAGCTGTGGCTAATTGGAGTAGACATGTTCTTGTATCAATCAATCTGCCTAGCCTTTCTAGCCTTTTCACAACTATGTTGGGGTCAGCAGGCTAAAGCAACGGTTTCCTAGAGCAGTGGCCGCACTTAACAGCCATAGTGACGGCTGCCATGAAAACAATGACAGTGGCAAAGATATAAATCGTTAGATTCACCCTGCTGCTTCAAAAAACTGTCACAATTCTGTTTCGTATTGACACCTCTGACACAGCAGTGACTTCACTTGATTATCATAGAAATGATGATTGATGATTGACAAATGATTGATGGTTACCCATCCACGAACAGCATATCTGCAAACTTAGGATGCCCTTAAAGGCTAGGTCAGGGGTCAGCTAGGATGTGACAACTTTAGCAAACATATTTAAGACTCGACTTGGTTTTCATTACAATGTATGGGAGTCGCAAATTGTGTCCAAAAAGAAACGAATGCTACATACGAGTCGTGGTTTGCCGAACTCTAAGCTGTGTGTGTCTCTGCAATAGGCTACTGGTGAAGTTTTTCATAAGTGCGTATTTCATAGAATTAAAAAAAGTAAGCTCTAGCTCTAGGTAAATAGACGTGGTATTGTGCCGAGCATTGCAAATATGTACTGGAATTTGTAAAAGGTCTAATGAGTGTTACCTGATATTTATCCCTTCAGACAAATGTACTTTGGGTTCTTCATCATCCATCTTTATAGCGTCTGAAGAACTTGATAAATTCTATAAATTCCTTCAAGTAGCAAAATACCGCGCGTACAAAACAAATTCAGCAGGGCAGGCCGGTTTTTGTTTGAATCTTTTGACTTTTCATTTTGTTTTTGTCTATTTGATTTTGACATTAAGTATTTCAGTGTTGCTAACAACAATTTTGAGATTCAGTTGGTGTATTGCATTGGTGTGATTTTCCATAAAAATCCGTAAAAAAAATCTACGTCACTCAATTTCAATGATAATTTATATGCAGATTGATAATAAATTAAATTAAATAAATGAAATCAATTTTATTTAATTGCAAGCCTACGCAATCCTACGGTTGCGTAGTTATATTTTTAAACGTGTAGCAATACAATAAAAATTAATTAAATCTACAGCTTGACTAAGCTCTATAAGAACGTGGCGAAATATGGAACTAACATGAAATATACTTGATTTAACAGCTGTTACTTCGACGATTCAACACTAGCCTTATTTACGTTGTCGAATAGATACATTTTTCAAACAAAAGCGTTTATTTAGGAATTTCGTTCAAAATCATTCGGGTCATGAAAGAGGATGTTTTGCGCGATTGACATCTTCCAGTATGTTCAGGGTGTTATGTATTTTGTGTGAGTTTAAATATGCGTTTATCTGATTAATATTTAATGCAAAAAATAAGAGAAAGATTGAAAAATCGTAAAGTAGTTCGATCGAAATCATGACATTTGAGGTCAATTAAAAGCTTAGAGAGTAACATTGATGATTTTAAATAATATATTGTGTATAAAATAAAATTTGAATTACGCGGGCTACTGTGGCGGTAACTAGTTGACTGACAAAAACAGGGTAATGTTTTGAATTTTGTATCGATTTTATAGCATAACTTAAAATAATCTGGGAGTTTAAATCAACAAAGATATCAATGCGCCAGACACTTGTGTCGCAAATCTTCAATAAAACATTATTTTAACAAGTTTATTTTAAAATGTTTTAAAAAGGGGTACTAAAAGCCTGTATACATATATTAGTTTATGCTTAAGTTTATTAAGTAAGTGATAAGTATTTTATTCGGTAAACAAGAACTTGTAGGTGTTTAAAAACCCATGAGTGAAGAGTCTAATCGAAATGAGTCGAAACCTCATAAAATCATATTATGCGTCTACATGCTTGAATATTCGAAACTTTAATCGAGTGCGAATTCCATAGATCTAGTTCAATTATTGCAACGTATCGAAATCGCTCTACATTGACCAAGCCCTTTCCGTCAGTGGTCGCTGCTGCCAGACAGTGCACAGTGCAATTTCATTAGCTGCGAGTACTTAATTCAAATCAATCTTAAAACTTTGAAATATTTTCGGACACTTATAAACTTGTAAGTCATAAATAAGAGTACTTATTTGGAATTTTGTTGTATTTACCTAGTCTGGACTTTATTTCGTTTCAAATAATTTAATTGCATGCGTATCGCTCTCAAAGTTCGCATAGCTTTTATGATATACATTGGCGCGCAAAAAAGAGTGAGTGGAGGGCTGCGTACAAAGGTAAAAAAAAAAAAACAAATAAAAAGTTTGTACCAAACCACAGCTTTAAACAGGAGTCAGCAACATTTTTTAAATTAGAAATATCTATTTTTATTTACCCGAGGTCGTGGTTATCGATTCATTTTTTCACGCATGCGCCCTCCGCACACTCCAACCAACACTTTCCGAAGGCACACTAGTCTCAACTCACTGCACTCATTCTATAATCTAACGATACTAGTAAACATAAAAACTGTGCTAAAAAAGACATCTTGGTGACGAGCAACCGTGAGAAAGACATTTGGTAAATATGTTTTGGATTAATTTTCGTGATAAAATTTTAACAAAAGCCGCGCAAAAAGAGTGCCGCAATACTGCGGTTTCGAACACTACAAGGAAGTGCGGCGATATTCCGCTGCTTTATATACGTCGCTGTTGCCTGCGTAATCGTTGTGCGTCTTTCTGACCAACATTAGGGTTGAGCATGCGATGCGCAAATCGCACTGGGCCTGCGTGGTAGTTTATGGCCCAATCCCTCTTTGACTGGAGACTTGGGTTCTAGCGGAAACGTTATTAAATGCTGATTATGTTTAAATTATGCGATGCGCAGCTTAACCACCGCGCAGTAGTTCAGTTATTCGGTGTTTTATGGTTCTTAACACGTGTGTTTTAAGGTATTATCGAACGGCGCTCTACCGCGTGAACAGATAATAATCGGCAACTTATTTTAATATTAGACTGACATTTACGTAACTATGATATTGTGTTTGTAGTACGTTAGTAACAGGTACGTAGGTATCTACGTAAGTACTATAGTTATAGCATTTATACTAACCCTTATAATTATTCCTCTATTATAATATTATTTTATTATAAATGTGAAACTTTGTCTGTCTTTTATCTTTTCACGCCTTACCACACTGAACCTATTGGACAGATAGGTAGTCTGGAGAGGACATAACCTTCTTTTTTTGTATGAAAAAATTATGAAACGCACGCAGACGAAGAAGCGGGCAACAGCTAGTAATATAATGCGAAAGTAACTCTGTATGTTTGTTTGTCTGTCTGTCACCTTTTAACGCCTTAATGACTGAACGGATTTCCGATCGACCGATAACTCCAACGGATAATTGACCGTACATGACATAACTTTAGTAAAAAAAATTAAAACATAAATATTAATTACAGATCCCAAGATGGCATCGGGAAACGAGGATACTTGGAAAAAAATCGTTAACAGCATCACAATACAGGGAAACGCACTAGACGATAAATACAACGCGACCTCCATGGAAATGTTTATTGATCAACGCGACCGCGAACTTGTCTTGACGACCAACAACAGAACACGCAGCGAATTTGAAGATTTAAAATTACAATCCGACATCAAGCTGGCCATCTTCTATTTTAAACATAACAGATTCCCTGAAATGGTCGCCAGATGCCGAAAAATGAATAACGATTTTCCTAAGGAAATGCTTCACAAATACAAATTGATTTAAATTAGAAACCTATCTGTTTATTTATTTCGTAACATAACCTCCTAATAAGTATTGAAACTCCGTTCTACACTAAGGGCCGGTTTTTTGATCCATAGTTAACTCAACCAATAGTTAAACATAGTAACTAATGGTTGAATTTGGCTTAACGTAAAAGGCTAAAGATGAATGTATTCATGTTAGCTCATTCATATTAAAAAATAGTAACTAATGGCATACCTAACTCATTCATGTTTAGCCTTTCTCATTTAGCCAAAATTCAACCATTATTTACTATTAGGTTGGGGAAAAAGTCTTTTCGCATTATAGTATGTATGAACTTGTAATAAAATCTCTTTGGCTATACTATTTGTATCTGGCTGGTTTTGGTATCATTGAAAGTTTAAATTTTAAAGAACATAATTCCAAATTCAAATTAGGAAAATGTGTGATTTTCATTTGTTTTTCGTACCGTCAAGATGAGTGAAACTAATGAAGAAATTCGATACATTTTAAAATTTTACTACAAAAAAGGTAAAAATGCAACGTAAGCCACGAAAAAAATTTGCGATGTTTATGGACCTAGTGTAGTGTCTGTGAGAGTAGCACAAATTTGGTTTAAGCGTTTTTAATCCGGAAATTTTGATGTCAAAGATGCACGTCGCTCTGGTCGCCCTATTACGGATAAAATGGATGTCATTTTTGAAAAAGTGGAGCAAGATCGGCATATCAGTAATTACAACGTAGCTGAAGAACTGGAAATTGACCACAAAACAGTTTTGGCGCATTTGAAAAAAACTGGGTACACAAAAAAGCTCGACATTTGGGTACCTCACGAGCTCACTGAAAGAAACCTAATGAACCGTGTACTCATTTGTGATTCTTTATTACGACGTAATGAAACCGAACCATTTTTGAAGAAGCTGATAACTGGTGATGAAAAGTGGATCACGTATGACAAGAACGTGTGAAAAAGGTCGTGGTCAAAGGCCGGTCAGGCTTCACAGACTGTGGTGAAACCCGGGTTAACTCGCAACAAGGTGGTGCTGTGTGTGTGGTGGGATTGGAAGGGCATTATTCATTATGAGCTGTTACCACCAGGCAGGACCATCGATTCTGAACTCTACTGCGAACAACTGATGAGATTAAAGCAAGAAGTTGAGAGAAAGCGGCCGGAATTAATCAACAGAAGGGGTGTGGTTTTTCATCATGATAACGCTAGACCTCACACATCTTTAGCTACTCAGCAAAAATTAAGAGAGTTTGGCTGGGAGGTGTTAATGCATCCGCCGTATAGTCCTGACCTTGCACCTTCAGATTTCCACCTGTTTCGGTCTCTTCAGAATTCTTTAGGCAGTGTCAGGTTAACATCACGAGAGGACTGCCAAAACCACTTGTCGCGGTATTTTGACCAGAAGTCCCAAAATTTCTATAGCAATGGGATCATGTCCCTACCTACAAGATGGCAAAAAGTTATCGAACAAAATGGTACCTACATACTTTAGTTAAATGCAAATAAACTATATTAAAAAATGTTTTGAATTTTCTTAAAAAATGCGAAGAAACTTTTTCCCCAACCTATTATGTTTAACCATTGGTTGAGTTAACTATGGATCAAAAAACCGGCCCTAAAGCTGCAGTTTCCTAGAAGAGCCATGGCCGCACGTAACGGCCGTAGCGACGGCTGTCATGAAAATGATGACAGCTGCAAAGATTTAAATCGTTAGATTCGCCCTACCGCGTCAAAAGATAGTCACATTTCCGTTTCGTTTTCACACCTCTGACACGCAATGACGCAGTGACTTCACTTGATTATCATGGAAACGCTGTATAATTATAATAATAATGTATGAGATTATTCTTGTGATTATATACGGTAGATGTAAGTACGGGTTTGGCTTAATGTCAAATACTGGTGAAAATGACAGATATTTTCATCACGGCCGTTACGGCCGTTTACCTACGAAACCAAAGCTCCGACGTGCGGCCGTCACTGTACTTCACTAGTTATTTTCTTTGATTATTTTATTCATTCCTGATTTTTGTAGTAAAGAACTTGAAGAGAACTTGGGACACCGGTATAGGGTTAACAGATTTCATCTGTTCTGTGGTTAACGCAATCGCACCCTAGACCTTTAGTAGTCGCCTTATGCCAGCGCACATTATGGCGAAGCGCAACGAAGCGCGATTTTCACTGGCAATTTAAAAATCAACCTTGCTTCAGTTGAAATAAAGTTGAACATCAACGCGGGCTGAGAGTATCGTGCCGTTGTGAATAAGAACAAATATAATTCAGAGAGGTGTATTGATGAATCTTATGGTTATCTTACCATGGAGTTAGTATGTATTTTATTGATGTATCAACAACTTCCCCTGTCAATGACATTCAAGCGCCAAAAAATCCTCTAGCATTCTACTTACATTATTGGTGGTTGAAAATTTTGAGGTAAATGCAGTGGGTGAAATGGAAGTTTTAATAAACCATTATTTATTACACAAAATAATGTATTGCGATAGATTTTATTTTGTAAAAGCAGCGAAATTTGAAACGGTGAAACTACTTGAAAAGAAACACAAACGTCAATGTCATAAAATAAATGACGTGACGTGTAGAAATCCCAGCCAGGTATCTTTTGAAAACGTTTGCGAAACATATCGACATACGGTGAAAATAGCGTAATAAATTATCAATACATCAATTCGATAAGGATATTATCACCTATAATCCACGTCAGAAGTTTACATTCACAGGTAAAATTAATTTTCCATACATTTCTTTCACACCGAAATAAGTAAAAAAAAAAGAATACATAATTTTATTACTACATACTTGCCATTGCCTGTCGCGACAAATGCTAATTCAAAAAAGTGGTTTGATAGGTTCTTTTGGCTGTGAGCTCATGTGGTATTTGGTTTTCAGATATTAAAATGTTGAGAATTTTATTCTTGGCTGCACTGCTGCAGTGCACCATATCTCAGCAGTATCAGCAGAAAGTAGCCCCAGGAGTACCTCCACAGAACTATCAGGTTAGTTTAAAAAAGTTTACATGTCTATATTACCATTGGTATAGGCAGAATGCCCATTAGTGTTGAGCATCTGAAAGTGAAAAAAGTGAAAGTGGGCATGGTCAGGTAGGTAAAAATGATTCATAACCTATGAATATGGACTCGTATCTTAGGTTTATTATATTTAAAAGTATGTTACAAATGAAGGGTTAAATCTCTTAAGAATTTAATAAACAGTACTTACTATAGTTTTCCTTATTAAATTAGGTATGTACAGATTTTGACTCACTATTTCATAGAAGTTCATGACCTGTTATTCCACATTTGAATATATTTGGCTTTTATAAAAAAAAATACTAGGTATTCTGATTAATTCATTTTCATATTCAGCAAATATTGCTGCCACCCCACAATATTCCTTTATAAAGGTGCCAATAAAATAAAAAGGTCAGCAACAACATTCAATTTCTTAACACTTATTAAAGTCGGAACAGAAGTAAATTAAAAATAATATCTCTTACAGCCCGCGGCACGTAAGTTGGCAAGAGTCGTTAGTTGCGCAGAAGTCATTTTTTAGATCTCTTTGGTCGCGAGCGGGACGCGGGGAACGAGGTAGCATCATTCCGAGCGCGCGATTGGTTGGTCAGTCGACCCTTGTCTCTCGCGTCGCGTCCACGTTCCATTCGCTCCCGAGCACACTTGCGTGCACCAAAATTGTAACATTTGTTTTTGTTGAGCTTTTGTTACAAGTTCTTGTTATTGTTTTGTTTGAATTTTTAAATTTAGATAATGCCACAAACAAATACCATTTTACGTAGACATGCCAGAAAAATGGTTTATGATGTGTACTGTTACATATTTTGACGAATTATGCGAACATAAATGTACTGAACTGCTGATTTTTTTTTTTCGCAATTTCAGGTTTGGTCCCATGGTAAAAGTTGTTCATAATGATGAGTACAATGACCTCTTAAGAGGTTGTTGGTGTTTTACAAATAACCCTGTATTTTTATTTATTACTCCTAATATAATTCATGAATTCTTCTCCTTTCTTTAACTTTCTTCTAAATAGTTATGTTTAAAAATAAATTATGGTAATAACCACAGAATAATGACAAGCAATAAAAGTGACCATTTTTTTGTTGCAATAAGTGTAGCATGCGCGAACTTACCCCCACTACGCCAAAACCTTGCCAACTTACGTGCCGCGGGCTGTAGCTAAAATGAATTGCTGAAATCGGTACATTCTATCAAATAATTTTGTGTCAATTTAGATGATTATAAAAGTAGCAGTATTATTTGACTTTTGGAGATGTGGTACAAGAGACTGTTCAACTGTTTCTGCAACCATCTCCAAATCCCTTAGAGGATTCCTTCCATTTACAGTTATTTATTTAATTAAAAGATACAACAGGATTCCGGTTGGAGCAAAACTACCTATTTATTATTTTCCCAAAATGACAGATCAAAGACACTTAATAATGAAACTTAGCATACCTTCCCACATTGAGGTACAATGTAAACTAGAGCAGACACTGCAAACAAAATTTTTGCGCAATATTTTGCAGTCCCAAACTAAATATGTGTGCAGCGGATGTGAAATACAGTGTATGGACTTTTGCCGTCCTGGAAAATAACATGTGACAAAAATTTTGTTTGCGGTGTCTGCTTTAGTTTTACAATGAACCTCAATGCCTTCCCTTCATCATCTTGAGTAGGTATCGTAACTTTTTCTATAAAAATCTATTAAGTAATACAGGGTGTTTGGTGCATCGTGTGCCAAATTGAAATGGTCGACTGGGGGGGTCACCTTCTATCCTTTCAGACCCCTAAACACTTCTCATGCCCTGTGGCTTTTTTTTCATCGACTTTTTATTTTTTTATAAAAAAAATACCCAAATTTTGCATTCAATTTCAAAATAAAAAAAAAGTGTAAGTCGTAGACTCTGAATTTTAATTTTATTTAGACGTGTATCGTATTACAGTACTTTTAAATTCAAAATTAGTGACATTAGCCATCCAGTTTTTTTTTAATTTACTCGCAAAGTTTCGGCCTTCAATTAAAGCTGTCCATGTTACAGCTATTTACATGGCTATAAAAAAAAAACCAAAAGCGACCGGGATCTTCCAACTCCCTCAAAAACTCTCTGGTCTATCCTCTTGCTAGTGATGTGCCACATGCCATAAAAATCTTTTTACAACTTTGTGAATTCGCTAGAATTGTGAATCGAGTCACAAAATACTAAATTTGAAATTATGATTTAAAAAAATATTTTTACTTAAATTATACCTCAAGAACTCATTTAATCTGTTATCTCACTCTTGTAAGGTAAAATCTGTCTCGTATCTCTCTTTTTTGGGGGGGACGGTTACTAGAAATAAAAAATAATTGCATTTTTAACATTTATTTAATCATTTTTTACATATTCTGCTCAAATTGTTGGCCGCTATTGCGAATGCAGGCCCGACATCTATTTCGTATTTCCACAGTTGTTGTACGAAGTCGTATTTCCTCCTTAATTTGATTAAACGCCGTTTCAATGCGTTGAAGTAGTACCTCCCTAGTCGGAACCTCCGTGGCGTATACCAGCTCTTTGGCACGTCCCCAGACATAAAAATCTAGCGGAGTTAGGTCTGGGGAACGTGCCGGCCATGCAATAGGGCCATCGCGACCAATCCACGCATTGGGGAACACATCGTCAAGATATTCCCTCACAGTCAAACGCCAATGCGCGGGACAGCCGTCATGCTGGAATACTTTGGGAACATTTTCATTAAATACGGGCACCTCGGACACTAATTCGGGCAGGTCATTTTGAAGGAACTCCAAATAGTTATCGCCATTGAGGTTATCGGGCAGGTAATGCGGTCCAACTACCTGATTCCCAATCACTCCTGCCCAAACGTTTACACTAAACCTCCTTTGAAAAGATTTCTGCCTTTTAACATGTGGGTTTTCCGTTTTGTTTGTCCAGTGATGCAGATTGTGAAGATTGAGGATCCCTTCTTTGGTAAATTTGGATTCATCCGTCCACAATATTCTTTTTAAGAAATTAGGATCATCCACATCCGTGTGTAACATAAACCGACAGAATGCCACTCGTCTGTCAAAGTCGCCACCCTCAAGACCTACAAACAAAGAACTCTTTTAAATTCCTGTTGAGCAGTAAATAATTGCACAATGAGATTTTTAATGACCGGCGGCGTCGGACCGTTTGTATGGGCTGGTTCACTACCTGGAAGTAGTGACGTCATACCCATTACCTGCTAAACAAAGGCATCGTCAAACAAAGTGTGTACGGGTTTAAAGTTAGTTCAAAATTACGTACCTTGCACCGGAGTGTAGTGGAATGGATGTTTTTCGTTTTGCTGAAGAACTTTCCACACTTTCCATATTGAAATATCAAGATGTGCTGCCACATTTCTGATGCTTCTTGTAGGGTCTTCCTCAAAAAGTGCCAGTATTCTCTCGTCCACTTCAACATTATGTCGCACAATATGGCCCCTTGGTTCATGAAAAGTGACACTGCCAGTCTCGCGTATGCGTCAGTATGTGTCTTGGAAGACTCTGCGGCCAGGTAGTCGTCTACCAGGAAAACGTTCCTGGTAAATTCGTTGCGCTGCACGAGCGACACCATTGGCGGCTCCATAAGCCATCATGATGTCAGCATATTCCTGGTTAGAGAACGTCGCCATTGCAACAACAAAAAATCAACAAAGTTTAACAATAACACCAAAAGTTAAAACGTAACAAAAACCAACAAAACTCAACAAAACAAAGTAACAAAATGAAAAGATCGCGGAGTACGGTGAACTAACACACACGTCAGGTAGCAGAGGCAGTGATGTCTCGACTGACTGACGAATGACGGATTGACGGCGTCGCCGCGTCGGTGGCAGTTCGTCGTTTGTTCAAACTAGTTTAGGTACGCTATGCAAGAAAGATAGAGATAGAAGATAGATTTTACTTCGCGAGAGTGAGAAAACAAATTTTACCTGTTACTTAAGTAACAATTACGCAAAAAGACTTTTTTCTTTTGAATTTGGAATTTAATATTTTGTGACTCGATTCACAATTATTCTAGCTAATTTACAAAGTTGTAAAAAGATTTTTATGACATGTGGCACATCACTAGCAAGAAGATAGACTAGAGAATTTTTGAGAGAGTTGGAAGATCCCGGTCGCTTTTGGTTTTTTTTTTTTATAGCCATGTAAATAGCTGTAACATGGACAGCTTTAATTGAAATCCGAAACTTTGCGAGTAAATTAAAAAAAAACTAGATGGCTAATGTCACTAATTTTTAATTTAAAAGTACTGTAATACAATACACATCTAAATAAAATTAAAATTCAGAGTCTACGACTTACACATTTTTTTTATTTTGTAATTGAATGCAAAATTTGGGTATTTTTTTTATAAAAAAATAAAAAGTCGATGAAAAAAAAGCCACAGGGCATGAGAAGTGTTTAGGTGTCTGAAAGGATAGAAGGTGACCCCCCCAGTCGACCATTTCAATTTGGCACACGATGCACCAAACACCCTGTATAACAACCTCAAATTCTTTAAACATGAACTGGGAATCAATCCTTATCTAATCAGTCTCAAACAGTCTCTACTTCTATAAAAATCAAATAAGCAAAACTAAACAACATCAAATTATTTAAACATGAACTGGAATTCATCAGTCTCACTATTTGATAAGCCGATGTTGTGAGGCCATCACGGGGTGGTGTATTGATGGTTATGAAGAACAAGAGCTGGACTGTAACCAACTTTTCTGCTCTGTTACTATTGAGCGGTCTTCTGATTGAGCTACTCCGCGAGTTAGTATTTAATCTGGGCGACGGACGTTGCTGTAGTTCCCCATTCTCCGTTTTTTACCATGTATGAGCTAGAGCCTTCTACCACTTTTCACAGCAGCTCTACTCCATTTTTCATCCGGCACATAATTCCGCAGCAATCCAGCTGATCCACAATAAATTTCCTAAGAGCCTGTGCTCTTTCTACTGTTTCTCTTGTGAGCCTGGCATGTTATCTGGATGTAAGCTCGATAAAGCTGTTCTGTATTTACGTCCATTTAAGATCTCTGCTTGAGTTTTATTATTATCGCTAATAAGTAATGTGCGCAATGAATACAAAACCCTTGGTAGCTTCTCCTGCCATGGTATTTGTATTGAGGACATTTTCTTTACCTTGTTTTTGAAGGTTTGTATCGCGCTTTCAATCTGCCTATTAGTCGCTGGATGGTAGAGCGGCGAATATAAATGCTTTATACCTTTTTTCTGTAGAAATATATTAAATTCATTTCAAATAAATGCCTTACCAGTATCGGAAACAATTGTACCAGGTAGACCCTGTGAGGCGAATATTTTGCGGCACGTCATAAGTAATTACTGAATTATTATTCGAACCATTTACTGAAGGAACGTTTTCTCCTGAAATGGGCCTGCAAAATCTGTACAAGGTGTATCAGAAAGGTATAGTCGTAGGTAGTAGACAGACCATCAAACTGTACAACTTTCTCCAATGGGGCCTTTTCCTTGTGTTGGTGGATAGCAATAGTAAATGGTTCGAAACTAAGATTATGGCGTCTCATGTCGAGTGACGCAGTAATTATGACGTGCCGCAAAATATTCACATCACATGAATACAAGTCTTTCTTAATTCGCGCACTCATCGCAGCTGACATCTGCTAACATGGCAAATAATTTCTTTGTTAATGTTGGGAAATGTTTGGCAGAAAAAAATCAGGGTCAATCACCTTATCTAACGAGCACTTCTATTACAGGTAGCTCCACTTTAACATCCTTTGCACTACTAGATACTGACGAGTCTGAGATAGAAAGTATAATCATGACTTTGAAAGACGACTGTGCAGTTGGTTGGGATAATATATCAAATAAAATAATTAAAAAGTTCAGGAAAATTTTAGTACCACCACTGGCTTATATTTTTCGCATGTGTTTATCTCTGGGTATTTTTCCGGAATGCCTTAAAAAAGCAGTGGTTGTCCCTATATATAAATCAGGCAGTAAAGAGCAAGTAACAAATTACAGACCTATTTCTCTTCTGCCTTCTATGTCTAAAATATTGGAAAAAATTATAAATAAAAGATTGTTCAAATATCTGGAGGACAAATCAATTTTGTCGGAACGACAGTTTGGATTTAGACCTAAACTTTCAACTGCCGATGCTGTTCATCATCTGACTGACTATCTTGCTCAAGAACTTGACAAGGGTAACCATACAATAGGAATTTTCCTGGACCTCGCCAAGGCTTTTGACACAGTGTCCATTCCTATTCTGTTGCGCAAGCTTGAGACAGTGGGCATAAGAGGCATTCAGCTGAAACTCTTCAAAAGTTATTTAGAAGACCGTACTCAATGCGTGAAGATTGGCAGTGTTCTCAGCGCAGACCAAAAAAACACGTCTTTTGGTGTTCCCCAAGGAAGTATTTTAGGGCCCACTTTGTTCCTGATATACATAAATGACCTTTGTAATATAAAGCTAAAGCATGGCACAATAATATCTTACGCTGATGACACTGCTCTTCTTTTTTCGGCTGAATCGGAACATGATGTCTACAAGCTCGCCCAAGACGGCTTCAGTGTTGTAAATAAATGGCTTCAGCATAACTCACTAACACTAAATGCAGACAAGACAAATTATATAAAGTTTTCGATGCGCAAACAAGCTTCTAACATTCCTTCAAAGTTGTATGCTCATTGTTGTACAGTACCTGCAGATTGCACGTTTATGTGTCCCAATATTAATAAGTCTAATAAAATTAAATACTTGGGTGTTATAATTGATGACACCCTGACGTTCAAACAACATATGGAAGCTTTAAATAATAGAATTCGTAAGCTGATATTCATATTCAAAAAGCTACGATATATTGCAGAACCAATAATAATTAGGCAAGTTTACTTTGCTCTATGTCAGTCTATTTTGACGTACTGCATTACCTCATGGGGTGGAGTATGTAAAACATTATTACTACCCATCGAAAGAGCTCAAAGAGCGATTCTCAAGGTGGCTACTGGCCGCCCTTTCCTCTTTCCCACTAACCTGCTCTATAAATGTTGTGAAGTACTAACAGTTCGACAATTATTCATAATGAGCATTGTACTAAAACAACACGCAGCCCTTTACTACAGCACTGAATTTACTAAAAAGAGACGAAAAGACATTGTTTGCCCCACAAACAGTACGAGACATGCTTTCACAGCAAAATTTTATGTTTTCCTTGGACCACTACTCTATAACAGACTAAATTCAAAAGCAAACATCTATTCCCTAAATTATGGAAATTGCAAGAAAACTCTCAAGGTAGCTCTTCAAAATTTGTCCTATGAAGATACAGAGAAGTTATTAGTTGTATTAAAATAAAGATTATTTTGGTTTATTATTTTTAATTAGTTCACTAAGTTAGTATACTAAGGTAAATATATATATATATATATATGTTTTACTTACATACCTATTAGATGACTATTTAATTTTATATAATTACAGTGATTATCTAATAATTTTTTACCTCCTCTCGTCTGAAACACAGGATGTCCTAGTTCAGGCACATAACACTGGTGAACTTGACATAGATTTAAGCAAAACTGTATTTACTGTATTACTTCATAACTTGAATAAATATTATTATTATTATTATTATTATTAATTATTCTTAGCAAAACGCTCTTCCTCTCTCCTAATCATATAAAGTGTTGCTGTGCCCGACAGGGTCCATGATTGTTTCTATTTATTCATCTTACCACCTGTATGTGTACATTATGTATTGCAATAAACAATTTGAGATTTAAAGGAAATGGTACCGGGCGAGCCTTCAAAAACCGTGGTATTGTATAACGTGTAAGTAATGCACGTGTAACGACAGTTCTGGTTCTTTACTGATTATACTATACTGACTGACAGGCCAGCTGGCGTGGTTGGTTAAGATACGACCTATCATGCCGCAGGTCGTGGGTTTGATTCCCATCCAGGACAAACATTTGTGTGCATGAACATGTATGTTTGTCCTGAGTCTGGGTGTAATTATCTATATAAGTATGTATTTACAAAAAAGAAGCATAGTACAAGCTCTGCTTAGTTTGGGATCAGATGACCGTGTGTGAATAATGTCCCAGATTATTATTATTATTATTTATATTCCCCAAGGGTTTCTGGGGAACTGGTTTAAGTCATGGGTAGTTTCGGCAAGTGTCCAACAAATCCCTGCAACTTGCAATTTTAGACCCTTAAATCAACTTCGACCAAGGAGGCTAGGGTCTTCCCCCGATATTACAAACAGCTCACACTGAGCCTCTTTGTTGCTCAACTTGTCATTTATACAAGAGTGACACCCAAAACTTGCAAGGGTTCACGTAGTTTCACAAATTTCACATAGTAGGTCTCAGCGGTGGAGGTGTGTTCCACAAGCAATACAGGGAAATACATGGCTGCCCTAGTTTAGGCTCCAGTCCACTCCATTTATTTTAATAATATCTGTACTGTTTGAATTAGTGTGGAAAATAAATGAATTTTTACTATATAAAAAAAAAAAAAATTACAAGCGTCTAAAAGTCGCTTCAGATATTATTGCCCGAGAAGCCCCTGAGCCAACCTCCATTGTGGCCCTGGAACCATTAATTGTTACATCTACCTTAATTGGAGGTGATAGCTCTCGGAACATGTAGGTATAAATACCCATCATAAATATCTTCCTTATTCTCTACATTAACCTTTTCTGTTTTGTCCGCCAATTTATGTTACTTCTTATTATTTTACCTACAAGCCGCTGTAATATGCCCCACACGGCCCACACCACATGTTTACAATAAAGACATTTAGCTTTTGTTACAAAAAAAAAAAACTGAAACTAAAGGGCACCATTCTCCTTCTCTGTGGCTTTAGGCACAATGTCGGCATTCCACGGCATTAGGGTGCCTGTCCACAGAAGCGGAGCGGAGAAACGGAGAAATATTAACCAATTGAATTGCATAAATCTCCGTTCCGCTCCGGTGCCAGGATCCTTTTGGTTAATATTTCTCCGTTTCTCCGCTCCGCAGCCTCGCTCCGCTTCATTGGACAGGCAACCTAATCCTACCAATATCCATAAGTTCAGCAAACATCCAAATGAATTTGCTTCTTCTCCATTTTTGTATCTGGGTATATGCCTTCCACAATTGCCTGATGGTTAAGACAAAATTGCAATAAGTCGACATGTTAGCTTTTAGTCTTCAACAGCTCGCGACGCTAGCGCACATCGCGCACACCCAACACTAGCAGGTCCCTTAATTGACGTTTTAAGTCTGTAAAGTTAGCCTTTGCACCAAGTACAGACGCCAGCAAATCAAGCTACTACAATCTGTCGAACTTTAATAGGTTTTCAACTTTATCGCTAAAACATTATGTTCAAAGTTGATTGGGAAAATATGACAGTTTCGGGTAGCTTGCAGCTGGCGTCTGTAAATCAATGGCCCCTACTAAGTCCAGCATATGTATGAAACTTTACGGCATGAAGTATTTCATTCAATTTTGGTTCACATAATTGGTCTAACATTGCAAAAATGTTTTTTTTTTAATGACACTTCTGTTGGTCGCTAAGGCATCAATAGGGAAACAATCAAAGAATATGTTTCTTTTCTTTTCCACATTGCGATATACATCGCGCCCTTTCTAGGTTATCGTTAAACACGTCTGATGTCTGTCACATCCAACGAAAACATCAATCGCTCCCTGTAGGTACTCGCTCCTCTTATCAGTTGAAGGGTCAAACCGTCCGGGAAAAACGACATTTACTAAGTTACACTCCATATTGTCAGAGATTTAATTTAATTTTTCGCAGTCGCCATTAAAATATATAACAGGATTCCGGTTGGAAGCAAAACTATTTATTATTTTCCCGAAATGACAGATCAAAGACATTGACACTTAATTAAACATATCAGTAATGAAATAGCTAAATAATAGTGAACTATTACAACATAATATCTTGCCTTACCCTTCGCGGAATACAAGCGTGAATGCGTGATGTTAAAAATTATCAATGCGAAAGTGAGTTTGTTTGTTACGCTTTCACGCTAAAACGGCTGAACGGATTTGGATGAAATTATGCAAATGGATAGACCATGATCTGGAGAAGGACGTAGGCTACTTTTCATCCTAGATCGTAGACGACGTCACGGGCAACAGCTGGTCATAAACCCAAGTTTTTTTTAGTTAATTTTTGTGGCCGAGATAAGGAACCTATTAAAAATTGTAACACCTTTCTTTAGCTTATGTTACAATTAGTTCCAACTGATAAAATAATGGAAAGCATACTGTGCTATTGATTGATAACTCTAAATCGTATTTCTTCCATACTAATATTATAAATTCGAAAGTAACTCTGTCTGTCTTCTGTTACCTTTTCACGCCTTAACCACTGAACGGATTTCGATAAATTTTGGCAAGGCGATAGATGGCATCCTGGGGAAGGGCATAGGCTACTTTTTGTCTCAAAAATAATCCTACCTAGGGGATGAAAGTTTGTATGGGAAACCCATGCTGGGTTTCTCTGGGTGCCTGGGTAAGAAAGTTAGGGATATGAAAATTCAATTTTTTTTTTATATGTGGAATTATGTGGTTCAGCGTTGTTAAAAAATCTTTCCTAAAGGGGTAAAATAGGGGTTGATTTTAAAATTCATAAATAATATTAAAATTTTTGTGTAAGTACCTCTTTTTAAGAGATTGAAGGGATTGGATGTCTGATGGGATTGATACTTAGTCGTTGTTCTTATCTTGAGGTAAAAAAATTCCAAAGTAGGTGTCTTTGGATCTGTATTTTAGATTTTTGCCACCGACTTCCGAAATAAAAATATCGGAAACTAGTATTTTTTTGGAAATCGGTTGTTTATGTTTGTGTTTAAGACTTGAGAGATAAGATCATATCATTTCATACAGAGTTATCAAACTAAACACTACACATTAAACACTGTTATATGAGCAAGTATTGATCTCGAATATAACGTATACTAAAACTTATGAAAAATATAGGAGGATCGACTAGCTGTTGCACGTGACTTCGTCTAAAAGTAGGTTGAAAAGTAGCCTATGTCCTTTTCCAGATCATGGTTTGTCCATGTGCCAATTTTCATCCAAATCTGTGCAGCCGTTTAACAAACAAAGTCACTTTCAAGATTTACTAACCAACCGCCCGCGACTTCCATACTCGATGATTTCTATACAGACGATACAAAAGAATGTTTCTTTGATTCGAAGGAAATCCTCGGCTTTCGTAAATTTTACGCCTAATTTTTTCTGGACGAATTTGGATGTCGGAAAAACGCGGAAACTACGGAATTCTAGGCGAAAATCCTACCGGCTGCGCCACTTTTGGTTTCGGGGCGTGAGCAATCTTTCAGGATTTTTGCTGAGGTTACTGAAGATATAAATGTATTTAAGAAGCACTTAACAGTCTACTGATAAGTAAGACATACTACACAATTAATGAATACCTGTCAGATAGAAATTTGTGTATATAAGAATAATACATATAATATTATGGTGAATACTTGAGTCCGATTTATTTTATTTTATTAAAAATATTTTATTTGTATTAATAACTTAATTATTATGACATTATATGCTCTGACATGATTTACAAATTTTTTTTTTTTATGACATTATAGATTTATTATAGTAATTTTGCATGCCTCAATTGGTGCAACACAGTGGACTGCGCATTCACTTGAGATCTAGAAATGTATGATTATGTACTGTGTTGAGCAATAAACGTTTGAATTTGAATTTGAATTTGTAAAAGAATAAATAATATACGTAGTTCAGATTTAGAGACGACTTTTATTCTGTTTTACAATGCGTACCGCGACCGCTGAGCTTGCAAACAAAATTCGCACCGGTTGCAAGAGCCATACGGATACTAAACAGCGTCTCGCAAAGGCTTGACATTTTTAATTGTACGTTGGCGGAATTCGTGAGGGTGACTATCGAATTACTAACGAAGAAATGATAATCAGGTAATCACGTATCTATGCGTATATAGTATATGCGATAGTGTATCGCATTGGGTGTCAGTCTGTTAAGATAGTGTAAGATTGTATTAATAAATAAATAAATAAATATCTAGTTACTAGAATGGATCCATAATTATATTAACTTAGCTTAATCTAGAGCAGGGTTCCTCAATGTTATAGCCCCACGTACCCCTATTAACGTTCCCAGACGACAGCGAACCCCTTAAATATGTTAAGTAAATCTAGCTGTAGAAGAAAATACGGTTTTTTATTTTAATAAAAGTGAACAAATACAGTGTCATAAAGAAATATTATGTTGTAAGTATTAATGTGATTTATGGGCTTGTTTCTTGTCGCAAAAGGAGTAATTTTGGACAATTTTAACCTAAATTCTGACTCGGCATCAAGTCGATTTCTGTTTTTCGTTTTTATCATGACCAGGTGTGAACCCACTCTCAAATTAGTGTGATGCTGCGGAGGCTAAAAGGAAATCCGCTTACGTGAGTCCAGACTTCAGTCACGCGAGCTTGCCAGGCATCTAGCTGCCAGTACGTAAATCTAGTCGCGAACCCCCTGCCGTCAGATGGCGAATCCCTAAGGGTTCACGTACCCCACTTTGAGTGACCCCGATCTAGAGCAAACGGGTGAGATGTCACCGTAAGATTGTGAACAGTTTATAAACTGTCTCGCGAGACTGTAAACTGTCGATAAATTGTGAAGTGTACCATACTGCGTACATAACGTATTCATTTTCGATAGTTTATAATGTCAAACCGTCAAATGTCAACGAACCCGCATTTACCGGCAGGATTCACAATCTGTCCGATTTGTTCACTGACCAAACCTGAAATCGCGAAAAAAAATCAGCTGATCAGTATCAGCTGATTTTTTTTCGCGATTTCAGGGTTGGTCCCATAGTAAAAGTTGTTCATAATGATGAGTACAATGACCCCTTAAGAGGTTGCTGGTGTTTTACAAATAACCCTGTATACTGGGTGATTTTTTTCACCATCTTGAAAAAAATAGGGCATAATAGGTGAACGGAGTAGAAGCCTATGGCATACTTAGTTTTTTTTTTTGAAAAAAAAAAATCTTTTTTTTTTATTTTGAATTTCGATATATAATAATAATATCCTAGGACATTGTTCACACACGGTCATCTGATCCCAAACTAAGCAGAGCTTGTACTATGGAAACCAGATAACTGATAAACTACATACACTACTTTTTTTTTTTTGTAAATACATACTTATATATATAATTACACCCAGACTCAGGACAAACAGACATGTTCATGCACACAAATGTTTGTCCTGGATGGGAATCGAACCCACGACCAGCGGCATGGCAGGTGGTATCTTAACCAACCACGCCATCTGGCCTGTCTGTCTGTCCTGTGTCAGATATTTTATAACGATCTATAAAGTTTTTCAAAATTTCTGGTTTTATTGTTCTAGTTTACTTCAAATGTAGTGTTTATTGATAGAGACAAAAAAAAAAAAAAAACTATGTATGCCATAGGCTTCTACTCAATTCTCCTTTGTTACTTCTTCTCCATTGTACCCAATTTTTTTCAAGACGGTAAAAAATATCATCCAGTATATACTAATGATGTTCACAATCATACGGTGACATATCCATAACCAGTTATAGTGATCATTACTTAACTTCAAGCAATCTTTATAAATAAGTGGGATGATATACATACTCAGGCTATGTTCCCACTGCTGGGTCTCAGGTCACCTCTCTTCGGAGGGAGAGGGTCGTAATCCACCACGCGGGCCCAGTGCGGGTTGGTAGATGTCACATGTCTTTCGAGTTTTGGATTCTAGGACATGCGGGGTGTCCCCACGATGTTTTCCTTCACCGTTTTATTTTATTTTTATTTTATTTTTTTTATTTTATTTATTAGGGACAACAAACAGCAGTGTATTAAATATTACACATGATTGGAGTACTAATAGAATTAACAAATACACTACTCACGACGTTATCCACAGATTACCATATAAAATAATTAGCATAGATACTGTTAATAATAACAATAAGGGCAAACTAGAAGATACTCAATACAAAGTTAAAATTATTACTCGGTTTGTTATTAAAATGTAGGTATCTCGGAGAGCATAAAATAAAGTTAAAAAATCTAATCTAATAGTATCTGCGTCTTAACACTAGGGACAAATTTAAGGTATGGAATCAGATAAAATCGGCATGCAAAAATTTGAGAGAGCAATAGCGATGAAATTATTTACACAAAGTAAAGCGCCTATCTGGGTTCGATTCTGTATAATTTCTATGTCAGCCAATGAAGTTGACAACATAATTTATGTAACAATATGCTAATGAAATTATTCTCAGAATTATGCCTGCTTTGAATATACTCTACAAACACAGCATTATCTGAAGAATTTGATGTGATGATATTATATTTCTTATTTTGTCACGTTTGATCTCAAGGTTCGTTTAAATAAAAGTAAAAATAATAGAAGCAAATGGTATGGAAGCATGAATCAAGTTTTCAATGACAATTTTCATGACCCAAATAATGACGTCGTGAATCGTGATGGCCCAGCGGTTAAGGCGAGTATAGTCGTCGCCCCGTAGTCCCATATAGTCGTCGCACGGACACGCTAGCGAATATTTCTAAATTTCCGCGGCTAAAGTTGCGGTTTGTAAAAATTAATTATTATCCTACTAATATTATAAATGTGAAAGTTTGTATGTTTGGATGTTTGTTACTCAATCACGCAAAAACGGTTGAACGGATTTGGATGAAATTTGGTATACAGATAGTTTATAACCTGGATTAAGACATAGGATACTTTTCATCCCTGTAGAAGGTTCCCGTGGGATAATTTCCGACATACACGCGGGCGATGCCGCTGGCAAAAGCTAGTTTTAAAATAAAAAATGCCCAGTTGTAAGATAAGTGATTCACCAATATTATCGTCGTTAAGCCGTGAAAATAATTATCACTTGTAGTTTAGAAGCAGGTCTATTCTGTAAAATGTCACCTTGAAAACGTAGGTGAAGTGAGTTTGAAGAGAGCTGTCATTCTACCTGGTGCTAGGGATTTACACTATTGACAGCTCACTCAACGCTCACCTCACCTAAGTTTTCACGGTGAGCTTTTTACAGAATAGCACTGCAGTAGCGAGTTTAAAGTTGAAAACAACCTCATTTCAGTATGTTTTTAGGGTTCCGTACCAAAATGGTTTAAAGTAACCCTTATGGTGCGACTCAGTCTGTCTGTCTGTCTCAAGAAACATTAGTGCTATCAACTTGAAATTTGGAATAGTTTGAGATGACGTTTGCCCAACTATTAAGCAATTTGCAATAGGGACTGAAAGGGGGTCTTAAAAATACGAAGTGGGGCTACTATGGCATGTTGGATATCATATGAAAGAGCGTTGTTTGCACATTCTCAAACATTTTTTAGGCCGCATAGTTTTCGTCTTTTGATGAAAAATGTAAAAAAAATACCGCCTCAAATCTGAAATTATTCTGTGTGATAGAAGTTTATGTAAAGATTACAGGAAAAATAAAACGAATGTCTCTAAATAGCACAGTTTTTTTTATATATATATGATGCTACGGAACTCTCGGTGCGCGAGTCCTACTCGCTCTTGACCGGTTTTATTTTGCATGGTATTTAATTTTGTTTAAAATTTTCAAATGCTCTGATTGAAGTATACATATCAAAGTTTCACATATATTTTTTCTGGAATTTTATGTAGGTTCATTTAAAAGTATTGGGTTCTCAAGATGATCAATACTCGTGCCTTCTCTGTATTGAAAGAGGCCTTTGCCCTGTTATATTATACATATTGATACTATGAAAAAAAAAAAAAAAAAATTAAAAGTCATCTAGTTTTTCAGATGTTTTAACCATGCTTGGACATTTGGATAGACAGACGGACTTAGACGATCTTAGAAGGGTTCCTAGTTTGAATATGGAACCTTTATTAACAGGTAGGCCTATTCTGCCGTCATAAGGAAAAAGACGTACCTGACATTTTTTTCGAAATAGAGTTATTTACATATTCGGAATCAGTGAAAAAAGACGCATCTACCAGTATTTTTTGGCGTAAACTAAACGAAAACCTAATAAAAGACGCATCTGCCTTTGTATCTTATATTATAAACGGGACAAATTTTTTTTTTCCATTTCAATATTTTTTTACATATGTCCTTTTTGCTTACGGCAGCAGATCTAAATGGCCAACTTTGGCGTTCTTATTCTGAGAAACTGAAAGACTTCGACAATTTTGATTTATTGAGTGATGGAGAATAGTTATTAGTATAGTTCATAGCGGATTCTCTTTGGGTAATTTTTTTTAAATCTATTTATATAAAGCCAAAATTCCGAAGCAAGTTTCCGATAAAATGCGTGACTCAATTTTTTCGACCTCGTGGGTTGAACTGCTGTACCTACTCGTACATATGCAAATGAAATGAACAATATATAATAATATCTCTTCAAAAACATACAACTACTAAAAACGCTCAGAATTAACTGTAAATTTCTCTAAAATTTATATCAGAATAAACGCTAGATCATACATAAGAAATTAAAGTTTCACACTTTAAAAAATAATAATTATAAGACTAAATAAAGTGATGCGCCCCGCCGTGCTTCCATATAAGTAGACCGTCACTGTCAGAACGCAATTTTGTGATAGGCCTCTTTAAAAAATATACGGAATTCACAATTATTAACTAATCAAAAAAACTGACTCGAAGACGCTTCGTTGGTCTATGGTCGCAAACGCTACTGCTGAGCATGAGGTCTCGGGTTCGATGTCGGGGAAAGTGTTATTGGGTGTTACCACAGGAATATCTCAGTAGCGGTCCGGGGTTTCAATTTGTGCCCGGATGATGGCCATAGACTCGCCCTCACATTTACATCAGTCAATCAGATTGACAGGCCAGTTGGCGTGGTTGGTTAAGACACCACCTATCATGCCACAGGTCGTGGGTTCGATTCCCACCCAGGACAAACATTTGTCTGCATGAACATGTCTGTTTGTCGTGAGTCTGGGTGTAATTATCTATATAAGTATGTATTTACAAAAAAAAAGTAGTATATGTAGTATATCAGTTATCTGGTTTCCATAGTACAAGCTCTGCTTAGTTTGGGATCAGATGACCGTGTGTGAAAATGTCCCAAGATATTATTATTATAATCAATTAATCTGCCTAGCCTTTTCCCAACTACATATATTGGGGTCGGCTTCCAGTCTAACCGGATGCAGCAGAATACCAGTATTTTACATATTTATTTTATTTAGCGCCCCCTGGTGAAATGTGGGAATACTATAGGTACACCTCTGCCTAACCCTTCGGGGATTACCGGCCTGATGTTATGTTATTTTTATGTGCAATTAATTCGATGATTTATGTCAATTTAATGGTTCCGTTAATGGACTCATAAATGATAAATAAATTAATTACTTATGCTTTCAATAAAAAATAATGTTATCTTATTAATTGTTAGGTTAGCCACCAATATCAATTTGCCAAACATAAAAATGTTATTATTACAAGCTTTTATTTGGTTTCACATGTCCCGGTGGCTGTCTGTATGTGATCTAATCTTGCAAGTTAAATTTGACCCACTTCCCGGTTTCTGATTGAGTTGAAATTTTACATGCACATGTAAATCGGATGACAATGCAATATTATTATGACATGGAGCTGATCTGATGATTGAGCCGGAAGGTGGCCATGGGAACTCAGTAATAACACTCGTTTGATTCTTCTTGACGAGGACTCTGGTCCTAGAGGATATCCAGACTAATTAATACATTAGGCGCGGCAGACGCACATGCGCGTTTTCATAACTTTCTTCGAGTGCGGCGCGCCGCACATGTGCGTTCGTTGTGCACCTCTATTGTTTCGAAAACATCGTAAAAAAGGGTCGGTAAGGGTGTAGCATAAAGAAGCGTTTGCATAAAGAATTAAGCAGAGAATGTGTTAAAGGTTGTTTTTTGTTTTTTTAATAATGGAGCCGGAGGGTGTCAGTAATAAAACGACGCAACCCTATCAAGTTTGGGCTCGTTTGATTCTTCTTGACGAGGACTCTGGTCCTAGGTGATATCCAGACTAATAAAAGCTTGTTTTTTTTAAAATAAAATTTTAAGTAATACATTTGTTTTCTTTTGTATTTTACAGAATTATCAGCAGGCGCCGCCACCGCCCCCTCAACAAGTAAGTTTTTAATTCTAACTTCATATTCAGCGGTTTATGAATTATGCTACATACACACATAAACTCACGGTTTCTTCCCATGGGGGTAGGCAGAAACTACAGAACGCCACCTGCTTGATCCCTACATACTGCTTTTGCTTCGTTTACGTTCATACATCTGGTCATACACGGACACCGGTAGCGAGTACTACGCACTTGACCTTTCTGAATTATGCTATAGGTTGAAAAGGGCTCTACTGAGTACTATATGATGCTCCAAATTGTAAATTGACATGAGACTTACGAGTCGGCTGCCGGTAACGCGCATCTACGCAAGACATTTTAATTGTTTTTGTAATTACGACATTCAACCGGTTATCAGTGATTTAAGGTTGCACTAGTCGACGGCTTGAACTCGTTGGTAGGTAATATGCATGCTCTTTAGTTTATTTATTTATTTAGGTGCTGAAATAGACGATGATTTATAACGAATACGCGTAAAATTTGATGAACAGACCTTTTGGGCGTATAGATTATATTACTACTACTGCATTATATTTATTCAAAATAAAGTACTTCGAATTCTTGAATAAATTAGTATCGTAACAATTTTGCCATTTTTTCTCTCTCAAATATGCGTTAAAATTAATGAGGAAGTTTTCCGTTTTGTGTGGATTCAGTTTCCGTACAGATAATGAATAAACAAGTAGATATAATTTTTAATATACACTGACAAACAGTGGAGTAAACTCCATACGACTTTTGTATGGAAGAATGACTGACTAGGGTAACCTTAAAATAGAATTGCGTTTGCGAATAACAGCAGCTAAAGGCGTAATTAATTTATGAGAAACTACGTACATTATGGAATGAGAAATATGTACTTGTTGCTATATTGTTATGCTAATAATGATTAGACTTTAGTTGACTTGATATTCGAAACAATTTATCCTTCACTATTGTTCACTTATAAATAACTTGTGAAATATTATTATTCAAAACTATCTTTCAGCAACAATACCAACAACAACAGCAATACCAGCAGCCTCCCCCTCCCCCTCCACAACAACAGTATCAGGCACCTCCCCCTCAGCAGCAACAGCAACAGTTCCAACAACAGCAGCCGCCTCAACAACAGTTCCAACAACCACAGCAGCAGCAGCAACAACAACAACAACAACAACAACAACATGGACACGCTCATCAAGGAGGTAATTAAAACTCAATTCTCAATTATATTGACGTGAAAACGTCTTTTCGCTCGGTGGGCTGGTGGTAAGTTCAATATTTCTGACCGACAAAAACATGTAAGATTTCAACCGCTAATAACTACGAGACTTTTAATGCTAGAGTAATGGTTGAGCATTCAAAAGATAGATTATATTTATAACAATTTTGAAGCAGGATATAATTTGAGTATGACATTACACTGCGATTGCACGCGCATGCGCGCGACTCTACTTTTCACTATGTGACTGGTGAATGTCACAATGGCATGCCAGCTACTTGCATAGTTTTGTACAAGCTACAGGCATGTGTATTCCCGCCCTAATAGCTTCTGATTGGTGAATGTCACAATGGCATGCCAGCTACTTGCGTAGTTTTGTACAAGCTACAGGCATGTGTATTCCCGCCCTAATAGCTTCTGATTGGTGAATGTCACAATGGCATGCCAGCTACTTGCATAGTTTTGTACAAGCTACAGGCATGTGTATTCCCGCCCTAATAGCTTCTGATTGGTGAATGTCGGGCTAAAAAACGGTCGGTGACACGCTTGGTTTGTATGGAAAGTATGTTGACAAGCAGCGGTCCCCGAGGCGACTCTATGCTCTATGGTGGTAAGGTGGAAACTGCCCACTTCCCGCTGAATGTACGATCTAGGTTCGGAGGCTATTTAAATGCATACATCATACTAGAGTATTTTTTTTGTTTGGTTTTGTTTTGTTATTAGTAATTAACATTTTGTTTATTTTACTTCGATGGTCCTAGTTTATCATCTGTGACTTCGAGTTACTGCTACATATACGGCTACATGTAAGTGGGCACGCCCTTTATTACTGGAGGCAGTGTTGTATAGCTGTGCTGCTGGGGAGTTTGTTGCGCCACTTCTTCTCCCCAGCTAAAGCACTAGGAAGTGATGAAGGGCGGGCGTTTTAGGGGACTGTCTTATGTAATTTTTGACGTTCGAAAAGTGCTGATTCTCGGCCTAGTTTGAATAAATGACTTTTGATTTTGATTTCTTTAATTCCAGATCCCCAGCTGTTGAACCCCGCTAACATTAATCAGGAAAGAGAGTAAGTTTCAACAGTTTACTTCTATACTAATATCAGCAGGCTGACCAGGGCAGCAGGAGCGCTTGCAACCACTAGCCCAACGACGCAGTTCAAAGTACTAATTATACTGAAATCAACGTAATTTACACATGTTGTTAAAGTTGATTTTCCAAAAAGTGTTGGAAAATCTAGGGAAACCTAGAAATAGGGAACAGTGATGGCCCAGTGGTAATGGCCGCGACTTACGAGTAGCAGTAGATAACCGGCATGTCCCAGAACCAAAAATTCGAAGACATGTGACATCTACCAACCTGCATTGGACCCGCGTGGTGGATTTGCTTGGAAACTAAATAGAGAACGCAGTTTAGAAGGTAGGAATGAGGAGCGCGTGGCTGAGTAATAGCAGTAGCACGGATCGATCCATCAGGTTAAGCTACGCTTGGCGGCGTTGGTCTGTGGATGGGTGACCATCTTTACATACCGAGACTCCCCCGTGCCTCGGAAAGCACGTTAAGCCGTTGGTCCCGGCTGTCTTTCGTGGATCTTTGACAGTCGTTACGGGTCGTCAGAAGCCCAAAAGTCTGACAACCAAGGGGTATCGTATTACCCAGTTATGTAGCTACATCCGGTTAGACTAGAAGCCGACCCCAACATGGTTGGGAAAAAGCCGGGTAGATTGATTCGAGTTAGAAGGTCGAGGATCTTCAACAATAATTAATAATAAATAATTCCCTTTACAGCCACATTCAAGAACACATGGAGGTACCCATAGACACGTCGAAGATGTCGGAGCAAGAGCTACAGTTCCATTACTTTAAGATGCACGATGCTGATAATAACAACAAGTTGGACGGATGCGAGCTTATCAAGTCCCTTATACATTGGCACGGTAAGTGATGTCTATAATTACCTAGTTTATATTTACTTAGACAAGGCGCCTCCACACAAAAACCATAGATAACTGTCAGTCGCAAAAAAAAAAAAAAAATTGAATAACTTTAGAAAATATTTGCATTTAATTTCTCTACTTAAACCCAGCAACGCCCATTAAGGACGCGTTTCCGAATCCGACAAAAATAAGCTATTTTTCGGTAGAGTTTGCAATGAAATGAAACTAAATCAAACCAAACTAACAATTGCAACAAGTAGATTACTTCTTTATCTCCAAGTAGTGGCCATTTCTTGGTTTGAAAGTTTGGTATTTGATATCGTACAAACGATTTTCCGTTACCTCTTCACACAAAATTGACGATATGAGGCTTAGTTCGGGATCATTTTTCTGCTATTATGTACATAATTTTGTTTCTTAAAACATACCCTAAGTAAGCAGATATAATATTCTCAAAAATACGAGCAAAATATTAATAAAAATAATCTCAGAAAAAAATAAACTAATCGTCTAATTTTTCACATATTTTGCATGAATCTTCACGTGTGGTATTAAGGTTAATTTTATTTTGTCACTGTCTGTATATTTACGTAGGTCCAAATAAAAACATGAAAAATAATCTAAGAAAAATATGCAAACTTACTAAGTATCAAAATCAGTTTAGTTACTCATTAATCCCGCAGTTAACCTTGCGTATGTGTGCGTGTTTGAGCAATGTCAGTGTAGTGATGCGATTCGATACCTATCTGTTTTGAGAACGCGTCCTTAAGGGCCTCATCAGTTGAATTTTACTACTGTGGCGGAGGTGTGCCCTCAATCATTACTTTTTTTTTACTGACCGTTATCTAGTTTTTTTTTGTGGAGTAGTAAGTTGGTCTATTGGTTGTGTAATGCATCAAAAGTTCTACGAGAAATGTCAGACAAACCATCTAAAAGTGTCTGACAGCTTACTCTTAGAAAGTATCATGGTTACATGAACGTTTTACGCGCGTAAAGAATCGAGCAGAGTTGAGATACGGGACCAATGCATTCCGTACGAAAGCACTTTTTTTTACGCGCGTTGTATACCCACGTAAAAATGGGTATGCAGGCTCTTATAAGTCCCGTAAATATTTATGAAAATATGTCAATTTGGACGTTTAGCGTAGTAACCAAAAATATTTATTACGTACTTTTTTTTTCTACTACTTTTATTTATATTTTCATCTGTACGTGTATTTTTAACTTTACTTGTCTTTTTTAGTTTATCCTTTTCTTTATTTATTTATTAGTTCTGATTTATTCTAGGAGAATTTCATTTGTTTTTTATTTTCTGTTTAGTTATTTGTTTTATGTTTATTATGTTGGGCTATGGGTAGTTGTATGGGCAAAATAATGGTTACGTGTATATGGTTTAAGGGTACCTGGTTAAAACTAAAGAAAAAAAAAATTCTCCTTAATTAAAAAAAAAGTATACTTTAAGGAAAATATTTTTTAGTCATGATTATTTTTGCCATTTTTATACACAAAAACCTTTTTTCTAATGAAAACATCCTTTTTCTGTAAAAAATGGCAAGAATAAAAAATATAACATGATTATTTAAGTATTATAAAAACTCAATGTGTGTTTGTCTCCTTTTCTATGTGTGTCGTCGCTGCCGCTTGGGATCGTATCATCATTCGGTCGCCATCTTCGTTTCGGGAAACAACATGGGTATTTTTAATTAATTATACCTTTATTCTTATATTATGCGGCCTAAATTAATGAACTTTTATGTATTTTTATCAATACTATAATATGTCAAATTGTGGGCCATTAATTTACGCTTTCACAATAATAATAAAAAAAACACCAATTTCTACTTAAAAAAATCCGCCAATTTCGATCTGTCATTGTTACTAAAAAAAAAATCCCGCCTTACGACCTGTCACTTTTGACATTTGACCTTTTTAAAATTCAGAGCAAGGCCACAAACAGGCTCCACAGGCCGGTACGCCGCCGGTAGGCGAAAAAATTTTCGGAGATGACGAATTAGTTAACTTAATAGACCCTATTTTAAATATGGATGACCATAACAGGGACGGATACATAGACTATCCAGAATTCGTGAGAGCGCAGCAGAAAAGTCAGCAAAAAGAGGGCGGAAATTAAGTTTAAAAAATCTTGTATAGTGGGGCTAGGTAGCATTTTAGGTTAGAGATAATACTGGCTGTTTCACACGCATTTTCATGTATCTACTATATAAGCCTGGAAGCAAAGTATCTTATGTGTTAATACATGATAATATATGTTCTGTTCTGAGTGCCAAATATAATCTGAATCCGTTCGGTTTTTTGCGCCATTGATTGACATGATTTGATCAAATCAAGTCATTGGTGCCGACTCTGTTGTGCACAAACTAACCTTAATTTAGGCTATTGCTAACTTTTTCTATCTAATAAAACAAGAAAGAGACGGACGTAACTTAGAGCTGTCAAATTTAGTTGAATTAATATATATATATTTTTTATGTAACGTTTACATAAAAAAAAGTTAGATGGAGTCGACATTTCCTGTCCAACTACCCCTGAGAAGAAATGGCGAAACAAACTCAGGGGTCAAAGTCTCCATTAAGTGCGAATTTCACCAATTGAAACTGAACGCGATCAGCACGTAAACCACGTTTAAGAGCTGTCACTGTCATTATTTTCCTTGGAATATATTGACTTTGACAGCTCGTGAACTCGGCTAAGATGTGCTGATCGTGTTCAGTTTCATTGGTGAAATCTGCACCAAAGCGACGATAACCGACTTCTAATGATTTTAAACTGAAGATCACGTCTAAACAAGTATGGCTGCCCCATTTCAAAACCTAGTAAGGGACACTTTACATAAATCGTTTTATTGCATAATCTAGCTAACTTAGTAAGTCCCTAACAAATACAAAAAAAAAAAAAAAACGTTAAAAACTCACAAATAAGCAGATATATTTAAGCATCGACACCTAAGTGCGCCATTCACTACCACATGACCACTTCACGTTTTTGCGCTCTCCTGTATAATTTCATTTTAAGTTCGTACTAGGTTTTGAAATGAGGCAGCCGAGTACCTAGTGTTAATGATTTGGAAAAAAGATATGATTAATTAGAGCATTTTCTTAATAACTTAACCCTTTTACTGGTAGAAGCATTTTTTTATGTTAGAGGAATAAAAACTCATTTTATGGAATCATTATGTAAGTCAGATGTGTCGTTTATTTTTGTAATAATGTAAGATGCGTTCCTTTTCACACAGAGGCGGTACTTTCTTTAATTTTTAGTTGTATTGCCAAACGAGAAAAGAAAATGTTGGTGTCACACATACTGCCACCACCAGTAAAAGGGTTAATCTGTGAATATTTTAGATTATGTTTATATTACATAGTGTAATTAATTTGTAAAGTTATGTCTAACACAGATAAAAAACTGAGAATTACGCAAAAAATATCAAGCGGATTTCTATGAAACCCTCACCATTTTAAAGATAATTTAATTATCTTTTAGTATACGTGTTTTAATATAATAGTTTTTGTTTTATGTATAATAAATTAATAATGCGTCTAATTTGGGACAGCCTCGTTGCGTGAGCTCAGTACAGAACGCGCAAGCAAGCAATCTTGGTCTGATCACTTGAGGACCATGTAGATTACCATAACATACTCGGAGAATTCAGAGATACTCAGACTCATGGACTTCGATATCGTAATCCTATTTTGTTGCTGACTAAACTTTCTGCTTCTTCCGAATTTTCGAAGTCACAATGCTATCTAGTCCCAACCTACATTCCGGAGAAAAAAATGAACTGAACATATTTGAGATTTGTATAAAATACTTTTTTGATGCAGTTTTTAAATGAATAAGATTTTTTTATATAAGAATGAGAACGTGATAAGACTAATTCACGATTTACACTGATGACTTTTTGTCGATTTTGTGCGCCCTACCTAAATTATTTGTTATATAAATTAATATTTTTGTATACTGACTTTTAAAAGTGATACTCAAAATCTTTTAAATGCTATGAGGCAGCCAAGCATACGACCTTTCACAGTTATTTTATTATGGACTAGCTAACCCGACAGACGTTGTCTTCTCCAAATTTCAATCGATCATACAAAAATCCCATAGAGAAGACGAGACGTTCGGCTTTTTCGAAATTGAAAATTTTCCGTGAAACTTTTCCAATTTTTCATTTCAGAGAAACTTAATTCGGACTATTACGACCATTTTAAAACAAAAATAGGCAGTCAAGGAGTTTGCCGACAGAAGTAACATATTAAACGTAAAACTATGCATAGCATATCGCGGTGTCGAGGTGTTACGGTGACGCGAACCCGTAAGATTTCCCCCCTAGTAAAAATAGCTTAACACATTAACTGCGCGAAATTTATGCAAACGCTTCTTTATGCTACACTAATCCTGTGTGGCAAAAGCTCGGGTGCGTGCAAAAAATATCTTGGGTGTAGACACCGATGTTTTCGAAACAATAGAGATGCACAACGAACGCACAGGTGCGGCGCGCCGCACTCGAAGAAAGTTATGTAAATTGTATGGACGCGCATACGCGCCGTCAAGCACCTGGTGAACGTCCGAAAACGCGCATGTGCGTCTGCCGCGCCTAATGTATTAACGCGCCTAAAGCAGTTTACATTTCAAAAATAGTCAAATCTGTCCAACCGTTCTTAAGTGATGCATTTACCAACGAACAGCATTTAATTTTTATTTATACAGATAGCAACACTCTTTATTGTCTGTTTATGGCTCAAAATATGGTTGCTGTCAGAGGTAAAATGACTGCGAAAGGACTGTACTATAATCTGTGACATTCTTAAGCTGACTTTGATAGTTAGCTGTCAATAATCTCAGACAGTTATAGATAAGAAATTATTTAATTATATCTGTCTTTTCCCCAGCCATAAATATTGTAACTGCAGAATTTTATTTAAAAAATTGACTCCAATATCTGAATAATCTGATTATGAACATTTGTAATATAAAGGTAACTAAGGTAACTAAAAGGTATTATTATTATATTATGTATTATATTGTATTATATTATTCATGATAACCGATAGACAAGAAAAAAAAAATATCTGTCTTTTCCCACCCATAAACATTGTAACTTACTGTAGAATTTTATTTAAAAAATTGACATCAGTTATTAGGTAATTAAAAGGTATTATTATTATATTGCCTACGCGATTTAGGGTCACTGACCCACTGGAGCCGAGTATACCTGATTCAGCTTCACCGACCCGAGTGCAGAGTGTGAAGGTTCAGTTTCGTTCACTGTTCAGAAAGATCGTGAAAAATTTCACTTAAAAAATAATTGCTTGAACTCAATGTTTTCTAAATTATTTTTATGTTTGTCTCTAAATCCTGCTCAAAAATGATCTTCCAATTTTGTTTTTTTTTTGTTTTTTCGGCCATGTGCAAACTTTATTAAATATATGTAAGTACAGGGATAAATAAGATAGCCCAATATGGTCAATAGGGATGATGATTTAAAAAAAAAAATTAAAACTTGAAAAAATTATTTGTTTGGAAATAGTGCAAACAACATGCTAGCGCCATACATTGTTCGTACCATGCGACAAGTCCGGGAATAACCCTTTCCAAAAACTTTTAAAGCGTGTAAGCTTCTCCATGTCTCCATAGACTTTAAATTACATTATTTGTTCGAACATTTCTAATATTAGTCATCATCCCTATTGTGTCAACAAACAATCTGTTAAAACCACAGAGTAGTCAGTAAATGGAGTTCTATTAAAAAAATATTATTAAACTAATCGAATTTATTAAAAAAAATATAATATATAAATTAACGTTTAGGGGCCCCGATGGTACGGTATGGTACCGCTCGCTGCTCGTTACCGTCAAACGAACATATTATAAGAGCGATTATATAGGACACTGGTCCTCCATCGGGCTCCACCAGAATTCGGTCAGTTTAATATTCTTTTTATTCTCAAATACAAAGTTCTCTTTAATTTATAATATCGAATTAATAGATCTGTTTCTCTTGTGATTGTTATAATAAATACTTTATTTATAAAAAAATATTTATAAACGTACCTTCTCTCTCCACTATGTTTAGTAATTTCTTTTTAAATAAGTACTTATTTTTTTCTTATTTAATTTTTTCACTATATGTGTCAAGTCTTTTTTTGCACATATAATGAGTTTAATAAACGAAGTCTCAAAAAATATAAAATTTATGTAGATTTTACTCGATTCTTTTTAATGATTTGCCCTAGCCAATGTAAATTTGTAAAAAAAAAAATGTAAAAAGTAGTCTTCCATATAAAGAGATTAAATATTTAATTATTTTTCTATCATTTTTTTTTATAATTAATTCTGGGTATGAAAAGACTTACACTCATTTTTTTAAAGAAGTGACCTCTTTCCTTTCTTCTCTAAAAGGGAAGATAGAAAAGAGGACACTTTCTCCCGACTTTGTGTGATAAAAGAGTGTTGTTTTTTGTTTTCTTTTTCTCTTTTTATTAGTTGTATTTACTGTAAGTAATAGAATAAGACGGTGTCAATATCAATAAAATTTGTATTGATTTATATGTTTTTTTTCTTTTTTCTGATGTAGACAGATTTTTTAACATTAAAAAGCAAGCAAGTATGCACTTTGATTTATTGTTTTTAACCTGCTATTTTAACGTTTGCTATTTTAACGTTTGCGTATTGTAGTATAAATTCCCGCCCTTATTAACAATTTAAAAAAAAAATCTAGGTTACTGTAAATTATAACTTGCATTAGTTTTCCCTAGATCGTCTTATAGACATCTCAACCTTTTAAAAACAACTACCATAATATTTTACCCAATTTCAGTCCAAGAAAACAAAAATATGGTTGCAATAAAAGATAATGATTTGGAAGCCATGACAGATGGTTCAATGAAGGACATGGATTTAAATGATGACGGGTACATATCGTGGGAAGAATATAAGAAACGTGTTGATGACCGCGACAAGGTAGCTGGGAATAATAAGGATTGAATAAAATAAAAAAAGTCTTATTTTTTCAATATTTGAAGTCTGAAAGCATTCTGAAAGCTGGCAACGATGCAAATAGCTGTCAAATACTTACAGACTGTTCAAAGTTATTTTACGTCTGATTTGGCATCATTGTCAAAATCACAGTGATCTTTATTGTTGATGTAATAAAGTTGCTTTTGGGTTGCTACCACTGTCAAGTCTCAAAATCAAAGTAATCTTTATTTTCGTTGCAATAGAGTTGCTATTGGGTTGCTGCTGTCAGAGCTGTCACAGGTAAAAACTGTGAACGGTCTGTACCTGTTTTAATTTATTTATCAATGTTACTGTATGGAAATACCCATAAAAAAAGGTATCGCTCTATAGTGAAATATTGATTAGGAAATGCAATAATTAATATCAACAGGTTCACATTTGACAGCTATGTGCAACTTTTACAATGCACGCTCTTAAGAGTTAAATATAAGTATGTCGGAAAGTCAATAGTACGGGAGCTGACTTGACAACGAGACGGAAGCGCTGTGACGTCAACGTTTCGACGGAGTCTAGATTGAAGAACGCGCGGGTTGAGCGAAGAGGTCCAACCGCAAGGAGGACACTTTTCTGCTGGCAGCCGCGCAGACTACTAGTCTAGGAACCGTCATACGACTCGTTGTGTTCAGTGTACCTACCTACCTAACTAAATAAATTGGAAGTTGATTTCAAATACTTTCTTTGTTGCTCGCTAACCTACGCATCATGTTCTCTGGGGAAGATTCTCACTCTGATCGGCCTCCTGTACCGACAAGTATATTATTGTATTAAGATTGAGTTTTATTGAATAATCAAAAAATAACAAAAGTTATACCTAAGAGAATTGTAGTAATTATTTGCACAAATAAAAAAAAAACGTACTCAGAGAAAAAGCGACCTGTATGTAAAATTGCGAAAAAAAAAAAATAGCAATTCAGAGAAAATACTCAGCATATAAAACGATTCCTGGGAATAATACCATTGCTAGGAACTATTGAGGTCCAATGTAAACTAGAACAGACACCGCGGACAAAATTTTTGCGCAACACGTTGTTGTCCGGTACAATAAAACGTCTCAGTTAAAGAGTGGTCTCAGTCTACTCTGGTAGCAGGACATGACAAATAATTATAAAATAACTTGATGAAAAATTCTTTCTATCACTCGAGAAAATTACATAAAGCATTTCATAGGTAGCCGAAGAGGTGTGTAAAAAACTAAGCACTTCTGCATACGTGTTATTCAATTTAAGTAAAAAAGTGAGTACAACTACGACATTAGTGGCTTACCATGGTTTGGTGGCATCAATTTTGCGATTTGGAATTATATTCTGGGGTAATTGTAGTATGAGAGAACAAGTATTTAAGGCCCAAAAACGATGTATAAGGGCAATGTGTGGAGTGAAAATGACAGACAGTTGTGTACCTATGTTCAAGTCCCTAAAAGTGTTAACATTTCCGGCTCTATATATTTTAGAAGTGGCCGTTTTTGTAAGACAAAATAAGAACTACTTTTTAACAGTGTCAGAAACTAGAAAAGGGCCTGTTAGAAGCCAATATAGGAACCTATTACAAAATGGTGGTTATAATACAGCTTTACTTAGGAAAAGTGTTTTTGGTATGAGTCCCACCATGTATAACAAAATACCAGACATCTTAAAAAATCTTCCAATCCAAATGTTCAAAAAGAAACTGACTGCCCTATTAGTGGATAAGTGTTATTATTCAATTAACGATTTTTTAAATGACACTTCATTATAGATTGTAATGTCCTTATTATTATAATGCTAGCTTTAAATTGTATGATTTTTTATTATAGTTTATTTTATTTTATTTTATTTTTTTTTGACAGACTGTTTTTTCTTTTTTGTTTAGTAAATAATATTTTTTATCAATGTTTGCATGCCTATTAGGGTAGATTGTACAGGGATCGCAAAACTTTGTAAACATCTTATTTTATGTACCTACTTTCTTGGCAAATAAACGATTATGATTATGATTAGGTAAAGTAAAAAAAAAATAACTCGTTTTAAACTCATTTTAAAAATAATAGTTACAATAGCTGTTTTGCGGTGAAAATCGGAGATTATGAAAAATAAACGGAACAGATATGACATATTGTATTGGTTATTGGTAGGTAAGATATTTTTTTCAGATTTGTACCAAAATGTCAAATTGTAAAACACGTAAGGAAATTTTTATTTCGCGGCTGACACTACGCAATCATCCTAAAGGCGTTTTTTTTTTTCAAATTTAATTACCTATATTAAACGTAGTATATAATAAGTTAACACAATAGAAATTAGAATACTGCTCTGCTGTTTAAAAATACTCATTTTGATTATATTACGTATCAAGTAGGCAGAATAAGCAGACTGTGTCGCATCTGCGCGTATGGATTACTCTATGAGAACCCCCTCGCACTGTGCATGCACACATCTTTACACATTGAGATAGGAAAAGATGTAGACGAGATGCATGGAGATGGCATGGCTATTGGAAGAATAGTTATACAAATATCTATCATATCAACACGTACATGTCAAAAAGCGTTTTGTTTCTTTTAACTAATCAAGAGCTCCATGTAAAAAGAAAGACATCTAAATGTTTGTCAATGACTAAATTGAGCAGCATTTTTGTGGGACGTCAAAGTCGATCGACCGAGTTGATTGGTAGATGTGCTGTCAAATGGTTGCTTGCTCTCTCTCTTGCACTCGCAGTAACAAACTCTACGAAAGGCGGCCATGATAAGTGCCGAATTTTTTCAAGGTATGCACGCTAATTTTTGTAGATATAGCAAGTCCATAGGTTTATAAGTCTGTGATCGTAACATCAGATCGAATGACAGCTCATGTCAAACTCACTTCACCTACTCGTACGTTTTCACGGTGATATTTTTACAGAATAAATCGGCAGCTCTAGTTTACATTGAACCTCAATGCTAGGGACACTGGTAATGGAACATCAATATGTTACGTGGTTTTGGACATCGCTAAATGTAAGCATATTTTTGTCTAAGTATAGTAAAGTAGGCTGCACGTCTGTGGTAACCAAGCCAGGGTAAGCTGGTCTCTTATTCTATTCAAACTCCTTACTACACTAGGGCAGCTCAAATTCAAAGTGTTACCACCCATATGTGGCCGGCTGTGGAGATGTTTTACTCTAAAACTGCAATCCCCTTCACTATACTATACAAACATTTGAAAAGTGTATGCAACATGCAGTGAAAGGGCGTGGTTTTAAAGCAAAAGATCTCTACACGTGTCAAAATACTCGTGTACAGTACGGCCGAAATCACTTGGCAAGTCCGAACTTCGCGCAGATGGCTGCGCAGTAACATTTTTTAGGAACTAAATGGTGACATGAGGCGAGTGTGAGAGAATATGCGTGAAAGTTCATAGTGCCTATGTTCAGACTTGCCAAAATATTTCGGCCGTAGTGTAAAAGTATGTTTTCATTGATATGAAGATTCGAATGACGATGTTGCGACGCTCGGTATTTCGAAAAACTTTGCGAGTGGTACGCCAGTGTCAACTGACGTTACCGCGAACACGCTGATACGAAATTGTTTTTGAATGGTACGCTACGAAAGTCAAGGTATCGAAATCCACTGTTGCGTTAATCTGCTACGATAATAAAACTACATATATAAAATTCTTAATATTCTACTATAATGTCTATTAAATATTGTAATTTAATTGTTTTGTTTGACGACGGCAACTAAAACCTATTGTCAGAACTCTTTGGTCGGATTATTCCGATCTGTCACCCTGCTTTGTCCCCTTAGAGGATCGGAAAAAAAAGATCTGTCTGTTAGCAACGAGAGGACAGTTCGAACTTTATTCACTCCTATCTGGGACAGATAGGAGTGAATAAAGTCGCTAGGAGTGGGACAGATCAAACTTTTTCCAATCTGTTCCTCTAAGAGGACAAAGCAGGGTGACAGATCGGAATAATCCCTTTGGTCGAGCTGTACCTACTTTAACAGAAAAAAGTTTTTTTTTTTTCGTGAAAGTTTTCATACGAATTTTACGTGGACATTTAAACCTGGCCGGCCCCCTTTAATCTAAGCTTGCCCCTTAATATTTACACAAATCTTTTCGCTTCATGGCATTGTTGGCACTGGAGGGAGATTGTAGGCGAATTACCTGCCCTTGGTCTACGTCTACGCATTTCTTCACATAAGAATGTTATAAAATACAAAAGAATGTTATATGAAGTTTTTTCATCAATTGAAAGAATATTCTTCTGAATTTAATATCGATTCCCACAACAAATAATGTCCGATTTCGAATTGGCGATAATAAATGGAGTCAGAATTGAATTTCGTGTCACAATCCATTCCGGTTACTTATCCCATCTGGGGCAAAACATTTGGAGAAAGATACGGGAGTGGGCTCAGTGAGACACATGGCACAGACAGTGATTCCGCTCTGAAAATGCGATATCATAGCTTTGGCCTACTTGTCTCCGTAAAATATACCTGATGTCTTTATACAGCTGAAGGGGAGCGTTTTGCCAGAAGAAGTAGCAGCTCTCACTCAATATTTTGAAGAATATTACTTTCTGGGTGAATGGGGAAGGCAACTGTCAAAATGGCGCTGTCGTAGCTAGTACCCAACACAAGCTAATAATACAAGGCATGGCAAGGCAAGGCAAGGCCGTTCAAAAAGTTTTACGCTACAGCTTGTTCGCGAATTTCGAACTGGAGTAGGTATCACTCGCACTTTTTCGAAACAGCGAGCGTCACTATGGTCACAACAATGTCATTCGAAATTTCATATCACTCGTTTTTGTCGCTTTGTAATTCTGTGAACGTCCATCTCTTGTTTTTTACAATAATTTATTTGAATTAAATAACAAAAAAACTGTTCTATTACACTATGAAACAGTGAAATATTATCAAAAGCTATTTTAATAGTATGAACAGCGGGGTAATTGCGTAACACACTTAGGCCCATTTTTACCACGCATCGCGAAACGTGTTTAACCCTAAACGAGTTTAAAACATCGCTCCGTTTCTTTCAATCGTTTGAAGATTACAGACGTAATTATGTTTTATACTCGTGTTACGCAAATAGGATGCTGGCATATTGTCTGCACTTTTCATGTCACAGAATAGGTACCTACTATCATGTAAATGGAGTGCTCAAATGCGATAACACATATCAACCTAATTCGATAAATAAGTACCTTCTCAGCCAGTTCTCACCGATTTTTTGCGCTGCTACCGACGACGCTGGAATTGGCGAATTTTGGCCCAAAAAAATTTGAAATAATGTCGTGACAATTTTTTCATTGAGCGAGTCATTGGATGGCGGCAGACGCGACTACTAAGGGCGGATTTCACCAAATGAAACTGAACATGATCAGCACATCTAAACTGCATTCAAGAACTGACACTGTCATTATTGTTATGGAATTTTGACACTGACGGCTCTTGAACTTTTCATTGGTGAATCTGGCCCTAACGTAGCTAGGCAATTTATATCCTTGATGCTACGGCCACAATGTCGCGTTATAGCGAAGATTTGCGTCGCGCTTCGTCGCGACACGTCTGATGCTGAACAAGTAATTCGTCACTTCGCAAATCATTCAGGCGAAGTCGAATGCGGAACTGCGAAGATTTTTAACAATATAGCCAATATTCTTAATAATTCATCGTAGATCGTACACGAAGTTTTATCGCAACAACGCGACACGAATCTTTGTGCGACAATGTCATATATTGGTGTAGCATCACAAACATAACGGATACGGACGGACGAAGACATCCAAACCAACGATTATTAGACATCGGCCAGGCTCTACGTCTACGTTCATTACTAAATGAACGTAGAGCCTGACCGATGTCTAATATAATCGTTGGTTTTTAAAATATTTACCAAAGATAATACGGATAATCTTAGATAAATAATATTTTACCTACCTAATATTTACGATAAAAAAATTGCGTAAAAGTGCATCTATCATACAGCTATTTAGTGTAGGCAAGGGCGGGCCATAATCTGTCAAACCATGATTATAACATGAGACAGATAATGTTTTGTGAATGTGTCTACATGAATGAAAACCCTACTTGAAACTGGGGTAGGTAAGTACTGTCATCATCATTATATTATTTTGTGGTTTTATTTATGCATGAATTTAAATACATATAATATTATAGGGGATAATGCACAACGCATACCTACGAATGTAGGTAAGTATTTAAAGTGCCACAAACCTATCTGACCCGGTGGCTGAAAGTGGAACTAACAAAATCACTGTTATAAAGTGACAAGGAGCCAGCAGCGCTATTCTGTAAAAATCTCACCGTGAAAACTTAGGTGAAGTGAGCTGTGATTTCGCCTGATACTAGGTATTGACAGCTCACTTCAAGCTCACTTCACCTTAATTTTCACGGTGAGATTTTTACAGAATAGACCGGCTGTTTCTCGAAAGAAAATTATCTCAAAATGAATGTGACAAAACCATTGGCCATTGGCCTTTTGTTTTTGTGCTATTGGTTGAATGATTTATCAACAACCAATCGCAGCAGTTTACGCACGATTGACAATATGTCACCTTCATTTAATGATAATTTTCGTTCAAGAAACTGTCCCAAGGTCTGTCTTTCTTTGTTCACCGACAGCGCGGCCACTACCGGGCAAAATGGAAACTGTACAGCAGTGCTATTCTGTACAAATCTCACCGTGAAAACTTAGGTGTCAATAGTGTTAATCCCTAGCATCAGGTGGAATGACAGCTCGCTTCAAGCTCACTTCACCTACATTTTCACGGTGAGATTTTTACAGAATAGACCGGCAGTATTTTATGACACATCGAACTTTAAAAAGGCACTGTTACACAGTTACAGTATTTTTATCTCACAAGTGACGCGCGCTTTACTTGTGGTAACTAAGTGTACAAACACGCTATGAATGTGTGCGTGAAGACGAGTAGCGTCAGCACAACACACACACTACCGGCTTCGCCCGTTTCTCCGACGGCACTGAGAGCTCCTGCGCTTACACACACACATTCACAGCGTGTTTGTTTACTTGGTACAGTATTTTTATCTCACGAAGCGACACGCGCTTTTATTGTGTTTACCAAGTGTAGGTACAAACACGATGTGAATGGGTGTGCAAGCGCAGGAGCTCTAGAAGCCGTCCGAGACAAAGGTAAAGAGAAGTGTATGTGTGTATGTGTGCGGTGTGTTATGTGCTGACGCTACTCGTCTTCACGCACACATTCACAACGTGTTTGTACAGTTGGTAGACACAAGTAAAGTGAGTGTCGTTTCGTGAGATAAAAATACTGTACGAGTGACAGAGATGACGCTCTACAAAGCTACAAAGCCGAACTTTTTTTAAAACTATGCCATATTTTTACCACAGAGTATAATATTATTTAACAGAATTCCAAGAGAGTGGCCAAATACGTACAACCGCAGACAACGGCGACGGTTGACCTCTTTTCACCCTTATGCTTTTAGTTTGTTTGTTGTAAGTTTGAAAATTGTGCAACAAAAAAAAAAAAAAACGAATACGAATTCGTTTTTTTATGTCATTTTGTCGATCATCAATTTTATTTATTTCATCATTTCAGGGCAAGTGGACAAAAATCATCAGACTTATACCGATGAACAGCTAGAACAACTTCTTGAGCATGTGTTCAAGCATACAGATATTAATAAGGATGGATACGTTGACTATTTGGAATATAGGATCAGTGATTACAAGGCTAGGAAGGCTGAGAAAGAGAAGGAGTTATCTGGAGCTAAATAAGAAGACTATACGTGAACCACGCATTTTACAAAACAATCCAATACCAAGACCACCACCCTAATTGCGTAACACACTATCGATTGGAATCTGAATCAATTTGAAGCAAATTTAGCAATTTGCCATTGCTTCATTATGTTAGAAAAATTTGTCTTCTCCACACCGTAAATAACGCAATGAATGTAGTTGAACTGTCAAAATGAAACCAATTCCGATTGATAGCGTGTTACGCAATTAGGGTGCCGTACCACACTTGCGTAAAACATTTCCTAACCCTAACCATTCCTGATTCATAAAAAAAATCATTAAAAAAAAAAAATGCGTCTGCTGTTAGTGACACACTAACAATTATTGCAACACAATTACCCCGCAGCTCTTAATTCCATAGGTACAGATGCCAGCAGGTCAAGATACCCGAAACTGTCAATTTTTCCCAATCAACCTTGAACCTAATGCTTTAGCGATAATGTTGAAAATCTGTTAAAGAAATTTGACAGATTGTAGTAACTTGATGTCTGCACCAAGCTCCATTTTTGTGGCTTTCATCCAACACATAGGCCCCACTCAGACTTTCATCTCGTGCAAAGCCACGATCTTCATTTATCATCATTATTTCAGCCGCAAGCGTCGCCGCATCGATCGGTTCTGTGCTTCTCGCATCCAGCGGATTTCTGCACACGAAGCATCATCATCTTCCTGCCCTTGTGCCATGTTACGTGGGGTCGGCGCAGCACGTTTCTTCTTCCACTCTTCCCTGTCAATCGTCACGCTCGCACGCATCATTCACTCCCTTTTCTTTCATATCATTCCCCACACAATCGTCCTCCATCCATCTTTTCTATAGCCTTCCTCTCCCTCTCCATTCGTCAACTAAAATCCATCTGCCTAGCCTTTTCCTAACTATGTTGGGGTCGGCTACCAGTCTAACCGGATGCAGCTGAATACTAGTATTTTACATGGAGCGACTGCCTATCTGACCTCCACAGCCCAGTTACTGGGTAATACGATACCCCTTGGTAAGACTGGTTGCCAGACTTTCGGGCTTCTGACGACCCGCAACGACTGTCAAAGATCTACGAAAGACAGCCGGGACCAACGGCTTAACGTGCTTTCCGAGGCACGGAGGAGTCTCGGTATGAAAAGATGGTCACCCATCCACAGACCAACCCCGGCAAGCATGGCTTAACCTGATGGAACGACCCGTGCGGCTGTTATTACTTAGCCACGAGCTCCTCCATCCGTCAACATTTAAGTATATTCATCACTCAAATTTCTTGCCTGTAGAATACACTAAAATTTGGAAGTAACGAATGACTTCCATCATCTAAAAGTTGTTAGTTAAGACTGTGCAATTCCAATTTACGGTATGCCACAGGCAATTAGACCGCAACGTGTAAAGGCTTTATGATTTTATCCCGTACGGAGCCTTGATCCTCTCGGATCCTACACTCACCCTGTTCCCCACATTTCCATCAATCACTGAGCCATCTCCTGACGCTAAAATCTCTCAATCAAAGATACCCTCGTTTTAATTCTGCACCTAACCCCGCTCGAACGATTATATATGTATAAATAACCTAAGTAAGAGCGATGCCACACGGGCGTTGCCAATGCGTTGCGTCGTCGTAGCGCAGTGATTTCGGAGCAGTGAGTGCCACACGAGCGCTGCGATGTCGCAACGCAACGCAGTTTATCCCGACGTCGCAGCGTCGGTGTAGGCTGTGTCAGTGAACGACAGACAATGGAGCTGAATAAATACTGCGCTGCGCTCTGTTGTCGCTCCGTCGCCTTCGTCTCGCCGCAGCACCCCTCCCCGCTTCGTCTCCCTGGCCCCTAGTCCGATGTGCACACGTTCCGTAGCCGCGCGTTGTTTTAACGCACCGTGTGGCATGACGCTCAGTTTTATATTATGTAGAACTACAGAGCGTCACCGCTCAGCGGTCGCGGCGCCGACGCAACGCATTGGCAACGCCCGTGTGGCATCGCACTAAGAGACATTGACGCGCAAATTCATGGACATGATTCCTAGACCCCCAGCGTTGAATTGTTTAGTCGGTTATTAAAAAAAAAAACAGTTCTTCCTTACATTTTGACAAATGGTCTACGATTTTGACCGTATATGTATTGCTCTTTTGTATGAAACAGCAGATTTTTTTTAACCGGTGTAAAATTTCAACACTTGTGGTACCTTGTGGGTCCACAGCGTACAGTCACGAACCGGGATCGTTGAGCCACTAGCATATCATCTTAACTTGGTCGTTTTTCGTTATTGAAATGTCACATGTCAAATTTCACGGGCGGCATTCGTGTAACACAACCAAGTTAAGATGATATTATGTTAGTGGCTCAACAATCCCGGTTCGTGACTGTACCTACAATATACTTACCTCTTTAATTTTGTTGGCATTTTTTTTATATTCTGCAACTGTTTTATTTTCTGATAAACTTTAAAATAAATATATTTTTATTTTACATCTTTTGTTTTTTATTGTACCTAAAATTCAGTTACAGATTTTTAAATAATTGTAACGATTCTTGGTGAGTATTTTATACTAAGACTTTATACTTCCCCAAAGTAACTTTTCAAATCACGACTGTTCAGCCTCAAGCATGCATCTAAAATAAAAAAAATAAAATACTTGGTAGATACTACCACCACCATGCCTATCTACAGTCCGCCCGCGAGCTCCGAGGAATGATAAGGAATGTTGACGTAATGAGCTAGAGTTGTGATTTAGTCGATATTGCACTGTCGATACTAATACATCTTGAGCCTTCGCGCGAGTGTTAATTATGAAATCATTCTATGAGGGTATTATGTACTTGAAATAAAAATAATTAAATGGCGATTTCAGATGTCCTTGCGGGTCTGTAGGCTCTTTCTTGATTTTACTTAACACACTTTTAGACAAACCTGTGTAATATACTGCTCGATCAAGTGCCTGGTTAACAGTAAACGTGAATTTGTTACATCTTTTTTCTTCTTCACACATTGAAAGAACGGGTTTTGCTATTTCTCGGGCTTCCCTTCGAATAATGCACGATTTTTTTTTCTGCCTGTTGTCATTTTTTGTACTCGCCATTCCTTTTCCGTCCAAATTGCGCATACAAAACAACTTATAAGTGTAGTACTATTTATAGTAGAAAATAACACTACTATCGCAAAATTAAAAATGACTCGATAAGCGTACTCTCGCGTCAAGGTCGACACTACTGGGAGAGTGCGGGGTATGGAGCGACGGTTGGGCGCGGCGCACACCCTCTCGCTTCCTCAGCCACTGATTCCTCGGAGCTCGTTTTTAAAAGCTGATAAGTACCTATTATCCTCACTAAAGCTGAACAAAGGTCTTCTACACTTATTTCTGGGTTGAATTTTTACACGACATGTTTTACCAAAGCCACCAACAGCAGCTCACGTTTAAGCTAAACACGTGTACCATACATTTACAGGCCAGTTGGCGTGGTTGGTTAAGATACCGCCCATCATGCCGCAGGTCGTGGGTTCGATTCCCATCCAGGACAAACATTTGTGTGCATGAACATGTCTGTTTGTTCTGAGTCTGGTTGTAATTATCTATTTAAGTATGTATTTACAAAAAAAAGTAGTATATGTAGTATATCATCCGGTTTCCATAGTACAAGCTCTGCTTAGTTTGGGATCAGATGACCGTGTGTGAATAATGTCGTAGGTTATTATTATTATTTTCATACAAAGCTTCGATTTGTATGAAAATGTATGGGGGATCATCCACTGCGCCCTACGGCCACGCTGCGTAGGCTACGGATGCGTGCCTGGCAAACAAATGAACCACTCAGCGAATGCCAGCACCCTAATTGCGTAACGCACTATCAATCGGAATCTGAATCATTTAGAAGCAAATTGGTAATCCAGAAAGAAAGAAGAAAGAAAGAAATCATTTATTTGCTAATAATGTAGGTATACATATAAGTTGGAATGTTTGTCAAGTGTCCCGATACATTTTACCTTACGGCATGCAACATATTAGGTTTGAATTAAATAGTACTATAGATACAGTTATCGATACGATTATTATAAGCCATAGTTAAATTTAATATGTAGTTACTGATCACTAAACTGACTGACTAAAACAAAAACAAAAAATTATAAAAACAATAATAATAGTAAAAATAATCAGTTAATTAAATATAAATCTCTCGCAAATCATATAATGAAGAATATTTGTCATAATGTGTAATGTTAATAAGCTTAATGTCAAAATAATTCAAAACATTCACAATTATTACTACCTAATTATAATCTTTACATAATCTGGTAATGTCAAAATCTGTTTGTCAAATTACAATATAGCAACAACCATAAAAAATAATAAATAAATAACAATGTCATTATTATAATCTAAACCATTCGAAATTGCAAAGAAAACGTACATTTATCAATAATATTTTCCTATATAGTTTTGTCATTTAAAAAGTCCTTAATTGTGTAATAGCATTTCTCCAGCAATAGTTTTGTTAATTGTTTTTTAAACATTTTTATGGGAAGGTCTTTTAAATGGTCAGGTAATTTATTATATACAAGCGGTCCCATGGAAAGGATGCTATTTTTTAATAAGGCTGTTTTATGACCACCTGTATACAATTGGTTTTTATACTGGGACCTCATTGGTGCTGTGCGTTGTCTTATGTCAATCATTGAGGTAAATAGGTGTTTATTTAATTTAACGAATAGGGCCACTTCTAGTATATATAAACAAGGTAATGTCAGAATGTTTAGGGATATAAATACCGGTTGACAACTTTCAGTAAACTTAAGACCTGTCATTGATCGAATACATCGTTTTTGGGCTCTAAATATTCGTTCCCTCTCACTGCAATTGCCCCAAAATATGACACCATATCTTAATAACGAAGCAACTAATCCATGATAGGCTATAACTAATGTATTTAAGTTTAGTTTATTTGAGAGGTTATAGAGTACATATGAAGATTTACTGAGTTTTTGGCATACATCTTCAGCATGAGCTTTCCATGTCAATTTGTCGTCAACCTGCACTCCTAAGAATTTAGTCACTGAAGTAGTGTCTACAATTTGGCCATTATATTCAGCGATTACTTTTTTTGGCTGTAACCTCTGGTGAAAATGCATGACTTTAGTTTTTTGTAAATTTCATATGCATTGCTTCAAATCCATTGCTTCATATGTTCGAATTTATCTGCTCAATAGCGTAAATGACGCATTGAATGTTGTTGAACTGTCAAAATGAAGCAGATTCCGATCGATAGTATGTTACGCAAGTGTATTTTATATGGAACGACTGGCTCTCTGACTTCCACAACCCAGGTACTGCGGGGCACACTATCAATCGGAATCGGTTTCATTTTGACAGTTCAACAACATTCATTGCGTTGTCGAGCAGACTTTCGAACATATGAAGCGGATTAGCAATTTGCTTCAAAACTATTCAAATTCCGATTGATAGTGTGTTACGCAATTAGGGTGCTGGGTAACATTATACCTTTGGTAATACTGCTTGTCAGTTTTTTGGGCTTATAACTCAAAGATCTGCGAGTGACAGCCGCGACATGCTTAATGTGCTTTCCGAGGCGCGGAGGGGTCTAGATGTAATGGATGGTCACCCACCCACGAACCGACCGCGGTAAGCATAACTTAACTGCTGCTCTTTGCGTTCGGCTGATCTTTGCGTTATGCTCGTGAACGGGTGCTGCTTGTGGTGACAGCTCGTCTTGCTGACCTTGGTTTTGTTTTGTTATTAGTAATGACAGGCCAGTTGGCGTGGTTGGTTAAGATACCGCCTATCATGCCGCCGGTCGTGGGTTCGATTCCCATCCAGGACAAACATTTGTGTGCATGGACATCTCTGTTTGTTCTGAGTCTGGGTGTAAATATCTATTTATGTATGTATTTACAAAAATAAAGAAGTAGTATATGTAGTATATCAGTTATCTGGTTGGAAACTGACATACTAGAGTAACATACTAACATACTAGAGTATTGTTTTTGTTTGGTTTTGTTTTGTTATTAGTAATTAACTTTTTGTTTATTTTACTTCGATGGTCTTAGTTTATCATTTGTGACTTCGAGTTACGACTACATGTACGGCTACATGTAAGTGGGCACGCCCTTTATTACTGGAGGCAGTGTTGTATAGCTGTGCTCAGCTGGGGAGTTTGTTGCGCCACTTCTTCTCCCCAGCTAAAGCACTAGGAAGTGGTGAAGGGCGGGCGTTTTGGGGGACTGTCTTATATAACTTTGACGTTCAAAAAGTGCTGATTCTCAGCCTAGTTTGAATAAATGACTTTTGATTTGATTTAACCTTCGATTGACCAATGCGAATGTTATTATTTAGTCACGAGCCCCTCCACAATTCACAATAAATTCTTTATTGTATTCCTTAATGTTGGTAAAACTCCATATAATACGTACGTACATATTATACAGAGTGAATTTATCAGGTGGGCGTGGATGGCCAAATCCGAAACTATGAGGAATAGCGAAAATTACTCAAAGGCGAAAAAAACTAAATCTGTATCATTGGATTTTTGAAAAACAATATCAAGGTTTAATAGGAAGGTAAGTAATTCTATGGGTAGGTAACATAAGAAAAATAAAAAATAAATGTTTTGTTAGAAAAGAGCTCTTTCCTTTAGTTTGCTGTACCTATGTCATTACTTCTCAGAATTCGATCCTTATTAGCGACACTATCGAATGGTGTATTAATACAGTGTTTTTTTCTTCAAAATCAATGTGTCGATTCCTGGCTAGAAATATTGATTTTGCAAATATCCAATGATGCTGTGTTAGTTTTCGTAAAAATCAAGCCCGAGACTCCTTTGAGTGCTTTTCGCTTTTCCTCATAGTTTCGAGTTTAGCCATCCACGCCCACTTGAAAAATTCATCCTGTTACAGGACATTTTTTTAAGCAGTGCGCAAATTTTCACAGGTTTTCAATTTTCACTATGGGACAAACCCTGAAATCACAAAAAAAAAAAATCTGCTGTTTCATATAAAAGTTCAATACCTACTCGAAAAAAATGTATGCAACAGCTGATTTTTTAATTTTTTTCATGTATATGTAGATACATACATAGCAGCAAACGACTTAAACACTAGCTGAGATGCATACTATATCGTTTCGTACACTTAGTTTTTTGATGTGTAACACTTTCCTCTCGGTTTCCTGCAATCTTTGGGAGCCATTTCGTGAAAAGGGACGGAAGTGTGTAACAGGAAGTCGGGGAAGCGCGCGCGATTTGATTTGACCAAGGAGCGCGCGCGGTGCTAGGGAGTTGGCCGTCTGATGGTACCAAGTTACCAACCCACACAGATGTCAGTTGTTACACATCACTACTTAATATAATTATAAGGCTCGCTCATTTTTTAGGGTTCGGTACCAAAATCGTAAAAAGGAACCCTTGTGGTGTGACTGAGTCTGTCTGTCTGTCCGTCTGTCACAGCTGGATATCTCAAGAACTATTAATGCTAACCACTTGAAATTTGGAATAGTTTTAGATGACATTTGCCCAACTATATTGCAAATAAGAAAGAAATATATACAGCGTGTAACGTAAAATGCGCAAAACCTCAGACACCCCAACTGATTTTTAATTCAATTGACCTATTTCAGAGAGAAAAAAAATCATTAAAGAAATTGTAAAGGTTTAATGTGCTGTTTTAGTTTTGCTGGCAATTCTGATCGTTTCTTGCGTCTGCGACGACGCTCAATCGGAGGAGGAGTCGACACCGGCCCGCTACGCCGCGCCCGCGCTAGCATTATTATTTACTATCTACGGTCATAAAGAACTTAGGTTATCTTTGAACAGTGATTTAAATGTTTCCATCACACTTTTCCAAGCTTTGCACTGGCAACATTAGGTAACCCACATTTTCAGACTAAATAGCAAAGACTACTGTAGTAATAGCTAATTAGCTTTTTACCTACAGTAACTATGACGTGCTGATTAAGTAGGTACCTAAGTAGGTGCTACGTAAGTAATGTTGGCGTGTTTAAATCACTGTATTTACAAATAATTGGCACGTAATCAACTTATTTGCAGTTAATTAAGTAGATAATTAGGTATCTCTACTTACAGGTCCCCTCGTTGCGATAGCAAAGATTAAAAATGTCTAACACTTTGTTTAATACACAACACAGCCCGCCTTCTCATGTTATTTTTCAGCGATTCGAGCACTTGAGTGTCACTTTTCACTTGTTGAAACGCTAACACATAAGTTGGTCTATTTCCATCGTCATACACTAGCGCTTTTACTCGACCCCACAAAAAAATCCAACGGTGTATACAGATACTCCAAACTCTTCTCGAAACCGTCGCACTGCCAAGTTAACGTTGTCATTACAACGCGCCAACATTCCCACTATTTCACAATATTGAATGTTTGTGTACAAAAACGCCATAAGTAGCCACGAAATTCGCGCGCACGCGCCGCCGGGTAACGGGATAAAACAATACATCTGTGACGCATGTGCCGGCGGCGCTGAGACTGAAGTAAACATGGCCACTGTCACGTATTTTGCACGTCCCGCCTCTCCGTGCAGATCGCCATTTCTCTTTCTCACCCTTAGGTTACGTTTAAGTTAAAAAAGATAGGTAGCATTATTGTTTACTTCAAATTGTCTTTTTCATGGTATTGTATGGATGATTCGTACTTGCATTGAAATAAAAGCTATTACTATCCCGCGTATGCGAAAATTTAAATTGGTCGACAACAATTTGTGTTTGTTTACCTGTTTTGGCGGGTTTGCGCATGTGATGGCTTGACCTATTAATAAATAGACACGGCAACGTTTTTAATGAAGATTATTTGAAAAATGTGACCTATATTAAAAAGTGGTTCACTTGATTCTGCTCGTTATTCTGATCAAACTATTTTCAGGTTTTGCGCATTTTACGTTACACCTTGTATATATTTTTTTTTGCAACAATAATATGAAAGAGCGCACCACAAAGGTTCCTACCCTTGTGGTGCGACTGAGTCTGTCTGTTTGTCCATCTGTCACAGAAGTCATTCTATGTGATAGAAGTTTATGTAAAGATTACAGGAAAAATAAAACGATGTATCTAAATAGCACACCTTTTTAAATCATCAACAAAATTACATTAGTTCCACTATCGGTCAAGAGATGACGCTGACCTAAAACTAATATTCTACACCGCAGTGTTAAAATTCTCTGACGATTAAAGGCTTCGCCGATGAAAATTTAAAAACATTTTCACGTTTCCCTCGGTGCGCGAGTCCGGCTCGCTCTTGACCGATTTTTATTTTTTTAATAAGCTTTGTTCAATAGATTTACAATAAAAAGTTTAGGTACTCCTAAATTTTTTTTTTTTCAGAAGCTGACAAAGAAAATGGTATAACATACAAAGATTCAGACTTGGAGGAAATGGTGGAAGGAGCGTTGAAACAAACCGACAAAAATAACGATGGGTTTATAGAGTACGCTGAGTTTAGAGCTGCTACTGACGTCAATGTGGTCGAATCATAATACTATGTATTTATCATAAAACTGACTAAAATCTCTCCTTTTATAATCGTTATACAATAAAATTATAAGGTGTAAGTAGGTCTGTATTTTTTTTCGCCCATACGCAAATTCATCTTCTGCCTAGCCTTTTCCCAACTATGTTATTGTCGGCTTCCAGTCTTACCGGATGCAGCTGAATACTAGTTTTATTTTACATGAAGTGACTGTCTATCTGACCTCCACAACCCAGTTATATATATTATTTATACATATACACATACGACACCCCTTGGTAAGACTGCCATGATTTCTTTTATCCGTGGAACAAAATAAATTGATGTTTGACGGTTTTAGGAATATGTTTGTCCTAAATATAATGATAGGACCTAAGAATAATAAAAGATTATTCATAGGATAGGACTGTAGGGGGTAATTAAATTGAAAAAAAAAAACCATGTGATACAGGGTCAAATTAATAGCTAGCGAAACTCCGCAGAGATCAATATCTACGTAAACACGCCAAAATAAAAACAAAGACAATTTTTTTTTGGCGTCAGCGTCTGCTTTTGGTGTCGTTACTTGAAGTATGAGTTCAGAAAATCTGATATTTCAAGTTTTTTTTTATTTTTATTACTAAGAACTAAAGTAGGTACTCTAGGTTCCCAACCTTTTATGGACTACCTCCTTTACAAAAAAAAAAAAAAAATCCAACGCTTTCATTACATAATAGTTAATTATACCAATTTTATATGTCTGTCTATGATCTATTAATAATCACAAATTAAAAATTAATTCTCTCTCTCTCTCTCTCTCTCTCTGTAATGCCACACGAAAAGCTCCAGCGCCCATTACAGGGCGGTACCACCCCGTTGGGAACCTATTTTAGCCTATTAGACTAATTAAATAAGCAATTAACTCTAACTTATTATTTTACGTGATAGATTGTGTTATAAGTAATATTACAAATATATTGTATAGGTCCTATATAAAAGCAAATATATTGTATATAAGAGCTATAGATATTAGTTGCAATGTTTACGAAGGGTTTTGCAATGCGGTGTGGCCCGCCAAAATGTGTGTTAGCCTAAGGGTGCGTCCACATCTGGCGAATGTGCAGCTTGCGAGCCGTTTGCGAGCTGCCCGCGAGCTGCACGCGTGCAGTCACGACAATGGTTTGGTTCGCTCTTTAGCGCAACTCATGCAAGGCTCGTAAAAGGCGTGAGCGCGGCGCGCGATCTGCGCGCACTCAATTCTCGCACTTACAGTTCCGTTTACTGGCTCACAATACTTATATGTTTCAATTAAGCGTAAACAATTCTCCTCCGTCCACTCCATGACAACACGTACTTAGCCTCCAGTAATCAGAAACGAACTGAGCGGGTAAGTTATGTTTGTTCTGCGGAAGGAAGCCGCGAGCCGCTAGCGCGCCGCCTGCGCGCTGATCGCGTACGGCGCTTAGGTCGCGCGCGAACTGCGCGCGGGCGGCGCAGGAGCGGAGCACGAACAAAAATGCACGCGCGCAGCTCGCGGGCAGCTCGCAAACGGCTCGGGAGCTGCACATTCGCGGCACATTCGCCAGATGTGGACGCACCCTAAGGTGTCCACATAAGGCGAATGCGCCGCTCGCGAACTGCTCGTGTGCTGCACGCGTGCAGTTACTGCAATTGTTTGGTGCGCCTCTTTAACACAGTCTTGCACAGGAGGCGCGCGCGGCGCAGGATTCACGAACTGCGCTCGAACTTGAAATGCACGCACGCAGCTCACGAGCGGGTAGCTAGCGGCGCATTCATTACTTTAATACTAAACCGAGCGGCGTTAAATTATGTTTGCAAACAATTAACTTAACTGGCAATAATTATGAATGATTAAAATTCGTAAAAGGAGCTACTAGCAGTGGGAAACAGAAATAATTCAATTTGCCGAATCAAATACTAAATTGGGCGAAAAAATACTGAGTAGGCGAAAATAATATCTACTAAGTGAGCGACTATAATTACGTATAACCGATTTAAGTAAATACAAGAAGTGCTTCAAAAATACCGTTTTAGGATGTGTTTGTGAGCTGCGGTAATAATATCGTTAAATACTGTAATACTATTTGAGTTAATAGTTTTTCTGTTCTAACATTAGATATCATTCTTGTGAAAATAGCACACATGATTCGTTCGGCTCGTACTTACGGCGGCACAATGACAAAGCGCCAAAGCTGCGCAGCGCGGCAGTTCGAGTGCACTCGGGTACACAGGAATCCTACCAAAGGTTGGGTTTTGTTCACATGCCATCAAAATAATATTGAATGCACTCGTGCGTAGCGAATTGGAATCCAGCTCCTGCGTCTGGAATCCACACGAAAGTACCTACGCGCTTTTATAGGAAAAGGTTCTAAAAGCGTTGCTTAGGTTTATCTATAAAACCAGAACAACCAGAACCCGACCTAAGAACGCTGGATTTAAGTTTTGCTGGACAAGCAGAGGCCAAATACTCATACGTCAGGTCGAAGGGAAGACCGCTATTCATATTAAAAACACTAGCGACCTAGACCATTTTCTTGGCACGTCCTCCACAGCGTCATCTCCCTTTCCGGATGTATCGAAGTAAACTCTATTTCTGTAAAAATTCCCAATGCATACAAGTCGATTTCTTTTGAGATTTTTATATTCCTGTACCCTTAAAACATGTCTCTTGTATGTTTAAATTAGTAACTCGCTTAATGGATAGGGATGGTTGCTATGGATCGAGATCTGCTGTGGTGAATATTAAGAATAACATGCACGATCACCTAAATACTTTAGTCTTCCAACTCTCTACACTCACAGAGCTATTCAGTATATTCACCACCGGAAATCTATATTTATACAACAATTTTTTACACTACCTGCTACGAATAAACCAGTATACTTATAAATCACAAACCCAGTTACACTCTCATTCACATCAGTCATACAGTCGACCACTCCTTAAACTCACTGGTCAACCCAGTCGATATCTTCTCACAGGCACAATGGCGGCAACAACTCCTCTTGTTTCATATATCTGTACTTCTTCAATGCTAATAGATACTGGATAAAGTCGAACTAACAGATGAAATCGACGAAACTCTTACCTTACCTTGCCGCATTATTGATAGACCAGAGTTATGCCGGGATTTATTGGTTGACCTTGACTTTAAAGTACTGACATGTAACATTAGGAGCTTACAGAAGAACTTTCCTGAGCTTGTCACGGTACTACGAGTACACCGTTTCGACTGCCAATTCGATGTTATAGTGCTAACTGAGTGCTGGCTCAACGATAACTCATTAGTCAATCAGTTGGCAGGGTACAATTGCTATCGCACTCGCAAAGTAATAAATAAAAGTGGTGGAGTGACTGTATACATTAGAGATACTTGGCCTGTTTCAGTTTACGAGCCGGAGTTTGATGACGCCAACTGTCTTGCTATCAAAATTAACTGAGACGTCTTACTTCTGGGGATCTATCGGTCTCCCTCATTTAATAACACTGATAGGTTTCTCAATTCATTAGAAAACACACTAACCGGTCTAAATAGAAGTACATGCGTGATTTTAACAGGCGACATGAACATAAACCTGCTTGATAAGAACCCTAATGCCACTTTTATCGCCTATCAGTGTCTACTGTCGGAACACGGGCTTCTTCCTTCAATCACTAAACCAACTAGAGGCGAAGCTTGTTTAGATCACGCGTTTATTCGAACTAAAGGTTTGACACAAGGACTAGTTTGTAAATCATCCATAACAGACCATGATTTTGTTATCTTAGGTACTATCCTGGCAAAAGTTAGCAATCCGCCACGCAGGTTCAAAGTAAAAATAGATTACTCTAAGATCACAAATGAAGTTAGTGAACTGGACTGGAGTGAAGTCATGTCTAGAACAGATGTAAATGATGCGGTGTTATTGTTCAACAAAGCCTTAACGGATACCATAAAAAAACACACGGAAAAAATTAAAGTTAGCCGTTCAAAGTTTAACTTGAAGACATGGGTCACAGCTGGCTTGATTCGGTGCATGCATCATCGTGATTCGCTTCATGCCCAAGTAAAATCGCAGCCATTAAACCTCGAGCTAAAACGCGTATATTCACGTTATAGAAATTTTTGTAACGACATCCTTCATAAACGCAAAGCAGATTATGAGAGCAAAGAGCTGGAAAACCTCGGCAACCAACCGAAAAAGCTTTGGCAAGTTATTAAGGATATTTGTGCATTTCCTAAAAAGTCCAACGACAATCAGGAATTGCTTAAGCCCGAAGAAAACAGCTCTTCATCCATTAATAGCTGCAACAACCATTTCGCCTCAGTAGGTAAACGTTTGGCACTGAATATTTTAAACAAACTCCAGACTACGGAGAGCAAACTCTGCAATGATGCTACACTTGTAAATCGATCCAAAGACTCTTTGTTCTTTCACCCAACTGACAACTGTGAAATTGACAGTATCATTACTGACATGAAAGACGATAGTGCACCAGGTTCTGACGGGATCCGTCCACGACTCCTCAAGCACATTAAACCATTTATACTGAGACCCCTATCGCATATCTGTAACTTGAGCATGTCAACTTGAGCGTGTTCCTAACTGCTGGAAGGTGGCCGCTATTACGCCGATTCATAAAAAGGGTTCCAAAGACTGTGTTAACAACTACAGGCCTATCTCTCTACTTTGTGTTACGTCTAAGATCTCGGAGAAGCTTGTGAATAACCGCCTCATTAGTTTTCTTGATAAACACAGCCTATTATCTGAACGTCAATATGGCTTCAGACGTGGTAGATCCACAGAACAAGCCATAGATCTCTTGACTGACATTGTCTCGTCAAAGATCGATGGGGGGCATCGGTCAATTGGTATCTTTCTTGACCTGGCTAAGGCATTCGACACAGTTTCTATTCAAATACTACTAAAAAAACTCGATTACCTAGGCGTAAGAGGTATTGCTCGGGACTGGTTTAGAAGATACTTAACGGATAGACGGCAGTATGTTGTGATAGGGGATAGTGTAAGCAAAAGCCTTCCAGTGACGTTTGGCGTGCCACAGGGCAGTGTTCTCGGGCCAACATTATTCACCATGTACATGGATGGCATTTTGGGGTTAACCATCCCACATTCGGATATGATCTGTTATGCAGATGATACAGCAATAATATTCCACGGTGATACATGGGCGGACGCTACCGATGCCGCAGAATACGGCATGCGCATTATATCTGACTGGCTCGATAGAAATCTTCTAACCCTAAATGTTGAAAAAACCACTTTCATAACATTTCACATCAGTCGTTCCTGCTAAAATTCATAACATATACTGTCATGACATGAATTGCTGTTGTAAGTTGACTATATCGTCAGAGTCGAATTAGTCAAATACCTAGGCATCATAATTGACCAGAACTTGTCTTTTAAAGAACATATCTCGACACTGTCCAAAAAAGTCCGTAAGTTCATATATATAATGAAAGCCCTTCGTGCCAGTGCACCGAGAGATATTTGCAGGAAAGTCTACCTAGCCCTTTGTCAGTCGCTCCTTCAATACGGTATAGGCGACTGGGGTACCGCAGCCAAGTCCTTTATGCTAGAAATCGAACGTGCTCAACGGGCTGTTTTTAAAGTCTCCCTTGGAAAACCGAGACGGTATCCTACAGACGAACTGTACAAGGAAGCAGGGGTCTTGCGCGTCCGACAGCTCTACATCCTGAAATATGTACTTAAATTAGTTGCGGCGTCAGGGAGGCAATTCACTTACACCCAAAGAGGGAGGGTAGGAGCTGACAGACTGCCAATCCCAAGAGTGAGAACGGTATTTGCTACCCGGTTTTCACTCTTTCTCCCTGTTTGTGTCTTTAATACAGTCAACAAATCCACATATCTTTGAATCCCTGGAAACATATTTGAAGCCAAGGTTACTTTAAAGGCATGGCTTCGGAACCTGACCTATGACGAAACAGAAAACATCTTGTGCCCATTGATATAACTAGCTCCTTTCCTACCACTTCTCTAATTCGCGCACACGTACGCACATACACTCACACACGTGCACATACATCCACACTTACACGAACACACAATTACACGAACACTACACTTTTTCACTACTCTACAAAGTTGTTCGGTTATGCTACTGATGTGGTCATTCGATCCATATTGTCAGTCGTGTATTTAAATATTTTATGTTAGATTCTGATTTTTTTTTATTGTGTTTATGTCCACTTTTATCTTTTTATTTTTTTTCAAGTTTATAATTTTACATTCGTTAATTCCGTTATTAATTATTGTTTTTGTCCGGCTGTGCTGTGTCACAATGAACGTTCGGCAACTCAAATTGTTATTTCTGTTATTTTTGGGCCACCATGATACAGGCTATGCCTAGTTTGGGGCCCACGGCTATTTCTACTTTGCTTGTTTATTATTTTCATTGTATTCTCTGTGTCTGTATGTTACCTAACTAGTGTGTGTGTAAATAAATTATTCTTATTCTTATTCTTACTATAAGCGTAAACAGCATAAACATAACTTACCTCTATCCGACTAAATTTCTACTGGGATGCCTCGGATATAACTCGTTAGAGGTAAGGCGAGCAAAAGACCAGCTCCCCATAGCCTGTAAGACGCTCCGTGGCACTATTGACGCGTCTGATCTGCATGCTGTGCTGGCTCGCTTCTTTGTCCCAGAAAGTTACTGCCGCAGCAGAAAGCACAGGCTGTTTGCTGTGCCTCCATGTCGCACCGTTGCGCGTGCTAAGTCCCCAGTACCACGTATTCTGGCCGCACTTAATGATCTCTTGGACTCTAATCCAACAAACGATCTGTTTGCGGACGAATGGGCGAAGATTTCATTGGCATGTCAGAAGTACTGTGATAGGGATTTATGAAAGGGTTATTAGGTGATTTTATATTTTCTCTTTTATGATATATTTTTATATTTATATTTTTTCTATTATATTTTTTCTTTTTTTTATATTTTTTCTTTTTTCTCTTTTATTTTCTTTTTTTTTTCTTTCATGTAATGTGTATATACAAACTGAGTTTAACTGGGTTTAAAACCGTCTGAATTAAATAAAAAATAAATTAATTAAGACGGGGCCAACCCGTCGTACTTTTCTTACGTCGTACCTCTCTTTCTTACTTTCAAACGCTCGTACCTGATTAAGTATAGCGTTTTAACAAACTTTCTAAGAAATTTTTGAAGTAATAGGTATTTTGTGCACTGTATCTAGGTTTATATTAAAGCGAAAAATAAAAATTTGCAGAAACACATTCAGTATAAGCCTCCAAGAATCTGCTTTTTTTGCACAATTTTTACCTCAACTTTGGCCGTTCATAATGTACTCATATATTGTAAAAGTAAAGATAACATATCGATATAAACCTCGTAAATGTAATGGAGATTCTAAATGACAAACATTTATTTCACAAACTTGTAAGGCTTGCTAAAAAACACGTATTTCCTGGAACAAGTTTCGTAAAATTTCCGCAAACTATTTTTCGTTTAAGCGTTCTCGCTTGTCAGTCAACGGGCGATGCGCTGGATGAAACAACAAGCTTTTCGTCCATGCTCGCGTTCGCGATAGACGGGCCGGGAAGGGCCCTCTTATAACAGCATCTTTGGCAAATAAAAAATTGCTTTAATAAAATAAAAAAGGAAGAACCGACTTCAAAACCCCATAAAAGAATAAACGGTCAGGTGTCGGTTCTTACTTTTTAAAGTAATTTTTCACACTATATTGTGAAGCTTAATATGCTGTCGAATGTATATACCAATCAGTTATTTTATAAGTTAGTTTAAGGTTTTAATGTGAGTCTTTGGTTCATTGCTCAACATGATATATGTATATGAAACGCCTCAATTAGGATATAAGGCTTATTGTTGCTTGTTTTATTGTAATCATTAAAACGGGAAATGGTGGCCACTTTTTTCCGTTTTAATGATTACAATGAAACTTAACAATATAAAACTACTGTTTGTAATAATAATAACGTATAGTCTTGTGGAGCACAACTTTACGTGCTCATTTTCTTTTAAAATTAAAAGAAATAACAAAATAAACGATGAGGGCGCCACTGTGGCAGAGAGTATAGTGGAAGCATCAAGCTTTTATTGGATTTGATGATAATAAAACACATATTTTTATGTAAAATACTATTTAGTTTAATTGTACAATTTGGCATCAACTCACATTCATGTCTTCATAGCAAAATATACAAATAGGTATTCTATACTTAATTACGTTCTATACCCCGCGTCCTAACCAAAAACATTGTTCGCGTGAACACTCGTGTCACGTATAAACAAGGTGTAAGGTGTATCTATTCATACACGAAATCTCTTAATGGGTCATTGTACTCATCATAATGAACGACTTTTTCTATGGGACCAAACCTGAAATCGCGAAGAAAAATTCAGCATTGCATAGTAAAAGTTATTCGTAATGATGAGTACAATGACCCCTTAAGAGATTTCGTGTTTGAATAGATACACCTTATATAACTGACGACCAGCAGAAAATAAAAAAAACAGCTGTGGCCTATATTTTATCTATAAAATTGCATAAAACTCAAAAATGTCATTCGTGATTAAACATGTAAACAAAGGTATTGCCATGTTAAAATAATAACCTCAATTGTGTAGTTTGTCGAAAAGTACTATAATATACGTGTTAAAATTGTAGGCATATTTTGCACACAGTTTTCAGCTTTACTGTGACGTAAAGTACGATCCAAGAATAAAATAAGTTTAAAAGTTTGAAATAAAATAGTGCAAATTATTTGTATGATATTGGCAATACAGCAGAAGCTGACTTTCATTTATTATTTTCAATTCATAAAATGCTTTTCCTTCTAAACAAAAGAGTCTTTAAAACATCGTAAATAATATTGCGTTATCCTAATAATCGATTCAATTTGGGCGTCTCTACTGGTCGCCTTTTTATTTTTGGTCATCTTTTTATTTTTGGTCGGAAAGATATACTGTCATACGGTTTCTGACGTTTGTTGTGATTGAATGTGTCTCTCGTGAGTTTATACTTGTTGTTGTTTTTCTTTCAAAAATTCAAAATCAAATAATTATAATGATTAAAGATCTTAATGTCCACGCGACGATGGTCGCCCAAAAATTTTTCTGCTTGAATGTCCGGGTGACAAGAGCAAGCTCGCTGACTTGTTCAATTTAAAACGTTTTTGTGCCATGCTAACTCGAGTGCTTCTAAAAATTATATTGTGTATTAAAAATAATTGATGATTAATGATTGATAGTAATTGAATAAGGATTGTTTGATTGATTGATTAATAATAATGACGTTGCGCATGTGCACGGGACTTTATTAGACGCTCTTACAGCTGCTGTCACCCGGACATCAAGGTGACTAAGGAAATGTTGACTACCCCTGAAACGTCACTTTGACCATGACATTTATTTGTTTACATTTTTGATATCGAATTTCATTTCCGAGATTACAGTAATTTACTTACCTGTATAAATTGAACTAGCTCATTTACACAGAGAGAGTTTCTGTACGAAAGTACGATTATGGAAAGAAGAAAGTTGGAATCGAATTAAAAAAGTGACATGTAAACTATTATTAACTCGCTGTTACTTGTCTTGTACAACTTGCCAAAGTTTACTTTCGCGTTATTTACGCTGTTTACACACTGACGCTGCGGTAAGCGAAATCATCGCGAAAACTGATCTAATTGTATGAAAAACTACCGCGTTTCGCAGCAGAACCGCAGTTCGAGGCGTTGCTGTACTAAATGGGTTAAGGTGAAAGCCTGCGATATAAAAGATTTCTTTGTAAAAAAAACGTAAGGAATTTTGAATTTCGCGGGCTATATTATGGTGCACCTGCGCCGCGAAACCATAGCAGCGAAAACTCGAATCGCGATTTGAGTAGCGGAACATCAACGGCGCGTTTCGCGATGGAGGTGTGATACCCGCCTGAAGGAATCACCATTATTAAGTAATGCCAAAGCAAATTTTGACAAGTTTTCAAACTTCAAATTCTCAATCCCCTCAAACGTCTGGCGCACACCAAGTGTGCGTAAGAATTTTTTTTGAAATCTTTACATACGAGTAATAGGTAAACGTATATCTTAAATACACAGGGTTATTAGTAAAACACCAACAACCTCTTAAGGGGTCATTGTACTCATCATTATGAACAACTTTTACTATGGGACCAAATCTGAAATCGCAAAAAAAAATATCAGCTCGCTGCTTTGCATGAATACCCGCACAAACCAAAATTTTGAAATTAGTGGTTTATAACACCGCCCAATGCAAAATAGTCCTTATTTCATGGTTAGTAAGACTCACATTCATAACAGCATAATCGGCGGTTTTGCCGTTATGAATGTGAGTCTTACTAACCATGAAATAAGGACTATTTTGTATTTGGCTGTGTTATAAACCACTAATTTCAAAATTTTGGTTTGTGCAAAGCAGCGAGCTGATATTTTTTTTGCGATTTCAGATTTGGTCCCATAGTAAAAGTTGTTCATAATGATGAGTACAATGGCCCTTTAAGAGGTTGTTGGTGTTTTACCAATAACCCTGTATAAACGTGAAAAAACATCACCTATGGCGACCGCGGGCTTACAGTAGTTGTGAACCAGGGTTGGCTGACATTCGAGCACACATTGACATGACCTTACATACCTACCTAATGACGCCGATTCCCTTGTTCACAAACTAAACTAAATTTAAGTTCAGTGCATCTTTTTCTTTCTATTTCATTATGAAAAGGACAGAAGATAAATATTATTTTAGTCCTGTCAAATTAGTCAGCGTCTGACGTAAATTGACGTATTTTTGTAGCCAATTTTTTAATCACGTCTAAACTTGTCTATGGAGTATCTTAATTTGACAGGACTAAACTAATATTTATCGTCTGTTCTTTTCTTAATGAAATAGAATGAAGAAGATGACTTAACCTAAATTTAGTTTAGTTTGTGAACAAGGGAATCGGCGCCATTGTATGAGGTTTTTTTAGACGTTTGACGGGTAAATTAGCTTTAGATGCTGGTATGTGGATGGCCGAAAAGCTGTCCATGTAAATGGCCTTCATTCAGTAACATAATTCATCGCATGTAAATAAAAAAATATAATTAAATTAAATTATCGCATACCTAATTAAGGTCTCAAAATTATCGAGCGCGCATAAGCTGTTGTGATTGGTTGAATGATTTATCGCAGCAGTTTACGCACGTTTGAAAATTTGTTACATTCATTTTGCGATAATTTTCTTTCGAGAAACTGCCTCTTAGGGCGAATTTCATCAATGAAACTGAATGCGTTCAGCACATCTAAACCGCATTCAAGAACTGTCAATGTCAAAATTGGTATGGAATATTGACAGTGACAGCTGTTGGACGCGGTTTAGATGTGCTCATGGAGTTCAGTTTCATTGCTGAAATCCGCTCTTAGTTGCTATATATTGGTCATGTCCTTCCCAACTTCGTCACCAATCAAGAGTATTCTGATTGGCCTCCCTAAAGGATACACTATGCGGGCTATAGAACTGGGAGAACCAACTCCTGAACGCACGAATCGTCTTGTCCGTCCGGACGTAAGCAGGAGCTGAGACGAAACGCTTGCTGTTCCAAATTAGAATGTCACGTTCGAACTGTGGAAAAGAAAATTCATTTAAGTTAACAAAAAAAAGAAAAACAAAGTCATTCATGGGGACGGAGGAGCTCGTGGCTATGTAATAATAGCCGCATGGGTCGATCCATCAGGTTAGCTTGCCGGGGTAGGTCTGTGGATGGGTGACCATCTTTTCATACCGAGACTCTTCCGTGCCTCGGAAAGCACGTTAAGCCGTTGGTCCCGGCTGTCATTCGTGTCATTCGAGGATCTTTGACAGTCTTTACGGGTCGTCAGAAGCCCGAAAGTCTGACAACCAGTCTTACCAATGGATATCGTATTACCCAGGGTTGTGGAGGTCAGATAGGCAGTCGCTCCATGTGAAATACTGGTATTCAGCTGCAACCGGTTAGACTGGAAGCCGACCTCAACATAGTTGGGAAAAGGCTAGGCTGATTGAGTCATTCATGGGGACTGCCGGACTGCCGACAGAAGTGAAAACTTGACAGCGCAACAAGTCATATTAACATGTCGCGTGACGCGTGATGCGTGACGCATGATGCGTGAAGCGAACTCATAAGATTTTCCCCTAACAAAAATCGCTCATCGCTCCTTAAGAAGTCTTCAGGTTGTTCTCACTATTCCTACCATGAATTCTTACCAGTAGGTATGCAGTAATATATTGTATAAGCCGATGCCAGTAGGAATATTGTAAATTTCCTACTCATAATAAATTATGTGAAATCCATTTAGGTACCGTAATTTGGTCCTACTTTGCTCCAATATTTGCTCCAAATGTTGAAAATTATGATTATTTTTAGAAAATCAACTATACAATTTACTTAATGTATTATTTTATGGATATATAGCTTATTTGACAAGTATTTATATAGGGAAATAGATATTATGGAGTATATTATGAATTTATTTTTGACAAATAATACTGAGCAAAATTACCCATGGCGTTGGGTATCTTTGCTCCTAGATATAGTTTCTATGTAATCTCCATTGTTAAAGCTTTTAGCGTTTGTGTAGCTAATAGAGCAGGGGTACTGGCTCGTCTGTCGTGAATAAAACTCGGACTAGTATAATGTCGACGATCAATCAAGGTATCGAATATTCTATATTTATTTTTCCAAAAACACCTTATTTATAAAAACCTACTATAGTACAATTATATGTGATACAATCTTACTACTAACACAAATCCACCATTAGGAAAAGGGCATAGGTCAGGCGGCGCGCGCGGGGCGCGGGGCGCTGTTTTGCCACGACACTATCCGCCGCGATTACCGCCGAATCTATAAATAAAGGTCGCGCGTAATTCGCGGTCATCCCCCCCGTCCCTTGCTCGGGTATGATGTGCCAGCTGGTGGCGTAGCTGAGCCTGTAGCTTTAAACTCCCCTGATAATAATAATTCAAATCTGATCCAGCCTGTCCCATCTTGCTGTCCTCCCCCCAGCGACGCCCTAAGCCGAGGCCCGTTCCCCACAGGGGGAGCCCTTAGCGTGTAGTCGCTTAGTCTGTAAGTTTTTTGCCCCTGGCTGGAGGCTTTGAGTTTTTCTTAAGGCAGCCACAGGATAGTCCGGTTAAGTAGTCTCGACCTCTCTAGGTCAACTACGAGATGCCATTCATAAAAAAAAAAAAAAAAAAAAAAAATTCGCGGTCGGATTCGACGCTCGACACTCGCCGCGAACGGTCGCCTGCTCCGCACCCGCCGTCTGCGCTCTGAGTCAAGAGTCCGCCCCCCGTTGCGCCCCGCAACGCCCCTCGTAGTCGCCCGACTACTACCGATCTTCGAGTGATTAATTAAGCAATTAATTAATCGACTCGAAAGTCACACAAGTGCCTTTTTCAAGGCAAATACTATTTCTTAATCCCGCGTGTGTAGCTTCACCAGGCCCCTTCTGGGCAAAACCACAGTTTCGTGGTCCTCGGTTGAAACCTTACGGTGCCAACGAAGCCGAGTGGGGTGTTGACCCAATAACACCCGCCGAACCCCTTCAGGGGGAGGCAGTCAATTGGACGGGTCCCAGAGTTAACCGGCCTTGGGGGATCTCCTAGTCGGCTCTGGTGTACAGTTTTCCCTCCTCAGCTACACACCTAGTGTCTTTAGGGTGTGTCTACACCCTTCGCGCTAGACTGGTCAGGGCCCCGTTCGCACAGACTGGCGACGGATTACAAGCTTAGGGCTCACCAGTAGGTACACACCTCCCTGTCTGACCCGACAGGGAGGGTTACTCATCCCCGGGCACACCCACCCGGGGAGTTAGGCTCTCCGGAGAATTCCTCCCCCCCCCCCCCCCCCCCTCCCCTGCCTCCTCATGGCAGACATATTAGGTCTCCTGTCCTTTGTGAAAAGGGTCATCCTAAATGACCCTTACTTCACCGAGAAGTACGGCTCGGAGCTTGCTGCTCTGCAGCTCCCTTCCGCCCCTCCCAGTTCCGACATCCCCGATGTCGCTCCCCCCTGCCCGACCGTCTGCATGGACACCGATTCGGTGTCCGACCGCGCCCCCTCCCCGTCCGACAACGAGTCCGCCTCTGGCTCCGACGAGGAGGCCCCAAGTTCTGAGGCTTCCGCTTCCTCTGCTTCCTCGGAGGACGATGGCTTTACGCCCGTCCTCCGTAAGGGAAGCAAGAAGAGGAAGTTGAAGGGCTCTAAGGCCCCCTGCCCCTCTGCCCCTCCTAAGAAGGCTACGACTGCCTCAGTCCGTGGCCCGACCCCTCCCCCCGCCCCCGCCCCAGCTCTAGCGGCATCCCCCGCTACTGCTGCCCCCGCCTCTCCCCCTGCTCAAGCGGCTTCCCCCGCTTCCGCCCCTATCCCGACCTCTTCATCCTCCTCGCAGCATGCCTCTCTTCGCAAGAAGAAGTTAGCCCCCCCTCCTCCCTTGTTCATTCAGGACAAAGGGAAATGGACCGATGTGTCCAAATGGTGCACCGATCGCAAGATCAGCTACACTAGTGCCTGCAATACCCAGCAGGGTATTAAAGTCCTGGTTCCCTCGTCTCATGACTACAGGGAACTCTCTAAGCTCCTGAGGAGCAGAGGTGTGTCTTTTCACACCTATGCCCTCCCTGAGGAGCGTCAGACCCGAGTGGTAATACGCCGGGTCCCAAAGGAGATCCCTGTAGAGGAGATAAAAGCCGACCTTCAGTCGCAAAATGTCCCGGTGGACGAAGTCCACCGCATGTACCGCGCCAGAGGCGGTGCAAAATATGACATGGTCCTCGTGGTATGTCCACCCACCGAGGGCCATCATCCCATTTTTGGGGTCAGATCGATCTGTTGCCTTACAGGCATTCAGATCGAGAAACCCGATAAGAGCAGCATCGTTGGCCAATGCCACCGATGCCAGCTCTATGGCCACTCGCAGCGGCATTGCCATGCCACACCGAGGTGCGTAAAGTGCCTGGGAGAGCATGGCACGGCCGACTGCCCCCGGCCAAAAGACCGTTCCCTCTGCCCCGACCCACCCAGCTGTGTGCTATGTGGCCTGTCGGGGCACCCAGCCAATTACCGTGGCTGCTCCAAAGCTCCAAAGAGCTCCTCCCCTAAACTGGCCAAGCGTGCCAACGCTCGCCAGCAAAGGGAATGCCCTTCTTTGGTACTCCCCTCAACCGAGATGCCCACGCGACTAAGTCCTCAGAGACCCAGTCCGTGGAACTACCTCAACCACCAGCAGGCCTTCCCTGCTCTGGCTGCTTCCCAGCCTCCCCCTCCCCCCCCTCTTATCCCGGCTCCCACGGATGCCCGGAAACCCACAGCTCCTCCCAGAGCTGCTGCCCCCGCTCCCGCTGTCTCAGCTCCCCCCCCTCCTCGCTCACCCGCAGGAGCCAGTCAAGGTCTGCCTCTAGATAACTTTAGCGTTATCTCCGGCACCTTCCTGACCTTCATGTCCCCTCGAGCTACCCAAATGGCCACCGAAATCGTGGCCGCTAGGAGTGCCTGTGATCTCTTCAGGATCCAGAGCATCTATAATGCGTACCCGGAGATTACGCAAGCTCTGATGGCCTTTACCAAAAAATAAATCAACAATGGATAAAGGCATCTTAGCTAGATTCAAACCCCGTTCCCTCAAGTTAGGTTTTTTCAACGCCAATGGCATTCATAGCCAACGTACTGAGATCGCCACTTTCCTCCGCGATCACCAAATAGACATCCTCTTAGTTCAGGAAACCTTTTTAAAGCCTCGTCATCGAAACCCGTCTATTGCCAACTATCGCATAGTTCGCAACGACAGGACTCGATGTCACCTGGGCGGCACCCTTATCTACTACAAGAGAGGCCTATACTGCATCCCTATAGACCCTCCCCCCCTCTCAGACTTAGAAGTGACTGTCTGCCGCCTAGGCATGACAGGCCACCAACCGATCACTCTAGTATCGGCCTACCTCTCCCCGACTTCCTCAGATAGTTCCCTATCTGCTGACCTTTCCACCCTTTTTGGCTTGAGTGAATCCGTTATCATAGCGGGTGACCTCAACGCCAAACATTCCGCCTGGAATAGTACCAGGACCTCTCGCAGAGGTAGACTTCTGTTCAACCTCTGCTCCCTCCTGAGTTTCGATGTCATCGCCCCGATGACTCCTACTCACTTTCCCCACAACCCTGACCACACCCCTGACGTATTTGATGTAGCGCTTCTAAAGAATGTCTTGCTACGGTTGGATTCTATAGAGGCGATACATGAACTGACCTCTGACCACCGACCAGTCGTTGTAAACCTGGCACCCCGCATAGGTCTCCGTGACCCCAGCCAACCCCCTCTCACTCAAAAAGTGACCGACTGGAGGAAAGTAAGCGAATGTCTGAAATCCACCACGTCCCCCCACTTAGACTCCATCCCCGACCACTTTGACTCTATCGCTGACACGACGGCCGCGATCGACTCATTCACAGAACACGTACAATCTGTCCTGGACGATTGTTCAAGGGAAATTCCAGCGATGGAAGACCATCGCTGGAAGTTGCCGGACGATGTGCGTGAGCTGCTGAATGAGAAGAACGCGGCTGTCCGTGCCTACAGCAGCTTTCCCTGCCAAGCGAACAAAGCCCATATGCGCTCTTTACAGAGATCTGTAAAGAAACGCATAGAGGAGCTGCGTAACACTGGCTGGGATAAGATGCTGAGTGACCTAGAGCCTACCCACCTAGCCTTCTGGCAACTCCAGAGGAAGCTCAGATCCCAAGAGACTGCCTCTATGCCCCCCCTTATCCGCCCTGACAAGACCATCGCTTTCGATGATGTCGACAAGGCTGAATGCCTAGCCGACAGTCTTGAGACTCAGTGCTCACCCAGCTCCCAACCAGTAGACCAAGCTCACCTCTCTGAGGTCGACGCGGAAGTCGAACGTAGAGCCTCCCTCCCTCCCGTTGAAGACCCTGATTGTCCCCTGCCCCCCGTCACTCCAGACGAGGTGCAGGACATAATCAAGGGTCTTAAACCCCGTAAAGCCCCCGGCTCAGATGGAATTACCAATAGGGTGATCCAACTCTTCCCCGCCCACCTTATAATGCTCATGGTCACCATCTTCAATGGTGCCATGAGCAACAACATCTTTCCTCAAGCATGGAAAGAGGCCACTGTAATTGGCATCCCCAAGCCCGGTAAGCCCAAGGCTGAGCCCTCTAGCTACCGCCCCATCAGTCTGCTCAATGTGCTCGGCAAAATCTATGAGAGGCTTATTTATAAGCGACTCAGAGACTATGCCGAGACAAAGGGTCTCATCCCTAACGAGCAGTTTGGTTTCCGAACGCAGCATTCCTGCGTTCATCAGGTCCACCGCATCATCGAACACATAAGCGTTGGCTTCCAACGTGGTTTGATGACGGGCGCTGTCTTCTTTGATATAGCGAAAGCGTTCGACAAAGTCTGGCACAACGGCTTATTATATAAGCTCTACCAACTTGGCGTGCCGGATCGTCTCGTACTCATCTTACGAGACTTTTTGTCGAATCGCACCTTTCGCTATCGCATAGAAGGAGCGCTATCCTCCCCCCATCCCATCCGTGCAGGAGTCCCTCAGGGCTCTGTGCTCGCTCCCCTCATCTTCACGCTGTTCACCAGCGATATCCCGAAAAGTAAAAAGGCGCAGTTAGCTCTGTTCGCAGACGACACGGCCATTTACTATTCGGGCAGGGACCAACACCCGATATCTCGCACTCTCCAAACCGCAGTCGATAATCTCGGCGCCTGGTTTAGGAAGTGGAGAATCGAGGTCAATCCCGACAAGAGTCAAGCGGTTCTCTTTCTGAGACCGCGTCGCACTCGACTCCCCCCCCGACCGATCACCATGTTCGGCAAGCCGATCCCCTGGGAGACGCGAGCCAAATACCTCGGTGTGACCCTCGACCACCACCTCTCCTTCGCTGAGCACATAAAGCAGGTGCGTTCGCGCGCCGCTTTCGCTCTCGGTAGACTCCACTCCGTCCTGAATGCACGTAGCAAATTGTCACTTAGGTGCAAATTGCGCATTTATACAGCGTGCATTCGCCCCATCATGACCTATGCGGGTTCAGTGTTTGCGCACGCAAAACCTTACCTCATTCATAGGATGCAGGCCCTCCAAAACCGTTTCCTCCGAAAGGCAACGGGAGCCCCTTGGTTCGTTCGGAACGAAATCCTCCATGTCGATCTCGACATTCCCACCATCTCCCAGTTCTTGAAACGCAATTCCAAGCGTTTCTTCGACTCAGCCACCAACCATCGCAACCCTCTGGTTGTCGAGGCGGCTAGCTATGTCCCCTCTCGTATTAGTAAGGTCCGCCGCCCCAGGCTTGTCCTCTCAGATCCCGACGACCCCATAACTCTTCTCCAGGAGAGCAGTAGGGACCGTAGGAACAAAAACAAATCGACATTCCGACCTCGCCGCCGAGGTCCCTCGCGACGACCCCGTAATAATCGTCCTCCCCCCCGTCCCTTGCTCGGGTATGATGTGCCAGCTGGTGGCGTAGCTGAGCCTGTAGCTTTAAACTCCCCTGATAATAATAATTCAAATCTGATCCAGCCTGTCCCATTTTGCTGTCCTCCCCCCAGCGACGCCCTAAGCCGAGGCCCGTTCCCCACAGGGGGAGCCCTTAGCGTGTAGTCGCTTAGTCTGTAAGTTTTTTGCCCCTGGCTGGAGGCTTTGAGTTTTTCTTAAGGCAGCCACAGGATAGTCCGGTTAAGTAGTCTCGACCTCTCTAGGTCAACTACGAGATGCCATTCATAAAAAAAATAAAAAAAATAAAAAAAATTCGCGGTCCTTTTCCCGGAGCGCCGTCGTCGAGTGAACGTCTCTGCACTGCGTGAGCCCACGTGTTCCATCTGCGCGGTCCTGAAGATTGAAGTGATTGAAGATCACGGCGGGTGCTGGAGCTCCTGCTTACTGCTTGCGCTTACAAATAGCTTCCAGAGCTATATTCTGTTTCTTACGAGGTTGTCATGTTTCTTAAACGGTTGTCAAACGTTTTCTATTTCTTGATGGATGTCAAAACGTGGTATTGGTTTGAGGTACTGGTAACTGTTATGGTGGTAAGGTGGTTCGAGGTATGAAGGTAACTGTTATGGTGGTAAGGTGGTTCGAGGTATGAAGGTAACTGTGACAGGTACTGTGTCACTACATCACTCCCCCCTAAGCGAAGCGTACGTTGAGTTTGACTGCGCGGCCGGATCGAGTGACGTATGCGTCGCGCGGCGCGCTAGGTGTTGTTGACGGCCGCGGCTCGACGCTCGCGGTAGGTGTGCTCTCAGGGCGCGTTGCTTGGTGTTGCACGCATGTTGTTGGAGAAGTACACTCTTCTTCGCTGAGTAGGTGTGCTGGTTTAAGTCTGTCTATTGAGACAACTGTAGTTCGAAGTGGCATCTGGATGGTAAAATGCTTGCTGCTTCGTTGAATCACTTTGAACGGACCGTCGTAAGGAGGGGTCAATGGACTTCGCACGGTATCGTTGCGCACGAAAACATGTGTACACGTCGCTAGGTCTTTGTGTACAAACGTGCTCCTGTTGTTGACATGCGACTTGCTTGTAGGAGCGAGTGACGACATTGTCTTGGTCAGCTGGCGAACAAATTCTGCGTCATCATTTTTCGTCTGTGTAGGCGCGAAGAAATCTGACGGTATTCTTAGTGTCGACCCATAGGTCATCAGGGCCGGGCTGACTTGCGTGTCTTCTCGCAGAGCTGTACGCAGTCCGAGCAACACGGTCGCTAGTTCGTTGCTCCAGTGTGTGCCGGCGCCTCTAGCCATGAGCGCGGCCTTCAAAGTTCGATGCCAACGTTCGACCTGGCCGTTTGCTTGCGGGTGGTATGCCGTAGTTCGTATTCTTGTGATGCCAAACTTCTTCATCAGTGCATTGAATAACGACGATTCGAATTGTCTTCCTTGATCCGTCGTTATACGTAATGGACAGCCAAATCTCGATATCCATCCCTCATGTAATGCCTTAGCAACAGTGTCGGCGGTGACGTCACGAATAGGTATCGCCTCGGGCCATTTAGTGCAGCGGTCGATCATTGTCACTAAATATCTGTAGTCGTTAGATGGCGGTAGCGGTCCCACGATGTCCATGTGTATATGTTCGAAACGCGCTGATTTTTGAAACTCGCCGAGTGGACTGATAACGTGTCGTTGCACTTTCCCGAGCTGACAACCGATGCATGACTTGGCCCACACACCAACGTCTCTGTTCATACTTGGCCAAAAGAACTTTGTTGACATTATCTTCCTTGTTGTTCGCACACCAGGGTGACTTAGTTCGTGTTGCGCTTTGAATGCTACTATACGATAAGTCGTTGGTAGGTATGGGCGAACGTTGCCAGTCGATGTTTCACATATGATAGGTCGTTGACCTCCGGGCAATGTGATAGGTGCAAATCGAAGATTTGGGTTGGACATGCAGGTCTTCAGCTCTTCATCATTCTCTTGATCTTGGGCGAGTAGGTTGTAGTCGATTGCGGAGTGTGATAAGTCGATTTCTTCGATACGTGATAAGGCGTCAGCCGCTTCGTTGTTATCACCGTGCACGTACTCGATCTTTGAGCAGAACTGGCTAATATAGTGTAGCTGGCGTTCTCTTCGTGGTGTATCGCTGCTACTTGGCGTTCTTGTCAGCGAGTACGTAAGCGGTTTGTGATCGGTGAATATCGTCAGGTCACTGCCCTCTATCAGTCGTCGTAGGTGTTGCACAGCTGTGTACATTGCTAATAATTCGCGGTCGTACACGCTGTAACGTCGCTGCGTATCACTCATGGTTTTCGAGAAGAATGCCAGTGGTTTCCAGGTGTTGTCAACCTTTTGTTGCAGGACGGCGCCGATGCTAGTGTTCGAAGCGTCGGTATATAGACATAGCGGCGCGTTAGGTATTGGATGCGTCAATGTTGTTGCCTCGAGAATGCTTTGTCGGCATTTCTCAAAGGCTTCTGTTGCTATTTGAGACCATTGTATCGGAGTTTTGTCTTTCTTCTTGCTGTTGTGTAGATATTTATTTAATTCATGTTGGTACTCAGCTTGATGAGGTAAACAACTACGGTAGAAGTTTATCATTCCCAGAAATCTTCTTAGTTCTTGAACTGTTTGTGGTTTCGGGTAGCTGACTATGGCTTGTATTCGTTCTTGAGTGGGTTTGATACCTTCTGATGTTACTTGGTATCCGAGGAACTCGATGTTTTCCCTCTCAAACTCGCACTTGTCAATGTTAAGACTGACGCCGTAGGTATTTAGGCGTTCGAGTACTTGTTCTAAGTGGCGGCGATGTTCTTCCTTATTTCTCGAGTGGACGAGTAAATCATCGACGAAGCAGAATACGTTGTCATCTAGTCCTCGAAGTACCTCGTGCATGAAGCGTTGAAAGGTTTGTCCGGAGTTTCGCAAACCGAACGTCATGCTGTTAAATTCGAAAAGTCCGAATGGTGTTATTATCGCTGTTTTCGGAGCGTCTTCTTTTGATATAGGTATCCAATAATAGGCCATTTTCAAATCGAGTTTCGAGTATATCTTCTTGCCGTGAAGTTGGTATGTAAAATCTTGGATGCGTGGAATAGGGTATCGGTCCGGAACTGTCACGGCGTTGAGTCTTCTGTAATCGCCGCAAACTCGTAGCGATCCGTCTTTCTTGTTGACTACGTGAAGTGGACTTGCCCACGGACTGTTTGACGGCTTGCATATTCCCATCTCGATCATGCGCTCGAACTCAAGTTTTGCCGCTTTATATTTGTCGGGCGGTAGAGGGCGCGGTCGTGAGTAGATAGGCGGCCCAGTTGTCTCGATGTGATGTGTGACGTCATGCTTGACGGGAGTTTTGGTTGTCATCGGTCGTAGCACATCTGGATATTTCTTCAGCAGGTCGTGATGGGTATGGTCGCGGTTAATTATGTGGATCGATTCTTCTTGGTTATTTACTTTTATGGCGTTCACGCTGAGCTCGGTGACACGGTCGATAAGTTTTCTTTGGTGCAGGTCAACTAACAGTTTGTGATGTACTAGAAAGTCGGCACCCAGTAATGAAGTCTTCACATCGGCGACGACGAATGTCCACTTGAAACCTCTTCGTAGGCCTAGGTTGAGCTCAAGTGTGCGCTCACCGTAGGTACGAATCTCAGTTCCGTTTGCCGCGTAAAGTTTGTAACCGGAATTATCTGCCGGCCTTGAATGTTTCTGGTTTCGTGCGGCTAGTACTGATATGTCGGCTCCCGTGTCGACAAGAAACTTTTCTCTGTTTTTAGTGTCGATCACACATAGGCGGCGGCTTGCTTGGTTTACATCGACGCCCGCCACTATCGATGCACGTTTTAGTTTTCCCGCTTCGTGAAGGAACACGGCGATTCGCATTTTCGTGCTTCGTTGCCGAATCGGTAGTGGTAACGGCACATCCAGTCGGGATCGCCGGGCTTGGGGGCGTTATCTGTACGCTGTCGTGAGCGTGAGCGGCCACGATATGCGGAGTTTTGGCGGGAACGGCGATGCGACGCAAGTTGATGGTTGCGGAGTTCGGCGACTTCGAGTGATAATTTTTCTATTTGTTTCGTGAGCATGTTGATTTGAAGAGTTGTTATTGCGTTAATCTGTACCTCGTTGACTGCTGGACTTATTGTTGTTGCTGTCGTTATATGGTTTGTTGTGGAGACTGCGGCGACTGTAGCGGGTTCGAAATGCTCCATCATCTTGTCCGCCATAGCGGCGAGCACGTCGAGCGATGACTCGGTGTTGACGGAGAGCACGGCGCGCACCTGCGCGGGCAGCTGGTTGAGCCACATGACCTGCAGCGCCTCATCCGACAGTAGCTTGCCGCTGAGGTCTCTCATTTTGCGTAGCAGCTGGCTTGGCTTGTTATCGCCGAGCTCGAGGCCGCTGAGTAACTTCTGTAACTGCCGGTGGTCTGACTCCTGGTACGTTGAGATGAGTCGTTCTTTGAGCACAGTGTACTTGCCGGTGCTCGGTGGGTGCAGGATGATGTCTCCAATTTGTTCTAGGTCACTGTTGCCGAGTAGCGGGACGACGAGGTGGTATTTCTGCTCCTCACTTATCTTGCTGGCAGCGACGGCGGATTCAAACTGCGCGAACCATAGTCGCGGGTTTTGGCGCCAAAAAGGTGGTAGTCGTGCAGGAAGCGAGACTGCTGCCACGTCGTTCGTCGCTGCTGTAATGCCCAGAGCATCACTGAAGTCTTCCACAACGTTCTGCATGCTGTTCGAGGGTTCAGGATTCACGGGTTCTTGGTTTCACGGAGTCTCGAGGTCACCACTTTAGCGTTTGTGTAGCTAATAGAGCAGGGGTACTGGCTCGTCTGTCGTGAATAAAACTCGGACTAGTATAATGTCAACGATCAATCAAGGTATCGAATATTCTATATTTATTTTTCCAAAAACACCTTATTTATAAAAACCTACTATAGTACAATTATATGTGATACAATCTTACTACTAACACAAATCCACCATTAGGAAAAGGGCATAGGTCAGGCGGCGCGCGCGGGGCGCGGGGCGCTGTTTTGCCACGACACTATCCGCCGCGATTACCGCCGAATCTATAAATAAAGGTCGCGCGTAATTCGCGGTCCTTTTCCCGGAGCGCCGTCGTCGAGTGAACGTCTCTGCACTGCGTGAGCCCACGTGTTCCATCTGCGCGGTCCTGAAGATTGAAGTGAAGATCACGGCGGGTGCTGGAGCTCCTGCTTACTGCTTGCGCTTACAAATAGCTTCCAGAGCTATATTCTGTTTCTTACGAGGTTGTCATGTTTCTTAAACGGTTGTCAAACGTTTTCTATTTCTTGATGGATGTCAAAACGTGGTATTGGTTTGAGGTACTGGTAACTGTTATGGTGGTAAGGTGGTTCGAGGTATGAAGGTAACTGTTATGGTGGTAAGGTGGTTCGAGGTATGAAGGTAACTGTGACAGGTACTGTGTCACTACAAGCTGTTGGAGCAAATTAATGCTTTCCTAATTCAAACTCTGCTCCAGTTATAATATGTTTTGCTATTTTGGATGATATAAATTGGTGAGATATGGGTAAAAACGAAAAAATGGATAAAAACGGATGCGTTCATAATTTAATTAATTGTTGCAAAATTTTTAACGTAGAATAGGCGAAAACATTTTACAGAACAGGAGCATAATTACACGTAGAGGAGCTAAGTAGGACCAAATTACCAGTACTTATATAAAATAGGTAGGTAAACTGTTAACAAAATTCACATTATACCTACTGGTAGGAATTCATGGTAGGAATAGTCGGAACAACTCGTTTTCACTTCAAAAAAATTGCCAAATGAATGTATTTACTAACACACTGGTATTAAAGGCGAAAGCTCCAGGTAGCCCGCGAAATTCAAATTTTCTTGTTTTTACAATTTGCAAGTCAGTATTAGGGTCAAAATACGATTCGCGACCGTAACAAGTATGTATTTACATAATTATAATAATTAAAGTCACCAGTACAACTCTTTAGGACCAAGTAGGTAATCCTAATTAATGTTTCATGAAATCTTGACATTTAGGATTGAGTTATATTATTGATTCTCATGATCATAATTTTGTAAATACATATATTAAATGTTATGGTCGCGAATTATACTTTAATCAACTATATAGGTATTATGTACAAGAATATAATAAAAAATAAAGAGGGGAAGAGCCGATGAGCTTTTCCCCTCTTTATTTATATATTTTTTTTAATTTCGTCCGCATCGCTGTCAATGGAAAGTGCTCAAAAGGCTGGCAGCGTTGCCATGATGGATGTCAATGCTGATTCTTTGCACTAAAAATAGACCAGCCCTCTGGTCTATTTTTAGCGCCGCAGCCATAGAAATATAAAAAAACCTTATATCTATGGTCGCAACGCTCGCATTCTGACGTGCGTGTGATGTTATGGGCAGATTCAGAAATCTTTATTAAATTAAATGGATAATAAAAAAACGGCCAAGTGCGTGTTGGACCACGCACAATGAAGGGTTCCGTAGTTGGGATGCTCAGAGCCATTTACTTAATTGCTCTGAGTTGGGTTGAATTTAATATTGTAGTAGAAAAACATGTTCTCCCATACATCGATATACTTCACAGTCTCCAACTGCTCGTAAAGTGGGGATGATATATTTTTTCTCGTCAATCCCATGGTGTAGAGTATCGTTGGATAGGCCTTTCAAAAATATTGCGGGTTTGTGCAAACTATTTTTCGATTCAGGGATCCGTTTGCGTAATATTAAGCTTTGAAGTGCTAATTTTTGTTACAGTCTAGAACTCCCGCTCCTGCCAGCTAAATGGTTGATTTTGGATATGTGAAAAAATTCAAGGCAGTGGTATACAATATGGTAACGAAGTTAGAAGGAAATCTATCACAGCTAAGTAGGCTTTACAAATTAACGAGTAACAGTCGACCAGCTTACATTTGCAGTTGGAATGTATCGGAGAACATATTTATCAACTACAATGTTAACTTTGTTGTCGAGATAATTTTTAATTAATAGGTCAGTTGGCGTGGTTGGTTAAGATACTACCTATTATGTCGCAGGTCGTGGGTTCGATTCCCATCCAGGACAAACATTTGTGTGCATGAACATGTCTGTTTGTTCTGAGTCTGGGTTTAATTATCTATATAAGTATGTATTTACAAAAAAAAGTAGTATATGTAGTATATCAGCTATCTGGTTTCCATAGTACAAGCTCTGCTTAGTTTGGGACCAGATGACCGTGTGTGAATAATGTCCCAGGTTATTATTATTATTAAATTCATCCCAACTACGAAACCCTTCATTGTGCGTGGTCTGACACGCACTTGGCCGGTTTTTATGGTAAAGGTTTATAAAACACAAAACTTACCATTTCCCCCTCAGATTTGACCGACAAAGCTGCAAAGGGCGCGTTGTAAGCTGGAGAGAACATTCGATGTATGACCCTCTGGAGCAACGGACCGAGTGGCGTTACTGATTGTGATACAAGAATCGGTCCTACTGGAGTATCCAGAAGGAGACGAACGTGGCCTGGCCCTATCTGCGGAGAGAATAATATAATATTTTAATTTAAAAAACTGAAAAAAAAATACTACAGAGAATGACTTTTTATAGGCTTTGGACTTCAGGCTGAATACCGCTGCTATCATCATCTACATACCTTTTTAACCGACTTTATAAAGGAGGAGGCCGGAGATTCTCGATTCGACTGTACGTTTTTTTTTGTTTGTTACGCGATTACTCAAAGACCGATGGACCGATTTTTTTTTTTTGCTTGGGTACTTTTTGAGTTAGCTTCAATAATGCGTATTTTTAACACTTAGTATATGTATATGATTTATTAACTTTCTGTCACTGTTATTTACATAGCAGGTAGTGGTATTCGAATTTGTGTGGGGTAGGTACCACAACTAAAAAGTGAAAATAAAAACTTTTTAGCAAAAAATAAAACCGTCTTCCAAAACAAAACACTACAAACTGAAAAATAACTTTAATTTCGGAAGTCGGTGGCAAAAAACGAAAATACAAAACCAAAGACACTGACTTCCGAAATTAAAGTTATTTTTCACTTTGTAGTGTTTTGTTTTGGAAGTCGGTTTTATTTTTTTACTAAGAAGTTTTTTCCCAACTATGTTGGGGTCGGCTTCCAGTATCTTACATGGAGTACTAGTATCTTATATGGAACGACTGCCTATCTGGCGTCCACAACCTAGTTACTGGGTAATACGATACCCTTGATAACACTGAAGCTTTGGTAAAGTGGAAAGTGGTCAAATTTTGGACAAAAAAACGGCATTTTCAAGTTTTTAATAAAGGTCCTAAGTTTGCCCAGGAATCGAACCTGATTATTGTTGTATTGAAAGACCATCCTGTACTTATTATATGTATTTAGCGATAGTTTTGCTTTATATAGATTAGGATAAAATGTAAATAATGCAAAGAACTATCCTAAGTGTGGAATTAAATGAAATGGCTATTTCGGTACAAAGAGCAAGTCATTTTAAGTATTCTTTTTTTAAATTTTTAGATACTATTAAATATTTCATCATCACAGCTCTCAAAACGGTGAAGGTAAATATCGTGAGGAAACCAACATAACATCCTAGAACCAAAAATTCGAAGACCTGTGACATCTACCAACCCGCACTGGGCCCGCGTGGGGGATTACAGCCGACTCCCTCTCACAGAGAGGAGACTGTCTCCCAGCTGTGGGAATGTTATTAGCTGTTTATGTTAATGTTAGCGCTCCTACGCACTAGCGGTTAACCGCAGGGGCGGCAAACCGCGTGGCTAGCCGCTTTTCCAGTTTAATATGTAACCGCCTGTGATTGTACGCACTTAACCGCCACAAAATTTCAACCGCGGCGGTTGAATGGAGGGCCGCGGCCCGCTTTGCGGCTAGCCGCCATCTTGTGTATACGCACTGGCGGTTAGTTTGCGGCGAGCCGCCGCATGCACGTGTTTTCAGTTGCGCAGCCATGAACTTCGACACAGAGAAATTCATTGTTGAAATTCAACAACGAGAAGCTATTTGGAATTGTGAAGGAGCAGTTTATAAGAAAAAATTATCTTGGTGCTTCTTCAGTTCTTGAAAACAACTTGCGAACTGGCCAAATTCGTTGCGTGTTTGTAGTAAAGGATGAATCCAGTATCTTTTTTTATTTTTCTTTCGTTGTTTTCGGGAGTAAAAATAAATAACACAAGCTATCTCGACGGCGTCCATTTTGTTTATGGGCCACGCGCCTTCGAGCGGTCCAACCGCTTAACGCGGTTTCATCGCGGCTGACCGCTATGGCGGCCAACCGCGAAGAAACCGCGTTAAGCGGTTGGACCGCTCGAGTCTAACCGCCTAGCGGCTAACCGCTAGTGCGTAACGTCCCTTAGTCTAGATTCACACGGCATTGTACTGCACGTTTTTTTGCGGTATTCGATTTTAACGGATAAACAGCAGGATGTTCACACGATGCATTTCCATTCGTGTTTATGACGTATAGTCGCAGTATTCATACAACAGTCGGAAAGAGATCGTGGTACTAGCAAACCGTATACGTTAAAAGTTCATTTGGTTTGCTTGACAAGTCCGTTGAGTATTCGGTAAACGTATAAAGCTCTGTACGTTTTTTTTGCAGTACAAACAATGAGTGAACGGGGCTATACTCAATGTATGTGCCACTGTGTATTCGGTAGGATGTATCCTTCAAAAAACGTGCGGTGTAAATGCTGTATGAACGGGGCCTTATGTTACCTACGTTTCACTATATTTTAGATTACCTCTCGAATGTCGGAGACTAAATTGACTTGACTGAAATTGTCAAGCTTGTCAAGCTGTATTAGGATTACATTATCATAAAGGTCATTTTAATATTTTCACTTGTCAATTTAGTGTAACTGTCCGACTTAAGACACTTGGAGCATTTTTTCTTATGTCGAACTGTGTAACATAAGACATTCGAGAGGTTTCGAAGGTTGGTGCAGCATACCTGCGTCACTTTGACGTCTATGTGGCACAGGTCATATTTCATAATCCTGTAGTCATGAGTTAAATTCATGTTCGCTGTGTGATCTTCATTTCTAGACCAATTTGCTGACCACACGTGACAACCTGGAATAATAACACAGAATTATGATACGTAGACTCTACGGTAAAAAGTTAACAAGAGATTACGGCGACATTGAGTTAAAATGTGGCATGACGTAGCTCGTAGTTGGCCTAGAGAAGCCGTGAATACTTAACCGGTCAATCATGTGGCTGCCTTAAGCGAACTTAAAGCCTCAAGTCAGGGCATAAAACTTACAGACTAAGCGGCTACATGCTAAAGACTCCCCCTGTGGGAAACGAACCTCGGCTTAGAGCGTCGCTGGGGGGAGGACAGCAAGATGGGACAGGCTGGATCAAATCCGAGTAATTATTATTATCAGGGGAGTTTAAAGCTACTGGCTCAGCTACGCCACCAGCTGGCACTTCATTCCCGAGCAAGGGACGGGGGGAGGACGATTACTTCGGGGTCGTCGCGAGGGACCTCAGCGGCGCGGTCGGAATGTCGTTTTTTTTTGTTCCTACGGTCCCTACTGCTCTCTGGAGAAGAGTTATGGGGTCATGGAGATCTGAGAGGAATAACATTATATAGCATCACGCCTGTAATACGCGAAAGGTTAAGCAGAGATGTACCTCTAGTATAGTACACCCACATTTCGCCAGTTATGTTTAAGTCCCATGTAATAGAGGGCGAGCATATTGCCATCAACCGGGTACAAATCCAGACTCCGAGTTGCTACTGAGAAATCTGATGGAAACACTCTATAGAGGTATGGGAACAGGGTGTCAAGTTCACTCATCCTCCATAGGAGTGAAAAAAGTGAGGATTTTCCGACGAGACGGGTGTTATGTCTGGTGGGCTACTGCCCAATGGCATGACGTTTTTTTTTTTTTTTAATACGGACCTATCGCATGTGACTCCGGGAGCCTTGGCTGCTTAACCGAGCGTTGGCGGAGCCAGAAGGGCCTCTCGCCGGGTTAGAGATTAAAATTAAAACTTAAGGGCGTCCCATAGTGGGACTCCAACCTAGGCTTAGGGCGCTACTGTCTACTGAGCAAGTGGAGACTTGTTCAATGTATGACGTCACGCCTTGGTAGATTTTATACGTAGAAGTGACGTAGCGAGCCCCCACTCCCGAACTTTAATGCGTGTTTTCTAAGTATTTTTTTATTAATATGATAAAACAAAAAATACTTGTCTAATATTTTTTTTTATTATCTGACTGACGGACTAAATATAATTTCTTGTTTTTTACCCGCGAACTTCAGAGCGGCAAAGTTATTTGACGCGTACTATACTTACTTTCAATGTTTGCGAGTGTGTTAAATCGTGAATGAAGCAAGCGCAAGTAGCTTTCTGTAACTAGCTTCTGCCTACCCCTATAGGAAAAAGCCATGAGTATACTATGTATCATGTAAGTATGTATTATGTACTAACAGCGTCTCGCGGTGTCACCCGCTTAAGTCTGGGACCCGTAGGAATATCGAGATGAAAAGTATTCTATGTGTTAATAATCCAGGTGTGTCAAATTGTAAATATGTACTTACCTATTAAATCATATAACAACGGATATTTTTCTCCTAAACTTGATAATAATGATGGAGAATGTACCGTGTTCAAGTGAGCTACATCGGCGCCATTTTCCGGTATTTCCTGGAATGATAAATATTAATAGTCAGGACAGATACACGATGTCACGTCATGTCGTGATAGTCAAGAGGCGTGCAGGTTATACAAGGTGTAACATCATTCTCATAATCTTGTACTCATCATTATGAACAACTTTTACTATGGGACCATACCTGAAATGGCGGAAAAATTATCTGCTACTCCCTACGTTTTGTCGAGTTATGCGAACATAAAGGTAGGGAACAGCAGATTTTTTTTTTCACGATTTACCCATAGATCCATCAATCTGCCTAGCCTTTTCTCAACTATGTTGGGTCGGCTTCCAATCTAACCGGATGCAGCTGAATACCAGTATTTTACATGGAGCGACTGCCTATCTGAACACCATAACACAGTTACGGGGTAATACGATACCCCCTGGTAAGACTGTTTGTCTGACTTTCTGGCTTCTGACGACTCGTAACGACTGTCAAAGATCTACGAATGACAGCCGGGACCAACTGCTTAACGTGCTTTCCGAGGCACGAAGGAGACTCGGAACCCCGGCAAGCGTAGCTTAACCTGCTGAATCGACCCGTGCGTCTTTTATTACTTAGCCACGAGCTCCTCTATACCCATAGATAATTATAACTAAGTAAATACAATATTTTAAAATCGTTCGAATTTACGTAATATTTACTCAGCGTGTTTGTGCTAGATCCACCAATTGCATGACTGACCTGTATATGGGCACTGACAGTGAACTCATTGCTCCCCCTGTACCCCCAGTGCTTCAGTTCTGGCACCTCGGTCATGTTCCACAGAGGATCCCGGTGCTCGGCGTCGTACCAGATCCAGATGGCGCCGTTCATCTCCACTGTCGGCCATTGTTTTATAGATACGCCTTTTGGAGCTATGAAAGAAAATAGTTAAAGTCAATGCTAATCGGTTTCTGAAGAACTCTTAAACAAAGTTTAAACTAAATAGCTATTGATTCGACAAAATGATCTAAGGGCCGGTATTAAGTACGCCACAACAAAAAAAAACCCACAGACACGCCGCGAGAGAAAAGATTGGTAGTATAGTCACGTATACTACCATTTTTTTCTGTCCCTGCGCGAAAGTCTTGAGGTCTTGTTCTGACTAGGGCGGCTATTGTTACATATTCGGCTGTTCACGACGGGCTAAACCTAGAGGTACGGGGACAGACTTGAACCCCTGAAGTCGGACCTGTGATTGAGAAGAATACAGGTTGGATCTGTGGCTGTTAGTGGGCCGTTCCATAGGACAGGAAGGCTTTACCTGTACGGGTCTGTCACTACGGTAAATGCGGTAATTGGGCGTTTCATTCCAGCTTAGATGAGCTCTTGCAACATGGAGGGCCTACTGTAGTTTGTTTATCTCACGAAGCGACTTGCGCTTTGCTTGTGTGTATAGCGCGTGTCACTTCGTGAGATAAAAATACTGTACCTATTTACTTATTTTTATTTCTGGTAACCTCTCATTTGCTTAAGGCTAAAGTACCAGGGTAGCGCGCGATATTCAAATTTTCTTACGTTTTTTGAAATTTACAAGTCAGTATTAAACTGTATGTTAATCAAAATATAATTCGCGACCGTAACAAGTATGTATTTACAGAATTATAATCATTAAAGTCATCAATACAACTCTTTAAGAGCAGGTAATCCTATTGAATGACTATTTCGTGAAATCTTGGCCGTTGAGGATTATACTAACTTAAGGAATTGTATTACTGGTTGTGATGATTATAATTTTGTAAATACATATATGTTACGGTCGCGAATCATAGTTTAATCAACATACAACCTAATACTGACTTGCAAATTGCAAAAAAACGTAAGAAAATTTGAATTTCATGGGCTACCCTGGCACTTCTCCCTTAAAGTTCTAAAACATTCGGTATGACAAGAACGGGTTGAGTCTTCAGACAAACGAAAGGCTTTTGTACTAACCATGTTCGACCCCCGGCACACTAACACACACGCCATCTTCTCCAAACCTCCATTTATGGAAGGGGCACTCGATGCAGTTCCCGCAGACACTGCCACCGACTGCTAAATTGGCGCCCAAATGGGGACAGTAAGCGTCCACGACGCGAGCAACACCGTCTTCTCCGCGGTAGACACAGAGGTTTTGGCCTGAAATACAAAAATGAAATCTGTAGAACTAAATTCAAATTCAAATTCAAATTTATTTATTTTAGGACAACTAAAAAATCCAAAGGTTAGTATACAAACAACTTAAAAAACTATTGTTAGTTCATACACTTACAAATAGACAATCACATACATCTAATCCTCTAAGTACACAAAATACATAAATACCCCTGCGCTGAGACATCCTGCCCCGTCAAGATAACCAATAGGGAGATACCTCCCTAGAGACCACCAAACGAGCGAAATGCCTCAACACAGGTGCACGTACATCCTCAGCTATCGTTTATTTTTAAAGTATTGAGATTATGTTTCAAGTAAGTTATTGTGAACAGCTCTCTAGTAGAGGGTTGTTCTGTTATTCATGAAGGAAAGGGTTGTAAAATTGAAGACATGCGTAAGTATTATATTTGAAAAGTTTTCTTTAAAACGTAATATTTATGAAATGCGAAAAAAGAACATTTTTAAATGTTGTTTTTTGTTTCTGCTAGCCGATAATAGATGGCGCTACTAATTCAAACACCACAAAATATTTTTTTTTATTTACAACACGACCCTTTGGAATTTATGTTGCGTTCATCATAAAATAATGAGCTATTTGATATATTTGGATTTCTCGTTCACTAAATTAGGTAAATTTTCCCTTAGGTTAGCCGCACAAAAATTATTACAAAAAGCTTCCGCTATTTAACAACAGATGGCGCTACTCACCTAGAGCATCAACAGCTCTAACACCGCCTACTTTCAATTCTCTGCTCTCTTCCACTGCAAACCATCCATTAGGATAAGGAGGAGGTATCTTACTACCCATCCGTCTTGTAGCCTGGGCTCTAGATATCCGTCTGTCACGGTCTGGACCAGATGCGATGTGCTCGAAACCGATTTCTGTTAGTTCCTGAAAAAATGGTATTTTAAATATTTAAAAAGGGCATTTATAAGACCGCCGTATGTACCGTTCTAATGTGTGTTGTTCAACCTTCCATATGTTTGAGAATTACCTATTGTTAATTATCATAAGTACATATTATAAATTAGGAATAGCAAATTTTGGGAATATCTTACTGTGCGAACGTTCAATATACACTGGACAACAAATAAACCGAGACACCCGCTACCTAGGCACTGTAATTCGATTTTCTCAAAAACTAAAAAACCTACAATTATCAAAGTTGTACCTACAGAAAGTGCGTTTCATGGTGATTAAAATGAAAGGAAACTCATTGGGTTTAATCAATATTTCAGTGTTTATTAAGGATTTTACAAAGAAGAGTCGTTTTCCAGTCGTGACAATCGTTAATAATGATAAAGTGAAAAAAAAAAATTAAAGCCAAAAACAAAGATAAAATTAAAAAAAAGTTTTTGATCAATATTCCGTATTCCCTCCCCTTGCTCGGAAAACTGCCAGCATCCTTGTATTCATCGACCTTACGAGCCTGACGATAAAATCTTGAGGAATTGTACTCCACTCCTCTTCAATTGCGATTCGCAGCTCAAATCGTTAGCATTGTGTTTGTTGCTTGATTACAATGTGAGTTGACGGTACTTTCGAATTAATTTGTTGTCATTTTAATCACCATGAAACGCACTTTTTGTAGGTATAACTTTGATAGTTGTAAGTTTTATACTTTTTGAGAAAATCGAATCAGAGTTCCTAGGTAGCAGGTGGCTCGGTTTATTTGCTGACCAGTGTATATTTATAAGATAGGTATTGGTAAAACTATCGAGCATAAGTAGGTATAATTATTAATTGTTATTCCGAACAGAAAAAATAATTTTAAGTAAGTAGGTATCTTTTTTCCGTGGAGAAATGCTCACGCATACTGCACTACCGCGGAGAGACAGTACAGTTATATGGGACTCCAACCCACTAAAACTCCACGGTGTCCTCCTCTGCCGCTTGTGGCGAGAACACGGGCACGCGTTAGTACTCATCCGCGAACCCGTCGCGGCTGTCCGTCACCGGCGCACCAGAACACATGGTACGTCGTGACCACCCCAGGGACCAAACCAGTACATGGGCGCTAGACGGCCCCGTGGCACCCTTGGTCCCCTTGCGACCGGTCAGGTCATTGGCCCGGTCGCCTATCACTTTTCGGCCACAGAGGATAAGGAGAGCGGCCAACGAAATATCGATACTCCTCGTCCCCTGCGGCCCAACCACGTCCGCCATCAGACGGTGGCGACCCCGACAAGGCCGCGGAAGGTAGGGAGAGCGATGCACCGCAATACTGACACTCCTATCCCGCCGCGGCCTCCAACCCTCAGCCGCGATGCCTCCCATACGATATCGCGGCCCGCCTCAGTTGCGATGTCGCCCAAGCGGCACCGCAACCTTCTTGTTGGCTGCTACGTCGTCGGCTTCCTGGAAAAAGCTCTGACGAGCGGCCCCTCCTCGGGTTCCTCTTCGCTTCACCGTGGGTGACCAAGCCACGGCTACTGAGCCTCCCACCTCGACAATGCGGGAACCCACCGAGGGGGGATTTTAGGTAGGTACCTAATACCGAGACTTGAATTTGTGACCTCACTGTCAAGCGGCTTTTTACATAATCTGAGAATCGAACTCATACCACACAATCGGCAGACCCAACCCCTGTGTTGACCAACATTCAATCTGCCGGTTAGGTTTTTAAACAGTTGGTTTATGTCAAACTTCCTTCCAAATTTGACATACCTAAATCTACTGTTTAAATACCTAACCGATGGTTTGAATGATGGTGAACACCGGCCTTACAGCTACTGCACCAAATAGGCAAGTACTATAATATAAAAGTTCTGAAATATACTCACTTTTTTATAAAACACAGGATTGATATAACTCTTATAAATCACTACCAATAAAAAATAAACAACCACAGCGCAAACTATATACGCACTATTTTCGCAAATAAACTCGAAAACACTTCTCAAAACTATAAATACTAAATTCACATAGAATAAGAGAAAATCTATTTTAAATTTTTTGTTTTGCATAGCACTTTGACATTCGGAAAATGTAAGTTCCTTTTTCAAGAAACCGTCGACGGTGTTGCAGTAGTCCGCCATTTTGAATTTGTGTTTTTAAGATGGTGGATTGAATAATTCTTTGTTTCTGAAAAGAGGAAAGAAAATCTATTAATGTCTTACACATAGTACATATATTATACACAGATACACTGTGCCATGAAATGTAATACTAACAGGTACCTAATTAGAGTAGGTAAAATATTTTACTATCTCACGAAGAGACGCGCTCTTTAATTGTTTACCACATGTACAAACACGCTGTGAATGTGTGCGTGAAGACGAAGACGTGACGTGAAGACGTCTAATCGTCGTGATCGCTAGTCGTTCCATGTAAAATACTGGTGTTCAGCTGCATCCGGTTAGACTGGAAGCTGACCCCAACGGCAGGCAGATGATAATATTGCTACTAGTCGTTGTATCAGCAGACATTATTATAATCAATTTATTAGGCACACGTGTAGTACCTACGTGTCACTACAGAATCATAATTTCTGCGATAACATTATTTTTTTTTATCAAATTGATTCTATTTACGACAATTTATCATTGCACGCCATTGAAAGTCTATGATAATAACAATGGATAACATTGGCTATCATTCATGATTGTAAATTATAAATAATAAGTAAGCTATAAGTTTATGCGATATAATTTATCTTTTTAACGGACTGCCAAAAGTAGGAGGTTCTCAATTCGAATGTTATTTTTTTTAATGTAGGTACGTATATGTTCGGGCATAACTCAGTCATACATAAAGGGTTTGCAAAATTCTTTATTGTTTAAAAGGGTATACTCTTGAGGTGTTCCCACTGCCCCCAAGTCATAATCTGATGAGGGGATCCCATGGAAATCGAGGGAATCCCTCAAATTTTATAGGCACACCTATAGCGATTTGGTTATTTTTTATAGTAACTTGTGCATTTGCTCTCATAAAGCACCATTTGAAGTGGATCTGATGATGAAGACCACAGATACTATACCTAACTATTGTAGTTTACGGGTTGCGATTCGATTACTTTAATATGGTTGCTAGGCAATTTATGCTTGTTACAACGTATGATGATGGTATCTTCACCATCAGCTCCAGTTCTCCTGGTTCTTACTAGGAGAACTCCTCAACAATTGACGTCTCTGTATCGGGAAAGCAATATTTTATAAAAGGTGATGAGCAGTTGATATTAGACTATTGTAATATAAATAAATTACAAACTGACCCACTAAAAAGTGAAAAATAAAAATATTTTTACAAAAAAAAAAAAACGATTGACATCCAAAAACGCACTACAAAGTGAAAAATTACTATAATTTCGGAAGTCGGTGGCAAATAACTAAAAGTCAGATCCAAAGACGCCGATTTCTGAAATTAAAGTTATTTTGCACATTGTAGTGTTTTTTTTTTGGAAATCGGTTGTTTTTTTTGTGTAAAAAGTTTTTATTCAATTCAAGGTTACGTTTAACAGCGAAGCTATAGTCGCAAAAGTGACTGTTGACCCAGTTTGATCCCCGGGAGTTATAGGGTTATAGGGCTTTTCCATTTGGATTAGTCTCTTATCAGCCTGTAATGTTCCCACTGTTGGAACACAGGCCTCCTCTCCGTAAGGTGGCTGTAATCTACCGAACAGGCCCAGTGCGGGTTTACACAAAGTAAAGGGCCTGTCAGTGGGCTTAGCATGACCACTTGTCTATCTCTACGAAGAGTAGACATCTTTTTCTATACATTCATTTTTGCTTGACTCGGTGGAACGCAGAGCGACGTAAAACTGGTGGATGCCAAGCTTCATAGCTTGGCTCATCGCCGCAAGGTTACCTGCCTGTCGGTCTTCTACAGATTGTATTTCGGTGAGTGTGAACCCCCCCACCATCCCAAGAACTCCACGACCTGATTCCACCGGCCCCCTTCTACCATCGGACATCTAGACGCACTGCCAGTTACCATCCCTACCTGGTTGATATTCCACCAATTCGCACTAATCGCTTCCAAATGTCTTTTATAATGCGCACAGCAAAAGAGTGGAACTCACTACCTGCGTCTGTTTCCGAGCGCATACAACCCTAATTTCTTCAAAGTGAGAGTGAACAGGCTTCTTCTGGGTAAGCTCTCTCCATCGTCGACTTTGTCTCTGTCATCTCTGACCTAGACTAGAGTCAAGAGCAAACCCATCACAAATAAAAAAAAAACAAAGTGACATTTTGATTCACCGTTTTTGACATCGCATCGTAGAAATCTTTCCACAAATGGTCACTTTGTCTTTCATTTCTAGCGATCATTGTCTAGGGGCCGTTCAAGTATTACGTGAGCAGATTTCTTACCATTTTTTACCCCCCCGCCCCCCTTGTCATCAAAAGTAAGCAAAGCACTTACCCCCTCCCCCTATGCTTACGTAAACATTTTTAGTAATAAATGTTTTTTTATATTGTTATTTTTAAAATAGGAAAATTCATGAAAATATTAGGTTTAACTGATACACATAGAGTAAATGACAAAAAAATATAATCAGAAATAAAGAACATAACTAACATAAAGAATATTTTCGGAACACATTAACAGTCTTCAGTCCATGAAACCTGAATCCATGATTCTAAGTTATCGATGACATTGGATTGCTGCTCAGTGTTGTGAGTCTGCTCACTTTCATCCGATTTTGGAATGTCTACGTCACTCTCATCGAGCCATTCAACATCTTGGTGCTCTAAATTTTGAATAATGCACATCAGTTCATTAGCACGACGAGCAGCGACTCTTACAGGTCTAACTTTTCCCTCTGTGGGCGTGTTTACTTTTTTATGGATCTTCTCGATGTGACGATTTAATGATTTGACGGAAGCATGATAAAGACCACACGTTTTGCATGTTCGGCTTGAGAGCCTCAATTTTACCGTCGGACAAAAATAATCGTAGGGCATTTGCAAAAAATCTTTGAGGGTACTACTCAAGCGTAGAGCTAAATTGACTGGAAGATCAAGAAATTGTCCTCCTTCATCCAAAACCAAGTCATCAACTGTTTGTTTTACTTTTGCAGGTGGTGGAAGAAACCTGTTGTCTAGTAATCTGAATAGGCCACTTCTTGGACGACAGCATTCTGTATTTTTACATTTTACAATTTGAAGCAAGTATTGGCTTTCACGCACATGTTCTGAGTACCATTTAATGTCTGGAAATTCAGGAACATCTTGTTCATCAGCCTCAACATATTTTGCAGTAACATTATAGCCATCAATTTCCATTGAACTCCATACTTCAGCTAATACATTTCCTGCAAATTCGAAATTATATCTTTCTAATTGTTCATCAATTGTAATGCCACGTTCATCCAAATGAGACCCAAAATGGTCATGAGGCAGTATTAAACCAGCCAGTTCCCGACTCAGAGGAGCCATTCTTCGCTCTACTCTGTTATACGCACTCCTTCCAGGAGCATTGGTAGCTATAAACAATGCATCGAGATCATGTCGTTTAAAATGTTGTATAGCAAACCCTATGACTTTTTGATAACGCGGATTTTCATCTGGCCCTCCATCAACCGTCATAATTACTACTGGTTTTACTAGTCCATGGTCAGTTTTTGCTAATGGTCGAAACTCTTCAAGTTCGAGAAGCGTCTCGAAATCCTGTGCATGAGTATTATCAGTAGATGAACTATGCTTTCCACTTCGAATAGCGATGAATGTTGGCCCAGAATATCCGACGGCTTGCGGTTGTCCTAGCATATTGGAAGTAACTTTGATACCAGCATAAACAGATGGTATTAATTTATGACGCTCACCGATTACCCAATCGTGGTCAGGTAATTTGATTCTATATTCCATATGCATTAAAAGAGGTGCTTGCTTATTTGCCGCAGTGACGCCAATAGGGACTCGAGCTTTGTCATCTTGAGATAAGAAAAATACTTGATCTGGTCCAAGTATGGATGCTATGTTCTCTAAATAATGGATTGATGTTTCAGCGAACTTGCTATCTAAGTGGCTCTTGTGGTGATCAGTTTGAGCACGAATGAGCCTAACAGGGACTGTCGATACATGTCTTCGTCCCTCTGTAGAATTCGATTTTCTGGGAATCAAACGAAGATATGTCGCACTGCGACTAATGTCAAATCCTAGTTTACGCAGTTCTTGTGTGAGTTCGTCAAGAGTTTTTACGCTGCGAATAGATTCCGTTCGTCTCCTGTCATCACATGCACTCCCAAATAAAGCTATATCCGCAATTGTTTTCAATAGTAATGGTTGATCGCTTTCAAGTTTAGGATGTCCTACTGAATCCCTCAGAGATAATCTTCTTTTTATTTCAGGATTTTCCTGACAAATATCTTCTAACTTTCTTTTCATACCATCCCTGTGTTTCTTCTGGGCAACTGCGTTTTGAATCTTCCTGTTTAAAGTATTTTTTGCTGTTTTTAGTTCCTCGCGCAACTTAATGATCTGTTTATCAACTTCAGCGCAATTTGGCATAGTATCTCTGGCAGAATACAAAGCGTTCAGATTTTTTTCGAGTAGAGTAATCTTATTTTTCAAAGCTTCTTGAGAAGGTTTTGCTCTTTGTTTATCTGCATTATTATTATTTTCGCATTGCTCTTGTGATTCATTGCCGGTTTTAATTTTATCTTCTTTCTGTTTTTCAATGTTAGAAAATGGCTGTATAATTTGTGTTTTTTCTGCAGGTTTACTGGTAGAAGACGTTGCCTAAAAATGAAAAATTTCTAAGAGTTCTGCTGGATATTCTCTTATTAAGCTACATAAATTCACCGTATTTAATAAAACCAGCGTTTAAATATTATTGAAAGCTTTTCCCCACAGAAACCCTTCACATACAGATATTGAAAACACCGTGTATTTTGTGACCAATTGCCGGAGTCGATCTTAAGAAATAAAATATCAATCATTTACCTTTTTACTTTGAGATAGGCCATCATATTTTTTACTCATAAATCGTTTTAATTGTTACAGAACGTAAAGAGAAACTTTGTACTTATATTTACTCACCTTGGAAAAAAAATGAAGCAGATTGGATTTATTTTTAGTCGCCGCTTGTAATTCTTCTTCAATTCTCTTAGATACAATAATATCTAGTTCCTTATCTGACTTTGCTTGTAATTTATAATTTCGCCAAACTTCGTTAACTAACTTTTGTACATTTCGCACTTTCGTCCCAGTATGAGATTTTTTAAAACTTTCGAACAGTTTTTGGTATAACTTGGATTTGTCTATATGATATGACATTCTAATAAGATATTTAAATTTAAATAATTAAAACGTTAAACTTTGGCTAATTGCATCAACATAAACACAAATGATAACTTTCATTGCTTACAATACGTTTAGAATCCAAACAAAACAATACTGATAGATGCGCACTTGCAGCCGGCCGGCACGAGAGTGAATTATTAGACAAGTGAATAGCGCACGGTAATTTCCCTAATGCGCGGTAATTCCCCTAATCAGTTCTCAAAGCGAGTGCCTACGCATATGTATTATTTGCGGGAATCCCCGAAAAAACTTAAATAACTAACGATGACGTAATCATCATCTAGACCCCCCCACCCCCCATGTCATCCATAATAAGCAAAACAGAGACCCCCCCACCCCCCCTTCGTGCTTACGTAATACTTGAACGGCCCCCTAGCCCTTTTTATGTAGACTATTTCGGAAGAAAGTTTTCTTTCCCAACTGTCAAAATCACACTGACAACTGATAATTGTGTAGGGTAGTGAAGACAATTTGCGCCATGCTAAAGACAGTAGAAAACTTTCTACTCGACGGCCGCAAAGTATATACGGTTATCTACAAAATCATTATTTTTTTTCTCTTCTTTTGCTTATATCTCGAAAACGGTGTGTCCTATCGCAAAAATAATGAAAAATTTATTCCCCTTTTATAAAACTCATAACCCTATAAAACTCTACATGTAGGTAATAATTTTTCATATTCTCCATAAAAAATAGTGAAAAATTCCATATAAAACACGTTAAGAATCGCATCTTCTCCGGCGCAACTCCACAATTGTATTTATATGCGTGACTTAAAAATAAAAAAATATAATGACTATGATTAAAAAAATCAATCAATCTGCCTAGCCTTTTCCCAACTATGTTGGGGTCGGCTTCCAGTCTAACCGGATGCAGCTGAATACCAGTATTTTACATGGAGCGACTGTCTATCTGACCTCCACAACCCAGTTATTGGGTAATACGATACCCTTTCGTAAGACTGGTTGACAGACTTTCGGGCTTCTGACGACTCGTAACGACTGTCAAAGATCCACGAATGACAGCCAGGACCAACGGCTTAACTTGCTTTACGAGGTACGGAGGAGTCTCGGTATGTATCCAAAGGGTATCATATTACCCAGTAACTGGGTTGTGGAGGTCAGACAGGCAGTCGCTCCATGTAATATACTCGTATTCAGCTGCATCCCGTTAGACTGGAAGCCGACCCCAACATAGTTGGGAAAGACTAGGCAGACGATGATCCAAAGGGTGCCAACGACGGAGCTAACTTCAAAGACGGACGGACAGCGGAGGCTCAGTGTACCTATTACTTAGCCTCCGCTGTTTGTCCGTCTGTCTGTCAGCACACTGTATCTCATGAACGTATTAGTTAGACAATAGAAATTTTCTCAGATTGTGTATTTCTACTGCCACTATAACAATAAATAATAAAAATAAAAGAAAATAAAAAAATAATGGGGAAATTCCATAAAAGAAACATGATTTTTTCGGCGTTTTTTGCTCAAACTTAACAATCGCTGTACCTAACTCTTGAACCGTATTATGTAGACACATGTAACGATGGTACTGATGGTAATCCTTCGTTTGCGAGTCCGCCTCACACTGGCCGGTTTTTTTCTTGTATTTTTTTACGTTCAAAAGTAGGTAAGTCTTTGACTTCCAAAGAAAAAGAAATAACCTTAAAACCAATTTAAAGCTACGGCCCAAAACTTATTTTAATACTCCAAACAAAATCAGCCTTAAATGACGTATATTATTAAGAGAGAGAGAGATTATATTAAGAGCTTATACAACCTCAGCTCAAATTCTAATTTCGCCCCCACTTACCCGCGCCACCTCACTCTTTATCAGCGTGTTCATATTAGTGTGTTCTGAGCGCAAGCGACACAGCTCTCCCGTTCGAAAGTCGAAGCGAGACTGAGCCGAGGTGTCGGGTGGCAGGGAACAAACTTCAAGCCGCCGATAGTTTAGGTAATTTCTTTTTACGGTGAAAATAATGCCAATTAAAAAAATAAACATAAGACCTACTTTATAGTTAGTTCAATTAGTACGCAAAGTTTTATGATCTAATTTGAAGTATTTTTTGAATACCAGCGGCGTATTTTTCGGCTTAGCTTTGGATTTTTTTTCTATCGAGAAAATTTTACGGAATCGTGTTTTCGTCACACACAGTACTTAATCCTCAACTTTACTATATATTTATTTCAAAATTAATGCTGCAGTATTTTCGACACAACGGAGGATCATGCTAAGCCATTTGGTATAGGCTATTAAAGGAAGTGTAAATAGTTGTATTGACAATTTTCGCAAAATCCGTGTAGGTGTCAAATGTCCGAAAACTAATGCAAGCAGCTGAATTATAGGTAAAATAGCGACCTTGTCAACACTGCTAAATTGCAAAATATTTATATAGGTCAAATACTTGATGCATTGATAAATGAGGAGCTAGCGAACAAATCCGGACTTGTCCAAACACTCAATTTTTTTTGCGCTCTTAGTGCACTCCTACACTCTTTTGCAAAAAAACGGGCACCTAAGGAAATTTACGTTCTAAGGACGATTTGAGTTTATTAAATTAAATTTAATTGTTTGACGAAGTCAGCATACTTATAATCGTGTAAATGAATACGCGTGATAAGAATTATGGCAATTAAAAAAAAATTCGATGAATTCTTTAAAACCGATGTACACGGCCAAACAATAAGAAGTGGTTGGCAATAAAGACAAGAAGATTTTTTTACTTTTTAAAATTAAATTAAGTTACAAATGTAAAAAACCTAATAACGAGTGTGACCTCCTCTTGCCAAAATCACAGCTTGAATCCTTCTGGGCATGCTTTCCACGATGTTTTTAATAAGTAACGTTTTGAGGAATACGTTCCCACTCTTCTGCAATGACTCTTTTTAGCTCCCTGATGTTTTGTGGAGCAGGTTGCACTGATCTTACCCGTCTCTTTAGACCATCCCAGACATGCTCAATTGGATATAGGTCAGGACTTTGAGCTGGCCAATCTTAACGACGGATCCCAACTTATACTTATTTGCATATGGAATTAGGACTTCCATTATGTACCGGTGTGCATTTAATGTTCCATTTTCTATGAAAACTAACTCTGTACGCTCCGTCGAATTAATTGCATAGCCTTCGCCATAAGGAGTGAATTCTTCGAAACACACTTCCGCATAGCGTTCTCGTGGTCTACGCAGCACTCGCCGGCGTCGGTCCTCTCCACACAAAGAGATGCTAGCTTCATCAGAATACTTCCAATCCTCCAGAGTCCATGAAGCACAGTTTCGAGCAAACTGAAGTCGAGCAACACGGTGCTCACGGAGTAATTTAGGGCCCCGAGCCGAGCGGTAACTCCTGATATTGGCAGCCAAAAGCTTCCTCCTGACAGTCCACAAGCTAACTTCTACTCCTCTTACTTCGTCAAGGCTCTTCTTCAAGTCCACATTTGACGCCTTACGATTCCGCAACGCCTGACTCACCAAAAAGCGGTCATTCTGTGCATCGTTTTCTTCCCGAACCGGGTCTTCTTTTGACCGAACAGGTCTCTTGATATCGTTGCCAAGTCCTCTGGACAGTTGAACGACTCACATTTAGCCGCAGAGACACGTAAGTTTGCGAACAAACTTCTTCAAGTATCGCTTTATCATTTTATCGCTTTATCACTGATATCAAAAAGTAGTTAAGTATCTAATGTAAAAAGAAAGATTAAATTGTTTAATTTGCAGAAAATATCCAAAAAGTTTTAAAATTTTAGTAATCAGTAAAAAAATCGTTTCCGCAATTCGCGCCATTAGTAAAGCAATTTTACAATAATCCAAAATAATCATTATTTTTCTTTTGTTAATTTCATAATTTAAATTTGGAACGTAAAGCATCATGCCAGAATGCTTCAAATAACATGCCAATGATACATCGTCAAATTAATAAAACCTCTTTCTTGTTCTTCGTCATTGAAGCAGAGACAAAAATCTGAAGTGCACGTTTTTTTTGCAAAAGTGTTTGTTATACTATTTATTATTAGGTAGGTACTACTATACTATTTACTAACGAATATTTTCAATCAAAACTGGCTCTAATTGCCTGAAAAAGGAAAGATGTTAAAAACGGTGTTTTCAATCAGAAACGGAGTCGTCCTTGTCTAGTTGGATGAATTGAAATCCTCCAAAAAAAAAAATAAAAATAAAAATGAGGGTTAGGGTTTCTATTGAACTAAAGCCAGATACGGGCTTAAATTTTGATGCACTATAGTCATTTACTAAAGCTTAAAATTCTGCCTAATTAGCTTTAGCTTAATTTGGCTTTTGAAGTCCAGATTTCTTCGCCAGCTTCTCAAATGATAAATAATGATGATAAATGATATTTATTTAAATTCATTCAAAACACTTTTTCACTTCAAAATTAAATTATATTAAACTAGACGAGTGCGCTGTTTGCTGACTACTCTGAGAAAAAAACCGAAACTAACTCAGAGGTCACAGTCTCTTTTAAAGTCCAGACACAATCTTGGTTAGGCCATATGAGGACCAAGAAGAATAATGTCTGAGATGGTCTTTTAAGGAAAGAACGACACCGATTTGAGTGGACCTGTCCAACTTTCCAGTTGTCCATGCCTTTGTCAGTAAATTCAACAAAAAAATTGTATAACTAATATATTTTCAGAAATAATTAATAATAATAATAATATAACCCCACCGCTGTATCTCTACGTTGACGTCGTGGTGGGGCTTGCGTGCTCCAAACTTTAGGTCTGTGCCGGTAGAGTTTGCCGGAATGGGTCTAGGATGAGGAGCCAGACCAAGAGAGATACAAAAACCAGCAGGGCAGCATGTGGCGAGCTGATGGGCAGTAGCGACCCCATGGGCCCTATCTCCCGGGAGAAATCTTGTCCTCATCTCTGGCTTGCCTTTATTGGCCGGCTTGAGTGGAGATTCGCAAGAGCAAACGTGCTCGGAGGAAGGAAGTATTCCAGTAAGGTGCTGGTAGGGATCTTGACCGTACTTCCGGGATTGTCCTGATAGCCGTGGAATACCTCTCCACTCCTCAAGCACCTCAGGAAATGTTGCCCCCTTGTCGCTACGTCACTATGTGCTAGCGGGCGTCTCCGGGGGCCCATTATTGAGTGTGCAAGTCACCCCCTGCCATTTTATCTGTGTATAATATATAACATTGGTCAGGCAGGGGCCATAGTTCTTCCATAGTTCAAGTTACCCAATCCACTTTAGCCATCCAAACCCATAGCCCAATATGTTTTGTTTCCACGTACAACAATAGTCCTGCACCAACCGGGGGTTGTCCTTGGGTGCACTTGCATAGTGCATACAGGGATAATCGTCGGTTGGTGCCTCCTCATCATTTAAAATTATCTAAGGGCCTCTGCGAGTTGGCTTCGGCTCCTCGTACGCCTTCCAAAGGTCCGGGACCCCAGGGTCCCGAGAAATATCAAAAAACCAAATAATAATAATATCCTAGGACATTGTTCACACACGGTCATCTGATCCCAAACTAAGCAGAGCTTGTACTATGGAAACCAGATAACTGATATACTACATACACTACTTTTTTTTTTGTAAATACATACTTATATAGATAATTACACCCAGACTCAGGACAAACAGACATGTTCATGCACACAAATGTTTGTCCTGGATGGGAATCGAACCCACGACCAGCGGCATGGCAGGTGGTATCTTAACCAACCACGCCATCTGGCCTGTCAATTCTGAAGAGACCGAAACAGGTGGAAATCTGAAGGTGCAAGGTCAGGACTATACGGCGGATGCATTACCACCTCCCAGCCAAACTCTCTTAATTCGACTCGCGTTGCACTTTTTCATATATTTCAATAATCTTTTAAACTATCTATTACAAGCAACGCGCCTATCGTTCACCCAGAGGCACACCCAAATGGGCACACCCAAGGGGCACGTCTCGCTGGCGTCTCCTATCAAACTCTACTTTTTAAACGTGACCATCCGAATGTCATAGATATCTACCGGCCTGACATAAATTAGACAGGGTCAATGAAACCTCTACAGTACTCCTTACTTACAACCTTTTACTAAATACCAAACATGACAATATGTTGATTTGTGCCCAGTTGATGAGTATAGGCTTACCCCCTATTACTTACGGGACTTAAGAGGCTACCGAGCGAACAGTGGCCACCATTTCCCGTTTTAATGATTACAATAAAACTTAACAATATAAAACTACTGTTTATAATAATAATAACGTATAGTCTTGTGGAGTACAACTTAACGTGCTTATTTTCTGCATTTTCTTTTTAAATTAAAAGAAATAACAAAACAATCGATGAGGGCGCCACTGTGCGCTCGGTAGCGTCTTAAACATAACTGGCGAAATGTGGGTGTACGATATACAGGGGATAGAACGGTGTGGTCAAACTTAAGGGCCACACCCTTGTATAGGTACATCTCTCTGCCTAACCCTTCGGGGAATCCATGCGCGATATTATTTACCTATTAGCAGTATTATGCTATAAAAGCTTCTGTTTTGTTTCTGATCTTTTTATTTAGTTGATCGTGGTTATCTTTTTCTATTTATAAGTAAGTATGATATTTTTAATTATTAGGATATAATTGTTTATAAAATACTCACTACCTGCATCTGTGTTCCCGAACGCATACAACCCGAAACTCTTCAAAGTTAGAGTGAACAGGCTTCTTCTGGGTAAGCTCACTCTATCGTAGACTTTGTCTCTGTCACTCTGTCTAGACTAAAGTCAAGAGCAAACACATCTCAAATAAAAAAAAATGCTATTTAGTTCTAATTATTTTATTTCAATATTAATATGCAATTTATATTATTGTCTGTGTGCGCCGTGCCGGAACAGCGTCTTTTTGTGTCCACAGCGACCTCGGAGCTTGTGAGAGTATTATTTGTTCGGTGCCTCGGAACAATGAGTAACTGATGATTTATTTATTGTTCTTAGACAGCGATACGGCGCTTACGCTGAAAACCAGCGCCGTGGATTCGTGCCTCCGTGCACGGGCCACGCATGTTTTCGTCTAGGATATTATTTTTCGTCTCTATAAAACAATGGATGTGTTGTTTCAGTTCTAAATCTTATTTGAATTTCAAAATGTATGACTACATCATTCTATGTTTAATAATTGTCAGTGAAAAAAAGCTTGTTTTTTGTAATCTGCAGATCGGTCCATGGATGGGTGACCATCTTGACATACCGAGACTCCTCCGTGCCTCGGAAAGCACGTTAAGCCGTTGGTCCCGGCTGTCATTTGTGGAACTTTGATAGTCGTTACGGGTCGTCAGAAGCCCGAAAGTCTGATAACCAGTCTTACCAAGGGGTATAGTATTACACAGTAATTGGGTTGTGTAAAATACCTAAATAAATTCAGCTGCATCTGATTAGACTGGTAGCCAACTCTTCAGTAACATGCATAAATGTCAATCCTATAATTAAACACGTATTTCCTGGAACAAGTTTCATAAAATTTCCGTACACTATTTTTCGTTCAATGTTATCGCGTTCTCACTTGCTTGTTAGTCAAATTCAAATTCGAATTCATTTATTTCATAAACACTGGGTACATACAGAAGATGTTATAATAAATAAGATCCGACCTGTGTCCCGTCAAAAGGCATACGAAATATCTAATTCCAAAGTAGGTACAACCACAATCATTATAAATAATGTCAAATATAGATAAAATTATTGATAAATTGTCAAATCAAATAAAGTAAAAAGAACCAACATTACAAAATCAAAATAATAATCAACGGGATGAAACAACAAGCTTTTCGACCATGCTCGCGTTGACGATAGACGGGCCGGGAAGGGCCCTTAAGAAGGTGGCTGGGAGAGACTGGTTGCAAAAGGTGGAGGACTGGATGCTGTGGCGCAGCCCGGGCAATACCTATGTATAACATAGTTGGGAAAAGGCTAGCCAGATTGATTGATTTAAAGTATCGACTTAAAATACTACGCAATCATTATGCGTTCAAGTCGCGATACAAGTTGGTGCAATATAAATGGAGATCTGATACCTACACAAAAAAAAAAAAACGATAAATACGACACAATCAATACAATCTATTTTACATATCATTTAAAAATTATTTAAGTACAAAAATTTTTTTTTTACAAGCTACAAGCCCTCGACTTCGTCCGAATGAAAGTTTTCTCTCAACCCACCCCATCGCATCGCATCGCATCGCCCGCCTGTGCTATTACTTAGTTTTCGCTTAGCGTTCTTTATTTTATTTTATTTATTCAGGAGAACAAACAATTACACGTGAAGAAATACAACAAAAAAAGATAGGATACAGAAATGCTGACTGTTTTTCTTTTTGCTCGGCTCCTAAAAATCCTGGCGTGATGTTAAATAGCCTATAGCCTTCCTCGAGAATTGGGCTACCAAATGCAAAATAGTTTTTATAATTTTTCAAATCCGACTTGTAGTTACAGAGATTAGCGCGTTCAAACATACAAACAAACAAAAAAACAAGCTCTTCATTCAGCTTTATTAGGTATTTAGATAGATAATGGCGCCGATTCTCTCGTTCACAAACTATATTTAAGTTCAGTGCATCTTTTTCTTTCTATTTAATTAAGAAAAGGACAGAAGATAAATATTAGTTTACACCTGTCAAAATAAGATACTCCATAGACAACTTTAGACGTGATAAAACATTGGCTACTAAAAATACGTAAATTTACGTCAGGCACTGACTAATTTGATAGGACTAAAGTAATATTTTTCTAAATGAAATAGAAAGAAAAAGATGCATTGAATTTAAATTTAGTTTAGTTTGTGAACAAGGGAATCGGCGCCATTGTAATCTAAATATTAGTTAAAAATCCCCAGTGTACTTTCATTAAAACAGACTCGCTTTTCTTTGGGTATGTCCCATGTTTTGGAATTAGCAGGATTGAATTCTACGGCCTGTAGCACGATGACTTGAATTGCGTGCCAGCTGCATGATGAAGCGCGCCGGCTGCACAGCCAACGCCCGTCAGCTTACCCTACGGGACCTGCTTAGGTGACGAATGTCATCCCCCGGCTGCAAAAGAAAGCTTTGGAAGAATCTACTGGGGACTTGGTTGCGCCACTTCTTCTTCCCAGCAAAAGCACTAGGAAGTGGTGAAAGGCGGGCGTTTTAGACGACTGTCTTAAGTAATTTGGACGTTCGAAAGTTTGAATAAATGACTTTTAATTGATGATTTTTGTTGATTTTTTTAGACACAGAGGGCAGGATATGAGGTGGTGGGACATGTGTGCGCCACAGCAAAGCTCCTCATCCGCTGTTATGCTTTAACTGATCAACCGATCAGTATGGGTCAAGGTCAGTCAGCTTTGGTAAGTGATCCGTGAGCATAATAATTAATATTCACTTGTTTGTGTGTAGTAGGCTCTACTCAAGCGAATCGCTTGTAAAAGCTTTACTGCGAATTTCTTGAAGCTTTCTTACAAGTAACATAACATCACGCCTGTAATCCCCGAAGGGTTAGGCAGAGGTGTAACTATAGTACACCCACATTTCGCCAGTTATGTTTAAGTCCCATGTAATAGGGGGCGAGCCTATTGCCATCAGCCGGGCACTAATCTAGACTCAGAGCTGCTACTGAGAAAGTCCAGAAGAAAAAAACCCAAAAACTCTTTGCCCGACCTGGGACCTAACCTCATGCTTAGCAGTAGCGCTTGCGACCACTAGACCAACGCAGTTTTTCATAGATAATTTTTATGTTGTAGATTCGTCGTATTTACAAGACAAATGAAGTGGAAACACCGGGAGGGGACGCTCTCGACGACATCGACATAGTGACCTTAATGGTGATGTTCTTCCGAAATCCCAACCAAATACAGACACGCCCCCCGCGGACGCAATATGTCAGGAACAATATAAAATACGAAGGTGTACAACTTTATAATAATCTACCGGCAGATATCAGGATTAGCATATTCAAAATGAAACTCAAACAGCACTGAGCACATCATTAACAACGCCAAACTATTAAGTTAACAACGTAAGCTAGTCTCACAACTATGTATACCTACTTTTAAGAAAAGAAAAAAAGAAGACTCCCGCATTCCCCTTAAACTCAAGGGGAAGATTTATAAAACAATGGTTAGACCTGCTGTCTTGTATGGATCAGAATGTTGGGCCATAAAAAGAATGAATGAAAGGCAATTGCATGCAGCCGAGATGAGAATGCTAAGAGGGATGTGTGGTATTACGCGAATAGATAGAATAAGAAATGAGTATGTAAGAGGAAGTCTGAAAGTGACACCGGTGACTGAAAAGTTGTGTGGCAATCGGTTGTCATGGTATGGGCATGTGATGCGGAGGAATGAGGAAAATGTCGTCAGGAAAGTGTTGAGTATGAACGTGGAGGGCTATACGAGTAAGGGAAGACCAAAGAAACGATGGATGGACTGTGTGAAAGATGATATGGCCAGAAAGGGAGTGACTACCGAGATGACGACTAATAGAGAAGTATGGAAGAAAAAGACATGTTGCGCCGACCCCAAATAAATTGGGACAAGGGCAGAAGAATGATGACATACTTATAAATACCAAAGATCCAAGGAGTGTATTAAGAAACATAGTAATTTGATTTAAATGTATTAAAATAATCACGAAAAACCTGTAGAAATGTGACGTTGCCAGCCGGCGCGCAATAAACGCTCTTAAGTACATTGCAGAAAGGATCACTCATGTTTTACCTTAACGGCGTACAAATACTTATTATTTTATTTATTTTTCACAGTTTTCCAAAATAATTGCCGCCACAATGAATACACTTCTGCATCCTTTTAAACCAATCACTAAAAATCTCTTTCCATTTCTGGTCAGGAATTTCCGCACATATTGTCCCAGGCCGAAAGTAAAGCCAAGAGGCTTTACTTTCGGCCTGGGAATTTCGTCCCGAAATTTTTGCCCTTTCAATTTACTTTTCACGAAAGGAAACAGTCCAAAGTCACATGGCGCCAAGTCTGGCCTGTAAGGCGGATGTACGAGAAGTTTCAAGCTGGCATCTCGCAAAAATTGGCATGTAACTTCAGCACGATGTGCCGGAGCATTATCACGATGAAGATAGGTACCAGGTGCAGAGTTGTGACTTTGGACGAAGCTTCTTGAATTCCTGAATAAGTTGAGGAAGGAAGACAATGGTGTACCAAGCAGCGTTTACAGTCTTCTACTCACGGAGAACTAATTGTTCAATAATTGCCCGAATACCGATAAAAACCACGGTCATTTTCTTTTTTATCGACTTAAAATTTTTTTACTTCAGTCGAAGTTTCTTCGCCTTCTATCACCCATATTTTATTTTGCTGCTTTATGGGTACGTCGTAATAATAAAACCACGTTTCATCGCCCGTGACGATATAAATTATGTCTTTAGATTTTCCGTTTTCAAACTTTGCAATCATTTTTTTTACACCATTTAACTCGCTGTTCCTTTTGTTCATCGGTAAGTTTATGTGGAATCCAAAGAGTACAAACTTTTCTATAAGCTAAATGATGCTGAATAATTGAATGTAACGCTGCTGAGCCAATCTGCAGTAAGGACTATGGACACCTGTCCAACACCTAAAACCTCCTTACCTTAAGACCTCCTAATGTACTGGAATGTCTAGATTTATATGATAAAATACCTCACTATGCCGTTAAGAGTGCGGGACGCACCTAACTGGAACATAACCACAAAGGTGGAGAATGAAACGGTCATTTATCCGACAGTGCAGAGTGAGCATAGCCGTTAATGGTGACTATTTAGATCATTTAAACAATTTAATAAATGAATAGTAATAATTTAATCATTGAATTAGTGGACAAGGTTAAATTCTTAGGGATTAATATAGATTCGCATTTAAATTGGAAACCGGAGCTTGCTGTTATTGAATCCTCCATATCGTCAGCATGCTACGCACTCAGGAGTCTTAGGGATGAATTGAACATAGAACAGTTAAAGACTGTATATTATGCATTGGTCGAATCTAGGATAAGGTATAGCATCGTGCTCTGGGGAAATAGTTACAGTATTATAAATGGCAGAGAGCGTTCATCTTACAGAAACGAGCCATAAGGACAATAGTCAGAATTGCACAACGTGTATCATGCAGAGATTACTTTAGAAAATTGGGAATATTAACAGTACCTAGCCTATATATATTGGTCCTCTTAAGTCATTTTGCTAAGTATCTACATGAGTTTGAATCACAAGAGGAACGTGAGATTAGAGAAAGCCCGCGAAGAAAATTTTTAAGCAACTAATAGCACCAAAACATAATATAGTAGAGCATTGCTCGAAGTACCAAGCTGTAGAGATATTTAATAAGTGGCCTTGTGAGCTAAAGATCTTGATTTATAACACCTACTTGTTTAAAACAAAATTAAAAGCCTTTTTATTACAAAAATGTCTGTATAATATTTCGGAACTAATGTCACACAATAATAAATGCTTTACCTTCAAAATCTGTTTGACATTAAGTATACGAGTATTTTAAACCTGTTTTGACATTATATTTTTAAACTAGCTTGACATTTTACTTAAAAATGTGACATTACGTATATTTGAACTATTTTGCACTTAAATACCACTTAAAATGTCAATGGACTACACTTTGCCTTAATTATGTATTTATTCGCTTAAGTGAGCAATGTATATATATATATATATATATATATCCTGGGACATTATTCACACACGGTCATCTGATCCCAAACTAAGCAGCGCTTGTACTATGGAAACCAGATAACTGATATACTACATACACTACTTTTTTTTTGTAAATACATACTTATATAGATAACTACACCCAAACTCAGGACAAACAGACATGTTCATGCACACAAATGTTTGTCTTGGATGGGAATCGAACCCACGACAAGCGGCATGATAGGTGGTATCTTAAACCACCACGCCATCTGGCCTGTATATTCTTTTAGAATAAATAAAGAATCTTTAAACCGAAATGTCAGGTTCGTAGTACTCGCAACGAAAACGGAGTATGTAAGGGTCGCAGCAGATGACCTTCTGTAGTTTCTGCCTACCGGATGGAGTGATCTGTCACGTACAGAACAATGTCATCGGCATATTGTAATATCTGACAATTGGACCTAGTTATGCAGAAAGCAGCCATATGGCACTTTTTCCAAAAATGAGTTATAAACACAGCCATACTAATTTGCGAAGCAATAATGCTCGCGAAGGAGGAGGCTGAACGCGTGAGAGAGAGGCAATCTTTGCGCCCTCACACCTCTAGTCGCCGCAGTTACGCCCTGGGCGCGGGCTTGCGGATGGCGAGCAATGGGTAGCTCTCCGTCCGGTAAGGACCAGGCCTGGGTCGACGGCGCGTTGTGTTCCACGCGCGCCTGAAAGAGATGTCAGCACTAGCTGAAGGGATCCGCTAGGGCCGATACCCATGGTTGCGGGTTATTCGAAAAAGTTACCGTGGCCCTGACACAGGCAACTGAAGTCTGACACGCCCTCCCGCTCCACCCAGAGCGGGAGAAGTTATTTGATGATTTCCCATTAAAAAAAAAAGCCATACTAATTTCGACATACAAGATTTTTTTGCAAAAACAGCCCTATCGATATCTCTATTTATCACGGAGATATGAGCCGTCAAATGCAGCCTTGTCCATTTACCAGCTGTCCCATATATCGCTCACCTAGTAATATCAAATCTACGTTATCAATATGTTACAAACAAGATTTTAGAAACAATGATCAAAGATTTTATAAATGTTTGAAATTAATTTATGGGTTCATTTTACTTTTTTTTTACAGATTTTGTGCGTTTTAATTACTAGTATAGACGCCAATGTTAGATTATGCTAATAATTCGAATCACCTATAAAAGATACAGGAATTTTTGCAATAATCTCTTAAAGAATTTAAAAAATAAATACGATAAATATGAATTAAATAGAGCAGGTAACAATAGTAAGCAGCTTTGGAAACATATTAAAAACGTCACCAATATGTCTAAACAGCATGAATCAAATTCAAGTTTACTGCTAGCTAATACTTCACCAATCTTGTCAGCTAATAATGTAAATAACTTTTTTGTAAATGTTGGGAAAACTCTTGCTGAAAAAGTTCCGAAATGTTGCGACCAACCATTTTTCCAAAAATCAAGAAATAACTGTAACCCGAATTCTTTTGTTGTGCTGGACACTGATGAAGATGAAATAACCCGAATTATTTCTGGGTTAAAAGATGACTGTGCAGTTGGATGGGATAATATAAGCAATAAGATCCTTAAACTCTTTAAACATATTTTAGTGCCTCCCATAACGCATATATTTCGAATCTGTCTTTCCGAAGGGATTTTCCCTAGTTGTCTTAAAAAGGCAGTTGTAATCCCTATCTTTAAATCTGGAAGTAAAGACGTAGTAAATAATTATAGACCAATATCCTTACTACCATCGATTTCAAAAATACTAGAGAAAATCATAAACAATAGACTAGTTAATTACCTAGAAAAAAACCACTTATTATCGCCTGCGCAATTTGGTTTCAGAGCCAAACTATCGACAGCCGATGCGGTGCATAGCTTGACTGATTATATTTCAGAAGAACTCGGCAAAGGAAACCAGACCCTGGGAGTCTTCCTTGATTTAGCCAAGGCCTTCGACACGGTGTCTGTTTCTGTTCTGCTAGACAAATTAGAGACCATAGGAATAAGAGGAACGCCGCTGAAACTATTTGCCGACTATTTAGATGGTCGGTACCAGTGTGTTCGAATAGATAATACTACGAGCGATGAACAGAAAAATACTGGTTTTGGTGTTCCTCAGGGAAGTATTCTGGGACCCACGCTATTCCTGATTTATATTAACGACTTATGTAATCTGAATATTAAAGACGGCAAAATTATATCATATGCCGACGACACAGCGTTATTATTTACCGCTAAAACCAGTAACGAACTGTTCGAAATCGCTCAACTAGGCTTTAATACTGTGACTAATTGGCTTCAAAGCAATTTACTAACATTAAATGCTGACAAGACAAAATACATTCAGTTCTCCATGCGCAAACCTCAAATTAACACTACTAACCCTCATCTATATGCCCACCAATGTGGAAACCGTACAGTCAATATGTGTAATTGTCCTTTTATTCTCCAAACGAGCAACATAAAATACCTCGGAGTAATAATGGACGACACCCTCTCTTTTAAAAAACACATTGAAAGCCTAGTTAAAAGAGTGCGCAAACTAATATATGTTTTTAAAAAATTGCGAACATTAGCTGATTCAAAATTAATCACACAAGTTTATTTGGCCCTAGGTCAATCTGTAATTCAATACTGTATCACTTCTTGGGGTGGCGCACCAAAAACTAATTTGCTTCCTCTTGAAAGAGCTCAGAGAGCAATTTTAAAGGTAGCAAACTTCCATCCCTTCTTCTTTCCTACAGATCTGCTTTATAAATCCTGCAACGTACTAACGGTTCGCCAGCTTTTCATTATGCACTTAGTATTAAAACAGCACACCTTGCTTACCTACGATACTGACAATACTAATAAAAGACGGAATGATATAGTATGCCTATCCAATGCGACCTCAAAACATGTCTTTGTAGAAAGGTTTTTTACATTCTTAGGCCCATTTCTGTACAATAGATTAAATAGGAAACTAAGTATCTATAAATTAAATTACTTTAGCTGTAAAAAAATTATACTTAAATATTTACTAACCATAGATTATGCCCAGACAGAAGATCTACTTGTTGTCTGCAAATAGAACGACTAACATACTATTTTACTTCTATTTACCTAAGTTTTTAATTTAATTTTATACTTTATACTCTTTGTTAATTTATTATATACGTATTATAGCATACACTGCACTTTCTAGCCTGAAACACAGGTTCAACCTAGTTCAGGCAAATAAACAACTGTGTTCTAGTTTATTTGTTAAGCTAACCTTTTTATTGTAAATGTGACCTTTTTATAAATAAACAATTATTATTATTATTATTATTATTATGCACTTTTGAGCACGTACTCGTATACCGTATAAACCCAATTTCGCATTTTTAGCAGATGCCAATATTTCAGCAGGTGAGCGACAATTGGATCGAGTGGGTATTGAAGTTCTGTATAGGACAGTTGATTATTTTATCGCGATTGCGCGAGTGAATTTTAGGGCTTAGCTTTGAAAGTTTTTGAACTGTAAGAAACCTATTGATCTTCAGGATAAAATCTACTGTCGACTGTCACCATTTATTATTTTATGATTGTGAATCGTAATAATAGACGTCATATCGCATTGTGCCTATGTAATCGTTATCGCAGGTGAGTAATTGATAATTCTATCGGTATCGTAAATCTCCCAAAAGTGTGACAGGATGACACATTGTAATCGATACCTAGATGATAAATGATAACATACAACACACATCGTACTACTTCTGTGATATACCAGTACGTACCTAAATGTACTTAAATCATGAATGTGAAAGTTTGTGTTTGTATATTTATTACTCAATTTTGTAAAAACGGCTTAACGAATGTTTGGCTCACAGATACTTTTTATCCCGGTGGTACGTTCCCGTGGTATAGTTTCGGACATCCACATGGGCGAAGCCTCAGGCAGAATTAAAAAAAAAACAATCTGCCTAGCCTTTTTCTAAAGTTAGGAAAAGGCTAGGCAGATTGTTTTTATTTTTTTGGTTAGACTGCAAGCCGACTCCAACATAGTTCTATGTTCCACTCTAACCGGATGCAGCTGCCCTATCTGACCTCCACAACCCAGTTACTGGGTAACACGATACCCTTTGGTAAGACTATGGTTGTCAGACTTTCTGGCTTCTGACAACCCATAACGACTGTCAAAGATCCACGAATGACAGCCGGGACTAACGGCTTAACGTGCTTTCCGAGGCACGGAGGAGGCTTGATATGTAAAGATGATCACCCATCCACGGACCAACCCCGGCAGCGTAGCTTAACCTGATGGATCGACCCGTGCGGCTGTGCAGCCATGAGCTCATAAAATTACAAAAAAAAAATACATACAGTATTTACACATAGGAACACAGAACCTTCTTTGAAGTCGGTTAAAAAGAACTAAGCATTGCAGAATTATGTACAATGTTATACCTACTTCTACTTTTATCTACACAATTTTTAGCATATTTAGGTATTGTATAGTATTTTATCGACACTGTATTTTTAAATTATATACGATGAATTATATTATGATAGTAATGCGGCTTGTTTTGTAATATCTTTTGAATAAAAACGTAAAAGTATAAATTTTACGTGATCATCTATTCTTATATAAATAAAAATCAATTGCCGAATGTATGTAAGCGCGTCACTTCAGAACAGTTGCACCTATTTGGCTGATCCTTTTTTTGTTGTGTTTATAATAGTCAGGACAAGGTTTGTATGACAGATATTTTTTTTATATTCACCGGAAAAGTCGGAACAAGTCTGAAGACGCGTCTGAAGACGCGAACAAAGGTCATGCGTTTTGAATTTTATTAGCTAGGCGTTCAATTCAAAAAGAAAATTTCCAAACCTGAAGGCATTTATTGACCCAGTGTGAAGCTCTATACATCTGTCTATCCCTTCAGTAACTACAGGAGTGATGTTATTCATGTACACAAAACAAAGCAAAACACCAACACGTAAATTTAAAAAAAAAACTTACCTGTCAATAAGCCATCTTTAGCGGAAAAGCGCGCGAAAAAACGGACAACGTGAATTTAAAAAGAATATAGGGCACGCTTGCGTGCGCGTTCAACCAAGGCTCGCGGCGTACTGTCATCCTTGAATGTATGCTCTGATTTATATTCGATAGTTTTTTTACAGGTTCAGTTTCGAAGCAAGGAGTTTGGTTACTGGTTTCTGGATTTTTTGATGTTCTTGGTTTGGGCCTTGGTTGTTACATGAGCGCAGTTTAGATTTTTTGATTGTTGTTGTATGGCTCAATATTCAAATCTTGCCATGTATAAAGCCTTGTGTAAATAGGGTGACGTATGATTTAGAATGGCGATGCACCTCAAGTGGTGTTGGACAGGATATCAAGTTAGACGCGGAGATGGCCGATGGAGTAAAGCTGTGACCGAATGGTGGCCAAGGTTAGGCCAAAGAAACCAGGGCCGTACAAAAGCGCGTTGGGTTGATGATATCATCAATGTTGCGGGAAACACCTGGATGAGGGACGCGCAGAACTAAGAAGTATGGCGGAAAAACGGGGGGGGGGGGGGGGGGAAGCGGGGATGCGGACCCAGCAGTTAGAGATTCCGGGTTGAATTGATGATGATGATGATTTAGAATACATTAAAAATATTGGAATAGTATAGAATAGTAGTAGAATAGTAAAGTATTAGAAGTAATCAGTAAATTTTACCGTCCCGACCTCATCATGTGTCTTTTTCCCAATTATGTTGGGGTCAGCTTCCAGTCTAATCGGATACAGCTGAACACCAGTATTTCATTCAACACAGTAAATCGATACCCTTTGATAAGTCTTACAGGCTTCAGACTTTTTCTTTCTTCCTATTCTTATAACGGATGGTCATCCATGGTATGGATAAACGCTCTCCAATATGTGCCTTATTTTGTGATATGACTCAGGCGTTTGATTATGTCTATTACAATACTTTATTAAATAAATTAGAATTAGAGGCCTACGGCATTAGGGGTAACGTACTTGACCTGATAAAATCATACTTACAAAATATAACACAAATAACTGAAACTAGTCGCATTGGTGTGTATAGTAAACGGAAAGAAATATCACGGTCACGAGAGCGTGAGATTGCGTTTGGTGTACCACAGGGCAGTGTTGTGGACCCTTTTATATTTATAATATATGTTAATGACATGCCCCTTTACATTAAATAACCTCTGACTATGTTTGCTGATGATAGCACCATAACGATCCCTTGTGAAAACCCAAATACATATGGAAATGACATAAATAATTCTTTTGACTCTATAGCTAAATGGCTAGATAAAATTAATTAGATTATTAATTTAAGTAAAACAAAGATAATGCACTTTAGACAGCGAACAACCGGTGTGCCGAGCCTCCACATACATTATAAAAATGACGATATTGACGAATTAGATGATACCAAATTTTTAGGACTACAAATTACAATATTACAGCTTACAACAAACAAGATTACAGCTTAAATTAGAAAACGCATATAGATTTACTTTGTAAAAAATTAAGTTCATCTTCCTATGTTTTATATTGACTATCATTTATAGTAGATACAAGCACACTCCTTACGGCATATCACGGTATAGTTGAGTCTCACTTGCGCTACGGTGTAATTTTTTTGGCGCTCTCAAACTCAACTGACAAAGACACAGCATTTAAAGCTCAAAAAAGATGTCTACGAGCAATGTTTAAACTAAAAACGACCGACAGTTGCGAGCCATATTTTAAGCGGTACAATATCCTGACACTGCCGTGTATTTATATTTTGGAAGTAGCTAAGTTCGTAAAGCACAATCCAAGTCGTTTCGAACGTATGGCTGATGTAGCTCCAAGAAATAGACGTGACAACAGTAGGTTATGTCAGTTGAGCTGTCAAACCGCTTTGATACGCAAGAGTGTTTATTGCATGGGCCCAATTATTTATAATAAATTACCAAGAGATTGGAAAGATTTAAATGAATTGCTGTTTTAAGAATAGACTACGTAAATTTTTGATAGAGCGAACGTACTACAGTGTCACTGAGTTCCTATCTGCGAAAAAGTTTAGTTGACTTGTCTAGTATTCGTTATACAGGACAACTTTTTAAGCAGTGCGCAAATTTTCACAGGTTGTTCTACTCATGAATATGAACAACTTTCACTATGGGACAAACCCTGAAATCATGAAAAAAAAATAGTTGTTTCATATAAAAGTGCAATACTTACTCGACCAAAATGTATGTAACAGCTGATTTTTTTTCGTGATTACAGGGTTGGTCCCGTAGTGAAAGTAGTTCATATTCAAGGGTAGAACAACAACAACCTGTGAAAAGAACAATGGCGAATTCTTATTTGAAATACATTTGAACGTCTAAAAGTGACACTTATGCAAAAGAAATTCAATTAATTCTATGTTCTTTTATGCTATCATATTATCTAATTAAGGCCAAATAAAAAATTATGTTAAATGAAAAGTTTTTTGACTACTTCTTTCTAAAAGGTTGGGAAATTGTTGGTTCGATTGGCAATACTAAAATTGCCATTTTATGTTTATTTTCCTAAATAGTAGGTACAGCATAATTGTCGTGGTGTTGCAGTTGTTATCATTTTTAGTTTGTTATATTATTTACACGGAGTAAATAATATGTCGGCACCTCCACTTTTCTAGACTGTCCATTGACATGTTGTACAAATGTCAACGTCAAAAACGAACACGGAGCACTCTGGTGAGGCGGCCATCTTGTGAAACGAGCAGGGAATTTCGGATTGCGGTAAGGTGCGCACGCAACCATGTGGTCATTGGACGTTATATTTTAATCGCATCCCTCTTAATCGAAGCGGTCTATATTTATTTTGTGAAGTGTTTGATTGAATTATCGAGAATTAGAAGTAGAGTGATTATGACAGGTGTTATTTTGAAATACTGACTTTCTACCCGATAATCCAAGCCTACCAGAACATGATCGGCGCCTCCGCTTTTCTAGACTGTTAATTGACTTATTGTACAAATGTCGACCTCAAAAACGAACACCGAGAACTGGTGAGGCGGCCATCTTGTAAAAAGAGCAGTAAACTCGTGGTCGGTGGACGTTATATTTTAATCGCATCCCTCTTAATCTAAGCGATCTATAATTATTTCGCGATGTGTTTGATTGAATTATGGAGAATTAGAAGTGGAGTGATTGTGACATGTGTTATTTTACTACCCGATAATTCACGCCTACCTGAACATGGAGAAAACATTAGATGAATGTCGAAAGACTAAAAATAAATAATACATTTATTTTGTTGTATATTTGAGTTTATTGTGTTCTTCCTTAGATAAAAATATTGCAGCAAAGTAGGAAAAATATCAAATGTTATGGCAATTCTGAACTAAATAGACTAGTATTCAAACTTAAAAAATGTTTATTGGTGGTTGACATTGACAACCGTTGACAGTTTACAACTCTTAACCAGAAGACCAGATGCTGGTGCTCTGTATCTCTATGTAGTTTGTGGCTCTGTCCTATGTTGGTCAAAAGTTCTACACTGAATATCTATTAAGCTGAGCCTTCTCTAACAAAAAATGTTGCATAAACTAGCTCAGAAAATGACGCTGAGTTAAATAATATATATTTTTATTCAAGACGAAGTGATTTAATTTCAAATAAAACAATACATGGGAAGCTGCCATTGTTCTTTGCGCATTGATTAAAAAATTCTCCTGTATATAAGAAACTCTAATTTTTAATTTTTAATAATAATAAATTTAATGGTATATAATTTAATAATAATTGCTCTAAAGATAATAATTTGATGTAAATAATTGCATGCTGAATGGCAAAATATGGCCGATCTTTGTACTTTACACCTATTGATGTATCATCTACCCATATTTGCAAAAATAAAATTATTCTTATCTATCCACGGACCACAGACCTCAACAAGCCCCCAAACGTCCGTATAGCTCCACGTTTATGGAGTAGATTCTACAGTGAGAGGTCGTGAGTTTGATCCCTACTCGATGCATTATTGCCGTGAATTTCTTTCCAAAATAAAATTATTAAATTTAATAGGAATATTAATAGGTAAGTCAGTGGGGGATTTCACTGGAACTGGCGGCCTCGTTGGTTGGTTAGCATGAGTTCCAGGGTTCTATTCTCAGGACGGGCAAACTGTCAACAATCAATCTGCCTAGCCTTTTCCCAACTATGTTGGGGTCGGCTTCCAGCCTAACCGGATGCAGCTGAATACCAGTATTTTACATGGAGCGACTGCCTAACCTCCACAACCCAGTTACTGGGTAATACGATACCCCTTGGTAAGACTGGTTGTCAGACTTTCGGGCTTCTGACGACCCGTAACGACTGTCAAAGATCCACAAATGACAGCCGGGACCAACGGTTTAACGTGCTTTCCGAGGCACGGAGGAGTCTCGGTATGAAAAGATGGTCACCCATCCACAGACCAACCTCGGCAAGCGTAGCTTAACCTGATGGATCGACCCGTGCGGCTGTTATTACTTAGCCACAAGCTCCTCAGCTCACGGGCAAACTGTCAACATCAAGAGTATTTCAGTAGCAACCCGGAGTCTGGGTCTGTGCTCTGTTGATGTCAATAGGCTCGCCCCCTATTACATGAGACTTAAAATAAAATTAAGAATAATATGTACAGACGCCAGCAGGTCAACCTACCCGAAACTGTCAGATTTTCCCAATTAACCTTGAACCTAATACTTTAGCAATAAAGTCGAAATTCTATTAAACATAGCTGTCGAAATGTGGGTGTACTATAGGTACATCTCTGTCTAACCCTGCAGGAATGCGGGTGTGTTGCTATGTTGTGTTCCTGCTCTATCTTATTGTACAGAATAAATACTTCGTGTGCGAATCCTAGTAGGATTGGGCCGGGTTTTTAGGGTTCCGTACCTCAAAAGGAAAAAACGGAACCCTTACAGGATCACTTGTGTGTCTGTCTGTCCGTCTGTCACAGGCAATTTGCTCCGCTTAAGGTGAAATTTGGTACACGTATGTATTTCTGTGACCCAAACACGGACGTGTAACGTAAATAATTGAATTTTGAATACGGGGGTAAATTTTGGAGGCAAATAAGAAAATTAAAAAAATAGTTTTGCAAACTGTACCGTGTGACATATTAAATGAAAGGGCTTACTGTGAGGGTCTCAAATATAGTATATTTTTTATTAATTTTACAGTAAATCATTTTAAAGTTATTTAAGAAAATAGACGAAAATTGACCACCCCTTATCTCCAAAAGTCAGACAGACTCTTAAATTTTGAAAAACAGAAAATTGTTCAATACCTATAGATTACAGGAAAACTTATAAGAAGTCTATGGTCTTAAAAAAACATGGTAAATCGTGTGAACAGTAGCGTCTCGGGTTAACTATGTTAAAATCTAAATTCCTTTTATGAGCGCTACCAACAGTTTGTCAATTTACCGAATCTGAGCGAAAGAGTTATTCAGATTTCACCTCGCGGATCCTTCACAGCGATCTTGAGAATCCTTTATTATAGTCTCGACGTGTTGTGTTAGGGCTAATATCTGTCTTTATGTAAGGGAAGAGTCCCTGTAAAAGTTAATTAAAGAGGTAAATTAGTTATTAATTAAGATAGTTAATTAAATTAAAAAGGTGTTTGTGTACCTCTTGTTTGTTTTCTAGAATAAACTTAATACTGTATCTGGAGGTATTTGTTTAATTGATTTATTCCTTACAGTTTATACCTTTACAAATTTTCTGAGGCACGGTTAAGTAGTCATCACACAGATAAACCAAATAACATCTTAGGTTTAACCACAACCATCAGAAACTTTGGGCCGGGCTGACACCATCATTGCCCAAGCGACCATTTCGAGCCAGGGCCTGCAGGCTCGCCATAGATAGCGATCGCTTTACGACCGAATTCGGTCGCAAAGTCATATGGGGTTGAACATGTCGTTAAAAATTCATTTTTTTCATTCTCACCTGGATTTTTGACCTGAGAACCTTGGAAGCGTAAGTGAACATGGTGAACGTTTCTATCAAGACGAAAACTTATGAAGAGAGGTACCAAGGTTTTTGGGATAAAAATATGTTAGCCGATTACTGCTGGTCTGTATTAAGAGAAACGGTCGCTAATCAGTATAAAAACAGGAGTAATCTGTATCATTTTTGATTTTTTGTAAGTCACATATAAAAAATTGTGGAAAATAAATAAAGTAAATAAAAAAAAAAAAAAAACTTGACGTCCTTCTATTTCGTTTCTATTCCTATTTCTATTTCTTTCCTTCTATTTCGTTTGATATTTTCTTTTTCCACTGCAGTATCTAACTTAGGATTCATTATTCTACCGATTCACATTAGTTTCATGTATGGGTAAAAAACCTTTGATTCGAAATGGCGTCACAATGCTGTTATTTTAACTTTCCGGGTACATAAGTACACTAAAAAACCGGCCAAGTGCGTGTCGGTCTACGCACAATGAAAGGTTCCGTAGTTGGGATGAATATATCCCAAGAACATTGTAAATAGTTGAAAAACATGTCCTTCCATACATTCCAACTGCTAATGAAAGTTTGTATACACCATATTGAGAGATTTACCATGTCGTTTTAAGACCATTTTCCCACTTCTTATAAGTTTTCCTGTAATCTATAGGTATCGAACTTTCGGAGATAAGGGGGGGGGGGGGAGTCGAAGGTCGTGTTTGGGTCACAGGAATTCATACGTGTACCAAATTGTAAGGGTTCCGTTTTTCCTTTTGAGGTACGGAACCCTAAAAAGAAAGTAAATACGTTTATTTGCGGTAAACATGACGCAAAGAAAAAAAAGTAACAGAAAAAAAAGAACAAATTGGGGGAAAATATGCGTCCTATCCACGCAAAACGGCCATCGCTCAGCCTAATGCTGCGAGCCTATACGAGACAGAGCCCCAGCGCTGGTTTTCAGCGACAGCCGGCGTTGACGTTATGACGTCGACCGGCGCAGCATGCAGTGACATATAAATCCTAATTTCTTAACTAATATTATAAATGCGAAAGTAAGTTTGTTTTTTGAACCACTGACTGAACAGATCATCCTGAAATTTTGCATATACGTTGTCAGGTGTACAGAAACGGTCATAGGGTACCTTTCATCCCGAAAAAAAGGGTACAGTTCCCAAGAAAAACGTTCTTATGATAATAGATGGCGCCACGTGTCTTTCGAATCATGATTGAATTATATTATTAGAGAAACCTTAGTAGTGTATTAAGAGTTCTTTTTAATTTCATTTTTTTAATTCATTTAGTGTGTCTAGAGTGGCGATAGACCGGTTTTTCATCTTCCTAACTATCATAACTAATATTACAAATGCGAAAGTGTGTTTGTTTGTTTGTTGATTACGCTTTCACGCTAAAACGGCTGAACAGATTTGGATGAAATTTGGCACATGGGTAGACCATGACCTCGAAAAGGGCAAAGACCTCATCATCCTGGATCGCAGACGAAGTCGCGGGCCACAGCTAGTAAGAAATAAAAATAAAATAAATTAATACACAAAACATTATTATAATATTAAAAATGGCAACATTGCGTAAGAGTTGCTGTCACCTACTGCATCAGACTGCTTGAAAATCTTCTTGCTTTAAACTATTTAGTGAGACAATATGTTCCTGAGGGGTTCGTGGCTAAATACTAACAGCTGTAGTGTGGTGGATCGAAGCTTACTGCGGTCGGTTCGTGGATCCATTACATATCAAGACCCCTCCGTGCCTCGGAAACCGTTGGTCCGGTCGTCAGAAGCCCGAAAGTCTGACAAACATAGTCTTACCAAGACAGGGGGTGTTAACTCTTACTGTCGAATCAGGGACATGCCTACGGGGCCAGGTTTATGTTGCCAGAAATATAACAATATGACTTTTGGTAACATCCAAATAAAAAAAAATACTGTCAAAATCTTTACAAATAAAGTGTTGCTATATTTTTAACATTTACCTCAATCTTAGGTGCATCTATCATTTAACTCCTTTTACGCACCTTAGGTGAAAACGTTATTAACAATAGAAAATGACAAATAACATAATACTTTAAACATACTCGTAAATCATTGTATACCTACGTTTTTAAAATAAAATTTCATAATGATTTAAGTGTATTCAGGAAAGATTTTGAGGAAGGTAAAAACGCCGCATAGCAACACAGAATGCAAATGGCTACCTGTTGAGTTCGTGCTTGTTTGTTTTGTTTTTTTATTGTTTGTTCATAGGTAGTAACTGAAATTGTGTATTTACGATGAAAGAACACAAAAGGAAGTGCTTCATGTGTGGCAGTTCAAATTAGAATCCAACTATAACTCTACATCGGTTTCCAAAACCAGGAAGTAAGAACTACACAACACGTGATGCAGACTAAACCAGGACAAACAAAATCTTAAAAAGAAAAGCGATTGCAAAGTAAATGCAGAAGGCTAATGAAAAATATTATTTGCCTTAAGGAAAGAGTGAAAACCCTAAAAAATCGTGCAGTTTGAAACATTTTAGAAAAGGATGATAGTGTTATAAATTAATTCAAAATAAAATTCCATCCTCATTTGCATTGCTACTTCATAGCCAAATTAAAAACTGGTCAAGGTCTGATTGCATTTCAATTTATCTATGTACAATATTGTAATGGAAAATAAATAAATTTATACATTAACAATCAACACATACTGTTTATTATTTTTTTGTCCCAGCTGGCTTCTGCACCTGCAAGAAAACTGAAAGTTATCTTGCAGGTGTATAAGCCAGCATTTTATCAAAGCATTATCTAATTTAAAAAAAGAGGAAGGTTCGAAATTCCCGCTAAAAATACTTTCAATAATTTACTCGGGTACGACAAGAGATGGCGTGTCTGTGCACCAGTGTATTCAGTTGACATTCTTATCCTGAGTATAAGTGTTCTGTGTACCAAGGGGTATCGTGTTACCCAGTAACTGTTTTGTGGAGGTCAGATTGGCAGTCGCTCCATGTAAAATACTGGGACTCTGCTGCATCCGGTTAGACTGGAAGCCGTAACCAAATAGCTGGGAAAAGGCTAGGCAGATTGATAACTGAGTATGTACAGTTCGTGAACGGGCGCCGCGCCGTCGCGCGTCGGTTGACACTTGAGACAGCAGGGCTTCTATTAAATTTAATCAAACTTATTTTGAATTGTTATTTTTTTTTTTTCAAATATTCTCACATATGACAAGAATACACCATACACAGGATTTTGTAATATCTTGATTTAAAAGCCTTGGAGATTCTTGCCTGTTCTTCTCCTACGTTTTAGAATGGGCATTTAGCTTCACCTCTCTAACTGACCGACTCCTTAAAATTCAAAAGTGCCTGTTAATGTTTAATTGAAAATGAATGCTTTCGAGATTGTGTTTAGGTTGGTTTTTGCATGTTTTATTGTCAGGTGAGTGAGTCGTGTGGCTCAAAAACGTGTTAAATTATGTTATAGATATGGTTTCTAACACTAAATAGGGTCTATGGTTAAAGATGACTGACCATCTTTACATACCGAGACTCCTCCGTGCCTCGCAAAGCACGTTAAGCCGTTGGTCCCGGCTGTTAACTGTTTCCCAACTATGTTGGTGTTGGCTTCCTGTCTAACCGGACCCAGCTGAATACCAGTAATTTGCATAGAGCGACTGCCTATCTGACCTCCACAACCCAGTTACCAATACCCCCGAGTAGTAATGTCCCCTTGGTAAGAATGGTACCAGAATTTCGGGCTTCTGACGACCCGTAACGACTGCCAAAGATCCACGAATGACAGCCGAGACCAACATCTTAACATGCTTTCCGAGGCACGGAGGAGTCTACGGACCAACCCCGGCAAGCGTAACTTAACCTGATGGATCGACCCGTGCGGCTGTTATTATTTAGCCACGAACTCCTCCCCGCCGGTACACTCACCGCAGGCGTACAACGCGATATCACTTTTCAGTTCCCCGGGACGCTAAGATTTTTAAGTCCTATAGCAAATCTGAGCACCATTACATCCGGCGTACCGGGGGCTGAAAAGTTTTGAGCCTAGGTATGGGCCGCGGATGATTGAGACTTACTAAAAGCGTAATGATGCTAATGACATGAAACTCTGTATTTATACTAAAGAGGGTATTCGCAAATTAGTAATACCTATGCAGCGCGAGACAATAATGACACTTGAAGGTACTACATACTTAGGCCCACAACTTGTCAGCCTCCCTAGTACTGGAGTACAGATGATATATACGATACAGGTATAGTTAGGAGATAACATTCTGGAGTAACTACCGCTAAATGTACAGACGCCAGCAGGTCAACCTACCCGAAACTGTCAGATTTTCCCAATCAACTTTGAACCTAATGCTGTAGCAATAAAGTCGAAAATCTATTAAAGAAATCTGACAGATTGTAGTAGCTTGATGTGCTGGCGTCCTTACCTTACCAAGACACCTCTACTCAGGTATATAGTAGCATCAGTTTAAAATAAATCATTACTAATTACACCGCATTTCGAGCTTGCTTGAGTGAAATTTGGTATAATTAGTAGCTACTTTAAAAAAGCGTGCTGTACTAAGTATACCCGAGCAGGATTCGTCAGTCTCGCGGTCTCGCCCATTACTCTAAGGGACGCCATACACGGACTGCTTGAAGCAGTCAGGTTGGACTGCTTCAAGCTGCGACTGCATAGTGAACTACAGTCTTCTACGTACACACATAGACGAAACCGCTCGAGCAGTTGCAACTGCTTCGGGCGGTCAAGCAGTCGCCAGGCGTACACTGACTGCTCGAGCTGTCGATTGCTCTCGCGCAGTTAGCTCCGCCCGCGCTCTTCATTCCACGCTTCTTGCTTTGTTTCTTGAGAAAAATGGACGACGTATATTGTGATGCGATAAGCAAGAATTTATTTGGAATTTCCCATGATGCTACTGATTTGAATGACGAGCAGTTGGTATCAACTGCTCGAGCAGTTATCAATGACAGCTTCAAGCTGTTGCCTATGACTGCAAGAGCGGTCCGTGTATGTTGATCAATGGCTAACTGCTCGAGCAGTACGTGTGTGGCGGCCCTAATACGTTGTCTCTGTCTTGTACAGACGCCAGCAGGTTAAGCTACCCGAAACTGTCAAATTTTCCCAATCAACCTCGAACCTAATGCTTTAGCGATAAAGTTGAAAATCTATTAGAGAAATTTGACAGATTGTAGTAGCTTGATGTGTGTCATAATCTCTATATCTTTTGTTATCGGTAACAATGTAAATATTTGGTATAAGATAATCAATAATTTTCACGGCCATCGGCTTTTATTAGTATCGCCTGTATAAGTATCTATGTTATCCTGGTAGGTAGGTAATAGTAAAATCCTTGGTTTGATAATTAAAAAAAAAACCGGCCAAGTACGTGTCGTTCCACGCACAATGAAGGGCGTAGTTAGGATGAATTTATTCCAAGTACAAACTTAACATTGTAGTTGAAAAACATGTTCTCCCATACATTCCAACTGCAAATGTAAGTTTGTACGCACAATATTGAGGGATTTACCATGTACCATAAACCACCATAGACTTATTATAGGTTTTCCTGTAATGTATAGGTATTGAACTATTTTCTGTATTTTTTTTTTCAAAATATAAGGCTCAGTAGTTTCGGAGATAAGGGCGGGATGGTCAAACTTTCGTCTATTTTCATGCATAACTTTAAAACAATTTATCTTTCATTTGATACGTCACAAGGTACAGTTTGCAAAACTTGTTCTTTTTGAATTTTCTTATTTGCCCCCAAAAGTGACCCCCAAATTCAAAATTCATTTATTTACGTTACACGTCCGTGTTTGGGTCACAGAAATTAATATATGAACAAAATTTCACCTTAATTGGTCCATTAGATTCGGAGCAAATTGGCTGTGACAGACGGACAGAAAGACAGACACACGAGTGATCCTATAAGGGTTCCGTTTTTTTCCTTTTGAGGTACGGAACCCTAAAAACAACGTATTACGTATTAATCACACGTAATTTCCGCGATTTAGTATCCAAACATGTAAACAAATAGGTATACAATGTGTTTTAAGAAGTGTCTCCGTAAGTAACATTAAAAAACTCGAAACAAAGAGGCGTGGCCATACACATTTCGCTGCTTTGCATGAATACCCGCACAAACCAAAATTTTGTAATTACTAGTTTATAACACAGCTAAATGCAAAATAGTCCTTATTTCATGGAAGTAAGACTCACATTCATAACGGCAAAACCGCCGATTATGCCGTTATGAATGTGAGTCTTACTGACCATGAAATAAGGACTATTTTGCAATTGACTGTGTTATAAACCAGTCATTTCAAAATTTTGGTTTGTGCGGGTATTCATGCAAAGCAGCGATTTGTGTATGCATACTATTGCAAACACGTAGTTTTTGTTTTCCGAGCTGCATGGAAAACATTCCCCGCGCGGTTTGTTCAATTTTCAATCGCCCGCGCGCACCGAGCACAATTATTAACGACTTCAAAAAGAGGAGTTATCAATTCGATACGTATGTATGTAATATTATTGGAAATGCGAGACATTCACATATGATGATCTATTAGGACTTCCAAACAAATATAGGTACAAAATTTTATAATGTATGTTTGTCCACGCATTTCTCCGAAACTATTAATCGGATCGTGACCATTATTTTTTAGTTGGCTTACATTTACTTCAACTTAGGGCACAGTGAAAATTTCATCGAAATCGTTTCAGTATTTCTCAAGATAATAGACTAATACGTGTAAGTGTGACGGCCTTTTTTTTTTTTTGTGGATGGGAAATCATCAAATAACTTCTCCCGCTCTGGGTGGAGCTGAAGGGCGTGTCAGACTTTTACTGACTAAAACCCACCCGTGTTCCTTCAGTTGCCTATGCCAGGGCCACGGTATCTTTTTCAAACAACCCGCGACCCCCGCGGCATCGGCCCTATTGGACCCCATCTTTTGCTGACATCTCTTTGAGGCAAGTGTGACGGCCTGGCTTATTGATACGAGCTACGGGTGTGGTGTCAAAGGGAAAGGCATCTCAAAACAAGGTTCTCAGTAACGAAAATAGTTAGGATGACCCAGCTTTAAACATTTATTGAGCACAGTTGCTACTACATGATACTTTCTGAAGGTCTGATGATGACCAGGTAAGTGCTTATCGGTTCTCAGTAACGGAAATAGGATGACCTAGCTTTCAACATTTATATAATTGAGGACGGGTGCTACTACATGATACTTTCTGAAGGTCTGATGATGACCAGGTAAGTGTTTATCGGTTCTCAGTAACGGAAATAGGATGACCTAGCTTTCAACATTTATATAATTGAGGACGGGTGCTACTACATGATACTTTCTGAAGGTCTGATGATGACCAGGTAAGTGTTTATCGGTTCTCAGTAACGGAAATAGGATGACCTAGCTTTCAACATTTATATAATTGAGGACGGGTGCTACTACATGATACTTTCTGAAGGTCTGATGATGACCAGGTAAGTGCTTATCGGTTCTCAGTAACGGAAATAGGATGACCTAGCTTTCAACATTTATATAATTGAGGACGGGTGCTACTACATGATACTTTCTGAAGGTCTGATGATGACCAGGTAAGTGCTTATCGGTTCTCAGTAACGGAAATAGGTTGACCCAGCTTTCAACATTTGTCTCATTGAGCACGGCTGCTGCTACATGGTACTTTCTGAAGGTCTGATGATGACCAGGTAAGTGCTTATTGGTCCTCAGTAATGGAAATAGTTAGGATGAATAATCTTTGAGTAAAGTTATGGAAACTTCTCAAATGAGTTTTAAAAATGCCACACCCACGGTGAAAAGAACGGCTACAGTTTATAATTGTGAAAAATCGTATTCCTTTGATTAATAAACTTGAAAATTTGCACAAGCCATTATCTGAGCTGTCTGGAAATGGTTGAGGAACTTGTGGATATGTCTCATGGCATAATTTAAGTCAAATAATCCCGATCCCAACAACTCACATAAATAATAGATAAATAACGCGAAACTTTGACAGTGTAGCAAGTCAATGATACTACATCTTTCTCAAGGGAACATAGGTCGAGGAATAAAATAAAAATTTACCTACCCGTACATTGACCCTTAGGCCTGTGTTTACCAACATTCAAACCACTGGTTAGGTATTTAAACATTTGGTTTATGTCAAATTTTCAAATTTCCTAAGGAAAGAACTGATTAAAAATCTAAACAGCTGTTTTAGAGTCGGTGAACTCCGCCCTTAAGGCAGATCCGCAAAAGTAGCCCGCGAAGTTCTAATTTTCTTACGTTTTTTTTTTGCAATTTGCAGGTCAGTGTCAGATTGCATCTTGATCAAAATATGATTCGCGACTATAAAAATATATGTGTGTGTGGGTGTGGGTGTGTGTGTGTAGGTGAGTATGTGTGTGTGTGTGTGTGTGTGTGTGTGTGTGTGTGTGTGTTTGTGTGTGTGTGTGTGTAAGAAAAGTAAGAATTTCGCGTAATAAACAATTTCCATTAACGTTATATACCTCACAAATATTGCACGTATTAGAAGTGTGTTTACTTCGTAAGTATTCTCTTACTCCATTAAATGAATAGGAAATAGGTGTTTTGATGTTCATAAAAATTGGAGGTATGATTTTAATGTTCTTTCGGCTTGCGGTTGCACTCCTCTCATGTTAGGTACCTACTATTACATAATTATGACTATGACCGCTTTAGTTACTCAGCAAGGGCTTCAAGACGCTTGCGAAGTGCGAAGAAAGCAAAAATGCAAGGAATCGTAAGTAATCGTCTGACATAACTTGGATAAAAATATAATTGCCTTTCATCCATCGGATTTGGATGAAAGGCATACGAATAGGCCAGGACCTAGGTTAGGATATAGGATACTTTTTTATGCCGGTAGTACGCTCCCGAAGGGTAATTTCCTACACTACGTGGGTGAAGCCGCGGGAAAAAGCTAGTGTACTCATAAGAAGTTGTAAAAGTAAAGAAAAAATATGGATTGAAACCTCGCACATGTAATGGAGATTCTAAATGACAAACATTTATTTCACAAACTTGTAAGGCTTGCTAAAAAACACATATTTCCTGCAACAAGTTTCATAAAATTTCCGCACACTATTTTTCGTTCAATGTTATCGCGTTCTCACTTGCTTGTTAGTCAACGGGCGTTGCGCTGGATGAAACCACAAGCTTTTCGACCATGCTCGCGTTGACGATAGGCGGGCCGGGAAGAGCCCTCTTAAGGACAAGACATAAGATGCCATTGTATACTACATTGTAATATTGTATATAGATACTTATTAGAACACCTTTGACCCTTCCCAAAATTATTATAATATAAAGACCATTTGTCAGATACACTAATGTCAACCATGTTGTAACAAACAAAGTTGAATTACTGTTTAGATCAACTTTAACCCTTTTATAACAGAGAACTTAGGCAAAAGAAAAAGATATTGTATTAAAACACAGTATTAGGTTCAACAACCACTTTTTATTCTTAAATGTTCAAAAAGCGCTTCCAAAACTTTAATTAACGCAAAAGCGCCAGGGTGGCCCGCGAAATTCAATTTTTCTTACGTTTTTTTTTTCAATTTGTTTTGTCAGTATTAGGTTGTATGTTGATTAAAGTATGATTCGCGACCGTGACAAGTATGTATTTACATAATTATAATAACTAAATTCATCAATACAACTCTTTAATATCAGCTAATGATTAATCCTATTGAATAACTATTTCATGAAATCTTGACATTTGAGGATTATAATAACTTAAGAAGTTGTATTACTGATTCCAATGATTATAATTTTGTAAATATATATTTGTTACGTCCGCGAATCATAATTTAATCAACATACAAGTTATTAGTGACTTGCAAATTGCAAAAAACATAAGAAAATTGAATTTCGTGTGCTACCCTGGCGCTTCCCTCTTAAATCAGTTATACCATCAAACTTCGTGTGTTTCACTTGGGCTACAAAACCCCGAATCAGTACGCCTGTAACACAAGATCAACGTGGCAGTCTATTTAGTCTGGAAGTAATTCTATTTCAATGCATGGCAATCTAGAACGATTGCCAGCAACTAAATTAATTCAGAAAAGGCCTCTTATGTTTGCATCAAATTGTTACAACTAAACATATGTAATAATTCAGTAAGTAACTGTAAGTTCAGTCAGTTCGTACGTCCCGAATAAATGCATGAATTTATCGCCATATTGTAAAATTAAATTGGCTGACACTGTTTTGAACGCTACCGTTAGGCCGCCATGTTGGATTTTCGAATGCGTTCGGATAGACGTAAGAATTTTAAATATTATTTTTCTTATTTTGAATTTGGAATTGCATAATGTTTTTTACATGGCGTGTTGCTTTTGTTTTATGCAAGTATTTAGGGTATGGTGTGGTTCAACTATGGACAGGAAAAGTCACTATGAAATACCGGCAAGATAGAGAAACCGAAAAGCGAAGTTCATTTTCAATGCATTTCCTTAATTACCTACATTGAAAAACCCAATAACTGACGTGTATATTGAACATAGTATGCTCGGAAGTTGCGCTTGCAACCTGAAGACCAACGAAACCATAGGTAAAACAATATATTTAGTACATACCAACATTGAATTTCAGAAACACTGTTAAAGTGAATGCCAAATTGATTGCATTTTGTAATTATCGTTGAGCTACGGCATCAAATTCCACTGTGTAGTAGAACCAAGCGGTCACACAAACAGACACGAAAAACGACTTTGTTTCATAATATTATGTATATATATTAGCTATACATAAAGAAACATAGTACACTCACAGGCCGTGGGAACATCGGCCTACGGTGGCCTGTCATCGCCCGTCCCATCGAATCAAAATCAAAATCAAAAGTCATTTATTCAAACTAGGCTGAGAATCACCACTTTTCGAACGTCAAAATTACATAAGACAGTCCCCCAAAACGCCCGCCCTTCACCACTTCCTAGTGTTTTACCTCAGGAGAAGTTGCGCAACAAACTCCCTAGCAGCACAGCTGTCTGTTCAGTTAAAAAATATATTATACAACACTGCGCAAAATAATATATCTAAGTACATTACGCAACACAAACATTAAATTAAATTAAATTATTTGCTTTACGTCAGCTAGCACACGCCAATATACCAAAAAAAAAGAATAAAAGAAAAAAATCGAAAACTATACTCTAGCAGAAACAAAATATAAAACTAAAAACGTAAGCAGAACTTATGAAAGTATGGGATGATCCTTGGAAGGCTCGGCACTGGCCGCGACAGGCCTTGAGTGCCTTGACGGTCACGGGCAGCGATGGGCCTAGGCGGGCCGTGGGACCGCGGCATAAGGCATACGCTACGTTCGTAGTATTAGTCTTTTGCTGGAGGTACCAGCTGCAGCGGTGTAATAGTCTAATGCCGCGGTCCCACGGCCCGCTTGCTCCACCACCACTTTCCACCACGCCAGGCCAGGCCGACAGGCCATGGGAACAGTCGGCTTGTGGTGGCCTGTCATCGCCCATCCTATCGCATGTATGGGATGATGCGTGGGAATGCTCGGCACGGACCGCGACAGGCCACGAGACGCACAAGCCAAGTGGAAACGCGGCATAATACTACTTGTACTGTTATGTATTCTGTGGTAACACACTCACCACCCCATAAAAAAAAAAAAACTTATGCAGTTATATATACTATACAAGATGAAATTAAATTAGCTAGTGAAACTCTGCAGATATTGATATTTAAACACTATAATGGTGTGATTCTGTTGTGCACAAACAACTATTGCTAACTTATTCTCTCTAATACAACAAGAGACGTAAATTAGAGCTGTCTTTATTTGAACTAATATTTCCGTACAAAAGACTGCTTAGGTACTCGTAAAAACATGTCACTAAAACACGGTGAAGCGCAAGGCGTAAACTAGTTTGACATCTCTAACTTAGTTCATAGCTCTGTCCTTTTCTCGCGTTGCTTGTTAGTAAATATAGCGATAAATATAGCGATTCTCTAATTTTAGTTTCGTTATTGAACAAGAGAATCAATTTTTTTTTTGGATCAACGATCGCTTGTCGTGATGTTACTTGAGAAAATCTGTTTTTTTTTTGTTTTATTGTGTTTAGATATCTGTGTAGTTTACACAAAACAAAAATAAGCTGATATTTCAAGACTTGGTTGACGACCCTAAAAAAGAAACTCGTCAAATGAATTAATTTATTGTTTTATCATGTTTAGATATCGATACCATCACGTCGTCGGAGTTTCGCTAGCTAATTTAATTTGACCCTGTATAGTTACAGTCAGTGAAATTAATTGTTAATCAATTTGACCTTATTCATACAACTGTTTAATTAGGACAGTAGTGATTTGAAGACGAGGACCATTCGCAGTAGTCAATTCGCTTAACAATTACTTATCCTGACTTTACATAAAAAATATTATTAGAGCCTAGGTAAACAATAATTTTCTATGATTTAAGTTCTACAAGCGAACAGGAAGTCTGGCGCAAAAATAAAAGAAAAAAATCCTCCTCCAAACCGAGCTTATAAAAAAGTTACTAGGTACAAAAATATTTTATTAATACACCACTCATACGAATATCCGAACGAAAAACATCTTAATGCAATATGGATGACATTCGTGCGTCACTGTCAACCGTAATGAATAGTCTATTCTGTGTTTTTGAATTTAGAACGCGGACTGACGTTTGTTCACAGCCAATATTTTTTGACCGTGAATTATTACCTGTTTTCTTTTTATTTATTTTTTTGTTGTTTGTTTTGTTTTTTTTTTACTTTATTGGGTTAGGCGTGCCTGGTGAGCTCTCGTTTAGAGGGACTCGTGGCTAAATGATAACTGATGCACGGGTCGATCAAGGTTAATCTACGCTCGCCGCGATCGGTCCGTGGATGGGTGAGCATCCCTTTCATATCGAGACCCCTCTGTTCCTTGGAAAGCGCTGTTGATCCCTGCTGTCATTCTTAGATCTTCGATAGTCGTTACGGGTAGTCGGAAGCCCAAAAGTCTGACAACCATTCTTACCAAGGGGTACCGTTTTACCCATTCAATCGGTTGTGGAGGTCAGATAGGCAGTCGCTCCATTTAAAATACTGCCAATTCAGCTACATCCGGTATAGTGGAGTATTCCCGTTTGAGCACCTATTTTTGGAACACATATGCATTGAGCACCAAAGGTATTCCCATTTGAGAATACATTTGGTGCTAAATGTGCTCAAGAGGGAATACTCCGGTAAAGTTGGGAATAGAAATGACCGGGTGTGTAAAAAATGGTTAGGTAAAAATGGGAAAAAAGGGCTGAAATGGAATGTAAATACAAACCGTGTTCTGGGTATTTTATTTCCATGTGTTGTAATTTAGAAGTTGCCGTGTTCAATATGGTTAATAGTTCTGATTTAGTAAAATAAAATTAAGAATAATAGATATGTAAGTACATGTTATGATTTTGTTTTTATATATAAAAGTTCAATACCTACTCGACCAAAATGTATGAAACAGCTGATTTTTTTTTCGTGATTTCAGGGTTGGTCCCATAGTGAAAGTTGTTCATATTCATGGGTAGAATAACCTGTGAAAAATTGCGCACTGCTTAAAAAAATGTCCTGTATAAAAATGAATCGCCCTAATGTATGTAAGTACGCGTATAACTTTCGAACGACTGCACCAAATTGGATAATTCTTTTTTCGTTGTGTTTGTAATTGTCAGGACAAGGTTTGTATGAAAGAAAATGTTTGAAAAGTAACCGGGAAAATTGGGAAATTCGGGAAAGCTGAAAGTGCATTTTCTATGGGAATTTTGTATGAATAATTGAAATTTTCTCAGGACAACGTTTGTCGGCTCAGCTAGTTTTTGATAAAACTGTATTTTATTGTGAGATACTCCAGAATATTTGTGTAAATGGTATATTAACCCTGCAGACAGACGTGATTGGTTGATTTACTTTTTTAATTTTTTACTCTGTATAATTTAAAATTGGGAAGATAAAAATGGGTATTTACCCAAAGTTAGGGTTTTGACCAGGTAGAGACCATCTCTAGTTGGGAAAAGGCTAGGCAGATTGATGGATTGAGTTAGTCGTGAATATCAATACATAAATTACAGCTAGGTACCATCGCGGACATTGCGGTGAATTACTTTTCGATCTTATTGCTATGGAAATAAGGTTCAAAAGTGGTATAAGGGTCTAAGATTTCAGGAATACGACATTCTTGAGACGTTCTAGATTACAAGCCTAGCAGACTGAAAATATCCAGCCTGGAACAATAGCATCCTGATTCTGAAAGGCCAGTACCTCAATGCAATCAAAATAACATAACATCACGCGTGTAATCCCCGAAGGGTTAGACAGAGGTGTACCTATAGTACACCCACATTTCGCCAGTTATGTTTAAGTTACATGTAATAGAGAGCGAGCCTATTGTCATCAACCAGGCACAAATCCAGACTCCGGGTTGCCACTGAGATATTCCAGATGGAAAACCCAATAACACTTTGCCTGACTTGGAAATCGAACCCTGGACCTCATGCTCAGCAGTAGCGCTTGGGACCACTAAACCAAAAAACTAAGCAGATTGTCAAACTTATGATGTGTCATTGTGATTGTCTGACCATTGATATAGAAAAACATGGAGATGGCATATTCTACTATAGGCACAGATTAATACAGATGGGACACTCCGCAGTTTAGGTATGAAGCTACAAGTACGCGGCAGGCCCATGTCGCCGGGCCAATTCAGTGCGGGCTGCCGCGCACCGGCCGGCTCGCACGATCAGTTCGATACTCACTCACACGCCGCGTCGTAAAAGAAGGCAACCCTAACGAGTCCGAAGGTATAAGAGTTACGCGATAAGTCATAATAGAATTTATTTCTTAACAATATACATTCTGTCATTCGAGGGTCTTTGACAGTCGTTACGGGTCGTCAGAAGCCCGAAAGTCTGACAACCAGTCTTACCAAGGGGTATCATATTACCCAGTAACTGGGTTGTGGAGGTCAGATAGGCAGTCGCTCCATGTAAAATACTGGTATTCAGCTGCATCCGGTTAGACTGGAAGCCGACTCCAACATAGTTGGGAAAAGGCTAGGCAGATGATGATGATACATTGTGTAGAAAGTAATAACAGAAAATAGAAACAAAACCAGTACATAACAATCGGCTAAAGATAATATATTAATAATTAACATTATTACGAATAATTTTATAATAAAAATAGAATATATATTACATATTTCTCCTGACAAAGTTTATTCTGATTATATGTATGTATATGTGTATATATTGTTGTATTTATTCTTTATTAGTATATATATATATTTTATAGTTATTTTCGTGTTATCTATCCTTTATATTGCACCTGCCATGTTTTCTCTGCATCACCCTAAGGTTGACTGGTAGAAAATGCCTCAGGCATTAAGTCCGCCTTTGTACGGTATTTGTTTTTACTTGTGCATAAAGTTTTAATAAATAAATATCAAATATAAAATTCTACATAGTAATATCCAAAAAAATAATAACTTAAAAAAAGAATATTATTCAAAATTCCATTATAAAATCATTCCAGTCAAGTAGAAATTAAATGTCATAAATAAAATTCAACCACAAAAATAGTAATGGTAATAATCCAATATTCCAGTTAGTTTTTTGCAATTTACAAGTCAGTATTATGTTGTATATTAAATAAAGTATGATTCGCGGCCGTAACAAATGTGTATTTACAGAATTATAATCATTAGAATCAGTAATACAACCTGAAACGTGTTTTTGCAAAAACACTATCTTTTTCCAGTAAGATTGAGAAATGTTTTCACCATTATCTAATTATCCGTGTTTTCGCAATATCCCTAGGGTTTTCGCGAAAATTCGAATTATCAAATCATCTTATGACATTATTCCCCTGCGTCCTCCTAACCAAAAATATAGTTTGTGCGAATACGCTATTGTCGCGTACATTTCACTCAGTTCGGAAAACCGGAAGGCGCTCGACGTTACCACGCGTTCAGTAGTGCTATTCTGTAAAAATATAACTATGAAAACTTAGGTGAAGCGAGCTTGAAGTGAACAAAATCCAAATCAAAAGTCATTTATTCAAACTAGGCTGAGAATCAGCACTTTTCGAACGTCAAAATTACATAAGACAAAAAATTCACGACTTCGTAGTACTTTAGCTGGGAAGAAGAAATTGCGCAACAAACTCCTAAGCAGCACAGCTGTCTGTTCAGTTAAAAAAAAAAAATCTATACTGCATACAACACTGCCGTCATAAGGACGTTTTATTTATATATTCGGAATCGGCAAAAAAAAGACGCATCTATCAGTATTTTTATACTGGCGTAAACTTAACGAAAACCTATTCTTACTATTATTTGTTTTTTTCTCCATTTCAATATTTTTGTACAAACGTACGAGTACTTTTCCCTTACGGCGGAAGAACAGTGCACAAAATAATTTAGCTTTCTGATGGTAGGGAACTGCAGAACTGTCAAACCCTAGTTTCAGATGGGATGACATGACAGTCATTTTAAGCTCACTGCACCTAAGTTTTCGCGGGGAGTTTTTGCAGAATAGACCGGAGGTTCGCCGAACAAAATGATCGCGTTGGCTAGGACGCAGTCTAAACATCGCTAAGCGACCATAGACCGTTCTCTAATGCAAACCATATTAGTAAATGATTAAAAATATTTTATCAATAAACGTGGCGTATATTTTGGTTTGGTCACGTTCTGAGTGATAGATTTATATGCACATAATACATTAAATATGGGTATAACTTAGTTTTAGCGTCCATTTTGGAGACGTCCTATGTTGTTCTATGTTATTGGGTTTGGTTTCCGCACTTAGTCCTTCAAGTGGACCATTGTGCGTGAGCCATGGCGGCCGTCGGTGGTTATCCCAACCAGCCCACCTCCCTCCAGAAGTTGATCATGGTTTCTGGCCTGTTCAGAACATCTGTGAAAGATCTGAGTGCCCCAAGGGTTTCTGTTCTAATCTGGGTAACGCATATGCATTCAAAGAGCACATGCGTAACGGTTGCCTCAGCCTCCATGCAAGCTCTGCACAAAGGCCTGTCCGTTATGCTTCTTTTGAAACTTTTTAAGTTCTTAAGTAGGGTTGTCCACTCCAGTCCGTCAGTGGTGGGCATGGTGGCCCAGTGGTAACGGCCGCGACTTACGAGTTGTAGGTCGTAGGTTCGGTCCCTGACAGCCGCTTTACTTTGTTTATTTTATTTCATCACCACTGCTCTCAAAACGGTGAAAGATAACATCGTGAGGAAATCGGCATGTCCTAGAACCAAAAATTCGAAGACATGTGACGTCCACCAACCCGCACTGGCCCCCGTGGTGGCTTACAGCCCACTCCCTCTCACAGAGAGGAGGCTGTGTCCCAGCTGTGGTAACATTATCGGTTAGCTAATCCAGCCGGTTTATTTTGTAAAAATGACACAGTGAAAACTAAGATGAAGTGAGCTGTCAATATAGTGTAAATCCCTCCCTAGCGTCAGGTGGAATGCAACTCACTTCACGCTCACTTTTGACGGTGAGATTTTTACCGAATAGACCGGCTGAGGGGCTCGTGGCTAAGTAACAACAGCCGCTGGGTCGATCTACGAGTATCAGGTTGAGCTACGATTGCCGCGGTTGGTCCGTGGATGGGTGACCATCTGTACATACCAAAACCTCTCCGTGCCTCGGAAAGCATGTTAAGCCGTTGTTCTCGGCTGTCATTCGTGGATCCTTGACAGTCGTTACGGGTCTTCAGAAGTCCGAAAGTCTGATAACCATTCTTACTAAGGGGTATCGTATTAACTGGGTTGTGGTGGCAGTCGCTGTATGTAAAATACTGGTATTCAGCTGCTTCTGGTTTGACTGGAAGCGGTCCCCAACATAGTTGGGAAAAGGCTAGGCAGATGATGATACGAGCTTGTTTGATCGTGCGAGTATATCATATGGATTAAAACGACTGTGACGATCGCGTATTCGGGCGATATTTGCTATGTTATTTGTTTTAAGGCTATATTGCGAGTTTCTTTGAAGAATCAATCAATCTGCCTAACCTTTTCCCAACTATGTTAGGGTCGGCTTCCAGTCTAACCGGATTCAGCTGAATACCAGTATTTCACATGGAGCGACTGCCTATCTGACCTCCACAACCCAGTTGCTGGGTAATACGATACCCCTTGGTAAGACTGGTTGTCAGACTTTCGGGCTTCTGACGACCCGTAACGACTGTCAAAGATCCACGAATGACAGCCGGTACCAACGGCTTAACGTGCTTTCCGAGGCACGGAGGAATCTCGGTATGAAAAGATGGTCACCCATCCACAGACCAACCCCGGCAAGCGTAGCTTGACCTGATGGATCGACCCGTGCAGCTGTTGTTAGTTTCTTTGAAGAATAATGAGTAGAATTTAATAAGGTAATCTGGAATAGAACCAGAGTCGCCGTCATGTCTTGCATTGAAAGCTGCAGTGACATTAGCTAGCAATGTTTGCTGAAAGACTAAGTCCGGGTTCCCATTACGCCGCGGACCGGCCAGCGGCAGCGGCTTTGCCGGTCTGGTAAAACTGTCGGCAGGTCCAGTGGCTGTACAAATTATATGAAGCTGTTCACATTTAATCGGATCCTGTAAAAAAATCCGAGCCCGTTTTTTATGTCGGATGTTTTGTCACTGCGGAGCGCCGGCCATAACGCGCGGAGCGGTGCAATGAGAACGAGTTCACGCAAGTATCGATGGCCCGCTCGCCCCGCCCGCGCTCTTCCCGTCTTTTTGGCGTTGGCATTCTGCTCAGATGCATGACTTGATCTGGTATAATGTGAACACCTAGGTCCGGGTGACCTAAACCGGTCAGGTCGCCCTGTAAAACACTGGTATTCAGCTGCATCCCGTTAGACTGGCAGCCGACCCCAACATTAATCCCAGCCTATTACTGTCACGATGCAGGGCAAAGACCACGCTCGCTCAAGATGGGTTGACGATATATCAGACTTCTATACTCTATCCTAAGTAGGTAATATCATAAATGCGAAAGTGAGTTTTTTGTTTGTTACGCTTTCACGCTAAAACGGCTGAACGGATTTGGGTGAAATTTGGCACCTGGGTAGACCATGACATGGAAAAGGATAAAGACTACTTTTTTATCCTGGATCGCAGACGAAGTCACGGGCAGCAGCTTGTTGACTATAAGTCCAGGTTTTCTCACGATGTCAGTAAGGACCAAGATAAACTCAAGTACAAATGAATCGAAAAGTCACATTGGTAGATACTTGCCCGGATTTAAACCCACACCGTCGTGCATGAGAAACGAGGCCTTAATCACGACAACATAGTTGGGAAAAGCCTTTACAGACCCCAAGGTTGAAACTATGGGAAATCATAGAGACTAACCCATTTTTTACAAAAGTCTATCAAATTATTCGAAAAAAAAAAAACGCAATTCAAAATCTACTCAATTCATGGAAGAAAAAAGAACCTACAATCTTTTGCTATAGCAACACGCTCGGTAGGTAACAAACACAACACTTATTTTAAACATAAAATAAATAAATTATCTACCAATAAAACTGGCAACACGCAGGCTTCCTTAAAAAAAAACGTGGTTGCATAAACAATTTTTTTGATTTTTTTTTTCGGGAATATTTGGCGCGTTCCGTCTTGCCGGGAAGGTCGGCTGCTGTTAGCATATTCATGTATTTTTGAACATGGTTTCCGCGTAAAATTGCGATTTTTGGAGATCCTTAAGTATGTCTATACGTATAGCATGAGCTGCGGCGTCATTCTGTCTCAATCTGCCTAGCCTTTTTCCAACTATGTTGGAGTCGGCTTCCAGTCTAACCGGATGCAGCTGAATACCAGTATTTTAGGTACATGGAGCGAGTGCCTATCTGACCTCGACAACTTAAATACTAGGTAATACGAAACCCCTTGGTAAGACTGGTTGTCAGACTTTCGGGCTTGTGACGACCCGTAACGACTGTCAAAGATCCACGAATGACAGCCGGGACCAACGGCTTAACGTGCTTTCCGACGCACGGAGGAGTCTCGGTATGTAAAGATGGTCACCCATCCACGGACCAACCCCGGTAAGCGTAGCTTAACCTATGGATCGACCCGTGCGGCTGTTATTACTTAGCCACAAGCTCGCAGGCGCAGGCGCGCGAGCGTGGCTTCCGACTTAGTAAAAAATCCGCGCGGGTTGCTCCATCAGGTTATATAGGGTGACTGGTAAATAGTGACCGATACTTAAACACATGATTGTACTCATGACACAGATTATTACATATGGGACACTCCGCAAAATCATCTAAATATATTAGTTTGGCTCATCACCGCAAGGTTGCCTGCTTGTCGGTCTTCTACAGATTGTACTTCGGAGAGTGTGCCCGAGAACTCCACGACCTCATTCCACCGGCCCCCTTCTATCATCGGACATCTAGACGCACTGCCAGTTACCATCCCTACCTGGTTGCTATTCCACCAATTCGCACTAAGCGCTTCCAAATGTCTTTTATAATGCGCACAGCGAAAGAGTGGATCTCACTACCTGCGTCTGTGTTTACGAACGCGTACAACCCTAATCTCTTTAAAGTGAGAGTGAACAGGCTTCTTCTGGGTAAGCTCACTCCATCGTCGACTTTGTCTCTGTCACCTCTGACCTAGACTAGAGTCAAGAGCAAACCCATAACAAAAAAAAAAGAAAAAAGCGACACAATCAAGTGCAATTCAGGTCGCACAACGCTTATTACCTACAGTTATATTCACCTACAAGTTGCCTCTCTTTCTAACGCGTAACTCTTAAACCTTCTGACGCGGCAGTCCTACTGAATTGGCCCAGTGAGATAGACCCGCCGCGTACTTGTAGCTTCATATCTAAACTGCGGAGTGTCCCATCTGTATTAAATTAATCTGTGCTCATGATAATTTTTACTATGGGACCAAACCCCAAATCGCGAAAACAAAAATCAGCTGCCCCCTACATTTTTACGAGTTATGCGAATATGAATGTATGGGACAGCAGACTTTTTTTTTCACGAGTAGGTACAATCATGTGTTTAAGTATCCGTCACTAATTACCAGTCACCCTAATACGCTTATACGCTTGCCGGGGTTGTGACAGAACCGCAATCCTAGAAAACCAAATTTAATGGACCTATATTCTTAGTCTTCAACTCCTTCAATCAATTACGAAGAACCTAAATGATCTACAGAACCCACTTATTCAAAGTCAAAATGGTCCATCAAAATATTCCGGCGTTTTTTTTTTCCAAATTCGACCGAACTGAATAAATTGGGTCAACAGTATGGAGACAAAAAAAAAATTACCTTTACATCCGGTATTCGACAATATTGCGTCTCGTTTTTGATATCTTATCGATGTTTTGTTCTAAAATTGAGTTTGGAAAGTCGCGCTATCAAAAAAAAAAAAAAAAAAATGGCCACGTTGTAGATAGAGAATTGCGAATAATCTATAGATTAAATCTATAAATTCTCTATCTGTCAGCGTAGATATACCTTATGATGAGATATAGATATGTGCATGAACATGTCTGTTTGTCCTGAGTCTGGGTGTAATTATCTATACAAGTATGTATTTACAAAAAAAAAAGTAGTGTATGTAGTATATCAGTTATCTGGTTTCCATAGTACAAGCGCTGCTTAGTTTGGGATCAGATGACCGTGTGTGAAAAATGTCCCAGGATATTATTATATTATTATTATGTCCTTTATTCATTTTAAAAACTTATTAAATACATTTTTAAATATTTTCTATAAAAAACATAAAAAAAAATATAAAAAATAGTGATCCGCCAGTAGCGGGAGCAAAGTCCAAGCTACCGGTGGTTAGGGCTGCAGAGACAGGAACCTCCTCACAATGCGAGCCGTATCAAGAAGTACTGCCTTCTGAATCTGGCCCTTGATCCAACCGCCTAACGAGAGCCTCGAAAGATGTTGATCGAGACTTTCGGCCATCAGGCCATTGGCCGTTACTACAATCGGCACAATGACAGCCGAGCTCACATTCCACATGTCAACAACCTCGTGTGCTAAGTCGAGATACTTCATTTGCTTCTCTTTCTCAGCTTTCACGAGGATCTCGTCATGTGGAATGGTAACATCGACAATCATTGCGCGGCGCACTAATCGTTATTATTATTATTATTATAGCGATAGTCTTTGACAGACATTTGTGAACTGGTACTATCATAATTATGTAGTCGGGTAAACCTAAGCGCACATTTGACTGGGCAACGACCCGTTCTTGCACAGTTTTTGGTGTTAATTTGTCACTAGCTCTTGCCTGCGACTTCGCCCCACCCACCGCGTCGCATCGCATCGCGTAGCTCGCCCGCGCCATTATCTACATCGTTTTCGCTTAGCGTTCTTTCTAGCTTTTTTTTACTTTCGCTCGGCTCCTAAGGGTCATATTGTAATAATCAACAACCTATAGCCATCCTTAAGAATTGGGCTATTAAATGCAAAAAGAATTTTTCAAATTTAACTGGCAGTTCCAGAGATTAGCACGTCCAAATAAACAAATAATAATTTGATTACCATTCAAAAAGTTATAGTGAGCCAACCTTAAAAGCCTTATATATGCTATCGCGGATTTTTTTTAGAACTTTTTAAGAGCAACAATTCCGTGATACATGATTGTTGCGTAACTTTACCCGTTTACGCAGCGCACGCAACGGAAGCTCTCAAAAGGAATACATTTTCCCCGTTTTTGCAACATTTTTCATTGAAGCTTCGCTCTTATTGGTCGTAGCATGATGTTATATAGTCTATAGCCTTTCACGATAAATGGGCTTTCCATCACAAGTGGGTTGTGGAGGTCAGATATGCAGTCACTCCATGTATCATACTGGTATTCAGCTGCAACCAGTGAGACTGGAAGCCGACCCCAACATAGTTGAGAAAAGGCTAGGAGGATTGATATGGTCAGTTCTCATGTTAGTTGTTGATTGATTATAGATATCAATCTGCCTAGCCTTTTCCCAACTATGTTGAGGTCGGCTTCCAGTCTAACCGGGTGCAGCTGAATACCAGTATTTTACATGGAGCGACTGCCTATCTGACCTCCACAACCCAGTTACTGGATAATACGATACCCCTTGGTAAGACTGGTTGTTAGACTTTCGGGCTTCTGACGACCCGTAACGACTGTCAAAGATCCACGAATGACAGCCGGGACCAACGGCTGAACGTGCTTTCCGAGGCACGGAGGTGTCTCGGTTTGAAAAGATGGTCACCCATCCACAGACCAACCCCGGCCAGCGTAGCTTAACCTGATGGATCGACCAGTGCGGCTGTTATTACTTAGCCACGAGCTCCATTATAGATATAAACAACAATATGTGATTAGATTTAAAGGAAGATAAAATACTCATAATATAACTCGGTTAACTACGAGCACCGCTGCAAACGGTACCACTTCCTTCCTCTGGAGATGAGCCGTCATATTGGAGACATGAGTCTACTATTGGGTATCGCAAATGGCCACATTGACTGTCCTGAACTCGTTGCTAATTTGTCATTGCGCACGAATCTGATGGGATTACGTCGGCGACCAATATTAAATGTTCATTTCGCTATGACTAATTATACGCGTAATGTTTTCTCAATAAGAAGTGCACTTAGTTTCAATGGGCTTCCTAAGGACCTTAATGTCGACTTGTTCTGCACCAGTGTGGCGACCTTAAGACGGCTTTTGGCACAGTTATTTTTCAAGGATAGTTAACTTGTCTGCTACTCTCTTTACTTTACACACAGCGGGCCGTCAGCGCCCTGCGGGTCCAGTACACCAATGCTTTCAGGTTGCTGATGGGACTGCCTAGATATTGCAGCGCATCAGCGATGTTTGCTGACGCACAAATGGATGGCTTCCATGCCATAATCCGTAAGCGAGCGGCATCGCTGATGCGCAGGGTGAGGGACAGTTCCAACGGCTACTCGTACCTGAGGGTCATTGCTGAGAGGGTAGATAGTCCTCTATGGAGGCAGTGGATACACATCCACGTTTGATAATTTCCTCTTGTATATGTACTAACATTTATTTTTAAGTTCTTTTACATGTACATATTTACTAACACTATATGGACACATTTAGTCTGAATTAAAGAAATTAAATTGAATTGAATTTACTAAATAACTGATTATATTAACTTGTATGTACTTTCTTTTTTATCGACCTTTTTTTTAACTATACGTGGAGGCTTGTAATTAGCTAGGTATTTGTTAATATTAAATTCTTTATGTCATTGGTTTGTTAGTCTGTAAGCCTTCTATAAAATAAAATTAATAAATAAATAACTGACGGAATAATAATACCAGTCTGCAACAGATTTTTTATTCAACAACCATCGATTTTTTTTTTACATTTTCTTTCATACAAACCTTGTCCTGACTATTACAAACAAACAATTAGCTAAATAGGTCCAATCGTTCTGAAGTGATGCGCGTACATACATTAGGTAATTGATTTATATGTATACAGGCTGTCCGAGAAAAGGTGCTGCCAACTTGTGGTTGTGGTACAGACCATCAATCTGAACAACTTTTTCCCGGGGACCAAAATCGTAATCGTGAAAAAAATCAGTCGTCCCATACAAAACTTCCACATGCATAGGACGACAGATTTTTTTTTTCACGATTACGATTTTGGTCCCCGGGAAAAAGTTGTTCAGTTTGATGGTCAGTCACGCCCTTAAGTTGGCGACACCCTTTCTCAGACATCCTGTATAGATTAGGCGGATTGGCGAATTCAGACTTTGTTATTATAACTATAACTCCCAGTTTCCTCACGATGCAGATGTTTTCCTTCACCAATACTTGTCCGTATTTAAACCCACTACCTCGTGCAATCAAATAAGCAAGAGGTTTGATACTAAAGGTCTTAACACCCACTTTAAAAAAATAATGACCAAAAGTTGGCTTCTTTCCCTGTGAGTCCCTGTCATACAACTACAATGAGCGAGCACCAAAATCTACACATTTAGAGTAATTCAATCCTTCACACAAAAACCCACCACACTCACACTCACGCACACACTGAGACTATAATATTAGGCTCGGCGCAAACGGGCCACCGCCCACAACCACCGGTGGCTGTCGTGCGCTACCGCCACATTTGTAACAGTGGCAGAAGTGCGCGACAGCCACCGGTGTTTTTTTTTTATTATAAATGGCATCTCGTAGTTGGCCTAGAGAGGCCGTGACTACTTAACCGGACTATCCTGTGGCTGCCTTAAGCGAACTCAAAGCCTCCAGCCAGGGGCATAAACTTACAGACTAAGCGACTACACGCTAAGGCTCCCTCTGTGGGGAACGAACCTCGGCTTAGGGCGTCGCTGAGGGGAGGACAGCATGATGGGACAGGCTAGATCAAATTAGAGTGATTATTATTGTCAGGGGAGTTTAAAGCTACTGGCTCAGCTACGCCACCAGCTGGCACTTCATACCCGAGCAAGGGACGGGGGGAGGACGATTACTACGGGGTCGTCGCGAGGGACCTCGGCGGCGAGGTCGGAATGTCGATTTGTTTTTGTTCCTACGGTCCCTACTGCTCTCCTGGAGAAGAGTTATGGGGTCGTCGGGATCTGAGAGGACAAGCCTAGGGCGGCGGACCTTACTAATACGAGAGGGGACATAGCTAGCCGCCTCGACAACCAGAGGGTTGCGATGGTTGGTGGCTGAGTCGAAGAAACGCTTGGAATTGCGTTTCAAGAACTGGGAGATGGTGGGAATGTCGAGATCTAAGTGGAGCCACCGGTGTTCGGTAGCCGCCACATTTTATAACCCGTGACCGGGTGGAGCAGCGCGACAGTGGCGGGTGTCGGCGTCTTGTGTGCCCGCAGCGACCACTAGCGGCGAGTCGCGGACACTGCTGTAGCGAGTGGCCGCCACCGGCTAAACGTGTGCGGTGCGTCTATACAAAATATATGAAAAAGTCGCTGGCCACCGGTGTCCGATACTGCCACCGACATTCCCCCTCTTCTACGTCCTAACCAAAGCCTAGCTTTCGAAGACGTGGAAAAGGCCGAGTGCCTAGCCGACAGCCTCGAAGCCCAATGCTCGCCAAGCCTACTACCAGTAGACCAAGCCCACTGTGACCAAGTGGACGCAGAGGTTGAACGTAGATCCGCTCTCCCTCCCCACGATGACCCCGAGGAACCCCTCCCCCCTGTGACCCCCGACGAAGTTCACTCATTAGTGAGGAACCTCAAAACCAGGAAAGCTCCTGGCTCGGACGGCATCACTAACCGAGTGGTTAAACTCTTCCCCGCCCAACTTATTGTCTTAATGACAACAATTTTTAATGTTGCATTAAACAATAACATCTTTCCACAAGCGTGGAAAGAAGCCACTGTCATTGGCTTTCACAAACCCGGCAAGCCGAAGTCCGATCCGTCCAGTTACCGGCCCATTAGTCTCCTCAGTACCATGGGGAAGATCTATGAGCGAGTAATCTTTAAAAGATTAATGGATTATGCCGAATCCAGAAACCTCATCCCCAACGAGCAGTTTGGTTTTCGAAGAAAACACTGCTGTGTCCGTCAGGTTCACCGCATTGTCGAGCACATAAGCGCAGGGTACCAAGCGGGCCTCATGACCGGAGCGCTCTTCTTTGATGTGGCGAAGGCTTTTGACAAAGTATGGCACAACGGCTTATTATATAAGCTGTGGCAACTAAACATGCCAGACCGTCTCGTGCTCATCATCCGAGACTACTTGTCAAATCGCACCTTCCGCTATCGCATAGGAGACGCCCTCTCGTCCCCGCACCCGATCCGAGCTGGGGTCCCCCAGGGCTCAGTGCTCGCCCCCCCCCCCCTCTTCTCACTCTATACGAGTGACATTCCCAAACATAGTACATGTCAGTTGGCCCTATTCGCTGACGACACGGCTATCTATTACTCAGGTCGCCGCACCGAGTACATAACCCGACACCTCCAGTCCGCAGCCGACGCTCTCGAGCAGTGGTTTAGGAAATGGAGGATCGAACTCAACCCAACCAAAAGTGCAGCTGTACTCTTTGTCAAGAACGGCAAAAACAGCGAGACACATACCCGCACCCGACCCGTAACTATGTCCGGTCAACAAGTCCATTGGGAACGTACGACCAAATACCTAGGGGTTACCCTCGATGACAAACTAAAATTCACCGAGCACATAAAGACTGTACGTAACCGTGCTGCTTTTGCTCTCGGTCGCCTCCATTCACTTCTCAATGCACGCAGTAAACTAGCCCTCAGGTCAAAGGTGCGAATTTACACCACGTGTATACGCCCCATTATGACATACGCTAGCGTTGTGTTCGCACACGTTAAGCCGTCACGCTTTAAAAAGCTACAAACCCTCCAAAATCGATTCATGCGACGAGCCACGGGCTGCCCCTGGTACGTACGCAATGACCAACTCCACGTCGATTTAAATCTGCCGACCATCAGGCAATATTTCAAAAAAGCGAGCAAACGCTTTTTCGATTCAGCCACTACACACACTAATCCACTAGTGACAGCAGCCACACGATACACACCGTCATGCATCTCCCGCATACGGCACCCCAAACACGCTATGTTAGATCCAGACGACGACATCACTCTCTACCAAGAGAGTATGAAGTCGGTCCGTAAAACTCTCAACTCTACACATGACAGACGTCCTAACTTCCGTACCCGCCGGCGAGTACCACCGCGGCATCGAGTAGTATGTCAATCCCCCCGACCCTTGCACCCGCCCGCCCGTGCGGAGCAAGTAGCTTTAAACGCCCCTAATAATAATAATAACATACCGATAGAACAAGTCTCCACTTGCTCAGTAAACAGTAGCGCCCTAAGCCTAGGTTCGAGTCCCACTATGGGACGCCCTTAGCTGCGCTACTTAGAGATTAATTTTAACCCGGCGAGAGGCCCTTCTGGCCCCGCCAACGCTCGGTTAAGCAGTCAATGCTCCCGGAGCAAACTGCGATAGGTCAGTAATAAAAAATAAAAAAAAAGCTGGCCACCGGTGGCTGTTTGCGCCGAGCCTTATTTACAATGATTTTATTTTGCTCAATTTATTTTATCTTGTTATTTCACTACCCATATTTAATTCTCTAGGTGAAAGCTAAAGGACCTTAAGTCCATTTTTATTTTTAAAGCCTTTAGGAACAATATTTGTCAAAAAAATATCACAATATAATAGCTTAATAAACCTTCATAATCATATTTTTTTCTACAACGATACACTATTTACTTTTTATACACGGTCGATTTTAATATCTAATTTCGGGTACCTATAGACATCTTTAATGAGCTCTACTGAATACTTTATAAAATGTGACTTAAGGTCCTTTAGCTTTCACCTACAGAATTAAGTGTTAAGAATTTCCATTTTGAGGAGCTCGTGGCAGTCGCACGGGTCGATCCATCAGGTTAAGCTACGCTTGCCGGAGTTGTTCCGTGGATGGGTGACCATCTTTTCATACCGAGACTCCTCCGTGCCTCGGAAAACACGTTGAGCCGTTGGTTCCGGTTGTCATTCGTGGATCTTTGTCAGTCGTTACGGGTCGTCAGACGCCAGAAAGCCTGACAACCAGTCTTACCAAGGGGTATCGTATTACCCAGTAACTGGGTTGTGGAGTTCGGATAGGTAGTCGCTAGTCGCTCTATGTAAAATACTGGTATTCAGCTGTATCCGGTTAGACTGGAAGCCGACCCCAACATAGTTGGGAAAAGGCTAGGCAGATTGGTTGTCCATTTTGAAACATTCTGAAATTAAATTTAAGTTAACGCCAACATTTCTCGAATTATAATAATAATAATATCCTAGGACTTTTTTTTGTAAATACATACTTATATAGATAATTACACCCAGACTCAGGACAAACAGACATGTTCATGCACACAAATGTTTGTCCTGGATGGGAACCGAACCCACGACCAGCGGCATGACAGGTTGTATCTTAACCAACCACGCCATCTGCCTGTCAATATCAAAAATTCAAATTTGAAATAATGCAACTCTGGCCCCCAAGATACAGGAGCTACCTAGTTTGGAGGCAAATAAATGTGTTAAATATTCTAGTTACAGTAAGCATATTTTATTATTATTTTTGAAATTTATTTTGTAACAAAGGACCAACAAATTATTCCTATTCTCATCACTGTTAGAAATATCCCTTGGTACTAGGGTTGCCATTTTTTTATATCAAATATAATCATAATAGTATTTTCGAAGCCATTGTCTTTTAAAAATATAGTAGCAGGCGAAAAAAAATAGTAGACTAACTATTTTTACACTTGCAAAATATGAGATTAATACTGGCCCTATTACGATCATTCCCGCCATTTTGTGTTGAAATAAAAATATGGTAGTTTTGCCTACTATATTTTTCTTTAGAAATATCAGGGGTTGGCAACCTTACTTGGTACTCTTGCGAAATGGACTTACACGCGTCTAGTTACACGTGTACTGCCCTATTTATTTCATTTATAGGTTAGTGGAGTAGATTCACAACAACAGTTAAAGGTTACAAGCATGTGTTTGAGATTTTAACTTTCTAATTTCTATAAAAAGGCCTTCAATGCAGACAATGAAATTTAATTGATTCTTGTGTAAATTTATAGGATGTCTGAATCACTTTTACAAGTCAGATTTTAAAAAAAGAAGCTAGATGGAGACGACATTTATATTTGACTACCACTAAGAAGAAATAAACTCCGGGGTCAATTAATCAGCCTAGGTATTGTTCCCACTGCTGCCAGATCTCATCTCTGTAGGAGGGAGTGGGTTGTAATCCCAGTGTGGGTTGGTTGGCAGACAATTTCTTGACCCACTGCAAGACAAGGCTACTTCTTTAGAGCGAGAATCGAAATGTGACCTATGATCTAATAGTAGATTATTATACAAGGGGCTAAAATGACCTATTATATACGAGGTAGTTTTAAGCAGCCGCACGGGTCGATCGCACAGGTTAAGCTACGCTTGCGGGGGTTGGTCTGTGGATGGGTGACCATCTTTTCATACCGAGACTCCTCCGTGCCTCAGAAAGTACGTTAAGCTGTTGGTCCCGGCTGTCATTCGTGGATCTTTGACAGTCGTTACGGTAAGGGGTATCGTATTGCGCAGTAACTGGGTTGTGGAGGTCAGGTAGGTAGTCGCTAGTCGCTCCATGTAAAATACTGGTATTCAGCTGCATCCGGTTAGACTGGAAGCCGACCCCATAGTTGGGAAAAGGTTAGGCAGATTGATTACGAGGTAGTTTTACTCTCAAGCTTTAGCGAGGAAGTAATTAGAAACCCGAGTTATTTACAAACACAGTTCAAAAGTGCGTTATTGCCTAGGTATGAAATAAAAGATTTGACTTTGACATAATTAATATTCAGCGAAAGAACATTCAATCCAACCGGCAGGCTTATTACGTATCTTACAGAAGCCTAGCGATAGTATTTGCGCAATAATTGCTTTTCAATCGCAAATCGGTATTATGTATCAGCGATAGCCACAACTTAGCAAACTAGCGATAGTGCTGCCTCTATGCAACAATCAGTTAACTAAAATGTGCATTTTCTTAAAGTGATCGTACGGCCTCAATGAGTACGGCACACCCTACATTTGTGTTCTGTGGGCACACCTCGACTAGGTTAGTTCCGAAGATTGCTTCTTTACTTCTTTTGGCGCTATTGTCGTAACGATAAGTGCTTAGATTAGCAAACAGCGAGCGATTAGCGAATGATTTTTTAGAATATAATACCGATTTTTATAATGTTAAGCAATTGATCGCGCGAAGACTGCGCGATAATTGCCGATTGCTTTTGTTTACGTAATAAGCCTACAGTTCAACAAAATTCATTGCGTTATTTTTGTTGTTGAGCAGACGAAATTTTCGAACATATGAAGCAATAGATTAGCAACTTCCTTCAAAATGATTTAGATTCCGATCGATAGTGTATTACGCAATTATGGGTCTGGTGTCCCACGCGACCCAGTCTGCCTTTTTTATTACAGAAAGAAAGTGATAATAATATTTTGTTTGGCAACCAATCATTTCATTTTATTTATTTGGGGAAATAAACGGAAAATCCTAGCCTCCACACTGGTTAATTTTGATGTGCCTTGTTTCACCGAAGCTATGGATGCCTGGAGACTCGCTTGTCCGAATTCGGATCTACCCAACAATCCATCTTCTCAGAGACGGTGGGATGAGCCGCTCTGCAGAGTAGTACAGAACAATTTACTTGACACGTCTGCTACTACTGCGGAGCGTGCGCGCCTACTGGCTGTGGGTAAGTGGGAATCGGGTTTGTGGCTCCATGCACTACCATCGTCGAACATAGGCATTTAGTTCGACGAGACTACTTTCCGCCTCGCTGCTTCCCTACGAATAGGAGCTCCATGTTGTTCTCCTCATCGCTGTCACTGTGGTGAAGTTGTTAACAGCCTCGGACGAGCCCTTGTCACCGTCGGCGTTCCAGCTGTATTAGAACCCAATGGCTTGGCACGCGACGATGGCAAGAGACCGGACGGCATGTTTTATTTCCGTGGAAGGTGGGTAGGCCTTTAGCGTGGGACGCAACGTGTGTCGATACCCTCGCGCCATCCCATCTTCTTAGCACGGCGTGTTGTGCTGGGGCGGCTGCTGCAGGAGCAGAAAACCTCAAACGGCGCAAATATAGCAACCTTATTGGGAGCTATATGTTTGAGCCGTTTGGGGTTGAAACTCTAGGGCCTTGGGGTCCGAGTGCTCATCGAGTATTTCGGGACATCGCCAAGCGGTTGGTCGACTCTTCACGTGACCAGAGGGCGCCATCCCATCATCCTGGCACAGCGTGCTGTGTTGGCGCCGCTGCTGCAGCTGCGGAAAACCTGAAGCGGCGGAAGTATAATAACATTGTCGGTTACTATGTTTTTGAGCTGTTTGGGGTTGAAACCCTCGGGCCGTAGGTTCCGAGTGCTCATGGTTTGTTCAATGAAATCTCCAATCGGCTGGTTGACACTTCCCGTGACCCAAGGGCTGGCTTTTACCTTGGCTAGGAGAGCTGGCTTGCTAAGCATTGCCATACAGCGTGGCAATGCCGCCGCCAGTCTCCTGGGTACATTACCAGTAGACAGCGATGCGGAGGAATTTTTCGACGCCATATTTTAGTTTTTTTTAATGGTTTTAGTAAGCTAGGTTATTATATTTTTAACTTGATTATTTATAACCATATCCAAACTAGTTCCACGAACAAGGCTTCTTTTACTAGCTGGAAAAGCGAAGATGTCAATATTTTGAAAGAGATTATTATATTGACCAGTAAGGCGACGTAGGGGTGCTCGTAAGCCTGGGTTCGTACGACCATAAGATACTGCAATAAAGTTGGCAAACCAGGAGCCGGTCCACTTGATAGTAAGTGGTCACGCTGCGGCTGCTATGAACATCAGCAATACCAGCGTCATTGCAGGGGCGTTGCCTTCCCAGATACAAATCTAAAGGAACTCCACGACCTGATCCCACCATCGCTCATTTACTACTGGATTACCAGACGTACGGTCAGTGCTCTGCTACCTGTTACCTGACTCCTCTTAAAAAGAAGAACCATCCGAACTTGGTTGAGGATATCGACCAGTCGTACTCAGCGTTTTTCTTCCACATTTATTATGCTCAGAGCTAAAGTGTGGAACTCTGCCAGCGTCTGTGTTCCCTTCTACATGTAACCCGTCTGCCTTCAAAGCAAGAGTGAATCTTCTGGATACGCTCGTTCATCATAGACCTCGTCCATTGCTTTCTATCAGGCGTGATCGAGGTCAAGAGCAGGCCCGTTCAGCAATAAAAAAATAAAATTAAAAAGTGTGAGACACCCCAAGCTAGATGGAACGTTGACTTTCGAGTGGCGGCTATAATAGATCCAGGAACAGACTGGACGCGGAAGGAGGAGTTCCTGGTTGTTTCGATGTTTCTGCTCAGAGTAGTTGGCTAGTCCACCCACTTTAACCACCACCAACCTCCTCCCTTGTCCTGTAGGAAAAATCGACTTTATTTATTTTTGACGGGTAAAAGTGTTTTAACCCCCGACGGAAACAGAGGGATGTTTTTAGGGTTCAGTACCTCAAAAGGAAAAAAAGGAACCCTTATAGTATATACTCGCGTGTTTGTCTGTCTGTCTGTCACAGTCAATTTGCTCCGAATCTATTGTAAATTTCTGTGACCGAAACACGGGCGTGTAACGTAAATAAATGAATTTTGAATTTTATTTTTCTTTTTGTAAATCTTGAGTTAGTTATATATTTGTATGCACGTGTTTCTGTGACAAATAAACATATTTTTCTTTCTTTCTTTCTTTCTTTCTATGATTCTAGAAAAACTATTTAGCCGTTTGAATATAATGAATGGGTGTGAGCATCTTCCACAGGTCTGATCGAGTCGCAATGATATTAGAATAACATAGTAACCTTGAACTAATGAAATCGCCAAACAGACGAGGCTTATACCTAGCAATTTTTAATGTATGCTGTGGAGCTGACGAGACGCTTGGATCAAAATATGATCTACAACTTGGATTATACTTAAGGGGTCAATACATTTTATATAGTATTATTTTTTTCTTTTTTTAACCAATTTACTTACAGAAAAATTACTTCGTTTTAGGATATTTTATTGTTTACGTTATATATCTGTACTGTATATAGGTATACATAATCTTTATTTATATAATTCTTCTGTACGTGTGTATGTCAGTGATCTCCTCCTAAACGGCTGGCGGGCTGATTTTGAGGAAATTTTTTGTGTGTGTTTGAATGGGTTCCAGGATGGTTTATATTCACAATTGGACCCGGTAGGTGGCGCTGTTCAGGACAACGTCTGTCAGGCCCGCTAGTCTTAGTTTAATAAATCGAAAATATAATGAATAAGTAGGTACTTAGAATGTTAAAAAAACACAGAAATAAAAATGATTTATGATTTGTGGCGGTACTTAGGACTGCCCAGACAAGAGAGCTAGTGGCGAAGTAATCTATCGATCAAGTTAAGCTACGCTTGCCGAGGTCGGTCCATGGATAGGTGACCATCTTTACATACCAAGACCCCTACGTGCCTCGGAAAGCACCGGCTGTCATTTTAGATCTTTGCGTCAGAAGCTAAGTACCAATTAGCCGCGCTTGACTCGGTGGAACGCAGAGCTAAGAGGCTCATTAGTGACGTAAAACTGGTGGATACCAAGCTTCATAGCTTGGCTCATCGCCGCAAGGTTGCCTACTTGTCGGTCTTCTACAGATTGTAGTTCGGAGAGTGTGCCCGAGAACTCCACGACCTCATTCCACCGGCACCCTTCTATCATCGGACATCTAGACGCACTGCCGGTTACCATCCCTACCTAGTTGCTATTCCACCAATTCGCACTAAGCGTTTCCAAATGTATTTTATAATGCGCACAGCAAAGTGGAACTCACTACCTGCATCTGTGTTTCCGAGCGCATACAACCCTAATCTCTTCAAAGTGAGAGTGAACAGGCTTCTTCTGGGTAAGCTCACTCCATCGTCGACTCTGTCTCTGTCGCTTCCTACCTAGACTAGAGTCAAGAGCAAACCCATCTTAAATAAAATAAAAAAAAAGTCTGACAACCAGTCTTACCAAGGGGTGCCGTGCTACCCAGTAACTGGGTCCTCTCTCTCCATGTAATATACTGGTATTCAGCTGCTTCCGGTTTGACAGGAAGCCGGCCAGCATAGTTGAGAAAAGGCAGACAGATTGATTGACATAGGACAAGCTAATGTCCAACGGTGGCCTGCAAAAAGTTGAGTTGGTTGATCGAAAGTTGATTGTTTACAAACGCAAATCACACAGGATCACACTTAGAGATGCGAATTTCTCCACCTCTTCCTTAAGTGTCCAATCAAATTCTCCGAAGTATTCATAAAACAACCCAAAATGACGTCAGACCACAGAGAAACATCAATCTTTCCTTGTTTTTTTACCCCCACTAACATTTCCCTCGACATTTCCAAAAACTGTTTACGTCCTACAGATATGAGCCACATTCATTATACATTCGGAAAAGGCGAATTTCTAAATCCAGTCCAGTTTCCTAACTCGTACGCAGGAGAGAGATGGAGATACGTAGTTTAAGGCGCCAAGAAGAGATGCAAGATCACAAATGATGAATGGAACAAGAGGTGGCTGATGAAATCTTGTCATTGAAATATTTTCTAGACTATTCGTAGAATGGGTCAATTTTATACTCCGTTAGAGTTGTAAACACTTGTTTTTCTCCTTTGTCTCGAAAATTGGCCTATTTTGTGAACAAAGAACAGTCACGTACGTGCTGAGATTCTAAGGAGGGTTTCGGAACTCGAAGTCTTGGGTTTAATTCCGGGGTTGGTCAAAAAAAGTGAGTGAGCGCGCTTTCGGACCATCGATTAAATCGTAATGTTATACCGAGTTCCAGTCTTCCTGTCTGGATTGGATGTGACGTATCACTAAAACTAGCCCATATCAGGCCTGCCACCTGGTTTATTTTTCACCAGCGCCAGCGGCTTTGCCCGCATGGAAATTATCAAAATAAAAATCAAAGTCATTTATTCAAACTAGACTGAGAATCAGCACTTTTCGAACGTCAAAATTACATAAGACTGTCCCCAATACGCCCGCCCTTCACCACTTCTTAGTGCTTTATTAAATTAAATTATTTGCTATAAGTCAACTAGCACACGCCAATATACCAAAAAAAAAAGAAAAAATCGAAAACTATACTCAAGCAGAAATAAAAATACAAAACTAAAAACTTTTTAGCAAAAAATAAAACCGACTTCCAAAACAAAACACTACAAAGTGAAAAATAACTTTAATTTCGGTAGTCGGTGTCTTGGGTTTTGTATTTTCGTTCTTCAGAAATTAAAGTTATTTTTCACTTTGTAGTGTTTTGTTTTGGAAGTCGGTTTTATTTTTTGCTAAAAAGTTTTTATTTTTCACTTTTTAGTTGTGGAACCTACCCCACACTAATTCGAATACATAATTGAGCACAATAATTGTAGATATAGTCATGTAAATAACAGTGATAGGAAGTTATTAAAACAACATCACATCATCCACATAAAATAAGTGGGAAATATACGCATTATTGAAGCTAACTCAAAAACTCCCCAAGCAAAGTTAATAAAATTTATATGGGACCACCTCGGAAGTATACCCTATCAAACAAAAAAAGAATTTTCTAAATCGGTCCATCCGTCTTTGAGTAATCGCGTAACAAACATACAAAAAAAAAAACACATACAGACGAATCGAGAACCTCCTCCTTTTGGAAGTCGGTTAAAAATGTAAGCAGAACTTTATACCTAAATAAAAGCCTCCAGTAATAAAGGGAGTGCCCACTTACATATAGCTGTATATGTAGTCGTAACTCGAAGTCACAGATGATAAACTAGGACCATCGAAGTAAAATAAACAAAGAGTTAATTACTAGTAACAAAACATTATCCCACGGGAACATACCACCTGGATAAAAAGTATCCTATGTCCTAACCCAGGCCCTATCCGTATATCTGTCATCCAAATCTGCTCAGCTGATAAGACGTGAAAATAGACAGAGTACCTTCACAATATTGGTAAGGATGCAACTTCCTGACACATGTCATTTGGACGATTTCTAGTAACTAGATATAAGGATCTTTGTAAAACATGTATTCGTTTGTATGAAAGTGACAGATGTCTAGTTAGAACGCATTCTCTCGACGGCCGGCCTGTAATTGGTTCTTATCATCGTGGAATATCGGCTAAGTACCCGCAATAATAACCATATTTTTCTCTTTGGCGGCCAAAAAAGTATGGTGGGTATTTTTCCGGATGAACTCTTCCACATTTTTCACTCCTTTCGTCTTAAGATAAGATAACAGTGGGTTGAAAATAAAATATTTAAAAATCAAAGCTTCCTTCCTCATGGCACAGATTAATACAGATGGGAAACCCCGCAAAATTATTTAAATACGAAGCGACTCTTGCTACGACACAATAAAGTGCAATTCAGGTCGCACAACGCTTATTAACTACAGTTATATTCAGCTACAAGTTGCCTCTCTTTCTATCGCGTAACTCTTATACTTTCTGATGCGGCAGTCCTACTGAATTGGCCCAGTGAGATAGACCCGCCGCGTACTTGTAGCTTCATGAACCTAAATTGCGGAGTGTCCCATCAGTATTAATCTGTGCTTATGGTGAATTGGTCGTATTTGGCGTAGCATTGTGGCACATCACCTAGTTTTTTTTCTATTTCCTTTTTTCGTATTGTTTTCTTATGTTTGTAAGGTTTTTTTTTTATTAGTATAACAACATTCCCGTTCCCCCCACTTAATACTTTTTTAAAATGTTTATTTATATATGTGGTCGCAAGCGCTACTGCTGAGCATGAGGTTCGGATTCTCCGGAGACTCCCAGGTCGGGCGAAGTGTTGGGTTTTTCCATCAGGAACTTCTCAGTAGCCTGGACTCTGAATTTGTTCCCGGTTGAAGGATGGTAATAGACTCCCCCCTCCCCCCCGCCCCTACTATATAGGACTTCAACACAACTGGCGAAATGTGGGTGTACTATAGGTACACCTCTGCCCAACCCTTCTTTTCTGTCAAATCCACACCAAAACTTTTAGTTTACCTACAAAAAAAATGAGACCAAAAATCCTTGCGCTCTATTTACCAGATTGGGGCCAGATTTGAAAGCGCTTACAAAGCCGCATGGTAAAAAACGTGACAACTTTAATTCAGAACCGAATGGCATGTGTATAAAATCACATGTTGCAGACATGCACGTGCTGACAGATGAGTCATTTTGGGAATGGGACACTAGGACACGTGTTGATAAGGCGAGGAATTCTCGAGCGGATTGAACGATAATGGGGAATAGCACTCTTCTCACAATTATCACCTGCCTAGCCTTTTCCCAACTGTATTAGGGTCAGCTTACAATCTAACTGGATGTACATAGCTGCATACCAGTATTTTACTGGAAGGAAAGGAAGGCCCGCCTTCCCTTCCTTCCAGTAAAATACTGGTAAACCAAAGGGCCCTCCCTTTGGTTTCCAGCTGAAGGGAACTCTTATCTGGATCCCAGAACTTTTCATAATCAGTTTTGTTCGAGAAGACAGCTACGCCAGAACTTTGTCTCCAAGCACTCTTTTGTTTTTTCTTTTGTACTTTATTCTCACTTATATGTAGAAAGCATCAATAATAAAGTACCCAGGATTTTATAATATTTTTTGTAAATTTGATATGGGTTTGACTCTTGACTCTAGTCTAGGTCAGAGGTGACAGAGACAAAGTTTACGATGGAGTGAGCTTACTCAGAAGAAGCCTGTTCACTCTAACTTTGAAGAGACTTGGATTGTAAGCGTGAACACAGACGCAGGTAGTGAATTCCAGTCTTTTGCTGTGCGCATTACAAAAGACATTTGGAAACGCTTAGTGCGAATTGCTGCAGTAGCAAATAGAACTACGTATGGATGGTAACCTGCAGTGCGTATAGATGTTTGATGGTATAGTTCGCGTCAAATAACTTTGCCGCTCTGAAACCAGGCTTTCCGATGCGCCTGGCATGGCGCGCTGCTGCAGTCATTTGCGCGAACTTCAGAGCGGCAAAGTTATTTGACGCGAACTTCAGACGGGGGCCGATGAGTGGGCATGCCACAATTGCGGCGATAAGTCCCCTCTTTGAGGAGTGGTTAGAGAGGCGCCACGGCGTCCTCACCTTCCGCCTGACGCAGGTCCTCACCGGACACGGTTGTTTCGGGAGGTTCCTGTTTCGCATAAGGCGGGAGGAAACGCCCGGGTGTCACCATTGTGTGGATCGCCCAGAGGACACGGTGGAGCATACAGTGGAGGTCTGCCCGGCTTGGGCAGAGCACCGCCGTGTTCTCACGGAGGCGATCGGCGGCAGCGATCTCTCGCGTCCGAGCCTGGTCCAGGCCATGGTGCGGAGCGAGAGTGCATGGGAGGCCGTCACCTCCTTCTGCGAAGCGGTAATGCTCGCGAAGGAGGAGGCGGAACGCGTGAGGGAGAGGCAGCCTCACGCCCTCAGTCGCCACAGGAGACGCCCTGGGCGGCGGGAATTGACAGCCGATTCCCGGCCACCGTAGGCGCGGGCTTGCGGACGGTGAGTAGTGGGTAGCTCGCCGTCCGGTGAGGACCAGGCCCGGGTCGACGGCGCGTTGTGTTCCACGCGCGCCTCAAAGAGATGTCAGCAAAAGATGGGGTCCAATAGGACCGATGCCGCTGGGGTCGCGGGTTGTTTGAAAAAGATACCGTGGCCCTGGCATAGGCAACTGAAGGAACACGGGTGGGTTTTAGTCAGTAAAAGTCTGACACGCCCTTCCGCTCCACCCAGAGCGGGAGAAGTTATTTGATGATTTACCATCCACAAAAAAAAAAAAAAAAAAAAGGGGCCGATGAGATGAAAATAGAAAAATAGTTTTTTTTATTTGTGATGGGTTTGCTCTTGACTCTAGTCTAGGTCAAAGGCGACAGAGACAAAGTCGACGATGGAGTGAGCTCACCCAGACGAAGCCCGTTCACTCTTACTTTGAAGAGATTAGGGTTGTATGCGTTCGGAAACACAGACGCAGGTAGTGAGTTCCACTCCTTTGCTGTGCGCATTATAAAAGACATTTGGAAGCGCTTAGTGCGAATTGGTGGAATATCAACCAGGTAGTGATGGTAACTGGCAGTGCGTCTAGATGTCCGACGGTAGAAGGGGGCCGGTGGAATGAGGTCGTGGAGTTCTCGGGCACACTCACCGAAGACCGACAAGCAGGCAATCTTGCTGCGATGAGCCGAGCTATGAAGCTTTGCAACCACCAGTTTTACGTCATCAATGAGCCTCTTAGCTCTGCGTTTCACCGAGTCAAGCGTGGCTAGTTGGTACTTGGCTGATCCATCCCAAAGGTGACTGCAATACTCCATGCAGGATCGGACTTGCGCTTTGTAAAGGGTTAAAAGCTGAAGCTAAAAAGTTTATAGTTAAGGTAATACAGTAAGCAGGTTTTAAAGTTAGCAATAAGTTGGGACGATAATATGAGTATCTTAAATTATTACCTATATCTAGGTTGCAAAATATTATTTACTAGTGAGCCTCAAACTAGACAGTTAGTTTGTGTCTTGGGGCTCGGGGTACAGAGTGGAGACTAGAAAGGTGATTTCAGGTGTTGTATATATTATTATGTTTGTGTAAGTGTGATGTGTATGTGTGATGTGTGTGTGTTGTGAGGTCTGTGTGTGAGTGTGTATGTGTGCGTATTTGTTCCCATTGCGCGTCGTTTGATTCAGTGCCGGGTCAGGGTATTTATAGGTATTAATTGTTCCGTGTCATCATAACAAGAGTTTTGCAACATTTCCATTATTATTTTTTACAACTGAATGAGGTAGTATTTTTAATTTCACAGAGTTTGCAGAGTTTATTGTACGTATTAATGAGAGAGTAAGTTGGGGCGTGTCTAGCTAGCAATGAGGTGTTGTCAGGTGTTGGGATGCGTTAATATTCTAAGTACTGTTTGATTTATTTTATTTATTTATTTACTAATTCATGTACAGATCATTTAACCTGACTTGGTTTCCGTACCTACGTCTTTTTCGGGTGACCACTGAAAAACAGCGCTGTGCTGTGGATCCCCCATAGCATAGCATCATGCTGAGTGGAAGCCTTCTTGTCACAGTCATGGCGTGCCAGCAGCTGCCGACTTTTGTTTTGTGCTCGTGATTTTCGTATTTTTCTTTTAAAACTCGAGTTAATTATATTTTTGTATGCACGTGTTTCTGTGACAAATAAACATATTATTCTTTCTTTCTTTCTATAGTTTAATAATAATAATAATAATAAAAATGGCAATATCACGTTGTATTGGGATCGATCTATCATCACTGACAGGACTATTGTTGCCAATAAGCCAGATATAGTGGTGATAGATCGAAAAGAGCGTCGCACAATGATTGTTGATATAGCGGTTCCGCATGACGAGAACCTCGTGAAAGCTGAAAAAGATAAACAGATTAAGTATCTTGATTTGGCTCGCGAGGTTGTCGACATGTGGGATGTGGATACAGCAATCATTGTGCCGATAGTTGTGACAGCCAATGGCATAATATCGAAGAGTCTCGACCAACACCTGAGGAGGCTCTCGTTAGGCAGCTGGATCAAGGGCTTGATCCAGAAAGCGGTACTTCTGGACAAGGCACGTATTGTCAGGAGGTTCCTCTCTCAGGAGCCCTGACCACCGGTAGCTTGGACCCTGTTCCCGATACCGGTGGGCTACTATTTTTTATATTTTTAAATGTTTTTATTTATTTTAAGTTTTTATAAAAATATTTAAAAATGTAAATCATATGTATATAATAAAAAATAAAGGAAATAATAATAATAATAATAATAATATATTTATTTGCCAACAATAATACATAGATTCAAGAAAAGAAAAACCAAAAACATAACTGAGGAGCTTAACTCTAGAGGACATAAATCTATGTGCAGACAATGTAATACCTGCCTCTTACACTAGGAAGACTTGTATTGTAAGAGACAGTGATTCGGCCATTAATATGTTTTTTTTTAATTTTAAGATTTAAGCGACAAAGTGAGGCGTGGCGAATGCATCAGGGGCCAAGTCTACTAGTTTAGGAAGAAAGAAAGAAAGAATATGTGTGTATGTGTGTGTGTGTTTGCGTGTGTGTGTGTTGAGGTGTGTGTGTGTTCATGTGTGTGGATGTGTGTGCACGTTTGCTTATGACTGATGTGTAGCCGGGTCTGCTTTTAATAGTTTTTGTTAAGTCAGTAGAGAACCCAACAAAACCCAAGAAAGTAGAGTGTCCCAAAGAAAAAATTTTAACGCATTTCGGCTGCAAGCAAAATCAATTTTTGTCCTAAAAAACTACAAATTTGCCTTATTCTTTTTCATGATTAACTATAAAAATTTAAGGTTTTCTTTATCATTGGCCTTCATTTGGCCCTCTACGTAGGGGGCCAAATGCGATTGACACAATTTGGCTCCATACAAAAATCGCAAAGTTTCCTCAAAATTAGCATTTTTAATGAGAATAAACTGTTTTATTCGATTGTAATTAAAGCAATTTCAATAAAAGTTCATCTACTAGTTCACCATTTACAGACATAACGGGATTATAGGTTTATTTTTATGTAACAGAGCATATATAATATTTTTTAACTTCGATATGGCAATAGCAATGCTCCAAACCCCGCTACGTTACCAAAGCGCTCTCTGTGCTCGTTCTGCTTCAATCAAGTAGGCCTTTCCAGCACTACCCCACACGCTGATGCAATACTGAATTATGGATTGGCATAGCGTGTAGTGTACTTGTGGGTAGACAGTCTCGTAGTCTACGCATGGTGTGGATGAGTTTTCTTATTCTGCTAGAAAGGTTGGATTTAAGTTGCTTATGTTAGGTGGTCGTCAATAAGAATACCTAGGTACTTAATGCAAGTGGTACGTTCAAGAGGAGGACAGTCACAAGAGGAAGTACCAGAAGAGCAGTGGTGAAGTTTGAGTTTTAGCTGGACCGGAGGTTTTAAAGCGGCAGTCTTGGAGAAAACAATATATTTTGTTTTACTGTCGTTTAATATGAGGAGGTTTCTGTAAAGGTTATTAGCGATTAGTTACAATTCCTGATGACGTTGTGGAGTTCCTGAGCACACACACCGAAGTACAATCTGTAGAAGACCGACAAGCAGGCAACCTTGCGGCGATGAGCCAAGCTGTGAAACTTGGCATCGACCGCTTTTACGTCGACAATGAGCCTCTTATCTCTGCGTTCCTCTGAGTCAAGCGCAGCAAGTTGGTATTTTGCTGAGCCATCCCAACGGTAGCTGCAATACTCCATGCAGGATCGGACTTGATTTAAAAGAGTGTCTTTGGAGTTTCTTGCCAGTTCTTCTCCATAGAGATCTACGTTTCGGAATAGGCATACTTCAACTTTCTGAAGCTGATCGACGCCTTAACATTTCAAAAGTAAATGGCTTTTAGGTGAAACAAAAGCTCTGATTTTGAGTTTGAAACTCAAAGCATGGTTCACAAATTAGGGTCACGGATGATTGCATCCGCGACCTAATACCTAACCGCTTCATAGCTTGGCTCATCGCCGCAAGGTTGCCTGCTTGTCGGTCTTCTACAGATTGTACTTCGGAGAGTGTGCCCGAGAACTCCACGACCTCATTCCACCGGCCCCCTTTTACCACCGGACATCTAGACGCACTGCCAGTTACCATCCCTACCTGGTTGCTATTCCACCAATTCGCACTAAGCGCTTCCAAATGTCTTTTATAATGCGCACAGCAAAGGAGTGGCACTCACTACCTGCGTCTGTGTTTCCGAACGTATACAACCCTAATCTCTTCAAAGTGAGAATGAACAGGCTTCTTCTGGGTAAGCTCACTCCATCGTCGACTTTGTCTCTGTCACCTCTGACCTAGACTAGAGTCAAGAGCAAACCCATCACAAATAAAAAAAAATAAAAAAAATTGTGAACCCTGCCTACCCCTGAAAGTCTAAGGTGTGATTAAACCTGTGCAGACGTGACTCACGACATGTGGAGGCTGCTCTAATTCTAAGTCAGGTAACAACGAGGTCGCCGCCTATATTACACGCACAAAGCGAGATGCTTGGAAAGTTTATTTAATGGCTACTTTTATCTGTGTTAGGCACGAATAAGGATAGCAATAGTAGCAGGGAGCTGTGGTGGCCAGTGGTAACGACCCCAAGTTGAGGGCCGTAGGTTCAAACTTCGTGCAATATAACTTATCACCACTGCTCTCAAAACGGTGGGAGAAAACATCGTGAGGAAACCGGAATGTGCTAGAACCAAAAAATCTTTTTAGCAAAAAATAAAACCGACTTCCAAAACAAAACACTACAAACTGAAAAATAACTTTAATTTCGGTAGTCGGTGTCTTGGGTTTTGTATTTTCGTTTTTTGCCACCGACTTCCGAAATTAAAGTTATTTTTCACTTTGTAGTGTTTTGTTTTGGAAGTCGGTTTTATTTTTTGCTAAAAAGTTTTTATTTTTCACTTTTTAGTTGTGGAACCTACCCCACACTAATTCGAATACATAATTGAGCATAACAATTGTAAATATAGCCATGTAAATAACAGTGATAGGAAGTTATTAAAACACCATCACATCATCCACATAAAATAAGTGGGAAATATACGCATTATTGAAGCTAACTCAAAAACTCCCCAAGTTAAGTTAATAAAATTTATATGGGACCACCTCGGGAGTATACCCTATCAAACAAAAAAATAATTTTCTAAATCGGTCCATCCGTCTTTGAGTAATCGCGTAACAAACATACAAAAAAAAAAAAAAAACATACAGACGAATTGAGAACCTCCTCCTTTTGGAAGTCGGTTGAAAAATAATAGACATATGACATCTACCAACCCGCACTGGGCCCGCGTGGTGGCTTACAGCCCACTCACCGAGACGAGGCCTGTGTGCCAGCTGTGGGAACTTTATATGAAATCAAATGAAATTTATTTATTTTCCAGAATATAGGTACTTATATAATAACATGGTAGAATAACTTTAGTCTGACTATATTCGACTTATTACTCGTGCAAATAGTTCGTCAGTTATAGCAGTTACCTAACCCACCTTTGCATGAATGGTTGACATTTTTCAGAATACGAATCGATAGGATTTTATAATTCTTTTATATTATATTTAAAAACGGTAATTAAATAAAATATCAAAGGATTAAAATCTCAACCATTCAGGCATAGGTGGGTCAGTTAACTGCTATAACTTTTTTTAATAATGACATGAAATTACATAAATGTCATTACTCATACATACACTCATAATCATAATAAAATTTACTGTCTTGCTTTAGGCACATTAGCAAAACCTCAAACGGCGGAAATATTTTTGGAAGCATTTTTTACCTTTTTGGAAGCTATATGTTTGAGCCGTTTGGGGTTGAAACACTAGGGCCTTGAGGTCCGAGTGCTCATCGAGAATTTCTGGACATCGCCTAGCGATCTGTCGACTCTTCAAGGGGCCAGAGGGCTGGCCTATTTGCTATCAGCATTGCCATCCAACGTGGCAATGGTGCCAGCCTTTTGGGTGCTTTTCCCATTGACAGCGATGCGGAAAAATTTTTTGATGCCCAATGAGCGTTTCCCCTATTTAAGTTTATTTTCTATCACCTATATACTCGCACATTATTGTATATTTTACTATTAGGCACATTACGTTATAAAATATAGGATTAAATTAGTTTATTAGATAATATCTCACAGTCAAGACAGCTCATCAATTTATTGATTAGATTTATAATGTCAATCAATTATAAGTTAAATAAGTGTTCGTAAATTTATACAGAGTGTTAGGTTAAACGAATGATTTACTTTGAGCGGTCATTGTACTCATCATTATGAACAACTTTTACTGTGGGACCAATCTGAAATCGCGAAAAAAATCTGATGTTTAGTACATTTATGTTCGCATAATTCGTCAAAATGTAGGGAGTAGCTGATTTTTTTTTTCGCGATTTCAGGTTTGGTCCTATAGTAAAAGTTCTTTATAATGATGAGTACAATGACCCCTCAAAGTAAATTCCTCGTTTAACCTAACACTCTGTATAAATTTACGAACACTTATTTAACTTATAATTATTGACATTATAAATCTAATCAATAAATTGATGAACTGTCTTGACTGTGAGATATAATCTACAACAAAACATCATGTCTGTTTAAAATTTAAGTAATCATCTATTGAATAAAAACATCTGTCACAAAGACAATTATTTAATGTTCTATTAAATTATAATTTATTCATTTTCCTTATTTTTCCGGTAGTTTATTTATTATAAATTTTTACCGCCGTGATTCGCGCGGCTTCTGTTACATAACTTTAATCTGCTCCGAGGAGACCAGAGGTTTTGTACTATTTTCCTTTTAAATTGGGTCTTATCATCCTGTTCAAAAAGTGATCTAGGTGGTTTCTAACGAATTTACACATTTCAAAAACGTATAGGGATGGAAGTGGAAGTAAACGTTAATCAGTGAAAATTGGTCGGCACGAATCATTCGAATGGTATAGTCTGGTTATACACATCATCTGCTTATCCTTTTATAATTATATTGTGGTTAGCTTCCAGTCTAACTGGATGCAGCTTAATACCAGTATTTTACACGGAGTTACTGCCTATCTGAGCTCCACAACCCAGTTACTGGGTACCACGACACCGATACGCCCTAGTATGATTGCTTGTCAGACATTCGGGCTAGCAAGGTAGTCAGAACCTGCAACGACTGTCAAAGATCTACGAAGGACCAACCTGGGACCAAAGGATAAACGTGCTTTCCGAGGCACAGATGGTCAAAAATCAACATCAAAAGTCATTTATTCAAACTAGGCTGAGAATCAGCACTTTTCGAACGTCAAAATTACATAAGACAGTCCCCCAAAACGCCCGCCCTTCACCACTTCTTAGTGCTTTAGCTGAGGAGAAGAAGTGGCGCAACAAACTCCACAGCAGCACAGCTGTCGGTTCAGTTAAAAAATGTGATTGTATACAGGACTGCGCAAAATACTTTAGGAACATTACGCAACAATACATGAAATTAAATTAAATTCATTGCCATAAGTCAGCTAGCACACGCCAATATACCAAAAAAAAAAATCGAAAACTATACTCAAGCAGAAATAAAAATACAAAACTAAAAACGTAAGCAGAACTTTATACCTAAATAAAAGCCTCCAGCCATAAAGGGCGTGCCCACTTACAGCTGTATATATAGCAATAACTCAAAGTCACAAATGATAAACTAGGACCATCGAAGAAATAAATATTTAATTACTAATAACAATACCAAGTTCAGCAGGAGGACCAGTCACCACAAGCAGCACCCGTTCACGAGCGTAACGCAAAGTCAGCCATTACTCCACTCGCCATATTTGAGGGAAGGAGGCCACCCGACCCCCGACGCCACCGCAAGCAGTGACATCTAAAGGAGCATGACGAACTTGCTGCCGGTTGTTCAAATAAGAAAAATATGATCAATTGCTGAGGTCACTATCTAACCACATATTGCAATACCACTCATAAAAGACATTGAGTAGATTATGTCAATGATAAATAAAATTAAAATAAATTGACTTTCACATGCAAATAAATAATTTTATGAACTCATATAAACTGTCAGAAAGTAAGCTAATTCTGGAGAAAGAACATAAACATTGTCTTAAATCACAGCAACCAACTATTCTTATCGTTTAAGTCGCTGACAGAATAGTATGCCTTTGAAAAAAGGTTACATTTTACTATTGTAGAGCAAATCTAGCAAAGAAGAAGGAACCTATAGCTTGTTATAATAGGATATACCAAATTCAACAAATGAGTTATGAACCTTATGAAGCCGGTGAAACGGAGCACGAAATTTGTCCTGATTTCTGGTGTTAACATTGTGAATATCACTATTTTATTGAATAAATGTATATGTTGTCTAATATATCTATAAGATGTTCGCAAAGATCAATTGTGATGCTGGTAAATTGTTCGAACAGCTCGTTTTAGAAGAACAAATATATTTTGAATGTCAGCGGCTTTGCCTCAGAGCAGAATACCCTAGGACATACAAATTATCTTTGTTTTTTTTTTTTATTGTTTGAGATGGGTTCTTGACTATAGTCTAGGTCAGAGGTGACAGAGACAAAGTCTAGGATTGAGTGACTTTAGCCAGAAGAAGCCTGTTCACTCTAACTTTGAAAAGATTCGGATTGTATGCGTTCGGGAACAAAGACGCAGGTAGTGAGTTCCACTCTTTTGCCGTGCGCATTATGAAGGATGTTTGAAAGCGCTTAGTGCGAGTAAATAATGGATGATCACCCATCCACGGACTGACCACGGCAAGCGAAGCTTACATAACCTTTAGTCGATCCCGGTTGGTTATACACCCTTACACAATACAAATACGTTCATCTTTTTCTTGCCCCTCTGCCCCCTTTAACATTTGAAAAGCTATAACTGCTCTTAGTTATTGACATTGTGAAAACATTTTGCATTTACGTCATTAGATTAACATAATAAGGACTGAGGAGTTGGGAACATACGTGAGTAATGTATTATTAATGCCATGCCTAGATCTAATATATTTAACAACAAAAAACCACTAATGTCTATGAATTTTATGAGAAACGACCGACTTTTTGGAGTTTACTCCTTGAATCGATTTTCATATAAGGCCCACGGTATGGAAATTCTCTGCGCAACATAAACGAATGCCTTTACACCTTAAAGTTGCTCTTTGTATAGCACTGATTCATTGAAGAAACCCTGCCCCTATGGTCCTTTGTTTTCGTCCATCAATAGAAAGTCGGAACTGCACAAAAAACAGAAGTAAAAACAGAAAAAAACACACTTTTGAGCTCCACGATTTTTCACGCGCCGTCGACGCGCGTCTCTCGCAACGGTAACGCACTGCAAACACGATGTTATCGCAACCAATTTACCTATTCTCACGTTCTTATTATAGTATGCAGACGACTTCATCGCGTGCTCTTGACGGGTGGAGTTACATCGATAAAGACGCGCTGGCAAGCACGTCTGTTTAGCTAGAAACACACACGTGCAGCGCGTTTTAATCGGATACTTTGCGACAGTATTACGATGGCATCAATCGAGGCAACACTTCTTACGCTGGCCTTAGTACTTTTGTTAAAAAAGAAACAATCTGATCCTTTCCTCGATGTCGGCCGGACACTCAGCGCACGCACGTTTCCAGCGCGATACACGCACGTTCATGGCTCGTTCACGCGCGTTTTACTTTGCAAGAAGAGTTGCTCACGTGCGTTATAGCGCGTTTCTTGTGAGTTTGCAGCGATGCAATCGCAAATATTCTGTCTTTTGCAAGCAGCGCCGAAAACGCACGATAGCGAACCGCGCGTCGACGGTGCCTAAAAAAAACGTGGTGTCTAAGAGCTCATTTAAAAAAAAAATTAATATTTCGTTTATTTATTTAGTTGCTCCAAAGACTGCCTAACTTAAATGGGACGCGGCAGGGCATTTCTGCCGAATGCCGGATAAACTGTGGGCACAAGTAGCACAGAACTGGTGCCCTGAACTGAGACAGCGAAATGGGGTCCCGGCAGGCCACGCAGTGGATGGCGGAACGAGCTAGATAGGTTCCGTCCAAACTGGAGAGAGGACGTGCTCGCTTGCGAAAGATGGAAGGAGTGGAGGGGTCTTTGCCTGGAGTGGGAAAGCGCAGGCTGAAAAAAAGGATTTTAGAAGGATGTCTGAAAAAAGCCATGCAAACTGCGAAATGGTAGCTCGCGAAATTCAAATTTTCTTAAGATTTTTGCTATTTACAGGTTGTATGTTGATCAAAATATGTTTCGCGACAATAACAAATATATATTTATATAATATTAATATATATATATATATAATATATAGCTAGTGGCTAAGTAATAACAGCCGCACGGGTCGATCCATCAGGTTAAGCTACGCTTGCCGGGGTTGGTCTGTGGATGGGTGACCAACTTTTCATACCGAGACTCCTCCGTGCCTCGGAAAGCACGCTAAGCCGTTGGTCCCGGCTGTCATTCGTGGATCTTTGACAGTCGTTACGAGTCGTCAGAAGCCCAAAAGTTTCACCAGTCTCACCAAGGGGTATCGTATTACCTAGTATCTGGGTTGTGGAGGTCAGATAGGCAGTCGCTCCATGTAAAATACTGGTATTCAGCTGCATCCGGTTACACTGGAAGCCGACCCCAACATAGGTAGTTGGGAAAAGGCTAGGTGGATTGATTGAATATTATAACCATAAGAATCATCAATACCTGTACATATTGTTTTATTTGTTGTTCCCAGACAGCGATACGGCTTTCGCTGAAAACCAGCGCCGTGGAGTCATGCCTTCGTGCACGGGTCGCGGCATTATGCTGAGCGTTAGCCGTTTCGCGCGGTAGTGACGCATATTGCCGTCCACTTATTATAGCATTTTTTAAAATAGGTTCGCAATTGTTTATATTTTTAAGCTGATGTTATGCAATCATTTTATGTATGTGTGTGCGTCACTTTCTCGCTGAATAAACAGTTTTTCTTTCTCTCTTTCTATATCTCTAAAAATCATATCTCGTATCTCGAAATATGTAATGTCAAATTGCAGAAACGTAAGAAACTTTGAATTTCATGGGCTATCTTTTAGGTATTTCTTCTCACTCTTTTGCTCACTGCAAAAGTAAATTCACTTAAAAAGCTGCCGGTCTATTCTGTAAAAATATCAACGTGATACCTTAGTAGCAAGAGTGGATAATAAATACCTCCTATAAAAAATCCCGGAATAATAAGCATGACGATTAAATCTTGGGATTTAAGAAATTGTGAATTATTTATTGTAGGTACTTTGAATTCATTCGTAACAAATTAAACATTTATAATAAAATAATAAATAATTGGCAATTTCTAAAACCCGGGTATTTCCCAGGAAATAAGAAATTGCGAATTATTTATTCCACTTTGAATACATTCGTAACAAATTAAAAATAATTCGCAATTTCTTAAATCCCGAGATTGAAAAGTCATGTTTAGCATTCCGGGATTTTATAGGATCTACTTTGTAACTTCTTTCCTCGAAGTTTAGGTATTTATACTTTACCTATTCCGATCTCTGGTGATGTATGTATGTTTGACTGTCTGTGTATATGCGAGTGAACTGTTAATAGTGTCTGTCTGTCTGTTCACTATTCACACCACAAAAATTTAACGGTAATTTGGCGCAAAGGTAAACCATGACTTGGGGTCAAAATCAATCTGCCTAGCCTTTTCCCAGATATGTTGAGGTCGGCTTCTAGTCTAACCGGATGCAGCTGAATACCCGTATTTTACATGGAGCGACTGCCTATCTGACCTCCACAACCCAGTTACTCGGTAATACGATACCCGTTGGTAAGACTGGTTGTCAGACTTTCGGTCTTCTGACGACCCGTAACGACTGTCAAAGATTCTCGAAGGACAGCCGGGGCCAACGGCTTAACGTGCTTTCCGAGGCACGGAGGAGTCTCGGTATGAAAAGATGGTCACCCATCCACAGACCAACCCCGGCAAGCGTAGCTGAACCTGATGGATCGACCCGTGCGGCTGTTATTACATAGCCACGAGCTCCCCTTGGGGACGACTTGGGGTATAGGATACTTTAAATCAACGTTTCTATGTGATAACTCCCGACCACCAGTCGAGCGAAGCAGCAGGCAAAAGCTAGAGTAATCTAAAAATCAAACATGGTCGACATGAGCGCGAAGACCTACTAATACATTTTCATTACAAAATATTTATTACCTAGCAACACCTTCGAATAAACGTCATTTTATTCAAACATTTTTATTAAAAATTTAAATAAATACAATACATAAGATTCATACAACAATATATTATTTAGAGTATTGTGGTCGAAATTTTCCATTCCTTTTTATTATTTAGGCAAAGGATTAGCATTCCAAAAATAAAACTTTTTGTAACTTCCACTGTGAAGTCTCATCATCTGCCTAGCCTTTTCCCAACTATGTTGGGGTCGGTTTCCAGTCTAACCGGACGCAGCTGAATACCAGCAATTTTTCATGGACTGCCTATGGCTGCCCTGTCTGCCTATCTGATCTCCACAACCCAACACAACAGTTACTAGGCAATATTTTACAGCTTGGTAAGACTGTTGGACAGACATTCGGGCTTCTGAATACCTCAAAAGACTGTCAAAAATCTGTTTGCGTTCTTATTAAAAATTGATGAAAATTGTGAAAGGACAGGAAAATAAACCGGCCAAGTGCGAGTACCAGCGTGCAACTTATATAATACAACATATTAAAAAAAAACACACACACACACTCACACAGATCCCGTGCTTTACTTGACCTCCAGGTACATTGAAAATTACATTGAAAAGGCTTTTCATTTTGTACGATGCCTAATCGATTATAATTAATCGATTTAGACCTAATAGATTTTGTATCGCCTTTGAAGTAATAGAGCTCAAATGCACGAAATAAAAAATCCGTAAGGTTAAACATACGCCATGCAATTTTGAGTTTCTCTTAAGACTATTTTTGAAAGAAAATCATTTTTTGTTTAACACAACAACAACGAAGCGATATAAAATAGTTATGAATATAGAAATTTTATTTTATTTATTATGGGACAATAAACAGCTACAATATAAAATGTATACAAGTAACGATAATAATCTCATATTTAGGCTCATAATCATCATTTTAGTCTCAAATATAAAGTTCTAATTAGTAATTTGAAATATTTTCAAAGTATCGCAAAACAAAATTAATTTTACAAGAAATTAACATGATAAAAAAATAAATTAAAATACGTATTTACAAATAAATACAAATACATTTCACGATCAAACTTTTAAACACTCCCATAATAACTCAGCGACGACGCAACGCGCATCTAAGGAGCGCGCTCCCCGAAATTACGCCACACAAAGGGCACCCTCCTGCCTAGACTGTTAGTTATACAGAGGTCCGATTTTTTTTTAATGTCTCGTCAATTTCACGGGCTACCTGGAGCTTCCTCTGTGAATGCGCAATGGTAGCCCGCGAAATTCAAATTTTCTTATGTATTTTTGCAATTTGCAGGTCAGTGTCAGGTTAAAAAATGTGTATTTACATAATTATAACCATAAGAATCATCAATACATCTCTCTAAGTTAACGAAACGATTATTTTGTTCTAAAATGTCATGATTTCTGAAATCAAACTTAGAAAGTACAGACAGTAAAATCTAACTTAGAGAGATGCATTGATGACTAGCTGTTGACCGCGGCTTCGCTCGCGTGGATGTCAATACTTCCCTGTTTGAATCGTATTTTGTTCACAATTTCATGGGTTTTAATTTGTTGAGCGGAATCCTAATTCTTTTTTCTAAAATAAAAGTAGCCCAAGTTATTCCTTATAACATCAGCTATCTGACAGTGAAAGTCCCGTCAAAATCGGTCTATCCGTTTCGGAGATCAGCCGGAACAAACAGACAGACAGACAGCCAAAAATATTAAAATTAGTTTTTTTTTTTGTTATAAGTACCGTATCTACTTTCATATTAATTTAATAAACAGACACTTCAATTTTATTTATTTGTATAGATTTTTATGGTTTTAATTATATACAAACATATTATTTTAATCAAGCAATGACTGACAACCTTTTTTTTTTTGGATGGGAAATCATCAAATAACTTCTCCCGCTCTGAGTGGGGCGGGAGGGCGTGTCAGACTACTACTGACTAAAACCCACCCGTGTTCCTTCAGTTGCCTGTGCCAGGGCCACGTAACTGGAGGTAACTCTTTCGAACAACCTGCAACCTTGGCGGGACTGACCGACAACCTAACACTGACCTGCAAATTTTCTTACATTTTTTGCAGTTTGTAAGTCAGCGTTAGGTTGTATGTAGATTAAAGTATAATTCGCGATCGTAACATATACGTATTTTCAGAATTATAATCATTAGAATCAGTAATACAACTCCATAAGTTAGTATAATCCTAAATGTCAAGATTTCATGAAATATTCATTCTATAGGATTACCCGGTCTTAAAGAGTTGTATTAATGATTATATAATTCTGTAAATACAGACTTGTTACGGTTGCGAATCGTATTTCAATCATCACAAAACCTAATACTGACTTGCAGAATGCAATAAACGTTCGAAAATTTGAATTTCGCGGGCTACCCTGACACTAAGGCTCTGTATATGGACAGCCGTTATTGTGTGATCGTTCATCCCTTTAGCTTTGTTAAGAAGTCAAGGCTTTAGGCTAAGAACTCACGGAGTGTTTTTACACCCGCGCCCGCAGCGGTTGCGGGCCTGCAGCTCCTGTAGAATGCAAATATTTATCGAGGGTTCAAGGGCTATTTGTATTAAGCGACATCCTGGCCGATATTGAGTTATAATCATATTGAGTTTTATTATGGTCTACCTATAAACTGAGATAGACACATTGATTCTTAACCGTCGATAGGCCACTTTTTCGTAAAAAATATTGAATACATATTTTACAATGTTCTTTTTCCGAATAATGAAACTTTGAAATGCTCTCCTGTAAGTTCCAAAAATGTCGCTTAATACAAATAGCCCGTGAACCTTCGATATGTAAAAGCTTAAAGCACATTCTACGACGCGATTTACGCCCGCGGTGTGCGCGGTTGTATTCAACTCCCGCGCGGGTTGCGGACGCGGTCACCCGCAGCCTCGGCGGTTTGCGCCCGCGCGCTCTGATATCGGTCGGCGGCCGTTTTGCACCAGTGACTTGTTATTACACGACGTGTCTATGCACATTTGTCAACAAACATTACAAAATGGATATTTAAATCGATCTACTAATTACTTTGGTGCAAGAAAGGCCAGTTCTATGGGATAAGAGCTTAGAAGAATATAAGTACAAGAACTTAACGCTCAATGCATGGGAAGAAATCTGTGAGAAATCGTTAACCGCCCGTCTTGCGATCCGCACCCGATGGCTGCATAACCGCACAAACATGCGGTCTCGTGAGTTCAGAAATAAAACCGCTGTTCCGACAACGCGGCGGGCGCGGGTGAGATGCGCTCCGTGAGTTCTTAGCCTTACTCTAAAAACAAATCAGTTCGCTTCCGAATTGTATGCGGTCACTTGAGTGAGGGCTCGTGGCTAAGCTACAACAGCCGAGCCTATACAACCTCAGCTCAAATTCTAATTTCGCCCCCACTTCCCCGCGCCACCTCACTTTTTATCAGCGTGTTCATATTAGTGTGTTCTGAGCGCAAGCGACACAACTCTCCCGTTCGAAAACTGGACTGAGCGGGGGTGTCGGGCGGCAGGGAACAAACTTCAAGCCGCCGATAGTTTAGGTAATTTCTTTTTACGGTGAAAATAATGCTAATTAAAATATAATAAAACACATAAGACCTGCTTTATAGTTAGTTCAGTTAGTATGCAAAGTTTCATGATTTAATTTGAAGTATTTTTTGAATAGCAGCGGTTCGTTGTTCGGTTTAGAGGTAACTTTGGATTTTTTTTCTACCGAGAAAATTTTATGGAATCGTGTTTTCGTCACATGCAGTACTTAGTCCTCAACTTTACTATACATATTTATTTCAAAATTAATGCTGCAGTATTTTCGACATAATGGATAATGGAGGATCATGCTAAGCCATTTGTCCATGGATGGGTGACCATCTTTAGACGCGTCACCCACACGAGCTAGAGGCGAGACGGTGTCCCGCACCCTCCCTCCCCCACCCCCGCACCCTATCTCCCCCACCCCCGCACCTCTGCCCCGCACGGCCGCACCACGACTCCGCCTCGACTCTAGCTCGTGTGGGCGACGCGCCTTACATGCCCCTCCGTGCCTCGGAAAGCACGTTAAGCCGTAATTAGTCTCGGCTGCCATTCGTGGTTCTTTGACAGTCGTCAGAAGCCCGAAAGTCTGACAACCAGTCTTACTAAGGCGTATCGTATTACCCAGTAACTGGGTTGTGGAGGTCAGATAGGTAGTCGCTCTATGTAAAACATTGGTATTCAGCTGCATTTGTTTAGACTGGAAGCTGACCCCGACATAGTTGGGAAAAGGCTAGGTAGATGATGATTTGAGCGAGGTAGCTACCAATTGGTAAACTTTACAGAATAGCACTACTGTTTTCAGATTTCTTTTTATTTCTGACTAACTTAAACTCCGGCAAAATACAGTAAAACGCTAAGGTCAAAATACATTGAAATATGGAAACCAAAACGTAGCAGGACTATCTGAGTTCTGAATACCAAAATTCTCGATGCATATTTCAATGATTTTGCTCATATTTTCTTCTTAAATAAAAATGAATTTACTTTACAAAAAGTAAAAACCGACTACAATAACCTAAAACGAATAAAATAACTTTCATAAAAAAAACTTAACAGCTTCTGAAGGCGGTGCCAAGCTATTAATGCATTGAAGAACTGAAGACACCGACTTCAGAAGCTGTTAAGTTTTTTTTATGAAAGTTATTTTATTCGTTTTAGGTTTTTGAAGTCCGTCTTTACTTTTTTTAAAGAAAATTTATTTTTCCCTTTTTAGTTGAATATACAAAATACCATATGCTCAAGAGTCAAGACGAACGAAAAGAAAAATCATCAAAATCCACTTCGAAATGCCGGAAATACAGTACATTTATGCATAACTTCGTACATAAGAATATTTACCTAATGTATTATATAATATACTAAAGCCTTCCTGAAAGTATGTAGATCACGTTACTGAATACTAACGTTACTAAAGAATCATCAAAATTTGTTCATCAGTTTTTGAGAAAATCGTGGATGTGCACGAATCCACGAGTCCACAAACAAACAAACATACATATTAGGTTGGGGAAAAAGTCTTTTCGCATTATAGTATGTATGAACTTGTAATAAAATCTCTTTGGCTATACTATTTGTATCTGGCTGGTTTTGGTATCATTGAAAGTTTAAATTTTAAAGAACATAAAAATTCCAAATTCAAATTAGGAAAATGTGTGATTTTCATTTGTTTTTCGTACCGTCAAGATGATTGAATCTAATGAAGAAATTCGATACATTTTAAAATTTTACTACAAAAAAGGTAAAAATGCAACGCAAGCCGCGAAAAAAATTTGCGATGTTTATGGACCTAGTGTAGTGTCTGTGAGAGTAGCACAAATTTGGTTTAAGCGTTTTCAATCCGGAAATTTTGATGTCAAAGATGCACGTCGCTCTGGTCGCCCTATTACGGATAAAATGGATGCCATTTTTGAAAAAGTGGAGCAAGATCGGCATATCAGTAGTTACAATGTAGCTGAAGAACTGGAAATTGACCACAAAACAGTTTTGGCGCATTTGAAAAAAACTGGGTACACAAAAAAGCTCGACATTTGGGTACCTCACGAGCTCACTGAAAGAAACCTAATGAACCGTGTACTCATTTGTGATTCTTTATTACGACGTAATGAAACCGAACCATTTTTGAAGAAGCTGATAACTGGTGATGAAAAGTGGATCACGTATAACAAGAACGTGCGAAAAAGGTCGTGGTCAAAGGCCGGTCAGGCTTCACAGACTGTGTCGAAACCCGGGTTAACTCGCAACAAGGTGATGCTGTGTGTGTGGTGGGGTTGGAAGGGAATTATTCATTATGAGCTGTTATCACCAGGCAGGACCATCGATTCTGAACTCTACTGCGAACAACTGATGAGATTAAAGCAAGAAGTTGAGAGAAAGCGGCCGGAATTAATCAACAGAAGGGGTGTGGTTTTTCATCATGATAACGCTAGACCTCACACATCTTTAGCCACTCAGCAAAAATTAAGAGAGTTTCCCTGGGAGGTGTTAATGCATCCGCCGTATAGTCCTGACCTTGCACCTTCAGATTTCCACCTGTTTCGGTCTCTTCAGAATTCTTTAGGCAGTGTCAGGTTAACATCACGAGAGGACTGCCAAAACCACTTGTCGCGGTATTTTGACCAGAAGTCCCAAAATTTCTATAGCAATGGGATCATGTCCCTACCTACAAGATGGCAAAAAGGTATCGAACAAAATGGTACCTACATACTTTAGTTAAATGTAAATAAACTATATTAAAAAATGTTTTGAATTTTCTTAAAAAATGCGAAGAAACTTTTTCCCCAACCTATTACATACATACCGGGTCGAATAGAGCCTCGTTTTTTGAAGTCGGTTAAAAACTGCGTGCAGATTATAACGTTCCCACAGCTGGAACACAGGCCTCCTCTCTTCGAGGGCCGTAACCCACCACGCGGACCCAGTGCGGGTTGGTAGATGTCACATGTCTTCGAATTACCACTGGGCCACCTCAATATGTCCTCGAATGTCAACCGAACCCCATAGGTTCACTAGTACTGTAAGCCCGCGGTTGCCATTGGATGATGTTTTTTTTATGTTTATATAAATATTATATACGTCTATATACATATTATATCAAGTTTTTCCTACGCACACCATATGTACCTACGTAAGACGTTTAAGAGGAACCGCCAATAACCATAACCAAGCGTGGTATTGTGTTACCCAGTAACTCGGTTGTGGAGGTCAGAGAGGCAGTAAAATGTAAATGGAAAATACTGGTATTCAGCTGCATCTGGTAAGACTGGAAGCCGACCCCAATATAGTTGGGGAAAGGCTAGGTACTTAGAAGAAGAAAAACCCTTTTCTAACAAAATATTGTTTGGATAATTGCATCGACTCAAATCGACTCAACTCCTAATCTTAGTCATGCATTTCGACTCAAATAGCAATTACCGATTTTAATACTTATGGTAACTACTATCTTAAAGCTGAAACGTCTTAAAAAAAATACTTTTTTTTAAATGGGGTAAGGACTTTTTGAAAAACTATGTACCGAGTTGTATGGGGTTTAGTTGATTTGATTGCTCGCAAGTGTACATAAACTTGGGCTACTTGCTCCACAAAAACCAATTTAATGCATCGTTCCGTTTCTGCCTATGTTTTGATGTTGGCAGTGATAGAAAGATGTTTAGTTTTGGTTTCCTAAGAAAGCGGTGAACGGTCACACATTCATAGCCGTGCAAATACAGAGCGTTTTTTGACACCTTAAGTCAAATACTGGTAAAAATGACAGATTTCATGACAGCCGTTATCATAATTATGAAGGAACCGTTTTTCTAAAAAACAAAAGCTTTAGCGGTGCAAGCAGGCATTAAAAGTAAAAAAAAGCAAAACCACAGAATTAAATTTCGAATATCGAACGTGCAAATCAAATAAAACACATAACTTTATTTGCGTTCCCCAAACTTAAATCCCCATAGATGCTCCACTACATTTTGACAGAAACAGCAGCAAATGCAATTTGTGAATTCAAAATAGGAATGCAAATTTGGCGCGCTCACTATAAATATGGCTGCCCTCACAACCACACGTCAGTGCTGTCGGAATAGTCGTTCCCGCCACCGGTGTAGCCACTCTAAAAAATCTTTTTCTAAAAAATCAAGATGTTGAGTGCACTCTTTTTGATAACCGTCTTCTTAGTAGCGGTCTACAAAATTTATTTTAATAACACCGTTACTTATAAAAAAGTTACGAAGTACGGTGAGAATAAAACTGTGGTTTTGAAAGAGGCTCCGGGTCCTACACCTCTGCCTATAATAGGTAATTTACACCTGTTAGGCAAGCACGAATCGCCATTCCAGTCTTTCACGGATTTGGCCAAGGAATATGGGGATATTTTCAGCCTAAAAATGGGAACTACTAAATGTCTGGTTGTAAATAATCTGGATTTAATTCGCGAGGTTTTGAATCAAAACGGTAAATTCTTCGGTGGTCGTCCTGACTTCATACGTTTTCACCAGCTGTTTGCAGGAGACAGGAACAACTGTAAGTACTTCATCTGTTTTTATTTTGGAAACTAATCTGACGTTGACCAGGATAATATGGAGTTTTCCATCATTAACTGCCTAGCCTTTTCCCAATTATGTTGGGATCGGTTTCCAGTCTAACCGGATTCAGCTCAATATCTGTATTTATGTTTTTCTTAGATGTTAAAAATGTAAAATATTGCATTCTTTAAGATTGCATTACAATACAATTGAATTCCAGCTGTCAAGTTAGCTTCCACGATTTAATTTTAAAAGCTCTAGATTAATAACTGTGATATTTAATTCGAGAATCTAGTGTCAAATAAGATTCCTGTTTGAGCATCGTTCTATAAACGTAAAATCATAAAACCAAACTTCTGCCCCGACGTTTTTTAATTACACTTCTGAACGCGTTCAAGTCCTAAACGACCAAAAGCTTAGGCAAAGCTTTTATACTGAAATGGAAAAGGTCGCCGAGCCGTTGTCCCATACAGTCGTCGCAAAGACCCACTAGCGAATATTCCTAAATTTCCGATGTTAAAGTTGCGTTTTGTAAAAAAAAAAAAAAAAATTAAAATAAAAAAATGCCTAGTTGTGTGTAAAGTGATTCATCATTATGTCGCTAAGCCGTGAAAATATCACTTGTAGTTTAGAAGCAATAGCGAATTTAAAGTTGAAAACACACTCATTTTAGTTTTTTTTTGCATGGTATTTAATGTTACTTAAAATTTTCAAATGCTCAGATTGAAGTATACATATCAGTTTCTTATATATTTTTCTGGAATTATCTGTAGGTTCTTTTAAAAGCATTATGGCTCTCAAAAACGACCATTTGAAATGGGCCAGAAATGACCTTATCGCTATATGGAAACAAGTCCGGATACTTTAAAAATGTGGCCAGTTTCATAAACCAATGAGGTCGGTACTAGATCTTTTCACTCATTAAAAAAAAACACGGTAACTGCACTCCCAGTCGAGGTTCTATTGAGGAAAGCCCTACGTCCATTCTTATTTATAACTAGGTAAACTGACAGACGTAGTCCCGAATAATTTAATCAAAAATTCCATAGAAAAAAAGGACGTATTGTTTTTTGCGAACTTGAATATTTTGTTGGTTTTGACTTTGTTGTATAATATGTAGTGATTACAGCTAGATTTTGAAGCCCAGAGAAATTCTCGTTTTTTATAAATACATAGTATTGGTAATGAACTCCTGTCCAACATTTTTAACTGAACAGACAGCTGTGCTGCTGGGGAGTTTGTTGCGCCACTTCTTCTCCCCAGCTAAAGCACTAGGAAGTGGTGAAGGGCGGGCGTTTTGAGGGACTGTCTTATGCAATTTAGACGTTCGAAAAGTGCTGATTCTCAGCCTAGTTTTAATAAATGACTTTTGATTTTGTCCCCTTAATATGGGTTGATTGAGTTCAAAACTCGTCAGATTTTTCGATAAATTCAGGTAGAACTAGGTACAAAGGATAAAATATTTAAAAACAACATAACAAAACTTCACGGCTGTAACCCCCGAAGGGTTAGACAGAGGTGTACCTATAGTACACCCACATATCGACAGTTATGTTTAAGTCCCATGTAATAGGCTCGCGCCTATTGCCATCAGCCGGGCACTAATCTAGACTCCGAGCTGCTGAGAAATTCCTGATGGATTTTCTTAAATTTTTTTTTTTAGAACCTATAGCTGCGACTACTGAGCGTAAAGGGCGCTACGCTCAGGTTCGATTCCCTAATCGGGCAAAATGATATTGGGTTCAGGCTCGTCCTCTATTACATTGGAGGAATTAAAGTGTAATATTTAGATAAAATCAGAGATATTAATTGTGAAGCAAATTGACTAGCAACGCAACTGTTGTTTTTAATAGTTCAATCTGCCTAACCTTTTCTCAAAAATACTGGTATTCAGCTGCATCCGGTTAGTCTAAAGGATGCAGCTGAATACCAATATTTTACATGGAGTGACTGCCTATCTGTCCTCCACAACCAAGTAACTGGGTAATTCGATACCCCTTGGTAAGACTGGTTGTCAGACTTTCGGACTTCTGACTACCCGTAACGACTGTCGAAGATCCACGAATGACAGCCGGGCCAGGCAGCGGCTTAACGTGCTTTCCGAGGCATTAAATGACGCTACCTAAATCTCTGCTTTACCTCACAAGGAATATAAGCGTAATAAACCTGCCAATGACACCAATTTCATAGGTTTATTTTATCAGTCGAGACGTAACATTTATATCATAAAGTTTCCGATTACAAAATATATTAACAAACAACAGAAATAGGCAAGTCAAGTATCAGCAATTTATTTAATACTGTTTTAGCTAAATATAAGTTGCGATTCATTCATGAAAAAAAATGCAATGCATTTTAAGCATGCGTCGTGCTGTCAGAATTTCCCGCGCAATTTGTGACATACAGTCTTTTCCAGAGAGACTCGTGGCTACCTAAATGATAACAGCCGCGGACGTTTCGTGGATACTCTCCGTATCTCGAAAAGCATGTTCTCGGAAATGATCTACGAATTACATCCGGGACCAACGACTCGAGGCGAAAGCTCCAAGTAGCACGCGAAATTCAAATTTTCTTACGTTTTTTGCAATTTGCATGTCAGTCTTTCGTTGCATGTTGATTAAAGTATGATTCGCGACTGTAACATATATGTAATCCTAAATGTCAAGATTTCATGAAATATGTACCTATATAATATAAATATATAATATTCATTAGGATTATATGAACTGGATTGGATTGGTGATTTTATAATTCTATAAATACAGATTTGCAAATTGCAAAAATCGTAATAAAATTTGAATTTCGCGGGCTACCTGGTCACTACGGGTCGTCAGAAGCCCGAAAGTCTGACAACCAGTCTTACCAAGAGGTATCGCATTACCCAGTAACTTGGTTGTGGAGGTCAGGTAGGCAGTCACTCCATGTAAAATACTGATATTCAGCTGCATAAGTGTACGAGCCAAGTGAAAAGGCGTCCAGCGGAGCGTTCAGCGTTGCGTGCAAGCGGCGAAGAACGTTCACCGAGCGCCGCTCGGCCGTCACTCAGGACACTCGCGAGTGTTTTGTGTTTAACACGAACGTCGCACGCCCCGCCCCGCCGGACGCTCGAGTCGAGCGTGCACTCAGGCCTTACACTTAGATTAAAACGGCGCCCTAATTGCGTAACACACTATCAATCTGAATCTGAATCATTTTTAAGGATATTGCTAATCCATTGCTGACAAATGCGTGCACTGACTGAACAGGTCCTCTCCATCTGTGTGGTTCTTTCCTCAAAAGACCATTTCAGACATCAATCTACATGGTCTTCACATGAAGTGACCAAGATTATGTCTGGACTTTATAAGAGACTGTGACCTCTGAGTTTGTTTCGGCCTTTCTTCTCAGAGTAGTCAGATAGGAAACGCCGACCTCATCTAGTTTAAAAAAAAAAACATGATTGACTTGTAAAAGTGTTTGTACAAACCTACTTACAAAAATAAAAATCATTTATCATTTATCATTGCTTCATATGTTCGTAACATTTATCTGCTCAACAACGTAAATAACGCAATTAATGTTGCCGATTTCTGCTGTAAGTTTTACACAATTAGCCCGCGGAATCCGATCCCTACATTATTAGGGAAAGACTTAGGGCCGGTTTTTTGATCCGTATTTAACTCAACCAATGGTAGCTAATGGTTGAATTTTGACTAAATGCGAAAGGCTAAACATGAATGAGTTATGCCATTAGTTACTATTTTTTAATAAGAATGAGCTAACATGAATACATTCATATTTAGCCTTTCACATTTAGCCCAAATTCAACCATTAGTTACAATGTTTAACCATTGGTTGAGTTAACTACGGACTAAAAAACTGGCCCTTAGAAGAGTGAGGTTTTACATCTTATACATCACTGTCCAAATCACAGTGATTTTTATTCTCGTTACAATAAGGTTGCAATTGGGTTTCGCTTGCATGGGAATTAAACATAACTGGCGAAATGTGGGTGTACTATAGGTACAGCTCTGTCTAACCCTTCGGAGATTACAAGCGAGATGTTCCAAGATATTGGGTGGCCTACTAAGGTTAAATAGGGCAGGGAGACCAGATTGTTAATCATCTGAATAAAACGCTTGTAATTACAAACGTACAGTTCGTGTTACATTAAACGTAGGACTTAGATTTTTATTAAATGGAGTGACATACTATCTTTTTATGTGGTCCAAGTTACAAGAGAAAATGATGTTTTACTCCAAGAAAATAAATACTTACACAATACATGACAAAGACGAAGACAAGTTATGCACAGGTGGATATAAAACTTTATTGAGAAAGAGTGTTATGTGCATGGCTCCTCCTATTTATAAACATGTATCAAAAATGATTAAGACGCCCTCGGAGCATGCGTAGTTCATACAAACGAAATACCAAAATAATTTGTAAATCAAACATATTCTATAGGTAGTGTGTATTTATTCCGATTGGATTACAGAATATCTAGGTTTCCAAATATGTATATGTATGTAAATATGTAATAAGAACATTGATGTAAACAGGAATTATGAGAAAAATAAGTTTTCTTTAGAAATTTTAAATTCCTCATATCTCGTCTTCAAATCAGTGTCATTTCAAAATATATGTTTGAGAACCTAGGTATTCTGTAATCCAATCGGAATAAATACACACTACCTTAAGAATATGTTTGATTTACAAATCATTTTGGTATTTCGTTTGTATGAACTAAGAACTACCTACTGAAGATTTAAAAAGTAACTACCTTATAAAATTACTAGTCTGTAAAGACCGGTGCGAGGCCAAAGAGGCTCCTAATAATAAATATGTATAATATTTTTTTCAAGACCAAATCTCTTGTACTTACAGACTTTTACCTAGGTACTTTACTTTTTCTGAATAAAAACCTCCGTGATTTCTAAGCATTTTTCCTCAAATCGCTTCAGTTCATGCTTTAAGCCATCCGTCCTTGGAACTGTGCGCTCAAGTTACTAAATCGCTTAAATCATATTATTCTATTAGTGTCTTATTACTATTACTAACAAGCATCTTATCACCGAGACACCATTTGGTATTGTTAGGTCAGCAGGTTAAATAGGTCATTAGGTTTGTTTTATCCTAGCCTTTTCTATCACTTTCTCGTTCAGACTTCAAAGGGAGGTATTTTTGAGTCTGGCACAGGAACGCGGAGATTAAAAATAATAGCCGCACGGGTCGATAGATCAAGTTAAGCTACGCTTGCCTTGGTCGGTCGGTGAATGGGTGACTACTCGTATCTTTACATACCGAGACCCCTCCGTGCCTCGGAAAGCACGTTAAGCCGTTGGTCCCGGCTGTCATTCGTGGACCTTTGACAGTCGTTACGGATCGTAAGAAGCCCGAAAGTCTGACAAGCAGTCTTACCAAGGGGTATCATATTACCCGGTAACTGGGTTGTGGAGGTCAGATAAGCTGTCGCTTCATGTAAAATACTGGTATTCAGCTGCATCGGGTTAGACTGGAAGCTGACCCCAATATAGTTGGGAAAAGGCTAGATGCGTAGATGTCCCTGCCTCCCTGGCATATTAATAGATGTTATTACGAGTATCTATTGGCTTTTCGGCGACAGGCTTACCTGCCCCCAAATTAGATTGAACCTAATTGACACACTAGGACCTCTGCCCGCACCTTCAACGAAAGAAATAGTGATAATGTTATTTATTTAACATTTGACTTTTAAAACTAGGCTGTTGCAATGAATGTCAGTGCCAAAAAAAGTGTAATTCAATACGCACATTGTTTATGGCACACTTCCTACTTTTATAAGCATTCGCTGCGAAATATGAATCCTGCGCACAGAATGGTATTTATTGAGGAAAAAACTTGACACACATTTTGTGGATTGCTTCATTTTTAATTAATTATATCAAGACGTAGTACGTAGAATTGTACCTTATGATGATACTATTCAATCTGAAATCAATCAATCTGCCTAGCCTTTTCCCAATTATTTTGGGGTCAGCTTCCAGTCTAACTACATGCAGCTGAATACCAGTGAATACCAATATCACATGGAGCGACTGTCTACGTGACCTCCATAACCCAATCACTGAGTAATAAGATCAGGAGTATTGTAAGACTGGTTGTCAGACTTCCGGGCTTCCGAAGACCCGTAACAACTGTCAAAGATCCACGAATGACAGGTGCTTTAGGCATGGACGGCTCTCGGTATGTAAAGATGGCCACCCATCCACCGACCAACCGCGGCAAGCGTAGCTTAACCTGATTATTACATAGCTACAAGCCCCTTCATACGTGCAGATAATGCAGTGTTACAACTTTACGACTCATTAATTCTCATAATTGATTTGGACTTATGCTTAGAATAAGTTAGAGGGAATCAGAGCGTAGTGCATGAATAAGTCACTCCTTAATGTGAGCACAGATCAATACAGATGGGACTCTCCGCAAAATCATTTAAATAAAAAGCGACTCTTGCTACGACACAATAAAGTGCAATTCAGGTAGCACAACGCGTATTACCTACAGTTATTGTTGTTGCCTCTCTTTCTAACGCGTAACTCTTATACCTTCTGACCGCGGCAGTCCTACTGAATTGGCCCAGTGAGATAGGCCCGCCGCGTACTTGTAGCTTCATACAAAAACTGCGGAGTGTCCCATCTGTATTAATCTGTGACGTTAGCTTAAATTATTATGCTTAGGTTGTTGCCTATCTAGTCTGAAAGCATAGCAAGTTTAGTATAAAGTAAACAGTAGGTACTACAAGGTTCAAAGGTTCCATCGTTTATCTTCGGCAAAACCAAAATATAATGAATAAAATGTGACCATATATTCCCACCGAAATTATTATACGTATATTGACGCACTAATTCCGTCACTCCCTTAATGGACCAGTCACATTTAATTCGGGAAAGTTCGGTTTTTCCGAAGATAAACGATAGAACGTTTGAACGTTGTCGTACGGTACCTTAAAGCTCAGGTTTCCGTACCCGAAGGGTTCCAAACGGAACCCTATTACTAGAGGGCCGCACACATTATACAATTCGCTGGTAGTCCATAGGCAAGCTGTCCTTTCATAAAAACTGGTGGTCTATTTTTTATGAAAGGACCGCCTGCCGGCGGATTGCTAGCGGATTGTAAATGTGTGTGTGTGTGTGTGGGGGGGGGGGGGGGGGGGGTTATGTCCGTCCGTCAGTCTGTCCGTCAGCGGGTTGTATTTTATAAACCGTAATAGGAAGACAGTTGAAATTATTACAAAAAATGTTTTATTGCTTGCTTATAAAAACAAAATAAACTGAAGTATTTTTGGCACTTCCCTGGTTTTTAGAAGCGTTTCTCTTTAACTTTATTAGACAGCCTTCTCCATCTTTCAGGCTCTCTAAGATGTCTCTGACATCAATCTAACTTTTTTTTTTCCTTGTTCCAGCATTGGCGCTCTGTGATTGGTCAAACCTTCAGCTACGGAGAAGAAACTTAGCCCGCCGTCACTGCGGCCCAAAACAACACACAGACAACTTCGCAAGAATTGGAGACGTCGCTACATTCGAATCCATAGAACTAATGCAAACTTTAAAAGGTATTACCAGGACTTCAGATGCCAGCATCAATCTAAAACCAATCCTAATGACTACGGCAATGAACATGTTTTGCCATTACATGTGTAATGTACGGTTCGACGCAGATACTGACCAAGATTTTAAGAGGATAGTTGATCATTTTGATGAAATTTTCTGGGAGATAAACCAGGGGTATGCTCTTGACTTCTTGCCTTGGCTGTCTCCATTCTACAAGAAACATTTGGATAAACTGTCAAACTGGTCCGCTGATATCAGGTCATTCATTCTATCCAGAATCGTCGAGCAGAGAGAGCTGAGTTTGGACATGGAAGGACCAGAAAAGGACTTTTTAGATGGTCTACTTAAAGTTCTCTATGAAGACCCAACTGTTGACAGGAATACAATCATTTTTATGTTAGAAGACTTTCTAGGCGGTCATTCTTCTGTTGGTAATCTGGTCATGCTGTGTTTGACGGCTGTGGCTAGAGATCCAGAGGTAGGCAGGAAGATTAGAGCAGAATTGGACACATTGACAAAAGGTAAGCGGCCAGTAACACTCCTAGACAGACAGAGCTTACCATATACTGAAGCAACAGTCTTAGAATGCCTCAGATACGCATCATCACCAATAGTTCCACACGTCGCAACAGAAAACGCAGCAATCTCAGGATACGGAGTAGAAAAAGGCACAATAGTTTTCATCAACAATTACGAGTTAAACACTTCAGAAGAATACTGGAACGAGCCAGAAAAATTCGACCCAACACGCTTCCTAGAAAAAACGAAAATCAGAGTACGAAGAAATTCCCTCTGTGACTCAGGAATGGAATCGGACGGCGAAAGACCGGCGGTGACGAAACATGCTGATACCGAAAAGGAGGTTTGGTCTGTAAGAAGGAATATACCTCATTTTCTTCCCTTTAGCATTGGAAAGAGGACTTGCATCGGCCAGACTTTAGTCACAACTATGAGTTTCGTAATGTTTGCCAGTATCATGCAGGAATTTGAAGTAGGGGCAGAGAATTTGGAGGATTTAAGGCAGAAACCAGCGTGTGTGGCTCTGCCTAAAGATACATATAACTTGTATTTGTTGCCGAGGAAACATTAATGTTCCAATGTAAATTATTTGGGCTTGGTTTTAATGTGTTCTTTGCTAGAGGTGTAGACAGCAACTTTAACTTTTCCTATTCAAAGGATTTTGAAAGAAATTCCGAATCCGTTGCTTCATATGTTTGAAAAATTTGTCTGTTAAACAACGTCAATAACGCAATGAATGTTGTTGAATTGTCAAAATGAAAGAAATTGCTCGTTGTTAGTGTGTTTAGCAATTACCCCGCCGGTATCTGGAACGAAATATGTGTCGACGTTCCAAAATTAAACTTAAGTCAAGGGATCCGATTGACCGTTGATAATATTTATTCAATCAATCACAGCAGTTAACTCTTATTATTAATTAAATCTTCAGTTCAATTCAATTATTATTATCAATTACTTAGCTCTTTTTGTTGATTTTTGTTCAAGAAACCAGGCGTAGGTAATTCGATTTTTTAAATTACCTTTTCTTTACTGAAACTAGGTCCTTTACCAATGTTTTTAATTTGAAAATGCCAGTATATTTGCAGTAAAAAGAAGTTAAGAGGTCAATAGAGGTACCTAGGTACTATCGAGGAAACTTACATCTATACACCGTAAAGACTATTCTTGCTTGCAGCACTCGGCCGCTATAGTAACGCTTGGTAACAGATGTGGTCATCGTGTGCACGGGTTTTTGTTTTCAAATTGTTCATATGTAAGTTTCCTCGATAGTACCAAGTTATAGTAACTTTTTTTTCAATGTTTAGCAAAAAAAATTGCTCGTAGATGACAAAAATAATGTGGCTTAGAAGTTAGTAGGGTACCTACCCTAAAGAACCTTTGCTGAAAATATTGGATATTTTTTTAAATGTTACAATGTTTTTTGTAATGCCACTAAATAAGTAGAAAAAAAATACAACTAGATAAAAGAGCATCTTCTAGTTACTCATATTTTTGATTCGATAGAAACTGCATTTTTTAGTTCTAGTAATTAATCAATGTTATCTGCACTGATAGAACATCGTGAGGATACCTTGACTTAACATATGAATCCTTCTCTGTATGAGAAGAGGCCTATGGTGCAGTAGAATAATACTAATACCTACACTGTGACATCTCTTCCTAAAGAACATAGAAAAACCAAGAAATACTCGCTCAAACCTATTTATTTCTCGAAATAATTGATTTTTTAAGTTATTTTTTTTATATTTTTGGTAACTTACTGATTCCCTAAATTCAAACATTAAAAAAGAAATGCAACGTAATAAAGCGTTCATGTGAGTCGAAGGAAATGGATGTACTGATGAAAAAAGGTTCACTGTTCAAAATTATTAATGTTTAAATATTTTTTACGTAAACTACTACTTTGATATTTTTACAACATTATGCTTTACATTATTACAAAGTTTGAAAATAGTTAAGTAGGTATTTACGTTGAAATATAATAAACATAGGTAATTGGGCTCAGAAGCTAAAAAAACGACTGTATTTTGCCTGGTGGATTATCGCTTGTGTAGTTGAGAAAAAAATATTTTTCGTGTCTTTTTGCTTCTCATTATTTTGCGAATAGGAAAATTTTGCTAAGTCATTAGCATTTTTTTTTTATTGGCTGTATAGACACGAAACTATTTTTTCCTTTAGAAATGTGTAGTATTTTAGTTTTCATTATAAAGTAGTGAATCGATCATCTGTTATTAGTTCCTTTCCCTGTTATATAACTTCTCGTCAAAATTGGCTGTTTGAACTTAATTTTGACCGAAGAATAGAATTTAAATTTTTTCTTAAATTCTAAATGCCTCTAAATTAAAATTTGGTTTGGCGACATCTAGTAGCGAATAGATTAAACTTTTTACATAAAATTAGATATATTTACTTTTCTTCGGTTATTTTTTTGTGATTCAAGAGTGTTTGATGTGATTTTTACTTAAAGAACTGGTAAAACATTAGAAATAGTAATAAAAGATAGACTTAATAGGAGAAATATTGTAAAAAACTCTTTTAATCAAGTAGAACATAATTAGTTATTTAAATAATTAAAATAATTAGATTCTTCTTAAAAGATGATATTATTTTTAATTTCAATTATTTTTTATTGTATCGAAAGCTATGGCGGGTTTCCAAAGAAATGTATTAAATTCATAATTGTTGTTTCCAAAGCAATATCTAATTTACGCTTTTGTACAACCAAAAGACGCCATCTTGTTTTTAAATTAGATTTCAAATCTTGAAAAATCGTTGTAATCTTATTAAGATTAGTGACAGATAATTTAAATTGAATTCATTTGAAATGAATATGAGTGAATGTACTGAATATTTTTTATTATTATACAAAAAAAAATAACAAAATGGCTGACTTGATAATCGATGTAGTATTTAGTCAACAATTGTGATCAATAGACGAATTAGAAATGAAATTATAGTTAACACTTGCAAATGATGTGAGGTTTTTTATTTTAATAACATCAATATCCAATAACTCTGAAATAACATACAATCACGCCTGGTTTTCCCAAAGGGTTGGGCAGAGGTGTACCAGTACACCCACATTTAGCCAGTTATGGGGCCTATTGCATCATCTGAGCACATACCCAGACTCCGGGATAAATTTTATGCTTTGGGATAAAAAACTTTAACTTAATTACGTATGATACAGTTTCTATTGCAACAAAAATTATTTTATGACGTCTATCGATAGTTTTTTTTAAATTGCGATTTAAGTTGATATTTCTATAAGTTCCATTTTTATGTATTTAACTCGTATCGTTGGCCTGAGTATATTTTTTCTCCTCCTTACAGTTGTTTCACAGTTATTTAACCTCTGATTTTACATCAAAATGATGAATCTGATTTACGTCGTACGTTTTTCACAGTGGTCTTTATTGTCTTTGTAATAAGGTCGCTGTTGGTTTGCTGCCACTGACAAGTCTGTCAAAATCACAATGATATTTATCCCCGTTAAAATAAGGTTGCTGTTGGGTTACTGCTGTCAGAGGTGAGTCATAAACTTCCTGACGTCATAAGTCTAGAGTACTAAATCAAAATCAAAAGTCATTTATTCAAACTAGGCTGAGAATCAGCACTTTTCGAACATCAAAATTACATAAGACCGTCCCCCAAAACGCCCGCCCTTGGCGACTCTTACGCCTCGATAGGAATGGTCTGCGCCTGATGACGGGGACCATCACAGGACACTGCTCGCTGAACAAACACTTTTACACAATGGGCATAACGGACAGCCCTCTGTGCAGAGCTTGCATGGAGGCTGAGGAAACCGTTCCGCATGTGCTCTTCGAGTGCACAGGCGTTGCCCAGATTAGAACAGAAACCCTCGGGACACCCAAATCTTTAACAGATGTTCTGAACAGACCAGAAGCCGTCACCAACTTCTGGAGGGAGGTGGGCTGGTTGGAATAAACCCCGACGGCCGCTATGGCTCACGCACAATGGTCCACTTGAAGGATTAAGTGCGGAAACCAAACCCAATAACATAGAACATAGAACGCCCGCCCTTTACCACTTCCTAGTGCTTTAGCTGGGGAGAAGAAGTGGCGCAACCCCAGCAGCAGATATTAAAAATCTAACCTTCAAATCTAACGAAAAATAAATTTATTGCATGACTAAAAATGGCAAAATATGTGACGTTACACGAAATAATGACCATTTGTGACAAGGACTCCAAAAACCATGTAAATTATGTTATCCTATGGCTAATATATCCAACAGCGGCCCCTTGTCCATGTCATTCGAGCGCTAAAAGATCCTTCTAGAAGTGGCCATGCTACACGTGCTGTGGCAGTCAATTTGGCTATGCTACACTTGCTGTGGGAGTCAAAGTGGCCATGCTACACGTGCTGTGGGAGTCAAAGTGGCCATGCTACACGTGCTGTGGCAGTCAAATTGCGCGTAGTATGTCCATTTTAACTCCCGTCAAAGTGGCCATACTACGCGTGCTGCGGGAGTCAAAGTGGCCATGCTAGACGTGCTGTGGGAGTCAAAGTTGCCATGCTACACGTGCTGTGGGAGTCAAAGTGGCCATGCTACACGTGCTGTGGCAGTCAAATTGCGCGTAGTATTTCCATTTTGACTCCCGTCAAAGTGGCCATACTACGCGTGCTGCGGGAGTCAAAGTGGCCATGCTACACGTGCTGTGGGAGTCTAAGTGGCCATGCTACACGTGCTGTGGCAGTCAATTTGGCTATGCTACACGTGCTGTGGGAGTCAAAGTGGCCATGCAACACGTGCTGTGGCAGTCAATTTGGCTATGCTACACGTGCTGTGGGAGTCAAAGTGGCCATGCTACACGTGCTGTGGCAGTCAATTTGGCTATGCTACACGTGCTGTGGCAGTCAATTTGGCTATGCTACACGTGCTGTGGGAGTCAAAGTGGCCATGCTACACGTGCTGTGGGAGTCAAAGTGGCCATGCTACACGTGCTGTGGCAGTCAATTTGGCTATGCTACACGTGCTGTGGGAGTCAAAGTGGCCATGCTACACGTGCTGTGGGAGTCAAAGTGGCCAAGCTACACGTGCCGTGGCAGTCAATTTGGCTATGCTACACGTGCTGTGGGAGTCAAAGTGGCCATGCTACACGTGCTGTGGCAGTCAAATTGCGCGTAGTATGTCCATTTTGACTCCCGTCAAAGTGGCCATGCTACACGTGCTGTGGGAGTCAAAGTGGCCATGCTACACGTGCTGTGGGAGTCAAAGTGGCCATGCTACACATGCTGTGGCAGTCAATTTGGCTATGCTACACGTGCTGTGGGAGTCAAAGTGGCCATGCTACACGTGCTGTGGCAGTCAATTTGGCTATGCTACACGTGCTGTGGGAGTCAAAATGGCCATGCTACACGTGCTGTGGGAGTCAAAGTGGCCATGCTACACGTGCTGTGGGAGTCAAAGTGGCCATGCTACACGTGCTGTGGCAGTCAATTTGGCTATGCTACACGTGCTGTGGGTGTCAAAGTGGCCATGCAACACGTGCTGTGGCAGTCAATTTGGCTATGCTACACGTGCTGTGGCAGTCAATTTGGCTATGCTACACGTGCTGTGGGAGTCAAAGTGGCCATGCTACACGTGCTGTGGTAGTCAAATTGCGCGTAGTATGTCCATTTTGACTCCCGTCAAAGTGGCCATATTACGCGTGCTGCGGGAGTCAAAGTGGCCATGCTACGCGTGCAATGGGAGTAAAAGTGGCCATGATACACGTGCTGTGGAAGTCAAAGTGGCGATCCGACGCGTGCTGTGGGAGTCAAAGTGGCCATGCTACCCATGCTGTGGGAGACAAAGCGGTCATGCTACGCCTGCTGTGGGAGTCAAAGTGGCCATGCTACGCGTGCTGTGGGAGTAAAATTGGCCATGGTACGCGTGCTGCGGGAGTCAAAGTGGCCATGCTACGCCTGCTGTGGGGGCAGCTTTATTATTAGCACAGATTAATACAGATCGGACACTCCACAAAATCATTTAAATAAAAAGTGACTCTTGAAACTCTTGTTTACAACGCTTATTACCTACAGTTATATTCACCTACAATTTGCCTCTCTTTCTATCGCGTAACTCGAGGCGTAGGTAGGGCCTTCTGACTCGTTAGGGTTGTCTTCGACGCGGCGTGTGAGTGAGTATCGAACTGACCGTGCGAACCGGCCGGTGCGTGGCAGCCCGCACTGATTTGGCCCGACAAGTCGAGCCCGCCGCGAATTGGCCGCACAAGTCTAGACCGCCGCGTACTTGTAGCTTCATATCTAAACTGCGGAGTGTCCCATCTGTATTAATCTGTGTTATTAGTATAATTAGAGTATAATATAAATATATATATATATATATATATATATATAATAATGAGACTGCAGTTTGATCTCCTGAACACAAATCAGACGTATTGGATATTGCATTGAGACTATTGAAAGGCGGGGTAGATAATGCAATGGACGGACAGAGTACGAGGCCGGGGTAACACCCCGTCAAAATCTTTTCATCATTCTCCTGCCCTTATTGTCAATATGTCCCTTTTTCCATACTTCTATCTAGTCACCCCCTTTCTAGACATATCTTCTTTCACATAGTCCATCCATCGTTTCTTTGGTCTTCCCCTACTCGTATAGCCTTGGACATTCATACTCAAAACTGCCCTCACGAAATTTTGCTCATTCCTCCGCATCACAAGCCCATACCATGACAACCGATTTCCACACAAGTTTTCAGTCACCGGTGTCACTTTCAAACTTCCTCTTATGTACTTACTCATTTCTTATTCCATCCATTCGTGTACATAGTTCGCGTCATTTAAGTTTGCCGCTCTGAAGTAGACTACAAGTGACTGCGCAGTAGTCAATATCTATACTAAAACTGCAGCGCGCCATACCATGCACATCGGAAAGCCTGGTTTCAGAGCGGCAAACTTACTTACATGACGCGAACTATAAAGCGGGATGCAGACCAAAAACTAAGCTAAGTTAGATTAGCTTAGCTCACATAGCTGGCGTAGTTTTTCATACTTTTGTGCAGACCACAAACTATGCATAGTTGTTGGTGCAAGTATGAAAAACTACGCCAGTTTTGTAAGCTAAGCTAAACTTACTTAGCTTAGTTTGTGGTCTGCAACTCGCTTTACACCACACTTCCCTCTTAGCATTCTCATCTCAACTGCATGAAATGTTTTTATGGGTGATTAACGATTGCCTGACCGAGCAAAAGAACGGATTTCTTTCTCAAAACTTATTCATTGGATCTATGCCATAGATCAATCAACTCAACCTATCATAGTCCACTGCTAGAGTTTTGTATTCTGAGGCTGGATCACAACCTGTCCTCCGCCTTCCGCATCCAGTCTGTACCAGCCACCTTTTTAAAGTTGTTGATCCATCTAGCAGGGAGGCGTTCCACACTATGGTTGCCGATACGCGATGTCTATTCAGTGTTGATCCTCAACTGCTACACATCAGATCACGTTTAAAACCACGATAGTCATGAAAGTAACATCGGTTATTATTCTCTCCCAACATTTGAATTTCATAATGGCGTCGTACAGGTTGCGTCAAGCATTACCATTTACTAAAGGTCCAGCAAAATGTATTATTGATATCGAATTCAACTTTTCTTTTATAAGTATTAGAAATTGGATGGAAGAACATGTCTTTAGAGAGTTTGTTTGTTGTTTATAATCAATCTGCCTAACCATTTCCCAACTATGTTAAGGTCGGCTTCCAGTCTAACTGAATTCCACTGAATACCAGTATTTTACATGGATCGAGTGCCTATGTGACCTGCACAACCCAGTTACTGGGTAAAACGATATCCCTTGGTAAGACTGGTTGTAAGACTTTTGACCTTTTGACGATCCGTAGCAACTGTTTGTTGTATAAAATACTGCCGGTCTAAAGCACGCTCAATATTATTGCCATTCACTAATTGCATGCAAGTGTTTAAACATTTGCGATTTCCATAAAATGGCAGACAATAATTGAATGTAAGTTTTGCCATTCAATAAAATCGCATCGCGACTTACTCGTACACTATGGCAATAAAATTGCAAGGAGATTACTGCATGCAAGTTTTGCCTCGTCTTAACACAGAGCTGCATGTCCTTGTATAATTGATTCAAGTACTATCCATATTTGCTCTGTTAGATATTTCATTAAATTTTATCGAACGTTCGCTCATGTTTGATGATAAAAATTTTCGTGCCAGAAATGAATGCGATTTTATTGCACATACGTGCTGTTTGCACCTATACGTACCAGTTTTGAAGGGCAACTAACTTGCACGTATCGTGCAACAATATTGTATGTGTTGTTTAGATTGCAATTGCACTACACTTTTATGGTATGCCACCTATGGCATACCATAAAAGTGTAGTGCAATTGACAGGCACCGTCTAAAATTCTAACCGCACATAACGCGGTAAGAATTTTACCGAAGACAGGTTGAGGTGTAGATTCCCTGGAACATCTCATTCATTGAAGAGGCTGGTTTACTGATACATGTATAGGTACTGAATTGAATGAATATAATATTAACGATCCCTTTAGGTACTGGCAACTCTTTTGCCATTATGAATTTTATTATTTTTCTGCCTACTCTTCCAATTTTAGTTTTGAAGTCAAAAGTGCCTTCTATGTGTTTTTTTGAAATAAATTATTTAAAGAAAAAAAAGGAAGGAAAATGTTTATTCTGTACGAACAAAACAAAAAAAAAAGACGAGACTTATAGTATGTACAGACGCCAGCACATCAAGCTACTACAATCTGTCAGATTTATTTAATAGATTTTCGACTTTATTGCTAAAGCATTAGGTTCAAGGTTGATTGGGAAAGCTGATAGTTTCGGGTAGGCTGGTGTACAAACATGCAAAACAGTCAAAGGCCTCGTGTTCAAGCAGCCTATAAGTTGTCAATTTCTGTCCATTGCTTGATGTCAGAGCCAGGGACCAAAGACAATTAACATTTTGCGCCACTGGAAAATTACAAGAAACAATCAAAACAAAAACAAAAAGCCGAATTGCAGAGTCGAGAGTCGAGACGTATTGTATAGTCGAAATAACTACTTTTATAACAAATAAACAACAAGAACAAGAGCAAATTAAGCTGTGCGTCGCCTGTGCTCTCAGCAAAATGCCGTGACGTCAGACGAACCAATCGTCAACGGCGCTATTTGACTTTGACTGTAATCGTTTTTTTACGTCAATGTGTAACCCTTTAAAGAACATAATGTTTTATTAATGTTGGTTTTAGCTTTTCATTTTTGATTTGATACCATTTGATTTAATACTGGTGCCGATTCTCTTGATCATTAACTAAACTAAAATTAGAAAATCGCTATATTTTACTAACAGGCAGCGCGAGAAAAGGTCCGCTATAGCTATGAACTAAGTTAGAGATGTCAAACTAGTTTACGCCTTCCGTTTCACCGTATTTTTAGTCAACATGTTTTTACGTGTACGTCTTGGAAATATTAGTTCAACTAAATTTGACAGCTCTAATTTACGTCCATCTTTTTCTTGTTTTATTAGAAAGAAAAAGTTGGACACCAATGTCTGTGTTGAGCAATAATGTGTAAATGTGTTCATTTATTACTAATATTGGTATACATAATATAATAGCACATCCAGAGCAACATTGACACAACTGCAAAAAATTGTTGTTCACCAACATTCAAACCATCGGTTAAGTTTTTAAACAGTTGTTTTATGTCACATTTGGAAGGAAGTTTGATATAAACCAACTGTTTAAGGCGATACCAAAATAAGTTGGGGGCTTTTTCGTAACCATTTATTTCACTATTACAGAATGTATGGATTTAATTTTTGGATATTATGTTTATTGACTATTTGATCAAGACTCTGACTGAAGGAAAACACGATTGGGTTAAATTTCCTCGATAGAATTTAATTCCGAAAATACCTCTACTTTTTTTAGATTTTTTTCTGTACCTAATTCTAAAATCCTAATTAATTTCATTGCAAAATTGCTTTCAAAATGTGCGTATTAGGTAATTGAAAACTCTGGCTGAACATATTTTTGATAGATAGCTTAATTTATTTTTAAACAATTTTTATTTGGTTTGGCACTTTTATTTTGGTTTCAGCGCATTGTTGCGCTCTCTTTTTTTCGCATGTGGATCTAATTGACTCTGTCACTTTCTTATTACCACTCAGTTAGCTTTTTACGTATCGCCTTAAATATCTAACCGGTGGTTTGAATGTTGGTGAACAACAATTTTTTGCAGTAGTGTCAATGTTGCTCTGGATGTGCAACTTGCATGGCAGATTGCATGTTGGTGAACACAGCCCTAAGGGCCGGTTTTTTGATCCGTAGTTAACTCAACCAATGGTTAAACTAATGGCATTGGAAAACATTATTGACTGGCTTGACATAAATAACTTAGTCATCAATCTCAAAAAAACAAAAATTATGCATTTTTACCAAAGGACTTGCCTTCTTAATGTTAACATTGGTCATAATGGACAAAATGTTGAAACAACAAATATTGCTAAATTCCTAGGTATCTTAATTGACAGCAATCTTACTTGGAAACCTCATGCTGAAGACGTTTGTTGTAAACTTAGCAAGTCAGCCTATGTGCTGCATAATCTATCGCATAAAGTAAGCAATAATATACTCGTAGTAGCTTACCACGGTCTAGTGGCGCCAATTTTAAGATTCGGAGTAATATTCTGGGGCAATTGCAGTGAGAGGGAGCAGATTTTTAGAGCCCAAAAACGTTGCATAAGATCTATGTTAAATCTGAAAACTACAGACAGCTGTGTACCTGTGTTTAAGTCGCTGAAAGTACTGACCTTCCCATCACTGTACATTTTAGAGGTCGCAATTTTTGTTAAAACTAATTTAGATTTATTTTCATCACTAGCCGATATTAGAATGCGGTCAGGTCCAATGAGACTACAATATAAAAACTTATTACATACAGGCAATTACAGAACAGCACTACTAAGGAAAAATATTATGTCCATGGGACCTACCATATACAATAAAATTCCGCACAGTTTCAAAGAACACCCCATTCGAACATTTAAATCTAAGCTTACTGCATTATTATTGGATAAATGTTATTATTGTATCAATGACTTTTTAAATGATAAAAAAATTTGACAATAAAACATTATGTTTGTAAAATAATATTTCACTTAATTATAATTCCAATGAAATTCATTTTATTGACAAGGTTCATTTATGTGCAATTGACTATGTGTTGATTATTATTACTTTATTATTATTTCCTTCTTTTTATGTCTGTTTGTGTTAATTAGAATGACATATTAGTTGTTAATTTATAATAATATTGTATGTAGGTAATGTATTAGTTTCTATGAATTTGCATGCCGTAAGGTAGAATGTAGCGGTAACCTTCAGCTATTTGTATCATCTTAAACTTGTACCTACATTGATGGCAAATAAATAAATCTGAATCTGAATCTGAATGGTTGAACATAATGTGTGCCAATATTCAACCATTAAGGTTGAATATTGGCACACATTATTGGCCATTGGTTGAGTTAACTACGAATAAAAAACTGGCCCTAATTTCAATCGCCTGATAACTTATAACTGTAGAACAAAAATGGCGGTCTGACATCATTTTCTATGTAAAAGAAAGCTGTCGAACTGCCATATTTGTTCCTTTGATAAAACTTATCTGACGATTGAAAAATCAGCCCTTAAGATATATTATACCAACTAAATTTATTTGTGCCCATCAATGATGTTATATTAAAATGTTACTACCGCGTGTTTTATGAAGACTCGAAAATGTCCCAATTGGGGCACATTGGGCTATTGTCTTTAGTGCGCGTCAAGGAAGGCGTAATAATAAAAAAACACGAGCCACTTTTTTTTGGGACATTGAGCACGACCAGATTTTAAACTTTAGTTTCTATGAACGTAACACATCTTGTGTTTAATATCATTGGTGCCAGTGCTACTCCGAATGGTCGGTATTACAGTTAATTAGATATTGCAGATCTAGTTAGTGGGCTAGGGATGCAGTTTGATCTTACGATTGCCCCCCACAATGTCTTCAATTAACTCACAAAGTATTGCTTAGCTTAGGATCTTACCGTGTTGAGGCCAAAGAAAGCAATCATTAAAATTACTGTAAAAACCTAGAAGTTTATAGCTAGCGCCATCTAGTATCGAGTAGCGGAACTTCATCCAACCTGTTTGTAGTTTACGAAAATAGATGGCGTGATTAGCAATTCTGATTACCTCTCTATTATTCTGGTCGCGGTCACCTCAAAACTTCATACTAAAAATAACCGCAAAATCAACAAGAAACACAAACAGGACATTATTAACATGCGGATAATGTATTATTCAATAAAATGGACGGTCCTTATCATGAATTATTGATCCTATCCTAACGTCTTGTCGACTTTTGTCCTTTGAGTAACCTTTTCACGACATGTTGTGGTAGGTCAGTTGCTAAATAAATGCGCATTTATAAGTGAATCCAGACGATTCCTGTTTCATAAAACATTTTGCAACAATAATGTTTATTCTTAGATCCTTACATAGTTATTGTTTAAGTAAATTGTGTATAAAATTGCATGTATTATTTCCTGTTTACTAGGAATGGTCTTTGACAGTAGTAATGGGAAGTGAGGAGCCCGAAAGTCTGAAAACCAGTCTTACGTCAGATATCGCACACCTAGATAAAGGGTGGCACAATTCAAAATACCTCTTTTTAGGGTTCCCGGGGTACCCGAAGGGTCCAATCGAAGCACTATTTCTATCACTCACGTGTCCGTCCGGGGCGTCTGTAACACAGGTTAGAGCCAAACGGTTTGAGCTACAGTCTTCAAATTTTCAAAGTATAACTATCTTGTTGACCGAAAGCCATACAAATTGTTAAAAAAATATTTTTAAATGTTTTTAATGGGGGCTCCCATACAGATAAAGGGTAAGGGGGGGAGGGGGAATTGATTGGGGTATCGTTGTTTAGAGAGCTCGTTGAGTAGATAAATACTGTTTTTTTATATTGGAAAACAAAGGAATGAGAAGCCCCTAAAATCAGCTATTTTACAAAATTTTGTTCCGGAATTTTTTTTAACTTCTCATTGACCTTGTTTGGTGCTAATGTTTATTATTACGTATATTTTATTAACAAATAGGTACCAATATATTGATATATCAGATGTTTTCTTTGAAACTCCCTCATTTGTCCTATTACCAACTTGTTTTTGCGGTTATTCTGTATTTGGTACGGAACCCTAAATGTGCGAAGTACGACACGCACTTGGCCGTTTTTATTTTCAGAAACAGCAAAAAATGTTTTGCTTGTTTTATATTTGACCGATTTAAAATATTTTTGTATGATGTTGTGTTTTATTAATGGAGATTTGTACACAGAGCACCTTTGGAGGTAATGTATTGTAGTTCTCGATGCAGATTCCGAGAATCGCAATAACCCGATTTTGGATTATTTTGAGTTGTGCCACCCTTTTATCTAGGTGTACGATATATGCAGTCGCTCCATGTAAAGTAACTACTGGTATTCAGCTGCATCCTAAACTAGATGCTGACCCCAACATAGCTCGGTAAAGGCAGGAAGATAGATGGTGATCCGACTTTTGTATTTGTCAGGTTTTGACTGCACACACTAGGATATCCTTGAATTTGCCTAAACGCTGATCCACACAAGACAAAGCAGAAATTGTATTATTTTATAGGTTTCGTAACCAAGCGGCAAAAACGGATACCTTTATATCATAATTTTGTAATGTCCACCGTCTGTGCGGATGTGACACAGCCACTTTACTTGGAGACTATTAGCACTATGTCAAAGAAAATTAGAAGGAAGGTGTTTTCTGTGCACCGAAGAAAGCCGGCCAAGTGCGTATCGGACCACGCACAAGGAAAGGATTTGTAGATGGATGAATTTATCCCAAAAAACAAACTTAACATTGTAGTTTAAAAACATGTTCTCTCATATATTCTAACTGCAAATGTAAGTATGTGTATGCACAATATTGAGAGATTTAGCATGTTATTTTAATACCATAGACTTCTCATAGGTTTTCCTGTAATCTCAATCAAAATCAATCTGCCAAGCCTTTTCCCAACTATGTTGGGGTCGGCTTCCAGTCTAACCGGATGCAGCTGAATACCAGTATTTTACATGGAGCGACTGCCTATCTGACCTCCACAACCCAGTTGTTGGGTAATACGATACCCCTTGGTAAGACTGGCTGTCAGACTCGGGCTTCTGACAACCCGTAACGACTGTCAAAGATCCACGAATGACAGTTGGGACCAACGGCTTAACGTGCTTTCCGAGGCACGGAGGAGTCTCGGTATGTAAAATGGTCACCCATCCACAGACCAACCCCGCCAAGCGTAGCTTAACCTGATGGATCGACCCGTGCGGCTGTTATTACTTAGCCACGAGCTCTACTTTTCTTGTAATCTATTAGTAGGTATAGAACTATTTTCTATATTTTTTTTTTCAAAATTTTAGGCTCAGTAGTTTCGAAGATAAGGGGGTGAAATGGTCAATTTTCATCAACTTTCTTAATTAACTTTAAAACTGTTTATTTTATTTATTTATTTCGATCCTCATAGTAGGAGTATACTGTAACGTTCCCCGAATAGGAATCGTTCCTTTTACTTCGGGATCTATACTACCAAATGATAATCCGACTCGCGTTGCACTCTTTGATGTATTTAAATATTATATATTTAAAATAAGCGCGCCTATCTTAACCCAGGGGGCATGTCTTCCCGCTGACGAACAAAAGCTATGCCTTTTACAAAAGTACCTACTTATTTATTTATTTAAAACATAATTATAACACCTTTACAGAGTCATCCAAGGCGATGTTATAAGTCAAGCAAATTAAAAAGAAATACTTGTAAGCCAAATTACCTACAAAGAAATAATTTAACCTAGTAAAACAATTATAAACATACCAACATTTATAATACAATACCTCTTTCTATTATTATTTGTGCCATTTGAATGAATCTCGGAAGGTTCTGCCCAAATATATCCTCCGACCTCGTTATAATATTAATAATACGTGCGGCTCGTGACATAGGGGCAAACTTAAGTAGGTTAGTCCTAGCCGCTGGCACGTCTAACAGAGCGGAGCGGCGGCGCGCTCCTACGCACCCGTCTGGAGCGCGCAGCCGCCGTACGAATGACAAAATGCCCCCAGATAGATCTTTTTTAGATCGGGGCTTTAATGAAACCTCTACATGAGCTACGCCCACCCTTGAATAAAAAGATTGACGCAGTCTATCTCCAGATAAGACTTTTATTCATAACATGACATTCGAGCGCTCAGGCTAAACCTACATAATGCCTATGAGAACAATTACCTAAAGTCAGGAACAAAATTTACAATACGAGGTCAAACCCTTGCAAGAGCAGGCTTAACTCATGACGAACGAATCGCGTAGACCTGACACTCCCACCGGAGGACGCGGAACGATCTCCGGCCACCTTAGGCACAGATATTATACCTTAGGGTGTGGCCTGCAGGCAACAGACTTGGGGAGTTTGTTGCCTGAATAGTGAAAGGCCCGAAACGGTGGCGCGCCATGTTCCGCACACGCCTCTCTCTAGAGGAATTGCGGCCGTTTAAGACCGCTGAGGGTGACGGAGTCCGCATGAATGAATCCATGCGGTCTAACACCTAGCCGGGGGAGCGTGACGAAATGCACAAGCACTCCAGCGCCCCGGCTAAAGGTAGCAGTAGAACACCGTGTGGTTATAGTCAGTAAGAGTCTGACATACCCCTCCCCCCGGCCCAGGGTGGAGGACATCCATGAGGATTTCCACACGATAAAAAAAAGACCTGACACAAGTGGCACTACTTTCTGTTGCACACTGCCAACAACCTTTTTCTTGTGATACTTGTTTGAGAAGTCACCCCATAACGCGTCACAAATTTCCTCGAAGTTCACACCCTCAGATTTCCTCACCACTCTATTCTTCTGGTGAGCTGGTTCACCCAACGCGTTTTTTCTCCGGCCACGCGAGTGCGGCCTCTACCAAAATGTAACGTTCCCCGAATGGGAATCGTTATTTTTACTTCGGGATCTATACTACCAAATGATAATTCGACTCGCGTTGCACTCTTTGATGTATTTAAATATTATATCTTTAAAACAAGCGCGCCTATCTTCGCACAGGGGTCACGCCGTCCCGCTGACGTCTCCCTAGAACAAAAGCTATGCAGTGACCGTATGAATGTCCAAATACTGTCAGCCAGATCTTTTTTAAATAGGGGCTACAATGGAACTTCTACACTTTCTACCTAAGCCCATTCATTTGATAAGTCACATGGTACAGTTTTTTGCCCCCCAAAAGTGACCCGCATATTCAAAATTCATTTATTTACGTACCTATACCAAATTTCAGCTTAATCGGTCTAGGTATTAGATTCGGAGAAAATTGGCTGTGACAGAGGGACACACGAGTGATCCTATAAGGGTTCCGTTTTTTCATTCGGACGTACGGAACCTAAAATTACAAAAAAAAAAAATAGGGGTGTCACTCCTCGTACTTGTAACCGAGCGATGAAAAAAAAATGTAACCGTCTTTGCTAATCAATTCACTTGTTTCTGATATTTCTTTCTCTTTCACATTTTTTCGAGATATACTATGAAATAGAAACTTACGTTTGCGGCCGGTTAAATCTATACTGTGCATGCAGAAATATTCATCTCTACTGCGGGACCCTTCATTACGCGTGGACCGACACGCGCTTAGCCGGTTTTTATTTTATTTTAAGCTTTTAATGTCAACTTCTGGGTACCGAAACCACGAAATTCTGTAATGAAACATTAGTTAATTAACATATTATACTAATAGCTGGTTACCTACTTATTAATTACCAAGTTTTATTAATAGGTGAAAGCTATTGGTGACATGTCACTTGCTTAAATTGCCCCCTGTTGGCAAGTTTTTAATTATACTTCTAACAATGTTTTTAGAAGTGCCGATAGGGCCAAGCCACACGGGCGGCGCGGCTGCGGCGCGGTGCCTGAGCGGCGCCGCTGCGGTTTTCTACATACAAAAATGCATTGTAGCCACATGGCGCCGTGCGGTGTGCTCCGGCGCCGCGCCGCGCGCGCATCGGAATCGAGACGAGGCGGGGTGTAAGCAGAGCGGAGCCGGAGCGGCGCCGCTCGCAGTTGTTTGATCCATTGTTATTACAGACTGTCGTACGTAGCGATGGGCAACCCCTCATTTCGCCGCCGCCGCGGCGCCGCCGCGGCTCCGTAGAACGTTGCGACGCCGCTCTGCCCGTGTGGTCGCCAGCGCGGCGAAATGGCTTGCGGTGCGGCGCCGCACCGCCCGTGTGGTTTGGCTCATACGCGACGCGAGTCTTGAAGGCAATTACCTATTATCCTTTTTGAAATATTGTTTCGGGCGATAACGTTCTCACCTCCCTAAACCTTTACGAAATGAGACAGTTTTAGTCTCATTAGATTCAGTACACCTTAATCTAGGTCTGAACGTTTTTCGTTTTTAGTAATTCAGTTTTTAGATGAGAGATAATGATAACCTTACAAATAAACAAGATATACAGAATTCTGTTATGAGAATAAAATTTACGCAGGTCAACAGTTGGAGAATGTGGAGTGGTTTAATAATATGGCTTGGTTGTCTAAAGCAGACTGATTCGCCCTATCCCTCGTACTACTTAGTATAAAACGAGCGGATAGTATTCCTCAACCCTAGAAACAACAGATTCACACAACTTCCAGTTACAGGTAACGTGGTTTTTCAGATTGACTACATATTGAACAGGAACAGTTGATTAGAACTTAAAACGGGATATTTACCATGTATATTAATTGATTCGAGTTTCCGATATTTCGGCACTGTTGCAAGTGCCATGATCACGGATAAACTGAAGTTATTGCGGGTGGATGTTTACGAGCAGACAAAACGGTCTACCCTCTTTCTTGTTCGTTTAGTGCGATTGACACCGCTACCATTGTCACTTGTTACACTCACAACTCGATTCCGTTCTCGACACACAAAACTCACTGTGTCCGCTCGCGAACTTTTTTCGGTACTCTTGCGGTCTTTACACAATTGGACCACTGGATTCCAGGCTCTCGAAAGTTAGGCGCGGGCTTGCGGACGGTGAGTGGGTAGCTCGCCGTCCGGTGAGGACCAGGCCCGGGTCGACGGCGCGTTGTGTTCCACGCGCGCCTCAAAGAGATGTCAGCAAGAGATGGGGTCCAATAGGGCCGATGCCGCTGGGGTCGCGGGTTGTTTGAAAAAGATACCGTGGCTCTGGCATAGGCAACTGAAGGAACACGGGTGGGTTTTAGTCAGTAAAAGTTTGACACGCCCTTCCGCTCCACCCAGAGCGGGAGAAGTTATTTGATGATTTCCCATCCACAAAAAAAATTAAAAAAAAGGCTCTCGACAGTTGAAACCCACCCTCACGGTTGAAGTTCTTATATTTAGTAATCTCAATCGCTTCTCTCACCAGTCTAGGTATGTAGTGACTTTCTGTCGAGATGACCTGAGGGTTATGTAACTCAATCAATCAATTTGGTATAAGATGTCTTATAGAATCCGGATCGAACCACTGGATTGAGTTACATAACCCTCAGGTCATCTCGACAGAAAGTCACTACATACCTAGACTGGTGAGAGAAGCGATTGAGATTACTAAATATAAGAACTTCAACCGTGAGGATGGGTTTCAACTGTCGAAAGAGACTGAAGAAAGAGGGTAGACCGTTTTGTCTGCTCGTAAACATCCACCCGCAATAACTTCAGTTTATCCGTGATCATGGCACTTGCAACAGTGCCGAAATATCGGAAACTCGAATTAATTAATATACATGGTAAATATCCCGTTTTAAGTTCTAATGATAATGTCAGTGACCATGTCGGTTTAAAAACTTATATTAGGAACAGTTTAGTTTAATGAAATAAAATTAATTAAAATGAGATGCTAATAACTTATATCGTATGCAATATTTCTTTATAATAAAAACTTACGGACCTAGTTTTTCACTATACCTACATTTCCAAAACTAATGAAAATTAGTCTATGTTTATCCTGGGGTCACCAGGGCCATTTATTTATTTTTAACCGACTTCAAAAAGGAGGAGGTTCTCAATTCGGTTGTATGTTTTTTTTAATGTTTGTTACCTCAGTACTCCGTCATTTATAAACCGATTTGGAAAATTATTTTTTTTATTTGAAAGGATATACTTTCATATTGGTCCCATTTTTATCAAAATCCAGTTCTGATGATGGAATCTATGAGGAATCGAGGGAACTCCTCAAATATTATAGGCATACATAGCGATTTTGTTATTTTTATCAACAAGTCAAGCATTTGCAACCAGAAAGTATCATTTGGTGGAGTGGAACTGATGAAGATGGCCACAGATGGCCACGGGAACTCCTGAATGATAATAAGTATTTCACGGCTGGCGATAAGATATCTTAATTAAAATAGTTAAGCGACTATGACGAAGCAAATTTAAATTAATGGTTCTGATGAAAATTGTACCATCGAACCGATCTGATGTAGCTGATATTACCAGTGGCACGCGCGCTGCGTATCGGCACTTCACAGTCCTCTTAAGTAAAAACATTGCTAGAAGTATAATTAAAAACTTGCCAACTATTTAAGCGAGCTATATGTCGGCAATAGCTTTCACCTATTAATAAAACTTGGTAATTAATAAGTAGGTAGCCAGCTATTAATATTTTAATTAACTAATGTTTCATTACAGAATTTAAAAATCTACAAGACGGACCAAAAAAAAAATTGTCATCATCCATATTGCTACTGAAGGCTCTGCGGTGACGACCAGTCCTGACTCTCTTTATATTTTGGGTGCTGAGCTGAGACCAAAACTACAAACTAATTTTTATAAAAATATGGCTGTTGTGGTGTCTTACCACTTCCACGCGAACGGGTTTGCTTGTAGCAGCTATTATAATAATACTGGATTTAGTTCAGAAGACTAATCAGCTAAGTCTATCAAAACTTCCTCTCTCGTACTATTTTACTGTGTCCAACAAGGTCCATTATGATAATAATGAATTTTATCTACACTAATAACTTTAAGTTCCGATTATGGATTAAAAAATAGTACCATAATGACAGACTTTATGCATGTACTCAAACAAAATTATTTTTTTTATTATGACAGGTTTCTTAACAACATAAAATCAATCAATCTGCCTAGCCTTTTCCCAACTATGTTAAGGTCGGCTTCCAGTCTAACCGGATGCAGCTGAATACCAGTATTTTACATGGAGTGACTGCCTATCTGACCTCCACAACCCAGTTATTGTGTAATACGATACCCCTTGGTAAGACTGGTTGTCAGACTTTCGGGCTTGTGACGACCCGTAACGACTGTCAAAGATCCACGAATGACAGCCGGGACCAACGGCTTAACGTGCTTTCCGAGGCACGGAGGAGTCTCGGTATGTAAAGATGGTCACCCATCTACGGACGAACCCCGGCAAGCGTAGATTAACCTGATGGATCGACCCGTGCGGCTGTTATTACTTAGCCACGAGCTCCTCGTTTCGATATAAAATAACTTTTTTTTCTATTAAAGTACACTTCGGATCGATCCCAGGAGTTTTCAATTGGATTTTTATCATTGTATGTGGGGACCGCGAGTGCATGCGCGGTTGAGCGATGATAGCTCCGTAACCATAGTAACGTAATCCACGTTACTATGGGTTCGGAGCAATTATTGTATTCTTTTACGTTTATCTTACTTTGGTTTTTATTAATACCTATTGCATGAGTGTAGTTAATGTATGAAACTGCACATAACTAGTTATTAATACCCCTCATTATGCAACAGCTTCATAAACTACAATTAAGCTACCACCTAAGTACACATTGTGAAATGCAAATAAAGTATTGAGTATTGAGTATGTTTGTCCTGAGTCTGGGTGTAATTATCTATATAAGTATGTATTTACAAAAAAAAAAAAGTAGTATATGTAGTATATCACTTATCTGGTTTCCATAGTACAAGCTCTGCTTAGTTTGGGACCAGATGACCGTGTGTGAAAATGTCCCAGGATATTATTATTATTTTGTAATTACGGAATAATTAAAAAAACATGAGGCCTCGACCACAGATAAACTGGGATGAGAACAGGAGGATGACGTTAAACACGATTTCAAGCTATTGAAAATGAAAACTAATGTCAAATTGTGAAATCAAAATGATTCAGCTTTTGTTATTACAAATCGAGAGTATGTAGTCATTGCAAATTCTAGAGAATGTTCTGAATACTACATTTTTGGCGCAAATCCAAATGTTTGGATGTACGAGGTGTGTTATTCACTGAAAGTTGGTATCATTTAATAATAATTTACACAGTATTTTCAGAATTCTATTGGGTTTTCCCGATACGCGGTCTCCAATCCAGGACTCGTCTGCTCCACCGGTCATCGTTCCTTCGACAAATACGGCCAGCACACTGCCACTTCAGTTTGCTTCTTCTGCAGGCTATGTCTGTAACTCCGGTTCTTTTCCGGATATCTTCATTTCTGATTTTATCCTTGAAAGAAATACGAGCATAGCACGCTCCATAGCACGCTGAGCGCCCTTTAATTACAAATACAAATACAAATATTTTATTGGAACAAAAACAGGTTTACAATTTTTAGTGTTCGTTAACAGCTACATTAGTTTTAAAAAACTGTGTTGCAGCCATTAGCGCCCACCTCCGAGATGGGAGACGTTGACGTTCCAACATTTATTATAAATAAACAAAATTATTATACTAAAGCAATAAAATAAGTAGGTGTATCAACTATTTAACTAAAATATTATTGATTCTTAATTAATTACATTGAATTCCTAATATTTTTAATTATTTAAATATTTAAAATAAATTAGGTTAAGATGTTCCAGTTCTCTAATGAGGTACCTATGTGTGTGTGTGTGTATGTATGTATGTATGTATGCGTGCAGTGTGTATATGTATGTGTCTGTGTTTGATTGTATACTTAGGAAGGTTATTACAAGAGGAATATGAATGTCAGGATATATTTAACTCATAGGTAAGTGTTTCTAACTCCTCATACGTCAGGCTTTGGAGCCATTTGTCCGTGAGCGTTCTACACTCGCGTGAGGTAAGTGGATAGATATTTAAAATCCCATTTACTCTATTGTACAAAACAGGGCCAAAGAAGTGATACTGACGTTTCACCAACACAACATTGGCCGGCTCAGTCTGGCACACTATGTCCGCCCTTCGTTTTTTTGAACCGTGATTAGGGTCAAAAGTAAGTTCCGAGTGTTTGCGTAGTATAGTGCTTAGGAAAAATGCGTGCCTCACTCTAGGCACTTTACAGAGGGTAGCGTAGTGTGGGATGTCCCTCAGATAGATGGACCGACGGCCTTACGAAGGTGTCTGGGACAGACTGGATGCAGAAGGCGGAGGACAGGGTGTTGTGACGCCGCCTAGTCTATGTCCATCAGTGGTCTGCGTAGCCATGAAGATTGCCAGCAATATTGCCAAAGTTGCCAATACTGCCGGGAATGTTTCCAAACTTCCCGGTAACATTGGGCAAGAAACGTATAAATAGAAAACCACTTTTTATTCCCACCATCTCCCAGTTCTTGAAACGCAATTCCAAGCGTTTCTTCGACTCAGCCACCAACCATCGCAACCCTCTGGTTGTCGAGGCGGCTAGCTATGTCTCCTCTCGTATTAGTAAGGTCCGCCGCCCTAGGCTTGTCCTCTCAGATCCCGACGACCCCATAACTCTTCTCCAGGAGAGCAGTAGGGACCGTAGGAACAAAAACAAATCGACATTCCGACCTCGCCGCCGAGGTCCCTCGCGACGACCCCGTAATAATCGTCCTCCCCCCCGTCCCTTGCTCGGGTATGATGTGCCAGCTGGTGGCGTAGCTGAGCCTGTAGCTTTAAACTCCCATGACAATAATAATTATAATCTGATCCAGCCTGTCCCATCTTGCTGTCCTCCCCCCAGCGACGCCCTAAGCCGAGCCCCTTCCCCACAGGGGGAGCCCTTAGCGTGTAGTCGCTTAGTCTGTAAGTTTTATGCCCCTGGTTGGAGGCTTTGAGTTCTCTTAATACAGCCACAGGATAGTCCGGTTAAGTAGTCTCGACCTCTCTAGGTCAACTACGAGATGCCATTTATAAAAAAAAAAAACTAACATAATTGCTTAGTAGGATAGCATTGCGGTCTGCAGGGTGGTAGTTTTTATGCTTATCTATAATATCCAATCGAAAATTTTAGTTTTTACATTTATTTTCTTACTGATAAACTATAGAAAAGAAAGAAGCTATCCATGATAGTTCATTGGTGATGAAACCATAACTATTTTAGAGATATCGTAATTTTTTTTTCTATGTTCTTATAATTTAACTTCACTTATATGTAAGAAAGTATATAAATACATCTATATGTATACATATCTGTATGTATAAAAGGGTCAAACCTTGCAACAACAAATTGATGTTTTTAACCGACTTCAAAAGGAGGTTCTTTATTCTATCTGAATGTATGTTCGCGATTTTCTCAAAAACTACTGACCCAATTTTGAAAATTCTTTTGACAGCACGATTTGTGCTATATATAAATCATATACTACACAATTGTATTTATTGCATTTGGTATCAATACCCTCTTTCTTTTTTTATAAAATTTATAAGTGAAATTCTTAAAAAAACTATGGGGTCAGTTATCATGAAGTTATAGTTTAACTTTATCTTCACATATATGCATGAATAAATATATATAAAGCGTTTTTTGACATTACGCTGTCAAAAAACCCTGCTGCCATCATTTTCATGACAGCCGTCGCTGCGGCCGTTATGTCACGGCCACCGCTTTTCTCGGAAATCGTAGCTTTACGCATTACGCCACTCAATTATATGGCAACTGAGTAGAGTATATCTTCATAGCATTTAATTGCAAAAAAAAGTGATTAAAAAAATTAACAGATTTATTTTAAAAGAGTTTTGGGTCATTGAAATAAGGTCGATTATTGTTTTACACAGCGTGTTAGGTCGGCTCGAAAAAAAAAGTGAAATGAAAATCAACCTTATTTCAATGAGCCAAAACTCTTTTATAAACACGATAAAAATGTACTTCCTTTTGGAGTCGATATGTGTGAAAGGACACTTAAACGGAAAAGGGAACGGTGGCTGATATCTTAACATTGTTATCTATTTTTATTTGTCACGTGTTAGTATTGAATCTAGAATAAATATTTACATACGTATGTTAGTTTTTTTTCGTATTCAATATAATCTGTGAGTCAATTTCCTGTCCTTAAACTTGTCATTGATAAAAGTATTCATTCATACAAACGTAGACAGAGAATGCTATAGACAAATTGATATCTTTTGTCGCATTCACACAAGAAAAAGAGCAACTTACACCGATGTCGTGTGAAGAAATGAAACGGAACGAAGCGATTTTTTGTTTCACGGTGCGTGTCGCGTTTTTCAATGTTTAGCATACTACTTTGGGAAACAAAGTTTGACAGTAAAACGTGCAGCTAGCTACGAGTATTGTCTTAATTTAATACAGTTTTTAAGTGTTCTAAATTAAATAATTTATGTTATATTTTGCTGTGAACATAAACATTTCAGCATTAAAAAAAAAACAGGGTGCGTTTCAGCGTTATAGGGTGTAAAAGTGATAGTGGAACGAAAATGCCAGACTTGTCTTTTCATTCGTAAGTATACCACTCTTTATCAGTTATACTAGGCTTTCAATAACATTTTATTGTGTTCATGCATTGTGTATACTGTACCCTAGGCGTAAATTCATCGATAAAAAAGCACACAATTAACAATTATTAATTCTAACCTAAGAACTTTGGTGCTGCCAACTTTTATTTATATTTTTACCCACTATTATGGGAAATATGTATTCTGCAGTGTGTATTAATTATATATCTGAAAGACTTAATGGCTAGTTGCAGTTTTCCTGTACATGATCATTTACATCAGTACTGGACTGTAGCTACAGGATGAACAGATTGGACACCTAAACCGTCATCAAAAATATGCAGCAGACATTTTGAAAAAAAACAAAATGTTAACAAAAAGAAGAAACTTACACTACTATTACCTAATGCTGTACCTATTCTGGTACATATTCAGTTAATAACATATTAAGTTTCGATCCAGGCTTTATAAGATTTTTAATTATGTTTAGTGTTTTAAAACTATTATATACAATTACCTGTTGCAAACTATTATTTTTTGCATTTTATGAGCTATAAATGACTGAGACAGGCTTTTGTTAAACTCTGAACGTGATTCAAGTTTTAATGTTGGTCTAGAGCTTAAAATACCTTTTTCTGTAATCAACATCTTCTTACACCTGTTTTGTATAATAATGTCTTGTTAAAGATAATTAACTTTTTTTGGAAGACAAAGGCCTGTATTCCATTATCTTCCTCCAACAGTTTACATGAAGAAACAATTCTGGAAATTGAAAACAATTTAAGCATTCTTGTAAGTACAGTATATTATAATAATTCTTGTACAGACATCAAGTACTACAATCTGTCAAATTTCTTAAATAAATAGCTGATATACGCAGTCGACGACCAACGCGGGCCCCCAAGTTACTCCGTGAGCACCGGTTACTCGATTGAGGTTCGCTAGAAATTGCCTATCTTGGGCACTAGGTAACTGGAGTAGCGTAATCTTCTCCGATGAGGCTCGAATTTATTTAAATGGCGAGGACCAACGTCGGCGAGTTTTACAAAGACCAGGGGAACGCTGTACCGACGTGTGTTTTGAAGAAATCACCCGTTATGGTGGAGGGTCCGTTATGCTTTGGGCGGGCGTAATTTCCAGCTATCGTACCAAGATATTATTTATTGAATGGTTCACTAAATGGGCAAAGGAACAGAAATCCTTTGTGCACAATCCGTACTAACTGTAATTGGTGAAGATGCCATTTACATGAACGATAATGCTCGGCATAGATGCTTATATGCAAGAGGTTGATATTCGTCGTTTGGATTGGCTAGCGCGGAGCCCCGACCTTAACCCCATTATTAGACGTCTGGGACCTCCTAAAAAGGCGAGTACGATCGGTCCAACCACTTCCACACAACATCAGGGAGCTTAAACGTGCGATCTCGGCTGAGTGGGAACACATTCCACAGGAGACCATCAAAAGCCTGGTGGAAAGCATGCCAAGACGATTACATGCCGCAATCGCTGCAAGGGGAGGTCATACTCGTTATTCATTTTTATTTTTTTCATCTTTCTTTTATTAAAATATCATAAAAAATACTCGGAGTCTTAATTTCATTAAACCCATAAAAATGTCCATTTTAACACGGTTCTCTGTTTACATTGACTAAAACACCGACTCCTGGATTTAAGTGTTAAAATCTATATTCTCATTGATAATAAGAAATTTCTAGTCATTAGTAGTAGTTATTATGTCATGACATAATAAAAATATTAATATTATCCATAGAAAAGCATACTAACCCGCCCGTTTTTTTTTGCAAAGCAGTGTATTTCTCACAAAGCCAGAACCTATTATTACATAAGAAATGGTAGGTATTTAGAATCACATCATCATCATCCGTCGTCACACATGCCTAAATACCGATGAAAATAGATTTATTAGTGTCACTTTCAAGGTTTCTCTTACTAATTTCTAATTCTATCCATTCTCGGAAGCGGAACACCTTTGTATTTAGAATAAAACAAATTGTAGGGTATTTTTTTCCCTACCAGGTAACCCACTGACACTGCCTAAAGAATTCTGAAGAGACCGAAACAGGTGGAAATCTGAAGGTGCAAGGTCAGGACTATACGGCGGATGCATTAACACCTACCAGCCAAACTCTCTTAATTTTTGCTGAGTGGCTAAAGATGTGTGAGGTCTAGCGTTATCATGATGAAAAACCACACCCCTTCTGTTGATTAATTCCGGCCGCTTTCTCTCAACTTCTTGCTTTAATCTCATCAGTTGTTCGCAGTAGAGTTCAGAATCGATGGTCCTGCCTGGTGGTAACAGCTAATAATGAATAATGCCCTTCCAATCCCACCACACACACAGCATCACCTTGTTGCGAGTTAACCCGGGTTTCGCCACAGTCTGTGAAGCCTGACCGGCCTTTGACCACGACCTTTTTCGCACGTTCTTGTATAGGTATACGTGATCCACTTTTCATCACCAGTTATCAGCTTCTTCAAAAATGGTTCGGTTTCATTACGTCGTAATAAAGAATCACAAATGAGTACACGGTTCATTAGGTTTCTTTCAGTGAGCTCGTGAGGTACCCAAATGTTGAGCTTTTTTGTGTACCCAGTTTTTTTCAAATGCGCCAAAACTGTTTTGTGGTCAATTTCCAGTTCTTCAGCTACGTCGTAACTACTGATATGCTGATCTTGCTCCACTTTTTCAAAAATGGCATCCATTTTATCCGTAATAGGGCGACCAGCGCGACGTGCATCTTTGACATCAAAATTTCCGGATTGAAAACGCTTAAACCAAATTTGTGCTACTCTCACAGACACTACACTAGGTCCATAAACATCGTAAATTTTTTTCGCGGCTTGCGTTGCATTTTTACCTTTTTTGTAGTAAAATTATGAAATGTATCGAATTTCTTCATTAGATTCACTCATCTTGACGGTACGAAAAACAAATGAAAATCACACATTTTCCTAATTTGAATTTATGTTCTTTAAAACTTAAACTTTCAATGATACCAAAACCAGCCAGATACAAATAGTATAGCCAAAGAGATTTTATTACAAGTTCATACATACTATAATGCGAAAAGACTTTTTCCCCAACCTAATATAAATGTGTTCGATCCAAATAGCCTCTTGATTTCAATAGGTGCCTCGTTGATCTAGTGGTCGCAAGCGTTACTGCTGAGCATGAGGTCCTGGGTTTGGTTCCTTGTTATTGGGTTTTTTTTCATCTGGAATTTCTCCGTAACAGCCCGGAGTCTGATGGCTATAGGCTTGCCCTCTATTAGATGGGACTTTAACATAAATGGCGAAATGTGGGTGAACAACTGAACTCCCATGCCCAAGCCTTCGTTGCCAAAGCGTTCGTAATGTTATGTCATTCATGGTTTCATGGTGAAGGTTCTATTAATAAGTATCTTAGAACACACCAGACCAATTAGTGGGGAGTGAGAATTATGTACAGACGCCAGCACATCAAGCTACTACAATCTGTCAGATTTCTTTAATAGAGTTTCGACTTTATTGCTAAGGCATTAGGTTCAAGGTTGATTGGGAAAATCTGACAGTTTCGGGTAGGTTGACCTGCTGGCGTCTGTACCTACATACCAGCTTTTGCCCGCGTAGCCGGCGTAGTTTTCGGAAATTATCCCACGGGAACGTACTACCGGGATCAAAAGTATCCTATGTTATAATCCAGATCATAGTCTACCCATGTGCTAAATTTCTTCCAAATCCGTTCAGCGGTTTTAGCGTGAATGCACTGAAAGCATAACAGACAAAAACTCACTTTCGTATTTATGATATTATGAAAAACCGGTCTATTGACGCTCTAAACTCACAAAATGTATTAGGTACTTAAATAAAAAATAAACTCTTACTACCTATGACACACTAAAGTTTCTATAATAATTATAATTCAATCATGATTCGAAAGACACATGGCGCCATCTATTATCATAAGAACGTTATTATTGTTTTCCTCGGGAACAGTACTTTTTTCGGGATAAAAGGTACCCTATGTCCGTTTCTGTACACGTGAAAGTTTCAGGATAATCGGTTCAGTGGTTTAGGCGTGAAAAGGTAACAAACAAACTTACTTTCGCAATAGTTAGGATGTACAGACGCCAGCACATCAAGCTGTCAAATCTCTTTATTGGATTTTCAACTTTATCGCTAAAGTGTTAGGGTCAAGGTTGATTGGGAAAACTTGACAGTTTCGGGTAGCTTGACGCGCTAACGTCTGTACATAATTGGTAATAGAAAACAACTGCAACCGAAATACCAATTTCCCAAATCCTTGAATTCCATAATGAGTTAGTACTGTACGTACCACATACTGCAGTGTTTCAAGACGAAAGTCTTTGACCAGTCGTGTTGCCAGTGATGACCTACGGCACTGAAACGTGGTCGCTCACAATGGGCCTTATTATAAGGCTAAAAGTCACCCAAAGGGCAATGGAGTTTCCCTACGTGATCGAATCAGAAATGAAGAGCTCCGCACGAGGACCAAAGTAACTGTCAAAGCCCGAAGAATTGTCAAACTTAAGTGGCAGTGGGAGGAGCTCGTGGCTAAGTAATAACAGCCGCACGGGTCGATCCATCAGGTTAAGCTACGCTTGCCGGGTTTGGTCCGTAGATGGGTGACCATCTTTACATACTGAGTCTCCTCCGTGCCTCGGAAAGTACGTTAAGCCGTTGATCCCGGCTGTCATTCGTGGATCTTTGACAGTCGTTAAGGGTCGTTAGAAGCCCGAAAGTCTGACAAGTAGTCTTACCAAGGGGTATTGTATTACACAGTAACTGGTTGTGGAGGTCAGATAGACAGTCGCTCCATGTCAAATACTGGTATTCAGCTGCATACTGGAACCTGACTCCAACATAGTTGGGTAAAGGCTAGGCAGATTGATTGAAAAACTATAGATTGAAAAAAAAAGAAAATACGTTTATTTGCGATAAACATGACGCAAAGAAATAAAATAACAAAATAAAATAATTAAAGAACAAGTTTGGGGAAAATATGCGTCACATTCACGCAAAACGGCCGTCGCTCAGCATAATGCCGCGACCCCATACGAGACAGAGCCCCAGCGCTGGTTTTCAGCGACAGCCGGCGTCGACGTAATGACGTCGACCGGTGCATCATGCAGTGAAAGTACAAATGACAATTAAAATGAGATAAATAACAATATTGACAGGCCAGTTGGCGTGGTTGGTTAAGATACCGCCTATCATGCCGCAGGTCGTGGGTTCGATTCCCATCCAGGACAAACATTTGTGTGCATGAACATGTCTGTTTGTTCTGAGTCTGGGTGTAATTATCTATATAAGTATGTATTTACAAAAAAAAAAGTAGTGTATGTAGTATATCAGTTATCTGGTTTCCATAGTACAAGCTCTGCTTAGTTTGGGATCAGATGACCGTGTGTGAATAATGTCCCAGGTTATTATTATTATTATTATTATTGAATATTTTCAAGTTTATATATGTATAATATTGAAGTTGAGAACATTGCGTTCCGTCAGCGCTAGCACCCACCGACTCCCGACTATAAGTAGTTATGCATGCAACAAAACAAATACATATATCAGTCTCGCGACGTTAAGCAAGGATGCATTATCGCAGATTATAATAATCATATCGATGGTTTAGAAAACAAACGTGCTAAGTGCAAAATTTTGAATTTTTAACATTTAAATGCCAAACGGTAGAGCATGCGCCTTAAATCCGGAATTATAATTTTAAATCAACTCACTGATGTTTTCCATTTAACAACTGTGATTAATTTTTAACCACAATTTTCGTTGATGATTTTTCAATTACAATTTCACAATAATTGTTGGAAAAAGTCGTGAGATATATATCGGGTTGGCTAATAAGTAATGAGCGTTTTAGTTTACAATTTCTAGAATTTTCGGAAAGGTTCGAGAACGTTCTGTAGCAGAGGGTATATAAAGAGCGAGTCGCGCTCATGCGCGTTATTGATAGTTCGGCTGTTAGTGCGTTAAAGTTCACAAAGAAATGAGTGATATTAAAACCCACGTACGACATTGTTTATTATATGAGTTTCAATCTGGGCATTCTACTGCAGAAGCTACACGTAATATATGTCAAAGGGTAGCTCACGATGCAGTCTCCGAAGCAACAGCAAAGCGCTAGTTCCAACGGTTCCGCAATAACGATTTTTCCTTAACCGATCAACCAAGGTCTGGGCGCCCCGTGGAAATAGATATCGATAAATTAAAACTATTAATCGAAGAAGATCCTTGAAGAACTACACGCGATTTGGCTGTTCAGCTCGAGTGCTCTCATGGCACCATAGAAAATCATTTACATGGTTTGGGAAAGACTTACAAATATAGTGTTTGGGTACCCCATCAATTAAGTAAAGATCAGCTGACCTACCGAGCTGAGATTAGTGTACAACTTTTATCTTTCCGCCGCACATTTAATTGGTTAGATCATCTTGTCACTGGAGATGAAAAGTGGGTTCTCTTTGTTAATCACACACGCAAGCGCCAGTGGCTGGGATGTAAAGAACAGGGAAAACCAACGTCAAAAGGTGATCTTCATCCTCGCAAGGTAATGCTTTCTGTCTGGTGGGATATACATGGAGTAAAAAGCTGGGAATTCTTTCCTACTAATACTACGATTACAGTAACAGTATATTGTGATCAATTCGAAAAACTGAAGCTTGACATCCATCGCAAACGTCCACAACACGACAAAATATTTTTCCTGCACGACAATGCCCGGCCGCATATTGCTAAGAGTACCAGGCTAAAACTATTGGAGCTTAGTTGGGAAATAATACCCCACCATATTCGCCAAACTTAGCACCAACTGATTTCAGCTTGTTCCGATCACTTAGTAATAATTTACGGGAAAAAAGCTTTGACGATGAACCAGACTTGAAACAATACATAGTTGACTTCTTCAATTCAAAACCAACGAAGTTCTATGCGGACGCCATTCACTCTTTGCCAGATCGATGGCGAATGGTAGTAGAAAACGACGGTGAATATATTATTAATGATTAACAATTATTCATTTAATAAATAAATACAAATAAAATAGTTGTATGTCGCTCATTACTTATTAGCCAACCCAATAAAGTTGAATCCTTCTAAATGCAGATAAATGTGTTACTTACTAATTCCTTTTAGTGAGTGATTGCGTACTAATTTAACCTGAACAGGGTTTGTTTATACGTTCGTGACATACTTTTGAAACAGACTAGACATAGGTATTAAGTACCATGTCATTCCTATATATCGATGGTCTAGAAGACAAACGTGCTAAGTCCAATTTTGAATTTTTAACATTTAAATGCCAAATTTACTACTACTATATGTAAATAAATCTATTTATTTCAAAATAAATTTATTTATCTATCTATTTTTTTTTTTTATTTAGAAAAAAAAATGTCAGATACGTCTTTTTGCCTTATGACGGCAGTATACTACTCAAATGAACGAAATTTTCGGCTACATTTTAAAAGAACCACGCGCCTGTCTTCGCCCACGGCTGCGCGCCTCGTTGACGTCTCTCTAGTCAAACTCTAAACGCCTTCTTCTAAAAGTGATTGTACGAATGTCAAAGTACCGTCAGCCAGATGATTTTAGATCGGGGCTTGAATAGAACCTCTACAGCACTGTGAAGGCTCGAACTTCACAGTGGGGACGCTCAACTAATAAATGATAGCAGGTTTTAAATTTAATACATATTTTCTTAGGATCAACCCGATCAACGCGCACTTCTTAAAGTGAACCTTTTCGCTAACTCCCAAAACATAACTAGGACTACTTTTTTATTCAAAAAGTACTTAGTTCGATATTTGCTTGAGCAATAGAATGTCAGCCAGTAAAGTATAAGGATGCCCACTGTATGAAACCTTTACAATACCTAGGTTTAGTAGAATCCCATCTACGCTATGGGCTAATATTTTGGGGTAACTCGACTGAAAAAGAATCAGCTTTCAAGTCTCAAAAAAGATGTTTACGGGCGATGTTTAAACTTGAGAGGACCGATAGCTGCGTGCCTTATTTTAAAAATTACAAGATATTAACTTTACCGTGCTTGTACATATTAGAAGTGGCTGTGTTTGGTAAGTCGAATCCGCATCACTATAAGCGTCTAGCCGACATATTCCCACGCAATAGACGTGACAATGGTCCACTTTGTCTCCAATCCGCTAAGACGACCCTAATGTGTAAAAGTGTGTACTGTATGGCTCCAGTCATTTACAACAAACTACCTAAAAGTTGGAGAGAACTACCTCAATCTATGTTTAAAAATAAAATTCGTACTTTTTTGACCGCCAGAGCATATTATAGCGTTACTGAGTTTCTCTTAATGAAAAGGAATTCGTCTTGACATAAGTAATTAAATTAATTTGGAGCTATTTCTATAATAATGTTAATTTATTATATAATTTTAATAAGTCATTAATAATAAGACAAGTAAGACAACTTTTAATATTTTGTTATTTTCTATTTTATTTTATAAATCTATTATTTTGCACGTCACGTAGTGACAAACATGTTTGCACGTAAGTTATTGTTTCATCTTGTATGCACTTTCTAAGTATGTACACACACATGTTTAAGCAAATAAAAAACTCTCTCTCTCTCTCTCTACCTACAGCATTTTCACTGGGCATGCCTATACATATAATAGGGTGAAGGCCTACTTACTTCACGCCTGGATAGCTTTTAACCCTTTACAAAGCGCAAGTCCGATCCAGGCCCGCTGCCAGCTGTTTGAACGCCCGCGTGCCGCCTCATGTACAGACGCCAGCACATCAAGCTACTACATTCACGCGCGCTTACAAATGTTTGCGTTTATTGATTAATAGATATCTTTAACATACACACACAACACACAGAGGAGCTCGTGGCTAAATAATAACAGCCGCTCGGGTCGATCCATCAGGTTAAGCTACGCTTGCCGGGGTTGGTCTGTGGATGGGTGACCATCTTTTCATACCGAGACTTCTCCGTGCCTCGGAAAGCACGTTAAGCCGTTGGTCCCGGCTGTCATTCGTGAATCTTTGACAGTCGTTACGGGTCGTCAGAAGCCCAAAAGTCTGACAACCAGTCTTACCAAGGGGTATCGTATTACCCAGTAAACTGGGTTGTAGAGGTCAGATAGGAAGTCGCTCCATGAAAAATACTGGTAATCAGCTGCATCCGTTTAGACTGGAAGCCGACCCGACGCCATAGTTGGGAAAAGGCTAGGCAGATTGATTGAGATATCTTTAACATGATTATGTCATAATAAAAACATATTAGGCATGCAAATAGGAGAATGTTTAGTTTTCGTTTCGAGGTCTGTTTTTGCCACCCCTTTGTAAATGGCGCCCGTGTGCGGTGCACGCCCTGCAAGCCCGCACCCGGCGGACCTGGTCCGATCCTGCATGGAGTATTGCAGTCACCTTTGGGATGGATCAGCTAAATACCAACTAGCCGCGCTTGACTCGGTGGAACGCTAGTACCATCCTTACCACTAGGTAAGGATGGTAGGTGAGGATGGTACTTGAAAGCGCTTAGTGCGAAATGTCTTTTATAATGCGCACAGCAAAAGAGTGGAACTCACTACCTGCGTCTATGTTTCCGAGCGCATACAACCCTAATCTCTTTAAAGTGAGAGTGAACAGGCTTCTTCTGGGTAAGCTCACTCCATCGTCGACTTTGTCTCTGTCACCTCTAACCTAGACTAAAGTCAAACCCATCTCAAATAAAAAAAAAACGCAGAGCTAAGAGGCTCATTGGTGACGTAAAACTGGTGGATACCAAGCTTCATAGCTTGGCTCATCGCCGCAAGGCTGCCTGCTCGTCGGTCTTCTACAGATTGTACTTCGGTGAGTGTGCCCAAGAACTCCACGGCCTCATTCCATCGGCCCCCTTCTACCATCGGACATCTAGACCCACTGTAAGTTACCATCCCTACCTCGTAATCTCTTCAAAGTGAGAGTGAAAAGGCTTCTTCTGGGTCACTCCATCGTCGACTTTGTTTCTGTCGCGTCCGACTAGGCTAGAGTCAAGAGCAAACCCATCTCAAATAAAAAAAAAAAACTAAATCTTTTGTTTACTTTTTTATCAGATACTTTGGAACTGACTATACTTCCAAGTGCATGACACATTGACAATAGACAATAGAATTATGTTTATCAGATTGCCAACAAACCATATAGCGTCACCGGAAAAATACATTATCATAGATTAAGGCTAGGTGCATTATCATAATTATGTCTAGCCCTTTTGTAGGTTAGGGACGGCAACTAGTCTAAAGATTTGACTGAGTTTCAACATTTTATTTAGGGGGAGCAGTGGTGGCCCAGTGGTAGCGGCCGCGACTTCCGAGTTGTAGGTCGTGGGTTCGAACCCTGACAGGCGTTTTACTTTGTGTAAATAATTTCATCATCACTGCTCTCAAAACGGTGAAGGAACATCGTGAGGAAACCGGCATGTCCTAGAACCAAAATTTCGAAGACATGAGACATCTACCAACCCGCACTGTGTTATCCAGTAATTGGTTGTGGAGGGTGATAGGTGCTCCATGTAAAATACTGGTATTCAGCTGCATCCGGTTAGACTGGAAGCCGACCCCAACATAGTTGGGAAAAGGCTAGGCAGATTGATTTTATCACCTTTTCACTTATCAGTTTATCATCTCGAGTACTTACCTATAGTAATTCAAGAAGTAAACACACACATGTGCTCTCCAAAAGATTAGGAATGGAAGGTTTAGTGTATTATGTCACTAAAAACTACTACGATAGTCATAAATAAGTATTCATAGGTATTATTCAGTCCGGCCGTTCGAGAGAATGCGTTCTTTCTTGACAGCTGTCAAACGTATATGTGTTTTGCGAATTTGATCCTTATTAGTTACTATAAATTGTCCGACAGACAGGCGTCAGGAAAGCATTTTCTCGACGGCCAGACTATACTTACAATTAGTTTATTTTCTAACGACCGAACCCAATAAGGTTTGGTAGATAAGTATCTATTACCAGTTTTGGCATACTAGAGGTAGAAAAACCTATATACTTATACTGGATTATTTCTTTTTGCGTCTTGAATAAAATAGGGTACAATAGGTGAACGGAGCCTATGGCATACCTAGATTTTTTTTTTTTTTGGTTTTCCACAGCTTTTACAGAAATTGCTCTATCAATAAATACTACACATTTGAAGTAAACTAGAACGATAAAAACAGAAATTTTGAAAAAACTTTATAGATCGTTAAAAAAAACAAGCTTATAAATGCCATAGGTTTCTACTCCGTTCACCTATTATACCCTATTTTTTTCAAGACGGTAAAAAAAAACACCCAATATATAATATACAGTTTTGACGTCCCAATAATCACTGATAAAACAAAACAAAACAAAAAAGCACGAAGGAACGAAAGGAACGTAAGGACAGATAGAATTATACTGTCTATCATCAACAGCGTTCTGTCTTTCACTGAAAATAGGGTATTGAGTTCAGCCGTAACTGAACATGAATCGTTCGAAATTCGAACGGTGTGTCATTGTGAATCTGCTGAACTTTAAAAACAAATGAGTTCGATATTATTGAATGAGGTCCATAGTGAAATTTACAAAATAGGACTAACTGGCTTCTGCTCTGCTGAATTAAACAAAGTATTTTCCGATCAGTTGGTATACTTCCAGAGATTACCTCCTACATCAAAACTTACAATCTTTACCTATTCATAATAAATTTATTATTCTTGTAGATAATTAATACGGGAAGAAATTGTCTGGTTTATTAACAAATTAAGAGTACATATTATATTGTTGCCACATAGTAACTGAGAGTGATAATTCATTCTCGGTTACTATATACAATATTTTATATAGGTAAAAACAAGTCGTTTTGTAGATAAACTCGTTATTTCCTCAACGGAAATCAGATTAGCGCGGCTTGTTGCTGACAGCCAGAACCCAGTATGTAGCATTAAAAGGACAGTAGGTAGGAAAAAGCAAAAAAATGTTTTATTTATCGAAGATATGGTTTTAGACCAGTTGTCATTTTTTAAAGTAAACAGCGGAAAATTATCGTCGGGACCTCTGTTGACCTGTAAGTAAAACTTTTCAATTATGACTGGCCTGAAACTTGCGGTCACAATTCACATAGAATCTACTGGATGAATTAAATACTTAATTAATTCAAAGAAAATTGGGTATTCCCACTGCTGCGATACAGGCCTCCTCTCTGTGGGAGAGAGTGGGCCGTAAGGGTCAACACAGATCTGTCAGCACGGAATCGCATTTTTTTATGCTCTATCCTTTTCTATCTCTTAGGATCCACATTTAATCGTCGATTCCGTGCTGACAGATGTGAGTCGACCCTAATACACCACGCGGGCCCAGTGCGGGTTTGTACTGTTGGTAGATGTCACATGTCTTCGAATGTTTGGTTCTAGGACATGCCGGTTTTTTCACGATGTTTTCTTGTTTGTTTTATTTTATTCTTAGTAATCACACTTATTTTAGAGGAGCTTGTGGCTAAGTAATAACAGCCGCACGGGTCGATCTTTTAGGTTAAGCTGGCAACCAGCACCCTAATTGAGTAACACACTATTAATCGGAATCTGAATCATTTTGAAACAAATTGCTAATCCATTGATTGGAGGAGCTTCTGGCTAAGTAATTACAGCTGCACTTGGCCGATCCATCTGATTAAGCTACGCTTGCCGGGGTTGGTCCGTAGATGGGTGACTATCTTTACATACCGAGACTCCTCCGTGCCTCGGAAAGCACGTCAAGTCGTTGTTCCCGGCTGTCACTCGAGGATCTTTGACAGTCATTATGGGTCGTCAGAAGCCCGAAAGTCTGACAACCAGTCTTACCAAGGGGTATCGTATTACCCAGTAACTGGGTTGTGGAGGTCAGATAGATACTCGCTCCATGTAAAATACTGGTATTCAGCTGCATCCGGTTAGACTGGAAGGCGACCCCAACATAGTTGGGAAAAGGCTAGGCAGATTGAATCACACTTATTTTAGTTATATGTTTACTTGTTATTATTTAATATTAAAGTCAAAGGAAACTCGAAAAAATTGGGTTGGAATTCAACGAAGAGCATTGTGCTATTTACTGCACTATAGTTTTGCCTTAGCAGGAAATCAAACCCACGACCTAGGACGCTATGAGTGAACAATGCGAAAATTTAATGCTATGAACTGTGGACTTGGAGGCGTAGTTAAGGATTAATTACGAAATACTGTTAATGCGGAGGAATTTTCGACGCCATATTTTAGTTTGTTAATAGTTTCAGTTAAGGATTAATTAATTAGATATAAGTGGTTATCTATGCATTCAATTTCAATTATTAATAAACCCTAATAGCAACCATAATAGCTATTTATTAACAAAAAACAAAAAAGCAATATTGCTGCATTAATAAAAGTTGATATCTAGCTGGCACTAAAATGATCGATGGGTCTCTAGATTTCTGTTTGTTTTGATTTATCTATAATCTATAGCGACTTTCATTTATAATTTGTACATACCTATTATAAATCAAAGTAAAATTTAAACGCGAATCATGTCGCATTTGAATGAGAATTTATTGCGGAAGGTTTATGTGCATAATACATTATTTTTAAACTTACATAATTATAATAAAGAAATCTCTCTGTTTTGTTAAGTCGTAAAGACCGTGTGAAGCAGGGGCGGCTCGCTAGTTCTGTTCATAAAACCGTTGAATGCAAACCACCATTATCTGCGTAGCTTTCTGTAAATGGATGTCAGTCTCATTAACCGTAAAAGTTGTCCAATAATAAATTAGACAACGTTGCTAACCATGAAAGAAAAATTTCTAATTGTGTTTATTTAACACTCCTCGCCTAGCTGTCGCGACTAGGTCGACAGGCATATTCATTCTTACTATTATGCAAAAACAAACAGTTCAGTCAACCGACAAAACAAACTAAATGCGACCTTCAATCTAGTTGTCATATACAGCGTTCTTATCTACAGCAAACATTCTACAGCATCTGTCATTCGGTCTTTTTAGATTCACTAAGCGAATGTTTCGTGGACTCTGTTCACTTCACTCAGTACGGATTCTAACTTCAAGGTGACTACACGCTTGTCTGAATAAAAAATCGTGAGTGGTTTTTTTATTAAATTTTGTATTATTATTGTTTTAAACAGTGAATTATTATTTGTAAATACTTGTGTTTTTGTAGTGTTATTATTTTAATTCCGGTGTCGGTTTCGTGACAAAAAGTTTTGGAGGCTTGAATTTTCTATTTGAAAACTATTGTTAGGTTATGTTCAGTATTTTTTTTTTGTATAAAATATGGAGTTAATAATATTAGTGTGTAGTGTATTTACATATAGACATACATTATTATAACTAGTATGTTTCGAGTGAGTTTAGGCAGGATTGCAGTTTCAACATAAATTAAAATGAAGTTGTAATTTACCTTATTATAGTTAGTTTTATTCAGCTGTTTCACAACAATGAAGTCAACTTTTTGTATATATACAGGGTTATTGGTAAAACACCAGCAACCTCTTAAGGGGTCATTGTACTCATCATTATGAACAACTTTTACTATGGGACGAAACCTGAAATCGCGAAAAAAATCAGCTGTTCAGTACATTTATGTTCGCATAATTCGTAAAATGTAGGTACTGAACAGCGATTTTTTTTGCGATTTCAGGTTTGGTCCCATAAGTAAGTAAGTAAGTAAGTTTATTTTATTGTTTAAACCATTATTAAATAGTAAAAGTTGTTCATAATGATGATTACAATGACCCCTTAAGAGGTTGTTGGTGTTTTACCAATATCCCTGTATAATGGGTGATTTTTTTACCGTCTTGAACAAAATAGGGCATAATAGGTGAACGAAGTAGAAGCCTATGGCATACTGCAAAGAAATAACAATACCTACCTACTTATTGTTTTTTTTTTAATCTCGGTAGGTAGGAACCAACCTTCGTATATCGCCATATAAAGACAATGGCATCTAAGTTCCCCCTGTCTTGATGCTTATTCACATAACAATATCTGATTCATTTAAGTTCTTAGGAAGAAAACTACAAAAAAAAAACAGATCAAAAATACTACGTGTAACTGTCAGTCATTATAATTACAAGTCTCTTCACTTATAAAAAAAAAAACCGCCCGAGTGCGTATCAGACCAGGCACAATGAACGGTTCCGTAGTTGGGATGAATTTAAATGAAAAACATGTTCTCCCCTACATTCCAACTGCAAATGTAAGTTTGTACGCACAATACTGAGAGATTTATCATATTTTTGAGACCATAGAGTTTAGGGGGAGTGGCACTATTCGTTTGTTTTCTTAAAATTTTAAAATTATAAAAAAATCTATTTGAGACCCTACAGTAAGCCATTTCATTTGATACGTCACACGATACACTTTGCAAAACTTTTTATTTTCATTTTCTTATTTGCCACCCAAAAGTGACCCCATATTCAAAATTCATTTATTTACGATACACGTCCGTGTTTGGTTCACAGAATAACATGTGTACAAAATTTCAAATTAATTGGTCCATAAGATTTGGAGCAAATTGGCCGTGACAGATGGACAGACAGACACACTGGGTTCCGTTTTTTTTTTGAGGTACGGAACCCTAAAATCAATACAGACAATTATAATGCCACTATGTACAATTATGCACATAAGTGGGGAGCTATTATGTGAATAATAAATTATACAGAGTGGTCAGAAAACAACGTCACAACTAGGTGGATAGGTAGGTAAAATAATGGCCATAGCTTCTTTACCAACCCCCTGTTTCGAGCTATGCACCCTAATTGACGCACTTCAAATATTAAAATTCCTTTATATTTTTACAATTCAACAATCTCCATCTTTATACAAGGTGGAGATGTCAATATGACAATACCTAAATAAAACTTCGTAAATCTAATGACGTTCCCAGTCTGCATACAAAAAATCAATCAAATACATATATTATCCAACTAGCTGTTGCCTGCGGCTTCGCCCGCGTGGATGTCAATATTTCCCAATTGGAATCGGGCTTTGTCCACAATTTCTCGAGTTTTATTTTTTTGCGCGGACCCCTAATTATTTTTTTAAAATAAAAGTTTATTAATTACCTATTAAATTAATGTTATTTTTTAGTTCGCCTCTTGATTACATTTATCGAAAAAGCATCTTTTCATTTAACATTCTTAAAAATTTGGTCCCGTGTGAGCGAGAGAGGTGACAAAATGCGACAGCCCTCATTTTTGGAAGAAAATTCGACTTTTAACACTTTCCAGGACAATGAACGAGACACAATAGAAATTTTATTCTTATGACGTTTGTGGGCGTTTAGTCCTCGGAAAGTGTTACCGAGGGTGAAAATGGCGGATTTCGTTTGTATAAAAAATCTTTGTGTTTAATTTAATAAGCATAGAAATTAAACGACTAAGTACATTTTAAAATAAATAATTGAGATTTTCAAAACTATCCCCAAAGAGATTTTAGGGGTGGTTAAAGTTTGTAACTACGAATAAGCCCACGTTCGCACGGACGTAAAACTATCGCAGCGGGATTTTATCGCGCATTGGACTTTCAACTCTCGGTGTTGAGCTGAGCATTGAGAATCAAACAGAATGCATCCCAGCGCGTCGAAAAAATACACTTTTGGATTTTGAACTCTCGGCGCTAAACAGAGCGTTGCAAATATCACCGCGGGAAAATATCGCCCGTCCAAACCTGGGCTAACTTGTCATGGCTATCACAAAGCCTTGTGTTGTTGTCTTTTATGCCTAGCCAGTCATAAAAACCAATAAAACATACGGAAAACCTAGCAATAAGTTTGCGGAAGTCAGAGCGGCTTTTCCTGCAATTGTTTGTTTCCAGTAATTATTGAATCAATTAAATTGGTACCTATACCTAGATTTGGCAATAGGCTCCCTATTACATGGGACTTAAAGATAACTGGCGAAAAGCTGCCTAATCTGTCGGGGGCAATACAGGCGCGTGATGTTTCTTTATGTCTGTATTTCAGCATAGAAGACTTACAGCTAACAAAAACTTAACAACAAAAACCGGCCGAGTGCGTGTCGGTCCATGCACAATCGAAAAAAAAGGGTTCCGTAGTTGAAAAGAATTTATCCCAAAAACAAACTTAACATTGTAGTTGAAAAACATGTTCTCCCATACATTGATATATGTACGTTTCGTTATCCCGATTTGTTTTTTATGTGAAAAACAACACAAATTAAAGATTTTCGGATTTTTTTCCTTTATTTTTGCTGTGAGCCTTGCTTCTTGAAAAATTTCATGATTCTAGGTCAACGGGAAGTATCCTATAGGTTTTGATTCCCTTGTGAAATCGCAAAAATCTTTTGATTGCGTCGACTTACAAATTTGATTTTTTCACAGCTAAAAGACACTATAGACCCGAGTATTTGATATAAATTTTAAATTTCAACCTTAACGAGTTCTTGAGAAAAAGGGTCTTGACAGACAGATGGACAACAAAGTGATCCTATAAAGGTTTCCTTTTTCCTTTTGAGGTACGGAACCCTAAAAAGGGAAACAATAGTCAACAGAAAACCAATTACAAATCTTCGCGTTTAGACTTATTATAGAATTTGTCTTGTGAGCATACAAACAGTAACATATTGCCTACGGGTCTCCCTTGTTTTACCGAAAAGAAATTGCCAAATTATCACTTCCCAAACAAATTTTCGCATAATTTCATTTGCCAAATTATTACTTACCAAAAAATCTCTTTACAAATAATTGTTACGAAAACCTATGCTTGGCAAGTGAACGTTTGAACAATAACTTGTTCACCAACTAGTACTTTTACCATTTTTTATCTAGTCAAATATTTCAGTTGGTATAACATATTGTACGCAAAATTAAATAAGCCAAATATTTGGTGCCAAATAATGTTATTATAATTATATTATTTCTCTCGATAGCCTCCTAAAAATAATCTCTTTTTTCCATATTTTTTTCTATATAATCTAGTCGTTTCTGGCACTCGCCGGCCGCTGCCGCGGCACCGCTCGCTTCGCTCGCTCGGCTCGTGCGTAGGTGGTCACAGTTTTAACCTAACCTAACCTTTTTTTTTTTTTTTTTTTTTTTTTTTTTTTTTCTTTTTTTTTTTCGCTGAGAAAGGTGTTCCCGCATCGCCGTGATGGGAGGGTCATGGGAAACCGGCTCAACCTTTGCTTCCACAACCCTCCCGGCGCATGCCCGCCTAACTGGCGGGCCCCGCATGCCCCCCAGGCTGGGGGGCTACGGGAATGGCCGGGAACACCTGGCCATTCCCGTCCGACACTGGTGGAGGCCTGTGCAATACAGGCAAGGGTGTCCCCGCACCCGTTGCCTGCTGGCCTCCACCTGGGAGGAGTCGGAGATGACTGTCATACTGACGTCTTCTTCGACCCCTCCTCCGCCTTCGGAGCGGCGCCGCGAGAGGGTCTTCCTCCCGCGCGCGCTCCGCCGCCTCCTTCTGGGAGATGACGTGTTCGCAGAAGGAGGCGACTGCCGCCCAGGACCCCTCATCCCCCAGCATGGCGTTGATCAAGCCGGGGAGCGAAAGGTCCGTTCCGATCGCCGCCGTGAGACTGCGGCGCGGCTCGGACCACGACGGGCACACCTCGAGAGTGTGCTGCGCCGTGTCCTCCGCCGCGCCACAGTCGTGACACGACGGCGCCTCCTCCCGCCCGATACGGTGCAGGTACGATCCGAAACAACCGTGTCCGGACAGCACCTGCACCAGGCGGAAGGAGAGGAACCCATGCGACCGCTCGAGCCAGTCTCGCAGGACCGGCCCGATCGCGTCGAGGGTTCGGCGGCCGAAGGCTGCGGTGGCGAGGTCCGTCGTCCAATGGACGACGATGGCGTCCCTCGCCTCCCGCCGGACGGCTTCCCGCTCTTCCGGGGCGGGGCGTTCTCCTCTCGCCCTCCGCCCCGCCGTCCATTCATACACTCTGGCGAGCACCCACGCCTCGAGTTCCCAAGGCGGGGTGCCGGCCAGAGCGCATGCTGCCGCGAAGCCCACCGTGCGGTAGGCCCGCGCCACCCGCTGGGCTATGGCCCTTTGGGGCGCCCGCAGGGCGGCGGCGTTCTCCCTCCTTTGGAGGGAGTCCTCCCAGATGGGCGCCCCGTAGAGGGCCATACTCTTTAAGATGCCGGCGTAAAGTTGCCGGCATCGTGCGCTGGGCCCCCCCAGGTTGGGAAGCAGCCAAGACAGCGCGCCCGCGGAACCTAACCTAACCTAACCTAACCTAACCATTTTTTTTTTTAAATTAATAACCTACTGTAACTAGTTCCATAAATAACCTAATGTCTAGTAACCATAAATTTGACTAAATCAACAAATCATTAACAAACAAAGTAACAAATCATTTGACTAAACGTTTATTGTCTTAATTTTGTTTGCTGTAATAAATCATTTGATTAAAGACCAAAAGCCTTAATGACATTATCCTTGGTAATAATCTGCCAAGTAAACATTTGACCAAATGAAAATGTGCGTACTAAAATTATTCCAAATATTACATTGGTATAAAAAAGGTTGCTAAAATTTGTTTGGGTAATGAAAATTTGGCAAAATCTTTTCGGCAAAACGGCAGGATCCCATTGCCTACATATTATATTATGATACTTAAAACAGAGTAAAACTGTTTAAGTAAATTAGTATCGTAAATAAAGTGAAGCGATACTTTACGCCTGGACAGCTTTTAACTCTTTACAAAGCGCAAGTCCGATCCTGCATAGAGTATTACAGCCACCTTTGGGATGGATCAGCTAAGTACGAACTAGCCATGCTTGACTAAGAAACTCATTGGCGACGTAAAATTGGTGGATGCCAAGCTTCACAGCTTGGCTCATCGCCGCAAGGTTGTCTATTTGTCGGTCTTCTACAGATTGTACTTTGGTGAGTGTGCTCAAGAACTCCACGACCTCATTCCACCGGCCGCCTTCTACCATCGGACATCTAGACGCACTACCATAGCACTGCTAGTTGCTATTCCACCGATTCGCACTAACAATAAGTGTTTACAAATGTCTTTTATAATGCGCACTGCAAAAGAGTGGAACTCACTACCTGCGTCTGTGTTTCCAAACGCATACAACCCTAATCTCTTCAAAATGAGAGTGAACCGGTTTCTTCTGGGTAAGCTCACTCCATCGACGACTGTCTCTATCGCCTCCGACCTAGACTAGAGCCAAGAGCAAACCCATCTTAAATAAAAATAAAAAAGTAACCATTTGGTTTGCATTTAATAAAAGGAAAAAAAAATAATTTGCAGTTATTTGAAAAAAAAAATAAGCTTAAACACACTGAGGCGGCTGAGGTCACACTAGTGGTAAACAGATCCAAATTATGTCGCATACATTATTTATGATGTTACTAGCTTTTGCCCGCGGCTTTGCTCGCGTGGATGTCAGAAAACTATACGTATAAACCTTCCTCTTGAATCACTCTATCTATTGATGAAAACCGCATTGAAATCCGTTCAGCAGTTTTTGAGATCATCACGAACATATAGACAGACAGACACGATGGGGCACTTTGTTTTATAAAATGTACTCGTAGTGATAGTGAAATGATGGTAGGTAACTACTAAAAAAGTGGTCATCCTGTATAATATACTGTCGTACAAGAAAAAACGGGGTCAAATAATTATGGAGGTAGAAAATTATGTTGTATTTCTTCCTGTATTTTTTTTTCATTGTTAATAAAAATAACGACGTAACTATGTACTCACTGATTACTGCGACTGACAGACATTAAAAAAAAATGCAGCTCTTTGTAAAACCAATCCAATAATTTATTTTACTTTTGACATTTAAAGTATCAATTTCTTTATTTATTGACAGGCAATCAAAAATGCATTACTTCATGGATGCTATGAAGTTCCTTATTTATTGACAGGCAGCCATAGACGAAAAAATGCAATACTTCATGGGCGCTATGAAGTTTCTTATTTATTGACACTTGACAGGCAACCATAGATGATTTATGCCAACATAAATGTAGGGAACAGCTGATTCTTTTTTCGCGACTTCAGGATTGTATCCATAGTAAAAGCTTTTCATAATCGGCACCCCTTCTTTTCTCATGACGTGTTTTTTTTCCTAATATTCTTTGGCATAACTAATTTGGTGTAATTTTATAACCATAACTGTTTTTGGCATACAGTTTATTTATGTAGACATAATAATAATAATAAAATAAAATATCTTTATTTCAGACCTAAGCAGTCCATACGTAGTTAGTGGTTAGTAACAAACTGTGCTTACATGCTATGTTATTATTGTTAGTACTTAATTCTATTTAGCATAAACCTATACCTAATTCTACCCAGTGCCTTTGGATGGGGCAGTCCACTCTGCTAACAATCATTTTCAGGATGCCGTTCCGAGTGCTACGCAAACGTTGCAGTAGGGAAGCCGCTTTCTTACGCATGATGGCGTGAAAGCCATCCGTACGTGCTTCAGCAAACATTCGCGACGCACTGCAACGTCGCGGCAACCGCAACAGCATCCTGAAGGCATTGTTGTATTGCACGCGCAGGACGTTGTAGGCTCGGCCCGTATATGACACCCATAGGCCGCTCGTGTAGAAGGACTGTCAGAACGCTTTAAATAAACTGACTTTGACGTCTGCCGTGCAGCGAGCAAACCTACGGGCGAGCATATTGCTCCTCACCGCCAACGCCCTGCGCTCGCGTTCTATGTCCCCATCATCACGTAGGTCACTGGTGACAACATGACCCAAGTATTTAAATTGAGTTACCACATTCAGTTCAACGCCGTTGAGATATACTGGAGGTACACGACGGGGCTGTTGTTTAGGTGCCGTAAACACTAACACCTCACTTTTTGTTGAATTGTATTTAAGGCCGTGCACCTCCGCATACGTCTCGCAGATCGTGAGAAGCTTCCTCAGTCCACTCATAATTATCTCAGAGGCTAATTTATCTGACCCGACAAGTCTAACCCTAGACGGTCGACGTCAGGGGCACAACGAAGTTCGGTTTGGTTAGGTTCCGTTTTATGCGTAAGCTGTTAGGCGTAAAAATTGTTATGCGTAATATAATTAGGATAAACAATAAATAATTAGGATAACCATGTTATATAAAGGCTTAACATGTAAAGGCCTATTCAAACCTAAGCGGTATTCGCTGCCGCTATGGGTAGAGGTACGCGGGTTTCGCTTAGGTATTTAAGGCCTATTCAAACCTAAGCGGTAATCGCTACCGTCTGCGGTAGAGAAAACCGAGTGGGTATGCGGTAATATTACTGTTCATTCATCTGTACCGCTTTTGCCGCGAAACATAATACTAAATACCTAAGCGAAACCCGCGCGGTATGTACCTCTACCCATAGCGGCAGCGAATACCGCTTAGGTTTGAATAGGCCTTTTTATGTTTCACGGCAAGAGCGGAACAGATGAATGAACAGTAATATTACCGCATACCCACTCGGTTTTCTCTACCGCAGACGGTAGCGATTACCGCTTAGGTTTGAACAGGCCTTTATGCAAATGGGTAGTGAACCTTCATAATCATGAGTACAATGACCCCTTATGAGATTTCGTGTATGTTTAGATAGCCCTTAGGACAATTTTTTTTAAGCAGTGCGCAAATTTTCACAGGTTATTCTACCCATGAATATGAACAACTTTCACTATGGGACCAACCCTTCTTTTTTTTTGTGGATGGGAAATCATCAAATAACTTCTCCCGCTCTGGGTGGAGCGGAAGGGCGTGTCAGACTTTTACTGACTAAAACCCACCCGTGTTCCTTCAGTTGCCTATGCCAGGGCCACGGTATCTTTTTCAAACAACCCGCGACCCCAGCGGCATCGGCCCTATTGGACCCCATCTTTTGCTGACATCTCTTTGAGGCGCGCGTGGAACACAACGCGCCGTCGACCCAGGCCTGGTCCTCACCGGACGGCGAGCTACCCACTACTCACCGTCCGCAAGCCCGCGCCTACGGTGGCCGGGAATCGGCTATCGATTCCCGCCGCCCAGGGCGTCTCCTGCGGCGACTGAGGGCGTGAGGCTGCCTCTCCCTCACGCGTTCCGCCTCCTCCTTCGCGAGCATTACCGCTTCGCAGAAGGAGGTGACGGCCTCCCATGCACTCTCGCTCCGCACCATGGCCTGGACCAGGCTCGGACGCGAGAGATCGCCGCCGCCGATCGCCTCCGTGAGAACACGGCGGTGCTCTGCCCAAGCCGGGCAGAACTCCACTGTATGCTCCACCGTGTCCTCTGGGCGATCCACACAATGGTGACACCCGGGCGTTTCCTCCCGCCTTATGCGAAACAGGAACCTCCCGAAACAACCGTGTCCGGTGAGGACCTGCGTCAGGCGGAAGGTGAGGACGCCGTGGCGCCTCTCTAACCACTCCTCAAAGAGGGGACTTATCGCCGCAATTGTGGCGTGCCCATGGGACCAACCCTGAATTCACGAAAAAAAAATCAGCTGTTTCATATAAAAGTTCAATACCTACTCGATCAAAATGTATGTAACAGCTGATTATTTTTTTCGTGATTTCGGGATTGGACCAATAGTGAAAGTCGTTCATATTCATGGGTAGGACAACATGTGAAAATTTGCGCACTGCTTAAAAAATTGTCCCGTCAAAAATCAATCTGCCTAGCCTTTTCCCAGCTATGTTCGGGACGGCTTCCAGTATAACCGGATGCAGCTAAATACCAGTATTTGACATAGAGTGACTGCCTATCTGACATCCACAACCCAGTTATTGGGTAATACGATACCTCTTGGTAAGACTGGTTGTCAGACTTTCAGGCTTCTGACGACCCGTAACGACTGCCAAAGATCCACGAATGACAGCCGGGACCAACGGCTTAACGTGCTATCCGAGGCACGGAGGAGTCTCGGTATGTAAAGATGGTCACCCATCTACGGACCAACCCCGGCAAGCGTAGCTTAACCAGATGGATCGACCCATGCGGCTGTTATTACTTAGCCACGAACTCCTTAAAAAATTGTCCTGTATAAAAATGAATCCCTGTTTGCCTTGGTCACGGAAGAGAACGGCTGGACCGATTTGGCTAATTTTGGTTTTAAAATATTTGTAATAGTTCTAATTAGGTTCTTACGGTAAGAAAAATTAGAAAGTTTCCTGGAAAATTGGAAAAATCGGGCAAAACTGAACGTCTTTTTTGTATGAATTATTGGAATTTGGATAGGACAACGTCGGTCAGGTCTAATATTCTATTAAATTTACGGTATTTTTTTTTTTTTTTTATTTGTGATGGGTTTGCTCTTGACTCTAGTCTAGGTCAGAGGTGGCAGAGACAAAGTCGACGATGGAGTGAGCTTACCCAGAAGAAGCCTAAAATATCAGCCACGGCTCTAAAATATCAGCCTATCATGTTCCCAGTCTCACTGTTGTGACACAGGTCTCCTCTCGGTGACAGGGAGTAGGCTGTTATCTATCACGTGATAGACGCGTGGCCCGCGTTTGTTGTGTCTGATCATCATAAAATGAAGACTTAAATGATGATTTTGCAACTTGTGTGGAATCGTACATTATTAGCTCATATTTATCGACTTTTAGGTTAGGCTATGCTTGCCGGGATTGGTCCGTGGTTGGGCGACCATCTTTACTTACCTAGGTTCCTCAGTGCCACGGAAAGCACGTTGAGCCGTTGGTCCCGGCTGTCGTTCGATGATCTTTGACAGTCGTCACGGGTCCGTATCGTATTACCCAGTTATAATACTGTGTTGCGGAGGTCAGATAGACAGTCGCACCATGTAAAATACTGGTATTCAGCTGCATCCGGTTAGACTGGAAGCCAACCCCAACAAAGTTGAGGAAAGGCAGACAGATTGATTTTAAGTACCTATCGACTTTTGTTTGAAATTCTATTTTCATTCTGTATTCTGATTGGTGTAAACGTTCTTGTCACTCATATGTTTATGTTAGTTGCTTAGCAACCGTGACTACAAACATGGCGCAGTCGTAGCGTCATACGTTACGCTCTGAATAATATTTTCTTTAGAATGATGATAGGTAGATATAATACTTGAGTTGATTTAGATTCTTAAGATGATTCATTTTAATAGTAGATTCTACAACTTGTCTGTGTAAGGTAAATAATCTAACTGAACAGACAGCTGTGCTGCTGGGGAGTTTGTTGCGCCACTTCTTCTCCCCAGCTAAAGCACTAGGAAGTGAAGGGCGGGCGTTTTGGGGGGGACTGTCTTATACAATATGTAACAAAAACCCTGTTGTTCCTTTTGATACATGATTGTACTCATAATAATAAACAACTTTTACTGTGGGACCAAATCGGAAATCGCGAAAATAAAATCAGCTGCTCCCTATATTTTGACGAGTTATGCGAACATGAACGTATGGGGCAACTGATTTTTTTTTTCGCGAATTCCGGTTTGGTCCCATAGTAAAGTTGTATGTTATCTTGAGTACAATCATGTGTTAAAAGGAACAACAGGGTTTTTGTTACATATTGACAGGCCAGCTGGCGTGGTTGGTTAAGATACAACCTATCATGCCGCAGGTCGTGGGTTCGATTCCCATCCAGGACAAACATTTGTGTGCATGATTTTTGTCCTGAGTCTGGGTGTAATTATCTATATAAGTATGATTTACAACAACAAAAAAAAATAGTATATGTAGTATATCAGATATCTGGTTTCCATAGTACAAGCTCTGCTTAGTTTGGGATCAGATGACTGTGTGTGAAATGTCCAGGATATTATTATTATATTGTATAATTTTGACGTTCGAAAAGTGCTGATTCTCAGCTTAATTTGATTATATGACTTTTGATTTTTGAATCCATAAACATAACCTACTTAATAGGAACGTAACTAGGTAGGTACCTACTTTTCTTAAATTGATCTATAATAATTTATACTAGTTTACAAAATTTTAATTTTTGTCCGTTGCCGCGAACTTTACGAAGGTTTTTGTTTACTCGTGACATATTATTTTCGAATATACCCTCAGAAATTTGTGTGCAGCTCAAGTGATTTTATTCTTCATTTTCATCATTTAAGTGTTTTTGTTTGTTAATAACGTGCGTGTTTCCTTTTGTTAACTAAAAAAACTTTTTAGCAAAAAATAAAACCGACTTCTAAAACAAAACACTACAAAGTGAAAAATAACTTTAATTTCGGAAGTCGGTGTCTTTCGTTTTGTATTTTCGTTTTTTGCCACCGACTTTCGAAATTAAAGTTATTTTTCACTTTGTAGTGTTTTGTTTTAGAAGTCGGTTTTATTTTTTGCTAAAAAGATTTATTTTTCACTTTTTAGTTGTGGAACCTACCTCACACAAATTAGAATACATAATTGAGCACAATAATTGTAGATATAGCCATGTAAATAACAGTGATAGGAAGTTATTAAAACATCATCCATATAAAATAAGTGGGAAATATACGCATTATTGAAGCTAACTCAAAAACTCCCCAAGCAAAGTTAATAAAATTTATATGGGACCACCTCGGAGGTATACCCTTTCAAACAAAAAAAGAATTTTCCAAATCGGTCCATCCGTCTTTGAGTAATCGCGTAACAAACATACAAAAAAAAAAAAAACAAAAAAAATATACAGACGATTGAGAACCTCCTCCTTTTGGAAGTCGGTTAAAAACTAGAGCTGATCGATCAATTTAATTTATATATGTTACGGGTAATGCTAGAAGATTGAGTAAACCTAGGTTTATCCAAGCATTTTGGGTAAAGTCCGAATAATCTCGTGCGCTGTGTGGTCACAGTTCTAACCTAACCTACCTTTCAGCCTACACCTAAATTTAATCATTCTAGCATTACCTGAGTCGACCTGCATTATTTTTATTATTATTAGACCTGTATTATTTTGTTATTATACGGACTTTACCCAAAATGCTTGGATAAACCTAGGTTTACTTAATCATCTAACATTACCCGTAACATATATATATATATATTTGAACTCAGCATGTCATGTATAACCAACAACAGTTAGAATTTTCCCGACAACAGATACATAGTAAACTTGTGTTATCTATTTATACCTCCATGTTATAAAATAGTAACTAAACTAAACCTAGAATTTTTTTGAAAAAAGTAATTGCTACTAGGTGTGGGAACGAATTTTTGTCTGTTTGTATGTTCCGGATTGGCTCAAGAACGGCTGAACAGATTTGGATGAAATTTGGCACACAGTTAGTTTATAACCTGGATTAACACATAGGATATTTTTATCCCTTTAGTAGGATCCCTTTGGATAATTTCCGATCCCAACGCGAGCAAAGCCGCGGGCAAAAGCTAGTCAAGAATAAAAGTAAAAAACGAGAATACAGTTTTTAGATATCGGAGTCTTTCATAGGGTTATCTATTTTTTTTTTTTTTGCGAAAACTGTAGGACGTAGGGTTACCAAGAGAGGTACCGAGGAATTATATTTTTTTAGGAGATCTCAGAAATAAGTGCAAGCATTTTTTTTTTTTTTTTTCTGAAATCGGATCCAGTCGTTTTGATGTATTTCATCCATTTCACTATAAACGTAATGGAATAAACTGTAGCCCGCCAAATAGCAAAGGCTCATAAAAGTCGGTCTTTCATTATATTTGTTAGACACAACCCAGCGTATGTCGAGCTTTTAATTAACCCTTTACAAAGCGCAAGTCCAATCCTGCATGGAGTATTGCAGCCACCTCTGGGATGGCTCAGCTAAATACCAACTTGCTATGCTTGACTCAGTGGAACGCAGAGCTAAGAGGCTCATTGGCTACGTAAAACTGGTGGATGCTAAGCTTCACAGCTCGGCTCATCGCCGCAAGGTTGCCTGCTTGTCGGTCTTCTATAGACTGTACTTCGGTGAGTGTGCCCTAGAACTCCACGACCTCATTCCACCGGCCCCTTTCTACCGTCGGACATCTAGACGCACTGCCAGTTACCATCCCTATCTAGCCAATTCGCACTAAGGGTTTCCAAGTGTCTTTCATAATGCGCATAGCAAAAGAGTGGAACTCTCTACCTACGTCTGTTTCCGAATGCATACAACCCTCTTCAAAGTGAGAGTGAACAGGCTTTTTCTGGGTAAGCTCACTCCGTCGTCGACTTTGTCTGTGTCACCTCCGACCTAGACTAGAGTCAAGAGCAAACACATATTAAGTAAAAAAAAAAAAAAAAATCGTAAACCGATTTCGATGATGACTTTTCGGCGGAAAGCGTTGATTATGTTGGTTTTCTGTCCTGGCTGTTTATTTACTATCGGGGACAGTATTTATTTTTCCTGCCTGCGTGGTTTATTTACTCACGGCAAACGCGATTGGTCATTGTAAATTACAGTGGTTATTTTGTTTGCAAAAACCTAAGTACCGACTTTTCTTTTAACAAAATAAATCTGGCAACCCTTAAAATATCGAAAACTGTTGAACCAGATACTGACCGAATAATAAACAAAGATAAAAATAATAAAAAGCATAAACTGTAATCGAGACCCGTTTGATGCTATCCTTTTTTAGGGTTCCGTAACTCAAAAGGAAAAAGCGGAACCCTTATAGGATTACTCGTGTGTCTGTCTGTCTCTCTGTCCGTCTGTCACAGCCAATTTGCTCCAAATCTAATGGATCGATTAAGTTGAAATTTAGTACACGTATGAATTTCTGTGACCCAAACACGGACGTGTAACGTAAATAAATGAATTTTGAGCAGGTACCGGTGTCAATTAAAAAAAAATTCAAACTGTACCATGTGACATATCAAATTACAAGGCTTACTGTGAGGGTCTCAAATATATTTTTATATAATGAAAAAAAAAAAACAATTGTTTTAAGGTTATTTAAGAAAATAGACAATACAATGTTATGTTTGTTCTTGGGTTAAATTTATCCCAACTACGGAACCCCTCATTGTGCGTGGTCCGACATGCACTTGGCCTGTTTTTTATTTATATTATTTTTAGTTTAGCAGCCTCGTGCAAGCATTGTCTTTCAAAATAAGTTGAAAAGAAGGTGTAGTAACATCGCCATATTGAGAGGATGAATGTAAGGCGACCGTCTAGCAAAAGGTGTTTACAAGGCAGATGGGAGTGGAAATGGATACGCCGCGCGCCATGAGGGGACGCTCTAGGTTGCTCCAGTTAATTAAGTCTTAGTCAAATTCAAAGCAAAAAATCAATCTGCCTAGCCTTTTCCCAACTATGTTGGGGTAGGCTTCCAATCTAACCGGATGCAGCTGAATATCAGCATTTTACATGGAGCGACTGCCTATCTGACCTCCACAACCCAGTAACTGGGTAATACGATATCCCTTGGTAAGACTGGTTGTCAGACTTTCAAGCTTCTGACGACCCGTAACGTCTGCCAAAGTTCCACGAATGACAGCCGGGACCAACGGCTTAACGTGCTTTTCGAGGCACGGAGGAGTCTCGGTATGTTAAGATGGTCACCCGTCCACGGACCAACCCCGACAAGCGTAGCTTAATCTGATCGATCGACCCGTACGGCTGTTAATACCTACTTAGCGACGAGCTCCTCTAATAAATCAATTTTTTTTTTCAATCAAAGATTTCAACTAGCACTTAAAATTGTCAAATAATCTGTCAGTCAGTCAGAAAGTTGAAGCTAGGCTCGTTCCAAAAAGTACCTACCATAGGTACCTACACTCACCTAATAACTACACTACGTAGGAATACTTTGAACAATCGATTTAACCGTTTAATTAGAAGGCCTAATTTTATAATAGAGTTTGCGGACAGTGTCAAATTAGAAAGACAAATTATTTTAAGTAACTAGGTACTAGATAACGCCAATTATCATGCCTAGTTACCCGCATAATAAGTAGGCCTGTGTAATTAAATAATATACGTTATTTTCCATGCCAATCGCAGTAATTTTTAGTTTTTAAACCCATTTATTTCATAGGTACCAGGCTTTTGGCCCAAAACCTACTGATAAACTAATTTCGCGCCATTAGCAATGTTTGAAAATAGAACACGCATCGATGAATCTTCCCATAATGTAAATGAGTCTTTTCAATTTCAAATACAGAATCTGTTTTCAATTAGGCACAGAGTCACACGCCAGTGCACAATAATTGAGGCGTGTCTGTATTTTGTACAGAAGCTGTAACTTTTTCACACGTAGTTGGAAAACGCTTATCAAATAAGCGTTTTCCAACTACGTGTGAAAAAGTTATTTGCCAAGTACAAAATAAAGAATTCTTTTTTTTTTATGTCGTTCTCATCAATATGCATTTTGAGCACTACGTTTTTAAAAATATTTTTCCTAACTACGTTGTGGTCGGCTTCCAGTTCAACAAGATGTTTCTGGATATCAATACTTGGACTTGGAGTAACTAAGGGCCATGCAACTAGAGGACATGGATTATCGTGTTACCCAGTAACTGGGTTGTGGAGGTCAGAAAGGCAGTTGCTCCATGTAAAATACTGGTATTCAGCTGCTTCCGGTTAGACTGGAAGCTGACTCCAACATAGTTGGGAAAAGTCTGGGAAGATGACATGGAATGACTACCATTTGACATCTGTAACATATAGGTGTACCTACTTACTGGTCCAGTATTCCAGAGGGGTAAAGAAAGATGGTCACCCATCCACGAACCAACCGCGGCAAGCGTTGCGTCGAACCGTGCGGCTGTTATTACTTAGCTACAAGCCCCTCACTAGATATTACATTGCATAGCCTGTTAAAATCATAACCTGTCGTTGGCTTTGACGTAGTCGGGTTAAAATGGTCACCCATCCATAAAAACAGACCACAGAAAGCGCAACTTAAGCTCACAGCCAAATAAAAACAATAAAATTCTCGATAGGAATCAGAGCTGCATTTGTTTTCATCTTTTTTCCTCTAACGTAAAATACGTCTGGCTCCCAAGGACGTCGAGTTAACAATTGCTGTTTCTGCCTCGCTCACTCGTTTGCGAAATGTATCGCTGTCTCTTTTACTCGGTGTATTTTTTTTGTCTTTTCTATGGAATGAATCAGGTTTTGTACTAAATGTTGTAGATATCAAATGTAGCAAGGTTGTTCATATTAATTCTGTGTTTGTTGATAACATTTTAGTTGCCATGCAATGGCTAGATACTGTGATCTATTTTGAATGTCTGAATACAAAGCATTAATTACCTATTAATTTGGAATACCTATGAACCTATGACTGTGGGGTGGGCAAGGACAACAACAAAAAAAAAAAAAATCACATTCGAAATTTTTGTTCCAAAGTTGGTGCATTAAATTTGTTTATTTGTATTGGATTTTTTTTTTCACCTAGTCTATTTGAAGCCCTGACCACAGATATTACAATACTCCCTGAATTACGCGTTAAAGCCTTGTGCCATCGTGAGATGGTCGTGAGTTCGAAGTTTTGAACCCAAGCACGCGCTTAACTACTGCTCTCAAAAATGGTGAAGGAAAACATCGTGAGTTGGCCGTTTCGTTACTACAAGAACTATTGTATAACAGAAAAATATTGAACAGTGAATTAATTTTTCACCTGACGCCCACGTGGCGATAGCGGCCAGCCACATATTATATTTTGACTAAGGTGTAGAGTTAGAAGCTTGGCTCTACATGAGATCTGATAACTTTTTGACAGTGCGAGCCTTAGGGTCTCGTCTTGGCAACATTTTACATGAAAATGGTTTTGGTGGGATTTCACTTCTTTTTAGGGTCCCGTACCTCAAAAGGAAAAAACGGAACCGTTACGGGATCACTCGTGTGTCTGTCTGTCTGTCTGTCCGTCTGTCACAGCCAATTTGCTCCGATCTAAAAAAAAACTGCCTAGCCTTTTCCCAACTATGGTGGAGTCGGCTTCCAGTCTAACCAGATGCAGCTGAATACCAGTATTTTGCATGGAGCGACTGCCTATCTGACCTCCACAACCCAGTTATTGGGTAATACGATACCCCATGGTAAGACTGATCGTCACACTTTCGGGCTTCTGACGACCCGTAACGACTGCCAAAGATCCACGAATGACAGCCGGGACCAACGGCTTAACGTGCTTTCCGAGGCACGGAGGAGTCTCGGTATGAAAAGATGGTCACCCATCTACGGACCAACCCCGGCAAGCGTAGCTTAACCTTATGGATCGACCCGTGCGGCTGTTCTTACTTAGCCACAAGCTTAAGTTGAAATTTGGTACACATATCGCACTTTCGCTGCAACAAAGGCACAAATAGCCAAAACTGCAAAACCTTAAAGGATTTCTTTTAATCATTCAAAATAAGTTTTTTACATGAAACTATAGCAAAAGCAATTAACAATTTTTTTGTTTTTAATATTTCAAACCTACTACAAATAGTAATCCAGTAATAAGGCAATATAATGAATGCGTAAAAAAATCTTAAAAGGCCTCTCCTGTAAAATTTAAAAAAAGAACTGTTTTGTCTTTGTTGCACCGAAGCCGAAGGTGCGATATGTATTTCTGTGACCCAAACACGGACGTGTAACGTAAATAAATAAATTTTGAATATGGGGGGTTAACTTTGGGGGCAAATAAGAAAATTAAAAAAAATGCAAACTATATGATCTGACATATCAAATGAAAGGGCTTACTGTAAGAGTCTCAAATGTATTTTTTTATAATTTTAAAATAAACCATTTTTAAGTTATTTAAGAAAATAGAAGAAAATTGACCATTTCCCCTCTTTATCTCCGAAAGTACTGAGCCTAAAATTTTGGAAAAAATATAGAAAATAGTTCAATACCTATAGATTACAGGAAAATCTATAAATGATAAAATGATAAATGATAAATGATTTTTATTTCTGTAAGTAGGTTTGTACAAACACTTTTACAAGTCAATATATATTTTTTTTAAACTAGATGAGGTCGGCGTTTCCTATCTGACTACTCTGAGAAGAAAGGCCGAAACAAACTCAGAGGTCACAGTCTCTTATAAAGTCCAGACATAATCTTGGTCACTTCATGTGAAGACCATGTAGATTGGTGTCTGAAATGGTCTTTTGAGGAAAGAACCACACAGATTGAGAGGACCTGTCCAGTCAGTGCACGCATTTGTCAGTAATCGCGCAGCTCAACTCAGAACTTAAGGAGCTCAACGATTCGACGAACAATACCAAAGAAAGGACATTGGGGTAGGCCGCATAGATTACTCAAACTGCCAGACCATGATTAAAAATAACTGAGAGAAAAAATAAAACAAACAAAAAAAAAGCAATGACCTACACAGTCTTCACATTCACAATAAAGTAATACTTACAAAGTAAATATTAATGTCAACATTCAGTATGCAAAAATAAAAATAATATAAAATAAAATTGGAGCAGTTCAATCCCAAGCCTTTTTGTTAAATAAGAAGTCGATAGTCTTAAAACAACATGGTAAATCTCTCAATATTGTGCGTACAAACTTACATTAGGTGTAATGTGGGTTGGATCCGTTTCGTCCCCCATATACAGTTGGACTGGTAATTAGTGACCGATAATTAAACACATAATTGTACTCATGATAACAAACAACTTTTACTATAGGAACAAACCTGAATTCGCGAAAAAAAATCAGCTGTCCCATACACTTACGTTCGCGTAACTCGTCAAAATGTAGGAAGCAGCTGATTTTTTTTATCGCGATTTCAGGTTGGTCCCATAGTAAAAGAAGTTTGTTATCATGAGTACAATCATGTGTTTAAGCATCGGTCACTAATTACCAGCCACCCTGTATATATATATATTATATATAGGTTATTTTAAATTGGGTAGCTAAACTCTGCCGACGCGATGGGTATCGATCGATATCTGAACACGATAAAAAATAAGAAACAGTTTTTGTCAACTCATACTTCAAGTAACAACACTAACAGAGCGGTCGTTGACCTCCCAAATAAAACACCATTTTTTTTAATCATGTTTAAATATCAATTCAGCCCAGCCTATTTCAAATATTTTAAGTTTAGGATATTTCATAAAAAAAAAAAAAACATATTCCTTTAACATCCTTCTAAGAGTCATTTTCACCACACATCACTAATCGCGTTTAACGCTAAACGAGTTAAAACATCGCTCTGTTTCTTTCAATCAGTTTGAAGTTGACAGAGACAAAATGATGTTTTAAACTTGTTTAGAATGAAACGCGTTCAGGTATGTGTGGTGACAATAGGCTTAAATAATTTAGCTACGTTTTAACTGCTAAACTGCCGCACTAGTTTTGATGAAATTCTCTTTATTCAACAGATAATGCCTGAAGTACATCCAGCATTTGCCAACTCTGGAAAAAGAGCAGGTTTAGAAGTATGGAGGATAGAGGTATGTGGGACTCTTTTTCTCTTGTATTACCTCGTTGGTCTAGTGGTCGCGAGTGCTACTGCTGAGCATGAGGTCCTGGGTTCGATTCCCAGGTCGAGCAAAGTATTATTGGCTTTTTCCATCAGGATTTTCTCAGTGGCAGCCCGGAATCTGGAGGACTTCAACATAACTGGCGAAATGTAGGTGTACTATTCTACCGCCGTATGGAAAAAGGACATATCTAACAGAAATATTGAAACTGAGAAAAAAAAATATTTTGTCCTGTTTATAATACAAAATACAAAGGCAGATGCGTCTTTTAATAGTAAGAATTATTATGTTTTCGTCACAGATTAATACAGATGGGGCACTCCGCAAAATCATTTAAATAAAAAGCGACCCTTGCTACGACACAATAAAGTGCAATTCAGGGGCTGCAGTCTCGACATAGATAGCGATCGCTATACGACCGAATTCCGTCGCAAATCCTAATGGGGTACCTAGACGATCAAAATTGCATGACAAACACGAAAAAATCACATGCTTGTCGAGCAATTTTGACTGTATAAGTACCCCACTTAGCACTTAGCACTTAGCGACCGAATTCGGTCGTATTGCGATCGCTACCTATGTCGAGACTGCTGGCCCAGGTCGCACAACGCTTATTACCTACAGTTATATCCTACAAGTTGCCTCTCTTTCTAACGCGTAACTCTTATACCTTCTGACCGCGGCAGTCCTACTGAATTGGCCCAGTGAGATAGGCCCGCCGCGTACTTGTAGCTTCATACCTAAACTGCGGAGTTTCCCATCTGTATTAATCTGTGTTTTCATTAAGTTTTCGCCAATTTAAAAATACTGGAAGATGCGTCTTTTTTCGCTGATTCCGAATACCTATGTAAATAAGTAACTCTATTTCGAAAAAAAAATGTCAGAGACGTGTTTTTCCTTATGACGGCAGAATAGGTGCACCTCTGCCGAATCATTCCGGGAAACAAGGCGTGATTTTATGTAGTATTATGAACTACAGGGTCAAATTAAATTAGCTAGCGAAACTCCGCAGACCTGATGGGTGTCGATATCTAAACATGATAAAACAACTTATACCTACTTCAAGTAACATTACTACCAGCAGTCGTTGACCCAAAAAAAAATCCTTAAATTTTTTTTAAATATTTATTTTGTCTTGTTTCGGAGTTTGAGGAGCTCGTTGCTAAGTAATAACAGCCGCACGGGTCGATGCATCAGGTTAAGCTACGCTTGCTGGGGTTGATCCGTAGATAGGTGACCATCTTTACTTACTGAGACTCCTTCGTGCCTTGAAAAGCACGTTCAGCCCTTGGTCCCGGCTGTTATTGGTGGGTCTTTGACAGTCGTTATGGTTCGTCAAAAGCCCAAATGTCTGATAACCAGTTTTACCAAGGGGTATCGTATTATCCAGTAACTGGGCTGTGGAGGTCAGATAGACAGTCGCTCCATGTAACATACTGGTATTCAGCTGCATCCGGTTAGGCTGGAAGCCGACCCCAACATATTTGGGAAAAGGCTAAGGGAAAAGCTTCTGCTCGCGACTTCGACCGCGTCTAATTTCTTGTTCCTCCGACCCACTGCACTGCCCGCGGTAATATTTCGTATTCGCTTAGCGTTCTTTCTGACTTTTCTTATTTTTGCTCAGCTCCTAAGGATCGTAGCGTGATGCTAAATAACCTATATCGTCAAGAATTGGGCTATCCAATGCAAAAAAAATAAATAATCCGACTGGTAGTTTCAGAGATAAGCAACAGTTATATCTCTTCAAAGTGAGAGTCAACAGGATTCTGCTGGGACTCTGTCTCTGTCGTCTCCGACCTAGACTAGAGTGAAGAGCAAACCCATCTTAAATAAAAATAAAAAACATAAGCGCGTTGAAACAAACTCTTCAGTTTTATTTTTAATACCTGTACAGGATAAAATTGGATTCATGGCCATCCTTTTAGTGGGACGTTGTACTCATCATTAGGAACAACTTTTGCTATAGGACTAAACCTGAAATCGCGAAGAAAAAAGCTGTTTCCTATATTTTGGAGAGTTTTTTTTCGCGATTTCAGGTTTGGTCCCATAGCAAAAATTGTTCATAATGATGAGTGCAATGACCCTTTAAAAGGATGTCCATGAATTCAATTTCGGCCTGGAGATTGATAACGACCGCTATGAAAAAAAAAACAACGCTCTGTATTTGGACAGCCGTTATGAGTGACCGTTCACCGCTTTTTGGAAACCAAAGCATAGACATACGTCGTTGAAAGATTTCGGTGTCAAAACCTTGTCAAAACATTTCAAATCCATCTGTCAGCAGACGAATGAAAGTTGCAGCATGTTTTCAGACTAGGTATTTTAAATGTCATAAATCAATGAAGCAGTTATAATATTTTGCTGTCGACTCAGTTTTACTTTTGACACACAAATAGTAATAATATCGCAAAAGTTAGTATCTCTCGTAAAATGTTTGAAACAGATGCTCTGAAATAATAAATAATTAAATTAAAGAATACAATGTAAGTTTGTAGATATTTCCTTATTTTAATACTTACATTTAAATCACATTACATTTTTTTTTATTGACTATCTAGATCGTTGGTATTTATAAGTACCTATGTATGTTATTTTTTACAGTTATTTTGGTATTTATTCCTAAAAATTGAGAATATTGTCTATAATGTCAATTGGATGCATGTGATGCGGAGGAGTGAGGCAAATGTCGCAAGGAAAGTTTTAAGAGGCTATAAGAGTACAGGAAGATCAAAGAATCGATGGATGGACTGTGTCAAAGATGATATGGCTGGAAAGGGAGTGGCTACCGAGATGACGACTAATTGAGAAGTATGGTAGAAAAATACATGTTGCGCCGACCCCAAATAAATTGGGACAAGGACAGGAGAATGATGATGAGAAAGTAACACATCATCATCCGCCAGCCTTTTCCCTACTTGGTTGGGGTCAGCTTCCAGTCTAACCGGATGACCGGAGAGACTGCCTACCTGATCTCCACAACCCAGTCCCCATGGTAACACTGGTTGTAAGACTGGTTGTAAGACGACCCGCAACGACTGTCAAAGATCCACGAATGAAAACCGCCGGGACCAATGGCTTATGTGCTTTCCGAGGCACAGAGGGCCTGGGTATGTAAAGATGGTCACCCATCCATGGACCATACCGCGGCCGTACGGCTGTTATTGCTTAGACACAAGCCCCTCACAAGAAAGTAACACAACAGCAGCTAAATTCTTTTTGCATTGCACACACGGGCCTTCGTAATTAAAACCATAGGTAACAATAACAAGACATATTTTTGTCCCGGACGAACTGACTGACGGTACGAGACATTAAAACCTATTTATAGACGCCTACATGTGTTCAGTCTTCTATTTTCATCGTTCCTGAGAAAAAATATAAAATATTACTGCAAATGCAAGTAAGCGGCTGTGACAAGGTACAGTTTTTTCGTTTTATTTCTGTCATTTCCAGAAGTTCGGAGATATAAATTGGACGATACTCACTGCCAATTATCTACGTTATACATAACTCATAGTTTTAAACAATAACACTCCTGTTTTCCCCGAAGGGTTGTTCAGAGGAGTATCTATAGTCATCATCCCAACCCTAGCCTTTCCCAACGATGTTGGGATCGGCTTCCAGTCTAACCGGATGCAGCTGAATACCAGTATTTTACATGGAGTGACTGCCTGTTGACCTCCACAACACAGTTACTGGTAATACGATACCCCTTGGTAAGACTGGTTGTCAGACTTTCGGTGCTTCTGACGACCCGTAACGACTGTCAAAGATCCACGAATGACAGCCACCAACGGCATAACGTGCTTTCCGAGACTTGTATCTACTATAGTACCTACACCTACATTTCGCCATTTTTTTTTTTTGTCTAAATACATTAGATATTTATTACGTAAGAAACTCTCTAACAAACAATCTAACACTAAAATTAAGTTACAAAAATAATATCCTAACCAACTAAAACTATTAAAAAAAAAATTAAATATTGCGTCGAAAAATTCATCCACATCGCTGTCGTCTGGTAATGACCCAAGAGACTGGCGGCATTGCCAAGTTGTATGGCAATGCTTAGCCTCTGGCCAAGGTAAAAGCCTGTTCTTGGGTCACGGGAAGTGTCAACCAGCCGTTTGGAGATTTCCTTGAACAATCCGTGAGCACACGGACCCCACGGCCCGAGGGTTTCAATCCCAAAAGGCTCGAAAATATAGTAACCGATAAGGTTATTATATTATTATTTTTTTCGCCAATATTTTTAAGTCCATGTAATAGGTAGCTCATAGCCGAATGCTCGATGGTATTTCCTATCGGAAAAAATGACGAACTTCCATACAAACCTTCATCCCATATTTAACCCCTGGGATGAATGAAAAAATATTTGTTGGCGCAGTTAGAGCCTGCGCCGTTTGTTTTCGTGAAAACTGGCTGAAATTTTACTACGGTTTCCGATACTGCCGTAGCCATTGTGTTTGCTCGACACTAGACTTAGTAGGCTCATTGCATTCCTTATAACGTAAGCTTTCACCGTTATAATATTTTTCAGTTCTGAGCTGATTTACGGCCTATATGAAACGACATCCCAAACTTTTTGCAACAGATTTCCTTACGGTTTCTGACACTGACGTAGCTATTGTATTTACTCAGCACTAGACTTTTTAGGCTCATTGCATTCCTTTTGATGCAAGCTTTCTTTGATCGGTACTTTTTTCTATATGAGACGACATCTTACATTATTTTGCTATTGTCGAAATCATATTAATTTTTAACCAAATTTTGGCCAATGTTTCTGTTGTTTCTTTTTAGGTCCTGGTAGTATTTTGTCAACTCTTGATAAAGCAACTAGAAAAACTGATCTACCTAAACAAGTTTTTGCGCTATACGAATTGATATTTCGACACATAGTGAAAAGCAGAGGGTCGCGCGCATGCGCCTGTGCTCGCAGTATGACGTCATAGACAAATTATATCCGGTCTTAATTTTTTTTATAAATATTACCTATCTTTTGAATGCTCAACCATTACTCTAACCGCTGTGCTGAACAGCATTGTACTCCCACGCGCTGGTAAAACAGCTAACCGCCCCACCCAATTATGTAATTCAGCCCCGTGGTAATCTTGTAAACAAAACCGATTTGCATCATAGCTTCTTGGAATTTTGTGACCGTTGAATGTTTCTTAGAATGCTAGTGAGTAGGGCTTTAGTAATGTACGTTTCGTTTGAAAGTATGACTTGTTTTCATTTTCCAAATTGTTTTTTTTTTTAAATAACAAAACAATTTTTAGTTACACTTTTAAAGAAATGACTAGTGAAAAAAAAAACAAGCGATGACCTATATGTTTTATGGTTTAAAATGCATGGTGTGTTTATTCTACAATTTTCATTAATTACAAGCATTCCAGTTTGAACAAAAACCTTTTGTTTACAAAAAGATTTGCAACTACAGACTAAAAATAATCTTTCCATAGACGATTGACTAGTCGCATAGAGGGTTGGCGTACCTCAAATTCCTCGGAAATAGGTAGTGCATCAAACTAAATGTATGGAATTAGAAAGGACTCCTTAATAGTGGTGGAACAAGGTTCAAACCAAAAGCAGATTTGCGTGGGATGACTTTACTCCCACTAACCACTACTTAATAAAAAAAGTGGGATGAATTTTATCCCATGTGCAATTAGCGGCTAACATTAACAGTTTCTAAGTTATTAGCGGTTGAAATATTACATGTTTTTGTTGATCAGAAATATTGAACTTACCACCAATACACCAAGCGAAAAGACGTTTTCACGTCAAAAAAAATCTTCCTTAGTGCTCACCTTCATTATAGCTGATTAGCTTCTGTCCACAACTTCACTGTCGTGAAATTTCTTGTTCCCCCGTCCTACCGTACTGTTATTTCGTTTTCGTGTTAGCGAAAACGAAATAACAGTACGGTAGGTAGGGAAGACGTATCCATAAGATATGAATAAGGATTAGAGCCTACCCAGTATGCACCGTAAAGTGAGCAATGAAATTGTGGAGAGACGTGTGATATATATAGATGGGTCTTTTAACGACGTTGCCGCCAGGCGCCATCAAATTCAGCTTAGGAACTTTATAGTAGGATTTGAAAAAATATTTGCATTTATTTAACATCACACTACGGCTCTTAAGCCGTAGTGTGATGTTAAATAAATGCAAATATTTTTGCATTTATTTAACATCACATCATTTATATCATATATCATTTCTCATTTCATTTATATCATATATCATTTGTCATATTATCATTTATTAACATCACACTACGGCTCTTAAGCCGTAGTGTGATGTTAAATAAATGCAAATATTTTTTCAAATCCTACTATAAAGTTCCTAAGCTGAATTTGATGGCGCCTGGCGGCAACGTCGTTAAAAGACCCATCTATATATATCACACGTCTCTCCACAATTTCATTGCTCACTTTACGGTGCATACTGGGTAGGCTCTAATCCTTATTCATATCTTATGGATACGTCTTCCCTACCATTATTGCGCCCCCCGGTCTACTCCTTAATATGAAAAGGTTTCTGTTGCACCATGTAACATGAGGCAACCGGGGTTAGTGTGAATCTTTGGGTTACTTCGAGTAATCGAGTCTAGACAAACCACGCTGGGATCGGTGCATTTCATTCATTCATTCATTCAATCCGAGTATATAGTTGCAGAGGTTACCCCTACATACAAACTTACAAACAAAACAAATACCTCTTTATAATATAATATTATATAATAGGTTGGGGAAAAAGTTTCTTCGCATTTTTTAAGAAAATTCAAAACATTTTTTAATATAGTTTATTTACATTTAACTAAAGTATGTAGGTACCATTTTGTTCGATAACTGTTTGCCATCTTGTAGGTAGGGACGTGATCCCATTGCTATAGAAATTTTGGGACTTCTGGTTAAAATACCACGACAAGTGGTTTTGGCAGTCCTCTCGTGATGTTAACCTGACACTGCCTAAAGAATTCTGAAGAGACCGAAACAGGTGGAAATCTGAAGGTGCAAGGTCAGGACTATACGGCGGATGCATTAACACCTCCCAGCCAAACTCTCTTAATTTTTGCTGAGTGGCTAAAGATGTGTGAGGTCTAGCGTTATCATGATGAAAAACCACATCCCTTCTGTTGATTAATTCCGGCCGCTTTCTCTCAACTTCTTGCTTTAATCTCATCAGTTGTTCGCAGTAGAGTTCAGAATCGATGGTCCTGCCTGGTGGTAACAGCTCATAATGAATAACGCCCTTCCAATCCCACCACACACACAGCATCACCTTGTTGCGAGTTAACCCGGGTTTCGCCACAGTCTGTGAAGCCTGACCGGCCTTTGACCACGACCTTTTTCGCACGTTCTTGTCATACGTGATCCACTTTTCAGCACCAGTTATCAGCTTCTTCAAAAATGGTTCGGTTTCATTACGTCGTAATAAAGAATCACAAATGAGTACACGGTTCATTAGGTTTCTTTCAGTGAGCTCGTGAGGTACCCAAATGTCGAGCTTTTTTGTGTACCCAGTTTTTTTCAAATGCGCCAAAACTGGTTTGTGGTTAATTTCCAGTTCTTCAGCTACGTCGTAACTACTGATATCTTGCTCCACTTTTTCAAAAATGGCATCCATTTTATCCGTAATAGGGCGACCAGAGCGACGTACATCTTTGACATCAAAATTTCCGGATTGAAAACGCTTAAACCAAATTTGTGCTACTCTCACAGACACTACACTAGGTCCATAAACATCGCAAATTTTTCTCGCGGCTTGCGTTGCATTTTTACCTTTTTTGTAGTAAATTTTTAAAATGCATCGAATTTCTTCATTACATTCACTCATCTTGACGGTACGAAAAACAAATGAAAATCACACATTTTCCTAATTTGAATTTGGAATTATGTTCTTTAAAATTTTAACTTTCAATGATGAACCAGCCAGATACAAATAGTATAGCCAAAGAGATTTTATTACAAGTTCATACATACTATAATGCGAAAAGACTTTTTTCCCAACCTAATATATATATATATATATATATATATATATATAGCGAGGGTTCACGGGCTATTTGTATTAAGCGACATCCTGGCCGATATCGAGTTATAATCATATCTACCTGCATTAGAAAGTGAAAAACGTAAAATCGGAGATAGACAATATTGATTCTTAACCGTCGATAGGCCACTTTTTCGTAAAAAATATTGATACTTTTTTAACAATGTTCTTTTTCCAAATAATGAAAATGCTCTCCTGTAAAGTTCCAAACATGTCGCTTAATACAAATAGCCCGTGAACCCTCGATATATATATATATATAACGTGGAAGTCTGAAAGTGACACCGATGACTGAAAAGTTATGTAGAAATCGGTTGTCATGGTGTATGGGCATGTGACGCGGAGGAATGAGGAAAATGTCGTCAGGAAAGTTTTGGGTATGAATGTGGCTGGCTTTACGAGTAGGGGAAGATAAAGCAAACGATGGATAGACTGTGTGATAGAGGATATGGCTAGAAACGGAGTGACTACTGAGTTGACGACTAATAGAGAAATATGGAAGAAAAATATATGTGGCGCCGACCGCAAATAAGTTGGAATAAAATCAGGAGAATGAGCTAACGCAACCTACCATTTTGTATAAGGTCGATTTTTTTTGCAAATTCAAAGTTGGTTCCCCCCCCTCCCCTCCTTAAATTTTGTCGCATGTTTTCAAAGTCAGCCTGTAGTGTATAGTGGGCTTGTTGTGCCAATTAAGGCGCGTCGCCCACGAGCTAGAGTCGAGGCGGCGTCGTGGTGCGGGCATGCGGTGCAGGGGTGCGGGGGTGGGGGAGGGAGGGTGCGGGGATTTCCACGCTACCCCCGCACCTCCCTTCCTCCACACCCCGCAACCCCCGCCCGCGCCACGACGCCGCCGCCTCGACTCTAGCTCGTGTAGGTTATTAAGGCGATACCAAAATAAATTGGGGGCTCTTTCGTAACCATTTATTTCACTATTACAGAATGTATTGATTTAATTTTTGGATATATGTTTATGGACTATTTGATTAATACTCTGACTGAAGAAAAACACAAAGAGAATTTAATTCAGAAAACCCCTTTACTTTTTTATATTTGCTTCTGTAATCATAAATAATTTCATTGCAAAATTGCATTCAAATTGTGCGTATTAGGTAATTGAAAAATGTGGCTGAAAATATTATTGATAGATAGCTTAATATATTTTTAAACAATCTTTATTTGGTTTGGCGCTTTTATTTTTCACATGTGGAAGTAATTGACTCTGTTACTTTCTCATTCTCGCTCAGTCAGCTTTTTACATATAACCTTAAGACTAGGCAGTAGCTATAATAACAGTCGCACGGGTCGATCGAAGAGTGAGCTTCACTTGCCGCGGTCGTTTCGTGGATTGGTGACCATTCATTATATATATCGAGATCCCTCCGTGCCTCGGAAAGCACGTTAAGACGAAAGCTCCAGGTAGTCCGCGATAGGTTCTTTTGCAATTTGCAGATCAATATCAGGTTGTATGTTGATCAGAATATGATTCACGACCGTAACAAATTCCTATTTATATAATTATAATCATTAAAATCATTAATACCACTTTTTAAGCACATATAATCCTAATGAATGGCTATTTCACGAAATCTTTACAAAGATTATAATTTTATAAATGCATATACCTATGTTACGGTCACGAATCATACTTTAATCAACATACAACCTACGAGTAATACTGACTTGCAAATTGCAAAAAAAGTAAGAAAATTTGAATTTCGCGGGCTACCTGGAGCTTCCCCCTTAAGCCGTTGGTCGCATTCATAGTTCTTTGACAGTCGTTACGGGTAGTCAGAAGCCCAAAAGTCTGACAACCAGTTTTACCAAAGGGTATCGTGTTACCTAGTAACTGGGTTGAGAGAGGAGGTCAAATAGGCAGTCGCTCCATGTAAAATACTGGTATTTAGCTGCATCCGGTTAGACTGGAAGCCGACCCCAACATAGTTGAGAAAAGGCAGACAGATTGAGTTGTCCCACCGCAAGGCAAATCCTCTCACATAGAGAAGAAAGGAGCATTGACTAAATACTCGTTAATACTTCAAATCTTTAAATATATTTTTGTAGGCAGTACACATTTGTACTCGAAGATACGCGCGATAAATACGAAATGGCGCTACATTCTAAATTCAAACATTGAAATAACGCAGAACACCTTTGTGCGCCTTGTAAACTTGTAGTACCTTACGTATTTTTTTCACATAAAAACGTAAGACAAAGATAATAGTGTTGGCATAAATAAAATCTAAAGAAAGACCTACTATTTTTATCATCGACATCAATCTGAACAGCTCGTAAAAATAAGAATAATATTTCATGCATATAGCCACTTGGCACAGACTTAGATACTGAAGTTTAAAACACTATTTTTACTGTATATTCCGAGATTAAGAAAAAAAAAATACGACCACACATTCTTTGTTGTTGACTGCATTTCGAATTTCGAATACATTCATCAGTCTAGCTGTTTTCCTAAGGCCCTTTGTACACGTCACGGTTTAATTAGCCGTATTTAGATTACAAAACTTGTTACTAAATACTATTCCAACTTTCGTAATTTGCATTCTTTTCTGTAGGTATGACTCAAATAATTTTAGAACATTACCTCGAACTCCATAAGCTTCGAGTTTCTTAATTAAAATGTTGTGATGAACGTAATCGAAAGCCTGCGTCATATCACAGAATATAGCACAAAGGGATATTATGATCCATATTTGTCATCACCGTTTGTAAAAAAGTCATAAATTACCATGTTTATCGTCTTTTTATCTCTGAAGCCTTTTTTCGTTGCAAATAATATTATTTACATATATTTTTCCAATATTTTAGAAATGATGAAGATCAGTGATTTGGTCTGTAATTATGCATTAGTTCCCTGTTTTATTTTTTAAACAGCGACTTCACCGACGGTTTTTTAGTAACTTAGGGGAGTACTTATCTCGTAGGCTACAGCTTTGAGAATTCTCGTGGATATTCCGTCATATCCCACACTATTTGTATTTCTAAGTATTTTTATAATTTTAATTACATCATGTGGTGTACTCGGTGTGTACAAAGACACACAGGTCTACACATTTTAACGTTTATTTTCCCTCAAAGATCTGATGACTGATTCTGGGGAGTCTGAATTCAGTTTACATTACTAATTAATTAATTTATTACAAATATATAAATACACATCATTGGTGATTCTTGGTTGAGGAATTGCTCTGTCCTTTTGACCACTCGAAGCTCTCGAACGCACGTTACACAATTTTTATGTGGCGCCCAGCCTTAGTTCATGACTTCTATACCAAAATACATGTTAAAAAAATATTTTTTACGAATTCGGTTAGGTTCTTGCGCTATTTGCAAGCATAAATTTGCCAGAAACTGTCCAGGGTGTTTAAACACTCGATAACAACCTCATTAACAAATGACCTAAAATTTGACGTTTTTCGAGCTATCAATATAGGCCATTAACTGATTTAGATCAATTCTACTAAACCATTAATGAGAATCAATTGACAGAACCTTAATGAAGATAAGTAGTAACTTTTTGCGAGAAAAATGCCTTAACATTAGTTTTATATGAATTTAACTGAGTCCGCCTAGGGTATTTTAGTAAAAATAAAAATCGCACCTTCAATCAAAAACCGAAATAACTCAAAAATTACATATTTTGAGTTTTTACTATAAACTGAATTAATTTCGCGCGGAGAATCATTCAGTCCAAGAGTCAATTCGATAACGATGAAAATGATAGAGATTTCTTTATTTTTATTTATTTATTTTACCATGTATGTACACACAGAAAAATACATAATTATAATTAGGAGTACAAAGGTACTGCTTATTTCTTAAGAAATTTCTTCCAGCAGACCTGCGAAAGGAGAAATGAAATAGAAATGTAGACAATAGTGTGTGAGAACAAGAAGAGGAAAATATGAATAAGACTTAAATTAAAATATTAACTATACCTACACGTATAACATAAACTTAAATAAATACATAAAGCTAAAATATATAAACATACATATACTATACTTATATAAATACTCACAGTTGAGAGGTAAAGTAGTTTATATTAATATCCCAAAACATTCAAGAGAAAAAACATCATGAAAATAATACAAAATTACCTTGGTATATAAAATCATGATAAATTATTTGTTATCAATTTTGGTTAATAAGTCGACAGATTGCATTATTATTATTATCAATGTTAATAATAATTAACATTTAATTTTAATGAATATTTTGTTATATTAAAATAATAACGCGATAGCGTTGTTAATTAGGAAAATTGTGAGAAAAATACTTATACGGGAAAAATTAAGTAAATTATTTATTATTTTAGCTGGCAACAATAATACTTATTTATGCAGCCATTCCAGGTTGCATCTAATCTTTTCACCATTAGGGTATATGGTATGGAACACATCTAATATTATAAAGCTGAAAAGTTTGTTTGTTTGTTTGAACGCGCTAATCTCAGAAAGTACTCGTTCGAATTGAAAAATTATTTTAGTGTTGGATAGCCCATTTATCGAGGAAGGTTATAGGCTATATAGCATCAGGCTATATAACAAATAGGAACGGAGCATCAATGAAAAATGTTGCAAAAACGGGGAAAATTTATTCCTTTTGAGAGCTCCCGTTGCGTGCGCTGCGTAATCGGGTAAACTTACGCAACAATCATGTTTGACTATGAATATGATATGCTTGTTATCGCCTTTTCTGAAGATTTACAAAAAAATAACGAAATCGGTCCATTAATTAGGTCAAAAAGTAGAGTTTTACTTTTGAGCAAATTAGAACACTGAATTGGAATTTTGTGCAATAAAAAAAAAAACATGTTCGGCGAACAATGGATTGGGCACAATGGTGCACCGCTCGGTTATCTAGAGTGATTACTTTTATTGAATTTATTTTGATATTTATCCTGTTTGATTAATTAACTATTTTAATTTACGGTTTTTAATTTAATATTTAATTTTGCTATACTTCTGTGGATTACTTAGTATTACTTGTAGTTTTATTTATTGTATATTCATCGGTTCCATCGAGGAGCTCGTGGCTAAATAATAACAGCCGCACGGGTCGATCCATCAGGTTAAGCTACGCTTGCCGGGGTTGGTCTGTGGATGGGTGACCATCTTTTCATACCGAGACTCCTCCGTGCCTCGGAAAGCACGTTAAGCCGTTGGTCCCGGCTGTCATTCGGATATCTTTGACAGTTGTTACGGGTTGTCAGAAACCCAAAAGTCTGACAACCAGTCTTACCAAGGGGTATCGTATTACCCAGTAACTGGGTTGTGGAGGTCAGATAGGCAGTCGCTCCATGTAAAATACTGGTATTCAGCTGCATCCGGTTAGACTGGAAGCCGACCCCAACATAGTTGGGAAAAGGCTAGGCAGATTGATTGATCCATCGGTTCCATACCGTATGTGTTAATTAGTAACTGTTCTACCAACTATCAACATCATCTGCCGAGCCTTTACCTATGTTGGGGTCAGCTCCCAGTCTAACCGGATGCAGCTTAATACCAGTATTTTACATGGAGCGACTGCCTATCTGACCTCCACAACCCAGTTACTGAGTCACTCAATATAAGTAATCGGAAAGTTCAAATTAGACAAAGTAGGGGTCAGAAATTCCGTGGTTACTCTTTGACAATATTGCCCAGTTGGCCCCGCTGCAGACCGTTCACTTTGAAGAGTTTGTTGGCTCCCGTACACCTGACTTCTTCAAGAAGGGCATTGAAAAATTACCACTGCGCTGGCAGAGATGCATCGATAGCATGGGTGCATATTTTGATTGATAGAAATATATTGTTTTAATATAAAAAATGACTTTTTTTTTTCTATTTATTTAAGGAGTTTTTATACATAAAGTACATGTCAATTCCATCGTAACCTAGCTTAAACTAAAATACATCTATTTACTAATTATGGCTTACGACTGAATAACATAAACAACTTTTTAGCGGCTTCAGATAAAGGAGAGGACAATGTCTCGTGGAACATACCCACATTGATTCTGCTCAAGTAGAACGTTCTTATAAAGAACTCTCGTTCCGTCTCGTAACGGACACATTCCACCAAAAAGTGATGCACGTCTTCAATGACACCGCACACATCACAATTTGGAGAACCTGATTTCCTCATCATGTGTGCGAACTTGTTCAGTGGAACGTGACCAGATCTTAACCTGAACGCTGTTAGAATCAAAGCTCTACTCAAACTCACATTAATGAGCCATGGTATTCGAGGAGGCTCACATTGTATTGTTTTATACCAAATTCCCTTTTACAAAGATCTCTCATTAAAATATTCCTTCCAGTTATTGTGGCAGTACTTTTTGTATTTAGGCAACAACTCAGTGTAATTTGGCAAAATTTGAACCTCTTTTCCATCTACTGCTGCTTACAAAAATGACTTTAACTTCCTGAATACTAAACGGCAATTTCATAGGTAAATACCTAAATTTATTTATTTTTCTATTGTTGCAGAACTTTGAACCCGTCCCCGTACCTGCCTCTCATCAGGGAAGCTTCTACTCTGGCGACTCCTACATTGTTCTTAGCGTAAGTACTCTATTACTTCGGGATCTATATTACTCAAATGAATGAACTGATCGCGTATAAGATTCTCAATATTAGGTATATCTTTTAAAATAAACGCGCCTGCTATGGCCGGGGAGGCCCGTCTCTCTGACGTCTCCCTACTCAAATTAAACGCCTTCTTCTAAAAGTGACCGTACGATTGTGAAAATACCGTCAGCAAGATCCTCTACAGATATCTACCTACAAATATCGGTATCATAATATCAAATGACCACTGCTGAACTAGTTGAACTATGTACAGTCGCGACCAAAAGTCGATAAGCAAACTCACAAAGCTATAGCTTGGCGTTTAGTTTGACTTAAGACCTTCTATTTCCAAGAATATAAACATGCATAATTATTGTCGTCAACAACTGATTGTAGTTCATAATTTCAAAGTTATAACATGTGTACAGATGACCTAGCGGTTAAGCGCGTGCAGATAGATGCGTGAACCAGTGAGCCGTGAGTTCAAATCTCACGCAGTACTTGACTTTTTGTAAGTTTTTACTTGATTGGAAGTAATGGGACAGAAATATAATATTCTTTATCTTGTTCGCTTGGTCACTCATTTCGTAAAGTTAGAAAGGTAGATCATAGAAAACTAAATAAATAATTTCGATTTCTGTGAGGTAGACATGAGTTTTAGGAATATTTAACTTGATCCGAATGAACGTTGTCGGTTGGTTGTAGTTGTTGGTTAGTGACGTGTGGTTTAATAGATAGCGGTTAGCAGTTATTCTCAAAATGCAGGCAAATATTAATTGAGACGAGGGCGACTATTATTGCGCTGCATAAAAGTGGCCTTAATAGAACACAAATATCTAATGAAACTGGACTGAATGTGAGTATTGAATTGTATCTTTTATTTGAAATTTATACCTAAGATTATTTGGTGACATATGGATTAATTCTTTTTATTGTTTTTTAAATCCATCATGAGGTCTATAAAATAAATAATTTGTGTTTATTATTGGATTTTTAAATGCAGAGTATTTTGTATTTTATTATATTAAATCAACTCAAACAACAACAATCAACAAAGACTCAACTTTTATATACTATAGATATTATATATATATATATATATATATATATATATATATATATATATATATATATATATATATATATATATATATATATATATATATAATTTCTATAGTATATAAAAGTTGAGTTTCTTTAGTATTTTGTTATAGCTGCCTAATATTACTTTATTTTTGTTTTAGAGGAATACTGTAAGTCTCTGGATCAAAAGATATGAGGAAGAGGGTAGCCTTGCTAGTCGACAGCGAAGTGGAAGGCCGTCGCTTATTAGCGAGGCGCAGCGAATTCATATGGTGGGCGAGTATGAATCAAATGGTTTCAAACCAACGAGACACTTTGCGGAATTATTCGATACCTCATTGCAAACTGTTCGCCGTGCTCTCCACGCTGAAGGCTTGCATCATAGAAGACCAGCTAAAAAGCCCTTCTTGACAGAAAGACATAAACAAGAACGATTACGTTTCGCACGGGATTATTTAGATTTTGACTGGAATACTACCATATTTTCAGATGAAAAGACATTTGAAAATAATGGGGGTTATACAAAATATTAATACCTAGATTTTTTTTTTTTTTAATTTGACGGTGTAGCTGAATATTTAGTAATATTGACATATCCGTAATTATTTAATGATCTTAAATTGAGGTTTAGTTTCAATCTTCTTTTCGTCAAGAAAATGAACACTTAAGCTATAACCTCGATACATTCATAGTGACGTTACATTAAAAAAACATGTTCATAACGTCTAAATCATAGACTAGTTTTGAATAAACTCTGCTGACCCAGATACCCATATCTGGGTATTGACAATTATATATGTGTTATTAGAATATCCTTTCTTTGTTATGTTATTATGAATTGACTAAGTGGGTATACAACAAAAAATCCTATGAACGGTTCCAAAAAAACTTCTTTTATCTAGTAGGAATGTAACGTCACAATTCTCTTAAGTTTGTTAATTTTATAAATAAGTAAATAAAACGAATAAACATTTTTGTTACCATTCAGCACGACTTTTTTATTTCAACCTTCCAACACCGAAAAGATAAATTAAAAATCACATAAATAGTTAAATAATAATACAATAACTAATATTTAACTTCTTATAAAAATAAATAATAAATGAACATTTAAAACATCTAACAAGTTTTTGCTTAAAATAGTACTATTTTAAGCAAAAACTTGTTAGACAAATATATTATTATGGTTCCAAAGAAACAAAAAACAGTCCCACATTGTGATTAAGATTCGAACTCAGACTTCATTGATCGTGAAACCATTGCTTAGCCCAAACAGCTACCAGCACATGTTATGTTTATGCGAATTTTAGCAATGCAATGGTAAGAACACGTCGCCACTATGACGCGTATTCTAAATGCAACATAAATATAATGTTATTTCGCGTAGTACGACGACATGCGACAATTCATTAGTGTGTGTTATCTGCGGAATGTTGAGTGAGACATCGCTCACACAGGCACACGCACAGTTCATAGCAATGTAATCCTTAGCACGCTTATGGACTTTTGAGCGTTTACTGTACGTGGCCAGTAACTGCCCTACCGCAGGGCAAAGGTCTCTTCTCATACAGAGAAGAAACGAGCATTGATCACCACGCATGATCACTGCATGTTGGTAATTTCAAACTATCTTTCCACTGAGGCGGAGACGGGCAGAGCGAAGTAGAGACGTGCAGGAATCAACCAACCATAGACGAGACTCGAGACAGAGATGCGATGTGGACTTCAACCAATGTTGCTCGTCTCATTTGAAATGCAGGTCAAGTTCGGCACGTATCAACTACTGAACTTGACTTTGATGTTTCATGGAAATATTTTTTTATATTCCTATGAAACTCTTGTTCACATTCGCTTTTACGAATATGAACAAGGATCATGTCCATAAGAGACGTTTACTTTACTTAGCAAAAAAATAACACATAAAGTTCGAGTCATGTAAGTTTGCAGCTCTGAAGTAGGATACAAATGATTGCGCCAATACTAAAATAGCAATGCGCTATGCCATGCGCAAAGCCTGGAAAACCTGGTTTCAGAGCGGTAAGCTTACGTGACGCGAACTATACAACAGAATTTTTTATACCTAAGCTTTTAAATACCTTGAGTGTAAAAGGACATTGACCAAGTTTGGACGAAATGCTGCCCAGACATGGGAGTACTGCCAAGTGGTTCCTGGCATCAATTCTAATTTAAAATATAAAAAAAATCGGCCCCAGGTTTAAAAAGTTTTTGAGGTTTTTTGGCAGTTTTTTTTTATTGGATAGGTACATACCTATCCAATAAAAAAATAAAAGATAGCGTTGTTGATTTTGAACTCTTTGGTTTAATCTTGACAAGTACACACAGGCCTCAGATGGTCTCCAGGGACTGACAATGGAGCCGGATGGAGGCCAAAGGAACTTCTCAACCAAGCAAGATAGCATCTTGTTTGTTTGAGAAGTTCCTTTTGAACTTTGGACTCATTGGATATGTATTGACAAGTATTTTTACACTGAATTGTGTTCGGGGTCTGATGATGGAGCCGGAAGTTGGCCATAGGAACTCCTCAACCAAACAAGTTAGCGCCATCGTGTTTGGACTCGTTGGCTTTGTCTTGACCAGTAGTATAGGCCAGGGTTGTATCCAAAGTCTGATGATGGACCCTGAAGGTGGCCATAGGAACACCTCAACATAACCAGATAGCATCATCGTAACCATCATCGTAATCGTAAAAATAAAAAATAAAGAAATAAAATTACCAGAAAAACCTTAAAAAATGTTTGACCCTGGGACTGATTTTTTATTTTTTTAAGTATGAATTGATACAATGAACCATTTGGAAGTATTCCCATGTCTGGGCAGCACTTGGCCCGACTCCCATATACGTGTGAATGGCCAATGTCCTTTATGCAATCTTTAAACTATCTTCTTGTAATCTCACCTCCTCATAAATTTATAGACCACCGGCGATGAATCCCGCTTTTCTTGGAACATCCATTTCTGGATCGGCAACAAGACTTCCCAGGATGAAGCTGGTTCCGCAGCAGTCCTCACAGTCAACATGGATGACGAGCAGTTCCATGGTTCTGCTGTACAGCATCGAGAGGCTCAGGGTTACGAGTCGAAACAGTTCTTGGATTATTTCCAACCTGGTAAGTAACATACATCTTGGCCAAACCAGATAACTGATATACTACATACACTACTTTTTTTTTGTAAATACATACTTATATAGATAATTACACCCAGACTCAGGACAAACAGACATGTTCATGCACACAAATGTTTGTCCTGGATGGGAATGGAACCCACGACCAGCGGCATGATAGGTGGTAGCTTAACCAACCACGCCAACTGGCCTGTCAACGAATTAAATCAATTTTCGATGTCGTCTTTATATTTCAAACGCACGACGGTGACGAAAATAAAATAAAAGGCTCAATGGTTTAAGAAAAAATACGAAGGGGATGGCGCCATTCCTTTCGAATCTAACCTCTCCGAGTCGGGGTGCCCCAAGTCCCTAGCTCGGTTCACTCGGTCTTGCATCCTAAGTGAATAGTGTTCTGTGTTAACATAAAACAAGAAAACCGGTCAAGTCAAGTGCGTGTCGGACCACGCACAATGAAGGTTTCCGTAGTTGGGATGAATTTATCCCAAGAACGAACTTAACATTGTAGTTGAAAAACAGGTTCTCCCATACATTCCAACTGCAAATGTAAGTTTGTACGCACAATATTGAGAGATTTACCATGTTATTTTAAGACCATAGACTTCTTATAGGTTTTCCTGTAATCTATAGGTATAGAAACATTTTCTGTATTTTTTTTTCCAAAATTTTAACCTCAGTAGTTTCGGGGATAAAGTCCCCACTTTATCCCCGAAACTACTGAGGTTAAAATTGTTGTTTTAAGACCATAGACTTCTTATAGGTTTTCCTGTAATCTATAGGTATAGAAACATTTTCTGTATTTTTTTTTCCAAAATTTTAACCTCAGTAGTTTCGGGGATAAAGTGGGGGATGGGTCAATTTTCGTCTATTTTCTTGAATAACTTTAAAAAGATTATATTAAAATTATAAAAAAAATATGTTTGAGACCCTCGCAGTAAGCCCTTTTATTTGGTATATCGGTACAGTTTGCAAAACTTTATTTTTATTTTCTTATTTGCCCCCCAAAATTTACCCCATACTCAAAATTCATTCATTTACAATACACGTCCGTATTTTGGTCACAGAAATACATACGTGCACCAAATTTCAACTTAATCGGTCCATTTGATTCGGAGCAAATTGGCTGTGACAGCCCGACAGACAGACAGACACATGAGTGATCCTATAAGGGTTCCGTTTTTTTCTTTTGAGGTACGCAACCCTAAAAAGAACACAAACATAGATAAACTTTTTTAAAGTAGCTACTAATTACACCCGATTTCGCTCAAGCAAATTATTATATTGAAATAGAGTATATTTAGGAATGATTTTTTTTAAACTGTTGCTACTACTAGGAGCTTGTGGCTAAGTAATAACAGCCGCACGGGCCGATCCATCAGGTTAAGCTACGCTTGCCGAGGTTGGCCTGTGGATGGGTGACCATCTTTTCATACCGAGACTCCTCCGTGCCTCGGAAAGCACGTTAAGCCGTTGGTCCCGGCTGTCATTTGTGGATCTTTGACAGTCGTTACGGGTCGTCAGAAGCCCGAAAGTCTGACAACCAGTCTTACCAAGGGGTATCGTATTACCCAGTAACTGGGTTGTGGAGGTCAGATAGGCAGTCGCTCTATGTAAAATACTGGTATTCAGCTGCATCCGGTTAGGCTGGAAGCCGACCCCAACATAGTTGGGAAAAGGCTAGGCAGATTTTTGTTGCTACTAAATATTCCCGAATAGCTAGGTGTCTTGGGGTAAGGTATATTTAGCGATGGTCACTCCAAAATGTCATCTCCTAACTATACCCGAAGACGCCCAAGGGCCTCAAGTCTGCTATTACAATAGTGTCAGAATGGTCTATAATTGATTTCATAATTGTTGAATTTGACAAGTTTTGTAATCTACTAATATAACGGCGTCATTATGACTTTCCAATGGTCAACCACTGACACTCCATTGAAAGAAATGGCTTAAAATGGTAATCTCGTACATGAAACAACAAATGAAAGTCTGACATATGCGGCAATCTGCTAAAATTTTGACAATTCTTTTGATCAGTACCACGATTCTATTACGAGACCACTGACCTACCAATGATTGACCATTATGAATTTAGCAGATTACGAACTTTTAGCAAAATGACAATGGGGTCGTGTTGGAATGACGAATTTATAAAAAATAGCAGACTTGGGGCCCAGGTCCTTGACGTCACTGGCATCCCCACAATTTACTTTTTATTTAGTAATGACGCGACGGGGTACCCTAGCTTAGTTAGGGAGAAGGAGGTAAGACGGGCTGGCGGGTAAGACGGGGTACCCAGCGACATTCACAGTTCAAATTGACCAATCACGCTCGTTCGACGCGCCGCCATGATACTCGTCAGTCGCCCGATGGTTAGTGGTTCACAAGTGCACAGCGTCGAAAAAAATTCAAAAAAAAGTGTTTTACTGCAAATGTTTTATCATATTTTCTTCTGGTTTGACACGTGACTGTGGTTTGTTAAGTAACGTTAGCTGGTGAGGTGTTGCTGTAATTGACGCTTAAACTAACCTATAATAAGGTAGGCATTGTGTTTCCTTAAGATTCTTAGCTGTTTTTTCTTTTCGTTTTTATTTTTATAAAATGGCTCTGCAAGCAAGATGGGGTAACGGGGTACCCCATCTTAAATTAGAAGTCATCGCCCAGAAAAAAAAAAAGATGCTGAACAAAAAAAACTACAGAAAATAGAAACAAAAAAGAGAAAAGATGAATTAAAAAAACAGAAGAAAACTACTACAAAAGCTCAAAATAAAAAATCTAAAAACAATAGCCGATCAGCGAAAACAGCAAAACGACGAAGAGTCTCATCATCTGGAGATGAAAGTGAAGAAGAGGAGGACACACCATGTAAGTATTGTGAAGATGTATATTCCGTTTCCATTGAAGGGTGGATATCATGCTCATTATGTGGAAGATGGGCTCATAATTGCTGCACAGGAACAGATGATGATGATGACGAAGCCACCCATGTCTGCGAGTTCTGCCAGCTCAAATAATCATCTTTCTCTGTGATCATTCTCATCACCCCATCTTACTTCAGGGGGGTACCCCATCTTACCAGTACCATGGGGCAAGACGGGGCAAAACACCTATTTTTTATTTAATTTTTTTTCTCTTAAATGTGTTACCAAAAGTTCCTAATGACACCAAATATTAGAATAATAACAATTAGTTGTTAATTAAAAAATAAATATGATTGTTTCACTATGTATTTTTTTTAATATTATTGACCTTTAAAGCTTAAGTAGGTACCCCATCTTGCCACCCTATCCCATACTGCGAGCAACTGTGAGAAAAGGCCAGAAAGTTAAAAAAAAATGGTCCATAAAAGTTAATAAAAGTGTGTATCATTAGAAGCGCGTAAAGTTTTCAGAGGTTTACTAATTTATAAAAAGTAGTTTTTAGAGACCAGCACTCTAATGGCGTAACACACTATCGAACGGAATCTGAATCATTTTGAAGCAAATTGCTAATCCATTGCTTCATATGTTTGGAAAATTTGTCTTACGAACACCGTGAATAATGCAGTGAATGTTGTTGAACTCTCAAAGTGAAACCGATTCTGATTGATAGTGTGTTACTCAATTAGGGTACAGTTTAATTTCCCTTAATTGTCTAACTACACTTATTTTGATATTGATTTGTAAACAAGCTATAGGTATTTTCGTCTGTATATACCTACAGGATTTCCCAAACCGATTGATTCGTGATTCATTTCGGGCTACCTTAAACAGGTTTGCAATTAATTTCATACAACCGCAGGCGCCATTTAAACTTATTTTTAACGATAGATTTTGATGTAAATCTTTCATGTGTGAAATCCGTTCGCTTCTGGTGATCAAACATACTTTTTTATTTTAAATGTTTTGATGTGTTTTGTTTATGCTCCCGTATTCACACAGAACATTAAACGATGTGGGATTTTTTAAAATATCGACCACCTCATCGTCTGTTAAAGATCCACGAATTACAGCCGGAACCAATGGCTTAACGTGCTTTCCGAGGCACGAAGAGCTAATACAACCTTAGATTCAAATTCGATTTAAGCCTTCTTCGTAAGAAAACTCATTTTTAGGGTTCCGGAACAAAATAGTAAAAAGGAAACCTTATGGTGCGAGTCAGTCTGTCTGTCTGTCACAGCTGGATATCTCAAAAATTACTAATGCTATCAACTTGAATTTTGGAATAGTTTTAGATGACGTTTGCCCAACTATTTTGCAAATAAGAATGTAATAATATTTTTCTTGCAACAGGGACTGAAAGAGGTCTTAAAAATTCGAAGTGGGGCTACTAGGGCATCATCATTCTCCTGCCCCTGTCCCAATTTATTTGGGGTCGGCGCAACATGTCTTTTTCTTCCATACTAATCTATTAGTCGTCATCTCGGTAGTCACTCCCTTTCTGGCCATATCATCTTTCACACAGTCCATCCATCGTTTCTTTGCTCTTCCCTTACTTGTATAGCTATCCACATTCATACTCAACACTTTTCTGACGACATTTTCCTCATTCCTCCGCAACACGGCATGTGTTGCGGAGGAATGAGGAAAATACATACCATGACAACCGATTTCCACACGACTTTTCAGTCACCGGGGCTATTAGGGCATGTGGGGTATCATATGAAAGAGCGTTGTTTTTTTTTTTATGTCGCATAGTTTTCGACTTTTGATGAAATGTAATAAAAATACCGGGCTTCCCTCTTCGAAGCTTAGCCTTAGTCCGAACCATATAATAAATCTGAAACTATTCTGTGTGATAGAAGTTTATGAAAAGATTACAGGAAAAATACAACGATGTCTCTAAATAGCACTCTTTTTTATATATGACTCGCTCTTAACCGTTTTTTTTCTTCCTTAGCCATCAGATACTTGGACGGAGGCCACGCTTCAGGCTTCAACCACATCACAATCAACGCGGGAGCCGAAAAGCGCCTGTTCCAGATTAAGGGGAAGAGGAATGTTCGCGTAAGGCAGGTCTGTGGTAGAAACCTATCATATACTATTTAAGTTGACCTAGGATACTACCAGAGACCGAAGGATATGCATGAGCTCCTACTTCTTTCATGCTTGTGGCTCGTTAGATTATGGAATGTCAAGAGGGTCTGTGGTAGATAACTATTGTATAATATTCAAATAGACTCTGGGATACTACAAGGTACCGAAGTATATGCATTAGCTCTTACGTTTTTTCTATGTTGGTAACAAATCTGCGTCTAATTCCGCAACGCGCATTCTTTTCGCCGAGTTCGGAAACTTTTGTTAAAGTTTTGCTTACTATGATGGACCATGATTACACGCGGAATTTCGCCTCGTTTTTTCTTGAAGGTCTGTCTCAATCTTATCCTTTTTTATATTGACGTAGGTATTTCCTACAATTTCACTAATTGACGAATCTTTTAGCAAATATTACATAAGTAATCTAATTACCTGTACTCTCTGCTTACCATAGCCTTGTCCCAAATATGTTAGTATCAGCTTCCAGTCTAACCGGATGCAGCTGAATACAAATATTTTAAATAGAGTATCTGCTTATCTGACCTCCTCAACCTAGTTATTGAGCAACACAATAGGTCTCTACCACTGCCATCCCATAAATGCTCTTGCAAACAAATCGAGAATGTTTACCTCGTCGATACTTGATCAACTAGGATCAATATATACATACTATTTCAGTCTACATGACGTAAGCAGTTTTCAAAACACCGGCCTAACGATCGAGCCATCAAATTGGATCAAATAAACTCTTTCATTTCTTAACTGCTTCGGATTGCGCGATATTTCATCCAATCTATTGTGCCAATCAAATTGAATGATGTTGTTCATAAAGCTGATATCAGACGATTTAATATTTTTAGGTTGTAGTAAAAGTCAAATTTAAATAAAAACTGATACTTTCCCTCACTTCTATTTGCTACTCCATCATCAAACCCCGATTACCATCTATCTATCTATAACCTATTCATTGAGACCATTCCAATGAGCCCAAACACGATACCTCTGCTGTAAGTTGGTGAGGAAGTTGGGTATCCTGCAAATTCTAAGTAATGCTGCAGCATCACTTCAAGGTTCCTATGTTATTCTAATATCATTGAAGTAATCAGAGTTATGGAAGATGCTCACATCTATTCCTCAACTACTCTCGATCAAGTCACCTTTAAAACAAAAATAAAAAAATCTAAATCATTTCAGTCGTGTGTGAGCTAGGATGCCACAGACACACACACGCGGAAGTTATATCACCCCTCTGTTTCCGTCGGGATTTAAAAAGTTGCTTAACTAAGCCAAGACTCACTTGTTCTTCCCGTCTTAGTGATCATTTTTTGTTTTTGGTTGTACTGGACCTGGGAACCTTCTGGTTACAGAGATATTGAAGCCGATTTCATTGTTCACAAACTAAACTAATTTTAAGTTCAGTGCATCTTTTTCTTTCTATTTCATTATGAAAACGACAGACGATAAATATTAGTTTAGTCCTGTCAAATTAAGATACTCCATAAACAAGTTTAGACGTGATTAAAAAATTGGCTACTAAAAATTATGCAATTTAAATTTGAACACGACTAAACTAATATTTATCGTCTGTCCTTTTCTTAATGGAATCGAAAGATAAATATGTACTGAACTTAAATTTAGTTCAGTTTGTGAACAAGGGAATCGGCGCCATTGAAGGTTAAGTTAGATTCAGTTCCAACTTTTTTTTTGATATTTTAAGAAAACAAGTCTTACTTTTTTTACAACTTAACTTTATACTAAATACTCCTTCGACCCTTGTACCTTTACATGCCCCCACTATGTTTTGCGTGCGTTACATTGCGCACTGCGTATTATATTTATTTTATTTTTTGTCTCAATATATGCTGCACCGGTTGACGTCGACATGTCTGCGTTCGCTGAAAACCAGCGCTGGTGCTTTGTCTCGCAGCATTATGCTGAGCGATGGCCGTTTTGCGTGGATGTCAGCAAAATAGCCATCGCCCAGCGTTTATTTTCCCCCAACTTGTTCTTTTCGTTTTTGTGTTCTTTATTTGCGTCATGTTTACCGCAAATAAACGTATTTTGTTTCTTTCTTTAAATTCATTTCCCAGCAATTATTTTTGCTTATAGGTACTGTAAAGGTTCCATGCAATGGACCTTAACCTTATGTTGTACTGGCTGACATTCGACTACTTTGCGCCAGTATTAAAACTCTTTTTTTAAATAATTAAAAAAAGATAGTTCGGATGTTTTTTCCAGTCAGCATTTCGGTTTTAGCTAGGGCTCTGGTGTAATTTAAGAAGTGTGCTATATTTTATTTGCTGATTGTATTGATTCCCTCTTGATTATAGTAAACAGTTATTCTGTCCTTCCTCCTCTATTATTTTAAGTAGTCCAGATTCCGGGGTAAAGGCACGAACCCTCCGGGAATCGTCACACTACCACAGATTAATAATAATAAAAATGTTTTATTGACATAAAAATAGATGTAACATCTTCAATTTAAGCCCTAACTCCTGAGCTAGGTGGTACCTGTGTTACAGGAGTCAGTGTCAAATTAATACAGATGGGACACTCCGAAAAATAATTTAAATAAAAAGCGACTCTTGCTACGACAAAATAAAGTGCGATTCAGGTCGCACAACGCTTTTTACCTACAGTTATATTCACCTACAAGTTGCCTCTCTTTCTAACGCGTAACTCTTATACCTTCTGACCGCGGCAGTCCTACTGAATTAGCCCAGTGAGATAGGTACGCCGCGTACTTGTAGCTTCATACCTTAACTGCGGAGTGTCCAATCTATGACACTACGTCAGCGTCGTCGTATGTCGTCTACTTAGTTTGATATACAGAATACGTAGATGACAGCTTCGTGATGGGTCTTTTGACACCCGTATTTGTTTACACGTTCGGAAACTAAATCGCGAACACAGTATAATAATAACATTTTCTGTTACTAGGTGGCCTTCAGCTTTGATTCCCTGAACAAAGGAGATTGTTTTGTCTTGGACTACGACCACGAGATCTATCTGTATGTCGGTGAAAATGCTAAAAGTGTGGAGCGACTGAAAGCTATACAAGTAGCTAACCAGATCAGAGATCAGGATCATAATGGAAGGGCCAGCATTGAGATCATTGGTGAGTTATTTTTTCTCTCTTAACATTCAAGGGTAATAATTGCATGCCATAAAGCACGTTCAATTTTATTGCCATTTAAGTATTGTATGCAAGTTTTTACACGCGTGCTTTTTCCATAAAATAGCATACAATAATTTAATGCAAGTTTTGCCATTCAATAAAATGACATGCGACTTATACCAAGGCAATAAAATTGCATGAAAGTTTTGCCTCGTATAAACACAGCACGTCCTTGTACAGACACCAGCAGGTCAAGCTACCCAAAACTGTCAAATTTTCCCAATCAACCTTGAACCTAATGCTTTTGCGATAAAGTTGAAAATCTATTAAAGAAATTTGACAGATTGTAGGAGCTTGATGTGCTGGCTTTTGTACAATTGATTATTTATTACGTACCCGTATTTGCGCTGCCAAATATTTCATTCAATTTTATTGAACGACTTGTTTCGTTCGCTCATGTTTGAATGATAGAAAATGAATGGCAATAAAACATGAACAGTAAAAAAAGAAAATTGGTTGGTTATTTTAAGTACTGTATTAAATGAATGGCCAGTAAAAATGATGGAATGGGCGGTTAGGTAAATAGAAATAGTACGGCAGTTCATAGGTTACTTTAGAACTTTGATCAACCACGTGCGACTCTGTTAAGTTTCTTGGAATAAATTTAGATAAATTTTGCTCATGGAAAAATCATATAAATGACATTTGTGTTAAAATAAATAATTTTATATACCCTTTGAGGCGTATTAGCTGCGAAGTATCTAGAAATGCCGCAATAACGGCTTTCCATGGCTATATAACCTCCACTCTAAGATATGGTATTATCTTGTGGGGTCGTTGTGTGGAGATTGATCAAGCATTCGTAATGCAAAAAAAGTGTCTAAGAGCTATATTTGGGTTGAAGCAAATAGAGTCGTGTCGTCCATTCTTTAGGAAATATAAAATACTGACTCTACCATGTATGTATATATTAGAATCCTGTGTATTTGCTTTCAAACATAAGAGACTTTTCAAGCAAGCGACAAGCTACTATGCCCCACGATCTATGTATACTAATAAGTTATTTCAACCGAGGACTAATCTCACATTTACAGGCAAAAACAGCTATATTATGTGCATAAAATTGTATAATAAAATACCAAATTCGATAAAAACGCTACCATTTTCTAGATTTAAAAGCAATTTGACAAGGTTTTTAATTGAAAAATGCTTTTATAGTGTGCATGAGTTTTTAGATTATAAAATGTAAGTTTTGTAAATTGCATGGTCTATCTAAATTATAACTTATTGTTATTATTATTGTGTGACGAATCTCTCCCATAATTGACATGATTATTATTGACATTTATGATTATTGTATTATTATCAGTTTTTTTTTTTAAATATTATTATTATATTGACTTTTACTTAATTCAATAATACAAATTTTAATGGCTGTATAATGACTGCATGATGATGATCAATAATAAATTTAAACAAAATGTACTTAAAACTTATTTTATATTTGCACGCCGAAATTAAAGGCAGAATAAGAGCGCATTTTTTTTTTTTTTTACATATTTACCATCTTTCTGTACCTTGTTCAGGCAAATAAATGATTTTTGATTTTTTGATTTTTTTTTACCATTCTTGAGAAAAACAAATTATTGTAAGTTCTATTCGTGCCCTTCGCTCGCTCTTGCATCCTATGTTGGCGGAGCCCCGCTTGCGGAGCTCCTATTTCTGTGTAAGAAAGTAACCTAACCAAACCTAACGTCGGGGTTAATATTAGTCGCCATGTCATTTTGCTATGAGTGTGAGTATTATGTATGTACGCTCTGGTTAATTTGCTGTACAGTCAGTATTTTTGATGTAAAAAAGTATATAAATGATGGTAATAAATTGATAGGTAATTATTTATTTGATGTGCAATTAATAATATCCCTATATTAACGTTATGAATATTTTTGTATAGATGCCGATTCAAATGAGAGTGACTTCCAGAAGTTCTTCGAAATATTGGGATCTGGTGACAAGGACTCGGTCGCCGAGGCCGCTGAAGGTGGCGACGATGAGGTCGGTATACTTAATAATAGATACCTACAAAAGGGCCTAACCCGGGAGTCTGTGCGGCTGCCCCATTTCAAAACCTAGTAAGGGACACTTTTTTACAAAAATCGTTTTATTGCATAATCTTACTAACTTAGTAAGTCCCTACCAAATACAAAAAAGCGTTAAAAACTCACAAATAAGCAGATATATTTAAGCATCGAAACCTAAGTGCCCCATTCATTCCCTCGTGACCACTTCACGTTTTTGCGCTCTCCTGTAAAATTTCGTTTTAAGTCCTTACTAGGTTTTGAAATGGGGCAGTCGTGTGTATTAAGTTGTATGTTAAATAAAGTATGATATGCGGCCGTAACAAATATGTTCTTACATAATTATATACAATAGGATCAGTAATACAACTCCTTAAGTTAGTATAATCCTAAAATGTCAAGATTTCATGAAATAGTCATTTTTTAGGATTACCTGGGCTTAAACAGTTGTATTGATCACTTTAATGATTCTAATTATGTAAATAGATACTTGTTGCGACCGCAAATTATAATTTGATCAACGTACAATATAATACCGACTTGTAAATTGTAAAAAACGTAAGAAAATTTGAATTTCGCGGGCTACCCTGACGCTTCACCCTTAAAAGAAATTTTTAGAGGTATATTCGAGATTTTTTTCTGTCGTAACAAATTAGTTGCACTAAGTTTTCAACACACTATCTAACTAGCATATATCCTGAAGAATATCATATATTTTTTGATATTGTTTACTGCCAGTAAATCATATACTTTTAGGCATTATAAAACTTGCGTTTAGGTCCTGTAGTCCCCTTGAGCTCTTTTTGGCCGAGGTCACACTTGTTGCAAAGAGATCGAAATCATGTTGTATAAATGTCGCAGCCAGCAGGTTTAATTAACCACTCAGTTAACCGCCTAGCCTCTAGAAATGGTGCTCGTCGGCCGCTTCCGCAGCACCGCTCGTTTCGCTCGGTCGGCTCGCACGCGGTTGGTCACAGTTCTGATCTAACCTAAACCATTTGGTGGGTGCCCTGGCTTAGTTAGATTCAAGATTATTTATTTGTGGAAACATGAGTACACATACAGACAGTGGCGTGCACAGAGTTTTTAGACAGGGTAGACAGAAAATTTTAAAAGCCAAAATACTTACTGCATGTTGGTTTTGGTTCGTCGTCTTGTCGATTAAATAATGACGTAGGTAATAGCCACCTCAAATATCCATACATTGACTGATTTTATAGACATATCAATTTACGGATATTCAAAGTGGCCTTTCGGCGCGCTTGTTTGATGTTCAGTATTTGTAAAATTATGTAATAGCAGTGAAATGATGGTGGTGTGAGTATAGGTACGGACGAATCTATAAAGGCACCTTCAAACAGGAGCGACTTGCATCGCGGGTCACGTCTGTTTGCAAGAGCTTTAAAGTTATTTTAAGATTTTTTTATTTGTAAATTAAATCTACACGTCTATCTTTCTGTAAGAATATCTGCAATATGGAATCGTAAAAGTTGGGAAGGCGTTTCATTTCCGTAAGAAGTTTTTTTTCTATTGAAATCATGGAAAGATCTGTAAGACGTTTCTGGCCTTGTGTATTTCTTAAGTAGGTGTGTATACGTTTTAGTGACGAGAATGACCTTTCAGTAGAAGCACTGCTCGCCGGAACTGTAACAATTAATTTTGCCAACCGCAGTACTTCGGGGAAAACTGTATTTATGTTATTTTCGTAAAAATATTCTATGATTTTGTAAATACTAAAGTTTTTGAATTCCGCAGATTTATAAACACATTTGAGCTCATTGATAAGGCGGTCTAAGTTAAAGTTGTGTGATTTATAAACATTTACGAATTGCGTTACTAATTCAACCGGAAAATTGTCATTATAATTATTGAAATTTTCGCATGATAGTACCTAGTCCAAAAAATTTTAACTCTTTCAGATTTTTATAACGGTCGCGACATTCGTTCGATATATTGTCTATAATTTCAATAAAAATCCGCTTATAATTTATTTTGGCGTCCACAACATTACGTTTCCGTTTTGGCGGTCCGGTTATTTTTTTTACGCTTTCAAAAATAAATTCAAACCTAGATCTAAATGATTCTAAAAAAGATTCAAACTCATAAATTTTTTTGACGCAATAAATCACATCCGGCGTCTTTTTTTGCATAATTTCGTAAAGCACATCAGTTTCTGCGAATATTTCGTTAAATACATGGAGTAAAAACTGGAATTCAAAGTCTTTTAAATTGTCTAATAAAGAGGAAACTTGATGTAACGTCTCGCCATCCCAGGACTCTATGTGTTCAGCCATATCCTCAAATAAATCAATTAAATGTGAAGAAGAATTGAAAATGACATTTACAGTACGCGAATTGTAAGTCCATCGAGTGTCAGCAACGCGAGGCAATTTTTTCATATCAGCCTTTTGGTACTATTATTAAAGAAATTGGCTAATGTTTTTATGCGACTGAAAAAACTTTTAGTTTCATGAATACGTTCGCACGACTTGGAAAGTATCAAATTAAGGACATGGGCGGAACACCAAACGTACTCAGCAAGAGGACATTGCTGGCGAATCATCGTCTGAACGCCGTTCCGTTCAGATGATAACACAGCAGCACCATCGTATGTCTGAGCTATTAATTTCGCCAAACAGTTAAATTCTGATAAAATCTGCAGTATGATGGCACTTAAAGTTTTCGCGGTACGGTCGGAACTTACGTCAATATATTTTATAAATCGATCAAACACTTCTGACTCACGAAAATACCTTAAAACCAGTACTAGTTGCTCTTTTCCACTTACGTCTGGTGTTTCATCGACCATCACAGCAACAAAATCAGTGGAAGCAATTTCTTGTTTTATTGTTTGAATCATTACAGACGCTACACTGGAGATTAGGTCATTTTGAATTCGATTTGATAAACCCGTAAATGAGCTAGTGCAATTTTGCAAATGGTTTTCCAAAACTCCGTCGTATTTCGCGAGCACGTCGACCAGCTCTAAATAATGTCCCCTATTCTCTGACGAAGCAGATTCGTCATGTCCACGAAAAGCGAGCTCTTGTTTCCCCAAATTGCAAACAATGTCAATAAGTCGCTGAAAAATATTTCGGTTCCGATCGACTTTCGCGTTATGTCTATCAATGTCGATTTGTATCTGTGAATTTAAACGCGTCTCAATACGATTTTTTCCAAAGGTGTGATATTTAAGGCAAGCTTCTAGGTGTTTTTCAGATTGGTCATGTTTTTTAGCTGCAGTAGGAAAGTTATGAATATCGATGTAACCGGTATCGTTCCAGACCGTTTTATTGTTTGAAAATAGTAGACAAGGGAAACAGAACAATCTATTGCTATGTATGCAACCTGTGAGCCAATAATATGAATCATATTGTTTTGTATTGAATTTACGATTGACTTTACCTTTAGTTTGTACTAATTGCAAATCCGGTGTACAACGACCTTTTACAATCACTTGTTTTTTATCACCGAATGATAGTTTTGAAAACGCATCATTTTTTATTTTCTCTATACACACACCACCTGAACAACTTTCACAGTGAATATTATCCATTTTTCACACTATTATCGACGTTAAACTCTTTAAATACCAATTATTATGGCTCACATCACAGATCAAAACGAATCAAACAAACAATGGCCACGAAACTAGTCACAAACTCGGAGCTAGTGCAAAAAATTATACGACAAAAAGAAATAGTGTAAGCTAGGATGCAATATAAATGAAACAATGCAACTTTTTAAAATAGTTGTATAGCTAATTTCGGTTCGGAAAACATCGGACAATTTCGTAATTTGTCGTGTTCTGAAAAAGACACTGCCTATTCTGTACGGTTGTGTGCGTTATTGTGACATTGTGTGCTAGGTATTTATAGGAACGCACACCCATTCAATTCGCATGGCCACGAGAGCACACATATAAACATTTAGACTCGAATAGTTTGTGTCTTTCCCGAGGCACTCCTGGTACTCAGGTCGTCGCGGCGCTAGTGCCGCGCAATACAATACTGAACGAGCTTGCAAAAATGCAAAAATCAACAAACAGTCGCTCCAAGCGACTGTTTGTTGATTTTTTTTGTTTATTGTTAGTAAGTAGGTACTCGTCGGACTCGTAGATAAAATAATAATAGATATCAGAACAAGATTATACTGAATTAGGTAGGGTAGGCAGTGTCTTTCTGTCTTTATGAAACGCACGCCACTGCATACAGAGCATGCAAGTTATTAAATTACATTATATAATAGTTATAAGATCAGTCATGTTTGGGCTTAGTGGCGTACAAATATTTAAATTTGAGTAATAATAGTTATCGGATAAAATATTAGATTACATAATAACAAAGTAAATGTCAATTTTGAAAACAAATGAATGATTGAATTTTGAAAACAAATGAGTTACTGCGACTAATACGGCTTGCGCGTGGTTGGTCAGTTCCAACCTAACCTATGATTGAATATCATTCACGCCTCTAGTTGAACAGCCGCCGTTTAGTTAAAAGGAAGTAGCTAATTAAATCAGTTGGTTACGACTTATACACATATTTGCACGAACAACGAAAGAATTCGGCCTGTAATTGGTGAAAGTAAATGGAATGTAACTCAAGCCGAAAAGGGAAGCCATTTAATTTTCAAATAGTTATTTTTATTTATTTTCATACATAATATATAAGCTAACAGACGTAAATTAATATTAAGTATGTACTCATCCTACTATTATTATAAACGCGGAAGTTTGTCAGGATGGACGGATGTTTGTTAATCTTTCACGCAAAAACTACTGAACGGATTTTGATGAAATTTGTCACACAAATAGTTTATAACCTGGAGTAATACACACAATAGTTTTTATCCCGATATTCTTACGGGTATGAGACTTACGCTGGTGAAGAGAAACCACGGGGCGCTGTATACACATATAGAGAAAGAATCATAGGACATAAAAAAATTAGTTCATATCGTCGTCAACAAGAAAAGTGCCCGAGAAGCTGGCAGCATTGCCACGTTGTAAGGCTTTCATGATTCTTTGGCCAAAAAATAGGTCAGATTTCTAGTCACGTCAAGAGTCAATCAAGACAGTTATTCAGTCTTTTTAAATTGGATCTAACTCAATAATATGTCCAGCAGGAATTCGAACGTGGCGCCAACGTGGAGGTATCTCTGAGCGAGATCTCTGACAGTTCCGGCTCCATCAAGATCACTAAATTACCCCCTCCTTTAACACAAGACTTGCTTAATACTAAGGTAAGAATTCAAAGCAATTTTTCACATAGGTACCTAATCACGGAAAAATTGGTAAGTACATACATGAAAAAAATAAAAACACGAGGAATGCATAACCTTCTACTTTTTTCGAATCGGTTTTTACTTCTCACATGTGGCACAAATACCCTTTATTTTTTGCATTAGTAGTCAAATCCAAACTCTAAGAATTTATTTCCATTACAAAACCAATTACATTCACTTTAGAATTGTCAAAGAGTCAGTCAAAACGATGAAGGTAGTTGCCCATTCTAAAGCATAAGTTTCTATGTAAAAGAACGGCAAGAAACTCCATGGTCACTCTTTTATATCAAAGTGTAATAGTTATAGCAATATCTGCGAGCCAAGCCTTCTGCTCTCAAAACGGTGAAGGAAAACATCGTTCGGCATGTCCTAGAACCAAAAATTCGAAGACATGTGATATCTACAAACCCGCACTAGGCCCGCGTGGTAGATTAAAAGAAAGAAAGGTAGAAAAATAAGTCTATTTGTTACAGAAATACGTGCATACAAAGAAAAAATACAAAATAGTTCTACATACATAGGCGTACATATACATAGGCTGAGAATCAGCACTTTTCGAACGTGAAAGTTACATAAGACAGTCCCCCAAAACGCCCGCCCTTCACCACTTCCTAGTGCTTTAGCTGAGGAGAAGAAGTGGCGCGACAAACTCCCCAGCAGCACAGCTGTCTGTTCATTTAAAAAATTGACTCTATACAACACTGCGCATAATAATTTAGGTACATTACGCAACACAAAACATTAAATTGAAATATTTCCTATATGTAAGCTAGCACATGCCAATATACCAAAAAATAAATAAATTGAAAACTATACTCAAGCAGAAATAAAAATACAAAACTAATAAAAACGTAAGCAGAAGTTTATACCTAAAAGCCTCCAGTAATAAAGGGCGTGCCCACTTACAATTATATCCGTATATGAAACCGTAACTCGAAGTCACAAATGATAAATTAGGACCACCAAGTAACCAGGAAGTAAAATAAACAAAGAATTACTAATGACAAAACAAAACCCAGGTCAGCAAGACGACCAGTCACCACTAGCAGCACCCGTTCATGAGTATAACGCAAAGATCAGCCTCGCCATATTTGAGGGTAGGAGGCAACCCGACCCCCGACGCTACCGCAAGCAGTGCCATCTAAGGGAGCATGACGAATTTGCTGCCGGTTGCTCAGGCAAGAATAATATGATCAATTGTCGAGGTCACTAGCTAACCACATATTGCCATACAATATAGATTATGTCAATGATAAATAAAAATAAAATGAAAATAAATTTACTTTTGCAGTCAAAGAAAATAAATAATAATTAATTTTAAACTCATATAACCTGTCAGAAGGTAAGCTAATTCTGGAGAAAGAACATAAACATTGTCTTGAGTTAATCACGAGCACAAAACAAGTCGACAGCTGCAGGCACGTCATGACTGTGACAAGAAAGCTTCAACTCAGCATAATTACTGCACAATCTCTCTCACAGAGAGGTGACCTATGTCCCAGCAGTACTTAATTTTTTGGGAAACCACTGAAATACTTTTTCTATTGGCAGAACATTTACAGAATAGAATAGAACTATCTTAACTATGCTCTTAATTATGAACACCATATCCGCCTTATGTCTTCACTTCCCTTTATGTCAAACCAACCTGCCTATTTATTATATTCTGTAAAAATCTTAGGTGAAGTGAGCTGTCATTCCACCTTAGGCTTAGAACTCACGGAGCGATTTTCAACCGCGCCCGTTGCGGTAGCGGGCCCGCAGCTCCTGTAGAATGCAAATATATATGTAAAAAATTAAAGCACATTTCACGACGCGTTTTACGCCCGCTGTGTGCGCGGTTGTATGCGGCTCCCGCTGTACCGGCGGCTGTGGCCGCGGTCACCCGCAGCCTCGGCGATTTGCGCCCGCGCGCTCTGCGATCGGTTTGCGGGCGACCGCATTGGCCGGCGGGGTGGGTGTAACCAATAATCCATAACGATCTCTATCCTGAATCAGTGGATGCACCCAGAACCTTCTGGACGTTCTTTTTTTAATTCTTCTGTGGAGCAAGTATAACAGCTCGTTTCTGGTGTGTGACCATGGCGGTCTGGACCTCAGGTGATAGTTAACCGCCCGTCTTGCCATCATCGCCCGCCAAGTTTGCGGGCTATGATCCCAACCGCGACGGCTGCGTGACCGCACAAACAAGCGGTCTCGTGAGCTTAGAAATAAAACAGCGGTCTCGCCACCGCGGCGGGCGCGGGTGAAAATCGCTCCGTGAGTTCTTAGCCTTAGGGTGACACAATGGGCGGTTTAATCACTAAAACCAATATTTTAAAGACAACTTTAGGATGAATGCTTACCTACGTTGAAAATATTTGAATCTACGAATAAAATCGCGCTAACTATAACTGTTTGGTCACTGAAGTAAATAGAAGCCACATATCAATCAATCTGCCTAGCCTTTTCCCAACTATGTTGGGGTCGGCTTCCAGTCTACCGCGATGCAGCTGAATACCAGTATTTTACATGGAGCCACTGCCTATCTGACCTCCACAACCTAGTTACTGGGTAATACGATACCCCTTGGTAAGACTGGTTGTCAGACTTTCGGGCTTCTGACGACCCGTAACGACTGACAAAGATCCTTGATTGACAGCCGGGACTAACGGCTTAACGTGCTTTCCGAGGCACGGAGGAGTCTCGGTATGTAAAGATGGTCACCCATCCACAGACCAACCCCGGCAAGTGTAGCTTAACTTCATGGATCGACCCGTGCGGCTGTTATTACTTAGCCACGAGCTCGTCAAATAAAAGCCACATAGATACCTATAATTATCGTATATTATTGCCGGACCCGACAGACGTTGCCATGTCAAATGATAAATGATTTTTATTTCTGTAAGTAGGTTTGTACAAACACTTTTACAAGTCAATATTTTTTTTTTTAAACTAGATGAGGTCGGCGTTTCCTATCTGACTACTCTGAGAAGAAAGGCCGAAACAAACTCAGAGGTCACAGTCTCTTATAAAGTCCAGACATAATCTTGGTCACTTCATGTGAAGACCATGTAGATTGGTGTCTGAAATGGTCTTTTGAGGAAAGAACCACACAGATTGAGAGGACCTGTCCAGTCAGTGCACGCATTTGTCAGTAATCGCGCAGCTCAACTCAGAACTTAAGGAGCTCAACGATTCGACGAACAATACCAAAGAAAGGACATTGGGGTAGGCCGCATAGATTACTCAAACTGCCAGACCATGATTAAAAATAACTGAGAGAAAAAATAAAACAAACAAAAAAAAAAGCAATGACCTACATAGTCTTCACATTCACAATAAAGTAAAATAATATAATACTTACCAAGTAAATATTCATGTCAACATTCATGTCAGTATGTAAAAATAAAAATAATATAAAATAAAATTGGAGCAGTTCAATCCCAAGCCTTTTTGTCCTCAATATAATCTTTAACGGTATAAAAAGCTTTCTGACATAACTTGCGTTTAATGAATAATTTGAATTTGTTAAGGCTCAGATCTTGAACGTGGCTTGGAAGTTTATTATAAAAGCGTATACATTGACACCTGAATGACCCACCTATTTTCTTGAGCCTTGTTGGAGGTACAACAAATTTGTGTTTGTTCCTAGTATTTATATTGTGGATATCACTGTATTTTTTAAACAATTTAATGTTTTTATGGGCATATAAACGATTTTCAAAAATGTACTGAGAAGGCAAAGTCATTATATTAATCTCCTTAAATTTCTCTCTGAGAGATTGTCTCGGACTTAAGTTATAAATGCATCGAACAGCTCTTTTCTGCAAAACAAAGATAGTCTGAATGTCGGCAGCATTTCCCCACAACAGAATACCGTACGACATTACACTATGAAAATAGCTAAAGTACACTAAACGGGCTGTCTCTATGTTAGTTAAATTACGAATTTTCCTAACAGCGTATGCTGCGGAGCTTAGCTTTTTTGACAATTTATCTATATGTGGGCCCCACTGAAGCTTAGCATCCAAAGTTAAGCCCAAGAATACTGTGCTATCTTCAGGATTCAATTCTTCGCCCTTTATCAACATGTTAGTTTTCACCTGCCTAACGTGAGGTAGCGTAAATTTAATGCATTTGTTTTTTTTTTCATTAAGGAGTAAATTATTAACATTGAACCAGTGAACTACTTTTGAGATCGCTCTGTTTAAATCGTCAGTAACCAGTTGCTGACGTTTAAGTTTAAACAAAAGTGAAGTATCATCCGCAAACAAAACTATATCATGATTATCCTTAATGAGGTAGGGCAAATCGTTAATATAAATAAGAAACAAGAAAGGACCAAGAATCGAGCCCTGTGGGACCCCCATTGTTACTATAGATCCGGGCGATCTTTTTCCATTAACGTCAACGCTCTGAATCCTATCACTCAAGTATGAAGTAAGAAGATCCAGAGCGGTGTTCCGGATCCCGTAATGGCGGAGTTTCCTGATTAACGTTTCATGAAGAACGCAATCGAATGCCTTGGACAAATCACAAAAGATGCCCAAGGCATCGCATTTGTCTTCCCATGCATTATAAATATGTCCTAAAAGTTGAACACCGGCATCAGTAGTTGAACGACCCTTTGTAAAACCGAACTGCTTGTTATGTAATAATTTATGTTTATTAAAAAATCTTTGCAATTGGTCTAAAATTAATTTCTCAAAAATTTTACTAAACGTAGGTAGTACTGAAATAGGTCTATAATTTGTGGGGTCTGATGTACTACCTGATTTAAACAAAGGTATTATTTTACTATATTTCATGAGGTCAGGAAACTCCCCACAGTCGATACAGTTATTAAAGATAAGAGCTAAAGTAGGTGCTACAATGTCAATAATAGACTTAGCAACTTCTACAGAATTACCCCACAGATCTGCTGTCTTTTTTACATTTAAAGTGTGAAAGGTTTTAATTATGTTTCTACAGGTAATATGTCCAAAAAAGACGTTCAGCTTTTCCCGAATTTGAAGATTTTTCGGGAACCTTTTCAAAGTTTTCTTTCCGGATGAACCTGATTCTGACTGTAACGAACATTTTAAAACAATAAATAGCCAAATCGGTCCAGCAGTTCTCAAGTTATGCGCTTCCAACGAACATAATTTATTTTTTATTATTTAGATGTTAATATGATGATTATGCCATATTGCATATTATCTTATCCTCTTTACAAGTATACGTCAAAAAGCTTTACACATGCTATCTACTTGAATGTTAACACTCGACTGTGTTAGTAAATAAATATTGTTATCAAAGTCTAGACTAGATAATAATACATAGTTTAAAGTAACAGAAGTTTTACCCGCAGCTCTGATGGCTTTAAAAATATTAATTTTCCAGGATGAAAAATACTTTTACTAAATCGGGTTAGTAGTTTAGCGGAGAAGAGCTTTATATTTTTTTACCGCTAAAAAGAGTCGTTTCGCCCAAACTCCTACTTTTCGGGGTACATCTGTTCCTGTAACTGATCGACTTGAGCTCCTAGGCATGGAGTTGACATCTGGTCTCAACTTCGGCGCCACCATCGAGTACAAAGCCCAAACTGCGGCCAAGAAACTGGGCATCCTAAATAGGGTGAAGCGATACTTTACGCCTGGACAGCTTTTAACCCTTTACAAAGCGCAAGTCCGACCCTGCATGGAGTATTGCAGTCACCTTTGGGATGGATCAGCTAAGTACCAACTAGCCGCGCTTGACTCGGTGGAACGCAGAGCTAAGAGGCTCATTGGCGACGTAAAACTGGTGGATGCCAAGCTTCATAGCTTGGCTCATCGCCGCAAGGTTGCCTGCTTGTCGGTCTTCTACAGATTGTACTTCGGAGAGTGTGCCCGAGAACTCCACGACCTCATTCCACCGGCCCCCTTCTACCACCGGACATCTAGACGCACTGCCAGTTACCATCCCTACCTGGTTGCTATTCCACCAATTCGCACTAAGCGCTTCCAAATGTCTTTTATAATGCGCACAGCAAAAGAGTGGAACTCAGTACCTGCGTCTGTGTTTCCGAACGTATACAACCCTAATCTCTTTAAAAGTGAGAGTGAACAGGCTTCTTCTGGGTAAGCTCACTCCATCGTCGACTTTGTCTCTGTCACCTCTGACCTAGACTAGAGTCAAGAGCAAACCCATCACAAATAAAAAAAAAAAAAAAAATTCCACCGTTGTTCTGTATTTGAAATTAAACATGTTGATATTTTCAGGAATGCTACATCTTGGATACTGGAAGCTACAGCGGTATCTATGTATGGGTCGGAAGAGAATCTAATGAGAAGGTATGTATTTCAATATAAAGTTATAATATAATATAAGGTATGTGTTTCATTTCCTAATTTCATGTCATCATTTTAAAATCAAAATTTATTCAAACTAGGCTGAGAATCAGCACTTTTCGAACGTCAAAATTACATAAGACAGTCCCCCAAAACGCCCGCCCTTCACCACTTCCTAGTGCTTTAGCTGGGGAGAAGAAGTGGCGCAACAAACTCCCCAGCAGCACAGCTGTCTGTTCAGTTAAAAAAAAAATGATTCTATACAATAGCAAAATAATGTAGGTAACCCAAAACTTTAAATTAAATTAAATTATTTGCCATAAGTAAACTAGCCCACGCCAATATACCAAAAAGAGAAATCGAAACTCAAGCAGAAATAAAAATACAAAACTAAAAACGTAAACAGAACTTTATAAAAGCCTCCAGGCATTTCATTTCATAATTTCATTCCATTTCAAATCCTTTTCAAGTCAGAATCTTCAACTAATAATTATTTTTATTTTGCTCTAGGAAAAGGCTGAAGCAATGAAGAAGGCTGAACAGTATCTCAAATGGCATGACTACCCAGACTGGGTAAGTACCGGCTGCTTAGATACTAATCACACATACACATATCACAAGTTAAATCTTACCTTGGGTGCCAGAGTTCATCGAAAACACTATTTTTCCCTAGCGCGTCTTTCCTAACGTTGTATAGTGTTTAGATAAGTGTTTCTTGTACAATGGAAGTTAATAAAAATAATTATTATTATTAAAAAAAAAACTAAAATTAAAAACGTCCGACACCTTATAAACAAATGACCAACTAGTTGTGCCCCGCGACTTTGTTCCCGTGGAAGTCGTAAGATACACGATATACTAAAATAACAGCCACATTTTAATAAAACTCCCTCGTCTCCCGACCCGTCCGCGCTATTTTTTCACAATTTCATGGGTTTCATTTTTCTTGCGCGGATCCCTAATTATTTTTCTAAAATAAAAGTAGCCTAAGTTACTCCTTATAATATCAGCTATTTTCCAGTGAAAGTCCCATCAAAATCGGTCCAGCCGTTTCGGAGATTAGCCGGATCAAACAGACAGACAGACAAAAATTTAAACATAGTTTTTTTTTTGTTATAAGTACAGTATATACTTACATATGCATTTAGTAAAAAGCTGTTATTTTGACATTATAAACACATACTTCAGTTTTATTTATTTGTATAGATTTCCCTAAAAACGGTTATTTCTTAATACTAAGTATATATAAATACGCGTAGCGCGGCGCGGCAGATTTAACATTGTATTATTTTAATAGTTCGCGTCACGTAAGTTTGCCGATCTGAAACCAGGCGTTCCGATGTGCATTGCATTTCGCTTTGCTGTTTTAGTATAGATATTGACAACTGCGTAGTCATTTGTAGCCTAATTCAGAGCGGCAAACTTACATGACGCGTAGGTACTAGGGACGAAAATTGCCGAATGTTTGAGGTGAAATTGCCAAAATTTACCAGGAAAGTTTCCTATATTCCCGTCAATATTGAGTAATATTGAAGGAAAGTTGTCAAAGTTGCCAGATTACATTTTTCAAATGTCATTTTCAATGTTTATGCGCTCATGGGGTTTTATTTAATGGTGTAATTATACGTATTACTAGTAAGCCTTTTTAATTAATTGTTCATTATAATTAATTTATATTTATATATGTGAAGATAAAAAGAAAGAGGGTATTGATACCGAATGAAATAAATATATATCATACAACTGTGTAGTATATGACTTATATAGCACAAATCGTGCCGTCAAAAAAAAAATTAAAATAGGGTCAGTAGTTTTTGAGAAAATCGCGAACATACAAGCATACATTCGGATAGAATAAAGAACCTCCTTTTTGAAGTCGGTTAAAAACGTCAAATTGTTGTTGCTGATCAATTCGTCTTACAAGGTTTGACCCTTTTATACATACTAAACATTAGTAAAAGTTTTTTTCTATTTATACGTATCTTGCCCAATGTTGCCGAGAAGTTCGGAAACATTCCCTGCAGTTTTGGCACCTTTGGCAATATTGCCTGCAATTTTCATGGCTAGTAGGTACCTAGGTACTACGTTTAAAGAAAACAATATGCGCGCGGGTCACACTCCCGCGTACACACTGTTTGCTATACACCCCGAAGGGTTAGATAGCACCTATGTCTAACCCTTCGGGGATTACAGGCGTATATCTATAGTACACCCACATTTCACTAGTTATGTTTAAGTTCCATGTAATAGCGGGCGAGCCTATTACCATCAGCCGGGCACGAATCCAGACTCCAGGCTGCTACTAAGATATTGCAGTTGGTAAACCCAATAATAGGGATGATGCCTGGGTAAAAAAAAAAGAAATTCTATTTAGTCCGTCAGTCAGATAATAAAAAAATATTACACACGTATTTTTTGCTTTATCATATTAATAAAAAATGACTTAGATAACTCGCATTTAAGTTCGGGAGTGGGGGCTTGCTACGTCACTTCTACGTATAAAATCTACAAAGACGTGACGTCATGCCACATTTTAACTCAATGTATCGCCGTAATCTTTTAATTACGTAGAAAAAGAAAAAATACGTGTCCAATATATTTTAATAATCTACATGACGGACAAAAAAACATTTTTTAGTCATCATCCCTATTCTCTATCACATATTATTATAACCCCTACTTCAAAGCAAGAGTTCCTTCATTCGCTCCTTCCTTTGCTCAGGTAGATCGACACTGTCTACTATTATAACTTCTTATAGCATCACATTTTACTGAATCACTGTCTCTCAAGATACAGGTTACCTAGTTTGAGAGGCAGGGCTTTCCACATTGTGTACAGATTTCAGTAACTTTGTAAGGTATTATATTATTTTAAATTATTGTGAATGTGAAGACTATGTAGGTCATTGCTTTTTTTGTTTGTTTTATTTTTTCTCTCAGTTATTTTTAATCATGTTCTGGCAGTTTGAGTAATTTATGTGGCCTACCCCAATGTCCTTTCTTTGGTATTGTTCGTCGAATCGTTGAGCTCCTTAAGTTCTGAGTTGAGCTGCGCGATTACTGACAAATACGTGCACTGACTGGATAGGTCCTCTCAATCTGTGTGGTTCTTTCCTCAAAAGACCATTTCAGACACCAATCTACATGGTCTTCACATGAAGTGACCAAGATTGTGTCTGGACTTTATAAGAGACTGTGATCTCTTAGTTTGTTTCGGCCTTTCTTCTCAGAGAAGTCAGATAGGAAACGCCGACCTGATCTAGTTTAAAAAAAATATGATTGACTTGTAAAAGTGTTTGTACAAACCTACTTACAGAAATAAAAATCATTTATCAGTTCTTAGATATGTATCGCACCAAAGCTCATTTAAATTGTCTTAATATAAAATAAGTTAAATCTATATTTTTATGAAATAAAGTCAATTATTATTATTAGAGTGAACAGGCCATCTTCTGAATAAATTTGCCTAACTTCTCTCAAACACCGGTGATACAAGTCGGTCAGAAATATCTTTGTTTTTCTCAGCTAATTCATGCAATTAGTATGCACGCAGATAGAAATTTTATAGGTTTACCATACCTGATTTAGTGCGAGCACACTGCGAGGAACTCATGGCCCTAATATACAAACGAGGAACTATCCGCCAATGGCATAATTATAACCTTAGCCTTCATGTGTTTAGGCGCCGACGACGTATCGATTCTGGCTGAAAACAGCACCCTTGAATTATACAAATAAATATAGATACCCATTGGCTTAGGGGAAGTAGATGACGTAATGATATAATTCTACAACTCTGCTCCAAAACAATTTTAAGACTATGTAAGTAAATGGGTCAGAAAACGTGCCTGTGGATAGCAAGCCGGGTGCTACAACAGTGATTTGATTTGGTTACTCGAATTTCTAATTTATAATTACCTTAAAAGATGTTCTGTACGTTTGTTTTATAACTTCAATTTACGTTGGCGATTTTTTTTTTCAATTGTTGATGTATTCCAACATGATTTTTGGAAAAAATGGTGAGATATATGTGTACACAGTTGGTCCTTAAGTATTGTCACAAGTATTCAAATTAAAAAACGAATCAAATAACTTTCATAAAAAACTTAACAGCTTCTGAAGTCGGTGCCGAGCTATTAGTTCATTAAAGAACTGAAGACACTGACTTCAGAAGCTGTTAAGTTTTTTATGAAAATTATTTTATTCGTTTTAGGTTTTTGAAGTCGGGATTTAGTTTTTTTTAAAGTAAATTTATTTTTCCATTTTTAGTTGAATACACAAAATACCATATGCTCAAGACGAACGAAAAGAAAAATCATCAAAATCCGCTTCCACATGCCGGAAATACAGTACATTTATGAATATAACTAAAACCTTCCTGAAAGTATGTAGATCACGTTAGTAAAAGAATCATCAAAATCGGTTCATTAGTTTTTGAGAAAATCGTGGACATACAAACCATACAAACAAACATACATACATACATACATGTACAGTTAGTACTTTGGGATAATATTAAAATCAAATTTATGCAAAATGTCCACCACCATTCGCTACACAGGCCTTTTAGTCTCCGCGGCCAGTCATCAATCGCAGCACGAACCATATTCATATCTATTTCGGCCACTGCTGTTCTCAGTAAAGACTTCAGACTCTCCAATTTTGTATGAGACTTAGCGCAGACTTTCACCTCCAACACCTGTCATATTTTGTAATCCAATGGATTAAGAGGATTGTGAAGTGCCGATACGCGGCGCGATTCTTGGAGGCGATTACCTACATTTCATACAATTATTTACATAAATATTGTTTCGGGCGATAACGTTTTCACCCCCTTAAACCTTCACAAAATGAGACAAAATAGGTCTCATTACATTTAATGCCCCTTAATATAGGTCTGTACGTTTTTCTTTTTTAGTAATTCAATTTAATTTAGTAAAAAAAATAAAAACGCTCGGGGAAGTTTTTATATCAAAAATATAGATATTTAGATGCTAATAACTTATATCGTATGCAATATTTCTTTATAATAAAAACGTACGGACCTAGTTTTTCATTATACCTACAACATTTCCAAAATTTTTGAAAATTAGACTATGTTTACGGGGAGAAAAACGCTATCGCTTTTTGTGTGAAAACTTACAGCTTCACAATCCTCTTAAGGTCAGGGCTGGAGGAGGGCCAATTTTCATGCTGTACTCGTATCAAGTCGATGTTGTTGAGCTCGAACCACGCCGGCGTTTCTTCAGATTCTTTTCATTCTGATTCTGGCCTTGTGCGCCGGTGCCGAGTCCTGTTGAAACGTCCATAGCCGTCCTCGAAAGAGCGTGAGGTAGATATTTTACGATAGGATCCAACACAGTGTCTTGGTAAACTTACGCACTGGTTTTAACGCCTTTTTCGCAGAAATGAACTTCAGTCGGGCTAAAATACGAAACTCCCAACCGAATCATTAATGATGAAGGATGGTGGCCATGTTGCACTCGGGCAATGGCATTACCAGCTTCCGCAGAACTTGTAGCGTACAACCCTATCATTTTGTTGGTTGTACTTCTCTTCTGTACTTATCGAAATTTTTTTCGTCGGTAAACAGGATGTCACGGTGTCTGTTTTTTTGGCGTACCGCCTTAGCAAAACTCTTGTCTTTATCACTCTCATACCTTTCAAGCGCGCGTTGAGATGTCCACTTCTTTTTTGTAAGCTCGTAGACCCAGGTCTTCATTGAGTACCTTTTATATTGTCTTTGTACTTAAGCCCATTTATAAAGCTATCAATTTCTGTTTGCGGACGGGATTTCTTGCAATACTCGCCTTGATTGCTTTGATGGCTGCTGGAGTCCTAACAGAACGAAGTCTACCTGCAGTGCTATTCTGTAAAAATTTCACCGTGAAGACTTAGGTGAGGTGAGAGTGGAGTGAGCTGTCAAAAGTGTCAATCTATGTAGCATCAAGCAGAATGACAGCTCTCTTCAAGCTCACTTCACGTAAGTTATCACGGTGAGATTTTTACAGAATAGACCGGCAGATCTTTTCTTGTCATCCACACTTGAGTGTACATTGTACCTTTTAATAGTACGATACACAAATCTCTTGGTGATTTTCAGTGTTTCGAGAAGCTTTAATATAATTGTGTTTAACGAGTGGCCTCAACGGGTGTAATGCAAATTACTGCTTGCTACTCGGTCTTCTTTGTGCGTCGACTCCACCGTAAAATATTAATGTTTTTACGTTTTATTGATCGTAAAACAATTGAAAATCGTATGCTATTGTTTCTTTTTTCCTCTGAGTTCTAAATTCAAAATTGCCATAAAAGCCCATATTGCCATAAACCGGCCATGTAACCAGCGGGGTAATTGCATAACAAAACGACAATTACGATTTACCGAGGCTATTGATGCCTGGAGACTCGCTTGCCCGAATTCTGACCTACCCGACAATCCATCTTCCCAGAGACGGTGGGATGAGCCGCTCTGCAGAGTAGTACAGAACAATTTACTTGACACGTCTGCTACTACTGCGGAGCGTGCGCGCCTACTGGCTGTGGGTAAGTGGGAATCGGGTTTGTGGCTCCATGCACTACCATCGTCGAACATAGGCACTTTGTTCGACGACACTACTTTCCGCCTCGCCGCTTCCCTGCGACCTGGAGCTCCCTGTTGTTCTCATCATCGCTGTCACTGTGGTGAAGTTGTCAACAGCCTCGGACACCACGGCCTGTCTTGCAGCCGGAGTGCGGGTCGCTTAGCGCGGCACGCAACATTAATGACATCATCCGACGTGCCCTTGTCACCGTCGGCATTCCAGCTGTATTAGAACCCAATGGCTTGGCACGCGACGATGGCAAGAGACCGGACGGCATGTCTTTATTTCCATGGAAGGTGGGTAGGCCTTTACTTTGGGATGCAACGTGTGTCGATACTCTTGCGCCTTCCCATCTTCCTGGCACAGCGTGCTGTGCTGGCGCTGCTGCTGCGGCTGCGGAAAACCTCAAGCGGCGGAAGTATAATAACCTTATCGGTAACTATATTTTCGAGCCGTTTGGGGTTGAAAGCCTTGGGCCGTGGGGTCCGTGTGCTCACGGTTTGTTCAATGAAATCTCCAAACGGCTGGTTGACACTTCCCGTGACCCAAGGGCAGGCTTTTACTTTGGCCAGAGGCTAAGCATTGCCATACAACGTGGCAATGCCGCCAGTCTCTTGGGTACATTACCAGACGACAGCGATGCGGATGAATTTTTCGACGCCATATTTTAGTTTTTTTTTTTTTTTTTTTTTAATAGTTTTAGTTGGTTAGGAGTTATTTTTTTATTTTAGTGTTAGATTGTTTGTTAAAGTGTAATTAATTTGTAAAGTTATCTTATAATAAACGACAATTGACATTGAATGACAATTGATCGCAATGCGTTTCATTTTGACAGTTTGCCCACGTACATTGCGTTATTTACGCAGTTGAGCAGATGAATTTATCAAACCTATGAAGCAATGGATCGTGAGTTTCCGATGCGTGGCAAGCGTGGTGACCAAGAGTTGTATTGATGACTTTAATTATTATAATTCTGTAAATACATACTTGTTACATTCGCGAGTCATATTTTGATCAACATACAACCTAATACTGACTTTTTGCAAATTACAAAAAACTTAAGAAATTTTGAAATTCGCGGGCTACCTTGGCGCTTTCGTCTTAAGTTTAGGGTTCTGTAGATTTATTACAAAGTACTAAACTATAATATTCTTTACAGGTACACGTGACCAAAGTGCCCGAAGGCGTCGAGCCAACGGCGTTCAAACAGAATTTCATGGAATGGAACTAAATTTTAAGATTACAATGTCCCACTGATTTTTAGCAACAATAGTACAGACGCCAGCACATCAAGCTACTTGAAACTATCAAATTTTGCCAATCAACCTAACCTAACCTAACGCTTTAGCAATAAAGTTGAAAATCTATTAATGAAATTTGACAGATTGTAGTAGCTTGGCTTGATGTGCTGGCGTCAGTACGTACAACGGATTTAGGTACGACGACGGACGAAGTCATAATGTACATGGTTTCGCATTCAGAGACGTCACTCAAAAATAATCAACAAGTAATTAAGGCGACGATAACCGACTTTAATGATTTTAAACTGAAGATCACGTCTAAACGAGTAGTCTTAATAATTTGAAAGAAATATATGTTAAATTAGAGCATTTTTTTAATAATTTAATATTTGAATAGGTATTTTAGATTATGTTTATATTACATAGTGTAATTAATTAGCAAAGTTATGTCTAACACGGATAAAAAACTGAGAATCAGCAAAAACTATCAAGCGTTTTTTTTTTATAAAACCTTCACAATTTTAAAGGAAATTTGTTTATCTATCTTTTAGTATACGTGTTTTAATATTTTGTTTTATGGTCGGCGCTCCTTGATGGGTGAGTCCTTGCTTAGCACAGAACACGCAAGCTAACCACTCAAGGCCATTGGCATATACCTGCGTCTTAACTTTAATTAACTATAGCACGTCAAAACAAAATGAAAAGAACATTGATCGAGAGCGTTCCAATTTATATTTGTCAATTCAATTTATTAGTTGTTGGTTATTGATTATTTTTAGGTGACAGCCCTTTGATACAGACAGCGGCAACCATAATGCAACGATAATAAAGATCACTTTTGGCAAAATCAGACGTAACTGTAAAAGGACTTTGTCATCTAAAATAACGCACTTCATTTGTTTTTAAGTGGCTGGCTAACAGCGATGACTTTGAAAGTGGCCTTTGAAACTTTATAGTCATAAATTAAAATGGGATAGTATTAATTGTACTTACATCAAATAAATAACCACCTATTAATTTATTTCCATCATTTATATGCTTTTTTACATTAAAAATACTGACTGCACAGCAAATTAACCAGAGCGTACATACATAATACTCACACTCGTAGCAAAATGACATGGCGACTAATATTAACTCTGAGATTAGGTTTGGTTAGGTTACTTTAAACGCTTTACATAGAAATAGGAGTTCCGCCAAGCGGGGCTCCGTCGACATAGGGTGCAAGAGCGAGCGAAGGGCACGAAGGGTCAGTTACAATAATCGGTTTTTCTCAAGAATGGTTAAAGGTAAAAGCTTTACTTTCAGATAAACGGCGGTGCGCCACGAATATAAATTGTTGCTTATTTAGTTATATTTTGAGTTGAGTATTTTGCTATGCAATCAGTAATTTTGATTGGAATCCGGATTATTTTTTTTAAGTTTTTTTTTATTTTATTTGCTTTTAAATACTACCCAATTAAAATTTCGTTGCACTATCGTTGCTCTCCAGCTAAGTAAAACTTAATTTGGATGAACGGGAGTACTAGTAATGCTTAGAAAGGAAGATACCTCTTACATAGTCTCTAAATCAGTCTTATCAAGGGGTATCGTATCGTTAGATAGGCAGTCGCTCCATGTAAAATACTGGTCTTCAGCTGCATCCGGTTAGACTGGAAGCTGACCCCAACATAGTTGGGAAACGCCTAGCGCAGATGATGAGAAAGAAAGGAAATACATATAGCCTATGTGACTTCAAGTCTCGAGTGGATAGGTTACTTTTAGACAAACGAGCACCATCGTCGACCACATCATCGCTTAAGTAATAAGGTATAAGGTCTGGTTTCCGTAACTCGCATTGCCGTGATGCGAGTATTTTGCGTACGGGTGGAAAAATCGATTATTCGATCCAGCCCAGCTCCTCAATGAAGGCTAGCAACGCCTTGTCTTTACTGGCAATCTTACAGAGTGTACCAGTGGGGCAATTACGTAACACACGATCAATTGGAATCGGTTTCATTTTGACAGTTCCACAACATTCATTGCGTTATTTATCGAGCTGACAAATTTTTCAAACAAATGAAGCAATGGATTAGCAATTTGCTTCAAAATTTGCTTCTTTTCGGGCCCTATCAGAATACCAGCGCTGCTGTGACACTTACTTTTAAGTGTTGCAGCATCATGCTGAGAGAGGAGCCTTTTGATCTCGTACGGGGCTGTTTTATTATTTTTATTTCCCTGTTATTTTATTTTTTTGTGCGAATCTCAACAACCTCGATAGTGTGTTACGCAATTGGGTGTTGGGTTACCGAAGTACTTTGCCCTTTATGTGGCGACTAACGGGCAGTTTAGAAGCACAAGAGCTGCTGTCTCGTCATCCTCCATACAGGCACTGCACAGCGGACTGTCTGTGACTCCTATAGCAAAGGTCGCCAGTTATAGCTGCTGTAAATGCGCATACGCATCATCGTTTACCATCAGGTAAACCACTATCTCAGTGGTCAAACGCTGGTCTAACAAATATACTCAAGTCCTCCCAAAATAACAAAACATATGTTCCGCAAAATCTTATACATTTGTTTTTAGTCTGCACTGTTTAAAATGTATTAACAAAAAAAATATTTGAGGAAAAAATCAAATAAAAGTGAATTTATGTTGAAGTTGTAAGTTTTTATGGAGAATCAAAGGTAATTACGGATAGAGTAACTATTTATTTATATTTTGATGGAAAAAATTATTAATAAAAAGATTTTATTTTCACATGAGAGTCAAAAAAATCACACATGGCGGTTATTATTTTTCTTTTTTTTTTTAATTTAGTATAAATCGAAAACTATAAGATTTTGCGGAACATTTTTTTATGCGGACGGATTTTGTTATTTTGGGAGAGCTTGACCAAATCTATCACCACCTACAGTATGTCGGTCGATTTCTAGGACATCCTGTATACTATATATTTTCTTTATGTTCTACGCATTGCTAGTATTCTTCTAATTATAGTATTGAATAAGTTTATGTTAATATTTTTGTATTATTTTCTGATAATGTTTAATTTATAAATAAAAATAATTATAATTAAAATGTTTTGTTTCTTTTCTCTCTTCAACAAGCTCTTAAATATAATAAAACATAACATCACGGCTATAATCCCCGAAGGGTTAGACAGAGGTGTACCTATAGTACACCCACATTTCGCCAGTTATGTTTAAGTCTCGTGTAATAGAGAGCGAGCCTATTGTCATCAGCCCGTACAGTGTTATTGGCTTTTTCCAAATGGAAAAAGCCAATAACACTGTACGACCTGGGAATCGAACGCAGGACCGCATACTCAGCAGTAGAGCTTGCGATCATTAGACTTTTTAAATTTCTTCAAGTGAGTGTCGGGCTACGCACAATGAAGGGTTCCGTAGTTGAGATGAATTAATCCCAAGAACAAACTTAACATTGTAGTTGAAAAACATGTTCTCCCATACCATAAGTGTGTATTTTTCATATTTTTTTGTGACATGATCGTCTTGAATGTTTGTTTAATATCACAAAAAAAAAATGTGAAAAATACACACTTAAAAAAAAAGATATGAATTTTTGAAACATTTTTTGCTAAAAAGTTTTTATTTTTGTTTTAAATCAATATTGTCATTTTCTTTAGCGTCAAGATAATGTTGTGTGCTTCGTAAATAAACGTTTATAATGAAGCTCCACGGGCAGAAAACTCTCAATAATTACAAATAAAAAAACATAATATGGGGTGTTTTCGAATACCCCTGTGTGTATGAGGAATTCAGATGTTTCCTTTTTGACGTCACTGTTTGGACCTGTTGGAGTATTGCAAAAACAAACGACCCCACTTCAACACTATCAGTCTTTCTGTTTCTAACTCATAAATATAATTTACGACTATCCGAGCCCTCCTCAGCACTTGACTGAAATCCATACTTTCTCATAGCGTCACTACTCTCCTATTAGCCTTGCGTGGGAGCACACGCCACACATAATATTAGTATATCACACCTTCCATTATATAAAGTAAAGGATAATAAACATACTATTGAAATCCTTAGAACGGTCTTTCCTTTGGCTTTCCCCTTTAACCTCAACAGGACCATTCTATACATTATACGAGGGATTTCGTCCCTATACAGGGTTATTGGTAAAACACCAAAAACCTCTTAAGGGGTCATTGAACTTATCATTATGAACAACTTTTACTGTGGGTCCAAACCTGAAATCGCGAAAAATAATCAGCTGCTCCCTACATTTTGACGAAATAGCATAGTAAAAGTTGTTCATAATGATGAGTACAATGACCCCTTAAAGTAAATCCCTCGTTTAACCGTCTTATAAGAATGTACCTACGATAAGATAACCCGTCAAGGTAAATTATTTTAACATGACTACCCAAAAAGGAGTGTTATATATCTCATATTTGACCTATTCATATAAGCAACTTGGTAACACAAATGGTCCAAAAATGTGAACTTGTGGCACTCCATTAGAAATAATAAACTTTTTTTAATCACCTTACGTTCTTCTTGGACTAAAATAATGTTTATGATCAACAGTTATTTTTATGTTCCGAAAGCCGTAATATTTAGCACAAAGTTTTTATTTTAATAAAGAAACTAATTTATTTAATTTATTTTATCATTTATGTACACACAGAAAAATACATAATAAAATACATAATTATAATTAGGAGTACAAAGGTACTGCTTATTTCTTAAGAAATTTCTTCCAGCAGACCTGCGAAAGGAGAAATGAAATAGAAATGTAGACAATAGTGTGTGAGAACAAGAAGAGAAAAATATGAATATGCGAAAACTTAAGAGGATTATGAAGTGCCGATACGCGGCGCAAGTCTTGGAGGCAATTGCCTACATTTCATACAATTATTTACATAAATATTGTTTCGGGCGATAACGTTTTCACCTCCCTAAACCTTTACCAAATGAGACAATGTTGGTTTCATGACATTCAATACACCTTAATCTAGGTCTGTACGTTTTTATTTTTTAGTAATTCAATTTAATTTAATTAAAAAAAAAAATAAAAACGCTCGAGGAAGTTTTTATGTCAAAAATATGGATATTTAGATGCAAATAACTTATATCGTATGCAATATTTCTTTATAATAAAAACGTATGAACCTAATTTTTATACGTACCTACAACATTTCTAAAAATTATGAAAATTTGACTGTTTACGGGGAGAAAAACGTTATCGATTTTTGTATGAAAATTTACAGCTTCACAATCCTCTTAAACTAAAATATTAACTATACCTACACGTATAACATAAACTTAAATAAATACATAAAGCTAAAATATATAAACATACATATATATATATATATATATATATATATATATATATATATATATATATATGTATGTTTATATATATATATATATATATATATAATACTATACTACAAAGTAATGCTCTTTTACTCTATATTTGAAAAGAGACATAGTTTTTAAAACGCGAATGCTAGGCAGAAGTGAGTTCCACAGTCTCACAGCATGGATAGAGAAGGAATTAGAATAGTAGCTAGTTTTTTTTTTTTGAATGGCATCTCGTAGTTGGCCTAGAGAGGCCGTGACTACTTAACCGGACTATCCTGTGGCTGCCTTAAGCGAACTCAAAGCCTCCAGCCAGGGGCATAACACTTACAGACTAAGCGACTACACGCTAAGGGCTCCCGCTGTGCGGAACGGGCCTCGGCTTAAGGCGTCGCTGGGGGGAGGAGCAGCAAGATGGGACAGGCTGGATCAAGTTTGAGTGATTATTATTATCAGGGGAGTTTAAAGCAAGCTACAGGCTCAGCTACGACACCAGCTGGCACTTCATACCCGAGCAAGGGACAGGGGGTAGCTAGTTTTATGAGGATGAGATTTAAGGTGTGATCTACACGGTGCGTCACTAAGGCGAGCAAACGAAAAACGCTCACGCAGGTAGGAAGGATAAGACGGGTTGTGTAAAATGTTGAAGAGGAGACATACAATCCGCGTGTTCCTGCGAAGGCGGATTGGGAGCCACTAGAGTTCCTTGCGAAAGTGAGAAACATGATCATACTTTCGAAGACCAAAAACAAAGCGAATGCACAAGTTTTGCAAGCGCTCAAGCTTGTTTAAAATAGCTCCTTAGTAGCATCCAGGTAGCATGCGTCGGTATAATCTATAATCGGCTGAATAAGCGTTCGACACTCTATACGTAGACTCACAAAATGTATCAGGTAAATTAAAAAAAAAAAAAACTCTTAACACGCTACTAAAGCTTCAATAATAATTTAATTCAATCATGATTCGAAAGACACGTGGCGCCATCTATTATCATAAGAATGTTATTGTTGTTTTTCTCGGGAACAGTACGTTTTTTCGGGATGAGAGGTACCCTGTATCCGTTTCTGTACACCTGACAACGTATGTTAAAAATTTCAGGATGATCGTTTCAGTGGTTTAGGCGTGAAAAGGTAACAAACAAACAAACTTACTTTCGCATTTTTAATATTATATAGTTAGGATGGCAACTAAGTATTTATTATAATAATTATTAATGTTTTGTATTTTGATTCATGTTATTTTCTACGCATTTAATCAAAACATAATAATATTTAAACAGTGTCATCTTTCATCGAATCAAATTTCTGTTACTAGTCAAGTTGCGTACTAATAAAATCTTAATTTCACGTTGGAATATCTTGATTTATATTAAATTGCTTGCTTACATTCGTCCATCCTGACCTATGAGTCGCGCCCTCGCCCCTCGCGATATATATTAAAAAAAAAAGATAAATATAAAAACAACTTTGTACAGGAAAAAAAAATATACACACAAAATACAACAAATTGGCTTAAATAATATCATACTAAATGAGTAGTAAATAAACATTTAACTTATGTGTTAGCTGAATTAAGTTAAATATAAGGTATTTAAGTAATGTCAACAATCAACAATTAAATAATAATGACAATTATCATCAAACATTCATTTAAAACCAGTCGGTTAATAACAATCAACAATGTACGACAATTAACAATATTTAAAAAAAAAAATAAAACCAAATTCAATCCCTTTCCGACAATCTTAATTTACAATTTACTTTCGTCTCATTACACTACTGGAATAAATTACAATTTAACCATAATAATATCACAATACTATCACCCTACCTATCATCGTAATAAAAGCCGCACGGGTCGATCCATCAGGTTAAGCTACGGGGTCGATCCATCAGGTTAAGCTACGCTTGCCGGGGTTGGTCTGTGGATGGGTGACCATCTTTTCATACCGAGACTCCTCCGTGCCTCGGAAAGCACGTTTAGCCGTTGGTCCCGGCTGTCATTCGTGGATCTTTGACAGTCGTCACGGGTCGTCAGAAGCCCGAAAGCCTGACAACCATAAGTCTTACCTAGGCGTATTGTAACAATCGCTCCAAGTACAATACGGGCATTGTTAACAACATATCTGGGAAAAGGCTAGACAGATGATAGTGAGTATGATTCAGCTAATAATAGGTATGTCTAGAAAGACCTAGAAAATTATTAGAATCTGTTCTCTAAGATTACAGCCATAGAAATATAAAAAACAGGTTACAACCTCATATGTACGCAAACCAATAGGTTTGCGTACAGTTCAGCTTGAAACTACCAAGTGGCTTTGGGGTTTGCCTTTTGTAAATTTTAATGTTAATAAGGTACCTACTGTTTCCTGATTCTTAGCAAAAAAAAATAATAACAGGTCTTTACTTATGAAATTTCCGATTTAAATAGAAAAAAATCAAACAATTTTTTTAAAGAAATTTTGTCTATGTACTTTAATGAAAGTTCGTTGATGCTCTGCTATATATATCCTGGGAACGGGAATCGATAAATTCTTTAAAGGCGTTTTTCACCGCCTCGTTGGATTTAATTTTTTCCCTGGGGCTCATTGTTGAATTCAAAATTTCCAGAACGGAAGCGATCAAACCAAAAACGCACCGTGCGTTCACTTGCGGTATCTTGTAATTCATAAACGTCGTTAATATTGCGTACTGTCTGTGTTGCGCTGGTGCCACGACGGAACTCGTATTCGAAAATAGCGCGCAAAATACATTTTTCCATGGTTACAGAAACATCGTTATCAAAGAAAAATCGCACGGCGGGAAAACAAATGAACAACTGTCAATGTCATAAGTACTATATTATAAAATTTATTTGAATTTGGAATTATTTCATACTAGCCGGTACCAAAAATCAGCAATTTTATAGGTAAAGACTATATTGATAGCGCCTACGAAACGGTGATTGCATTATGTTGTTGCTGTGCAATTAATAATAAATCGAGAACATTTCATAATATCAGCATAGATCCAAAAGGGACTTGTGGCTAAATTGTAACAGCCGCACGGGTCGATCGAAGGTTAAGCTACGTTTACCGCAGTCGGTTCGTGGATGGGTGACCGTCCGTGATGATTACGGTCGCGATTCATTTTTTAAATTGCAAAAAAACGTATGAAACCTTCCTTACCTTACCTTATTGCATCCCCTTTACTGGTCAGTGGTCACTGCCGCGCCGCATATACAATCCACTCAGACTATCGCAGCCCATAGCTGGATATAGGTCTCTTCCAGGCTGCACCACAGCACCCTGTCCTCCGCCTTACGCATTCAGCCTTTCCCAGCCATCTATCTAACTTGAGGGCGTTCAACACTGCGCTTGCCGATACGCGGTCTCCACTCCAGGAGTCATCTGCTCCACCGTCCACCGGTTCTTCGACAAACATGACCAGCCCACGGCCACTTCAACTTGCTTACTCTGCAACCTATGTCAGCCGCGAATATCTGCAATTCCAGAGGCATTACAGATGCGTTGCCATCTTAGAGGCAAAGCTATATGTCTCCTAATCTTCCCCGAACGAGATGCTTCACAAAAACTGCGTATGAGGACTTCGCCAGTCGTACAAGAACATGGAAAAATACAGGCCACATGCCTCAGGTATTGGTTAGGCAGGTTTGGACTCCACCAAAGCGAAGATGTGCGGAGATGTCGGAAGTGGAGACAAGAAGAGATGTTTTTCAGCTAGGGTGTATCCACCGAAGCTGTGCGGAGAAGCGTACTGGCTTGATTGGAGCGGAGATGTGTGCTGGCTAGAGCGGAGATGTGTGCTAGCTAGAGCGGGGGGAACTAGAAGCGCCGCTCACATCCCTTCTCGTCTCCGTTGCACGCCGTCGCCGGTTTGCGAGCGTGCCATACAAATATGATACATCTCCGCTCAGTGGTATCCACTGAAGCTGAGTGGAGACGAGATGTGTGAATAACGAAATTCTATTGGCTGTTTCCTCTCCTCTCCCTCTCGTGTCGTCTCGCTTTGGTGGAGTCCGGGGCTAACACTATAATAGGTAGGAATGTTCAGCCGGTCTATTCTACAGGGCAATTTTTAAATCACTAGCTAAATTTTCATAGGGATGAACAACTTTCACCATGGGACCAACTCTGTAATCACGAAAATCAGCTGTTTCATACATTTTGATCGAGTATTGAACTTTTGTATGAAACAGCAGATTCTTTTTTTCCTGATTTCAGAGTTGGTCCCATAGTAAAAGTTGTTCCTATTCATGGGTAGTAACTTCCTGTGAAAATTCGGCAAAGTGATAAAAAAAATGTCCTGTATCGTGAAACCTTAGGTAAGCTTTTTTTGATATTTGAGATGGGTTTGCTCTTGACTATAGTCTAGGTCAGAGGTGACAGAGACAAAGTCTACGATGGAGTGAGCTTACCCAGAAGAAGCCTGTTCACTCTAACTTTGATGAGATTCGGGTTGTATGCGTTCGGGAACACACACGCAGGTAGTGAGTTCCACTCTTTTGCCGTTCGCATTGTGAAGCATGTTTGGAAGCGCTTAGTGCGAATTTCGAAGTGAGCGTGGATGCTTAGGGATCGACAGTATTGACAGCTCACTTCAAACTCACTTGGCCTAAGTTTTCATAGTGAGATTTTACAGAATAACATAACAACATAGCATCACGGCCAATATTCCCCGAAGGGTTCGGCAGGGGTGTATCTATAGTATAATATACCCATATTTCGCCCCATGTAATAGAGAGCGAGCCTATTGCCACCAACCGGGTACAAATCCAGATTCTGGGCTGCTATACTGAGAAATTCCAGATGAAAAAATCCAATAACACTGCTTTTTTTTTGGGTGGGAATATCATCAAATAACTTCTCGCTTACGGCGTGTCACACTTTTACTGACTTTGCTCATCCGTGTTCCTTCAGTTGCCTGTGTCAGGGCCACGGTAACTCTTTCAAACAACCCGTGACCCTGGCAGGCATCGGCTCCATCAGTTAGTGCTGACATCTCTTTGAGGCGCGCGTGGAACACAACGCGCCGTCGACCCCGGCCTGGTCCTTACCGGACGGCGAGCTACCCATTGCTCGCCATCCGCCAGCCCGCGCGTTCCGCCTCTTCTTTCGCTAGCATTATAACTGCTTCGCAGAAGGAGGTGACGGCTTCCCATGCACTCTCCGTACCATGGCTTGGACCAGGGCCAGACACGAGAGATCGTCGCCGCCGATCACCTCCGCGAGGAAATAACACTAGGCAAAGTCCTGGGAATCGATCGGCTGAATTATTAAGATTTTCGTTCTAACTTACTTCGCCTATCTTTTTCCCGGAATTTCAAAGTTCTTTTTTAATACGACCTTTGCGAATAACAAAAAAATAATAATTTTATCACAAATTTCTATGAATTGTTTTTATTGGCTAGTATTTTATCATTACACTTGAAATGTATTATCTCTCGATGCAAAGCTACAAGGGCTATTCTCAATGTTTTCTCCTATTTTCTTTTAAATGTAAACAATGTAGTTTTATGTCGTGGGGGATCAGTGGTTAAGGCCTTGCCTTGCACGAGGTTTTTTGTTCAAATTCGGGCAAGAACCCATGTGACTTTCTGAATTCTTATGTCGTTTCTGATTTCATCTTGGGAATCACTGACATCGGTAAAGGTAATCATCGTGAGGAAACCTGGACTTTTAGTTATTTTATAATATAGAGAGAAAGAAATAAAAAACGATTTATTAGGAAAGAAAAATATACATAAGTCTGAAATCGCCAACCCGTCTTGAGCAAGTGCGGTGATCGATGCTCATGTCTTCTCTGTACGAGAAGAGGCATTTACCCTGGAGTCGGACAGTAAGAGGCTGGGATTAATCTATAAGTACTAATAATAAAGTTGAAGAGTTTGTTTGTATGTTTGGACGCGCTAATCTCGGGAATGGTAATCTGACTGCATTCCCGATTTCCCTCTTAGCATTCCTATCTCAGCTGCATGCCTTTCATCCATTCCTTTTGTGGCCCAACATTGTGATCCATACAAGACAGCAGCATCCTCATTACGTAACACAGTATCGATCGAAATATGAATCATTTTAAAGCAAATTGCTAATTTATTGATCCATAATTATGTTCGAAAATATTGTCTTCTCAACAGCGTGTAAATAACGCAATGGATGTTGTTGAACTGTGAAAATGAAACCAATTCCGATTGATAGTGTGTTGCGCAATCAGGGTGCTGGTCTAACCATTGTTTTATCTCTTAAACAAAAAAGGTATTTTAAAAAACCTCTTAATAAAGATATTTTAAAGTCAGCAAGGGGGGAGCAAGTCTGACTGCCCAGAGTGCGCCCCGCGTGGAGTGCTATAAGTATCTATTGACATCTGAATGACAATGACAAAGGCGTTGTTGGTAAACATTTGTAAAATTGTCACAGTAATTGTATTAAAAAAACAAGATAGTGGTTTTAGTTCTGTTTTGGCCACGCGCTAAAAGAACCTTTTAGCGTTGTACAGTATGGCTACATATCAAGCTATACATTTTCAGTATAAGCTAATCTCGCATTGTGTAGGATTTCTGTACAATGAGAGGTCAGCTTATACTGGAAATGTATAGCTTGATAAATGTAGCTGTGTGTAGGTTTAAGCATCGCCACTGTTTGAGGCTATTTTAATATTAGTATCTACGTGATAGTCAATATCAATTTGCCTAGCCTTTTCCCAACTATGTTGGGGTCAGCTTCAAGTCCATCTTTGCGCCCTCACGCCCCTAGTCGCCGCAGGAGACGCTGTCAATTGATAGCCGATTCCCGGCCACCGTAGGCGCGGGCTTGCGGACGGCAAGCAATGGGTAGCTCCGGCAAGCAATAGGTGGGTCCGGTGATGACCAGGCCCGGGTCGACGGCGCGTTGTTTTCCACGCGCGCATCAAAGAGATGTCAGCACTAACTGATGGGGTCCGCTCCCCCATCCCCCCAAAAAAATAATGAAAAAACAAGTCTATAACCAGATGCAGCTGAATACCAGTATTTTACATGGAGCAGCTGTCTATCTAACCTCCATAACCCTCCATAACCCCCATACACTCCATAACCTCCGTAACACAATAATCCTTGGTAAGACTATTTGTCAGACTTTTGGCTTTTGACTCCCTGTAACGACCGTAAAAGATCTACGAATGGTAATCCGGGACCAACGGTATAATAATGTCACGTGGTTTAAGTATCTACGTGACACAAATATAATATTCTGAATAGGTACAAAGTCATTTTCCTTTTGTGTCTTCGTTTTGGAAGTTATTTGACGACTCATATTAGGTACCTCCCTACCTGATTTAATTAACTTAAAAGGCCCCCGGAGCATGCGTGGTTCTTACAAACAAAATACCAAAATAATTTGTAAATCAAACATATTCTCAAGGTAGTGTGTATTACAGAATATCTAGGTTTCCAAATATATATTTTGAAAGAATACTCTTTTAAAGACGTGATATGAGGAATTTCAAATTTCTATACAAAACTTATTTTCCTCATATTTCATGTTTCAATCAGTGTTCTTATTTAATATATCTATATTTGAGAACCTAGATATTCTGTAATTCAATCGGAATAAATACACACTACCTTAAAATATGTTTCATTTACAAATTATTTTGGTATTTCGTTTGTATAAACTACTCATGCTCCGGGGGCCTCTTAAGTTAGTCACAAATATTGCAGAATGACACATCAACTTAATGTACCTTTGATACACTTTTGACCTTTTAGCAGTAAATACTAAATTGTAAATTATGTTATTAACTAATGGAACGTTTGTCTGCACATTCATCGTGTAATTAACTATATTGTTTTTCTTACCAGTAGATAAATAGATACCCTAGATAACACGGTCTTACACTAGGGTCGGTAGATATTAGCCGATCTATTCTGTAAAAATATGTCTGTATTAAAAACTTAGGTGATGTGAGCGTGGAGTGAGCTGTCAGTAGTGTCAATCCCTAGCATCAGGTGGAATGACAGCTCTCTTTAAGCTCACTTCACCTACGTTTTCATAGATTGACAGTTGCTGATAGATTGACAGTTCACTTCAAGCTCACGTTACGTCATAATTTTTCACGGTGAGATTTTTTATTTTTGTTTATGATATGTTATGTCAATGATTAAATATTAAGCAAGCAAACTCGGGACACATAACTAGTAGAGAAAGAACAGATGGTTGCTGGTTAAACCAACATAAATATGATGATGTATTTGTCAATAATTATAAATTAGTTCACTGTAAATCGCAGTGTAAAATAATAATAATTCCAAGTACTGTTATGATAATAATACATACTCGTACATATATTAATAATGTGTGTTCTTATAATTTGTCTGTATGTTTGTCAAATACATAAGTGTAAATGTGTTAATGTACCTATTAATAAAAATGAAATAGACATATCATCACGCCTGTAATCCCCAAAGGGTAGGCAGGATGAGCTTAAGTATGTCCCATGTAATAGGAGGCGAGGCTATTGCCATCAACCAGCCACAAATCCAGACTCCGGGCTGAGAAATTCCTGATGGAAAAACCAATAACCCTTTGCTCGACCTGGGAATCGAACGCGCAGGAACTCATGCTCAGTAGTAGTGCTTGCGATCACTAAGCCAACCAGGTAGATATACAGGGTTATTGGTAAAACACCAACAACCTCTAAAGAGGTCATTGTACTCATCATTACGAACAACTTTTACTATGGGACCAAACCTGAAATCGCGAAAAAAAAATCTGTTGTTTCATACATTTTGACGAGTTTTGCGAACATAAATGTAGGGAACCGCTGATTTATTTTTCGCGATTTCAGGTTTGGTCCCATAGTAAAAGTTGTTCATAATTATGAGTACAATGACCCCTTAAGAGGTTGTTGCTGTTTTACCAATAACCCTGTGTATATAGATAGATGTAATATTATTTAATTAGTATATATTTTTAATTATCTTGAACTAGATCGGACTGGTACTCGTAAGCACAGAATTAACACGAGATGGAGGAAATGACGGCAGGTCACGGGAACAATCTGCGACTCCCGCATTCCGCTTAAACTTAAGGGGAAGATTTATAAAACAATGAGACCTGCTGTCTTGTATGGATCTGAATGTTGAACCACAAAAAGAATGAATGCAGCTGAGATGAGAATGCTAAGAGGGATGTGTGGTGTTACGCGAATGGATAGAATAAGAAAAGAGCATACAGGGTTATTTGTAAAACACTAGCAACCTCTTAAAGGGCCATTGTAGATACTCATCATTATGAACAACTTTTACTATGGGACCAAACCTGAAATCGCGAAAAAAATCAGCTGTTCAGTACATTTTGACGAATTATGCGAACATAAATGTACTGAACAGCTGATTTTTTTTCGCGAATTCAGGTTTGGTCCTACAGTAAAAGTTGTTCATAATAATGAGTACAATGACCACTTAAGAGGTTGTTGGTGTTTTACCAATAACCCTGTATATGAGGAAGTCTGAAAGTGACACCGGTGATTGAAAAGTTGTCATGGTATGGGCATGTGATGCGGAGGAATGAAGAAAATGTAGTCAGGATAGACTTGAGTATGAATGTGGATGGCTATACGAGTAGGGGAAGACCAAAGAAACGGTGGATGGACTGTGTGAAAGATGATATGGTTAGAAAAGGGATGACTACCGAGATGACGACTAATTGAGAAGTATGGAAGAAAACGACATGTTGCGCCAAGTCGCCGAGCCCAAATTAATTGGGATAAGAGCAGGAGAATGATGAATGATGATATCTTGGACTTACCTATGGTGTAGGAAAGCAGCTGTAGGTGCCTACCTACTGACAAAATCTAAAAACTACGCTTAAAACATGCCGTGAACAAGCCAGCACCCTAATTGCGTAACACACTATCAATCGGAATCTGAATCATTTTGAAGCAAATTGCTAATCGAGTGCTTCATATGTTCGAAAAAATGTCCGCTCAACAATGTAAAGTTTACGTAAATACCGCAATGAACGATGTTGAACTGTCAAAATGAAACCGATTCCGATTGATTGTGTGTAACGCAATTGTAATAAAAGCCCGTGACTTTGTGCCTTCAAAATTACTTATCCCCTAAAAGTTTTTTTTTTTTTGCCAACCAGTCTTACCAAAGGGTATTGTGTTAACCGCAGTAACTGAGTTGTGCCTCCACAACTCAGTTACTGGGATGGGTGACCATCTTTACATACCGAGATTCTTCCGGTAAGCTCGTTAAGCCGTTGGTCCCGGCTGTCATTCGTGGATCTTTGACAGTCGGGTCGTCAGAAGCCCGAAAGTCTGACCACCAGTCTTACCAAGGGGTATCGCATTACCCAGTAACTGGGTTGTGAAGGTCAGATAGGCAGTCGCTCCATGTAAAATACTGCTATCCAGCTGCACCCGGTTAGACTGGAAGCTGACCCCAACATAGTTGGAAAAAGGCTAGCCAGATTGATTGAATTGTATTTGACTTTAATTGACTTGGTATATCTATTGACAACATACATCCATCATACCTACATGAGAGTGAGTAGCTTTCCTACAATTTAACAAGGCTTTTGGCTGTGATTTAAAACAGAAACCAAAGTTTTGGTAAAGGTGAAGGAAACGAAAAAAAAACTGGTTATATCACTCAACAATATCTCCTAACCAACTTACCAAAAAAAAAAAAAATGCCTAAGATGCCTAAGCAAAACCAGCGAATACCCATTCTAAATGACTAATAAAGATACACAGTAATGTTATCCTTAATAGTCATAGAATGAAAAATAAACCTAACAACAAGCAATCCCACGCTTCTTTGTAATGCTATCAAAGCACGTAAGTCTATAAAACCAGTATTAGAGGCAGCCATCTTAGGTCAAACTGTCAGTTGTCATCGCGCAGTCAAACAGCGCATGCGTGATTAAAGTAGTGACAACAAGTTCTCCTTTTTAAAACGTGAGTAAACCTCTTTCGTCTTGATTTGAATTAATTGTGGGGCGCGTTCTTTTTATGAAAATGAATTCTTTATGGATTGTTTTTTTTTATTTGGGTGTTGTTCGTTTTATATTAAGTTTAGATCATCTATTGTTGATTTTTTTTTCTATTGGAACGTAGAATTAGTAAGTACCTAACGATTTACTGTTTTATAATAGGTGCAATGTTAAATAATGACCCATGTGTGTGTGTATATGTTACGATAGTATTATTTCTATCATAAAACAATTTCTATCATTCCACTGATAAACCGGATAGTAGCATACATACCATACGTACTGGACAGTTCCATCTGTGTGCTTCTTTCCTCAAAAGACCATTTCAGATACCAATCTACATGATCTGACAAAGATTATGTCTAGACTCTCAGTTTGTTTCGTCCTCTCTTCTCATCAGAATACCTAGTCAGATAGGAAACGCCGACCTCATCTAGTTTTTAAAATATGATGAAGTGTCAAAAGTGAGGGGTGATGGAATTCTGTTTCTGTGATTAGAATCCACGAACACTAGAATAATTTTCGTGCTTAATGGTTATAAAACATCACGTATATAAAAACAGCTTTTCATTTCAAACTCTACTTTATATAACTATTAAAAATCAATTACTAACTCCTTACTTAGATCGTTTATCGCAGGTCATATTATGATACAGTACTATCTACTCATTTTTAGGGATCCGTACCCGAAGGGTGCCAAATGGATCCCTATTTCTAAGCCTCTGCAGTCCGTCCATCTGTCTGTCACCGGGTTTGTATCTCATAAACCGTAATTGGTAGTCAAAATTTTCTTTCTATTGCCGCTATAACAACAAATTATAAAAATAAAATAAAGTAAAAAATTAAATTATAATAATAAGTACCCAATACAAGAAAGGTGTTTTTATAAACGGAAGTACCCATAAGGACGAGTTATTTTGGCTCTAGGGTTAGTAAAGTTATACTTTGGCCCAAATCGAGACAGATGTTTATAGTGTCATTAAGTCCACACAAAGTTCCGCAAGTACGCGTCTATAACGCCATCTATTAGTTACCGAAGGATATACGACGACGTTTAGTTTAGTAATCGCGACACTTCAGGCAGTTTAAGCAGTTGTCTCGATTTGGGCCAAAGTTCCCCTACGGTAAATATCATAGAGTCAAAGTTCCCCTACGGTAAATATCCTAGAGTCAATGTAACCCTACGGTATTAAAAAAAAAGTATTGTAAAATATTGTACGGTGGTACGAAACCCTTTTTTTGTGGATGGGAAATCATCAAATAACTTCTCCCGCTCTGGGTGGAGCGGGAGGGCGTGTCAGACTTCTACTGACTAAAACCTACCCGTGTTCCTTAAGTTGCCTGTGCCAGGGCCACGGTAACTCTTTCGAACAACCCGCAACCCTTCAGCTAGTACTGACATTTCTTTGAGGCGCGCGTGGAACACAATGCGCCGTCGACCCGGGCCTGGTCCTTACCGGACGGCGAGCTACCCATTGCTCGCCATCCGCAAGCCCGCGCCTACGGTGGGTGGTACGAAACCCTGCGCGTACGACTCCAACTCGCACTTTGTTGGTTTTTCTAATCTCATCATCATCTTCAGCCTATAGCAGTTAACTGCTGGACATGGGCCTCTCCAATCGCACGCCATTCAGCTCGATTCTCGGCAACTCTCATCCATCTGCTACCAGCCACCCTGCGAAGCTCGTCGCTCCACCTAGCCGGAGAGCTTCCTCCTTTACTTTCACCGATCCGTAGTCTCCATTCACACCTCCAGCCCAACGGTCATCAGTTCTATGGCTAATATGGCCGGCACATTGCCACCGGAGTCGAACCCTCAGAGAGATTTCAAGCATAGGGATAGCCCTATGCTTGAAATATCTCTGAGGCCCGAAGTTCCGTAGCTCGCTGAGCGACCTTGATTTTATGGACCAGCTGAGGTACCGTGAGTATCCACGTTTCGGATTCTGATCTCATAGTTCCAAGTAAAGCGGTTGTTGATCTCGTAATCAGTCAGCGGGAGTTACTCATTACGTCTGTAAAAGTTTCGCTAACTGTAACAAATATGTTATCTAATAAACTCAGCTCAATAAGTAATATGATTTGTTTTTGAGATGAGTTAAATAAATGCCACAATAAAAATGTATTCTTAATAATTACATATTAAATTAATATTATTTACAAGTTCGCTAATTGATTACATTTAACATTTTTTTTTTATTTGTGATGGGTTTGCTCTTGACTCTAGTCCAGGTCAGAGGTGACAGAGACAGAGTCGACGATGGAGTGAGCTTACCCAGAAGAAGCCTGTTCACTCTCACTTTGAAGAGATTAGGGTTGTATACGTTACGTATACGTTGGGAAACACAGACGCAGGTAGTGAGTTCCACTCTTTTGTTGTGCGCATTATAAAAGAGCGCGCATTCTTGAAAACAGGGTGTAACTGTCAACCTTTTAAGGGGTAATTGTACACGTCATTATTAACAACTTTTACTATGGAACCAAACCTGAAATCGCGAAAAAAAAACAGGTGTTGCCTAGATTTTGACGAATTATGCGAAGATAAATGTACTGAACCGCTGATTTTTTTTCGCGATGTCAGATTTGGTCCCATAGTAAAAATTTTTCATAATGATGAGTACAATGACCCCTTAAAAGGTTGCCACTGTTTACACTTACACTCTGTATATCCTTCTTTAGCTTCACAACACTGTAGCTTCCCATTAGTGAAATAATTTTAGTACCTAATAATTCCGAAGATTATTACCCCCTACATACAAACTCACAAATTTTACCACTCTGTAATATCGAGGGTTGACGGGCTATTTGTATTAAGCGACATGTTTGGACTTTACATGAGAGCATTTCAAAGTTTCATTATTCGGAAAAAAGAACACTGTAAAAAAGTATATCAATATTTTTACGAAAAAGTGGCCTATCGACGGTTAATAATCAATAGTGTATATCTCCGTTTTTTTACATTTTTCACTGTTTAATGCAGGTAGATATGATAATAACTCAATATCCGCCAGGATGTCGCTTAATACAAATAGACCGTGAACCCTCGATATTATACTATAGATGCTCATTCCTTCTGTGTATGAGAAGAATAGCTTTTGCGTTCCGTGGGGCAATTTCAGGCTGATAAATTGATTTTATTTCTGTTATGGCCACTTGCACGTTCATTTATCAGAGTTAGAGATAAACCTAGAGTTAAACTTCTAAATATTTAACCCACCGATGTGGGAGAGTTAGCTGTTTTTTCTATTCCGTGGTTTAGTCGCTAAACTTTGGGTTAGTGTAAGTAATGTCAAAATAAATTAACGTTATGGGGTAGCTACCGCTGATATCTAATTTTGTATTTTATATTTTTGGGCGCTTGCCGGGATTGGTCAGTGGATGGGTGACCATCTTTACATACCGAGACTCTTCCGTGCCTAGGAAAGCTCGTTAAGCCGTTAGCCCCGGCTGTCATTCGTGGATTTTTGACAGTCGGGTCGTCAGAAGCCCGAAAGTCTGATCACCAGTCTTACCAAGTTGTGGAGGTCAGATAAGCACTCGCTCCATGTAAAATACTGTCATTCAGCTGTATCCGGTTAGACTGGAATCCGACCTCAACATAGTTGGGAAAAGGCTAGGCAGATTGATTTTTCGACGATAAAGTAAGTGAAAATTCTGTACTATAATTAGCAGGCAATATAATGAACTCATTTAAAAATAAATAATAATTATAAAAAAAAACAAATGAAAATGTGAAAATGAAATGTCATGTTATAAAATTCAAATACAAGAAAGTATTACCGTACGTATCATAATGTAGTGTAAAAGGTATACAGTTTCCGTCCATTGTTTGTTCATTCATTGTTGGTCGGATTACATATCAGGGCACAGACTGCAATTCTATGTTTCGTCGATTGAACTACAATGTTCCCAATTCAAACTACTCTAATGTCAGGTAAACTAACCAGGTGTTACTTTTTAGTGGCGCAACGCGTATTTAGAGTTAAAATATTAATTACCTCTTTGTTTACAAACCCTACATTTATTTAACTGACCCGACTAAACGTGCAAGTTTGCCTGAGTAGGTTTGTAGAAAGACTTTTATACGTCAAAAATAAATTAGGTATGTTTAAAAACTAGATCTGTTTGGCGTTTCCTATCTGACACTCTGAAAAGGAAGACCGAAATAAACTCAGATGTCAGAGACTCTTTTAAAGTCCAGACATAATCTTCGCCAAATCACGACGTGAGGACCATGTAGATTAGTCTGAAATGGTCTTTTGACAGAAGAACTACACAGATTTGAGAGGATCTGTACAGATATTGATATTATAATATTTGAAATTATGACTAAAACATGAGGTAATCGCTGAATTATCATTTTGTTTATATTTTAGTATGGAAGCTGATAAAATATTGATGTTTACTTAGATACTTCAATGACCCCTGACATGATATTTTGATAAGCGTTTACCTACCACTACTTATTAATTTCATACTGTGTCATTCGCCATGTTGTATATTTAATTTCAAAAGAATTTGATAGTATTTTGTTTTTAGTTTAAATATCGATCGTCTTATTTTTTATTGAACTAATAGATAAGGAAGTTCACATCGCAATTTTAAGGCGAATTCTCTGTCTAATAATATTTTTTTTTTAGCGGGAAACAGAGCGTCGGGATCCTAGCCGTAAAAATAAACTCTAAAATTATTTCTTAGGCAAATATCAAAATCTCCTTGTATGTAAGTTAGTTATACGTGTTCTGATTAAGGAAAATAAATAATTCAGTCATTTAAACCACGTAGAATGATCTAATTACTACATTTAAACTGTCAGCGTGTTAGGGCGGCTACAGACTTGGCGATTTTATGACCAGACGACGATTTAAACGCTCGTTCTAAAACGCTGCAAGACCTTGCCGTTAAAAGTACACGGACCGTTGCTACCACAGGTAGTCACAGAATTATTGATTTAAGGTAGGTGCCAAATAGATCAGTTATAACCACTACAGCGTGAAACACTAAACAAACGTTAGTGGTTAGGGTGTTTACACACTAAAGCTGCGCCGGACTCATTTTAAACAAAAGTTGTCCGATTTGCAACGTTCTGAAGTCTAACCAGTCGGCACCCGGGGGTTTTGATGTGGGAACACCTTAAGAAGAAAATAGAAGAAAAAGAGTTAAAGATTCTAGCAATCCATGAGAATGAATTACTTAATTATCTTATAAACTTAATAACAGTTCAATGGGTACGCCGTAGTCGACTAAAACTACAGTAATTAGCAGCCCGGAGTATGGATTTGTGCCTGATTGTTGGTAATAAGCTCTTCCTCTATTACAGGTAACTTAAACATATCTGGCGAAATGTGGGTGTACTATAGATACACCTCTGCCTAACCCTTCGGGGATTACAGGCGTGATGTTATGTTGCGTTACGTATTTACATTCAGATTTTCGACAAAAACGATACGCACACAAAACGCAGCGAATAAACTGCCAAGTCCGTACACACCCTTAGCCATTCATAACCTCTTCCTTATTAGTCAACGAACTACCAAGGTGAGTTCATTGTGAGTCACGCACGGCTACTAGCTCTGTGAGTAATCATTGTTTATAATGTTACTACATGCGTAAGAGTTTTAGCAAGCTTACTTACCTACTCTTGAACTTAAGGGGCTCATGGCTAAGTAATAACAGCTGCACGGGTCGATCGATCAGGTTAAGCTATGCTTGCCGGGGTCGCTCCGTGGAAGGGTGAAATACGTTAAGCCGTTGGTCTCGGCTGTCATTCTTGGATCTTTGACAGTCGTTACGGGTCGTCAGAAGACCGATTCCGACAACCAGTCTTACAAAAGGGTATCATATTACCCTGTAACTCAGTTGTGGAGGTCAGATAAGCAGTCGCTCCATGTATAATACTGGTATCCAGCTGCATCCGGTTAGATTGAAAGCTGACTCCAACATACTGCCGTCATAGGGAAAAAAGACGTATCTGACATTTTTGTCGAAAAAGAGGTATTTACATATTCGGAATCAGCAAAAAAGACGCATCGAACAGTATATCGTATATTGACGTAAACTGAACGAAAACCTAATAATACTTACTATTAAAAGACGCATCTGCCTTTGTATTTTGTAGTAGATGTTGCTCGCGGCTTCGCCCGCGTGGATGTCAATTGCTTCACAATTTCATGGGAACCCTAATAAAAAAAGTAGCCTAAGTTGCTCGCTGCACGGCAGACGTCAAAGTGAGTTTATTTAAAGCGTTCTGTCAGTCCTTCTACACGAGCGGCCTGTGGGTGTCATATACGAGCCGAGCCTACAACGTCCTGCGTGTGCAATACAACAATGCCTTCAGGATGCTGTTGCGGTTGCCGCGACGTTGCAGTGCGTCGGGAATGTTTGCTGAAGCACGTACGGATGGCTTTCACGCCATCATGCGTAAGAAAGCGGCTTCCCTACTGTAACGTTTGCGTAGCACTCGGAACGGCATCCTGAAAATGATTGTTAGCAGAGTGGACTGTCCCATCCAAAGGCACTGGGTAGAATTAGGTATAGGTTTATGTTAAATAGAATTAAGTATATACTAACAACAATAACATAGCATGTAAGCACAGTTTGTTACTAACCACTAACTACGTATGGACTGCTTAGGTCTGAAATAAAGATATTTTATTTTTATTTATAGTATCAGCTATTGGCCAGTGAAAGTCCCGTCAAAATCGGTTCATCCGTTTCGGAGATTAGCAGGAACAAACAGACAGACGGACAGACAAAAAATTTAAAAATCGTTTCTTTGCTATAAGTACCGTACATACTTTCATATGCGATTAGTAAAAAGCTGTTTTATTTTGACATTACGAACAGATACTTCAATTTTATTTATTTGTATCTTGTATTTTATAATACGACTGGCCAGCTGGCGTGGTTGGTTAAAAAACCGCCTATCACGCGGCAGGTCGTGGGTTCGATTCCTATCCAGGACAAACATTTGTGTGCATGAACATGTCTGTTTGTCCCGAGTCTGGGTGTAATTATCTAAATAAGTATGTATTTACAAAAAAAAAGTAGTGAATGTAGTATATCAGTTATCTGGTTTCCATAGTACAAGCTCTGCTTAGTTTGGGATCAGATGACCGTGTGTGGAATGTCCGAGGATATTATTTTAAACAGGACAAAATATTTGTTTTTCTCCATTTCAATATTTCTGTAGATACGTCCTTTTTCAATAGCTATTTTGAAATAGCTAGGCAGATAATGACTATTCAACATAATATAGATAGACTATTAGTTTTTTACTTTAGCCTAAATAATAGCAAAGATAAGGATGCCTAAAATGGCTGCCGTCAGCATTTTTTTTTTTGCTTGAATTATTGTCTGGATTACTGCCAGGATTTATTGTTTTAACACAATTAAAAGGACGCTGCTAGCATGAGCGCGAGCGTGATAATTCAATTAATTCGTCTGGGGGATGTTTGACCGCTACGATTAGTCTGGCTGCTTACTACGAGTAATACATAGTATTGAAATATTTCTCCGAGAATCAATCAATCTGTCTAGCCTTTTCCCAACTATGTTGGGGTCGGCTTCCAGTCTAACCGGATGCAGCTGAATACCAGTATTTTACATGGAGCGACTGCCTATCTGACCTCCACAACCCACTGACTGGGTAATACGATACCCCTTGGTAAGACTGGTTGTCAGAATTTCGGGCTTTTGACGACCCGTAACGACTGTCAAAGATCCACGAATGACAGCCGGGACCAACAGCTTAACGTGCTTTCCGAGGCACGGAGGAGTCTCGGTATGAAAATATGGTCACCCATCCACAGAGCAACCGCGGCAAGCGTAGTTTAACCTGATGGATCGACCCGTGCGGCTGTTAGTTCTCCGAGTATCATTGTATAAAAATTAAGACTCAAACTATTTTCGTTTTTTGCCACCGATTTTCTATTCCCTTCCTTTCACTTTTAAGTTGAAAAAATAAAACACTCGACAACGTCAAGATATATAAATAACAACACTTCTTTGCAGTAAAAACTCGAATACTTATTTAGGATCTTTCAGCTAATTTACAATATTACAGTTAGTACATAGTCGACCGGGCTCTACTCGGGTGAAAATAAGGAAAACGATTTTTTTCCCATAAATGAGACCTAGCTAGATCGATTTTTTATATTGCAACTTTCATCGAAATCGTTAGAGCCGTTTGGGAGAAGGTGATTACAAATATATACACATATATAGGTATATAGGGTGACTGGTAATTAGTGACCGATACTTAAACACATGATTGTACTCATGATAACAAATATCTTTCACTATGGAACCAAACCCGCAATCGCGAAAAAATAAAAATCCGCTGCTCCCTACATTTTGACGAGTTATGCGAACGTAACCCCCCCCCCCCTTCCCCACCCCCCCCCCTTATATCCGAAGTTTGCATAGAGAAAAATCTGAAATTATTCTGTGTGATAGAAGTTTATGTAAAGATTACAGAAAAATAAAACGGTGTCTCCAAATAGCACACATTTTTTAATATATGATAGTACGGAACCCTCGGTGCGTGAGCCGCTCTTGACCGGTTTTTTTTTCTTTGTTACAGCATGAGGGTCCTAGCCATCCTATTCCTGATAGCGGCAGCGGTATACGCCAGACCCCGCAGCGCCACAAGGACGCAGACTATCACTGGACATATTACCTCTCTAACTGACAAGGTTTGTAACTATTTCTAAGATCAAGCAATCTGTATAGACTTTTCCCAGCTAAGTTGGGGTCGGCTTCCAGTCTAACCGGATGCAGCTGAATATCAGTATTTTACATGGAGCGACTGCCTATCTGACCTCCACAACCCACTAACTGGGTAATACGTTATCCCTTGGTAAGACTGGTTGTCAGACTTTCGGGCTTCTGATGACCCGTAATGACTGTCAAAGATCCACGAAAGATGCCGGGACCAACGGTGTCCGAGGCACGGAGGAGTCTCGTTATGTAAAGATGGTCATGCACCCATCAACGAACCAACCCCGGCAAGCGTAATTTTCTTAGCACATCAGCTGCCATAAAAATATTAGTAGGCGCAGTTCGTTTGTTTTCGTGAAAACAGAGTGAAATTTTACTACGGTTTCCGATACTGCCGTAGCCATTGTATTTGCTCGACACTAGACTTAGTAGGCTCATTGCATTCCTTATAACGTAAGCTTTCACCGATTATAATATTTTCCAAACATTTTTGCTATTTGCAACAGATTTCCTTACGGTTTCTGACTCTGCCATAGCTATTGTATTTGCTCGACTTTTTAGGCTCATTACATTCCTTTTGATGCAAGCTTTCTTCGATCGGGAGTTTTTCATTCCTGAGCAGATTTACGGCCGATATGAGACGACATCTGACAATCTTTTGCTATTGTCTACTTCATATTAATTTTTAACCCTATTTTGGTCAATATTTCTGTTGACAAAGATACTGGAAAAACTGATCTAGCTAATCACGTTTTTGCGCTATACGAATTGATATTTCGACACATAGTGAAAAGTAGAGGGTCGCGCGCATGCGCCTGTACTCGCAGTGTGACGTCATAAACAAATTATATCCGGCTTCAAAATTGTTATAAATACGATCGATCTTATGAATGCTCAATCATTACTCTAGCATTAAAAGTCTCGTAGTTATTAGCGGTTGAAATCTTACATGTTTTTGTCGGTCAGAAATATTGAATTTACCAACAGAAAACCGAGCGAAAAGACGTTTTCACGTCACGTTTTCCTGGGGCCGTATTATGAACTATTAAGAGGACTGTGAAGTGCCGACACGCGGCGCGATTTTTGGAGGCAATTACCTGTACATTTCATACAATTATTTACATAAATATTGTTTCGGGCGATAACGTTTTTACTCCCCTAAACCTTTACGAAATGAGACAATTTTGATCTCATTACATTCAGTACACTTTAATCTAAGTCTGTACGTTTTTCCTTTTTAGTAATTCAATTTAATTTAATTAAAAAAAAAAATAAACATGCCCGAGGATGTTTTTATGTAAAAAATATAGATATTTAGATGCTAATAACTTATATTGTATACAATATTTCTTTATAATAAAAACGTACAAACCTAGTTTTTCATTATACCTACAACATTTCCAAAAATTATGAAAATTAGACTATGTTTACGGGGAGAAAAACGTTATCTCTTTTTGTATGAAAATTTACAGCTTCACAATCCTCTTAACGCCATCATTTTTCCAGTGCTAAAGAGAGACGGACCTATAGCACCATCCCTTTTTTGCAACGGAATCATGATGGTGTTAATAGTTCATAATACGGCCCCTGTACATGAAGAATGTCGACCATTGACATAAAAACATTGCCTTCTTTCTGGGGCAGTCGGCAGCTATGTGCCGACTTTTGTTTTCGTCATATTGTCCTTGGCCGAGTCATGGTTATTCACATTGAGATCACCTCGTAAACCGTAACATGTTACAATACAATGACGTAATAAGTACGGCAGTGATTATAAAATAACATCATATCTGAGTTGATCTCGCTTGGGTACGGTTCCGTATCAAATTTAGATCATTATGTTACTATAATAATATAAAGTTATGTACTAATATAGAATCAGTAATACAACTCCTTCAGTTAGCTTGTTAAACTTGTAAATTGCAAAAAACCTAATAAAATTTGAATTTCGCGGGCTAAAATACACGGATTTTTTTAAACGACTTAAAAAAGGAGAAGGTTATAATGTTGATCTGTAGGTATGTTTTTTTTAATGTATGTTCATCGATATTTATATCAACTATGGACTGATTTTGAAAATTCTTTTTTTGTTTGATAGCTTCTGAGGTAGTGCCATATAAATTTGGTCAAGTTCTGATGAGTGGTTTTTGAGTTAACTTCAATAATACGTTATTTAATACGTTTTGTGTATGTTGTTGGTGCTGATATAATTTCCAGTCACTGTTGTTTACATAGCAAGTGGAGTTAATTGTATAAACATTTCATAGTCAATTACTTTAATTTCGTTGATAGGTACTTTCCAGTGGTTTTTTCTAAAAGAGTGAATGATTTCAGTTTATTTTTAACGAGTTTATTGACTGTTTGAAAATCTGCAAGGTTAAGCTGTGCTTGCTGAGATCAGATCATGATGATGTTTTATTTTAAACAATTCGTACCCCGGAGATTTTGAACCCGTCCTTTCATAGGAATAATAATATCAGTTCGTTACTGTCCCACCGTAGCAAAGGTCTCTTCTCATACAGAGAAGGCACGAGCATTGATCACCAGGCTCGCTCAAGACGGGTGGGCGATTTCAGACTTATATTAACTATAAGTCTAGCGGTGTAATTACGTAAAAAACTTATTTGACAATAAGGTAGAAAACTGTCAATTTAGTTCCGCGTAGATGGCGCTACGTAGGAGGATGGCGGTGAGGAGCTTGTGGCTAAGTAATAACAGCTGCACGGTCGATCCATCAGATTAAGCTACGCTTGCCGGGGTTGGTCCGTGGATGGGTGACCATCTTTACATACCGAGACTCTTCCGTGCCTCGGAAAGCATGATAAGCCGGTGGTCCCGGCTGTAGTGGGTTTTTGACGGTCGTTACAAGTCGTCAGAAGCAGTCTTACCAAGCGGTATCATGTTACCCAGTTAGTGGGTTGTGGAGGTGAGATAGGCAGTCGCTCCATGTAAAATACTGGTATTCAGCTGCATCCGGTTAGAGTGGAAGTCGAACCGAACATTTGGGAAAAGGCTAGGCAGATTGATTGTAGATGGTACTATGTGTAGTATTTAAACTGTTAGTATAAATTTATCAATAAACATCTAGATATCATCTAGGATCAGAGTCCTTGTCAAGACGAAGCAAACGAGCCCAAACAAGATAGCGTCGCGTCGTTTTATTACTGAACTCCTATGGCCACCTTCCGGCTCCATCATCAGATCAGCTCCATGTCATAATAATATTGGATTGTCATCCGATTTACATATGCATGTAAAATTTCAACTCAATCGGAAACAGGGAAGTGAGTCTAATTTAACTTGCAAGATTAGATTACAGACAAACACCGGGATAGGTGTTGACTATAGTTTGACCAAGACCGCTGTACCGCGCCTTAGGAATGCGCGGTGAAGCGGGGTGCAGCGCTGGCGAATGAGCGGTGGGACGCCGTGAGCGTTGACGAATGAGCGGCCTGCTTTGCCCCCGTCTCGCCGCGCACATACCTACGGCGCGGTATAGTGGTCTTGGTCAAACTATAAATAAAAGCTTATAAAAATAAATAAACAAAGTATTTGTTACTGTCATTCGCTTTTGTTACCACTTTCATTCAATTGTCAATGGAGTTCCTTGCTGAAAACTTTACCGCGAGATGGCGCTAAGTGTTTTTTCTTGTCACCGATTGGTCTCTTTTTCTTCAAGATGACTTTGAAAAGTGACAAACACACAGCGCTCTCTTGCGGCGTAGCTTCCAGGAAACTACCCCATTGATCGCAATGTCGTGCATTTTGTATGAATAGATTGGATTAGGAATTCCCTTCAAAACCCTCGGATTGCATCAGCCGAAAGACACTCCTGGACATAGGCCTGCCTCAAGTACCGCCACTTCGACCGGTTCTGTCCTTCTCGCATCCAACGGATTCTTGCGGCCTTCACAAGGTCATCGGTCCATCTTGTGGGAGGCCTTCCAACGTTACGTCTTCCGGTACGCGGTCGCCACACCAGAACCTTTCAGTCCCATCGGCCATCTGTTCTGCGAGTAGTGTCCTGCCCACTGCGACTTCAGTTTGGCAATTCTTCAATTCTTCGAGCTATGTCAGTTACCTTGTTTCTCCAGCGGATCTCTTCATTCGGTACGCAATAAGGGAGCCTAATTGCGAAACATTTTTTGATGATAATCTTGAATGATTTTGAAGGATATTGCTCATCCATTGCTTCATATGTTCGAAAAATCGGTCTTCTCAACAACGTACATAACGCAAAGAATGTTGTTGAAATGTCAAAAAACTTTTTAGCAAAAAATAAAACCGACTTCTAAAACAAAACACTACAAAGTGTAAAATAACTTTAATTTCGGAAGTCGGTGGCAAAAAACGAAAATACAAAACCAAAGACACCGACTACCGAAATTAAAGTTATTTTACACTTTGTAGTGTTTTGTTTTAGAAGTCGGTTTTATTTTTTGCCAAAAAGTTTTTATTTTTCACTTTTTAGTTGTGGAACCTACCCCACACAAATTCGAATACATAATTGAGCACAATAATTGTAGATATAGCCATGTAAATAACAGTGATAGGAAGTTATTAAAACACCATCACAACATCCATATAAAATAAGTGTGAAATATACGCATTATTGAAGCTAACTCAAAAACTCCTCGAGCAAAGTTAATAAAATTTATACGGGACCACCTCGGAAGTATACCCTTTCAAACAAAAAAAGAATTTTCCAAATCGGTCCATCCGTCTTTGAGTAATCGCGTAACAAAAAAAAAAAAAACATGCAGACGAATTGAGAACCTCCTCCTTTTGGAAGTCGGTTAAAAATGAAACTGATTCCGATTGATAATGTGTTACGCAATTAGGGTGCTGACTATGGCTTATCCGCTAGTGTCCCAAATGTCCGTTCCCCTGCACCCTTGACGATCTGAACAACGCCTCTGAGGCTGCAATACATGTGGCCATCTACTGGGCCTAAACAGTATAAGAAACTTAAATGTACCGTCGAAACGAAAAGAAAAACAAATGACGTCATTCGATGGTAAATTGCGGACGCTATTGGCGCCCTTCTTGGAAGCCGTAGCTTAAGTGGCCCCCGAAGCATGCGTAGTTCATACAAACGAAATACCAAAATAATTTGTAAATCAAACATATTATTAAGGTAGTGTGTATTTATTCTGATTGGATTACAGAATATCTAGGTTCCCAAACATATATTTTGAAAGGATACTGATTTGAAGACGAAATATGAGGAATTTAAAATTTCTATAGAAAACTTATTTTTCTCATATTTCATGTTCTTATTTAATATATATATTTATTTAGGAACCTAGATATTATGTAATCCAATCGGAATAAATACACACTACCTTTAGAATATGTTTGATTTACAAATTATTTTGGTATTTCGTTTGTATGAACTGCGCATGCTCCGGGGGCGTCTTAAGGGACATATCAACCCTTTAACTGTTACCATGAATTCAGCACAAGATCTCTCACTAGATCCCTTAGAGTAGACATTTTTCGTCGTTTATCTAAAATTCATACAAAAGTACTATACCTATACGGTCAAAATGTATGGAACAGCTGATTTTTTCTATGTAACAGACTTCAAAATTCAATGCTCAAAAACTGCCCTCCTCCATTTTTGAAGGCGGTTAAAGCAGAAAGTTAGTTTACGTTGATAATTATCCTATTCTGCCTCATTGGTCACAAGCACTACTCCTGAGATTGAGGTCCTGGGTTCGATTCCCGGCTCGGACAGTGATATTGGGATTTCAGGAATTTCTCAGTAGCAGCCTGGAGTCTAGATTTGTGCCCGTCTGATGACAACAGGCTCGCTCTCTATTACATGGAACTTAAACATAACTGGCGAAATGTGGGTGTGCTATAAGTACACCTCTGTCTAACCCATCGGGGATTACAGCCGTGATGTTATATTAAATCTATTATCATCTAGAAACATTTGTTTTTAAACTAAAAATAGCATCCGAATAGCTTCCAGTTGGAATCCACATGTTTAAACTACCTAATATAACCGTCTGGGATGTTAGTAAACAAGTCTGAGATATGTCTTTGATGAAATCACTATCAATCAATCAATCCGCCTAGCCTTTTGCCAACTATGTTGGGGTCGGCTTCCAGTCTAACTGCATGCAGCTGAATACCAGTATTTTACATGGAGCGACTGCCTATCTGACCTCCACAACACAGTTGCTGTGTAATACGATAGCCCTTGGTAAGACTGGTTGTCAGACTTTCGGGCTTCTCTCAATGATCCACGAATGACAGCCGGGATGAACTACTTAACGTGCTTTCCGAAGCACGGAGGAGTCTCAGTATGTAAAGATGATCCACCATCCACGGAACAACCGCGACAAGCGTAGCTTAACCTGATGGATCGACCCGTGCGGCTGTTATTAGTTAGCCACGAGCTCCACCACTCCATGAAATCACTAGTTAGCCAGAATTGATTGACTATATCATTAATGCCAAGATATATATAGAGATATATATGTATCAGAAAGGTGTGGTCAAAAAGGGTGAGATACAGTCCATCAAACTGAACAAGTATCTCCGTGGGAATAACATCGTAATGGAGAAAAAATAATCCAACATCACATTTGGATCGAGTAGGTATTGAAGTTTAGTATGGGACAGTTGATAATTTTTTGGCAATTACGATGGTTAGGACCACCATAGTCATCACGAAAAAAATATCAGAAAGGAACCGATTTTGAAAACTATTCTTCCTTTGGTAGAAGAAGATTAGTCTATGTGGATGATATTATATAACGTTCTGTCACTGTAATTTACGTAGCAGGTAGTCGTATTGAATTTGTGTGGGGTAGGTATACCATCACTAAAAAGTGAAAAGTAAAATCTTATTAAAAAAAAAAAAAAAAACAACAAAGTGAAAAATAACTTCAATTTCGGAAGTCAGTAGCAAGAAACGAAAATGCAAAACCGACTTCACTTTGTAGTGTTTTAATTGTTTGGAGTTTTTTTTTTTTTACTTAGCTACACCTATTACGATGCCCCTTGGATTTGCCTCTGGTATTTTATATCATTTCAACACCCAAACAAACGACATTTCCTTATATTTTTCGCCGTTCCCCTAAAATTCTTATCAACCTATGGGAATCAGACAGCAATTTATCAAAGCTTACGTCACCATGGGGAGCGGTGCCCCCTAGCCAGCCAAAAGGTCACGCCATGACCGACTTTATTGATTCAATTCTATAATGGATTGTCTGAGAAGAAAGGTCATGTGGATACCTAGTGTGTTATGTAAATACGTCGCAGTAAGATGGTTGTAGTCGTGATAGCTATATCCCTAGGGATATTAAATATAGCTATATCCCTACGGATATAGCTATATTTAATAGATACTAACTGTTACCCGCGGCTTCGCCCGCGTGGATATCAATACTTCCCTATTTAAATTTTAATTATTTTTTAATTATTTTTCCAAAATAAAAGTAGCCTAAATCACTCCTTATAACATCAGCTATTTTCCAGTGAAAGTCCTGTCAAAATCGGTCTAACCGTTTCGGAGATTAGGCGGAACAGACAAAAATTCTAAAAATTGTTCTTTTGTTATAAGTACCGTGTAATACTTTCATATGCATTTAGTAAAAAACAGTTATTTTGACATTACTAACAGATACTTCAATTTTATTTTATTGTTTATAGATGTATAGATAATTTTGTTACTGCAACCAATTTCGACGTAGCGCTCGCCGGCCGCTGCCGCTCGCTCGGCTCGCTCGTATTTGGTCACTGTTCTAACCTAACCTAACCTATTTGGACGGAGTGCCCTAATTCTTATCATTATTCATTACTAGATCTTGCACGTATTATTCGTAGTAAGATAGTTATGAATATCCCTAGGGATAAAAAATCCAATGATGCTGTCTTATTTTTCATAAAAATCAAGCCAGAGACTCCTTTCTTACTCAGAAAGAAAGAAAAATATTTTATTTGGGACACGCACAGGAAATACAAACAGTAAAATAGAGCATAGGAAACTAACAAAATTAACATTAAAAAGAAACAAAATAAATACAAAATACCTGTGCGAGGCCAAAAAGGCTCCTATCTCAGCACAAACAGACAGTACTTTTCGCTATTCCTCATAGTTTCAAATTTGGCCATCCACGCTCACTTGAAAAATTCAACCTGTACTCAAGGTGCAATTTAAATAACGCATAACCTCTTAAGAGGTCATTGAACTTATACCTGTTCTGAACAACTTTTACTATGGGACCAAACCTGAATTCGCCAAAAAAAACTGCTGTTTCCTATATTTTGATGAGTTATGTGAACTTAAATGTAGGGGATTTCAGGTTTAAAGGCCTATTCAAACCTAAGCGGTATTCGCTACCGTCTGCGGTAGAGAAAACCGAGTGGGTATGCGGTAATATTACTGTTCATTCATCTGTACCGCTTTTGCCGCGAAACATAATACTAAATACCTAAGCGAAACCCGCGCGGTATGTACCTCTACCCATAGCGGCAGCGAATACCGCTTAGGTTTGAATAGGCCTTAAGACATAATCCTCGAACAAAAATTATCGCAAAATGAATGTAACAAATTGTCAAGCGCGCGTAAGCTGTTGTGATTTGGTTGAATGATTTATCAACCAGCTATGCTTGCCGGGGTTGGTCCGTAGATGGGTCTTTACATACCGAGACTCCTCCGTGCCTCGGAAAGCACGTTAAGCCGTTGGTCCCGGCTGTCATTCGTGGATCTTTGGCAGTCGTTACGGGTCATCAGAAGCCCCAAAAGTCAGACAACCAGTCTTACCAAGGGGTATCGTATTACCCAATAACTGGGTTGTGGAAGTCAGATAGGCTGCAGTCGCTTCATGTAAAATACTGATACTCAGCTGTATCCGGTTAGACTTTAAGCCAACCCCAACATAGTTGGGTAAAGGCTAGGCAGATTGATTGATTTATCAACCAGCCAATCGCAGCGTTTACTCGCCCTGGACAATTTGTCACATAAATGCGATAATTTTCGTTCGCGAACTGGCCCTTAGACCCGTATCACCCTGCGTCCTATTTAAAAGGCGATACCCGCGCGAATAACGATTGTTCGAACTTTTTGTTCGGTGAACCTGTACACTAATTCCGTAACCCACTATCAATCGGAATCTGAATCATTTTTCAGCAAATTGCTAATCCATTACTTCATATGTTTGAAAAATTTGTCTGTTCGACTACGTAAATCACGCAATGAATGTTGTTGAACTGTCAAAATGAAACCGATTCCGATTGTTAGTGTGTTACGCAATTGCCCCGTAGAACGCGTGGTCACGCCGACAGTGCGCTCTTTCCGAGTTTCCGAACAAAAAGTAACATCATACCTATTAATAATAAAAATGAAAATCTTTTATTGTCAGACACAAAGGCCCATAGCATGTTAGTAACAAAAATTACTCAAAAACCTATGTTATTGGATAAACAGGGTTATTGGTAAAACACCAACAACCTCTTAAGGGGTCATTCTACTCATCATTATGAACAACTTTTACTATGGGACCCAACCTGAAATCGCGAAAAAAAAATCAGCTGTTCAGTAAAATTCGACGAATTATGCGAACATAAATGGGTGATTCTTAGTCCGGAATATATTTTTGAAGATTTTATAGAAAAATATTAAACCTTGTGGTATATCAATTATTTTATGCCAGAATCATTTCTTGATTAATATAATTGAAATTGATAAAAGAGGCACCATTGTGAAGTTAATATTTTCGGAGATAAATCAAATTAAAAAAAAAACACTGTTGAAGATAATGACAACGTGTGGAAGTTAATGACTTTAAGGTGAAGAAAAATGATAACTGGTACGAATAATGATTTTGAATCAATTATAATGTTTAATGTTACAAAAAGAAAGAAATAAAACAACTCGATTAAGAATCAAAAAAATATTTTAATCATAAAATCACAGATATATGTCCAAAAATATATAATTTTTAGATGATTATTGAATAAACATTATTGTTTTAATTAAAATAAAGCGTACATATTTATGATAGGTACTTATATTTCTAGTCTTAATGGTTTTCTTCTCATTTTTACAATAATTATATTTCTTAATATTTAATTAATGTGAAAAAAATATGTAAATAGGTATTTCAAAAATACTTCTGATTCTGATCCTGGCTTATAATCATACAAACAGTTTTCCAATAATTAATGATTTATAATTAATTAAAAAAAATAGGAACTTAAAGAACTTGTAGCATTAACATTAAACGCCTCCACTAATCGTATCATTCAAGACAAATATGATATAATCATCAAATTAATAATGGAAAATACTGATTAAAAATAGTAGGTAGTTACATTAAAATTTTGATGTTGAGGGTTTTGGTTCCCCATAATCACCAATGTAAAAAGAGTTGCTTTGTCTTATTTTAATATCAGAAAGAACAACTATTTTTTTATTTGGATTTTGCTTACTTTGGTTTTGATTTACTAATTTTGACAATGGGGCAACATAATTAGGATTAATATTTTCAATGTTTCCATGGCTATAATTTGGAAGACATCCTAAATCATATCCATGGATACATTTATTATCGGTATTACAATCAAAGCAGCTGAGTTGTCTAAGAACTGTCGTTGGAACAGTATTATCCCATAGGACTTGGTACACGGAAAGAGTGCCCTTGAAGGGTTTCAAATTTTGTGGAATTAATCTTTCTTTAGTTATTATTTCCCGTTCATCCACCTTCTTGATAATAACATTATCAATAGTTTGCATTAACGTATCACAAAATTGATTATAAGTGCCAATATCTTTACCAAAAAGAGTCATACGATCAGCCGTCCTTTTAAGCACTGCTCCTACCCCATCAGGTGCACCCTTTCCGTGTCCCGCTTCAGAGTAGTTCCATGTTACTTTCTTAATTTGAGAAAAATCTTGGCATATTTGTGTAACTATAAAAAACATATACTTATTTCGGTATTGCGAAGATGGCGAGTCAGATAAGAAATGTAGGGTTTCAATTAAAGGATTAACTTCAACAACGTGCTGAATTAGGGGCACCAAGTGTGCCCAAATAGCTGGTGCGTCATGTCGCAAGCAATCACTAACTGTGCAAAAAGAAATCGGAGTAACAACACCGAAAGTAAAATTGTGAGTGTACGCCACAGAAGTGTGTAAAGACACTTGTTGGCGGCTACCGCCGAAATGGAAAGCCTGGACTTCTTCAGCAAATTTTAAAGCATAATTTTCTGAAAAATCGACATGTAGAAATGCTTCCTGAACCGATAGGTTGTTTTTAAGAGTTTTAATGCCATTATATTGGAAATCTTGTGAACATGATTTAAGAATGCTAACAGATCTGCTTCAAATCTAGTTATTGCTGTTTTAATACTAATTGTAGTCTTTATTTTTTCAGTCAACTGTTGTTTTTTCTTAGTTCCATTTTTCAGTGTAATATCTTCTCTTCTGGTTGTTTTTCGCCATTCGTAAAATGATACATTGCTATCGGAAACATTAAAAAATTCTAGATGGTTTGATGAGCAAGTATTACAACTTCTATTTAAACAAGCTAAATTCCTCGAGTCACAACACAGTTTTGATAGTAATTGCTCACAATTTCTTACATTTACTACACAAGCTCTATGCAAACCTTGTATAAATAACTCCATATTTAAATGTCGTGAACAGAGACAAGTATCCCTATTGGTAGGTTTTGGAAAAACTGTCCAAAAAGGTCGTAGTTTACAAAAGGTCGAGTAACTTATTTTTATACCAACTTGAGAAAGAAATTTTTGATAAAGTACCTTTAGTGGAGCATTTAGATACCGTTTCTGCATCTTAACTTTATTTTTCGTCACAAATTCTTTTTTACTAGCGCTTAAAGTACTATTAGCATCATCGTTATAAAATGTATGAACTTTTTCTTCAAATGATTTGTGACCTGATATTATGCATAAAGATGATAATTTAGTTTTACCCTGTTTTACTGACTTAGAGTCTATGTTTATTTGACTATGTTTGTTCTTATTTTCTTGCACTTGAAGTTCCTTATTTAATCTTTGAATTGTTTTTCTTTGGGTTTCAACTGTCTTTTTATATTTATTAATAGTATTTAGCAACACATACCTCTTCTTATATTCATTATAACGTATCCTTCTTACCACCGCTTTCATAGCAGGAGAAAATTGATGTAATGGATCACGTAACCTCTCTGTCTTAGTCTGTCCCTCTGTCTTATCTATAGCCTCTTCTTCAGCTTCTATTACAAGTGGCTCAAATGTAGGCATCGTTTCTTCTTGCTTTTTCATTAACCTGTACCTCTTGGAATTCTCCTTCCATTTTTTTCTTTGCTCACGTTGAGCGCGAGGTGTTTGTTCCTTTATAGGTTTAATTTTACCTTCTTCTTTTCTTTTCTTATATTTTTTACGTCTTTTCTCTTGTTCTATCGCTAACAACTCGGGATTATTTTTTATTTCCAAATATTTTCTCCTTTTACACTGTCGTTGTTGTTCTAGACGGCGTTCTTTTATTGCCTTTATGTTTTTTGGTGGCATTTTGAATGAACCTTAGGTAAAACAAAATACAAGTTCAAAATCATTATCCTCAATAGCTGTCATTATTAAAAACAGATCAAGTCATTATATTCTCTATTTGTCATTATACGCAACACACATTTTGAAGCGAATGATGTTGGTGAAAATGACGAATTCGAGAAAACAGGTTGTAACTTGTCGAAACCCAACCAATTCTGCTTTGAAACACATTGATATGAATAAGTTCACTTTAGATACATAATAGTAGCAAACAATATGATTAATGTAACAATTATTTGCAACAACCGACAGCAAAAGTGTAATGACGTCTTGTATAACAAATTTGTAAGAACGAAATTTAAGCTTACCTGGTCGAGAAACACGATACGTCCACTCCGTTCAAACCTTTTAACTCGACTGAGTATTATTATACTCTTTGCGACTGAGGGTGGTGCGGGGAGCGTACTGCGGGATTCAAACTCCGTGCATTGCAAAACCATAGAGAATTATATAAAAAACAATCTTTGCTCCGTATAATGACTTTTTTTTATGACAAACTTTTAGTGTGTTGGTTTCCTATATTAAAATGAATGAAATGTATATAATATACGGTAATTGGAAACTTTGACCTTTTGAGGACGATTTGGCATATAAAAATAAGACGGTGAGGTTTATTTGATTTTTTTATGAGACGAAATATCTACGCGTAGCCTTGTGGGACATGCGAGATAATGACGTTTGAGGCACATTTTGACTTAAATTTGAAATTAAACTATGTTTAATATCATATTTTAGTGTGTTAATAGTTGTGCCGGTAGTTAAAGTATCTTAAGACCTTGTTGCTATTAATTATGGTTTAATTACGAATAAGTATTGGGACTGGACACCTTTTATCCTCCATTTCTAAGAATCACCCATGTACTTAAACAGCTGATATTTTTCGCGATTTCCGGTTTGGTCCCATAGAAAAAGTTGTTTATATAATGATGAGTACAATGACTCCTTAGGAGGTCGTTGGTGTTTTACCAATAATCCTGTAATTTAGAAAAAAAAAACCCTAACTCTGCGTAGTAGCGACGACGCAACTTTCTTACGCATTATCGCGAAGTAATCGTCTGTGTGCGTATCCGCGAACATGCCTGAAACACTACTGCGGTGTCGCTGCTATAGTTTCGCGGCTGAGATGTGCCCTCAACATCACCCTGAAAGCATTGTTGTATTGGATGCGTATTGGTACTATACACGCAACCGATCGCGTATCGCGGGACTAAGGACGGCGCCTTACAGAATCTCGTTGTTTAAACTAGCTTTAAGAAATTTTTGAGTCTTGAGTATAAGAATCTGTAATACGGGCCGTACAGATGAAGGTTCCCATATAGGCCTACCTGATTCCGACTTTAATATGTCTAGAGCGCACAGAGCTTTTGCCTTTGTCTCTGTCTTTTTGTTTACGTGTAAAGAGTAAACAAAATAACCACACTTTTGCACCGTTTCAATGTTTTCGTTGTTATTTTCATCATATTGCTCTTAAATAAAAATCTATCGGGTATATACGCTCCTGTCATCAACTTTAGTTAATATCAAATTACTTATTTACCTATATATAAAAGTAGGGCAATGAAGGAAAAATTACTCGAAAAGAGGTAACTTTGCGAATTTATTCTATCGAGCCAACTTAATCAAATCGTGTTTCCGTCGTGTATCCTTTGTAGTATATATCCCCAATAATACCAGTATATTCCCTAGATTTTAATTTAATTGTTTTCTACTTCAAACAACGGTTACAAAAACGTGTATTGTATGTTTAAAAAGCTCGGTGCGCCATTTCAGACAAACATAAAATTAACAACTCTTTTATAGACTTGGTAATTGAATATGTATTTATTTCTTCTTACAGGATGCAAGAAGTAAAGCGAGGATGCATTCCGCTTTCGCCAATGCTGGTCGCGTGGCTGGCGTGGAAGTATGGAGAATTAAAGTGAGTAGTGACATCTCTCCATGAGTAGCGCAACTAATTTATAATTGGAGATTTAATACAGAGCTATCTATCAGAGAGTAAAAGAACTACATTATATACAAAACCCGACTGTTAAAAAAGTAAACGGAATGGAAAACCAGAGAGACTGAGATTGTTTGGTGACAGAAATAGCTACTCTCGTTTCCATCTTTTTAAAAGTTCACTTTTTTGCAGTCGAGTTTTCGATTTTACTTTTAACCTCTTGAACTGAGATCTCGAAATAAACATTGTTAATATTGGTGCAAAACGTGTGCAAGATCGTAGATAAAGCTATTCTAACGAATATTGTTTTCAGGACTTTGAGCCTATCCCGGTAGCTGCAGCCGACTTCGGTAAATTCTACAAAGGAGATTCCTACATTGTACTGAAGGTAAGAATCGTTTAAGTTCTACTCGATGTATCGTATACAGGGTGTAAGTGTAAACAGTGTTAATCTCTTAAGGGTTCATTGTGCTCATCATTATTAACAACTTTTACTAAGGGACCAAACCTGACAAACAAAAAATCAGCTGTTCCCTACATTTTGACGAATTATAAATGCGAACATAAATGTAGGTAGTCCATTAACGGTTGATTTTTTTTCGCAATTTCAGGTTCAGTCCCATAGTAAAAGTTGTTAATAATGATGAGTGTACAATGACCCCTTGAAAGATGAAAACTTTTACACTTACAGCCTGTATATAGGTACGCATCATATAATATCACGCCAGTCATTCCCGAAGGGTTAGGCAGAACTGTACATATAGTACACCCAAATTTCACCAGTATATTATGATCAAGTTAGGGGGCAAGCCTAGTTTCGCATAAGGCGGGAGGAAACGCCCGGGTGTCACCATTGTGTGGATCGCCCAGAGGACACGGTGGAGCATACAGTGGAGGTCTGCCCGGCTTGGGCAGAGCACCGCCATGTTCTCACGGAGGCGATCGGCGGCGGCGATCTCTCGCGTCCTTGCCTGGTCCAGGCCATGGTGCGGAGCGAGAGTGCATGGGAGGCCGTCACCTCCTTCTGCGAAGCGGTGATGCTCGCGAGGGAGGAGGCGGAACGCGTGAGGGAGAGGCAGTCTCGCGCCCTCAGTCGCCGCAGGAGACGCCCTGGGCGGCGGGAATCGATAGCCGATTCCCGGCCACCGTAGGCGCGGGCTTGCGGACGGTGAGTAGTGGGTAGCTCGCCGTCCGGTGAGGACCAGGCCCGGGTCGACGGCGCGTTGTGTTCCACGCGCGCCTCAAAGAGATGTGAGCAAGAGATGGGGTCCAATAGGGCCGATGCCGCTGGGGTCGCGGGTTGTTTGAAAAAGATACCATGGCCCTGGCATAGGCAACTGAAGGAACACGGGTGGGTTTTAGTCAGTAAAAGTCTGACACGCCCTTCCGCTCCATCCAGAGCGGGAGAAGTTATTTGATGATTTCCCATCCACAAAAAAAATAAAAAGGGGGCAAGCCTAGTGCCTCCCACCGGAGACAAATTCAGGCTGCTACCTACTGAGAATTTCCTGATGAGAAAAACCAATAGCCGTTACATAAGCTGGGCATCGAACCCAGGACCTCATGCTCAGCAGTAGCGCTTGTGTCAACTAGACCAACTAGCCAGTATCATATGTACAGTCAACGTCTAGAAGTCCACTTACACGGCAATGACCATTATCGCCTGCGCTATACGGGCTGCCAAAGTTGCCAATGTGTAGTATAATCAAACGTTCTTATAGAAGAAGGTCATAAGTACAACTAATATTGCTATGCCATACTTTTGTGAGATTGCTAGTCGACTTCTGACTGTTATAGTACAGACGCCAGCACATCAAGCTACTACAATCTGTCAAATTTCTTTAATAGATTTTCAATTTTATCGCTAAAGCATTAGGTTCAAGGTTGATTGGGAAAATTTGACAGTTTCGGGTAGCTTGACCTGCTGGCGTCTGTACGTAGCCTTTATTACAGTCCGACTTTCAGCGTCGAGAAAATGCGTCCTAGACTCCTGTCAGATTCATACTAACGAGTATGTGTTTTGCAAATTTGATCCTTATTACAACTAGAAATTGTCCAACTGACAGGTGTCAGGAAGGCATTCTCTCGACGGCCGGACTGTAAATGAATGAACAGGTACAGTTGATTATACTAGAAATGCTAGTAAAAATAGGCCAAAGCTATAAAAAAGTAGTGTAATATATGTAGTATATCAGTTATCTGGTTTCCATAGTACAAGCTCTGCTTAGTTTGGGACCAGATGACCGTGTGTGAAATGTCCCAGGATATTATTATTATTATATATATTATTATTAATTTAGGTAAGCACGGAACAGAACTAAACTGCAGAACTACAAGCCTTTCACAGATTATTTAATTACCTCTGGCAGCAGCAACCCAACAGCAGTCTTATTGTAACGACGATAAAGATCACTGTTATGTTGACAGTGATACATATCAGAGGTACTATCGAGGAAACTAACATCTGACCTATTTGAAAACAAAATAGCGGTCGAGCGCTACAAGCAAGAATAGTCCTTACGGTGTATAGATGTTCGTTTCTCCGATAGTACAATAACTATGAAAGGACTGTTGTCGGCAGCTGTACGTTGCCTCGTGACTGACAATAAATCTACCATTCAACATAATGCTATGGAAGACCCACAGCACAGCATTGATTATCAGTGGTAACACTTGCCTAGTTTGCCTACTGAGCATGAGGTCCTGGGTTCCATTCCCAGGTTGGGCAGAGTGTTATTGGGTTTTCCGTGAGGGATTTCTCAGTAGCAGGCCGGAGTCTGGATTTGTGTCCGGAATTACAAAATTCTGGGTACATTATTCTTATTTATATGTGTCAATTAAAAATATAAGATTAAAGATAAAAAGATATTCTCTTGTGCATCAACCTGGTTTATTGGCAAGGTGTCACACATAATTTGTTTGCATATGCTCTATCTCTTTAAACGTATTTTTTTATTCCACCAGACAACAGCAGACAAACGCAACAAACTTTCCTGGAACATCCACTACTGGATCGGCAGCGAGTCGACACAGGACGAGGCTGGAGCTGCCGCCATTTTGACAGTTGGTCTTGACGACAAATTCGACGGTGCCGCCGTTCAGTACAGAGAAGTTTTGGGTCAAGAAAGCCAGCTGTTCAAAGGATATTTCCCGTCAGGTTAGTAGAAACATCTATTGGTGTTATGTAGAAGTTTTGGTGGTAGAAGTTCTGCTACGCGCCGGTAGATGGCGGTAATTTTGGTTGTTGTTATTTCATTGGAAAACATGTTTGGTGCATTTGTGCCTTAAGCTTGGGTTTCCTAGGAAAGCGTCATTTTCATGAGGTGCTCTGTAATTTGAGACAGCCGTTATTTTGTGACCGTTCACCACTTTCTTAAGAAACCAAGGCTTTAGTTTAGACTGTAAAATATTATAGTCTCAGGGTTCCAGGTATTTTTTTTTCAATCCTTAGTGATTGTGTGTAAACTTCAAAAAATCGGGACAGTAGTAAACTCATCGTTAATTTTGTATAAGTGAAGGTACCAATTTTCCAGTAGCGTCTGTCTTTACTTTAAGTCCCTTAAACGTGTAGGTCTATTTTGTAACTGTAATGGCTAGGGATTTGCAGGTAAGCTGTGCAGGCCTTTAACATAAATAAGAATAAGAATAATTTTTATTCATAAGTTCACATATATAAATGACATAGAAGTTACCTACAACATTACAAAGTTACCTATTAATATCATTAAGAAAATATTAAGCTATGTCTAAAATAAATCTAGTGTATATAACTTAAAAAGGAGTTCGTGGCTAAGTAATAACAGTTGCACGGGTCGACCTATCAGGTTCAGCTACGCTTGCCGGGTTTGGTCTGTGGATGGGTGACCATCTTTTCATACCGAGACTCCTCCGTGCCTCGGAAAGCACGTTAAGCCATTGGTCCCGGCTGTCATTCGTGGATCTTTGACAGTCGTTACGGGTCGTCAGAAGCTCGAAAGTTTGACAACCAGTCTTACCAAGGGGTATCGTATTAGCCAGTAACTGGGTTGTGGAGGTCAGATAGGCAGTCGCTCCATGTAAAATACTGGTATTCAGCTGCATCCGGTTAGACTGGAAGCCGACCCCAACATAGTTGGGAAAAGGCTAGGCAGATTGATTTTCTTGTCAGAGCGGTCGTGGTTTTCGTGTAGTTTCTTGTCCAGGAGCCGATGTGATTCGCCTCACGATTTCTCGCCATCTACTCCGATTTTTGCTGCATTGACTGCACTCATAAAGGGATCGCCCACTGCGGATTTAATTTGGTCAGTCCATCTCATGGGTGAACGTCCGCGTAGTCTAGTGCCTTCCACTCTACCCTGCATGACAAGGCGCTCTATAGAGTCACCTTCACGCTTCGAGACGTGTCCGAAGTATTTTAGGATGCACGTTTGAACCAGAACAAACAGATGCTTTTTGAATCCGAGTTCTTGGCGTAGGTATAGACTTAGCAGATGACTGGCTATATGACGTAGGTCGAAATGGAGGAGTATTTTTAGAAAATTTGTGTTGTTCCATGATTTTAGTGATGTCTTACTAATTGTGAACATGCACGCTACGTAATAAAACATGACGTACCCAAAGCAGTACTTCCTTGTTCTAATTGAAGCCGTTAATTACTTCTAATCGAACTACAATCATCCATTGAGATTCAATTGAAACAACAGAATAATTGCTACATCCTTATTTAGAATCTAATTGATCAGTAATAGGGATGATGCCTGGGTAAAAAAAAAGAAAATCTATTTAGTGCGTCAGTCAGATAATAAAAAAATATTAGACACGTGTTTTTTTGCTTTATCATATTAATAAAAAATGACTTAGATAACACGCATTAAAGTTCGGGAATGGGGGCTTGCTACGTCACTTTTACGTATAAAAACTACCAAGGCGTGACGTTTGCCACCTCCTCTCAGATCCCGACGACCCCATAACTCTTCTCCAGGAGAGCAGTAGGGACCGTAGGAACAAAAACAAATCGACATTCCGACCTCGGCGCCGAGGTCCATCGCGACGACCCCGTAGTAATCGTCCTCTCCCCGTCCCTTGCTCGGGAATGAGGTGCCAGCTGGTGGCGTAGCTGAGCCAGTAGCTTTAAGCTCCCCTGATAATAATAATTACTCTGATTTGATCCAGCCTGTCCCATCTTGCTGTCCTCCCCCCAGCGACGCCCTAAGCCGAGGTTCGTTCCACACAGAGGGAGCCCTTAGCGTGTAGTCGCTTAGTCTGTGAGTTTTATGCCCTAGCTGGAGGCTTTAAGTTCGCTTAAGGCAGCCACAGGATTGTCCGATTAAGTAGTCACGGCCTCTCTAGGCCAACTATGAGATGCCATACAAAAAAAAGACGTTTGCCACATTTTAACTTAATGTATCGCCGCGCCGTAATCTTTTGATAAAAAAAAGAAAAAGAAAAAATACGTGTCCAATATATTTTAATAATCTACATGACGTACAAAAAAAAATTAGTCATCATGCCTATTCTTCCTATTCACAAATGTATCTTGAACGCCACCGGTCTTCATCTTTATAACTGTTGAGAAAAAATCTATAACTCGCGGCCGTTCACACGGCACTCAAGGTACTGTGGCAGTTCAGACTCCACCTGTGTGGACGTTCTGATTCCACTGAGGGGTAGCTATTCTACAAATTAATAGAACTTTAAGGCAAAATAACTGTTTGACTATAGTCGAAAGGAGATCAATACAATCTTCGGATAATACGAGTATCAGGCACTTCTTAAAACTACGCCGATACGAACTGCCTTTTTTATTTATTTAATAAAAAAGGAGTTCTATGTTCGGCATGAGTGATAAAATGTCAGCCAGTACAATATAAGGTCAAGGTCCATTGCATGGAACCTTTACAGTACCTACTTGGGGGGCAACAACCACCTCATTATAATCTTACTTAATAATGAAAAAGACATGCGAGGTATACGTCCTGCATAGCTCCACCTCTTTCTCACGATGCAATAGGTAAGATTAAAATAATACTGCTAAGAAAGAGGTGGTGGAGTACGATATTTAACATTAAAATGTTGCGATGATGACGCGGCAACATTCTATCTATGGTTCTTACTCATTTTTGTGTTGATTTTCGTTACAAAAATCAGTTGTAGGTAACTTATACCTTTGTATGGTCTATTCGGTAAAAATCTCACCGTGAACAACTTAGGTGAAGTGAGCGGTTATTCCACCTGATGGTAGAGATTGTCACTATTGACAGCTCACTCCACGCTCACCTCACCTAAGTTTTTACGGTGAGATTTATATAGAATAGCAGTGTATCCGATGAGAGAATAAACAAATGGATTAGAAAACATACTTACCTGTACATTTTAATTTGTAGTGTCACTTACAAAATAAGTGCTTTGGTTTGTTTATTTGAATACTTAAGAGCGATTATAGCTGGCGGGATGGCAACGTCGCATTTCTACAGATTTTTCGTGATTATTTTAATATCTGTAATACAACTCGTAAGGTTAGTATAATCCTCAAATGAAATGAAATAGTCATTCAATAGGATAGGACCTGGTCTTAAAGAGTTGTATTGATGACTTTAATGGTTATAATTCTGTAATTACATACTTGTTACCATCGCGAATTACATTTTGATCAACGTATAACCTAATACTGACTTGTAAATTACAAAAAACGTAAGAAAATTTGAATTTCGCGGGCTACCCTGACGCTTTCGCCTTAACTTGTTTTAATTATTTGAATAAGACACAATGTTATTGAATAAACGCAATGAATGAATTAAGTTGAATTTTGGTACACATATGAATTTCTGCGACCCAAACACGGACGTTTAACGTAAATAAAAAAAAAATGAGTGGATCACTTTTGGGGGCAAATAAGAAAATTTAAAAAAAAGTTTGCTAACTGTACCGTGTGACATATCAAGTGAAAGGACTTACCGTGAGGGTGCCAAATAGATTTTTTTTTATAATTTAAAATTAATTGTTTTAAAGTTATTTAAGAAAATAGACGAAAATTGATCATTATCTCCGAAACTGTTGAACCTATAATTATGAAAAAAAAAATACAGAAAATAGTTTTATACATATATATTACAGGAAAAGCTATAAGAAGTCTATGGTCTTGAAATAACAAGGTAAATCTCTAAATATTGTGCGTACAAACTTATATTTGCAGTTGGAATGTATGGGAGAACATGTTTTTCAACTACAATGTTAAGTTTGTTCTTGGGATAAATTCATCCCAACTACGGGGAACACTTTATTGTGCGTGGTCTGACACGCACTTGGCCGGTATTTCCCTATTCTATTTTATATATTTCATTTTACTTTCCCTATTCTTCTTTTTAATATTTAATGTCTTCGTTTTCTTCGTTTTCAGCCCTCCAATACCTGAGCGGGGGCCATGCTTCAGGATTTAACCATGTCGTCACAAACGCCGGCGCTGAAAAACGATTAATTCAAATTAAAGGCAAGAGAAATATCCGAACTAGACAGGTAAATTAAAATAAAAAACAGTATTTTATTGCAACCCATACATATACAAAAAAATAATAAATAGTAAACAGTAAAAATAGAAAAACAGTAAAAAGATTAAAATTAAAACATGGCATTTTTGCTTGTAAGATTATGTGAATTGTTTTTATGAAACAGGAGGTGCTCGTGACTAAGTAATAACAGGCGCACGAGTCGATTGCTCTCGGCTGTCATTCGTAGATCTATGACAGTTGTTATGGATAGTCAGGAACCCTAAAGACTGACAACCAGCACCCTAATTGTGAAACAAACTATTAATCGGAATCTGAATCATTTTGAAACAAATTCCTAATCCATTGATTGGAGGAGCTTCTGGCTAAGTAATAACAGCCGCACGGGTCAATCCATCAGGTTAAGCTACGCTTGCTGGGGTTGGTCCGTAGATGGGTGACCATCTTTACATACCAAGACCCCTCCGTGCCTCGGAAAGCACGTTAAGCTGTTGGTCCCGGCTGTCATTCGTGGATGTCATTCGTGGACAGTCGTTACGGGTCGTCAGAAGCCCGAAAGTCTGACAATCAGTCTTACCAAGGGGTATCGTATTACCCAATAACTGGGTTGTGGAGGTCAGATAGCCAGACGCTCCATGTAAAATACTGGTATTCAGCTGCATCCGTTTAGACTAGAAGCCGATCCCAACATAGTTGGGAAAAGGCTAGGCAGATTGATTGATTGTTAATCCATTGCTTCAATGGTTTGAAAAAATTTTCTGTTCGACAACGTAAATCACGCAATGAATGTTGTTGAACTGTCAAAATGAAATCGATTCCGATTGATAGTGTATTACGCAATTAGGGTGCAGTTTTCATAATATTAATCATTAACCTAGCTGTTGGTAATATTTTAAGTTACTCTTGTTGTCTCATTCTGCGTATAACACATGTCCTTGGTTGTAGTATTATTTGGATAATAAATTATTCTAACTTAATCACAAAGTTGGTCCCTTACTGAACAACAAAACTTCAAACTCAAGATTTGCCAACGGGCAAATGGATCCAAGCATATTAGGTGTAAAGCATACAGATCGCGTTAGAAACACCACCCTACGCTCCTTAACTCAAGTAGCGGATGTTGGAGAAAAAACAGCCAGGCTGAAGTGGGAGTGGGCTGGCCACGTCGCACGAATGCACTCAGAGATAGGCAAAGATCGTCACCCACTGGACGCCTCAAAATCAAAAAATCAAAATCAAAAGTCATTTATTCTAACTAGGCTGAGAATCAGCACTTTTTGAACGTCAAATTACATAAGACAGTCCCCCAAAACGCCCGCCCTTCACCACTTCCTAGTGCTTTAGCTGGGGAGAAGAAGTGGCGCAACAAACTCCCCAGCAGCACAGCTGTCTGTTCCGTTAAAAAAAATCAGTCTATATAACACTGCACATAATAATTTAGGTACCTACATTACGCAACACAAAACATTAAATTAAATTATTTGCTATAAGTAAGCTAACACACGCCAATATACCAAAAACAAAAAAATCGAAAACTATACTCAAGCAGAAGCAAAATACAAAACTAAAAATGTAAGCCGAACTTTATACCTAAATAAAAGCCTCCAGTAATAAAGGGCGTGCCCACTTACATATAGCCGTACATGTAGTCGTAACTCGAAGTCACAGATGATAAACTAGGACCATCGAAGTAAAATAAACAACGAGTTAAGTTACTAATAACAAAACAAAACCAAGGTCAGCAAGACGACCTGTCACCACAAGCAGCACCCGTTCACGAGCATAACGCAAAGATCAGCCATTACCCCCCTCGCCATATTTGAGGAATCGTCGCCATATCCTCAGGGAGGACATCGCCGTCGAGGTAGACCGCGGCGACGGTGGTGTGAGGATCTGATCATGTTTGCAGGGCCAACATGGCCAGAGATCGCACAAGACAGAAAGGTATGGAAGGGAAAAGGGAAGGCCTTTGCCCAGCAGTGCGACACAAACTAGGCTAGCAAAAAAAAAAACTAAATATTATAAATGCGAATGTGAGTTTGTTTGTTTGTTACGCGTTCACGCTACAACTGCTGCACGGATTTGAATTAAATTTGACAAATAGGTAGCCTGGGACCTGGAGAAGGACATAGGCTACATTTTATCCTGGATCGTAGACGAAGTCGCGGGCAACAACTACACTTGCGTGCAAAAAAATTCGATCCACCCCTGTTCTTTTCAAAATCATCAAGGTTAATTAATAATAACCTAATATATTTTGTACCAAAACCTTCATAAATGTATGTAGATTACGTTAGTGAAATAAATATCAAACCTGATTAATAAGTTTTTGAGAAAATCGCGAAATTACGAACATGCTGGTCGAATAAAGACACGCAGTTTTTCCAAACAAATGTGAGTGATGAGGACATTTATATAGAATCTTGTCGATGTTGTAAAGAATATTGCTTTTGTCAAAGTAATGGGTATGTGTGAATAAACTTTATCTTACCTACTTTCACACAACGTAATAATAATTAATATATACATTATAATGATTGAGATATCTTCTCATAGTTAAAAAGAATGGGGTGTGCCATTTTTTTGCACGCAAGTGTAGTTATGTATATTTATTTCCTCTCTTTTTCCAGGTGGATCCTCTAATCTCCTCAATGAACAAAGGCGACTGTTTCATCCTAGATGTTGGCAACGACGTGTATGTGTACGTAGGTGAAAGCTCGAAGAATGTAGAAAAACTCAAGGCTATCTCCGTCGCTAACCAGATCAGAGACCAAGACCACAACGGGAGAGCGAGAACTGAGATAGTGGGTGAGTGAAAACTAAGATGATTATTTTTGTAACATTTATAAACAAATTCTTCTACGATTAAATATTAAAAAAAAAAACAATCATTTCCAAAACTTTCGGAAGTTGGTGGCAGTCGATATACTTCCATTGTTTATTTTACTTCGATGGTCCTAGTTTATCATCTGTGACTTCGAGTTACGACTACATGTACGGCTATATGTAAGTGGGCACGCCCTTTATTACTGGAGGCTTTTATTTGGGTATAAAGTTCTGATTACGTTTTTAGTTTTGTATTTTGTTTCTGCTTGAGTATAGTTTTCGTTTTTTTTTTTTTTTTTGGTATATTGGCGCGTGCTAGCTTACTTATAGCAAATAATTTAATTTAATGTTTTGTATTGCGTAATGTACTTAAATTATTATGCGCAGTGTTATATAGAATCATTTTTTTTTTTTTTTAACTGAACAGACAGCTGTGCTGCTGGGGAGTTTGTTGCGCCACTTCTTCTCCCCAGCTAAAGCACTAGGAAGTGGTGAAGGGCGGGCGTTTTGGGGGACTGTCTTATGTCATTTTGACGTTCAAAAAGTGCTGATTCTCAGCCTAGTTTGAATAAATGACTTTTGATTTGATTTGATTTGATACAAGTATATAATAAACTAGCTTCACCCCGCGACTTCGTCCGCGTGAAACCACCCCGTCGTATCACTTCGCCTGCCCGCTCTCTTACTTCATTTTCTTTTTGCTCGGCTCCTACAGCTCCTAGCGTGATGTTAAATAGCCTAAAGTCTTTCGCAAGAATTGAGCTATCAAATGCAAAAGTATTTTTTGACGTGAAAACGTCTTTTCGCTCGGTTTTCTGGTGGTAAGTTCAATATTTCTGACCGACAAAAACATGTAAGATTTCAACCGCTAATAACTACGAGACTTTTAATGCTAGAGTAATGATTGAGCATTCAAAAGATAGATCATATTTATAACAATTTTGAAGCCGGATATAATTTGACTATGACGTCACACTGCGAGTGCACGCGCATGCGTGCGATCCTCTACTTTTCACTATGTGTCTAAATATCAATTCGTATAGCGCAAAAACGTGTTTAGCTAGATCAGTTATTCTGGTGTCTTTGTCAAGAACAAAGCACTATCAGGACCTAAAGAGACACAATTCAAATATTGGCAATTCAAAATAGGGTTAAAAGTGAATATGAAATTGACAATAGCAAAATAATGTCAGATGTCGTCTCACATTGGCAATAAATCTGCTCAAAAATGAAAAAAACTCTAGCGGAAAAAAGGTAGTATTAAAAGTTAGTACGTATAGTATTAGTATTAGTATGCAATGAGCCTAAAAGTGTAGTGCCGAGCAAATACGGCTAATAATAGCTACGGCAATGTCAGAAACCGTAAGGAAATCTGTTTAAGATGTCTCATATCGGCCGTGAATCTGCTCAGAACTGAAAAATATCAATAATCAGTTAAAGCTTACTTTATAAGGAATGCAATGAGCCTACTAAGTCTATTGTCGAGCAAATACAATGGCTACGGCAGTATCGGAAACCGTAGTAAAATTTCAATCTGTTTTCATGAAAACAAACGGCTCGGACTCGAACTGCGTCTACATTTTTTTTTTTAATCCGACTGCTAGTTCCAGAGAATAGCTCGTTCAAACAAACAAACAAACTCTTCAGCTTTATTATTAGTTTAGATAGATAGACGCGAGAGTAACTCAGAGTATCTGTATTCTGGTACCTTTTGCGCCTTAATGGCTGAATGGTAGTTTGCCTCACAGGAGACCATAACTTGGATACTTTTAGTCCTGTGAGATATGTCATTGTAGAGTTCGACTTTCACGCGTTCGAAGCTGCGAGCAAAACTAACCGTAATTAAGTAATATTCGACACTTTGTCACAATTGTTGGTGTTGTTACAGATCAATACTCCAGCGACGTCGACAAAGAGAAGTTCTTCACGGCTCTAGGATCTGGGTCAAAGGACCTGGTGCCCGAACCGAGCGCTGGTGGTGATGACCTGGTAACTATGGAATTTTCCCACATTCAAAAGTCAAAGCAATTTATTTCAAATTGGCACATAAAAGCACTTTTGTACGTCAATGGCGCCGATTCCCTTGTTCACAAATTAAAATCATCTTTTTCTTTATATTTCGTTACGAAAATGACAGAAGATAAATATTGTGTGCATGTGTCTGTTTGTTCTGAGTCTGGGTGTAATTAGGTATCTATATAAGTATGTATTTAAAAAAAAAAGTAGTATATGTAGTATATCAGTTATCTGGTTTCCATAGTACAAGCTCTGCTTAGTTTGGGATCAGATGACCGTGTGTGAATAATGTCCCAGGTTATTATTATTATTATGTTCGTCCTATCAAATTAGTTAGCGCCTGACGTAAATTGACCTATTTTTAGTAGCCAGTTGAAACTTGTCTGATGAGAGATGAGTCCTGTCAAATTAACATACTCCAATGTTAATTTGACAGGACTCATCTAATATTAATACTAATTATCTTCTTAAGAAAATAGAAAGAAAAAGATGCGCTGAAATTTATTTTACTTTAGTTTGTGAACAAGGGAATCGGCGCCAATGTAGACAAATAAAAGAGTAATTATGGAGTTTCTTGCCCTTATTGAAACTCCATAGTTACTCTTTTATTTTTATTAAATTAATATTTTAAGCACACAAATATACAAAGGCGGATTTAATGCTTAAGCATTTTCTACCAGTCAACCTTTGAGTGATGTAGACACAAACAGTGGTAGGGGCAATGACGATGGCTCCTTCAATTAGGCGCGACATGCGATGCGAATCGCCCCGACCGATCACCATGTTCGGCAAGCCGAACCCTTGGGAGACGCGAGCCAAATACCTCGGTGTGAACCTCGACCACCACCTCTCCTTCGCTGAGCACATAAAGCAGGTGCGTTCGCGCGCCGCTTTCGCTCTCGGTAGACTCCACTCCGTTCTGAATGCACGTAGCAAATTGTCACTTAGGTGCAAATTGCACATTTATACAGCGTGCATTCGCCCCATCATGACCTATGCGGGTTCAGTGTTTGCGCACGCAAAACCTCACCTCATTCATAGGATGCAGGCCCTCGAAAACCGTTTCCTCCGAAAGGCAACGGGAGCCCCTTGGTTCATTCGGAACGAAATCCTCCACTTAGATCTCGATCTTCCCACCATCTCCCAGTTCTTGAAACGCAATTCCAAGCGTTTCTTCGACTCAGCCACCAACCATCGCAACCCTCTGGTTGTCGAGGCGGCTAGCTATGTTCCCTCTCGTATTAGTAAGATCCGCCGCCCTAGGCTTGTCCTCTCAGATCCCGACGACCCCATAACTCTTCTCCAGGAGAGCATTAGGGACCGTAGGAACAAACACAAATCGACATTCCGACCTCGCCGCCGAGGTCCCTCGCGACGACCCCGTAGTAATCGTCCTCCCCCCCGTCCCTTGCTCGGGTATGAAGTGCCAGCTGGTGGCGTAGCTGAGCCTGTAGCTTTAAACTCCCCTGACAATAATCATTCAAATTTGATCCAGCCTGTCCCATCTTGTCCCAGCGACGCCCTAAGCCGAGGCCCGTTCCCCACAGGGGGAGCCCTTAGCGTGTAGTCGCTTAGTCTGTAAGTTTATGCCCCTGGCTGGAGGCTTTGAGTTCACTTAAGGCAGCCACAGGATAGTCCGGTTAAGTTGTCACGGCCTCTCTAGGCCAACTACGAGATGCCATTCAAAGAAAAAAAAAAAGGCACCGCATGTCGCGCGACTAGCGGTGCCTTAATGAAGCGCGCGATTCGCGTCGCGTGTGTTTGTAGCGTTGATTGAGCCTTGTAAAGACGATGTATCTCGAATAAAATTACTATGTCACAATAGATACAAAGAATGGCGCTCACATATTTACAAATATTGTAAAAGTAACTATTTCATTAAATCTTGAGGATATACTAACTTAAGGAGTGTATTACTGATTCTATTGATCAATTCGGTAAATAAGGGCCCCCAAAGCAATAAGGGCCTGAATAATTTGAATTTCGGGAGCTACGTTATTCATCATTTATTATGATCAGTAATATCATTACCATTAGGATCAGTAGTAATACAACTCCTTAAGTTAGTATAATTACCTGGTCTTAAAGAGTAGTACTGGACTTTAATCATTATAATTCTGTAAATACATACTTGTTACGGTCGCGAATCATATTTTGATCAACATACAACCTGACATTGACCTGCAAATTGGAAAAAACGTAAGAAAATTTGAATTTCGCAGGCTACCATTGCGCATTCACCTTAAAGCAAGCGAATAAATCTTTCTAACTAATCAACATTGCTTTCAGACCTTCGAGCGTAATGAAGAACAATCTGTTATCCTATCAGAGGTATCTGACAGCTCAGGAAAAGTGAAGGTGACAGCGCTGCCCAAACCTTTCAGACAAGAGCAGCTTAAACCACAGGTAAGGAAAGAAAGAAGACTCCGTCATTGTTACAGTGGTCGGAAAGTGCCTTCTGCTGAGTTTAGAAAGAACGCACACAAAATACACATGAAAAAGCGAAACTCAAAATAATAAAATATAACAAACCACACAAAACAAAAAACTCAAAACATAACGTGATTGCTGTAGTAATTGGCCACGCTTTAGTAACTGGCCACTCATAAAAAAGAGGTAAAAACAAGGTAATGCAAGCAAGCTCATAAATGAAAAGGACGAAAAATATTATTTTTTGTCTTTTTCATTCATGAGTTTGCTTCTTCTCCTTGTTTCTATCTCTTTTTTTATTAGGGTTCCGTAGTCAACTAGGAACGCTTATAGTTTCACCATGTCGGTCTGTCCGTCCGTCTGTCCGTCCTCGCTTAATCTCTGTGACCGTTAGCACTAGAAAGCTGAAATTTGGTACCAATATGTATATTAATTGCGCCGACAAAGTGGTAAAATAAAAATTGGAAAAAAATGTTTTATTGGGGTAGCCCATGTATATGTAAAGTGGGAAGTGATTTTTTTTTTAAATTTCAACCCTAACGTGTGATATATTGTTGGAAAGGTATATAAAAATGAATAGGGGTTTACTAAAATCATTTTTTTGATAATGTCAATAATTTCGAAAATAATCGCTCCAAAAGTAAAAAACAATGTGTGGGGGGGACACATTGTTTTTTTACTTTTGGAGCGATTATTTAACTTTTGAACCATAAGTTTAGAAAATATGAAAAAAATCTGAAAAGTAGAACTTTATAAGGACTTTCTAGGAAAATCATTTTGAACTTGATGGAAACAACAGTTTTTGTACAAAAAAGACAAAAAGTTGTACAAAATAATTTCTGGACTAAGTTTGTAGTATAATCGTATATGCAAGCATTTTTTTTAACTTCGTTTACATATTTTATTATATTTTTACGGACGGGAAACTACGGAACCCTACACTGAGCGTGGCCCGACACGCTCTTGGCCGGTTTTAGTGGCCTGTTACTACAGCAATCACCCTACATAGTACAATAAAATTGTTGGAAATGTACGTCACTACCGCGCGAAACGGCTAAACGCTCAGCATAATGCCGCGGCCCGTGCACGAAGGCACGAATCCACGGCGCTGGTTTTCAACGTAAGCCGGCGGTGTATCGCTGTCTGAGAACAATAAAAACAAGCAACAATTTTAGCCTAATATTAAAAGTAGTAAAATGAGGTCCTAGGTTCAATTCTCAAAATGTGATTGGGTGTTCCATCTTTTCCATCCGGAATTTTTCAGAAGCAGCTCGGAGTCTGTATTTGTGTCCGGTTGATGGCAATAGGCTCGCCCTCTATTACATGGAACTTAAACATAACTGGAAAAAACTGTTTAGCAAATAATAAAACTGACTTCCAAAACAAAACACTACAAAGTGAAAAATAACGTTAATTTCGGTAGTCGGTGTCTTTGGTTTTGTATTTTCGTGTTATGCCACCGACTTCCAAAATTAAAGTTGTAGTGTTTTGTTTTGGAAGTCGGTTTTTTATTTTTTGCTAAAAAGTTTTTATTTTACACTTTTTAGTTGTGGTACCTACCCCACACAAATTCGAATACCTGCTATGTAAATAACAGTGATAGGAAGTTATTAAAACATCATCCAGATAAACTAAGTGGGAAAAATACGCATTATTGAAGATAACTCAAAAACTACCGAAGCAAAGTTAATAAAATTTATATGAAACCACCTTGGAAGTATACCCTTTCAAACAAAAAAATAATTTTCTAAATCCGTCCATCCGTCTTTGAGTAATCGCTTAACAAACATACAAAAAAAAAAAAACATACAGACGTCCTTTAGATTGGGTGTACTATAGATACACCTCCTAAATGGCGGACTGCTATTTATAAAGGCATGCAAAAATCTACGTCAATTTAATATAAACCATCGCACGCTCAAATAAGAAATCGCGTAAATTATTTCATTACTGCTCACAATACGGTGATGGAAAACATCGTGAGGAAACCGGCATGTCCTAGAACCAAAAATTCGAAGACATGAGACATCTACCAACCCGCACTGGGCCTGCGTGGTGAATTACGGCGCACTTCCCCTCACCGAGAGGAGGCTGTGTCGCAATGGGAACATTATAGGCTATGTTTATGCAGCGCACACTACAAGACCGACTTTTTACAACCGACATCAAAAAAGGAGGTGGTTTTAATTCTGTTTGTCTGTATGTATTTTTGTGTTATGTATATTCATCGATATTTTCATCACTAATTGTGGACTAATTAAAAAAAGTTCTTTTTTCATATGGTAGAAGAATCTTGCGTAAATTTTATTAAATTTGCTTGGGTAGTTTTTGAATTAGCTTCGATAATACGTATTTAATCCACTTAGGTCTGTGTTCACCAACATTTAAACCACTACTGGTTAGGTACTTAAACAGTTGGTTTATGTCAAATTTCCTAGGGAAAGAACTGATTAAAAATCGAAACAGCTGTTTTAAAGTCGGTGAACTCCGCCCTTAGTGTATCTTGATGATGTTGTTATACATCCTATCACTGTTGTTTACATAGCAACTAGTAGTATACGAATTGGTGTGGGATAGGTACCATAAGTAAACAGTGATAAATAAAAAACTTTTTTTACGAAAACAAAAAAAAAAGCAAAAGCAACAACCGATTAGTTCCAAAAACAAACACTAGGTACAAAGTAAAAAAAAAACTTAAATTTTGGAAGTCGGTGGCAAAAAACGAAAATACAAAACCAAAGACAGCGACTTTCGAAATTAAAGTTAATTTACACTTTTTTGTTTTTTTTTAGAAGTCAGTTGTTTTTTTTTTTTTTTTTTGTAATAAAGTTTTCTTTATATTTGGCGATTACGGAGAGTGTTTATTTACTTATTTATTTAATTAAAGTTCACCAACAGTTGTTACAGATATACTACAGATAAAAAAAATACAAGTATTTGTGTCTTAAATCTGACTGCACAACCAATTATAGGCAAACTCCACGTGCAAAGTGTTCTTTGTATCAACATCTGTTGTATAATTTTAAAGACTATTCATATTATTATGTACTTAAATTCTTTTTCTATGTTATGTTATGAAATTAATTGTTCCGTTCTCTACTTACAGGAAAGTTATATCTTGGACACAATCAGCGGCAGTATCTATGTATGGAACGGAAAGCAAGCCACCGAGAGGGTAAGTTTAACAACATTCTTTATATTACAGCGTTACTGGTAACTCGACGTATTTCTTGCAGGACATAATCGTAGGGTTAAAATGAATTTGAACAGAACTGATGTAGACATGTTCCATGCAATTCTATCCCAACCAAATTGCGACGAAGCGAAGGAGTTGTTCAAATTCATGGCCCACGTCTTGTGAAAGTATGTAGGACAATTGTTTAGGATACGATGGGACTAAAAGCCCCTATAAATAAATAAAGAAAAAAAAGGGTTAAAATGCAACAAATTAAACCACCAAATATTTTACCGAATATAAGTAGTTTTTAATTTATAGTAGAACATTTTTTTTAAATGATACATGATTTTTATTTCTGTAAGTAGGTTTGTACAAACACTTTTACAAGTCAATCATGTTTTTTATTTAAACTAGATGAGGTCGGCGTTTCCTATCTGACTACTCTGAGAAGAAAGGCCGAAACAAACTCAGAGGTCACAGTCTCTTATAAAGTCCAGACATAATCTTGGTCACTTCATCTGAAGACCATGTAGATTGGTGTCTGAAATGGTCTTTTGAGGAAAGAACCACACAGATTGAGAGGACCTGTCCAGTCAGTGCACGCATTTGTCAGTAATCGCGCAGCTCTATGAAGTAAAGACAAAAATTACGAAAAATAAAATGGTTAATTAGTGATCTTTGCCAAAATTTTAGGCATTTTTGAACGTTAAATTATTAACAAGGATCTGCTACAGCATCAGCTATGATAATAACTTAAATTATATTATAGTCACGCCGTAAATCATTTTTAAATTGGCTTCAAATGATTTAATCAGGGATTTCTGGGAAAAAAAATAAAAATCTAACTATCTCAAAAACTACTGAACTTCGGTGGCTTAATTTGTTGTATTTTAACACTACTATGACGTCTTGTATGGAATACATCGAGTTACCAGTAACCGTGTATACTCGTACTTCACTTTCACCTACTTGTCTTTTTCCAATCATGTTGGAGTCGGCTTCCAGTCCAACCGATTAATACTGAATACCTAATTCCGTACCGGATAACGCTGAATACAAGGAGCTCGTGTCTAAATAATAACAGCCGCACGGGTCGATCCATCAGGTTAAGCTACACTTGTCGGGGTCGGTCCGTGAATGGGTGACCATTTTTACATACCTACAGAGACTCCTCTGTGCCTCGGAAAGCACGTTAAGCCGTTGGTCCCAGCTGTCATTCGTGGATCTTTGACAGTCGTTACGGGTCGTCAGAAGCCCGAAAGTCTGACAACCAGTCTTACCAAGGGGTATCGTATTACCCAGTAACTTGGTTGTAGAGGTCAGATAGGCAGTCGCTCTATGTAAAATACTGGTATTCAGCTGCATCCAGTTAGACTGGAAGCCGACCCCAACATAGTTGGGAAAAGGCTAGGCAGATTGACTAGTATTTTGCATGAATTTCTTATATAGCTTTGGGATCCAAGCAAACCCTTTATATTAATTTAATTTGTTTTTTTTTTTTGTTTAGGAAAAGACTGAAGCTATGACAAAAGCACAGGCGCTGTTGAGTGCTAAAAACTATCCTTCATGGGTAAGTAGTAAACCTAAAATAACATTTTTACACAAAAAGCAGTCGATTTCCAAATTTATGGTTTTTTTTTTTTAAGTATTTTTTTTAAATCGAACATGCAACAATCGAGCAGCCAGATCTTGGCTCACAGATTCGCTTGTTGTAGTAACGAGGTCAAAATAACTCTGTTTAAAGCTTATTGTCAAGCGTTCTACACGGGAAATTTGTGGGTCAACTGTACGCGGAGGGCTCTAGATGCTCTTCGTGGGCAATATAATCAAGGCTTCAGGGTACTTTTGGGGTTGCCCCGGTTCTGCAGCGCGTCTAGCATGTTTGCTGTAGCACGAACTGACGACTTTTATGCCGTTATGAGGAAAAATACCGCATCCTTAATAAGCAGAATGAGGGCTAGCAGCAACGGTATTTTGAAAACCCTAGCCGAGCAACACGATGCACCACTATGTCTGGTTGCTCGTGCGGCAGGGATGAATAATAATTATGTGTAATTATGTGTGATTATTAATAAATACTAACCCTTTAGTTGATCACTTTGTTTTGTTTGTACTAACCATTGGACCACAGTTGTCAAATTAAACAAATAAAAATAAATAAATAAATGATTCATATTGTTGTTAGTAACACTTATAAAACTATGTTAGTAAATTTTCTTATTAAAATAAAACTAATTTAAAAACCTATAACTACGTAGTCGGGCCATAAGTTCTGTCACATAGGAAAAAAAATCGAATTTTTCTAAATTCGAATGTTAGCAAGCCGAGGAAAATATTATGGGCAATCGAAATTTGAATATTTAAACAGGGGAGCGTTGTTGTATTTTTAAGAAAGTTCACATTCTAATCTCAATTCCACTTGATGCTAGGGATTGACACTATTGACAGATAATTTCAAGCTCACTTCACCTAAGTTTTCACGGTACGTTTTTACTGAAAAGTGTGTATGTTAGTCGAGACTTGTAATAATATTATTTTTTTTTCTTTTTTTACTTCCTCAGGTTAAGATTGTTAAGATTCCTCAAGGAACCGAGCCTGCTGTCTTCAAGCAATATTTCAGCACTTGGAGGGATGTAGGCATGTCCCATTCAAGAATTGTATAAATATACCTATTTATAACAATATCCAGCAACTGTTACCCACTAGTTTAAAAGTCATCAACTTTCCTCAACTATTTTGGGGTCGGCTTCCAGTCTAACTGATACCAGTATTTTACATGGAGCGACTGCGTATCTGTTCTAGACTGGTCATTCTCTTTATGTACCATGTTAAGCTGGACATTGCAATAATAAACACTTAAACCAAAATAAAATAGGTGCCACCATTGTGAGAAATTTATTTTTGCTTTTAATTTTATATATTAAATATTATTTTGTAATATACTGGTGTTTTATTTGTATTTTAATAATAATAGTCTTCCGAACTGAATTTCGGTCAATGGCAGCCATTCTTAGCGGAGACTAGCTATCTACGCGTGAGATATTATATAGTGCACAAGTGTGTGCGCAGACGCAGGTGTACTCTCTCTTCCCTCACTCTCATAGTCCGATGGGACAGCAATCCATCACCACCGGAGAGAGCTTAGACGCAGAAGCAGAACGAACGGTGCTACGTGTGCACCGAGCGCCTGCCGGACCGCGGCGGCCCCGTGCCGTGGAGATTAGAAGTTGGCGGTGTAAACACTTCCAAACTCTGGACAGTTACACAGAAATTACTCATGAAAAAACACAATAACAGTTTTCCCATTCTGGGAAACCAGACCCAGGACCCCACGCTCAGCAGTCTATTGACCGAGCGAGCGAAGCGTCTCTGCTTCAAGTCTGGCAAAATTTGCTTTCGACTGTCAGTTTGTTGCTACTCCTCTACAGGTCGTATTTTACAACCGATCTGGACGAAACTAACTTGGTATACAGGTTTTACGATTTAATAGAGTTTTGTTCTCGAGGATTTCTGTTTGGAGGGATACTTACTTCAAAAAGGAGCAAAAAGGGGGCTACTGGATATCTCTGCCTTATGAGATCCGATTTCAATTTTTCTTTTTTTATTTCAAAGGTAGTAACTTTTAATTGGTATCATAAAAATTAACCATGGTAAAGATCCCGTTTAAATAACATTAGTAGTAATAGATATATTAATTTGTTTCAAAAATGTTTGTGCTCGCGAGGCCTACTGTTCGCAGAACTATTATTATATATACTATTGACACGAAATCCATAACTGTTTTCCTAAACCTAGGTAAAACCTTTCCTGCTCCATACATTTGTGTCAACAGTGCTTTCACCGGCCACCTTTTTGCAGCGAGAATAAAGATCACTGTGATTTTGACAGCGACGCAAAATCAGAGATCACAAACGGCAGAAGCAACATGCATGCGTTGACCTGACGGCGACAGCCACCGACCGAAAGCGACGCTTGCAGTTGTTGCATGTCATGGCCGCCATTTTGACAGTAGACTGCAAATAGTTCAAGAGTGACAAGATGGCGGACGCGACCCGCTACATTTGCAAGCGTCGCTTTAGCCGCCGTTGACGCGTATCGCTCGTATGTAAGAACACTGGCTAGCGCAATTTAAGACGGGCCGTCTCTGGTACGTTTTGTATGAAACAATGCACACTACCGGGCCAACGCGCAACACACTGGCTGGTGCCTCGCCAGGCATAGTTTTGCGGCCCCTATTATTATGCAATGCGTTCCGCTGCGGACCGCCCAAATGTGCGCAGCCTCATTGCACTGAATCCATTTGAAACAATTTCGCCAAAACACAATTAGGAGTCGCCTCCTAATTGTGTTTTGGCGCAATTTTGCAATGCGGTGCGCAAGATTGTACATTATGTACAGACGCCAGCACATCAAGCTACCCGAAACTGTCAAATTTTCCCAATCAACCTCGAACCTAATGCTGTAGCGATAAAGTTGAAAATCTATTAAAGAAATTTGACAGATTGTAGTAGCTTGATGTGCTGGCGTCAAAATGTTTGGAACAACTGTTAGAGGTGCTCGTGGCTAAGTAATAACAGCCGCACGGGTCGATCCATCAGGTTAAGGTACGCTTGCCGGGGTTGGTCCGTGAATGGGTCGTCGTCGTCTGCGCACCCTTTTCCCAACTATGTTGGGGTCAGGTTATAATCTAACCGGATGCAGCTGAATACCAGTATTTTACATGGAGCGACTGCCTATCTGACCTCCACGACCCAGTTACTGAGTAATACGATACCCCTTGGTAACATTGGTTTGAGACTTCCGTCCGGGCTTCTGACGACCCGTAACGATGGTCAAAGATCCACGAATGACAGCCGGGACCAACGGCTTAACGTGCTTACCGAAGCACGGAAGGGTAAATGGGTGACAATCTTTACATACCGAGACTCCTCCGTGCCTCGGAAAGCACGTTAAGCAATTGGTCCCGACTGTCATTTGTGGAGCTTTGACAGTCGTTACGGGTTGTCTGAAGCACGAAACGACTTAGAAAACAAAAGGCTCTTCATCAGCTTATATTATGACGTTCCCACAGCTGGGACACAGCCTCCTCTCTGTGCTAGAGAGTGGGCCATAATTCACCACGCAGGACAAGTGCGGGTTGGTATAATAATAATAATAATATAATAATAATAATAACGTTTATTTTCTCCACCACATAATGAAAAATTTGTAGGTACAATACATAATTTGTGTATACAAACATACATTGATGTTGTGGAGACTGGAGCCTGTACTAGGAATACCTGTGTTACAGGTCTCCAGGCCTCCAAACTACACGGACAAGTCACAGTAATATAAATAGATGATTATGTTGGGATGGCAATTAAAACAATTTAAGACAAGGAAAAAATGGATGGAAGTTGGTGGATGTCACATCATCATCATCATACTCCTGGCCTTATCCCAATTTATTTGGGGTCGGCACAACATGTGTTTTTCTTCCATAGTTCTCTAGTAGTCGTCATTTCGGTCGTCAGTCCCTTTCTAGCCATATCATCTTTCACACAGTTCATCCATCGTTCCTCTGGTCTTCCCCTACTCGTACAGCCCTCCACATTCATACTCAAAACTTTCCTGACGACATTTTCCTCATTCCTCCGCATCACATGCCCATACCATGACAACAGCACAACTTTTCAGTCACTGGTGTCTGGCTGAAGTCGCAAAAGTTCCGCCTTGGGGTTTGCCAAAGATCAATGGAGCGCAGCATTCTGGGCGTAAAACGAACTGAAAGAATACGAAACACAACACTGCGCTCCAAAACAGGGATCCCAGACGTAGGCACAAAGGCTCCCGCCAGGGTTGCGGGTTGTTCGAAAGAGTTACCGTGGCCCTGGCACAGGCAACTGAAGGAACACGGGTGGGTTTTAGTCAGTAGAAGACTGACACGCCCTCCCGCTCCACCCAGAGCGGGAGAAGTTATTTGATGATTTCCCATCCAAAAAAAAAAGGCACTAAGGCTGCCAAACTAAAATGGGATTAGGAGGGCCATGTCGCATGCTTAGCGACCGATGTGCAACAGTCTCCACACGGTGAGTGCCTGAGGATGGACGGCGCCGCTGAGGCCGGCCCAGGAAGAGGTGGCGAGACGACCTAGACGCGCCCCGCAAGGGTTGGATCGAGGTGGCCCTGGAAAAGGATGCTTGGAAGGATTTGGGGGACGCCTTTACTCAGCAATGGGACAATGTAGGCTAATATAAAAAAATAAAAAAAAAAACTAAGGAATACCTTGAACATAAGTTGTTTTAATCATTTTGCATGCTTTATAAGTCTGGAGCAAAACATGTATGATCTCATCCTTACCTCGTGTAACACCTTTGTATGCCATGTTTTACGCAAATAAATAAACAAATAAGATTACAAGGTCAGTTGCAGCATATCAGACGTCACACAATCCCCAATTCAATGATAAAAACTTGTCATAACATCATCACTGGCTAGCCTTTTCCCTTTGTGGGTCGGCTTCCAGTCTAACCGGTTGCGACTAAATACCAGTATTTTACATGGAGCGACTACCTGTCTGACCTCCACAACTCAGTTACTAGGTAACACGATACTCGTTACGTTGGTAAGACTAATCAGGCTTTCGGCAACTACTCGTGACGACTGTCACAGATCTACCAATGATAGTATTATTTAGGAATTATAGATTTCCCTAACAGACACAAATTAATTAATACTGAATATCCATAGCTTATATGTTCATAATATGTATTATGTTGTTTATTATATACAATATATTTATGTTGTGTGTCATCATAACGAAGCGATGTTGAAGTTGATAAACTTGTTTTTATAAAGTCTCGTTCATGTTGGAGCTATAATATTTTTTGACTTTGAAGACGACAGTGTTTCTTTGGAAACAGTTGAAAAGGATTTTTATCATTTCTTCGGACTTCTGTTTCCTTACAGGCCCAGATTACGACGACACAAATAGATTTCATGTCATTATTCGTCTTGTTCTCTGGGCTTTCGTTTTTTTTTTTCGTGGAGAAATGCTCATGCATACTGCACTAACACGGGGAGATAGTGCAGTTATGTGGGACTCCAACCCACTAAAACTCCACGGTGTCCTCCTCTGCCACTTGTGTCGGGAACACGGGCACGCGTTAGCACTCACCGCGAACCCGCCGCGGCTGTCCGTCAACGCACCCTCCTCTGGGGAGTATCCCCCTCACCAGCGCACCAGAACACATTGCATGCCATGACCACACCAGGGACCAAACCAGCACATGGGCGCTAGACGACCCCGTGGCACCCTTGGTCCCCTTGCAGCCGGTCAGGTCAGTGGCCCGGTCGCCTATCAGTTTTCGGCCGCAGAGGAACCGGTCAGTAAGGAAAGCGGTCAACGAAATATCGATACTACTCCTCCCCTGCGGCCCCACCGCGTCCACCATCAGACGGTGGGGACCCCGTCAAGGCCGCGGAAGATAGGGAGAGCAGCGTACCGCAATACTGGCACTCCTCTCCCGCCGCGGCTTCTAACCTTTAGCCGCGATGCCTCCCATACGACATCGCTGCCCGCCTCAGTTGCCCAAGCGGTACCCCAATCTACTTTTTGGCCGCTATGTCGTCGCAAAAAGGTTGCAAAAGCCCTGACGAGCAGCCCCTCTGGATTTGTGCCGGTCGACGGCAACAGGCTCGCCCCCTATTACATGTAACTTAAACATATCTGGCGAAATGTGGGTGTACTGTAGATACACCTCTGTCTAACCCTTCGGGGACAACAGGTGTGATGTTAGTATCTTTCTTAGTTTTTAACGTAAGTGAAGTAAGCGCCGTCGTATAGAAGAATGACCAACGAGCGAAACTTTTGCATACGAAATAATGAATGAATGAATATGAATGATAATAATGAATATGATCGGTGTAGCATAATGCATATTACGCTGTAGCGAAGAAAGAACTATGACGTAGCGCAGTGCTTACTACGACGTAGCACAATATAAATTACGCTACGCTGTAGCACAGCGCGTGCTACGGCGTAGCACATTGCGTACTACGGTGTAGCACAATGTGTTCTAAGGCATAGCACTGTGCGTACTATGGCAGAGCATAGTGCTTACTACGACGTAGCAGAATAAGAACTACGCTACGCTATAGCACTGCGCGTGCTACGGCGTAACACAGTGCGTACTACGGCGTAGCACAGTGCGTACTATGGCATAGCATAGTGCTTACTACGGCGTAGCACAATATAAACTACGCTACGCTTTAGCACTACGCGTACTAAGACGTAGCACAGTGAATAGGCACTATTGATGCGATCGGATCCCACTTAGGGCTGATTTTTCAATAATCTGATAACTTGTATCCGAGGAATAAATATGATAGTTTGACATATTTTCTATATAAAAGCTGTCTAATTGCAATATTTATTCCATAAATAAAAGTTATCTAATGATAGAAAATTTGCCCTTAATAGAATGACAAAATATACTTTTCCAAATCGTTGTTCTATTTTCGAAAAGTCATTATGCAAATCTTGCTCAAAGGACCCTGAAGTATTTAATAGTCAAAAGACGCTGTCAATTGTTTGAAGTTTACCGAGACAGTTTATTTTTTTATTATTTATATAAAGATCCACGCAGATCCACCGCGGTGCACGAAGAGGCCACGCACGTGTGTTAAGCTTCACTTTGCAAGGAAATACCATGGCTTCTCTCAGAAAACGAACTTCGGCCCCGCTGGTGTTTGCGCTGGAGAAGTATCTCTCTGAAACTGTACGAGTACTGTCATCTGCTACGTGATACTTTTTTTTTGAACTAAGAATTTTGCACCTATCAATAGTTGATTGCATCTTACACAAATCCGTTCCACATTCTGATAAAATAATATTAATAAAACAAATAAGTAAATAATATACCTACTATAGTAGGAGAAGCTCGTGGCTAAGTACTAACAGCCACTCGTGTCGATACATCAGGTTAAGCTACGCTGGCCGGGGTTGGTCCATGGATGGATGACCATGTTTACATACCGAGACTCCTCCGTGCCTCAGAAAGCCGTTGCTGTCTAACCGATTTCATCGGGAACATGTCGGGAATATGTGAAAATACCACACGGTATCGGATACCGGATATCGGCTACCGGCACCGATATCGATAATATGAAAACGTTCTATCACAAAGAGTTTTGAGACAGAATTATTTTTTTAAGGAGGAAGCGTCGGGTTAGCCCGCGAAACTCAAATTTTCTTACGTTTTTTGCAATTTATAAGTTGTATGTTAAATAAAATATGATTTGCGGCCTTAACAAATATGTATGTACAGAATTATAATCATTAGAATCAGTAATACAACTCCTTAAGTTAGTATAATCCTAAAATGACAATATTTCATTAAATAGTCATTCATTAAGATTACCTGGTCTTAAAGAGTTGTATTGATCACTTTAATGATTCTAATTATATTATGATAATTATATTTTGTTCAACGTACTAACGAATACCGACTTGTTTTTTTTTTCATTCGGCCTAGCCTTTTCCCAACTATGTTGGGGTCGGCTTCCAGTCTAACCGGATGCAGCTGAATACCTGTATTTTACATGGAGCGACTGCCTATCTGACCTCCACAAACCAGTTACTGGGTAATACGATACCCCTTGGTAAGACTGGCTGTCAGACTTTCGGGCTTCTGACAACCCGTAACGACTGTCAAAGATCCTCGAATGACAGCAGGGACCAACGGCTTAACGTGCTTTCCGAGCCACAGAGAAGTCTTGGTATGAAAAGATGGTCACCCATACACGGACCAACCCCGGCAAGCGTAGCTTAACCTGATGGATCGACCCGTGCGGCTGTTATTACTTAAAAAACCGTAAGAAAATTTTATTTTCGCGGGTTACCCTGACGCTTCCTCCTTAAATACGATTAGCGCTAAATGCATTTAGTAATCTGTGGCCCAAGTGGGCCAAGTCGCAAATACCCTACGCTCTATATGAGCACAACTTTACATCACAATAATAAAAATGCAAAAACACAAGAAACCAGTATACTCGCATACGGCAAGCTACCGAGCAGTTCAGAAACTAATTTTCCAAAAATGTTAAATAAAAGTTTATTAATTTTCATTTTAGTTAGTTACTGCAGTGCTCAGTATTTTATAGGAAACAATCATTTTAGTAAAATGAAAGAGGTGTTTTCATGGGAGCAGCTAGGTTACGATTTTGATGGAGTCAAATGTAAGTATTCTTTCCTTTAACTTTAAAAAGGAGGTTCTGTATTCATCCCGTATGTATGCATGTATGTTTGTATGTCCACGATTTTCTCAAAAACTGAGCCAATTTTGATAATTACTATCGTGATGTAAATACTCTCAGGAAGGTTTTATATGTACTAAGTTATATGCAATTCTAAGCGGATTTTGATGATTCTTCGTTTCATTCGTCTTGGGCTTTTGTAATTGTATTTGTAACTAAAAATGGCAAATAAATTTACTTAAAAAAAAAAACCGACTCCAAAACCCTAAAATAAACAAAATAACTTTCACAAAAAAAAACGTAACAGTTTCTGAAGTCGGTGTCTTCAATTCTTCAATGCACTTTAACTGGGCACCGACTTCAGAAGCTGTTAAGTTTTTTTTATGGAAGTTATTTTATTTGTTTTAGATTTTTGAAGTCGATTTCTACTTTTTTTAAGTTTTTTTTTGTTGGATGACATCAACCCATAAAAAGGCTGCATAAAACAAATATCATCTGCCTATCCTTTTCTCAAATATATTGGGGTCGACTTCCAGTCTAATCGGATGCCAGTATTTTACGAAGAGTATTTTATCTATCTGACCTCCATAACCCAGTAGAGAGTAGAGTTCGTCTAACATGAAATGACTCGCCCCCTAACGTATACATAGTGTACGTATAAAAATTTAAGTAGTGCGGCGCGTCATTTCAGAGTAGACGAGCTCTAACACGATACCTTCATCTTCTATCTAGTCTTTTTGCCAACTATATTGGGGTCGGTTTCCAGTCTAACCGTATTTAGCTGAATACCAGTATTTTAGATGGAGCGAATGCTCATCTGATCTCCACAACCCTGTTACTGGGTAACACGATACCCCTTGGTAAGACTGTCAGACTTTCGGGCTTCTAACGACCTGTAACGATTGTCAAAGATCCACGTATGACCGCCGGAATCAATGGCTTAACGTGCTTTCCCAGGCATGCGGTCTCGGTATTTTTTTTTAAAGTTTTTTTGAAATTGTTGAATGGGCATGCTCTTGACCTCGATTACGCCTGATGGAAGGCGATGGATAAGGTCTATGATGGAACGAGTGTCCCAGAAGATGCCGCCGGTTCACTCTTGCTTTGAAGGCAGTCGGGTTATATGTGGAAGGAAACGCAGACGCTGGCAGAGAGTTCCACAGTTTGGCTGTACGTATAATAAATGTGGAGAAAAAGTGCTGAGTAAGACTGGTCGGGATATCAACCCATGCGGCTGTTATTACTTAGCCACGAGCCCCTCCTTAGTCCACGAGCCCCTCTTACCAGTAACACTTGGGCAGAAATCATGACGACAATCTACTCACCTATTCTTAAAATAAATGTCTTTCACATTTTGACATTTAAACCAGATTTTTATTAATATTTTTAACGCCACAGACGTCTCACTTCATATAATATTTTCTTAAATTCATGGACAGAGACCGCACTATCTAAACCGCTGTATCTATTAGAAGCTCGTAATGTTGCACAAGACATCCTTACATAGCAGCCCGAAAGTCTGACAACCAGTCTTACCAAGGGGTATCGTATTACCCAGTTACTGGGTTGTGGAGGTCAGATAGGTTGTCGCTCCATGTAAAATACTGGTATTCAGCTGCAACCTGTTAGATGGGAAGCCGACCCCAGCATTGTTAGGAAAAGGTTAGGCACATGATGAGTTCCTTATACAGGATGTATCAGAAAGGTGTGGCCTTTAAGAATTTGGTACAGACTTGAATTACTGTATAAATGCCGAAATGCGGGTCGCTTAGCGCGGCATACGAAGATTAATGACATCATCCGACGCGCTCTTATCACCGTCAGCGTTCCAGCTGTATTAGAACCCAATGGCTTGGCACGCGACGATGGCAAGAGACCGGACGGCATGTCTTTATTTCCATGGAAGATGGGTAGGCCTTTAGTGTGGGATGCAAAGATACTCTTGCGCCATCCCTTCTTCCTGGCTACCTTATTAGTAATTATACTTTCGAGCATTTGGGGTTGAAACCCCGTGCCGTGCCGCCGTGGGGTCCTAGTGCTTATGGTCTCTTTAAGGAAATCTCTAAACGGCTGGTTGACACTTCCCGTGACCCAAGGGCTGGCTTTTACCTTGGCCAGAGGCTAAGCATTGCCATACAACGTGGGAATGCCGCCAGTGTCTTGCCACAGACAGCGACAGCGATGTGGATGAATTTTTCGACGCCATATTTTAGTTTGTGAATAGTTTTATTTACTTAAGGTAGAATATAATTTTGTGATTTTTACTATTGTTAATTTAAAGGACCATCAAAATAAATGACTTATTTATGAGGCCACGTAGCATGCATATTTCATACAAACGAAGTACCTACGAAAATAATTTGTAAATCAAACATATTCTAAAGGTAAGTAGTGTGTATTTATTCCGATTGGATTACAGAATATCTAAGTTCCCAAATATAATAAGAACATTGATTTAAACATGAAATATGAGAAAAATAAGTTTTGTATAGAAATTTGATATTCCTCATATCTCGTCTTCAAATCGTGTCCTTTCAAAATATATTATTATGTTTGGGAACCTAGATATTCTGTAATCGAAGCGGAATAAATACACACTACCTTAAGAATATGTTTGATTTACAAATTATTTTAGGTATTTCGTTTGTATGAACTACGCATGCTCCGGGGGCCTCTATGACTTATGACCAACAAACTGAACAACTTACTCCATGAAACCAACATCGTGATCGTAGGTACCTATGGAAATTTTGTATGGGACAGTTGATATTTTTTTCTTGATTAAGATGTTGATCCACTGGAGAAGAGAGTGGTTCAGTTACCTAAATTATCTGTACCACACTCTTAAATACGGATTTTTTTTATTTTATTTGAGACGGGTTTGCTCTTGACTAGCTATATCTATGCTCTAGTCTAGGTCATAAATATGCAGGTATGTAATTTTTTATTAATCTGATAAAGCAAAAAATACGCGTCTAAAATTTTTTTATTATTGACTGACGGACGAAATAGTATTTCTTTTATTTTACTCAGGCATCATCCCTATTTACCCCGGCATCATCCCTATTTACCTAGCCATCATCCTTATTTACCCAGCCATCATCCCTATTTACCCAGTCATCATCCCTATTTACCCAGCCACCATCCCTATTTACCCAGCCATCATCCCTATTTACCCAGCCATCATCTCTGTTTACCCAGCCTTCATCCCTATTTACCCAGCCATAAATAAATAATATCCTGGGACATTTCACACACGGTTATCTGCTCCCAAACTAAGCAGAGCTTGTACTATGGAAACCAGATAACTGATATACTACGAGTACATACAATACTTTTTTTTGTAAATATATACTTATATAGATAATTACACCCAGACTCAGGACAAACAGACATGTTCATGCACAGAAATGTTTATCCTGGATGGCAATCGAACCCACGACGTTGCGACATGATAGGCGGTGCCATCATCCCTAATTACCCAGCCATCATCCCTATTTACCCAGCCATCATCCTTATTTACCCAGTTATCATCCCTATTTACCCAGCTATCGTTCCTATTTACCCAGCCATAAGAAAATTTTAATTTCGCGGGCTACTCTGATGCTAATGTACCTATGTGTATATTAAATTACTTTTCTGTCAATTTCAGATGTCAAAGATGAGCCAGTCCAGAAGATAGTAGGAGGTATCTTCTTTCAAGACGATCGGGCAGAAAAAGACACATTCTTTACACAATACCATAACATACCTATAGGATTCGAAGTGTACCAGGATAAAGTATTTATCACCGTTCCTAGGAGAAGATATGGTTAGTTAAATTAAGTCAGATATCGGCCGCAGTGACGGCTGTCATGGAAATGATGGCATCCGGGTTTGACTACGGTCTAGGAAAACACACTAACTTTTTTTTTTTGAGATGGGTTTGCTCTTGACTCTAGTATAGGTCGGAGGCGACAGAAACAAAGTCGACGATGGAGTGAGCTTACCCAGAAGAAGACTGTTCACTCTCACTTTGAAGAGATTAGGGTTGTATGCGTTCAGAAACACTGACGCAGCTAGTGACTTCCACTCTTTTGCTGTGCGCATTATTTTGTGGCACGCCACAATTGTGGCGATAAGTCCCCTCTTTGAGGAGTGGTTGGAGAAGCCCCTCGGCGTCCTCGCCTTCCGCCTGACGCAGGTCTTCACCGGACACGGTTGCTTCGTGAGGTTCCTGTTCCGGCTAAGGAGGTAGGAAACGCCCGGGTGTTACCATTATGTGGATCGCCCGGAGGAAACGGTGGAGCATACGGTGGAGGTCTGCCCGGCTTGGGCAGAGCCCCACCGCGTCCTTGCGGAGACGATCGGCAGCGGCGATCTCTCGCGTCCAGCCCTGGTCCAGGCCATGGTGCATGGGAAACCGTCACGTCCTTCTGCGAAGCAGTAATGCTCACGAAGGATGAGGCGGAACGCGTGAGTGAGAGGCAATCTTTTCGCCCTCACGTCCCTAGTCGCCGTAGGAGACGCTCTGGGCGTTGGGAATCGAGAGCCGATTCCCGGCCACCGTAGACAAAACTCAATCATTTCCCTGAAAAAAAAAATGGCAATAAAAAATCTTTTAAAACAAACTTAAATCTCGAATACCTTTTTTGTTTTTTTTTTTTTTGTAAAAAAGTTGTATTTTTAATTTTTTTGTTGTGGTGTCTACCCCACACAAATGAAATGAAGTTATTACTTATACGAGTAACATCATCCACATAGACTAAGTAAGAAAAGTACGTATTATTGCAGCTAACTCAAAAACTATCCGAACAAAATTAGAAAAAATTATATGGGACCTAGCCCTACCCTCAAAACAAAAAAAGAATTATCCAAAAGTCGAGCCGTCTTCGAGTAATCGGGGAAAATACATATAAAAAGAAAATTTCCGACGAATTGAGAATCTCCACCTTTTTTTGCACGTCGGTTAAAAAGTTCTTGTTTTCTGACTGCCTCTTTGATCTGGTGGCCGTATGAGTATGAGAGTAAAGGAACAGACATTGCACCAGTTGTTTGCGCACACACTTGTGGAGATATTTAAGTATCTCCTGCGCACCTAGCTCATCTCCGTTAAAATTGGCCACCGAGCCCAAAATTCAGTTGGGATGTGGGGATATTATATTACTATTATTATGAACTAAGAAGTCCTTGTTTTTCCCAGGAATACCCTCGACCCTGAACTACGTGGAGGTAAAGTCTTCCGAGCCTGGCTCTCCACTCCTCAAGCCATACCCAGACACTGCTAGCATCACTAACTTTGTATCCGTCTACCGACCAAGAGTGGATTTGTGTGACAGACTCTGGATGGTCGATACAGGAGTTTTGGAAGTGCCTAGTGAGTTTCCTTCATCATCATCTTCAGCCTATAGCAGTCTACTAACAGTCTTCTATAAGCCTCTCCAATTGCACGCTCGATGAAATCAAATCAATTGAAAACATGTTGCAGAGAGGTCTGACGAAGAAATCAAATACACTGTAACTTTTCAAAACTACATGTGAGATTTTTGACGATATATCTTTTGATAATTATTTGCTTTTAACTTGAACAGTATTTTTAGCTTGCCTTATCTTGCAAAATATACATTGAGATGAAAAAATTGTCCGTCTGGGGTACTGAACCGACTTAAAGAAACTGATGGGGCGTTGTTGAGCTAAAACACTGTAAGTTGAGTTAGTCTTTTGGATTGGCACGGCAGAGGTTAGGATAACGTTAAAAGTATCAAGGGCACTGCAAAACAAAACAAAACATAGATAGATAGATAGATAATATTTATTTGCTTAAACATGTGTCATACATACAAGAAAAGACATGCATGCAAGATGGTAACAACATTATTAGGTACAGAAATATTTGCCACATGATGTGACGTGCAAATATCAAGAAATATTATTTATTAAAACATTCTCTTAAAATAACAATGAGATAATTAACGAATAATAACAATACTGTAATAAATTTAAAAATATACAAAAATAATTAAACTATGGCATTGTAAATTAACAAACACAAAATAAATTAATTAATAATCAAATCGAATACCTATGCTAATACAATCTTTCCTCTAGGAACTCGTTTAGGTTATAGTATGCTTTATTTACTAAATATGTCTTAAGTTTTCTTTTCAAGTGTTATATTATTAACACGTTCACTGTCCGTGACCCACATGTGGGTCATTTTGGGTTGGAACGAGACGTCTGTGCCATACATGTGGGTCACGGCTCTTTTCATACATAATGGGTTCTTACTTCGTGGACTTAAAAGAAACATACTAGTATTATATGTAGATGAACGTATGAGCAATTACCTATGTAGGTAAAATAAAAAAGCAATGAGCCATAGATTTTTTTTATTTATTTAGGACTTACAAAGCTTTGAAAATTGAACTTAAAAATAAATTTAAAAGGGTTCCTTCAACTTTTATGGCATCTAAGGACCTGGTGGTGTAAAGGCAAATTGGACGTGAGAGCTAATTTCGACCTTTTGGTTGGACAGTGAACATATTAAGTTCCTTCCAACTTGTAGGCGACTTATTGTAAACAATTGGAGACATATGAAAAACACTTTTGTGCATAAGTGCAGTCCTACAGGGTTCCTACACACAGCTGGGTTTGGTCACGTCTGTTCCTGGGAAATTGATCTGCTATGCGCGCAAATAATTTAGGATTATTCCTGACAAACATAACAGTTTCAAGAATATATATGGATGGCAATGTTAAAATTGTATGTCTTATAAAATAGGGTTTACAGCTGTCCGTGATTTTCAACATTACAATATTATGTGGCATCTTTACAAAAATAAAAGAATATAATATAATTATTATTGTTTATTAATATTTGCTGTTGCTATCGAATTATATATAAGTACTCGATTCTCGGCAACACTCATCCAGCTGCTACCAGCCACCCTGCGAAGATCGTCGTTCCACCTAGCCTGAGGGCGTCCTACCTTACGTTTGTTCGATTCGATGATGATGAATTTATGGAATACTAAGGCAAACAGAATAATGCGGTTAACGACCAAAATTGGTTCTCGAATTTGACGTGAACACGTCTTTTAGCTCGGTGTACTGGTGGCAAGTTGAATATTTCTGACTCATAAAAACATGTAAGATTTCAACCACTAATAACTACGAGACTTTTAATGCTAGAGTAATGGTTGAGCATTCCAAAGATAGATCATATTTATAACATTTGACGGGCCAGTTGGCGTGGTTGGTTAAGATACCGCCTATCATGCCGCTGGTCGTGGGTTCGATTCCCATCCAGGACAAACATTTGTGTGCATGAACATGTCTGTTTGTCCTGAGTCTGGGTGTAATTATCTATATAAGTATGAATTTACAAAAAACAAGTAGTGTATGTAGTATATCAGTTATCTGGTTTCCATAGTACAAGCTCTGCTTAGTTTGGGATCAGATGACCGTGTGTGAAAAATGTCCCAGGATATTATTATATTATATCTTTAAGGCCGGATATTTTGCGCATGACGTCACACTGCGAGAGCACGCAAACAAAAACTTTGACCCTTAAAACTTGAGACCATACTGTATTCATACGTAATCAGCGAAAGGAACTTCGTTCCCAGCGGATGTCTGACACATCCCAACTTTATTTTATTTGTATGTTACAGACAACTTCGAACAAAAAAAGCCGCCTCAAATCATAATATACGATTTGAAGACCGACAAGGAAATACTGAGACACGAGATTTCATCTGATGTATTAGTAAATGGAACCACTTCAGGTAAATCATTATAATTATTCACAATAAGCGTTTCCATAATCCCAGTCGTACTCTCAACCAAGGGCGTTATATTCCCAAACAACTACACCAACCTTTAAACACGCTAAACTTGTCTCCTTCCTACCTAACTTTACAGAAAGCTGCTATCATGAACACTTGCAGAATTGTCCGAAAATTCCTTCAGAACGACTATGATGCACAAATATCACACCCACAAACATCATCAACAATCAATAAAATCCGAAACATACACACACCATAATGTTAGAGGAAAGTAACCAAATATGGAATACCATTTTGTTTTTGTGTTATAAAAAAAATATTGTAAATCAAAAACTTTTATTCTCATTTATTATCTGTCATACAGTTGCACTTAGCTTATTGACAGTCTTGTTTTACATATATAAAATTTTCTCAAAAACAAAATCAACATAAAGGCACCTAATTGTGGAATAGGTACTCAAATATGGACTACTATAAAACTATGAATAATAAGCCTTTACTTTTATGAGAGACTACAGGAACTAAACACAATCAACGCATATTCATAATATACAATATTATTTCCAATCACGTTTTGAATAATACTTAGTTTTTACGTACCTTAAAAACTTTTCTCACAGCGCCAAAACAAAACACTCTCACCGCGGCCACAACGGTCGCCCGACTGAAAAGTCGAAACCTGTACGACGCGAGGTAATGATGAAAGTAGACATAAAATCACTGTCTTTTGTAACTAGGAGTATTCATTTCCGAAAAATGGCGGTATTCCATTCCATATTTGGTTACTTTCCTCTATCATCTACCTATCACTTAGGTTACTTACTACATTTTAGGTTAGCACTTGGCTTCGGCCCGTGTTATCCTGGCGTCGAGATACAACAATGTATACCAACAAATAATAATAAACGTTTATTTCGACCAACAAAGGATCGGACTGTTATCGAAGTAGATCGGACTGTTAAGCACAGAATTAACACTGGATGGATGAAATGGCGGCAGGTAACGGGAACAATCTGCGACTCCAGAATTCCCCTTAAACTCAAGGGAAAGATTTATAAAACAATGGTTAGACCTGCTGTCTTGTGTGTATCAGAATGTTGGGCCACAAAAAGAATGAATGAAAGGTAATTGCTTGCAGCCGAGATGAGAATGCTAAGAGGGATGTGTGGTGATAGAATAACAAATGAGTATGTAAGAGGAAGTCTGAAAGTGACACCGGTGACTGAAAAGTTGTGTGGAAATCGGTTGTCAGGAAAGAAAAATGTCGTCAGGAAAGTTTTGAGTATGAATGTGGATGGCTATACGAGTAAGAGAAAACCAAAGAAACAATGGATGGACTGTATGATATGGCCAGAAAGGGAGTGACTACCGAGATGACGACTAATAGAGAAGTATGGAAGAAAAAGACATGTTGCGCCGACCCCAAATAAATAGCGACAAAGGCAGAAGAATGAAAGGATTATTACACAAAAATAAAAGAAAACAAAAGAAATAAAAGAAAAGTATGTACCTACAATTAAAAAGACCACATGAACAAACAAGATTACAGATCTCGATTTCTCGGTACGTGAACCATACAGCAATGGTACTGATAATCGAACTTCTGCGCGAACACCCTCAGGATGCCGCTGGTGCTAGCCCGAACCCTGCGCACCAAGGATGTGCATCGTTTTCGCATACTTGAATAAAAACGGTCTACTCTGAAGCACTGCAGAATTCGGGCAGCCCCATAAGCATCCTGAATGCACTATTATATTGCACACGCAAGGCATTGCCTTACTGTCCGCGCGTGTATGAGACCCACAGGCTACTCGTGTAGAAAGATATACAAATTATGCTCTGAACAATGTTGCTTACACGTCAGTCACTTCAATGTTACTTTTGTTCTTTATTATTGATAAGAAGAACTATAGTTTGACGGAAACTGCTGTACCGCGCTTTAGAAACGCGCGGTACAGCGAGGCGGTAGGTGGGACGCCATGAGTTTTACGGTGGACTGACAGAGCGGGGCCGCCTGCACCGTAATTACCTAATGATAAATGATAATGATAATATTTCTATAAGTAGGTTTGTACAAACACTTTTACACGTCAATCATGTTTTTAAAAACTAGATGAGGTCGGCGTTTCCTATTTGACTATTCTGAGAAGAAAGTCCGTAACAAACTCAGAGGTCACTCTCTTATAAAGTCCAGACATAATCTTGGTCAGTTCATCTGAAGATCTTGTAGATTGGTATCCGAAATGGTTTTTTGAGGAAAGAACCACACAGATTGAGAGGACCTGTCCAGTCAGTGCACGCATTTGTCAGTAATCGCGCAGCTCAACTCAGAACTTAATTAGCTCAAAGATTCCACGACGAATATCAAAGAAAGGACATTAGGGTAGGCCGCATAAATTACTCAACAGCCAGACCATGATTAAAACTGAGAGAATAAATAACAAACAAAAAAACAATGACTTACATAGTCTTCACATTCACAATAATTAAAATAATATAATACTTTACAAAGTAAATATTCATGTCAACATTCAGTATGCAAAAATAAAAAAGAGAAAAAAGAAAAACTGCAGCAGCTCAATCCCAAGCCAAATACAAACTGCGTTTATCTTGAACCGGAAGTTTACTATAAGAGCGTTTAACTTTACTACCATTAACACTTGAACGAGCCACCTATTTTCTTGAGCTTTGTAGAAGGTACAACTTTCTGGTTGTTCCCAGTATTTATATTGGGGATATCACTGTATTTTTTAAACAATTATATATTTTTTTGGGCTATGGCGCGGTACAGCGGCTTCGGTCAATCTAATCTAAAGGTATTCTACCAAAGTCGAACGCAACAGCAAAGCACAATTAAAATAAGAAATCCTTCTTTGGGCAAAATTACATTCTTTTAGACCGCACACAGGCCTGTGCTTTTTCTGTTAGAGAATGAATGAATTTAAGAATTTTATTAAGTAAATTGTTTTTCCAGGTCTTACTTCAATAACAGTAGACGTAACACCTTCAACCTGTGACGATGCTTATGCCTACATCAACGATCTAGCAGAGAATGGTCTGATAGTGTTCTCCCTGAAACAGCTATCAACTTGGAGGTTCGACCATCCGTCCTTCAATTACGATGTTGGAGCTACTGAGTTTGTGGTCGCACGTAAGTCCTAACCTCCTAACTGTATCTTAGTCTGTTCCAAAAATTTCTGATCAAAGTGCAAACAAATCCTGTTCAGGTTAAATTCTTACACGATCACTCACTATACGAGTAGTAACTGGCCACTCATAAAAAAGAGGTAGAAACAAGGAGAACAAGCATGCTCTTGAATGAAAAGGATAAAAAAAAATTTTTCGTCCTTTTCATTCATGAGCTTGCTTGCATTACCTTGTTTCTCTCTTTTTTATGAGTGGCCAGTTACTATAGCAGTTACCCTATATCATTTTTTCTTCGTTGCCAATAAAAAAGAAAAAAATTCGTGACAACGATGTGGACGAATTTTTTGATGCCCATGATGCTTTGGAATTTGAACTGGAGGGAACACTTTGATCGGAGGTCTGTGGAGAAGGGGGTGTGGTATAAAACAATTCAAAGGGAACCATGGAAATCGCCATGGTTCGATTCATGCTTTTTTGGCAGAACAGAAATTGTGACGGCTCTCAGACTTCGTTCTGGACATATCCACTTAAATAAGTTCGCATATTTAATGAAAAAAGTTCCTACCCCCAACTGCACAGAATGTGGGAAAGTGGAAGACGTTCTTCACATCATGATGGAAAGTGTCCGGAACGAAGATCTCAGAGCTGTGTTATTAATACACTTTGGTGTTGATGTTAAAGAGGTGGGAAGATGCAATAACATTCTAGCATTCCCCTTATCAGAAACAGCGAGGCTATTGTATAAACTTGTCCGGATAGGTATACGTAGAAGATAGTTACTCATGTATAAGAACTGTATTACATTTATATATTGGTGTATTATATTATAAGAAAGCCTTACGGAGCGACTTAGTCTTGTTGACCAAGCTCCTTAAATAAAGATTTGAACTACCTTCTGCCCGACCTTACAACTACCACGAGAACGAAGTCATGCTCGCGTGGAATGAGACGCACACATAATACTAAAATAACAGCCACATTTTTATAAAACTGCCTCGGCCCCAGACCCACAGCGTCGCCTCGCATCGCCCGCCCGCACTCATTTTCGCTTAGCGTTCTTTCTGACTTTTTTTTGGCTCGACACCTTAGAGTCATAGTGTGATGTTAAATAGCTTTATAACCTTCCTCAAGAATTGGGCCATTAAATGCAAAAAGATTCTTTCAAATCTAACCGGCAGTTCCAGAGATTAGCGCATTCAAATAAATTAACTGTTCAGCTTTATACTCGTAATAATAGGTATTTGCCTATGAAATTGCCGATTTTTGATACCGGCTAGTGTGAAGATCAATGTTTCATTCTATTTAGAATTCAAAATTCAAATTAATTTTATAATATAGCATGACATTAAAAAAAAAAATCTGTTGCTTTCCCGCCGTTAGATTTTTCTTTGAGATCAATGTTTCTGTAACCATGGAAACGTCGAAATTGCGCGCTATTTTCGAATACGTGTTCCGTCGTGGCACCAACCAACACAGACAACACGCAATATGGACGACGTGTATAGACAAGGTACCGCAAGTGAACGCACTGTGCGTTTTTGGGTTGATCACTTCCGTTCTGGAAATTTTGATCTCAATTTTGATCCCGGGGAACAATTTCAACACCATCCAGGCGGTGAAAAACGCAATTAAAGAATTTATCGATTCCCGTTCCCAGGCTATCTAAAGCAGAGGCATCAACGAACTTACATTAAAATGGCAAAAGAGCATCGAGAATTTTCTTAAAAAAAAAAATTGTTTGTTTTTTTCTATGTAAAACGGCAATTTCATAGGTAAGGACCTAATATCATTACCAGCTGTTCGTGCACGGCCTGTTTTTTTCTGTTCCGTGTGCCCGGCGTTGCCCAGGGGCAGCAGTCTCGACACTCGTAACGATAGCTTTAAATTTTAAATCGCTCGTCCTAATGGGGTACCTAGACGGGCAAAGTGGTAATAGTTAGGTTTTTTCAAAGACAATTATTGGCCACTTCAAATTAACCTTGAATAACGAGGAAAATTGGAAAACATGATTAAATAAAAAAACGGTTCTCGCCGCAACTGGTTTGAAACTGTAAATATATTTTTCGTGCTTGTCAAGCAATTTTGACCGTCTTAGTACTCCATTAGGACTTAGCGAGCGATTTAATTCGTAAAGCTATCGTTACGAATGTCGAGACTGCCGCCCCTGGTGAATTAGAATGTGTGTTGTCTGTTTTCATACAAAAATACCATCCCTGACTTTTCCGGTGAATTTTCCAAAAACAAACCTGTCTTAAAAACCTTGTCCTGACAATTACAAACACAACAAAAAAGGATTAGCCAAATAGGTGCCACCGTTCTGGAGTGGTGCGCTTACATACTATCAACGATTTTTGGGCATCACCCCCATAAAGGCGCTTTTCGTATGCACGGGCCAGTGACTAACCCCGCCTGCATTGTTTTCGTCCACCAATAGCGCTTCGCAATAACGTCAATAAAATACGTGGGTCAACGACAGACTGATATATTAGTTAAAAAAGGGACATTGTTCATTTTAGGGTCATTCTTCGTTCATCGGTCAAACAAAAACAATGAACTTTAAAAAAAAAGGTTCATCCTTCATTCATTGGTCAAACAAAAAAAAAAGCGTTGCAAGCTAAGATTTCAACGTGCATTCGAAAAACTTTTGAAAAGGGTCATGCACAACGACCGCTGACTGTACATTCTGCAATTCATTGTGTGTGTGTGTGTGGGTTCAATAAATCAGTGTTTGTAAGTATGCTTTGTGTTAAAAGGTGTATATAAACGGCATGTGCAGGTGATAAGCTCGGGGATTGTTTGGACTTCTTCGGTATAAACCACAGCTAAGGGCTACTCACCTACCTATAACATGTTCTGAAACATTGTAGATTAATAAGTTAATTTCTGTAGTACTTATTTTAAACAGTAACTAGATTATATGTACAAGCTAACACTAAAATATATATATTTATATTATATACAAGTATATAAATATCATAAAACAAATAAAAAGGTGAAAAGCTCATAGGGCATCAAAAAATTCGTCCGCATCGCTGTCAATGGAAAAGTGCCCAAAAGGCTGGCAGCATTGCCACGTTGGATGGCAATGCTGATTCTTTGGGCTAAAAATAGGCCCGCCCTAGTAGTTGAATAAATTGTTTTTTATTATTCTTTAAATGTGTGATTAACAAAATATTACTCAGTGTGACTATACATATTACTCGTAGTAAACTATACATACTAGTTGTTGGGCTATCTTTACAATCATGTTTTCTTATTTTTATTTGAAAGCACAAAAGTTTTACTGACTTGATTTATTGATTTTAAACGCATACCAGCTACTATTTACCTATTCAAACAAAGACTAATAAATCGCAACATAAAAAAAAATATATATACAATTTGCTTTTTGATATACCACAACTCTAGGGTATTAATGATAATGGGACCATCATTTTGAACAACTTTTACTACGGGACCAAACCTGAAATCACGAAAAAAAAATCTGCAGTTCCATACATTTTGATGAGTTTTGTGAAAATATATAAATTACAAACAACTTAAAGTATATACAAATTTTGAATTTCAGATCAAACAATCAACTGGCAAGATGGCCTCTTCAGCATCGCTCTATCGGACCCTGATAGTACGGGCAAGAGGACTGCTTACTATCACCCTTTTATATCAACGCAAGAGTTTTCTATATCCAACGAGGTTTTAAAAGACAAAACTGCTGATTTTGAAGCTAATTTCAAGGTAAGTCAATCAATCTGCCTAGCCTTTCCCAACTATGTTGGGTTCGGCTTCCAGTCTAACCGGATGCAGCTGAATACCAGTATTTCACATGGATCGACTGCCTATCAACGATACCCCTTGGCAAAACTGGTTGTCAGACTTTTGGGCTTCTGACTATCCGTAACGACGCCAATTTCAAAGCTAGTAAGTAAGACGAGCGACACGCGTCAACGGCAGAGGCATCTGTACGCGAGACGCTTGGTACAAAGTATTAAAAAAAAATATCTGAATATTATCTTTAAATAGAGGAGGTAAAAGACGGTCTCGCTGGTCTAGTGTTCGCAAGCGCATGAGGTCCTGGGTTCAATTCCGGGGTCGGGCAAAGTATATTGGGTCTTTCCATCTGGACTTTCTCAGTAACAGGGGGGCTCGTGGCTAAGTAATAACAGCCGCACGGGTCGATCGAGTTAAGCTACGCTTGCCGCGGTCGGACCGTAAATGGTGACAATCTTTACATACCAAGACCCCCGTGACTGTCCCGACTGTCATTCTTGGATCTTTGACAGACGTTTTACGGGTCGTCAGAAGCCCGAAAATCTGACAACCAGACTTACCAAGGGGGGTCTTACTATCGTATTCGTATTATGGAGGTCAGATAGGTCGTCGTTCCATGTAAAGTACTGGTATTCAGCTGCATCCGGGTAGATTGGAAGCCGACCCCAACATAGTTGGGAAAGGCTAGGCAGATGATGGTGAATTTCTCAGTAACAGCCGGGACTCTGAATTTGTGACCGGTAGATGGTAATAGACTCACCCCTATTACCATCTCTGGCGAAATGTGGGTGAACTATAAGTAAACGTCCTCTGCCTAACCCTCCGGGGATATGGTTATGTGTGTAAATGGTACACCACAGACTACCTGCAGGATTGGTTCTCCTTCTTTCCTAATCCATCCAGAGGTTGCCTGTAAACGATCGCTTTAAGCGATAAGACCGCCGTTTGTGTCACCCTATGTAAAATTTATATATGGTGTTCATAATAAAGAGTACTGCCGTTGGACTCGTGGTTGCAAGTGCTACTGCTGAGCATGAGGTCCTGGGTTCGATTCCCAGGTCGGGCAAAAGTGTTATTTGGTTTTTCTATCAGGAATTTCTTAGTAATATCCCGGAGTTTGTAAGTTGACTGTGTGATACCCCCCTGCTTCGGAAAGCACGTTAAGCCGTTGGCCACCTGACGTTGAGCGCCTGATCTCTTTCCGGTCATTGGATTGGATTGGCATTGGATTGCCGTCCCATCGGACTATGAGAGTGTGCTTGGGAACGGGACGTCAACGAGAAAACAGATGACGGCGCCGAAGTAGTGACAGTACATCTACTATAGCCGAATAATCTCGTTTCTCTTTGACGTCCTGTTACCTGTGCAGTAGACAAACAGTCCGAGGGAAGAGAGAGCGCACCTGTGTCTGCGCTCAACTGAGATTGGTCACCATTGCCTAAACTCAGTCTGAAGGACTATTATTGATAAGGATTATTATATTCTCGCCCCCTATTACATGGGACTTAATTTAACTGACCCAAAGAGGGTGTCTCCCTATTTCGGAGAATACACGAGAAATTAGTGTACCTTTTGTCAATATTTAACTTGCTTCTTTCCAGCTCGAAGGCGTCAGAGGAGTGTGGTCTCAGAGTGGTTCCCACGACTTCCACAGCCGCACTCAAACGTTGCTGTATGCCAACATTGCCCAGGATGGTATCATGTGCTGGAACACTCAAGTGCCTCTGACGAGCAAGATAGCGACTGTAGTGGCTCAAAGCCATTCAAAACTGGTTTATATATCAGGTATGTGGGAAAAGAAACATGAAAGTAGAATTGCTGTGGAATTGCGTTCCTTGCGAATCATGTGGGGTGTGACTATGAATGATAAGCTGAGGAATATTGTGATAAGGCAACGTTGCGGTTTAAAAGATGTAGTGACAAACATTGAAAAGAGTTTGGTCATGTTGAGAGGATGAATGAAAGGAGACTAACAAAAGTTATTTATATTTCTATTTTTCGCCGGGAGAGGAGCTCGTGGCTAAGTACGAGTAATAACAGCCGCACGGATCGATCCATCAGGTTAAGCTACGCTTGCCGCGGTTGGTCTGTGGATGGGTGACCATCTTTTCATACCGAGACTCCTCCGTGCCTCGGAAAGCACGTTAAGTCGTTGGTCCCGGCTGTCATTTGTGGATCTTTGACAGTCGTTATGGGTCGTCAGAAGCCCGAAAGTCTGACAACCAGTCTTACCAAGGGGTATCGTATTACCCAGTAACTGGGTTGTGGAGGTCAAATAGGCAGTCGCTCCATGTAAAATACTGGTATTCAGCTGCATCCTGTTAGACAGGAAGCCGGCCCCAACTAAGTTGGGAAAAGGCTAGGCAGATTGATTGATTTTCGCCGGGAGAAGACGCCCTAGAAGGACTTATGAGACCTTATTGGTGATGTTCTTCAGAATAGTAATACCTACTGATAAAGGTGCATAATACTCGCAACCGCAAGCGCGTGAGTGTATGACCTGCTGACCTAGACAAAGTAACATTCGAATAGCGATGCAAAATAAATGATTTCTGATTTCTGATGGCGATAGTAGAAAAGGCAAAAATGTATAGGGTTGACATAAGCTATCGAAATGTCACGTGAGCATAGATGAGCATTTCCAAAGAGATGCGCGTCGATAGCGATTGAAGAAATAGAATCGCTCCGAAGCGAATGCCATTTGGCTAGGCCTACAGGCGTATGAACGTATACGAAGCAAACCGAGTTTGTGAGGATCGTAGCAGGCTAGACGGCGTTCTGTAGTTTCTGCCTACCCCCAGTGGAGGGAGTGTATTTATGTATGTTTGAATTCTTCTCACGTATGTAGTAACTCGACACTTCTCAGTAATTTTAATACAATGTTTACAAGAGACATAATATTATCCATATTTGATTTGCTGTTTGCCAGACAAAAATAGTACTTAAATTAGAGATTTTTTTCTCGCAAAAGATGTACACATAAACTCACGCCTCACGCCATGGCTCATGGGAAGAAAGCGTGAGTTTATGTGTTTTTATGTAGAACATTTTACTCGGAGACTATTAGCACTATATTGATGGAAACCGGTAAAAGGGTGTATTCTGTGCATCGTTAAACAATGACGTAGTGAAAAAAAAATCATTAGGGTGGCACGCCCCATACATATAACCGAGCCGAGGGTTAAAAAAAAACTTCAATATTTTTATTTTTTTATTTGAGATGGGTTTGCCCTTGACTCTAGTCTAGGTCGGAAGCGATAGAGACAAAGCAGAAGAAGCCTATTCACTCTCATTTTGAAGAGATTAGGGTTGTATGCGTTCGGAAACTTCCACACTTTTGCTGTGCGCATTATAAAAGACATTTGTAAACGCTTAGTGTGAATTGGTGGAATAGCAACTAGGTACGGATGGTAACTGGCACTGCGTTTTGAAGTCCGATGGTAGAAGGGGGCCGGTGGAATGAGGTCGTGGAGTTCTTGGGCACACTCACCGAACTACAATTTGTAGAAGACCGACAAGCAGGCAACCTTGCGGCGATGGGCCTAGCTGTGAAGCTTGGCATCCACCAGATTTACGCCGCCAATGAGCCTCTTAGCTCTGCGTTCCACCGAGTCAAGCGCGGCTAGTTGGTATTTCAATGTAAAGAGGCATTTTTGAACGAAAAATATTATGATGTTTCTACGTGATTTTGCTATTAAGTCAATAGTATATATGGGATGTTTTCGGTTACAAACGCAGAAATAACTTGGTTTTCCATAGTTTCTTCGGGAAACAGTATGAAATACAAACTTATTTTTGCGATCGATAAAATCAATGAGTACTGTGCATGCGTAAATATTCATCCCAACTACGGAATCCTTCACTGTGCGTGGTCTGACATGCACTTGGCCTGTTTCTTCTACAATGGGCAACTAGCTTCAACTTTCTGACTAAGTTGTCGGAGTTTGAATGTGTACATAACCAATGGGTGTACCCAGTAACTGGGTTGTGGATGTCAGATAGGCAGTCGCTCCATGTAAAATATTCAGCTGCATCCGGTTAGACTGGAAGCCGTCCCCACCATAGTTGGGAAAAATCTGATGGATGATGTCATAAAAGCAGAGGAAACCGCGCAGTTTTAAATTAACAGATCTATTAGGTACAGTCGACTCTTGATAATTTGAAACCCAATGGACCAGAGAAAATTTTCAAATTACCAAGAGTTCAAAACAACAGGAGTTTTAATAATAAAGAGGGAGGGAGGAGAAATATCAAGTAAACAAGCTGACTCACTTTAACGTTCAAAGGTAGACTGGATTGCGAACTGTAAACTCACTCATACTCATTCAAACATATCTTATTTATGTCAACATTCGACAGGTCTGTCCATGTATATAAAGAAACGATAGGTGCGTGATAAACGCTTCAAATGATAGAGAGTAGGGAAGTCCGGACTTCAAATTATTGCATGTTGACGGGCAAGATACTATTCCGTCAACAAACAAACGATAGGTGCATGATAAACGCTTCAAATTATAGAGAGTAGGGAAGCCTGGACTTCAAATTATTGCATGTTGACGGGCAAGATACTATTCCGTCAACAAACAAACGATAGGTGCATGATAAAAGCTTCAAATTATAGAGAGTAGGGAAGTCCGGACTTCAAATTATTGCTTGTTGACGGGCAAGATACTATTCCGTCAACAAACAAACGATAGGTGCATGATAAACGCTTCAAATTATAGAGAGTAGGGAAGTCCGGACTTCAAATTATTGCATGTTGACGGGCAAGATACTATTCCGTCAAAAAACGAACGATAGGTGCATGATAAACGCTTCAAATTATAGAGAGTAGGGAAGTCCGGACTTCAAATTATTGCATGTTGACGGGCAAGATACCATTCCGTCAACAAACAAACGATAGGTGCATGATAAACGCTTCAAATTATAGAGAGTAGGGAAGCCTGGACTTCAAATTATTGCATGTTGACGGGCAAGATACTATTCCGTCAACAAACAAACGATAGGTGCATGATAAACGCTTCAAATTATAGAGAGTAGGGAAGTCCGGACTTCAAATTATTGCATGTTGACGGGCAAGATACCATTCCGTCAACAAACAAACGATAGGTGCATGATAAACGCTTCAAATTATAGAGAGTAGGGAAGCCTGGACTTCAAATTATTGCATGTTGACGGGCAAGATACTATTCCGTCAACAAACAAACGATAGGTGCATGATAAACGCTTCAAATTATAGAGAGTAGGGAAGTCCGGACTTCAAATTATTGCATGTTGACGGGCAAGATACCATTCCGTCAACAAACAAACGATAGGTGCATGATAAACGCTTCAAATTATAGAGAGTAGGGAAGCCTGGACTTCAAATTATTGCATGTTGACGGGCAAGATACTATTCCGTCAACAAACAAACGATAGGTGCATGATAAACGCTTCAAATTATAGAGAGTAGGGAAGTCCGGACTTCAAATTATTGCATGTTGACGGGCAAGATACCATTCCGTCAACAAACAAACGATAGGTGCATGATAAACGCTTCAAATTATAGAGAGTAGGGAAGTTTGGACTTCAAATTATTTCATGTTGACGGGCAAGATACTATTCCGTCAACTTCAAATTACCGAGGTTAATTAAATTGGTCGATCAATTAATTAAATTAAATTGATTCGTTAATTAATTAAAGTCTAACATTGATTTTATTCAATTTATCGAGTATTTTTCAAGGGACCAGAAAAAAAAATTAAACTATCGAGAAATTCAAATTATCGAGTGTCAAATTATCGAGAGTCGACTGTATCTTTATTTTGATGACCATTTTGAGATAGACTTTGACAGTGGCCCAGTGCTCGAGAAGTTGAGTGGAAATCGGTTGTCATAGTACGGGTATGTGATGCGGAGGAATCCAAAATGTCGTGAGGAAAGTTTTGAGTAAAAATGCTGAAATTGTAATGGCTTTAAGAGTAAGGGAAGTCTCCCGGCAGGCTCTCGGACCAAAGAAACGATGGATGGACTGTGTGAAAGATGATATGGCTAGAAAGGGGCTAATTACCGGGATGACGACTGAATTGTATAAGAAAACATACTGCACCGAGCACAAATAAACTGGGATATGGGCAGGAGAATGAAAAGATACAATATATTTACTTCGTTTTCTTTTCAGATCTGAAGGTCAGAGGTGACGACGTGTGGGTCCTGGTTAATCAAATACCCACGTTTATATACTCAAAGTTAAATACTACTGAATCAAACTTCTATGTGCATAAGTAAGTACCTATTTATTAAAAAAAAAAATTAATACCAAAAACCCAAACGCAGCTAAAAAGTTCAAACAAGACCTCTATTCAAGAAGTCTGGCAGATATTTTAGATCACTGTCAGATTTGATGCCACCAATTGCGTCAGAATGCTTGAAAAGTGAGCTAGTATTGAACTTTTTTGTGTTGTTTGACTGGGTTTTTTGATTTTTAAATATATTTTTTGCATCCTTTTCGTGTTTTTAGTGTTCCGTACAAAAAGAAAAAACGGAACCCATAGAGGATCACTCGTGTCTGTCTGTCTGTCCCTCTGTCCGTCTGTCAAAGCCAATTTGCTCCGAATCCAATGGACCAATTAAGTAGAAAGGAGATAGCTAAATAGAAGTATGTACGACTGCCCCAGCAATGAATAAACATAGGTACCTAGCCATTTGTAGGTTAGCTTTCATTTAAAATATAGGTATAGGTAGTATATCGTTCATTTGCGACAAGGTCGACATTTCTAAAAAAAAAAAATCATTTTATAATTATAACAAGTTACAATTTTACCATAATTGTTGATTTTTTTTGGTAACTTATTTAGACGAAAATGTAGTGTGGTTAGTATAGTTTTCTGTTAAAATATTAAATCTTACTTATAAAATACACACGACATATGCGCAATTTTTTCAACACAACTGTGTTATTAACTGAAAAATCATCAATTTTGAGATATGTCGACCTTGTAGCAAATGAGCGATATTATTTGGCTGATATGCCTTGATCTTATTCGGCCTCTTAAAAAAAAAACCTGTGAAAACACAATAACAAGCAACTAAACCGACTGCAATCGATTCCCGCCAAAACTCAGATGACACTTCTTATTTTCAGAAAATAAATCGTTTGATACCTGTTATCAAAAATCTTAGTTAAGTACAGTTTCGATTTAACATTCTGTAAGAACGATATGACCCCTCGCAGTACTGTATTATTTTCCCTTGATCTTATCATGTCAAAAAACAAAGCTTAAAAAGCAATTAAGATACTTTTTTAATGATTAACAGGTCACTAAAGTTTTAGGAAATTGTTAAACACTAAATAATTCATGAATTAATTTTTAAATATTACGAGTTAATGTCAGATTCCTATGCATGCTTCGGGCAGTCATTTAGCAATCTCCTTTGGTACACGTATGAATTCATGTGACGCAAAAACGGACGAGTAACATAAATAAATGAATTTTGAATAATTACGGGGGTCAATTTTGGGAGGCAAAAAAGAAATTTAAAAAAAAGTTTTGCAAACTGTACCGTGTGACATATCAAATGAAATGGCTTACTGTGAGGATCTGAAATATATATATTTTTTTTATAATTTTAAAATAAACTGTTTTAAAGTTATTTAAAACAGATGAAAATTGATCCCCTTATCGCCGAAACTATTGTGCATAAAATTTTGAAAAAAAAAAATAAAAGAAAATAATTACTCATTGATCCTACCTGGTGGGACCTATTGATAACAGGAAAACTTATAAGAAGTCTATGGTCTTAAAATAACCTGGTAAATCTCTCAATATTGTGCGTACAAACTTACAATTGCAGTTTTGGCATATTTTTCGTGGTCCGACACGCACTTGGCCGGTTTTATGTATATTTTTGTTACCTATCGTCTTCTCAAGCCAGTTATTTTGATACTCCGAATAGATATGGTAAAATTTTGTATTTCAAGTCATCATGTTTAAGTACGTCTAAAATCCACTATTATTTTGGTTTTATTAAAACAAAACCATCGCACGACCAGACGAGTCGATAATTGCTGGTGGGATTATGATTTTAATGCAGGAGGTGTCCCTCAAGTAAGCCTGCCAACTTTTTTTTAAATGGCAATGGCAATTCTAAAACATTAGATGGCAAAAATATATAGTACCTAATAATAAAATACAAGGTGCCGATTAGGTTATCACATTGATTGAAACCACGTATTCAGTACATGATTCTAGAACCGACTGCGTAGAAATTTTTCGTTAGCTATTATAAAAAAAAAAAAAAATGTATGGAATAGCATTTTTTTTTTTTTTATAATAACCGGCAAAGAATTTCAACACAGGGGACCACAGTCATGTCTTGAATATGTAGTTTCAATTAATGTGATAACCTAATCGCCACCCTGTATATAGGTAGTAGGTATGTTTCGAGGATATTAAATTTTTTAATGCATATTTCCCAACTATGTTGGATTCAGCTTCCAGTCTAACTGGGTGCAGCTGAATATCAGTATTTTACATGGAGCGCCTGCCTATCTGACCTCCACAATCAGTTAGTGGGTAATACGATACCCTTTGTTCAGATTGGTTGTCCGACTTTCGTGCTTCCGACGACCCGTAACGACTGTCAAAGATCCACGAATGACAGCCGGGACCAACGGCTAATCGTGCTTTCCGAGGCACAGAGGGGCCTTGGTATGTAAAGATGGTCACCCATCCAAGGATAAACGGCGGCAAGCGTATAATAACCCAAGCTACTACTTACAGCTAATTTGTATTTCGTATTACAGGGGAAACGTTCAAGACCTCATCAACGGGACCCTATGCGAGAAGAAGAATTAATTTGATGTAATTTCTTTAAGAAGTGCACATAAACAAACTTAAAAAAAAAAACCTAGTTTTATTTTTATCCCTTTGTGTAACACACTTTTAATCTTAATGAAGAGGTGCTCGTGACATAATAACAGCAGCGCACGGGTCGATCGAAGGTTAGCTTACCCTTGCCGAGGTCGATCCGTGAAAGAGTGACGAGAAAAAAATCAGCTGTTCCGACATTTTGACGAGCGAACATGGGAAAAATTGTTTTTTTTCGCGATTTCATGTTTGATATCATTGTTAAAGTTGTTCGTAATGATGAATACAAAAGAGGATAACGGTGATTAAAATTACAGCCAGTATATCGTGACGCCTCCGTGCCTTGGAAAGCATGTTGAGGCGAAAGCGTCAGGGTAGCCCGCGAAATTCAAATTTTCTTACGTTTCTTTTGCAATTTACAAATCGCAGTGTAACCTAACCACTAGTATGTTGATCAAAATGTGATTCGCGCCGTAACAAGTATGTATTTACAGAATTATAATCATTAAAGTACTCAATACAACTCTTTATGGCCAGGTAATCCTAATTAATGACTATTATTTCATTAAATCTTGACATTTGAGGATTAAGTGTACTAACTTGTGGAGTTGTATTACTGATTCTAATGATTATAATTCTGTAAACACATATTTATTACGGTCGCGAAGCATACTTTATTCAACATACAACCTAATACTGACTTGCAAATTGCAAAAAAAACGTAAGAAAATTTGAATTTAGCAGGCTACCCTCGATCCCGGCTGTCATTTGTACATATCTTTGACAATGTTTTGAGTATAGTGCGCGCGGAACTAGTTGGCCGTGCCTTAGGTGGCGACAGGGGTGAGGGGGCCGGTTGCCTACTGCTCGCAACCCACATGAGATTAGAGAGTGATGACCAATCTCGAGATATCGTGAACAATAATTGTTCAATTATTGAAAAGAATAAATAAAAAACAATTGAACTTTTAGAAATTTATATTGTACCCATCTAATTATATTGTAATTAATAGTAAAATAAACCAAAAACAAATTAAGTATATGAAAATATTCATACCTATTTTAATGATATATGAAATTATTTAATTAATATATACTTATATGAAATTACTCTGACATTATCCTCTGAATCACTCGATTCTGAACTCTCTGAACTTGATTCTGAATCTTATTTTTTATTTATTTATTCATATAACAATTCGCATTGTGTCTGAATTATGCATGCATGAAATATACATTAATCAATTTATTATGGCTAAAAATATTAAATAATGAATTTCAAACAGTATAAACACTAAAAATAATCAATAACTTAAGATAAACATTATGTCAATAGATTGTAAAATAGTTATTATATAAATTATTGTAAATATTATAATATTAATGTGTTGAATATATTTAATGTCATAAGTACAACAAGGCAAAAACCAAAACACAAAAACAACAACAAAAAGAAGGCAGGTACAAAAAGGTAAATTACTAAATATAAAAACTATTTACCATCATTTGTCACCAATTCAGATAAAGAATATAAACACTTCTCTAACAGGAATGCTTTCAGTTTAGCTTTGAATAAAATACCTTTGTAAATCAACGATCTTAAGTCAGTCGGCAACCTATTAAATAATTCTACTGCTTGGTATTTAGAGCAATGTTTAGCAATATTAAGTTTAGGTGCAATTTTATTTTTTATAACTTTTCTTCTAGTGTTCTCTCTAAGTTCACGTTCTTCGTGTGATTCGTACTCATGTATGTATTTTGCAAAGTGACTGAGTAGTACTAAAACATATAAACTTGGTACTGTTAATCATCTTGTAAGTTTATAATGATTTCGTCCATCATAGTATCAAATCTCATATCATGATTCCAGTATTCTTGTTCGTTTTTAACCGACTTCCAAAAGGAGAAGGTTCTCAATTCGTCTGTATTTTTTTATATGTTTGTTACGCGATTACTCAAAGACGGATGGACCGATTTGAAAAATTCTTTTTTGTTTGAAAGGGTATACTTCCGAGGTGGTCCCATATAAATTTTATTAACTTTGCTTGGGGAGTTTTTGAGTTAGCTTCAATAATGCGTATATTTCCCACTTATTTTATGTGGATGAAGTGATGATGTTTTAATAACTTCCTATCACTGTTATTTACATGGCTATATCTACAATTATTGTGCTCATTTATGTATTCGAATTTGTGTGAGGTAGGTTCCACAACTAAAAAGTGAAAAATAAAAACTTTTTAGTCGGTTTTATTTTTTGCTAAAAAGTTTTTGTTTGTATGTACGTGGTCATCGCATTTTTGCCATTGTTCGGCAGAGAATTCGGAAAATAGCCTTGTTAGTATTGTAATTTTCTCATCCAATGTAGCATTAATGTGATCTCTGGCCAGGCAATTTTTAATATTTGCCCACACAAGCTCGATCGGGTTGAGGTCTGGATGATATGGAGGTAGTCTTAGAACAGTATGACCTGCGGCTTTCAGAAGTTCATCAATCGTGTATATTTTTTCTGATTGGGTCGTATTAATCAACCTCAAGAGTTCGGCTTTGATCATCGTGGGAGAAAATGGCACGTTATGATTTTGCAACCAGTTCTGCATATTATTTTCAAACGATAGGCAGCATTATCCATAACTATGACTGAGTTAGGTGGAAGTTTAGGTATTAATTTTCAATCAATCCAGTTGTAAAAAATTGTAGAGTTCATGTCTCCATGATAATCCCCCGTTTTTGAATCTGATTAAAAAATTAGCAAAGCATCGTCAACTAACCCGTTCCGGCTACCAGCGTGAACTACATATTATTAAATGCCTTCCTTTGCCTATAGCTGTATAAATTCCAGGCTCCGACGAAGATTGCCAACATTTTTGGACGTTGTGACTTTGGTTAACGTAAGTTTCGTCCAAAAATATATTTCGTTTGTCTTCTTTGAATTTTCTTATGGCCCTCAAATATTTCACTCGCCATTCAACAATGTTTGGTCTCTCTATTAAAAGGGATCTCTTCGATTTACATTTTTTAAATGAATATCCCAGTTTGTGCAAAATTTCTCTTAAAAAAGTTAATCCGCAATAAAATATTATCCTCTTTTAACCCAGCATTTAGTTTTCGTAGACTAGGATTTTTTTTTTCTCCCGTATAAAACTGATTTATTTTTGTTGTAACTTGTATTAGAACATAGAATTGAACAAAAACTGATAATAAAGCTGTGATAAAGTTATATTATATTTTCTTTTTTATTTCTTTTGGTCTCCACGGGGAACTAAATTTTGCTTCCCCTGTATTTTGCAAGGAAGTTTTACTTTCAGCAATCACTCTCCTTACACGTCGTTCTGATATCCATGTTGCTTCTGCTACTAATTTATGTATATTCGCATCAGTTTTATATTCTAAACTATTGTCATAGGCTTTCCGTTTTTTAAAAAACGTATGCACTTTAAATGCTGCGCGATTACTGACAAATGCGTGCACTGACTGGACAGGTCCTCTCAATCTGTGTGGTTCTTTCCTCAAAAGACCATTTCAGACACCAATCTACATGGTCTTCACATGAAGTGACCAAGATTATGTCTGGACTTTATAAGAGACTGTGGCCTCTGAGTTTGTTTCGGCCTTTCTTCTCAGAGTAGTCAGATAGGAAACGCCGACCTCATCTAGTTAAAAAAAAAACATGATTGACTTGTAAAAGTGTTTGTACAAACCTACTTACAGAAATAAAAATCATTTATCATTTATGATTTCCTTAGATTGTCTTTTTATCGGCGGACTCAACTCGCTATTGCAATATCATGTGCGTTTTGTCTAAACTAGCCGAAACTTTCAACGAGTGTTGCCGTCCCGAAGTACGGCTCCGCACTGAGTAATCACAGCAAGCGCCCCCGCCTCTCCGTCCCACCGCTCACATACCTAAGGCTCGGCCAACTAGTTCCGCGCGCACTATAGTCAGAACATTGAGATAGAATACATAGAGATGGCATATTCTACTATAGGAAGAATAATTATACATATATATCTGTAATATCGACACAGACATGTCAAAAAGCGCTTCGTTTCGTTTTAACTAATCAAGAGCTGCGTATGAACAGAGAGACATCTAAATGTTTATCAAGGACTAAATTTGACACCACTCTTGTGTGACGTCAAAATGGTGTCTATGCGTGACCGGTCGCCATGTTGTGCTAGATGTCTGGTAGATGTGCTGTCAAACGGTTGCTTGCTCTCTCTCTTGCACTCGCAGTAACAAACCGGCGTATCGTCCCTTCTCATCACATGCCCATACCAAGCCAAACGATTTCCTTTCAACTTTTCTGTCACTGGCGTCACTTTCAAACTTCCTCTTATATACTCATTTCTTACTTTGTCGATTCTCGTCACTCCACACATCCATCTCAACATCACTCACATCTCCGCTGCATGCAATCTTTTTTCATCCGTCTTCTTCACGGCCCAGCATTCAGACCCATAAAGTACGATAGGCCTTATCACGGACTTATAAATTTTCCCCTTTAACTTGAGGGGCATCCGTCACTTACATTGATGCGAATAATATAATTTCGGTTGGTTTAAAGAGCATGCACCGAGCGAAGGGTTCTTACGAATTAAATCTGTTGAAACTCGCAGTAATGAATGAACTAATAGAGAAATATGCTGATTGGGTAGTGATTTACACAGATGGATCTACGAGCAAGAAAGGTAGAGGAGCTTCATTTTATGTTCGCTCGCAAGATAACGCTAGTGGATGTTTAAAGTAATTGGAAATGTGTGTATCATGTTGTTGGAGCTTATTGCGATCTCTGAAGGACTAGCATATATCAAAATAATTGATAACACTAAAGCTGTTATATGTTCAGACAGTAAGAGTGCCTTATATCATATCGCTCGATGAGTCTCTGGTCGCAGAGGTACACAGATAGCGTACTCTCTAAAATAGAGGAATTAGCTCAGAAAGGAGTGGATCCGAGGTTGCAATGGTAATGAGGAGGCGGATAGATTAGCGAAAATTGGAAGTACAGACGGACAAGAAATTTATGTCAAACCATATTATTCAGAAATATTAACGAAATATAACGGACAGTGCTATGATTTGTGGAAAGAATATTTCAATCAGAGATCATTAAAAGGTTTCTTCCCCTAAATGTGATACTTGTGGGGTAATAGATGATGATTCCATTTGTTGATGGAATGTGTTCAATTTAATTCAGAGAGAGAGGAATTATTGGACAAATTTGCAGGTCGGAATTATGAATTATTTACTCTCAAACCCTAACAGTGAAGGAGCTTGTCTTTTGTTTAAACTATTATCATTTTAAGTTAACTAGTGAAGTATTGCATAAGATTAATCGGACTGACATACATATACATATAGTATAAAAGTCCAAAAAAAATTAAGAATAAAAAAAAGCTACAACCAAACATTATATAAAATTATCTATATAAGTATGTATTTACAAAAAAAAAAAAAAGTAGTGTATTAGGTTGGGGAAAAAGTCTTTTCGCATTATAGTATGTATGAACTTGTAATAAAATCTCTTTGGCTATACTATTTGTATCTGGCTGGTTTTGGTATCATTGAAAGTTTAAATTTTAAAGAACATAATTCCAAATTCAAATTAGGAAAATGTGTGATTTTCATTTGTTTTTCGTACCATCAAGATGAGTGAATCTAATGAAGAAATTCGATACATTTTAAAATTTTACTACAAAAAAGGTAAAAATGCAACGCAAGCCGCGAAAAAAATTTGCGATGTTTATGGACCTAGTGTAGTGTCTGTGAGAGTAGCACAAATTTGGTTTAAGCGTTTTCAATCCGGAAATTTTGATGTCAAAGATGCACGTCGCTCTGGTCGCCCCATTACGGATAAAATGGATGCCATTTTTGAAAAAGTGGAGCAAGATCGGCATATCAGCAGTTACGACGTAGCTGAAGAACTGGAAATTGACCACAAAACAGTTTTGGCGCATTTGAAAAAACTGGGTACACAAAAAAGCTCGACATTTGGGTATCTCACGAGCTCACTGAAAGAAACCTAATGAACCGTGTACTCATTTGTGATTCTTTATTACGACGTAATGAAACCGAACCATTTTTGAAGAAGCTGATAACTGGTGATGAAAAGTGGATCAGGTATGACAAGGTCGTGGTCAAAGGCCGGTCAGGCTTCACAGACTGTGGCGAAACCCGGGTTAACTCGCAACAAGGTGATGCTGTGTGTGTGGTGGGATTGGAAGGGCATTATTCATTATGAGCTGTTACCACCAGGCAGGACCATCGATTCTGAACTCTACTGCGAACAACTGATGAGATTAAAGCAAGAAGATGAGAGAAAGCGGCCGGAATTAATCAACAGAAGGGGTGTGGTTTTTCATCATGATAACGCTAGACCTCACACATCTTTAGCCACTCAGCAAAAATTAAGATAGTTTGGCTGGGAGGTGTTAATGCATCCGCCGTATAGTCCTGACCTTGCACCTTCAGATTTCCACCTGTTTCGGTCTCTTCAGAATTCTTTAGGCAGTATCAGGTTAACATCACGAGAGGACTGCCAAAACCACTTGTCGCGGTATTTTGACCAGAAGTCCCAAAATTTCTATAGCAATGGGATCATGTCCCCACCTACAAGATGGCAAAAAGTTATCGAACAAAATGGTACCTACATAATTTGGTTAAGGGCCCCTTTTTCGAAATTTACGTTTCTAGATCGAGTAGTTTTCTGAGAAATCATCATATTTAAATCCGTAAAAAAATATATAGTACAGATACATCTTTGATCTAGTGACTTTTTTGGTTAAAAACACATTATTTAACATTTCGCTTGATAAAAAAAAAATCTGAAGTAAAGTCGATTTTGAAAGTATTTTAAGTTTTATGAGACTTGGGAGAACGCAACTTTTATGAAAATTTAACATTTCATTTACTAATCGGGTTTGACAGGGATATTTTTGGATAAATTTAAAATACGTCACTTTTTTTTTTTTATTAAATAAATACGTGAAAAACGGCTCGCGCGCACCGCGCCAGTGTCCTGCCGGACGTCATCGAGGGAGGACCTATGCAATTTTTGCTCGCGACCACATTATCGTCGCCGCAAGAAAAAAAGTGTATCTGTAATGACTAATCTACACAGACTAGCCAAGTCAGTATGACTGAAATTCTACATAGTCATACTGACTTTAATGGAAACATTCACCTTTACAAGGTGCATTCAAGGAGGTGTACCTATTAAAATTTGTGTTTTGTTTTTATTATTACATTTTATTATATAATATTTTAGAGGAGACTCGCGCCCAGGATTGAGGAATATATCGGTCGATGAAAATGAACCTGCATCTAGCACACGACCACTTTTTATTGAATTAAATTTTTATGCTAGTGCTAGTATATTTTATTTTTTAACCGACTCCAAAAAGGTGGAGGTTCTCAATTCGTCTGTATTTTTTAACGACTTCAAAAAAAGGAGTTACTCGTATCAATTCGATACGTACGTATGTAATATTACTGGATCTGCGATCACATATGATGATCTATTAGGGCTTCCAAGCAAATATACAAAATTTTATAGATGTATGTTTGTATGTATGTACTACATGATTCTACTACATGATTCTTTCTAAAGGTCTGATGATAACCAGGTAAGTGCTTATTGGTCCTCAGTAATGAAAATAGTTAAGATGACCTGGCTTTCAAAATTTATCTAATTGAGCTCGGGTGCTACTACATCATACTTTCTGAAGGGCTGATAAGTCTGGTAAGTGCTTATTGGTCCTAAGTAATGGAAATAGTTAGAATGGCCTAGCTTTCAAAATTTATCTAATTGGGCACGGGTGCTACTACATGATACTTTCTGAAGGTCTGATGATGACCAGGTAAGTGCTTATTGGTCCTCAGTAATGGAAATAGTTAGGATAGCCTAGCTTTCAACATTTGTCTAATTGAACACGGGTGCTACTACATGATACTTTCTGAAGGTCTGATGATGACCAGGTAAGTGCTTATTGGTCCTCAGTAATGGAAATAGTTAGGATAGCCTAGCTTTCAACATTTGTCTAATTGAACACGGGTGCTACTACATTATACTTTCTGAAGGTCTGATGATGACCAGGTAAGTACTTATCGGTTCTCCATAACGAAAGTAGTTAGGATGACCCAGCTTTCAACATTTATCTAATTGAGTACGGATGCTACTACTAGATACTTTCTGAAGGCCTGATGATGACCAGGTAAGTACTTATCGGTTCTCAGGAACGGAAATAGTTAGGATGACCGAGCTTTCAACATTTGTCTAATTGAGCACGGGTGCTACTACAAGATACTTTCTAAAGGTTTGATGATGACCAGGTAAGTGCTTATTGGTCCTCAGTAATGGAAATAGTTAGGATGACCTAGCTTTCAAAATTTATCTAATTGAGTACGGACGCTACTACATGATACTTTATGAAGGTCTGATGATGAACAGGTATTTAAGTGCTTATCGGTACTCAATAACGGAAATAGTTAGGATGACCCAGTTTTCAACGTTTATCTCATTGAGGACGGATGCTACTACATGATACTTTCTGAAGGTCTTATAATAACCAGGTAAGTGCTTATTGGTCCTCAGTAATGGAAATAGTTAGGATGGCCTAGCTTTCAACATTTGTCTGATTGAGCACGGGTGCTACTACAAGATATTTTCTAAAGGTCAGATGATGACCAGGTAAGTGCTTATTGGTCCTCAGTAATGGAAATAGTTAGGATGGTCTAGCTTTCAACATTTGTCTAATTAAGCACGGTTGCTACTACAAGATATTTTCTAAAGGTCTGATGATGACCAGGTCAGTGCTTATTGGTCCTCAGTAATGGAAATAGTTAGGATAGCCTAGCTTTCAACATTTGTCTAATTGAACACGGGTGCTACTACATGATACTTTCTGAAGGTCTGATGATGACCAGGTAAGTACTTATCGGTTCTCAATAACGAAAGTAGTTAGGATGACCCAGCTTTCAACATTTATCTAATATCTACCTGGTCATCATCAGACCTTCAGAAAGTATCATGTAGTAGCACCCATGCTCAATTAGACACATTTTGAAAGCTAGGTCATCCAAACTATTTCCAAAACTGAGGACTAATAAGCACTTACCTGGTCATCTTCCATTATCTTGAATACTATGAAACTTACACTGTGCCCTAAGTTAGAGTAAATGTAAGCCAACAAAAAAAGAATGGTCACGATCCGATTAATAGTTTCGGAGATATGCGTGGACAAACATACATACATACAAACATACATCTATAAAATTTTGTATATTTGCTTGGAAGCCCTATTAGATCATCATATGTGAATATCTCGCAAATCCAATAATATTACATACATACGTATCGAATTGATAACTCCTTTTTTTGATGTCGTTAAAAATAACTTTAATTTCGGAAGTCGGTGGCATAACACGAAAATACAAAACCAAAGACACCGACTTCCGAAATTAAAGTTATTTTTCAGTTTGTAGTGTTTTGTTTTGGAAGTCGGTTTTAATTTTGCTAAAAAAAATATTATTTTATTATATTATAATAAATCATATTTGTTTTTCATTATAGTACTCACCAAATCTTCTAAAACCATTCTTTAAATTCTATAGAATGATCATCGCCTGCCAGTCATGCATTCATAACAATATAAGTGTATTAGTGTTTACAGTCAATAGTGCAGTGGACAGTACATCAAGCTATACGTTTTTGTTGCAAACTAGCTCTTATCACCAGCACGCCAATAATATTTGAATTACTGATTTATTTATACTGTGGCGTGCTCGCCCGCCGCCATAGGTCACCGGAGTTCATATCGCGACGGCTCCTGTGCAACGCGGACGCAAGCCGTCTCGGTGCGTAAAATGCCTAAACTTTCGGAATAAGGGGCCCTTAAATGTAAATAAACTATATTTGTTTTGAATTTTCTTAAAAAATGCTAAGAAACTTTTTCCCCAACCTATTATGTAGTATATATCAGTTATCTGGTTTCCATAGTACAAGCTCTACTTAGTTTGGGATCACATGACCGTGTGTGAAATGTCCCAGGATATTATTATTTATTATTATTTATTTACAGTACAAATAGTGTTACAGTACAAATAGCTTATAATGCTTATGTGGCTTCTAGCATTAGGTACGGTATCATTTTCTGGAGCAACTCCACTGACAGAGACATTGCGTTTAAAGGGGATATTATTAATTGCACATCAAATAAATAGTCACGTATCAATTTATTTTCATCAATTATATACTTTTTTACATCAAAAATACTGACTGCACAGCAAATCAACCAGAGCGTACGTATACATAATACTCAAACTCATAGCAAAATAACATGGCGACTAATATTAACCCCGAGGTTAGGTTTGGTTAGGTTACTTTAAAACCTTTATACAGAAATAGGAGCCCCGCGAAGCGGATAAGTGACGAATTCACCACAAAGCTGTTAAAATAGAATATATTTAATGTAATGATTTAGTGAATAAGTCGTTGGTGTGTCAATAAATAAATAAATAAGAACGAGCGAAGGGCACGAAGGGTAAGTTACAATAATTGGTTTTTCTCAAGAATGGTTAAAGGCTTTAATGTGTGCTAGACATTATTAGCTATGCATTAATAAAAATTAAAAAAAAAACTTTAAGATAAATAGCGGTGCGCTACGAATATTTAAAATTGTTGTTTATTTAGTTATATTCTGAGTTGAGTGTTTTGCTGTGCAATTAGAAATTTTGATTGGAATTTGGATTATTTTTGGATACAAAAAGTAATGTTTTTGATTTGCGTTTAAATACTACCCCTTTTAAAGCTCAGAAGAAATGCTTGCGATCGTTTACCAAATTACAATCGATTGATAGTTGTAAACCATTGTTTAAGGAACTTAGTTTGCTCACTCTGCCGTCTATGTACAGTCACGAACCGGGATTGTTGTGCCCCTAGCTTATCATCTTAACTTGGTAGTGTTACACAAATGCCACCCGTTTTTCGTTATTGAAATATCACATGTCAAATTTTAGGGGCGGCAGTCGTGTAACACAACCAAGTTAAGATGATAAGCTAGTAACTCAACAATCCCGGTTCTTGACTGCATATATGAAATGGGAGTGTTTTTTCGCTGTAAACTGCATTTATTTGAAAAACTGCGCTCTCGCCGTTATCAGAATACCATTCATGTTATCTCTCATAAAACTGAATTTTTCGGCAAAAGTGTGCTAGGTAAAGCTCCAAAAATATATAACAAGCAGCTATTAGAAATACGTATAGAGTGTCTCGGATCCTTTAGGAGGTCATTGTTTAAATTCCTTGTATATAGATGTAACTACTCCATCACTGAGTTTACTACTGATAAACAGAGGTATGACGATTCCGACTTGCTAATTAATAAACACTTATGATTTTATTTATTGATTAAGTATGAATGTGTTCATTTAACTAAAATTGTAATGACCTGTTTACCTAATAGATATTAATATTATTAATTGACATACTTAATTTTTGTTTATGTAATCTATTGACATGCCACCTTAAATTGTAATTGCTTGTCTATGATTATTTTGTACGCCATATATTGGCAAAACATAGTGCACATGTTTTTTTTTTTTAAATAAACAATTGCAACGAGCAAATTGGCTTTGACAGACGGTCATACAGATAGACAGACACATGAGAGATCCTACAAGGGTTCCGTTTTGTTCCTTAACGGTAAGGGTTACGGTACGGAACTCTAAAAAATGTGCTATTTAGAGACATCGTTTTATTTTCCTGTAATTTTTACATAAATGCCTATCACATAGAATAATTTCAGATTTTTCTCTATGCAAACTTCGGAGATAAGGGGGGGAACGGTCTTTTTTTACATTTTTCACCAAAAGTCGAAAACTATGCAGCCTAAAAAAAAAGGGAAATTGTTTGAAAATGTACAAACAGCTCTTTCATATCATACCCTACTTCGAATTTTTAAGACCCACTTTCAGTCCCTTTTACAAAAAAAAAAAAATATTTCTTATTTGCAAAATAGTTGAGCAAACGTCATATAAACCAATTCCAAATTTCAAGTTGATAGCATTAGTTATTGAGATATCCAGCTGTGACAGACGGACAGACAGACAGACAGGGTTCCTTTTTACCATTTTGGTACGGAACCCTAAAAAGAAAAGTTAAATAGTACGGCGGTTAGGTTGGAACTGTGAACAGCCACGCGCGAGCCGAATTGGTCGCAGTAACTAAGCCAGGGTACCCACCAAATGGGTTAGGTTAGGTTAGAGAACTGAACAACCGCGGCATCGGCCGGCAAGCGCTTATTCCGAGTTAGATTTCTTACCAACGAATTCCGATTTGTTAACTGCCCACAAGTAACTGCCCGTTCAGTCATTTTATTACTTAATTGTTTATTTGATTACCCATTTAAATATTTGTTATTATGACTCATTTTTATTTAGTTTGCTGTCCAGTTTTTGTCGCCGAACTTGTAACTTGTAAACATGCATTTTGTAATTTTTAAGTTACCAAAACCCCAATGAACAATTGCCGCATTAAATCAGTGCATTTAGTAGATTACATATCAACAGACAATTTACATAAGTATATAAACAAATATAGGTACTTAATACGATAACCTTAATCAACCATCGCTAAGGACAATAGTGATGTGAAAATGTTGGTTTTCCGATTTTATCGATAACAGAACGCCAACGTAAAACGGTTGCGTATTAAGTTTTTTTATAGATTAACAAACAAATGTAAGGTAGGGCGCGGTCAGAGCCTGCAGTCTCGACATAGACAGTGATCGCTCAGCGACCGAATTCGGTTGCAAAGTCCTACTAGGGTAACTAGACGGTCAAAATTGCATGACAGACATGTGAATTTTTCGTGTTTGTCATGCAATTTTGACCGTCTAGGTACCCCACTAGGACTTTGCGACATAATTTGGTCGTACAGCTATCGTTTTCTATGTCGAGACTGCAGCCCCAGGCTTGGCCCAGTTACGATCTTTGCAGGGTGGCTGGTAGCAGCTGGGTGAGTATAGCCGCGGATTGAGGTAAATTTCTCACGGTGCTCACGGAGTAACTTGGGGGCCCGCGCTGGTCGTCGACTGTGTACATAGGCTAAAAGCTTCCTCCTCACTGTCCATATCCTAACTGGTGCTCCTCGTACCACTTCAAGGTTTCTTTTGAGGTATATGTAACTGCATTTGCGGTTCCTCAGCGCCTGAGTCACTAGAAAGCGGTCTTCTCGTGGTTGTGTGCAAGGTTTTCTCCCAGAACTTTGCCTTCTCTGAACGGAACCTGTCTCTTGGTATCGAGTCCAGGTTCTTTGGACGGTTGAACTACTCACGTTTAACCGCAGTGAGACGTAACATTGGCTACCTCTCTTCCAGCAGCGCTATAATTTTACTAGCTCTTATTGCTTTTTCTGCCATTACAATAGACACAAATATATCTGTTTTAAGTCACATTAAGGAAGGATTACGCGACAAACATAAATTATTCTACTAAAAATAACGAGAAGTTAGTTTTAGTTGCGATAAGCTTTTAACCGCAAAGTCGCGAAAAGTAAAAGTAATTACTTTTACTATATAAGAAAAAGGGAGTATTATTTTTAAAAACAAAAGTTTCGAATTCGGAATTAACTTTTTTTCATAAAGTTTTTAGTCCAGTAATATAGTTTGGCTATTAAAACCTCTTTAGAATTGTGACTGTGTTAGAAAAGTGACTGCCAATAATGTAGAAAAATCAAAGGAGTGTATACTGGATGACTTTTTTACCATCTTGAAAAAATGGGGTATAATAGATGAACGGAGTAGAAGCCTATGGCATACCAAGTTTTTTGTATTTTTTTGGAAAAAGAAAAAGTAATAATATCTAAATTCAAATCTTACACTATACGCACCCTGCGATCTGTAAAGTGTTTTTCAAAATTTCTGTTTTTATTGTTCTAGTTTACTTCAAATGTGTAGTGTTTATTGATAGAGCAATTTCTGTCTAAGCTATTGAAAAAACAAAAAAAAAAACCAGGTGAGCCATAGGCTCTTCTACTCCGTTCACCTATTGTACCCAATTTTTTTCAAGACGGTAAAAAACAAAAATCATCCAGTATATTTTAGTGTTAGATTGTATATTGTATTTAAAACTTTGCACATTGTGTTTTTGTTTAGGATAGATGAGATGCACCCACATTTGTTAATAAAACATTTAATATAATAATAATAATATCTTAGGACACTGTTCACACACGGTCATCTGATCCCAAACTAAGCAGAGCTTGTACTATGGAAATCAGATGACTGATAAACTACATACATTACTTTTTTTTTGTAAATACATACTTATATAGATAATTACACCCAGACTCAGGACAAACAGACATGTTCATGCACACAAATGTTTGTCCTGGATGGGAATCGAACCGAATTATTTATTACGAGCTTCCGCCTGCAGCTTCGTCCGCAAGTTATGTCAGTAAAAAGTAGCATATGTCCTTTTCCAGGTCATGGTCTACCCGTGTGCCAAATTTCATCCAAATCCGTCCAGCCGTTTTAGCGTCAAAGCGTAACAAACAAACAAACTCACTTTCGCATTTATAATATTATAGTTAGGATTATCTATCCCCCTGGCTGTAACAATCAATCTGTCTAGTACCTATCTTTTTCCCAACTATGTTGGGGTCGGCTTCCAGTCTAACCGGATGCAGCTGTATACCAGTATTTTACATGGAGCTATCTGACCTCTACAATCCAGTAACTGGGTAATACCTCTTTTTCAGTGACTTTCGGGCTTCTGACGACCCGTAACGACTGTCAAAGGTCCACGAATAACAGCCGGGACCAACGACTTAACGTGTTTTCCGAGGCACGTAGGAGTCTCGGTATGTAAAGATGGTCACCCATCTACGGAACGACCCCGGCAAGCGTAGCTTAACCTGATAGATCGACCCGTGCGGCTGTTGTTACTTAGCCACGAGATCCTCCCAGCTGCGACGTCATTACGGAATTTTACTGCATCTCAGTCTAGTCACGAACTTGACCGACGATGCTGTTTACCCTGCATACATTGATGTTATAAGTAAAAAGACGTAGATAGGTTACCTACCTAACATTCGATGTTCAAAAACGACACAATGTCGAACTATTAAATGGCACGTGGAAGTAGGACGGCATGTCGTAATTATCGGGAGCGAAAAAGAGACAAGACGACGAAAATGTGGCTAATTAGCCACATTTTGACGTGCCACTTGCGGAGCGTGTGTAACCTATCTACGTCTTTTTACTTATAACATCATTGCCTGCATATGTCAAGGCTAACAACTTTATACTGAAGACACGTTTAAATGCAGTCAATTCCAATCTTTTATTTTTTTCATCCATAATGATACATAGTTTGACTTTAACATAAAACCTGCCAAACTGCAAAAAAAATGTACCTGTGGTTGCTATTATTTTACTTGTTTTAATTTTGCCTCTTACGAATTGTGTGCTTTGATAATATGATTTGATTATTTGAATACAAACTTCTATTTTTACCACCATAAAGATGTTTTTCGTTTGACAGTTGAGGATAATTTTATAACCTCAATTTTCGTCGTTGATTTTTCTGTAATGTTTTTCAAATAATAGTTGTTGGGAAAAGTGGTGAGAAATAAAACCTTCTAAAAATATATAAATGTTTTAATAAGTCCCTTTAGTGAGTGATTGTGTAAGAATTTACACTGAAAACGGTTTGTTTACACTTTCTTCAGATAGTTTTCATACAGAGTGTACGTGCGTATTACAGATGGGTATTTATTTAGATTTTTATTGCACTGAATAAAAGTTTTATCCATTTATTAATCGGCCAGACGTTCTAAGGGAGAAGGAACGAAGGATGTCAAAAAAGAACGTTATGAAGAAAAATTCGAGTAGGTATATATAAGTACCTACTGGATGATTTTTTTTACCGTCTTGAAAAAAATTGGGTACAATAGGTGAACGGAGTAGAAGCCTATGGCACACCTAGTTTTTTTTTTCAATGTTCGTCTATTTTATGAAATAACCTTAAAATGTTTTATTTTAAAATTATAAAAATATATATTTGAAACCCTCACAGTAAGCCCTTTCATTTGATGTCACACGGTACCTACTGTTTCCAAAACGTTTTTTTTTTAATTTTCTTAATTTCCCGCTAAAATTGACCCCCATATTCAAAATTCATTAATTTACGATACACATCCGTGTTTGGGTCACAGAAATACGTGTACCAAATTTCAACTTAATCGGTCCATTAGATTCGAAGCAAATTGGCTGTGATAGATGGATAAACAGACAGAAAGACAATCGAGTGATCCTATAAGGGTTCCGTTTTTCCTTTTGAGGTACGGAACCCTAAAAACATAAAGAACAAGAAGACATTATGCCGACCCCAAATAAATTGGAATACGGATTAAGAATGATGATATGCGATTGTTAAATATACATAGTAAACCTTCCTTTAAATTGTCTTATATATATAATATAGGTACATATACTTTTAAAAACATCTCGTTTTGGTGTTTTTTCTCAGAGTAGTCGGATAGGAAACACCGCGATCTTATCTAGTTTTAATGACAGGTGAACGTGTTTTTTGGTCCCGGCTGCCATTTTTAGATCTTTGACAGTCGTTACGTGAGGAGCGCGTGGCTAAGTAATAACAGCCGCACGGGTCGATCCATCAGGTTAAGCTACGCTGGCCGGGGTTGGTCTTTGGATGGGTGACCATCTTTACATACCGAGACTCCTCCGTGCCTCGGAAAGCACGTTAAGCCGTTGGTCCCGGCTGTCATTCTTGGATCTTTGGCAGTCGTTACGGGTCGTCAGAAGCATGAAAGTCTGACAACCAGTCTTACCAAGAGGTATTATTGTATAACCCAATAACTGGGTTGTGGAGGTCAGATAGACAGTCACTCCATGTAAAATACTGGTATTCAGCTGCATCCGGCAAGACTGGAAGCCGACCCCAACATAGTTGGGAAAAGGCTAGGCAGATTGGTTGATTGATTGACAGTCGTTACGTGTAGTCAGAATCCCGAAAGTCTGACTAGATCCAGTCTTACTAAGGGGTATCGTATTACCCAATAACTGGGTTATGGAGGTCAAACAGGCAGTCGCTTCATTCAGCTGCATCCGGTTAGACTGGCAGCCGAACCCAACGTGGTTGGGAAAAGGCTAGGCAATTTACAAAAATAAATGAGAAGTGACGAAAAAAAAATGATAATACTACTTTTAAAAAAGTTAACAACAACGTTCGACAGAGTACCATAAATTACGTCACTATTTAGGCTAGTTTGGTTCAAATCATGTTCGTTCCTGTAGTAAATAGCATCTGAAGTTGGCAGTTTGATGATGATCATGATATTTCCATGTTTAAAAAAATCAATAAACAAAATCGGAACAAAACATTATTCATAATATGTATGTACTACATTTCTTGTAAACAGCGATCTCGTTGCTACTTTAGCCTAAATCCTGGGGTCTCGAAAGCGTAAAAAAGTAATTTATTTTCTCAATGGTTGCGCCTTCTGTCTGACATCTGTCAGATGAATTTTACAGACTCGTCAACATCAAATTGAAACTCCAAACTTGGCGGACGCGTCCTTTTTTATACTTTTTCCCCAGCCTAATAATTATAAACTTGACATTGGCTAAATGCACAAACCGTGCGAAGCCAAAAGGAAAAAAAAACATCAAATTGTCAATACATACGTCGCGCTTCGTAAAATTTTGAAAATTTGCCGCCAAGCTGTTTTGTTTGTGAGTTGCGTGGGTTTTCCACAGATATTTTTGATCATCAAGCATGTAGTGCGTAGTCGATTGTTGGTGTACTCAATAGTGAAGAAGAAGAAACGCAGAGGTTTGTTAGGACTATTTGGTACCTACAAACTATGTATGTTATATTTTTCATGGGCACTCTTTTTTTATTTTATAAAGGTCTAGAATTTACAGGTTTTTGAGCTTTTGTGAAAAGTTGGACATTGATAATTCCTATCATGTTTGGTTCTGTCACTCCATTTATTATTTATCGCTATAAAAAACTATCGACAGCGAACGTCACTGGTGTAGAATCTTGGGGGCATCGGTATACAAACATTAGAATAACACATCATAAAGTAGAACACGCTTGTCCTAGACAGACGTACTTCTTATTAATAATAGTACAGTAATAATATATAATGCAATAGGTAATGATAATAATTTAAAATAAGAGTATTTTAAACGTTTATGTTTGTAAAACAGTGATGTGGTAAAGTGATTTTGGTTTTTTAAGTTGTTAAAATACATACATAAAGATAGGTAAGTGATTTGGTGTTGTTTATTCTATAAGGTATTTAAACGATAGCATTTTAATGTAATTTTTTTGCCACAATGAATCTAAGAAAAGCGCTCTACCACATATTCCATACAAGCACTTTCAATTTTATTGCCATTCAAGAATTGCATGCAAGTGTGTACACGCTTGTGATTCCATAAAATGACATATCTACAATAACTGAATGCAAGTTTTGCCATTTAATAAAATCGCATGCGAGTTATACCGAGGCAATAAAATTGCAAGGCGATTTTTGAATGCAAGTTTTGCTTCGTCTAAACACAGTAATTGCACGTCCTTGTACAATTGATTCAAATATTACCAGTATTTGCGCTGCATATATTTAATTAAATTTTATTGAACTTCTTGTTTCGTTCGCTCATGTTTGAAGAAAATTTTTATGCCAGAATTGAATGCGATTTTATTGTATGTGCACACATAAACCAGTTTTGAAGGGCAACTAATTGCCCGGACTCGTGCAACAATATTGTACGTGTTGTTTAGACGGTGCCATATATTTACTCTTCAATTTTATTGTATGACACAGGCAATAAACTTGCACCATGCAAATAAATGGAGCTTTAACACATTCTCTGCTGAATTCTTTATGCAAACGCTTCTTTATGCTACACCCTTACTGACCCTTTTTTTTACGATGTTTTGGAAACAATAGAGATGCACAACGAACACACATGTGCGCCGCGCCGCACTCGAAGAAAGTTATGTAAACGCGCATGTGTGTCTGCCGCACCGAATGTGTTAATGTAGGTTAACTTAACCTACCTACCCAAATATAAGAACGCGTAAACACCTAAACACCTATCTTTAAAAAAATACTTTATACCCTCATCTTTTAAAATATCTTTGTAAGTAAATAATAAATAATAGTGAGAATTATTTAGATAAAATTAAACTGCAGAAACACATAGAATCTTAAATAAACAACTAGCTTTACTCTGTATCCTCATCTTTTAAAAATATTAAAACTAAATTAAAATAAGTACGGTAGGTATAGGTAACTATGTTACCTAGTTCTTACTAAAAAAATAAAAATTAGACCTATTAAGTGACATTATTTAGAAAAACCACAGAAACACGTAAAAAAGTAATAAAACCGCTTTAAAACAAAAATGTCTTCTACCCTCATTTTTTTTTTTCAAAATATTAAAAACCACCTTAAGGCGATATGGGTCCCAAAGAAGAAATTTTAACGCATTTTGGCTGCACGCAAAATCAATTTTTAACCGAGTTCCAAAAGGAGGAGGTTCAATTCGTCTGTATGTTTGTTACGCGATTACTCAAAGACGGATGGACCGATTTAGAAAATTCTTTTTTTGTTTGAATGTAGTTCCAAAAACAAACACTAGGTACAAAGTAAAAAAATAACTTTAATTTCGGAAGTCGGTGGCAAAAAACGAAAATACAAAACCCAAGACACCGACTACCGAAATTAAAGTTATTTTTCACTTTGTAATGTTTTGTTTTGGAAGTCGGTTTTATTTTTGCTAAAAAGTTTTTTTGTCCTCAATAACTACAAAGCCTTATTATTTTTCGTAATTATAAAAATTTAAGATTTTCTTTAGTAAATTATGGGGGCCAAAACGCGATTGACACAATTTGGCTTGATACAAAAAAATCGCAAAGATTCCTCAAAATTTGCATTTTTTATGAGAATAAACTGTTTTATTCGATTGGAATTGAATTAATTTCAATCAAATTTCGTCTATCCGTTCACCATTTAAAGACATAAGGGGATTATGGGTTTATTTTTATATAACAGAGCATATAGAATTTAGATACCATTTCGCCTTAAATTATTTACACCTAACTACGTAACTTACCTACTATTTAAAATAATGCTATTTGAGAATTATTAAAAAAAAAAACATTGTCTGAACGTTACAAAAAGTAAAAACCGACTTCAAAACCTAAAACGAATAAAATAACTTTCATAAAAGACTTACAGCTTCTGAAGTCGGTGCCAAGCTAAGGTGCATTGAAGAATTGAAGACACCGACTTCATTACTTGGTTGTTGAATATACAATTACATTAGCCCAAGACAAACGATAAGAAGAATCATCAAAATCCGCTTAGAAATGCCGGAGATACAGTACATTTATGCAAATAACTTCGTACATAAAAATAATTACCTAATGTCAAAATCAATCTGCCTAGCCTTTTCCCAACTATGTTGGGGTCGGCTTCCAGTCTAACCGGATACAGCTGAATACCAGTATTTTACATGGAGCGACTGCCTATCTGACCTCCACAACCCAGTTACTGGGTAATACGATACCCGTTGGTAAGACCGGTTTGTCAGACTTTCGGGCTTCTGACGACCCGTAACGACTGTCAAAGATCCACGAATGACAGCCGGGACCAACGGCTTAACGTGCTTTCTGAGGCACGGAGGAGTCTCGGTATGAAACGATGGTCACCCATCCACAGACTAACCCCGGCAAGCGTAGCTTACTCTGATGGGTCGACCCGTGCGGCTGTTATTATTTAGCCACGAGCTCCTCCAAAAATAATTACCTAATGTATTATTTACTAAAACCTTCCTGAGAGTATGTAGATCACGTTAGTGAAAGAATCATCAAAATTGGTCCATAAATTTTTGAGAAAATCTTACATCATACATACATACGGGTTGAATACAGAACCTCCTTTTCTGAAGTCTGTTAAAGAATTCTGTTAATGAAGTCGGTTAAAAAATACTGCGAAGGGCGGCTCGTTAGCCCTGTTACTTTAGGTAGATATTCCTCGTGGCTAAGTAATAACAGCCGCATGGGTCGATCTATCAGGTTAGGCTACGCTTGCCGGGGTTGGTCCGTGGATGGGTGAAAATTGTTACATACCGAGACTCCTCCGTGCCTCGGAAAGCTGTCATTGGTGGATCTTCGATAGTCGTTAAGGGTCGTCAGAAGCCCAAAATTCTGACAACCAGTCTTACTAAGGGGTATCGTATAACCCAGTATGACGCTAGGTGAGTCAGTTAGAAGCTGAGGCAGTCAGAAGCTAGGTGCACGGTTCCCATTGTAGATAGCCGACAAGAAACTCCACGGTTACTCTTTTAAAAATAATTTTGGCTGTTACAATGTCTTCAAATTAGTGTTAATAGATAAGGGAGGTCAATAGTGGGTTCTTACAAACATTGAAACTCTGTTCAAGTAGACCTTGTATATATAACACATACTAGCATAAATGCTCCTTCAAACAAGCGAGGCTTTGATCAACAATACCAACTAGATATTCGATAACGGGTCACGTACAATATCAAAGTTATATCTAAATGCTCTCCGCGTGGATATATACCTATATATAAACATCTACATTTGTTTACTAACTAATTGAGACAAAAGTTTCAAACAGTTTTAAGTTCAATCGAATTACAACCTTAGCGCTTAGAATAAAGTCACAAATTTTCAAAACATAGGAGATGCTTACGATCATTCGTCACAAAAAACGAGCAAAGCAATAAATTACTCCTGTCATTTAGAAATGAAAAGAAATAGGTTAAATAACATTTAGTGTGAAATCTACCTTAATTGGACACAAATAAAGTACTTTTTTCCCGTTATTGCCTTGCGAACTACATCGTTTTTAAAGACTTCAAAAAAAGGATTTATCCATTCGACATGTATGTAGTTATGTAATATTATTGGAACTGCAATAATTCACATATGATAATCTATTAGGGCTTCCAAACAAATATCAAAATTTCATACATGTAATGTATGAAATTTTGATGTATTACCTAGTCTTGCCATAAATATTGTAACAAAGAAAAAAAAAAATTTATTGCAAATAATATTTATTACTTTTACAGTGTGTTAGTTTAATACATAAATATAAAACAATTTAAAATATAAAAAGCTTATTCGAAGTGGTCTCCATTGGCTGCAATACAGTCCTTTAAACGTTGAGGCCAGTTATCAATAGAAGCACGCACTCTTTCCATGGGAAAATTCTTCACTGCCAATCGTATGGATTGTTTTAGGGACTCCAAATTATCATGGCGTTTAGAGCAAGCCGTACTCTCTAAAACTGACCAAAAATCATAATCCAGCGGATTAAGATCGGGACTAGACGACGGCCAGTCTTCAGCTCTGATGAAGTCCGAAACGTTCACTTCCAACCAAGACTGCGTGGACCGAGCTTTATGACCCGGCGCCGAGTCTTGTTGGAAGGACCATACTTGGTTATTGAACATGGTGTTGTTAAGAGGCTTAACTACCTTCTCAAGAGTGGTATCTTGATACACTTGTGTTTTGATACCTTTTTCACAAAATATGGCTCAGTCACTCCCTCATAGCTAACACCCCACCAAACCATCACTGAAGTCGGATAATACCCACGTTGCACTCTGTCGACTAATTGGGAAGCTTCCTTAGAGCTTTGAGCATAAATACGATCATTTTGTTTGTTAAAATGTTGCTCAATTGTAAAGATTTTCTCATCCGTAAACAAAACTTTTCTGTGACCTCCCTTTTTTTTTAAAAGATTCTTTATTTATTCTAAAAGAACATACATTGTTCACTTAAACGAATAAATACATAATTAAGGCAAAGTGTAGTCCAGTAGCTAACAGTTCTTTTTCCTTTTGTTAAAAGTAGGTATACATAGTTGTGAGACTAGCTTACGTTGTTAACTTAATAGTTTTGCGTTGTTAATGATGTGCTGTTTGAGTTTCATTTTGAATATACAAAAATACGATGTGTTCCTGATATCTGCCGGTAGATTATTATAAAGTTTTTTTTTTTTATAAATGGCATCTCGTAGTTGACCTAGAGAGATCGAGACTACTTAACCGGACTATCCTGTGGCTGCCTTAAGATGACTCAAAGCCTCCAGCCAGGGGCATAAAACTTACAGACTAAGCGACTACACGCTAAGGGCTGCCCCTGTGGGGAACGGGCCTCGGCTTAGGGCGTCGCTGGGGGGAGGACAGCAAGATGGGACAGGCTGGATCAGATTAGAATTATGATTGTCAGGGGAGTTTAAAGCTACTGGCTCAGCTACGCCACCAGCTGGCACATCATACCCGAGCAAGGGACGGGGGGGAGGACGATTATTACGGGGTCGTCACGAGGGACCTCGGCGGCGAGGTCGGAATGTCGATTTGTTTTTGTTCCTACGGTCCCTACTGCTCTCCTGGAGATGAGTTATGGGGTCGTCGGGATCTGAGAGGACAAGCCTACGGCGGTGGACCTTACTAATATGAGAGGGGACATAGCTAGCCGCCTCGACAACCAGAGGGTTGCGATGGTTGGTGGCTGAGTCGGAGAAACGCTTGGAATTGCGTTTCAAGAACTGGGAGATGGTGGGAATGTCGAGATCTACGTGGAGGATTTCGTTCCGAACGAACCAAGGGGCTCCCGTTGCCTTTCGGAGGAAACGGTTTTGGAGGGCCTGCATCCTATGAATGAGGTGAGGTTTTGCGTGCGCAAACACTGAACCCGCATAGGTCATGATGGGGCGAATGCACGCTGTATAAATGCGCAATTTGCACCTAAGTGACAATTTGCTACGTGCATTCAGAACGGAGTGGAGTCTACCGAGAGCGAAAGCGGCGCGCAAACGCACCTGCTTTATGTGCTCAGCGAAGGAGAGGTGGTGGTCGAGGGTCACACCGAGGTATTTGGCTCGCGTCTTCCAAGGGATCGGCTTGCCGAACATGGTGATCGGTCGGGAATTATAAAGTTGTACACCTTCGTATTTTATATTTTTCCTGCCATATTGCGTCCGCGGGGGGCGTGTCTGTATTTGGTTGGGGTTTCTTTGGCTGTATTTGGATGTTTTTGTGTTAAAGCATAATTGTGTGTGTATGGTTTTGTTAAGAATTTTCCTAATGAGAATGCAGGTATTGAAAGTGTAAAGTTGATGAATGCTCATTAGTTTTGTGTGTTTGTATAGTTCAGTTGTAGGTGTGTTATAAACGTAGTTAAATAAAAGTTTAATTATTTTATTTTGTGCTATTTGTCGATCTTTAATTGTAGATTTGGTGGCGCATCCCTAGATTTCGATTAGGTACTGGTAATTTGGTCCTACTTTGCTCCTCTACGTGTAATCATGCTCCTGTTCTGTAAAATGTTTTCGCCTATTCTACGTTAAAAATTTTGCAACAATTAATTAAATTATGAACGCATCCGTTTTTATCCATTTTTTCGTTTTTACCCATGTCTCACCAATTTATATCATCCAAAATAGCAAAACATATTATAACTGGAGCAGATTTTGAATTAGGAAAGCATTAATTTGCTCCAACAGCTTTAACAATGGAGATTACATAGAAACTATATCTAGGAGCAAAGATACCCAACACCATGGGTAATTTTGCTCAGTATTATTTGTCAAAAATAAATTCATAATATACTTCATAATATCTATTTCCCTATATAAATACTTGTCAAATAAGCTATATATCCATAAAATAATACATTAAGTAAATTGTATAGTTGATTTTCTAAAAATAATCATAATTTTCAACATTTGGAGCAAATATTGGAGCAAAGTAGGACCAAATTACGGTAATTTATGTGTGAGCGAACTAGTGAGTTGTAAATGTTGTGGCGGATTTTTTTTTTGGAATATTATTAATGTACCCGCGCATTGATCCCATAAGCGATATTATTTTTGTTTTTATGTAATCAATATGCGTTTGCCAAGTGAGTTTGTTGTCTAACCTAAGTCCGAGGTATTTTTCACAATTACTTTTGATGATTTTAGTGTTGTTTATATGTAAGGCTGGGTGGTCATGAATTTTTTTATTTTTAGCTGAGAATATCAAGTACGATGTTTTTGATGCGTTTATGGTAAGCAAATTAGAGCTAAACCAGTTATATAATGTATCTAAGTCTTTTTGCGCGTCAGCTACAATGGTGTTTATGTTGTTACCGAAGTAGAAAAGGCAGGTATCATCGGCGTACAGAGTTAGTTGTCCAGTTAAGCCTAGTTCTTTAATATTATTTATGTAAATAGCAAATAAGATGGGGGATAGCAAAGATCCCTGGGGAACACCAAATTCTATGGGAGATGCTCCACTCATCGTGTTTCCTATTTTAACTATCTGTTTCCTATTGTCAAGGTATGAGAAGAGGATATTATACATTTCTCCGGTGATCCCAATGCTTTTTAGCTTTAATAATAAAATTTTGTGGGATACCGTGTCAAAAGCCTTTTTAGGTCAATAAAAATACCGAGTGTGATGTTTTTTTGTCAATATTTGTTTTGATGGTGGTGACTAAATCGCTTGTGGCGCACAAAGTGTTTGATTTGGGTCGGAAGCCGAACTGCCGATCATAAATATAATTAGTGTCGTTTAGGTATTTTTCTAGTCTAGTATAAATTAAACGTTCAAAAATTTTTGATAGTACCGGTAATACCGATATGGGACGATAATTCCCGGGATCTGTCTTTGTGCCAGATTTGTATATAGGATTGACTTTCGCTATTTTGAGGGTATTTGGGAAAGTGCCCCTCTTAAAACAGTCATTGATACAATTTGTTAGGTTGGTCGCTAAGGTTTTTTATGCATTTAATAGTTTTGGTGGTGATGCCATCAATTCCTGAGCTACAACTTGGGTCCAAATTATCAATCGTTCTTAGGATTTCAGTTCTAGTACAAGGCGTGAGAGTATCTAATTGGTTTGTATTAGGGTTATTGTTAATTATAGTGAATGCTAAGTTATTGTGGAATTTTTGTGGTATTTGAGCGGCTAGGAGCTTCCCTACGGACGCAAAAAAGTAGTTGAAAGTTTCGCATACCTCGATAGGGTCGCTAATAGCTTTGTTGTTTACGTTTAGCTTAGCTATGCTGCACGCGGTGACCGGATTGTTATTAGATAGATAGTTGATTAAGGACCACATCTTCTTTGGATTAGATTTGCATTTAGAGAATTTATTAAAAAAATATTGTCGTTTTTCTTTCTTCATAAGGTGTTGCACTTTGTTTCTCTTTGTTATAAAATCTGTTCTAAAGTCATTATTTTTTGGATCATTTTTAGATTTCCTCCAAAGTATATTTCGCTTGTCAATCTCCCTCGTAATTTTCCCGTTGATCCAATCGTCTCTGGGTAGGTTTAGGATTTTTGTTTTCTTTTTTGTGATCGCTTTTACTTTATTCTTTATAAAATCCTCCAGCGCGTAGTAGTCGTCGTTTGTCGTTATGTGGTTGGTGTTAGATACGTCTTTGTATAGATTTGTGAAGTCAATAGCTGTGTAGTGATGTATAATTTTAGGTGGTCGCTTGAATTTCTTTAGTTCCAGGTATATATGATTGTGATCAGATAAGTGTGATCCAATGATAGCCATGTGAAAGTTGTCTCTGGAGAGGTTTGAGCAGACATGGTCTAATATTGTATTGGTGATGTCGGTAGTCCGGGTTGAGTATTTCTTGTTTGTTTTGTTTAGTATTTTGTATCCAGTCTCCTTGATCATATTTGTGTAAGCTATCGTAGTTCGGCCCGGTTTTAATAGGTCGAAATTGAAATCACCGAAAGTAATACATCGTTGTTTCTGTCGGAGTTGTGAAGAATAGTATTCTATAAAGTTTTTGAAGTTCGTATCTGGGGGTTTGTAGATAATGCCAACGTTCAGCGCATACTTTTCCAGGAAAATCCAAAGATAATTGTTGCCATCAATGTAATTTTGTTGGATTTCTTTGTGTTCAAGGTCATTGTGGACGAAAATTGATACCCCTCCGCCACGCCGATCAGTGCGGTAATTGTAGTGATGAGTGTAGTTTGGTATGTGTAGTGATGAGCCTTCGGAGTCAGATTTAATCCATGTTTCGCTCAATAAAATCAGATGAAGCACGTCGGGTACGCTTTTCAAGATGCATTGAAGTTCGTCCATTTTCCCTTGTTTTGACAGACTTCGTATGTTGATATATAAGAATTTAAGGGCTTGCGCGTCGATGTTGAGTTGGGCGTAATTGTCTATTGCTTGATACGTTGCTATGCTTGGGTTTGAACAGGATACTGTTGACGTTGTAGTGGATACTAGTTTTTTGGAGGCATGGAGTTCACAATTTTAGGTTGTGAACTCCATGCCTCCAGGCTGTATTTTTGTTCGTTAGGTGTTTGTTCTGAGAATATTTTTATATTTGATTTGGTAAGCTTATCCTTGTTATGTAGTATGTGTTGAGCTATTTCACGTGATTCCAGGCTTATTTTGATGAGCCTGTTTTTATCAGCATTGTATTTTCCGAGGCGCAAGCATTTGATGATGTTGGGGCATTTATTGTCGCCGTAGAGAGGTTTAAGTACTTCTTGTATCTGCTGTTTTTCGAGATGTTCCTGGTCTACCTTGTTTGTGTACTCTAGTTCCAAAACTCCCGCTATAATTATATTTTTTTGCCGTGCGTGTTGCTCGCACATTTCGTGAAGTAGTTCTTCTTGTTTAAATGTGGATGTGGATTCTGTTTTTAGGGAAGACATTTGGGATTCGATTTGTTGTAGTTTTTGCTCGGTTATGTCACTTTTACGTGCTAGCTGTGATAAATCAGACATTAATAGTTGTTGCTCAGTTGCCAAATTGCCCGCGCGTTGATTAATGCTCGAAAAGTCTGTTTTAAGATCACCCAAGTCTTGTCGTATTTGCGACATACTATCTGATTGAGTTTTTGCAAACTTTTCTAAGGAATCAAAGATATCCTTACGAAAATTGGCTTTGCGTACCGCTTCAGTAGTTATTTCGATTTTACCACCCTATTCTTGTTTAAATTATCAGTTAAAAAATGACCAGTGCGTCTCTTATAGGCTGCAAGTCCTAAGTCATCTTTTAAAATACGCGACATGGTTCTGGGTGCTATCTTCATCTCCCGAGATAAAATCTTTTGCTTTCGGACAGGATTTCTTCGAATTCTTTCCCTTACTGCTTTGACCACCTTTTTCGTATGAACACTACGTGGACGGCCACATCTCTTTCTGTCACAAACAGAGGAGCTCTCATTGTACCTATTAATAGCCCGGTACACAAACTTTTGACTAATACCAAGCGTATGGAGAGTTTTAAAAATTGAATTTGGCTCCATACCAACTTTGTGTAATGCAATCACAGCGATTCGGTTCTCTTTATCACCCCACTCCATTTTAATATCGCAAAATATTGTACAATGTATTGGCGCCAAAATTAGAAAACTCAATGAACAATCGTATAAAAATGACAGATTCCAAATTCAAATGTAATATCTTTCTTATTTTTAATTGTAACAGTATTTATGGCCAGACTGTGTATGTTTGTATGTATGTTTGTCAATGCATTTCTCCGAAATTATTAATCGGATCGTGAGCATTTTTTTTTTGTTGGATTACATTTACTTCAACTTAGGGCACAGTGAAAGTTTCATCAAAATCGGTTTAGTCGTTTTCAAGATAATGGACTAATACGTGTAAGTGTGATGGCCTGGCTTATTGATACGAGCTACGGGTGTGGCGTCAAAGGGAAAATATCTCAAAACTTTGGTCAAATTCTAGTGCAATATTTATAACATATTACAAACAAATATTCCAGTTTTTACTAAAAACTAAAAATTACAAAATAAAAATAAAAAATAATTAAAAAAAATTAAATCGACTTCAAAAAGAAATTAACTCAAAATTATGAAATAACTTTAATTTCGGATGTTGGTGATAAAAAACTAACTAAAATACAGCTCCCAAGACGCCGACTTCCGAAATTGAAAGTTCATAATTTTAAGTTAATTTCTTTTTGATGTCGATTTAATTTTATAATTTTTTTTTTCCGCTTCTTGGCCAATATTGGCCATATTGGCCAACCTTGACCAAACACTTGTAGCGGTGGTTTAAAATTGTTTTTTTTTTTTTTTTTCAAAATTTGATATTATTAGTTAGTTAAAGCTTAGTTCAAGCTTAAAATATAATTTATTCTATATGTAATTATCGAAAAAAAGACACTCCGGCCGTTAATTTGCTTTTTCGGGCATTATTTTTGCAACTTTGAAAGACAGTAGGATTGCGGTATTGTGAAACGTGTTTACATAGGCTGTTTCAAGTAAACAAAATAAGAGCTCATATCTCAAATGCGCTGTTATTTACTAAGACGTATTTTTTGCACCGATCCGATATCTAGCATTTTTTAAGAAAATTCAAAACATTTTTTAATATAGTTTATTTACATTTAACTAAAGTATGTAGGTAGCATTTTCTTCGATATCTTTTTGCCATCTTGTAGGTAGGGACATGATCCCATTGCTATAGAAATTTTGGGACTTCTGGTCAAAATACCGCGACAAGTGGTTTTGGCAGTCCTCTCGTAATGTTAACCTGACACTGCCTAAAGAATTCTGAAGAGACCGAAACAGGTGGAAATCTGAAGGTGCAAGGTCAGGACTATACAGCGGATGCATTAACACCTCCCAGCCAAACTCTCTTAATTTTTGCTGAGTGGCTAAAGATGTGTGAGGTCTAGCGTTATCATGATGAAAAACCACACCCCTTCTGTTGATTAATTCCGGCCGCTTTCTCTCAACTTCTTGCTTTAATCTCATCAGTTGTTCGCAGTAGAGTTCAGAATCGATGGTCCTGCCAGGTGGTAACGGCTCATAATGAATAATGCCCTTCCAATCCCACCATACACACAGCATCACCTTGTTGCGAGTTAACCCGGGATTCGCCACAGTCTGTGAAGCCTGACCGGCCTTTGACCACGACCTTTTTCGCACGTTCTTGTCATACGTGATCCACTTTTCCACAAAATGTTCGGTTTCATTACGTCGTAATAAAGAATCACAAATGAGTACACGGTTCATTAGGTTTCTTTCAGTGAGCTCGTGAGGTACCCAAATGTCGAGCTTTTTTGTGTACCCAGTTTTTTTCAAATGCGCCAAAACTGTTTTGTGGTCAATTTCCAGTTCTTCAGCTACGTTGTAACTACTGATATGCTGATCTTGCTCCACTTTTTCAAAAATGGCATCCATTTTATCCGTAATACGGCGACCAGAGCGACGTGCATCTTTGACATCAAAATTTCCAGATTGAAAACGCTTAAACCAAATTTGTGCTACTCTAAACATCGCAAATTTTTTTCGCGGCTGGCGTTGCATTTTTACCTTTTTTGTAGTAAAATTTTAAAATGTATCGAATTTCTTCATTAGATTCACTCATCTTGACGGTACGAAAAACAAATGAAAATCACACATTTTCCTAATTTGAATTTGGAATTATGTTCTTTAAAATTTAAACTTTCAGTGATACCAAAACCAGCCAGATACAAATAGCATAGCCAAAGAGATTTTATTACAAGTTCATACATACATACTATAATGCGAAAAGACTTTTTGCCCAACCAATATAATAGAAGAATCGAGGCGCGACACGCGACGCGTCACAAAGGCACCACCTGTCGCGCGACGAGCGGTGCCTTTGTGTCACGCCTTTTTGTAGCAGCCACGCCTGTAATCCCCAAAGGGCTAGGCAGAGGTGTCCTATAGTATTTGTGACTTCAACACCAGGGGTGTTCCGGCATAAAACCTCCTCGGGTTTAAACAATAGATTAAGAGACAAACATTGTATCTCGATGTCTAACAGCCAAAAAGGGATAAACGACATTTTTTGCGAAATCGACTTATATCGATATAGACGCAGAAAAAAGCCGATTCTAAACATATAAACAAGTCGATTTCGCAAAAAATGTCGCTTATCCCTTTTTGGCTGTTAGGCATCGTCTCTGAAAAACAATTGGCATACCTAATTGGATATGTCAGAGAGAGACGGCCCTGGGCCAAAAGGCTAGCTAAGATAAATATTATAGTGTTGGTAGACGGAGCGTACGCCAACAATAGCGTTCAAATAAGTGAAGCGTCGTGTACAGAGTTGTATGCGTGACTTCGTATCGCAACACTTGCCATGCGTCTGTGTGCTAAGTAAAAAATGTTGACACTAAAAAACTTATTGTCCCAATTCTGATTAAATAATTGTGATTTTTCATGAAAAATAAATTCTTATAAATAAAACACTTTTTTACTGTTAGGTACCTTTAATAAAAAATAAAAGATACAAATTTTAAACACCTTTGTGTTGCGTTAGTTTCCGGTAGTACTGTCTTTTTGTATTCCGACTTATATAGTATCTAGTTTTTGAAATATGATGGAATCTTATATTTAGATACTTTTCAACTACAGTACGTATTAAATTTATTTTGTGATCCATGCCGGAGAAATTGTGTTCGTTTTCCAAATCAAAAAAAAATATTTTCGTGTTATAAAATATATCAGAGTGAATTCAACGTGAATAGTTTATTATTTAACTATTGTCGGTCCTAAAGAAATAATGGTCCCTCAGGCCTTTACAGTACTCGTATTTACACCCACATTCAACTAGTTATGTTTAAGAGGACGTATACGAAATTTTGCCGATTTCGCTGATATATACGTGATTTTACATTTAAAATACTGTATTTCTATAAGTTTTATGCACAACATGATAGATAATTTCAATTATGATCTAATGAATGAGCGACTTTTTATTTTGCGTTGACTATATAATTCGATATTTAGGTTGTTTTAAAAGATTTTTTATTGGCAATCTTTTTTTTTTAATTTTTTGCATTTTTTTTATTTTGAACTGAAGTTTATTTCTGTTGTTTTAATTTTATGTACAGTAACGTTCTAAGTAGTCGAAATCAAAAGCAATTATTTGGCCTTTTCCTCTAAGATGTGACTAAGTTAACATTTTTTTTACTCAAAATTTTATATGAAAGTGGTAAAAAGTGATGCACTTATTGTTTAGACGACTTTCACAATAATTCATTGTAATTTTAATACCCTTTAGTCGTCAAAACGATTCGTAAATATGTGATATTCTAAACCTCTTATAGCAAAAATTCACAAAACAGTCGTCGCTTTCATGTCGATTAGTCAAAATTAAATAATAAAAATAAAAAAGTAGATCACTTATTATATCATAATAAAAATGATCTTTCATGTTGTGCATTAAAACTTATAGAAATACAGTATTTTAACTGTAAAATCACGTAAATCAGTGAAATCGGCAAAACTACGTATACGGCCTCTTAAATCGCATGTAATATGGGGCGACCCTATTGCCATCCAACAGGGCACAAATCCAGACTCCACACACACTTGCTATGTGAAGGCAAAACCAATAACACTTTAGTTTCAAGGTTATAACAACAATCAGTGATGCAAAACCTAAGGAAACAAAAAAAATGTGAAAAACTGGTCTTCTGTAGTTTAAAATCACTTTGTGTTCTTAGCTTATCGATGGCAAAAAGTTCGAATATCGACACCTGCAAGGAATAACATCGTAACTCGTTTTAGGCCATTTTGAGTAACAATCGTATTCTTGCTGTACAAAAAAATGCATATTTTTTTGCACTCATTTTTACAGTGTAAAAACATTGTATAAATCTTTACGCAAAGGAATTGAGAAACAGGGGTGAGTGCAAAAAAAATCAGCATTTTTTGTACAGCAAGAATAGATTGTAACTCAAAATGGCCTAAAACTGAGTTACGATGTTATTCCCTGCAGCTGTCGATTATATGTTTGGCCCAAAATTCAGGTCCGCGAACTCCGAGTTTAAAATGAGCAAAATTTTACTGATCCTCTAATAACTTATTGACCTTCTAATAAGATAAGTGAGCCACTTTTTTAACTTTCTAGCCTTTTCTCACAGTTGGTCGCAGACTTAACTAAGCTACGATAGCCCGACCAAACGGGTTAGGTTAGGTTGGAACTGTGAGCTGTGACCAACCACACGCGATTCGATTTGGTCGCAGAAAATAAAAATTCAATCACATTTTTAAGAAAGCCAAATGGGAATTATTTGAGGTTCGATTAAAACATGCCTTTAAAATCACTAACGAGTAGGGTTACCATTCGTTTGATTTTGTTCGGACAGGTATCTACTGCTTCTTATCCTCCCGTCCGGACTTTGTCCGACCTTTGCTTTTCACCGGAATTTTCGTGTTATGGGGATTTTTTTGAAAATATTAAAGAAAGTTATACGGTTACTGAAAGTTTTCATTAAAAAAGTCAAATTTAGGTACCTACGTACTTTTTTAGTCGTTACAACTGCAAATGTAAGTTTGTGTGCACAATATTAAGAGATTTAGCATGTTGTATTAAGACCATCGACTTCTTATAAGTTTTCTTGTAATCTATAGGTATTCAACTATTTTCAGTATTATTTTTTTTAATTTTAGTCTCAGTACTTTGGGATAGGGGAGGAATGTTAAATTTTTGTCCATTTTTTACTCCTCGGGTTCCTCTTCGCTTCACCGTGGGTGACCAAGCCACAACTGAGCCCCCCGCCTCAGGGGGGGGGGGGGGAGTTGTACATAGTCTGATGTTCATATTTTTTATAAGTTCTGTACATTGTACCACAACATATTGTGGTGTAAGTACAAATCAAAATAAGTACAATTATATTTTGATTTGTTATTTATATTAAGTCAAATATCACTTAATATTATTTTAAATAGGTAAAATAAAAGTTGACTAAGGCTAGACGATCTTAGCACGTCAGGTCTAGAGGTAGGACTTCAGATGAATATGTCAAAGACCAAGTTGACGACGAACAGCGTGCATCACAGGATCACTGGTGGCGGGTGGAGAGGTTGAATTTCATATTTACATACTCGTAATAGGTTTCAATGTGTAGATGTTAATGGTGTAAAATCTTCCGAATTACCAGTTCAGTTAGGTGTACCTCAAGGCTCAATACTGGGCCCATTCTTATTCTTAGTGTATGTCAATGAATTACCATTCTATTTAAAGGGTATCTGTGACGTTGTACTGTTTGCAGATGACACCTCTCTTATTTTTAAAGTAGACAGGAATAGACAATATTTTGACGACCTAAACAGTGCACCCTCAATGGTTACGGATTGGTTTACGGCAAATAACTTAGTTCTCAATGCCAAGAAAACGAAATGTATAAAGTTTGCCTTACCGAATGTTAGAAATCTAGGACCCAACATCGTCTTAGATAAAGAGGTGCTTAAAACTGTAGACTCGGCAGTTTTTCTGGGTATAACAGTAGATGCCAAACTTCAGTGGGGCCCACATATATCAAGCCTAGCGGGAAGGCTCAGTTCAGCCGTTACGCCGTCAGGAAAGTAAGACAATACACTGACGTTGATACAGCTCGGTTAGTTTAGTTATTTTCATAGCGTGATCTCCTACGGTATTCTGCTTTGGGACAAAGCCGCTGACATTCAAAATATATTTGTACATCAAAAACGAGCTGTTCGAGCAATTTACCAGCTAGGTGCTAGAGTTTCTCTGAAAGATTTTTTTAAACATATTGGTATTCTCACGGTGGCATCACAATTCATCTTCGCCAACATCTTATATATTAGACAAAATATACATTTATACACTAAAAACAGTGATATCCACAATGTTAACACCAGAAATAAGGACAAATTACGTGCTCCGTTTCACCGGTTTCATAAGGTTCATAACTCATTTGTTGGGCTTGGTATATCCTTTTATAACAAGTTACCCTCTTCTTTGTTAGATTTGCCCTACAATGCGTTTAAAGCTAAAGTAAAATCTAGCCTTTGTTCGAAGGCATACTATTCTATCAACGACTACTTAAACGATAAGAATAGTTGGTCGCTGTGATTAACTCAAGACAATGTTCATGTTCTTTCTCCAGAATTAGCTTATCTTCTGACAGGTTATACGAGTTCATATAATTATTTATTTTCTTTGACTGAAAAAGTAAATTTTATTAATTTTATTTTTATTTATCATTGACATAATCTACTCATTACAATGTTTTTTTTATGAGTGGTATTGCAATATGTGGTTAGCTAGTGACCTCGACAATTGATCATATTATTCTTGCCTGAGCAACCGGCAGCAAGTTCGTCATGCTCCCTTAGATGTCACTGCTTGCGGTAGCGTCGGGGGTCGGGTTGCCTCCTTCCCTCAAATATGGCGAGGGGGGTGATGGCTGAACTCTGCGTTATGCTCGTGAACGGGTGCTGCTTGTGGTGACTAGTCGTCTTGCTGTCCTTGGTTTAGTTTTGTTTTTTATTAGTTATTAACTTTGTCCATTTTACTTCGATGGTCCTAGTTTATCATTTGTGAATTCGAGTTTCGGCTTCATATACAATCTTCTTATATGTAAGTGCGCACATCCTTTATTACTGGAGGCATTTATTTAGGTATAAAGTTCTGCTTACGATTTTAGTTTTGTATTTTTATTTCTGCTTGAGTATAGTTTTCGTTTTTTTTTTTTTGTATATTGGCGTGTGCTAGCTTACTTATAATTTAATTTAATGTTTTGTGTTGCGTAATGTACCTAAATTATTATGCGCAGTGTTGTATAGATGCAATTTTTTTTTTTTAACTGAACAGAGAGCTGTGCTGCTGGGTAGTTTGTTGCGCCACTTCTTCTCCCCAGTTAAAGCACTAGGAAGTGGTGAAGGGCGGGCGTTTTGGGGGACTGTCTTATATAATTTTGACGTTCAAAAAGTGCTGATTCTCAGCCTAGTTTGAATAAATGACTTTTTATTTTGATTTTGAATATGTTGATGAGTATCTCTATCTTGGTCAAATAGTCTCTTTCCACGCCAGACAAAACAAAGAAATTGCAAGACGCACCGAAAATGCCTGGAAGAGCTATTGGGCCATGAAAGATCTAATGAAGGGTGATCTTCCTTTGTCCCTTAAGAGAAAACTGTTTGACGTGTGCATACTTCCCATCCTCACATTACAGGTAAACTTCATACATCATAAGTAAAGTTGTTCAGTTTGATAGTCTGTACGATATACTTAAATTGGCGACACCCTTTCACAGACACCCGGTATAATAAAAATAAAAAGAGGAAGAGCTCATCGGGCATCAAAAAATTCGTTCGCATCGCTGTCAATAGAAAAAGTTCCCAAAAGGCTAGCAGCATTGCCACGTTGGATGACAATGCCGATTCTTTGGGTTTAAATAGGCCAGCCCTCTGGTCCCTTGAAGAGTCGACCAATCGCTAGGCGATGTCCCGAAATACTCGATGAGCACTCGGACCCCAAGGCCCTAGTGTTTCAACCCCAAACGGCTCAAACATAATACATCTCCCAATAAAGTTGTTATATTCGCGCCGTTTGAGATTTTCTGCTCCTGTAGCGCCCGTCGTGCTAGGAAGATGGGATGGCGTAAGGGTGTCGACACAGGTTGCATCCCACACCAAAGGCCTACTCAACTTCCAAGGCATTATGGTAATTCCATCTGGCCTATTCCCATCGTCGCGTGCCAAGCCATTGGGTTCTAAAACAGCTGGCACCCCGACGGTGACAAGAGCCCGACGGATGATGTCGTTAATGCTGACGTGCTTCGCCCGCGTGTATGTCGGAAATTATCCCACGGGAACCTTCTACCGGGATGAAAAGTATCATATGTCTTAAATACTAGCTGTTGCCAGCGTGAATGTCGGAAATTATCCCACGGGAACCTTCTACCGGGATGAAAAGTATCCTATGTCTTAATATACTAGCTGTTGCCAGCGGCTTCGCCCGCGTGTATGTCGGAAATTATCCCGCGGGAACCTTCTACCGGGATGAAAGTATCCCGCGAGAACCTTCTACCGGGATGAAATTATCCCGCGGGAACTTTCTACCGGGATGAAATTATCCCGCGGGAACCTTCTACCGGGATGAAAGTATCCCACGGGAACCTTCTACCGGGATGAAATTATCCTGCGGGAACCTTCTACCGGGATGAAATTATCCCGCGGGAACCTTCTACCGGGATGAAATTATCCCGCGGGAACCTTCTACCGAGATGAAAGTATCCCGCGGGAACCTTCTACCGGGATGAAATTATCCCACGGGAACCTTCTACCGGGATGAAAGTATCCCGCGGGAACCTTCTACCGGGATGAAAGTATCCCGCGAGAACTTCTACCGGGATGAAATTATCCCGCGGGAACCTTCTACCGGGATGAAATTATCCCGCGGGAACCTTCTACCGGGATGAAAGTATCCCACGGGAACCTTCTACCGGGATGAAATTATCCTGCGGGAACCTTCTACCGGGATAAAAAGTATCCTATGTCTTAATATACTAGCTGTTGCCCGCGTGTATGTCGGAAATTATCCCACGGGAACCTTCTACCGGGATGAAAAGTATCCTATGTCTTAATATACTAGCTGTTGCCAGCGGCTTCGCCCGAGTGTATGTCGGAAATTATCCCGCGGGAACCTTCTACCGGGATGAAAGTATCCCGCGGGAACCTTCTACCGGGATGAAAGTATCCCGTGGGAACCTTCTACCGGGATGAAATTATCCCGCGGGAACCTTCTACCGGGATGAAATTATCCCGCGGGAACCTTCTACCGGGATGAAAGTATCCCGTGGGAACCTTCTACCGGGATGAAATTATCCCGCGGGAACCTTCTACCGGGATGAAATTATCCCGCGGGAACCTTCTACCGGGATGAAAGTATCCCACGGGAACCTTCTACCGGGATGAAATTATCCCGCGGGAACCTTCTACCGGGATGAAAGGATCTCGCGGGAACCTTCTACCGGGATGAAATTATCCCGCGGGAACCTTCTACCGGGATGAAAGTATACCGCGGGAACCTTCTACCGGGATGAAAAGTATCCTATGTCTTAATATACTAGCTGTTGCCAGCGTGTATGTCGGAAATTATCCCACGGTAACCTTCTACCGGGATAAAAAGTATCCTATGTCTTAATATACTAGCTGTTGCCAGCGGCTTCGCCCGCGTGTATGTCGGATATTATCCCGCGGGAACCTTCTACCGGGATGAAATTATCCCGCGGGAACCTTCTACCGGGATAGAAGTATCCCGCGGGAACCTTCTACGGGGATGAAATTATCCCGCGGGAACCTTCTACCGGGATGAAAGGATCCCGCGGGAACCTTCTACCGGGATGAAATTATCCCGCGGGAACCTTCTACCGGGATGAAATTATCCCGCGGGAACCTTCTACCGGGATGAAAGTATCCCGCGGGAACCTTCTACCGGGATGAAAGTATCCCACGGGAACCTTCTACCGGGATGAAAGGATCTCACGGGAACCTTCTACCGGGATGAAATTATCCCGCGGGAACCTTCTACCGGGATGAAAGTATCCCGCGGGAACCTTCTACCGGGATGAAAAGTATCCTATGTCTTAATATACTAGCTGTTGCCAGCGGCTTCGCCCGAGTGTATGTCGGAAATTATCCCGCGGGAACCTTCTACCGGGATGAAAGTATCCCGCGGGAACCTTCTACCGGGATGAAATTATCCCGCGGGAACCTTCTACCGGGATGAAAGTATCCCGTGGGAACCTTCTACCGGGATGAAATTATCCCGCGGGAACCTTCTACCGGGATGAAATTATCCCGCGGGAACCTTCTACCGGGATGAAAGGATCTCACGGGAACCTTCTACCGGGATGAAATTATCCCGCGGGAACCTTCTACCGGGATGAAAGTATCCCGCGGGAACCTTCTACCGGGATGAAAAGTATCCTATGTCTTAATATACTAGCTGTTGCCAGCGTGTATGTCGGAAATTATCCCACGGTAACCTTCTACCGGGATAAAAAGTATCCTATGTCTTAATATACTAGCTGTTGCCAGCGGCTTCGCCCGCGTGTATGTCGGATATTATCCCGCGGGAACCGTCTACCGGGATGAAATTATCCCGCGGGAACCTTCTACCGGGATGGAAGTATCCCGCGGGAACCTTCTACCGGGATGAAATTATCCCGCGGGAACCTTCTACCGGGATGAAAGGATCCCGCGGGAACCTTCTACCGGGATGAAATTATCCCGCGGGAACCTTCTACCGGGATGAAAGTATCCCGCGGGAACCTTCTACCGGGATGAAAGTATCCCACGGGAACCTTCTACCGGGATGAAAAGTATCCTATGTCTTAATATACTAGCTGTTGCCCGCGTGTATGTCGGAAATTATCCCACGGGAACCTTCTACCGGGATGAAAAGTATCCTATGTCTTAATATACTAGCTGTTGCCAACGGCTTCGCCCGCGTGTATGTCGGAAATTATCCCGCGGGAACCTTCTACCGGGATGAAATTATCCCGCGGGAACCTTCTACCGGGATTAAATTATCCCGCGGGAACCTTCTACCGGGATGAAAGTATCCCGCGGGAACCTTCTACCGGGATGAAATTATCCCGCGGGAACCTTCTACCGGGATGAAATTATCCCGCGGGAACCTTCTACCGGGATGAAAGTATCCCACGGGAACCTTCTACCGGGATGAAATTATCCCGCGGGAACCTTCTACCGGGATGAAAAGTATCCTATGTCTTAATATACTAGCTGTTGCCAGCGTGTATGTCGGAAATTATCCCGCGGGAACCTTCTACCGGGATGAAAGTATCCCGCGGGAACCTTCTACCGGGATGAAATTATCCCGCGGGAACCTTCTACCGGGATGAAAAGTATCCTATGTCTTAATATACTAGCTGTTGCCCGCGTGTATGTCGGAAATTATCCCACGGGAACCTTCTACCGGGATGAAATTATCCCGCGGGAACCTTCTACCGGGATGAAATTATCCCGCGGGAACCTTCTACCGGGATGAAAAGTATCCTATGTCTTAATATACTAGCTGTTGCCCGCGTGTATGTCGGAAATTATCCCGCGGGAAGCTTCTACCGGGATGAAATTATCCCGCGGGAACCTTCTACCGGGATGAAAGGATCTCGCGGGAACATTCTACCGGGTTGAAAAGTATCCTATGTCTTAATATACTAGCTGTTGCCAGCGTGTATGTCAAAAATTATCCCACGGGAACCTTCTACCGGGATAAAAAGTATCCTATGTCTTAATATACTAGCTGTTGCCAGCGGCTTCGCCCGCGTGTATGTCGGAAATTATCCCGCGGGAACCTTCTACCGGGATGAAAGTATCCCGCGGGAAACTTCTACCGGGATGAAATTATCCCGCGGGAACCTTCTACCGGGATGAAAGTATCCCGTGGGAACCTTCTACCGGGATGAAATTATCCCGCGGGAACCTTCTACCAGGATGAAATTATCCCGCGGGAACCTTCTACCGGGATGAAAGGATCTCACGGGAACCTTCTACCGGGATGAAATTATCCCGCGGGAACCTTCTACCGGGATGAAAGTATCCCGCGGGAACCTTCTACCGGGATGAAAGTATCCCGCGGGAACCTTCTACCGGGATGAAAAGTATCCTATGTCTTAATATACTAGCTGTTGCCAGCGGCTTCGCCCGCGTGTATGTCGGAAATTATCCCGCGGGAACCTTCTACCGGGATGAAAGTATCCCGCGGGAACCTTCTACCAGGATGAAATTATCCCGCGGGAACCTTCTACCGGGATGAAAGGATCTCACGGGAACCTTCTACCGGGATGAAATTATCCCGCGGGAACCTTCTACCGGGATGAAAGTATCCCGCGGGAACCATCTACCGGGATGAAAGTATCCCGCGGGAACCTTCTACCGGGATGAAAAGTATCCTATGTCTTAATATACTAGCTGTTGCCAGCGTGTATGTCGAAAATTATCCCACGGGAACCTTCTACCGGGATAAAAAGTATCCTATGTCTTAATATACTAGCTGTTGCCAGCGGCTTCGCCCGCGTGTATGTCGGAAATTATCCCGCGGGAACCTTCTACCGGGATGATATTATCCCGCGGGAACCTTATACCGGGATGGAAGTATCCCGCGGGAACCTTCTACCGGGATGAAATTATCCCGCGGGAACCTTCTACCGGGATGAAAGGATCCCGCGGGAACCTTCTACCGGGATGAAATTATCTCGCGGGAACCTTCTACCGGGATGAAAGTATCCCGCGGGAACCTTCTACCGGGATGAAAGTATCCCACGGGAACCTTCTACCGGGATGAAAAGTATCCTATGTCTTAATATACTAGCTGTTGCCCGCGTGTATGTCGGAAATTATCCCACGGGAACCTTCTACCGGGATGAAAAGTATCCCATGTCTCAATATACTAGCTGTTGCCAGCGGCTTCGCCCGCGTGTATGTCGGAAATTATCCCGCGGGAACCTTCTACCGGGATGAAAGTATCCCGCGGGAACCTTCTACCGGGATGAAATTATCCCGCGGGAACCTTCTACCGGGATGAAATTATCCCGCGGGAACCTTCTACCGGGATGAAATTATCCCGCGGGAACCTTCTACCGGGATGAAAGTATCCCGCGGGAACCTTCTACCGGGATGAAATTATCCCACGGGAACCTTCTACCGGGATGAAAGTATCCCGCGGGAACCTTCTACCGGGATGAAATTATCCCGCGGGAACCTTCTACCGGGATGAAAGTATCCCGTGGGGCACCTTCTACCGGGATTAAATTATCCCGCGGGAACCTTCTACCGGGATGAAATTATCCCGCGGGAACCTTCTACCGGGATGAAAGTATCCCACGGGAACCTTCTACCGGGATGAAATTATCCTGCGGGAACCTTCTACCGGGATGAAATTATCCCGCGGGAACCTTCTACCGGGATGAAAATATCCCGCGGGAACCTTCTACCGGGATGAAATTATCCCGCGGGAACCTTCTACCGGGATGAAAAGTATCCTATGTCTTAATATACTAGCTGTTGCCAGCGTGAATGTCGGAAATTATCCCACGGGAACCTTCTACCGGGATGAAAAGTATCCTATGTCTTAATATACTAGCTGTTGCCAGCGGCTTCGCCCGCGTGTATGTCGGAAATTATCCCGCGAGAACCTTCTACCGGGATGAAATTATCCCGCGGGAACCTTCTACCGGGATGAAATTATCCCGCGGGAACCTTCTACCGGGATGAAAATATCCCACGGGAACCTTCTACCGGGATGAAATCATCCCACGGGAACCTTCTACCGAGATGAAAGTATCCCGCGGGAACCTTCTACCGGGATGAAATTATCCAGCGGGAACCTTCGACCGGGATGAAAGTATCCCGCGGGAACCTTCTACCGGGATGAAATTATCCCGCGGGAACCTTCTACCGGGATGAAAAGTATCCTATGTCTTAATATACTAGCTGTTGCCAGCGTGTATGTCGAAAATTATCCCACGGGAACCTTCTACCGGGATAAAAAGTATCCTATGTCTTAATATACTAGCTGTTGCCAGCGGCTTCGCCCGCGTGTATGTCGGATATTATCCCGCGGGAACCTTCTACCGGGATGAAATTATCCCGCGGGAACCTTCTACCGGGATGGAAGTATCCCGCGGGAACCTTCTACCGGGATGAAATTATCCCGCGGGAACCTTCTACCGGGATGAAAGGATCCCGCGGGAACCTTCTACCGGGATGAAATTATCCCGCGGGAACCTTCTACCGGGATGAAATTATCCCGCGGGAACCTTCTACCGGGATGAAAGTATCCCGCGGGAACCTTCTACCGGGATGAAAGTATCCCACGGGAACCTTCTACCGGGATGAAAAGTATCCTATGTCTTAATATACTAGCTGTTGCCCGCGTGTATGTCGGAAATTATCCCACGGGAACCTTCTACCGGGATGAAAAGTATCCTATGTCTTAATATACTAGCTGTTGCCAACGGCTTCGCCCGCGTGTATGTCGGAAATTTTCCCGCGGGAACCTTCTACCGGGATGAAAGTATCCCACGGGAACCTTCTACCGGGATGAAATTATCCCGCGGGAACCTTCTACCGGGATGAAAGTATCCCACGGGAACCTTCTACCGGGATGAAATTATCCCGCGGGAACCTTCTACCGGGATGAAAAGTATCCTATGTCTTAATATACTAGCTGTTGCCAGCGTGTATGTCGGAAATTATCCCGCGGGAACCTTCTACCGGGATGAAAGTATCCCGCGGGAACCTTCTACCGGGATGAAATTATCCCGCGGGAACCTTCTACCGGGATGAAAAGTATCCTATGTCTTAATATACTAGCTGTTGCCCGCGTGTATGTCGGAAATTATCCCACGGGAACCTTCTACCGGGATGAAAAGTATCCTATGTCTTAATATACTAGCTGTTGCCAGCGGCTTCGCCCGCGTGTATGTCGGAAATTATCCCGCGGGAACCTTCTACCGGGATGAAATTATCCCGCGGGAACCTTCTACCGGGATGAAAGTATCCCACGGGAACCTTCTACCGGGATGAAATTATCCCGCGGGAACCTTCTACCGGGATGAAATTATCCCGCGGGAACCTTCTACCGGGATGAAATTATCCCGCGGGAACCTTCTACCGGGATGAAATTATCCCGCGGGAACCTTCTACCGGGATGAAAGTATCCCGTGAGAACCTTCTACCGGGATGAAAAGTATCCTATGTCTTAATATACTAGCTGTTGCCAGCGGCTTCGCCCGCGTGTATGTCGGAAATTATCCCGCGGGAACCTTCTACCGGGATGAAAGTATCCCGCGGGAACCTTCTACCGGGATGAAATTATCCCGCGGGAACCTTCTACCGGGATGAAAGTATCCTATGTCTTAATATACTAGCTGTTGCCTGCGTGTATGTCGGAAATTATCCCGCGGGAACCTTCTACCGGGATGAAAGTATCCCGCGGGAACCTTCTACCGGGATGAAATTATCCCGCGGGAACCTTCTACCGGGATGAAAGTATCCCGTGGGAACCTTCTACCGGGATGAAATTATCCCGCGGGAACCTTCTACCGGGATGAAATTATCCCGCGGGAACCTTCTACCGGGATGAAAGTATCCCACGGGAACCTTCTATCGGGATGAAATTATCCCGCGGGAACCTTCTACCGGGATGAAAGGATCTCGCGGGAACCTTCTACCGGGATGAAATTATCCCGCGGGAACCTTCTACCGGGATGAAAGTATCCCGCGGGAACCTTCTACCGGGATGAAAAGTATCCTATGTCTTAATATACTAGCTGTTGCCAGCGTGTATGTCGAAAATTATCCCACGGGAATCTTCTACCGGGATGAAAAGTATCATATGTCTTAATATACTAGCTGTTGCCCGCGTGTATGTCGGAAATTATCCCACGGGAACCTTCTACCGGGATGAAAAGTATCCTATGTCTTAACACGTTCCCTGTGCGTGCACCACATATGGGTCACTGTGAGGTCACTCTGACACGTGCGTGCACCACATTTGGGTCACGACTCCATACAAATTTGAAGCCTTTTTATAGTTTACACGTGTGATTTATTTTAATTTTTTTGCATACACGTGTGAACAATAAACTATAAAAAAAGTTTGCTCAAAAACGTGTTTGCACGTGAGGGGCTCCTCTCACATTTAATAGCTGCACTGTTAACGTGTTAATATACTAGCTGTTGCCCGCGTGTATGTCGGAAATTATCCCACGGGAACCTTCTACCGGGATGAAAAGTATCCTATGTCTTAATATACTAGCTGTTGCCAGCGGCTTCGCCCGCGTGTATGTCGGAAATTATCCCACGGGAACCTTCTACCGGGATGAAAGTATCCCGCGGGAACCTTCTACCGGGATGAAATTATCCCGCGGGAACCTTCTACTGGGATGAAAGTATCCCGTGGGAACCTTCTACCGGGATGAAAAGTATCCTATGTCTTAATATACTAGCTGTTGCCCGCGTGTATGTCGGAAATTATCTCACGGGAACCTTCTACCGGGATGAAAAGTATCCTATGTCTTAATATACTAGCTGTTGCCCGCGTGTATGTCGGAAATTATCCCACGGGAACCTTCTACCGGGATGAAAAGTATCCTATGTCTTAATATACTAGCTGATGCCAGCGGCTTCGCCCGCGTGTATGTCGGAAATTATCCCGCGGGAACCTTCTACCGGGATGAAATTATCCCGCGGGAACCTTCTACCGGGATGGAAGTATCCCGCGGGAACCTTCTACCGGGATGAAATTATCCCGCGGGAACCTTCTACCGGGATGAAAGGATCCCGCGGGAACCTTCTACCGGGATGAAATTATCCCGCGGGAACCTTCTACCGGGATGAAAGTATCCCGCGGGAACCTTCTACCGGGATGAAAAGTATCATATGTCTTAATATACTAGCTGTTGCCCGCGTGTATGTCGGAAATTATCCCACGGGAACCTTCTACCGGGATGAAAAGTATCCTATGTCTTAATATACTAGCTGTTGCCCGCGTGTATGTCGGAAATTATCCCACGGGAACCTTCTACCGGGATGAAAAGTATCCTATGTCTTAATATACTAGCTGTTGCCAGCGGCTTCGCCCACGTGTATGTCGGAAATTATCCCGCGGGAACCTTCTACCGGGATGAAAAGTATCCTTTGTCTTAATATACTAGCTGTTGCCAGCGGCTATGTCGGAAATTATCCCACGGGAACCTTCTACCGGGATGAAAAGTATCCTATGTCTTAATATACTAGCTGTTGCCAGCGTGTATGTCGGAAATTATCCCACGGGAACCTTCTACCGGGATGAACAGTATCCTATGTCTTAATATACTAGCTGTTGCCCGCGTGTATGTCGGAAATTATCCCACGGGAACCTTCTACCGGGATGAACAGTATCCTATGTCTTAATATACTAGCTGTTGCCCGCGTGTATGTCGGAAATTATCCCACGGGAACCTTCTACCGGGATGAAAAGTATCCTATGTCTTAATATACTAGCTGTTGCCAGCGGCTTCGTCCGCGTGTATGTCGGAAATTATCCCACGGGAACCTTCTACCGGGATGAAAAGTATCCTATGTCTTAATTTACTAGTTGTTGCCCGCGTGTATGTCGGAAATTATCCCACGGGAACCTTCTACCGGGATGAAAAGTATCCTATGTCTTAATATACTAGCTGTTGCCAGCGGCTTCGTCCGCGTGTATGTCGGAAATTATCCCACGGGAACCTTCTACCGGGATGAAAAGTATCCTATGTCTTAATTTACTAGTTGTTGCCCGCGTGTATGTCGGAAATTATCCCACGGGAACCTTCTACCGGGATGAAAAGTATCCTATATCTTAATATACTAGCTGTTGCCAGCGACTATGTCGGAAATTATCCCACGGGAACCTTCTACCGGGATGAAAAGTATCCTATGTCTTAATATACTAGCTGTTGCCCGCGGCTATGTTGGAAATTATCCCACGGGAACCTTCTAACGGGATGAAAAGTATCCTATATCTTAATCCAGGTTATAAACTATCTGTATACCAAATTTCATCCAAATCCGTTTAGCCGTTTTTGCGTGATTGAGTAACAAACATACAAACTATCACATTTATAATATTAGTAGGATAAGTTAAAGGTAAAAACTTTTTACAAAAAAAAAAAAAAAACACTGACAAAAAAAACACTATAAAGTTAAAAATAACTTTAATTTCAGAAGTCTGTGTCTTAGAATCTGTATTTTAGTGTTTTGAAACAGACTTCTGATATAAAAGTTATTTTTCACTTTGTAGTGTTTTATTTTATTTTTTTTTTTTTGACAGTCGGTGTTTTTTTTTTGTAAGAAATTTTTTATTTTTCACTTTTTAGTGCGTCAGATTGTAATTTATCTAAGTTACAATACCCTAATGTCAACTGCTCATCACCTTTTACAAAATATTGCTTATCCCGATGTAGGGACGTTATTACTGTTGAGGAGTTCTCCTGGTAAGAACCAGGAGAATTGGAGCTGATGGTAAAGTCACCATTAGCTCCACTTCACCATATGCGTTGTGACGAGCATAAATTGCTTAGCAACCATATTAAAGTACTTAATCGAATCGCAACCCGTGAAATACTTATTATTGTTTCCGATGGCCATCTGTGGTCTTAGAGTAATTGCACAAGTGACTATAAAATATCCAAATTAGGTGTGCCTATAAAATTTGAGGGTAGCCCTCGATTTCCATGAGATCCCCATAACAGATTCTGACTTGGTGACAATGGGACCACCTCGAGAGCATTCCCTTTCAAACAAAAAAATAATTATATAACAATAATAATAAGGCTAACGAGAACTGGCGCAAACCTATAATATTAGATACTAATGACCGCAGGGAGGTATGGCAGAGCAAAGAGCTTCATGGGCGCTTTTACCGGGTCCTACATGGGCCTTTTTTTTTTTTTTTTTTCTTTTGTGGATGGGAAATCATCAAATAACTTCTCCCGCTCTGGGTGGAGCGGAAGGGCGTGTCAGACTTTTACTGACTAAAACCCACCCGTGTTCCTTCAGTTGCCTATGCCAGGGCCACGGTATCTTTTTCAAACAACCCGCGACCCCAGCGGCATCGGCCCTATTGGACCCCATCTCTTGCTGACATCTCTTTGAGGCGCGCGTGGAACACAACGCGCCGTCGACCCGGGCCTGGTCCTCACCGGACGGCGAGCTACCCACTACTCACCGTCCGCAAGCCCGCGCCTACGGTGGCCGGGAATCGGCTATCGATTCCCGCCGCCCAGGGCGTCTCCTGCGGCGACTGAGGGCGTGAGGTTGCCTCTCCCTCACGCGTTCCGCCTCCTCCTTTGCGAGCATTACCGCTTCGCAGAAGGAGGTGACGGCCTCGTCCTACATGGGCCTGATGTAGACCTCTTGGCGTCCGTATCCTGGTTGCGATTCGGTGATCTCTTTGGTGAAACCGAAGGTTTTATCTTTGCGATTATGGACGAAGTTATAATGACGAACAACTACCGGAAATATATTGTGAAGGACGGCACGGTTGACATCTGTCGGGCATGCCACCGTCCGGGGGAATCTATCCGTCACATTATTTCTGGCTGTTCTCGTCTGGCTAACGGAGACTACTTGCATAGACACAACCTTGTAGCCAGGATTATCCATCAGCAACTTGCTCTGCAATACAATCTTGTGGAATCGGAAGTACCGTACTATAGGTATGTGTTCTCGAAAATGGCAATATCACGTTGTATTGGGATCGATCTATCATCACTGACAGGACTATTGTTGCCAATAAGCCAGATATAGTGGTGATAGATCGAAAAGAGCGTCGCACAATGATTGTTGATATAGCCGTTCCGCATGACGAGAACCTCGTGAAAGCTGAAAAAGATAAACAGATTAAGTATCTTGATTTGGCTCGCGAGGTTGTCGACATGTGGGATGTGGATACAGCAATCATTGTGCCGATAGTTGTGACAGCCAATGGCATAATATCGAAGAGTCTCGACCAACACCTGAGGAGGCTCTCGTTAGGCAGCTGGATCAAGGGCTTGATCCAGAAAGCGGTACTTCTGGACACGGCACGTATTGTTAGGAGGTTCCTCTCTCAGGAGCCCTGACCACCGGTAGCTTGGACCCTGTTCCCGATACCGGTTGGCTACTATTTTTTATATTTTTAAATGTTTTTATTTATTTTAAGTTTTTATAAAAATATTTAAAAATGTAAATCATATGTATAAAATAAAAAATAAAGGAAATAATAATAATAATAATAACCTTGGACATTTTCACACACGGTCATCTGATCCTAAACTAAGCAGAGCTTGTAGTATGGAAACCAGATAACTGATATACTACATAAACTTTTTTTTTTTTGTAAATATCTTACATACTTATATAGATAATTACACCCAGACTCAGGACAAACAGACATGTTCATGCACACAAATGTTTGTCCTGGATGGGAATCGAACCCACGACCATGTGGCATGACAGGTGGTATCTTAACCAACCACGCCATCTGATCTGTCTAATATATACACATATATATACGCGACGAATTGAGAACCTCAACTTTTTTTTAAAGTCGTTTAATACACATATTTACAGGCACTTATGAATTGCCAAGGGGTGGGTCACTCAGAAAGATGAAGCTGGTTACCCATTCCAAAGTGTAGTAGGCTCCTATGGAGAAGAACTGGCGAGATTCAGGCAGAAAAAGAAGGTGACTATAGCGCCATCCTGCATGGATGCAGCTGAATCAATTTTGTTACACGGACTGACTGCCTATCTGACCCACCCAGTTTACTGGTTCCCAGACTTTCGGACTACTGTCTACTCGTAACTTCTGTCTATGATCTATCGTGCCTTAGCTAGCAGTAACCCATCCACATAACAACCGCGGATAACGTAGCTTAACCTTGACCGATCGAGCCGTGCTGCTATTACTACTTACCCACTAGCCATCCACGATCTAACAGGATCTATTTGTTTTACAGATCAAAATGAAACAGTTTTTCCTGACTGTCACATGCTTGGCGTTGCTGACCGTACCTTCAAGATGTCAGAACAGACGTAGCGTTGGCAAGTTTATTGAAGTCTTCTCCTGGAGGCAAATTACTTATGACATCAATGGTATTATGGGTAAGTGAACATTAGGTACAACAATAATATTTAAGTACTTCGTTACCATGACACTCTAAGTGCTCGTTTACGGAGACGCGGGCGTTGCGCGTCGCTTGTGGTGTGGAAGCTTGCGGCGCGTCGGACGTTTTTTCAGTTTATAGATAAGCGGCGCGTGCAGCGGCCACCGCTCTTTTACCGTAAAACCGTAGCCTTATCGTCTGATAAGGCTACGGTTTCGTAAAAGAGCGGTGGCCGCCATATAGCGTCCGCAATTTACTGGCGAATAAGGTCACTGAAGCGTTGTTTATGAAAGTAAGTTGGTGCGTTTTCCTAGATAGCGTTTTTTGACACCGTGATGTCAAACCCCGCTGCCGTCATTTTCACGACAGCCGTCACTGCGACCGCTATGTGGTAGCCACCGCTCTGGAAACTGTAGCTTTAAAGAAAAGTGAAGCGTCAAGCGATGACACACCAGATTTCTGGAGTAGCAGTTTGGGAATAGTGTGACGGGCTTGTCGAAAAAACAAAGAAAAAATGTGCGCCCAACTCTTATTAGTTATAATTATGTCAAGCGTCCAAGGCCTATTACATTTCGACCGTGATTTTTGCGTTAAATGGCCAACTTTGATGTTCTCATTCTGACAAGCTGAAAGACTTCGACAACTTTGACTTATTGAGTCGTGGGGAATAGGTATTCGTATAGACCATAGCGGTCTCGCTTTTTGCATTTTTTTCTTATGATATATGATATATACTGGATGATATTTTTTACCGTCTTGAAAAAAATAGGGTACAATAGGTGAACGGAGAACTGAGAAGCCTAAGGCATAACTATTTTTTTTTTTTGTATTTTCAATAGCTTAGACAGAAATTGCTCTATCAATAAACACTACACATTAAATTTGAAGTAAACTAGAACAATAAAAACATAAATTTTGAAAAACATTTAAAGATCGTTAAAAAATATCGAAATTCAAATCATACTGCGTAGTGCGTATGATTTCAATTTATATACTTTAAAAAAAAACTGGGTTTGCCATATGCTTTATGCCGTTCACCTATATACTCTATTTTTTCAAGACGGTACAAAATATCACCCAGTATAAAATGGTAAACTGACTGACTGCTAAGCTAAGGCCAATATTACTGTAATATATATATATTTTTTTTTTTCTATAATACGGTTGTTCGTCACTTTGTAAAAAAATATTGCAGTTGTCTTTATATACGTGATTTTAAGTAAAAATTGAGAATTAAATAGAAAACAAAATCCTATGATTGTACGGTCTCATCGCCGTACATTTTTCTGCTTACGTTGTAACCTACTTCAGGCCAATGATGCGCGTCATAATTTAGCATTATAAAATAACATGACTAACGTATTATGTTGGGGAAAAAGTCTTTTCGCATTATAGTATGTATGAACTTGTAATAAAATCTCTTTGGCTATACTATTTGTATCTGACTGGTTTTGGTATCATTGAAAGTTTAAATTTTAAAGAACATAATTGCAAATTCAAATTAGGAAAATGTGTGATTTTCATTTGTTTTTCGTACCGTCAAGATGAATGAATCTAATGAAGAAATTCGATACAATTTAAAATTTTACTACAAAAAAGGTAAAAATGCAACGCAAGCCGCGAAAAAAAATTTGCGATATTTATGGACCTAGTGTAGTGTCTGTGAGAGTAGCACAAATTTGGTTTAAGCGTTTTCAATCCGGAAATTTTGATGTCAAAGATGCACGTCACTCTGGTCGCCCTATTACGGATAAAATGGATGCCATTTTTGAAAAAGTGGAGCAAGATCGGCATATCAGTAGTTACGACGTAGCTGAAGAACTGGAAATTGACCACAAAACAGTTTTGGCGCATTTGAAAAAAACTGGATACACAAAAAAGCTCGACATTTGGGTACCTCACGAGCTCACTGAAAGAAACCTAATGAACCGTGTACTCATTTGTGATTCTTTATTACGACGTAATGAAACCGAACCATTTTTGAAGAAGCTGATAACTGGTGATGAAAAGTGGATCACGTATGACAAGAACGTGCGAAAAAGGTCGTGGTCAAAGGCCGGTCAGGCTTCACAGACTGTGGCGAAACCCGGGTTAACTCGCAACAAGGTGATGCTGTGTGTGTGGTGGGATTGGAAGGGCATTATTCATTATGAGCTGTTACCACCAGGCAGGACCATCGATTCGGAACTCTACTGCGAACAACTGATGAGATTAAAGCAAGAAGTTGAGAGAAAGCGGCCGGAATTAATCAACAGAAGGCGTGTGGTTTTTCATCATGATAACGCTAGATCTCACACATCTTTAGCCACTCAGCAAAAATTAAGAGAGTTTGGCTGGGAGGTGTTAATGCATCCGCCGTATAGTCCTAACCTTGCACCTTCAGATTTCCACCTGTTTCGGTCTCTTCAGAATTCTTTAGGCAGTGTCAGGTTAACATCACGAGAGGACTGCCAAAACCACTTGTCGCGGTATTTTGACCAGAAGTCCCAAAATTTCTATAACAATGGGATCATGTCCCTACCTACAAGATGGCAAAAAGTTATCGAACAAAATGGTACCTACATACTTTAGTTAAATGTAAATAAACTATATTAAAAAATGTTTTGAATTTTCTTAAAAAATGCGAAGAAACTTTTTCCCCAACCTATTATTTAAATAATCGCCTTCCACTCTAAAACTGTTACGTACTCTTAACTTAGATAAACTTAACTACTTAGTGCATCTTAGTGGAAGGTGTTTCTAACCTTCACGACAAATCGGTGTACTGAGTTAACTATTACAACCCGTACGTACGTATGAAACAAAGAAATCTGAGTCAAATTATGTAAAAAAGTGAATTTCGTAAAAAGTGCAGTTGACTCTTGCCGTCTTACTGTCTTTACAAGAAAACAAAACCAACGCCCTTTACATAATAGTTAATTATACTAATTTTATATGTCTGTCTATTATCTATTAATATTCACAAATTAATTCTCTCTGTCTCTTTCTGTAATCGTGCCACACGAAAAGATCTAGCGCCCACTAGGGGGCGTTATCGTCCACTTTCAAACACGTCATTTTTGTCTATTCTTCCGTCATCAAAACCCCTTTCTATGGTAGTCATGCTACGCGTGCTGTAGAGCATCTTAAGGGGGAAGCGTCAGGGTAGCCCGCGAAATTCAAATTTTCTTACGTTTTTTGCAATTTTTAAGTCAGTATTATTATATTGTACGTAGATCAAATTATAATTTGCGGTCGTAACAAGTATCTATTTTGATAATTCGAATCATTAAAGTGATCAATACAACTCTTTAAGACCAGGTAATCCTAAAAAATTACTATTTCATAAAATCTTGACATTTTAGGATTATACTAAATTAAGGAGTTGTATTACTGTTTCTAATGATTATAATTCTGTAAAAACATATTTGTTACGGCCACAAATCATACTTTATTTAACATACAACTTAATACTGACTTGCAAATTGCAAAAAACGTAAGAAAATTTGAATTTCACGGGCTACCCTGAAGCTTCTTTCTTAAGGAAATATTTGTACGCTTAAAGGTATTACAATGTAGCTGTTTATTAGAAATTACATCATTGTCTGCGGTTTAAGATCCATAAATAAACACAAATAATACCGCGGTTTACCTTATAATCATACATGTTTTTCCGGTTACCGAGGAGCTCGTGGCTAATTGTAAGTAATAACAGCCGCACGGTCGATTCATCAGGTTAAGCTACGCTTGCCGGGGCTGGCCCGTGAACGGGTAACCATCTTTACATACCAAGACTCCTCCGTGCCTCGGAAGGCATTCGTGGAACTTTGACAGTCGTTACGGGTCGTCAGAATCCCGAAAGTCTGACAACCTGTTTTACCAAGGGGTATCGTGTTACCGAGTTACTGGGTTATAGACAGTCGCCCATGTAAATTACTGGTTTTCAGCTGCATCCGGTTAGACTGGAAGCTGACCCCAACATAGTTGGGAAAAAGCTAGGCAGATTGATATTTTTCCGGGTATTTCTTAGCAATTTTATAAGTTTGTACAGACGCCAGCACATCAAGCTACTGGAAACTGTCGAATTTTCCCAATCAACCTTGAACCTAATCCTTTAGCAATAAAGTTGAAAATCTATTAAATAAATTTGACAGATTGTAGTAACTTAATGTGCTGGCATAACATCACGCCTGTATTTCGATAAGACGTAGGCAGAGGTGTCTATGTACACTCAGGTATCGCCAGTGACTTATGTTTAATGTAGTCCGCTCCAGGTAGCCCGCGAAATTCAAATATTCTTACGTTTTTTTGAAATTTGTAAGTCAGTATTAGTTTGTATGTTGATTAAAGTATGATTCGCGACCGTAACAAATATGTATTTACAAAACTATAATCATTAGAATCAGTAATACAACTCCTTAAGTTAGTATAAGCCTAAACATAAAAGTACCAACTAGCCGCGCTTGACACGGTGGAACGCAGAGCTAAGAGGCTCATTGCGAAATTTGCAAGTCAGTATTAAGATGTATGTTAAATAAAGTATGATTTGCGGCCGTAACTAATATGTATTTACAAAATTATATACATTAGAATCAGTAATACAACTCCTTAAGTTAGTATAATCCTGAAATGTCAAGATTTCATGAAATAGTCATTCATTAGTACTGTGTACTGTATTAACATTTTATTTTTATTATTTCTCTTTTTATTGACATTGATCTCTGTGGCTATTTATTATTAATTAATTAATTTGTATTATGAAATGTGTGATTATTTATAATTGTTTTTTTTTAATTTTTTTTTTGGTCAGGCTTATTTTATTTAATTATTGAGACTGCTGGCCTGATTTGTTAATTACTAACAAGCATTTGTACGCCCTCTGGCATAGCATAGCGCACTATTTATTACATTTATATACCATTATTATTGTACCTATGTTAAACAAATGATTAAATGACTTATGACTTATGACTTATTAGGACCTGATTACTCTGACGACCTGATTTACCTGGTCATAAAGAGTTGTATTGATCACTTTAATGATTCTAATTATGTAAATAGATACTTGTTACGACCGCAAATTATAATTTGATCAACGTACAATATAATACCGACTTGTAAATTGCAAAAAAACTTAAGAACATTTGAATTTCGCGGGCTACCTTGACGCTTCCTCCTTAATGTCATAGTAAAATTTTGAAATAACTGGTGTCAAAGTTCATGTATGTAGATGATTTTTGAAACTGTTTAATATACTTCTTCCTTTAACTTTTATCTGTTTGATGTTTTAGAAAATTCGGTTACATCGAAAGGTTTGTTAAGTACTAGAAGCCATTCAATTTGAGAGTTTAAAGAAAAGTGATATTTAGTGACGAATTCTGGGAAATTGTCAACATAATATATTTAAAAATTGGGTTTTCTCGAATCCCATGAAAATTCATTCTGAGTTTATGGGTGCTTAATTATTGCAAAATGGGTCACACTACCACGTCCTGGAAGGAATACGTCAAATTACAAGTCACCCTGTGACATTTTTAACATATTACCGTACTTATATCAATCAATCAATCTGCCTAGCCTTTTCCCAACTATATTGGGGTCGGCTTGCAGTCTAACCGGATGCAGCTGAATACCAGTATTTTACATGAAGCGACTGCCTATCTGACCTCCACAACCCAGTTACTGGGTAATAGGATACCCCTTGGTAAGACTGGTTGCCAGACTTTCGGGCTTCTGACGACCCGTAACGACTGTCAAAGATCCACGAAAGACAGCCGGGACCAACGGCTTAACGTGCTTTCCGAGGCACGGAGGAGTCTCGGTATGAAAAGATGGTCACCCATCCACAGACCAACCTCGGCAAGCGTAGCTTAACCTGATGGATCGACCCGTGTGGCTGTTATTACTTAGCCACGACCTCTATTACCGTACTTATATGAACTTGTATTAATCGCTGTATTATTTAATGTGATAACCTCACATGCCACCGCCGCTCAGTATCATTATAATCTTTGTCTATGCACAAATTATATATTATGTTAGCTTAGTAGATAACTAAATAACTTAAATACAAAAGTTTTATAAGCGTAGACTATATTATGTATAAATGACGGCCTATTGTTCTATAGTGGCAGCAATTCTCGTTTGAGCGTTCCTGGGTTCAATCCCCAAATCAGACTAACTGTTTTTGGATTATGTTCGAGAAATTTTTAGTAGCAGCCCCGACTGCGGAATTGTTCCATAATAATGGCAATAAGCTCGCCTCAATTAAGAGGCGAGCCAATCTCAAGGTATCATCAAATCATCCAATACGAGTACCAAGGTAAGTCTGAGTGTAGTGTGTGGGCTCAATAACATGGGATTTACATTGCAACAGCAAACCTCACCGTGAAAACTTGAAGTGAGCTATCAATAGTGTCAATGGTGGAATGACAGCTCACTTCACCTAAGTTTTCACGGTGGAATTTTTGCAGTATGGACCGACAACTGTCAAAATGTGAGTGTAGGTAGGCTGACTGTAGGGCCTCTGGGAACGCCACAGTAGGGATGATGCCTGGGTAAAAAAAAAGAAATTCTATTTAGTCCGTCAGTCAGATAATAAAAAAATATTAGACACGTATTTTTTGCTTTATCATATTAATAAAAAATGACTTAGATAACTCGCATTAAAGTTCGGGAGTGGGGGCTTGCTACGTCACTTCTACGTATAAAATCTACGAAGACGTGACGTCATGCCACATTTTAACTCAATGTATCGCCGTAATCTTTTGATTACGTAGAAAAAGAAAAAATACGTGTCCAATATATTCTAATAATCTACATGACGGACAAAAAAACATTTTTTAGTCATCATCCCTATTGCGGCGATAAGTCCCCTCTTTGAGGAGTGGTTGGAGAGGCGCCACGGCGTCTTCACCTTCCGCCTGATGCAGGTCCTCACTGGACACGGTTGCTTTAGGAGGTTCCTTTTCCGGATAAGGCGGGAGAAAACGCCCGGGTGTTACCATTGTGTGGATCGCCCGGAGGACACGGTGGAGCATACAGTAGAGGTCTCCCCGGCTTGGGCGAAGCACGGCCGCGTCCTCGCGGAGGTGATTGGCGGTGGCGATCTCTCGCGTCCGGCCCTGGTCCAGGCCATGGTACGGAGCGAGAGTGCATGGGAAGCCGTCACCTCCTTCTGCGAAGCAGTAATGCTGGCAAAGGAGGAGGCAAACGCGTGAGGGAAGGCAATATTTGCGCCCTCACGCCCCTAGTCGCGCAGGAGACGCCCTGGGCGTCGTGAATTGATAGCCGATTCCCGACCACCGCGTTTTATGACTAAACTAAACTATATGAAAACTAAACTACATAAAATAGGTAACTACCTAAGGGCCGGTTTTTTGATCCGTACGTAGTTAACTCAACCAATGGTGAAACATAGTAACTAATGGTTGAATTTTGGCTAAATGCGAAAGGCTAAACATGAATGAGTTTCATGAATATATTCATGTTAATTCATTCATATTAAAAAATAGTAAGTAATGGCATTTTGGCAAACATACTCGTATTTATCCAAAATTCAACCATAAGGCCTGTATTCACCAACATTCAAACCACTGGTTAGGTATTAAAACAGTTGTTTTATGTCAAATTTGACATAAAACAACTAGGAAATATTAGGTCTTTGTTGTTTTTAAGAAGATGCCTCCCACTGTATGAGATTGTTTAATAGTATTAGTCATATAACATCTTTTTTCCATGTTTTTTAAAGTTCAAGTTTATGTATCTAGTCAGGTATCTTGATTTTTAAATTAACTTTTTTATTTTACACTTTGTTCATTTTTGACGTTAATAAAGACCTATTATACGATTAAGTATATAAGAAGTTTATCATGATGATGATGATGGTTGCTAACCAACTTTAAATCGTTATAGATCCTAAATGGTCATTGAAAATGAATAATGATTAGAGAAACCTAAAGATAATTTTCAAAGACCTATTCAATGATATTTCACTTGACATAGTTCGTTGACTTTTTTTCACAAAATTTGACACCATATTTACAAATCGATTTATGACAGAATTATCAAAATCGGCCCACGCGTTTGGTCTCTAGAGCGCCGAAAAATAACAAACACATGCAGGGAAAGAAAAGAAAGAAAGAAAAATATGTTTATTTGTCACAGAAATACGTGCATACAAAAATATAATTAACTCGAGTTCTACATAAAGAAAAATAAAACACAAATCACGAGCACAAAACAAAAGTCGGCAGCTGCTGGCACGCCATGACTGTGACAAGAAGGCTTCCACTCAGCATGATGCTGTGCTATGGGGGGCCCACAGCACAGCGCTGTTTTTCAGTGGTCACCCGAAAAAGACGTAGGTACGGAAACCAAGTCAGGTTAAATGATCTGTACATGAATTAGTAAATAAATAAATTAAATAAAACAAATAGTACCTAGGGCTGATAAACACATTAGGTACTTTACGTCGCGCAGTTAGGTAAATAAACGGGATTCTTTCGTCGAAAGCCCAGATTAATTGTTTTATTTTTTACTACTTATCCTTTTATTTTAGTTTTAAATTAAGTTTAAGTACTGGATGATGATGAATGATGATACATCATAGCCATAACAAACGCACCATCGAGTAATCCTTGAAAAGCGGGACTAAGCGGAAATTACAGAGCGGTACTAGACAGATATATACCTCTCTGTCTATCTCTTCGAGGAATACAGATGGATGATATCGTCTGTTTATTATATGTTTAGAAGATCGCGTGACTCAAACACATTTGACTAGTTTTTAGGGTCCGTACCTCAAAAAGAATAAAAGGAAACCCTTGTAGGATCACTTCGTTGTCCGTGTGTCTGTCAGTCTGTCAAGACCCTTTTTCTCAGGAACACGTGGAGGTATCAAGTTGAAATTAATATCAAATACGTAGGTCTACGGTTCCTTGGAGCTCTAAAAAAATTAAGCTTTTAAGTCAACGAAATAAAAAAATACGGCCATTTATGCGACATAGTATATATATACATATACACTTACGAGTCGTTTCGCCCAAACTCCTACTTTTCGGGGTACATCTGTTTCTGTATCTGATCGATTTGAGCTCCTAGGCATGGAGTTGACATCTGGTCTCGGACTCGGTGGAACGCAGAGCTAAGAGGCTCATTGGCGACGTAAAACTGGTGGATGCCAAGCTTCATAGCTTGGCTCATTGCCGCAAGGTTGCCTGCTTGTCGGTCTTCTACAAATTGTACTTCGAAGAGTGTGCCTGAGAACTCCACGACCTCATTCCACCGGCCCCCTTCTACCATCGGACATCTAGACGCAATGCTAGTTACCATCCCTACCTGGTTGCTATTCCACCAATTCGCACTAAGCGCTTCCAAATGTCTTTTATAATGCGCACAGCAAAGGAGTGGAACTCACTACCTGCGTCTGTGTTTCCGAACGCATACAACCCCTATTTCAAAATGAGAGTGAACAGGCTTCTTCTGGGTAAGCTCACTCCATCGTCGACTTTGTCTCTGTCACCCCTGACCTAGACTTGAGTCAAGAGCAAACCCATCACAAATATTAAAAAATAAAAAAATACTTTGATACTCGCAATTAAATCTAAACCACTTATAGGGTACTTCCTGTTGACATAGAATCATGAAATTTGGAAAGAAGCAAGGTCTCACTGCACAAGTAAAGGAAAAAGTCCGAAAATAGTTACATTTTAATTTTATCAATCTGCCTAGCCTTTTCCCAACTATGTTGGGGTCGGCTTCCAGTCTAACCGGATGCAGCTGAATGCCAGTATTTTACATGGAGCGACTGCCTATCTGACCTCCACAACCCAGTTTACGACTGTCAAAGATCCTCGTATGACGGTCGGGACCAACGGCTTAACGTGCTTTCCGAGGCACGGAGGAGTCTCGGTATGCAAAGATGGTCACCCATCCACAGACCAACCTCGGCAAGCGTAGCTTAACCTGATGGATCGACCCGTGCGGCTGTTACTACTTAGCCACGAGCTCCTCTTTTAATTCAATCCTCCAATTCCAATTCCTCTTTTAATCCACGAGCTACATTTTAATTTTATCATATAAAAAAAAATGCGATCACAAACTTACATTTGGAATTTGACAGGCCAGTTGCCGTGGTTGGTTAAGATTCCACCTATCACGCCGCAGGTCGTGGGTTCGATACCCATCCAGGACAAACATTTGTGTGCATGAACATGTCTGTTTGTCCTGAGTCTGGGTGTAATTATCTATATAAGTATGTATTTACAAAAAAAAGTAGTATATGTAGTATATCAGTTATCTGGTTTCCATAGTACAAGCTCTGCTTAGTTTGGGACCAGACGACCGTGTGTGAAAAATGTCCCAGGATATTATTATAATATTATTTGGAATTGGAGAATTGACAATGGCGTATATCGATGTATGGGAGAACATGTTTTTCAACTACAGTGTTATGTTTGTTTTGGGAAAAATCCAACCTAACTACGGAACCTTTCATTGTGCGTGGTCCGACTCGAACTTGGCCGGATTTTTGTTTGTTATTCATGCAGTCATTTATTAAAGAAAAAAAAATACCCTCGTACAAAAAACGCGTTAATATCGGTCGTAAACGTTTTTTGATTATTATTTCCTTGATTGGAAGATACGAAACAATTTAGTGATTATTAAAGTTCATGCTGTGATGGATTTGGGATTTGGGACATCCCCAAGACCCATGTCTGTGCCCATGTCCATTTTTATTTTGTTGGGATGACACGTCAAAGTTGATCGCTGCACTCATTTTTGGGTTCAGTACACACATGATGTCAACGGGACCCTATTTATTACTAAGGCCGCTCCGTATCTTTTGAACCTTGTAGGTAGACACTTGAAATTTTCCCACAGTGTGTACCTACTACTATGGCCGCTATAACATCTCTCTCTCTCTCTCTCTGTTTGCTGACGACACAAGCTTTAGTTTTACGATGACTAACTGGTTGTCACGGACAGTCACGGGCTTATATTTTTGTTTATTAACCGACTTCAAAAAACGAGGTTCTTTATTCGACCCGTATGTATGTATGTTTGTATGTATGTACTTATGTTTGTATGTTTGTATGTCCGCAATTTTCTCAAAAACGAATGAACCAACTTTGATGCTTCTTTCTTTAGCGTGATCTACATACTTTCAGGGGTAGTATTATGAACAAATAATGCCATCATTTTTTTCCAGTGCCAGAGAGAGACGGAGCTATACATGACCTATAGCACCATCCCTTTTTTGCTACGGAATCATGATGGCATTAATAGTTCATAATAAGGGCCCAGGGGCCGTATTATGAACAACTAATGCCATCATTTTTCCAGTGCCAGAGAGAGACGGCGCTATATATGACCTATAGCACCATCCCTTTTCCGCAACGGAATCATAATGACGTTAATAGTTCATAATAAGGACCCTGGAAGGTTTTAGTATATAATAAATTAGATAATTAAACTTATGTACGAAGTTATATACATAAATGTACTGTATCTCCGGCATTCTGAGTGGATATTGATGATTCTTCTTTTCGTTCGTCTTGGGCTTATGTATTTGTATATTCAACTAAAAATGGAAAAATAAATTTACTTTAAAAAAGTAGAAACCGACTTCAAAAACCTAAAACGAATAAATCAGTCTTCAATTCTTCAATGTGCACCTTAGCTTGGCACCAACTTCAGAAGCTGTTAAGATTTTTATGAAAGCTACTTTATTCGTTTTAGGTTTTTGAAGTCGGTTTTTACTTTTTTAAAGTAAATTTTTGTTAATGAAAGCGCAATTCTATTTCTGCATGCAAGCTAGTAGGTACTTAATAAAGTTTATTTATTTTTTACTTGCAGTGTTACAAGATCGTTTCTCTGAAGATGACTTGGCTGGAAGAGACAAGAGATCGACAGACAATATCTATTTCAACGATGAAGCTGATTCGGGTGATGAGAAAAATTGGAATCACAGTAAGTAATTGAATATCATAGTATCACAGCGAGTAATTGAGTATCATAGTATCACAGCTAGTAATTGAGTATCTTAGTATCACAGCGAGTAATTGAACGTCATAATATCACAGTGAGTAATTGAGTATCATAGTATCACAGCGAGTAATTGAGCGTCATAATATCACAGTGAGTAATTGAGTATCATAGTATCACAGCAAGTAATTGAGCCTCATAATATTACAGTGAGTAATTGAGCATCATAGTATTACAGCGAGTAATTGAGCGTCATAATATCACAGTGAGTAATTGAGTATAATAATATCACAGTGAGTAATTGAGTATCATAGTATCACAGCGAGTAATTGAGTATCATAGTATCACAGTAATTGGGTACCATAGTATCATCATCATATAAAACATTATCATCATATGCATAGTCTTTTGCCACCAATTTTGGGCCCGGCTTCGAGTCCAGACCGGTATTTTACATGGAGCGACTGCCTATCTGACCTGTACAACCCAGTTACTGGATTACTGGGTTAAAGCCGAATTTACATTACGAAACTACAAAGTTGCGCTAAGATTCATAACATTCGTTTTACTGATAGTATCACGTGTAGATAGATAATTTCCTCATGCATGTGTCGCGGCGAACTGGTTTAATTTAGCCTTTCAGTTAATAGCCTAGCCTTTTAACTAAACGACGCCGTTCAATCAGTGGCCTTTTATTTTTGGATGGGAAATCATTAAATAACTTCTGCTGCTCTGGGCGGAGCGGGAGGGCGTGTCACACTTTTACTGAGTAAAACCCACCCGTGTTCCTTCGGTTGCCTGTGCCAGGGCCACGGTAACTCTTTCAAACAACCCGTGACCCTGGCAGGCATCGGCCCTAGCGGACCCCTTCAGCTAGTGCTGACATCGCTTTGAGGCGCGCGTCTACCTGGGCCTGGTCTTTACCGGACGGCGAGCTACCCATGCCCGCGCCTGGAAACCACCTGACCGGGAAACTGCTCTCAAGTCCCGACGCCCGACGCGTCTCCTGCGGCGACAAGGGGCGTGACTGCGTGAGGGCGCAAAGACTGCCTCTCCGTCACACGTTCCGCCTCCTCCTTTGTGAGTATTACTGCCTGAACGATATTCAATTTATAGGTTAGGTTTGGACTGTGACTAACCACGCGCGGAAAACTTCGTGGAATGAAGTAACAAGAGTGGATAATACCTCCTATAAAATCCCCGAATCATAAACATGACGATTAAATCACTGGATTTAAGAAATTGCGAATTATTTATTATAAACATTGATTTTGTTCCGAATGTATTCAAAGTATCAATTTGTTAGGAATGTATTCAAAAAGCAATAAACAATTCGCAAGTTCTTAAGTCCCGAGATTTAATCGTCATGTTTATGATTCCGGGATTTTATAGGAGGTATTATCCACTCTTGTTAGGTACTTCCTTCTACGACTTTTCATTCTCTTCCTATTCCGGCCTCTGGTTAGAACTGTGCCAACCACGTGCGAGCCGAGCGAAGCGGTGCCACGGCAGCGGCCGGCGAGCACTGCTTCCAAAGGCTAACGGTGAAACTAAGTACCTTTGTGTCCATCTTTTACAGTAACTATAGCATCTTTTTGATAGGGAAAAATACACAGTAATCTACAGGTCTTTTTTTTCTAACCGATTCCCGGCCACCGTAGGCGCGGGCTTGTGGATGGCGAGCAATGGGTAGCTCGCCGTCCGGTAAAGACCAGGCCCGGGTCGACGGCGCGTTGTGTTCCACGCGCGCCTCAAAGAGATGTCAGCACTAGCTGAAGGGGTCCGCTAGGGCCGATGGCCGCCGGGGTTGCGGGTTGTTCGAAAGAGTTACCGTGGCCCTGGCACAGGCAACTGAAGGAACACGGGTGTGTTTTAGTCAGTAGAAGTCTGACACGCCCTCCCGCTCCACCCAGATCGGGAGAAGTTATTTGATGATTTCCCATCCAAAAAAAAAGGTCTATGTTTTCTAGTATTTACCATATTACTCCTACAATTTTCATTAAAAGTGTCCATATACAGTTCTGTACAAAATAATAAGGAATGATTTCATGTCATTATTTTTTTAGTCCAATCAAGACATTTTTTGTAAATACACTGGACAGCAAATAAACCGAGCCACCCGCTACCTAGGCACTCTAATTCGATTTTCTCAAAAACTAAAAAACCTACAATTATCAAAGTTGTACCTACAGAAAGTGCGTTTCATGGTGATTATAATGAAAGGAAACTCATTGGGTTTAATCAATATTTCAGTGTTTACTAAGGATTTTACAAAGAAGAGTCGTTTTCCAGTCGTGACAATCGTTAGTAATGATAAAGTGAAAAAAAAAAATTAAAGCCAAAAACAAAGATAAAATCAAAAAAAGTTTTTGATCAATATTCCGTATTCCCTCCCCTTGCTCGGATAACTGCCAGCATCCTTGTATTCATCGACCTTACGAGCCTGACGATAAAATCTTGAGGAATTGTATTCCACTCCTCTTCAATTGCGATTCGCAGCTCTGGAAGCCTTGTTGACCCGGGCTCGAACCCGACGTTTCAGCTCATCCCATAAGTGTTCTATCGGATTCAAGTCCGGGCTTCGAGCTGGCCAGTCCATCGTACGAATGTTGACGTCGCGTAGATACTGGGTCACCACATGAGCAACATGAGGCCGTGCATTATCATGCATCAATTGCATATCCTGTCCGATATATCCTGCGTAAGGTACCACATGGTCTGCGAGGATTTCAGTAATGTAGCGATGAGAAGTCAGTCCACGTGTATGGCCCGTCGGTTCGATGAAAACTAACGCTGTATGTGCTGTTAACGAGATGCCGCCCCAGACCATTACAGATCATCCTCCATAAGCAACAGTTTCCTCGATGCAACACTGAGAATAACGTTCTCCAGGGCGACGATATACTCTCTGACGTCGATCACTTCCATGTAGACTCACCCTGGTCTCATCAGTGAAGAGTACATTACTCCACTGCTCTAATGTCCAATCCCTATGCTCTCGAGCAAATTCAAGTCGTGCTCGACGGTGTGCTACCGTTAATGCTGGGCCTGTTGCAGCTCTTTTTGGGGTCAGGTTTCGTTCAGCAAGTCTCCTTCTGACGGTATCTGAACTTATGACCACTTGGCGTTCGTCACGCAGACTTTGTTGGACTTGAACTGCGTTGAGGTGGCGATTTCGCAGAACAGTAAGGTGGATATAACGATCATCTGCTGCTGATGTAGCCCTAGGTCTGCCCGTACCTGGACGGCGATCGAATGCTCCAGTCTCTAGGTATCGTCTGTAAACTCGTTGCACCGAAGATCTGCTGATTCGAAGCCTTCGAGCGACTTCACGTTGCGCAATGCCTGCTTGAAGTAATGCTACAGCTTGAGCTGCTTCCTGAGGTGTTGTATCCATTATTAATCGAAAAAAGTAGCAAAAACACACACGTCTGAGCAAACGATGGACAAAAACTAAAGAAATGATAAGAAATATCCGACTACCCTCATTGTAGAGAAAAAGAACGCTAATTTCAAACTCTGGTGAAAACAGAGCAAATCGTTAGCATTGTGTTTGTTGCTTGATTACAATGTGAGTTGACGGTACTTTCGAATTAATTTGTAGTCATTTTAATCACCATGAAACGCACTTTTTGTAGGTATAACTTTGATAGTTGTAAGTTTTATACTTTTTGAGAAAATCGAATCAGAGTTCCTAGGTAGCGGGTGGCTCGGTTTATTTGCTGACCAGTGTAGATAATTGCTTTAATATCAATCTGCCTAGCCTTTTCCTAACTATGTTGGGGTCGGCTATTATGCAGCCGACCGCGTGAACTTGAAGTCACGACTGTATGCAGGTAATATCAACTCCACACGACTGCAGACGACCGCGTGGACTGCACAATAACTGTACCTATACGGTTAGCGATCAACCGCGTGAAGTTATATATATCGAATGCGCGCGGTTGCTGCTGTGCAGTCCGTCTGAGCAGCCTAAGAGATTTCAAGATGAGCCGTAGCAATTAATGACCCGCTGAGAGAATTTCTGCAGGCTCAACCGAGTCAGCTGAATGGGGATATTTGAGAGGCCGTAGTTTTAATTGTACCGCACTAGAACTGCCGTGTGGAATTGTGCCTGTAAATATATATTTTTTTTATAAACTTACCTATTACATATCTATGTCGTTATTTTCAGGACCAGCAGGACATATTAATGGTAATCCGATCGACACTCCGAGCCTTGCAGCTGTTGATCCAAATGGTAATTACCAGTACTACTAACTACTACAAAATAAATTAAAAATGTTGACTTCAGCGCCATCTAGCGGGAAAATGGCCAAGAGTGGACCGTATGTTCCGCCTTAACACGGCACACCGACATTAGAAAGAGACTCTCACACTGGAGTGACAGAGACAACGCTCTACAAACCGAACTCTTTCTGTGTAATTCGATCAATCTGCCTAGCCTTTTCCCAACTATGTTGGGGTCGGCTTCCAGTCTAAACGGATGCAGCTGAATACCAGTATTTTACATGGAGCGACTGCCTATCTGACCTCCACAACCCAGTTACTGGGTAATACGATACCCCTTGGTAAGACTGGTTGTCAGACTTTCGGGCTTCTGACGACCCATAACGACTGTCAAAGATCCACGAATGACAGCCGGGACCAACGGCTTAACGTGCTTTCCGAGGCACGGAGGAGTCTCGGTATGCTCTTTTGAAGGTTACTGATGACATCGCTGGGCTATGGACCGCAAATCTCTTACCTTACTTGTACTTCTTGACTTTAGCAGTGCCTTTAACTCTGTTGATTTCGACATCCTTCTAGGGATCCTTAAGTCTTTCAATTTCTCTTCTAGTACTATCGGTTGGTTCGACTCCTATCTCAAAGGCCGGTCGCATCGGGTTTGTCTCGACGGGTCTTTTTCTGATTGGTGCTCTCTTACTGCAGGGGTGCCACAGGGTGGCGTCCTCTCTCCTCTTCTCTTTTCCATTTTTATCAACTCTGTCACCAGTGTCATCTCTTCCTACTTCCATCTCTATGCTGACGATCTGCAGCTGTACAGCCATTTCTTAAGGGAAGATGCGGAAGCCACTGTGTGTGCCATGAACAGAGACCTGGATTTGATTAGCGAATGGTCGCGGTCCTTCGGACTGCAAATCAACCCTAGGAAATCCCAGGCTATAATTATTGGCGGCAGATATATGCGGAATAGGCTCGATGTTGCGTCGCTGTCTCCACTCTGTCTGAATGGAGTTCAGATTGAATACGCAAATACGGTTAAAAACCTGGGGGTGACCTTGGACTCCTATTTATCGTGGACTGACCACGTTGCTCAAGTCAGTCGTAAAGTGCACTACACTTTTCATTCTTTGAAAAGCCTCCAGTGCTTCTTACCCCTGAACACCAAAATCTCCCTTGCTCAAACTCTCATTCAGCCTATTATTGACTACGCAGATGCCTGTTATTTGGATGCTACCGAGGAGCTTTTGAATAAACTTGAGCGTTTACAAAATATCTGTATTCGTTTTGTTTTTAACCTTAAAAAGTATGACCACGTTTCTAACTTTCGCAAGACTCTCAAGTGGCTCCCTATTCGACTTCGCAGGAACTCTCGCATATTGTGTCTGCTATTTAACATCCTTCACAATCCTAAAACACCTTCCTATTTGCGGGAACGCTTTTCTTATGCCCGTCCTTTTGATGTGCTTTGCAGGTCGCATCTTAGAAACCTCCTAAAATTTCCTTCCCATTCCACTGACTTCTACTCCTACTCCTTTACTGTGCACGCGGTTCGGTTGTGGAATTCACTACCACCTGACATTAGGGACTGCCAAACTGTTGCAGTATTTAAAAGAAGAGTGAAAGAACACTATCTTTCCATTTCGTCATAGTTATTTTAGTGATATTTATTCTAGAAGTATGTATGTATTTAAGTATTTGTTATATGTTTTGTTAGCTTAGTGAATTGTTTAAGGGTGTCTACATCTCTTTTTATCCCCTGTCCTATCGCAGGTATGCTGGAAGAGATTTCTTTAGAAATAAGCATCACCTTTGTACGTAATTTTCTGTTCCTTTATTCTTGTCTGTTTATTTGTGTGTACATAAATGGTTAAATAAATAAATAAATAAATAAATTACCTATTTTTTCAAGTTTAATTGCCAATCATATCTGCGGAGTTTCGCTAACTATTTTAATTAGACCTTGTAACCGTAGAGTGAGGGATGGAGTGAATGATAACTGTTATTACACTTTCCAGATGAGATTGGCAGGTTCTTCATTCAGTACAATAACGTTCCGATGGGCGCTGAGAAAGTTGGCAACAGACTGTTTGTCACTATACCTAGGAGAAGATTCGGTGAGTCTAATACATAATGCATCGTAAAACCTAAAGTGTTCCAAATTCCTAGACCTGTATCGGAAAAATAAACTCTACCAGCACAAACCTAGAGTTCAGGAGCGCGCAAACCCCACCACGACGACAACGTAGAGCTACGTCGCTCGGTGTGGTTATTATTTATATTTTAGAATTGTCTTTGACATAATATGTCCACCCCAATTGTGACCCCAGGGTCCCAAGATATTATTCCTGGGGTCCCGGACCTTTGTAGGGCGTGCGAGGGGCTGAAGCCAACTCGGAGAGGACCCTAGACAATTTTAAATGATGAGGAGTCATCAACTGACGATTATCCTTGTATGCACTATGCAAGTGCACCCAAAGACAAACCCCGGTTGGTGCAGGACTATTGCAGAACATGGAAACAAAACATATTGGGCTATGGGTTTGGGTGGCTAAAGTAGATTGGGAAGAACTATGTCCCCTGCCTGACCAATGTTATATAATATACACGTATAAAATGGCAGGGGGTGACTTGCACACTCAATAGTGGGCCCCCGGAAACGATTGCTAGCACATAGTGACGTAGTGACACATATCCTGAGGTGCTTGAGGAGTGGAGAGGTATCCCACAGCTATCAGGACAATCCCGGAAGCATCTTACTGGAACACTTCCTTCCTCCGAGCACGTTTGCTCTTGCAAATCTCCACTCAAGCCGGCTAATAAAGGCAAGAAAGAGGTGGGAGCTCTGTTCCTCGTCAGTGTTCACTCCAGCCGGCCAATAAAGGCAAACCAGAGGTGTGAGGAACAAGACTTCTCGCGAGAGATAGGTCACTACTGCCCAAAAGCTCGCCACATGATGCCCTGCGGGTTTATGCATTTCACAAAAATCAAAAGTCATTTATTCAAACTAGGCTGAGAATCAGCACTTTTTTAACGCCAAAATTACATAAGACAGTCCCCCAAAACGCCCGCCCTTCACCACTTCCTAGTGCTTTAGCTGGGGAGAAGAAGTGGCGCAACAAACTCCCCAGCAGCACAGCTGTCTGTTCTGTTAAAAAAAAAACCGGCCAAGAGCGTGGCGGGCCACGCTCAGTGTAGGGTTCCGTAGTTTTCCGTCCGTAAAAATATAATAAAATATGTAAACGAAGTTAAAAAAAATGCTTGCATATACGATTATACTACAAACTTAGTCCAGAAATTATTTTGTACAACTTTTTGTCTTTTTTGTACAAAAACTGTTGTTTCCATCAAGTTCAAAATGATTTTCCTAGAAAGTCCTTATAAAGTTCTACTTTTCAGATTTTTTTCATATTTTCTAAACTTATGGTTTAAAACTTAGAGGGGGACACATTGTTTTTTACTTTTGGAGCGATTATTTCCGAAATTATTGACATTATCAAAAAATGTATACAACAATATATCACACGTTAGGGTTGAAATTAAAAAAAAATCACTTCCCACTTTACATATAGGGAGGGGGGCTACCCTAATAAAACATTTTTTCCAATTTTTATTTTACCACTTTGTCGGCGTGATTGATATACTCGTACATATTGGTACCAAATTTGGCGAATGGCGAAACAATAAGGGTTCCTAGTTGACTACGGAACCCTAAAAAATGAATCTATATAACACTGCGCTGGTCTGACTCCTCACCCTAGACTTATTTCGGCAAAGTAAACTCTACCGGCACAGACCTAGAATTCAGGAGCGCGCAAGCCCCACCACGACGACGTCAACGTAGAGATACGGCGGTAGGGTTATTATGATTATTAAATTACTGCCTCGTTGGTCTAGTGGTCACAAGCGCTACCTGCTGAGAATGATGTCCTGGGTTCGATTCCCACGTCGAGCAGTGTTATTGGGTTTTCCATCTGGAATTCCTCAGTCGCAGCCTGGAGTCTGGATTTGTGCCTGGTTGTTGGCAATAAGCTCTTCCTCTATTACATGGGACTTCAACATATCTGGCGAAATGTGGGTGTACTATAGGTACACGCCTGTCTAACCCTTCGCTACAACCGTTATTTTATGTTTCCAGTACATTCAAGTTTACAATTCCCATGTCTGTTCCAGGTATACCAGCAACACTGAATTACATAGACCTCTCCCGCCATGGAAGCACCCGCTCCCCGCCTCTCACCCCGTACCCTGACATGGCCAGATCCCGGTCTTTGATATCTGTGTACAGGACCAGGGCTGATGAGTGTGGAAGACTGTGGACCGTTGATACTGGAGCCATTGAGATACCTAGTGAGTTTTAAGGGTTTTAGGGTTCCGTACCAAAATGGTAAAATGGAACCCTTATGGTGCGATTCAATCTGTCTGTCTGTTTTTCACAGCTAGATATCTCAAGAACTACTAATACTGTCAACAATTTTGGAATAGTTTTAGATGACGTTTGCCCAACTATTTTGCAAATAAGAAAGAAATAAAAATGTTTTTTTTTTTTTGCATGAAGTGGGGCTACTAGGGCATGTTGGATATTATATGAAAGAGCGCTATTTGCACTTTTCAAACATTTTTTCTTTTTTTTTTAGGCCGCATATTTTTCGACTTTTGATGAAAAATGTAAATAAATATACCGCCCCCCCTTATCCCCGAAGTTTGCATAGAGAAAAATGTGAAATTATTCTGTGTGATAGAAGTTTATGTAATAATACAGGAAAAATAAAACGATGTCTGTAAATAGCAGACTTTTTTATATATGACTAGTAGCGCCCCACGGTTTCACCCGCGTAAGTCTCGAACCCGTAGGAATATCGGGATAAAATGTGTTAATCCAGGTTATAAACTATCTGTGTGCCAAATTTCATGAATATCCGTTCAGTAGTTTTTGCGTGAAAGAGTAACAAACATCCATCCATCCTCACAAAGTTTCTCATTTATAATATTAGTAGGATAAGTAGGAAGTAGGATGGTACGGAACTCTCGTTGCGCGAGTCCGACTCGCTCTTGACCGGTTTTATCTTGATGGTAACTTGCAGTTCGTCGAGATGTTCGATGGTAGATGGGGGCCGGTGGGATGAGGTTGTGGAGTTCCAGACCACATTCAACGAAGTACAGTCTAGTCGAGAAGACCGACAAGCAGGCAACCTTGCGGCGGTGAGCCAAGCTATTAGCTTGGGATCCTCCAGGTTTACGTCGCCAATGAGCCTCTCTCTTAGCCATTCCATTGAGTCAGCCATTCCGTTGAGGCAGCAAGTTGGTATTTAACTGATCCATCCCAAAGGTGGCTGCAATACTCCATGCATGATCGGACTTGCGCTTTTTAAATAATTAAGTTTATTATCCTTACCTTTATTTATTGGAAGGTGTGTTTTACTAATAATATGACGTGAGACGTGAGATCCCACCAAAATAATACAGTCACTATAAGAAAGTAAGGATTTCACTCAAGTGTAAGTGGTACCTAAGGGTGGGCTTGGATAGTAAAAGTAATATTTATGAGTTGGAGTTTTGAAGTAGAATCGATTTATTTTTGTTATAGGTGCTCCAACATTCTGTAAAAATCTTACCGTGAAAACTTAGTTGAAGTGTGAGCTTGAAGTGAAGTGTCATTACTAGAGATCGGATGCATATTTACCTAGAGTTGAGGTGTTGGCTAATATGGGATGCTCTTTTGAATGAATGGATGAATTGATAAATTTAGTACTTTTTAACTATGGAATCGAATGCTAGCTAATGTTGTAAAGTAAGTAGGTTGCCAAACTGGCATAGATTAGCAAACATCAGTATAAGTAATGTTCAAAAATGAATTTCACGTAAAGAAGCATACGAATAGTTGTGATCCCGGTGTCCCAGTACTTTTTAAATAAATAATACCACATATTAAAGAAGTCGTTTTCATACCAAGTAGCCGATTAGTTGTGCATTCCCGGATTTTACGCAATCCCAGGATTTACGTTAAGCAAAAAAAATAAGAAGCCGCATCCATAGTTTCTTAGCCAAAAATTTACTTTAAGTAAATATGCATTGGATTATCCGATCTCTAGTAATTACAGAGTAGCGTACTTTACAGAACAGGTTATCTTACTCCTGTTTCCTGAAATGAAAACCAGCAACGTGTTAAAATTCAGTTCATGTGAAGTGAACCGATTGGCTGTTGATAATTCAGGCAACCAATCACAGCAATGAAGAATGGACATGCGTTTGACAATGTGTTAGCTAATTTTTGTGGTGAGTTTTGTTCGAGAAACCGGCTGTTAAAACTCTCAATGAACTAATCAAACTTATAACTTTTACTAGTAGCTCCCCGCGGTTTCACCCGCGTAAGTCTCGAACCCGTAAAAATATAGGGACAAAAATTATCCTATGTGTAATCCAGGTTATAAACTATCTGTGCGCCAAATTTTACCAAAATCCGTTGAGTAGTTTATTCGTGAAAGAGTAACAAACATTCAGACACCTCACAAACTTTCGCCTTTATAATATTAAGTGTGATATGTTGAATACGAGGCTTAAGGCCACCTTGTCTAAATGTCTGTTATTTATGACTATTTTTGTAAAGCGCGTCTTATTTGTATAGAATAAACAATTTTTATTTCCTTTTTCTTTTACTTTGCCCGTCTTCTCCGCAGACAACCCTCGCTACCTGCAGCCACCAGCCATCGTGGTGTTTGACCTGAACACTGACAGACAAATCCTGCGCTACCAGCTCAAGAGCTCAGACCTTCCAGCTAATAATACCCCTACAGGTAAGGACCTGTCTTCTTTACCCCTCAAACGTCGGGCCACCCCAAGTGTGCGTAAGAAAAATCTTTGTATAATAAGTACTATGCGTTCCAACTAAGAATAGGATCACGCTTGCTGCCAACTTCACACGATAGCTACCAGCAAAAAAAACGGTGAACAAAAAAAATGTTATATTTTTTGATTCATAGATTTCATTATTATTTATATTCATTTTTATAAAATGTTATTTCTTGAATTCCATAAATAGATAATTTTGGATACATTAATAATATAGGGAAACAGTATTCATTAAAAAATTAAATAATATATATCTACTAACTTCACGATATGCTGGTCACCCTAATATGTCGCCATTTTGTATTTTTCCGTTATAGTTGACTTTGTTTCTTCATATTATTTTGTTAAGTTTGTGCGTTAGAGTGAACTTTTAACTCAATATGGCATCTTGACAGTATTATTCTTATTTGGCACGCATAGTATATAAATATACAGCGTTTATATATATACAGGGTTATTGGTAAAACACCAACAACCTCTTAAGGGGTCATTGTACTCATCATTATGAACAACTTTTACTATGGGACCAAACCTGAAATCGCGAAAAAAAAGTTTTTAATGATCTTTAATGATCTGTGCCACACCCATAATATTAACCACACCGTTTTGATACATGCTGTATAGCTCTCGAAATTATATTTGTTGGAAATAAGACTCGTAAACAAATTAATGTATTAATTAATAATTAATTAATGTCTGAAAAGTTTTGAGCCTTCAAAAGTATCGTTATCTATTAATTTGCGAATACTCTTTGTAGTATAAATACAGAGTTTCATGTCATTAGCGTCATTACGCTTTTAGTAATTAATCCGTAAACATCATCATGTCTCAGTCATCCGCGGCCCATCCCTAGGCTCAAAACTTTTAGCCCCCCGATACATCGGATGTAACACTCTTTAGAGCACTATTGTTGCTCAGATTTGCTACGAGTATAGGGCTAAAAAGCTTTACGTACCGCGCATTATTTAACTTAGTGCCTAATATTGACAAATTAATCAAAACAGCGACATATTTAACAGCTATTTGCGCCATTGCCAACTTTCAAATTCACCATCTTAACAACATATCTCCCGTTTTCCGCAGGCCTGGCTTCGATATCAGTGGCGATCAAGAATGGTGACTGCAGTGACGCGTACGCGTTCATCTCCGACGTGGTCACGTACGGCATCATCGTGTTCTCTCTCAAACAGCGAGACAGCTGGAGACAGCAGCATAATTACTTTCATTTCAATCCTACATCTGGAAACTTGAGGGTTGCAGGTTAGCTTGGTGGTTTTTTAGTCGGGCTAGCTTTTGCCCGCGGTCTTACAAACGTCATCATCATCTGCCTAACCTTTTCCCCATGGCGCGACTGCCTATCTGACCTCCAGAACCCAGTTTTTTTTTCTTCTTGTCGGTCTTCTACAGATTGTACTTCGGTGAGTGTACCCAAGAACTCCACGACCTCATTCCACCGGCCCCCTAATACCATCGGACATCTAGACGCACTGCCAGTTAACATCCCTACCTAGTTGCTATTCCACCAAATTCGCACTAAACGCTTCCAAATATCTTTTATAATGCGCACAGCAAAACAGTGGAATTCACTACCTGCGTCTGTGTTTCCGAGCGTATACAACCCTAATCTCTTCAAAGTGAGAGTCAACAGGCGTCTTCTGGGTAAGCTCACTCCATCGTCAAAACTGTCTCTGTCGCCTCCGATCTAGACTAGAGTCAAGAGCAAACCCATCTTAAAAAAAAATAAAACATACTACCCTACTACTCACATCGTTTACGACTTTCGGCAATGGCAGACGTCGAAATAATTACAGCGTCCACGCTGTCTTCTTGCAATACCTACATAATTATACAGAGTGTTAGGTTAAACGAGGGATTTACTTTAAGGGGTCATTGTACTCATCATTATGAATAACTTTTACTATGTGACCATACCTGAATTCGCGAAAAAAAAAATCAGCTGCTCCCTACATTTTGACGAATTATGTGAACATAAATGTACTAAACAGCTGATTTTTTTTACGCTATTTCAGTTTTGGTCCCATAGTAAAAGTTATTTATAATGATGAGTACAGTGACCCCTTAAAGTAAATCCCTCGTTTAACCCTCTGATGTCATGGCTAAAACCCGAAATGCGGCTACATCTAGTTTTAGCCGGCGAAAACCCGAAGTACGGCTAGGCTAGAACTATAGCAGTTGATTAAACTTAGGTGCTGAAAGGTAGGTTAGGTTAAGTTAAAACTGTCACCACGCAATGCCAGGTCCGAATGCAATCGGTTACCTATGCCTAGTTCTAGCCGGCTAAAACTAGGTGTAGCCACACTTCGGGTTTTAGCCGTAACATATATACCAATATTACTCATTTTATAGTATAGAATAAGATAATAGAACTCGGTGAACAGTGCGCGACGGAGTTGAATGTAAAGACGCACTGACGCTCGCGCTGCCCGTCCTTTGACTTCCGCACAAAAAACCGGTCATTTGAGTAGCGGCGCGCAGCGCGAGCAACAGTGACAGCAGCATGAGAAGTACCTATCATGTTTACACACTCGTCCTGCCCAATTCCTTGCCTACTTCCCTGCTCACTGCCGTGGAAGTGAGCTGAATGTAAACGGGGTATTAGTCGACATCATCACATTGGCGGGGCTTGTATCAAGTAGACTCGTGGCAAGTCGGTCATTTCATACGAGACCCCTCCGTGCTTAGCTGATTAACTTATTAAGCCGTTGGTCCCGGCTGTCATTCGTAGATATTTGACAGTCAGAAGCCCGAAAGTCTGACCTTTCTGGGTTGTGGAGATCAAGTCGCTCCATGTAAAATAGTTGTAGTCAGCTGCAATAGTAGATATGCGAGATACTTGCAAACTTAAGTGCGATTAACTGGCATGCCATATGTATTCCTAGCTTGTGGGATGTTTGTGTGAACAGACGATGATATTACGCCCATTGCACGGACCCCACGCCCATTAAACCCCACGGACCAGTTTAAGCCACAGCAACACACACAAAACACTCCTTACAATTAACCATTAAACCCACTCAATGAATAATGTTAACATCAGATTTATTACGCAATTAATAAATATCAGGTTGGCGGAAAAGTCTTGCACCAAGATATAAGATATACAACACCTTCACCGAACGCTTTGCTGATGTTAGCGGTAGCCACACTCACGTTGTGTACCTAACGCCACTCGTAAAAGATGATCGTTCGAAGTTAATGTTCACTAATCATTTTCACAAACTAACCATATCCTGACTAGCGCGCCTTTATATACCCTTGATGTGATAGCTTCGAGAACCTTCTACAATATTCTTACGTATCCCAGATCAATACTAAATATTCCGGAAAATTCTAGTAATTTACAATTTCTTGTGCAATATTTTTCCGCCAACTTAATATTTTTTTGTAACACCTCTATCCCACTAAAGAACAATGTCCTTCAAGATACAGGATTTCCTCTGCATCTCCGGTTAAGTACCTATAATTTCTGTGCATCGCCTAGAGTTGTATTATTGTCTATTAACCCTAAAAATAATAATAATAATATCCTAGGACATTGTTCACACACGGTCATCTGATCCCAAACTAAGCAGAGCTTGTACTATGGAAACCAGATAACTGATAAACTACATACACTACTTTTTTTTTGTAAATACATACTTATATAGATAAGTACATAAATTGTAATAGTAATTAAATACATACTTATAACACCCAGACTCAGGACAAACAGACTTCATGCACACAAATAAATCCCTAAACGTCTGCCACTCACCATAATTTCTAGAGAATCTTTACCTCAGGTAACTTAAAGTTCCTAAATCCTGTACTGCAGCTACGAGTAGCTCCTGCCTACATTACACGTTTCACTAGACATTTTCATATTGTTTAACATTTCTTTCAGCTCACTTTTAAACTGTATATTAAAAAAAAAGCTCTCCGATTTTGCCGCTCGGCTGTACGGAATCATGACAACCGGAACAAATGTGTAGCACTCACATTGATTTCTTCTTCCTTCAATTCCAGGTCAATCTTTCACCTGGAACGACGGAGTCTTCAGCGTGGCCGTGGGTCAGGAAGGCCCTGACGGCTGTCGACCCGCGTACTTCCATCCTATGGTCAGCAGTCAGGAGTTCTCAGTGTCTTCCTGTGAGCTGGAGAGTAGGGAAGCCAACCAGACAGCTTACAGTGTGAGTAGATTATTGGGAATACATAGTGTGAAGTGAAACAAACTCGCTTCGTGTCTGTCGGTGTGACCGCATAAATCCTCTAAATTACACAATGGATTTTTATGCGGTTTTTCATTTATTCTGGAAGGTTTAAGTAGGAAATACTTCAATATTTAACATAGTAATCTCGATTCTCGATGTTTTGAAATGTCGCCAATGCAGCCGTGCGTACGAAGTAGGGGCGGGTCGCTGTTGTCTAAACTAATATTACTTACTAGCTTGTGCCGACGACTTAATCCGCGTGATATTTCTTGTTTTCCCGACCCACCCCGTCGCATCGCATAGCGTAGCCCGCCTGCGCGATTACTTCGTTCTACGGTTAGCGTTCTTTCTGGCTTTTTTTTTCTTTTTGCTCGGCTCCTAAGGGTCATAACGTGACGTTGAATAGCCTTCTCAAGAATATTGGGCTATCAAATGCAAAAATATTTTTTCAAATCCGCCTGGCGGTTCCAGTTTAGTGCATTCAAACATCAAACTCTTCAGATCCTAACTAATATTATAAATGCGAAAGTAAGTATGTTTGTTTGTTACCTTTTCACGCCTAAACCATCGAATCGATCAAACTGAAATTTTGCATATACGTTGTCACGTGTACAGAAACGGACCTTTCATCCTGAAAAAAGTACTGTTCCCGAGGAAAACTACAATAACGTTCTTATATATTAATAGATAATAGATGGCGCCACGTGTCTTTCGAATCAAGATTGAATTATATTATTTTAGAAACTAGTAGTGTGCGAGTTTTTTTTATTTTTTTTTATTTAAGAACCTAATACATTTTGTGAGTCTAGAGTGTCGATAGACCGATTTTACATAATAGGTACTATAAATGCGAAAGTGAGTTTGTTTGTTTGTTTTTGACGCTAAAACCGCTGAACAGATTTGGATGCAATTTGGCACATGGGTAGACTATGACCTGGATTAGGACATAGGATACTTTTGATGCCGGTAGTGCGTTCCCGTGGGATAATTTAACACAAGCTAGTTAGTGATAAAGAGATAAGATTTGATTTTTTGTATGTTTGTTTGTTACGCTTTCACAGCTAAACGTTTTGGATGTTTGATATGGGGATACTTTGAACCCTGGGGAAGGACATAGGCTACTTTTTATTGACATACAACGCCGGCGAAGCTGCGGGCAAAAGCTAGCACCTACATAGATAATTATTGACTGCCTCATTGGTCTAGTCGTGACAAGCGCCACTGCTGAACATGAGATGTTTAGTTCGATGTCTAGAAATTATTTCTCAGTAGTACACGGGTGTGTGAGAGCAGTGGTAGTGGCCGTAACTTACGAGTTGTAGGTCGTGGGTTCGAACCCAGGCAGGCGCTTTACTTTGTGTAAATTATTCCATCACCACTGCTCAATGTTTTCCTTACTAACCAAAAATTCGAAGACATTGTGACATTTACCAACCCGCACTGGGCCCGCGTGGTGGATTACGGCCCTCTCCCTCTCACAGAGAGGAGGCCTGTGTCCCAGCTGTGTGAACATTTTACGCTGGTTATGCTATACGACCGGTGTCTGAGTATGTGCCCGGTCGATGGCAATAGGTACATGAGACCGCACCTATAACATAACAAGAGATAGAGTTGGGTTAGGCACACCACACACGTCAGAGCTATCAGGGGATATCGCACGATCTCCTACGAGGTGGCTTGTGCACTGGCCTGATCGCCGCCCTGGGACCTAGAGGCGAGAGCCCTCGCGTCTCTTTACCGATAGCGCGAGGAAGTGCGAACGCGGGGCGGTGAACCGATGCAACGAGAGTTCAAGCATCGTCGGTCACAGCTCCGCGAGGTTCTGGTGACGGAATGGCGGAACAGGCTTCTGCGCCCTACTGCCGGCCTCGCTACCATCGAGGCGATCCGACCAGTGCTCGGCGAATGGCTCGGGAGGAGGCACGGCTCTGTGTCGTTTCGGGCGACGCAGGTGCTTTCGGGGCATGGCTGCTTCGGGAAGTACCTGTGTCGCATAGGCAGGGAGCCGGACGCTCGGTGCCATCACTGCGTCCACTGTCGGGAGGACACGGCGTGGCACACACTGGCAGAGTGTGTCGCATGGGAGGAGCTGCGCCGTGCCCTCGTATCAGTAGTCGGAGACGACTTGTCGCTACCGGCGGTCGCTTGTTCTATGGCCGGGGGCGCCGAGTCGTGGGATGCGGTGATCTCCTTCTGTGAAACGGTCATTTCGCAGAAGGCTGCGGAAAGGGAGAGGGAGATTGAAACCACTCTCCCGACCAGCAGCTGGCGAACTAGGCGTCGGCGGAGGGCGGACAACGCCCTCTTCCAGCCCCCGTAAATAGGTCCGGAGGGACGGCGGACTCGGGGACGTCCGCCGCCCCTCATCCAGCAGGACCCGAGGCGGCGGCGCGTAGTGTTCCACGCGCGCCCCTAATGGACGTCGCGGGGGGAGTCTCACACCTCACTCCCCCCGTGGAACACTGGAGTGGTTTTTAGTCAGTAAGTTAAGTGTCTGACAGACTCTTCCGCCCGCCCCAGGGTGGGGGACATCCATGAGGATTTTCCACCCCCAAACAAAAAAAAAGGCATGCCACACACCACACCATTGCCTTTTTTTGTCGGGGTGGAAATCCTTTTGGATGTCCTCTGCCCTGGAGTTGGCAGAGGGGTATGTCAGACTCTTACTGACTAAAACCACCCTGGTGTTTCCTCGTAAGTACACCTACGTCGGGGGCTGCGGGTGCGAATGCGACTTCCGCTGCCCCGGACTGGTGATGACCCGCGCCATGCGCGCCACGTCCCATAGGGGGTAGTGAGGTGTTGAACTCCCCCCGTTACGTCTTAGAGAGGGGCGCGTGGGACATTACGCGCCGCCATATCGGGTCCTGAGGTATGGGGGGCGATGAATGTCACCGAGATCGTCGCCCCTGGATCTATTCGGGGAGGCTGGAAAAGGGCATTATCCGCCCTCTGCCGGCCGAAGCCCAATGCGCCTACTGCGGGACGGGAGAGCACTCGTGATCTCCCTTTCCCTTTCTGCAGCTTCCTTCTGCGAAAAAACTGTTTCGCAGAATGATACCACTGCGTCCCACGGCTGGGCGACGGCCGGCAGCGTCAGGTCGGCTCCGATTCCTAAAACGAGGGCACGGCGCGGTTCCTCCCATGCCATACTCTCTGCCAGTGTATGCCGCGCAGTGTCCTCCAGATACTGGACACCGTGATGGGACCGAGCATCATGCTCCCTGTTTATGCGACACAAGTACTTCGTGAAACAGTCATGCCCCGAGAGCACCTGCAGCCTTGCTCTAAAGGACAGAGAGCCGTGTCTCCTCCCGAGCCATTCGTCGAGCACTGGTTGGATCGCCTCGCGACGTTAGGGCGCAGAAGCCTGTCCCGCCTTTCCGTCACCAGGATCTCGTGGAGCTGTGACCGACGAAACTAGATCTTTCGCTGCATCGGTCCATCGCTCCGCGTTCGCACCCCCTCGCACGATCGGTACACGCGAGGTGATGCGAGGCTCTAGGTCCCTGGGTGGGTATCCGGCCAGTGCACAAGCCGCCTCGTAGATCGTGCGACCCTCTGACAGCTCTGACGGTCATTGCCCTCTGCGGTACCACACCACTGCCTAACCCAACTCAAAAGACCGCAAACATTAACTCATGGGGGTCACATAATTTGATCAGATACATTATAATTATGTCTGAATTTTAAAATCCTACTTACAAAATAAAAATATCATAAATTTATCTATATAAGTATGTAATTACAAAAAAAAAAAGTAGTGTATGTAGTATATCAGTTATCTGGTTTCCATAGTACAAGCTCTGCTTAGTTTGGGATCAGATGACCGTGTGTGAAAATGTCCCAGGATATTATTATATTATTATTATTTCAGGTTTTAGGTGACCGCGGTCCCAACAGCCAATGTACCAGTCATGATCTTCACACCCCCACAAACGTGATGTTCTTCGCTGAAGTAGGTAGAGATGCCGTCTCTTGTTGGAATACTGAAAGACCTCTAAGCCCTGATAACATGGAGACGCTAGCTCGGGACAGCCAGAGACTCAGCTATCCATCAGGTAAGATGGTTTTCAATTCTTAGAAATAGTGATGGATCATTTTAAGGTGAATGCACTAAATTAGCAAAATTCAATTTTTGGTTACGTACCTACCTAACTATTTTAAAAAATATGATATTAAAACGTCATCATTCCCCTGTCCTTGTCCCAATTTATTTAGGGTCGGCGCAACATGTATTTTTTTTACATACTTCTCTATTAGTCGTCATCTTGGTATAGTCACCCCCCTTGCTAGCCATATCATATCATTGCTATTCACATAGCCCATCCATCGTTTCTTTTGTCGTCTCCTACTCTTATAGCCATCCACATTCACACTCAAAACTATCCTGATGACATTTTCCTCATTCATCCCCATCACATGCCCATACCATAATAACCGATTTCCACACATCTTTTCAGTCACCGGTGCAGGTACCACTTTCTGACTTCCTTATATAGACTCATTTCTTATTCTACCCATTCACGTAACACCACACATCCCTATGGGTATGATATTAAAACATACCCTCCTCAAATGCAGGGCAGCCTTAAAGGCGCAGTTCCACTGCTGCCTAGGATGTGCACGAAGTCGTTATACACGTAAGCTTTGTGTGCTGCTTCGTTTGTTTCCCAGCCACGCACGCATCCGTACGAAGCATAGCCGAGGTCAGCAATGAAACTGCGCCTTAGAAAAGACGCAGATAAATTGTTTTTTTTTTCGAATTTTGTCTTTTTTCACCTAGACTAAGGCAGTTGTCCCGCCGCCGGCGAGGAAGCGACTAACTATCGGCTATTTTCTCGCTCAAGAAACGTACAATAGATACATTATACATTCCGTGTAAACAAAAGAGATGCATATATTAGTAGTTGATCGCTGACTGTTCACACTGCCGGCGAGGACACGCTCCACTGGTTTGTCGCTGAACGACGAGAGCTATCAAAGATAATACTCGCTCAGCGATGCTCGCTCGGCGGTCAGAACTCATGCCGAGAAACCAACCAGCGAGCGCCGCTAGCGAGTGGTGCGAGTAATCTAACTATCCGAACTTCACACTCGCTTCTCGCCGTTCGCCAACTCGTTTCTAGTTTATTGCTTTACTCGCTTCTCGCTCATCGTTGTGGGTGGGACAAGTGCCATAGGCAGCTGTCCCACCACCGGCGATTAACGAGAAGAGAGTAGATTTAGCCACTACAAACGAGTTAGCGAGCAGCGAGTACGCGTCGGAGACGAGCGACTTCTCGCTGGTATGCGTATGAGCCTATGAGCCTCTCAGAAAGTGTTCTACCCGCCAAGCGAATGCCGCCGCTAAGCGAGTACTCTCTTTGATAACATATTAATAGATGTATTTCTTTTCCTTACACGTGACCTACAATCTTTTGTACGTGTCTTGACTGAGATTTAGTAGAAATCGTTGATATCTAGTCGCTTCCTCGTCAGCGGATTGTTGCAATACTTAGATCACAATATAATTACCACGTCCTATATGGAATATAGAGGTTTGCACCGGAGCAGTGAGTACCGGAGAATAACCGGTGAATTACCGGTAAAAGTACTCGATTAAAATAATCGGTTATTAACCGATTGATTTCCGGTGATCGTCGCATCTTATTTTTTATATAATAAAGTTACACAAATAAAAGACACATTCAACAATCATTGTTTTATAATTATTTAACATTCATGACAATTATTTACCAACTTGTTTCTTTCGAATTACTTAGATTAATTATTTCAGTCATTAATTCAAAGCGGTCTTGTCCGTTTGTGATTCATTTCACTAGCAACTAACTGGCCAAATAATTTGTTGCAATGTTCGTGGTTATTTTTATAATTTTCTGTACGCGTTCCTTTTTCATTGCTCATTACTATGGGTTGCTTTTTTGAATTATTTCTAGCATAATCACCTTCTGGTTCTTAGTCAGAAAATGTCATGCTTTGCGCATATTCTTCAAATAGATCTAATAGTAATGCAGATATGGCATCCGCTACGGCAATTAATTTATTCAATATGTACCTATACGGAAACAAAGTATCCTGAAAAAAGCCAATTCGGATGAAGTTGTGCAATTCTGGAAATTCAATAAACATTTAAAACCTTTACATGGAATAGCCTTTAAATACCTAGCTGTGCCTGCTACTTCTGTAAGGTCAGAGAGAGTATTTTCAGCGACAGGACCAATACTAAATGATAGAAGAAACATGTTACGCTATGACGCTGTTGACATGTTGTGTTTCTTAAATCAAAATCAGCACTTGTTATCTTTATAAAACTTTTCAACAGAAATGATTTATCTAAAGTAGGTATATCAATTGATTATTCTTATTTCTTCATTTTTAATATATAAATTTAAAAAAGAAACAAAATTTATTTATTCTCCGGTGACCTCCGGTTATTCATTCAATCAGTTGTTAAAATCTCGCTCCGGTGCAAACGTCTAATGGAATACGTCAAATTACAAGTCACCAAGTACTTTTTTTTTCTATTTCAGATCTTCATGTAGCTGACGATGAAGTATGGGTGACGGCGAATACCTTACCTCGATTTATATACTCAAGGCTGGATACAAACGAATTTAACTTTTATATATACAGGTAAGGCTAAGATGTTTTTAGGGTTCCGTACCCCAAAAGGAAAAAACGGAACCCCTGTAGGATCACTCGTGTGTATGTCTATCTGTCCGTCTGGCACAGCCAATTCGCTCCGAATCGAATGGGCCGATTAAGTTGAAATTTGGTACACGTATGAATTTCTGTGAGCCAAACACGGACGTGTAACGTAAATAAATTAATTTTGAATATAGCAGTCACTTTTGGGGCTAATTAAGAAAATTAAAAAAAAAAGTTTTGTAAACTGTACCGTGTGACATATCAAATGGAAAGGCATACTTACTTTAAGGGTCTTAAATATATATTTTTGGTAATTTAAAAAAAAACTTTTAAAATATTTAAGAAAATAGACGAAAATTGACTAACTACCTTTATTTATTAACTAAAACCTAAAAGCCTAAAATTTTGAAAAAAAAAATACAAAAATAGTTCTATATCTATAGATTACAGGAAAACCTACAAGAAGTCTATGATCTTGAAATAACATGCTAAATCTCTCAATATTGTGCGTACAAACATACATTTGCAGTTGCAATGTAAGGGAGAACATGTTTTTCAACAACAATGTATTTATTATTTATGGTCCTTTAAATTAGTTTAGTCCTTTACATTAGTAAAACTAACAAAATTATATCTCGAAAAATTCATCCACATCGCTATCGACTAGTAATGTACCCAAGAGACCGGGCGGCATTACCACGTTGTATGGCAATACTTAGCCTCTGGCCAAGGTAAAAGCCAGCCCTTGGGTCACGGGTAGTGTCAACCAGCCGTTTCTAGATCTAAGAGACCATGAGCACTCGGGCTCCACGGCCGGCGGCCCGAGGGTTTCAACACCATACGGCTCGAAAATATAATTAGATACCAATAACTTTATTATATTTACTACAATGTTAAGTTTGTTGGGATAAATTCATCCAAACTACGGAACTCTTTACGGTGCGTGGTCCGACACGGACTTGGCCGATTTTTAAATTACATGTTGACAACTTGACAAGCTAGAGCTATGGTTTTCTGGAAGAAAGCTGGTCCCCACATAACGGCCGCAGTGACGGCTGTCATGACATTGATGGCAGCGGGGTTTGACATTACGCTGTCAAAAACGCTCTCTAATAAAACACCAACTTACTGTCATAAAATAACCACGTTTCAGTGACGTCATTCGCCGGTAAATTTCGAACGCTATGTGACGGCCACCGCTCTTCTAGGAAACCGTAGCTTACCGACCCACCCGTGGGCCTAGCACGAAGGCGTGGCGCGTGGCGTTACAGACGTAACGTCAATTCGTACAACATTCAGCAGCTGATGATCAAATTGAAAATATTATACTACCTATGAAATAATATGGTGCCGATTCTGTTGTACACAAACTAAACTTAATTTAGGCTATTGCTAACTTTTTCTCTCGAATAAAACCAAGAAAGAGACGGACGTAAATTAGACCTGTCAAATTTAGTTGGAACTAATATTTCAATACAAATTCAGACGACACGTTAAAACATGTCGACTAAAAACACGGTGAAGCGTAAACTAGTTTGACATCCCTCTCTAACTTAGTTCATAGCTCTATCCGTCCTTTTCTCGCGCTGCCTGTTAGTAAAAGATAGCGATTCTCTCATTTTAATTTAGTTATTGAACAAGAGAATTGGCGATTTTTGACACCGGCTGGTGTGAAGATCTTTCATTCTGTTTAGAATTCCAAATTCAAATTAATTTTATAATATATCAGTTTTTCATATGCGTTCCCGCAGTTCGATTTTTCTTTGATAACGATGTTTCTGTAACTATGGAAAAATCGAAATTGCGCGCTATTTTCGAATACGAGTTCCTCCGTAGCACCAGCGCAACACAGACAGCTTGTATCTTCTATCTTGTATTAACGACGTGTATGGACAAGGTACCGCAAGTGAACGCACGGTGCGTTTTTGGTCTGATAGTTTCCGTTCTGAAAATTATGATCTCAACAATGAGCCCTTCTTTTTGTTTTTGGGTGGGAAATTATCAAATACCTTCTCCCGCTCTGGGCGGAGCGGGAGGGCGTGGCAGACTTTTACTGACTAAAACCCACCCTTGTTCTTTCAAATTTTCCCAATCAACTTTGCACCTAATGCTTTAGCAATAAAGTTGAAAATCTATTAAAGGAATTTGACAGATTGTAGTAGCTTGATGTGCTGGCGTCTGTACAATGTATAATAATTAAGTGTACGGCCTGAGTGCACGCTCGACTCGAGCGTCCAGCGGGGCGGGACGTGCGACGTTCGTTTTAAACACATGCAAACACTAGCGAGTGTCCTGAGTGACGGCCGAGCGGCGCTCGGTGATCGCTCTTCGCCGCTTGCACGCAACGCCGAACGCCCCGCTGGACGCTTTTACACTCGGTTCGTACACTTAGGGTGGATTTCACCAATGAATCTGAACGCAATCAGCACATCCGAGTTCACGAGCTGTCAATATTCAAAAGAAAATAATGACACTGACAGCTCTTAAACGTGGTTTACGCGTTCATCGGGTTCAGTTTCATCGGTGAAATCAGCACTATGCTGTTGGCGTACCTATCTTAAATAAATAAACAAGTAAGGTCTTTTTTGTTATTTCAGAGCAAAAGTACAAGACTTGATATCGGGGACAGTTTGTGCTGGCAACACCAGGCCTTCACCAGGATTCTCACCATCTTACGGAGGAAGTGGCTATAACAGATCTTAAATGATAATGTTTGAATGGATATTGTTGTTAGGATGGAAAACAAATATTAAAAATGCTGGAAATTATTCTATAAATATGTATCTTTCATTGCTGAAAATGATTTTTTTTTTTTTTTTTTGTAAAAATACAGCTGATTTCAAAATATTTTTTTTTTCCTAAAAACCACAACAAAGGTGTCTTTGGATCTGTATTTTAGTTTCTTTTTTCCACCAACTTACGAAATTTTTATATTTTACTTTGTAGTGTTTTTTTGGAAAAGTTTTTATTTTCACTTTTTTGTGGGTCACTTTGTAATTTTGACGTTAATTGTTGAGAAGTTCTCCTGGTACTCACCAGGAGAACTGAAGCTTATGGTGAAGTCACCATCAGCTCCACTTCACCATATGCATTGTAACAAGTATTGACTGCTTAACAACCATTATTAAAGTACCTAATGGAATCGCAACCCGTGAAATAGGTACTTATTATTGAGTACGAACTAATCATCTATGTGGCCATCTTCATCATCAGTTCCACTTCACGATCGGCGACAGTGACGATCAATAAAACCGAGTAAATCTTTAAGAAGCTGAAAGATCTTATTGATCATTAAATCAGCATACCGAGCGACAATAAGGATCGTCGAAAAACGAGCACAGGCATCTTTGCTGTAATACTGCTGCTGTTCAGTTTTAGAATAGGATCCTATACTACACTTCTGGACACATCTATTGGCCCACCTTGTATTTTCAGTTTTGTTTGGTCCTAGCTAAAATTTTATATTAGGTCGAGCAAAAAGTTTTTATGCAGTTTTGAACCTGGGATGGCGATTCTTTTCGAAAAAGATCGATTTTTAAATCGATTCGAATAGTGACCTAATGAATCGATTCACAAAAAAATCGAGGTCTATAAGATCGATTTCCGAAAAATCGATCTTTTTTTCAAGTTTTCGTTTATAATGTAATATTTTATTAAAAACAAGGTACATATTATAATTTAACGATCTCTTATCAGTAAAATCAGGTAATTCGATAATAAAAAATATTTTCATTACCATGTCAAACTAACAGATAATGTATAGAATAAGACATTTATTTTCTAGATTTAGAAATTTTACAGAGTTAAGAAAATGGTTAAGAAAAATCGTTTACAAAGTTAATAGATAATGTAGCTTATAGTTCCCAATGCTTAATATCTAAACTTTTTAAAAACAACAGTCTATCAAGTCTACAGGGATCCAAGCGGTTTCGCTCATCTGTTGCGATGTTTCCGGCAATTGAGAAAAGGCGCTCACAAGGAACAGATGATCCTACGATACTCATATACATCACGGCTATTGAGTGAACTTGGTGATAAATAGAGTTTTTTTGTTCTTGCCAGTAGAGTATAGGATCATAATTTAGGTGCACAACTGCCTGCGATAAATAGTGTTTAAATTCTTCATTTAAGCCTTCACTTTCCTGTGCATGTGCAGTATATAAAGAGAGTTGCTTTTTCACAAGCAACTTATGAAAATCCCAAATTCCTTTTTTCATATCATTACCAGTCTCTTCAATGGCGTCGACTTCTTCGCTATTATTTTGTGGAAGTTGTTGCCGCGTAATATCTAAAATTGAAGTGTTTATTCTATTTATTGCTCGAGAACAGGCGACATGGTCAGTAAAATGAATTTTTTTAAATCTAGGATCTAAAATGGTCGCAGCAGCTAACAAATGAACTTGTTCGACCATTCCAAATCTTTTTTTAAGGCCGTCCACTATTAAAGTTCGTGTTTTAGCACCAATATCGGTTGAATTTTCCATTGTATTATATGTTTCAGTCAGACAAGATACGATTGGTATAATTTTACTGGCTGTAACATAGTTTTCTCCAGATATTTCCTTAGTTATTACTTCTAATGGTCTCAATATACACTCACAGGCACAATTAACCGCCCACCTTATATTTCTTTCAATTTGCAGAAATCGTCAAACTTATACCACATTTGATGACAGGTACGTTGCAAGCTACCCTTAAGGTTTAAAAAAAAAGCATAAGTCTTGTAAAAAAAGTTGTTTATTAGAGCATTCACACCAAAAATCGATTTTGTGAAAAACTTTGATGAAAATTTAACAATATTTATTTTGAAAAAAGTGGTCGCAATTAAAAGATTTTTTTTTTATTAATAATGGGTGTTGCCGCCTCGGGCTCTAATGACTTCTTGGAGCCGGTTTGGCAGTCCATCCATGATATCTTGGATATCTGACTGGGGGATATTGTGCCACTCCTCCACCGCAGCCGTCTTGAGCTCTCCTAGGGTCGTAGGGGCTGGTACTCTTGCTCGCACACGTCTTTTGAGGTTGTCCCAAATGTGCTCAATTGGGTTAAGATCGGGACTGCGTGCCGGCCATGGTAAAACTTGAATCCCGACTTCATTAAGGTACTGAGAGACGGCTCTAGCGGTATGGCATCGTGCATTGTCATGCATTAATGTGAAGTTGTCACCAATGAATGGTGCAAAAGGTATGACATGGTCTTGAAGAACTTCCTGCACGTATCTTTGAGCGTTCACACTGCCTCTATCGAACACAACAAGATCGGTACGAGCCACGTAAGAGATACCTCCCCAAACCATTATGGACCCTCCCTGGTAACCCACTGTTTCGGTTATAGCGCATGGAGCAAACCTTTCGTTTTGGCGCCTGTAGACACGCTGACGTCCATCTGGACCACTTAAGGCTATTCTGCTCTCATCTGAGAACAGTATGTCCTTCCATTCCTGCACAGTCCAGCCAGCATATTCTCGGGCAAAAGCAAGTCTAGCTCTACGGTGTTGTGGGAGCAGTTGTGGAGCACGAGCTGGACGAAAAGCCCTCAGATTACTCTCTGCCAGTCTTCTTCTAATCGTACGTTCACTCACACTGACATTTCTCACCTCAAAAAGACGCGTACGAGCTTCGGTAGCAGTGCAAAAACGATTTCTCAACACATTGCTGACAACGAAACGGTCATCGCGGGCTGAAGTGCATCGATGTCGGCCTTGACCTGGCCTACGGGTGTATGAGCCAGTTTCCCGAAACCGTCTGATGGCATCCCGTACCGTGGTTCGAGGTACACCGAGTGTACGGGCGATGCGACGTTGGCTGTACCCCACGTCCGCCAAAGCCACTGCCCTAGCTGCACCAGTTGCATCGAGTGGCATTTTTTTGAGTCACAAACAATAAACGAACTCTAGAAACTTGAATTAAACAATATTCACACACTATGGCAGAAAAGAACAAAAAATGTTAACACGATAACGTATCGGCAACAATGTCAAACAACGACTAAATACCAAAAACCCTTCGGTGCCACAAATTTAGCAAACGAATTACGGGTATAAGTGTTTAATTTATTGCTAAAGTACCCACTTGACAAAAAATAGAACAGTGGATAAGCCATAGTTAAGCTAAACAAACAGGGTGACGAAAGATATAGGTGGGCGGTTAAATGTGCCTGTGAGTGTATTTATAAGATCTTTTATGAATTCTAACTGCTGTGCAGTAAGCATTGTTGGAGCTTTAGGATACTTGAGTAATATTGGTGCAATTATTTCGGATAACTCAACAAATCGTACTAATTGATAAAAAATAGAATTCCATCTGGTACACACAGATTGAATAAGCCCCAAAGGCTTTGTTTGGTGATCCTGAGCTTTCTTTAAAGAGTCAGCAGCATTTGTATTTTGCTTAAAATATGTAGTAATATCTTTAACAGCTGTTAATAAATTCTTGGCTTCGTCTAGTCCATCCTTATTGTCAAATGGTTTTGATGCTACTAGGTTTAATGTATGAGCAAAGCATGGCATGTGTTTATTTTTGCCATAAACATTTGTGACTGCTTTAACGATATTAGCGCCATTGTCCGTGATAAACGCTACCACTTTGTCCTTCGTGATGTCCCATTTTTCTGTCATATTAATAATTACTTGTGCTAAGTAGTCAGCATTGTGTGGTTCTGTTAGAGCAGTTACACCGAAAATTATGCTCATTAATTTATTTTCATAAATACAATGACCAGTTAAGCCTAAGTAGCTTTGACTATTATGCGTGTCGGTCCAAACATCTGCAGTCAAAGATAGTGCTTCTACTTCTTGTATTTTTAATTTCAGTTGTGCTGAAAGAACGTTATATTTATCATCAATCATGTGGGTAATTGTTTTTCTGGCTGGAACTTTATATAGCGGTGCCACTACTTTCATCAAATATTGAAATCCTGTTTTTTCCACAGTATTTAGAGGCAAGCCATCCTTTGCTATCATGAAGACTATTGCATTGGCTAGTTGACCACTTTTAACACCATTATCTGAAAATTAAAAAAAAAAGTTATAATTTTCAATCCTGTATCTCAGGGTTACTCAAAGTGGGGTACGCGAACCCTTAGGGGTTCGCCATTTGACGGTAGGGGGTGCGCGACAAGATGTACGTAATGGCGGTTGGATGGCTGGCAAGCGGGCCCAGTCGGAATTGACCAAAATTACTCCTAAAATCGACTCAATTTGTGACAAGAAACAAACCCATCACAGTAATTTTCTTTTTGACACTGTATTTGATCTTTCCTTAAAATAAAAACTGTATTTTCTACTAGCTACAACTAGATATTCTTGACAGGGTGGGGGGAGGGGGTTTAGGGGTTCGCTATCGTCTGGGAACCATAACAAGGGTACGTGGGGCCATAAGTATGAGGAACCTTGCTGTATCTATACATCTCACTTTCATGAAAATTTATTAAAAAAAATATTTCAGTTTCTTGTCTTACCTCGAAATGATTTTATATTTGTTATGCAAGATGTCAATGTTGGCTGTTTTAAGCCTGATACAGAGACAGAAGAAGCCACGCTTTCAGTATCCGAATTATCAACATTTTGAGAATCTGGAACTGGCACGATGCCTAAAGCCATGTCATCAAAAACCTAAAATAAGAAATATATTACTTTGATTTATTGAACATTAATTCTTATTTTGTTCAAACTCAGTACATTGGAAAACAAAGGATGTAATATAAGAAATACAGGCTCCACTCCACTCACTTGTCCATCACCATTTCGTGCATTACCACAATTGCCACCACCACTTTCACTCTTCTTTTTGAGACTTACGGTCTGAATTGTTGGATGACGTCTTAATAAATGATTACGAAGTGTGTTGTGTTTCCCTTAGTTTTTACTTCCTGGTGACAATATTTGCATTTGCCTCCTGAGTCTTTTTTTATGAAATGATTCCAAATATCACTTTTACCCGACATGCTGAAAAAATACATTTTTTCCTCATTAAATTTGATAAACAACGAAATTTTTAGTAATTAGTTATCTACTAGTTTTAAGTAATATTCAAAATCCTATTAGCATCAATTCCTAAACAATTTAAAAGAAGACTTTATATGAAAGATTAGTAAAACATTTTAATAGTAAAACAATTAAATAGAAATAATAGTTTTTTTTGTAAAAAAAACCTTTATAGGTTTATCAGGTTATAATTCGATTTGATTTAAAAATCGATCTTTTTCGGAAAGAATTGCCCACCACCCATCCCTAGCCTGGCGTTCTTACCTACCAAATATGTATGTATTGTAGGTGACCGCAGACCGATTTTACTTGATAAAAATAAGATTAAAGTAATTTCGGTAGTTTATTTTTAAAAAGATAATCAGGGCTTTACTATTACTTTCTATGTAAACAAAATAAACAATTTGAGGTTATATAGATAAATGGACATAATAGTAGAAGTAAGTATGCACACTTCCTTAAGGAATTCCACATATGACTTACTTATTAGTTATTTCAATATCCAATATTGATTATTCGTATCTAAACGTAAATGAATTACATACATGGTTAGATTTAATGATCACAACTAATAGATTAAACTAAAAATAATAGCACGAAAGTAAAAAACAAAATAAAGCGCTTTACTTACCTACTTAGTCTCAATTAGTTATTATTCCGCAACAAACACTACATAAAAATTAGTATTTATATCGCTTTACGAGAATCACTCAATCAATCAACAATAAACAAATGAAATAAATACCAAAAATATTTTTTTTTTTTTTTTTTTATACCAAAAATAAATTATGGCTGGCATGACGCAACTCAGTCCAGTCACAGATACAAACAAAAACAAAAAGTCAAAGACTACAAACGTAACCTTTTTTATTCAAGAGATGCGACGAAATCTAAACATACAGCCATCTCGCGAGTTTTTGAATAATTAATTCTTTAACCGGCAGCACTCTTATAATACGGATACATTCAATTAATTGTAAATAGTTTTATGGTTTATACCAAAAAAAATCGAATGTCGATTTTCAAGGGTGAAATATCGATTCACCGAATCGATTCAGTACTACATATCGATTTAAAAAATCGATCTTGTTGGCTCCAAAAATCGATTCTTCGATTAATCGATTTCAGATCGCCATGCCTCACATTCACAATTTCATTCAATAGTCTTTTTTTGAATTTCGAACACAGAATTTAAAGAAACAAAAGACAATTTGGAGCCTGTTTGTTGATATCAAACAATCGAATACTAAGAAAACTTGGTTTTATTGGTTTACTTGGATTTAATTCTTGAAAAAGTGATTGATATCTTTGGTTTTGCAACAAACATTACTTATTCTTAACATTAAGGTGAGGTTCTATCAATAATCTATGGATAATTCACCTGAAGTCGCCGCCCAAGCTGTGGCACTTATTCAGGCCGGACACAGCCAAAGAAACGTGAGTGCTCAACTTAATTTAAGTAGATCCGCGGTCCGAAATGTTTATCGGAGGTACCTAGAGACTGGCGGCTTTGTTCGTCGCCAAGGAAGGCCACGATCTCGGGTCACAACTGAAAGGCAGGATCGATTCATCGTGACGACCAGCTTGAGAAATCGTCACCTTACCTCCATTGAGATACAAAACCAACCACGCGACTTCCACGGAGTATCTGTGAGCGCTCGAACTGTTCGGAGAAGGTTAAAAGAACGCGATATGGTACCACACAAGCCAGCTAATGGACCCAAACTAACGCGAGCCCACCGAACAGCGCGCCTTCATTTCGCACGCAGTCATTTAAATTGGACACAGCAAGATTGGAGCCGTGTACTCTTTTCTGATGAGTCTAAAATTGTGTTACATGGCAATGATGGAAGGAAGAAGGTCTACCGACGTAAGGGAGAGCGTTTCGCACAATGCTGCTTTGAAGAGAGGGTTGCTTATGGCGGTGGCTCATGGACTGTCTGGGGCGGTATATCCGCGAGCGGCAAAACTCAACTTGAGGTTGTTACAGGATCACGGCTGCCAACATTAAATGCTGAAAGGTACATTCGTGAGTGCTTAGAACCTCACGTGATACCATACGCGGACTATGTGGGCCCAAATTTCCTTTTTATGCATGATAATGCAAGAGCCCATGCGGCCGGCATCGTCAGGGAATATCTTCGGGATGTGAACATCACAGTTATGGACTGGCCAGCCAGAAGCCCAGACATGAACCCCATTGAGCACATGTGGGACGAGCTAAAAAGACGTGTTAGGGCTCGTCAGCCAGTTGCCCAGACGATGCAGGAGTTGAAAACTGCCATAGAAGAGGAATGGGAGATGATCCCTCAAAATTTCATAGAGCGGTTGATAAACTATGCCTAATCGTATGAGAGCTGTGGTAGATGCCCATGGAGGCAACACGCGTTATTAAATTAAACCTTTATTTGATAAAACATGTTTTTTATTCAAAAATCAATTGCCTTTAACAAGGCGCATATCCGACTTGTTAGGCGTAGCTCCATGTCGTATGGTATTCTGAATTCAAATTTAAAACAATACGATCGAAAAAGATGGTAAAATGTATCAGGTTTAAAACTGCATCAACAGTTTTTGTTCAATCTAGCAATCATATTTCGGTAGGGGCCATCGAAACCTAAACTCTAAGGTGGGCCAATAGATGTGTCTAGAAGTGTATTAAATGAGCATGATATGTATATTGTATATACAGGTTCTAAGTGTAAACAGTATCACCCTTCTATGTCATTGTACTCATCGATATTAACAACTTTTACTATATTTTTCCAACCCTGAAATCGCGAAAAAAAAAACAGGTGTTCCCTACATTTTGACGAATTATGCAAACCAACCGTCTTCGTCCCCCGGTCCGCGCAGTGGTGAGTCGCGGGCCTAGAGGAAATCGGTCCTCTTTGATAAAATCCTTTTTTACTCAATATTATTTTGATGTTTTAGACCTTTATATTAGGTATGCCTAGATGTAAATACGCACGGTGGCTCGATCTAAAGTCCGGGAGTGTACCCTATATTTTGTACTTTAGTTTAGTGTTTCCAGTTTATTTTTTCGGGTTCCGTACCTACGCAAATAGGCTGCCAACGGGACCCTATTATATAAGAAGCCCTCTATCTTGTCCGTCTCTCTGTCAGAGAGCATTATCTGCTAATGGTAATAGGTTGAACAAAATACATGGAGTACAGTTTAAAATATTTTTATTTATTTCTTTTGATACAACATACGTCCGTTCCACATTTTAGGTCGCCGGTGCTTGCTTATAAATTAAGTCAACCATTGCAAAAATCATCATAAATTACTTCACATAGCAACCATCGCATTCTACGCCGCACCACGCTTTTTTTAATTGAAATGCGATGCATACATGTTTAATCAGTCTGTTCACAAAAATCGCGGGAAACGGTAGCGTGCTGCGAGCGACGTGTGCCGAGTGGCGAATACGCACCGAGTGCATGTTTATACCTGCCGAGTGGTCAAGCGAGTCAGAGCGGAGAAGTTAAATGTTAACACCAGAAATAAGGACAAATTACGTGCTCCATTTCACCGGCTTCATAAGGTTCATAACTCATTTGTTGGGCTTGGTATATCCTTTTATAACAAGCTACCCTCTTCTTTGCTAGATTTGCCTTACAATGCGTTTAAAGCCAAAGTAAAATCTAACCTTTGTTCAAAGGCATACTATTCTATCAACGATTACTTAAACGATAAGAATAGTTGGTAGCTGTGTTTAACTTAAGACAATGTTTATGTTCTTTCTCCAGAATTAGCTTACCTACTGACAGGTTATATGGGTTCATATAATTATTTATTTTCTTTGACTGTAAAGGTCAATTTATTTTAATTTTATTTTTATTTATCATTGACATAATCTACTCATTACAATGTTGTTTTTTTATGAGTGGTATTGCAATATGTGGTTAGCTAGTGACCTCGACAATTGATCATAATTATTCTTGTCTGAGCAACCGGCAGCAGGTTCGTCATGCTCCCTTAGATGTCACTGCTTGCGGTAGCGTCGGGGGTCGGGTTGCCTCCTTCCCTCAAATATGGCGAGGGGGGTAATGGCTGATCTTTGCGTTATGCTCGTGAACGGGTGCTGCTTGTGGTGACTGGTCGTCTTGCTGACCTTGGTTTTGTTTTGTTATTAGTAATTTAACTCGTATTTTTTACTTCGATGGTCCTAGTTTATCATCTGTGACTTCGAGTTACGGCTATATGTAAGTGGGCACGCCCTTTATTACTGGAGGCTTTTAATATAGGTATAAAGTTCTACTTATGTTTTTAGTTTTGTATTTTGATTCTGCTTGAGTATATTTTTCGATTTTTTTCTTCTTTTTTTAAGTATATTGGCGTGTGCTAGCTGACTTATAGCAAATAATTAAATTTAATTTAATGTTTGTGTTGCGTAATGTACTTGCATGTAATTTGCACAGTGTTGTATAGAATATATATATTTTTTTAAATTTTTTATTTAACTGAACAGACAGCTGTGCTGCTGAGGAGTTTGTTGCGCCACTTCTTCTCCTCAGCTAAAGCACTAGGAAGTGGTGAAGGGCGGGCGTTTTGGGGGACTGTCTTATGTAATTTTGACGTTCGAAAAGTGCTGATTCTCAGCCTAGTTTGAATAAATGACTTTTGATTTTGATTTTGATTTTGATTTTGAGTCTCGCCCTTTAACTCGGCCGAGCACTTGGTGATGTGTTTACACGTACCGAGCACTCGGCCGAAAGTACTGTCTCAAGGCATTAGTGAGATTGAAGCTACGGTTTCCTAGAAGAGCAGTAACCGCACGACCGCAACGGTCGCAGTGACGTCTGTCATAAAAACGATGGCAGCTGCAAAGATTTAAATCGTTAGATTCGCTATACCGCGTCAAAAGATAGTCGCGTTTGTTTCGGCTTGATATACCTCTGACGCACAACGAGTGACTTGACTTTATTGTCATGGAAGCGCTATTTAATAATGTGTAAGCTCATTCTACTCAGTATGGACCCATTTTTGCGGGGCGGTGTTTGAAAATGATAGACTTCCATGACGACCGTTACGGCCGCTTTCCCAGGAAACCGTAGCTTGAGCGAAGAGTAATGCCTGGACCACACGTACCCAGTAGATGGGCGAGACAGTGCTCTTGGCCGAGTGCTCGGTACATTTCGTACCAAGAACTGCAGGCATGAGTGCAGCTGTCTGCGCACACAACAACATACCGACCTTGTCAAACAAAAATCTGCTATGTGCACTTTTTTAGATACCTTTGCGTATAGTTCACTGCCCTATATACCGTATAAAAAAAACTGCTAAGTGCTTATGAGCACTGTACGACGATCTACGACCTTTTATAAAATATGCTATGTGCAACTGTTAGATTTTTTGAGAACTATTTTTTTCAATATTTCAAAAGTATAATTTTTGCACATGGCAGGTTTTGGTTTGACAACGACGATACACTACTCTCAGCTGATATTGGCTGCCACGGCCGAAATTCGATTTAGAGGATTATTATTAACAAAATTAAGTTTCTAAGAACATTTCAACCGTGTTAGGTGTAGAACTTAATCTTAAGAGATGTGCAGTCCGGTCCGGATAGGCCAGCCAATCGCGGGAACCCCGGGATGTTATCAGCCGCCCCACCAACCAACGCATCAGCTCCAGCTTGGCAACTACAGTACAAAGTTTTCTGCAAAATAAAGAAAGATATTTTAAAAAAATTGTTAACCCAGTGATTAGGCCTCGCCTCTCATGCTCGAGGTTGTGGGTTCAAATCCGGGCAAGTGACAATGATTCTAAAGATACAGGCCCTGACACAACCTTGTAGTCTAGGCTTGTGTGTGTTCAACACTAAATTTACTGTCAAATTTTCCCAATCAACCTTGAACCTAATGCTTTAGCAGTAAAGTTACAAATCTATTGACAGATTGTAGTAGCTTGATGTGCTGTACATAAATTTCGAGGCATACATTGAGAATTAATACAGTGTAAACTGTGTAAAACGAACTCCAGTGACCGAACGAACGAAACAAACTCAAGTGATATACTTTTAAAATTTGTATGTTTAGTATGAACGTGGATGGCTATATGAGTAAGGGAAGAGCAAAGAAACGATGGATGGACTGTGTGAAAGATGATATGGCCAGAAAGGGAGTGACTACCGAGATGACGACTGATAGAGAAGTATGGAAGAAGAAGACATGTTGCGCCAACCCCAAATAAATTGGGACAAGGGCAGGAGAATGATGAAAGAATGATGATGTGTGGAGGCATAGGCAATTGTTTGCAAAAGCAAGCGATGTAAATTCTCGCAGCAGGCGCGACCCCTACAGGCTCATGTTAGATGTCCTCCCGAGGCTTGCGATATATAATAAAAGCTGCATGTTTATGTGTGTTCAGGTATACGATAGAATATTAAATGAATTAAAAACATAAAATACAAGATTGTTCAAAATTAAATTGTACAAATGGCTATCTGCTAATAGTTTTTACAGTGTTAATAAGGGGGAAGCGTCAGGGTAGCCCGCGAAATTCAAATTTTCTTACGTTTTTTTGCAATTTACAAGTCGGTATTACGAGGGCGGCACTGAAAATTTCGGGAATCAAGGAAGTGACACAACATTACTATTTAAAAATATATTTATTGCTTTTCGAAGTATTCTCCGCGAAATTTGACACATTTTTCCATACGATGGAACCAATCATTGAAGCAACCATTCCATTCGGAAGTTGGGGTCTCGAAAATGGGCGTTTTGTAGGCGTCCACAGCTTCTTCAGGTGATGAAAATCTCTGACCACGCAATTTATTCTTTATTTTAGGGAAAGTATATAAATCATTAGGGCTTAGGTCGGGGCTGTACGGCGGATGGTCTAATAATTCTATGTTTTCTTGCTCTAAAAACTCTTTTGTTCTGTGCGCGGTGTGAGAACTCGCATTGTCGTGATGGAGGATGATGCGCCGGTTGCAGTTCTCTTTACGGAGTTCAGAAACGACCTGTGGCAAACAAATGCTAGCATACCATTCTGCATTAACCGTTCTTTGTCCCTCAAGAGGAATAGTCGCAACATGGCCGGTTTTGGAGACAAACGTGGCCACCATTTTTTTTGCAACACTCCGTGAACGAACAATTTTTGTTGGCTTTAACTCATTTTCGAACACCCAAACTCGTGACTGGTTTTTTGTTTCGGGTTCGTACGCGTATATCCAGGATTCGTCACCTGATACGATGTTGTATACAGCATTTGAGGATCCTGCGTGGAATCTTTCGAGAGTTCTGACGCACCAAGTAACGCGAGCCGCTTTTTGCTCTTCACAGAGCGAATGCGGTATCCATCGGGAAAACAACTTTTTTACACCTAATTGTTCATGCAAGATTATTTGTATTTGACTCATGCCAATGTCTAAAGTTGCCTGAATTTCGCGGTATGTCACATGTCGATCTTCCTCAATCAGCTTACGCACAGCATCAACGTTTTCTTGGGTGACTGCAGTTTTTGGACGACCTAGACGGGGATCATCACTGAGCTTGACACGTCCACGTTGAAATTCAGCAAACCAGCGGTAAATTGTGGTTTTGGATGGGGCTTCATCACGAAATGCAGAAATCATCCGGTCAACACACTGTTTTTGTGTTAAACCACTTCGAAAGTCATAATAAATCATCGCTCTTGAATTTTCTCGAGTCAATTCCATTTTCTCAACGACTAAACAAGTTTGACAAAACCTTGTGACAAGACCGAGAATCTTTTTTAAAATAAATAAATGGTATTCGATTTTTAAAACCAAGGAGTTTTCAATTAAAAAGATTTTAATATGACAGGAACAATGGAAATATTCCATTCCCGATACTTTTAGTGCAGCCCTCGTATATTGTACGTTGATCAAATTATAATTTGCGGTCGTAACAAGTATATATTTATATAATCAGAATCATTAAAGTGTTCTATTGTATATAATTCTGTAAAAACATATTTGTTACGGCCACAAATCATACTTTATTTAACATACAACTTAATACTGACTTGCAAATTGCAATAAACGTAAGAAAATTTGAATTTCGCGGGCTACCCTGACGCTTCCTCCTTAAGGAGTTTCTGGAACATAAAATCGCATGATGACTTATTGTATCGTTATGCATGTAAAATTTGCACGCTTATATCTATTAAGCAAACCATGTTCGTTCACATTATTCGACGTTTTAAAAGTTAACACTTTATAAATTATTAAGTATACTCACTTATAGAGCGGCCCCGAAACATCATATTCTTCGAACTGGTGGCCTTCTTCTCGCACGTCCCGTAGCTCACCGAGTTCTCTGTCCCACTGCATTCGTACTGCCGCTAACTCCGCCTCCTTCTCCGCCTCAACATCCTGCAAGTGACGCAGCTGCGACTCTTGATGGCTAAACTCTTCTAGACTTTTGATTATTTGTCTGGAATAACATAATTTTAAAGTTATTTAAAAGAGTAATATGCTATGTACAGTGATCGGTATAGGTAGAGCTATTTTGGTTCTAACTGAAACTCCGGGATTCGAAAAATAAAATTTCTAATGAACAAGGATAAAAGAAAGCTTGTCTTATGTATTGGCAGTGAACGCACGACGTTGTCAAACTAACATCAGCGCAAGTTGCTAATTTCCAACGCGCACACGCTCGATGTTGCCGCTCAGGTGTAACACGCGATGTTGCCGTTCAAGTGTAACGCACGATATGACTAGTGGAAACAATGATATTAAAATGCGGCAGATATGTTACTACCGCGCGTTTTGTGAAGACTCGAAAGCGTCCCAATTGGGGCACATTGGAGTATTGTCTTTAGTCCGCGTCAAGCAAGGCGTAATAATAAAAAAACACGATCCGCTTTTTTTTGGACATTGGGCACGACCACGACACCAGCACGACACGACAGCACGACTTTAAACGTTAGTTACTATGAACGTAACACATCTTGTGTATAATATCATCGAGTGGAAACAAAAGAATACAATAGCGGACTGCGACGCTAGTAAAACATGCATGCATGCGTGCGCATTTAAATTGTTTTTCTACAATAACTTGTTGACACCAGACTCACTCCATAACTTCGGTTCCCGTCGGAGGGGTGGAGGGATATGTGTACGTTCATAAATGTTACTGCGAGGCCTTCTGCGCGAAGTTCGGACTTGCCAAAATATTTCGGCCGTAGTGTATGAACGTAAACGAGACAAAAGGAGTATGTAAGCGTCGCACAGTGGTGCAGGTAGTACGGGCATGCGGAAAATATTATTTTTAAATGAAAAGACGTTGCGTTTCTTCATAATACTTTATTAAAATGATATAATGGATGTACCAGTTTACAAAGAGAAAGATATAACACGTATTTTTTTTTTATTAACATGAAAATATTCATCAAATTTTTTCACATGAATTTCATATAATTAAATCAGCATTTTTAAATAAATAAATATTAATAAACTAAATATTAAATAGAGAAGACATTGATTTAGAGATGGGTGCTATCCACTAATAAAGCTTTGGCATCATCGTGAAGAGGATAGTATTTTTTATTCGGTACTGCACGTAAACTGTTGATAAGGGGATCTGAGGTAGCTAAGAGCATATTCATAACATCTTCATTACATGATAGACGAGAACATTTTCTTGAATGACCTAACCTATAATTGCGGTAATCTTTATTTCGCGCTTCTTGAGCTTCCTCAGATAACATCCCAATAGGTAAGGCAGCAACACTTATTATTTCTTTGCCATGCAGCAAGATTTTATGCACAGTATTTGGCATATTATACCAGCTGTACATGCTTACGTATAGTTCAGCAGTTTCGTAACAATAACTACCAAACTTATCCGAATCAACTAATGCACTAGAATTAATTGTTTGCAATATTATACCAAACCGATGAATAAGTTCTTTATCGACTCTTGTGACTTCAGCTACAATGTCTGCATTATTGAAAAATCTTCTAGACGTATTTCCATCGTTAGATGTTCCCATTCCTTGCTTTACAAAATCCACTTTTAGACCTAAACGTTGAAACAGCTCACTTTGGATTCTTTTCTTCTCTTCATCTTTTTGTTGTTTGGTAGTTGCGTTCGTTCTCCAACTGGTAAATGACATATTGTACGCAATATGTAATATGCATTCCATAAATTTAATCCGTGCGTGAAGCGGGGATAAACCGACCTTGAGAGCCTCCGTATTCACAGTTTTATTTCGCACTTGGTCAAGGTTATTCATTTCTGATGGCTTTGACTTGCATATAAAACACACTGCACATGATGATGTGTCCGTAACTGTCTGCGCTATTTTGCCATCTATCATTGTGAACACAAGTTTATGGTAGACTTTGTAAGTCTTTTCCTTTAAACTAATAACAGTTTCATTTAAGTTTGCTATTTCAGACTCCATTCTAGCAATTTCATTTTTCGTAGATTCTGTAGTTTCTTTTTGAAATTGGAATTGTACCGGGCGACAACACCTTGTAGAAGAAGGAGTTGCATTTGTCCAATACACAACAGATTTATTTTCCTTTTCATACAGACGCAGTGGAACTAATGATGTCAAAAACATATATGAATCTGACACATTTTCGTCGATAAATGACTGTTTGTACTCAGCATGACCTGATGATCCGTCACATCCCCACTTGTGTAAAAACGTTGAATTTACACTAATCTGTGTAAGGTCGTCTTCAGACATTACTTCAAATAATCTTCTGGTTGTGTGATCCAGTAATGACTGCAAACTTACACAAGCGTAGCTTTCCGTTACATCAATATCCGTGGGGTAGCATTGCCTTTTTACTTCAAGTACTTTATGATAATCGGGAAAAATATCACAACCAATACTTTTTGCTGCATTTCTCAGTACTTGATATTGATGTTTCGAAAGTGATGCATCAAGTAATAATGCCAACGCTTTTTCTGGAGTAAACTTGATAGTATCCGATGATTCTTCTTGTACGAGTACCTTAGAGGCAGCTTTCTTAATCATTTCTTCAGGAACGCTTTCACACAATCTTTTAACTTTATATCGCTTTGTTCGATCGCAACATTCATCAAATGATTTTTCTGGTCGTCCTCTATGAGAGCGTTTTGATGGCCCTGGAACATTACTGTCACAATTCACCACATCAGTCTGCACCGAAGATGTCTCAACGGTAAAAATATTTTTCAGCCACTGTTCATTTTTTGCCATAAAAGCATTTTTATTTCTCGCTGCAGTTTGCCACTTTTTTGTAAATACGGGTAGAAAATTACGGCTTAACTTTTCATAAACTTGATTCCAAACACTTTCTGTAAGCTGTGGATACATAAGTTTTAAATTTTCGAGGCATTTATGTATCTCACGATTACTTGATATTATGATTTCCACTAAATCGGCATAGACAATAGTAAAGCTATCCATCACTATAATAACACTGTTATCGTAAGAGAAAATAATTGTAAGTGAAGTTAAAACTACCATTCAATGCTATTTATACTTACACGATATGATAAAATGTTAATTACCCTCATTAGAAACACTTATTAATATAATGCACTTTTTCTTAATTACAGAGCGTCATTAGTTAAGTACCTGGTATTTCCAAGATCGCAGGTTATCGCAGCCAAAACTAATGTATTCTTAATCTATAGGGTCTAATTAATCTCCGAAAGTATATTATTACGTATCGGTCGATAACGGAGATTAGTTATGATCTCATGATTGAAAACAAAAGGTTCCAAATGACCTTCTTCACTAAAAATGTAATAGCAAGTAATTATTCATTATATTATAACATTATGTTTACTATTTTATTAATACACACAATAAACTTATGACTAAACTAAAAATGAAAGTTGATAATTATAGTATTTTGGTTCTATTCATACTTGAAATAACAATATTTTTTGCACGAAATTTGTAAATTCTCGATCACCCTACTTTGGCATCATATAATTAAATACTGTATAATTATTTATCCGTATTAATTTTAGGACTTGTTTCTACTCATTCTAGTATGTGTGTACCAAATTGTAGACATTTTAAACAAGGTTGAAACAAAGGACTTTTTTCCGCCCTTGAACCAATGTGCGTCGTAGCAGGTGGCGTTCTGTAGTTTCTGCCTACCCCCATGGGAAGAAGGCGTGAGTTTATGTATGTATTTTCTTCTTTTTTTTTTATTTGTGATGGGTTTGCTCTTGACTCTAGTCTAGGACAGAGGTGACAGAGACAAAGTCGACGATGGAGTGAGCTTACCCAGAAGAAGCTTGTTCACTCTCACTTTGAAGAGATTAGGGTTGTATGCGTTCGGAAACACAGACGCGGGTAGTGAGTTCCACTCCTTTGCTGTGCGCGTTATAAAAGACACTTGGAAGCGCTTAGTGCGAATTGGTGGAATAGCAACCAGGTGGTAACTGGCAGTGCGTCTAGATGTCCGATGGTAGAAGGGGGCCGGTGGAATGAGGTCGTGGAGTTCTCGGACACACTCTCCGAAGTCCAATCTGTAGAAGACCGACAAGCAGTCAACCTTGCGGCGATGAGCCAAGCTATGTAGCTTGGCATCCGCCAGTTTCACGTCGGAAATGAGCCTCTTAGCTCTGCGTTCTACCGAGTCAAGCGCGGCTAGTTGGTACTTGGCTCATCCATCCCAAAGGTGACTGCAATACTCCATGCAGGATCGGACTTGCGCTTTGTAAAGGGCGCTGTCCAGGCGGAAAGTATCGCTTCACCCTATTTAGGATGCCCAGTTTCTTGGCCGCAGTTTGGGTCTTGTATTCGATGGTGGCGCCGAAGTTGAGACCAGATGTCAACTCCATGCCTAGGAACACAAGTCGATCAGTTACAGGAACAGATGTACCCCGAAAAGTAGGAGTTTGGGCAAAACGACTCTTTTTAACGGTAAAAAGACACGCCTGTGTTTTGGTGGCGTTAAAAGAGACCAGATTATCATCACCCCACTGGGAGACAAAGCTTAAGGTCAAATCTGTTCGCTCTAACATGGCCTTCAAGGAACGAACTTCGGCCCCGCTGGTTTTTGCGCTGGACAAGTATCTCTGTGAAACAGTACTGTCATCTGCGTACCCAACAATACCAGGCCGAAGCAGGTCATTGATGTGCAGCAGGAAAAGAGTTGCAGAGAGAACAGACCCCTGAGGAACTCCGGCATCAATAGCCATAAGGTCAGAAGAGCAGCCGTCACAACTACTGTGATCGACCGTTCACTAAGGAAATCTGAGATCCAGCTACAAAAATCAGCTGGGATGCCATAACCAGAAAGCTTGCTGAGCAGAGCATCGTGCCAGACCCCGTCAAAGGCCTTCCAGATGTCAAGCGATACAGCCAGTGCTTCGCCGTGTTTCTCGATGGCTTCGCCACAGCAGTGCGTGACATACACAAGAAGATCGCCAGTTGACCGTCCCCGGCGAAAGCCATATCGACGGTCACTGAGGAGATCATTGTCTTTAAGGTAGATCAGCAACTTATTGTTCAGAACCCTTTCCATAACCTTGCACATTATGTATGTACAGACGCCAGCACATCAAGCTACTACAATCTGTCATATTTCGTTAATAGATTTTCAACTTTATCGCTAAAGCATTAGGTTCAAGTTTGATTGGGAAAATTAGACAGTTTCGGGTAGCTTGACCTGCTGGCGTCTGTACCTATGAAAATTTGAATTTAATTTTTTCAACCGCTGGCACTTTTACCTTAACGAACCGGTCAGAAAAATCTGTCAGCTTCTTACAGATTTGCTCAAATAACAATGTCGAATAATTTGATTCTAGATAATAAATAATTGCTTAATTTTAAAAGCATTTATTGAACCTGTTATCATGTTGGATTGTATGTTATGTATTGTTGTATGGTTGCGTATGATCATCACCGAGCATTCAAATACAAGCATAACTCAAAATTAACGATTTTTGAGTTGTCTCAGTTTAGATCTAGGTGTTGACTTGTTGATTTATCGATCAACGAAAACGTGTAGCGATCGACAAAAAATACGACGTGGATCATTTGCAGTCGCTCACACATCTAAGTAAATGTGAGACAGCTCAAAAACAGTTAATTTTGAGTTATGCTTGTATTCGAATGCTCTTCGATGATCATACGCAACTAACCAACATGATGATAGTTCAATAAATGCTTTTAAAATTAAGATATTTATTATCTAGAATCAAATTAAATTTTATAACTTCCCTAAATAATAACAGCCGCACGGGTCGATCCATCAGGTTAAGCTACGCTTGCCGGGGTTAGTCTGTGGATGGGTGACCATCTTTTCATTCCGAGCTCCTCCGTGCCTCGGAAAGCACGTTAAGCCGTTAGTCCCGGCTGTCATTCGTGGATCTTTGACAGTCGTTACGGGTCATCAGAAGCCCGAAAGTCTGACAACCAGTCTTACCATGGGGTATCGTATTACCCAGCAACTGGGTTGTGGAGGTCAGATAGGCAGTCGCTCCATGTAAAATACTGGTATTCAGATGCATCCGGTTAGACTGGAAGCCGACCCCAACATAGTTGGGAAAAGGCTAGGCAGATTGATTGATTGAACTTCCCTAACAAAAAATGCAGATACGTTTTTCGTCCCCTGAAAAATTACCTTTGTTGAGTTGTCTTACAATTAGTTTAGATCTAAGTGTGCGAAGTGATTTGAAATTTGCTAGATCTGAATCTTGTTATCTATCGAATGTTTACAGGCGACAGTGACGATCAATAAAACCGAGCAAACCTTTAAGAAGCTGAACGATCTTATTGATGATTAAAACAGCATACCGAGCGATAATAAGGATCGTATATATAGGCATAGGCACCTTTTATTTGTTTAACTGCTCAATACTGCTGCTGCTGCATGTTCCGTTTTAGAATAGGATCCTATACTATTAAAGAGCATGATATGTATATACAGGTTTTAAGTGTAAACAGTATCACCCTTGTATGGGGTCATTGTACTCATCATTATTAACAACTTTTACTATATTTTACCAAACCTGAAATCGCAAAAAAAAATACATTACCCTACATTTTGACGAATTATGCAAACATAAATGTACCTACTGATCAGCTGATTTTTTATTTCGCGAGTTCAGTTTTGGTCCCATAGTAAAAGTTGTTCATGATAAGTACAATGACCCCTTAATAGGTTGTCATTGTTTACACTTACATCCTGTATATACCTATATAATTATAATCACGTTCTCGCAAAACGGCTCTAACGATTTCTATGAAAGTTGCAATGTTGGCGTTTATGGGGACGAAAAATCGATCTAGCTAGGTCTCATCTTGGAAAATTCGTTTTCTCCGTATTTTCACACAAAAAGATTTGTAATGTCGCCGCCGCCGCCGCTATGTATATTTTTTAACCGTTAGATTGAAAAAAAAAAATAATTGAGTGGTTTTTTTTTTTTTTTTTAATTTTAGAATAAAATAAAACCTATTGTATACTTTTTTTATAGCTTTTAATTTTCATTGGTCTAAAAAGCTCCAAAATTATGTAAGTATCCTCTCTAGTACTGGTGGTTACAATAGGTGCCAGAGCGTACACGGTGGCGCCACCCCCGAATATTAACCTTTTGTGCGTAGAAAGGCAACTAAATAAATACCGAATATTATTCCTATACTGGCAGTTTACAAATATTATTATTATATTCGGGTTTAGTTTCGTCTCATATCTGGGAAAATTCGTTTTCTCTATTTTCACCCGAGCAGAGCTTGGTCAACCAGGTACTTACTAGAATATAATTTAAGGCGAAAACGTCAGAATAGCCCGCGAAAAAACTTCTTAAGTATTAGGTTAAATTGTATACATTGATCAAAATGTAACTCGCGGCCGTAACAATTATGTATTACATAATTATAATCATTAAAGTGATCAATACAACTCTTTAAGACCAGGTAATCCTAATGAATGACTATTTCATGAAATCTTGACATTTGAGGATTGCAATAACTTAAGGAGTTGTATTACTGATTCTAATGATTATAATTCTGTAATTACACATTTGTTATGGCTGCAAATCATACTTTATTTAAGAGGATTGTGAAGTGCCGATACGCGGCGCGAGTTTTGGAGGCAATTACCTACGTTTCATACAATTATTTACATAAATATTGTTTCGGGCGATAACGTTTTCTCCCCTCTAAACCTTTACAAAATGATACAATTTTGATTTCATTACATTCAGTGCACTTTAATCTAGGTCTGTACGTTTTTCTTTTTTAGTAATTCTATTTAATTTAATTTAAAAAAATAAAATCGCTCGAGGAAGTTTTTATGTCATAAATACAGATATTTAGATGCTAATAACTTATATAGTATACAATATGTCTTTATAATAAAAACGTACGGACCTAGTTTTTTATTATACCTACAACATTTCCAAAAATTATGAAAATTAGACTATGTTTACGGGGAGAAAAACGTTATCGCTTTTTGTATGAAAATTTACAGCTTCACAATCCTCTTAACATACGACTTAAAACAATCCGCGGCAAATTTAACTTTATTGTCGTGAATCATATTTCAATCAACATACAACCTGACACTGACCTGCAAATTGTAAAAAATGCAAGAAAATTTTAATTTCATGGACTACCAATTTTCATACAAAAAGCGATAACGTTTTTCTCCCCATAACCGTAATCTAATTTTCATAATTTTTGAAAATGTTGTAGGTATAATGAAAAGCTAGGTCTGTACGTTTTTATTATAAAGAAATATTATAAACGATATAATATTTTATTAGCATCTAAATATCTATATTTTTGACATAAAAACTTCATCAAGCGTTTTTATTTTTTTTTAAATAAATTTAATTGAATTACTAAAAAAGAAAAACGTACAGACTTAGATTATGGTGTACTGAACGTAATAAGACTAAAATTGTCTCATTTCATAAAGGTTTAGGTGGGTGAAAACATTATCGCCGGAAACAATATTTATGTAAATAATTGTATGAAATGTAGGTAATTGCCTCCAAGACTTGTGCCGCGTATCGGCATTTCGCAATCCTCTTAAGTGCCATGTAACAGGAGGGGGCCATCAACCATACACAAATCCAGACTATCGGCTGCTACTGGGAAAGTCTAGATGGAAAAGACGAACTTAAAGGCAAAGTTTCTGAGTGGCTTCAACTATTAGACTATCACAAGACAGAAGACCTACTGGCATATATTGCGTAAGATATATCATACAATACTTCTAAACAAACTCACACATTCACACACTCACACATACATACACTCATAAATACATACACTCACACATTCACACATACATACACTCACACACACACACACACACACACCACACATCTGTTAAATCCAAATAAAAGTAAAAAATTAGATTATAGAATAAGAATTACCGTAAGTTATCCTAAAAATATTGTAAGTCTACTGCAGCAACATCCAAACCAATGTATTCGTATTTTATTATGTGATCCTTCCTGCGGCTGAACACTGTTTCCCAAAATACAAGCTCTAGCTTAGTTTGGGAATCAGTAACAGTACCTTTTGTGCAATACAGTAATATGATGCATAATGTTAGACTCTAAGATAAGACGAATGTATTAATGGCGACAATAAAAAAAAAAAAAAAATATTTATTATTTAAAGCCCTGTAACACTTTGCCCGACCTGGGAATTGAACCCAGAACCTCATTCTCAGCAGTAGCACTTGCAATCGCTAGACCAATGAGGCAGTCCAATTAATAAAGAAAGTCACTTACTTTTTCCGCTCCAACATCTCTGGGTCCAAACTGTGATCAGGTGTGGTCACTAGAGCTTTCACTGCATGTCCCTGTGTCAGTGACTTTACAATGTACTGTTCCAACACCTTCTCCTCAGCTAGTTTTCTGCACTCCTCAATTGAGTCTTCTAAATGTGTCCGTGCCGTGATTTGTGGTAGTGCTGAAAAAGAAGTTTTAATCAGACCTTTAATGCTCTATGGGTTGAGGGCTTCTACACATACATACATAAACTCACACCTTTTTCCCATAGAGGTAGCCAAAACCTACAGAATACCATCTGCTAAGCAAAGGAAGGTGATGGTTTCTCTATGTTCTATTTTAGAGGGTATAGTTTCCACACTTAGTCCTTCAGGTGGACCTTTGTGCGTGGGCCATGGTGGTCATCGATGGTTATTCCAACCGACCCAAATAGTGAAGGTTTCTTTATTTTCTTGTGATTATAGATCTTTTTTTATTTATTTTATTTTATTAATTTTAAGAAAACTTACTTTTGACTACTCGAATGTATTAGACATTAGAGTAGTCAAAAGTAATATGTAGAAGAAAGCCAATTACAGGTTTCCACTTATTATTACTTCTATTATATACTATTACTATTACTATTTATATTTTAATATTACTTATTTACTATTATATTTACTATTTACACTTATTATTATTTCTTACTTTTTAGTAATGTGTTTCTGTGACAAATAAACAAATGTTTACTACTTTCTTTCATCACGTCATTATGCCAAGGGAGTAAACAGAGGTGCTTGCAGGCCTCTGCCTACTTCTTATAACACCCTCTCTTCCCACAGTCCCACTACAACACCATTTGAGTGATGTTCAATGAGGTTGTTTCCATTAGTGCAAAACAATACTGCTCTTAATTATGAGTCTAACTCATAGTGTTTCTCTGTATGAGAGTCGACGTTTAGAAACTGAAAGCAAAGTTTATTAAGCACCGTAAGCGCCCAATAAAATTAACAACGTGGTTGGTTAAGATACCACCTACCATGCCACAGGTCGTGGGTTCGATTCCCATCCAGGACAAACATTTGTGTGCATGAACATGTCTGTTTGTCCTGAGTCTGGGTGTAATTGTTTATATACGTATGTATTTACAAAAAAAGTAGTGTATGTAGTATATCAGTTAGCTCGTTTCCATAGAACAAGCTCTGCTTAGCTAGGGATCAGATGACCGTGTGTGAAAGTGTCCCAGGATATTATTATTATTATTATAGAGTAGGTTTAAAAATAACAGCAAAACATAGTTGAGTCAGTGGGTCGTCATAGGAGTTGAAACATGTTCTGCATGTTCAAAACTTACCAGATAGTGATTTTGCTTTCAAAAGTCTTAATTTAGACGTGAGAAAAGTTAAATCTTGCAACCTTTTCGTTAAGACATCTTCGAAGGAATCTCCGATTTTAACTGAGTATATCTCCGTGGATAAGCTCCGCAATTCTTGCTCGAAGTTGTTACTAACATCTTTTAATTGTTTAATGGCGTTTATTATCATTTTAAATTCTAATAAAAATCTCTTTTTGTTGACAATATTTAACAAGGCGACAACCGTTTTCTTTTCAATATTCAAATTGTCAACTGTCAGTGTCAGTCTGTCGAGTTGAAAAAAAATGTTTTGTTGTAGTTAGAGTGCGTTCAATTATACATATCTTTGGTGCGTTCATTTCACGGTTCCAACAAATATTTTAATGTTAGCCAAGCTACTGACATACATGCTCAATGTTCTAGTAGCACGAAATCATGCTTTTATTGAGCAATTGCTACTTAGTAGCATGTGTATCAACTTACAACATTGCCACTAATGAGCATGCTTATTTCCATTATGTTTTCGGGTAAGCATGCTTAAAAGCATACGTGTCACCATCAGTGGCGGCTGCACCTTAAGTGTGCTCATGCGCTGTACTATCATTTTAAACTTTACCTATACCATATAAATCATAAACTTTCAAAACAATGACCTATACCACATACAATCCATAATATCCTACACACTACCCAGAAATTACCTGATTACATGAAAGCAGCTGATCTGTTTTGATTTCTACTGCAAAAGAATTAGATCTTATTAAATTGCTTTGAACAAAAACAGCCCCGTGCGCTCGCTAAAACGCACGCAGCGAGCTCTAACAACTTGTATGAAAGACAATGGAAAACGCCGGGCGCGTGAGACGGAAGATGCTTAGTACAAAATGTACGGCATTTGCGCCGCACGCAACCGGAAATAGCCGAAAGAATACAAAAGACTCTCGGCGCAGGGCAGCTTGCTCTCGCATGCAGCATGCATGACCCGCGGCCTTGACCCACGCAGTACGCACTTGTTATTTGTTTTTGTTACATTCCGCGCGCGCAGAACTATTTTCAATAGGTAAAAATTAGATTCGCTCACCTAGTAATATCTGGCACATTTACGTTTTTCACATTTTACAGAAACGAGGATCAAACATTTTACAAATGTTTGAAATTAATTGATGGGTCCATTTTACGTTTTTTTGCAGATTTTATGGTTTTGGTTACAAGGTCAACAAATATTTTGGACATTGACTTTTTTTAGATTTTGACTACGTCAATACATATTTTAAATTATGCACTTATGCTGTATGCTGAACACGTATGTTGTATAAACTACTACTAACTAAATTTCGATTTTTTTGCAGATGTGCCAATATAAATTTTCAACCTCTTCCTTGAAAGGGGTTATACTAGAGGTTATTTCCAACAAATTAAGGCCGACAACTAGGGGTCGAATATTAATGGTTTCCGAGTTACGGAGGTTTTTAGATTATTCAGACTGGTCACCAAAAACAAATAATTTTAAAATAATTACTTCATTAACAGTACATAGAACGGTAGCTCAACTCATACATAACATTGTTTCAGATATAACGTTGACAGAAGAAACACTCGCACGTTTTTACGTATGGTGGCCATCGATTGACGATGATATTGAAGAGTTCATTAAATACTGTCGTAAATGCCAAGAAAACCGGCCAAATAACCCTAAATTGCCTGTGTACTCCTGGTCCGTCCCTGACAACCCATGGGAAAGACTTCATGTCGATTTTGCGGGACCATTTGAAGGAAAATACTGGTTTGTTCTAGCAGATGCCTTCTCAAAATGGATTGAGATCAAGCCCAACCAAATAACTACAAACAAACTGTGTGAAGAGTTAGACTCTATATTTACAACGTTTGGTTTTTCAGAACTCTTGGTGTCGGATAACGGGACACAGTTTACCTCCCGGGAGTTCCAAAATTATTGCAGAAACAAGGGTATCCTACATATTAAGTCATCTCCATATCACCCGAGGATTAATGGCTTGGCAGAACGCCTGGTTCGTACTTTCAAAACTAGAATGTCATCAAGTGCGAGTGATGGCATGACCCTGAAATGGAGGCTAGACAACTTCCTATTTTCCTACCGTATAACACCTCATAGTGCCACTGGTAAGAGCCCAGGTGAAATTTTGTTTGAGCGTCGGTTGCATTGTGCTCTGGGCAACGCGCGGCCTAACCCTAAAAGAACTCTGCAACACAAACAGATACAGGCAAACATTGAGTCTGAGGAACTAACCCCGTCTTTTAAAGCAGGTGACAGCGTATTTGTTCGCGCCCGAGACGGATCCTAATGGGTACCTGCTACAATATCAAGGCGTACGCACAGATATTCTTACGCTGTGAACACTTCAGACGGTGTAGAGAGGAGATATCATGCAGATCATGGGCGTTCCCGCTTAGCAGACTCAATCAGTCCAACTGTTACTGATCTTCTTCCACTACCGTCGTCAACACCTGTTGGACACCCACTAACACCTTCGTCCACACCTCATTCTCGCCCATTGTCTCCATCCACACCTACGCATCATCCACTAACTTTTTCCACACCTATCAGACAGCGATCACCGACAACCACACTTAGCAATCAGCCAGAGTCACCTCACCCAACGCCTCAACTAGCCCAACCATCAATTTGGTCCTCCTGCCAGGCTACTCAAGACTCGCCTGATATAAATCCAAATGTGATGGAGCACATCGTTCCAAGTTCAACAGGCACACAGAATCAAACGGGCACTCCACGACAAGCCAGCGCTGAGACACCTGGTCTCCCACTGGCCACGGCTGTCTTGCAGGGAGCACCAGCAAGGCGCAGTGGGCGCACCACCACGAAGCCACGACGACTTATCGAGGAGATGTTGTAGCGGGTTCCCTACTTGATTTCGAAAGTTGATGATTCGATTTTTATTATATCGAACACGGTGTGTCGATAATTCAGTTGTACGATGTTTTATTCCATCGATGCTTTATTGGTGCGATGTAACGTTTCTGCGAAAAATCCTGTTGCGAAAAATCCTACAGCGATTGCTTATTAGTTCGATAGTATGTCGGTTCGAAACGCTTACTGTTGTCCGTGACATTGAATTAATAATCTTGTTTTGCATTATAGACGTTAAGGAAATATTAATAATTCCTTTTATTAAAAAAAAATATAATTCCTAGTTTATAATTTACATCAGGATGATGACATTGTTGAATTATATTTTATTTAAAATAATCGTAATCTACCTATACCTAAATAAGTTAAATTAAATATAATTTTACATATATATACAAAAAAAAATGTGTTACCTACTGTAAATTTAATTCCAAAAACAAAATCAGAAAATAAATTGGCATACCTATACATATTATTTTACTGTAAAAAAATATTTTGCATCTTTTTCTCTTTTTTTTTGAGCCTTCTAAAAGAACAAATAAGCACATATCACGCTGTTGAAAAAGCACAGGCTAGCGTTGATAAGACTCCACCCAAGAAAAAAAGGAAAAGAGTATCTGATTCTATTGCGATAATTTGTGCAAACAGTAATAATATGGAACTTCTTCCTTTTTTAAGAGCCATTTCTAATCACATAGAATTGAAATTACAATATTATTATGTACATAATTAGGTTGGGGAAAAAGTTTCTACGCATTTTTTAAGAAAATTCAAAAGATTTTTTAATATAGTTTATTTACATTTAACTAAAGTATGTAGGTACCATTTTGTTCGATAACTTTTTGCCATCTTGTAGGTAGGGACATGATCCCATTGCTATAGAAATTTTGGGACTTCTGGTCAAAATACCGCGACAAGTGGTTTTGGCAGTCCTCTCGTGATGTTAACCTGACACTGCCTAAAGAATTCTGAAGATTCAAGTTCATACATACTATAATGCGAAAAGACTTTTTCCCCAACCTAATATGTATGAACTTGTAATAAAATCTCTTTGGCTATACTATTTGTATCTGGCTGGTTTTGGTATCATTGAAAGTTTAAATTTTAAAGAACATAATTCCATATTCAAATTAGGAAAATGTGTGATTTTCATTTGTTTTTCGTACCGTCAAGATGAGTGAATCTAATGATGAAATTTGATACATTTTAAAATTTTACTACAAAAAACGTAAAAATGCAACGCAAGCCGCGAAAAAAATTTGCGATGTTTATGGACCTAGTGTAGCGTCTGTGAGAGTAGCACAAATTTGGTTTAAGCGTTTTCAATCCGGAAATTTTGATGTCAAAGATGCACGTCGCTCTGGTCGCCCTATTACGGATAAAATGGATGCCATTTTTGAAAAAGTGGAGCAAGATGGGCATATCAGTAGTTACGACGTAGCTGAAGAACTGGAAATTGACCACAAAACAGTTTTGGCGCATTTGAAAAAAACTGGGTACACAAAAAAGCTCGACATTTGGGTACCTCACGAGCTCACTGAAAGAAACCTAATGAACCGTGTACTCATTTGTGATTCTTTATTACGACGTAATGAAACCGAACCATTTTTGAAGAAGCTGATAACTGGTGATGAAAAGTGGATCACGTATGACAAGAACGTGCGAAAAAGGTCGTGGTCAAAGGCCGGTCAGGCTTCACAGACTGTGGCGAAACCCGGGTTAACTCGCAACAAGGTGATGCTGTGTGTGTGGTGGGATTGGAAGGGCATTATTCATTATGAGCTGTTACCACCAGGCAGGACCATCGATTCTGAACTCTACTGCGAACAACTGATGAGATTAAAGCAAGAAGTTGAGAAAAAGCGGCCGGAATTAATCAACAGAAAGGGTGTGGTTTTTCATCATGATAACGCTAGACCTCACACATCTTTAGCCACTCAGCAAAAATTAAGAGAGTTTGTCTGGGAGGTGTTAATGCATCCGCCGTATAGTCCTGACCTTGCACCTTCAGATTTCCATCTGTTTCGGTCTCTTCAGAATTGTCAGGTTAACATCACGAGAGGACTGCTAAAACCACTTGTCGCGGTATTTTGACCAGAAGTCCCAAAATTTCTATAGCAATGGGATCATGTCCCTACCTACAAGATGGCAAAAAGTTATCGAACAAAATAGTACCTACATACTTTAGTTAAATGTAAATAAACTATATTAAAAAATGTTTTGAATTTTCTTAAAAAATGCGAAGAAACTTTTTCCCCAACCTATTATTTTTTTGCATTTTCATTGTTTTTTCTTTTAAATATGTCGTTACATGAAAATATAATAATACATAGAAAATACAATATAATCATTTTTTTTTTAAATTTACGATTTATGTTTTGTTTATTTCTTTTTCTATGCTGATTATGTCTAAGTGTAGGTATATTTTTCGTTACTTTGTTATATGATTTTTTATTAAAATAAAACATTTAAATGAGTATTTTAGGTGTTGTTCATTTATTTTAGGTATTAGCAAACGTAAGCAGTAGTACTGAGTGAGGATTAAAAAAAAAAATAGAGTTAGAGTGCCCCAGTTGCTTTCTTTTCCCTGCATATCGTCAATAGACGATTGAGGTATGACAGTTGTGGCTTTTGCGGGAAGGCGATTGGCTAGCAACCGGTCACTGATGATGTCTAGGTTATCTTTGACTCATGCCAAAGCTAAACGTGGTGAATTTGTTACCTGTCTTCCTCATTTTAGGAAAATAGACGTGAAGAAATGTATGGTATTTAATGTATTTCCTTAACGTCTATAATGCAAAACAAGATTATTAATTCAATGTCACGGACAACAGTAAGCGTTTCGAACCGACATACTATCGAACTAATAAGCAATCGCTGTAGGATTTTTCGCAACAGGATTTTTCGCACAAGCGTTACATCGCACCAATAAAGCATCGATGGAATAAAACATCGTACAACTGAATTATCGACACACCGTGTTCGATATAATAAAAATCGAATCATCAACTTTCGAAATTAAGTAGGGAACCCGTTGTAGCTTATTAGGATGTGGACGAATGATATATACCTGGCTCTATGGTTGTGACATTGTCATTGTTACTTATTCACTACCTACGTCAATAAATACATTCTTGCATGATGATATCAATTTATTTCACTCGAGATAGGATTTCGTCAAGGGGATGATTATCTAGCCAACTTTTAGAGGCTACTGCAGATCGTGTACTTCCCGGAGTTGTTGCGATGCCAGCTTCATTAAACAGGGTTTTTACTGGGTTTCGGCACACCTCTAACTGTAATAAACAAATTAAATGGTTTTGCAGCATTACGTCTTTCATTTAATAATTGTTTAGTTCTTTCTATCCAGAATATAGGATTTGTTAGGTTACAATTGTTGGGATTTACAAGGAGTTTCCAGCCAGACTGTCTGTAATTATTGCAATCTGTTTTCGAACCAAATTGAGACCATAATATAACACTATCATCTGATCTAATATAATGATCAGGATCAACTCTAAGCAGCGTTAAATATGCGTTTACCTGAGCAAAGTACTAATATAGTTGCAGTATGGCGTGATACTTGAAAGGTATTGTCTATGTCTACAGTGTAATTGCTTAGAAAGGTAATTAATTTACTAACATCCCAAATTGGTGGCTTAGAAGATTTAGGATTTTCCAGAGCAATTGATTTTAAAATATGTTTTACAAGAAAATATGAACTTAATTTACTTGATCTTGAACACATGTACGGGTTTAAATAAAAAAAAGGCAGACATAATTAGAACATTAATTTCGTTTATTTACTTATCATTGTCAATCATCAAAAACAGAGTAAAATTATTACAGATCTTCTTCAAATTGCCTGACTCGATTTCTTATGCAAGCACGCAGGTTCTTGCGTACTTCCGTTCCGTCACTGTCACACGCGTCGATAGATGTGCTGCTGGGGAGTTTGTTGCGCCACTTCTTCCCACCTAAAGCACTAGGAAGTGGTAAAGGGCGGGCGTTTTGGGGGACTGTCTTATGTAATTTTGACGTTCAAAACGTTTGAATAAATGACTTTTGATTTTGATTTTGAATTATAATCATTCTTCTTTTTCATTTAAAGTCATCAATACAATTTCATAAAATCTTGACATTTAGGATTATTGTAATGACTAGCTTTTACCCGCGGCTTCACCCGCGTGGTTGTCGTAAATTATCCCACGGGAACGCACTACCGGCATCAAAAGTATTCTAGGTCCTAATCCAGGTCATAGTCTACCCATGAGCCCAATTTCATCTAAATCCATTCAGCTGTTTTTTTATAGCGAGAAAGACTAACAAACAGACTCACTTTCGCATTTATAGTATTATATGAAAAACCGGTCTATCGACACTCTAGACTCGCAAAATGTATTAAAAATAACACACTACTACTACTTTTTTCCTCGGGAACAGTACTCTTTTTCGGGATGAAAGGTACCCTATGTGCGTTTCTGTACACGTGACAACGTATATGTAACATTTCAGGATGATCGGTTCAGTGGTTTAGGCTTGAAATGGTAACAACTTTCACATTTATAATATTAGTTAGGATAGGATTATAATTTTGTAAATACTCCTTTGCAAAAAAAAAATGGGTGGTTTTGATTTTTCTACAGTAATGGTAATCATTTAGTTCTAAAGAGGTAATAGCCAAACTATGTTACTGGCACATAATAAAGAGTCTGGGTATGAAAAAAAGTTAAATCCAAATAGGAAACTTTTGTTTTTAAAAATAATAATCCCTTTTTAACCGACTTCAAAAAAAAAGGAGGAGGTTCTCAGTTCGTCGGAATCTTTTTTTTTCATGTATCTACCCCGATTACTCGCACACGGCTGGACCGATTTGGAAAATTCGTTTTTGTTTGAAAGGGTATATTTTCTAGTTGGTCCCATTGTCATCAGGACAGGATCTGATCCTGGACAAATCGACGGAACTCTTCAAATATTATAGGCACACCTATAGCGATTTGGGTATTTTCTATAGTAACTCGTGCATTTGTTCTTGGAAAGCACCATTTGGTCAAGTGGAACAGTTGATGAAGATCACAGATGGCCACCGGAATTACTCAATAATAAGTATTTCAAGGGTGCGATTCGATTAGGTACCTACTTTAATAATGATTAATAATGATAATAATGATTGCTAATTTCGGAAGTCGGTGGCAAAAAAGTAAAATTCAGATCCAAAGACACCGACTTCCGAAATTAAAATTATTTTTCAATTTGTGGGGTTTTTTGAAAGTCGGTTGATATTTTTGGAAAAAAGTTTTTATTTTTCAGTTTGTGACTTTTTACTTACTTTTCGCGGGTTTGCGGTTAAAAGGTTATCAGCAACTAAAAATAACTTCTCGTTATTTTTAGTTGAATAATTTGTTTGTCGCATAATCCTGCCTTATTGTGACTTAAAACAGATATCTTTGTGTCGATTGTAATGGCAGAAAAAGCAATAAGAGCAAGTAAAATTATAGCGCTGCTGGAAGAAGGGTGTAGCCAATGTTACGTTTCGCAGCGGTGAAACGTGAGTCGTTCAACCGTCCAAAGAACCTGGATTCGATACCAAGAGACAGGTTTCTGAGAAGGCAAGGTTCACAGAGAAAGCGTTGCACATGATCACGAGACGACTTTAGTGACTCAGGCGCTGAGGAACCGCAAATACATAGACCTCAAAAGAAACCTTGAAGAGGTACGAAGAGCACAAGTTAGCCTATGGACTGTGAGGAGTCTTTTAGCGGTTGATATACGCAGTCGACGACTTGCGCGGGCCCCGTGTAGTTACTCCGTGAGCACTGGATTTTTCGATTGAGGTTCGCTAGAAATTGCCTATCTGGGACATTAGGTAATCGGAGTAGCGTACTTTTCTCGAATTTGCCTTAATGGTGAGGATCGACGTCGGCGAGTGTTACGAAGACCAGGGGAACGCTATGCCGACGTGTGTTTTGAAGAAATCACCCCTTATGATGGAGGGTCCTATATGTTGTAGAAGGCGTACAGAAACCTGGGTTTCGTGCTGAGACAGTCGCAGGGATTCACAAACGTTACTACGCTTAGGGTGCTCTAACACGCTTTGGAAAGGAGTCACTTTGAACACAGTGCGGTGATTTGGACTCCTCATGAAGCGAAATACAATGTTATGCTGGAGCGAGTACAGAATAAATTTACAAGACACCTGTATTTTAGACTTTATGCGGTTTACCCATTCTACCCGCTGATGTTTCCTACACTGTTTGTACTGGGTATGGTGAGGTACAACGACAAGTGTAAATTCCCGGCGCAGAGTAGCTCATAACCCGGGTGCGTTGCGTCACCTGAAGCTGTGCGTGCCAGACCGATACGTGTGGAGGCGGCGCCGACCGCCACTGCTTGCCGTGCCTGCTGCCAGAACCAACCTGCTGTCAAAAACACCCCTCACCCGCACAATATGTGTACTAAACAAAGTGCATGATAGAATTGACATATTTTCGCAAGAGTTTTGTTGAATTTTGTTAGTTATATTTAAATATTAATATTCTGTGATAAGTCTGATTTTATATTTTAGGTTAAGATTTTATAGCATATATTTCTGTACACTAACTTCAGATTGTGTATTTAATAGAGTTTAGTGTGCTTTGTATTTTTAAAGATTAGATTTTTAAGTATTAGCCGTAAGTTGCTATTTCAATTTATTTGGTGTGTGTTTGCAAACCACTATTATATTGGGGTCATCCTGTAAAGATAGTGCATAAGTTTAAATAAATACATGTTTTGGGCGGGCGTAACTTCCAGCTATCGTACCGAGATAGTGTTAATTGAAAATGGCTCACTAAATGCGCAAAGGTACATAACAGAAATCCTTTATCAACATGCACAACCCGTTCTGAGTGTAATTGGTGAAGATGCCATTTACGTGGACGATAATAATAATAATAACAAGATGCCATTTTGTAGTCTTGATAAAAAGAAACTGTCCTTATGCGAACCAAGAAAAAATCCACATTCACCACTTAATACGTATAATTTCTCTGATTTTATAAAACGAAACACGGATAAAAAAGGAATAAATGGATAATAAAAAAATGAACTTACAAAAGTATAAAAAAGCACACTATATAAAAAAGAACAATCCCGGATTTTTCCTGGTTAGCGGTTCTAGTTAACAATAAAGTGGCATGCTTTAATACGAAGCGAGTCAAAGAGATCTAAGCGTCCAACCCTATTGAATTCGAATTCAACAGACTGAGTATGCCTAAACCGTATCGCACAAATACGCGACTTAGTTCAATAAAAATAATGAAGCATAATCTAACCGACAGCCTATATGGAAATGCGTTTTTGTATCATAAAATTGTCTAAAGGGCCTCTGTGAGTTGGTTTCGTCCCCTAGTACCTACGCCTTCCAAAGGTTCGGGATCCCAGGTTCCCGAGAAATATCAACAATAAAATGACATGCTAATGTTATTAAATAAATGCTAATGCTAACAATAATTAACACAAAATTAGCAGTTATTTTTAGCAACTTTTAAATTTAATCGTAGACAGATTGTTAACATAATTAATTCTCATTTCCCCCATCCTTTTCACAGGCAGGTATAGGCATAGGACTCTCAACTTTTTCTGTTCGCGTTTTTACAATGAGAATTTTTTCTTTTTCATAGCTGTTTTTCACTTTTTTTTGCCATTGAATATTCATTTTAGTTTTATTTGCAATTTGAAAGTATTCTTTTTCAAACGTAAACAACAACTACACAAACAGTCAAGCAAATGTTTCACTCACAACACTCATTAGTACCTTACTACCTAGATAACAAACACGTAATTAATATACTTCGTAACTTAATTTAACACTAGTTAAATGTAACATTTCCGAAGATAGCAGTTAAATAAATCAACTGGACTAAATAACAGTCTGACTGAACACTCACACAAAATTAACAGTCCACAGTTGCTTAGTCTGTGCTTATATCCGTCCGTGTATGGTGCGGAATAGCACCGCGCCGAGTACAAAAAAATACCGACACAGCTGCCATTATTGTTATTTTTGTTCATTGGTGTTTGTGAGTTGTGTGACTGCTAAAAACAACTATCGCAGAAATTATTTAACAGGTGTAGACACTAAAACTATAGCAGTGTTTTAGCAGCTTATGTAGTTTTAGACCGTTTTAGACCCATCTCTAGTCGTTGTCATCTGACTGTCAAACAAAAAAAAAACAAAAGTCAAGGAGAAAAAAAAAAAGCGCGGGAAAGTTAAGGAAAGGCGCGTTTCTTGAAAAAAATTTCAAATCTATTTTATTTTATTGCTACCTTTTGCATAATAACTAATACTAATACTACATAACTACTTAATGGTAGTTTGTTGTGATGGGGAAGGTTAAGAAGAGGAAGAAAAGTGGGACGGATCCCCTCGAAGATGATGCCGACAATGGGTCGTTGCGCTCCATGCAGTCGGCCACATCAGATGCTGTAAATGAAAAGGATACGGATAAGTACCTTGAATATAGAGTATCTGATTACACCCGGTCTTATCCAGAGTCTGGTGGAAACTATGAATACCGGTAAAACGGGGCTATTTGGCTTTGAGGGGGGTATTTGGGACAACCCAGGTTTTTGAACAATTATGTCGATAATTTTCGTTTGCTGTTTGGTAGGATTTGTTTTATGAACTCTAGCAACACATTTATAGTTAACGTCATAATTGTCAACTGTCAATGTCAGTATATTAAACAGTTTAGTAACAAATTTTGGTGAAAGAGTCAGAGACCGTTTTTTACGTGAAAATTTAGGCGGCAAAACTTCTCGCACAGCGCAAAATCCTGACTGGTAAGAGTTCTGTTGTTTTTAAATGACGAGTATATATATTATCACTATGTTTTCTTACTGGTATTTAATTTTGTCATGCTTATAGTTTTTGATTTATGATTGATAATGTGTCTGGGGCTTTTTGGGACATCGTTGCGGGGCTTTTTGGGACAGTGTCCCAAATAGCCCCTTCACTTTTATGCATTTGTGTGCAATTGATTTTTATTTATTAATATGTCTATCATTATGTATTTACAAGGTTTTTTGTGGTTTTCAGATAAAGTACAATTGTATAAAGGTTCGAAAATATTCAAGAACATATATAGAAACTTAAGAAAAGGTAAACGGTACATGCCATACTTCTCTTATAGTAATGATGACTTAAACAAGGCAATATCAGACGTTAAGTCTAAAAAACTGTCTGCTAGAGAAGCAGAACAAAAATATGGCGTACCCAAAAGTACAATTAACCGTCATTTAAAATCGGGAAACTTACTGTATTCTAGGCCAGGGCACCCTACATTATTTTCAGAGGCGGAAGAAAAAACGTTCGTTAATTATATTATATGGGGGACTGGGGATTCCCCGTAGATCTAATGGATTTGAGAGTCTTCGTCCAAAAATATTTACAAAGAATAGGAAAGACGGTTTATAGTCTTAAAGACAATTTACCGGGACGGGATTGGGCGGCTTGTTTTATACAGCGATATAAAGATGAAATATCAAACAGATGTGCTGCAAATATATCGTCGGATAGAGCAACCTTAAGTTTAGAGGTGATTGACGCATTCTTCGACCACTACGAACGAAATTTGGAAGGTGTTGAAAATGACTGTAATAAATTACGATGAAACGAACCTGACCGACGACCCTGGATGCAAAAAGTACATTTTTAAGCGTGGGAAAAAGTATCCAGAGAGGATCATAAACAACTTTTTTTTAATAACTATTTTATAATTAATAAGAAGATATTTTGTTTTGTTTTGAAGACTGTTTAATTTTGTAAGAATTTATGATTTATATTTAGAAGTTTTGTTTTGTTTGTTTGTAAGTAAATAAGCTTTAAGTTTCGATATTCTTACCATGCATGGAAGTTTACTTAACCTAGTAATAAACGAGTTCTAAAAAAAAAAAAATTTCTTCTTAAAATTCTACCAATCCCTAAAACAAAAACATTATTTTATGTAGTTTTTGTCAGTCTTTGTCCCAAATATCGATAGACTTGTTGAAAGTGGCTGTTTTGTCTCAAAATATGCATTTTATATCGCTTTTTCAGTGCTGTTCATAATAGCCCCAAATATGCGATATTTGGGACAGCCTCATTATTTTTTTATTTTTCTGTTCCTGTTACATGTAGCTACTTCAAAAGTATGTCTGCAGAAGTAAGGAGTTCTCCGACACCCGTACAATTTTTTCACCATAGTATTTTATGTGAAATAAACAAGATATTTGGTAAAGTATCTCAAAATATGTCCCGAATAGCCCCGTTTTACGGTATATTGTTTTCATCGAAAGTCTGAATCAAGTCCCGATCGGTGACCGCGATATGATGTCGTTAGCCACTAACTTCAAGAGGTATAACAAAGGGGTTAAGCAACTAATTAGAATGAATCGGCACAAAGTTGGCGTTATTTTCGAACGTCCGTCATTTGCCAATGCTGCGCTCATAAATAAAAAGTTTTTGGATAATTTTAAACTCAAAGAGAGCATTCCAGCCTCGGCTACAGAAATTACTGGAATCATACAGCATGTCCCGATTGATCTGTCAAATGAGCAAATCTATTCAGCTATATCCAGCTCCAAAAATATAATATCGGTCAAAAGATTTATGCGTCGGACTATTACAGGAAATAAAGTCTCCTTTGAACCTATGAAGACAGTGAGCATCACGTTTTCGTGCGTCTCCTTGCCCGACAGCGTGGATCTAAACAGCTGGCGGTTTGAGGTACGGCCGTACATCCCGCCGGTAAAGCAGTGTCTGCAGTGTCTGAGGTATGGACATATTGCTAAATTTTGCAAAAACAGCATCAGGTGTTCTATATGCGGAAAAGATCACAGCTATAAAGAATGTACGATTGCCCCAACAGAAGCTACATGCTGCCAATGTAAAGGAAATCATATTGCTATTTCTGCAGAATGTCCTGTCAAAAAAGCTAAGATACAAGAAAATAAAAATAAAATTCAGAAAAGATCATATGCTGACGTGTTAAATGAGAAGTCATTCCCTCCTTTAACTAACAAAAACCCTGCTGAACAACTTAAATTTCTAATACAAACAGATCAAATACAAAACATTTTAATTCAGACCCTTCTTACTTTAATTTCACAAAATCGGAACAAAGAAAGTTCCATTACAAATGAAAATATTAAAAAAGTTCTCTTAGCAACAATACAGAGTGATAATAACATTAAACAATCTTAATTATGGATCAGTTAAATATTGTACAGTGGAATGCTCAGAGTATTCGTAGTAATCAACATATTTTTTCTCATTTTTTAATTGAGAACAATATTCATGTAGCTTTACTTTGTGAAACTTGGCTTAAGCCTGAGATGCGTTTTAATATAAAATATTATAACACTGTTAGATTAGATTCTGGTAATAGTCATAATGGCGTAGCTATATTAATACATAATTCATTACAGTTCAAAAAAATTGATACTTCATATGATGACTCTATACAAAATATTGCAATACGTTTAAAATATGGTGCTAAGGAGCTTTCTTTGGTGTCATTTTATAGTCCTGGTAATTGTCATCCATCCTTTTCTAAATCAAAGCTGGATAATTTAATCCAAAGTATTCCTGGTCCTGTTTTGATTGGTGGGGATTTCAATGCCCATCATTCGGCCTGGGGCTGTAGTGCACAGTGCAGTCGTGGTATTGACGTTCTTGAAAGTATCAATGGTAACAATCTTGTGTTGCTGAATAACGGAGATATGACTACATTAGGCTCAGATAGGTGGCAGAGAAACGCCCTTGATTTAACCTTAGTATCACCCTCGTTGGCTTTGTCTTGTCACTGGTCAGTGCATGATGTTCCTCTAGGTGGATATCATTTGCCTGTAATTACAAAAATAGTATTTAATAATTTTATTTCTTCATCCAATGATCTTTCAAATCTGCCTGTTCATGTAAATTTCAAACTAGTTAATTGGGAACTTTACACAGCTCAAGTAGATAATCTATTACAAAATTTTGTGGTTATTCATCAAAACCCTTTACAAACTTATAAAGAACTTATTCTTATCTTAAATAAAGCTGTACAGAATTCTGTTCCATGTTCTGATATTTCTCATATGCAAAGTACCTCTAGTGCCTCACTCAATACACCTAGAACTCATAAAAAGAAAAAACGCAGTCCACTTCCATGGTGGAATAACAACTGTACTAGGGTTGTAGAAGATGCTAAGAATGCTTATATACAGTTTAAACATGACCCCTCACAAGCAAACTATGTTGAATTTAAAAGGCGACAAGCTGTTAAAAAGTTGATTTTAAAAAGAGAGAGGTATTTGAGTTGGGTAACTTTGTGTGAGTCTTTTAACAGAACAACTCCTTTAAGTAAAATATGGGGTATTTCTAGAAAGTTTAATAGAACATATGTACCATCTTGCAATAATGTATATCCATGGATTTTTGATTTTCTTAAAAAATTCACACCTGATACTGTAGAGGCCCCCTTTCATTCACATGACCATTTACCAACAGCAGCATGCTCAAATTATTTAACCGATCCATTTACTATGCAAGAATTGAAAGCTGCAATTTTTTCCAGGCGTGATACAGCTTTTGGCCTAGATTGTATACCATATAAAATGCTTAAGAATGTTTCATTGCAAGCCTTATTTTTGGTTTTAAAAGTTTTTAACTTACTTTGGCTTAATGAAACTATACCTCTAGACTGGAAAATGGACTGTCTTATTCCAATCTTAAAACCTAATAAAGACAAAAACAAACCTGACTCATACAGACCTATAGCTTTGACCTCTTGTGTAGGAAAGATTTATGAGCAATTGATAAAGCAAAGACTAGAATTTTACATAGAAAGTAATAATTTATTACCTTCTAATCAGCTTGGATTTCGTAGAGGAAGGTCAACACATGAAACTATTTCTCATTTGCATCTTGATATTTTTAATGCTCGTAAAATGGAACATGAGTTTGTTGCTGTTTTTGTTGACATCGTTGGTGCTTTCAATAATGTCAATCATCACATTTTGTCACTTGAACTCCGCTCACTAGGCATACCTGAAAAAATAGTTTCGTGGGTTTTTAATTTTTTGCATGGTAGAGAAGTTTATGTCAAAGTGGATAAGCAGTTAATTGGACCCCGTTTTTCATATAAAGGGGTGTGTCAAGGTGGTATTATGAGTCCATTGATTTATGTGTTTTATATGCATAGACTTAATATGATTTTGGGTAGTAAAGTACTGAATTTACAATTTGCTGATGATTTGGTTATTTATACATCCGGTCCAGATATGGATGAGATTAAGAGTAATATTAATGGGGCTTTGAAAAATATGAGTAAATATTTTCACTATTTAAATTTAGAAATTAGTCCAGACAAATCAAAAGTTATTGTTTTTAGTGAAATAGATTTTGATTTAGAAATTTTTTATGATAACTTTGAACTTACCACCGTTAATGAATTTAAGTACTTAGGAGTAATTTTTTCTGCCAATCTTACATGGAATAAATATGTTGATTACATACTTGGTAAAGCAAATAAAGCATACAATTTTATAAAATCTGTCTCAGTACATGCTGATCCTAAAATTCTGTTAATGTTATACAAATCTTTAGTCCGTAGTCATTTTGAATATGGCTTTTTGTGTTTTGGGTCTGATCAGAGACTTATCCGTAAACTTGATATCTTACAGAATCATAACTTGCGTTGCATTACAGGTGCCATGAAAACAACACCTATCAACTCCTTACAAGTAGAGTGTAATATTCCTCCACTGAAAATTAGATTTCAGTACTTAAAATCTAAATTCCTTTTAAAGCTTTTGTCATTTCATAACCACCCTCTTTACAGAAAACTTTTATTTTATCATACAGTTTATAATCCTTCAAATAATATTAACATTCCCTATTTACTTCATGATTTCTCTAATACAATTACACCTATTCAGCAACATGAACTTTACAAATGTAATGACACTTGGACATGTTATTCTGGCAAGTACAATAGTAAATTTATAGATATGAATATTGTTATAAAGCATGATTTGAAAACCAAGGAAGAGGTGTATCAGTTATTACAGGAACATTCTGGCTATCGATGTATATTCACTGATGCTTCTAAGAGCAGTACAAATGTCGCAATGGCTATTTACATACCTTCTACTAAGACTGGTCATGGTGTAAGGTTGCCTGATGTTTTAACTATATTTTCTGCTGAGGCGATGGCTATTTCAGCTGCTTTGGATTTCATAAGTGAAAATAACTCTGGCATCATTTCTTGGCTTATTGTAACGGACAGCATGAGTGTTCTTAAGGCATTGGATAACAACAAACTGGATGCTTCTACAAACTACATTATATATTGCATCAAAGAAAAGTATTTTACACTTCAATCAAGAGACTTTGATATCAAATTTTTGTGGACTCCTTCGCACATCGGAGTCAGTGGCAATGAAAATGCAGACACTTTAGCGAGAGCCATTGTTGACATAGGAAATGCAGAAATTAAAAGTGTTGCCATACCTTGTTCAGACTTATTACCTATGATCAAGGAAGATAATATTCGATGTTGGCTTGAAAATTGGCAGGAGACTTTGCAAATAAAAGGAACTTGGTATGCAAAAATAAATACAGTTATTGGTTTAGCTCCTTGGTTTACGAAGGCACAATTTCACAAAAGCAAACAGTTTTATTCTTTAATTAATCGGCTAAGATTTGGACATGGACGTTTTAATGCTCATCTGGCCAGAATGAAGTTAATAACTTCCCCTAAATGCACTGATTGCAACCTCGATAAAGATCAAACCCTTAATCACATTACTTTTGAATGCCCAGCGCACAATGTGAATCGTTTAATATTGATTGACAAATTGCTTGAGATTTACAAAACACCGGCAAACCTCCCGCGCGACATTCAAGGATTGCTGGAAAATTCTTCTACATTTAATCCTTTATTTAATTTTATTACATCTAGTGGGTGTAAAATTTGATTGGGATATATAATTTTACATATATACATATAATTACATACATGGCTTACATGGCTATGACATTGAATTGACATAACTCTTGGAAATGACTACACTACATGGAAATGACGATAAAATGTGGATTTGACAAAGAAAAAAAATTGGATTGACAAACATGAAAAAAAGAAGACATGGCATATGCCTTGATTAAGAATTTACTGATGACTTGGCTTTGGCCTTACTTTTATTTTAAATAGAAGAATAAGAAAATATGACGAGGCTGAATGGTCTATAGATCGATGCCTGCCTTTTAATACAGGCGAAAGAAAAAAAAAAAAAAAAAAAAACAAAAGTCAAGTATAAGTAATGTCACTTGTATCTGTGTGTTGTATGTTTGATGTGTACCGAATTTCTGCGCAAAAGAAATATAAACGAAAATTTCACCATGAAAATAACATAAAAACTGAATAACACGTCCACTTACCCATAACCAAAGCTCTGAAAGACAACAAATATGTCAGACGACAGCGAAATAACTTGTCATATGTATTCTTTACCTACAGAAATTTTATTGAACATTTTCATTTATTTACCGGCTAAAGACTTAACGAAATGTCGTGAGGTTTGTACACGATGGGGTTTAATCATCGACGGGCTGGATAGAAGCGATGACTTGTGGTCTAATCATTGTAAAGAAGATTTCAGCAATGTTTACACAGTAGCGCGTAAAAAGGCAAAGCCAGGATTGCTGTGGTACAATTTATACCGTTCTTTGGCTCTCTGGAAGAGAATAGCCTTGTCTAGAGAAGATATTGACGAGTTCGCTTCAGCTTCTTGTTTGGACGAGGAGATTCGGAACTTTGAACTACTAGGTAATGGTGTTTTAGGTGTCCACAAAAAAGCTTCCATCGTATATTATGACATTGACACCCTACAGGAATCTAAACGCGGTGCGATTTCCGGTGACTACTCGAGGTATACAGAGAATGACAGTGTGATTGTTATACTGAGTTACCACCTGCACTGTTTTTTGATACGGAAAGCCCTATTTGACAAGTACGAAGAAGAAAGTAATGTCACCTTTAATAACATTAAACTCTACACATTGACTGAAGATGCACTGTACTTCGTTAACTTGGACGATGAAATATTTGTATGCAGTTTTGATGATAAAAAATTACAAGCTGTATTTTTGAAGCAGTCTGGAGATGGTATTATGTCTGTGGGGTACAGTGATGGGCACCTCAACGTCCTGACTTTCCAACGTGACATATTTACCATTGTTGGCAATGATCTCATATACAAGTGTTCCCTTGGTCCCGACTCCAACTTACTTCACCAACTACAGAAATTCAACTTTCTAGAACAATTAGATTGGCGAGTCTATTTCCAATGGATGTATGTGCTGAACCATGCCATTCCCGATGGACCATTACGAGATATAATCATCATACGACCCTACGGTGATGTGTACTTCGTTGGATCTAACTGGGGAGTGTTACGGATCTACTATGCCCCATACTCAGCAGGAGAATTTAATATTTTCAACACTCAGCCAGTGAGACAGTACAATTTTATGGAGCGCTCAGACTGTCCTGTACTCTCTATGTGCCCGATACTGCAAGTGGACGTGTTTGAAGTGGAAGATGGTCACACAGTACTTGTGGCCATGCCAAAGAAGATAGCTGTACTAAATTTCACTCACACCTTCAAACGAACAGCTACACTTGCCATGCTGCCGTACAGCGAAATCCAAAAAGTTAAGTGCCTGAAGATAAATAAATGTAAATAATTTTCAATAACACGTTAACTACTTAAAAAATATAGAAGCACTGTTTTTGTAAATTAAGCAGTCTCTTTAATCAAAATTAAAATTAAATTAAGGTGTCATCCTTTAACTCACGTGAGGTTCGAAGGGGGGGGGCTGCGGGTCAGAAAAAATCACGATTAATTACGATGCGGGGGATGGGATAATTTGACAATCACATGCATTTTTTTGTGTGATGAAAAAATTTTGTAAGTAATTTAATGATATTTTGTATTGAAATAGATTCTAAAAATAATATTTGGTCTTTTCAATAATAAAAAACACGTGGAGGAAGGGGAGGGGCAGCCTGAAACCTCACGAAGTCACGACGTATCACCAAGGGGAGGGGGTATAAAAGTGTGAAATTAAAAGATGACCCTTAAAGAAAAAAAATCTACATAAAAAAATTGCAGATATATAATTGAAGTGCAAATTGTGTTCAATTCAGCCAATCATTATGCTTAATATTTTATTATATTCATATTAAAAAAAATATATAGAAATTAACAAGAATAGGAAATTAACAATTAATAAATCTGCCGAGCATTTTTCCAACTATGTTGGGGTCGGCTTCCAGTCTAACCGGATGCAGCTGACCACCAGTATTTTACATGGAGCGACTACCTATCTGAGCTCCACAACCCAGTAACTGGGTAACATGATATCCTAATCATGTCTTGATGCCATAGTATAGTTTACTATATTGGGGCATTTGGATAAACATGTATTATCATTATTATTGGGTAGTTTTAATAATTCGGTCTCAAATATGTAGTTCCTAAAAGAGTAGGTAGGTACTTAATATAAATATAAGGGGCAAAGCTCATAAAACAGACGATATTTTTAATGATTTTGTATTATTTTTACTAGCAAAAAGAAACCACAATTAAAAAAATTTAAACTTTATCTCATTAATTTTATGATTAGACTCTATATCAGGGGTCGGCAACCTTATGCTAGAGGAGGGCCACAAATGTTGCCAGGAAGTCAGTGCGGGCCGCATTTCATTATATGCCAGGGTAACTGGCTACAGCTAGCTTAGGTTAGGTCAGGTTGTGTATTGGCTGTAGACGGCTAAAACTTGGCTTTTAGCAGTAACATATTTTTGTTCTGCGGTTGCTCGCCTACTCTCTGCCCGAACGTCTCGGGCGCCCCGGGTCTTCACTTGATTAATAGTTAATATTAGAACATAACTTTATGGCCGTCCACTGTCTCTTAAGAAACAGGTATACCCTAGTTTAAGAGACAGGGTATCAGAAATTGTCAACAGATGTACCGTGTAATTACATCACCATGTTCTACCATAATAATGTAGTTACATAACTTTATATATCTTGATTGTTACTATTTTTAAGTTTTGTTTTTCTCATCATCTGTACTTTCAAGATCAATAAACAATTTATTTATTTATTTATCTCTGTGCCTAACTACAATGTTTCTTGCCTTGTAACTTGTAACACTTGTGAGGCGCACTCGCTCCTGTTTCCAACCCAAATAATGTGAAACTACCTGCATACCATACATCGTTTCATCGTTTTCGGTTTGTGAACCGAAGCGGTTCGCAGGCCGCCTGTTGCCGACCCCTATTCTAGATGACAAAATTTTATTTATTGTAATTTGTAAAATATGTGTGTTTATTTGAAACCAAGCAAGCAATCATTTGATTCCTAACAAGGGCGGGAATACACGTGCCTGTAGCCTGTACAAAACTATGCAAGTCGCTGTACATACCACAATAGCTTTTGATTAGTGAATGTCGTGTAAGCTAGTTGCATAGTCTTGTACAAGCTACAGGCATGTGTATTCATGTCGTTATGTTTACTGGCTACGTCTTAAGATTGACGGTAACAAGCACCACTAATCTATTTAAGGTACTTATCTATAATAAGCTATTAAAGCTGCATGAGTTTGTTATCTCTGGTCCTACCAGTCGGATTTAAAAAAAAATCAGAAAGAACGCTAAACGAAAACGAAGTAATAGCACGGACGGGCGATGCGACGCGATGCGGTAGGTAGTTTTATAAAAACGTGGCTGTTATTAGTATATTGTGTATCTTACGAAGCTGTATTGTCATATTTTTGCACTAGATTCGAAATCAGCATAAGAAATAATATAAAGCAGGAAGAATAATTAGCTCTCTGAAATGATCAGCCAAAATAACAAGGCTCCGGAAGTCGAGCATTGTGCCAATTAAACGTCAACATTATTATTATTAGTAGCATACCTACTGATGAATATGAGCCAAGTCCAAAGAACAATACTGCCGTTATAAATAAATAAGGAAAAAGACGTAACTGACATTTTTTTCGGAATAGAGTTATTTTAACCGACTTCAAAAAAGGAGGATCTCTATTCGACCCGTATGTATGTATGTTGGTACATTCACGATTTTTTTGAACACTCATGAACCAATTTTGATGATTCTTTCACTAACGTGATCTACATGCTTTCAGGAAGGTTTTAGTATATAATACGTTAGGTAATTATTCTTATGTACGAAGTTATATGCATAAATGTACTGTATTTCTGCATTTCTAAGCGGATTTTATTTTATTTTTTTCTATTCTTTTCGTTCATCTTGAGCATAAAGTATTTTGTATATTCAACTAAGAATGGAAAAAAAGTAAAAACCGACTTCATAAACCTAAAACGAATAAAGTAACTTTTATAAAAAACTTGACAGCTTCTGAAGTCGGTGTCTTCAGTTCTTCAATGTATTAATAGCTTGGCACCGCCTTCAGAAGCTGTTAAGTTTTTATGAAAGTTATTTTATTCGTTTTAGGTTTTTTAAGTTGATTTTTACTTTTTTTAAAGATTTTTTTACATACTTATTCCGAATCAGCAAAAAAAAAGACGCATCTACCAAACTTAACGAAAACCTTATAATTTTTACTATTAAAAGATGCATCTGCTTTTGTATTTTGTATTTTAAACAGGAATTTTTTTTTTCTTCATTTCAATATTTCTGTAGATAGATACCTACGTCTTTTTTCCTTACCTACGGCGGCAGAATAGTTCGGTCGTTGTCTTGTCGCGCGTTTTTCTCAAAAGTTTCAAACATTGCCTGCGTACAACGCGCGTCTACCGCCTGTTATCTTTTATCTGAATTTAGCCTAAGGGCCCGATCACACGTACATACGGCTACATATCAAGCTATTCAGTTCCAGCATGAGCTGACCTCTCGTTGTACGGCAATCCTATACAACGCGTCATCAGCTTATACTGGAAATGCATACTTGCTTACTATACTAACTTAAGGACTACTACTACTACTTAACTATAGGTACTAACTTAAGGAGTTGTTATTACTGATTCTAAAGATTATAATTCTGTAGATACATATTTGTTACGGCCGCAAATCATACTTTATTTAACATAAAACTTAATACTGACTTGCAAATTGCAAAAACGTAAGAAAATTTGAATTTCGCGGGCTGCCCTGACGCTTCCCCCTTAACCGTCATAATAAAACGGAAGTTATGAAAATCTGTCATTTTCACTAGTATTTAACAAAAAAATGCTCCGTATTAGGACATCCGTTGTGTGACCATTCACCGCTTTCTTAAAAAACCAAAGCATAAACTGAATTAATGAAAAACGCGTGTATCAAACGAGTCTTTCATGAAAGCTATAGAAATATCATTAATCTATAAAACGTAATACACGTACGGCAATTAATCAATTGCCATCTTTTTCTAATGTTAGGTACATTATAATAATATAATACACATAATAACATTATAGTAATAAAGTAATATTGTCAATCGCTTCAGTTTCACTTGGTAGACGATCAATTTACGCATAAATTATCATTCACGTAAAAAATTGACAATTGGAATTAATCGTTTCGGGGACCCTTAAACCGTGTACCTGGTAAAAAATACCGGTCTCTAGCGCAGATTTGATACAGTTCTCACTACCATAAAAATCAAAACAAAGCAACAAATAAACCCGTACGGTGCGGACGCTCCGATTCCGACCCAGTGGACGCGCAATTTAAGGAAGCGGTGATCGGTCACAAAATAACGGCTGTCCAAATACAGGGCGTTTTTGACACCTTAATGTCAAGCACTAGAGAAAATGACAGATTTTTATGACGGCCGTTATAGTACGAGAGCCCCTAGCCAAAACCATATCGCATCGTTTTACGGCCAAAACCGTATAAAATTGTTATCTTAGAATTTTAGATGATTCTGAACCCGACTCAGTGTGCTGTTTCTTTAACTGTAATAGTACTGGTCAGAAACGTCACAGTTTTATGTGAGTTCATTTCTGCTATGTCAAAAAACATTGGTAGATAGTTTTATCACAATATGTATGATGTAATTTTATTACGAAAATGTTTGTTTACAGACATTTTGCTAGTCACATGTGGGGTGAGCGCGTTTTCGAATATGTAAAAAAAAAAATAACTGACCTGTCTCATAGCAACCAATTATTTTATTTCTATCTTTTGTCTTACAGCCCGCGGCACGTAAGTTGGCAAGGTTTTGGCGTAGTGGGGGTAAGTTCGCGCATGCTACACTTATTGCAACAAAAAATTGGTCACTTTTATTGCTTGTCATTATTCTGTGGTTATTACCATAATTTATTTTTAAACATAACTATTTAGAAGAAAGTTAAAGAAAGGAGAAGAATTCGTGAAGTATATTAGGAGTAATAAATAAAATATACAGGGTTATTTGTAAAACACCAACAACCTCTTAAGAGGTCATTGTACTCATCATTATGAACAACTTTTACTATGGGAGCAAACCTGAAATCGCGGAAAAAAAAATCAGCAGTTCAGTACATTTATTATGTAACAGTACACATCATAAACCATTTTTCTGGCATGTCTACGTAAAATACGTATTGTTTGTGGCATTATCTAAATTTAAAAAATCAAACAAAACAATAACAAGAACTTGTAACAAAAGCTCAACAAAAACAAATGTTACAATTTTAGTGCACGCAAGTGTACTCGGGAGCGAATGGAACGTGGACGCGACGCGAGAGACATGGGTCGACTGACCAACCAATCGCGCGCTCGGAATGATGCTACCTCATTCCCCGCGTCCCGCTCGCGACCAAAGAGATCTAAAAAATGACTTCTGCGCATCTAACGACTCTTGCCAACTTACGTGCCGCGGGCTGTACCAAAAACCTGTTTTCAGAAATTTTAAATGTCACCTATAATTCCAAAAAGACAAGTTATTGAAGATATTTTACTGCATAGTGATCTTGATGATAACGATAACGGCGATGAATCCGACAGTGATTAAAGACGATGAAGTATTTTTCAAACGTTATCCCAGTTTCCTTTTGTCCAATTTATTAAAAGTCCTTCAATTTCAGTTCGATGGCCTCAATTTTCAATTTGAGAGTTGCACTTATTCATTTGCACGAAAGACATAAATACGCCCCAATACGATTTTTTTTAATAATTTTGACTATGGAAAAGTTGCCTGATTAATAAGTCACTTACATCTGGGCAAACTTTTTCATAATGTTCAACAGTATTTCAGATAGAATGCTATGTTACCGATCGATAAAATTTTTAATACGTCCAAAATGGTTTCAACACTAACGATGCTCACACTTTCTTCTAAAAAATATATAATCAACTAATGAAAACAAGATTTTAAGACAGTTTGCTAAGGTTTTTTTTTTCTGTCTGATTTTTAATTTTCTCAAATGGTACGGTTTAGCGTCACAACGCTAATGATGTCTTAAAATTGTGTTTTCGGTATCTAAAATCTATCGTTCAACTACATTCTGAAAATCAGACTGATCGCTATGGAATAATTATTCAGTAATTTTTTTTTGACATATTTGATAATGCGGCCAGGTCTGATGTGACTCGAAACATTTTTAAAGTTAGGAGTTTTGGATTCAGAATAACCATCCATCGTTTTTATACGGTTTTGGGCGTAAAACGATAAGACGAAACAATTTGGTCATCGGCTCCCGTACCATTATAATATGACGGAATCGCTGTGCTAGGAAACCAAAGCTTACTTGCTGAAAAGTATGCAAGTAAATTGCATATCATTGTGCCATATTCTGATTGGTGAATACCACAAAGGCATGCAAGCTACTTGCTGACTATTTTAAAAGTTTCGGTCATGTGTAGCTATTACGCGCTTCGAGAGTTGTATTGATGATTTTAATGATTATAATTCTATAAACACATATTTGTTACGGCCGCGAATTATATTCAGATCAATATACAACCTGATACTGACCTGCAAATTGCAATTTCGCGGGCTACCTGGAGCTTTCGCCTTAATGAAAATGACATGAAATTATTTATTGATTGCTTACTAATGCATAGTTCGGGCTATAATAGGCTAGTTAAATAATTAAATATTGGAAATCAATATTGTTGTTTTATTATATCTCCCTAAATGTGACTGTAGCCGAGTATCGAAAGCTCGCTTCATTAGCATATCATATTAAAGCACTCATGGGTTTTCTGGCAGGACTGAGACGTCAGGTCCGAGCACCTGTCAAGTGTCAAAACGCCTACATTATCTTTAGTCGTGACTGAATGATGAACGTTATCTTATATTTTATATTCATTGACGAAATGGAAGACCTCTTGTCAAAGTGGTGCCATCTGGTGGTATGAATTTACATGCCCTCATTTGTAAGCCACACAACAAATTGGCATCCACAGTCCACAGGAGTCTTCTGATCCATTTGTTTACATTTTCATACTTTAGAATATAGATACTTTTGGAACTACTATACCCAACAAGGAATTAATAAATAAATGAAAAACCTAAAAGTCAGAGGTTAAATTTTTATTACTTTTTACGCCCTAGGTATTATTTAATCGGCCCATTCAAAATCGTGCGAACTTGTCAAAGACATGTTTAAATTGAACGGATTAGACATTAATGGGCACCTTGGTACTAGTTCCGCTTTCACTGTAGTCCGTCAAAAGACCGAGATCATAGTCTTCGATTAAGGTCGTTGGTGATGGAGGGCGCGACGCCCAATTGCTCTGGACATGGAGCTCCGGCTTTTTACGTTTAGTTTCATAGTCGTAACCGATTATTTCCAAGGAATGTTTTGATTCATCTATTTCATTTGCTGTCTCTGCCATGATGTTACGCTTCTTGTATCTTGTGTTAAAGTAAGGGTTGAAGGTGAAAGGATCCAAACGATATTGCTTCCCACTAGGTTTTGCAGATAATACTCTACGTCGCTTGAATTGACAAACGTGGACGTCTCCCTCGCTGGGCCTTTTCGATGCTCTGTAATCTACGGCTTGTTGACAGCGTCTCTTGTTTTTCGCTATAACTTTCAGGGCTTGGTAAAAGTTCTGTGGCTCTTTGTACTGGTCTCCCTTTATTTGTAATTGCTCCTTTAGTGAGTTTATGAAGTCCTTCTTACGATCGTTTTTTTGTGCTTTTCTTCTGTTTGGCATTGGCAGGCTGGTGGTATTAGGTAACGGTTTAGCCTTCCTACGATTAAACGAGTCAGATTTAAGTTTTCGCCTTTGTCTTGGTGACTCCACCCGGTATTGCTTACTAAAGTCCGGCTGGAAATGATCCAACAGCTTCCTATCATCCCACTGTTGATTTTCGTCTGACTGAATGCTGTAGAAATACTTTGACGAAGGCTTCCGCAATACGTGAGATGTCTCTTTGAATTCTGTCTCTTTGGTTTTTTGTATACTATTAAGTTTTCCGGCGACAGATTCGTTTATCTCTAGAGCGACTTTAGAAGAGTTCCCGCTAGGTGGTAGGTCTTTATTGAATTCTGTTTTCACATTATAAATACTAAAACTAGATTTAAGAACGTCTACAAAGAAATTATAAAAGTTTTCATCAATCCTCTTTGGAACATCTGCAATCGTCATAGTTTGTTCGTTATCAATCAGTCGGACTTCTTTGCTATTCGTTGCTACGGGCGCAGTGGTATCTAAATTCTGTGGGTCTAGTGGTGACAATCTCTCTGCCCGTCTTAAAGATTCAGGGTCGATATAAGTGCTGACAGCATTTTTATTATGAATGCATTCAGAACTATTAGAAGGCGTTTGAGCAATATCTTTAGTCGATTGTAAGACTACAACTGGCTCTACTTCATTATCGGCATATTTTTTTAAAACTCTGGACCTGTATTTTGGTTTCATTTTTGAAATATTTGGTGTTGTGACCGAAACATCGTTGATAACGTCTTTCCTCTTTGGTTTATTTTTTGTATTGTCCATTTTTCTGAGTCTGTCCGTGCCGTCTGGACATTGGGTTCCAGCGGTAGATTTCGATAGAATGGTCAGTACGGATGCCAAGAACCGTTTTCTACTAGGACGCGGGATTGGACGAGGAGGACATGACTGCAGTTTATTTGATAGCACTGAATAAAAAGAAAGGTACCTACATAAAAATGTGGCATATGAAAGGCAAAACATGTTTGGAAATTATTAGGTTATTTAGGGAGCAGAGATTTGAACTTGTAGCAACTCAACTCCTGATATCTAGTGGGGGTAAAAAGGAGTTGCGGAAATAGCTAGACCGCATTATCATCAGCCTGTAATGTTCCCCTGCTGAGACACAGGCCCCCTCTGAGAGAGAGAGAGGGCTGTACAGTAATCCACCACGCGGGCCCAGTGCGGGTGTCACATATCTGAGTTTTTCGTTCTCGGACATGCCGGTTTCCTCACAATGCTTTCCTTCATCGGCAGCAGTGGTGAGTGGTGACAAAATAAATAGCATAAAGTGCATTATGCTATTTATTTTGTCACCACTCACCACTGCTACCTATAACCACTGGGCCTGCACTGCTAGACCGCGGTATCAGCTTTAGTCATTCAATGTTTTCTTGTCCATTTTTAACTAAGTAGGCCTACCCACATCAATAAAAAGCCTCGCCAGCCACTGCTAGAGGCGGCACTGTCAACACTTTCAATACAAAACAAGCGTGTCACCGTCTACTCGCACTACGACACTAATGATGTATAGACGCCTCGCCGGCCGCTGCTAGAGGCGGCATTGGCAACACTTTCTATATTAACCAAGCGTGTCACCGTCTACTCGCACTACGACACTAATGATGTATAGACGCCTCGCCGGCCGGTGCTACAGGCGGCATTGTCAACACTTTCTATATTAACCAAGCGTGTCACCGTCTACTCGCACTACGACACTAATGATGTATAGACGCCTCGCCGGCCGGTGCTAGAGGCGGCATTGTCAACACTTTCTATATTAACCAAGCGTGTCACCGTCTACTCGCACTACGACACTAATGATGTATAGACGCCTCGCCGGCCGGTGCTAGAGGCGGCATTGTCAACACTTTCTATATTAACCAAGCGTGTCAACGTCTACTCGCACTACGACACTAATGCTGTATAGACGCCTCGCCGGTCGCTGCTAGAGGCTGCATTGTCAACACTTTCTATATTAACCAAGCCTGCCGTCGTCTACTCGCACTACGAGACTAATGATGTATAGACGCCTCGCCGGCCGCTGCTAGAGGCGGCATTGTCAACACTTTCTATATTAACCAAGCCTGCCGCCGTCTACTCGCACTACGACACTAATGACGTATAGACGCCTCGCCGGCCGCTGCTAGAGGCGGCATTGTCAACACTTTCTATATTAACCAAGCCTGCCGCCGTCTACTCGCACTACGACACTAATGACGTATAAACGCCTCGCCGGCCGCTGCTAGAGGCGGCATTGTCAACACTTTCTATATTAACCAAGCCTGCCGCCGTCTACTCGCACTACGACACTAATGACGTATAGACGCCTCGCCGGCCGCTACTAGAGGCGGCAATATCAACACTTTCCATACATACCAAACGTGTCACCGTCTACTCGCACTACGACACTACTATATAGACGCCTCGCCGGCCGCTGCTAGAGGCGGCAATATCAATACTTTCCATACATACCAAACGTGTCACCGTCTACTCGCACTACGACACTACTATATAGACGCCTCGCCGGCCGCTGCTAGAGGCGGCAATATCAACACTTTCCATACATACCAAACGTGTCACCGTCTACTCGCACTACGACACTAATGACGTATAGACGCCTCGCCGGCCGCTGCTAGAGGCGGCATTCTCAACACTTTCTATATTAACCAAGCCTGCCGCCGTCTACTCGCACTACGACACTAATGACGTATAGACGCCTCGCCGGCCGCTGCTAGAGGCGGCAATATCAACACTTTCCATACGTACCAAACGTGTCACCGTCTACTCGCACTACGACACTACTATATACTTAGACGCCTCGCCGGCCGCTGCTAGAGGCGGCAATATCAACACTTTCCATACATACCAAGCGTGCCGCCGTCTACTCGCACTACGACACTAATATATAGACGCCTCGCCGGCCGGTGCTAGAGGCGGCAATTTCAACACTTTATATATTAACCAAGCGTGTCACCGTCTACTCGCACTACGACACTAATATAATATAGACGCCTCGCCGGCCGGTGCTAGAGGCGGCATTGTCAACACTTTCTATATTAACCAAGCGTGCCGCCGTCTACTCGCACTACGACACTAATATATAGGCGCCTCGCCGGCCGGTGCTAGAGGTGGCAATTTCAACACTTTCTATATTAACCAAGCGTGTCACCGTCTACTCGCACTACGACACTAATATATAGACGCCTCGCCGGCCGCTGCTAGAGGCGCGGCAATATCAATACTTTCCATACATACCAAACGTGTCACCGTCTACTCGCACTACGACACGACTATATAGACGCCTCGCCGGCCGCTACTAGAGGCGGCAATACCAACACTTTCCATACATACCAAGCGTGTCACCGTCTACTCGCACTACGACACTAATATATAGACGCCTCGCCGGCCGCTGCTAGAGGCGTGGCAATATCAATACTTTCCATACATACCAAACGTGTCACCGTCTACTCGCTCTACGACACTACTATATAGACGCCTCGCCGGCCGCTACTAGAGGCGGCAATATCAACACTTTCCATACATACCAAGCGTGTCACCGTCTACTCGCACTACGACACTAATATATAGACGCCTCGCCGGCCGGTGCTAGAGGCGGCATTGTCAACACTTTCTATATTAACCAAGCGTGCCGCCGTCTACTCGCACTACGACACTAATATATAGGCGCCTCGCCGGCCGGTGCTAGAGGCGGCAATTTCAACACTTTCTATATTAACCAAGCGTGTCACCGTCTACTCGCACTACGACACTAATATATAGACGCCTCGCCGGCCGCTGCTAGAGGCGGCATTGTCAACACTTTCTATATTAACCAAGCGTGCCGCCGTCTACTCGCACTACGACACTAATATATAGACGCCTCGCCGGCCGGTGCTAGAGGCGGCAATTTCAACACTTTCTATATTAACCAAGCGTGTCACCGTCTACTCGCACTACGACACTAATATATAGACGCCTCGCCGGCCGGTGCTAGAGGCGGCATTGTCAACACTTTCTATATTAACCAAGCGTGCCGCCGTCTACTCGCACTACGACACTAATATATAGACGCCTCGCCGGCCGGTGCTAGAGGCGGCAATTTCAACACTTTCTATATTAACCAAGCGTGTCACCGTCTACTCGCACTACGACACTAATTTATAGACGCCTCGCCGGCCGCTGCTAGAGGCGCGGCAATATCAATACTTTCCATACATACCAAACGTGTCACCGTCTACTCGGACTACGACACTACTATATAGACGCCTCGCCGGCCGCTACTAGAGGCGGCAATACCAACACTTTCCATACATACCAAGCGTGTCACCGTCTACTCGCACTACGACACTAATATATAGACGCCTCGCCGGCCGCTGCTAGAGGCGCGGCAATATCAATACTTTCCATATATACCAAACGTGTCACCGTCTACTCGCACTACGACACTACTATATAGACGCCTCGCCGGCCGCTACTAGAGGCGGCAATATCAACACTTTCCATACATACCAAACGTGTCACCGTCTACTCGCTCTACGACACTACTATATAGACGCCTCGCCGGCCGCTACTAGAGGCGGCAATATCAACACTTTCCATACATACCAAGCATGTCACCGTCTACTCGCACTACGACACTACTATATAGACGCCTCGCCGGCCGCTGCTAGAGGCGCGGCAATATCAATACTTTCCATACATACCAAACGTGTCACCGTCTACTCGCTCTACGACACTAATACGGATCTGAAGGTGGTCCATGACAGAAGTAGATGAGAATAAATTGTGCGCTCAACGCACTTTCGGTGCCTCGAATCCCACATGCCGTCTCGACGCTGCCGGCGCTGCGTTTGCGTGCTGTGAGGTCGGTAAATGTATGTAGTGTAGTGTAATAGGTAAATGTTGTAACTTACCGTCTGGACTTTGATCCCTATTATCTATCCTAGATATATTTGGGGCTTTCTTCTCTACATAGACACCTCTTTTCTTAAGCAGAGGCTGATTGCCCTGGCGATACAATGTGTTCTTTGGCTGAAACTCGGCGTTACTACGGCTCTTTTTATTATTTTTCTCAGTATTTTTTTTAGTCTCCGACGTGCTATTTGAAGATTTCGATTTCACAACTTTAGTTTTTGGCTTATCCATGTCTAAAAACACTGTTTGATCATGGTTTCTATTATAAGTTGAAAATTGTTGGAAAAGGCATTTTTATTTTTGTTGCATTTTTTCGAACTATGCAGAACTATGTATGATAAACAAGTTGGCGTTTAAGTATATGGGTAATTCCTGAGAAATATGCAATTTCGACAAGTTCGCACGACCATAGATTATACACTATATTATGCACGACTACATAGTCGTGCATCTACAGAATGTTTATACTTGAGGCCTTCATTTATCCTAATAAACGAAGGAGTTTTGTCCCTCCGAATTTTAGGAGACATGGTAATGACAATTTACTTCTCAAGCGCCGAAGGTACGGTACGGTTGCGGTACCGCTCGCCGCCCGTAGCGTCAAGTGTAGACCGTATATAATATACCATAGAGTGAAACTCAACCGGTCCTCTAGCGGGGTTTTAGAAGTATTAAATAGATTAGATTGATATAATTTATTTGGGTAGATTAAGTATTGCATGGTATTGTGTTAAACTGGGCATAACAGATACGAATTATTTTGAATCCTAAGTAGCATAATACTTAGTTCCTTTTCGGATATTGGGACATACACGGTAATTATACTTTTGGCACTTTGAAATTCAAATTTATATAGAACTAGCTTTTGCCAGCGGCTTCGTCCGCGTGTATGTCGGAAATTATCCCACGGGAACCTTCTACCGGGATGAAAGTATCCTATGTCTTAATATACTAGCTGTTGCCCGCGTGTATGTCGGAAATTATCCCACAGGAACCTTCTACCGGGATGAAAAGTATCCTGTGTCTTAATATACTAGCTGTTGCTTGCGGCTATGTCGGAAATTATCCCACAGGAACCTTCTACCGGGATGAAAAGTATCCTATGTCTTAATATACTAGCTGTTGCCCGCGTGTATGTTGGAAATTATCCCACAGGAACCTTCTACCGGGATGAAAAGTATCCTGTGTCTTAATATACTAGCTGTTGCCCGCGTGTATGTCGGAAATTATCCCACAGGAACCTTCTACCGGGATGAAAAGTATCCTGTGTCTTAATATACTAGCTGTTGCCCGCGTGTATGTCGGAAATTATCCCACGGGAACCTTCTACCGGGATGAAAAGTATCCTATGTCTTAATATACTAGCTGTTGCCCGCGTGTATGTCGGAAATTATCCCACGGGAACCTTCTACCGGGATGAAAAGTATCCTGTGTCTTAATATACTAGCTGTTGCCCGCGTGTATGTCGGAAATTATCCCACGGGAACCTTCTACCGGGATGAAAAGTATCCTGTGTCTTAATATACTAGCTGTTGTCCGCGTGTATGTCGGAAATTATCCCACAGGAACCTTCTACCGGGATGAAAAGTATCCTGTGTCTTAATATACTAGCTGTTGCCCGCGTGTATGTCGGAAATTATCCCACAGGAACCTTCTACCGGGATGAAAAGTATCCTATGTCTTAATATACTAGCTGTTGCCCGCGTGTATGTCGGAAATTATCCCACGGGAACCTTCTACCGGGATGAAAAGTATCCTGTGTCTTAATATACTAGCTGTTGCCCGCGGCTATGTCGGAAATTATCCCACGGGAACCTTCTACCGGGATGAAAAGTATCCTGTGTCTTAATATACTAGCTGTTGCTTGCGGCTATGTCGGAAATTATCCCACGGGAACCTTCTACCGGGATGAAAAGTATCCTGTGTCTTAATATACTAGCTGTTGCCCGCGTGTATGTCGGAAATTATCCCACGGGAACCTTCTACCGGGATGAAAAGTATCCTGTGTCTTAATATACTAGCTGTTGCCCGCGTGTATGTCGGAAATTATCCCACGGGAACCTTCTACCGGGATGAAAAGTATCCTGTGTCTTAATATACTAGCTGTTGCCCGCGGCTATGTCGGAAATTATCCCACAGGAACCTTCTACCGGGATGAAAAGTATCCTATGTCTTAATATACTAGCTGTTGCTTGCGGCTATGTCGGAAATTATCCAACGGGAACCTTCTACCGGGATGAAAAGTATCCTATGTCTTAATATACTAGCTGTTACCAGCGGCTTCGCCCGCGTGTATGTCGGAAATTATCCCACGGGAACCTTCTACCGGGATGAAAAGTATCCTGTGTCTTAATATACTAGCTGTTGCCAGCGGCTATGTCGGAAATTATCCCACAGGAACCTTCTACCGGGATGAAAAGTATCCTATGTCTTAATATCCTGTGTCTTAATATACTAGCTGTTGCCCGCGTGTATGTCGGAAATTATCCCACGGGAACCTTCTACCGGGATGAAAAGTATCCTATGTCTTAATATCCTGTGTCTTAATAAACTAGCTGTTGCTTGCGGCTATGTCGGAAATTATCCCACAGGAACCTTCTACCGGGATGAAAAGTATCCTATGTCTTAATATCCTGTGTCTTAATATACTAGCAGCTGTTGCCCGCGTGTATGTCGGAAATTATCCCACGGGAACCTTCTACCGGGATGAAAAGTATCCTGTGTCTTAATATACTAGCTGTTGCCCGCGTGTATGTCGGAAATTATCCCACGGGAACCTTCTACCGGGATGAAAAGTATCCCGTGTCTTAATATACTAGATGTTGCCCGCGGCTATGTCGGAAATTATCCCACGGGAACCTTCTACCGGGATGAAAAGTATCCTGTGTCTTAATATACTAGCTGTTGCCCGCGTGTATGTCGGAAATTATCCCACGGGAACCTTCTACCGGGATGAAAAGTATCCTATGTCTTAATATACTAGCTGTTGCCCGCGGCTATGTCGGAAATTAGCCCACGGGAACCTTCTACCGGGATGAAAAGTATCCTGTGTCTTAATATACTAGCTGTTGCCCGCGTGTATGTCGGAAATTATCCCACGGGAACCTTCTACCGGGATGAAAAGTATCCTATGTCTTAATATACTAGCTGTTGCCAGCGGCTATGTCGGAAATTATCCCACAGGAACCTTCTACCGGGATGAAAAGTATCCTATGTCTTAATATCCTGTGTCTTAATATACAAGCTGTTGCCAGCGTGTATGTCGGAAATTATCCCACAGGAACCTTCTACCGGGATGAAAAGTATCCTATGTCTTAATATCCTGTGTCTTAATATACTAGCTGTTGCCCGCGTGTATGTCGGAAATTATCCCACGGGAACCTTCTACCGGGATGAAAAGTATCCTATGTCTTAATATCCTGTGTCTTAATAAACTAGCTGTTGCTTGCGGCTATGTCGGAAATTATCCCACAGGAACCTTCTACCGGGATGAAAAGTATCCTATGTCTTAATATCCTGTGTCTTAATATACTAGCAGCTGTTGCCCGCGTGTATGTCGGAAATTATCCCACAGGAACCTTCTACCGGGATGAAAAGTATCCTGTGTCTTAATATACTAGCTGTTGCCCGCGTGTATGTCGGAAATTATCCCACGGGAACCTTCTACCGGGATGAAAAGTATCCTGTGTCTTAATATACTAGCTGTTGCCCGCGGCTATGTCGGAAATTATCCCACGGGAACCTTCTACCGGGATGAAAAGTATCCTATGTCTTAATATACTAGCTGTTGCCCGCGGCTATGTCGGAAATTATCCCACGGGAACCTTCTACCGGGATGAAAAGTATCCTGTGTCTTAATATACTAGCTGTTGCCCACGTGTATGTCGGAAATTATCCCACAGGAACCTTCTACCGGGATGAAAAGTATCCTATGTCTTAATATCCTGTGTCTTAATATACTAGCAGCTGTTGCCAGCGTGTATGTCGGAAATTATCAGTACCGTGTGAGCACGCACTAGCGCAGTACGGCATTACGGCATTACGCTCAAAATAATATATCGCCAACCTTTTTACGTTTCCATAAAGTCATAAATATTTCGTATTTCGTTCATGATGAAGACGTGTGCAAGTTGTAGTGAACAATGTAACGACGGTGTTCAATGTGCGAGCTGCAAAAAATTCCTGGATTTCGCGTGTGCAAGCATATCTGAAGCGGGTTGGAGGAAGTTGGGTGCGGATCGAAGAGCTCAATGGAAGTGCCCTGGGTGTAGATTATCGTCACCGGCTTTGCTTTCTCCGCAGCCTACTGCCTCACTTGATACAGTACTGAGTGAGATTCGTGAAATGAAGCAGCAGCTACAGGACTTGCCAACTTTAGTCAACGACCTAAAATCGGTTAAAGATGAGTTGACTGAGCTCAAAAAAAGCTATGATTTTTCTAGTGGCCGGCTTGATGAATTCGACACTCGACTTGTTAGTTTAGAGTCAAAAGCCACCGAGTTTGAGAAGCTACAGGATACAGTTTCGTCTTTGCAAGCTGAGCTAGCTTCAACTAAACTTGAGCTTTCGTTTTATGATCAGCGAACCCGGCTAAATAACGTGGAGATTAAAGGAGTGCCCCTTAAGAAAGATGAGAATTTATTCGCCATCCTTGAAGCCATCGGCCGCGAAATCAAATATAGTTGTCCCAAGACCCAGATCAACTATATCTCTAGGGTGCCTATACAAAACTCCAAGGAGAAGTTGGTGATTGTAAGCTTCCTTAACAGGTACATAAAGGAAGACTTTATTGCGGCTGCTCGCGCTGTTAAGGATCTGTCTACTTCTGATTTGGGTTTTCAAGGAGCGCCACAGCGTGTTTATGTTAACGACCACTTAAGCGTTGAATCCAAAAAACTTTTGAATAAAACTAAAACCACCGCTAAGGAGAAACACTACGAATTTGTATGGGTGAAACATGGCAAAATTCATGTTCGCAAAAATGTCAACCACAAACCCTTTATAATTAGAAAAGAAACCGATTTAAACAAAATTGTTTAAACTGCTATTATATGAATTTAGGATTAAGTAGTTGCTTTATTACAATTTTATGTTTTAGTTTAAATATTTTTCTAAGATCGCAATTTAACTGTTTCGTGGTTTATTATTGTAAAAGGTTTAGCACCTCTGCATCTCTAATGAGCTTCTATTGTTCTCGTTATCGCGCTGTTTGTATTGTGGATCCAACGCATGATAACATGTCTGTTTCGCTTGCGCATACGCACGTCTTGTTTTGGTGCTTGCCTGCTCGCTCAGTTGTGTTCTGCTTAGTATTAGATGATTTTTTAATTATTGCTATTTTAATATACTTCTACCCGCTTTATAAATACTTATCTCTGTTACACGTTATCAATTATTGTTTCGAAATGAATTGGCTAATCGTATTTTATTATATTGGTGCATACACAGTTAGTGTTGCATATATTGGTAATGGCTGCTAACAGTGGACAACGTCTGACTGTTTTTTACCAGAATGTACGGGGACTGCGAACCAAAACAGACTCGTTTTATCGTCAAGTGTCATTGAACTCTTACGATATCATTGTTTTAACGGAGACATGGCTAACCGATGGTATGTTAGACTCAGAGTTGTTTGATGACCGATATATTGTGTGGCGACGTGACCGTAATTATGTTATGACTGGACAAACGCGAGGTGGTGGTGTACTTATCGCGACGCGTAGGGAGTTACCTGTTACCTCACAACCGCTCCTTCACTCTTCAGCGGAGGATATCTGGATTAGTATACGGCTTAAAAAACTGAACTCAAGAGACCATGTAAACCTATATATTTGCGCTCTGTATTTATGTAAACAAAACAAAGGATTTTCGTTTTCGAATCAACTCAATAATTTCCTGACCAAATTGAATCATACAACTTTGAATAATACTTCCGATGTGTTTTTAGTTCTGGGTGACTTTAATATGAGTGGAATCTCGTGGGTTCCCTGTAATAATAATAATTCGCTAGTCCCAGTGTATCCCGCCACTAGTGACGAATGTTTACTCGCTGACGAGTTATGTACGTTGGACTTTGGACAGTACAACGGAGTGGCCAATAGGTATGGGAAAGTGTTGGATTTAGTCCTCTCCAATAAAGTAGCCTGTGTTAGTGAGTGCGTTGACCCTCTAGTCACTATTGACCCCTATCATCCTGCTTTATTAGTTAATGTTAATATTTTTGAATTACCTCCCCTGGACCATGCACCGCGGTTACGGTATATCTATAGTAAAGGCGATTTTGAGTCTATAAATAACGAGATTTATGCCGTTGACTGGGTGCGCCAGTTCTCGTCTCGATCTCTTGATGATTCAGTTGCGTACTTTATGGACACTATAAAAGAATTTCAAAATAAGCATATACCACAAAAGCTTATACGTAATAAACCATACCCAATTTGGTATAGTACTTCGCTCATTAGAACTATTAAGGAGAAGTATAAGTTTCTGAAAAAATTTAAGTCTTATGGCAATAAATCCGATGAATTAACTTTTAAATATCTGCGCGAAAGAGTAAAGGCTATGGAAGCCTCGTGTTATAACTGTTACCTCGATCAAACGGAAAAATCAATCAAAAATAACCCTAAATACATTTGGACCTTTGTTAAAAATCGTTATAATTCTAATGCTATTCCTAATACACTAAATTACAACAATGAGTCATTGCTTACTGGTGATTCTATTTGTGAGGCTTTTTCTTTTTATTTTCTGTCTACCTTCCTTAACTCCACCTCAACTAATAATCCCAATTCAGCCTTTATTTCATCCTCTGTCACTACTACACCCCCGTCTGATATTTGTCACATAGAAGTAAAGATAGACGTTGTGACTGATTTACTCCGCAAGTTGGATCCATCGAAAGGTGCAGGTCCTGATAATATATCATCAAAATTTCTCATTGAATGCGCGCCTTCCATTGCCTTACCTATTTCAATTTTGTTCTCCAAGTCTCTATCTCAGGGTGTAGTCCCCAGAGTGTGGAAATCAGCGTTCATTACACCCGTACATAAAAAAGGGTCAAAAACTGAAGTAACCAATTATAGGCCTATATCCAAATTGTGCATTATAGCTAAAGTTTTTGAGCGGATTATCTATAATCAGTTGTATCCCGCTCTTGCTAACTCGCTCAGTTCTTTCCAGCATGGTTTTTTGAGAGGACGGTCTACCACTTCAAATCTCATTTTATTTAACGATTTTATTACTAGTGCTATGGATGACGGCAAGCAGGTCGATGTGGTTTACACTGATTATAGCAAAGCATTTGACCGGATTGACCACGACACCCTGATAAAGAAGCTAAAGTGCATAGGTATTCATGGTGACCTCCTGAGATGGTTCGCATCTTATATCGATAATAGGTCTCAGGCAGTAGTACTCAATAACTACATGTCTAGATGGGTATCTGTGCCCAGCGGAGTGCCCCAGGGTTCGCTGCTTGGTCCCTTCTTGTTTGTGGTCTATGTAAACGACATCGATCTGTGTCTGCACTCATCCAAATTATTATGCTTCGCTGATGACATGAAAATCTTTGCCATGATCTCATCGCTCGAAGATGGGTTAGCACTTCAGGCTGACCTGTGTCGTCTTGATGAGTATTGTCAGGCTAACAAACTGGATCTTAATCCATCTAAGTGCTCTGTTATCACTTTCACTAGAAAACGTGCAGTCCTAGCTACCTCTTATACTCTATCGGGCCAAACCTTGCCGAGGTGCGATACTGTTCGTGACTTGGGCATCCACCAAGATAGTAAGTTAATATTTGACAGACACATTGACGCCATTGTCAAAAAAGCTTCTAAACTGCTTGGGTTTATAATGCGTCTTTCTAAATGCTTTCTAGATGCTAAAACACTAAAAATTTTGTATTGCACTTTTGTTAGAAGTCACCTTGAGTATGCATCTCAGATTTGGAACCCACGTTATCATCAGTACATCGACCGCATTGAAAGTATCCAAAGACGTTTTATTAAATATCTTTGCTACCATCAAAGGATTCCATACCATTCAATTGACTATCTCCGACTCTGTAAAAAGTACCATTTGTTGCCACTTGAAGATAGGCGTAAGATTGCTGACTGTTTGTTTCTGTTAAAGATATTAAACAATAACATTGACAGTCCCGAGCTATTATCTAAATTTTATTTCAATGTGCCAAGTAAATCATTTCGTTTTAATCCGCCTTTACGTGTACCTTATACTTCTACGAATTATAGGCAGAATAGTTACATTGTGCGTGCAGTTAAGCAGTTCAATGAAATATGTAAGCGTCATGACTTGGATCCATTTATGACTAGTGTGGCGTCAGCTAGAAGGTGCTTAACTCTCAATTTTTTCAAATAGCCACTTAATCATAAATTTGCTTCGATTATTACTTTTCCAATTTTATAATTTGTTCACCTTAAATTGAAAGCCAGATAGTTTTAGACAAATATGTATGTAAACACATAAAAAAAAAAAAACACAATGTATTACGTATTGCTGTTGTATGCTCACTTTTAAATTTCAATCTATTTCTATACGTGAAGACTTGTAATTGGCTTCCTGTTGACTATTGTTTCCTTTTTATTAAGTTTGTTTTAGCTGTAAGTTTTCCATGTTTAAATAAATAAATAAATAAATTATCCCACAGGAACCTTCTACCGGGATGAAAAGTATCCTATGTCTTAATATACTAGCTGTTGCCCGCGTCAATGTCGGAAATTATCCCACGGGAACCTTCTACCGGGATGAAAAGTATCCTGTGTCTTAATATACTAGCTGTTGCCCGCGGCTATGTCGGAAATTATCCCACGGGAACCTTCTACCGGGATGAAAAGTATCCTATGTCTTAATATCCTGTGTCTTAATATACTAGCAGCTGTTGCCCGCGTGTATGTCGGAAATTATCCCACGGGAACCTTCTACCGGGATGAAAAGTATCCTATGTCTTAATATACTAGCTGTTGCCCGCGTGAATGTCGGAGATTATCCCACGGGAACCTTCTACCGGGATGAAAAGTATCCTGTGTCTTAATATACTAGCTGTTGCCCGCGTGTATGTCGGAAATTATCCCACAGGAACCTTCTACCGGGATGAAAAGTACCCTGTGTCTTAATATACTAGCTGTTGCCAGCGTGTATGTCGGAAATTATCCCACGGGAACCTTCTACCGGGATGAAAAGTACCCTGTGTCTTAATATACTAGCTGTTGCCAGCGTGTATGTCGGAAATTATCCCACGGGAACCTTCTACCGGGATGAAAAGTACCCTGTGTCTTAATATACTAGCTGTTGCCAGCGTGTATGTCGGAAATTATCCCACAGGAGCCTTCTACCGGGATGAAAAGTACCCTGTGTCTTAATATACTAGCTGTTGCCCGCGTGTATGTCGGAAATTATCCCACAGGAACCTTCTACCGGGATGAAAAGTACCCTGTGTCTTAATATACTAGCTGTTGCCAGCGTGTATGTCGGAAATTATCCCACGGGAACCTTCTACCGGGATGAAAAGTACCCTGTGTCTTAATATACTAGCTGTTGCCAGCGTGTATGTCGGAAATTATCCCACGGGAACCTTCTACCGGGATGAAAAGTACCCTGTGTCTTAATATACTAGCTGTTGCCAGCGTGTATGTCGGAAATTATCCCACAGGAGCCTTCTACCGGGATGAAAAGTACCCTGTGTCTTAATATACTAGCTGTTGCCCGCGTGAATGTCGGAGATTATCCCACGGGAACCTTCTACCGGGATGAAAAGTATCCTGTGTCTTAATATACTAGCTGTTGCCCGCGTGTATGTCGGAAATTATCCCACAGGAACCTTCTACCGGGATGAAAAGTACCCTGTGTCTTAATATACTAGCTGTTGCCAGCGTGTATGTCGGAAATTATCCCACAGGAACCTTCTACCGGGATGAAAAGTATCCTGTGTCTTAATATACTAGCAGCTGTTGCCCGCGTGTATGTCGGAAATTATCCCACGGGAACCTTCTACCGGGATGAAAAGTATCCTGTGTCTTAATATACTAGCTGTTGCCCGCGGCTTCGCCCGCGTGTATGTCGGAGTACATCCCACGGGAACCTTCTACCGGGATGAAAAGTATCCTATGTCTTAATATACTAGTTGTTGCCAGCGGCTATGTCGGAAATTATCCCACGGGAACCTTCTACCGGGATGAAAAGTATCCTGTGTCTTAATATACTAGCTGTTGCCCGCGGCTATGTCGGAAATTATCCCACGGGAACCTTCTACCGGGATGAAAAGTATCCTATGTCTTAATATACTAGCTGTTGCCAGCGGCTATGTCGGAATACATCCCACGGGAACCTTCTACCGGGATGAAAAGTATCCTGTGTCTTAATATACTAGCTGTTGCCAGCGGCTTCGCCCGCGTGTATGTCGGAATACATCCCACGGGAACCTTCTACCGGGATGAAAAGTATCCTATGTCTTAATATACTAGCTGTTGCCAGCGGCTTCGCCCGCGTGTATGTCGGAATACATCCCACGGGAACCTTCTACCGGGATGAAAAGTATCCTATGTCTTAATATACTAGCAGTTGCCAGCGTGTATGTCGGAAATTATCCCACAGGAACCTTCTACCGGGATGAAAAGTATCCTGTGTCTTAATATACTAGCTGTTGCCAGCGTGTATGTCGGAAATTATCCCACAGGAACCTTCTACCGGGATGAAAAGTATCCTATGTCTTAATATACTAGCTGTTGCCAGCGTGTATGTCGGAAATTATCCCACAGGAACCTTCTACCGGGATGAAAAGTATCCTGTGTCTTAATATACTAGCTGTTGCCAGCGTGTATGTCGGAATATATCCCACAGGAACCTTCTACCGGGATGAAAAGTATCCTGTGTCTTAATATACTAGCTGTTGCCAGCGTGTATGTCGGAATACATCCCACGGGAACCTTCTACCGGGATGAAAAGTATCCTATGTCTTAATATACTAGCTGTTGCCAGCGGCTATGTCGGAAATTATCCCACAGGAACCTTCTACCGGGATGAAAAGTATCCTGTGTCTTAATATACTAGCTGTTGCCAGCGTGTATGTCGAAAATTATCCCACAGGAACCTTCTACCGGGATGAAAAGTATCCTATGTCTTAATATACTAGCTGTTGCCAGCGGCTATGTCGGAATACATCCCACGGGAACCTTTTACCGGGATGAAAAGTATCCTGTGTCTTAATATACTAGCTGTTGCCAGCGGCTGCGTCCGCGTGTATGTCGGAATACATCCCACGGGAACCTTCTACCGGGATGAAAAGTATCCTGTCTTAATATACTAGCTGTTGCCCGCGTGTATGTCGGAAATTATCCCACAGGAACCTTCTACCGGGATGAAAAGTATCCTGTGTCTTAATATACTAGCTGTTGCCCGCGTGTATGTCGGAAATTATCCCACAGGAACCTTCTACCGGGATGAAAAGTATCCTATGTCTTAATATACTAGCTGTTGCCAGCGTGTATGTCGGAATACATCCCACGGGAACCTTCTACCGGGATGAAAAGTATCCTGTGTCTTAATATACTAGCTGTTGCCAGCGGCTATGTCGGAAATTATCCCACAGGAACCTTCTACCGGGATGAAAAGTACCCTGTGTCTTAATATACTAGCTGTTGCCAGCGTGTATGTCGGAAATTATCCCACAGGAACCTTCTACCGGGATGAAAAGTATCCTGTGTCTTAATATACTAGCAGCTGTTGCCCGCGTGTATGTCGGAAATTATCCCACGGGAACCTTCTACCGGGATGAAAAGTATCCTGTGTCTTAATATACTAGCTGTTGCCCGCGTGTATGTCGGAAATTATCCCACGGGAACCTTCTACCGGGATGAAAAGTATCCTATGTCTAAATATCCTGTGTCTTAATATACTAGCTGTTGCTTGCGGCTATGTCGGAAATTATCCCACGGGAACCTTCTACCGGGATGAAAAGTATCCTGTGTCATAATATACTAGCTGTTGCCCGCGTGTATGTCGGAAATTATCCCACGGGAACCTTCTACCGGGATAAAAAGTATCCTATGTTTAAATATCCTGTGTCTTAATATACTAGCTGTTGCTTGCGGCTATGTCGGAAATTATCCCACAGGAACCTTCTACCGGGATGAAAAGTATCCTATGTCTTAATATACTAGCTGTTGCCCGCGGCTATGTCGGAAATTATCCCACGGGAACCTTCTACCGGGATGAAAAGTATCCTGTGTCTTAATATACTAGCTGTTGCCCGCGTGTATGTCGGAAATTATCCCACGGGAACCTTCTACCGGGATGAAAAGTATCCTGTGTCTTAATATACTAGCTGTTGCCAGCGTGTATGTCGGAAATTATCCCACGGGAACCTTCTACCGGGATGAAAAGTATCCTATGTCTTAATATCCTGTGTTTTAATATACTAGCAGCTGCTGCCCGCGTGTATGTCGGAAATTATCCAACGGGAACCTTCTACCGGGATGAAAAGTATCCTGTGTCTTAATATACTAGCTGTTGCCCGCGTGTATGTCGGAAATTATCCCACGGGAACCTTCTACCGGGATGAAAAGTATCCTGTGTCTTAATATACTAGCTGTTGCCAGCGTGTATGTCGGAAATTATCCCACGGGAACCTTCTACCGGGATGAAAAGTATCCTATGTCTTAATATCCTGTGTTTTAATATACTAGCAGCTGCTGCCCGCGTGTATGTCGGAAATTATCCCACGGGAACCTTCTACCGGGATGAAAAGTATCCTGTGTCTTAATATACTAGCTGTTGCCCGCGTGTATGTCGGAAATTATCCCACGGGAACCTTCTACCGGGATGAAAAGTATCCTGTGTCTTAATATACTAGCTGTTGCCCGCGGCTATGTCGGAAATTATCCCACAGGAACCTTCTACCGGGATGAAAAGTATCCTGTGTCTTAATATACTAGGTGTTGCCAGCGGCTTCGCCCGCGTGTATGTCGGAATACATCCCACAGGAACCTTCTACCGGGATGAAAAGTATCCTGTGTCTTAATATACTAGCTGTTGCCAGCGGCTTCGCCCGCGTGTATGTCGGAATACATCCCACGGGAACCTTCTACCGGGATGAAAAGTATCCTATGTCTTAATATACTAGCTGTTGCCAGCGGCTATGTCGGAAATTATCCCACAGGAACCTTCTACCGGGATGAAAAGTATCCTATGTCTTAATATACTAGCTGTTGCCAGCGTGTATGTCGGAAATTATCCCACAGGAACCTTCTACCGGGATGAAAAGTATCCTGTGTCTTAATATACTAGCTGTTGCCAGCGTGTATGTCGGAAATTATCCCACAGGAACCTTCTACCGGGATGAAAAGTATCCTATGTCTTAATATACTAGCTGTTTCCAGCGTGTATGTCGGAATACATCCCACGGGAACCTTCTACCGGGATGAAAAGTATCCTGTGTCTTAATATACTAGCTGTTGCCAGCGGCTTCGCACGCGTGTATGTCGGAATACATCGCACGGGAACCTTCTACCAGGATGAAAAGTATCCTATGTCTTAATATACTAGCTGTTGCCAGCGGCTTCGCCCGCGTGTATGTCGGAATACATCCCACGGGAACCTTCTACCAGGATGAAAAGTATCCTATGTCTTAATATACTAGCTGTTGCCCGCGGCTATGTCGGAAATTATCCCACAGGAACCTTCTACCGGGATGAAAAGTATCCTATGTCTTAATATACTAGCTGTTGCCAGCGTGTATGTCGGAAATTATCCCACAGGAACCTTCTACCGGGATGAAAAGTATCCTATGTCTTAATATACTAGCTGTTGCCAGCATGTATGTCGGAATACATCCCACGGGAACCTTCTACCGGGATGAAAAGTATCCTGTGTCTTAATATACTAGCTGTTGCCAGCGGCTATGTTGGAAATTATCCCACAGGAACCTTCTATTGGGATGAAAAGTACCCTGTGTCTTAATATACTAGCTGTTGCCAGCGTGTATGTCGGAAATTATCCCACAGGAACCTTCTACCGGGATGAAAAGTATCCTATGTCTTAATATACTAGCTGTTGCCAGCGTGTATGTCGGAAATTATCCCACAGGAACCTTCTACCGGGATGAAAAGTATCCTATGTCTTAATATCCTGTGTCTTAATATACTAGCTGTTGCCCGCGTGTATGTCGGAAATTATCCCACGGGAACCTTCTACCGGGATGAAAAGTATCCTATGTCTTCATATCCTGTGTCTTAATAAACTAGCTGTTGCTTGCGGCTATGTCGGAAATTATCCCACAGGAACCTTCTACCGGGATGAAAAGTATCCTATGTCTTAATATCCTGTGTCTTAATATACTAGCAGCTGTTGCACGCGTGTATGTCGGAAATTATCCCACGGGAACCTTCTACCGGGATGAAAAGTATCCTGTGTCTTAATATACTAGCTGTTGCCCGCGTGTATGTCGGAAATTATCCCACGGGAACCTTCTACCGGGATGAAAAGTATCCTGTGTCTTATTATACTAGCTGTTGCCAGAGTGTATGTCGGAAATTATCCCACAGGAACCTTCTACCGGGATGAAAAGTATCCTGTGTCTTAATATACTAGTTGTTGCCCGCGTGTATGTCGGAAATTATCCCACGGGAACCTTCTACCGGGATGAAAAGTATTCTATGTCTTAATATCCTGTGTCTTAATATACTAGCTGTTGCTTGCGGCTATGTCGGAAATTATCCCACAGGAACCTTCTACCGGGATGAAAAGTATCCTATGTCTTAATATCCTGTGTCCTAATATACTAGCAGCTGCTGCCCGCGTGTATGTCGGAAATTATCCCACGGGAACCTTCTACCGGGATGAAAAGTATCCTATGTCTTAATATACTAGCTGTTGCTTGCGGCTATGTCGGAAATTATCCCACGGGAACCTTCTACCGGGATGAAAAGTATCCTGTGTCTTAATATACTAGCTGTTGCCAGCGGCTTCGCCCGCGTGTATGTCGGAAATTATTCCACAGGAACCTTGTACCGGGATGAAAAGTATCCTGTGTCTTAATATTCTGTGTCTTAATATACTAGCTGTTGCCCGCGTGTATGTCGGAAATTATCCCACGGGAACCTTCTACCGGGATGAAAAGTATCCTGTGTCTTAATATACTAGCTGTTGCCCGCGGCTATGTCGGAAATTATCCCACGGGAACCTTCTACCGGGATGAAAAGTATCCTGTGTCTTAATATACTAGCTGTTGCCCGCGGCTATGTCGGAAATTATCCCACGGGAACCTTCTACCGGGATGAAAAGTATCCTGTGTCTTAATATACTAGCTGTTGCCAGCGTGTATGTCGGAAATTATCCCACGGGAACCTTCTACCGGGATGAAAAGTATCCTGTGTCTTAATATACTAGCTGTTGCCCGCGTGTATGTCGGAAATTATCCCACGGGAACCTTCTACCGGGATGCAAAGTATCCTATGTCTTAATATACTAGCTGTTGCCAGCGTGTATGTCGGAAATTATCCCACAGGAACCTTCTACCGGGATGAAAAGTATCCTGTGTCTTAATATACTAGCTGTTGCCCGCGTGTATGTCGGAAATTATCCCACAGGAACCTTCTACCGGGATGAAAGTATCCTGTGTCTTAATATACTAGCTGTTGCCAGCGTGTATGTCGGAAATTATCCCACAGGAACCTTCTACCGGGATGAAAGTATCCTGTGTCTTAATATACTAGCTGTTGCCCGCGTGTATGTCGGAAATTATCCCACAGGAACCTTCTACCGGGATGAAAGTATCCTGTGTCTTAATATACTAGCTGTTGCCCGCGTGTATGTCGGAAATTATCCCACAGGAACCTTCTACCGGGATGAAAGTATCCTGTGTCTTAATATACTAGCTGTTGCCCGCGGCTTCGCCCGCGTGTATGTCGGAGTACATCCCACGGGAACCTTCTACCGGGATGAAAAGTATCCTGTGTCTTAATATACTAGCTGTTGCCCGCGTGTATGTCGGAAATTATCCCACAGGAACCTTCTACCGGGATGAAAAGTATCCTGTGTCTTAATATACTAGCTGTTGCCCGCGTGTATGTCGGAAATTATCCCACAGGAACCTTCTACCGGGATGAAAGTATCCTGTGTCTTAATATACTAGCTCTTGCCCGCGGCTATGTCGGAAATTATCCCACAGGAACCTTCTACCGGGATGAAAAGTATCCTGTGTCTTAATATACTAGCTGTTGCCAGCGGCTTCGCCCGCGTGTATGTCGGAATACATCCCACAGGAACCTTCTACCGGGATGAAAATTATTCTGTGTCTTAATATACTAGCTGTTGCCAGCGGCTATGTCGGAAATTATCCCACAGGAACCTTCTACCGGGATGAAAAGTATCCTGTGTCTTAATATACTAGCTGTTGCCCGCGGCTTCGCCCGCGTGTATGTCGGAGTACATCCCACGGGAACCTTCTACCGGGATGAAAAGTATTCTATGTCTTAATATACTAGCTGTTGCCAGCGGCTATGTCGGAAATTATCCCACAGGAACTTTCTACCGGGATGAAAAGTATCCTATGTCTTAATATACTAGCTGTTGCCAGCGTGTTTGTCGGAAATTATCCCACAGGAACCTTCTACCGGGATGAAAAGTATCCTGTGTCTTAATATACTAGCTGTTGCCAGCGTGTATGTCGGAAATTATCCCACAGGAACCTTCTACCGGGATGAAAAGTATCCTATGTCTTAATATACTAGCTGTTTCCAGCGTGTATGTCGGAATACATCCCACGGGAACCTTCTACCGGGATGAAAAGTATCCTGTGTCTTAATATACTAGCTGTTGCCAGCGGCTTCGCACGCGTGTATGTCGGAATACATCCCACGGGAACCTTCTACCAGGATGAAAAGTATCCTATGTCTTGTCTTGTCTACGTGCAACATAATAACAATCTAGTGTTACACTAAAATGCCAAAAAAAAACAACAGTGAAAAATTGTCAAATCCAGAAAAATAACCGTCATCTCGTATATGATAAATTACTTCCAAGAAGCTGGTCACATATTTCAATGTGTTATCTAACGTACGGCTAGCGTAGGAGTTAAAAGCGCTGGTTTTTTTGAGTTGCAAAGCACGCTCAGTGGTCGCGGGTTCAAACCCCAGATCTACTACATAGCACTTTTTCTATTTATTATGATGGAATTCTTAGAGAATGTCACGTTCCGAAATCGAAAGACATCCACAACTATTACTCAAACTAAAACCCGATCATTGTCGGATACGACGATCAATGAAGATAGTAGTTGTTTCAACAATATTACGCTAGATGGCACCAGTAATAGTCTACCGAACATTTCCGACGATGAAAACTACTCACAAATACTTGAATTAAAAAGCGAAATTACGAAACTTAGGATGGAGTTATCTGGAGCCCACGAAGAGATTGACAAGTTATCACTTGAAAATATAGAATTAAAAAAGTCTCTAAAAGACATTAGTACAAAGCACGAATTGGTAAAAAAAGCTTCTAAAAAAATAACGGGTGAGATTAGAAACACCCCTAATAAGAATAAAATAAATGTCACACCAGTAAAAAGTTGCACACAAACTTCGCGCAAAAACATCCAAGATAGTCCTTGTCCCTCTCCTAGAATTTCGGAGATTGACTCAACTACCCCTCTACTATCATCTCATAAGACAACACAGAAAATAGCATTATCTCATGAAAGAAAAAAAATATGTATTATAAGTAGCAACGCAACCAATAGAATACTGTCAACAGCAGAAAACGTTTTCCCTAACTATAAAATATGCCATTATCTTACTCCAAACTGCGGCTTTGAGAAACTAGTTGAAGATATTCAGCCCAAACTCATAAACTATACATTAGAAGATTATTGTATTTTACATATAGGTGAAGAAGACTTCCGTAAAACACGTAATTATTGCAACCTAATAGTCAAAATAAGAGAGGTCCTGAAAAATATAAAACATACAAATATGATACTATGCCTACCGACATATAAATGCAGCGGGTAATCGGTAATGTTCAACTGGAGAATTGAAACATTCAGTAACATGCTTTACATGGACAACTTAAGTCATAATTACGCTTGGATAATGGACTCAAACCTAAAATTGTCTTATGACAATAACATGTTTTCTGAGCGCACTGGAAAAATAAACAATAAAGGAATGTTAAATATGTATCAAAACCTGAAAATTTTAATAGATGCACTTTCTTCTGACAATACTGATGCAAATGCAATTATATCAGGAAACCTACCTGATGGTGAAACAATAGAGTCAACGAACTCAGATTTTTTTCGTCTATAACAGAATAAACATATTACATCAAAACATTGCTGGTTTGTTAAATAAGGCTGATCTACTCACCGTACATCTGCAAGAACTATCCAAGGAACAAAGAGACATAGACGTGGTATGCATTACTGAACACTTTATTATGCAGGGCCATGAAAAACTACTGGAAATTCCAAACTATAAGCTGGCTGCATGTTATGCAAGACGAGCAAAAAAGCGAGGAGGAGCTTGCATTTTAGTCAAAAGAGGTCTCGAATATAAAGAACTAACGGAGATATCACGCCAATCAATAACAAACACATTTGAATGCTGCGGAGCTGAACTAGTGCAACAACGATTAATTATTATCTGTATATATAGGCCTCCGAAAATGAATAACCTGAATATTTTTTATGAAAACTTAGATAACATCCTAAAAACTGTATGTACAAAAACTGATAAGAAAATTATTATGTGTGGGGATTTCAACATTGATATTCTGAAAAGAAACAACGTTACTAGGGACTTTGAGTACTTTCTTTCCGGGCACAATCTTGATCTAAAAGTGCGACAACCGACTAGATTAATCAGCAACAGTTGCCTAGATAACTTTGCCTGTAGTTCTCAGTTAAAAAGTAAATATGAAATACTTGACTTTGCTTTGTCTGATCATACCGCACAGTTTATGGAAGTGAAGGTAAATAAAACCTGCAGAATAAGTTACTGGCGCACTATAAAACGTGATATTTCAAAAGAAAATTTAGTTAGATTTAAGAACCACCTCCAATGCCTTACCTTTTCAGAAATAGACAAAACAGAAAATGCGAACGAAGCGTACGATTACTTTATAGAACACTTTCGTATGTTGTATGATCTCTGTTTTCCAAATAAGATTGTAACTATCAAAACAAATAAAACAGTAAAATGGGTATCACGTGGCATACGAGTATGCAGTAAAAGACAGCGACATTTGTTGTGGACATACAGGCGCAAACCTTCAAACGAAAATAAAAATAAATTTAAAAATTATTCACAGAAATTTAAGAAAATAATAAAATTAACCCAAAAGGCGCACAATAATTATTTTATATGTACATCAACAAACAAATCTAAAGCTTCATGGCAAATTATAAATAATAATTCACGTACTACTGAGCAAATTTCTCAAATAAAAACCCAAGATACAATCGTAAGTAATCCAAAAGATATTGCAAACGCCTTTAATAATTTTTTTATAGATCAAATTCAGACAAACTCTATGACAACACCTATAGCTACTAAAATATTAAGCAATCCACATTCTATGTTTATGTCTCCTGTCTCACCTCAAGATGTCATGAGAGCAATAAAATCTTTAAAAAATAAAAACAGTTTCGGACATGACGGCATAGCCACAAAAGTAGTAAAATTTGTATCTGATATTATTGCCTCACCCCTCAGTCACATTATAAATTTATGCATCAGCTCTGGAGTGTTTCCAAAAGCGTTAAAAGTAGTTATCGTAAAACCACTTTTTAAAAAACACGAAAGGGAAAAATTAGCTAACTATAGAGAACTATATAGAAAAAACAGAAATTAACGCAATGGGTCTCATTGCGTTGCGTTGCTATCTTGGGGCATCGCATCGGCGCGTGCGCACTGTTTACAACTACTTTATGTGTGCACCGGGAAGAACCATTACCAACTGCATTGTTTGGGCGCCTAGTACTTGAGGAGCATTGTAATACATACCCTGAACATTAATCATCAGTCATCATCGCAGTCTAAGATATATCTAAATTATAATATAAATAGAGAGTATTCGGATACACAAATTACTGTAATCTACACACTAATTACTTACAGTAAATATTATACTCCTGCCTCAGCTTTTTGCCCTAGTACCAAGAACTAAGAGGAAACATGCCGCTAGATCGCACTCCACCAGCTTCACCCGGCCAGTTAACGCCTACAGAAAGCACTAGTACTTCAGAAATGCTTGAGGCGACAAAGGCACAAAGTGCGTCATCCCTACTACACTGCGAGTCAGAACCCGATCTTCATACCCTATCGGCAAACGTAACGGAAAGGAAAAACCGGAAATATGACCGGGAAAAATCCGATCTTTTAGCAACAATTAAAAAAAATGTTCTCTTCGTTTTCTAATGAACAAGAAAAACGTTTTCAAGACTTACAAGCAAGTATAGAACTAATGTCAAATAAATATGACGAGTTTTTATCGAAAATAGCTTACCTTGAGAAAGAAAGGCAGTCAGACAAATTAATTATTAGAGAACTGGAGGACAAACTGGAAACATTAGAACGGAAAACTCGTGGGGTTGCGATAGAAATTCGAAACATACCAAAACAAAATGGAGAAACTAAGGATAACCTCGTTACTGAGATTTCTAAGTTGGGAGAAATACTAAATGTAGATATTAGCACCAGTAATATAAAAGATATATACAGGTTAAAATCAAAAGATTCTTCAGACCCCATCGTAGTCGATTTCACCTCGGTGCTCTTGAAAGAAAAAGTACTCAAATCAGTAAAAACGTTCAACAAAATCAAACAGAAAGGCATCAAATTAAACACGACCCACCTTAACCCAAATTATAGTAAAAAACCGATATACATATCAGAGGCCCTCACTCATAAAACCCAGAGACTGTATTACTTGGCCCGTCAATTCCGGAAAAGTCATGGGTACAGCTTTTGCTGGACAGCAAATGGTATTGTCTACCTAAAAAATAACGAAGAATCCTCACATATCCGGATAAATAACGATGCTGATTTAGAAAAATTACGCAATAATATTAAACCACTGTGACTAATTGTTGCTCTAGTATACACATTTTATCTTATTATTACATTAACTTTAAGATTGCATGTTAAATTTAAGTTTAAGTTTGTATCTATGGATTATTTCATACATTACAAAGTACAACTCATCATCCACACGAACCTCTCACACTTATTCAGGGAAACCCAAAATCAATTACAACACTCCCCAATCATAACCATAGCCCAACTGAACACTATCTCCCAAATACACACAACCTATTTTTCACACATACTTCGATTACACAACTTACTTACTCATCAAGTTACAATCTCAAACACTTTACACCTAAAACATACTCACAAACACCGTTTAACTATTTACATACAAACTCTTTCCATAATCGTTGTACCTACCTTGACCACAAATCCTGTCTATACCTACTCTCTTGTTAATCATTCGATCACGTAACTAATTTATCTGAAAATATTGACCAGTTATCCGTATCTCACTCACAATCCGCGGACCTAGAGGAATGCCAAAATATTATTACTTCTAGTACGGACAACCTAATTATATTGACACAAAATATACGAAGCATAAACCGAAATCTGCCCGGCTTGGAGGTTTTACTACAAAGACTTAAAATGAAATGCGATATACTCATTTTAACAGAGTGTTGGTTAAAAAGTGCAACGTTAATCCCTCACCTATCTGGCTATTGTCATGTAGCAACAAATGCAAATCTCATACAAAATGACGGAGTAGTTATCTACTACAAAGAAAACATTAACCTAACTATAATAGAACCTGAATTTCATGAAAGTAACTGCCTCCTAGCCACCGTTGGAAAACAAGTTGCAATAATGGCCCTTTACAGATCCCCTTCCTACACTAAATTGGAGCCGTTCCTCTTGTCGTTGGATAATATGTTACAATCAGTGTCTTCCTTCGAGCACATCGTTGTTATAGGGGACATGAATATAGCAATAAACTCTAACAAAATTAAATCTGAAGGGGAACGCTATCTAACCTTAGCTGCATCGCACGGCCTACTGCCAGCGCACACTTTAGTTACACGCAGCGCCCGGCAAACATGCATAGACCATGTCCTTATAAAAACTAAAGCCTCCTCCAACACCATAGTCCCTAATTCATCATTAACAGACCACCATCCTGTCTTATTTTGTTTAAATTTAAAAAAACCACGGCAACATGCAACTACAACGAAGGTCATCATTAACGATAAAACATTAGCACAAGACATTTCACATATTAATTTTGGTCCCATTTATGAAATAGAAAATCCTAATACTAGTCTAAATTACCTAACACAATGCTTACAAAAAGTAATAGAAAAGAATTCAAAAATCGTAACACTTTCTAGACGCCAAAAAATCATTAAGCCCTGGATAACTCCAGGACTACTACGTTGCATGCGGAACAGAGACCAACTACACAAAAGGGCAAGCATTGATCCGGATAACGAAGTCTTGAAAATTACCTACAAAAGGTACAGAAATTTCTGTAATTCTCTATTACGAAGGTTAAAAAGAGCATACGAAAAAAACCAAATCCTGGAAGCACAGAACGACAATAAAAAATTATGGAAAGTCATCAAAAACATCACACACACAACAAAAACAAAATCACACCATAAAGATCTTCTAACTCTATCATCTTCTCCTGACCAAGCACTTCACGAAGCAAACAGCTATTTTATAAATGTGGGTAGTTCACTGGCGGATAAAATCAGTCAACAAAATATTAATTTCCGAAATCTACCATTACTAGGTAACACCCAAGACAAAGTACTAAATGTCCCCAATTCTTTCGGCTTAATTGAGACAGACAAATATGAGATTGGACATCTTATCATGGGTCTAAAAACAAATAGTGCACCAGGTTGTGATAATATCAGCAGTAGATTCCTAAAACAACATAAAGAAATTCTCGTACATCCCCTGGCAAAAATTTTCAATGATTGTTTAAAAAAAGGAGTATTTCCCTATTCCCTTAAACGATCAGAAGTGTGCCCAATCTATAAGAACGGAGACAGAAATCGTATAAACAACTACAGACCGATATCTATACTGCCTGCAATTTCCAAAATTCTAGAAAAAGTCATTAACATCCGTCTAGTAAAATATCTCGAAAAAAATAATCTGCTTTCAGTAAACCAATACGGGTTTAGGCACGGAAAATCTACAGAGCAGGCAGTGAATAAACTTATTGAATTTATTAGTTCTAATTTGGACAAAGGAAAAAAATGTCTCTCTATTTTTCTTGACCTGGCAAAGGCATTTGATACGATTTCTGTCTCTCTCTTACTCAATAAATTGGAGGCACTGGGTATCAGGGGCACCCAGCTTGAACTTTTCAAAAGCTACCTCTCTGGGCGAACTCAGTGCGTCCGAGTGGATAAACACAAAAGTACGCACCTTCCAGTTACACACGGCGTGCCTCAGGGAAGTATTCTGGGGCCCACCCTTTTCCTCGTGTACATAAATGATCTTACTCGTCTTAAACTTACCAAAGGAGAAATTATCTCTTTCGCGGATGACACCGTGTTGGTGTTCGCGGGTGATAGTTGGGATGAGGTTTTCACTATTGCACAAAATGGCTTTGATATGACTAGGGGATGGTTGCAGAAAAACATACTTACTCTAAACGTAGATAAGACTAAATATATTTGTTTCAGCATTAGACAGGCGGTGGGTATTCGCGGCGATCTACGTATTGTTTCACACGAATGCAATTCTGCGGATTGTTGTGCATGTTCACCTCTGGAACGCGTTCATACTATAAAGTATCTTGGTATTACCTTAGACAACAACCTCAACTTTAAAGAACACGTAAAAACTCTTTGTAATAGAGTACGTAAATTAATTTATGTATTTAAAAACCTACGACATGTCGCGGACCCTGCACTGCTTAAGCGAATATATCAGGCCCTGTGTCAGTCGCTTCTTACCTACTGCCTTTCATCCTGGGGAGGTATCTGCAAAACCACGCTAAAGTCAGTTGAGATCGCCCAGAGAGCTATACTGAAGGTTAGCACGTTCAAACCGATGCGCTTTCCTACTATTACACTGTTCCAGTTATGCGAGGTTTTGACAGTAAGACAGTTATTCATACATAAAATTATCCTCCAAGAACATAGAAACCAGCCCTACAACCCAATGTTATTACAGAGACGTCGTAAACATCATGTATGTGACTATTTAACCACATTTAAAACAACCTTTGGTAAAAGATTTGTTAGTTTCCTAGGCCCTTACCTTTATAATAAGCTTAACAAATCAATAAATATATACACCTTGACTAGAACACAATGCAGACTAAAAGTACGCCAATATCTGCAGAAATTAAGTTACGAGGAGACGGAACAACTAATATATTCACCACTCTAAGAATACGGCTAAGAGAACAGAAAATGAATATACACTCATTACATAGCTCACCTACACACATATACACTCATGCATACTCACACCCACACATTCTCATACATACATCACACAAACACACACCCGCACACACACACACACGTACACTTAATCCATTAATAAATTATGTTATAATTAAAATTATGTAGTTACAATAGTTGTTGTTGTTATAGTTAAAATTATGTACTTACCTGTTTTCAAGTTACTTATCTTGATTACTTATCAACTTTTATCCTGTCCTGGCACCTATTCATAATATTATAATACTAGAGGGAAATGGTGCTGATAGCCGAAATACAGGCTATGCCTAGTTCGGCTATAGATGCTAATCTCTTTACTCTTACTGAAATTGTTGCCACATTGCCATTGTAAAATAGTACTAAGTTTTTTGGAAATAAAATAAATAAATAAATAAAAAAAATAAAATAAATTTCTGTTTTTTCTGAAGTCATTGAAAAAATTATATATGAATCAATTAATAATTTTTTGTGTAAGTATAATATTTTATGTAATGAACAAAAAGGTTTTAGGAAAAACAAAGGTGTTAATTTAGCTATTTACGATTTGCTTAATGAAATCTTAAAACATGTTGACAAAAAAATACCAATATGTGCAATTCTCACTGATATGACAAAGGCTTTCGACTGTGTCCATCATAAAACCTTGCTGACTAAGCTTGACATGTATGGCATAAGAGGAAACGTCCTTAATCTTATCAAATCATATCTGAGTGAACGAGAACAATACACGGAAATATCTAGGATATGTATAAAAAGCAAACGCGAAAAGAAATACTTTTCCGAATACAGATATGTCAAACATGGCGTACCTCAGGGTGGGGTACTAAGTTCTCTTTTATTTCTGCTTTATATAAACGACTTACCGCGGCACATTAAAGACCCAATGATATTGTTTGCTGATGACAGCACCGCATTAATCAGTTGTTATGATGCAAATAAATATGAACAGGAAATAAATAGTACACTCAGGGACATTGTGAATTGGCTTGACGACAATAAATTAGTAATTAATTTAGGAAAGACTAACATAATACATTTTCATCAGCGGACATCAATACCAAATCTAAACATTGAATTTAATAAAACTAAAATAGACCAAGTACAAAAAGCAAAATTCTTAGGCATAGTAATTGACAGTCAAATGACGTGGAAACCTCAAGTAGAAGAGGTATGTAAAAAATTAAGCATATTTGCTTATGTCCTATTCAATTTGGCTAGGAAAGTTAACATCGCCACAACTTTGATTGCATATCATGGTCTCGTAGCCTCCAGTCTGAGATACGGTATAATTTTCTGGGGAAATTCTTGCCTGCGGGAACAGGTATTCAAGGCCCAAAAACGTTGTTTGAGGTCGATGTTAAATATGAAAACGACCGATAGTTGTGTTCCAGTGTTTAAGTCCCTAAAGCTGTTAACATTTCCGGCAATGTATATTTTAGAAATGGCAATTTTTGTTAAACGTAACATGCATCTTTTTACTACAGTATCACAAACTAGTAAGAGACCAGTCAGAAGCCAGTACAAGGATCTTTTACTAGTTGAGAGTTGCAATACTGCTTTACATAAAAAAAATGTTATTAGTATGGGCCCTAAAATATATAACAAAATACCTGACATAATAAAAGATGACACAATACGCAATTTTAAAAAGAAGTTGGCAGCATTATTGATTGAAAAATGTTACTACTCGATTAACGATTTTCTAAAAGACAATGACTTAAATTTAACCTAAATAATGTAAATTTATAATCTAATTATAATATTTCAATGCAATGTAACGACATACCGACTTATTTAATTGTACCTATGTTGAACTGTAATTCGTAATTTTGTTTTTTGCTATATTTTGTGATTACCTACTCGTGTACTTCATTCATTAATGTTTGCATGCCTAGTTTAAGGTAGATTGTACAAGGATCACAATTATTTTTTTTAAATACCTTATGTCATGTACCTACAATCTATGCAAATAAATAATCTTTTATCTCTCTTATCTCTTAATATACTAGCTGTTGCCAGCGGCTTCGCCCGCGTGTATGTCGGAATACATCCCACGGGAACCTTCTACCAGGATGAAAAGTATCCTATGTCTTAATATACTAGCTGTTGCCCGCGGCTATGTCGGAAATTATCCCACAGGAACCTTCTACCGGGATGAAAAGTATCCTATGTCTTAATATACTAGCTGTTGCCAGCGTGTATGTCGGAAATTATCCCACAGGAACCTTCTACCGGGATGAAAGTATCCTGTCTTAATATACTAGCTGTTGCCAGCGTGTATGTCGGAATACATCCCACGGGAACCTTCTACCGGGATGAAAAGTATCCTGTGTCTTAATATACTAGCTGTTGCCAGCGGCTATGTTGGAAATTATCCCACAGGAACCTTCTACTGGGATGAAAAGTACCCTGTGTCTTAATATACTAGCTGTTGCCAGCGTGTATGTCGGAATACATCCCACGGGAACCTTCTACCGGGATGAAAAGTATCCTATGTCTTAATATACTAGCTGTTGCCAGCGGCTATGTCGGAAATTATCCCACAGGAACCTTCTACCGGGGTGAAAAGTATCCTGTGTCTTAATATACTAGCTGTTGCCAGCGTGTATGTCGGAAATTATCCCACAGGAACCTTCTACCGGGATGAAAAGTATCCTGTGTCTTAATATACTAGCTGTTGCCAGCGGCTTCGCCCGCGTGTATGTCGGAATACATCCCACGGGAACCTTCTACCAGGATGAAAAGTATCCTATGTCTTAATATACTAGCTGTTGCCAGCGTGTATGTCGGAAATTATCCCACAGGAAACTTCTACCGGGATGAAAAGTATCCTGTGTCTTAATATACTAGCTGTTGCCAGCGTGTATGTCGGAATACATCCCACGGGAACCTTCTACCGGGATGAAAAGTATCCTATGTCTTAATATACTAGCTTTTGCCAGCGGCTATGTCGGAAATTATCCCACAGGAAGCTTCTACCGGGATGAAAAGTATCCTGTGTCTTAATATACTAGCTGTTGCCAGCGTGTATGTCGGAAATTATCCCACAGGAACCTTCTACCTGGATGAAAAGTATACTGTGTCTTAATATACTAGCTGTTGCCAGCGGTTTCGCCCGCGTGTATGTCGGAATACATCCCACGGGAACTTTCTACCGGGATGAAAAGTATCCTGTCTTAATATACTAGCTGTTGCCCGCGTGTATGTCGGAAATTATCCCACAGGAACTTTCTACCGGGATGAAAAGTATCCTGTGTCTTAATATACTAGCTGTTGCCCGCGTGTATGTCGGAAATTATCCCACAGGAACCTTCTACCGGGATGAAAAGTATTTTATGTCTTAATATACTAGCTGTTGCCAGCAGCTATGTCGGAAATTATCCCACGGGAACCTTCTACCGGGATGAAAAGTATCCTGTGTCTTAGAATACTAGCTGTTGCCAGCGGCTTCGCCCGCGTGTATGTCGGAAATTATCCCACAGGAACCTTCTACCGGGATGAAAAGTATCCTATGTCTTAATATACTAGCTGTTGCCAGCGTGTATGTCGGAATACATCCCACGGGAACCTTCTACCGGGATGAAAAGTATCCTGTGTCTTAATATAATAGCTGTTGCCAGCGGCTATGTCGGAAATTATCCCACAGGAACCTTCTACCGGGATGAAAAGTACCCTGTGTCTTAATATACTAGCTGCTGCCAGCGTGTATGTCAGAAATTATCCCACAGGAACCTTCTACCGGGATGAAAAGTATCCTGTGTCTTAATATACTAGCTGTTGCCAGCGTGTATGTCGGAAATTATCCCACAGGAACCTTCTACCGGGATGAAAAGTATCCTGTGTCTTAATATACTAGCTGTTGCCCGCGTGTATGTCGGAATACATCCCACAGGAACCTTCTACCGGGATGAAAAGTATCCTGTGTCTTAATATACTAGCTGTTGCCAGCGGCTATGTCGGAAATTATCCCACAGGAACCTTCTACCGGGATGAAAAGTATCCTGTGTCTTAATATACTAGCTGTTGCCCGCGGCATCGCCCGCGTGTATGTCGGAATACATCCCACGGGAACCTTCTACCGGGATGAAAAGTATCCTATGTCTTAATATACTAGCTGTTGCCAGCGGCTTCGCCCGCGTGTATGTCGGAATACATCCCACGGGAACCTTCTACCGGGATGAAAAGTATCCTATGTCTTAATATACTAGCTGTTGCCAGCGTGTATGTCGGAAATTATCCCACAGGAACCTTCTACCGGGATGAAAAGTATCCTGTGTCTTAATATACTAGCTGTTGCCAGCGTGTATGTCGGAAATTATCCCACAGGAACCTTCTACCGGGATGAAAAGTATCCTGTGTCTTAATATACTAGCTGTTGCCAGCGTGTATGTCGGAATACATCCCACGGGAACCTTCTACCGGGATGAAAAGTATCCTATGTCTTAATATACTAGCTTTTGCCAGCGGCTATGTCGGAAATTATCCCACAGGAAGCTTCTACCGGGATGAAAAGTATCCTGTGTCTTAATATACTAGCTGTTGCCAGCGTGTATGTCGGAAATTATCCCACAGGAACCTTCTACCTGGATGAAAAGTATACTGTGTCTTAATATACTAGCTGTTGCCAGCGGCTTCGCCCGCGTGTATGTCGGAATACATCCCACGGGAACTTTCTACCGGGATGAAAAGTATCCTGTCTTAATATACTAGCTGTTGCCCGCGTGTATGTCGGAAATTATCCCACAGGAACTTTCTACCGGGATGAAAAGTATCCTGTGTCTTAATATACTAGCTGTTGCCCGCGTGTATGTCGGAAATTATCCCACAGGAACCTTCTACCGGGATGAAAAGTATTTTATGTCTTAATATACTAGCTGTTGCCAGCAGCTATGTCGGAAATTATCCCACGGGAACCTTCTACCGGGATGAAAAGTATCCTGTGTCTTAGAATACTAGCTGTTGCCAGCGGCTTCGCCCGCGTGTATGTCGGAAATTATCCCACAGGAACCTTCTACCGGGATGAAAAGTATCCTATGTCTTAATATACTAGCTGTTGCCAGCGTGTATGTCGGAATACATCCCACGGGAACCTTCTACCGGGATGAAAAGTATCCTGTGTCTTAATATACTAGCTGTTGCCAGCGGCTATGTCGGAAATTATCCCACAGGAACCTTCTACCGGGATGAAAAGTACCCTGTGTCTTAATATACTAGCTGCTGCCAGCGTGTATGTCAGAAATTATCCCACAGGAACCTTCTACCGGGATGAAAAGTATCCTGTGTCTTAATATACTAGCTGTTGCCAGCGTGTATGTCGGAAATTATCCCACAGGAACCTTCTACCGGGATGAAAAGTATCCTGTGTCTTAATATACTAGCTGTTGCCCGCGTGTATGTCGGAAATTATCCCACGGGAACCTTCTACCGGGATGAAAAGTATCCTATGTCTTAATATCCTGTGTCTTAATATACTAGCTGTTGCCCGCGTGTATGTCGGAAATTATCCCACAGGAACCTTCTACCGGGATGAAAAGTATCCTATGTTTTAATATCCTGTGTCTTAATATACTAGCAACTGCTGCCCGCGTGTATGTCGGAAATTATCCCACAGGAACCTTCTACCGGGATGAAAAGTATTTTATGTCTTAATATACTAGCTGTTGCCCGCGTGTATGTCGGAATATATCCCACGGGAACCTTCTACCGGGATGAAAAGTATCCTGTGTCTTAATATACTAGCTGTTGCCCGCGTGTATGTCGGAAATTATCCCACGGGAACCTTCTACCGGGATGAAAAGTATCCTATGTCTTAATATACTAGCTGTTGCCCGCGTGTATGTCGGAAATTATCCCACGGGAACCTTCTACCGGGATGAAAAGTATCCTATGTCTTAATATACTAGCTGTTGCTTGCGGCTATGTCGGAAATTATCCCACAGGAACCTTCTACCGGGATGAAAAGTATCCTATGTCTTAATATACTAGCTGTTGCCAGCGTGTATGTCGGAAATTATCCCACGGGAACCTTCTACCGGGATGAAAAGTATCCTGTGTCTTAATATACTAGCTGTTGCCAGCGGCTTCGCCCGCGTGTATGTCGGAATACATCCCACGGGAACCTTCTACCGGGATGAAAAGTATCCTGTCTTAATATTCTAGCTGTTGCCCGCGTGTATGTCGGAAATTATCCCACAGGAACCTTCTACCGGGATGAAAAGTATTTTATGTCTTAATATACTAGCTGTTGCCAGCAGCTATGTCGGAAATTATCCCACGGGAACCTTCTACCGGGATGAAAAGTATCCTGTGTCTTAATATACTAGCTGTTGCCAGCGGCTTCGCCCGCGTGTATGTCGGAAATTATCCCACAGGAACCTTCTACCGGGATGAAAAGTATCCTATGTCTTAATATACTAGCTGTTGCCAGCGTGTATGTCGGAATACATCCCACGGGAACCTTCTACCGGGATGAAAAGTATCCTGTGTCTTAATATACTAGCTGTTGCCAGCGGCTATGTCTGAAATTATCCCACAGGAACCTTCTACCGGGATGAAAAGTACCCTGTGTCTTAATATACTAGCTGTTGCCAGCGTGTGGGTCGGAAATTATCCCACAGGAACCTTCTACCGGGATGAAAAGTATCCTGTGTCTTAATATACTAGCTGTTGCCAGCGTGTATGTCGGAAATTATCCCACAGGAACCTTCTACCGGGATGAAAAGTATCCTATGTCCTAATATACTAGCTGTTGCCAGCGTGTATATCGGAAATTATCCCACAGGAACCTTCTACCGGGATGAAAAGTATCCTGTGTCTTAATATACTAGCTGTTGCCAGCGTGTATGTCGGAAATTATCCCACAGGAACCTTCTACCGGGATGAAAAGTATCCTATGTCTTAATATACTAGCTGTTGCCAGCGGCTATGTCGGAAATTATCCCACAGGAACCTTCTACCGGGATGAAAAGTATCCTGTGTCTTAATATACTAGCTGTTGCCAGCGTGTATGTCGGAAATTATCCCACAGGAACCTTCTACCGGGATGAAAAGTATCCTGTGTCTTAATATACTAGCTGTTGCCAGCGGCTTCGCCCGCGTGTATGTTGGAATACATCCCACGGGAACCTTCTACCGGGATGAAAAGTATCCTGTGTCTTAATATACTAGCTGTTGCCAGAGGCTATGTCGGAAATTATCCCACAGGAACCTTCTACCGGGATGAAAAGTACCCTGTGTCTTAATATACTAGCTGTTGCCAGCATGTGGGTCGGAAATTATCCCACAGGAACCTTCTACCGGGATGAAAAGTATGTTGTGTCTTAATATACTAGCTGTTGCCAGCGTGTATGTCGGAAATTATCCCACAGGAACCTTCTACCGGGATGAAAAGTATCCTATGTCTTAATATACTAGCTGTTGCCAGCGTGTATGTCGGAAATTATCCCACAGGAACCTTCTACCGTGATGAAAAGTATCCTGTGTCTTAATATACTAGCTGTTGCCAGCGTGTATGTCGGAAATTATCCCACAGGAACCTTCTACCGGGATGAAAAGTATCGTATGTCTTAATATACTAGCTGTTGCCAGCGGCTTCGCCCGCGTGTATGTCGGAATACATCCCACAGGAACCTTCTACCGGGATGAAAGTATCCTATGTCTTAATATACTAGCTGTTGCCAGCGGCTATGTCGGAAATTATCCCACAGGAACCTTCTACCGGGATGAAAAGTATCCTGTGTCTTAATATACTAGCTGTTGCCAGCGTGTATGTCGGAAATTATCCCACAGGAACCTTCTACCGGGATGAAAAGTATCCTGTGTCTTAATATCCCTTAATTTGGCAGAGATCTAAGTTGTTTTATTTTATGAAATAAGATGTATTTCTGAAGTCCTAGGGTTAAATACAACTTAGGAAAAAGAGACAAAAAAATGTTGTATTTACAGGTTTTCAGGAAATCAATGTTTATCACAGTGAACACTGCGAAATACGTTGAGAACAATAAGTAATTTGTTATGTTCACTGTGGTAAACCTTGCCAAATTAGTGTCATTAAAATAGGTCAAAATAAAAAACTATGTATGTCAAAATAAAATTATTTATTATGAAAATGTAAAAATCAATTGCGAGGATTTTTTCCGGTAACAAAGCAAGTCTCATATTGCAATTTATACAATATACTGTAGTATTTTTTTGGCAAAACTTGCATCGCCCCATGGCTTCTTTTGTTTTAGGATAATGTCCTGTATTATCGAATCTTATGGGGCTTGTAGGCCTGGCTGATCGAGGGTTTATAATTTTACATTCCTGCATTTTTTCATGAGGTGATCTGTTTTTCTTTGTTAAACTTAAGTAAATCTCATATCGAAAAACTTTCAACGACTTTGATTTTCGTTGATTTCTATAACAGTTACGTTTATGCAATAGCCATGCGTTATTTATACATATATCTAGTAATTGACTAAATATTCCTATGTACCACCGTCTAGTTTTAAATGGAACTTTATATAAAGATATCAACATATCAGCCAGGTCTACACCCCCAATCAACTTCTATTTTTTGTTTTTTCTCTTTACAATACCTTTTTATTTTTTGTACTGGTTCGGATCCAACAAATGAGCTTATAAGAGTAACAGGTTTATTATCATTCCAGCGTACAATAACTAATTTGTTTGCATCACAAACAACTTGTGAAAACGCACCCCTCTGTTTTTTCTTCATAGACTTTTCATCCGGTAAAAACTGTTCAGCTCCTCTTATCCTGTTACTACGTATCGTACCAAGACCAAATACACCATAATTTTCTTTCAATATGTAAAATAGCTCTGGCGATGAGAAGAAATTATCACAAAATATAGTTGCTGGTTTCTTTTGGATAGTCTGAGTCAAGGCTATTACTATTTGTGCCCCAAACCCAAGTGAAGCTTCCTGTTCTGTAAACTTATGTAAACGAAAGATATCTTCTCCTGCATATAAAATGAAATCGTAAATCATTCCAGTTACACCAGCACGTACATAATTTTTAAAACCCCATTTGTTTGGTTTGTCTTTCATATATTGTTTTCTGTTTCCTGCTTTCCTGCCTTTGTAGGGTATCATCATCTCGTCTATACTAAATTTATTCTCGTTTTCTTGCTTTAGACAATTTCTTCGGATTTTTTCGGCTATGGGTCTTATTTTGTAATATCTGTCAGAATCTTGCAGGCTATTGTCGGTAAAGTGTAGAAATCTGCGGATTTGTTGGTAACGTTTTAACGTCATTATGTCTGCTATCTGGCCGTATCGAAACCTATTGCTCCAATAGTCCAGATAGCGTGGCATTTCAACAATTCCCATCAGAATATGAATGCTTATAAAATCCCTCATCTCATTCTCTGATGTGTGTATGGATCTTCCGGTTTGATGAACGGAGTAAAGATTAGTCTGGTCCACTAAATCGGTAAATATATCTTCAGAAAAAAATAAATACAAATAATCAAGGGGGTCATCTGGAAAATCGACATAGGTTTCGGTTCTTTCTTCGATTACGGCACGGTGACGAAAAATACCTTTCTTCCATTTGTAAGAAAGAGCAAATTTCGGAATTTTCTTCGATTTCTTGGCAGCTGGGGCTATCTGCTTTTTTGCTCTAGTTTTTCTAGTATAAGACGTACCAGGTGTTGCAGGTGTTGGTACTTGTGTCTCAGATGGAAGCGATATTATTGAAGATAATGATGGAACATTATCATAGTTTGGTTCTCTGGACGGTGTATTAGGGCAAATTTCTTGCAAAACTGGAGTTAGCTGGAGAGCTTCGGAGTGGTATAAATCGGATAGTTCTAGCGGCTGTTCATCATCATTTTGAGTATGTTCAGGTTCGGGACTACTATTGATGTCTAAGCGTTCCAAAGAAGAATTAATGGAAGGTGCAGAAGATGAAACAGGGCTTGGAGAAGGTGGTGGCAGTTCGTTGTCACTATTATTTTCAGATTTATCACTAGTGTCGGATGGTGCATGCTCGACAGGAACCAGTGCTAGTATTCTATGCGTGCGGTCTTTTATTTTATTCTGTTAACAAGCAGAAAAAAATAACAAGCTCAGTAAAAGCTCACCACATAAAAGCATATTATTTGCAAATAAAAGTTATACCTAATTTGGCACTGTTCATCACAATGAACATATTAAAATGGCAATACTTTTTCGAGTATTTGGCAGTGTTCACTGTGATGAACAAACAAGTTTGCCCCAAAAAACTGTTACCAAAAGCACAAAACATTACGTAAAACCCATTTTAAATCAAAGCACAAACATTGTTTAGTAAATATAAACCATAAAAAAGTTAGTTTAGTTATGAAAAACATGCAAAATAAAAACAATTACCTTGAGAAGAATCGAGTGCCCGCGCTTCGTTGACATTTTGCTTCGATTATGACAGAAGAACGATGTTGCCACTAGTAGAATTATGTTTTATACCAATAAAAATACTTAGGGCTTGCTATAACTAAAAAAAAACCAAAAAACGTAGATAATATTCGCTCGATATTTATTTTTTCTGAATGTTTATCACAGTGAACATAATCAAATTAAGGGATATACTAGCTGTTGCCAGCGTGTATGTCGGAAATTATCCCACAGGAACCTTCTACCGGGATGAAAAGTATCCTATGTCTTAATATACAAGCTGTTGCCAGCGTGTATGTCGGAATACATCCCACGGGAACCTTCTACAGGGATGAAAAGTATCCTATGTCTTAATATACTAGCTGTTGCCAGCGGCTATGTCGGAATACATCCCACGGGAACCTTCTACCGGGATGAAAAGTATCCTATGTCTTAATATACTAGCTGTTGCCAGCGGCTATGTCGGAAATTATCCCACAGGAACCTTCTACCGGGATGAAAAGTATCCTGTGTCTTAATATACTAGCTGTTGCCAGCGGCTTCGCCCACGTGTATGTCGGAATACATCCCACGGGAACCTTCTACCAGGATGAAAAGTATCCTATGTCTTAATATACTAGCTGTTGCCAGCGGCTTCGCCCGCGTGTATGTCGGAATACATCCCACGGGAACCTTCTACCGGGATGAAAAGTATCCTGTGTCTTAATATACTAGCTGTTGCCAGCGTGCATGTCGGAAATTATCCCACAGGAACCTTCTACCGGGATAAAAAGTATCCTGTGTCTTAATATACTAGCTGTTGCCAGCGTGTATGTCGGAAATTATCCAACATGAACCTTCTACCGGGATGAAAAGTATCCTGTATCTTAATATACTAGCTGTTGCCAGCGGCTTCGCCCGCGTGTATGTCGGAATACATCCCACGGGAACCTTCTACCGGGATAAAAAGTATCCTGTCTTAATATACTAGCTGTTGCCAGCGTGTATGTCGGAAATTATCCCACAGGAACCTTCTACCGGGATGAAAAGTATTTTATGTCTTAATATACTAGCTGTTGCCAGCAGCTATGTCGGAAATTATCCCACGGGAACCTTCTACCGGGATGAAAAGTATCCTGTGTCTTAATATACTAGCTGTTGCCAGCGGCTTCGCCCGCGTGTATGTCGGAATACATCCCACGGGAACCTTCTACCGGGATGAAAAGTATCCTGTGTCTTAATACACTAGCTGTTGCCAGCGTGTATGTCGGAAATTTTCCCACAGGAACCTTCTACCGGGATGAAAAGTACCCTATGTCTTAATATACTAGCTGTTGCCAGCGGCTATGTCGGAAATTATCCCACAGGAACCTTCTACCGGGATGAAAAGTATCCTGTGTCTTAATATACTAGCTGTTACCAGCGGCTTCGCCCGCGTGTATGTCGGAATACATCCCACAGGAACCTTCTACCGGGATGAAAAGTATCCTATGTCTTAATATACTAGCTGTTGCCAGCGGCTATGTCGGAAATTATCCCACAGGAACCTTCTACCGGGATGAAAAGTATCCTGTGTCTTAATATACTAGCTGTTACCAGCGGCTTCGCCCGCGTGTATGTCGGAAATTATCCCACAGGAACCTTCTACTGGGATGAAAAGTATCCTATGTCTTAATATACTAGCTGTTACCAGTGGCTTCGCCCGCGTGTATGTCGGAATACATCCCACAGGAACCTTCTACCGGTATGAAAAGTATCCTATGTCTTAATATACTAGCTGTTGCCAGCGTGTATGTCGGAAATTATCCCACAGGAACCTTCTACCGGGATGAAAAGTATCATGTGTCTTAATATACTAGCTGTTACCAGCGGCTATGTCGGAAATTATCCCACAGGAACCTTCTACCGGGATGAAAAGTATCCTATGTCTTAATATACTAGCTGTTGCCAGCGTGTATGTCGGAAATTATCCCACATGAACCTTCTACCGGGATGAAAAGTATCCTGTGTCTTAATATACTAGCTGTTGCCAGCGTGTATGTCGGAAATTATCCCACAGGAACCTTCTACCGGGATGAAAAGTATTTTATGTCTTAATATACTAGCTGTTGCCAGCAGCTATGTCGGAAATTATCCCACGGGAACCTTCTACCGGGATGAAAAGTGTCCTGTGTCTTAATATACTAGCTGTTGCCAGCGGCTTCGCCCGCGTGTATGTCGGAATACATCCCACGGGAACCTTCTACCGGGATGAAAAGTATCCTGTGTCTTAATACACTAGCTGTTGCCAGCGTGTATGTCGGAAATTTTCCCACAGGAACCTTCTACCGGGATGAAAAGTATCCTATGTCTTAATATACTAGCTGTTGCCAGCGGCTATGTCGGAAATTATCCCACAGGAACCTTCTACCGGGATGAAAAGTATCCTGTGTCTTAATATACTAGCTGTTACCAGCGGCTTCGCCCGCGTGTATGTCGGAATACATCCCACAGGAACCTTCTACCGGGATGAAAAGTATCCTATGTCTTAATATACTAGCTGTTGCCAGCGGCTATGTCGGAAATTATCCCACAGGAACCTTCTACCGGGATGAAAAGTATCCTGTGTCTTAATATACTAGCTGTTACCAGCGGCTTCGCCCGCGTGTATGTCGGAAATTATCCCACAGGAACCTTCTACTGGGATGAAAAGTATCCTATGTCTTAATATACTAGCTGTTAAGAGTGGCTTCGCCCGCGTGTATGTCGGAATACATCCCACAGGAACCTTCTACCGGTATGAAAAGTATCCTATGTCTTAATATACTAGTTGTTGCCAGCGTGTATGTCGGAAATTATCCCACAGGAACCTTCTACCGGGATGAAAAGTATCATGTGTCTTAATATACTAGCTGTTACCAGCGGCTATGTCGGAAATTATCCCACAGGAACCTTCTACCGGGATGAAAAGTATACTATGTCTTAATATACTAGCTGTTGCCAGCGTGTATGTCGGAAATTATCCCACATGAACCTTCTACCGGGATGAAAAGTATCCTGTGTCTTAATATACTAGCTGTTGCCAGCGTGTATGTCGGAAATTATCCCACATGAACCTTCTACCGGGATGAAAAGTATCCTGTGTCTTAATATACTAGCTGTTGCCAGCGGCTTCGCCCGCGTGTATGTCGGAATACATCCCACGGGAACCTTCTACCGGGATGAAAAGTATCCTGTCTTAATATACTAGCTGTTGCCAGCGTGTATGTCGGAAATTATCCCACAGGAACCTTCTACCGGGATGAAAAGTATTTTATGTCTTAATATACTAGCTGTTGCCAGCAGCTATGTCGGAAATTATCCCACGGGAACCTTCTACCGGGATGAAAAGTATCCTGTGTCTTAATATACTAGCTGTTGCCAGCGGCTTCGCCCGCGTGTATGTCGGAATACATCCCACGGGAACCTTCTACCGGGATGAAAAGTATCCTGTGTCTTAATATACTAGCTGTTACCAGCGGCTTCGCCCGCGTGTATGTCGGAATACATCCCACGGGAACCTTCTACCAGGATGAAAAGTATCCTATGTCTTAATATACTAGCTGTTGCCAGCGGCTTCGCCCGCGTGTATGTCGGAATACATCCCACGGGAACCTTCTACCGGGATGAAAAGTATCCTGTGTCTTAATATACTAGCTGTTGCCAGCGTGCATGTCGGAAATTATCCCACAGGAACCTTCTACCGGGATAAAAAGTATCCTATGTCTTAATATACTAGCTGTTGCCAGCGTGTATGTCGGAAATTATCCCACATGAACCTTCTACCGGGATGAAAAGTATCCTGTGTCTTAATATACTAGCTGTTGCCAGCGTGTATGTCGGAAATTATCCCACAGGAACCTTCTACCGGGATGAAAAGTATTTTATGTCTTAATATACTAGCTGTTGCCAGCAGCTATGTCGGAAATTATCCCACGGGAACCTTCTACCGGGATGAAAAGTATCCTGTGTCTTAATATACTAGCTGTTGCCAGCGGCTTCGCCCGCGTGTATGTCGGAATACATCCCACGGGAACCTTCTACCGGGATGAAAAGTATCCTGTGTCTTAATACACTAGCTGTTGCCAGCGTGTATGTCGGAAATTTTCCCACAGGAACCTTCTACCGGGATGAAAAGTATCCTATGTCTTAATATACTAGCTGTTGCCAGCGGCTATGTCGGAAATTATCCCACAGGAACCTTCTACCGGGATGAAAAGTATCCTGTGTCTTAATATACTAGCTGTTACCAGCGGCTTCGCCCGCGTGTATGTCGGAATACATCCCACAGGAACCTTCTACCGGGATGAAAAGTATCCTATGTCTTAATATACTAGCTGTTGCCAGCGGCTATGTCGGAAATTATCCCACAGGAACCTTCTACCGGGATGAAAAGTATCCTGTGTCTTAATATACTAGCTGTTACCAGCGGCTTCGCCCGCGTGTATGTCGGAAATTATCCCACAGGAACCTTCTACTGGGATGAAAAGTATCCTATGTCTTAATATACTAGCTGTTAAGAGTGGCTTCGCCCGCGTGTATGTCGGAATACATCCCACAGGAACCTTCTACCGGTATGAAAAGTATCCTATGTCTTAATATACTAGCTGTTGCCAGAGTGTATGTCGGAAATTATCCCACAGGAACCTTCTACCGGGATGAAAAGTATCATGTGTCTTAATATACTAGCTGTTACCAGCGGCTATGTCGGAAATTATCCCACAGGAACCTTCTACCGGGATGAAAAGTATCCTATGTCTTAATATACTAGCTGTTGCCAGCGTGTATGTCGGAAATTATCCCACATGAACCTTCTACCGGGATGAAAAGTATCCTGTGTCTTAATATACTAGCTGTTGCCAGCGTGTATGTCGGAAATTATCCCACATGAACCTTCTACCGGGATGAAAAGTATCCTGTGTCTTAATATACTAGCTGTTGCCAGCGGCTTCGCCCGCGTGTATGTCGGAATACATCCCACGGGAACCTTCTACCGGGATGAAAAGTATCCTGTCTTAATATACTAGCTGTTGCCAGCGTGTATGTCGGAAATTATCCCACAGGAACCTTCTACCGGGATGAAAAGTATTTTATGTCTTAATATACTAGTTGTTGCCAGCAGCTATGTCGGAAATTATCCCACGGGAACCTTCTACCGGGATGAAAAGTATCCTGTGTCTTAATATACTAGCTGTTGCCAGCGGCTTCGCCCGCGTGTATGTCGGAATACATCCCACGGGAACCTTCTACCGGGATGAAAAGTATCCTGTGTCTTAATATACTAGCTGTTACCAGCGGCTTCGCCCGCGTGTATGTCGGAATACATCCCACGGGAACCTTCTACCAGGATGAAAAGTATCCTATGTCTTAATATACTAGCTGTTGCCAGCGGCTTCGCCCGCGTGTATGTCGGAATACATCCCACGGGAACCTTCTACCGGGATGAAAAGTATCCTGTGTCTTAATATACTAGCTGTTGCCAGCGTGCATGTCGGAAATTATCCCACAGGAACCTTCTACCGGGATAAAAAGTATCCTGTGTCTTAATATACTAGCTGTTGCCAGCGTGTATGTCGGAAATTATCCCACATGAACCTTCTACCGGGATGAAAAGTATCCTGTGTCTTAATATACTAGCTGTTGCCAGCGGCTTCGCCCGCGTGTATGTCGGAATACATCCCACGGGAACCTTCTACCGGGATGAAAAGTATCCTGTCTTAATATACTAGCTGTTGCCAGCGTGTATGTCGGAAATTATCCCACAGGAACCTTCTACCGGGATGAAAAGTATTTTATGTCTTAATATACTAGCTGTTGCCAGCAGCTATGTCGGAAATTATCCCACGGGAACCTTCTACCGGGATGAAAAGTATCCTGTGTCTTAATACACTAGCTGTTGCCAGCGTGTATGTCGGAAATTTTCCCACAGGAACCTTCTACCGGGATGAAAAGTATCCTATGTCTTAATATACTAGCTGTTGCCAGCGGCTATGTCGGAAATTATCCCACAGGAACCTTCTACCGGGATGAAAAGTATCCTGTGTCTTAATATACTAGCTGTTACCAGCGGCTACGCCCGCGTGTATGTCGGAATACATCCCACAGGAACCTTCTACCGGGATGAAAAGTATCCTATGTCTTAATATACTAGCTGTTGCCAGCGGCTATGTCGGAAATTATCCCACAGGAACCTTCTACCGGGATGAAAAGTATCCTGTGTCTTAATATACTAGCTGTTACCAGCGGCTTCGCCCGCGTGTATGTCGGAAATTATCCCACAGGAACCTTCTACTGGGATGAAAAGTATCCTATGTCTTAATATACTAGCTGTTACCAGTGGCTTCGCCCGCGTGTATGTCGGAATACATCCCACAGGAACCTTCTACCGGTATGAAAAGTATCCTATGTCTTAATATACTAGCTGTTGCCAGCGTGTATGTCGGAAATTATCCCACAGGAACCTTCTACCGGGATGAAAAGTATCATGTGTCTTAATATACTAGCTGTTACCAGCGGCTATGTCGGAAATTATCCCACAGGAACCTTCTACCGGGATGAAAAGTATCCTATGTCTTAATATACTAGCTGTTGCCAGCGTGTATGTCGGAAATTATCCCACATGAACCTTCTACCGGGATGAAAAGTATCCTGTGTCTTAATATACTAGCTGTTGCCAGCGTGTATGTCGGAAATTATCCCACAGGAACCTTCTACCGGGATGAAAAGTATTTTATGTCTTAATATACTAGCTGTTGCCAGCAGCTATGTCGGAAATTATCCCACGGGAACCTTCTACCGGGATGAAAAGTATCCTGTGTCTTAATATACTAGCTGTTGCCAGCGGCTTCGCCCGCGTGTATGTCGGAATACATCCCACGGGAACCTTCTACCGGGATGAAAAGTATCCTGTGTCTTAATACACTAGCTGTTGCCAGCGTGTATGTCGGAAATTTTCCCACAGGAACCTTCTACCGGGATGAAAAGTATCCTATGTCTTAATATACTAGCTGTTGCCAGCGGCTATGTCGGAAATTATCCCACAGGAACCTTCTACCGGGATGAAAAGTATCCTGTGTCTTAATATACTAGCTGTTACCAGCGGCTTCGCCCGCGTGTATGTCGGAATACATCCCACAGGAACCTTCTACCGGGATGAAAAGTATCCTATGTCTTAATATACTAGCTGTTGCCAGCGGCTATGTCGGAAATTATCCCACAGGAACCTTCTACCGGGATGAAAAGTATCCTGTGTCTTAATATACTAGCTGTTACCAGCGGCTTCGCCCGCGTGTATGTCGGAAATTATCCCACAGGAACCTTCTACTGGGATGAAAAGTATCCTATGTCTTAATATACTAGCTGTTAAGAGTGGCTTCGCCCGCGTGTATGTCGGAATACATCCCACAGGAACCTACTACCGGTATGAAAAGTATCCTATGTCTTAATATACTAGCTGTTGCCAGCGTGTATGTCGGAAATTATCCCACAGGAACCTTCTACCGGGATGAAAAGTATCATGTGTCTTAATATACTAGCTGTTACCAGCGGCTATGTCGGAAATTATCCCACAGGAACCTTCTACCGGGATGAAAAGTATCCTATGTCTTAATATACTAGCTGTTGCCAGAGTGTATGTCGGAAATTATCCCACATGAACCTTCTATCGGGATGAAAAGTATCCTGTGTCTTAATATACTAGCTGTTGCCAGCGTGTATGTCGGAAATTATCCCACATGAACCTTCTACCGGGATGAAAAGTATCCTGTGTCTTAATATACTAGCTGTTGCCAGCGGCTTCGCCCGCGTGTATGTCGGAATACATCCCACGGGAACCTTCTACCGGGATGAAAAGTATCCTGTCTTAATATACTAGCTGTTGCCAGCGTGTATGTCGGAAATTATCCCACAGGAACCTTCTACCGGGATGAAAAGTATTTTATGTCTTAATATACTAGCTGTTGCCAGCAGCTATGTCGGAAATTATCCCACGGGAACCTTCTACCGGGATGAAAAGTATCCTGTGTCTTAATATCCTGTGTCTTAATATACTAGCTGTTGCCCGCGTGTATGTCGGAAATTATCCCACGGGAACCTTCTACCGGGATGAAAAGTATCCTGTGTCTTAATATACTAGCTGTTGCCCGCGTGTATGTCGGAAATTATCCCACGGGAACCTTCTACCGGGATGAAAAGTATCCTGTGTCTTAATATACTAGCTGTTGCCCGCGTGTATGTCGGAAATTATCCCACGGGAACCTTCTACCGGGATGAAAAGTATCCTGTGTCTTAATATACTAGCTGTTGCCCGCGTATATGTCGGAAATTATCCCACGGGAACCTTCTACCGGGATGAAAAGTATCCTGTGTCTTAATATACTAGCTGTTGCCAGCGGCTATGTCGGAAATTATCGCACAGGAACCTTCTACCGGGATGAAAAGTATCCTATGTCTTAATATACTAGCTGTTGCCAGCGGCTATGTCGGAAATTATCTCACAGGAACCTTCTACCGGGATGAAAAGTATCCTGTGTCTTAATATACTAGCTGTTACCAGCGGCTTCGCCCGCGTGTATGTCGGAATACATCCCACAGGAACCTTCTACCGGGATGAAAAGTATCCTATATCTTAATATACTAGCTGTTACCAGCGGCTTCGCCCGCGTGTATGTCGGAATACATCCCACAGGAGCCTTCTACCGAGATGAAAAGTATCCTATATCTTAATATACTAGCTGTTGCCAGCGTGTATGTCGGAAATTATCCCACAGGAACCTTCTACCGGGATGAAAAGTATCCTGTGTCTTAATACACTAGCTGTTGCCAGCGTGTATGTCGGAAATTATCCCACAGGAACCTTCTACCGGGATGAAAAGTATCATGTGTCTTAATATACTAGCTGTTGCCAGCGTGTATGTCGGAAATTATCCCACAGGAACCTTCTACCGGGATGAAAAGTATCCTATGTCTTAATATACTAGCTGTTGCCACCGTGTATGTCGGAAATTATCCCACAGGAACCTTCTACCGGGATGAAAAGTATCCTGTGTCTTAATACACTAGCTGTTGCCAGCGTGTATGTCGGAAATTATCCCACAGGAACCTTCTACCGGGATGAAAAGAATCCTATGTCTTAATATACTAGCTGTTGCCAGCGTGTATGTCGGAAATTATCCCACAGGAACCTTCTACCGGGATGAAAAGTATCCTGTGTCTTAATATACTAGCTGTTGCCAGCGTGTATGTCGGAAATTATCCCACAGGAACCTTCTACCGGGATGAAAAGTATCATGTGTCTTAATATACTAGCTGTTACCAGCGGCTATGTCGGAAATTATCCCACAGGAACCTTCTACCGGGATGAAAAGTATCCTGTGTCTTAATATACTAGCTGTTACCAGCGGCTACGCCCGCGTGTATGTCGGAATACATCCCACAGGAACCTTCTACCGGGATGAAAAGTATCCTATGTCTTAATATACTAGCTGTTGCCAGCGGCTATGTCGGAAATTATCCCACAGGAACCTTCTACCGGGATGAAAAGTATCCTGTGTCTTAATATACTAGCTGTTACCAGCGGCTTCGCCCGCGTGTATGTCGGAAATTATCCCACAGGAACCTTCTACTGGGATGAAAAGTATCCTATGTCTTAATATACTAGCTGTTACCAGTGGCTTCGCCCGCGTGTATGTCGGAATACATCCCACAGGAACCTTCTACCGGTATGAAAAGTATCCTATGTCTTAATATACTAGCTGTTGCCAGCGTGTATGTCGGAAATTATCCCACAGGAACCTTCTACCGGGATGAAAAGTATCATGTGTCTTAATATACTAGCTGTTACCAGCGGCTATGTCGGAAATTATCCCACAGGAACCTTCTACCGGGATGAAAAGTATCCTATGTCTTAATATACTACCTGTTGCCAGCGTGTATGTCGGAAATTATCCCACATGAACCTTCTACCGGGATGAAAAGTATCCTGTGTCTTAATATACTAGCTGTTGCCAGCGTGTATGTCGGAAATTATCCCACAGGAACCTTCTACCGGGATGAAAAGTATTTTATGTCTTAATATACTAGCTGTTGCCAGCAGCTATGTCGGAAATTATCCCACGGGAACCTTCTACCGGGATGAAAAGTATCCTGTGTCTTAATATACTAGCTGTTGCCAGCGGCTTCGCCCGCGTGTATGTCGGAATACATCCCACGGGAACCTTCTACCGGGATGAAAAGTATCCTGTGTCTTAATACACTAGCTGTTGCCAGCGTGTATGTCGGAAATTTTCCCACAGGAACCTTCTACCGGGATGAAAAGTATCCTATGTCTTAATATACTAGCTGTTGCCAGCGGCTATGTCGGAAATTATCCCACAGGAACCTTCTACCGGGATGAAAAGTATCCTGTGTCTTAATATACTAGCTGTTACCAGCGGCTTCGCCCGCGTGTATGTCGGAATACATCCCACAGGAACCTTCTACCGGGATGAAAAGTATCCTATGTCTTAATATACTAGCTGTTGCCAGCGGCTATGTCGGAAATTATCCCACAGGAACCTTCTACCGGGATGAAAAGTATCCTGTGTCTTAATATACTAGCTGTTACCAGCGGCTTCGCCCGCGTGTATGTCGGAAATTATCCCACAGGAACCTTCTACTGGGATGAAAAGTATCCTATGTCTTAATATACTAGCTGTTAAGAGTGACTTCGCCCGCGTGTATGTCGGAATACATCCCACAGGAACCTTCTACCGGTATGAAAAGTATCCTATGTCTTAATATACTAGCTGTTGCCAGCGTGTATGTCGGAAATTATCCCACAGGAACCTTCTACCGGGATGAAAAGTATCATGTGTCTTAATATACTAGCTGTTACCAGCGGCTATGTCGGAAATTATCCCACAGGAACCTTCTACCGGGATGAAAAGTATCCTATGTCTTAATATACTAGCTGTTGCCAGCGTGTATGTCGGAAATTATCCCACATGAACCTTCTACCGGGATGAAAAGTATCCTGTGTCTTAATATACTAGCTGTTGCCAGCGTGTATGTCGGAAATTATTTCACATGAACCTTCTACCGGGATGAAAAGTATCCTGTGTCTTAATATACTAGCTGTTGCCAGCGGCTTCGCCCGCGTGTATGTCGGAATACATCCCACGGGAACCTTCTACCGGGATGAAAAGTATCCTGTCTTAATATACTAGCTGTTGCCAGCGTGTATGTCGGAAATTATCCCACAGGAACCTTCTACCGGGATGAAAAGTATTTTATGTCTTAATATACTAGCTGTTGCCAGCAGCTATGTCGGAAATTATCCCACGGGAACCTTCTACCGGGATGAAAAGTATCCTGTGTCTTAATATCCTGTGTCTTAATATACTAGCAGTTGCCCGCGTGTATGTCGGAAATTATACCACGGGAACCTTCTACCGGGATGAAAAGTATCCTGTGTCTTAATATACTAGCTGTTGCCCGCGTGTATGTCGGAAATTATCCCACGGGAACCTTCTACCGGGATGAAAAGTATCCTGTGTCTTAATATACTAGCTGTTGCCCGCGTGTATGTCGGAAATTATCCCACGGGAACCTTCTACCGGGATGAAAAGTATCCTGTGTCTTAATATACTAGCTGTTGCCCGCGTATATGTCGGAAATTATCGCACAGGAACCTTCTACCGGGATGAAAAGTATCCTATGTCTTAATATACTAGCTGTTGCCAGCGGCTATGTCGGAAATTATCTCACAGGAACCTTCTACCGGGATGAAAAGTATCCTGTGTCTTAATATACTAGCTGTTACCAGCGGCTTCGCCCGCGTGTATGTCGGAATACATCCCACAGGAACCTTCTACCGGGATGAAAAGTATCCTATATCTTAATATACTAGCTGTTACCAGCGGCTTCGCCCGCGTGTATGTCGGAATACATCCCACAGGAGCCTTCTACCGAGATGAAAAGTATCCTATATCTTAATATACTAGCTGTTGCCAGCGTGTATGTCGGAAATTATCCCACAGGAACCTTCTACCGGGATGAAAAGTATCCTGTGTCTTAATACACTAGCTGTTGCCAGCGTGTATGTCGGAAATTATCCCACAGGAACCTTCTACCGGGATGAAAAGTATCATGTGTCTTAATATACTAGCTGTTGCCAGCGTGTATGTCGGAAATTATCCCACAGGAACCTTCTACCGGGATGAAAAGTATCCTATGTCTTAATATACTAGCTGTTGCCACCGTGTATGTCGGAAATTATCCCACAGGAACCTTCTACCGGGATGAAAAGTATCCTGTGTCTTAATACACTAGCTGTTGCCAGCGTGTATGTCGGAAATTATCCCACAGGAACCTTCTACCGGGATGAAAAGAATCCTATGTCTTAATATACTAGCTGTTGCCAGCGTGTATGTCGGAAATTATCCCACAGGAACCTTCTACCGGGATGAAAAGTATCCTGTGTCTTAATATACTAGCTGTTGCCAGCGTGTATGTCGGAAATTATCCCACAGGAACCTTCTACCGGGATGAAAAGTATCCTATGTCTTAATATACTAGCTGTTGCCAGCGTGTATGTCGGAAATTATCCCACAGGAACCTTCTACCGGGATGAAAAGTATCCTGTGTCTTAATATACTAGCTGTTGCCAGCGTGTATGTCGGAAATTATCCCACAGGAACCTTCTACCGGGATGAAAAGTATCCTATGTCTTAATATACTAGCTGTTGCCAGAGTGTATGTCGGAAATTATCCCACAGGAACCTTCTACCGGGATGAAAAGTATCCTGTGTCTTAATATACTAGCTGTTGCCAGCGTGTATGTCGGAAATTATCCCACAGGAACCTTCTACCGGGATGAAAAGTATCCTATATCTTAATATACTAGCTGTTACCAGCGGCTTCGCCCGCGTGTATGTCGGAATACATCCCACAGGAGCCTTCTACCGAGATGAAAAGTATCCTATATCTTAATATACTAGCTGTTGCCAGCGTGTATGTCGGAAATTATCCCACAGGAACCTTCTACCGGGATGAAAAGTATCCTGTGTCTTAATACACTAGCTGTTGCCAGCGTGTATGTCGGAAATTATCCCACAGGAACCTTCTACCGGGATGAAAAGTATCATGTGTCTTAATATACTAGCTGTTGCCAGCGTGTATGTCGGAAATTATCCCACAGGAACCTTCTACCGGGATGAAAAGTATCCTATGTCTTAATATACTAGCTGTTGCCACCGTGTATGTCGGAAATTATCCCACAGGAACCTTCTACCGGGATGAAAAGTATCCTGTGTCTTAATACACTAGCTGTTGCCAGCGTGTATGTCGGAAATTATCCCACAGGAACCTTCTACCGGGATGAAAAGTATCATGTGTCTTAATATACTAGCTGTTGCCAGCGTGTATGTCGGAAATTATCCCACAGGAACCTTCTACCGGGATGAAAAGAATCCTATGTCTTAATATACTAGCTGTTGCCAGCGTGTATGTCGGAAATTATCCCACAGGAACCTTCTACCGGGATGAAAAGTATCCTGTGTCTTAATATACTAGCTGTTGCCAGCGTGTATGTCGGAAATTATCCCACAGGAACCTTCTACCGGGATGAAAAGTATCCTATGTCTTAATATACTAGCTGTTGCCAGCGTGTATGTCGGAAATTATCCCACAGGAACCTTCTACCGGGATGAAAAGTATCCTATGTCTTAATATACTAGCTGTTGCCAGCGTGTATGTCGGAATACATCCCACGGGAACCTTCTACCGGGATGAAAAGTATCCTGTGTCTTAATATACTAGCTGTTGCCAGCGTGTATGTCGGAAATTATCCCACAGGAACCTTCTACCGGGATGAAAAGTATCCTGTGTCTTAATATACTAGCTGTTGCCAGCGTGTATGTCGGAAATTATCCCACAGGAACCTTCTACCGGGATGAAAAGTATCCTATGTCTTAATATACTAGCTGTTGCCAGCGTGTATGTCGGAAATTATCCCACAGGAACCTTCTACCGGGATGAAAAGTATCCTGTGTCTTAATATACTAGCTGTTGCCAGCGTGTATGTCGGAAATTATCCCACAGGAACCTTCTACCGGGATGAAAAGTATCCTATGTCTTAATATACTAGCTGTTGCCCGCGTGTATGTCGGAAATTATCCCACAGGAACCTTCTACCGGGATGAAAAGTATCCTGTGTCTTAATATACTAGCTGTTGCCAGCGTGTATGTCGGAAATTATCCCACAGGAACCTTTTACCGGGATGAAAAGTATCCTATGTCTTAATATACTAGCTGTTGCCAGCGTGTATGTCGGAAATTATCCCACGGGAACCTTCTACCGGGATGAAAAGTATCCTGTGTCTTAATATACTAGCTGTTGCCCGCGTGTATGTCGGAAATTATCATACGAGAACCTTCTACCGGGATGAAAAGTATCCTGTGTCTTAATATACTAGCTGTTGCCAGCGGCTTCGCTCGCGTGTATGTCGGAATACATCCCACGGGAACCTTCTACCGGGATGAAAAGTATCATATGTCTTAGTATACTAGCTGTTGCCCGCGTGTATGTCGGAAATTATCCCACAGGAACCTTCTACCGGGATGAAAAGTATCCTATGTCTTAATATACTAGCTGTTGCCCGCGTGTATGTCGGAAATTATCCCACAGGAACCTTCAACCGGAATGAAAAGTATCCTGTGTCTTAATATACTAGCTGTTGCCAGCGTGTATGTCGGAAATTATCCCACAGGAACCTTCTACTGGGATGAAAAGTATCCTATGTCTTAATATACTAGCTGTTACCAGTGGCTTCGCCCGCGTGTATGTCGGAATACATCCCACAGGAACCTTCTACCGGGATGAAAAGTATCCTATGTCTTAATATACTAGCTGTTGCCAGCGTGTATGTCGGAAATTATCCCACAGGAACCTTCTACCGGGATGAAAAGTATCCTATGTCTTAATATCCTGTGTCTTAATATACTAGCAGCTGCTGCCCGCGTGTATGTCGGAAATTATCCCACAGGAACCTTCTACCGGGATGAAAAGTATCCTATGTCTTAATATACTAGCTGTTGCCCGCGTGTATGTCGGAAATTATCCCACAGGAACCTTCTACCGGGATGAAAAGTATTTTATGTCTTAATATACTAGCTGTTGCCCGCGTGTATGTCGGAAATTATCCCACGGGAACCTTCTACCGGGATGAAAAGTATCCTATGTCTTAATATACTAGCTGTTGCCCGCGTGTTTGTCGGAAATTATCCCACGGGAACCTTCTACCGGGATCAAAAGTATCCTATGTCTTAATATACTAGCTGTTGCCAGCGGCTATGTCGGAAATTATCCCACAGGAACCTTCTACCGGGATGAAAAGTATCCTGTGTCTTAATATACTAGCTGTTGCCAGCGTGTATGTCGGAAATTATCCCACAGGAACCTTCTACCGGGATGAAAAGTATCCTGTGTCTTGATATACTAGCTGTTGCCAGCGTGTATGTCGGAAATTATCCCACAGGAACCTTGTACCGGGATGAAAAGTATCCTATGTCTTAATATACTAGCTGTTGCTTCCGGCTATGTCGGAAATTATCCCACAGGAACCTTCTACCGGGATGAAAAGTATCCTATGTCTTAATATACTAGCTGTTGCCAGCGTGTATGTCGGAAATTATCCCACGGGAACCTTCTACCGGGATGAAAAGTATCCTGTGTCTTAATATACTAGCTGTTGCCAGCGGCTTCGCCCGCGTGTATGTCGGAATACATCCCACGGGAACCTTCTACCGGGATGAAAAGTATCCTATGTCTTAATATCCTGTGTCTTAATATACTAGCAGCTGTTGCCCGCGTGTATGTCGGAAATTATCCCACGGGAACCTTCTACCGGGATAAAAAGTATCCTATGTCTTAATATACTAGCTGTTGCCCGCGGCTATGTCGGAAATTATCCCACGGGAACCTTCTACCGGGATGAAAAGTATCCTGTGTCTTAATATACTAGCTGTTGCCCGCGTGTATGTCGGAAATTATCCCACGGGAACCTTCTACCGGGATGAAAAGTATCCTGTGTCTTAATATACTAGCTGTTGCCCGCGTGTATGTCGGAAATTATCCCACGGGAACCTTCTACCGGGATGAAAAGTATCCTGTGTCTTAATATACTAGCTGTTGCCCGCGTGTATGTCGGAAATTATCCCACGGGAACCTTCTACCGGGATGAAAAGTATCCTGTGTCTTAATATACTAGCTGTTGCCCGCGTATATGTCGGAAATTATCCCACGGGAACCTTCTACCGGGATAAAAAGTATCCTATGTCTTAATATACTAGCTGTTGCCAGCGTGTATGTCGGAAATTATCCCACGGGAACCTTCTACCGGGATGAAAAGTATCCTATGTCTTAATATCCTGTGTCTTAATATCCTGTGTCTTAATATACTAGCTGTTGCCCGCGTGTATGTCGGAAATTATCCCACGGGAACCTTCTACCGGGATGAAAAGTATCCTATGTCTTAATATCCTGTGTCTTAATATACTAGCTGTTGCTTGCGGCTATGTCGGAAATTATCCCACAGGAACCTTCTACCGGGATAAAAAGTATCCTGTGTCTTAATATACTAGCTGTTGCCCGCGTGTATGTCGGAAATTATCCCACGGGAACCTTCTACCGGGATGAAAAGTATCCTGTGTCTTAATATACTAGCTGTTGCCCGCGTGTATGTCGGAAATTATCCCACGGGAACCTTCTACCGGGATGAAAAGTATCCTGTGTCTTAATATACTAGCTGTTGCCCGCGTGTATGTCGGAAATTATCCCACGGGAACCTTCTACCGGGATGAAAAGTATCCTATGTCTTAATATTCTGTGTCTTAATATACTAGCTGTTGCCCGCGTGTATGTCGGAAATTATCCCACGGGAACCTTCTACCGGGATGAAAAGTATCCTATGTCTTAATATCCTGTGTCTTAATATACTAGCTGTTGCCCGCGTGTATGTCGGAAATTATCCCACAGGAACCTTCTACCGGGATGAAAAGTATCCTATGTTTTAATATACTGTGTCTTAATATACTAGCAGCTGCTGCCCGCGTGTATGTCGGAAATTATCCCACAGGAACCTTCTACCGGGATGAAAAGTATTTTATGTCTTAATATACTAGCTGTTGCCCGCGTGTATGTCGGAATATATCCCACGGGAACCTTCTACCGGGATGAAAAGTATCCTGTGTCTTAATATACTGGCTGTTGCCCGCGTGTATGTCGGAAATTATCCCACGGGAACCTTCTACCGGGATGAAAAGTATCCTATGTCTTAATATACTAGCTGTTGCCCGCGTGTATGTCGGAAATTATCCCACGGGAACCTTCTACCGGGATCAAAAGTATCCTATGTCTTAATATACTAGCTGTTGCTTGCGGCTATGTCGGAAATTATCCCACAGGAACCTTCTACCGGGATGAAAAGTATCCTGTCTTAATGTACTAGCTGTTGCCCGCGTGTATGTCGGAAATTATCCCACAGGAACCTTCTACCGGGATGAAAAGTATTTTATGTCTTAATATACTAGCTGTTGCCAGCAGCTATGTCGGAAATTATCCCACGGGAACCTTCTACCGGGATGAAAAGTATCCTGTCTTAATATACTAGCTGTTGCCCGCGTGTATATCGGAAATTATCCCACAGGAACCTTCTACCGGGATGAAAAGTATTTTATGTCTTAATATACTAGCTGTTGCCAGCAGCTATGTCGGAAATTATCCCACGGGAACCTTCTACCGGGATGAAAAGTATCCTGTGTCTTAATATACTAGCTGTTGCCAGCGGCTTCGCCCGCGTGTATGTCGGAATACATCCCACGGGAACCTTCTACCGGGATGAAAAGTATCCTGTGTCTTAATATACTAGCTGTTGCCAGCGGCTATGTCGGAAATTATCCCACAGGAACCTTCTACCGGGATGAAAAGTACCCTGTGTCTTAATATACTAGCTGTTGCCAGCGTGTGGGTCGGAAATTATCCCACAGGAACCTTCTACCGGGATGAAAAGTATCCTGTGTCTTAATATACTAGCTGTTGCCAGCGTGTATGTCGGAAATTATCCCACAGAAACCTTCTACCGGGATGAAAAGTATCCTATGTCTTAATATACTAGCTGTTGCCAGCGGCTTCGCCCGCGTGTATGTCGGAATACATCCCACAGGAACCTTCTACCGGGATGAAAAGTATCCTATGTCTTAATATACTAGCTGTTGCCAGCGGCTATGTCGGAAATTATCCCACAGGAACCTTCTACCGGGATGAAAAGTATCCTGTGTCTTAATATACTAGCTGTTGCCAGCGTGTATGTCGGAAATTATCCCACAGGAACCTTCTACCGGGATGAAAAGTATCCTGTGTCTTGATATACTAGCTGTTGCCAGCGTGTATGTCGGAAATTATCCCACAGGAACCTTGTACTGGGATGAAAAGTATCCTATGTCTTAATATACTAGCTGTTGCTTCCGGCTATGTCGGAAATTATCCCACAGGAACCTTCTACCGGGATGAAAAGTATCCTATGTCTTAATATACTAGCTGTTGCCAGCGTGTATGTCGGAAATTATCCCACGGGAACCTTCTACCGGGATGAAAAGTATCCTATGTCTTAATATACTAGCTGTTGCCAGCGTCTTCGCCCGCGTGTATGTCGGAATACATCCCACGGGAACCTTCTACTGGGATGAAAAGTATCCTATGTCTTAATATACTAGCTGTTGCCAGCGTGTATGTCGGAATACATCCCACGGGAACCTTCTACCGGGATGAAAAGTATCCTATGTCTTAATATACTAGCTGTTGACAGCGGCTATGTCGGAAATTATCCCACAGGAACCTTCTACCGGGATGAAAAGTATCCTATGTCTTAATATACTAGCTGTTGCCAGCGTGTATGTCGAAATACATCCCACGGGAACCTTCTACCGGGATGAAAAGTATCCTTTGTCTTAATATACTAGCTGTTGCCAGCGGCTATGTCGGAAATTATCCCACAGGAACCTTCTACCGGGATGAAAAGTATCCTGTGTCTTAATATACTAGCTGTTGCCAGCGGCTTCGCCCGCGTGTATGTCGGAATACATCCCACGGGAACCTTCTACCAGGATGAAAAGTATCCTATGTCTTAATATACTAGCTGTTGCCAGCGGCTTCGCCCGCGTGTATGTCGGAATACATCCCACGGGAACCTTCTACCGGGATGAAAAGTATCCTATGTCTTAATATACTAGCTGTTGCCAGCGGCTATGTCGGAATACATCCCACGGGAACTTTCTACCGGGATGAAAAGTATCCTGTGTCTTAATATACTAGCTGTTGCCAGCGGCTATGTCGGAAATTATCCCACAGGAACCTTCTACCGGGATGAAAAGTATGCTGTGTCTTAATATACTAGCTGTTGCCAGCGTGTATGTCGGAAATTATCCCACAGGAACCTTCTACCGGGATGAAAAGTATCCTGTGTCTTAATATACTAGCTGTTGCCAGCGTGTATGTCGGAAATTATCCCACAGGAACCTTCTACCGGGATGAAAAGTATCCTGTGTCTTAATATACTAGCTGTTGCCAGCGTGTATGTCGGAAATTATTCCACAGGAACCTTCTACCGGGATGAAAAGTATCCTGTGTCTTAATATACTAGCTGTTGCCAGCGTGTATGTCGGAAATTATCCCACAGGAACCTTCTACCGGTATGAAAAGTATCCTATGTCTTAATATACTAGCTGTTGCCCGCGGCTATGTCGGAAATTATCCCACAGGAACCTTCTACCGGGATGAAAAGTATCCTATGTCTTAATATACTAGCTGTTGCCAGCGTGTATGTCGGAAATTATCCCACAGGAACCTTCTACCGGGATGAAAGTATCCTATGTCTTAATATACTAGCTGTTGCCTGCGGCTATGTCGGAAATTATCCCACAGGAACCTTCTACCGGGATGAAAAGTATCCTATGTCTTAATATACTAGCTGTTGCCAGCGTGTATGTCGGAAATTATCCCACAGGAACCTTCTACCGGGATGAAAAGTATCCTGTGTCTTAATATACTAGCTGTTGCCAGCGTGTATGTCGGAAATTATCCCACAGGAACCTTCTACCGGGATGAAAAGTATCCTATGTCTTAATATACTAGCTGTTGCCAGCGTGTATGTCGGAATACATCCCACGGGAACCTTCTACCGGGATGAAAAGTATCCTATGTCTTAATATACTAGCTGTTGCCAGCGGCTATGTCGGAATACATCCCACGGGAACCTTCTACCGGGATGAAAAGTATTCTATGTCTGAATATACTAGCTGTTGCCAGCGGCTTCGCCCGCGTGTATGTCGGAAATTATCCCACAGGAACCTTCTACCGGGATGAAAAGTATCCTGTGTCTTAATATACTAGCTGTTGCCAGCGTGTATGTCGGAAATTATCCTACAGGAACCTTCTACCGGGATGAAAAGTATCCTATGTCTTAATATACTAGCTGTTGCCAGCGGCTTTGTCGGAAATTATCCCACAGGAACCTTCTACCGGTATGAAAAGTATCCTATGTCTTAATATACTAGCTGTTGCCCGCGGCTATGTCGGAAATTATCCCACAGGAACCTTCTACCGGGATGAAAAGTATCCTATGTCTTAATATACTAGCTGTTGCCAGCGTGTATGTCGGAAATTATCCCACAGGAACCTTCTACCGGGATGAAAGTATCCTATGTCTTAATATACTAGCTGTTGCCTGCGGCTATGACGGAAATTATCCCACAGGAACCTTCTACCGGGATGAAAAGTATCCTATGTCTTAATATACTAGCTGTTGCCAGCGTGTATGTCGGAAATTATCCCACAGGAACCTTCTACCGGGATGAAAAGTATCCTGTGTCTTAATATACTAGCTGTTGCCAGCGTGTATGTCGGAAATTATCCCACAGGAACCTTCTACCGGGATGAAAAGTATCCTATGTCTTAATATACTAGCTGTTGCCAGCGTGTATGTCGGAATACATCCCACGGGAACCTTCTACCGGGATGAAAAGTATCCTATGTCTTAATATACTAGCTGTTGCCAGCGGCTATGTCGGAATACATCCCACGGGAACCTTCTACCGGGATGAAAAGTATCCTATGTCTGAATATACTAGCTGTTGCCAGCGGCTTCGCCCGCGTGTATGTAGGAATACATCCCACGGGAACCTTCTACCAGGATGAAAAGTATCCTATGTCTTAATATACTAGCTGTTGCCAGCGGCTTCGCCCGCGTGTATGTCGGAAATTATCCCACAGGAACCTTCTACCGGGATGAAAAGTATCCTGTGTCTTAATATACTAGCTGTTGCCAGCGTGTATGTCGGAAATTATCCTACAGGAACCTTCTACCGGGATGAAAAGTATCCTATGTCTTAATATACTAGCTGTTGCCAGCGGCTTTGTCGGAAATTATCCCACAGGAACCTTCTACCGGGATGAAAAGTATCCTGTGTCTTAATATACTAGCTGTTGCCAGCGTGTATGTCGGAAATTATCCCACAGGAACCTTCTACCGGGATGAAAAGTATCCTGTGTCTTAATATACTAGCTGTTGCCAGCGTGTATGTCGGAAATTATCCCACAGGAACCTTCTACCGGGATGAAAAGTATCCTATGTCTTAATATACTAGCTGTTGCCAGCGTTTATGTCGAAATACATCCCACGGGAACCTTCTACCGGGATGAAAAGTATCCTATGTCTTAATATACTAGCTGTTGCCAGCGGCTATGTCGGAAATTATCCCACAGGAACCTTCTACCGGGATGAAAAGTATCCTGTGTCTTAATATACTAGCTGTTGCCAGCGTGTATGTCGGAAATTATCCCACAGGAACCTTCTACCGGGATGAAAAGTATCCTATGTCTTAATATACTAGCTGTTGCCAGCGGCTTCGCCCGCGTGTATGTCGGAATACATCCCACGGGAACCTTCTGCCAGGATGAAAAGTATCCTATTTCTTAATATACTAGCTGTTGCCAGCGGCTATGTCGGAAATTATCCCACAGGAACCTTCTACCGGGATGAAAAGTATCCTATGTCTTAATATACTAGCTGTTGCCAGCGTGTATGTCGGAAATTATCCCACAGGAACCTTCTACCGGGATGAAAAGTATCCTATGTCTTAATATACTAGCTGTTGCCAGCGTGTATGTCGGAAATTATCCCACAGGAACCTTCTACCGGGATGAAAAGTATCCTATGTCTTAATATACTAGCTGTTGCCAGCGTGTATGTCGGAATACATCCCACGGGAACCTTCTACCGGGATGAAAAGTATCCTATGTCTTAATATACTAGCTGTTGCCAGCGTGTATGTCGGAAATTATCCCACAGGAACCTTCTACCGGGATGAAAAGTATCCTGTGTCTTAATATACTAGCTGTTGCCAGCGTGTATGTCGGAAATTATCCCACAGGAACCTTCTACCGGGATGAAAAGTATCCTATGTCTTAATATACTAGCTGTTGCCAGCGTGTATGTCGGAATACATCCCACGGGAACCTTCTACCGGGATGAAAAGTATCCTATGTCTTAATATACTAGCTGTTGCCAGCGGCTATGTCGGAAATTATCCCACAGGAACCTTCTACCGGGATGAAAAGTATCCTGTGTCTTAATATACTAGCTGTTGCCAGCGTGTATGTCGGAAATTATCCCACAGGAACCTTCTACCGGGATGAAAAGTCTCCTATGTCTTAATATACTAGCTGTTGCCAGCGTGTATGTCGGAAATTATCCCACGGGAACCTTCTACCGGGATGAAAAGTATCCTGTATCTTAATATACTAGCTGTTGCCAGCGGCTATGTCGGAAATTATCATACGGGAACCTTCTACCGGGATAAAAAGTATCCTGTATCTTAATATACTAGCTGTTGCCAGCGGCTATGTCGGAAATTATCCCACGGGAACCTTCTACCGGGATGAAAAGTATCCTGTGTCTTAATATACTAGCTGTTGCCAGCGGCTTCGCTCGCGTGTATGTCGGAATACATCCCACGGGAACCTTCTACCGGGATGAAAAGTATCATATGTCTTAGTATACTAGCTGTTGCTCGCGTGTATGTCGGAAATTATCCCACAGGAACCTTCTATCGGGATGAAAAGTATCCTATGTCTTAATATACTAGCTGTTGCGCGCGTGTATGTCGGAAATTATCCCACAGGAACCTTCAACCGGAATGAAAAGTATCCTGTGTCTTAATATACTAGCTGTTGCCAGCGTGTATGTCGGAAATTATCCCACAGGAACCTTCTACTGGGATGAAAAGTATCCTATGTCTTAATATACTAGCTGTTACCAGTGGCTTCGCCCGCGTGTATGTCGGAATACATCCCACAGGAACCTTCTACCGGGATGAAAAGTATCCTATGTCTTAATATACTAGCTGTTGCCAGAGTGTATGTCGGAATTTATCCCACAGGAACCTTCTACCGGGATGAAAAGTATCCTATGTCTTAATATTCTGTGTCTTAATATACTAGCAGCTGCTGCCCGCGTGTATGTCGGAATTTATCCCACAGGAACCTTCTACCGGGATGAAAAGTATCCTATGTCTTAATATCCTGTGTCTTAATATACTAGCAGCTGCTGCCCGCGTGTATGTCGGAAATTATCCCACAGGAACCTTCTACCGGGATGAAAAGTATCCTATGTCTTAATATCCTGTGTCTTAATATACTAGCAGCTGTTGCCCGCGTGTATGTCGGAAATTATCCCACGGGAACCTTCTACCGGGATGAAAAGTATCCTATGTCTTAATATACTAGCTGTTGCCCGCGGCTATGTCGGAAATTATCCCACGGGAACCTTATACCGGGATGAAAAGTATCCTGTGTCTTAATATACTAGCTGTTGCCCGCGTGTATGACGGAAATTATCCCACGGGAACCTTCTACCGGGATGAAAAGTATCCTGTGTCTTAATATCCTGTGTCTTAATATACTAGCTGTTGCCCGCGTGTATGTCGGAAATTATCCCACGGGAACCTTCTACCGGGATGAAAAGTATCCTGTGTCTTAATATACTAGCTGTTGCCCGCGTGTATGTCGGAAATTATCCCACGGGAACCTTCTACCGGGATGAAAAGTATCCTGTGTCTTAATATACTAGCTGTTGCCCGCGTGTATGTCGGAAATTATCCCACGGGAACCTTCTACCGGGATGAAAAGTATCCTGTGTCTTAATATACTAGCTGTTGCCCGCGTATATGTCGGAAATTATCCCACGGGAACCTTCTACCGGGATGAAAAGTATCCTGTGTCTTAATATACTAGCTGTTGCCAGCGGCTATGTCGGAAATTATCCCACAGGAACCTTCTACCGGGATGAAAAGTATCCTATGTCTTAATATACTAGCTGTTGCCAGCGGCTATGTCGGAAATTATCTCACAGGAACCTTCTACCGGGATGAAAAGTATCCTGTGTCTTAATATACTAGCTGTTACCAGCGGCTTCGCCCGCGTGTATGTCGGAATACATCCCACAGGAACCTTCTACCGGGATGAAAAGTATCCTATATCTTAATATACTAGCTGTTACCAGCGGCTTCGCCCGCGTGTATGTCGGAATACATCCCACAGGAGCCTTCTACCGAGATGAAAAGTATCCTATATCTTAATATACTAGCTGTTGCCAGCGTGTATGTCGGAAATTATCCCACAGGAACCTTCTACCGGGATGAAAAGTATCCTGTGTCTTAATACACTAGCTGTTGCCAGCGTGTATGTCGGAAATTATCCCACAGGAACCTTCTACCGGGATGAAAAGTATCATGTGTCTTAATATACTAGCTGTTGCCAGCGTGTATGTCGGAAATTATCCCACAGGAACCTTCTACCGGGATGAAATGTATCCTATGTCTTAATATACTAGCTGTTGCCACCGTGTATGTCGGAAATTATCCCACAGGAACCTTCTACCGGGATGAAAAGTATCCTGTGTCTTAATATACTAGCTGTTGCCAGCGTGTATGTCGGAAATTATCCCACAGGAACCTTCTACCGGTATGAAAAGTATCCTATGTCTTAATATACTAGCTGTTGCCCGCGGCTATGTCGGAAATTATCCCACAGGAACCTTCTACCGGGATGAAAAGTATCCTATGTCTTAATATACTAGCTGTTGCCAGCGTGTATGTCGGAAATTATCCCACAGGAACCTTCTACCGGGATGAAAAGTATGCTGTGTCTTAATATACTAGCTGTTGCCAGCGTGTATGTCGGAAATTATCCCACAGGAACCTTCTACCGGGATGAAAAGTATCCTGTGTCTTAATATACTAGCTGTTGCCAGCGTGTATGTCGGAAATTATCCCACAGGAACCTTCTACCGGGATGAAAAGTATGCTGTGTCTTAATATACTAGCTGTTGCCAGCGTGTATGTCGGAAATTATCCCACAGGAACCTTCTACCGGGATGAAAAGTATCCTGTGTCTTAATATACTAGCTGTTGCCAGCGTGTATGTCGGAAATTATCCCACAGGAACCTTCTACCGGGATGAAAAGTATCCTGTGTCTTAATATACTAGCTGTTGCCAGCGTGTATGTCGGAAATTATTCCACAGGAACCTTCTACCGGGATGAAAAGTATCCTGTGTCTTAATATACTAGCTGTTGCCAGCGTGTATGTCGGAAATTATCCCACAGGAACCTTCTACCGGTATGAAAAGTATCCTATGTCTTAATATACTAGCTGTTGCCCGCGGCTATGTCGGAAATTATCCCACAGGAACCTTCTACCGGGATGAAAAGTATCCTATGTCTTAATATACTAGCTGTTGCCAGCGTGTATGTCGGAAATTATCCCACAGGAACCTTCTACCGGGATGAAAGTATCCTATGTCTTAATATACTAGCTGTTGCCTGCGGCTATGTCGGAAATTATCCCACAGGAACCTTCTACCGGGATGAAAAGTATCCTATGTCTTAATATACTAGCTGTTGCCAGCGTGTATGTCGGAAATTATCCCACAGGAACCTTCTACCGGGATGAAAAGTATCCTGTGTCTTAATATACTAGCTGTTGCCAGCGTGTATGTCGGAAATTATCCCACAGGAACCTTCTACCGGGATGAAAAGTATCCTATGTCTTAATATACTAGCTGTTGCCAGCGTGTATGTCGGAATACATCCCACGGGAACCTTCTACCGGGATGAAAAGTATCCTATGTCTTAATATACTAGCTGTTGCCAGCGGCTATGTCGGAAATTATTCCACAGGAACCTTCTACCGGGATGAAAAGTATCCTGTGTCTTAATATACTAGCTGTTGCCAGCGTGTATGTCGGAAATTATCCCACAGGAACCTTCTACCGGTATGAAAAGTATCCTATGTCTTAATATACTAGCTGTTGCCCGCGGCTATGTCGGAAATTATCCCACAGGAACCTTCTACCGGGATGAAAAGTATCCTATGTCTTAATATACTAGCTGTTGCCAGCGTGTATGTCGGAAATTATCCCACAGGAACCTTCTACCGGGATGAAAGTATCCTATGTCTTAATATACTAGCTGTTGCCTGCGGCTATGACGGAAATTATCCCACAGGAACCTTCTACCGGGATGAAAAGTATCCTATGTCTTAATATACTAGCTGTTGCCAGCGTGTATGTCGGAAATTATCCCACGGGAACCTTCTACCGGGATGAAAAGTATCCTGTGTCTTAATATACTAGCTGTTGCCAGCGTGTATGTCGGAAATTATCCCACAGGAACCTTCTACCGGGATGAAAAGTATCCTATGTCTTAATATACTAGCTGTTGCCAGCGTGTATGTCGGAATACATCCCACGGGAACCTTCTACCGGGATGAAAAGTATCCTATGTCTTAATATACTAGCTGTTGCCAGCGGCTATGTCGGAATACATCCCACGGGAACCTTCTACCGGGATGAAAAGTATCCTATGTCTGAATATACTAGCTGTTGCCAGCGGCTTCGCCCGCGTGTATGTAGGAATACATCCCACGGGAACCTTCTACCAGGATGAAAAGTATCCTATGTCTTAATATACTAGCTGTTGCCAGCGGCTTCGCCCGCGTGTATGTCGGAAATTATCCCACAGGAACCTTCTACCGGGATGAAAAGTATCCTGTGTCTTAATATACTAGCTGTTGCCAGCGTGTATGTCGGAAATTATCCTACAGGAACCTTCTACCGGGATGAAAAGTATCCTATGTCTTAATATACTAGCTGTTGCCAGCGGCTTTGTCGGAAATTATCCCACAGGAACCTTCTACCGGGATGAAAAGTATCCTGTGTCTTAATATACTAGCTGTTGCCAGCGTGTATGTCGGAAATTATCCCACAGGAACCTTCTACCGGGATGAAAAGTATCCTGTGTCTTAATATACTAGCTGTTGCCAGCGTGTATGTCGGAAATTATCCCACAGGAACCTTCTACCGGGATGAAAAGTATCCTATGTCTTAATATACTAGCTGTTGCCAGCGTTTATGTCGAAATACATCCCACGGGAACCTTCTACCGGGATGAAAAGTATCCTATGTCTTAATATACTAGCTGTTGCCAGCGGCTATGTCGGAAATTATCCCACAGGAACCTTCTACCGGGATGAAAAGTATCCTGTGTCTTAATATACTAGCTGTTGCCAGCGTGTATGTCGGAAATTATCCCACAGGAACCTTCTACCGGGATGAAAAGTATCCTATGTCTTAATATACTAGCTGTTGCCAGCGGCTTCGCCCGCGTGTATGTCGGAATACATCCCACGGGAACCTTCTGCCAGGATGAAAAGTATCCTATTTCTTAATATACTAGCTGTTGCCAGCGGCTATGTCGGAAATTATCCCACAGGAACCTTCTACCGGGATGAAAAGTATCCTATGTCTTAATATACTAGCTGTTGCCAGCGTGTATGTCGGAAATTATCCCACAGGAACCTTCTACCGGGATGAAAAGTATCCTATGTCTTAATATACTAGCTGTTGCCAGCGTGTATGTCGGAAATTATCCCACAGGAACCTTCTACCGGGATGAAAAGTATCCTATGTCTTAATATACTAGCTGTTGCCAGCGTGTATGTCGGAATACATCCCACGGGAACCTTCTACCGGGATGAAAAGTATCCTATGTCTTAATATACTAGCTGTTGCCAGCGTGTATGTCGGAAATTATCCCACAGGAACCTTCTACCGGGATGAAAAGTATCCTGTGTCTTAATATACTAGCTGTTGCCAGCGTGTATGTCGGAAATTATCCCACAGGAACCTTCTACCGGGATGAAAAGTATCCTATGTCTTAATATACTAGCTGTTGCCAGCGTGTATGTCGGAATACATCCCACGGGAACCTTCTACCGGGATGAAAAGTATCCTATGTCTTAATATACTAGCTGTTGCCAGCGGCTATGTCGGAAATTATCCCACAGGAACCTTCTACCGGGATGAAAAGTATCCTGTGTCTTAATATACTAGCTGTTGCCAGCGTGTATGTCGGAAATTATCCCACAGGAACCTTCTACCGGGATGAAAAGTCTCCTATGTCTTAATATACTAGCTGTTGCCAGCGTGTATGTCGGAAATTATCCCACGGGAACCTTCTACCGGGATGAAAAGTATCCTGTATCTTAATATACTAGCTGTTGCCAGCGGCTATGTCGGAAATTATCATACGGGAACCTTCTACCGGGATAAAAAGTATCCTGTATCTTAATATACTAGCTGTTGCCAGCGGCTATGTCGGAAATTATCCCACGGGAACCTTCTACCGGGATGAAAAGTATCCTGTGTCTTAATATACTAGCTGTTGCCAGCGGCTTCGCTCGCGTGTATGTCGGAATACATCCCACGGGAACCTTCTACCGGGATGAAAAGTATCATATGTCTTAGTATACTAGCTGTTGCTCGCGTGTATGTCGGAAATTATCCCACAGGAACCTTCTATCGGGATGAAAAGTATCCTATGTCTTAATATACTAGCTGTTGCGCGCGTGTATGTCGGAAATTATCCCACAGGAACCTTCAACCGGAATGAAAAGTATCCTGTGTCTTAATATACTAGCTGTTGCCAGCGTGTATGTCGGAAATTATCCCACAGGAACCTTCTACTGGGATGAAAAGTATCCTATGTCTTAATATACTAGCTGTTACCAGTGGCTTCGCCCGCGTGTATGTCGGAATACATCCCACAGGAACCTTCTACCGGGATGAAAAGTATCCTATGTCTTAATATACTAGCTGTTGCCAGAGTGTATGTCGGAATTTATCCCACAGGAACCTTCTACCGGGATGAAAAGTATCCTATGTCTTAATATTCTGTGTCTTAATATACTAGCAGCTGCTGCCCGCGTGTATGTCGGAATTTATCCCACAGGAACCTTCTACCGGGATGAAAAGTATCCTATGTCTTAATATCCTGTGTCTTAATATACTAGCAGCTGCTGCCCGCGTGTATGTCGGAAATTATCCCACAGGAACCTTCTACCGGGATGAAAAGTATCCTATGTCTTAATATCCTGTGTCTTAATATACTAGCAGCTGTTGCCCGCGTGTATGTCGGAAATTATCCCACGGGAACCTTCTACCGGGATGAAAAGTATCCTATGTCTTAATATACTAGCTGTTGCCCGCGGCTATGTCGGAAATTATCCCACGGGAACCTTATACCGGGATGAAAAGTATCCTGTGTCTTAATATACTAGCTGTTGCCCGCGTGTATGACGGAAATTATCCCACGGGAACCTTCTACCGGGATGAAAAGTATCCTGTGTCTTAATATCCTGTGTCTTAATATACTAGCTGTTGCCCGCGTGTATGTCGGAAATTATCCCACGGGAACCTTCTACCGGGATGAAAAGTATCCTGTGTCTTAATATACTAGCTGTTGCCCGCGTGTATGTCGGAAATTATCCCACGGGAACCTTCTACCGGGATGAAAAGTATCCTGTGTCTTAATATACTAGCTGTTGCCCGCGTGTATGTCGGAAATTATCCCACGGGAACCTTCTACCGGGATGAAAAGTATCCTGTGTCTTAATATACTAGCTGTTGCCCGCGTATATGTCGGAAATTATCCCACGGGAACCTTCTACCGGGATGAAAAGTATCCTGTGTCTTAATATACTAGCTGTTGCCAGCGGCTATGTCGGAAATTATCCCACAGGAACCTTCTACCGGGATGAAAAGTATCCTATGTCTTAATATACTAGCTGTTGCCAGCGGCTATGTCGGAAATTATCTCACAGGAACCTTCTACCGGGATGAAAAGTATCCTGTGTCTTAATATACTAGCTGTTACCAGCGGCTTCGCCCGCGTGTATGTCGGAATACATCCCACAGGAACCTTCTACCGGGATGAAAAGTATCCTATATCTTAATATACTAGCTGTTACCAGCGGCTTCGCCCGCGTGTATGTCGGAATACATCCCACAGGAGCCTTCTACCGAGATGAAAAGTATCCTATATCTTAATATACTAGCTGTTGCCAGCGTGTATGTCGGAAATTATCCCACAGGAACCTTCTACCGGGATGAAAAGTATCCTGTGTCTTAATACACTAGCTGTTGCCAGCGTGTATGTCGGAAATTATCCCACAGGAACCTTCTACCGGGATGAAAAGTATCATGTGTCTTAATATACTAGCTGTTGCCAGCGTGTATGTCGGAAATTATCCCACAGGAACCTTCTACCGGGATGAAATGTATCCTATGTCTTAATATACTAGCTGTTGCCACCGTGTATGTCGGAAATTATCCCACAGGAACCTTCTACCGGGATGAAAAGTATCCTGTGTCTTAATACACTAGCTGTTGCCAGCGTGTATGTCGGAAATTATCCCACAGGAACCTTCTACCGGGATGAAAAGTATCATGTGTCTTAATATACTAGCTGTTGCCAGCGTGTATGTCGGAAATTATCCCACAGGAACCTTCTACCGGGATGAAAAGTATCCTATGTCTTAATATACTAGCTGTTGCCAGCGTGTATGTCGGAAATTATCCCACAGGAACCTTCTACCGGGATGAAAAGTATCCTGTGTCTTAATATACTAGCTGTTGCCAGCATGTATGTCGGAAATTATCCCACAGGAACCTTCTACCGGGATGAAAAGTATCCTATGTCTTAATATACTAGCTGTTGCCAGCGTGTATGTCGGAAATTATCCCACAGGAACCTTCTACCGGGATGAAAAGTATCCTATGTCTTAATATACTAGCTGTTGCCAGCGTGTATGTCGGAATACATCCCACGGGAACCTTCTACCGGGATGAAAAGTATCCTGTGTCTTAATATACTAGCTGTTGCCAGCGTGTATGTCGGAAATTGTCCCACAGGAACCTTCTACCGGGATGAAAAGTATCCTGTGTCTTAATATACTAGCTGTTGCCAGCGTGTGTGTCGGAAATTATCCCACAGGAACCTTCTACCGGGATGAAAAGTATCCTATGTCTTAATATACTAGCTGTTGCCAGCGTGTATGTCAGAAATTATCCCACAGGAACCTTCTACCGGGATGAAAAGTATCCTGTGTCTTAATATACTAGCTGTTGCCAGCGTGTATGTCGGAAATTATCCCACAGGAACCTTCTACCGGGATGAAAAGTATCCTATGTCTTAATATACTAGCTGTTGCCCGCGTGTATGTCGGAAATTATCCCACAGGAACCTTCTACCGGGATGAAAAGTATCCTATGTCTTAATATACTAGCTGTTGCCAGCGTGTATGTCGGAAATTATCCCACAGGAACCTTTTACCGGTATGAAAAGTATCCTATGTCTTAATATACTAGCTGTTGCCAACGTGTATGTCGGAAATTATCCCACGGGAACCTTCTACCGGGATGAAAAGTATCCTGTATCTTAATATACTAGCTGTTGCCAGCGGCTATGTCGGAAATTATCATACGAGAACCTTCTACCGGGATGAAAAGTATCCTGTGTCTTAATATACTAGCTGTTGCCAGCGGCTTCGCTCGCGTATATGTCGGAATACATCCCACGGGAACCTTCTACCGGGATGAAAAGTATCATATGTCTTAGTATACTAGCTGTTGCCCGCGTGTATGTCGGAAATTATCCCACAGGAACCTTCTACCGGGATGAAAAGTATCCTATGTCTTAATATACTAGCTGTTACCAGTGGCTTCGCCCGCGTGTATGTCGGAATACATCCCACAGGAACCTTCTACCGGGATGAAAAGTATCCTATGTCTTAATATACTAGCTGTTGCCAGCGTGTATGTCGGAAATTATCCCACAGGAACCTTCTACCGGGATGAAAAGTATCCTATGTCTTAATATCCTGTGTCTTAATATACTAGCAGCTGCTGCCCGCGTGTATGTCGGAAATTATCCCACAGGAACCTTCTACCGGGATGAAAAGTATCCTATGTCTTAATATCCTGTGTCTTAATATACTAGCAGCTGCTGCCCGCGTGTATGTCGGAAATTATCCCACAGGAACCTTCTACCGGGATGAAAAGTATCCTATGTCTTAATATCCTGTGTCTTAATATACTAGCAGCTGTTGCCCGCGTGTATGTCGGAAATTATCCCACGGGAACCTTCTACCGGGATAAAAAGTATCCTATGTCTTAATATACTAGCTGTTGCCCGCGGCTATGTCGGAAATTATCCCACGGGAACCTTATACCGGGATGAAAAGTATCCTGTGTCTTAATATACTAGCTGTTGCCCGCGTGTATGACGGAAATTATCCCACGGGAACCTTCTACCGGGATAAAAAGTATCCTGTGTCTTAATATCCTGTGTCTTAATATACTAGCTGTTGCCCGCGTGTATGTCGGAAATTATCCCACGGGAACCTTCTACCGGGATGAAAAGTATCCTGTGTCTTAATATACTAGCTGTTGCCCGCGTGTATGTCGGAAAATATCCCACGGGAACCTTCTACCGGGATGAAAAGTATCCTGTGTCTTAATATACTAGCTGTTGCCCGCGTATATGTCGGAAATTATCCCACGGGAACCTTCTACCGGGATGAAAAGTATCCTGTGTCTTAATATACTAGCTGTTGCCCGCGTGTATGTCGGAAAATATCCCACGGGAACCTTCTACCGGGATGAAAAGTATCCTGTGTCTTAATATACTAGCTGTTGCCCGCGTGTATGTCGGAAATTATCCCACGGGAACCTTCTACCGGGATGAAAAGTATCCTGTGTCTTAATATCCTGTGTCTTAATATACTAGCTGTTGCCCGCGTGTATGTCGGAAATTATCCCACGGGAACCTTCTACCGGGATGAAAAGTATCCTGTGTCTTAATATACTAGCTGTTGCCCGCGTATATGTCGGAAATTATCCCACGGGAACCTTCTACCGGGATAAAAAGTATCCTATGTCTTAATATACTAGCTGTTGCCAGCGTGTATGTCGGAAATTATCCCACAGGAACCTTCTACCGGGATGAAAAGTATCCTATGTCTTAATATCCTGTGTCTTAATATACTAGCTGTTGCCCGCGTGTATGTCGGAAATTATCCCACAGGAACCTTCTACCGGGATGAAAAGTATCCTATGTCTTAATATCCTGTGTCTTAATATACTAGCTGTTGCTTGCGGCTATGTCGGAAATTATCCCACAGGAACCTTCTACCGGGATAAAAAGTATCCTGTGTCTTAATATACTAGCTGTTGCCCGCGTGTATGTCGGAAATTATCCCACGGGAACTTTCCACCGGGATGAAAAGTATCCTGTGTCTTAATATACTAGCTGTTGCCCGCGTGTATGTCGGAAATTATCCCACGGGAACCTTCTACCGGGATGAAAAGTATCCTGTGTCTTAATATACTAGCTGTTGCCCGCGTGTATGTCGGAAATTATCCCACGGGAACCTTCTACCGGGATGAAAAGTATCCTATGTCTTAATATCCTGTGTCTTAATATACTAGCTGTTGCCCGCGTGTATGTCGGAAATTATCCCACGGGAACCTTCTACCGGGATGAAAAGTATCCTATGTCTTAATATCCTGTGTCTTAATATACTAGCTGTTGCCCGCGTGTATGTCGGAAATTATCCCACAGGAACCTTCTACCGGGATGAAAAGTATTTTATGTCTTAATATACTAGCTGTTGCCCGCGTGTATGTCGGAAATTATCCCACGGGAACCTTCTACCGGGATGAAAAGTATCCTATGTCTTAATATACTAGCTGTTGCCCGCGTGTATGTCGGAAATTATCCCACGGGAACCTTCTACCGGGATCAAAAGTATCCTATGTCTTAATATACTAGCTGTTGCTTGCGGCTATGTCGGAAATTATCCCACGGGAACCTTCTACCGGGATGAAAAGTATCCTATGTCTTAATATCCTGTGTCTTAATATACTAGCTGTTGCCCGCGTGTATGTCGGAAATTATCCCACGGGAACCTTCTACCGGGATGAAAAGTATCCTATGTCTTAATATCCTGTGTCTTAATATACTAGCTGTTGCCCGCGTGTATGTCGGAAATTATCCCACAGGAACCTTCTACCGGGATGAAAAGTATTTTATGTCTTAATATACTAGCTGTTGCCCGCGTGTATGTCGGAAATTATCCCACGGGAACCTTCTACCGGGATGAAAAGTATCCTGTGTCTTAATATACTAGCTGTTGCCCGCGTGTATGTCGGAAATTATCCCACGGGAACCTTCTACCGGGATGAAAAGTATCCTGTGTCTTAATATACTAGCTGTTGCCCGCGTGTATGTCGGAAATTATCCCACGGGAACCTTCTACCGGGATGAAAAGTATCCTATGACTTAATATCCTGTGTCTTAATATACTAGCTGTTGCCCGCGTGTATGTCGGAAATTATCCCACGGGAACCTTCTACCGGGATGAAAAGTATCCTATGTCTTAATATCCTGTGTCTTAATATACTAGCTGTTGCCCGCGTGTATGTCGGAAATTATCCCACAGGAACCTTCTACCGGGATGAAAAGTATTTTATGTCTTAATATACTAGCTGTTGCCCGCGTGTATGTCGGAAATTATCCCACGGGAACCTTCTACCGGGATGAAAAGTATCCTATGTCTTAATATACTAGCTGTTGCCAGCGGCTATGTCGGAAATTATCCCACAGGAACCTTCTACCGGGATGAAAAGTATCCTGTGTCTTAATATACTAGCTGTTTCCAGCGTGTATGTCGGAAATTATCCCACAGGAACCTTCTACCGGGATGAAAAGTATCCTGTGTCTTAATATACTAGCTGTTGCCAGCGTGTATGTCGGAAATTATCCCACAGGAACCTTCTACCGGGATGAAAAGTATTTTATGTCTTAATATACTAGCTGTTGCCAGCAGCTATGTCGGAAATTATCCCACGGGAACCTTCTACCGGGATGAAAAGTATCCTATGTCTTAATATACTAGCTGTTGCCCGCGTGTATGTCGGAAATTATCCCACGGGAACCTTCTACCGGGATGAAAAGTATCCTATGTCTTAATATACTAGCTGTTGCCCGCGTGTATGTCGGAAATTATCCCACGGGAACCTTCTACCGGGATCAAAAGTATCCTATGTCTTAATATACTAGCTGTTGCTTGCGGCTATGTCGGAAATTATCCCACAGGAACCTTCTACCGGGATGAAAAGTATCCTGTCTTAATATACTAGCTGTTGCCCGCGTGTATGTCAGAAATTATCCCACAGGAACCTTCTACCGGGATGAAAAGTATTTTATGTCTTAATATACTAGCTGTTGCCAGCAGCTATGTCGGAAATTATCCCACGGGACCCTTCTACCGGGATGAAAAGTATCCTGTCTTAATATACTAGCTGTTGCCCGCGTGTATGTCGGAAATTATCCCACAGGAACCTTCTACCGGGATGAAAAGTATTTTATGTCTTAATATACTAGCTGTTGCCAGCAGCTATGTCGGAAATTATCCCACGGGAACCTTCTACCGGGATGAAAAGTATCCTGTGTCTTAATATACTAGCTGTTGCCAGCGGCTTCGCCCGCGTGTATGTCGGAATACATCCCACGGGAACCTTCTACCGGGATGAAAAGTATCCTGTGTCTTAATATACTAGCTGTTGCCAGCGTGTGGGTCGGAAATTATCCCACAGGAACCTTCTACCGGGATGAAAAGTATCCTATGTCTTAATATACTAGCTGTTTCCAGCGGCTTCGCCCGCGTGTATGTCGGAATACATCCCACGGGAACCTTCTACCGGGATGAAAAGTATCCTGTGTCTTAATATACTAGCTGTTGCCAGCGGCTATGTCGGAAATTATCCCACAGGAACCTTCTACCGGGATGAAAAGTATCCTGTGTCTTAATATACTAGCTGTTGCCAGCCTGTATGTCGGAAATTATCCCACAGGAACCTTCTACCGGGATGAAAAGTATCCTATGTCTTAATATACTAGCTGTTGCCAGCGGCTTCGCCCGCGTGTATGTCGGAATACATCCCACAGGAACCTTCTACCGGGATGAAAAGTATCCTATGTCTTAATATACTAGCTGTTGCCAGCGGCTATGTCGGAAATTATCCCACAGGAACCTTCTACCGGGATGAAAAGTATCCTGTGTCTTAATATACTAGCTGTTTCCAGCGTGTATGTCGGAAATTATCCCACAGGAACCTTCTACCGGGATGAAAAGTATCCTGTGTCTTAATATACTAGCTGTTGCCAGCGTGTATGTCGGAAATTATCCCACAGGAAACTTCTACCGGGAAGAAAAGTATCCTATGTCTTAATATACTAGCTGTTGCTTCCGGCTATGTCGGAAATTATTCCACAGGAACCTTCTACCGGGATGAAAAGTATCCTATGTCTTAATATACTAGCTGTTGCCAGCGTGTATGTCGGAAATTATCCCACGGGAACCTTCTACCGGGATGAAAAGTATCCTAAGTCTTAATATACTAGCTGTTGCCAGCGGCTTCGCCCGCGTGTATGTTGGAATACATCCCACGGGAACCTTCTACCGGGATGAAAAGTATCCTATGTCTTAATATACTAGCTGTTGCCAGCGTGTATGTCGGAAATTATCCCACAGGAACCTTCTACTGGGATGAAAAGTATCCTGTGTCTTAATATACTAGCTGTTGCCAGCGTGTATGTCGGAAATTATCCCACAGGAACCTTCTACTGGGATGAAAAGTATCCTATGTCTTAATATACTAGCTGTTACCAGTGGCTTCGCCCGCGTGTATGTCGGAATACATCCCACAGGAACCTTCTACCGGGATGAAAAGTATCCTATGTCTTAATATACTAGCTGTTGCCAGCGTGTATGTCGGAAATTATCCCACAGGAACCTTCTACCGGGATGAAAAGTATCCTATGTCTTAATATCCTGTGTCTTAATATACTAGCAGCTGCTGCCCGCGTGTATGTCGGAAATTATCCCACAGGAACCTTCTACCGGGATGAAAAGTATCCTATGTCTTAATATCCTGTGTCTTAATATACTAGCAGCTGCTGCCCGCGTGTATGTCGGAAATTATCCCACAGGAACCTTCTACCGGGATGAAAAGTATCCTATGTCTTAATATCCTGTGTCTTAATATACTAGCAGCTGTTGCCCGCGTGTATGTCGGAAATTATCCCACGGGAACCTTCTACCGGGATAAAAAGTATCCTATGTCTTAATATACTAGCTGTTGCCCGCGGCTATGTCGGAAATTATCCCACGGGAACCTTATACCGGGATGAAAAGTATCCTGTGTCTTAATATACTAGCTGTTGCCCGCGTGTATGACGGAAATTATCCCACGGGAACCTTCTACCGGGATGAAAAGTATCCTGTGTCTTAATATCCTGTGTCTTAAAATACTAGCTGTTGCCCGCGTGTATGTCGGAAATTATCCCACGGGAACCTTCTACCGGGATGAAAAGTATCCTGTGTCTTAATATTCTGTGTCTTAATATACTAGCTGTTGCCCGCGTATATGTCGGAAATTATCCCACGGGAACCTTCTACCGGGATGAAAAGTATCCTGTGTCTTAATAGACTAGCTGTTGCCAGCGTGTATGTCGGAAATTATCCCACAGGAACCTTCTACCGGGATGAAAAGTATCCTATGTCTTAATATCCTGTGTCTTAATATACTAGCTGTTGCCCGCGTGTATGTCGGAAATTATCCCACGGGAACCTTCTACCGGGATGAAAAGTATCCTATGTCTTAATATCCTGTGTCTTAATATACTAGCTGTTGCTTGCGGCTATGTCGGAAATTATCCCACAGGAACCTTCTACCGGGATGAAAAGTATCCTGTGTCTTAAAATACTAGCTGTTGCCCGCGTGTATGTCGGAAATTATCCCACGGGAACCTTCTACCGGGATGAAAAGTATCCTGTGTCTTAATATACTAGCTGTTGCCCGCGTGTATGTCGGAAATTATCCCACGGGAACCTTCTACCGGGATGAAAAGTATCCTGTGTCTTAATATACTAGCTGTTGCCCGCGTGTATGTCGGAAATTATCCCACGGGAACCTTCTACCGGGATGAAAAGTATCCTATGTCTTAATATCCTGTGTCTTAATATACTAGCTGTTGCCCGCGTGTATGTCGGAAATTATCCCACGGGAACCTTCTACCGGGATGAAAAGTATCCTATGTCTTAATATCCTGTGTCTTAATATACTAGCTGTTGCCCGCGTGTATGTCGGAAATTATCCCACAGGAACCTTCTACCGGGATGAAAAGTATCCTATGTTTTAATATCCTGTGTCTTAATATACTAGCAGCTGCTGCCCGCGTGTATGTCGGAAATTATCCCACAGGAACCTTCTACCGGGATGAAAAGTATTTTATGTCTTAATATACTAGCTGTTGCCCGCGTGTATGTCGGAATATATCCCACGGGAACCTTCTACCGGGATGAAAAGTATCCTGTGTCTTAATATACTAGCTGTTGCCCGCGTGTATGTCGGAAATTATCCCACGGGAACCTTCTACCGGGATGAAAAGTATCCTATGTCTTAATATACTAGCTGTTGCCCGCGTGTATGTCGGAAATTATCCCACGGGAACCTTCTACCGGGATCAAAAGTATCCTATGTCTTAATATACTAGCTGTTGCTTGCGGCTATGTCGGAAATTATCCCACAGGAACCTTCTACCGGGATGAAAAGTATCCTGTCTTAATATACTAGCTGTTGCCCGCGTGTATGTCGGAAATTATCCCACAGGAACCTTCTACCGGGATGAAAAGTATTTTATGTCTTAATATACTAGCTGTTGCCAGCAGCTATGTCGGAAATTATCCCACGGGAACCTTCTACCAGGATGAAAAGTATCCTGTCTTAATATACTAGCTGTTGCCCGCGTGTATGTCGGAAATTATCCCACAGGAACCTTCTACCGGGATGAAAAGTATTTTATGTCTTAATATACTAGCTGTTGCCAGCAGCTATGTCGGAAATTATCCCACGGGAACCTTCTACCGGGATGAAATGTATCCTGTGTCTTAATATACTAGCTGTTGCCAGCGGCTTCGCCCGCGTGTATGTCGGAATACATCCCACGGGAACCTTCTACCGGGATGAAAAGTATCCTGTGTCTTAATATACTAGCTGTTGCCAGCGGCTATGTCGGAAATTATCCCACAGGAACCTTCTACCGGGATGAAAAGTACCCTGTGTCTTAATATACTAGCTGTTGCCAGCGTGTGGGTCGGAAATTATCCCACAGGAACCTTCTACCGGGATGAAAAGTATCCTGTGTCTTAATATACTAGCTGTTGCCAGCGTGTATGTCGGAAATTATCCCACAGGAACCTTCTACCGGGATGAAAAGTATCCTATGTCTTAATATACTAGCTGTTGCCAGCGGCTTCGCCCGCGTGTATGTCGGAATACATCCCACAGGAACCTTCTACCGGGATGAAAAGTATCCTATGTCTTAATATACTAGCTGTTGCCAGCGGCTATGTCGGAAATTATCCCACAGGAACCTTCTACCGGGATGAAAAGTATCCTGTGTCTTAATATACTAGCTGTTGCCAGCGTGTATGTCGGAAATTATCCCACAGGAACCTTCTACCGGGATGAAAAGTATCCTGTGTCTTGATATACTAGCTGTTGCCAGCGTGTATGTCGGAAATTATCCCACAGGAACCTTCTACCGGGATGAAAAGTATCCTATGTCTTAATATACTAGCTGTTGCTTCCGGCTATGTCGGAAATTATCCCACAGGAACCTTCTACCGGGATGAAAAGTATCCTATGTCTTAATATACTAGCTGTTGCCAGCGTGTATGTCGGAAATTATCCCACGGGAACCTTCTACCGGGATGAAAAGTATCCTGTGTCTTAATATACTAGCTGTTGCCAGCGGCTTCGCCCGCGTGTATGTCGGAATACATCCCACGGGAACCTTCTACCGGGATGAAAAGTATCCTATGTCTTAATATACTAGCTGTTGCCAGCGTGTATGTCGGAATACATCCCACGGGAACCTTCTACCGGGATGAAAAGTATCCTATGTCTTAATATACTAGCTGTTGCCAGCGGCTATGTCGGAAATTATCCCACAGGAACCTTCTACCGGGATGAAAAGTATCCTATGTCTTAATATACTAGCTGTTGCCAGCGTGTATGTCGGAATACATCCCACGGGAACCTTCTACCGGGATGAAAAGTATCCTATGTCTTAATATACTAGCTGTTGCCAGCGGCTATGTCGGAAATTATCCCACAGGAACCTTCTACCGGGATGAAAAGTATCCTGTGTCTTAATATACTAGCTGTTGCCAGCGGCTTCGCCCGCGTGTATGTCGGAATACATCCCACGGGAACCTTCTACCAGGATGAAAAGTATCCTATGTCTTAATATACTAGCTGTTGCCAGCGGCTTCGCCCGCGTGTATGTCGGAATACATCCCACGGGAACCTTCTACCGGGATGAAAAGTATCCTATGTCTTAATATACTAGCTGTTGCCAGCGGCTATGTCGGAATACATCCCACGGGAACCTTCTACCGGGATGAAAAGTATCCTGTGTCTTAATATACTAGCTGTTGCCAGCGGCTATGTCGGAAATTATCCCACAGGAACCTTCTACCGGGATGAAAAGTATGCTGTGTCTTAATATACTAGCTGTTGCCAGCGTGTATGTCGGAAATTATCCCACAGGAACCTTCTACCGGGATGAAAAGTATCCTGTGTCTTAATATACTAGCTGTTGCCAGCGTGTATGTCGGAAATTATCCCACAGGAACCTTCTACCGGGATGAAAAGTATCCTGTGTCTTAATATACTAGCTGTTGCCAGCGTGTATGTCGGAAATTATTCCACAGGAACCTTCTACCGGGATGAAAAGTATCCTGTGTCTTAATATACTAGCTGTTGCCAGCGTGTATGTCGGAAATTATCCCACAGGAACCTTCTACCGGTATGAAAAGTATCCTATGTCTTAATATACTAGCTGTTGCCCGCGGCTATGTCGGAAATTATCCCACAGGAACCTTCTACCGGGATGAAAGTATCCTATGTCTTAATATACTAGCTGTTGCCAGCGTGTATGTCGGAAATTATCCCACAGGAACCTTCTACCGGGATGAAAGTATCCTATGTCTTAATATACTAGCTGTTGCCTGCGGCTATGTCGGAAATTATCCCACAGGAACCTTCTACCGGGATGAAAAGTATCCTATGTCTTAATATACTAGCTGTTGCCAGCGTGTATGTCGGAAATTATCCCACAGGAACCTTCTACCGGGATGAAAAGTATCCTATGTCTTAATATACTAGCTGTTGCCAGCGTGTATGTCGGAATACATCCCACGGGAACCTTCTACCGGGATGAAAAGTATCCTATGTCTTAATATACTAGCTGTTGCCAGCGGCTATGTCGGAATACATCCCACGGGAACCTTCTACCGGGATGAAAAGTATCCTATGTCTGAATATACTAGCTGTTGCCAGCGGCTTCGCCCGCGTGTATGTAGGAATACATCCCACGGGAACCTTCTACCAGGATGAAAAGTATCCTATGTCTTAATATACTAGCTGTTGCCAGCGGCTTCGCCCGCGTGTATGTCGGAAATTATCCCACAGGAACCTTCTACCGGGATGAAAAGTATCCTGTGTCTTAATATACTAGCTGTTGCCAGCGTGTATGTCGGAAATTATCCCACAGGAACCTTCTACCGGGATGAAAAGTATCCTATGTCTTAATATACTAGCTGTTGCCAGCGTGTATGTCGGAATACATCCCACGGGAACCTTCTACCGGGATGAAAAGTATCCTATGTCTTAATATACTAGCTGTTGCCAGCGGCTATGTCGGAATACATCCCACGGGAACCTTCTACCGGGATGAAAAGTATCCTATGTCTGAATATACTAGCTGTTGCCAGCGGCTTCGCCCGCGTGTATGTAGGAATACATCCCACGGGAACCTTCTACCAGGATGAAAAGTATCCTATGTCTTAATATACTAGCTGTTGCCAGCGGCTTCGCCCGCGTGTATGTCGGAAATTATCCCACAGGAACCGTCTACCGGGATGAAAAGTATCCTGTGTCTTAATATACTAGCTGTTGCCAGCGTGTATGTCGGAAATTATCCTACAGGAACCTTCTACCGGGATGAAAAGTATCCTATGTCTTAATATACTAGCTGTTGCCAGCGGCTATATCGGAAATTATTCCACAGGAACCTTCTACCGGGATGAAAAGTATCCTGTGTCTTAATATACTAGCTGTTGCCAGCGTGTATGTCGGAAATTATCCCACAGGAACCTTCTACCGGTATGAAAAGTATCCTATGTCTTAATATACTAGCTGTTGCCCGCGGCTATGTCGGAAATTATCCCACAGGAACCTTCTACCGGGATGAAAAGTATCCTATGTCTTAATATACTAGCTGTTGCCAGCGTGTATGTCGGAAATTATCCCACAGGAACCTTCTACCGGGATGAAAGTATCCTATGTCTTAATATACTAGCTGTTGCCTGCGGCTATGTCGGAAATTATCCCACAGGAACCTTCTACCGGGATGAAAAGTATCCTATGTCTTAATATACTAGCTGTTGCCAGCGTGTATGTCGGAAATTATCCCACAGGAACCTTCTACCGGGATGAAAAGTATCCTGTGTCTTAATATACTAGCTGTTGCCAGCGTGTATGTCGGAAATTATCCCACAGGAACCTTCTACCGGGATGAAAAGTATCCTATGTCTTAATATACTAGCTGTTGCCAGCGTGTATGTCGGAATACATCCCACGGGAACCTTCTACCGGGATGAAAAGTATCCTATGTCTTAATATACTAGCTGTTGCCAGCGGCTATGTCGGAATACATCCCACGGGAACCTTCTACCGGGATGAAAAGTATCCTATGTCTGAATATACTAGCTGTTGCCAGCGGCTTCGCCCGCGTGTATGTAGGAATACATCCCACGGGAACCTTCTACCAGGATGAAAAGTATCCTATGTCTTAATATACTAGCTGTTGCCAGCGGCTTCGCCCGCGTGTATGTCGGAAATTATCCCACAGGAACCTTCTACCGGGATGAAAAGTATCCTGTGTCTTAATATACTAGCTGTTGCCAGCGTGTATGTCGGAAATTATCCTACAGGAACCTTCTACCGGGATGAAAAGTATCCTATGTCTTAATATACTAGCTGTTGCCAGCGGCTATGTCGGAAATTATCCCACAGGAACCTTCTACCGGGATGAAAGTATCCTATGTCTTAATATACTAGCTGTTGCCTGCGGCTATGTCGGAAATTATCCCACAGGAACCTTCTACCGGGATGAAAAGTATCCTATGTCTTAATATACTAGCTGTTGCCAGCGTGTATGTCGGAAATTATCCCACAGGAACCTTCTACCGGGATGAAAAGTATCCTATGTCTTAATATACTAGCTGTTGCCAGCGTGTATGTCGGAATACATCCCACGGGAACCTTCTACCGGGATGAAAAGTATCCTATGTCTTAATATACTAGCTGTTGCCAGCGGCTATGTCGGAATACATCCCACGGGAACCTTCTACCGGGATGAAAAGTATCCTATGTCTGAATATACTAGCTGTTGCCAGCGGCTTCGCCCGCGTGTATGTAGGAATACATCCCACGGGAACCTTCTACCAGGATGAAAAGTATCCTATGTCTTAATATACTAGCTGTTGCCAGCGGCTTCGCCCGCGTGTATGTCGGAAATTATCCCACAGGAACCTTCTACCGGGATGAAAAGTATCCTGTGTCTTAATATACTAGCTGTTGCCAGCGTGTATGTCGGAAATTATCCTACAGGAACCTTCTACCGGGATGAAAAGTATCCTATGTCTTAATATACTAGCTGTTGCCAGCGGCTATGTCGGAAATTATCCCACAGGAACCTTCTACCGGGATGAAAAGTATCCTGTGTCTTAATATACTAGCTGTTGCCAGCGTGTATGTCGGAAATTATCCCACAGGAACCTTCTACCGGGATGAAAAGTATCCTGTGTCTTAATATACTAGCTGTTGCCAGCGTGTATGTCGGAAATTATCCCACAGGAACCTTCTACCGGGATGAAAAGTATCCTATGTCTTAATATACTAGCTGTTGCCAGCGTGTATGTCGGAATACATCCCACGGGAACCTTCTACCGGGATGAAAAGTATCCTATGTCTTAATATACTAGCTGTTGCCAGCGGCTATGTCGGAATACATCCCACGGGAACCTTCTACCGGGATGAAAAGTATCCTATGTCTGAATATACTAGCTGTTGCCAGCGGCTTCGCCCGCGTGTATGTAGGAATACATCCCACGGGAACCTTCTACCAGGATGAAAAGTATCCTATGTCTTAATATACTAGCTGTTGCCAGCGGCTTCGCCCGCGTGTATGTCGGAAATTATCCCACAGGAACCTTCTACCGGGATGAAAAGTATCCTGTGTCTTAATATACTAGCTGTTGCCAGCGTGTATGTCGGAAATTATCCTACAGGAACCTTCTACCGGGATGAAAGTATCCTATGTCTTAATATACTAGCTGTTGCCTGCGGCTATGTCGGAAATTATCCCACAGGAACCTTCTACCGGGATGAAAAGTATCCTATGTCTTAATATACTAGCTGTTGCCAGCGTGTATGTCGGAAATTATCCCACAGGAACCTTCTACCGGGATGAAAAGTATCCTGTGTCTTAATATACTAGCTGTTGCCAGCGTGTATGTCGGAAATTATCCCACAGGAACCTTCTACCGGGATGAAAAGTATCCTATGTCTTAATATACTAGCTGTTGCCAGCGTGTATGTCGGAATACATCCCACGGGAACCTTCTACCGGGATGAAAAGTATCCTATGTCTTAATATACTAGCTGTTGCCAGCGGCTATGTCGGAATACATCCCACGGGAACCTTCTACCGGGATGAAAAGTATCCTATGTCTGAATATACTAGCTGTTGCCAGCGGCTTCGCCCGCGTGTATGTAGGAATACATCCCACGGGAACCTTCTACCAGGATGAAAAGTATCCTATGTCTTAATATACTAGCTGTTGCCAGCGGCTTCGCCCGCGTGTATGTCGGAAATTATCCCACAGGAACCTTCTACCGGGATGAAAAGTATCCTGTGTCTTAATATACTAGCTGTTGCCAGCGTGTATGTCGGAAATTATCCTACAGGAACCTTCTACCGGGATGAAAAGTATCCTATGTCTTAATATACTAGCTGTTGCCAGCGGCTATGTCGGAAATTATCCCACAGGAACCTTCTACCGGGATGAAAAGTATCCTGTGTCTTAATATACTAGCTGTTGCCAGCGTGTATGTCGGAAATTATCCCACAGGAACCTTCTACCGGGATGAAAAGTATCCTGTGTCTTAATATACTAGCTGTTGCCAGCGTGTATGTCGGAAATTATCCCACAGGAACCTTCTACCGGGATGAAAAGTATCCTATGTCTTAATATACTAGCTGTTGCCAGCGTTTATGTCGGAATACATCCCACGGGAACCTTCTACCGGGATGAAAAGTATCCTATGTCTTAATATACTAGCTGTTGCCAGCGGCTATGTCGGAAATTATTCCACAGGAACCTTCTACCGGGATGAAAAGTATCCTGTGTCTTAATATACTAGCTGTTGCCAGCGTGTATGTCGGAAATTATCCCACTGGAACCTTCTACCGGGATGAAAAGTATCCTATGTCTTAATATACTAGCTGTTGCCAGCGGCTTCGCCCGCGTGTATGTCGGAATACATCCCACGGGAACCTTCTGCCAGGATGAAAAGTATCCTATTTCTTAATATACTAGCTGTTGCCAGCGGCTATGTCGGAAATTATCCCACAGGAACCTTCTACCGGGATGAAAAGTATCCTATGTCTTAATATACTAGCTGTTGCCAGCGTGTATGTCGGAAATTATCCCACAGGAACCTTCTACCGGGATGAAAAGTATCCTATGTCTTAATATACTAGCTGTTGCCAGCGTGTATGTCGGAAATTATCCCACTGGAACCTTCTACCGGGATGAAAAGTATCCTATGTCTTAATATACTAGCTGTTGCCAGCGGCTTCGCCCGCGTGTATGTCGGAATACATCCCACGGGAACCTTCTGCCAGGATGAAAAGTATCCTATTTCTTAATATACTAGCTGTTGCCAGCGGCTATGTCGGAAATTATCCCACAGGAACCTTCTACCGGGATGAAAAGTATCCTATGTCTTAATATACTAGCTGTTGCCAGCGTGTATGTCGGAAATTATCCCACAGGAACCTTCTACCGGGATGAAAAGTATCCTATGTCTTAATATACTAGCTGTTGCCAGCGTGTATGTCGGAAATTATCCCACAGGAACCTTCTACCGGGATGAAAAGTATCCTATGTCTTAATATACTAGCTGTTGCCAGCGTGTATGTCGGAATACATCCCACGGGAACCTTCTACCGGGATGAAAAGTATCCTATGTCTTAATATACTAGCTGTTGCCAGCGTGTATGTCGGAAATTATCCCACAGGAACCTTCTACCGGGATGAAAAGTATCCTGTGTCTTAATATACTAGCTGTTGCCAGCGTGTATGTCGGAAATTATCCCACAGGAACCTTCTACCGGGATGAAAAGTATCCTATGTCTTAATATACTAGCTGTTGCCAGCGTTTATGTCGGAATACATCCCACGGGAACCTTCTACCGGGATGAAAAGTATCCTATGTCTTAATATACTAGCTGTTGCCAGCGGCTATGTCGGAAATTATCCCACAGGAACCTTCTACCGGGATGAAAAGTATCCTGTGTCTTAATATACTAGCTGTTGCTAGCGTGTATGTCGGAAATTATCCCACTGGAACCTTCTACCGGGATGAAAAGTATCCTATGTCTTAATATACTAGCTGTTGCCAGCGGCTTCGCCCGCGTGTATGTCGGAATACATCCCACGGGAACCTTCTGCCAGGATGAAAAGTATCCTATTTCTTAATATACTAGCTGTTGCCAGCGGCTATGTCGGAAATTATCCCACAGGAACCTTCTACCGGGATGAAAAGTATCCTATGTCTTAATATACTAGCTGTTGCCAGCGTGTATGTCGGAAATTATCCCACAGGAACCTTCTACCGGGATGAAAAGTATCCTATGTCTTAATATACTAGCTGTTGCCAGCGTGTATGTCGGAAATTATCCCACAGGAACCTTCTACCGGGATGAAAAGTATCCTATGTCTTAATATACTAGCTGTTGCCAGCGTTTATGTCGGAATACATCCCACGGGAACCTTCTACCGGGATGAAAAGTATCCTATGTCTTAATATACTAGCTGTTGCCAGCGGCTATGTCGGAAATTATCCCACAGGAACCTTCTACCGGGATGAAAAGTATCCTGTGTCTTAATATACTAGCTGTTGCTAGCGTGTATGTCGGAAATTATCCCACTGGAACCTTCTACCGGGATGAAAAGTATCCTATGTCTTAATATACTAGCTGTTGCCAGCGGCTTCGCCCGCGTGTATGTCGGAATACATCCCACGGGAACCTTCTGCCAGGATGAAAAGTATCCTATTTCTTAATATACTAGCTGTTGCCAGCGGCTATGTCGGAAATTATCCCACAGGAACCTTCTACCGGGATGAAAAGTATCCTATGTCTTAATATACTAGCTGTTGCCAGCGTGTATGTCGGAAATTATCCCACAGGAACCTTCTACCGGGATGAAAAGTATCCTATGTCTTAATATACTAGCTGTTGCCAGCGTGTATGTCGGAAATTATCCCACAGGAACCTTCTACCGGGATGAAAAGTATCCTATGTCTTAATATACTAGCTGTTGCCAGCGTGTATGTCGGAATACATCCCACGGGAACCTTCTACCGGGATGAAAAGTATCCTATGTCTTAATATACTAGCTGTTGCCAGCGTGTATGTCGGAAATTATCCCACAGGAACCTTCTACCGGGATGAAAAGTATCCTGTGTCTTAATATACTAGCTGTTGCCAGCGTGTATGTCGGAAATTATCCCACAGGAACCTTCTACCGGGATGAAAAGTATCCTATGTCTTAATATACTAGCTGTTGCCAGCGTTTATGTCGGAATACATCCCACGGGAACCTTCTACCGGGATGAAAAGTATCCTATGTCTTAATATACTAGCTGTTGCCAGCGGCTATGTCGGAAATTATCCCACAGGAACCTTCTACCGGGATGAAAAGTATCCTGTGTCTTAATATACTAGCTGTTGCTAGCGTGTATGTCGGAAATTATCCCACTGGAACCTTCTACCGGGATGAAAAGTATCCTATGTCTTAATATACTAGCTGTTGCCAGCGGCTTCGCCCGCGTGTATGTCGGAATACATCCCACGGGAACCTTCTGCCAGGATGAAAAGTATCCTATTTCTTAATATACTAGCTGTTGCCAGCGGCTATGTCGGAAATTATCCCACAGGAACCTTCTACCGGGATGAAAAGTATCCTGTGTCTTAATATACTAGCTGTTGCCAGCGTGTATGTCGGAAATTATCCCACAGGAACCTTCTACCGGGATGAAAAGTATCCTATGTCTTAATATACTAGCTGTTGCCAGCGTTTATGTCGGAATACATCCCACGGGAACCTTCTACCGGGATGAAAAGTATCCTATGTCTTAATATACTAGCTGTTGCCAGCGGCTATGTCGGAAATTATCCCACAGGAACCTTCTACCGGGATGAAAAGTATCCTGTGTCTTAATATACTAGCTGTTGCTAGCGTGTATGTCGGAAATTATCCCACTGGAACCTTCTACCGGGATGAAAAGTATCCTATGTCTTAATATACTAGCTGTTGCCAGCGGCTTCGCCCGCGTGTATGTCGGAATACATCCCACGGGAACCTTCTGCCAGGATGAAAAGTATCCTATTTCTTAATATACTAGCTGTTGCCAGCGGCTATGTCGGAAATTATCCCACAGGAACCTTCTACCGGGATGAAAAGTATCCTATGTCTTAATATACTAGCTGTTGCCAGCGTGTATGTCGGAAATTATCCCACAGGAACCTTCTACCGGGATGAAAAGTATCCTATGTCTTAATATACTAGCTGTTGCCAGCGTGTATGTCGGAAATTATCCCACAGGAACCTTCTACCGGGATGAAAAGTATCCTATGTCTTAATATACTAGCTGTTGCCAGCGTGTATGTCGGAATACATCCCACGGGAACCTTCTACCGGGATGAAAAGTATCCTATGTCTTAATATACTAGCTGTTGCCAGCGTGTATGTCGGAAATTATCCCACAGGAACCTTCTACCGGGATGAAAAGTATCCTGTGTCTTAATATACTAGCTGTTGCCAGCGTGTATGTCGGAAATTATCCCACAGGAACCTTCTACCGGGATGAAAAGTATCCTATGTCTTAATATACTAGCTGTTGCCAGCGTGTATATCGGAAATTATCCCACAGGAACCTTCTACCGGGATGAAAAGTATCCTATGTCTTAATATACTAGCTGTTGCCAGCGTGTATGTCGGAATACATCCCACGGGAACCTTCTACCGGGATGAAAAGTATCCTATGTCTTAATATACTAGTTGTTGCCAGCGGCTATGTCGGAAATTATCCCACAGGAACCTTCTACCGGGATGAAAAGTATCCTGTGTCTTAATATACTAGCTGTTGCCAGCGTGTATGTCGGAAATTATCCCACAGGAACCTTCTACCGGGATGAAAAGTCTCCTATGTCTTAATATACTAGCTGTTGCCAGCGGCTTCGCCCGCGTGTATGTCGGAATACATCCCACGGGAACCTTCTACCAGGATGAAAAGTATCCTATGTCTTAATATACTAGCTGTTGCCCGCGTGTATGTCGGAAATTATCCCACAGGAACCTTCTATCGGGATGAAAAGTATCCTATGTCTTTATCCAGGTTATAAACTATCTGTATACCAAATTTCATCCAAATCCGTTCAGGGGTTTTTGCGTGATTGAGTAACAAACATCCAAACATACAAACTTTCACATTTATAATATTAGTAGGATTTGTTCGGACATCAAAATTGCATATTTCTGAGGAATTACCCATATATTTTTCTAGTTGATGTTTTTTTTTTAAGTATTTAGAGGTTGTATCTTGTATGGTAAATAAAATAGGTTCTATAACATTATTTGGAGGAACAAAAATATGCAGACAGTTTTGCAAGCAAATCCCCAGAACCATCTGCATTTGCGGTGTAGAGAGACTGTTAAATATAATAGAAATACATGAAAAAAAGATAGTTTTATTGTAAGTCACAAAACTTCAAAGTATCAACAACCGAGTGTTGCGTAGCAATACAGGTAGTCCATAGAGTTTTTACTATGTAATAAGAAGGTGTGTATACTTCACATCCTCTCACGTTTTTAAGAATTTATAAATAAATTCTTGAGTCCCATTCTGGAACTTAAATCTTGCAGCCTAGGGCCAAACAGTGGCTTCGTTAGCATATCGGCCAACTGCAACTCCGACGGAACGTGTTGGACAGTTAAGTCTCCGTTGATAACACATTCTCTCACAAAGAAATGTTTCAGCTTGATGTGCTTAGTCCGTTTGTGATATTCGTATTGCGGATTTTTAGCAAGTTTAATAGCTGACTCATTATCTAGGTTTAGTACCGGTTTCTCTGTGTTCTTGGACAGATCCTTAAGTAGTCTATTTAACCATATAATCTCTTGAGCAGCTTCACTGGCTGCTATCACTTCCGCTTCTGTTGAGGAAATGGAGACAGTCTTTTGTTTCTGGCTTCTCCAGCTAATAGCAGCTCCAGAGAATAAGCACATCGTTCCAGATGTCGATCTCCCGGTAGTCGGGTCTCCTGCGTGATCTGAGTCACTATAACAGACCAAATATGAGGGTGACTCCTTCGTGTAAGTCAGCCCGTTCTGTTGGGTCCCTTTCAAGAAACGAAAAATGCGTTTTACCAGCATGACATCTTTATTAGTGGGTGCGTCTAGGTTTCTGGATGCGACACCCACAGCATATGAAATATCAGGCCTTGTGCCTACTGATAAATATGCTAAAGCACCCACGGCTTGTCTGTACGGGAAATTCGTGATCTCATCCTCTCCCGTCTCATGCTCTTTGATGATGGGCGTTGGTGCTGATTTGCAATTGGACATTCCATATTTTTCCAAAACTTTCTTTGTGTAGGCCTTCTGACATAGTGTAATGGTCTCGTCTTTGCGCACGTCAATTTCCAACCCAAGGAAATATGATGCAGGTTTAGTAATTATCTTGAATCGTGCTTTTAATTCCTTAATGAATTCGTCTCCTGCTTTGGTTGTGTTGTACGCTACTAGTCCATCGTCAACGTAAAGACCAATAAAGACTTTGGATTGTCCTTTGACTCGAACATACAAGCATGGATCCGCTTCACTTTGTTGAAAGTTAGATTTCTTTAAGAACTCTGCAATGCAGGTGTTCCAGCAACGCGGCGCTTGCTTTAGTCCATAGAGACTGCGTTTCAGCTTGCAGACTCGTTTTGTGGCATCCTGATAACCATCAGGCTGTTTCATATAAATATCTTCTTCGACTGTGCCGTTTAGGAAAGCTGTTGACACATCGAACTGGCATAATTTTAGATTTTCTTTTGCAGCTATGGCAAGTAGTGTTCGCACAGTTCTCAGGCGAACCACTGGACTGAACGTTTTATCGTAGTCTATTCCAGGTTGTTGAGAGTAGCCCTTGATTACCATTCTGGCTTTATACCTTTCGACGGAACCATCAGGATTCATTTTAACTTTATATACCCATTTGCAAGGCAGGGCTTTTCGTCCTTTAGGTAAATCAACCAGATCCCAGGTTTGGCTTTCTTTCAGAGATGCCATTTCATTTTTCATAGCTTCTTGCCATTTGTTTCTGTCAGGAGATTCTAATGCTTCTTTGAAGGTGATAGGTTCTTTAGGCTTGTGAATGTTTTCAATTTCTTCAACAGCTGCCAAAATAAAATCATCGTAGCGCTTAGGAGCTATAATTTTAGTCTTATCTCTCAAAGATCTCGCTTCATTAGTCACGTTTTCAGCAACAGCGTTATGTACAGGTTCATAATCATCGTCATCATGGGATAACCCGGAAAGAGATTCGTAGTCACTTTCGTTGTTTACTGGTTCGATCCGTTGAGTGTTTTCATCTAAATGTGGTGATGAAGTTCCGTTGTCATCTTGATCATCGGTGTCTGTATCACTGTGCTGGTTATCTCCTTTGTTATCATCAAACGTAATAGTCACTTGCTTGCGTGATGTTTGTTGTGACGTTTGTTTGTTTTCATCTGATGAACTTTGAATTCCATTGAACAATTTGGAAAGTTCAGTTTTATTATGTTCATCGTAGAACATGTTCTTAACCACTCGAATATCTTTCGATGTAACAATAATGTTCTTCGAGGGTATGAAAATTCTGAAAGCTTTACTTGTTTCAGAGTATCCCGCAAACATGCCGGGAATTGCCTTTGGTGCAAATTTGTGACCGTTGATGCCCTTCTTCAAAACAAAAGTCTTGGAACCGAACACGTACAAATGATTGATACATGGCTTTCTGCCTACCCATCGTTCAAATGGCGTTTCGTTCTGGATAGCGCTGTTAATACTCCTGTTTGATAGGTAGTTTGCAGTGAAGACTGCTTCGCCCCAGAATTTTAATGGTGTATGTGCGTCAATCATCATTGCTCTCGCTTTCTCTACAAGGGTGCGGTTCTTTCTTTCTGCAACTCCGTTTCGATTCGGGGTATAAGGTGCGGTGAGCCTTCGCTGTATTCCGCAACATTTTAGGTAAGTGTCAAACTCTTTATTGACGTATTCAGTACCATTGTCTGACTGTAAAAACTTAATTTTATTTCCAGTTTGTGTCTCCGCTAGATGTTTGAACTCTTTGAACTTGTCGAATACTTCGTTCTTGGTTTTGATGAGATAAACTCGACTGTATCTGCTATAATCATCAATAAAGGTAACGAAATATTTGTTTCCGCCGATTGTGGGCGTTTGTATAGGTCCACACACGTCGCTATGAACAATTTCTAAGCGTTCTGTTGTTCTTTGGGTATTTTTCTCACAGGGGGCTGGTACTCGATGCAGTTTTGCTTGGATGCAGGTTTCACATTCTGCCAAGGTTTCAGAAGCATCAAAGTTCAAGCCAACTAAGTTCTCGTTTATGAGTGCAAGTTTCATATCTTTGGCTTTCATGTGACCAAGTTTTCTGTGCCAGTCGCTGATGTTTGATGAGTTCGTTTTCTTCGTAGTAGTTGTAACGTCATCGTTATCATTGGCCAGGTTGTTGCGCTCATGTTTATTTGGTTTAATATAGTAGAGACCATCTTCTTCTTTGTAAGCAGTGAGCGTTATTCCAGCTTTTGTGTTTCTGACCGTCGCTTTGTTCTTCGTAAAGAGGACAGAGCATCCTGCATCTGTCATTTTACTAACGGACATCAAATTAGTACAAAGACTAGGTACGTACAGCGTGTCTTTTAGGTGTGTACGCGCAATACCGCTACCATTTTTGGATAAAAAGGTTATTGTGCCTTTACCTTCAATCTTTGCAGTATGTTCTTCAGTGGCGAAGCTTAATTTTCTGGATATTTGCTCAATGGTCGTAAATAATTCTCGTTGATACGTCATGTGAGACGTACAACCGCTGTCTAAGACCCAAATGCTGTTTCTAGGCTTCTCGTTTTGTGTGAGGAGGCACTGTGTAGCATAATTGTTCTTATGAGAACCGTTGTTGTTTTTGGTTGGTTTCTCATTGTTCTTCTTCCAGCAGTTAGTACAGATTTTGTGGGTTTTGCGTTTAAATATGTTTCCTCTTTGTTTGCAAATTTTACATGTGGCGTATAGTGCTTCTTCATGCGTGAAATATTCAGGTTTGCCGTTGTTTTCTGAAGTTTTGCTATGACGAGCTTCACATTCTTCGATAATTTTGTTTTTCAGTTCTTCTGGCTTCGGAAGAGTGTCTTGTGTTTCGATAGCGACTCTGAAATTCTCGTATTCGGATGAGAGACTGTACAACATCATGATTGTCAACAAGTCCTCGTTTATGGCTATATCCATGTCTACCAGTTTGTTAACTATGTCCATAAATTTGTTCAGATGATCACGTACCTACGTCGTGTCCTTCTAATTTTGTTAGGATCAGTTGTTTCAATAGGGATGCCTTTCGTGCAGGCCCCTTGCTGGCATAGGTATCTTTCAGTTTTTCCCATAATGCTTTAGCTGTTTTGCAATTTTTAATTTGTTTGAGTTCAGAAGGAGCGATTATAAGAATCAGTTCTGATCTTGCTTGTCTGTCACCTTCTTTGTCAGCTTCAGTAGCATTATTTTCAATGTATTTCCACAGTTTTTGACGAACTAAGACGGCTTCAGCTTGTATGACCCATGTGTCGTAATTTTCTCTCGTAAGAGGCTCGATTTTGGTGCTCGACATTTTAAAAACAAATGCGACAGGGTTACTCACTTAAAACTCGTAACTTCGTACACGCTCTGCTACCATGTTAAATATAATAGAAATACATGAAAAAAAGATAGTTTTATTGTAAGTCACAAAACTTCAAAGTATCAACAACCGAGTGTTGCGTAGCAATACAGGTAGTCCATAGAGTTTTTACTATGTAATAAGAAGGTGTGTATACTTCACAGAGACAAAATTTTCGACTTTTTCATAATATGAAGCAATGGATTAGCAATTTGCTTCAAAATGATTCAGATTAGGATCGATAGTGTGTTACGCAATTAGGGTGCAGGTTGTCAGACTTTCAGTCTTCTGACGACCCGTAACGACTGTCAAAGATCAACGAATGACAGCCGGGACCAACGGCATAACGTACCTTCCGAGGCACGGAGGGATCTACGTATGTAAAGATGGTCACCCATCCACGGACAAACCGCGTCAAGCGTAGCTTAACCTGATTGATCGACCCGTGCGGCTGTTATTACTTAGCCACGATCCCCTCTCTCTACAAAAATTGTCTCTAAAAAAATCTTCAAATAATTTTCAGTATATTACCTACTTGCACTATATATCACTACTTAAAGTATTTTACGCTAAACGTATACATATATAACATAATTCTATCTCTGTCATCTTTAAACGTATAGAGGTATGAGGAACAGGGTGTAAAGTTCACTCATCCTCTATAGAAAAGGGAGGATCCTCCGACCAGTGATGTGGTGGTCTGGTGGCCAACTGACCGACGGTATACAGGGTATCTCAAACATAGTGGTCCAAAGGCAAATGGGGTAAAGCGGAGGTGGCCACCTATCATTTAAATAAGTTGAGATATTCTCAACAATGGGGCCGGCCGGTAAAAGCTAATCATAGATGGCGCTGCCATAGGTAGTGCCCTTTGACCGTATTTATGCTTGCAACAGTGTTTTTATTTTTACGTTTTATGAATTAAAACATATGAAAATAGTGCCTTTAATGATGTAGTACACATGGCGAGTCAGTGAGTTAATTAGAGGAAAAGTTGAAGAAACCGGCGTCTCTTTACGAGGAAGGAAAACTGATTAGATCGAAAGGTAAGGTGCGCCTTTTGGATTCGCTTCTTTAACATAGTATTTACTAATTATATAAATATAATATATACAAATTTACTAATTCATTGTCAGTTAACAACAGCTCTGTAGAGAACAATCTTAAAATATGAACAATCTTATAATATACTATCTTTTGCCAGCGGCTTCTCCCGCGTGTATGTTGGAATTTATCCCACGGGAACCGTATATTTTTCCGGGATAAAAAGTAGCCTATCTGCTATTCCAGACTATAATCTATTTCTGTGCTAAATTTTATCCAGATCCGTTCTGGTGTTATTGAGTAACGTCCAAACATCTTCACAAACTTTCACATTTATAATATTTTTTTGTTTTAGTCATCCATGAATCAGCTGATGTGGATTCTAAATCTTGTCACACATGAATTTCTATATTTGCAGAGACTTTAGCAACAGTACATTCCTCATGGTGACCCTGCAGCGGTACAACATCACCTATCCTTTGATGATGACTTGACGTTGATGACTTTTCTTGAAACAAACTTTTTTTGCAATTGCGAGCCTTAAGACGTCCTTCTCTGGATAAAGCCTGTTTTGAAACAGGCTTGTCTTCCATGGGAACATAGAAGGAATATCACTTTAAAAAAAAGGTGTAGATGTTCTACCCCTGTAAAATAAATAAAACAAATACTTTTAAGGCGAAACACTTAAGTAGCAAGATTATTAAAACATTATTCAGACATCGGACCTTAAGAGAATATTATTTACTGAATTTTTTGTAGTCACTCTCCTTGAAATGTTTTCTACGTAACCTTGATTGGCTTTTAGGTATAAAATCAACACGTCTTATTGGTTTCAGCCACAGATTTTTGATTTTAGAGTCCTTTGAAAAATGGTGGTTCCCCGTCTTCGATCAATTGGGTACGCTACACCGCGTCATTTCAATAAAATAAATAAAAAATATATATTAATAGTACAAAAACACCACTGTTTTGGGAGCGATCTACGCTAGCGCCATTTTAACAGTTGCCAGCCCCATTAAAAAAATTTCGCATATTTAAACATTTTCAAGAAATTTTACACTCACTTGGATTTTTTTTCTAGATGGGTTTGCTCTTGATTCTAGTCTAGGTCGGAGGTGACAGAGACAAAGTCGACGATGGAGAGAACTTTACCCAGAAGAAGCCTGTTCACTCTCACTTTTTCGACATAGCAAGTTCAAATCTGGCTGAAAGATGCCTAGATAGTCTAGGTACAAGATTATGTTTCTATATACGTTCGGTGTAGCTTGCAACGCTTCAGATTTTATTTTTACTTGTCTTTTCTAACTATTTAATAAAAATGTATTAGGTAGGTACCTCGATAATATCCCATCTTTTAATTTTTTAAACGATAGTTGACCACCTCCGCTTTACCCATTTGCCTTTCCACTACGTTTGTGACACCCTGCATATGCCATTCGCGCGGTAAACTCTGCTTGCACGATCCTACAGGATTTGTCTGACGTCAGGTCTTTGCTGCGTAGTTCGCATGTGGCGTTGTAGATGCCGCCACAAACGATTGACATAAATAGAAGATCTTTTAGATTCGTTTAGCGCTAAATGCGGGTACTGTTTTGTGGTGCAGTGGGCCATAGACATAAACGTAGATAAAGGCCTAAAACCTCCAATGTTTTTTTTTTTTAATTAATTAATTCTCAGTCATGTCGGTCATGTCATGCAATTTCTTTGGTCGTAATCCAGCTGGCATCTTGATTGTCATAATGGTCATAATATAATTTTAATCAAATACAAAACAAAACATTTTAAATTCTAAATTCTTAAGCGAAAATGGACAAAAGGAACAAGGGAACTGAGTCAACTGATAAAACAACTGACTACAATGTGAAAGACAGAGGCGATTTGAATAAATTCTACGAGGTCTACGATAAAACATTGAAAATAAGTGAAGGAAATGCACAGGTGAATATGAAAGTCGCGTACCCAGAACGCGGAGACTCCGGAGAACGTAAAATATCAACCAATCAGAAAGTACAAAAAATGCGACTACACAGCGGTGTGAAAAAACCAACCAATGAGGAGTCGAAATCAAAATATTTGATCCATGGCATCGCCGAGAGAGAATTTCCAAACAAAAAAAATTATGACAAAAATGTAATGGCCAACTCTCATTCGGAATTAAGAAAAAGAATCCGAGACAGATATACTATAAAATTAAACAACCCTGTGAATAAAATTGATCATTTGTCGTTGCGTAAAAAAGAAGATGGAAGCAAAACAGTTGCCTTGAAGACTGATACCAATAAACTTGGACCACCATTACAACGACCTTCTGACAATGGTATGTACTACATATTTTTTAGACCCCAATGTAGAAGCCAACGCATAAAGAGGAGTGAATGCACAAACCGTGCGAAGCCAAAATAAAAAATAAAAAGTTTGACAGCTCTGTCGTTGTGTATCTGTGTATTCTGTATGGGCTATGGCTGTCTGTGGCATCGTAGCTCCCAAACGGGTGGCCCGATTTCATTGCAGTTTTTAGCGTTCCGTACCTAAATGGTAAAAGGAACCCTTATGGTGCAACTCAGTCTGACTGTCTGCCCGTCTGTCACAGCTGGATATCTCAAGAACTAATAATGCAGTCAACTTCAATTTTGGAATAGTTTTAGATGACGTTTGCCCAACTATTTGTAATAAGCTAACTATTGCTAATAAGTTTTTTTTTTGCAACAGGGATTGAAAGGGGATCTTAAAAATTCGAAGTGGGGCTACTAGGGCATGTGGGGTATCATAATGAAAGAGCGCTGTTTGCACATTTTCAAACATTTTTTTCTTTTTTTTAGGCCGAATAGTTTTCGAATTTTGATGAAAAATCTAAACAAAAATCCCCCCCCCCCCCCCTTATCTCCGAAGTTTGCACAGAGAAAAATCTGAAATTATCGTATGTGAAAGAAGTGTATGTAAAGATTACAGGAAAAATAAAACGATGTCTCTACACTGTTTGCGTTGGGTGCATGGTAGCATGGTGCGGGTGACAGACCAGACGTCATTATCGCACGACTAGGTCAGTGACATTATGCAATTCAATTTTATCGTTTCTCACAGCAAAAATCTCGTTGTCTGTATTGTAATTTTAAAAATGTCTTATGACGTCTTATTATTATGAAATTTATTTTAAAATATGTATTTAATACAAAACGTTAGCACAACCGATATTTATAATTATTTTTTTCGTGGTACCTAACATTATAGCCATGTAGTGCGGTACGTCGGTGGCCATTTTGCGTCATTACGAGTGCAGCTATATCTAACAACAAATTAAAAAATAATACATACAGTAAACTTCTTTTTTATAAAATATAGCGATGGATATATCGACTAGCAGTACATCACTAAACATGTCTGTGGAGTTCCGTTACACGCGTAACACATTGCTTCATTTTTCTTTCAATTTGATTTTATTTTTTGACATAACATTTTGGCAGTGTAAAATTTTATTTACTAGTTATTACTGATTCCGTATTTTACGACTATGATATTTAGGGTGCAGCTAAAATATTCAATTACGATTGTAATAAAATAAAATCGCGTTCAAGAGTGAAAAGGAACGGTTCGTCAAATGTCACCCGCACCATGCTACAGTGCAAACAGTATAAATAGCACCCTTTTCTTATGGTACGGAAGTGAACCCACGGTGCGCGAGTCCGACTCGCTCTTAGCCGGTTTTTTTTTTATTGGAAGGCTGGTTTAAGCGGGGTGATTTTTAGCTAGGTTTCACGAAAATCTGTTCAGCAATTTTGAATCAGGTATTTTCAGTATGATGTTGGGATTTCAGCCACACAATAGTAATTTATTTCACTCCAATCGACTTGAAATTTGGTATACCTACGATAATATTTAGTTTACACTGCAATTATGTGGTAACATTGACCTTCCTTCCTTGCTGGAGCCAGGAAAGTCTGTGAAATAACCAACTCTTCAACAACTTATAGTAGACATCGTGTTTGGGCTCATTCAATTGGTCTTTATGAGTATTGGTCTGATAATGGATCAGGAAGGTATGTAATAGGAACTCTGCCTTTCAAATTGTAGACCCACCGAGTTTGGACTCTTTGGATTGGTTTAGATAAGTAGTGGGTAGACAGTAATGTGATAACCTTGATCAACACCCTAATTGCGCAACACCTTGTCAATCACAATGTGAATGAGGAAGCATTATACTTTATAACCCGGCAATTTTTTATAGTACCATTTTTTTTGTAGATTATACCCTTTTTAGTATATTTTTGATAACCAGCAAAACCGAGAAAAAAAAAAGAGTTAAGGCCGAAGGGTGGGGAACTTCACGTGGCGGGTCTAAATTGGTTTCCAAGCAATAATGAGGTCAATGACATCTTAAAGGTCAAGGTCAAAACCCCAAAAGTCAAGTCAAACCAAAATATATGCATATGAAATATTATCTTGCAACAAGCTCTGAGGTCACGGAAATTCAAATGTCTCGAAGGTCAAATTCAAGTAAATATTTTTTTTGTAGTAACGCGTGGTCGACGGAGCCCCTATTTCTGGATAGTTAAAAAAAAAAACCTAATCAATCACTATGTAAACAGAGCGAAGAGTGCACGTCAATATAGCTCTAATTGGTACGTTTTATAGTGTTCTAGATTTAGGTTTGCTAGACACACTTTTTATTGTTCTCCGGTGTCTCTATTATATTTCGTTGCTTCATTCTTCAGATACAAATAACCATGTAGTGCCTTTATTCTACAAGGCTCTATTCGCACGTTTATAGAATCGACTTTTAGTCGATTGTCATTTTTTTTTTATCTGTCAACCGCGCTAGCGTGGCGTGATGTTCGTGTTGTGAACTTCATTCCTTTTTCTTGCGAGGCATCGTTCGCACCTGCCTTACATTAGTGAATATTTCGTGCTCAACAATCGTCATTATAATGCCGAAAAGAAGAAATCAGGATAGAATTGAACGTTATCAACGTAAAATTCAAAAACTGGAAGAAAAACAGAGAAAATATAAAAGAATTATTTATTCGTCATCGGAGGACTCCGATGAAATTTCAGGTTAGTAAATCGTTATTTATTAAGTGTTAAGTGCGTATTTTAGAGAAATGTTAGCTGGATTATAATGCCTGGAGGTTGACCGTGTGTCATCACGAAGGTAACTTACTATACCTAGAGGTTAACCGCGTGTTAGCACAAAGGTAATCCGTAATTGTTTAAAGGACGATTACGTTAAAACAAATAAAAATGCCTGGAGGTGGATCGTGTATCCTCACGACGGTTATTTATAGTACCGCATTAGCGTTGTAATATTACCTGAAAGATTAACCACGTGTTAATACAAGGTAAAAAATAAAAATTACGTCTACCCTCAATTTTTATTTTTTTATTGTTTTAGACGACACACGTCGTAATGACGCTGATTCAGACCCCGTAGGGTTAATAGATCAGACTGGCATGAACGACATGTCACCCGATGAGGAGATCAATCCTGATGGCGAGCAGGAATCAACCCCTGTATCGGAATTGGATCCTGATATTCTGTCCGCCTTAGGTGAAACCACGGAAGAGACGCCAAAGTTTGGCCCTAAAATTCATGAAAACCTATCGCGGCTTTGGCTACCTATTCTCCGTAAAGGGATGAATAAAGAGACAAAGGAGAGGCTTCACAAAGAGTACCTAATTCCAGAGAATTGCCCTTTATTACAAGCGCCTAAATTAAACCCAGAAATTTTGGCTGCAGTAAATGAAGGTACTCGTGTTCGTGACAAAAGAGTAGAAGGAGTACAGCAACAATTAGGTCACAGCATAGCCGCTCTTAATAAAGGTTTAGACTTGCTTCTTGACGATGGCAAAGACAAAGTTCAGGCCATTAAATTTTTAAGCGACAGCTGTCGCTTGCTGTGCGATCTGCACTTTGAAGAAACGGAGGCGAGAAAGAAGTTCGTCACTCCAGGCCTGGATAAATCTTTTTTAAATATCATGCAAGACAGTGATCGCGATGAATTTATTTTTGGAAGTAAACTTTCGGAAAAGATAAAGGCCACGAAATTGATTGAAAAACATGGTTTGCAAATTAAGAAGCCCGCGCCGATTACCAAAACGCATTCTACTTCATACCAACCAACACCGAACCAGTCGCGCTCCCAGGGAAACTGGGGAGGCCTTCCTCGCTTCTCGTCCAACAGACGGGGGAGGGGAGGGCCAAGGAGGACTGCTCCACCACCTCGCAAACCCCAGACAGGCGCAGTTCAACAGAAATCATCTGCCCAGAGCAAACAGCGTGTGGCAGCTCAACAATAGAGGTACACGCTGGGAGAATCCAGCATTTTTATAATTGTTGGCTAAAGGTTACTGGTAATCCATTAATTCTTAAGTGGATATCTGAAGGATATTCCATTCCATTTCTAAAAAAAGTGAAACAAGTATCACCTATACGTAATTCTGTATCCCCGAGCGACCAACCGCATATGTTAGAAGCTATCAAAAAATTATTAGAGTTAGGAGCTATATCCCCATGTCATAGATCCAAAAATGATTTCGTTTCCAAAATATTTTTAACTCCTAAACCTAATGGAGGCAAAAGGTTTATTTTAAATTTAAAATCTTTAAACAAGTTTGTTTCCACTGCTCACTTTAAAATGGAGGACCATAGGACTGCAGCTAGACTTACCTAAAGATGGTTTCATGGCAAGTATTGACCTAAAGGAAGCATACCTTTTAGTTCCTATTTGCAAAGAACATCGTAAATACTTACGTTTCCAGTTTGATCAAACATACGAGTTCAATGCAATGCCCTATGGTTTATTCGTTGCTCCTAGGGTTTTCACGAAGTTAATGAAGGAGGTTATTAACCATCTAAGATACAGGGGCTATAGGTCAGTAATATTTCTCGATGACATTTTTTGTATCGGTAATACTTCCGATGAATGTCGTGAGAACGTTAATGAAACGCTAACACTACTCAAATGCTTAGGTTTTCTCATTAATTACGAAAAAAGTTGTCTTGAACCTCGACAAATTTGTAAGTTTTTAGGTTTTATATTTAATAGCGTTGACATGTCAACTAGGCTTGCCAGATGACAAACGAACAGGGATTACGCAATTGGTCAATAAGTTCTCTTCGCTTCCTAAGTGTTCCATTAGGGAACTATCACAGTTGATCGGAGTACTTACTGCAGCCTGCCCTGCAGTTAGGTATGGTTGGTTATACACCAAAACTCTCGAACGTCAGAAATATTTAGCCCTTCAGAAGTACAGTGACTTTGAAGCAAAAATAAGACTGTCGGAAGTCATCTTACCTGACCTAGAATGGTGGAGACGGAACATCAACGTAACATACAACGCGATGAGAAGAGATGAACATTTCGATTTGGAAATCTACACTGACGCGTCTAGGACCGGCTGGGGGGCAGTCTGTAATGGTAATCGAGCAAACGGTGGCTGGAAAAACCAGGAATTATCTTTCCACATAAATTACCTCGAACTGCTAGCGATTTTTCTAGGTTTGAAGTGCTTTGCAAGCTTGCATTCTAAATGTTCCGTATTACTTCGCGTGGATAATACAACTGCTATCAGCTATATTAACCGTATGGGAGGCGTTCGGTTCCCACATTTAAATGAACTGACCAAAACAATTTGGCAATGGTGTGAGAAGCGAAGTATATTTCTATTTGCATCGTACATTAACACACATGACAATACAGAAGCCGATGAAGAATCTCGGAAAATGAATGTAGACACAGAATGGGAACTATCGGATTGGGCCTTCCAAACGATAGTTCATACGTTAGGTGAACCAAAAATCGATCTATTCGCTTCCCGCACCAATACCAAATGTAGCCAGTACATTTCATGGAGACCGGACCCTGGTTCTATTACAGTTGACGCTTTTACAGTTAGTTGGAAATCAACTTTTTTCTACGCTTTTCCACCGTTTGCTTTAATCCTAAAATGTTTGAGAAAAATCATTGACGACTCTGCCACCGGCATCCTAGTCTTTCCTTATTGGCCTGGCCAACCTTGGTTTCCATTGCTGAAAAGAATGCTCATGTCAGATATTGTTTTCTTGGATCCTAATGAGGACCTTTTGCGTTCAAATTACAGATCTCGTCACCCGCTTCACAGCAGCCTTACACTGGGGGCCGCGACGCTCTCAGGGCAGCATTTACGAGACTGAATACCCCGGACATAGCGCTAGACTTAATGCTAGGCTCTATCTCGGATAATACTATGAAACAATATTCCATTACTTACAAATATTGGTGGCAATTTTGTCTCGAAAATAACCTTAATACCTTTGAAACGTCTGTATCATCAGTTATAGCCTTTCTGGTGGATCTCTTTCACAAGGGAGCATCATACGGTGCTATCAATAGCCATCGATCTGCCCTTTCATTACTCCTCGGGAATAACATTGGAGCAGACGAGAGAATAAAACGCCTACTCAAAGGTGTTTACAGGCAAAAGCCATCTCGTCCCAAATATAACACCACTTGGGACCCAAAAGTAATACTGGACTACGTTTCCCAATGGTACCCCAATACCAATCTTGACCTTGCTAAACTAACAAAAAAATTGACAATTTTATTAGCGTTATGTACTTCCCACCGAGTACAAACCTTCTCCCTTATTAGAGTACAAAATATCAATAGATCCCCCACTGGTATAAAGATAAACATAACTGACATGATAAAGACTTCCGCGGCAAATCGAGAACAACCTGTTTTATATTTACCGTATTTCGTAGAAAACCCGAGGATATGCCCTGCAAAGACTCTCGATGATTACCTAGAGGTAACATCTACTTCACGACCCGAAGGAACCGATAGTCTTTTGCTTACCGTTAAAAGACCACATAAGAAAGCAACGTCACAAACTATCAGTAGGTGGATCAAGCAGACCCTAGCAGAGAGCGGCGTCGACGTCACAGTCTTCAGTGCGCACAGCACGCGGCACGCCTCCACCTCGGCGGCGGCCTCCGCTGGAGTCTGTGTTGACACCATCAGGAAGACGGCTGGCTGGGCTAGCTCGTCACAGACGTTTGCTCGGTTCTATAACCGACAATTAATTGATGATGGAATTTTTGCTCGATCTGTCTGCGCCATCAGTAATATAAGTCCAGAGTAATAAATTACTATAATACGTAAGTTTACGCCTAATTAAAAAAAAAAAAAAACCTTTAGGTATTTATTGTTTTTTCTGTTGTTCTAATAATGATTACTTAATTTATAATTATTTACAATTAAGAAATAATTTCTGTTTTTTGTTATTCAAATTAAAGTTTTCTACTGATAAGTAAAGTTTTATTTACTAAGCTCTAAACATCTACATGGTTATTTGTATCTGAAGAATGAAGCGACGAAATATAATATAAGATCAAACGAACTTCTTGAAGTGAAGTTCGATCATTATTATATGAGTCGCTTCATTCGAAGATACAAAGTCCTCACCCTCCCAAACCCATTGTAGAAAACTGATCTCTAAACAAGAATGAAGTTCACAACACGAACATCACGCCACGCTAGCGAGGTTGACAGATAAAAAAAAAATGACAATCGACTAAAAGTCGATTCTATAAACGTGCGAATAGAGCCTTGTAGAATAAAGGCACTACATGGTTATTTGTATCTTCGAATGAAGCGACTCATATAATAATGATCGAACTTCACTTCAAGAAGTTCGTTTGATCTTATAATATTTCATAGATGAAAGTCATGCATACCTGTTATTTGCGTGGTTACTAAAATGCCATCATTTTTGTGTTATTTAATTTGAATTGTAAGTGACTGTGCTGTTGGTGTGCTTATTTTTAAATAAATAAATAAAGATAAATATATATTTATATACATAAACAACATCCAGACACAAGACAAACACAAATGCTAATCACATGAAAGTTTACGCTGGGCGGGGTTCGAATCCGTGTTGTGTTTCAGTGGCAGGCATACTAGATACCTACTACCAACAAGGCCACGGGACCGACTAGAATAAAAATAATAAAAAAGTTCAAATTATAAGGTAGTGTGGAGCTCACTCAGTACCCAATAACGAATGTCATCTTTGAATTTTTATATTAAATACCCAAAAAATGTTTAAAATTAAATAAGCTCAGCAGTAGCCATAAATTAAAAAAGGAAAAAAATGCAAGCTTTCGTAATGTGCCAACCCTAGGTCTTTTGTGATGGCGGGCAATGTTGTCAATCGTAGGTCGGAACATCACTAGATAACTTTGCTCATCATCATAACTTTAGTTTTAAAAGACCCTGAGCAATGACACTAACATTAATACATCTACTCTACAAATAATTTTCTATGACATATTATAAAGTAAACTAACCTGTGTTTTCGCCATCTCACAGAATTTACTTTCAAATTTTCCCGCGAAAACATGCACCTCTGTCGACGAGTTCCGACAAGTTTCTAAGCGAAGTTAGCAACAAACACGATAGTCAGTATTGTCATACAAATGTAAGAGATTACTCTAGAACAACTAGTTTAAATGGATCTTGAAGTCGTTACCCCAAGTTCACTAAGCATTTACGATATCTCAGGGAATAGGTAAATAACATGAAACACCAAGATATACAAACATTCATTTAATATCTTTGTCAACATAAAATTGAATATCCACATGATACCGTGATGGTATCTATTCTCCACATAATCTCACTATATATTTAGTATTCTAATATCTTTAGTATTCTAATTGCCGAATGTATGTTGTCCGCGCATCACTTCAGAATGGTTGCACCTATTTGGCTAATTCTTTTTTTTGTGTTTATAATTGTCAGTACAAGGTTTGTATGAAAGAAAATGTTTGCCGGGAAAACTGAAAGTGTATTTTCAATGGGAATTTTGTATCAATTATTAAAATTTTGTCAGGACAATGTTTCTCGGGTCAGCTAGTTTACAATAAAACTTATAGACTTACATCCTTACTAGAGATTACCTTAATTTACAGTAGATCTCCAACTATTTTAAGCCAATGTATATTTTAACTGACACAACCACTAGGAAAGTCGTTCCACGTCTGCATTCTATGCTGTCTCTGAGAAAAATAGGCAAAGTCAACTCCCGCTTTCTCAACCGTCACCTCCAAACTTCATTTTTAAAACTAGTGATACCAGTATAAGATTATAGTCATTATAGTATAGAGTATAACTTTTTTTAACTAGCCTATTCTGTCCCACTGGTGGGCAAGGCCACCCCCATTTCTTTCCATCTCTCCCGGTGTTTTGCCTCTTTTTTTATAACTTTAATAATAACCTTAATAAGTCTTTTCTTAACCCTGACTCTCCTAACTAGTGTTTTGACTACATAATGAATAATTTCTATGACATGTAGCATACCGTTAGAAAGGGTATCAACTAAAGAACTTTTTAAAATAAAGCTAAGTTCAAAATGGCTCGTAGTTTTTTTTTAACGAATTTAGAAGTTGTAAAATTTCATACATTCAATAAAAAATTAAACTTTGGAAGCTTGTAAGGAATTTTCTTGAAACCAGTTGTAGCAAACAAAGATGTATTTGGATTTAAATGACTTTGGAGAATACAACAAAATTTATTAGACTATAAACTTTTGCCGTATTAACTCGGCGCCCTGTTCATCTGTGTCTAGGGTCTAGGCGATTCAAAGTTTTAATGTCCCAGATACCCTAGGTGCTTGGAATAATAGATTTCACTTTGACTTTGCCACGAGCCCCAAATGTGTTGACCGATAAGCTAAAAGCCCAAAGTGCCAAGTAACAATGTAAAGAAAATTAAATACCTACTTCTTTTAATGCAAGCATTTTTTCTTCACAGTAGAGCGTCCCAAAAAACAGCTGTCGGAAGAAACAACGCAGACAAAAGAAAAACTAATTCGCTCGTCCACCACATCAAACAGAAGCGATCTTTATAATCTTGACAATAAACCCAATTTAATGTCTGAAAAGAAACCGGATTTAATTCCTGACATGAAACCGGAGAAAGTTCCTGTAAAACCAGATAAAATTATATCCAAACTTGGCTGGAAAGCAGATAGAAACTCGGCGAAGAAAAGGAAGCCGATGATTCGAACAATTCTGTCAGACACTGGTTCCGTGAGAATCTTCAAAGCGGTTACCTTCGTAGACCAGAGAAACCCCTCTACCCCTTTGGAAATAAAAATCCCTGGACCCGTTATAAGGAAACAGCAAAAAGTTTCAAAATTCACTGAAACAAGTCCGTTGAAATACAAATCTAAAATCACAGTTAGTAAAGCAAGTATTAAACAAGAAAAAATGAACCAGGTACGAAAGAAAACGGAGCGAAAGCGGGACAAAAAATTTCGGCACGTGCCGTCGCCGTCGCCCGAGTTTTCGATAAATGAACCTATCTGCCCACAGACCGAGGTTGCACGATGGGCGCCGGCGTCGATTGACGCCCAAACAAAACCTTACTACGAAGCCTGGGTAAACACAACTTTAGCAGCAATTTCGAAAAATTCGAAGAAAGACAAATTATTATACGCAAATCAAGCAAAGTTATTGCAGTATTTCCAAAAAGCTTTAGAGGAACGGCCTAAGTCACCAGAGTTGTTTTACGAAAATTTTGCCGATGAAAAATATGCTGGTAGAATAAAGATAAGACAAACGGACAAAGTTCGGAAGAAATAGTTTTTAAGTTTTTGTGCTTTTCATGTATTTTTTATTGTTATTTGCTCATAGTTCGCGTTTTATCTTATGCACGTCTCGGCTTTAGATGGCAACACCTCAGAGCAGTAATAAGGTGTTGCCAGACTTCAATGGACCTTTAATATTACTCACAACTTTTAAGTTGATTTTAGCATTAAAATATTGATTTAATCAAGAAAAATAGAAAATCTTAATCTATTGTAGCTTGTAAAAGATTCTCGAGGGGTTGTAACGTTATGAAGTTCCCAAAATGTGATATTGGTGTTAAATCAGTTGCTACTGTCAACACTCGTGTGATTGGCTAGTCTAGTCATTTGCGTCTCTTGTGTGTCATGTACGGCAGGTGGCCTGGTTCTGGTCATTTTAGGAGTTTGTCACCACTCAAGCGTTTGGTGTTTCACCTTTTTAGTTACCTCCGACATCATTTACATGTCAAGTCATCAAAATATATTATTCTTATCTTAAAAAACCTTGTAGTCACAAAACTCGCAATAGATGCCCGATTTTTTGTAAAAAAAAAAAAAGCTCAGAAGTGGTCTGAGAGCCACTTTTAGCCACATTTTACCTGTTTGTGGCCACACTGCGTGCAAGTTCTGTGGCCTTAAAATGGCCACTTTAAGCAATTCCTCTAAAAGCAATTCATTTCCTGAATTCCCAGCAATTCATTAGCAATTCCTCTAATTTTCGTAAAATGGTGAAACATATTAGCTGAATCATACTCAATGAGGAGCCACACTCAAAGCTGTGTGTAGATGTCGCTGTAGTCGACTGTACCTTATTTACCTTTCGTGACAGTAGTGTGACTGCTATTTATGAGATTTTAAAGTGTAATTCGACTACAATATTAGGTTGGGGAAAAAGTCTTTTCGCATTATAGTATGTATGAACTTGTAATAAAATCTCTTTGGCTATACTATTTGTATCTGGCTGGTTTTGGTATCATTGAAAGTTTAAATTTTAAAGAACATAATTCCAAATTCAAATTAGGAAAATGTGTGATTTTCATTTGTTTTTCGTACCGTCAAGATGAGTGAATCTAATGAAGAAATTCGATACATTTTAAAATTTTACTACAAAAAAGGTAAAAATGCAACGCAAGCCGCAAAAAAAAATTTGCGATGTTTATGGACCTAGTGTAGTGTCTGTGAGAGTAGCACAAATTTGGTTAAGGCGTTTTCAATCCGGAAATTTTGATGTCAAAGATGCACGTCGCTCTGGTCGCCCTATTACGGATAAAATGGATACCATTTTTGAAAAAGTGGAGCAAGATCGGCATATCAGTAGTTACAACGTAGCTGAAGAACTGGAAATTGACCACAAAACAGTTTTGGCGCATTTCAAAAAAACAGGGTACACAAAAAAGCTCGACATTTGGATACCTCACGAGCTCACTGAAAGAAACCTAATGAACCGTGTACTCATTTGTGATTCTTTATTACGACGTAATGAAACCTAACCATTTTTGAAGAAGCTGATAACTGGTGATGAAAAGTGGATCATGTATGACAAGAACGTGCGAAAAAGGTCGTGGTCAAAGGCCGGTCAGGCTTCACAGACTGTGGCGAAACCCGGGTTAACTCGCAACAAGGTGATGCTGTGCGTGTGGTGAGATTGGAAGGGCATTATTCGTTATGAGCTGTTACCACCAGGCAGGACCATCGATTCTGAACTCTACTGCGAACAACTGATGAGATTAAAGCAAGAAGTTGAGAGAAAGCGGCCGGAATTAATCAACAGAAGGGGTGTGGTTTTTCATCATGTTAACGCTAGACCTCACACATCTTTAGCCACTCAGCAAAAATTAAGAGAGTTTGGCTGGGAGGTGTTAATGCATCCGCCGTATAGTCCTGACCTTGCACCTTCAGATTTCCACCTGTTTCGGTCTCTTCAGAATTCTTTAGGCAGTGTCAGGTTAACATCACGAGAGGACTGCCCAAACCACTTGTCGCGGTATTTTGACCAGAAGTCCCAAAATTTCAATAGCAATGGGATCATGTCCCTACCTACAAGATGGCAAAAAGTTATCGAACAAAATGGTACCTACATACTTTAGTTAAATGTAAATAAACTATATTAAAAATGTTTTGAATTTTCTTAAAAAAATGCGAAGAAACTTTTTCCCCAACCTATTATATATATGTATATATATATATATATATAGGTATATATATATATATATATATATATATATATATATATTGTAATAATCAGGAGTGGAAACGACTTAAAAAAAAACAAACTAAATGATTTAAAGTAACGGCTTTTAACTTGAAAAATATTTCACAACAAAATCACAACTAACATTAGGAAAACAAAATAACGATCAACATGGCAAATAATTAAGGCAATTATTAAAGTAAATGACGAAGCTAATTAACTGATTTCTTTAACTAAAAATAGATGGCTCGCATGACCTTAGAAGTAATCGTCTTGACCGCCGAGAAGCAAATGGCGGCAACCGTGTTGTCCACGCTATTTATAGGCGTTGTAGGGTAGACAGAGGGGGTGTCGCCTACACGGCCTCTCCTGACGGTGTGTCGTCCTCGACACCATCGCTTCGAGAAGTACCACTGGGACCTGCAACACCTGCTGCTGGAGAATCCTCTTCAACGGTATCCAGCAGCGGCATGGATAGTCCGGCAGCACTGGGACCTGCGACACCTGCTGCTGGAGAATCCCCTTCATCGGTATCCAGCAGTGGCATGGATAGTCCGGCAGCGCTGGGACCAGCGACACCTGATGCCGCGGAATCCTCCTCGTTGGCATCCTGCGACTGCATAGATAGTCCGGCAGCGCTAGAACTAGCGGCGCCCGATGCTAAAGAATCGTCTTCATCGGTGTCGTTATCTGTGAAGGAAAGTTTATAGCGGAATAGGGAAATAAACTTACTCGTTTATTTTCCTGCGCTAGTTTGTTGCTTAGTTCTATCGAAAGTTCTGAATACGGACTATGACCCTCACAGTCGTCCCAGTACGTATGCACGTATACACATCAGTAGTACGTTATAGAGATGTTTTAGAGACATAATTATCCAGTGCCGAACTCAGAACTTTACTAATTTTTGAGACTTGATTTATCGTTAGCACTGTGGGCGGAAGACTAACTTGACTACGCCCAAGAGCAACTCTTAGTATCATAGGCGGAAGACTAACTTAACGACGCCTTGATTAAACGGACGAGTTGCGGACGGAAGACTAACGTCCAGAGGTAGGCGTGAGTACCACAGGCGGAAGACTAACTTAACAACACCTGGGATACGCACCAGTACCATGGGTGGAAGACAAACTTTACAACACCCGAAAGTATGCGTAAGTACCATAGGCGGTAGACTAACTTAACAACGCCCTGGTTGAACGTTAGTACCATGGGTGGAAGACTAACTTTACAACACCCAAGGCAAACGTAAGTACTACAGGCGGAAGACTAACTTAACAACGCCCAGTTCAAACGCTGTGATAAAGGGTGGAAGACTAACTTGACAACACCCAACTATATGCAGCGACACTTACTTTCGAAAAACGCCGCACATGTCTCCGGACACCACTCGCCTCGCCAAGGCACCATGTACTGCGCTGCGGCCTGCGTGGTCTTGCCGTAGGCAGCACTCAGCAAGCGCAGCTCATAGCGCCCACTTGGCAGAGCCTTGATTACTCGGTACGGCCCGCGCATACCAGGGTCAAGTTTCCCTGTGATCTGCGAGAACTTTATAACAAAAACGTTGTCATTAATGTTAAATTTACGTGGTGGGTGTCTCTGCTGGTTTACACGCTCGTCCTGCTTGGCTTGATTTTCCTTTAGTAACTGACGAGATCTACTCCGAGCGACTTCCCGTAGAGCCTCTCGATTTGGCGCTGTCCCTTCGATGGCCACGTCGCGCACCAACGCCTTAATGACGGGGGTGGTTGCCTCAGTGCCGATGAGCAAGTTCATTGGAGAGGTCTGTGTAGTCTTCTGCTTCGTGGTGTTCAGTACGAGCTGAAGCTTCCACAAAGTATCGGGCCAAGATGCATTCTTGTGGTTGACTTCTATACGAAGCATATTGAGAACCGTTCTCACGTATCGCTCAACCTGCCCATTCGCGTGGTGCATCTCCGGAGTAATGTGGTGGAGATCGCAACCCAATTCGTTGACCCAGGTTACGAACTCGTTCGACTCGAACATGCGACCTTTATCGGCTATAATCAAGTTGGGTGTTCCGAAAAGGGATACCGCCTGAGAAACAACTCGTTTAAGCTCGGACGCGTCCTGTCGGTACATTGCGTATAAGAGCGAAAATTTAGTAAACGCGTCTACTATGATGAGGACAAACTTGTAGCCATTGCTAATCGGGAGAGGACCCAAAGTATCCATGTGCAGGGTGTGGAAAGGAACACCTGGTTTTTCCCATGAAGTGATGTTTTGCAACGGGGCTCTTGGGACTCGCTTCTTAGAAATACAAATGAGGCAGTGCCCTATGTATTTGGTCACAAACTGCTTCAGACCGGGGAACCAAAAATGTCTAAGGATGAGATCCAACGTCTTCTCAGCTCCGATGTGATCGTGTTCGTCGTGGAAGACCCTGAGTAAGCTGAGCCGATGTCCCCTCGGTACATAACACAGTAGTCTTGGCTCTTGGCCTACAGGTACGTACCTGTAGTACAAGAGGTCGCTCCGCAGTATGTACCGACTAGGATCAAGCTCGCCATCACGAAGCTTTTGAATTAGACCCTGCGTCTCATTATCGGCCGTTTGCGCTATTTGTGCCCAGTTACGCGGTCTAGAGATTTGGTTAACGAGAACGATCGGGTTGCGGCTGAGATAATCCGCATGGGGCATCATCACTCCCTTCCGATATTCAATAGAAAAGTCGAAGTCCTGAAGGTAGATCCACCAACGAGCCACTCGGGGCAGTAAGTCCTTCTTGCGCTCAGTGGATTTTAAAGCGTTACAATCGGTAACGACTTTGAACTTTAGACCCACTAGATAGTGCCTAAAATGTTGGAGCGCCTTGACTACTGCCAAAGTCTCGAGCTCGTAAGAGTGGTAATTACGCTCAGCACCCTGCGTTACTCTGCTGTAATAAGCTATAACCCGTTTGTTGCTGTCCGAGTGAAGCTGTAAGAGGACTGCTCCATAACCTGCGCTAATTGCGTCGGTATGGACTTCGGTGGGGAGGCTTGGGTCGAAAATAGTGAGGACTGGTTCGCTTGTGAGCCGGTTTATAAGGTCTTTACGAATGGACTCGTTTTCGGATGTCCAGGCAAACTCAACGCCTTTCCTGGTTAAGTGGGCAATAGGGGCCGTCACCGTTGCGTAATCCTTTATATACCGCCGGAAATACCCCGCGAGGCCAAGTAGTTGGCGGACTTGTTTCACGTTCTCCGGTGGAACTGTGTTGACTAGGGCTTCTACTTTACGTGGGCTCGGCCTCACCTGACCATCACTTACCACCCTACCTAGGTACTCAACTTCGGTCACAAGGAATGAGCATTTTCGTAGGTTTATTGAGAACCCGGCCTCAGTAAGAGTGTGTAATACTCGGCGCAGCAGTTGTATACCTTCGCGTATGGTGTTGCTCAGAAGGAGCACGTCATCCACGTAAACTAGAACGTTACCCTCATTTATTAAGTCACGTAGGGTGTCGTTTATAATACGTTGGTAAACAATGGGTGAGTTCGCTAGCCCGTACGGCATTTTAATATATTCGAAGTGATCTTCTGGGGTTACGAAACCGGTTAAATGGATGCACTCCTCTTTGAGGGGTATTTGATGGAACCCCGTGGCCATATCGAGACTTGAAAAGTATTTATAGCTCCCCAATCGATCGATGTGGTCATCAATTAGAGGAAGAGGGTACCGATCTTTAACCGTGACGCGATTTAGGGCTCTATAGTCCACGCAAAGTCGATCGGTACCGTCGCGTTTCTTCACGAGTATTATCGGGCTCGCATACTCTGACTTCGATCGTCTAATCACGCCTTTCTGAAGGAGATCTGTCGTTATGTCTCTAACTTTAAGTTTTTCCTGGTAGGAAAGTTTATACGGTCTGTATACTACTGGCGTGAGACTTGTCAGTTTTATGTCCATCTCGCCGGTTTTAACAGTGGTCGTAGCGGTACCAGTTATTAAAAAATCAGAAAATTCCTCTATGACTGACATGAGGCTTTGTAAATGGTCACCTTGAAGTGGTGTATTGACTTTAGGCGGGTCCGGTTGCACGGTGTTGACATAAAGACAGGTCTCCTCGGAGCGCGTAAGATATTGTCTATCTTTAGTCCGTACATACGTTATCCCGTCGCGGTTTAGGACGTCAGTACCTATTATCATAGGGGTAGTCATAAAAGCCGACGGGACGACTACTAAGTCGACTTCGATAGATATGTCATTGAACTCAACCGTAGCTGTGATATAAGACGTGGAGACTATTTCTTTTTCGCTTATGCCCTTTAGTACGCAACGCTTAGGCCTCGGCTGACACGACATATGTTTGACAACTTCCGAAGAAACGAGGGACACATCGAGGGCGCCGGTGTCGATAAGTACGTCTACAGGGATGCCCTCAACTACAGCTGTAATGATGTCGTTATTTTGCGAGGAATCTGGTCGGTAAGAACAAAGGTTAACACTGTGTTGATTTCGAGATTCTGACCGAATTTTGGCAAAACAGACTTCCTCGGAGTGTCCCTGTTTCTTGCAAAACATACACGACTTGCTAGGATTTGATTGCGTCTTAGGAACGGTATCCGTTTTTGGTTTTTTACAATCACGTCCTATGTGACCACGTTGACCACAGTTGAAGCATTTTATGTCACCGCGCAAGTTAGGTCCTACGATTGGGTGCTTCTTATTATTGACGGTAGAACTGTTATTTTTATCTTGGATGGGCTTTGTATAGATCGACAAGAAGGAGACCAGACTGTCGGGGGTTAGCTCTGCGTTTGCAGCTGCTGCACGAATCTGGGGCTCGTCTATTCCGCGAATAACAATAAGCGTTCGTAAGTCGTCGCTAAGACCTTGAACTACCCGTAGACGTAAAAGCGTGCGGCGCGCGTATTCCGCATAAGTTGGGTATTTGTGAGACGTCGCGTTCATAACGTCAAATAATATATTCGCGTAGTCCAACTTAGCGGGGCATAGTGCTCTAAATTCTCGTTTGAAATTCGTCCATGTCCTGTCATTGGTTACCCATTCGCTTAACCACACTTGGGCATCACCCTTAAGACCAGAGGCCACGCGCGACAAACACTCATGATCGCTCCAGCTATTTGTGTCTCTGGCGCGGTCCACCTCTTCACACCATGTTTCGAAATTATTTATTGACGGATCAAAGTTCGAAATGAAATAATGTTGAGAATGTGATTTTGTAGGTTGAATTGTTTTGAGGGCTTGTATTAAAGCGTGCGCTAGGGTGGACGCCTCAGAGCACGGAGTTGACGACTCCTTTGTACGGTTTAGCAGGGGCGGCGTACGCGAAATAGGGGGACTGAGTGCCCTAGGCGTGCTCGCGCGTTGCGTCCGTCTATTGCAGCCGGTATTTGATGATCGAGAGCGCGTCCGATTGCGTGTGAGACTGTCAAGACGGTCACAAGATCGGCCGCGATGAGCACTACGCGAGCGACGCCTAAGTCTACTGCGCGAGTTTCTATCGACGCGAACAAGTTTCGGACTACGTTGGTTTAGGACACGCGAGCCATCTCTTCTATGCCGTTGCCGACCACTCGAGTTGCGTCGCGAGTTACTATGACTACGGTTAGGATTGTTCGACCTATGGCAAGAATAACCTCCGCTATTTTTCGACCTGCGGCGATTACGTGAGTGCGACCCACCTCGAGTACGTTGCTGGCTTCGGCTACGCGATCTTGAGCGTACCATACTTAAAACTTTATCAAACACAAAAAGAAAAAAGTTCACTCACCTCAAAGCGTAAACGAGCACAAATCACGACGGCAAAACTTGACACAAACGAAACGTAACGTTTTTTTTTTTTTTTTTTTTGTGTGGGTATGATTAACCGTGTTATCTGGTTTTCCTTAAGTATTGGGCTAAGTGTTCACTATCCCACTTCTGATGTAATAATCAGGAGTGGAAACGACTTAAAAAAAAACAAACTAAATGATTTAAAGTAACGGCTTTTAACTTGAAAAATATTTCACAACAAAATCACAACTAACATTAGGAAAACAAAATAACGATCAACATGGCAAATAATTAAGGCAATTATTAAAGTAAATGACGAAGCTAATTAACTGATTTCTTTAACTAAAAATAGATGGCTCGCATGACCTTAGAAGTAATCGTCTTGACCGCCGAGAAGCAAATGGCGGCAACCGTGTTGTCCACGCTATTTATAGGCGTTGTAGGGTAGACAGAGGGGGTGTCGCCTACAATATATATATATATATATATATATATATATATATATATATATATATATATATATATATATATATATATATATAATATAATATATATATATATTTAATGTATGACCATGCATAACTTTTTATAGAGTAGTCCGATTTGAAAGATTTTTGTTTTATTTGGGAGGGTATACGTTAATGTTGGTCCCATATAGGTAGTTTATTAACTTTGCTTGGGTAGTTTTTGAGTTAGCTTCAACAATACGTATTTTTCCCACTTAGTTTATGTGGATGATGTTCTAATCTATTTTGCAGGTAGTGGTATTCGAATTTGTGTGGGGTTAGGTACCACCACCTAAAGTAAAAAGTGAAAATAAAAACTGTTACAAAAAAAAAATAAACAACCTACCTACTTCCAAAAAGGTAACTGAAAAGCGAAAAATAAAAACTTTTTTACAAAAAACTAAACCGACGAAAAAACTGAAACGTGAAAAGTAAAAAAACATTTTAGTCTAACTAAACTCGATATTTTGAGTCGGCACCAAACAAACAAACAGGCAAATTAATTACGTAAATCGTATAAATGGTAAAATAGCTTGATAGATCTTCGTTGAATGTTTGTTTGGCGCCGCCTCAAAATTTGTAACATAAATTAATTTAGGAGTTTAGTTAGGCTAGAAGATTTTTTTATTTTTCACTTTTCAGTTTTTTTCGTCGGTTTATTTATTTGTAAAAAAGTTTTTTTTTTTCATTCCATGCTTGACTATTTTCTGCGAAATTCTGTAATTTATAATGATTTGTCTGTGGTTTTTCAGATAATTAGTGAAATACTCGCGAACTATTTTCATAATTACGACCAAAAAAAGTACACTAAAAAGTTGCTATGATGGGATCAGTCCAACAGTGGAACTTTCTTGAGGTCCATTGATGGCAACAAGGTATTCGTTAAGAAATAAAAACCTAAAAAATACTTGGACACGATTAGACAAAATTGAATCACGATTAGACAAAATTGAAGTCGGTGTCTTTGGTTTTGTATTTTCGTTTTTTGCCACCGACTTCCGAAATTAAAGTTATTTTTCACTTTGTAGTGTTTTGTTTTAGAAGTCGGTTTTATTTTTTGCTAAAAAGTTTTTATTTTTCACTTTTTAGTTGTGGAACCTACCCCACACAAATTCGAATACATAATTGAGCACAATAATTGTAGATATAGCCATGTAAATAACAGTGATAGGAAGTTATTAAAACACCATCACAACATCCATATAAAATAAGTGGGAAATATACGCATTATTGAAGCTAACTCAAAAACTCCTCGAGCAAAGTTAATAAAATTTATATGGGACCACCTCGGAAGTATACCCTTTCAAACAAAAAAAGAATTTTCCAAATCGGTCCATCCGTCTTTGAGTAATCGCGTAACAAACAAACAAAAAAAAAAAAAAACCTTTCCTCCTTATCCTCCTTTTGGAAGTCGGTTAAAAAACCTAAAAAATACTTGGACACGATTAGACAAAATTGAATCACAAATAATTTGCTAATATTTCATAACAGTGCACGCAGACAAATATGAATACAATGACACTTACGTAAAATTGTCCCGAGTCAAATGATTACATTTTGACCGCCGCACCGCAAAGACAACCACAAGCGTCACTCCTCGCCAGGTGCCGCAGCGTCACCGAGGTAAGAAGGGAGTGCAACTAAATCGCCACGGACTCATTTAGACTAATTTGGGTGTTGCTAGCTTGCACAGTTTTGGAAATACCTTGGTGGTCCAACGAAAGAGCTAGTCCATCGCAACTTTCCCGTATACAACATTATTTTTAGTATATGCGAAACCCGAACCACGTGTCTAGTATTTTTATGTACCTATGTCGGAGACGGTTGTCAAATACAATTGTGGGTAATCAACAGGATTTGTTATAATTTGTTCTTTTATTGTTAATTTACGTAATTTACTATCAATTATAGTCCAATAAATCGGAACATAATTTATTGAGTACCCGGTGTACACAATAATTGATTTTGGCAACTGACTTTGATAATATTGTAACCTGTTGTTTTATTCAAAAGAATTGATCACATGTTACTTTGATTTTAAAACGATTTACTTTGTGAATTCACCATATTTATGTACGACAGTTATTCTAGTATTATTTCATTATTTTATAATGAAAGTCTTGTTAGATTTAGCACATTTTAGTGTTTTATTTCAAGTAAATACGAAGAGGCACTTCCGTGTGTCATCGGACAGAGTTGTTGTGGAGGGATTGCAAGTAGGGATTGCAAATATTCGATGTTTTTGGTATTCGAATACTTTTTCAGCCTTATTCGAATTATTCGAATAATATTCGAATATTTCAGAAAAAAAAGTATTTATAAAATTTGTCACGTTTTATTGCCTTAGAAACTAGTAAAATGTTTTTCATGTAAGTAGGGCAACATCCCAATCAGACAGAACCAATATTTAAACAAAACTTTTAATCAAATAAAATAATTAACAAATTTTTAATAAAGTTAGATGTAATTAATTAATCTTAAACTTAAGATTAAACTTCGACTATGAAAATATTAAATAAAAAATATTAATTCTTAAACAATTATAGGAAAACTATTAAGTAGTACACAATTAAAATCTCACTAGCAAAATCAAATAACATGTTAATAAACTTTATACAACACAAGTAAAAGTAAGAAACAAAAAAGAGATATTGTACTATCAATTTCTTGCGTGTGACTGGGTAAGATACCATATCTATCCATACCTACTATTTAAAGGGTCTTTCAAATAGGGCGGGTCGATGTTGACAGTTTGTGGCGGCCATGTTGTTTTGGCGGCATCTGTCAAATGCGTTGTTATTTCTTCAGTTACTGATGCCGAATCACCATGGCAAGTTACACGATTGAGCAGCACGTCCAAATGATTGTTTATCAAAATGAGTGTTCGTTAGTGCAAACGTTGCGCGCATTACGTACATTTTACGGCAGACGCGGTGGCCTTTCAAAGTCGACTCTCCAACGTTTGGTGACCAAATTCGAGACGACTGATTAACTAACAACCAACGCCCTTACGTCAAAGGAACGCCAGATCAGCCGAGAACATCGCTGCTGTCCGTGAGAGTGTGCAGGAGACTCTGAGGCAGTCGATTTCTCGCCGTGCACAAGATCTCGGCCTTTAGCAGACTTCAACTTGGCGAATTTTGGGTCGGGACTTGGGCCTACATCCGTACAAGATCCAACTGACCTAGGAGCTCAAAGTGAATGACCATAGACCACGCCGTTTGTTCGCTGACTGGGCTACTGAACGTTTGGAAGAGGGCCCCGATTTTGGCCAAAAAATCATCTTTAGCGACGAGGCGCATTTTTGGATGAATGGTTATGTTAATAAGCAAAATTGCCGTATATGGGACGACCACAACCCACATGAGGTTCACCAGGTGGTAATGCATCCACAAAAAGTAACTGTTTGGTGCGGATTTTGGTCCGGCGGCGTCATTGGTCCGTACTTCTTCCCGATGGCGAGGCCATTACTGTCAATGGCGAGCGCTACAGATCAATGATTAACAATTTATTTTGGCCTGAATTGAACGATATGGACGTGGACAACATGTGGTTCCAACAAGGCGGCGCTACGTGCCACACAGCGAGCGACACAATGGACATTCTGCATGAGCGGTTCGAGGGTAGGGTTATCTCTAGCAGAGGTGACGTGAATTGGCCGCCAAGATCGTACGATTTGACCCCGCTAGACTTTTTCTTGTGGGGTTTTCTCAAGTAGCAGGTCTATGCCAATAATCCGCAATCAACCGATGCCCTGAAAGTCAACATAACGCAGGCCATCGCTCAGATTCAGCCGGATCTATGCAGTAGAGTAATTGAAAATTGGACCTCTCGGATCCGTGCCACCGTATGAAGCCGCGGTGGACATTTAAACGATGTCATATTTCATAAATAATGGCATAAATGGACCTTTCAAATAAAAAAAATAATTTCTTTAATATCTCACATACAGATTGTTTTATTTAATTTCAACATCGACCCGTCCTTGTTGAAAGACCCTTTACTTACAACCTCCCACCTAATTACTATAAACAATTAGCATTCTAGTCTTATTGAGTCTGATTTGGAATAAAAAAATATTAAATAAAATAGGATTATTTTAGGTTAAATCATAAACTCAATTTCATTTTAGTGTTAAATTGCACAGCATAGGTTAACGAAAATTATACTTACATTGAATTGAGTGGATTACAAAATAACAAAATGCACCGCTCTGTTGTAAGAAACTACGTGACTGTTGTGCTGTACTTGTGATTGTGAAGTAAACTCAAAATAGCGGCTAGCGCCCGGCGAGTTGCAGTCAGCAGAAGAATGGAGGCCGTTGATTGATCGAATGGCCGTCAATCCGAGCAGTGCCAATCTATTCTGAGATTTGACGACCACGCGTTAGATGTCGCGTTCGTAATCAAAAATATAATGTTGTAACTTTAATAAAATTGCCGTGGTAATATTCGAATGTTCGAATATTTAAAAATTTACTATTCGAATATGAATTTCAAATGTATATTCGAATAATTCGAATATTCGATTGCAATCCCTAGTTCTTTGCAACGTTGTTGGCAAATTCATAATTTTGTCATAGTCATCATCTGATTTTAGATTTAAGTATTTTATACGTTCAAAAAGCTTAGTATATAACCAGCCGTATTCTACGGCTGGGCAAATTGAAACTAATAGTCCAATAAATTGAGCGAATTCGCGGATTTTACATCTATTTATAGTCAAATACTTTTGAATTTCTATTTTCACCCGATCAATTTTCTCTGTTGGTAACGTGACCTGGAAGTTTTCTGAATTTAGAACGAAACCTAAAAATGTACATATTTTGTTTGGTATCATGGAACTTTTTTCCTCATTTATTAGAAAACCAAGAGATTTAATTATTTTTTTAGTGAGTGTTGTGTTATATAAACATTCATTATACGAACGCCCCATTAACCAATAATCGTCTAAGTAATTGGTTGATATTTTAGTCCAGCAGACCGTAGCAAACGGACAATAGGTTTCATCACCTTAGTAAATATATACGGCGCTGTACTTAAGCCAAATGGTAATACATTAAACTCATATAAATTTTGTTCAAACTGGAACCTCAAATATTTTCTTGAGTTATCATGGATCTTTATGAAATAATAAGCATCTTTTAAATCAATTTTGGTCATATAGCAATCTTTAGTTATTAATTTTAATACTGTACGTAAATCTTCGTAATTAACGTAAATATTTTAAAATGGTCAGTCTTAATGAATTTATTCAAATTCTTTAAATTCAAAATAAAACGATATTTACCATTTGGCTTTTGTACCAAAAATATACTTGACAAGAACTGGCCTTCTGTAGGCTGACATCTTGAAATAGCACCAATAGATAACAAATTATCTATAGCTTCATAAAATAATACTCTTTCTGTACCAGAATATGATTTTAGAATCGGAGGGTTCAATGGGGAGGAAAACTAACTTTTTATCACGATAGATGGCGCACAATCGACTGTACCTTGTTTTGATATATTAGCTGTCAAATCGTATGGAATTTTGCAATCTACTAAGTATAGCTTTCTTATTTTCCGTAGTTTTGTCCAAAATGACTCAATGTAGTGCGTTAACTTGTAAAAACAGAGGAGTACAATTGTTTCCTAAAGAAAGTAAGGGCAGTAAACCATGGGAATTGGCGTTACGTATTAAAAACTTTAAGGCTAGTAGTACTGCACGATTGTCTGCTGCGCACACAGCTGCGCATTTCACAAAAGAGGATTAGATTAGTAAAGAAGCTGTCCTTTAGGCTGGGTAATATCTATAAAACACAAGAATCAAGATTATTATCTAATAAAATAAAATTATTGTCATCAAAATAAATGTGTCATACTCATAAAATATACTATATTAGCTAATCTATGTAGTGAAGTCGTCTCCTAAAGATTTAATCAATCAGTATAGGTACTTAGTTTTCAAAATATTCCTGTATTGCCTGTCTGTTAATCATTGGTAAAGGAGTATCTGCATTTATGTCTCTGAATGTATCAGAAGGTGGACGTAGGTATGCGGTGTCGTCTTGGATGTCGCAGTCAGCATCAAAGTTTTGGTTTCGATCAATCAATCAATCTGCCTAGCCTTTTCCCAACTATGTTGGGGTCCGCTTCCAGTCTTACCGGATGCAGCTAAATACCAGTATTTCACATGGAGCGACAGGCATTCGACCTCCACAATCCAGTTACTGGGTAATACAATACCCCTTGGAAAGACGGGTTGTTAGACTTTCGGGCTTCTGACGACCCGTAACGACTGCCAAAGATCCACGATTGACAGCCGGGACCAACGGCTTAACGTGCTTTCCGAGGCACGGAGGAGTCTCGGTATGAAAAGATGGTCCCCCATCCACAGACCAACCCCGGCAAGCGTAGCTGATGGATCGACCCGTGTGGCTGTTATTACTTAGCCACGAGCTCCTCTAAAGTTTTGGTTTCAATCATACGAATGTAATCTATAAAAAAAATAGGAATGTTATTCCGTGACTTATAGAAAAAGGCTCACAAACAATCATAACCTTAAATATTTTAAGTGTTTTCCTGTCAATAAAATTGGCCTTTTTGTCTGCAGTTGGTGCGTTCCTTTTACGGAGCTCATCTTTTAGTTGAGGCACAGTCATAAACGCGTACATATTATAGTCGAATTACACTTTCAAATCTCATAAATAGCAGTCACACTACTGTTACGAAAGGTAAACAAGGTACAGTCGACTACAGCGACATCTACACACAGCTTTGAGTGTGGCTCCTCATTGAATAACCGGACTAGTAAATGGAATTTCGTAACCTCTGATACAAGATAGTACTAAGAAGTTATTAGTGATTAGTAACCATTGTTCATAAAATAAAGGCAATCTGCCTGTGTATTTTACCCGATCTAGCGACGGCCCCGCGACGCTGGCTGATAGCGCGATTGTTTTGATGAGCTCGATGGCCGATTGTTCGCAGAGGGCCCCTTCGCCCTGGGATGGTTCGGCTGTTTCCGAGCGTTGGGGCCTTTCCAGTTTAAATTGCGAACCGTATTAGACGGCGCTGGTGGCTTCTTATTACTACTTAGCTGTGGCTTAGTACTCGGTATTTTTAACTCGGCACCCGACTTGCTAATTGCTTTTGCCGTTTTTATTGTCTCTGATAAGTTTTGACCAAATAACAAGGTATCTGGCTTTGTGTTTTGGAGTTGGTCTTTCATATCTTTCTTTAAGGAGGATAAAATGAAATTCCTCCTTATGACCGAATCATTGTACTATAAGTCACACAAAATTCGTTGCGAGTCCATCAACATTTTTGTTAGTTCTGGATCCGCATTATTAGAAGAAATAATTTTATTTATTCCCTGACTTATACATGAGATGGCAGTGGACATCTGCTGTTGCCTCTGTTCGATATTTTAATCTCGTCTGATGGTCATGTCGGTCATTGCCGCTTTTATTTCTGCATTTAACGCAGGGGCACTGATAAGTTTACAGTTAATGGGTACCAGGTACTTCTCAAGTAACTCCTTACGACGTCACAGTTGTCATAATTTTTACGTTTAGGCATTTTTGTTTGTACGCTATGCTAAATAGAAGAAAAAACGAAATAAAATTACACTTAAAATGTGGTAAGACACAACGTGCGTTTGTGGCGAGCCCTAAAAAGCGAATGATGGAAGCAAGTGAGCGGGACTCCCGCGCGCCTTGTATCAACCGAGATAGGTACTTTTAATATCTAAATATATTAAAAGTATGTATTTTTTTTCTATAATATTTACTCTCAAATATAGTGCGTGACTGGCGAACACTAGGCGGTACTACAAGTATTATTTACCAATCCCTTCGGACGAAGCCTGAGTATAATACAGATTTACACCATATCAAAAACTTTCGAAATGTCCTCCTCTTGCTTCGATACAAGCCTTCAATCGTAGCACGCACGACGTTCATGTCAATATCGGTGACTGCTTTAATCAGGGACGCTTTAAGGCGATACCAAAATAAGTTGGGGGCTTCTTCGTAACCATTTATTTCGCTATTACAGAATGCATGGATTTAATTTTTAAATATATGTTTACTGACTATTTGATCAATACTCTGACTGAAGGAAAACACGATTCGGTTAAATTTCCTAGATAGAATTTAATTCCGAAAATACCTGTACTTTTTATATTTTTTTCTGTAATTCTAAAATCCTAAGCAATTTCATTGCAAAATTGCATTCAATTCTAAATTTGCGTATTAGGTAATTGAAAACTTTGGCTGAACATATTTTTGATAGATAGCTTAATTTGTTTTTAAACAATTTTGATTTGGTTTGGCGCTTTTATTTTGGTTCCAGAGCATGGTTGCGCTCTTTTTTTCGCATGTGGGAAGTAATTGACTCTGTCACTTTCGTATTACCGCTCAGTTAGCTTTTTACGTATCGCCTTAAGTGAGTCCAAGTTGCGATGGGGTTTAGCGCAGACCTTTTCCTCTCAAGTGCTGCCATATTTTGTAATCCAAGGGATTCAAGTTTGGACTGGATGAGGGCCAATCCTCATGCCTGATAAAGTCAGTCAGTTTTGGGTATTTATCGCCTTATGAACCGACGCAGAATTTGCTGGAATACCCAGTGCTTGTTTTCGAACATTGTTTGTGAAAGAGGTTCCACAATGTTTACACAAATGTTAGCGGGAAAGTCGTTGACAAGCCGTTGCAAGGAGGGGATGACGGACGGCAGCCACAGCGCACCTATATAAGCCGCTACACGCTCATTTTTGGCCCTGGATCAGCCCGTGGTCGACCACACAGTGTTCTTTTGTTAGTGTATTGTGGGGTAGATTTTTTCCGCGCGGACCGCCTTTTTATTTGTTTTTCTCTGTGTTTACACAAGTTCCAGCCGGCACTTGTGTAAGCACAGAGGGAGCCACCGTGCTGCTCGGTGAGCTATCTCACCGTCGCGGTCGCGGAGGCCACGCATACCGAGATGCCGAAACCCGGCACGCGCGGCTCGCTGGGCCGCGATGCCGGGTCCCCGGAGGCCCAGCCGGCGTTGGACCGGGCGATGTCGCTGCCGAATATAGGCGACGCGTCGACCGTTCCACCGACAGCTGGGACATCGCAAAGAAGAGGAGGAGAGGAAGGACGAAGAGGGGGGGGAACGGGGGTTGCAGTAGCTGCCGATCCGCTGGCGACGTCGACGCAAGTGCGCGTTTCGCCGACGCCGCCGTCGAGCCGACAGCGGGAGGTGCCCGTGCGCCCCGCCAGCTTCCGACCGGTACCGATACAGGCCCCGGGGCCTGTCGCGTCGACCAGCCGCGCACCACCACCCACGCGCGCGACCGCACCCGCCCGCACCTCTGCACCCGCGACGTCCACCGCGCGTACCGCCGTGCAGTCCGCCGCGCGCGCCGCCGCGCCGCCTACCACGCGCGCCGCCGCGCCACCCGTCATGCGCGCCGCCGCATCGCAAGCCGCGCGCACCGCTGCGCCGCCCGCGAGTGCTCCCGCCCCGGCTGCGCGCCCACGCGCGTCTACCGTGCGCTCCGCCGCGCCACTACCGCGCTTCGCAACACCGCCCGCGCCTGCCGCACCCGGTCCCCGCTTCTCGCTGGCGGGCCCGGCATCTGCGTCGCAGGCGCCAGCGTCGCCGGCGCCCCCCCGCACCTCCGCCTACGACTCTCCCGCCATGCTGTCGGCATGCTCATCGCGTGCGGGATCGAGCATGTCGCTCGCATCGGCGGGCTCGGCCGGGTCCGGTCGCGACGACGTGTCCTCGGACACGACAGCGCGAGCCGATGCCCGACCCACCGTGGGAGGAGTTGTCACCCCGCCGGGATTCGGCTTTGAGTTTTCACTCGCCGAACCCAAACCCCGGCGGAAGCATCGCAGGCGGAGTTCCGGCGAAGCAAGCATGGAGGCGAAGCGGCTGGACCTGGGCGAACCAGCGTCGCTCACCTTCGCCGACGCAGTGCGCTCGCCGCCACCGACACCAACACCGGACATCGAAGTCACAGGGGTAAGTGACATTATTTTACCCCCCGCCCCCTTTGCATCTTCCATACCCACGGGTACCCTCCCCGGCGCCACGACGACGACGACGACGGCGACGACGACGACGACGAAGAAGCCGGGGAAGAAGCCGCGCTACCCACCGCTGGTAGTGGAGAGGCTACCTAATTGGGCCGCTCATTTTAGGGCCATCAGTGCCAAGCTGGGCCGGCCTCCAAACGCGCGCCCGTACGGGACGGGGGTTCGTTTCACCCCCGACTCGGAGGAAGAATATAGGCTGGTCCAGCGTTACCTGACTGGCCTGGAAAAAGACAGCGGCGTGTCTTGGTTCGCCTACTCGCTGCCAGCGGAGCGAAGCATGAAGATTGCCATAAGGGGGCTACCGGCGGATACGGACCCCCAGGAGATCGAGGAGGAACTCCGGGCGTTGGGGTACCAGCCGGAGTATGTGCGCCACATTAAAGGCGCACAAGGACGACCCGGCTGTGTCTTCCACGCCATCCTTAAAAAGACCCCCGACGTCCGGGCCATCTTTGACACCACCGTGTTCATGTACATGCGTGGTGTCAAGATCGAGGCCTGGAGAGGTAAACGTGGGCCCGCACAGTGCCACAGGTGCCAGCGGTTCAGGCACAGCTCGCACCAGTGCCACCGTCCGCTCGCTTGTGTACGATGCGGAGGCGAGCACGCGGCACGAGACTGCCCGCGCCCGCGGGACGAGCCGGCCACCTGCATCAACTGCGGTGGCCCGCACCCCGCGTGCAACATCAAGTGCCCCGTGTTCCAGGCGGAGATCCGGAACAAGCGAGCGGGGACTGCCGCCATAACAGCAACCACACGCCGGCCACAAGAGGCCACCGAAAGGCATACAACGGAGAGGCCAGAAGAGGCCCAAGGAGCGACCCTAATGGCGGCAGCCAACGGGCCCACCGATAGGACCAAGGCCACCTCCTCAAGGCGGAGGAAGAAGGGACGAGGGGGAAAAGGTAAGGGCAAGAAGCCCAAGCCCCCTGCGACCCGGGAAGAGATCCCAGAGGCCGGCCCTGCCTCAGATGGGGCGCAGGTCGTAATCAAACAAGGAAAACAGGAGGAACCTACCACTAGCGCCGGCATAGCGCAGCGGAGATCAGAGGAACCACCCAAAACCGCCGCCGGCGCTACCGACACTGGCGCCGGCTTACCGCGGCGGCAACGGGTGGAACCACCAAAGTTCCTCAACCAAAAGAGTGGTGGCGCTGCCGGCGCACATAAAAAAGAATTCACGGCCTGCGCCATACAACTACTAATGGACCTTATTAAGGCCATCAGGCAGGGCCAAGACGTAGAGACTGTCATCCTTGACGGTCTGGCCACGTTACTAACCCTGTACCATGGCTAGACCGTTAAGGGTGTTACACTGGAATGCCCGCGGCCTAAGGGATAAGGTCGCCCCCCTCCGCCATCTCCTGAGGGAACAAGATATCGACGTGGCGCTCATAAGCGAGACGCTCCTGGGACCCGAGGACAGGGTCAGGTTCCCGGGATACCTCGCTTACAGGAAGGATGAACGGTCGGCTCATAATATTAGATACCGTGGCCTGGCGGTACTTGTGAGGCGAAGAGTCGTCCACCAGGAACTCCCCTTGCCGTCGCTCAGCACATTTTACGCGCTGGGTGTTCAGCTGCACGTGGCCGGCGAGGACATCAACATCTACGCATGCTACAAGCCGCCCGCGGCCCGCTTGGACCACACCGAGCTGCGGGCCTTGTTGCATGCGTCACAGCACGCCACCCTCCTCGCCGGGGACTTCAATTGCAAGCACCCAGCGTGGAACTCGTCACTAACGAATACCGAGGGGAGACGGCTCTTCGCGGACGCGGAAGCCTTCGGCTACACGGTGTCCGGCCCAGAGACGCCAACCCACTACCCGGACGTTGCTAACCACCTACCGGATGTGCTGGACATCGTAGTCCACCGAGGGCTACACTGTCAGGCCACACAACAAGTGATAGACGACGAGCTACAGTCAGACCACCAGCCCGTGCTCGTCGTCTTATCGGGTATGCCGACCCGACTGAAGCCCACAGCGCCACGTCGATTAACGGACTGGACAGTGTTTGAAGAGAAGTTAGAGACCACCACGCCGACTCGGCCTATTACTACCGCCGCGGACGTGGACCAGACGGCGGAGGATGTCACTGCTTGCATCCAAGGCGCCTTAGAAGCGGCGACGACGACGCAGCCGCAGGGGAGAGTGCTGTTGCCGCCCCTGCCGGCGCATATTAGGTCAATGATCGCCGCGAAGAGGCGCCTTCGCAAGCAGTGGCAACAACTGAGATGCCCTACGATGAAAACACAACTGAACCGTCTCGCGGAGAAGGTAAAGGCCGAGCTCCAGGCTCACACCGCCGCGGGCTGGGAGGAACGCATTGACGCCGCGACAGGCAGCTGGCCGTCAGTGCACCGACTTTGCCGCCAGCTGACGAATACCCCAGCCCCGGTGCGACCGCTGCTAAACAGCGACGGGGCGCTAAAGTATGTAGCGGAGGACCGGGCGGAGGTCTTCGCCGAACACCTGGAGCGTCAGTTCTGTCCGAACCCGACCAGCGACACCGAGCATGTCGCAGCGGTCGAGAAACACCTTGGGGACTACTTCGCCACGCCGATAGCTCCCGAGGAGGACGCCATCTTTTTCTCGCCTGGGGCAGTCAGACGCGCCATCCTAAGGACGAAGCCGAAGAAGGCCCCCGGTGCCGACGGTATCACCAACACAGTGCTGCGCCACCTGCCGTACCGTACGGTAGCGGCGCTGGCGCGCCTGTTCACGGGGATACTGCGCACGGGGACCTTTCCTGCTTCGTGGAAGGAGGGGCGCGTCATTATGCTGCCCAAGGCGGGGAAAAACATCCTGAAGCCGGAGAGCTATCGGCCAATCACGCTGCTGCCGACTATCTCCAAGGTGTTCGAAGCACTCCTGCTGCGACATCTCGAGCCACATATCTCGCCACGGCCGGAACAGTTCGGGTTTCGGGCGGAACATAGCACGACGCTTCAGCTGTCGAGGGTACTGCACCACCTCTCGGCGGCCATGAACAAAAAGGAATACGCGGTTGCAGTATTCCTCGACATGGAGAAGGCCTTCGACCGTGTGTGGCACGACGGCCTCGTGTACAAGCTGGCCACCTCGGACGCGCCCCGTCGCGTTGTTATGGTGGTCTCTAACTTTCTCTCCAACAGAACTTTCAGGGTGGTGGTCGACGGGGCGCTGTCAAGCGCCCGCCCGGTGCTCGCCGGTGTGCCGCAGGGCAGCTGCGTGTCGCCGGCGTGTTACTCACGTTACACCGACGACATCCCCACCACTCCGGACGCGATGCTCGCGCTGTACGCCGACGACGCCGCGTACATTACCACCTCGCTTAATGCGAAGTACGCGGCGGTCAAGATGCAGCGCGCGCTCAACCTGCTTCCCGAGTGGCTGTCCAAGTGGCGGCTGTCGGTCAACGTGGGTAAGACGCAGGCGATGGTGACCGGGTCCGCGCCTCTCCCACCACCCTTGAAGCTGCAGGGAGCTGACGTCGAGTGGTCGCCCCGGGTCAAGTACCTGGGTGTCACCATCGACCGTCGGCTCACAATGGGGTCACACGTCCGCAATGTTGTCGCACAAGGTAGGGTCGCCCGCAACCTCCTTCGACCAGTGCTCTCGTCCCGCATCCCGGCGCGCGTCAAGTTGGGCGTGTACAAGCTGTACGTGCGCCCAATACTGACGTACGCCGCCCCTGCATGGTTCGCCCTCACGAGCGAGACGAACCGCAAGCTCCTCCGCACGCAGCAACACCTGGCGTTGCGGACCATAGTGGACGCTCCTCGCTTCGTGAGGAACGATATCATTCAGAGGGACCTCCGGATTGAGAGCCTGGATGAGTTTGTGCGGCGCCTCGCGAAGGGGATGTTCGCGCGTGCCGACGCATCTGCTTGGCCCCATGTCAAGCAGATAGCGCCCTGGCATACGCGCCCCCCAGACGCGAGGAGGCCCCTGCCCCGCGACCTGGTTGCGGACGACTGACCCCATCACCGGACTGGACTTCCGAGTGAGTCGCTCTCAGTCTACACGCGGCTCACTTGTGACAATGACTCCAAACAAATACATGCATCTGTTGCGTGGCGCGTGCTAGGTTAATATAGGCGTGTCACGTAGCAAACAACAGACATTCACCTCTATACAGGCACCCAACTCACACGCGATGTCGCGGCTCTTTTTATGCGGGCGGGCGACTCGCGTATACACCGGGCGGTGTTACACAGTACAATACCGCCCACACACTCAGAACACGGTCCCTTCTCATCACCCGGGCTCGGCTCGACCTGAAAACGGGGAGGTGAGGGGGGCCATACACCCCTTCTGTAGGAACGTCGAGTCCGTAAATCTGTCGCTGGATGCCATCTGCTGGGCTTCCCCCATGTAGGTGGGGGTCTCACCCGGTAGTGGTTGTCCGCCGATTTAACGGTGAAGCAAGCGGCGTTGGGCATCAACGTCGTGGCGTGCCTACAGACACAAATTTCAGACACCTCTTTACATGGGCGTGTATGCCGCACGCCCAACCATCCATCCGCCAGTGGCGAACACAATGAGGGGCCCGTGGTTACGGGCCACCGTAAAGCTTCCGCGGTCGGGGGGCTATGCCCCGACGCCGCACGCCGCGCCCCCTTACGGGGGCGTAGCGACATCCCGCAATTTTGGCCCTTTTTCCGTGGAGTTAGCATACTACGAGGAATCTCTGCCCGTTTGGATAGCCAATTCTGCCTATTCTAATTTTGTTCTGTTTAAATTTTGTTTTTTTTTATTGTGAAATTTAATTGTTAAAAATAAACTGCCTTTTGATCGTTGTTATCATTTTTTTTAATCTGTTTAATGTTATTTTGCTAAGACAATTATTTTTAGTATATGCGAAACCTGAATATATAGCCTACAATACGAGTATACAATAAACTTATGGCCCGACTACGTACATATTATGTACGTAGTCCGGCCATAAGTTCTGTCACATAGGTAACATTTCGAATTTAGAATGCAAGCCGAGGAAAATATTAAGGGCATTCGAAATTTGAATATTTAAAGAAAAACAAAGGGTTTCTGGAATTTTGTCCATTTTCTAAAATGGAGTGTACGCGCAAAGAAGACAGAGTCGCAGTAATTGCCGTAAAGTAGGATCTGGAACATCACAAATGGCAGTCCTATATCAGTCGCTCAAGCAAAAAGCCATTCACGCGTATAACATGGTTGATGCCCTTCAAGAACAGCGCGCCCTGACGGAACATATTTCGGAGCTCAAGCAGACGATTAAGGACTCTTTCATTCGACCGGAAAATTTAAGCTCTGTAGCTATTTATCCCAAAGATAAATTAAAGTCGAGTGACGAAACAAAAGACCTCGTGAAAAAAATCATTCGCCCTGATCAAATGAAGCTGCATGTACGTGGTGTCCGCAATACCAAAAATGGAGGCGTTATTATTAGTACCCAGACGAAACATGACGCTGATAAACTAAAGCACGCAGTCCAGCTCTCTACATCAGGACTTTCCGCCGATGAACCCAACAAGCGCAATCCTCGGATCGTGATTGTAGGTGTGCCGACTACTTTGGCTGAAACTGAAGTCTTCAGATGCATTTACGAACAGAATGTAGCCGACAAGTTTCCAGCAATGCCTATGGAGTCCTTTTTGAGCTTGATTAAATTAAGCCACAAATCTGGGAAAAGAGATGCGTCGACCTCTAACTACATCATTGAAGTTACAGCCAATATACGTAAAGCCCTATTATCCCAATCGAGGCTTTTTATAAATTGGACGTCCTGCCCTGTCAGAGACTTCACCCTGGTTACCAGATGCTACAAATGCCTACAATATGGTCATGCCGCAAAAACATGCAGAGAGCTGAAATCTACGTGTGGTCACTGTGGTGAAGAAGGACACTCAATGTCAGAGTGCGCGAAGAAAGCTGATACACCAAAATGTGCAACTTGCTCACGCTTTAAAAAGCCCAATAACCACAAAACGGGAGACGCCGAGTGCCCTGCTAGAAAAATAGCGGAATACAGGTACATCAACTCTATCAACTACGAGAGCGCCTAGAGCGTCATACTCAAGGCCAAACTTCCGTGCTGAAGGCCTGCTGCCGACTCAACAAAACACTGCCCTGGCCTACAAACCCTCGATATTGTTGATGTCTAAGCACATTTGCCACCCGCTGCAAAAATCGAATATACACATAGCCTCTAACGTGATTTAATTGTGTGCAACTTTGACATTAACGCACTTACCAAATCTGCTGTCGCAAAATCATAATAATATTATAATAAGTATGTGTTTAACTAGGTTATAAAGTGCAAGAAACAATTTTTTCGCAAACTAAATAAGACATTACGTGGTTATTAGACTTTTTGTTATTTTTATCTTTAAGGTATTTAAGTAAACTAGGTATAAACTTATGAATTAATTAAATATAGTCATTATTTCAAGATTTCTAGTGTTTAATATTGTTAAGAATTTTATAGTCCATATTACCATAAAATATAAGCTCATGCCGCCTGTGATACAGGTTTATCCTAGTACAGGCACCTAACATTATAATACCTTTGTAAATTATTTCTAAGATTTTAAGTTAATATTTCACCAATTTTGAATACTGAATAAACATTTATTATTATTATTATTATTATTATTGCATCGTTGCGGTCACGCGCCAACTGAGATTTTCAAAATGCTGAAAAATTTGAAAATCCACTGAGATTTATTTATCGTACTATCAAACGATTCAGGGAAGATTCAAGATTAGAAGATAAAAGAGCGGTCGACCTCGTACTGTTCGGACTCCAGCGGTCATCAAAGCATTGAAGGCACGAATCCAACGAAATCCTGTCTGCAAGCAAAATGTTGGCTCTGCAGATGGGACTAAGCAGAAATACTGTTAAAAGGGTGTTAAATGAAGACAGGACTGCGTGCTTATAGAAAAAAACAGCACATCTTCTTAACGCACGGCTGAAGAAAATCAGACTCGAATGAAGCCGGGTTTTGTTAAGGCGGTACGCGAGAAAAAAATACCGCGAAATACTTTTTTCAGACGAAAAAATGTTTAATGTTGAGGAGAGTTTCAACAAACAAAATAATAAATTGTATGCACACTCTAGTGAAGAAGCGAGCAGACGTGTGCCACGTGTTCAGCGTGGTCCACTTCGGCTGTTTGTCTTGGGGTGTCCTATTTGGGTCCAACGGAGGTGTTTTTTTGTGAAAAAGGAGTGAAAACCAGTGCCCTTATATATCAAAACACAGTCCTAACAAACATTGTGGAACCTCTTTCACAAACAATGTTCAAAAACAAGTACTTGGTATTCCAGCAGGATTCTGCGTCGGCTCATAAGGCGAAAAGTACCCAAAACTGGCTCACGACCCGTGGAATCAACTTTATCAGGCATGAGGTTGGCCCTCATCCAGTCCAGACTTGAATCCCTTAGATTACAAAATATGGCAGCACTTAGAGGAGGTCTGCGCTAAACCCCTTCGCAACTTGGAGTCACTTAAAGCATCCCTGATTAAAGCAGTCGTCGATATTGACATGAACGCCGTGCGTGCTTCGATTGATGACTGGCCTTGCAGATTGAAGGCTTGTATCGAAGCAAGACGACATTTATTTCGAATAATTTTGATGTGGTGTAAATCTTTCATTTGACGTATAAATGGTTGTAATGCGTAACACACTGTGTCAGTTAGGTACTTAACTTTCCATATGTGACAAAACTTATGACCAGCAGGGCTAACATGACACACGCGACAATTACTCACTCTCGCGTGATTAATTTTCTGACAGCGCTCCTATACAAAATACTCGACTCGTTCTGTCAAACTTGATGTTTTCTCGACAAATCCTAATTATCTTGAATTTTGACAGTTCAACACGAGATAATCTGTGATTCTTCTGTCATTTAGTAGTCCCCGATTTTGACGATGAGATGAGTAGACAAAAGTATGATTAAAACAAAAAAACTCCAAATTATCATGGCAGTTTCATAATTATACTTATTTTTGTTATAATTTTATTTTACAATATATTAATAGTGACAATACTTAGTTCTAATCTATTATTTATATTGGAACGAAGTTCCTTCCGGCGGCCGCAAGAGAAACTGTGGTGGAGGGGAGCACTATTACGTAGATGAGTATCACTTTCAGTAATAACCAGTGACTTTGCCAATTATGATGATTAACGAAATCTCGGGAATGTGGCTGTATGGCAATTATCAAATAAAATCCCCAGTTAATTTCCTAAGGGTGGTGATTAACAACGTTTAGTGTTTTATGGTTATAATAGCGAAATCAACTCCCGCTGCATATATTTTATCTGAAAACCAGTTCTTTTGCAGTGTAGTGATTAACAAAATTTGCAATATCATGGGTTTTATGGTGATTGTTACTATCGCTTTGTCAAATTGTGATCGTTGGCTCATTTGTCAATTGTGGTTATTATCTAGTGAGTATATTCATCATCTGCCTAGCCTTTTCCCAACTATTTTGCGGTCGGCTTCCAGTCTATCAGGATGCAGCTGAATACCAGTATTTTACATGTAGCGACTGCCTATCTGACTTTCACTACCCGGTAACTGGGAATTACGATACCCCTTGGTAAGACTGATTGTCAGACTTTCGGGCTTCTAACGACTCGTAACGACTGTCAAAGATCCACGAATAACAGCCGGGACCAACGGATTAACGTGCCTCCGAGGCACAGAGGGATCTTGGTATATCTAGTGAGTATATTAAGTGCCGCTAATTTTCATTTCCGTCATTTTGTATTTCGGCATGCCAAAGAAAAACATTTAATTTTAATCAAAAAAGTCAGTTTGAGTAAGTATTTATTTATTTGTTTAAATATGGTGTATACATTGCATGCAAGATATTAAATACGGAAATGTTCTATCATCAGTTAGGTACACAAAGAATTGAACATAAATTAATAGAGGTGGACGTAAAATAAATATAGTACATACTAATTCCATGGGTAAAATCGAATGAATGAGACGCAAACAAGCCGATGCTGCTATGATAAAAATGATGTTTTCAATAACTTGCTACATCGGTTTCTCGTCACGAGATAAAGAAGTGTCAAAGTGCTTTTTTCAAGTTTACTCGAGCCTAACGGTCATGTTAGGCATTATACGTCAGAATCGTAGACAAATTTCGACAAATCGAGAAAAAGAGCGATCTCGCGCTTGTCATGTTAGCCCTGCAGACTACATATTTAAATGTATTTAATCAAATGGGGTTTCAAATCGTATTATAGCAACCCTCACACTTTATGTCACTGCTGCGTCCGATCGTTGATGTTTTTTGATCCAAGTAACCTAAAAGTCAGTTTATTAGATAATAAAAAAAAAACGACGTCATTTCAAGTACCTACTTACCAACTGAAAACTGATTGAGTGAAGACTATGTAATGTTTTTACAAGTTTTCATTAAACAGGAAGACAATCTTATTTTTTCACTATGTTAACTAGACGAGGACTCGTCGTCACGTACTAAGAGCGGTGAGGAAGACTAAGAGCGGTACGGAAGCGTCAGGGTAGCCACCCTGACGCTTCCCCCTAATTCGTTATTGTAACTACCATGTACCATACATAGACTTGTTTAGTTATCTGTAGGTACCTTGTTAGCATCGCTTTAAAGTTGAAAATGGTCAAAATAGGGATGATGCTTGGGTAAAAAAAAAAATCTATTTAGTCCGTCAGTCAGATAAAGCAAAAATACGTATTTTTTGCTTTATCATATTAAAAAAAATGACTTGGATAACTCTCATTGGGGGCTCGCTACGTCACTTTTACGTGTAATATCTACCAAGGCGTGACGTAATGCCACATTTTAACTCAATGTATCACCGTAATCTTTTGATTACGCAGAAAAAGCAAAAATACGTGTCCAATATATTTTAATATCTACATGACGGACAAAAAAATTTTTGTCATCATCCTTATTGGGTCAGTGGCCAGAATGGGTCGCCTGCTAACTGGGTGATTAAATAAAATTACCTTATACTTGATAATCAGCTTTTATTTTATGTTACCTAAACTAACATCTTAAATAATCGTAATGAAATATTAGAAACAATGCAAAAATGAACTATAGGCCAACTTAACTGAGACGCTTAAGAAGGTGCCCAATGTAGTTGCGCGGTGCGGGAGGAGTGTGGCGAGGTGTCGCGAGAGCTCAGTAATTCCCTTTGTTCGCATAAGGACAGCAGAAGGACAGATTGAACCTTCCAAACCTACAGTGACTAGGTTTTTTTTTATAAATTGAATATAGTACCTACATTAAAATAATTTTGTTTTGCTTTAGTTTTAAGTAAAAAAGAAGTTAAATATATCTATTATTTTTAACTTAACTGTACTTTGTCTTTATGCTAAACTGTCCTTATGAGATTCTGTCCTTCTGCTAATCTGTCGTTACGAGAATCTGTCCTTATGCAAACAAAGGAGTAATTCACCCGCTGACAAACATGAACACCCACCCGGTACCGTTAATAACACTGTATTTTTAGTTCAAAGTTACACAGACGCCAGCACATCAAGCTACTACAATCTGTCAAATTTCTTTAATAGATTTTCAACTTTATCGCTAAAGCATTAGGTTCAAGGTTGATTGGCAACATTCGAGTTTCGGGTAGCTTGACCTGCTGGCGTCTGTACAATTTAGGGTGAAATATTTTCCGAAAACAACATTCTTATGAACAAAAACTACAATACAATTCTAATACTAAAACCGTTGAGAATTCGTTCTAATGTCTAGTAACTAATAAGGGTCAAATTCGTAAAACACATGGCGGCTCGGGCAAAGGGAGTTTCAGTAGCACTTGTTCAAGAGCCCTACGTAGGAAGAACAGGTGTGATGAAACAAACCCCCGGCACGAGAGTCATCCAGTGCAGCCTCAACCGCCAAAAGCCAGTAAAAGCGGCGATCGTTGTTTTCGGGGACAACCTGGAGGTCATCCACGACCCCCAGCTTGTGACCAAGAACATCGCCGCCGTTTTGCTGAAGGTGGGCCAGCTCAGCTTCGGGGCACTGTCGGTCTATTTTGAAGGTGACCAAGATATTGAACCATACCTTTCCGTAACACACCACACAATGAACAAACTACATACACACAACATCCTGGTGGGAGGAGACGTCAACGCCTGGAGTCAGTGGTGGGGAAGTGTTTCCGAAAACCACCGTGGGGCGTCGTATAACGCATTTCTTAACGAACAGGATCTCCACATCCTAAACATGGGTCAAACACCAACTTTTGAGACCTACAGAGGAGACAGATGGTGTACAAGCATCGTCGATGTCACAGCATGCAGTCTGTCGCTGTTGGGCAGGGTCGAGGAGTGGCGCGTAGAAAGAAGCCTGACGACATCAGACCACAAGATAAGATAAGATAAGATAATTTTTATTTGTGCAAACATGAGTGTACATACAGTATAGCATGCAAGGTGGCACTTTATAAATGAGCTGTCACGTTTGGCCTATAAGGCGTACAAATATATAAAGTAGTCAAACTTACACAACAGTTCAATATAATATAATACAATGCAATTCAATTCAATATAGTATAATTATAATCCGATTCAATTCAATATAGCATAATTAAATTCATTCACGACATAAATTTAATAGGTCATTCATATTTCAATAATTTTATCATTTAGAAAGTCGCGTATGTCATAGTATGCTTTCCCTTGTAAGTGTCGTTTTAGCTTCATTTTTAATCTATGGACATTAAGTTCTTTCCACACTTTTGGTAGTTTATTATAAATTATGGGGGCCATACAAAAAATGCTCTTTTGCATTAATGCGGTTTTTGACTGGGGTACACGAAGAATAGTGTTATCGCGTCTGCTACGGCTACTTCCTTCTGATATGCGTGGGAACCGATGTTGGTTATGTTTCACAAACATGACCACTTCCAATATATATAGCGAGGGCAGTGTTAGTATTCTGTAGTTAATAAAGTAGGGTTTACAGCTTTCGGTTGTAGCTAACTTAAAAATCGCCCTAATACATTGTTTTTGGGCTTTAAAAACAATTTCCTTGTTGGTCGAGTTGCCCCAGAAGATTATTCCATACCTAAGGTGTGATGCAACTAAGCCATGGTATGCGGTAAGTAGCGAATCGACTTTAAGCACTGCAGTCAGTTTATGTAAGGCATACGCCGAGCTACTCACTTTTTTGCACAGAGCCGCAATGTGTTCCTTCCAGTTTAATTTACTGTCAATCGTCACTCCAAGGAATTTAGCGGTATTAACTTCTACGATAGTTTTATTATTATATTGTATGTTAAGGTTACATAAGGTCGATACGCGTTGGCCAAAATGGATTATATTAGTTTTGTCAAGGTTTATCTTCAAATTATTATTATTTAGCCAGTTAATCATTGATACAAGAGAGTTATTAATGTCAGTATTATAATCATTTAAATTATTATTATATTCAATTGTCATAGTGCTGTCGTCGGCAAATAGTGTTACAGATTGATCGATAAATTCTGGTAAATCATTTATGTAAAGTATAAAAAAGTAGAGGGCCTATCACGGTGCCCTGAGGTACTCCATACTTCACTACTCGTTCTTCTGATTGGTGTTTGACTTCATTTTTAGTTTTAGCATTGATCGATGATATTTCCGTGACTTGTTGTCTATTTTCGAGATAAGATTGAATCAATTTTAGAACGTTACCTCTTATTCCATATGCTTTCATTTTGTCCAACAGAATATCATGCCTTACATAATCGAACGCCTGGGTCATATCGCAGAATATGGTGCATACAGGGTTCGTCTTATCAACACTCGAGGTTACCTTGTGCAAGAAATCATAAATAGCCATATTTATAGTTTTGTTTGCTCTAAATCCTTTTTGCTCGTTAGCTAGTATATTATTTTTTTCCATAAAGTTGCTTATATTCAAATATATATATTTTTCATAAATTTTTGAAATAATACTGATGAGTGAGATTGGTCTATAGCACTCCATAGCTTACAACGCAATTACCTTCTCGATGCGCTTAGACAAGACCTTGGAACCCTTAAGGCCAATCTCGACGCGCATCTACAACACCAAGAAGGCAAAGTGGTCTGACTTCAGCGCGCACTTCAAGGCCAGCCTGGCGAACAGTGACATTACACCAGCTAGAGTCTCAACCGTCTCGAGCCCAGGGGATCTGGAGACCCTGATCACAAATTACATCAAAAACATTCACCAGTCATGCGAGGAAGCGATCCCAAAACTGGGGTTGCCAAAACACAACAACAAGCCCCCATGGTGGAGTCCTTCTCTAGCTCGTCTCAAAAAAGACGCTTTGACGAAGAAGAGAAGGATCCGAAATGCAGCCGCATGCAGGAGACACTTCACCATCCAGGAATACGTGCTGGCTAAAAACATCTACACAACAGCAGCAACGGAAGCAGCCACAGCAGACTGGAAGGAGTTCTGCTCGAAGCAGGACCGAGAGAGCATGTGGGACGGCATCTACAGGGTACTAAGGAAGACAGCCAGAAGACAGGATGATACCCTCCTGAGAAACACCGCTGGCGAAACACTCAGCCCGGAGCAATCAGCGGATCTTCTGGCAAAAACCTTCTATCCCGACGACTCAACGGATGCCGAACAACCATACCACACGAGCCTGAGGAGGCTAGCGGAGAAGAAACATCCCCAAGGACTGTCCGCCGACGATCCACCCTTCACGGCCGCGGAGCTGGAAATGGCTCTCCAAAACCAAAATCCGAAAAAAGCCCCCGGTCCCGACGGATTGACGGCGGACATCTGCACAGCGGCCATAAATTGCGACAGGGAGGTGTTCTTAGCGATAGCCAACACGTGCTTGTCGCTGTCACACTTCCCAAAGCAGTGGAAGGTCGCCCACGTGTGCATTCTCCGCAAGCCAGGAAAGGACGACTACACCAGCGCAAAGTCGTACAGGCCAATCGGTCTGCTCTCGGTCCTAGGAAAGATCGTCGAGAAACTCCTAGTTGGTCGCTTGCAGTGGCACTTCCTCCCCACACTGCACCCAAACCAGTACGGATTCATGCCACAGCGCGGAACCGAGGACGCCCTCTATGCTCTAATGGGGCACTTACGAGCCGAAATCAAAGCCAAAAAAATCGTGCTTTTGATATCATTGGACATAGAGGGGGCCTTCGATAACGCGTGGTGGCCAGCACTCAAAACACAGATGGTAGCCAAGAACTGTCCCAAAAACATCTATGCTCTCGTCACCTCATACCTGGAAGACCGTAACATCAGGGTCAACTACGCCAGAGCGACTAGCGAGAAAGGTACCACGAAAGGATGCGTCCAGGGCTCAATTGCCGGTCCGACGTTCTGCAACCTGATCCTAGATTCGCTCCTACACAAGATGGCTAGTAAGGGAGTATACTGCCAAGCCTTCGCAGATGACGTTGTCCTAGTTCTCTCGGACTTTGCAGCCAGTCCCCTCCAGCAATCAGCCAACAACGCGCTAGACATAGTATCGGAATGGGGCGTCCAAAATAAGCTGCGTTTCGCCGCGCACAAGACCAATGCGATGGTGCTAACGAGAAAGCTAAAATACGACGTCCCGATACTCTACATGTCGGGCACGAGGCTGAGCCTAGTCGAAGAGGTCAAGCTGTTGGGTCTCATTATAGACTCTAAACTCACCTTCAACGCGCACGTTTCGGCGGTCTGTAGAAAGGCCGCAGACATCTACAAGCAGTTGGCGTGCGCGGCGAGGGTGACTTGGGGTCTCAACACAGAGATAATTAGGACAATATACGTGTCGGTGATAGAGCCTATCGTGATGTATGCGGCGAGCGCATGGGCCCCCGCAGCTGAGAAACTGATGACAAGGAATCAGTTTGACTCACTGCAGAGAGGCTTCGCGCAGAAGATCTGCAAAGCATACCGCACGGTATCTCTAACATCGGCACTGATTCTGTCAGGTCAACTCCCACTAGATCTCCGGGTAATCGAGGCAGCAACCCTTTTCAAGATCAGAAAGGGTCATTCCCATGAGTTTATACCACCGGGCCGCGAGCTGGAGTGCAACGTGCACCACTCCCAAAATCCCCATCCATCGCTACTCACGACAACTGAGTACGCACGCCTAGAGGACTTGACTCCCGAAACCCTGGAAACCCATCAAGTAATCGGTCCCCAAATATACACCGACGGCAGCAAAATCGAGGGGAAAGTTGGCGCTGCCCTAACTTGGTGGGAAAGCGGTAAGGAGTCAACGTTCAGCACCTTTGGCCTGGAGCCACACAACTCAGTCTTCCAATCGGAAATGTACGCTCTCTATAGAGCCGTCAGGATGGCAGAAGAATCTAGGGCGGACTCCGTAAGCATCTTAAGTGACTCTAGATCGTCACTTGACCTGCTGCGGAGACCGTCCGTCACTCACCACCTGGCACTTCAGATAAAGAGAAGCGTCCGAGAAATCCGAGAGTAGGGCAGAGAGGTGAGGTTCTTTTGGCTCAAGGCCCACGTGGGAACCGCCGGGAATGAGAGAGCGGACGAGCTTGCCAAGGAGGCAGGCTTAAACACCGAGACAGCAGACTACAACAAGGTCCCCGTATCGTACGTCAGGAAAAAGATACGGGAGGGGACTATCAAGAAGTGGCAAGCGCGATACGAGTCCTCAAGTACAGGGGCGGCCACAAGAGTGTTCTTCCCAGACGTCCTAGCGGCGAAAAGGACACTCAGAGACGTAGCGCTCACACCGGTCCATGTACAAGTCCTCACAGGACACGGAGGATTCTCAGCGTATCTCCACCGATTCCATCTCAAAGATAGTCCCTCGTGCGTCTGTGACCCCAGTTGCGAAGAAACAGTCTGGCACTTGCTCTTCGAATGCCCCAGATTCAGCCAAGAAAGAATGGAGCTGGAAGTAAAGTTTGAGACCCAGCTTAGCCAGTCCACACTCCACACCATCATGGAGAGACCGGCTACAAGGAATCCATTCTTGGCATTCGCGAGCAAAGTTGCCAAAACCGCAGCACGGGCCAACAAAACGGACGCGCCCTTGCGAAATCGGCCATCTACACAAACACACACAACACATGCAACACCAAGAAACACAGTCACAACCACACAAACGTCAACCACATCAACCAATACACACATTTCACATACAAACACCAACCTACAACCAGCCCCAACGGAAGCAGTAGCAGCGAGAATACCCAGTCCACAACCAGCCCCAAGTACCATGCCCACCACACAATTTCTGGCATGCGGAGGAGACGGAGTCCCAGGGATCAGACTGCGAGGGGTTATGAACAGAGACCAGGAAAAGCTGGGCATAAGCTTCTGCATAGGCTCAAGCCGAGCTGCGGCCCGAATACCAATATCACCAGGCCTCGCCGCCCTGATCAACGGAAGCACCACTAAAACGAGCATGAAGGGCAGCAAGTATGCTGCGTTGCCTCGAGTGGAAGTGGCCTCTCACCGATGCCGGCTAATGCGATTCAAAGGGAAAACGATCGCACTATTCGAGTGGGGAGAGGCGACTCCATTTGCTCAGGCAAGCTCATTGCTTCTGAGGATCAGGGAGGCGGGAGAGTACACGGCACCCACTGCCCGAACAATAAGTGTGGACGCAATGGTGGTAGGAGGGGAAAGAGGGGACGTCGCAGATCGCTTCGGGTGTCTAAAGGCCTCAGAACATCATGAGGTAGTGGTCTACGAGGACAGAGGGGAATCTCTAAGTTTCCTCAAAGCCCCCCGGAGTCCAACGGCCAGCGCGATGAGCCCCACAACAAGCCCTACCACACTGAGCGGCTCAGAAAGGGCCCAGCAGAAGGCAGCAGCCGAAAAAGCCGCAAAGGAGCAGAGCACTACTAGCCCGGAGGACCGAGCCCGATCGAGGAGTCGCCTGAAAGCCTTCGGCACTTTCCTCAGTGCACTGCTCCCAAGCACCAGCCGTGCTTCAACAAGACAGGAAACAGCAGTGGAGAGGTTCTTTAAGAAGTCACCAAAGGAACCAACCCCGCAGAAGCCTACGCCAACAAGAGCGGAAAAGGGGCAAGTCAGCCCGCCGACCCTCGCAGTTGTTTCGGGAACCACGGACCACGTAAGGAGCGCTTTCCTCGAGTACGTCGTCGTGAGAGCGACCAGAGAGGTCAATCTCATGACATGCAGGAAGATCCTGCAGACCTTCCAGAGAGGCACAGAAGGTCTGTTAAGGGTACTGCTCGAGGAGGCAGGGGCAGCCGTGTACGACAATGTCACATCCCAAGTCATCAAAGGGGAAATGACGGGGTCGTACATGGCAGCCTACAGTGGGACGAGTGGGTTCGTGACCCTGGACGAGGAGGCAACGGAGCTCTCAAGCAAACAAAAGTTCAGTGCGCTAAATGACGACCCGATAGTGGTTACCGCCAAATGTACCAAAATCATGCTGGATGATAAGATCCTTGAAATGGCACAGTCCATTTTGGGGACCTCAGATGTCCCGGCATCACAGGAAAGTTGGGCGGTACCCAATATCAGGTGGGTGAACGGAGTCCCGGGTTGCGACAAGACCACCTGGGTGGTGAAGCACTTTGATGGGAACAAGGACGTTGTAGTCACCACGACAACCGAAGCTGCCAAAGATCTTGGGCTAAAACTCGCGGGCCGTTTAGGAGACCGAGTTAAGACCAAGGTGCGCACTATGGCCTCAATCTTAGCCAACGGGTTCAGGAGCCAAGACAAATGCTACCGTCTCACGGTAGACGAGGCGCTCATGAACCACTTTGGGGCAATAGTCATGGCAGTAAAGTTGTCTGGAGCAAGCGAACTTGTCCTTATCGGAGACGTTAACCAGCTTCCATTTTTGGACAGACAGAACCTTTTCAAATTAAGGTATACCCGTCCAGACCTGGTGGCTGGTATCACCCAGGAGCTACTCTGCACTCACCGCAATCCAATGGACGTAGCGTTTGCACTGAGGGAGATATACTCCGGTATATATTCCTCCACCAGGGATACGGATCCGGCGAAGGGTCGCGCCTGTTGACCATACACGAGGCTCAGGGATTGACCTACGACAGCGTGATTATCATCAACACCAAGTCCAGAAGGCTCAAGATCCACGACAGCATCTCCCACGCGGTAGTGGCGGTGTCCAGACATACCGTCAGTTGCGTCTATTACACCGACGACGCCGATGACGCCACGGGCCGTTTTGCGAAGAGGGCGATGGATGCGCCGACTAAAATGGTCGTCGAATACAACCTTAAGACGGCCATGCAGCATCGAGACAAAGCCGTTATGGAGGCCCTGCTTGGGCTAGCGAAGTCCCTGGTCAGCAGCAAATATCCCAACGTCACCCAAAGTCCCACCTAAATCCCAAACAAAATGTAATCCCACAACCCACACCCAATCCAAAAAAAAAAAAATAACGTAATGTAATAATGTAGTGTAACAAATTAGCAAAAAAAAAAAAAAATTTAGAAATGTATGTAATAATGTAATGTATGTAATAATGTAATGTATGTACAAATGTGGGATAACATGTGGAACCACGTGGCAGGTCGAGTCTGTCATACTCACCAAAATGTCCTGCCGACGGTGGCGCGGTGCACTCGGTCGTTGAGTTCCCTAAAATATGGTTGAACTGAACGGCGCGGGTGTGCACGTCATTTTCGTGAACGGAAGCCGTCGATCGGGGCCGGTCGAACAACCATGTTCGAGCTACCATGTGGTTTTTCTATCCCCCCTCCCTAATAAAAATTGTATTAAATAAATCTCGAAAATATGTAAGCCTGTGTATTTGTGTTTGTTTTTAATATAACAAAAGTAGTATTAATAATAATAATAACATATATACAATAACAATAACATTAAAAAAAAAAAAAAAATTGGATGAACTCACGTAGATTTAAGCATCTAGATAGATAATTAGAATTAAGTGTCCGATGAAGGAGTTTGTAATTGTAAAATATATTATAACAAAACCCAACAAATAAAGAACACCTATAAAAAAAGGCGCGGATCACCATGTCCGCGGTAGTTTTACTCATAATTAAAAAAAAAAAAAAAATTGTAAAACACATATCCGTTAGTGATGAACCCGACAGGTTACAAGGACGCATTCTCTCGACGGCCGGATTGTAAATCAGAAACGTAATTAATACTGAAAAAACAATGGAAAAATTGAAAGGAGACGAGAGAGAAAATGTGTTATTCCCTGCGTCACAAAAAAAGAGTAGAAATATATAAAATTAGAATCATTTATTTGCAAACAATGTAGGTGACAAATAACCTTTATTCCCAATAGTTCCATGTAGCTAGGTTTCACATGGAAACTACTGCAACTGGAATATTCAGTAGTTCCACAAAAAGGAAAAACAAGAATATATACTTTTCATGAAACCTTTTTGAAAAAAAATTTAGTTTATTTTTATTTTCTTTATAACTTGTGAACGGGTGGAGGGGGAAGGACGCGGGCGGTGTCGATGACTACCTCGGTTCGCGCCAATTTAGTCGCCATGAGTCCAAGAAGTAAATGAAAATGGTTTTGTTACAAGGTTGGATTTTACGACTAAAATGTTCGAGCAGTTCCACAGCTTCAATAACATCTTTTCAGACGAGGCACATTTTCATATGAATGGCGCTGTAAATAAACAGAACTGTCGCTATTGGAGTAGAGAACAGCCAAGACTAAAACATCAGAAACCACTCCATTGCGCACGAGTCACGGTTTGGGCAGCCATTTCTGCGACCGGAATAATAGGCCCTTATTTCTTTGAGGATGCGCGAGGCAGAGCAGTGAATGTCAACTCTTAACGACTATACTCTAATGTTGAGGCAGTACTTGAGTGCTGAATTGCAAGAATTTCGTGGGTACAATTCCAGGACATGGTTCAACAGGACGGGGCAACTTGTCACACATCAAACATGAGTTTAGAGGTGGTTCGTGAAAGGTTCCCAAGAAAAGTCATTTCTCGAAGGGGTAACATTGACTGGCCGCCTAGAAGCCCTGATTTGAGCCCACCAGATTATTTCTTGCGGGGCTACCTTAAGAGCCGTGTTTACGTAAATAATCCTAGGACTACGGCTCAATTAAAACAAAATATTCGCCAGGAAATTGCAGCGATTCCCCAAGCAATCTGCAGACGTGTATTGGAAAATTTTAGGGCGCGCTTACATGAATGCCAGCGCCGTGATGGTGGCCATCTGGATGACATTGTGTTCAAAAACTGAATTTGCATATCTCCTTTTAAAATTCTATATAAAATAGGTTAAAACTAACCATTGTTTTATTATGGAATTTTCAAAAATAAAATTTACTATTTTTTTTATTAAGTTGTACAGGGTGGCCTGTACAACTTATTAAAAAAAATACAAAGAGCAATTTAAGAAATTTAATATCAATGCCATACTTTGTTTGCCCCATATCCACCCGGACCTAAATCCTATAAGGGTTTTCCAATAAGAGGTGATATTTTGAATAGCCCGCTACTTCGGTAGATGTCACTTTTGAAGCTGTCATTTTTTGACATTTGACAAGTAGAAACTACGCCATCAATAAAAATGGAACGATACACGCTTCAACAACGCATTGAAATTATTAAAATCCACTATAAAAATGGTGAAAATTTGGCAGAGACGGTTCGTAAAACTCGAACATTTTTGAGTCGTCGTGAAGCACCTTGACGGACCGCAATACAGAAATTGGTGGAAAAATTCGAGCTGTTGGGACAACTTAGTGATGTGAAGAATAAAACCCGTGCACGTCCCTCAAGAACAGCCGAGAATATTGCTGCTGTAACAGAAAGTGTTGGAGAAAACCCAGGTTTGTCCATTCCTCGTCGTTCTTTGGAATTAGGCATTCCACAAACGTCATTACACCGTATTTTGCATAAAGATTTGGGTCTTAAGGCTTATAAAGTTCAGTTAACACAAGAACTCAAGCCGGCCGATCATCAACAACGTCGTTTCTTTGCCGATTGGGTCGTTGAAACGCATGAAAATGATCCGGAATTCCATCGAAAAATCATCTTGAGTGATGAGGCCCATTTCCACCTCGGTGGCTCGGAAAACCCAAGAGCTATTGTTGAAAAGCCTCTCTATCCTCAACGTGTAACTGTTTGGTGCGGTTTATGGTCCGGCGGAGTCATTGGACCTTACTTTTTCGAAAATGAGGCTGGAGCAACAGTTACGGTGAATGGATTGCGCTATCGAGAGATGATTAATGATTTTTTATGGCCGGAATTGGATGGTATTGATCTGGACAACGTTTACTTTAAACAAGACGGCGCTACGTGCCACACAAGCAACGAAACATTGACCTTTTACGGGAAAAGTTTCCGGACCGTGTTATCTCTCGAAGAGGTGATCACAATTGGCCACCGAGATCTTGTGATTTAACACTTTGCGACTTCTTCCTTTGGGACCACGTGAAAGAGGTCTACGCCAACAGCCCAGCGTCGATTCAAGACCTCAAAGATGGAATTCGTGAAGCTATCGAGGATGAGTCGGCCATCAGAGACCTAAACGACGACTTAGAAAGAATTGCCACCTGGTCAGATGAGAATTGCTTGGCATTAAACCCATTGAAAACCAATTATATGTTGTTTGGTACGAGGCAGCAGTTGAGGAAGATACCTTCAAGCCTTAATATAACTCTAATGGGTGAGCCCATTGACCGTGTGAATGCGGCGCGGAACCTTGGCTTATATATGGACAACAGCCTTAGATTTGAGAAACACGTTGCTAACTCCGTAAGAAACTGCTTCTATCGCCTGAAACTGCTCTACAAAATGAGGCCATTCTTGTCCGAAAAGCTTCGCGAACAGCTAGTCGAAACCCTTGTTCTGTCTAAATTAAACTATGCTGATACGGTTTACGGCCCACGCTTGCTGGCTCGTACCGATCGACTAATACAAAGAGTACAAAATGCATGTGCGCGCTTCTGTTACTCAGTTCCTCCGAGAAGTCATGTCACCCCATTTCTTAACAAACACTTTATTCTCAAGATGAAGTCGAGACGAAAGTTACACAAAGTTACAAGTGCTTTTTGGTGTCGTTAAGTCCAAAAAACCGAAGTATTTGTACGATAAGCTTAGTTGGATGGCTAGTAGACGAGATTGCGCGCCCAGGCAATGTGCACAACAACTGGCAACACAGTCTCATAGGACAGCGGCTTTCAGAGGCACTTTCCGATACGCTGCATCTAAGGTGTGGAATAATATCCCACCACCATTAAGGGCACTGGGCACTATCCACACTTTCAGAACATGTTTACGGCAGTATCTGATAGATTCACAACAGAAAATTGATATGGTCGCCCTTAATGTATCACTTATATGAACATATAATATCGTGGCAGACTGGTGCCTAAACTAAGCACTAGGCCTGTATTACAGGACTCTAAAACTAAAGTATTTACCTATTATTGTTTTGTATCTTAGTTTTTATTATCAAATTATTATTAAGTATATATAACTATTACATTATTTTTTCACAAAGAACCCACTTAGTTTATTTATTTAAGTATAAATATAAATATTATGTAGGTAATAGGTAATACAGGCTGGTACGTCCCGTCACTTGTCCCTAAAGGTTCATTAGAAAACCAGCGTCAGACAGCATCTGTCTGGCATTCATGCTGAAATGAACCTTTTTGACGCAGCCGTGAGGCACACACTGATGATTAAACATTTTTTTGTTTCTTATTTGTATTTTGTGTTTCACGAACTGTGTCAAATAAGTGTTATTCTTTCTTTCTTTCTTTACATAGGGCAGCCACTTTGCGATTTGGTTATGGAAAATTTCATGAAAAGGATATGGTCCTGTAAGCGTGGTCGTGGTGGTCATTTGCCCGATGTTATTTTCCACTATTAACGGCATTCCTTCCTCTTTATAATGAAGTAAACATCCGATCATTTATATTAAAAAATGGCATTTTTTGAATATCAAAATAACACCTCTTATTGGAAACCCTTTAAAAACGGCCTGGGGCTGCAGTCTCGACATACATAGCGATCGCTTTACGATCGAATTCGGTGGCGAAGTTCTAATGGGGTCTTTAGACGGTCAAAATTGCTTGACAAGCACGTGATTTTTTCGTGCTTGTCAAGTAATTTTGACCGTCTAGGGACCCCACTATGACTTGGCGACCGAAGTCGGTCGTACAGCGATCGCTATGTATTGTCGAGACTGCATAACTGACCCAGTTAATGAAAAAGTAAACTTAATGGGAGCAACAGAATGGCGGAAATTATGCACCAAGGTAAAGGAAATAGAGGCCGATTATTGTAAAAGCGATCATGTGGTCGACATAATGACAAAAAAAAATATTATTCGCGTAGGGTATGATGGCTCAAATGATGGTGAAAGCTCCAGTGGCGACAGCGACGACGATAAATTGGCCACCTCTAGTACAAGCACCGCGTCCTCATCTGGTTTTCACGTTACCCACGACGACTCAGGCTCATTTTCACCACGCGGCGGCTCATTATACGCGTTTAAACCATCATTCTGTCTCTCTCATCTTCAAACGATTGAAAGAAATGGAGCGATGTTTTAAACTTGTTTAGCGTTAAACTCGTTTAGTGATGCGTGGTGAAAATGAGCCTTAACCCATATTATGCCCATAGGGTCGATAACGACCAAAATTACGCCGATACTGTTAATGCATATTGACCGCGAACTGTCCATTGATTTTTAAATAAAACGCCATCTATTAATAGGTACAGGAACAATTTTGAACCATGAGACAGTTTTGTTGACAGTTCACGACAATTTCGAGTGACAATTTGAGTGAGGAGCGTCGGAACAAAAACCGATAAATCACATATTGTAATTTTTTTTTTTTTTGATAGCAGTTGGTTGTTCTCGTACATATCTTGCTCTATGGTTAATGTAACCCGGTCAAAAACTGATAAATCCGCTCTAAATTCGTCTGCAAAATACACGGATCTGAACATAAACCGATAAATACATCAATCGTTCTAAACAACGATGATGATCGGAACAGATACCGATAATTCCCTAACATTTTTCATTGTTGACTCTTTTGATTCTGTCAAAAACCGATATATCGAATTTTGAGTTTCTCATGACAAAACCATAAACAATTGTAGGATATATTAGTGTTACGCGGCCTTATTTTTAAATTTGACAGTTATGATGGAAGATTTAGGTAACCCTGTTGTAGCAGACGTTAATCAAGGAGCTCGAAAGAAAACGAAGGGCAAGCGCAGAACTACTTTGGAACGGGAGAATAGGTAACTACTTAACTTTGTATTATTATTTTTAATGTACCCGTCAATAACTTAACATATTCGTTCTAAGCACAAAATAGATAGGTACAAAAGTCAATCTCATGTATGTATGTAGGTACTTCACTTTTTATACCTACATACGCCAGCGCGATGCGCCGAGTTGTATGAGCGCGATCGGGCGATTGAGCCGAGATATCGTATCCGTGAGCGGTGTCTATGTGTGCGTTGCTCAAGCGTCCTTTGTTTATGTAGATTGACTTCTGTACCTATCTATTTTGCGTTCTAAGTGTCTGAAATTGTTAAACCAAAGGATTAAAGGTTTAACTTACCCTCGCAGTCTACTGTTTTATTTTAGAAAGAAAGAAAGAAAGAAAAACAGTTTATTCGCGTGAAAATGACGCACACAAACTATACAAAAAAAGCGAAACACAAAATAATAAAACCAATTCATGGTTTAAACATTTTGTATTTGGTTGTTCAAGGTACCGTGATACTAATCCACTGGCAATAAATTTTGAGTGGCCATGTTCGCACAATTCCAATAAGCTTCAATGCAAAAGGATGTCAGTCCGTTATATTTTAAAAAATAGGCAACATTTTTTTAATAAGCGAAATAAAGTCAATCAGGATATCTATTTGACACGCCTGATCGCACCGTACGTCCCAGAACGACGTCGGCAGAGCAAAGTGGAACCATCAAAACGCAGGACTCGTCTCATTAGCACGACATACTTTCTCAATGTCAAAGGTAATAAAAATAGACCAGTTTGTAAGGAAATGTTTATGAAAACATTTTCTTTGAAAAAAGACCGCTTGCATCACTTAGCTAAAACGATGTTTGACGGAAACATAGGTACCCAAGGAAAATCGCGGTGGCGACCGGAAGTCAGCAAAATCTGCTGCTAAAAAAGAAAATCTACGTCAGTTTATCCGAAAATTACCTCAAGTGAAAGTCACTACAATAGAGCGAAGTCTCGAAGAATTTATTTATCGTGTGACTTGAATCAACGAAAATTAAGGCAAATGTACAATGATTCGGTTTCTCAAGACCTCCGTGTGACAAAGACCATGTTCCAGAAGGTATTTTCTGAAGATTTCAACATCGGATTTAAGAGTCCTGCTTCTGACGCCTGTAGCACTTGTATTTTATTAAGTAATAAAATAAAAATAGCTACTGACCCTGGCGATAAACGCATTCTGATGGTGCAAAAAAGGGTTCATAATTTACGGGCCAAAGCGTTCTATAAGCTATGCAGAAATGATGATCCTGACTCGGAAAATTTTTGTTTCGACCTACAACAAGTCCAACCATTACCTCGGACTCCAATTCAAGAGTCGTTTTATTCTCGACAGATTAGCTATTACAATCTTTGTTTCGTGGGTATGGACTCGAGAAATCCGCGTTTCTATCAGTGGTCTGAAGATCAAGGTGGAAGAGGAGCCACTGAAGTTGGATCGGCACTCTTGCATCACTTAAATTCTTTGAATTTAGCGGGCAAAAGAATGTTGCGTTTATTTTGCGATGGCTGTGGCGGCCAAAACAAAAATTCGCATATAGTTCACTGTCTTATGTTTTGGCTCGTCAATAAATCCCCAGAAAATATTAAAGAGATTTATTTGACATTTCCCGTACGTGGTCATAGTTTTTTACCCGCCGATCGTGTTTTCGGCAGAGTAGAAAAGGAGGTTAAAACCGTGCCGGTAATTACAAAAAAGGAAGAATATCAAACGATCTATAAGAGACATGGGGTTGTTTTATTGCTGGAAAAAGATTGGGACTTAAAGGATGTCAAATCTTTGGAAACATGTTACAAAAAACTCGAAGGAATGAGGGATTTTAAACGCATTCATTTGAAAAAATATAATGTTATTCAGGGACGAGGAGCAAGGAGACAAACAAAAACTCTATATGAGGTAAGAACCTTCCGCAATTTGGTTAACGAGTCTGATCAGGAAAGAAAACGATTTAGCATCTTAAAATCAAGAAAAACACATCCCCAGTCATTGGCACCACTTCACGTAAATAAATGTTTAAGTGCTCTGAAGAAAGCAGACGTAAAGTCTGTCATGGTAAAACAATTTGGTGATGACTGGGAGAAAGATGAAACTTTTTCTTGGTACAAAAAATTATTGAGTGAAAATTCCACTGGACCTACTGATACAGAAGCAGATGTTTCTGACAACCATGAACGACATGATGACGATTCTAGTTGCGATTGTCTAGAACCAGAAATAGCTATAATAGTTTAAGTTTTTATTTTTAACCTAAATAGCCATTAACACATTCACTGCTACAAAAAACCCACAAAAAACCCACAGGTGCGGCGCGCCGCATTCGAAGGAAGTACATAAATTGTATGGACACGCATATGCGACGGTAGCACTTGGTGAAGGTTCGAAAATCGCACATACGTGTCGGCCGCACAGAACGTGTTAAGCTTTTATTAATATTAAAGTAAGATGTGATTTTAAATAAAGTTTTTTGATTGGAAACCACTACCCTATATATATCATATTGTAGTCTTTGGAAACCACCTAATCTGGCTTTATCAAATACCGATATATCCTACTTTGTTTTATCAAAAACCGATATATCCATTTTCATTTTTTTTATAACTCAACAGGTACCACAGTCACGAATACAGTATTTAGGTTTCCAAACAGTGATGCTAACACCAATAAATTGATAGATTTTGTTTAACTCTAAATTAGACCACCATGAACTTGGCCATATTTTTACAATTTTCCACAAAAAACAACAATGTGATTTATCGGTTTTTGTTCCGACGCTCCTCAATTATGAGTGCAAGGTTATACTTGTTTATTTCTTGAAAAAGTGTGCGACCGATCGGATGAAAATGTAAGTATTTTGTGTGTATTATGTTATTTTACCGTATTAATAGTTTTGATAGGAAATCTAATGAGTGTTTCAGAGTTAGAGATATTGTTTTTTTTTTAAAGTAATTTTTTTCTATTCACAATCGGTTGATATAATTTCTTGGGTCGGTAACGACCCTGTGGGCACATATCGTGTTTTATATTGTATTTTTTATTTTAGGTCTCGACACGTACTCTCGACAAATGAAATAGCCGATGCCCTGGAGGTGTTGGATGACGATGAAGATATTCAGGGAATCGATATTTACATGGATCCGCCTTGCGATGGTACCATGTCGGATGGTGATTCAGGTGAAGAAGATTGTGATAGTATAAATCGATTGAACCGTCATCAATTACTTGCGCCGGCTGAGATGGTGTTACGACAACGTGAAGAACATTGTGAAGAGAACAGAACTATCGATGAGGTAATATTCAGTCCTAGTCCTAGTTCTGAGCACCTAGAATTCTTTTCCACGCCATCGGGACCCAGCCCACACAGGTCACGACGTTCTCGTCCGGTTGAGACTCCGACGATTATCACTGATTCAGAACGCTCTTTTTCGAATGTGCTCATTACCAGGACACCTAGGGGTGATGGCCCTTCTTCAGAACGTAGTAGACAGCCCAACGTCAGGCCACGCAAATGGATAAAGCGAGATCTTCGTACCCAGCAAAGTGAGTGGTCACCTCCACTGCCACGAGCAGTTCTTACACTCACCAAGGAAAGTGAACAGATAGACTTCTTTGAATTATTTTTTTGTGAAGATGTTATCAGGTATATGGTCAGGCACACCGTAATGTACGCTGTTGAAAAGCACAACTATAATTTCAGTCTATCTGGGGATGAATTGAGCTGTTTCATAGGTATAATACTCCTTAGTGGTTACGCGCCTTTACCGAGACGGCGTATGTATTGGGAATCCAACGAGGATACCCACAATGTTTTAATTCCGAAATCGATGAGGCGAAATCGGTTTGAAGAGATATTTAGGTATTTCCATGTTGCTGACAACAGCAACCTACGTGTAGGAGATAAAATGGCAAAAATTCGGCCTTTATTCAACATCATGAACAAAAAATTTCTAATGTATGCTCCCATCGAAAAAAACTTGAGTATCGATGAATCAATGATACCATACTATGGGCGTCATGGCTGTAAGCAGCATATTCATGGCAAACCGATCCGTTTCGGCTTCAAAGCATGGGTGGCAGCGACTCGTTTAGGATACTGCTTACAAGCGGAGTTATATGAGGGAAGAACTGAAGCGCGAGATACAGGCCTAGGGAAACATGTTGTTACCAAATTGATGAATACAGTTAAGACTGAGTACCCCGAAATACTTTTTTCGTGACAACTTTTTTATATCTCCGAGTTTACTAAGTTCTTTGCAAGAAAAAAATGTAAAAATAACAGGAACTGCTCGTCAAAATAGAGTAGACAAGTGTCCACTAATGGATGCTAAGTCTTGCAAGAAGCAGCCTAGAGGATTTTATGATTATAGATTGGACACAAATGATAAAATATGTGCTGTACGATGGAATGACAACAACGTCGTAACAATGTTGTCAAATGAATTTGGAGTCCACCCTGTTCAAAAAGCACGTCGATATTCAGTTGCTGCTAAACAGAAAATAGATATTGATCAGCCAAATGTTGTACACTAGTACAACCGATTTATGGGTGGAGTAGATAGACTTGACGCTAATGTCGGCGTTTACCGGATTGCCATTAGAGGAAAATAATGGTATATGCCCATATTGATGTGGTTGATTGACGCCGTTGTGAACAATGCTACTTTACTCGCTAGATCATACGGGGCAAACGTAGACACTTTGGAATTTCGTCGATCTATTGCAAGAACTTTACTCCTGAAATATGGGAATATAAGATCTCAACCTGGGCCGCGTCAGCAAGTCAGAACAAATGTACCCGTTTCTGTTAGAAAACATTCAGCTCAACATATTATTCTCACCGGTCAGGTCAGAAAACGATGTGCATTATGTAAAAATAAAACGATCAAAATGTGTCGTAAATGTAACGTCAATTTGCATGATAAATGTTTTGCAGAATTTCATTCGTAATGTACTATTTTCATTGTTATGACTTGTTTTTATAATTTCTCTAATTATCTGATGTTCTTACTCAATGGTTCCTAATAAAGACTGACTAACATAACTGTGGCGTATTTTTATTTTGCTGGTTCTCATTCCATTCTATTGTATGACCTTATGTGCCCATCGGGTCGTTTACGACCCGCTGAAAAAAATGTACTTCTCGTGCTGAAAATGAAATTCCACTATTATAGGCCTTATATGTGATCATTTATACTTAACATATGTAAAAATTAAAAAAATCGGTGTTAAAAAAGTTCTGGGCATATATGGGTTAATGGACGGAGTTTCAACATTACTTTATTTTTTTGTAATTAGATTAAACATTCTACACTGAACAAACTTGTCTTTAATTCTATTTATTGATATTATATCTAATCCATTGATATCTATCTAACCACCTTGGGTCACCCGTGCGGTGGCGGGTAAACCACCAACAAAAGCATTCCCAAGAAGGGTTGGTGTCAGGCGGGCGGCCCACTGTAAAAACTTAGCCGAAACCACATGCAACATGTCAAGTAAAACTAGAATGCGCGATAGGGCTAGGGCGTACCCCACAGGCAACACGCAGAGGTGGGTGGATGGCTATACGAGTAAGGGAAGACCAAAGAAACGATGGATGGACTGTGTGAAAGATGATATGGCCAGAGAGTGACTACCGAGATGACGACTAATAGAGAAGTATGGAAGAAAAAGACATGTCACACCCCAAATAAATTGGGACAAGGGCAGGAGAATGATGATATATATTTTTCAATATACCAATAACCAACATACCAAGCCGCGAGCGAAACTAGTTAAAAAAATAAAACAACATCCCTAGTACTTTCGTGCGCGAGTTTACCCATGCGCAAACACACCTCCACTTTCTTCCAGCGTTCTTTTTCCATGACGTGTACTGTAAAAGCGTATGTTTTTAGTGTTAATGAAGTTGATTTAGTAAATCTGGTGTTAAAAAACGTGGAACTAATGGCACAAAATATTCTTCACATTTTAAGGTTGCAATAGTACAATACGTTATTCTTTTTATAACTTCAAATGCGTAATTTGTTAAAAAAAATCGAAAATTTAGGTAATGTTACGCTTGGAAACAAGTTATAACACTTGCGAATTCGTTTTCGTAAAAAAGTAAAAAAAAGCGACTGATCTTCAGAACCAGTGGATGGAAAAAAAATCTAAATAATGGGTAAAATATGTGGCTTTCGGCTTCGGAAAGCGTCTTTTTAGACCAGATATACAGGGTGTTTGGCAGAACGTTGAACATATGAAAATGGTGGATAGGTGGGGTCATCTGCTACTTACTCAGCCCTAATTTATTTGGCCCTGGCCCACTGGGTATTTTTAAAAAAAAAAAAATTCTTTTTTCTTGTTTCACCACTTTCTTAACTTTAAAGTGTAATTTTTATTAAAAATGGGTAAAACAGGCAATATTTTGTTTTTTATTTTAATCTTTGATGTTGGCAGATTCTTATAAAATTATTGCTTTGTTCAGATGTTAGCTAGTAAAAAAGTTATGAGTCCTCAAACTTACAGAAAGATGTAAAAAATACTTAAATGTTAATTTCAACTTGCATTAAAAAAAAAAACAAAAAATGATTGAGGAGTTCCAATTCTAGCAAAACATCCCTAGTGTGTGAGCTTTCTAATGGTATGTGATTTGCTTTTATAAAAAAAAAAAACAGAGTTATTTCATAATTTTATCAAGTAGGAAAACCTTTACGGAAAGTTAAATGTTTTGCGAAATTTAATACTGCAAAGTTGGTAAAAATTAAATGATCGACGGCTTGCCAGTAGCAGTGGTGCAAATTCCCTTGAGATGGTTACACAAAGCAGGTAGAAATTTTGTTTCACTCTTGCGCAGTCATAGCGTATTTTTGCTCTCTTTCGCTCTCGTGGCACCGTGACGCCTCAGAATGAATTCTTTTCTTTTATTCAGTCGAGACTTAACTGCCTCTGCGATCTCACGTGCCCGTTACGCTTACGTTTGTTTTTGTTCACTTCGTTTTCTTTTATTGTTATCACTAGTTTTATAACCTGTTAGTTAAGTTTTTTGTTATTACTGTTACCTGTTGTTATTGGTAAAGAAATGGCTGCTTTTACCAGTGAGGAATACGCGGACATGTTGTTAGCGTATGGAAGCGCTAATACTAATTCGCGTGAAGCGCGAAGAATTTATCAAGAGCGTTATCCCAACCGCCGAGTACCCAGTCATCAGACGTTTGCGAGTACTTACCGAAGTTTACAACAAACCGGTAACCTGAACTTACAAGAACCACGAGTGAACGCAGCACGACCCGATACTACCATTGACGAACAAGTTCTTGCCGAGTTTGACGCGGACCCTACCAAAAGCATTAGACAGATAGCTTCAATACTTGGCTTAAGCATATGGAAAGTGTGGTCTGTTCTCCGGCAAGATGGTAGGCATGCTTTTCACTACACTCCAGTGCAAGGTAAGATTAAGCCGTTTATGCACTGCATCTGATACGATTTTGTGGAATGTAGTAAATTATGAGACAGTTCAATTGATCGTTCCATTTAACCTTGATTTCGTCACTTTCTTTATTAGTTGTTTTGCCTCATGTTGTTTTTAGCGCATTCAATTCTAATTTCAAATTAAATTCGATTAAACTATTCCTATTCGGCCGCATTCACGTAACAATCAGGCGGCCAGCGCTTACAGGATTCGGATTTCGGATTCGGTTTGCGCAGGTGGTCAGCGTAGGTAAACTTGCCAGCACTTATGGCTCCTTTTTAGAACAAAATTGAAAAGTCGCACGCCCTTTTGTGAATGTGGTCTTACGTCTTTATGGCTAAGCCATAAAGCCAATTAGTGTACTTAAAAATTGAAGATAATTTAATTTAGATAATTGTAGAGTTTGAACTCGGAGGAAGAAAAGATTCAGTATTGAAATCGATTCTTAGACGTGTTTTGTTTGTTCTAGGTCTCGATGACAGTGATTTTGGGAGACGTGTGCAATTTTGTCGCCATTTGCTGCATACCGATGTGGACGACGTAAACTTTTTAAAAAGTATTCTGTGGACGGACGAGTCCAAATTTGACAAAGGGATTGTCAATTATCACAATCTTCACCATTGGGCACTTAAAAATCAAAACCCACACATGAAGAGACATAGGGGCTTCCAGAGGAGATTCAGTGTGAATGTCTGGGCAGGAGTGATTGGCGATAAGCTAATAGGGCCTCATTATTTACCCGACAACATCAATGCGAACAACTACTTGGATTTTTTGATAAATGATTTACCACCATTAGTGGAAGAAGTGTTCCAAGTAGACATAAACAGGCCTATTGTCTTTCAACACGATGGTTGCCCAGCTCACTTTAGTCTAATTGTACGTGAGCATTTGGATAATTGTTTCCCAAATTCGTGGATTGGCAGGGGAGGACCAATTCCCTGGCCTCCACGATCGCCCGACCTCACTCCGCTCGATTTTAACGTGTGGGGAAGGGCAAAGGAACTAGTTTACACTACAGAAGTAGAAAGTCGAGAAGATTTGTTAAATCGAATTAATGCTGCTTTCGAAGTTATGCGACAGGAGATGCAGCTGCGCACAACAACTGTAGAAATCAGACGTAGATGCCGCACCTGTATTGCAAATGAAGGGCGTCAATTTGAACATCTGTGATTTTATTTAAATAAATTATTTAAATTTATTTAATTGTTTTATTAACGCACCTAACTGGTACAGCATAATTTCAATCGATCATTTAATTTTTACCAACTTTGCAGTATTAAATTTCGCAAAACATTTAACTTTCCGTAAAGGTAGAGTTTCATCAAAAATTTCCTACTTGATAAAATTATGAAATAACTCGTTAAAGTTTTTTTTTATAAACCAAATTACATGCCATTAGAAAGCTAACACACTAGAGATGTTTTGCTAGAATTGGAACTCCTCAATCATTTTTTGTTTTTTTTTTAATGCAAGTTGAAATTAACATTTAAGTATTTTTTACATCTTTCTGTAAGTTTGAGGACTCATAACTTTTTTTCTAGCTTACATCTGAACAAAGCAATAATTTTATAAGAATCTGCCAACATCAAAGAATAAAATAAAAAACAAAATATTGCCTGTTTTACCCATTTTTAATAAAAATTACACTTTAAAGTTAAGAAAGTGGTGAAACAAGAAAAAAGAAATTTTTTTTTTTTTAAATACCCAGTGGGCCAGGGCCAAATAAATTAGGGCTGAGTAAGTAGCAGATGACCCCACCTATCCACCATTTTCGTATGTTCAACGTTCTGCCAAACACCCTGTATGTAGGTCCACGAGCGTATGTTATTTATTATTTCTGTTATTCCTACTGAAGTGTTTATCCCTGTCGGTCCCGGAGAAAGAATAGGACCACCCCCATCTCGTCCCGTGGATGTCGTAAGAGGCGACTATTTGACTAAGGGAGCTACAGACCCAGTGCATCCCATATAGCACCTTAGGTCACTCGAGCGATGGCGGGTAAACCATCAACAATCGCATTCCCAAGGAGGGTTGGTGTCAGGCAGGCGGTCGACTGTAAAACTTTGCCAAAACTATTAGCAATATGATGAATAAAGATATGATGCGCGATAGGGCTAGGGCGTACCCCACAGGCGACGCACAAGGGAAGCAACCGCCTCCTGTGGGAAGAGAACTATGGTTGTTGCACCACCCCGGGCGGGGACAACGTAAGAAGCGAGCTCGGGAAGTGAGATTGAGGTATGCAAGTTGGAATGTTGGGACGATGACTGGGAAAGTTACGAGTTAGCGGATGTATTTAGATAAAAGACGAATAATTGTGGCGTGTTTGCAAGAAACAAAATGGAAAGGAACGAAAGCGAGAGAAATCGGCGAAGGATACAAGTTTTTCTACTGTGATCGTGACGGGAAAAGAAATGGCGTGGGAATAGTGTTAGACAGTAATTTGAAAGAAGGCGTGATGGAGGTAAAAAGAATGATAGATTAATCGTTAGAAAGGCTATCAACTAACAAACTTAAACATGTATTTGGATTTAAAGACTTTGGAGAATACAACAAAATTTATTTTGTGCCACTACACCCAAAAACAAAAAAGTTATTTCGAATTAAAGGAATCATATTAGGTATTTTTTTCATCAAAAAAAAAAAAATCATAATGTAACCAACCGTGACATTTGGGACAAAGGGTGTATGGGTAGAACCTAGCTAATGACCTCCCAAATCTCCCTGGAAAAATTGTGTCGGTCCATGCGCCAATGACGATAGCTCAACTGACGATTTTGGCTCATCATCCGAAGAAAATGATTGAATGAAGATTCTATCACTTTCGCCTTTTCTTGACTTTTTTGTGATGTTATTGTAACTAAAAATATTAAATTGATTAAATAAGAAATATGAAAAATTCATAAACTATAAAACGTATTTATATATCTTTATAGTCCATATAATTAATAGTCAGTTCGTAGTATTATAAAAAAAACATTAATACCGAGTTAACAGCAGTACTTAAATGTTTGGGCTTGGTAACACTAAATGCAAGATGGTGGTTTGCTCATTTGGTTGTTTGGTTGATTCTTGTGCTTCGATTTGCGATTTTGTAAATTTTCATATTCAATCTGTTTGTTTTTCATGAAATATGGTGAATTCTTGTTGTGTGACAGGGTGCAAAAATGAGTCTTATCCCGGTAGCCGCTTTTCTTTCCACGGGTAAGTAAAAACAACAATCATAACCTTTAGGGTAACCATGAATTTTGTTGATCAAAGATTTTTTTACTATCTCGTAGTAGGTAGGCAGAAGATACGACGTACTGACTGTCTTAACTTGGAGATTTACCGGTTACCGTCAATCATCAATGTGCAAAAGGGGCAAAACCTGACATTTAGATTTTTTTACAGGATTAATTTTTTTTTTTTTTGATGTTATCGTGTCCTTCGACTGCACCGATGACGTTAGTTGTTATTAATTATATTTCTTGTATTGTAGATTTCCGAAGAATGAAATCCAGAAATTGAAGTGGGAAAATGCAGTACCTGGAAAAATCTCAAAGTCGTCTGTTGTTTGCAGTGAGCATTTTAAATGTGACGATTTTATTCCTGGTTATACTAGGAAAATGCTGAAACGTGATGCTGTTCCGTCAATATTTCCTAAGGTAAGAATAAATCATCCGAGTGCGTGCGTTCATTAACTTAATAACCTTGAGGATTCAAATATTGCGACGCCTTTTTCACATAATTCTACTGAACCGATTTCCATAAAATTTTAGACGCGTATTAAGATTATGTGCGTCTCAATACAAATATGTATGTAAAAGATTTAAAATTCGGGTTATGAATGAGGGTCTGATAAGAAAGCGGAAGTAAAACTCCTCAATGATGGCTAGTAGAAGCTCTGATCTGCACCACTGCTCCAGTATACTTTTGTCAACGGTGTTCCATTAACTTCTAATATTTTTGCAGGTCATGCCCTGCGAAAAAAGAGTACAAGTTTTAAGCAATATATGTATAGAGGAAGGACCAGCATCAAAAGCGATAAAACTGCAAGAAAGTGTCACAAAGGAGATAAGCACCACGGAAAGTGTTTGTACGCAAACAGCATCTATAGCAACTCCTGCCACACCACGTAAAAAAAAATTACGTCGAGATGTCAATGTCTTACAACAACGCCTGAAAAGACGTAATACAACTATAGGTAACCTAAAATGTTTGTTAAAGATTATAAAAAAAAAATGTGATAACTATTTTGAAGTCGAACAGATGGTCCAACATAATTTCGAAAACATTCACACGAGACTAAATACGACAAAATCCAACACGTCCAACAAATATTCAGATGAAATGAAATCGTTTGCTTTATCATTGTATTATTATTCTGGTAAAGCCTATTTATTTTTGAGGAATCGTATTCCTTTACCCCATCCTGCAACTCTGCGAAGGATATTGGCGACGCATAAATTGCAACGTGGGTTTTATGGGAGAAGTGATGGAATTCCTGAAGGTTAAGGCTGAAAGGGATGAAATGAACGTCGCTTTAATTTTTGATGCAATGGCTATTAAAGCTGGCAAGCAATATGATAAAGGGTCAGACAAGTATTGGGGTTGTGTTGATTTAGGCGGAATATTAACAAGCGATTCTGAAACATTTGCTACAGAAGCCTTAGTGTTTCAAATAGTCTCTCTAAAGGAAAAATTTGTCTGCCCTATCGCTTATTTTTTCATAGATAAGATTTCTGCGTACGTACAATCTCAGCTCGTCCTGACAGCGATTCGTATGCTGGCCGATATTAATATAGTGGTGAGGTCTTTGACAGCGGATGGCGCACAAGCAAACATAAAAACATTTGAAATTCTGGGGTGCAACTTTACCCTTGCAAATATGAAAACTCATTTTGATCACCCAATTAAATCTACAAAAGTATACTGCATACTCGACCCTGCCCATATGATTAAATTAGCCCGAAATTTATTCGCCGAAACTAGTTTGTCATCGGGAAAAGGAGATATTAAGTTCGCATATGTACAGAAATTGCAAGATTTGCAAGAGGAAGAGGGGCTGAAATTAAAAAATAAGTTGACTAGGGTACATGTCGATTTTTTTGGCTAGAAAATGAACGTCAAACTAGCTGTCCAAGTACTCAGTTCTTCTGTGGCTGATGCAATTGACTATCTGAGGTCAATCGGTCATCTTAGCTTTGCTGGAAGTGAAGCCACAGTGGAATACCTACGGTACTTGGACAGACTGACATTCTTAACGCCAAAAATCCAGTAGGAACTGGTTTCAAATCCCCTTTGCGGCTTAACAATAAACATGTCTGGACTCAGGTCTTCGAAGAAACAAGACATTACTTGACTGAACTTAAAGTCGACGGGAAAAATATAATGACCCATAGAAGGAAGACTCCGGTTTTTGGTCTGATAATAGACACATACAGTTTTGCTGAATTAGCAACTGATTTGTTTAATGTTAATATGACCTACCTATTACCATACAAAGCCTCGCAAGACCACATTGAAATGTATTTTTCATGTGTGAGAGCAAGAGGAGGGGCAAACGACAACCCTTCAGTTTATGCTTATTATGCGAAAGTTGCTATTTCGTAACAGCGTCAGACCAAGCATTAATGCAAACTGTACAAATCCCGATTATGAAAATTCTGCAATACTTGAGTTCCGAAGTGCCAAAAGATCGATCGTGGAAGACGATAACACTACAGAAGAAAATGAGACAGATAAGAGTGATGTTCTTATGCACTTAGTGGACAGAACCGATTTATCAGACTATAAAAACAATATATTGTACTACATATCTGGCTACATTGTAATGAAAATAGTAGACAAACTAACATGTCAACATTGCCGAGCCTTGCTCATAACGCATCGTACACATAAAGATCATGACTACTTGATTGATGTTTGTGAATTTTCTTCTTTCACAGGCTTTGTAGACAAAATATGCTTCAACATTTGTGTTCGATGTAGTAAAGTAGGTATATAGAAAAACTTTTTTTGGTAATGTCTCCTGATTTACAGAGTTTGAATATGAAAAAAATGCTTAATATGACAGTACATCAATTCTCCCCTAAAATCAAGCACATTTTGCCTGCCCATCCAAGCTCAGACGAATCTCACGAATTGGAACTGATTAAATGTATTGGTCAAAAATACTTAAATTTAAGACTTAAAAGCTACGGGAAGTCTTTAACCCTCAAGCACGTAGGAAATAAGGCTACATTACGACAAAAATTGCGTAAAACTGTATTGTTCAACAATGTATAAAAATAAATCAATATAAAAAAAAAACAGTATTTTTTTCCGTCTACAATATTGCATCACGTTCATTTGACCTAAAGCCGCGTACGCACGTACGAACAAATTTGTTGCGTTACATGATACGCAACAACTTGGTTCGCACGTGCGTACCACTATCGAACATCGAACACTCTGTTCGTCAAACATGTTCGCGGCGATCCTTGTAGTGTGTTCTGTATGGACGGTGTTCGAAGAGCTTTAATAAATGTTACGCAACAAAACTGTTCGTATACCTAGATCTGGGCGGGGTGCGGGCGGGCGGCAGAGGTCCTACCCGTACCTCAGTTCTCGACGAGTAGCCGTCAAGGTTATTCGCGTGCTATGTTTATTATTAAAAACATCCCTAAGTTTCCCAGTCATGGCCGACGAAGAAAATTTTCAGTGGAACGTGGAGAACACAATTTTGTTTATAGATTGTTATAAACAAAAGCCAATATTATGGGATCCGACTGATATAAATTATTATAAAAATGACTTGAAAAATGATGCCTGGTCAGAAATAGCAAAATGTTTGAACACAAATGTGGAAAGTTGCAAACATAAAATGACCTCACTTCTCAGCGCTTTTAGAAGGGAGAAAAATAAAACCAAGAAAGGCAAAGGTACTGGAAAAGGTAATTTTTTTTTGTACTTATTAGTTATCACATAAGTAGGTAGTTATATTATAATGTTACTATTAGTAGTAGGTAATTAATACACTCATTTTTGATTTTTCTTTTTTAAAGGAGCATCTGAAGTTTATAAAAGTAAATGGTATGCTTATGAAGCAATGTCTTTTTTGATGGATCGTGATAAACCACGAAATCGGCGAGATTCTGCGCAATGCACACAGTTCGATTTTGTAAGTAAAATTAACAGTATTTATTTTGCCACTGAAGTTTGCCTTCTTTCATAAAGTAATCGGAGAGTTCATGTCTTATTTCTTTGGGTGTTGTAATATTTCTTGTTGCCATATGGCGAAGTGGCAACCAGGAACGAGTATACTCTTCGGTCTCGTTCGGACGTAATGTATGATACAATTCAGATTTTTCTCTCAAAAAATTATGCAAATGTGCAATGGCCATCAAAACTATTTGCGCTTTGTGTGGCTGCAACAGCATTGGTTTCTTCAAAACTCTAAAAACAGATGCCATAATACCAAATGTATGTTCGACAGTAATACGAGCCCGGCTTAAACGATAGTTGTAAATTCTTTTTTGTGAGCCCCTGGGATGTGTACCAACGTATGGCGTCATTAAATTTTCTTTTAATGGAAAGGCTTTGTCACCTACAAATAAATATGGCAAATTGACTCTTCTGCCTGGCAATGGTATCGGTGAAGGTAAATTCAAAGTACCTTCTTCCATCATAGAGTTTATTTTGCAGTCTCTGAATACTCCTGCATCTGATATTCTCCCTTGACATCCCACATCAACAAATATAAATCTTTTACTTGCATCTACGACGGCCATTAATACAATACTGTACGTTCCTTTATAGTTATAGAAATCAGATCCAGAATTAATAGGCGATTCCAATACAACATGTTTCCCATCCAGTGATCCAACACAATGAGGAAAATTCAATGATTGTTCAAATTCTTCCGATATTTTCAGCCACTCGCTTTGGGTTGATGGTATCTGGAAAAAGTCATACTTATTACATTTTTACAGGAAAACGAGGAATCGCAACAATTGGAATTGTCTGATCAAGGCGAGACATCTGCTAAACGAACCAAGAAGGAATCTCCACGTCTGGGTTTATTAAAACAAGCGTTGGGTGTATTAAAAAAATCATCTAAAAAAAATATGGAGGAGCGAAGTGGTGACCCTGAAGTACAACATTTTTGCAAATTTATCGCATCGAAGTTAGAAAAATACTAAAAAAATACCCAAAATATGCTTCAGTACGAAATTTTTGATTTATTTCGTAAAGCGGACAGTGGATATTACGAATATTATAATAATAATTATGGTCGTAGTTATGGATATAACTCAAGGAACGTAACCGATAACGTAACCGATTCACACGCTACTGAAGAACAAAATCGAATAAGTGAAGTACAGACTGAAGTTTCGACACGAGTTGGTAGTTCAAATTATTCACCCCAACAACGTTCCGACGAGGATAGTGTTTCAACTATTCAAAATATCAACAGTGATACTGATACTAATGATTCGTTTGATGATTTATTCCCATTATAAGTTTCTCGTTTAAGAATTCTTAAATTACTCTAAGTGATAGAAATAAATGTTTGATTACCTTTATGTTGCTTTTCAATTCTGCTACCAGTGCTTCACACACCTCCGGAATAATGGAACTGAGTGCTTGTTTCGATATTTTAAATAAATATTGCAAACTAGTATACGAATCACCACTATTCAGAAAGCGCAAGGTCACTGCCAAACGATTTTGCACAGATATGGATTCTCTCATTATCGTATTCTTTTTAACGATTCTTGGCCCAACTAGGTTTAATAGACATTCAAAATCTGTACTTGACATTTTTAGCAGAGTTTTGTAGTGTCCACTTATTTCTTGTGATTTTAAGTCTAAAAGTAATGTATTTTCATTTCGTTTTTTGTACAATACTGTTTCCCACCATCTAGGATCCGCTTTAGGAAACAACATTTCGTGAATCACTGCGAACATCAAAAAATTCTCCGCTACTTCACAATCGACCACTTCCAACGGCGCCGTCATGGCTACTAAGATAGAGTTCACGACTGTTGTTCGCGAACTCGACTCGAACTATGTTTGCGTTCGTGTTCGAATATGCCGTCCATACGTACGAACCAAATGTTCGGGTCTGGTGTTTGTGTTCGCTATGTTCGTGTTCGTACGTGCGTACGCGCCTTAACACTCATTTAATAATAATCCTCCTCCTCATCTTAGCGAATATTATCCTGGTTACATGCGCAAGCTTTCACTTTGGAGTTTGCCAGGGTTCACCGAACATGATCCTGGAGTGGTGAGTCTGATAATTACAGTAAAGCGATTGCCATCTGATTTTCATAGCCACAAGGGGAATCACTCATTTTTCGGATAATGGTTACACAAACAGAAATCTAAATGTGCAAGTTTCCTCACGGTGTTTTCCCTCACCGAAATCATCATTCTCATTTAATAATAATAATATGTGGGAATGTCTCACAATAAAAGGAAAAAAGTACTTTCAACTCTTACCCACGTGTACAGTTCTGTAGATTTAAAAAAATATACACACGTTGTGGTTTATTTTTTTTTTTTTTTACAATATATTAGGTAGGTGAAATTATGCTAGTTAGGTAGTATCAATATATCAGGATACATACACAATCGTTTTTACAAGCAATTTGTCCCGTGTTCTGTTTGGTCATGGTCACCTCATTAGAAAGGGACATACAGCTCTCGCCAAACTTTGTGGCCGTCCCGAAGTTAGGCTCATTGCGTTGCGCAGTAACACAAAATCAGGTATTAGCGGGACGCACAAGAGCTTGGGGGCAGGGCCACACCCCGCGCGCCCATACCGCTCACCCGCGACGCGCGCACCTTAGTGTGAGTGCTACGTCCGTACACGAATCACGCACTTGTGGAGCTCTGAGAGTACTGTCGCGTTCAGAATTCGTTCGATCGTTTCGTTAATTTGTTGTTATAGTTTTTAGTTATTGTTACTTGTTGTTATTGTTACTCGTTGTTATTTGTTTATAAACATGCCTACCGGACGTTGTAATGTTTTACGACGCCAGGCTCGTAAAATGGTCTACGATGTTTATAAATTTATGAAGAAAGAAGCTGAAGAAGGCCTTAAATACGATTTGAAGGCAGTACTTAAACGGACTGCAGCCGCTACAGGAGTATCGGAAAGAACTGTACGACGTATTATATCGGTAGCTAATGAACCAAGTTCCGATTTATTAGCAGTTTTTCGTACACCCGGAAAGAAGAGGCAAGGGGTAAAAAAGGTAACCGGAATCGACAATTTTGACCAAGGTGTCATCAAAAGATGTATCCACAATTTTCATTTAACACAGAAAGAGTTACCGACAATTGCTCAACTTTTAAAAAAATTAAAAGAAGATATAAATTTTGAAGGATCCGCAACGAGTTTGAGGAGAATTATAAATGAAATAGGATTTAAATGGAAAAAAACTGAAGACAATCGCAAATTATTAATTGAACATACAAATATTCGCTGTAAGCGAATTGAATATTTGCGTGAAATAACGAAATATCGCGCAGAAGGAAGACCGATAGTTTACACCGACGAATCGTATGTCGATTCATCGCATACCACTTCGAAGGCATGGAGTGATGGTAGCACTGAAGGTTTAAAAAAAAAGATATCAAAAGGTCAACGTGTCGTCATTGTACATGCTGGATCCAAATCAGGATTTGTACCCAACGGCCTTTTGATGTTTAAAGCAGGTACGAAAACCGGAGATTACCATGATAACATGAACTATAATAATTATGAAAAATGGATACGCACACAACTTTTGCCGAATCTCCCACCGAGATCGGTGATGGTGATAGATAATGCACCCTATCATAACAAATTAGAGGATGCAGCGCCGACGTCAAATAGCAAAAAGGCAGAAATGGTGGCATGGCTTACGGCAAAAAATATCCCTTGCAGTTCTGACATGCTGAAACCAGAACTGTATAAATTAATTTCTATACATAAAGAAAAATTCAAAAAATTTAATATTGATAAAATTTTAGAAGAACACAATCACACAATATTACGGCTTCCACCTTACCATCCCGACTTAAACCCCATAGAAATGGCGTGGGCATCCATAAAAGGTTACGTGGCGAAAAAAAATGTCACAAATAATATAACTAATATTATGAAACTAGTGGAGGAAAAAGTAAATAGCATGGGTGAACAGGAGTGGACTGCACTATGCGACAAAGTTATTAATATTGAGGAAGAATATAAGAAAAGTGATGTCATCGTAGATAACCTAACTGAAAAAATAATAATTCACGTGAGCGATAATGAATCAGATGAAGAAGATTCGGATATTTTTTGGGAAGAGAGTGATTCGGATGCGGAACCATCCACTAGTAAGGGAGATGTTTTTATGGAAGGTGTGGCCCCATTGTGAATATAGTTTTTATTTATATTAATGTTTTTTATTTACATTTATCCTATTATTACCTAACCTATATGTTTTACAAATAACACATACATTTTATATTAAATTAAATAAAATAACCTATGAAATACATGAACTTTATAATCAACAAATAAAAATAAATTGACAATACCTATGTTAGAAAATGTTTAATAAAATGTTAGAAAACGAAAATTGTTTGGTTGATTACGTATTGCCCACTCGACTGTACCATGCGCAAGTTCGGACTCGCGACTATACTCAGGGCGGTCACGAAGTTTGGCGCGGGCTGTACTACCAACGGGAGCTCTCTCGCGCCGCCCGGTTTTTGCGCCATAGTGCACAGTCTAGTTTTAGGGTATAAGGTCTTTGACTCTGTCAGTTGTGCGACAAAAACCGATGCGTGTGGGTGGAATTTTTTAGTGTCCTGTAACTTTTGCCGTCTCAGCCAGAAAAAAGGTGTTCTCGAGCAGAAATAACGTCCCAAGGTAAGAAAATACTGTCTATTTTCCGTATTGTTTGATATTTTTATGAAAAGGACATAATTTCATCACAGTAACTTAGTAGGCAATGTTGTGCACTGTTTTGGAAACTTGAGCAACACAACTTTGCCTAGGTCTAGGGTTGTCGCTAGTCGGATTTTATGAATCATATATTTTTTAATATGATTTCATTCAATCTATATTTATTTACTGCTATGCAAAGGCCTCCCCGACGTTTAAACAGAATACAAATCATTAATGATTTCTTGACTGACGTTGTGATTTTAACAAAGCGTATCTAAGTAACTTCTTAGTAGCAGCCCGGAGTCTAGAAATTGTGCCCGGTATATGGCAATACGGTACCGACTTACTGGCACGACCCCTCTGTTAAGCGTGCAGCGACTAAGAAAGTGGCAATAGGCTCGCCCTCTATTACATGAGACTTACATAACTGGTGGAATGTGGGTGTACTATGCACCTCTGCCTAACCCTTCGGGGAATACAGGCGTGATTTTGGATTGTGTGTTGTATTTAAGTAAGTCTTCATTTTGTTGCAGTTATATGAAAAATGGGAAACAACAAAAAGAGAAGCAGGAGAAAACCAGGAGCCCGTGGTTATGCTGATTACTCAGAGGAAATGTTAGAAGTTGCTGCAGATCTCGTGCGAAATAAAGTTATTTCATCTTACGAAGCTGAAAAGCAGTTTGGGATTCCGCGTCGGACCATTGTCAACAAATCCAAAAATGTACATAACAAACCATTTGGTCGACCTACAGAGTTGTCAACTGAGGAAGAAGCCCACATCGCAGACGTAGTAAATCTTTCAGCTGAATTTGGCTGTCCTCTCACTATCTTAGATTTACGTATTGTAGTATACAACTACATAGCAAAAAGCGGAAAAGATTATCTATTTAAAGGAAAAATGCCAGGTGAACGCTGGGCCCGTGCTTTCTTACAACGACACGTGTTTTCGCAAAGGGCAACACAAAATATAAAAAGAAGTCGTGCTGCGAAAACAGTTGAGGAAATGAATGAATATTACAAAAATCTTGAAAATTCTCTTAAAGATGTTCCCGCCAGCAATATTCTCAATTTCGATGAAACAAATTTAAGCGACGACCCCGGATCTAAAAAATGTATTTTTAAAAGAGGGATAAAGCACCCTGAAAGGGTCATTAATGCTAGCAAAAGTGCAGTATCAATAATGTTTAGCGGAACTGCTGACGGAAATTGCCTGCCACCCTATGTGGTTTACAAGGCAGATCATTTGTGGACCAGATGGTGTGAAAATGGTCCAAAAAATGCGCGGTATAACCGAACCAAATCCGGATGGTTCGATATGATGTGTTTTGATGATTGGTTTAAGACTATAGTTTTACCATGGGCTAACTCTCGAGACGGCATAAAACTAGTTATAGGTGATAACTTGGCATCGCACCTAAGCGTCGAGACAATTCAATTATGTCAAAATCAAAACATCAGATTTGCTTTTCTTCCAAAAAATGCTACACACCTAACTCAACCGCTAGACGTTGCATTTTTTGGACCCATGAAACGACTTTGGCGTGAAATTTTAACAGATTATAAAGCTACATACAGCACTGCAAGCACAATTAACAAATGTCACTTCCCACAGCTACTGCAGGAGCTAATGAATAAAATGGACATGACAAAAAATACCAACATTTGTAAAGGATTTGAAGGATCTGGAATATTTCCTTTCAATCCCTCAAGAGTGACATTAAAAATGCCTACAGTACAAGAAGAAAATACTCGTCAGTTTGATGCCAGCCTTCTGGAATTCTTACAACGAAACAGACGATCACAACCAATGAAAACAGGCCAAAATAGCAAGATTACAATCGTACCTGGTAAATCTATATCAACTGAAGAAGCAGAAGAACTAGCTAAAGCTAAAAAGATGAAGAAGGGTACAAAAGTAACTAAACAGAAAGAGAAAAAAGATTCAAGTTTAGCAGGACCGTCGAAAATAACTGTCAAAAATGAAATAAAGCCCGCTGAAACTCAAAACCTCGAATTAATCGAGACCTACGAACTAGATAAAGGCGCTATTTTGGAAGACAACTCGGCACACTTACATAGTTCGCCGTTGGTGCTCAAAAATCCTAAAAACCTAAAAGGCTTTGCATAAGTGCCATAAACATTTATTTGCAGCCTTTAGTGGAAGATTCAAATGAATTCGTGCATTGCCTGAAAAATTTGCAAAAGAATTCCAAAATGAATACTCTGTTTTGCGAAGACACACCAGAATGCCTGCAGCTAAAAATGGTTAATATACCTAATAATGACCCTGAACCATTTGAAAACTCGAACAAAAATAAGAAACCAAAAATAATAATTACGTCTAACATAGTTATAAAAGAAGCTTCCCCTGAAAAAAGAATCGTTTTACGAGATATGCAAACACAAATAAATAACAGAAAAAGAAGACAATCCGGTACTTCACAAGGACAGCCATCTATAATTAAAAGAAAAAAGAAACTTGTGTACCATAGCGACTCAAGCCTGACATCGGAAACTTCTTTTCATGCTGCAGATGACTCCGATTACGAAAATTTCGATGATTACATTGCGTCATGTTTACAAGAACAAGAAAACATTGATCAAGAAAACATATGTCCTTTCGGACTGAGTGATATTGATTTTTATGCGGAAGGTTCTCTTGGACTTCAAGAAAACAACTGGATCATAGCTAAATTCACTTCTAAAAAAAGTGTTAAACACTTCATAGGGAAAATTTTATCAATAAATGATAAAATACCCACTGTGAAATTTGCACGAAAAGTCAAAAATTCTAAATGTGATCAGGGAACAGTCTTCACCTACCCTAACATTGAAGACATATGTGCTGTACGTGATTTAAATGATGTTATTGCAATATTACCTGATCCCCAAATTTCTCGACGAGGACATTTCATATTTAATTTAGATTTTGATAAGTATAACATACAATAAGTAAAAATGTTATTTCCTACCTAACTAAAAGACGAACAATTTCAATCTGCTTACATACCTACTATGAGAGTGGTCATCTGACTAATCCCGTGAAACTTTTCCTCTATCGCATTTTGAATCAATATTGTATTTTTGTTTAACATTATTTTTTATGTTTTGAGTAGGTACATACCACTACGTATGCTCCAATTTTTTTTAAATATTAGGTACGTACCTTTAGTTCTTATATTAAAGTATTTGTTTTTTATAATTATAATACTATAGTTCGGAGTTCCTATTCATAAATACCTACAGAATAATTGAATTGGATTTTTGAAGAGTGTGGTGGCTTTTTTCATGTAAGGTGCTCCTAGAAATATGGAGACATGGTTTTGGATAAACGGGTAGCTAGTATTATAATTAGCTTTTATTAATATATTTTTCTACAGGTGTTTGTTTCATACCAAAGGTTTGAATTTTGTTCCTACGTTGTGTACCTGAAATTTTTGGTAATTTTAGCTTTTAGTGAGAAGAAGACTTATTATTAGTACTGTTACCCACATAATTTACGATGTTTTTGTTTTTTTTTAATTTTATTTTAAGTTACCAAGTATTTTATTTTAAAATACCTAAAACATAATCGAACATAATAATATTTTCTTGTAAAGCCATATTGTAAGAATTGGTTGTTTGTTATATTTGTTACTATGAGACATTACTGCCAAAAAAGCATTACATTTGTGATTTTTACTCGTAGTTAAGTAGCAATAAAAAAAGTAAATAAAAGTATTAACAAAAAAATGTTTTTGTTTGGGACAACCCTACAGTCAACGATATTTTTGTATGGAAAGTTTGTGGTACCTGCTACAACTTTGCCTATCAGTTGTGAAAAAAAAATACACTCACCGGCACGGAATCTTGGCCAAGCGCGTATTTCGCGATAACAAGAGCTTTAAGTGTTTCCTATGATTATTTATTATGAAGGTAGGTCTAAAAAATGTTTACCTTTAGTTCAAGAGGGTAATTTATCATGTTTGAGTGCAATATGACGTTATTTTTAAGTTTTAGTTGAACCCGGTCATCTGAGCGACTAAGTTGCTGTTTTAAATTTGTGTTTTGTGAAAGTTTATTGTTAGGTTATTCAATTATTGTGATATCGTACTGTTACTTCAATAACTAAAGGTGATTTAATTCCAATAAAAATGCCATTAACACCATCACAGGTTGCACAAGCTGTAGCATTGATCGAACAAGGGCTGACACAGCGAGAAGTTGCTGTTATACTGAATGTACCACGTTCATCGATGCAGTATGCGCTGAAACGATACCAGGAGACAGGCCGCTACTCCCGCAGACCAGGCAGCGGAGGCGTCAGATGCACATCAGCCCGGGATGACCGCTTTATTGTCCTGGAAATTTTGAGAAACCGCTACCTCACCGCTCTTGAGATACGCCAGCGACTCCAGTTCACAAGAGGTGTCAATGTTAGTGAACGTACAGTGAGAAGACGAATGGAGGAAGTGAATTTACAAGCTCGTAGACCAGCACGCGGCCCAGAACTTCTCAGAAGTCACCGAGTAGCTCGACTTCGATTCGCACGAGAACACGTCAACTGGACCCATGAGCAGTGGGCTCGAGTACTGTTCACAGATGAGTGTCGAATCGCTTTACGAGCTCCAGATGGTCGGGAGCGAGTGTGGAGAAGAAGAGGAGAGCGGTTTTTACCCATTACCACCACACAAACTGTTAGTTTTCATGGAGGCTCTATAATGGTTTGGGGAGGAATAAGTTCCGACGCACGTACGGAGTTAGTTATCGTCGATAACCGATTAATGGCAACACGATACATCGAGGAGATTCTTCAGGAACACGTATTACCATATTCAGGGTTTATTGGATTTGACGAATTCCTCCTAATGCACGATAACGCGCGCCCACACGTTGCACATTGCGTGGAGGAATACCTTACAGAGGTTGGTATTCAAAAATTGCAGTGGCCAGCTCGTAGTCCAGACTTAAATCCAATAGAGCATATCTGGGACAAGCTTAAAAGAAAAATAAAGTCCTCCTCCAACCCGCCTGAAACTCTGAATCAGCTTCGAAATGCAGCACTGACCGCTTGGGAAAGCATACCACAAGTTGAGATCAGAAACATCATCCAAAGTATGCCAGAACGAATGCAAGCTGTTATCGGGGCTAGGGGAGGAAACACCCGATATTAAAATGCAAACACAACGAAGACTTTTTGGTTATTTTTCATTTTGTGTTCTTTTTAAATTGACAGTGTTAAAACCAATATTTTTGTGAAACTGCTTATTTTTTTAAAGATTACTGCTGGTGCATCATTTTTTCAATAACTGAGTTACAAAACCATAAAAAACCCTAATTTAGTGCATAAACCCATAATATAGTGAAAATTAAATATTTAAATATAAATTATCGGCAAGTTATTGGTGGCCAAGTTTCCGTGCCGGTGAGTGTATATTAGCTTAATGGCGATAATCTAACTGCCTGGGACAAGCACGGTGTCCCATGCATACGGAAAAAAAATACTGAAAAGATCAACATTATAATTATTTACTTAGATATCTTTCTAGGCAAAGTTGCGTCTCTTAGCTACAACTTTGCCTACGACTTTGAGAGCTTGTAATTCGGAAAAACAGCATGATTTAAAAAGATTTGAGTTCTACCTGGCAAGGCATAAGGTCTGTTTTCCATCTAAAATTCATTAAAAGCCATTATACTAAATAGGTTCAGATATACAACCAAAAAAGTCAAAATCCAGGCAAAGTTGCAGCATTTTACGGTACCTACCTACACGTTATTCACCGACGGTTTTATTTTTAAATTGAAATGGTTAATTTTTTTAAAGTTACTAGTATTTTCATCTTTTCTAGGTCTTATGTTTATTGTGCAAGTATGGCAAACAATAATAGAGGTCGTCGCTTGGTTGAATTGTCACTTAACATTGCCGAAGGTAGGTACTAATTTACAAGCCAGAAAAAGTACTTCACAAGATAGGTGAGCTATAATACAGACAGTTGATCTTTATATCTATTTAATATCAATGTAATGTTTTTAATATTACAAATCCAGCAAATCAGAAATAAAAAATGTTTCAGAGTTAGAAGTAACACAACAGTAACACAACATGTTTAAAGCGGAAAAGGACAAGATCTTTAAGTACGGCAATAGAAGTGGAACCTAAGAATATTCGGCGAAATTCTATTGAAGCACGATGCTTAAAATTACCATACACACATTCTTTTCACAGGTAACCTACACATGCATTTCTTACCTACAGTTTTGAGAGAATTTTTAAGTTAAGATTTTCAATAATATTTTGTTGTTTCAGTAAACAACAATTACTCAATCAGTCTCCAGTACTTTGCACATCTTCTAGTGGTGTAGTTAAAACTTGGTCTGTCGAAAATGTGTCAGACTTAAATTTAACTTCGAAGGCAATTGTTGTCGATATAGTTGCCCAAGAAGATTGTAAAAACAAGACTTCGCCAATTGAAATAAATTGTGCAACCTCGTGTAATGAACGTTCGGCCTCTTTTAATGAACCTTCGACCTCATGTAATAACCTTTCGACGTCATTTAATGAAAGTATGCCCTCATATAATGAACCTCCCACGGCATATAATGAACCTTCTACCTCAAATTATGAACCTTCCACTGCATATAATGAGCCTGCCACTTCTTCTAATGAACCTTCGTCATCGTTCGAAAATATTGTAATTCCATTGCCTATCGGAAAAAACAAAAAACGATGTGTAAGAACAAGAGGGGGACATGTAGGAAAAAGTTTAAGGGACGAAAACAATTTGAAACAAAAATCAGATACAGAAACAGATGTAGCTGGCCAAGGAAAAAGTCGAGGAGTTAAAACTAGAGGAGGTTCCGCATCTTCTAACAATCACCAGTTAAGAACTGCTCATGACTTGTGTCAAATGCAGGGTGTAAACATGCCTCTTGAGGTGCTTTCGGCAATGTTAAACGGTAATGATGACGGTGAGCGAGAAAATAATGCAAGGGACCATTTTCAAGCGCAACAACTTTCAGATCAACAACTTCTGGACATACTTGAAGCTTCTGATGACAATTTCGATGATGAGATTCTAGATGAAGACTTTCTTCACAATTTTGAAGATTGTGACTAAGATGATGATAATATGATACCAACTGAAAATTTAGTGCCTCCAACTAGTAATGACGAGTGTTTAAATTGGTCAGATCAAACATATCCCATAAAAGATATTGCTTTTGAATGAAATCCAATGGGATTAAACGTACCACTAGAAGCAACTGAACCGATCAACTTTTTTAACTTAATTATGACTGATGATTTAATCCAGGATATAATTGTAAAAACCAATCGTAATCCAAACAATATACTTGCAAAAAGCTTACCAGGTAGTCGAATACAACATTGGAAAAATGTTACAGTTTCAGAGTTCAGTATTTCTGGGGTTACTTTTTCACATGGGTACGATAAAAATAAATAGAATACAAGATTACTGGAAGAAACACAGATTATTTAACCTAACCTGTTTTCGGGAACATGATGAGTCGAAATCGTTTTTTACTCATTCTAAGAGCAATGCACTTAGAAAATTTAGAATCAGGAGATAACAAATTGGCGAAAATTTCATCTTTGGTTATGTTTTTCAATAATAGGATGAGAGAAATATACAACCCTTTTCAGAATTTATGCATTGATGAGTCCCTTGTCTTGTGGCGTGGTCGCCTAATATTCAGCCAATACATAAAAAATAAGAGCAATAAATATGGTATAAAATTATACATTTTGACCGATGCAAACGGTATTATACTAAAACAAATAGTGTATGCTGGCGCAGGAGACCAAATTGTAGGTGGAGTGAATCATTCCTCAAAAGTAGTTTTAAATCTTTTACATGATTTTTTGAATAAAGGCTACTCTGTGTTTATGGACAATTTTTACAATTCTGTAGATCTGACAGAAAAATTATTGTCTGAAAATACTTACTGCACGGGAACATTGCGATCGAATAGAAAAAATACCCCAAAGGACGTTACCACTAAAAAGTTAAAAAAAGGCGAATGTGTTTCGCAGTACCGCCAAAATGGTGTTTGTGTGATGAAATGGCGGGATAACAGAGATGTCACTATGATATCGTCACAATTTAATTCGCAAATGATTACTACCACTACAAGAAGAAATACAGATAAGTCAAAGCCTGAAATGATCGTCCAATATAATCGTAACATGGGTGGTATTGATCATTAAGATCAAATGATAGACTTATGTTCGCAGCAATAATACGCTATCAGGTGGTACATAAAATTGGGAATCCACATATTCCAACAAATGTTGTACAATTCGTTCACCTTATCCAATTTATTTTCTGGCAATAAATTAAGTTTCTACGAATTCAGGCAATCAGTTACCTATAGAAAATTTACTTCCCGAGAAGATTCAAAATTCGGATGAGTCCGCCGTTGAAGGAGTAGTACTTACTATTCATGTAATTCAGCCTTGCCCACGGAAGGGAAAATCAATGCGCCGAAGATGCAAATATTGCTGGGAAGTCAATAAAATACGTAAAGATACGCCATTCTTTTGTCCAAACTGCCCTCAGCAGCCTGGGTTTTGTATTATTGATTGCTTCAGGTTATACCACAAATATAGTGCATAAGCTCATGCACATAATATATAAACACACAAATACAAACACAAGCTATCAAAAACATAAGTTGTAAAAAAGCAAAGTCTTGCAAATCAGTTCTTTTACCGTAAAAATTTGTGAGATCCATGTAATACATGTTACGTATGTACAAAATTAATTTATTTAAGTAAACGTCAGCTGGGCGAGTTCATTAACTCGTTTAATTAAAGAAATTAATTTCGTACATGCCTATATTAATTTGAGTTTTAGAAAAAAGTACTTTATTTTTTTATTTTATCTTAAAAAATCGATAGTGTTTCATGTACCGGATCGACCCTCCACGGGTTTAAAACGATCAAAATTTAACGGTGTATACTAAGTATATTCATAAATAGATTGACTTGGCAATCGCATGAAAAAAATGTAACTCATAAGTAACCCGATTGCCAAGTCAATCTATGTATTTGTGATTATACTTGGTATTACATGGATCTCACAACTTTTTACGGTAGAAGAAATGATTTGCGAGACTTGACTTTTTTACAAGTTATGTTTTTATACTATCTCATATCTTTTTGTAAGTTCCTTTATATTATAAAAAAATATTTTACAATTCTTTTTTTATAATTATATTATATAAAATATCATCATTGAAGCCGACGGACGTCCACTGTTGGGCATAGGCCTCTCCCATAATATAAAACATACACTGATTAATTCACTGCAAATGTAACTTTGTAATCCTAATATTAGATATGGGATTACAAAGTAAGTTTTGATTATTTGTTATAATTATATTTTTCACTAGAAAGCTATAATTTAAATTATAAATTAAGAGGAGAAATTAAAAGACTGGTGTAAATTAATATAAGTGTTTTTATTTTTGTACCTAATTTAGATTTTTGGTTCATGTTTCGAATCGTGCATAAAGCCATCCACTATATACTCTCAAAGGTGCGTTCTCGGACCTCTAGAAAAATTTTTTTACCTTATGCCACCTACGCACCATATGCGTTTGGCGTTTTTTTTCGTATTTATCAACAATATTTATTAATATTTTTATTAATTACATCATAAGTAATCTATTTTCAACCACAATACATAATAAAAGTTGGTGGCACCTGGTCAGTAGTGTTTAAAAAAAGGTGGCATTGAATGGGTTAAGCACTGGACGCTTTTGTAACTACCTATGAGTGCACAAAATTGCAGGAATTTGAAATCCGTAATCAAAATCAAAATCAAAATCAAAATCAAAAGTCATTTATTCAAACTAGGCTGAGAATCAGCACTTTTTGAACGTCAAAATTACATAAGACAGTCCCCCAAAAACGCCCGCCCTTCACCACTTCCTAGTGCTTTAGCTGGGGAGAAGAAGTGGCGCAACAAACTCCCCAGCAGCACAGCTGTCTGTTCAGTTAAAAAAATGATTCTATATAATACTGCGCATAATAATTTAGGTACATTACGCAACACAAAACATTAAATTAAATTATTTGCTATAAGTAAGCTAGCACACGCCAATATACCAAAAAAAAAAAAAAAAAACGAAAACAATACTCAAGCAGAAACAAAATACAAAACTAAAAACGTAAGCAGAACTTTATACCTAAATAAAAGCCTCCAGTAATAAAGGGCGTGCCCACTTACATAAATAGCCGTACATGTAGTCGTAACTCACAAGTCACAGATAGGGATAAACTAGGACCATCGAAGTAAAATCAACGAGTTAAATTACTAATAACAAAACAAAACCAAGGTCAGCAAGACGACCTGTCACCACAAGCAGCACCCGTTCACGAGTATAACGCAAAGATCAGCCATTATCCCCCTCGCCATATTTGAGGGAAGGAGACAACCCGACCCCCGACGCTACCGCAAGCAGTGACATCTAAGGGAGCATGACGAACTTGCTGCCGGTTGCTCGGGCAAGAAAACTATGATCAATTGTCGAGGTCACTAGCTAACCACATATTGCAATACCACTCATAAAAAATAAATAAACATTGAAATGAGTAGATTATGTCAATAATAAATAAAAATAAAATTAAAATAAATTGACCTTGAGAGTCAAAGAAAATAAATAATTATATGAACTCATATAACCTGTCAGTAGCTATGCTAATTCTGGAGAAAGAACATAAACATTGTCTTAAGCAAAACACAGCGACCAACTATTCTTATCGTTTAAGTAATCGTTGATAGAATAGTATGCCTTTGAACAAAGGTTAGATTTTACTTTAGCTTTGAACGCATTAAAGGGCAAATCTAGCAAAGAAGAGGGTAGCTTGTTATAAAAAGTTATACCAAGCCCAACAAATGAGTTGTGAACCTTATGAAGCCGGTGAAATGGAGCACGTAATTTGTCCTTATTTCTGGTGTTAACATTGTGAATATCACTGTTTTTAGTGTATAAATGTATATTTTGTCTAATATATAAGATGTTGGCGAAGATGAATTGTGATGCCACCGTGAGAATACCAATCTGTTTAAAATAATCTCTCAAAGAAACTCTGGCACCGAGCTGGTAAATTGCTCGAACAGCTCGTTTCTGAAGAACAAATATATTTTGAATGTCAGCGGCTTTGCCCCAGAGCAGAATACCGTATGACATAACGCTATGAAAATAACTAAAATAGACTAACCGAGCTGTATCAACGTCAGTGTATTGTCTTACTTTCCTGACGGCGTAGGCGGCTGAACTGAGCCTTCCCGCTAGGCTTGATATATGTGGGCCCCACTGAAGTTTGGCATCTACTGTTATACCCAGAAAAACTGCCGAGTCTACAGTTTTAAGCATCTCTTTATCTAAAACGATGTTGGGTCCTAGATTTCTAACATTCGGTAAGGCAAACTTTATACATTTCGTTTTTTTAGCATTGAGAACTAAGTTATTTGTCGTAAACCAATCTGTAACCATTGAGAGTGCACTGTTTACGTCGTCAAAATCTTGTCTATTCCTGTCTACTTTAAAAATAAGAGAGGTGTCATCTGCAAACAGTACAACGTCACAGATACCCTTTAAATAGAATGGTAAGTCATTGATATACACTAAAAACAAGAATGGACCCAGTATTGAACCTTGAGGTACACCCAACTGAACTGGTAGCCCGGAAGATTTCACACCATTTACATCTACACATTGAAACCTATTATGTAAATATGAATTTATTACTTTAAGAGCTTCGTTTTGTACACCGTAATGATGTAGTTTACGCAAAAGCGTGTCATGGTGCACGCAATCAAAGGCTTTGGAAAGGTCACAGAAAATTCCAATAGCATTTTGCGAGTTCTCCCATGCGTTAAATATATGTTTCAGCAGAGCAACACCCGCATCTGTAGTCGAACGACCTTTAGTAAAGCCATATTGTTCATCATGAAGGAGGCCATATAAATTAAAATGTCTTAGCAACTGCTTGAGTATTAACTTTTCAAATATTTTGCTAAATGCAGGTAAGATAGAAATAGGCCTAATAAGAAATATGGAAAATCTGCTGCTCACAGCAAGATTGTACTAGCGGCTGAGGTCATCCACCTCGGTGGACGGAGGTGTTGCGTCTCTACGGGATGCCCGGTACTCCTGTCTCAGCGATCCACTGGGGTGTAATCCAAAGCCGGCACCGAAAAATTCAAAAACTTCAGACTGTTCTGGGACTGATACGTCTCGAAGGATTGATGTTTATTACCGAGCTGGAAATGTTGGACTACTGAACTTATTTGAACACTAATAGGGTTGAAAATAAAACCACTAAACCTATCCACCCGAATTTGTCACCGTTAATCTTTCTGTTTCTGTCTCTAAGAAACAACCATTAACCTAGGTCTAATAAAATTAGAGTGAGAAAGAAGCGGCAACGGAATCGACGAGACAATGCCAAAAAGCTAGAACGCTTGCATTTCTCTCTCTGTCGCTAAGAAACAAACCTTGAGCTGGGTCAAATATAATGATTTTCTTTCTTTCTAGAACGAGAAAGAAGCGGCAGCGGAATCGGCCGAAAATACCGAAAAGCGCGAACGCGAATCTCTTATTTCCGAAGCGGCTGTGAATTGAAAAGATACCGAGTAGTTGCCTTGTTTACTGTACGGTCTCATCAACCGTACATTTACTTTGCGAACGCAGCAACCTACTTGGATGTCGTGCGTCACAAATATTATGCTATAATTATAACGTTTTAAGCAATGCAGATCGAGTCAGACAATAACTGTGGAACTAACCACTTGTCAAGAGAAAGAATCGCTACCACTTTAACTTGTTAGCCTTCTACATTTTAATATAACTTTAAACTCAACTTGTGGTTCTTTCTGTGTGCTCCATAACTAAATAAACATTAACAAAGTGATAACGTTTACTGAATAAACATGAAAACAGAAGAGATTAAGGGCTGATTTTTCAAATTGATAAATTTTATCCAAAAAATAAATATGACAGTTTGGCATATGTTCTATACAAAAGCTGTCAAACCGCCATATTTATTCCATAAATAAAAGTTATCCGACTATTGAAAAATTAGCCCTAAATTATTTAACATCAAAAACTTTGCGGCCGTCTTTTGCAAAAATGACGTTCAAAAAGTACTTATTTTCAATACCTATTATTATGATGAAAGGGGATGGGTGTACTATACTTATGACTAGCAATTTGCTCACCCAGCAAAACTTTTCGCTAAATTTTGGCGGTTAAGTGGAAATATAAGAGAAATAATAATCCTGTTTAGACAAAATGGAAATCTTGGCTTTTCAAAAATATCATCAGAAGTTTCCTCCAAAGAAATGACTACCAAGATAATGGTCAAATTGAGTCTGCTTCCTTTATCTAGGAAAAGGCCACTAGCCCATAGCTAAGCAGACTACAACAGCACGCTCTTAAAATCGTTGGCGTCCGGTGGACAAGTAGACCAGAAGAAAGTTATGTTTTCTTTTAACCAATGTAAGTAAAAAAGATGTTTAAATTGCCGTTTATTAGTAACGACCCAGGAAAACTGTTCACATAAAGAAGAATTCCATTATAATAAGTGGAAATATTTAAGAGAAATGGAAATATGGCTAAAACAACCCATTTGAAATCTTGAAAATCTCAATGACGAGGATGTGAGTAAATGCTTATGGAGTTCCCATTTCTTCCCGTGGGTGTCGTAAAAGGCGACTAAGGGAACTTGAGACCTAGTGCATATAACTTAAGCACCTTGGGTCACCCGCGCGGTGGCGGGTAAACCGCCAACAAAAGCACTCCCAAGGAGGGTTGGTGTCAGGCGGGCGGCCGACTGTAAAAACTTAGCCGAAACTATATGCAACATGGTAGGAAATATGAGAATGCGCGATAGGGCTAGGGCGTACCCCACAGGCGACGCGCAGGGGTAGCACCCGGCTCCTGTGGGAAATGGACAAGGGTTGTCGCATCAGAACGAGCGGGTGCGACGTAAGACGCAAGCTCGGAGTGTGAGAGAAGTAAGATTGAGGTGCGCGAGCTGGTATGTAGGTACGATGACTGGAAGAGGAAGAGAATTAGCAGATGTCTTAAAAAGGCGACGACTGAATATAGCGTGTCTGCAAGAGACGAAATGGAAGGGTGCGAAGGCTAGAGAGATAGGAGAAAGATATAAGCTCTTTTACTGTGGAAGCGATGGCAAGCGAAATGGTGTGGGTATAGTTTTGGATAGGGAATTGAAAGAATGTGTGGTGGATGTTAAAAGAGTGAGTGATAGAGTGATAGCTGTGAAAGTACGAGGGCGGGTCAATAAGTCCGTGACTTTTTGAATTTCTGACCTCTTTACTGAAAAAGCAACACTACTCCTGTCAACAGGCATCTGTCAGTTGACTCCTGTCAAAATTTGAACTTGCTGCGTCAGTTAGTTTGTGTTTGACAGCTATCTTTATCAGACTACTCAGTAATTTGAGGAAAAAATGGAAAAAAGTGAATTTCGTGTGCTTATTAAGCATTATTTTTTGCGAAAAAAAACCATTACCGAGACCAAGGCTAAGCTTGATAAATACTATGGGGACTCTGCACCATCGATTTCAATGGTAAAAAAGTGGTTTACTGATTTTCGTTGTGGCCGTACAAGCACTTAAGATGCCGAACGTCCTGGACGCCCAGTTGAGGTCTCTTCACCCGAAACAATCGAAAAAATTCAAGATATGGTGTTGGCCGACCGAAGATTGAAAGTGCAAGAGATTGTGGAAGCCGTAGGGATCTCGCATGGCTCAGTGGTTTCAATTTTGAATGATCACTTGGGCATGAGAAAGCTTTCCGCAAGATGGGTGCCGCGTTTGCTCGCAGTCGACCACAAACGCAATCGTGTAACAACTTCACAGGAAGGTTTGGCGTTGTTTAATCGCAATATGTAGGAGTTTTTGCGCCGTTTTGTAACCGTGGACGAAACATGGATCCATCACAACACACCAGAGACCAAAGAACAGTCAAAACAGTGGGTTTCTAAGGGTGAATCGGCGCCAAAGAAGGCCAAGGTGGGTTTGTCAGCCAATAAAGTTATGGCGACTGTTTTTTTGGGATGCACGCGGGATAATCCACATTGACTACCTTCAAAAGGGAAGAACAATCAATGGGGAATATTATGCCAACTTATTGGACCGATTCAATGACGATTTGAAAAAAAACCGACCTCATTTGGCCAAGAAAAAAGTTCTTTTCCACCAAGACAATGCAAGGGTGCACACATGTGCAGTTGCCATGGCAAAAATCCATGAATTGGGCTATGAATTGCTCCCTCATCCGCCCTATTCTCCAGATTTGGCTCCGAGTGACTACTTCTTGTTCCCAAACCTGAAGAAATGGCTTGGTGGAAAAAGATTTGAAATCTCGCAAACAAAGGCCTATTTTGAGGACCTCGACAAATCATATTTTTTGGAAGGGATAAAAAAATTGGAGAAGCGTTGGACAAAGTGTATAGAGCTCAAGGGAGACTACGTTGAAAAATAAAATGATTTATTTATCAAAAAAATCTGTGTTTTATTCCAAAAGTCACGGACTTATTGACCCGCCCTCGTAATTATGGAAAGTTTAGAGTGTGTATGCACCCCAGTCAGGATGTGAGGATAGTGTAAAAGAGAAGTTTTGGGAGGATTTCGATCGTGTGATGATGGATGTGCCAGAGAGTGAAGAAGTGTATGTGGGGGGTGACTTTAACGGGCATGTAGGAAGACAAGGATGGGTATCAGAGAGTGCATGGCGGTTGGGGATACGGAGCCCGTAACACTGATGGCGAGACACTGTTGCAAGCTGCTTCTGCTTTCGACCTGGCAATAACAAATACGTGGTTTAAAAAGCAAAACGAACACCTTATTACTTACAAAAGTGGCCGCCACGCGACACAAATTGATTTCTTGCTGGTAAGACGAAACAGCCTAAAATGTGTTAAAAATTGTAAAGTGCTGCCAGGCGAAGGCTTAGTCACACAACACAGACTAATAATAATGGAAGTAAAAGTCAGTGTCTCGTCCAGTAAGTACAAAGAACGGCCCCCACCAAAAACCAGGTGGCGTATGATAGAATAAGAGGAATGTGCAAGTATGTTTAAGAGTCAAGTGGTAGACAAAATGATCGAAATGAAGGATATGGAAGGAAAAACTGTTAATGAAATTTGTGAATGAAAGTGTTGAGTATGAACGTGGAGGGCTATACGAGTAAGGGAAGACCAAAGAAACGATGGGTGGACTGTGTGAAAGATGATATGGCCAGAAAGGGAGTGACTACCGAGATGACGACTAATAGAGAAGTATGGAAGAAAAAGACATGTTGCGCCGACCCCAAATAAATTGGGACAAGGGCAGGAGAATGATGCTTATGGAGTTTCCCACATCTCAACTACAGAAACACGCTCCAAAGAACTACGCTGACATACATCACATTTGTGAGGTTTTTCACCAGTGTGTATACGAATATGTTTAATCAAATTACTTGTATGATTTCAAACTGTGCCGAAAAACATCACAGATTTAAGGTTTTTCACCAGTGTGTATACGAATATGCTTAATCAAATTATTTGTATGATTAAAACTGTGCTGACTTACATTATTCGAATGTTTTTTTAAAACAGCTTTTACATTAAAACTGCGCTGACATACATCACATTTGTAAGGTTTTTTACAAGTGTCTATAAGAATATGCTTAATCAAATTACATAATTAATTTCATGCATTTAAATTAATTTGGGGTTTATAATTTCGTGATTTGTCAAAACCGCTTTACATTTTTAAGAATAATTAATTAATTATTAATTATATCCTGGGACATTGTTCACACATGGTCATCTGATCCCAAACTAAACAGAGCTTGTACTTACTATGGAAACCAGATAACTGATATTATACTAAAGGATGTCTCAGTAAGAGTGCACTTTTTAAAATTGGAGTATTTTTTTTTTCATGCAAGTGGCAACTCTGAAATTTGACAGCTGTCCCCCCCTCTGTTTATTCCGATTATTAAAACTGGAGCGCTTTTCGAAAGGACAACGCGTTATAATTGTGAAAACTCATTACAAAAATGGGGAAAATTACGCTGAAACCGCTAGCAAACTTCGCCAAATTTTCAGCCGAGAAAGTGCACCTAATGTGTCAACCATTCGAAGAGTGGTCAAAAAATTTGAAGAAACTGGGTCGATTATGGATAATAAAAATCATTTGCGTCAACGGACCGATCGGTCTCTTGAAAACATTGCTGCTGTAAACGAGTGTCGACGAAAACCCGAAAACATCAATTCGGCATCGTTCTCAACAACTTCAAATTTCACGAAGCACTACGCAGCGAATTTTGACTAAAGACCTCCACCTTCATGCGTACAAGATTCAGCTTACTCAGGAGCTCAAACCAGCAGACCACGGAAAGCGCCGGCAATTCGTTCAATGGGTAATGGAGCAAAGTGAAGTCGATGCCAATTTTTCGAAAAAAGTAATTTTCTCCGATGAAGCGCATTTCCATATGAATGGCTTCGTGAATACACAAAATTGTCGAATTTGGGACTCAGAAAATCCTCATGCAATCCATGAGAAACAAATGCACCCACAACGAGTAACTGTCTGGTGCGGATTTTGGTCAGGCGGCGTGATCGGACCTTACTTTTTTGAAAATGAGGCCGAAATTGCAGTGGCTGAAATGGCATTCGTTACAGGAATATGATAACGGACTTCTTGTGGCCTCAACTGAACGGCATGAATCTGGACAACATGTGGTTTCAGCAGGACGGCGCAACCTGCCACACCGCGCATGAAACAATAGACTTATTGCAGCAACAAATATTGGGGTGGTTTTGGGATCTACCTCCTAGCGGTCCACCCCGGGCAACGGCACCACAGGCTTGCCTGTGGTACGGCTGAACGATCCCACTTAGCGGTGGTAGGCTCCGCAAGGGGCCGCCTGGCTCGCGACCACCATCCCACCGGAGTCTGGCGCCAAGCAGCTTGCTGTGTTCCGTCGGTGTGTGGGAGAGCCAGTGCCTTTGGGGGAGAAGGAGATTGTCAGTTGCGCTGTTTGGCACCGGTTGTGGTCTCTGAGTCAGCTAGCCGGGTAACTCATTTTGGAGGGTAGCGGGATCCGAAGCACGGTGCCAGCCGTTGGCCGACCGCAGTCAGTAGGGGGCCCAAGTAGCACGCCAGCCACGTGCCAAAGGCTGCCCCGCCAACTCGCGAAAAATCCCGGTATGCTCCACCGTGCCAGCCGGCGACTGGATGGGAGGACCCGGTGGCCATATCCGGGGGGTTCGGGCGTCCCCGCAGTCTCCAGATGAGTTCCCCGTAGGTTTGGTTGGCTCTAGTGTTCCACTTGGATCACTGAGCGGCGCCTCGACAAGTCGACTTTTTTCCCCAACAACTCCACTCAATATGACACACAAAGCGAAGAAAAATAGGGTAAAACAACGGCTGCACTTCCTCCCACTAAAAGTGCACCTCACTAATATCAGGGGGTTGCACTCCAATCTCGATTCGGTCCATCACCACCTTGAGACCGAGAAGCCGCACCTGTTTTTCCTAACGGAGACGAAGATAACAACCCCGTCGGACGTGGCGTACCTCAACTACCCGGGGTACTCTCTTGAACACAAGTTCAAGAAGCAAGCTGGGGTCTGTGTGTACGTCCGCGATGACATTTGTTGTCGTCGTCTCCGTTGCTTTGAGAAATCGGGTTTCTCTGCCATATGGCTACTTGTGGATACTGGCGTGGAGAAATCTCTCTACATCGGCATCTACCGATCGCATAGCGGTGACCAGGAGACAACAGCGCTCTTTAATTTCCTCGTGGAGTCGACTGACGTAGCCCAGCAACGGTACCCAACGGCGAAGCTCATTTTTCTGGGGGACTTCAACGCCCATCATAAAGAATGGTTGTTCCCATACCAGAAAACTGACCATGCTGGGTTGGAGGCGCGCGATTTTGCTTTAACGCTAGATCTAACCCAGATGGTGAATGTGGCAACGCGGGTACCGGATGTTGACGGCCATACACCCAATTGCTTGGACCTTCTGCTGGCATCTGATCCGGACAGTCATTCAGTATCGGTCTCAGCCCCACTGGGAACGTCTGACCACTGTCTGGTGAAATCCATATCAACCTGCTCTCCTCCAGATGAGAGCCCTAGAGGCACGAGGCGAGTATGGCGATACGGGTCAGCAGACTGGGATGAGATGCGGCACTTTTTTGCGTCTTATCCATGGCGGCAAGTGTGCTTTTCCTCGGGTGACCCCTCGCGCTGTGCTGACGCGGTTGCGGACGTGATTCGGCAGGGGATGGAATATTTTATTCCATTCTCCGACATCCCGCTCGGTCACAAATCCCGGCCTTGGTATAATGCAGAATGTGCCCACGCTGAGGCCCGAAAAGAGACTGCCTACCAAGCCTGGGTCAAGGCCCGCGACCGCAAAGTTAGAGCGCGCAGGGTTCGCGCGAAGAAGAGAGCCTTTAATTCTGCCGCCAAGTTCTGCAAGCGGGTTTTGCGTAGGGCACGTTTTGACCATGTCGGACATATCGGGGCCAGGCTGGCTTCGCACCCTCCGGGTAGTAAACAGTTCTGGTCCCTGTCTAAAGCGGTTGAAACGAATTTCTGTCGTCCCACTTTACCTCCTATGATGAAACCTGATGGGTCGCTGGCTCACTCTGCAACTGAGAAGGCAAATTTATTTGCATCTCTCTTCGCAAGCAATTCACGTCTGGACGCTGGCTCAAAGCAACCACCTACTGTACCTCATTGTGACTCCTCGATGCCGGAGATCGCAGTACACATTAAAGAGTTCCGAAGAGTATTGTGCAGTCTAGACGTGAACAAGGCCAGCGGGCCTGACGGCATTCCAGCGAGAGTGTTGAGGCAGTGTGCGCCTGAACTGTCTCCTGTATTGACACGTTTGTTCCGCCTCTCTCTTGAAAAAAGAACGGTGCCGAAATCCTGGAAGCTTGCAAATGTACAACCAGTGCCCAAAAAAGGCGACCGTGCAGACCCTGCCCATTACCGTCCGATCGCCATTACCTCCATTCTGTGCAAAGTTTTGGAAAGGGTACTGAACAATAAGTTGCTGAACTACCTTGAAGACAATGATCTCCTCAGTGACCGTCAATATGGCTTTCGCCGGGGACGGTCAACTGGCGATCTTCTTGTGTATGTCACGCACTGCTTTGGCGAAGCCATCGAGAAACATGGCGAAGCACTGGCTGTATCGCTTGACATCTCGAAGGCCTTTGACAGGGTCTGGCACGCTGCTCTGCTCAGCAAGCTTCCTGCTTATGGCATCCCAGCTGATTTTTGTAGCTGGATATCAGATTTCCTTAGTGAACGGTCGATTAGAGTAGTTGTTGATGGCTGCTCTTCTGACCTTATGGCTATTGATGCCGGAGTTCCTCAGGGGTCTGTTCTCTCTGCAACTCTTTTCCTGCTGCACATCAATGACCTGCTTCGGCCTGGTATTGTTGGGTACGCAGATGACAGTACAGTTTCAGAGAGATACTTGTCCAGCGCAAAAACCAGCGGGGCTGAAGTTCGTTCCTTGAGAGAGGCCATGGTAGAGCGGACAGATTTGACCTTAAGCTTTGTCTCCCAGTGGGGTGATGATAATCTGGTCTCTTTTAACGCCACCAAAACGCAGGCGTGTCTTTTTACCGCTAAAAAGAGTCGTTTCGCCCAAACTCCTACTTTTCGGGGTACATCTGTTCCTGTAACTGATCGACTTGAGCTCCTAGGCATGGAGTTGACATCTGGTCTCGACTTCGGCGCCACCATCGAGTACAAGGCCCAAACTGCGGCCAAGAAACTGGGCATCCTAAATAGGGTGAAGCGATACGCCTGGACAGCTTTTAACCCTTTACAAAGCGCAAGTCCGATCCTGCATGGAGTATTGCAGTCACCTTTGGGATGGATCAGCTAAGTACCAACTAGCCGCGCTTGACTCGGTGGAACGCAGAGCTAAGAGGCTCATTGGCGACGTAAAACTGGTGGATGCCAAGCTTCATTGCTTGGCTCATCGCCGCAAGGTTGCCTGCTTGTCGGTCTTCTACAGATTGTACTTCGGAGAGTGTGCCCGAGAACTCCACGACCTCATTCCACCGGCCCCCTTCTACCACCGGACATCTAGACGCACTGCCAGTTACCATCCCTACCTGGTTGCTATTCCACCAATTCGCACTAAGCGCTTCCAAATGTCTTTTATAATGCGCACAGCAAAAGAGTGGAACTCACTACCTGCGTCTGTGTTTCCGAACGTATATAACCCTAATCTCTTCAAAGTGAGAGTGAACAGGCTTCTTCTGGGTAAGCTCACTCCATCGTCGACTTTGTCTCTGTCACCTCTGACCTAGACTAGAGTCAAGAGCAAACCCATCACAAATAAAAAATAAAAAAAAAAAGCAACGATTTCCAGAACACATTATCTCACAAAATTCTGATGTCAACTGGCCACCAAGATCGTGCGATTTAACGCCGTGCGATTTTTTTCTTTGGGGTTTTGTGAAATCTCGGGTTTACGCGAATAAACTCGAAACAATTCCTGAGCTCAAATCGGAAATCCAACGCGTTATCGGTGAGATACAGCCACATCTCTGTGCAAAAGTCATGGAAAATTTCATGAAAAGAGTAATGGCCTGTCATCGGAGCCGTGGGGGTCATTTGCCGGATATTTTATTCCATACTAACCTCTCAAACGTCGCCGTAGCACCATTGGATAATAAGATTTAATGACTCGAAACGTCGCCGTTACACCATTGGAAAATAACAACTGTCAACACGCATGGTTGTCATTGGACGGTAATATTTTCTATTTATTGGCACTTGCAACACGATCTAGCTGTATCATTCGATTAGTCGATTCATGCTTGACCTATTTTGGTAACTTTTAAACAGGAGCGCCAACAAAAAAAAAGAAAAAAGAAAAGAAAGAAATTTGTGCTTCTGTGAAGTTCTGTGACGGCCATATTTGTTGTTTTACGAGTGATTCGTGCGGGTGTCCAAGTTTCGAAAAAATGTTTTCAAGAAGGAAACGGTGAGTAAGCTTATGAGATTTTTATACAGAATTACTGAGAAATAAGTATAGATTTCGTATGAAGCGATAGTTTATAGAAAAGTTATAAATATGTCGAGAAAAAGTTACGAAACTTTTGTAATGTTCATAATTTGATAGTTATGGCCGCCGTATTTCGTAATGTTTTATGATAAATATTTTTGTTTAGTGTTTGAAATACACTTATGTAGTTAGATTATTGTTCCACAAACATATTTTGGCTAATAGCTACCGACATTATTGCGTACCTACTATCATCGTAATCGTATTTCCAAAAGTAAAATTCCCGCCCGCTATAACCGTAGGTAATAAAGTAATGTCAGCAAAAAAATTTGTCCGATTATAATTTATTAGGTATACAGGGTGTTTGGTGCATCGTGTGCCCTAAATTGAAATGGTCGACTGGGGGGGTCACCTTCTATCCTTTCAGACCCCTAAACACTTCTCATGCCCTGTGGCTTTTTTTTCATCGACTTTTTATTTTTTTATAAAAAAAATACCCAAATTTTGCATTCAATTACAAAATAAAAAAAATGTGTAAGTCGTTGACTCTGAATTTTAATTTTATTTAGATGTGTATTGTATTACAGTACTTTTAAATTAAAAATTAGTGACATTAGCCATCTAGTTTTTTTTTAATTTACTCGCAAAGTTTCGGATTTCAATTAAAGCTGTCCATGTTACAGCTATTTACATGGCTATAAAAAAAAAAACCAAAAGCGACCGGGATCTTCCAACTCTCTCAAAAATTCTCTAGTCTATCTTCTTGCTAGTGATGTGCCACATATCATAAAAATCTTTTTACAACTTTGTAAATTAGCTAGAATAATTGTGAATCGAGTCACAAAATATTAAATTCCAAATTCAAAAGAAAAAAGTCTTTTTGCGTAATTGTTACTTAAGTAACAGGTAAAATTTGTTTTCTCACTCTCGCGAAGTAAAATCTATCTTCTATCTCTATCTTTCTTGCATAGCGTACCTAAACTAGTTTGAACAAACGACGAACTGCCACCGACGCGGCGACGCCGTCAATCCGTCATTCGTCAGTCAGTCGAGACATCACTGCCTCTGCTACCTGACGTGTGTGTTAGTTCACCGTACTCCGCGATTTTTTCATTTTGTTACTTTGTTTTGTTGAGTTTTGTTGGTTTTTGTTACGTTTTAACTTTTGGTGTTATTGTTAAACTTTGTTGATTTTTTGTTGTTGCAATGGCGACGTTCTCTAACGAGGAATATGCTGACATCATGATGGCTTATGGAGCCGCCAATGGTGTCGCTCGTGCAGCGCAACGAATTTACCAGGAACGTTTTCCTGGTAGACGACTACCTGGCCGCAGAGTCTTCCAAGACACATACCGACGCATACGCGAGACTGGCAGTGTCACTTTTCATGAACCAAGGGGCCATATTGTGCGACATAATGTTGAAGTGGACGAGAGAATACTGGCACTTTTTGAGGAAGACCCTACAAGAAGCATCAGAAATGTGGCAGCACATCTTGATATTTCAATATGGAAAGTGTGGAAAGTTCTTCAGCAAAACGAAAAACATCCATTCCACTACACTCCGGTGCAAGGTACGTAATTTTGAACTAACTTTAAACCCGTACACACTTTGTTTGACGATGCCTTTGTTTAGCAGGTAATGGGTATGACACGTCACTACTTCCAGGTAGTGAACCAGCCCATACAAACGGTCCGACGCCGCCGGTCATTAAAAATCTCATTGTGCAATTATTTACTGCTCAACAGGAATTTAAAAGAGTTCTTTGTTTGTAGGTCTTGAGGGTGGCGACTTTGACAGACGAGTGGCATTCTGTCGGTTTATGTTACACACGGATGTGGATGATCCTAATTTCTTAAAAAGAATATTGTGGACGGATGAATCCAAATTTACCAAAGAAGGGATCCTCAATCTTCACAATCTGCATCACTGGACAAACAAAACGGAAAACCCACATGTTAAAAGGCAGAAATCTTTTCAAAGGAGGTTTAGTGTAAACGTTTGGGCAGGAGTGATTGGGAATCAGGTAGTTGGACCGCATTACCTGCCCGATAACCTCAATGGCGATAACTATTTGGAGTTCCTTCAAAATGACCTGCCCAAATTAGTGTCCGAGGTGCCCGTATTTAATGAAAATGTTCCCAAAGTATTCCAGCATGACGGCTGTCCCGCGCATTGGCGTTTGACTGTGAGGGAATATCTTGACGATGTGTTCCCCAATGCGTGGATTGGTCGCGATGGCCCTATTGCATGGCCGGCACGTTCCCCAGACCTAACTCCGCTAGATTTTTATGTCTGGGGACGTGCCAAAGAGCTGGTATACGCCACGGAGGTTCCGACTAGGGAGGTACTACTTCAACGCATTGAAACGGCGTTTAATCAAATTAAGGAGGAAATACGACTTCGTACAACAACTGTGGAAATACGAAATAGATGTCGGGCCTGCATTCGCAATAGCGGCCAACAATTTGAGCAGAATATGTAAAAAATGATTAAATAAATGTTAAAAATGCAATTATTTTTTATTTCTAGTAACCGTCCCCCCCAAAAAAGAGAGATACGAGACAGATTTTACCTTACAAGAGTGAGATAACAGATTAAATGAGTTCTTGAGGTATAATTTAAGTAAAAATATTTTTTTAAATCATAATTTCAAATTTAGTATTTTGTGACTCGATTCACAATTCTAGCGAATTCACAAAGTTGTAAAAAGATTTTTATGGCATGTGGCACATCACTAGCAAGAGGATAGACTAGAGAGTTTTTGAGGGAGTTGGAAGATCCCGGTCGCTTTTGGTTTTTTTTTTATAGCCATGTAAATAGCTGTAACATGGACAGCTTTAATTGAAGGCTAATGTCACTAATTTTGAATTTAAAAGTACTGTAATACAATACACGTCTAAATAAAATTAAAATTCAGAGTCTACGACTTACACTTTTTTTTTATTTTTAAATTGAATGCAAAATTTGGGTATTTTTTTTATAAAAAAATAAAAAGTCGATGAAAAAAAAGCCACAGGGCATGAGAAGTGTTTAGGGGTCTGAAAGGATAGAAGGTGACCCCCCCAGTCGACCATTTCAATTTGGCACACGATGCACCAAACACCCTGTATTTTAGTGTTCTTTGCCTTTTTTTAGTTTATGTGGTTTTTGTCATGTCTAAGAATAATAAATATTGAGATTTTTTTATAGATTTCAAAATATGATAACATCAATTAAATTAGGAGTAAAGTTTTTACAGGTAAGCTTTTACTGTAGTAAATATTCCTTTTATTATATTTTTAGCTTGGCTAGGCAGTCGGCCTCGAGGTCGCAGAGTGTGACCCCCTCTCCAGCTGAAATGGGGGGGGGGAGGCGTAATAAAAATAGCGCCGCTCGTCGAGCCCTGATGATGGGGCTCATCAGTGAGCGCCCCGAACCGGTGCTTTCTCCATCCCCACCGCCGCTGTAAGTACTTATACTAAAGCATATACCTAACTATTTTTGTTTTAATATCAGTGAAGTAATTTGTACTTCATATGTTTTTAGCCACCGCCCCGTTCATGCAGTTCCTGTCCTCGCGACCCCGGGAGGGTCATTCTACGTGCAGGATAGGACTGTGCCCTTGGAGCAGACCCCCGGTGGCCACCTCCGACGTGTCAGATGTGAGCCCACCGTGCCACTCTGGTAAGTTCTAACTCTCCTTCATAGAGTAACTTCTTGGTACGGTTTTTTTTTTGTTGTATTGTTATTACATACATATCATCACGCCTGTATTCACCGAAGGGTTAGGCAGAGGTATACCTGCAGTACACCCACAGTCCGCCAGTATGTTTAGGTCCCATGCCATGTAACAGGGGGCGAGCCTATTGCCACTAACCGGGCACAAATCCTAACTCCGAGCAACTGAGAATTATATAGAAACACCCAATAACACTTTGCTCGACCTGGGAATCGAACCCAAGATCTCTAGCGTAGCAGTCACGCTTAGGACCACTAGGCTAACGAGGCAGTTATTGTTATTGTATTGTTTGCAGTATCGATGTCGTCGAGCGGGTGGAGGCCATGGACTTGTCGGTGGAAGAGGCTGAAGACCTGACGAACGAGGTCCCCTGGCATGTCAAACGGTGGGTAGAAGATCTGCCGGACTCAGCTGCCAAATCGCCTGTACCACCAACACCTAGCGCCACATCTAACATAACCGTCAACTCCGAAGTTGAAGTTCGTCCTTCAATTTCGGGATTGACGGCAACGTCAAGAAGGGCGCTTGGGTGTGAAGTGGGCAGTGAAATGGACAGCGAGTTCGACGACGAATTTGACATGCCAGGTGTCGCCGCCGGTAGGAAGAAGAGAAACGTTCCCGAAACGGAGGATTTGGAAGGACCCATACAGCAAATCGTGAACGAGATGGATACGGCCATGGACGACGCAGCTGATTGCTTACTGGGTACGTCGGCTAGTTTCTTGTGGGTGTCGGACTTTGAGTCGTTCAGGGGAGTTCGTGAGGAATTCTCAGGTCTTACCCCTGGGCCACTCAAAGACTATGATTCGCCTTATGATGCCTTTATCGACATATGGGATAAAGACATCATAGAGGTTATCGTCCTTGAAACTAACCGATATGCCCAGCAGACAATCGCGGCTAAGCGTAGTACAGGGAAGTTGACACCATCATCTCGCCTTCTTTCGTGGACTGACACGAATGCGGACGAGATAATGGTTCTTTTCGCGATGTTTATGTATATGGCTATCGACCCGCGGACGACAGTAGCCGAATATTGGACACAAAATGGCATACTCCAATTACCCATGTTCCGCCGTATTAATGTCCTAATCGGTATCTTATGCTGTGTAAGTTTCTTCATTTTGTAGACCACACCGCTGTTGCGAGTCAGCAATTCTCGCAAACTGGGGAAGCTTACACAGCAAGACTGTCGGCCAAGTTGGATAAGCTGGTTCCTATAATTGAACATCTCGAAAAGAAGTTCAAATCTTTGTACAACCTCGGGCCGGACATATCCATCGACGAATCTTTGACCTTATTCAAGGGCCGCTGGGCTTGGGTTCAAACAATAAGGTCAAAGTCTACTAGATTTGGAATAAAGTCTTATGAGCTGTGCGAGTCCAGCACAGGTTATATGGCTGGATTCCAAATTTACACGGGCAAGTCTGATGGGTCAAAAACTCTCCATGTATTTGTTAGAGCGAAAGAGAGGCGTGAAGTGGTATATCAAGATGTTTAAAAGATTGCTGAATGTGAGCATTCACAATGCTCTGGTGATGTATGTCAGTTCTCTGAAACGGCGCGGAAAATTGCCTGTGACGCATCGTGAGTTCCGCTATGAGCTTGCTGAAGGTCCGGTTAGTCAGCATCGCCCCTGTCTACCAGAATTAAGCCAGCCAGTAGGGGATCTCATGAGGCTTGAGGCGGGATATCGTGCACGAGCCAGATTATTTGAGAGGGCGAAAGTCTAGAAGAAGATGTGCTATGTGTGCTCGAATGAAAGAAACCAAATTGATTCACACTAAGTGCACTCAGTGTGACGTATTTCTTTGTTTTCGAGATTGCTGGAGAAATTGGCATTCTACAGTAGACCTCCCAGGCGAAGATATACGTGGAAGTAAACGGAGGCGAACTTAGTGTATGAATCTTGGCGGTGTGGATGTGGAGTATGAATATGATCGAATGCGTTTGATTGTGATGATGCATGTGGATTATGAATGAGATCCGGACCCTCGTATGAGGTCCGCATTTCGTCGGTATGGGACGCCCACTGTTTGCTGCATGCGGCCTTCCTCCTCCTCCTTCTCCTGGCGCGTGTATTGGCTCCGTTTAGCTTCCCTTCCCTTCCCGTCACTACTTCAGCTAAATGGTACTAATCCATGCGTCATGTTTGCGATCTCTTAGCTGTTATTTTAACTGTTTCTGTATTGGTTTTTTTTTTGTTTCCATTTGTTGTACTCTAGAAGTACGTGTTAATCTTTTTTTCATTGTATTTTTTGTTTACATAACACATTTTTATTGTAATATATTTCTTGACCAAAATAAAAACAGATAAGGAGGCGCGGTAGTTCTAATAGCATTCTGAAAGCCTTGGATAATATGATAAAATTGTTTTAGACGGGCTACCTTCTCGTTCTTATTGTACTTGTTTTTAGTGTGTTGTTCTAGTAAAAGTTAGTAACCCTAACATTAAGTTTTTTGTTCTATACTAAGAATATATACACAATAAATGATTACCATAATTATAAAATGTATTTTATTTAAACTTTACCAAGCTCTCACTTCTATATGGAAATCGGATACCTAACTCTCAGTAAGTATACAAGGTCATTTACAGCAACCCAGGACGATTGAAAGCAATACTAGTTTTATTAATGCTAAAATTAATGCTACAAATACTAGTCAACCTCAATAATACAATTTTAACTGGCCGCTTATCACATCATGGGACAGAAATACCGTAAGCAAAATGTAGGTGCACTGCTATCACTAGGTACAATATTTTATTTTAAAAATAGTACCTATTTATTATCGGAATTCACTTAATATCTTATTGATCCCTAAAATTGTGTACATTTTTATTATTGTACGCTAGTTAAGTAATTAGGCATTTATTTCGCTAGTTCACTTCATTCTTTCGAGTTGGATGCATGTCGTCTAGTTTCGCGTTGGATTGCAGTGAATTTTGCGAGGAATCATGACCGAATATGCGAACAATGAATATTATGACATGATAATGTGTGTAGGTGCGACTGACGGTAATCTTGCAGCAGCAAGACAACTGTCTAAGTTCTGTGTACCTTTTGTGTTTGTTGTCCTTATTGTGAATAAGTTCATGTGCTAAAACTATTAGTGTACTTACGTGTACCTACGTGTGTAAAGCTGCGCAGGATTTGAAAAGGAAAATGGTATGTACAAACTTAATAATTACCGTACTGATCATTTCACTCGCGCGATGAGGCAACAGCTTGCCAGGTCAAAGGACGCGACAATACCTACATACCTACGCACAGTATTTTATTTTATCTCAAAATGACCACCTCCCTGATTATTAGTGAATCAGATAGAGCTTTTTATTCTAATTGCGAGAGTAAAACTCCCACGAATCCATCTTAACTAGTTTAGGAGATATCCGGGGGTAAAACTTTTTACCCATATTTTGAAAAAATAATTAAAAAAATATTAAAAAAATTATTTCATCTAAACTTTTACAGTTGCTTTATTTTTTTAGCTACATTTTAAAAGGTCTTGTTTTTATCTATTTTACGAGTCCTTTGTGGCTGCTCTAGACCTCGTAGGAACCGAGAAATCAGCGATTTTGTGATTTTCGTTTTTATTTTTTTTTGCCCATGTTCCTCAGTATTAGAATCTGCAATTTACTTTAAAAAAGAGGTAATAAGGTAGACTACCAACACAAAAAAAACAACAATTAATTCCGTGGAATCTCGGAAATACTAAAATTTCCCCGAACTTACCCGAACCCGGGGTAATTACCCGCAATTTTTTAAAATTAACATAGGTTACATTTACGAGAACTGCCTTTATTTGTGTTTTTAGTTAGTTAACTAACTAATTTGGTCCAGTGATAGGTAATATGGTGCGGGAAGGAGTCCACCCTCGAAAGGCAATCGCTGAAACCCCGTATATACATATTACTCTGGAGGACACGGGGGTGAGGCACTATGGAGCCGTCAAAGACTCATAGTGCCACTTTGCCTCAGCACGGCTTGACCCACCGTGCTGAGGGATGTCACACCGAGCTCCGATCGGATGACTTAATGCTAGGAGGGCATGAGGGCGCCAACCCTCATGTTGGTCGGCGAGTGGCAAGTGAAGCTACGGATTGCGCCGTAGCCGGTCCTCCACATGCTCCGGAAGAGACCGCAAATACACGAGGAGTACACCGAGACCCAGATCCTCCATTAACCAGATTACAGGCTTTTAATATTTTTATTGAAGAGAGTAAAAAAATAAATGGACGATTGGGTAGGCCAACGGATCTAAGTAAACCCGAGAGGGTATGTTTCATGTCATTAACTCCTGCAAAACATTTGAATTCTCCGCTTTCCAATGCTCAAGAGGAAAAATTTGCTATGGCTATAGGATTATTTATTTGTAAAGCAGAAAAAAAAATCAAGACTTGTAAAAGCAACTATTCCCATTTCGTGAAAAAGAACAAAGACTGGTTGAACAAATCATTTATAGATGATATTCCTCAAGACTTAGTTCACTCACGTGTTGATGTTTTTCCTCAAAATTTTACGCAGAGTGCGTTGCATATTGAGGAAGAACAGCATACAGTGAGTGCTAATGACCTTGAGGAACAACATGTAGATACATCATTTACTACTACTCTCAGTCCCTATACAGAAGATAGCAGCAAAAAAAGATTCGAGGAACTTAATCCACGTCAAAAACAAAGAGCCATAAAAAGACTTAAAGCGAAACTGGAAGATGAACCACCTGAAAAATTGACAAAAACGTTTACTAAAACAATTACTGTTGGAGACGAAAAATTAAGTAAAAAAGTGCACGTGATTTGGAGATAATTATTAATAAGTGTATTGAAACTCCGGACAAACCAACTAAAATACTAACTATGATATATCAAGAAACTCATCCTTATACTCCAGAAGAAACTCTTGGAATAATGATGATGAAACTTATAAATTTTTACAGCAAGACTCCAAGAAAAGAGGATTTAATCTATATCCACCTTATCATCAAGTAGCGCAAGCCAGACAATCATGCTACCCTTCAGAAGAAATATCTGTTACAGAAATCGAAGCTTCTGTTACCCTGCAGGGTTTACTGGCCCACACACTCCAGCGTATCTTAGATTTAAATGATGAATCTGTAAATCATTACATGGAAAAAGAGAATATCAGCCAATTGGCTTGTACTTTTTATGTTTCTTGGGGATTTGATGGAAGTACTGGGCAATCTGTATACAGACAGGAATTTAGAGAACATTCTGGTGACCCCGATTTTGACGAAAAGTCAATAATTGCTACAACTTTGGTACCATTGAAAATTCAAGAATGCGGAGGCAAAAACAGTTTAATATGGTTAAATCCAGCCCCACAGTCATTTCGTTCTTGTAGGCCTCTTCACATCCAATATAGAAAAGAGACGCAAGAAAGAATACTGTCTGAAAAAGAATATATAAAGGAACAAATAAGGCTTTTGACTCCTATTACAACACTTATATCAAAAGGATTTATTGTCTTCACAAACTGTAATTTAACGCTGAGCTTAATTGATGGAAAAGTTTTTAATATAATAAACAACACGTCTTCCCAATTAAGATGTGTTATTTGCAAACTGACCTCCACGAATTTCAATAACCTAGACCTTGCTTTTTCAATACCAATTACAGAGGAAGCGGCACTGAAAAACGGCATGAGTCCTTTACATGCGTATATAAGATGCCTGGAATTCTTGCTGCACTTGGGATATAAAAATGACCCAAGAGTCAGACAGTGGCGAGTAAAGAAAAATTCTGATCTGGGACAAATTACTGCAGAAAGAAAAAAAGAAATCCAAAACCAAATTAAGGAAAGTATGAGTCTATTGGTAGACGTTGTTAAACCTAATTCAGGCACCTCAAATGACGGCAATACGGCTCGGCGAGTATTCAAAAGTGAACAAAGCCGCCAAACGTTTGCTAATATACTTGGCATTGAAAAATGGCTCGTCGATGACCTAAATGTAATTTTAATAGCCATCAATTCGGGATTACCAAGAGACGCAAAAAAATTCGGTACATTTTGTAAAAATGTGGCTTATAAGTATGTAGAGAAATACAACTAGCACCCTATGACTACTACTATACATAAAATCTTAATTCACGGAGAAAAAATTATAGAGAATTCAGCGCTACCCATAGGACTACTCTCTGAACAGGCTGGAGAGTCGAGGAATAAATTTTGGCGTCAGGATAGGGAACATCACAGCCGGAAACATTCTAGGGTTCATACTATGATGGACTTATTCCACAGGGCGCTTGAGTCATCCGACCCTGTCATATCAGCGATACGGCTAAAACAACGCCTAAGTAACCGAAGGAGAATGTGCACTGCCAGAAGCTGTTATAGAAATGTTACAACCGGACAATTCTGAATGTTTAAATGAAGATAACAGTGATGTCGAAGAAGAAACTACATGTACCGAGAGTGAAGAAAATGAGTTTACAACACTTCTTTACAACGAAGATAGTTTATTTAACGCAGATGATGTTTAAGCACAATTATTTTCAAAACACAAGCCAAAAGAATTCTACTATATTTATAAAGTAAAAAATATAAAAAATACGTCTTAAAAAAATTTGCGGGTAATTACCCCGGGTTCGGATAAGTTCGGGTAAATCTTAGTATTTCCGAGATTCCACGGAATTAATTGTTGTTTTTTTTTGTGTTGGTAGTCTACCTTAATACCTCTTTTTTAAAGTAAATTGCAGATTCTAATACTGAGGAACATGGGCAAAAAAAAATAAAAACGAAAATCACAAAATCGCTGATTTCTCGGTTCCTACGAGGTCTAGAGCAGCCTTAAAGGACTCGTAAAATAGATAAAAACAAGACCTTTTAAAATGTAGCTAAAAAAATAAAGCAACTGTAAAAGTTTAGATGAAATAATTTTTTTAATATTTTTTAAATTATTTTTTCAAAATATGGGTAAAAAGTTTTACCCCCGGATATCTCCTAAACTAGTTAAGATGGATTCGTGGGAGTTTTACTCTCGCAATTAGAATAAAAAGCTCTATCTGATTCACTAATAATCAGGGAGGTGGTCATTTTGAGATAAAATAAAATACTGTGAAACGTAATCGAAAATCGAATCTCCAGGAGACTTTTTAGCAGACAGAACATTTGACGTTTATGACCTTCAAGCCGCCATGTTTTTTGTGTTTCGTACACTGTTCAGGAAAATGGTCAGTATAGCAATGTTTTGACCGACTTAGAAAAAAAAGGAGGTTTAAATTATTTTAATTTTATTGATGTTTTTAAGCTATTGCATAGCTTCTATCGCGGGCCTTGAGCGTGGAGACCGAATCCAGAAATTCCGTAACGAAAATAACCTAACACCCCCCACTCATTTGGATGGAAGAGGTTAAGCAGCTGTTGGCGAGGTCTGGTAATGGATGGGTGGGGATAAGCAGCTGTTGGCAAGGTCTCATTTTGATGGGTGGGGTTAAGCAGTTGTTGGCGAGGTCTAGTTTTGGATGGGTGGGGTTAAGCAGCTGTTGGTGAGGTCTGGTTTTGGATGGGTGGGGTTAAGCAGCTGTTGGCGAGGTCTATTGCATAAGTTGATAAAAAATGCTATGCAATAGCTTTATCGCGGCAGTCTCCGAGTGCCACACGTCTTTTATATTTGTTTGGTGAGTTGGTTTTGCATGTCATTGTTACTTTTAAACTGGCTTTTAGACAGTGTTATATTTTATTGTTCAAGCATGCAAGATAATGGTGAAATATTTGAGTCGCGACGTCGAGTGCGTGTGCGAGGGGGCGCTAGCGTTGCTCTGGGGCAGGGTGACGGTGTGGTGGAGGCGGTGGTGGTACCACGAGGCGGCGCGGGACGTGGGCGAGGAGGACGTGGTCGAGGGGGGCGAGGAGGACGGGGTCGAGTGCGGGTCCGAGGCGGCGCTAGCGTTGCTCTGGGGCAGGGTGACGGTGTGGTGGAGGCGGTGGTGGTACCACGAGGCGGCACGAGGCGGCACGGGACGTGGGCGAGGAGGACGTGGTCGAGGGGGGCGAGGAGGACGTGGTCCAGAGGGGCGAGGAGGACGCGGCCGAGCCGTGGCAGGCTCCGACAGACCTGGGCCAAGCACCAACGAAGAGTAACAGCTTTTTAACGCTTTTTTTAGTAAATCAAATTAATTTGTATTTCTATTTTTTTGAGTATTAAATTGAATTTTGTATTTCAGATTAAATATGTACGACATAAGTGAGCTGCCGGTGGGTCGGCCTCTAGAGGTTGCTCTGCACCCTAACAGGAAGCGCCGGTGGCCACCGTAAGTAGTTCTAAATTGTATCTTGGTTATTTACCATTAGCAAGAATAATTTTAAATAATTCCTGTTTTCAGAGCTGCTCCTGCACCTATCGACCCACCTCAGATGGCGCCTCAGGTTGTGGTGGAGGAGGTCCCTCCACCCAGCCCACCACCGCCTCAGATGGCTGAGGTTAGGGTAGAGGAGGTCCCTCTACCCAGTCCATCACCAAGTCAGATGGAGGACGTATCAGCGGTACCCTCGCCGGCGATGTAAGTATCTTAATGACTTTTAAATGAATCTTTTTTTAATGTGTATTTATTTTAAACACCATGTTTCACATGCAACATTTTTTCAGGTTTTTGGAGTGTGAATCGGCATCATCAATGCTTCGTCCTCACCGGAGTCTGCGAGATGATCAAATATATGATCAGCTCTTTTATGGTAAATACTGTTGATTTTAGCTCGGGACAGGGTTAGGGGCAAACTTCCAGTTCCCACCAGATGTTTTACCTACCTATTGTTACACAGGAAGCGAACCAGACTGAGAAGATGACGTATTTCCATCACTCATTCCAAGGGCGCAGAGGAGCTTTTGGGAGACGCCCTTGGACATTGATGATGCCGATGACCAGCCTGCAGCCGAACTCCAGCCTGCAGCCGAAATCCAGCCTGCAGCCAACGCCGTGGAGGCCAACATCCCACAAGTTCCCCCAACCGCGACGGACCAGCCTTGGGGTTTATATGAATTTGATTGGAAACCGTTTCCGAATGTTCCGATTCCACCTGAATCGAGACGGGAAATGTTTTCGCACAACGATGTAGGTCCGACAGCTCCATGTGTCGACCCATATGAGATTTTCGTTAGCATATGTGATCGGCAATTTATGGAGTACATTGCCACGGAGTCGAATAGATACGCTCAGCAGTTGAAATCCCGTATGCTCGATGAAGGCACCCTCCTTCCCAATAGCCGCATACGAATGTGGCGAAACACCACTGCTGACGAGCTATACGTCTACTTCGGTGTGGTTATTGCGATGGGGGTTGTGGTCAAGTCACGCATCGAGGAATACTGGAATTCATCTCCTGACGTATTCTATACACCCGGATTTAGCGCACACATGTCTGGGAATCGTTTTATGATGCTTACTAAGTGTTTACACTTCGTAAACAACCATGACATGTGTGAGCAAAATCTGGGAGGCTCCGAGGCAAAACTTTTTAAGGTGCAGCCATTGTTGTCACATCTGAACAACAAATTTCAGTCACTTTATCGCCTGGGGCAAAACATTGCCTTGGACGAAAGTCTTCTGCAGTGGAAAGGTTGGTTGGACATCAGCCAATTGATTCCCAATAAAGCTGCTACGATGGGGATCAAGACTTACGAGATTTGTGAATCTCAAACCGGCTACCTATGGCGGTTTGAGGTTCACGCTATCGCACAGTATTGTTTTTGCCTCGAAAAACGGACATCCCCATTTTATTAACTTATCCGATAGAACAGGTTATTTTAAAAGTAAGAGTAAAATACCCGTGTGCCAATTTTGTTCCAATCTGGAGATATATTTTTTTTTTAAATTTTCTATGGTTTCCATAAAAACCATAGAAATCGCAATAACTTTAGATCCAATCCGATTGTGTTATATCTTTGATTGCAATCACTTGATGCTTAATATTAAGTAAATTATCAAGCAAACGCAAAATTTTTATCGTTAACTGGTGGTGAATAACATCGAATTTTACATATTTTCGATTTTATTTTTTTATGGGCTTATTTCATGGCATTTGGATTCAATATCGAGACAAGCTGTTGCTTTGGCACTAAAAAGTACCAATTTAAAATATCATATCCAAATCTTATGGTATCTAGGATTTACAGGATTCTGAAATTTAGACGCTAGGGTTGGCACAAGTCGTATTTTTTTAAAATGTTTTTTTATTGAAAATAATAATAATAGAAGCCTGTTCCCGATACCGGTGGGCTACTATTTAATATATTTAAAAATGTTTATTAAATATTTATTTTGAAAAAATAATTTTAAAATGTAAGATAATATGTGTAAAAATAAATAAAGGACATAATAACATGGTTATCTAAAAGAAGTTACAATATCATTGTTGAATTTCACATTGTTAATGATAAATCCAACTATTTTCATATTATTTTATAAATAATTAAAAAGTAAATTAAATTAAAATGAATAAACGGAATTATAATAACCCTAGCTGTTAACCCTACTAGTTTTATAAATGTACATTTTTTTTGCCGTTTAGATATTTGTTTGGATATTTGTAAGTTTAATAATATCATACGACGTTTTATACGATGATGTACAGACGCCAGAACATTAAGCTACTAGAATCTGTCAAATTTCTTTAATAGATTTTCAACTTTATCGCTAAAGCATAAGGTTCAAAGTTGATTGGAAAAGTTTGACAGTTTCGGTTAGCTTGATGTGCTGGCGTCTGTACAATAAACGGATTGAATTTCGTTTATCCAATGAAGGGTAATTTGTGGTACGGGGAAGGGGTCCGCCCTCGTTAGGCTTAAGTCAAAACCCTGTACTTATACATATTATCTGGAGGAACGGGGGTGAGGCACCATGGAGCCGCAAAAGACCCATGGCGCCACTTTGCCTCAACAGGACTTGACCCGACCTGTTGAGGGATGTCTGTCCGGGCTCCGACCGGCTGACTTATTGCGAGGAGGGCGTGAGGGCGCCAACCCTCATGCTGGTCCACGAGTGGCAGTTTATGAAGCTGTGGATAACGCCACAGCCGGTCTCCAGGAGTATCCACAAAAACACAAGGAGAATTCACCAGATTAGAAGCATTTAATTTACTGACGAAACTAGCCAAGGATGAAAATAGTAAATTTCGCCCTATTGACGTAGATTTTACCAAAAGAACTGTTGCTATTTTAATAGCGCTGAATATACCACTTTCATATAAAGACAATAAACAAGTCAAAATTGTGATTTCTAATTTTACTGCCAAGTGTGAAAAACTGTACAAAAAATGTAAATATTCCATGAAATTTTTCACCAAAAAACATCATAAATGGTTGAAGGAAAACTTTAAAAACGATTTTCCCAAAAATATCGAATCAGAAATGGAACAGGTCGATCCAAGTACTCCTCGAAATGTACCTGGACTTTTTGCTGAACGTAGTTTACCTCCAGATTCCGACTCCAGTATTGAAACTTCTAAATATATCACTACAATCTCTATTTCAGAACCTATTCGTGCAGCCGAACCTATTCTGAAACAAAAGCTAACTAACCCGGAGCCTATTCCCGAACCTGACCTGGTTTTTGAACCTGGGTTCATTCCCGAAACTAAGCCTATTTCCGAACCTGAAACTATTCTCAAACCTGACCTTGTTTCTGAATTAGAGGCTTTTCCCGAAACTGAGCCTTATTTTGGACGCAACTCTATTGCTGAGCCTAATTTTATTTCCGAATCTGAGCCTATTCCCGAACTTGAGCCTATTTGCGAACCTAACCCAAATCCCGAACTTGACCTTATTTCAATATCTGAGCCTATTACCGAACTTGTACCTATTTCAGAACCTGGGTTTATTAAAGAGCCAGAATATATTATCGAATCTGAACGTATACCTATATCTGAGCCTGGTCCCAGTTCAAAGTACAATACTGTGTGTGAAAGACAAAAGCGTAGATTGCGAAGATCTCTTCAAGACTCCCTTGATATAGAGCCACAACCAAAACTAGTCAAAGTTTTTTCTAGTACAGTAACAGCAGGTGGGCATAAATTGCAGACTAGTGCATCAAAAAACCTTCAATTTGTGATTAACACTTGTTTAAAAAGTCCAACAAAGTCGACCAAGATAGCCACTCAAATACGGAACCATAAGCCTCAGCCATATACCCCTGAAGAAGCATTAGCAATTTATATTGACCGAAAATTTACAGTTGAAACATATAACTTTCTTCAACAAGATTTAAAATCAAGGGGGTACCCCGCGTTTCCACCATATAGGCAAGTACATATAGCAAAAAAATTATGTTACCCAACACCTCCAGTACAAGTGTCTGAAAGAGAGGCTTTTGTAACGTTATATGGTCTGCTCTCCCACACTTTTTCAAGGCTCGTTCTTTCTTGTGAAGATATTATTTCTTTACACTGTTCCCAAAAAAATACACAAACATTGAACTGTATTTTTGAAGGATCTTGGGGATTTGATGGGAGTACAGGTCAATCATTTTACAAACAAAGCTTCTCCGAAGATCAAGAAGACGAAAACAGCCTATTTGCCACCACATTTATTCCTTTACGAATAACTACAGATACCGGTCAGATTTTGTGGATGAACCCTACACCACAGTCTTACAGATTTTGTCGCCCATTACATGTCCAGTATCGTAAAGAGAGCAAAAATTTAGTACTTGCCGAACAAAAATGGGTAGAAGACCAAATAAAAGAAATAGACAGCATTTGCGTGAAATCATCAACAAACCTAACATTAACAGCAAAAATTCAACTTTACTTGACCATTATAGACGGTAAAGTGCTCAATATAATCACTAACACTTCGTCACAACTAAGATGCCCATTTTGTAAGGCGACTTCCTCTCAATTTAATAAGTTAGACAAGGTGCTTCATCAAGCCTCAGATGAATCGCTTATGAAGTTCGGAATAAGTCCTTTGCACGCGTGGATACGTGTCTTAGAATTCTTGCTTCATCTAGGATACAAGATGCAAGTAAGAAAATGGAGAATACCTCACAATTCCCCGGAGCATATAATTGTGGAAGAAACTAAAAAAAAGATACAACAAGAAGTAAGAGAAAAAATGGGGCTTCTGGTTGATGTGGTGCGGCCCAATGCAGGCACCACCAACGATGGTAATACTGCTCAGATAGCATTGTCTAACAAAAACCGTGGAACGTTTGCAGACATATTAAACATTCCCCAATGGCTACTTGATGATTTATTTACAATATTAGTAGTTTTATCATGTGGGCTACCAGTTGATACCGAAAAATTTGGGGATTTTTGTATGTCACTGGCTATTAAGTATGTCCAAAATTTTGATTGGTATCCTATGACGGTTACCTTGCACAAAATTTTAATCCATGGTAAAGACATCATGCGAAATTCTGCAATGCCTGTGGGTTTACTCTCAGAACAAGCGGGAGAAGCAAGAAACAAGTTTTGGAGGTCTGACAGAGAGCATCATACTCGAAAGTTTGATAGAGTTACAACCATGACTGATTTGTTTAACCGGGCACTACTAACATCAGATCCGTTTATTTCAAATGTCAGACTAAAGCAAAGGCAAGCAAAATTAAGACGTATGCCATTACCACCCGCCGTTCTCCAATTATTAAAACCGTTCGAAATACCAAGGGAAGAGGTTTCGGTCCAAAATAGCGATAGCTTAAGTGACGAAGAAGATGTAATGCAAAATCTTATAGAAGGCTGGAATGACGATAATACTGAATTTTTACCTACGGAAAATGATAATTAAAGTAGGTACTTAAGCAAGTGAACCTTGTAAATACTTAATATTTTATTTTTAAAAATTCAAGTTTATCGATCAAGGGGTCAGGCTGTGCGATAATAAGTGCAAAATGAACTCAGTCCTACCAAAACATAAATGTAAAATAGGGGCCAAGTTCTATGGAGGGAAAAGATAATTTATTAGGTTGCTTGCTACTGATTAGTTGCATAATCAGTAGCAAGGAACCTAGTGTCAAAGTTAATTATTTGTTTGCAACAGTTGAGAGTTTTGCTTTAACGATCTTCGTAGGTCCAATGGAATTAGGTGGTCAAAAGTAGCTCGAAATGGTTCTTGTAAGGTGTGCTTTACCCTGTTCATCTCCGAACTTGGCTTGACATGCAGTAAAGCATGAAAAAATATTAGAATAAATAATCAACTTTAGTTGTATAATAATAATAATATTCCACAACTTTCACACAACGCCATCTAGTCCCAAACTAAGCTGCTCAGCTTAGTTAGGACTAGATGGCGTTTGTTCTATGAGTACTATACAACTGATAAACATACATATATATTTCTAAATACTAAATACATATTATAGATAAATTACACCCAGACAAAAAACAAATGATCGTGTTCATCACACAAACATTTGTCCTGGATGGGGATTGAACCCACGACCTTGCGTATTAAAAAATAACGTAACGTAACGTTATTTCGATGTAAAAATTATAAAAAATATAAGAATATTAATTGTAAAATTTATGAGAGTGGGTGTAAGCATGTACATACTTACTTATAAGTGTTATTCTATGATAAAATAAAATACATCGTAAAATTTAAACCTATAAACAAAACATATTATTTTTTGTGAAGTGATAACCCTAAAATCAAAATTATCAGAAAAAACTTTAGAAGTGAATAACTCCTAGATAACGCGAGATTTGGATGTGTTTTTTTTTAGTGATTTGTTGGGGTCTATATATGATTTGGTATAAATATTGAATCCAACTAAGCAAAGATACAACCAGGAAAAATAAAAATCTAAAAACACAAAAAAAGCATATTTCTTTATATCTGTACTAGTTAGTAATCTTTTGTATTTTTTTTTCAAATATCTTTAATATAGTTTTATAACACATAATAAAGAAAAGGGTAAAATAATGCGTATTTTTTTTGTAATTAATTAATTTAGAAAAGTAAAACAAAAAATTAAATATTTTTTTACTCATGTTTGGTGTAAAATTGGCACACGGGTATTTTACTCTTACTTTTAAAATAACCTGTTCTATCGGATAAATTAATAAAATGGGGATGTCCGTTTTTCGAGGCAAAAACAATACTGTGTATCGGTAAGTCTCAAAGGTGTCCACCGCAGCAGTATGAAGACCCAATGAAAGCATCCACGCCGGCAATTGTCCTAAGGCTTACGAAAGGTCTTGAGGGCAAGGGTCACACGTTGTGGATGGATAATTTTTATAATTCGCCATGCCTTGCTCGACGCCTGAAGGTGTTGGGCTTTGACTGTGTAGGAACCCTGCGGACCAATCGTAAGTTTGTTCCGCAGGCCCTGCACAGTCTGACCAAGGGGAACATGGCCAAAGATCAGATCACTGGTCTCATCTCGGGAGACGTTGATGTCATGGTATGGAGGGACAACAATAGGGTCGCTATGATATCGACATAGGTACCATGGCAACGGCGTCTCTCAAGCTCGGGATTTGTCCACCAAACCCATCTTGATAAATGATTACAATATCATGATGGGTGGGGTGGACAAAAAAGATCAGATGTTGGCCATGTACCCTATCGAGCGGAAACGAACAAGGGTCTGGTACAAAAAACTATTCCGGAGACTATTAAACGTCTCCGTTCTGAATTCTTTTATCATTCATTGTCATTCAGTTTCTTCTTCTACTTCTGCTCCTTCTACTTCTTCTACTCGGTCTGCTTCTTTAAGTCATCGAAATTTCCGTATCTGTCTCGTAAAAGCCCTTATTTCTAAACGTTCCCCATCTCTCCCAACTTTGCAGCCTGCAACCACACCGAGTATGCACCAGAATACGGCAATCTACGACGCGCGCTCCCACTACTTGGCTGAGTATCCATTTGGAGCTCAGTCAAAACACCAACGCCAGCGGCGGAAGTGCACCAACGTGGATTGCCGTAAACAGGTGCATACATACTGTGTTGGTTGCAACAAGGCTGTGTGTATGTACGTCTGTTTCCGTACCCTTCATCCATAATTTATTTATTTATTACTATATTTATAAATATTTATTTCTTTGTATGTATCTATATATTGTATATATTTTTGTACGGGACCTTTGTTCGTTTCATTGGCGAATTGTAGGATGTTCATCTAATAATGTGATGTGCGTAGAACATTTTTAACATTTTTTTTTTTAAGATATTTTTAATGTTGTTTATAACCCTTTATAAGGCACAGGTAATATTTTTCCCACCAACTTTTTCCAATATTTTTGGCTTAGATTGTAAAGGTACGGTTTTTATTCGTATGGCAATATTTCAATTGACTTTGAATTCAATATTTTTATCTATGGTGATGACAGGTCGCCATACTTTTTTTTCTTCGGTTGACGTTCTCAATGTGAAAAACTGGTGAATTTTTGTACAACAAGATAAATCTTTATAAATCTTCATTTTCTGCGATTCAAAAACGGTAAGATGTTATTATTTCTAAAGAAAAATGTTTATTCAATTAAAATTTAGGCATATTTTCAACTTGGGAATTTGCATAATTTGATTATATGGGTTGGTTGTGGTGGGAAAAATATTCCCTTTGCCTTGGCACATGTAAATGTTATTTTTTTGTTTCTTGTAGATTTGTTCGAAAATGAGTAGAAAGATACTACAAGATTTGGATATAATCAACGAATTAAATGAGCTTTATGGTTTACCCGACGATCCCGAAGTGTCAGATGACAATTTAGAATCTGATGAAGAGACTATCCAAATAAGTACCGCAAAACTTCAAAGGATCTTAGAAAACTTTGATGAGCCTAACGATGGACCTTTACCACCTACACCCGATCCACCTAACAGCCCAGCATCCCTTGAAATTCAACCCTCTGTTGAATGTCAACCTAAACCATCAGTCGAAAGTGATCGCCCTAGACGAGTAGCAAGAGAACTTGATTTACCTAGTTCCTCTAGTACGCAGCAGACTTCAAGGACAAGACCAGAATTACCAGTAGATAATACTCATCCAAATAGCCCAGCATCCTTTGAATTTCAACCTTCTATTCAAAATAATCGCCCTACACGAGTAACAAGATCCCAAGATTTACCCAGTTCTACTAGTACGCAGCAGACTACTTCAAGATCAGCATCTCCAGTAGATAATACCCATTCAGATTCAGAAACTGACGATTCAGATGGCGAAGAGGAAACATGGAAAAAGACTAAGTGGACCACCTTTCGACCGGACCCTAGCGTTTACGATGAAATTCCATTGCAGCCCGAAAATATGTTTAGCAGCCGTATTAGACCTGTGACTTTGTTTGAAAAATATTTTACTGATGAGGTATATGATTTGATAATATATCAAACAAACTTATATGCTGAACAGAAGAATGATGCAAATTGGACAAAATTAGATAAAAAGGAACTGAAGGCTTTCTTGGCTATTTTTATAATAATGGGGTACAACATCCTGCCTTCGATGGACCTTTACTGGTCTACAGACCCTGGATTCCGAGTAGACGAAATCGCAGGCATTATGACTATAAAACGTTTCAAGAAAATATTGCAACATTTACATCTAAACGATAACACCCAACATCCCGAAAGGTCAAGTGAGAACTATGACAAACTTTACAAAGTTCGCCCGTTATTGGATCTTATAAATCACGCTTGTCAAAATAATGCCAAAGATTCCTCATCTCAAAGTATTGATGAATCTATGATTTTGTTCAAAGGGCGGCCTTCGATGAAGCAGTATATGCCCCTCAAGCCCATCAAAAAGGGTTACAAAGTATGGTGCCGATGCGATAGTAATACTGGCTACTTATACGAATTTTACATCTACACTGGAAAATTAGAAGTGGGTACAGAAGAAGGATTAGGATTCAAAGTTGTGAAGATGTTGACAGAGAAACTGATAGATAAAGCATTGGAGGAATTTCATGTCATTGTGACATTTGATAATTTCTTTTGTGACTACAGTATAATGCAATATCTTTATGAATGGCATCTTTGCTACAGGAACCGTACGAAGGCACAGAAAAGACCTGCCCAAACTTGTAAAAACTAACCCGAAGCTTCAAAAAGGGCAGTACAAATGGAGAGTCAAGGGCAATGTATCTTGCCTGATTTGGAAAGATACTAAAGATGTCCTTCTGATGAGTAATGCATTCCATCCCAAGTCTGGCAAAACGACTATTTTACGGACTCAAAAAGATGGCACCAAGACAGCAATTGACTGCCCTTTAGCCATAAAGGAGTACACGAAAAGAATGGGAGGGGTAGATCGCTTCGACCAGCTAAAAGGTACCTACTCAGTTGGCAGACGGAGTAAGAGATGGTGGGTCCGCATTTTCTACTTTCTTTTAGATACAAGTATAACTAATGCATACTTGTTGTATTGCCAAAACAGAAATGTGACAAAACTCTCCACTCTTGAATTCCGAGTATCTGTTGCTAGAGGACTGGTCAGTGGATTCTCGAACAGAAAACGACGTTCTGGTCTGGTAAATTACGTCTCCAGAAAGAAATCTTGTTTATCGGAGAACCGTCAAAAGTCCTTACACGTTATTGCCGAAGAAATTCGCTACACCAACGTTGGGGACCATATGCCGGTGGAATTGCCGAGCTACAAGCGCTGCAGAATGTGCAGCACTAAAGAAAAGGACAAACGTTCCAAAATAATGTGCTCAAAGTGTGGAGTTGCCCTTTGCATATTACCATGCTTTACTGCGTTTCACAAGGAATAAGTAATACAACATCAATCCGCTTCAATCAGACTTGGTGCCTATGACACCTATCACCTATCACCTACGTATCACGGGCAGAGGGAAGTGACTTCCCACCATGTTTTTTTTTTTTAATTTCATTTTTTTTTTCATTTTCTGAAAAAGCATAATAAAACTAATGTAAAACCATAATTACTTTTATTTTTCCGCCCCTAGATGCTTATGCCTTATAAAGGGTTAATAAACTATATTTCATATTAAAAAAAAAAACCGAAACCTGTCTTAAAATTGCTTCATTTTCATATTTGTTTTATTCTGTTGTTCAGATGTGACCTACTGGTTTTATCCTATACTGTGTCTTTGGAATTCTTGTACTGAAATTGATGATGATTGATGTTGTTTTTGTTAATTTTTTTGCTAGGCAACATGCCCTTGTGTTGTGTTTTTCCATTAGTAAATATCGTCACCATGTGGACTGCAAAAACAGAATTTGAATAAGTGCAATAGTACTTGGTCTGTGATAAAAATTATGAAAGGGTCTTTCTTAGAGCTCTTTTTCAAGTGTTTGCATTGAGACTCATAGTTCGTAAGTTAAACAATTCCAACAGCTAGCAATTTGTCTGCAATAAGATTGTGTACCAAGCTATGTAATAAATTACAATAAACAGCCACTTGGCTTACAGAGTTCCCAGAATAAATGTGTAAACATACCCGTTTTTTTTGTTCGGTGCACGGGTTGATTACCTGAGCCGTGTTTTTGTTCAGCTTGCAGATGCAAAATATGTATAGAAATGTCTGTTCTTTTACTTGATTATTGTACAATAATGTGTTATTATGTAAATAAAACAATAACTTTGGAAAAAAATGCATGTATTTTATTAATATGACGACTTTTGTACCAAAAACTGGGAAAAAGTAGCTAACCCTACTTTCAATTTCGATTCAACAAAAGATTTCACGATAAAACTGTACAAAACTATAGAAAATCAAATAGCTTATTTTATAACGATTTCAGTGACATAGGGTGTGTCGAGCTGCGCTCTTGAATTTCAGAGCTATCGTAGTTTTAGTGAACGCGGATAAATTACACGATTTCGGCCGGGCGCACTCTGACAGCTCCGCGGAGTTGCGCAATAGAGGCCAAACGTTTGAGGGGTTAACTGTTGTAGATGGCAAAGTATTTAACGTCATTACGGGGACCACTTCGCAATTACGTTGTGCTTGTTGTGGAGCTACAGCAACGGAGTTTAATAAGTTGGATGTTGTCATCAACAAACCCGTAAATCCAGAAGCCTTATGTCATGGAATAAGTCCCTTACATGCTTGGATTAGAATTTTTGAATTTTTACTGCACTTGGGGTACAAAAATGATCCAGCAGTCATGAAGTGGAGAGTTAGTAAAAAATCACCGGCTGCCTCAATTGTTGAGGAGCGCAAAAAAAATATACAAACTGCAATAAGAGACAAACTGTCACTTTTGGTTGATGTCGTTCGTCCAAATTCGGGGACCACCAATGATGGGAACACTGCACGAACAGCACTATCAGACCAAGATCGAAAAACATTTGCAGATATCTTAGGCATAGAAACATGGTTGGTGGATGATCTGCATACTATTTTAGTAGTGCTGTCGAGTGGCTTAATAATAGATGCTGAAAAATTTGATGCCTTTTGTAAATCAGTAGCTAAAAAGTACGTGAAAAATACAATTGGTTTTACATGTCTGTCACGATGCACAAAATATTAATTCATGGCCGTCAAATCATAGACGCCAGCCCGTTACCCGTAGGTATGTTGTCTGAGCAAGCAGGCGAGTCAAGGAATAAATACTGGCGCTATGATCGACAACATCATACCCGGAAATTAGACAGGAAAATACAATTTTAGATTTGTTTCACCGTGCATTAGAGTCGTCCGATCCATATATATCCTCATTAACACTTAGTACACGTAATAAACATAAAAAACCTTTACCCCTATCGAAATCAGTGCTTCAACTCCTATGCGTAACAACAGACAATGTTCACTACAATAATTTAGAATCTGAAGGTTTTGAAGAAAATATTACGCTGACGACTGACGAAATCATAATTGAATCCGACAGCGAGAAAATGTCATAAATAAGCGTTTACAACATGTTTAGCATAAATTGATTTAATCGATTTAAATATTTAATTTTTTGTGACAACCCTATTTCCATAGAAATTTAATAAAAACTTAGAAACTCAATATCTCCGAGATCCCGCTAGATACATATTTAGAATTTTCTCCAGTTGAAGGTACTTTACTTAAGTACCGTAAAATGGGGTGAATAGAATTCAAGGGGGGAATAGAAAAAAAAGCGAAACTTTTAACATTGCATTGATGTTTACACTGTGCTACATGAAATTAGCTACATTTGATTTTTTTACATACGGCAACATTGATTCTGTTATGGCAACATCGTCATTAATAGTGAAGTTGTTCCTAAATGCGAAAAATAATGTGTAAAAGTGATCAACTAACGGTCGCGATTTTGGGCTGTGTAAAACTTTTATTTCTGTTCGGTACTACGATTGAATTTCGCCATCAATACGAATTGTTGAAAAGTGTTTGTTATTTAACTATTGAGAGAACTTAAAGGTAAGCCAAATTAAGCATGATTTCTGTTCTAAATATGCTCAATTGTTATGTTACCTATAAATCGAATAAATTCGGGGTGAAAAGAAGACGCCTGAGGGGTGAATAGAATTGAGTATGGGGTAAATAGAAACGCGTAAAGGCTGAATAGAAGTGCACGAGGGGTGACAAGCAATGCGTCTGGGGTGATTAGGATTGTTATTGCTAGGGCTGCCAACCAAAATTATACCTGATACATTTTTCTACTTACGTAGATTGTAGGTACCTAAAGACTGTTATTTTATGAAATACTTAGGTTATTGTTCATATTTTTATAACTAATGAAAATAATTGCGTATTTTGTTTGTTCAGATTATATTGGACAATGCCGCGTATTTATAAACCTGAACCTGGAGGCAAGCGCTATAAAAGGTATGACGAAAGTATTCTTAAGCAAGCGGTGGAAGATTATTTGATGGGTAATGATTCGATAAAAACAGTAGCTATCAAACACAATATGCATCCATCAGTGTTGTATCGTCACAGCAAAGGACTAGTCAAATCTCAAGGTGGGCAAAGAGCCCTTTCGTTGGAAACGGAAGACTATATCATTCAGTAAATTAATGTTTGTGCAGAATGGGGATATCCACTGGACACACTAGACTTAAGATATATTGTTAAAATGTACCTGGACAAAATTGGAATTACAAATAAGCGATTCAAAAATAATTTCCCTGGGCCCGATTTCATCCAATGTTTTTTAAATAGACATAAAGATAAAATTTCCCAACGGATATGCCAAAATATTAAAAGGTCTCGAGCTGCCGTGTCAGCAGAAATCGTAACAAAATATTTTGAAGAGCTACAAAAATCTTCGGCCAATGTTCCAGCAGCAAATATCGTCAATTATGACGAGACAAATCTCGCGGACGATCCTGGGCGCAGAAAAATTATTACGAAACGCGGCACTAAATATCCAGAACGCGTCATGAACCACTCAAAGGCTTCTGTTTCCTTAATGATAGCTGGATCGGCAGAGGGCGAGATTTTACCACCATATGTGGTTTATAAAGCCCAAAATTTGTACAACACATGGGTTTCTCACGGGCCTAGAGGTGCAAGGTATAATCGTTCGGCATCAGGATGGTTCGATGGTACCATTTTTGAAGATTGGGTACAATCCATCATTATTCCATACTTCGCTGACAAACCGGGAAAAAAGCTGCTAATAGGCGATAATTTATCTTCACATTTGTCGGTTGACATGATAAAACTATGCAAAGAACATCAAATTGATTTTGTGTTTTTACCGAGCAATTCAACACACCTAACTCAACCTCTCGATGTAGCCTTTTTTAGGCCTATGAAGGCAGCCTGGCGGCAAATACTTCTTAAGTGGAAGAAAACCGATGGCAGTAATGAGACATGTGTGCCAAAGGGTTGCTTCCCTAAATTATTAAAGAAATTAATGGAAGTTATACAAGAAAATGCTGAGTCTAATTTAAAAGCGGGTTTTAAAAAAACTGGTATCTACCCGTTAGACTCTACACAAGTGTTATCTCGAATACCAACACAGTCGACTGATATCAATAGACATAGGGAAGCAGTGGATGAGTCTGTACTTACTTTATTAAACGACATGCGATATGGTACAATGGGCGTGAAAGAAATAAAAAGAAAGCGGAAACTCGATGTGGTGGCAGGAAAGAGTGTCAGTGAATCTACTGAGGATTACGTAGACTCGGAAGCAACACCCGGCCCGAGTACATCAAAACCACAAAGAAAAATAAACAAGCTTGATAATTCAGTGGAAAAAGAAAATCTATATCCTAAAGAAACAATAAACATAAAAAAAAGTATTAAAGGAAAAGGAAAGGGTAAAAAGACAAAGAGAGAGACAAGCACGTCGATAGACGAATTATATGACATCAGAGAGGAAAATATGGACATAGGCAATGCATTTACAGATAAACCAAATGATAATATAGACATCAATGACTCTGTGTTGGATATGCCTGTATATTTCTAAGATGACTTGGAATGTGGAGGAGAGCTAACTATTGAAAATTGTCCACTAAGTGATGCGTTAATAATAAACCCTACAGGAGCAGCTGAAAATATCGAAACCGGTCTAAATAATGTCTATGAGTCTGATCACGATGGTCACTCAAACTGTCCATTAGGAAATAACGGAGAAGAATATTCTGTAGCAGAAGTTATAACTATACCAAAGATAAAAAAGGAGAAAATAAAGATAATAGAAAATATAAACTTTTTAGAAACTCGCAAAAATATTAGTTATGTTAAGAAATATAAAAAAGCTTCCCCTGCAGCGACTATAATAAATTTAAAGAAAACTGCAAGGCCGAACAAGTATTATAAAGATGATGAGGCTATTCTAAAAGACTTACTAGATGATAATACTTAAATATAGTATTATCATCTAGTAACTCCAGATAATATTTTAATAATTACTTACGTACTGATGATTAGAATATGTTAACTTCATTTTTTTGATTTTATTTGTTTCATATAGTTTTGTTTTTTGTTGATTTTATTTACTTTCTTTGCTAGGTTTATTTTTTTGTTGATTTATATGATGTGAAGTTTACAATTATTATGCTGAAGCAAAGGACAATTCTATACGTACTTGTGTATGTAAATGTATGCTTCTATAAGCATACATCACAAGTAGGTATTTAGAAGGAATTGTTAACTTTTATAAGATCGTTTATTTTTTTTTTAATAAGGATGTTTATTGGGTAAAAATATAATAATTATTAATATTTTTTCTTAATCTGACTGATGGAATAAACAGTTTTTTTTCTATAAAATACACAACAGCGTATTTTATAGAAAAAAACTGTTTATTACAACACCAGTATAAATTTTTTTTAATAAACATAACAATGTTTATTAAAAGTTTTTTATACTGCTGTTTTGCTCTAATTTTGTTGCATTAAAAATGTAATTTACCAGCCCTGTTGTATTTTTTGAAAATTACTTAATGGTCAAATAATAAATAATTTGTATGTTTGTTTTTTGTTTGTAATAATCCATAAATACATTTTGACAACCCTAGCATTTTTTTCTATTGACCCCCTTTTCAACTCCATTCACCCATATCGCGGGTAAATAGAAAACGCGTACATATTGTAATTTATTAAATAAATGAGAAGGAAAATAAGTTAATCTTTAATTGAAAACACTTTATTACGCTTTAACTCACAAGACACTGTAACTGTTACTTTCCAAAGGACCATGCAAAAAATCGTCCCAACCCACCAACACATTTCAAACGTATCTCATTTAATACATCATAGTAGCATGATCATTTTTTATTATGACGACATCACCGTAAGTCATGGGGATAACGTGCAAAAAAAAATCTTGTTTACTTTTTTCGGTACAGTTAATTGTAAAAAAATGTTCAGGAACACTATTTAACTATAAAAAAACTATTGATAGAGAACAGCCGTGAGACGCACAGAAAAAAAAACGGTCTTATCTCGCTACACCCTCCCCCCTTGCTCTGCTAACAACCTGCGCGCGCGCACCTCAGTCGTGACCTGTACGTTCCGCTGTGTTCACGTTGTTTATCTGTGCGATATCGGCTTGTTTGCGACTATTACTGACCCCTGCTTGTTTATTGGACCTTTTGATTGCTTTTCGATTACCGTGGCACGTTTATTGGACTGTGATTTTTACAACTATGGAGACAGGACGGCGATGTGTGATGTGCCCTAGATCAATTTTAAGACAGAGGCGACACTTGTTACAAGATACTTTGCGTCAAAGTAGTCCTGAGTTGGTGGCCTACATTTCGCAAAATGGATTGACACAAGTAAGTCATTATATAACAGTCTCTAGTATATCGATAACTATTAGATACTTATAATAAGTAAGCAGAATTAGAATATAATATAAGGGGGCATTTTTACGATGCTGTTTTGTTACATTTTTTAAGTACTTCGATATTATATAAAACACTTAATATAATAACACTGTTCTACGATCCACAGCAAACAGTGTTGTTTAAGAAGTTTAGGTATAGTGTTTGCGTTAAGAACTTGAGTCGTCGGGCCATAAATGATTGTTACTATTCTGTCTCGCTCGCATTCCTAGATGCCAAACACGCAGGTAGCGGAGACACAAAAGTATGCTCATTGTTATTGCTACTAACAATTACCGCTCGTCAACTTGGTTCAAAACATGAGGGCTAAAGTCATTTCAATAGTCACGGGGAAATAATGTTTAGCTTTTCAGTTGGAGAGTATAGATACAATTCTACACATAGTAGTGAATAGTCTATCAAGTACCGTAATTAGAGACACAATAGAAAGACAATAGCAAGCGGTAACCGGTTACCGCTCGGGGTTTAATGAATTAATATTTTTAGATAGTACCTATCCTGCAAAATATAATGTTTTAAACTTACGGGAATAGTTAGCATGTCAAAATGATACTGCACCATGTTACAAATAATAACATTATTTTTGATCTCAAATATTTATTTCAAAAGTGTTTATAAGGTCCAAAAAATATGTCAACCTTTTGATATTTTATTTCATTGAAAGCTTGAAATATTTTATGCTTACTAGTACTTGCCTTAATATTTAAGTTCTTATTTGTAGTAGGTGTCCTATTGTTTTTTGCCTTCAATTATAACATTTATAACTAAATAACATATTTCCTTTGCAGATATTATTCAATAACGTCATGGCAGTATGTCATAGATGCTGGCAGAGAGCCAACAATGCTATTCGTCAACATCGCCGTGAAGACGTTCCCTTGGTTGTCGAAGGTCCAGAACCAGAGCCCCAAATCGATGCTGACAATCAAGAACCCCTCAAAGTTGCAGAAACTCAAGATCGTCAGGACAGTCCAGAGGAAGATACACATGAATTCTATGTTCGTGATTACGTAAGAGCACCAAATACTTCAAATGCCTGTATATATAGGCAATGGAGACATGAAAATCTAAGACGAGTACCTGTGTCAATCAAGCTACATCTAGTTTGCCATTATCGATTATATATTCCACCAAGTTCGCGAATATGCGAAGAACATTTAAATAACAATGAGTTCGAGGAGTTACTGGATAATGTAAACGTTACACATTATTTTAACGCTTCCTTTTTTAGTGACATGTCGAATATGTTAATAGAAGCAATCAATAAAAGATTAAGATTTGATTTTGAATCGTCAAGTGCACTAAATGACAGTAAACTTAATTTTTGGACTGGAGTTACTTTAGAACAATTTAATACAATTTTAGAAGAAACGCCATCTCTCGCCGTAAGAAGCAGACGTCCGCGCTCAGTTCTCGGCGCTTATTTAACAAAACTAAGAACTGGAGAATCAAACGAGCGACTTGCTACCCTTTTCGGTGTGACACGTCAAGTGTTAGAATATCGACTAAAAATAGCGCGACAATGTCTTACTAGTGAATACGTTCCAAGACATCTTGGCCTAGACCATATTTCTAGGGAAGAGCTTCTGAACAGAAACCTATTTTTACCAAAAAATATTTTCGGAAATGAAGAAAATACAAAATTAATTATTATCGCAGATGCAACCTATGTGTACATCGAAAAAAGCACGAATTTCTTGTTCCAGAGGAAAAGTTATAGTCTCCACAAGTTCCGTAACCTATTAAAACCATTCATTCTAATTAGCAGTGATGGATACATCATAGATGTATTGGGCCCAAATGGTACCAAATATGTTTGCTGATTTCCGCATAGCAGCATCGTTCATAAACGCACATTATTGTGTCGCTACAGACCACAGGCTTGCGACTGAGTTCCTTCAAATAATCCGAACTCTATGAATGAACCGAACCTCGCATAATTATGTCGAAGGCAAAAACCTTAATAGGCAAAGAGTTAACTTTGTGACCATGGATGACAATATGCCACAGTTTGAAGAGTTTCCTCAGTTGACTGATGATGACATCATATTATTTGCTTTGGGAACCTACCACATTAAACTAGCCAAATCTTATTGTGCGGAACATTTTCGAAACGGAATATATTATATAGAACTATTCCGAGATAACCAACTGCAAGACTTGTCAAGATATAACATTCGACAAAGTAATGTATGGCTGATCAGAGGACGCATACAATCTAGACACGTTAGGTCACGCGTTTACTATAGTTACATATTAATAAACCGTAATGAAACTGGCAGAAATGCCATTGAGCAGTGGTACTGCACATGCTTAACAGGGGCGCGTACAATTGGAAGTTGTGCGCATATAGTCTCAATTATTTGGTATATGGGGAAAGGTCGTCACACCGAATTTAATCTGCCAGCAGAAATGTTATCTACTATAATAATAGACGAATAGTTATCTAGTTATTAAAACCTGGATAACAGTTGGATGTAAATATGTATGTATATTAATAATAACAAAAACTGTGATAAATACTTACCTAAAATGTTGTTATTTTATCAAAAATATACATACTTATATAATACACATGCATGTTTTTGTTATTCATACCTAAAATGTTTAGTTGAACCATTACTTATTGTAATTAATATCTAAAATATAGTTATTAAAAAAAATAAACACCCTTTTTTAAGTAAAATGTTTTTATTTTTTATTTAATAATCCCATCTATTTACGGACAAAAAATTGTTATTTGTCTTTTTATGGGACTACATAATAATATTGAAACTAGTCCCAAGTCTGTTGGTGGGTTGGGACAGCGCCCATACAATTTTTTGCATGGTCCTTTGATAAAAACATACTAAAATTTCGATCCAAAAGTAGAAAACCTTTCTATTCACCCCATTTTACGGTATATTACGAAAACAAAAAAAAACGCGACCCGCAAATAGTTAATTTTATATTTTTTTTTTCGTTAATTGAAAAAATATTTTTTCATTCCGGTTCCTGTTACGTTAGAGCCTTGTAATTTTTACAATTTATACATTTTAAACCAACAATTAAGTGATAGTTTGCAAGACACTGAAATTTTGCTTCATTAAAGAAATACAGACGAAAAACTTTTTCAAGAAGGTCAGTGACCTTTCACTAAAATATTTGTATCTCTTGTATAAAATGAAATATAAAAACGGGGGTTTTTCAGAATGGTTTATTAAGGTTAAATCTACAGGGAGTCCGCAGGCAGAATTTACACTTTGAACAGAGCTCACAACGACTAGCAAAGGGTCAGCGGGGGGAGCGGGGTATCATTCGGCGCGAGAGTTTTGCGGGTTGTTTAGTCATGAGTCAGTGGACGGGAGCGCACCGCGCTCTTGCGGTTGAGGCGTATTTCGTGAACAATAATTCGATCAATGTGGCGAGGCGTCGGTTTTGTTCTCACTTCGATATCCGACGAGTAAAGGATGGTCCGTCAAACCAATTGATATGGACGTGGGTACAGAAGTTAAGAGAAACTGGATCAGTCAGAAATGAGCCTCGGCCAGGACCTTCAACGTCTGTTACTACTCCTGAAAACGCAGAACTTGTGAGAAGGGAAATTATGACAAATCCGCGTAAGTCTGTCCGAAAGATTGCAGCATGGTATAGGGTTTGAAAAAGACATCAGTTCACAAAATTATTAAAAAAAATTGAAGTTGCATCCATACAAGCTCCAAATCATCCAACAATTGAAAGAAGATGACTTTATAAAAAGGCAGAATTATGCTAGAGTCGTTCTGGAACGATTTTCTACGCCTACGCGGTTATGTAACATCTTTTTCAGTGACGAGGCGCATTTTCACATCGGAGGGTACGTTAATAAACAGAATATGCGTTATTGGAGTGCGAGCAATCCAAAAGAAATCCATGAAAAGCCTCTCCACAGCCCGAAGACCACAGTTTGGTGCGCCAATTCTGGAAATGGCTTAATTGGACCTTATTTTTATGACAGAGGTGAAACCGTTAACGCACAACGATACTGCGCGATGCTGGACGACTTTTTTGTACCGGAGCTGCACCGTCATGCTAGCTACAATAACAGAACCCACTTTCAGCAGGATGGGGCTACGGCACACACCTCTAGGGACTCAATCGACTAAACTCAGACCACTTTTTCCTGGAAAATTGATAAGTCGCTTTGGCGACATAGCCTGGCCCCCTAGATCACCTGATTTAACCCCTTGCGACTTTTTCCTGTGGGGATACCTCAAATCTCGTGTTTACAACAATTCGCCATCAACAATAAAGGCCCTGCAAGAAAATATCCGACGCGAGATTGCGGCTATCAGTCCAGAACTTTGCAAGAGAGTTTTCGCCAACATGAAAGAAAGATTGCAAGAATGTTTGCGGCTAGAAGGGCGCCATTTGAGTGGAGTGATTTTTAAAACCTAAAATCCGCATTATTATTTTGTAAGATGAATAATAACTAACTTTGTGTTTCTTTATATTTTTGTTTCATTTTGTTTTTTTAAGTATAAAATCTGCCGGCGGACACCCTGTATAAAGAAAAAAAATAAAACTGACATGTCCGCAACTAAGGCAAAATAACACACTGTGCGTCGGCACCGCGCGGAGTCGCGCCGAAATTTTGTCGTTGCGTAAACAAATAGTTTTTATGGTTTGGTTATTGTTTATAAGTGGATTGTTGTTAATGTGTGGTGTTTTATCGTTTCTACAGATATTGTGTTATCGTAATAAAGTGTTTTTTTGGTAAATGTTTGTGTAGATTAAGATGTGATGTGAGAAAGTTTGAAGGTTATGTGAGTGAAAATTATCAAAACAAAAACTTAACGCATCGTTGCTAGATAAGGTCAGTTGTATTTGCATAATGATGGTATAAGTAGTTAGGTAATCTAATAACGAAGCCAGGAAGGTATAACATGTAACGTTTAACCCTTTATAAGGCTCTGTCCATATTTTGGACACCATGATATTTAATTTTTGGCGGCTGAATGAAACGTCACGCGAATTGAACGTTTGAACGAATTTGACAGTTTGTTAGCAAAAACAAAACGCAGTAAAAAAACAATATCTATGGACGTCATTTGTCAGGTGTTCGGGTAACTGCCAAAATTCAGTGATTTTTGAGTGCTCTGTGTTAATCCAACCTAATCTTCGTAAAAAATGAATAGAAAGGTAAGTTTTATTTTACAAGATGTTCTAAATATAGTAAATATCGGATCCATGCATTGATTTTTGTCATAAGGGTCACATTTTCTAACTGGACTTCGAAAAATTATGACGTCCATATATTGGACAGAGCCCGTTGGCGTGTCCGGCAATTGCTCATTTGAATACTGTTTTTTTTTTTTTCTGTTGCAGGTAATACCATACGATAAACTTGAGGAAACATTAGAAGAACTTTTTGGCTTATCCGATGGTGAGCATTCGGAAGACGGTTATGAAAGCGAGAGGGAAAATGAGGCGGTTTTCACGGGTATGAGTCAAGACGAAATCGAAAACATTTTGGATTCTCCGTCGTCTTCTCGAAGCCAAGTTGCTGTCAATTCACCGGTACCTTCTGGAAGTGGAGTTCCTGAAATTCTAAATGTCAGCGAATCAGCAGTAGGTGATCAAAATAATAGTATTATTGTTAGAAGCAATAGTCAGGAGCCTGAAACAATTTCAGACACTGAAGAAGACGACGATGATGATTGGAATAAAGTGTTTTTTCCTCATACGGCGCCTATTGAAAAGTTTGATGACATTCCAGTACAACCAAAGCGGAATTTTCCAAATAGAAGTGGTCCTCTTACATATTTTAGATTATTTTTCTCTGACGAAATTTTATCGATAATAGTGGAGCAAACTAATCTCTATGCAGCTCAAAACAAGCAGAAGAATTGGGTTGATGTTTCTGATGTAGAAATCCAGGCGTTTCTTGGATTATTGATACTAATGGGTATACATCCTCTTGCTAATCTAGATCTTTATTGGGCAACAGATTCACTTTTTTGCGTCCCGGAAATTGCAAATGTAATGACATCCAAAAGATTCAAAATGATACTAAGAAATTTACACCTAAATGATAACCAAAAAATGCCCAAGAGGGGTGAACCAGAATTTGATAAACTGTATAAGATTCGGCCGATAGTTGACTTCATGAATACTGCATTTAAAAATGGGGCAAGGAACTCTTCATCACAAAGTATAGATGAGTGTATGGTGAAATTCAAAGGGCGCAGTACTTTGAAACAATATATGCCCAATAAGCCCGTAAAGAGGGGTTTCAAAATATGGGCGCGTTGTGATAGTAACTCTGGCTATCTTTATGAATATGAAATATATACTGGCAAAAAGGACAACGAAACAGAGTTTGGATTGGGAGCCAGTGTAGTAAATAGTCTCTGCAAAGCACTGGTGGAAGAAAAGATAGAAAATATTCATGTTGCTTTCGACAATTTCTTTTCTTCTACTGAGCTAATGCAGAGGTTATTTGAACAAAACATATATTCAACAGCGACAGTTCGGTCTAACAGAACGAATTTGCCCCTGACACTGAAAAAGCAGACTGCCAAAACAAATCGCCCAAAACTTAAACTTACAAAGGGGCAGTATAAGTGGAGGGTAAACAAAAATGTTAGTTTTTTTTGTTGGATGGATACCAAGATCGTCAATATTCTCAGTACTGCCTACCATCCAAAACAAATGGTGTCCTGCAAAAGGACACAAAAAGATGGCAGCAAGCAGGAAGTGCCTTGCCCACTGGGAGTAGTTGAATATACGAAGAGGATGGGGGGAGTGGACCGCTTCGACCAAAAGCGTGGCACATATCATGTGGCTAGGCGAAGTCGAAGATGGTGGATGAGGATATTTTATTTTATAATAGATGCTGCCATCACCAACGCATATATTTTATATTCTCAAAGAATGCGATACCCTATGAATAGTTTGCAGTTCCGCACAATGCTGGGAAGAAATCTGATTGGTTCTTTCAGCAGTAGGAAGAAGCGAGTATCTGTCTTGCCATCATTTATATGTAAAAAACCAAAACTTGATAGCCGACAGAAGGCTAAGTATGGCCTCCCAGACGATCTGCGGCTTACAGATGTAGGATCTCATCTCCCTGGTCCACTGGAAAGTTACAGAAGATGCAGAGCTTGCAGCAGCAAAGAAAATAGCAAAAAATCAAAGATTCAATGCATACGCTGTGAAGTTGCCTTGTGTATTGTCCCATGTTTTGCCGAATTCCATAAACCCTAATAAGGCTCTGTCCAAATAATGGACACCATGTAAACAAGTAAATAAAAAAATATATATATATAAATTCTTAATAAAGACGTCCTAGTTTTCATATTTATCTATTTTTTATTTCCAAATCCTTAGCAGTTTCCTCTGCCTTATAAAGGGTTAACTGGCTATGTATTAACGACATCTGCGTTTTTACGAAGGCTTGCCCAAAAATCAACAAGTACTTCCCAATGTGCCGACGTTTGTGGCACTTGCGCATACAGAGGCCCGACGTTCAAGAGGTGTCGAGCGTGCACTAAGGCCGTACACTAACAATTACAATTGTGGATACGAAATAAGTTTTAGAGCAGGTTGTAGAAGGTTTAATGAATTCGAAGGACGCAATCGCTTGGTTCAGGAGAAAAATTAAAATCGCGAAAAAATAATCTACTTTTCCATACATGTTCATAACTTGAACACACAAAGTATATGAAACAGCTGATTATTTTCGAGATTCTTGGGTTGGTTTATAATAAACCTTGTTTCGCAATGACGAGTTCAATTACCTTGGTTTTGAGTTGATCTATTACATTCTGTATAATCTGAAAGCACATAATAAATGTGGCGTTAACGTAAAGGCTGACGCAGATTTGGATGGTCCCCCGCATAGCATTGACAAAATCCTCCAACATCACTTTCTTACATTTTGTATGTATCGCACACTACAGGCGGGCCGCACAGCAAATTTAAATGAATTGAAATGTGATGCGCTGCATTCCACTGCGGTTGTAATGTGCGTTTAGTTTAATAAACTGTTATTGTATTGTAAAGTTTCGTACAAAACAAATGTAGTCAAGTGTTTCCTTAAAACTACATATTTACAATTAAATTAGTCAAACAGAAAATGTCTTTCGTTGAACTTAAAATTGGATTTTAAGTTCAACGAAAGATATTTTCTGTTTCTTAAGGCGAAAGCTTCAGGGTAGCCCGCGAAATTCAAATGTTCTTACATTTTTTGCAATTTACAAGTCAGCATTAGGTCGTACGTTAATCAAAATGTGAATCGCGACCATAACAAGTATGTATTTATAGAATTAAAATGATTAGTCATCAAATACAACTCTCTGATTTTAATGATTATAATTCGCGAATTATACTTAATTCAACAAACAACCTGATACTGACTTGCAAATTACAAATCCCTGACGCTTCCCCCTTAAATAAAATCTTATACTAACTATTTAAAATAAAAATAAAAAATTAAACTGGTTACAAATAGTCCATTGAACTAAAACTAAGTAATAAAAAAATACAAATAACAAGATTCTTTAGAACCAATTTTTTGTCGTTTTTTCTTGTCAAGTTTTTTTTTTTGTCCGATTGATTAATCCTCCCCAATCAATATTGTCATTAGTTTTATAGTCACCGACTATTGTATTACCCAGTAACTGGTTTGAAGAGATCAGATAAACGGTCCCTGCGTGTAAAATACTGGTATACAGCTGTATTTTGACAGATTGAAACAGATTAGAATGCGAACGTTCTTAAAACACTCGAATTGCTTCTCTGACCTCCACAACCCAGTTATTGTGTGACACGATACGAATCGCATCTACAATGTGTTACGCACAACCTCTTAACCTCTCGAATGTCTTATGTTACACAGTTCGACATAAGAAAGATTTTATTTTTTATTTTATATTATTTTTATTTTTGCATACTGAATGTTGACATTAATATTTACTTTATAAGTATTATATTATTTTACTTTATTGTGAATGTGAAGACTGTGTAGGTCATTGCTTTTTTTTTGTTTGTTTTATTTTTTCTCTCAGTTATTTTTAATCATGGTCTGGCAGTTTGAGTAATCTATGCGGCCTACCCCAATGTTCTTTCTTTGGTATTGTTCGTCGAATCGTTGAGCTCCTTAAGTTCTGAGTTGAGCTGCGCGATTACTGACAAATGCGTGCACTGACTGGACAGGTCATCTCAATCTGTGTGGTTCTTTCCTCAAAAGACCATTTCAGACACCAATCTACATGGTCTTCACATGAAGTGACCAAGATTATGTCTGGACTGTATAAGAGACTGTGACCTCTGAGTTTGTTTCGGCCTTTCTTCTCAGAGTAGTCAGATAGGAAACGCCGACCTCATCTAGTTTAAAAAAAATATATATTGACTTGTAAAAGTGTTTGTACAAACCTACTTACAGAAATAAAAATCATTCATTCATTCATTCAAGAAAAAATACTCCAAGTGTCTTAAGTCGGACAGTTACACTAAATTGACAAGTGAAAATATTAAAATGACCTTTATGATAATGTAATCCCTAATACAGCTTGACAATTTCAGTCAAGTCAATTTAGTCTCCGACATTCGAGAGGTTAAGAGGTGATTGTACCCATTCATTATAAACTTTTACTTTTACTATGGGACCAAACCTGAAATAGCCAAAATAAAAGCCTAATTTACCCTAATTTTTGACGAGTTATGCGTACATAATATATGTAACAGAACAGCTGACTTTTTTTCGCGATTTCAAATTTGGTAAGTATGAGTCAATGACCCCTTAAGAGGTTGTGCGTTATTTAAGTTAAACCTTGTTTACATATCATCATGTCTTTATCCAGTAGTTTTTGAAGTATTATTATCTTTTTGTTTTATTTATCCATGTTCCTTTGGAATAATTGTAATCTTCTTTGTCGGTATGTATCTGCTTACCCCTTCATAGCTTTCAACAACTCTGGTGCATCAACTAGATAGATGCCGTCTGCCTGCTTCTCACAGTTGGTGACTTTCAAGGTGCCCCTGCCTTCGTCGTCAATGTTCATGTGTACCACGGCTCGGGCCAGCATCTCATCTGGAGCTTCTTGCGGGAAGTCTGTGGAAGAGAATTTTTATTTTACTGTTGTGTTTTTCTTTAATTTTCTTTTTCCTTTTTATGCTTAACCACTTACATATTAAAGTTTAAAAATATGTTTTTCTCTGGAACGAACTACCCTCTCACTAGGAGCCGGGCGTTGATAGCTGCGCCACAGTTACTAACTTTTGCAGTTATCATTGTTTAACTATTTTTATGATTGTATCTGTTTTTTGTTCCAAAATAAACGATTAAACGATTATTTTTATTTTAAAGGACGACAGCGACCGTCATGTATTCCATATTCAAGCTATACAGGGTGTTTGGTGCATCGTGTGCCAAATTGTAATAGTCGACTGGAAAGGTCATCTCCTATCCTTTCAGACCCCTAAACACTTGCTCATGCCCTGTGGATTTTTTTCATCGATTTTTTATTGTTTTATTAAAAAAAGGACCCAAATTTTACAAGCATATACAAATTTTAAAAAAAGTATAAGGCGTAGACCCTGAATTTTAATTCTATTTTTCCAAATAGAATTAAAATTCAGGGTCTACACCTTATACTTTTTTTTCACTTCTGTGTATTGTATTAGAATAATTTTAAATTCAAAATTAGTGACATTAGTCAACTAGATTTTTTTTTTTTAATTTACTCGCAAAGTTTCATGTTACAGCTATTTACATGGTACAAAAAGAAAACCAATAGCGACCGGAATCTTCCAACACTCGGGGAGGCTAGACCTATGTAGCCAAGTTCTCTTCTATTATGTGAGACCTAAAAACTTCGGTCCCTAATAATGACGTTTTCAAGGATGGCAACATAAGTAAAAGTTGCTTATTTGCTTTTTTAAAACTACCAAATGGTAGATTTTTAGCTACCATTTGGTAGTTTTAGGGACATTTTTGTTTAATTAATCAACAAATTAGCCGATATATATTATTTCGGCTAATTTATTCAATGGTAATATTACTAATATTGAATGACACATATAATTCATGCAGAATATAATAGATATACGCGTAGGCTATAACTATAAATAAAAAAAAGGTTTACTGATGAAGCCAATAAATAAATAATTAATTTAATTTACTGCAACGCATCGGGTAGAGTTTCTAGATTTTCTAAATTTAATAATTTCACAAAACTAGGTGGATACACTTTTGTGAAATGTACCTGGCAGCCCCACAGGCCCCACTTCACAAGAAAAACGTCTGCATTGTTTTTGCAACGTTAAGTGTTATCCTCGCCGTTAATACATTGAGAAGAGCCTAGGTTCCACCGTCTCTTGTGTGTGTGCCGAAACACCAGTGTTGTGTACGAGATAGTGACTCTTAGTTCGTGTTTTCCAACATGAAGGAGAATAGAAGGAAAGGTTTTAAGTGTGGTTCTTCGCCTGTCGATGACCCCGAAACCAAATTATGTAGGTTTCCAAAGCTTCGGGTATAGGTAGCTGCACGCATTCTCCATCATAGACCGTCTATAACTGATTGATTTATCTTGTTAAATATCCTTATTCAGATTTGTGATTGCGTTGGTGATCCGTAATATAAATAAGTAACATTTGCTTAGGTACTTATTCTACTTATTTCAGTTGTGAATTATAGGCAAAGTATTGCTGTCCAGACAAACCATGGTCTAACAAGGACTTTCAGTTGAAACTGCACACTGAACAGAAATTAATTTATAATACGTACTTAAAAAATAAAATAATAACTACTGTTTTCATTACAAAAATACAAGAAGCGTCAGGGGGCTACCCTGACGCGAAATTCAAATTTTCTTATGTTTATTGCAATTTACAAGTCAGTATTAGGTTGTACGTTGATGAAAATGTAATTCGCGGCGATAATATGTATGTATTTACATAATTAGAATCATTAAACTGATCAATACAACTCTTTGAGACCAGGTAATCGTAATGAATGACTATTTCATGAATTCTTGAGATTTGAGGATTATACTAACTTAAGGAGTTGTATTGCTGATTCAAATATGTATTTATTATACTTTATTTAATATACAACTTAATACTGACCTGCAAATTGCAAAAAATCTTAAGAAATTTTGAATTTCGCAGGCTGCCTTGGCGCTTTTGCCTTACTACGATTTTAACAGATCATTTTTGTATGTTTTTATCGCCATTTAATTAGATCTTACCATCACGTCAGTTTCACTGTAGTTACATAACTCCTACAACTTACCCCTAATCTCCAAATACAGCCCTATTACATGATATGTCTTCCGCAGTAGAGTGACCTGCACACTGGCAATGTTGCTGACCAGGTAGGATACTATCTTAGCCTCAAATACATACATCTCATCATCTGCCTAGGCTGTCCCCAACTAAGTTGGGGTCGGCTTCCAGTCCAACCAGTTGCAGCTGAATACCAATATTTTAAGTGAAGCGACTGCCTGTCTGACCTCAACATCCTCAAATACATACCTCTGATCTCCAAATACAGCCCCATGACAGGTAATCCAGTGATGAATTCTGGCATCATCTTCCGCAGTAAAGTGACGGGCACATTGGCAATGTTGCCGTAGTCTAGGTAGCATATCTTGCCTTCACTGCTGCCGGGACCAGAGACCAGGTCTAGGAATACGGCACGGAACCATTGAGGGTCTGTGAAGAAATAAGAGATTTTGTAAATGTACATAAATAAAATTATATACATATTGGTTGTGAACAATGGATGGCGTCAGCGTTATCAGAGCAATTATCATTATTCGGCCTTTAATACGGCTTATCTAGTTAGAGATAAGTATACAGTAGGGAAGAGCCAAAATTCGTTTCACATTCGTTCGGCGTTCGGACGAAATTCGGTTCCAAAGCCAAGTAACATTAAAATAATAATATTATTGTCGCTAAATAAATCGCTAAAATCGCTATTGGCAGAAGTTGGTTACGTTTTTGTATATATTTATTTCCTAGTGAAAACAACCGAATTTCGGTCGAACTTTTTAATTTTACCGAATGTTCGGCCGAAGTTCTTATTCGGCTCAAACCACGTTCGGCCCATCCCTAGTATACAGGGTGGCAGCAACCTGTTATACCATGGATTCCGTACACGATTCTGGACCCTCTGGCGTTGAAATTTTTCGTTGGTTATTAAAAAAATATATTAGCTGTTCCAAACATTTTAACCGCGTAGGAAACAACAGATTTTGTTTTAAATAATCGAAGAAAATTTTTAACTCCCCCCCGGAATCATTTACTCTATCCATGATAACAGGTTGCGCGTCGATGTCTCTGCCCCATCCTGTATAGTTCAGCTTTATAGAGCGTCGTCTTACTTATGTGACAGTCTATCTAAAGCTTGTCATGTTTACGCTACGGCTTAAGGCGCACGTTACGAAAGTAAAACAATGGCTTTTAACACATTATCTGCTTAATTCTTTATGCAAACGCTTCTTTATGCTACACCCTTACCGACCCTTATTTTACGATGTTTTCGAAACAATAGAGATGCACAACGAACGCACAGGTGCGGCGCGCCGCATTCGGAGAAAGTTATGTAAATTGTATGGACGCGCATACGCGCCGTCAAGCACCTGGTGAACGTCCGAAAACGCGCATGTGCGTCTGCCGCGCCTAATGTATGAAGGGGTCATTGTACTCATCATTATGAACTACTATACTACGGTTTTTTAGCTATGGTTTTTTATAAGAACGCTGGCCGCCACATAACGGCCGCAGTGACGGCTGTCATGTAAATGGTGGCAGCAGGGTACTTATAAATAAATACATGGTTATAGGAACTTACATGGAGGTAACTGTGCGATGCAAAGCTCTTCGGGTTTCGGTAGGTAAGGCTCTCTGCCTAACTCACTGTTGCAATAGTCGGCCATCTGTAACAATGTTTATGCATTAAGATGATTTCTTCAATGAATCCCACGAAATACATCTTTTTTACGGTTTTTGACAGACAGTGTTACTTTAGTTATTAGTATTGATGTTCACTTACCTTCGCCGTAAGTTGGTTGAACACCATGTCAGCTTTCGTGTCGGTGCGGTCATACCCACAAATGGCGCCGCCTTTCAACACGCTTATGTCCAGCACCTCGATAGTACAGCCGTCTTTAGGCAGCGCCGTGTACTCTATGTCTTGGAACATTATATGATCCGTGTCTGTTGACAATAATAAGATTGTATAAAAGGTAGCCTGTTTACTTTTCAATATAAATCTTGACAAGTGTATCCAAGACTTGATAGATAGAGACAGCAGACAGCACATTTTATAAATCCATCCAGGTATTGGGTTATGCGGATATGACCTCGACGTGATCGGTAGGAGCCTGCCTGCAGTGGAGTGTGCTTTCCAGGCCCTGGCAAAATCATCTACAGAGGCTGGTCTTCGGGTGAACACAACCAAGAAAAAATATTTAAGAATGTCCAAACACCTGCACGAGATGCTGTCCAATATTACCATTGCCAATAACACCTTTGCCTGTGTCAAAGAATTCGTATATCTTGGCTCCTTAGTTACGGACTAAACCGATTATCTTCTGAAATAAGCAGGAGAATAATGGCGGCCAATAAATGCTATTTCAGCCTGCTAAGGTATCTTTATTTATTTATTTAAGAAAAAACAAACAGTAGCACAATAAGAAATAGGTGACGTTGGAGAAAGATACTTGGCCAGACTAAGACCCACCCGCGGCTGTAAAGCCTTAGATGATGATGATAAACGACTTTATTAACTATATTACACTCTTAGGGGATGATTTTTCAAAAACGCTGTACCACATATTTATTTATTTCCTACCAAATCATAAATTTGAATTTTCATAATTATCACATCACTCAGCAGAAATGCCGAGTTTCCCATACAAACTTTCTTCCGTTATACGAGGGCTGCACTAAAAGTATCGGGAATGGAATATTTCCATTGTTCCTGTCATATTAAAATCTTTTTAATTGAAAACTCCTTGGTTTTAAAATTCGAATACCATTTATTTATTTTAAAAAAGATTCTCGGTCTTGTCACAAGGTTTTGTCAAACTTGTTTAGTCGTTGAGAAAATGGAATTGACTCGAGAAAATTCAAGAGCGATGATTTATTATGACTTTCGAAGTGGTTTAACACAAAAACAGTGTGTTGACCGGATGATTTCTGCATTTGATGAAGCCCCTTCCAAAACCACAATTTACCGCTGGTTTGCTGAATTTCAACGTGGACGTGTCAAGCTCAGTGATGATCCCCGTCAAGGTCGTCCAAAAACTGCAGTCACCCAAGAAAACGTTGATGCTGTGCGTAAGCTGATTGAGGAAGATCGACATGTGACATACCGCGAAATTCAGGCAACTTTAGACATTGGCATGAGTCAAATACAAATAATCTTGCATGAACAATTAGGTATAAAAAAGTTGTTTTCCCGATGGATACCGCATTCGCTCTGTGAAGAGCAAAAAGCGGCTCGCGTTACTTGGTGCGTCAGAACTCTCGAAAGATTCCACGCAGGATCCTCAAATGCTGTATACAACATCGTATCAGGTGACGAATCCTGGATATACGCGTACGAACCCGAAACAAAAAACCAGTCACGAGTTTGGGTGTTCGAAAATGAGTTAAAGCCAACAAAAATTGTTCGTTCACGGAGTGTTGCAAAAAAAATGCTGGCCACGTTTGTCTCCAAAACCGGCCATGTTGCGACTATTCCTCTTGAGGGACAAAGAACGGTTAATGCAGAATGGTATGCTAGCATTTGTTTGCCACAGGTCGTTTCTGAACTCCGTAAAGAGAACTGCAACCGCCGCATCATCCTCCATCACGACAATGCGAGTTCTCACACCGCGCACAGAACAAAAGAGTTTTTAGAGCAAGAAAACATAGAATTATTAGACCATCCGCCGTACAGCCCCGACCTAAGCCCTAATGATTTCTATACTTTCCCTAAAATAAAGAATAAATTGCGTGGTCAGAGATTTTCATCACCTGAAGAAGCTGTGGACGCCTACAAAACGGCCATTTTGGAGACCCCAACTTCCGAATGGAATGGTTGCTTCAATGATTGGTTCCATCGTATGGAAAAATGTGTCAAATTTCGCGGAGAATACTTCGAAAAGCAATAAATACATTTTTAAATAGTAATGTTGTGTCACTTCCTTGATTCCCGAAATTTTCAGTGCCGCCCTCGTATCACCCCCTGTAGATTTATTTTTTGAGATAACAGCTAGCCTATATCCTTCCCCAGGATAGGGGGTAGCCCTTAGGGGACGATTTATCAAAAACTCTTAACCACAAATTTCTTTATTTCCAAAAGCATAAATTTGAATTTTTATATCCCTAACTTAAGAAATGCTGGGTTTCCCATACAAACCTCACATCCCCTATAGGATTATTTTTGAGACAAAAAGTAGCCTATGTCCTTCCCCAGGATGCCATCTATAGCCTTTCCAAATAGGCGTTACTTTCGAATATATAATATGACTATGGATTATGAATGAGTTGTAGGGTTGTGTCCTATGGCCCTCCCGATGGTACGCTCAGCCAATCGGCTAGTGTGTGACCACCACCCGCGTCCAGCATCAGGAGGACCGGAGCAGCATCGGGAGGACCAAGTTTACGGCGGTTTACCTGCGCCTATATAATATAGGTGGCCTATACGCCATGGTCTATATGTGTGCCTCTAATCCCAAATCAGACGTTAAGTCGTGAAAAAGTAATCAACAGAAATAGTTACCATCGCATTTATAATATATTAGTATGGGTTTATATTGTGTACTATCCACTAACGCCAGACCTTTTCAATTTTGAAACAAATTTGCTTGCAAGCTGCAATTGTACTTATGACAGAGTAAAACAAAGGACCAGTGGTATACAAAAAGCAACTTTAAGGTGTAAGGCGTCCGTTTTGTCGTTAGTACATAATAAAGGGTATTTTTCATATTTATCTTAGGGTAACTCACCGACTACGTCACCGCCTCGCTGCTCGATTTTCTTCCAGTCCGGCGTGCACATCTCTGTCAGCCTCGCGGCTACACTCAGTTTGTTCCGAGCTACGCTGAGAGATGCTTCACTGCCGCTCGGTACTGACTTACAGCCGTCGGGAAGTGACTAGAAAATATATTTGTAATGTCAACTTAGCATACTCCTCATTCCTTTGCTCTTATCTCAATTTATTTGGGGTCGGCGCATCATGTCTTATTCTTCCATATTTCTCTTTTAAATACTATTATATAGAATTAAGTTTTCTAACTGACAGACAGTTGTGCTGTTGGGGAATTTGTTGCGCCACTTCTTCCCAGCTAAAGCACCAGGAAGTGGCGAAGGGCGGGCGTTTGGGGGGACTGCCTTATATAATTTGACGTTCAAATAGTGCTGATTCGCAGCCTAATTGACTTTTATTGTGTTATGAAAATATTATTAAAGAGTTATAGTTTTGGAGTAAATTAGGATCTTAAAGCAGCATATTCATTGGAAAAGAGAAAACTGAGAAACAGTTGTGTGTCATTGTTTCCCGTAACATCAAATGTTGCTAGCAACAGTAAATTATCCATTACATACTGAGACCCCACCGTGCCTCGAAAAGCACGTTAAGCCGTTGGTCCTGACTGTCATTCGTAGATCTTTGAAATAATCGTACACTTTCTTAAGTCGTTACGGGTCGTCAGAAGCCAGAAAGTCTGGCAACCAGTCTACTAAGCGGGTTTCATGTTACCCTTATGGAGGTCAGATAGACGATAGACAGTCGCTCCATGTATTGGGTTGGCACAAAAGTAATGAGACACTCTACAAAACTCTATACATTTCCTTTTCAAGTTAATTGTTCTGGATAATATTCTAGAATGTTGTAGAACATTCTAGGTACTTGAGATGTGGGGGTATACAGGGTTATTGGTAAAACACCAGCAACCTCATAAGGGGTCATTGTACTCATCATTATGAACAACTTTTACTATGGGACCAAATCTGAAATCGCAAAATAAAAAATCTGCTGTTCAGTACATTTATGTTCGCATAATTCGTCAAAATGTACTGAACAGCTGAATTTTTTTTCGCGATTTCGGGTTTGGTCCCATGGTAAAAGTTGATCATAATGATGAGTACAATGACCCTTTAAGAGGTTGTTGGTGTTTTACCAATAACCCTGTATAAAGCCGCCCTCGCGATCGGTTTAGTCAGTTTGAAGAAGAAAAATGGACGAGCGACAAATTCGAACACCATACTTATACGAGTACTTGTTAGGCCACAGTGCGCGAGCTGCGGCTGACAATATCAACACTGCATTGTGCGCTGGAAGTACAAGCCATGCGCCGGTGTCCCGATGGTTTGACCGTTTTAAATCAGAAGACAGGAGCCTTGAAAGTCAGCCACGCTCTGGACGACCACCCCGCAGTGAATGATGATTTATGCCGCAAACTGCAGTCGAATCCGGATGCTACCACTCGTGAATTAGCGGAAGCACTTAACTGCAGTCACCACGCCGTGGAAAACCATCTGCATGAGCTTGGGTATCGAAATGTTTTGGCTCGGTGGGTACCGCACATCCTTACAGACGTGCAGTCCGTGCCGCTATTTGTCAATCACTTTTGCTGCGACCCCTAGTTTTTGTCTGATCTGGTTACTGGAAGTGAATCATGGATTCATTACGAGAATGATACACGTCGTGCTTTTTGGCTGCCTCCAGAAGAAGCACCACCAACTCAACCGAAGCTGAGTTAAAAGAATCGCATACAAGTTCTGCTTTGCTGTTTCTGGGGCGCGCAAGGCATTCCTGTTTTATGAACTATTACACAATGAAACTATAAACGCTGACAAATATTCAACCCAGCTCACCAAACTATCTGCCGCTACCAAGAAAAAACGACGAAGACGAGTCATAGTTTTACTACACGACAACGCTCGACCTCATGTCGCATCTGCCGTTCGCCAACAGTTGGAGAACTTGGACTGGGAGACGATATCACTCCACCTTATTCCCCAGACCTAGCCCCATCAGATTATCATTTGTTTAGAGCCCTGAAACAACATTTGCGGGGTAAAAAATTTAATGATTTCTCTGATGTCTACATCAGAGAAATCTCTAGGCGGAGTTGAACAACTTTTTCGAGGCACAGCCATCAGAGTTCTGGGCGAAAGGCATCCAAACTTTGCCGGATTGTTGTAAAGAAGTCTTAGATGCTAATGGTGATTACATCATTGACTAAGCTTTTTGTATTGTAATAATAATAAAAAATATAAAACATAAACCAAGTGTCTCATTACTTTTGTGCCATCCTGATAAAATACTGGTATTCGTTTGCTGCATCCGGTTAGACTGGAAGCCGACCCCAATATAGTTCGGGAAAGGCTAGGCAGATGGTGTAATGAAGAGCCCTGCTATTCTAGGTTTGTCTCTTTTACTTTTCCGAGTCGTAGGCAATGGTAAAAATATTATATATTATATTAGTTTGGTCCAGTAGGTGGCCAAACCAATCGCGGCATCAGTGGCGTTTTTAGGTCTTCAGAAGTGCAGGTGTATGGATACTCTGCCGTTTAAGCTTTTGCCCTGTGTGGATAACTTACCAACACAAGCTCTTCGTCCTGCATAAGCTCCTTGATGAACTCTTTGGCGGCGGTTGACAGTTCAGTTGGCGGTGCGAGTTTCAGCACTGACACTTGCGTTTTGATATTTGACAGGTCAAAGTCAGCTGGACAGGGGTATAGGTTCTCTAGAGTTGAGACCTCGATATTACCTGTTGGGTGGAATAAGGTGAAAATGTAAATTGCAAGATTTAAAAACAAAGCTATGTACTGCCGTTTTTTTTATTGACGTGAAAACGTCTTTTCGCTCGGTGTACTGCTGGTAAGTTCAATATTTCTGACTGAGAAAAAGGTGAAAGATTTTAACCGCTAATAACTACGAGACTTTTAATGCTAGAGATGCTTTTAATGCTTTGTTTGAGTGTTAGGGTTGAGCATTCGAATGATAGGTCATATTTCTAAGAACTTTGAGGCAGGATATAATTTGCCTATGGCGTCACATCACGAGGGCACGCGCGCATATTTTTCACTGTGTCGAAATTCTAACCCGTATAGCGCAATAACTTGTTTAGCTAGAACGATGATTCTGGTGTCGTTGTCAAGAATTGTTTAAGAACTATACGGACCTAAAGAGAAACACACAATAGCAAAATAATTTCAGATGTGATCTCAATCGGCCATAAATCTGCTCAGAAATGAAAACATCCCAATAGAAGAAAGCTTGCATCAAAAGGAATGCAATGAGCCTAACAATCTAGTGCCAAGCAAATTCAATAGCTACGGCAGTGTCAGAAACCGTATTCCATGGGGTACCCTCTATTTGGCAGAATCGTGATGCTCCGAAATGTATTTGGCATAACACACTTGGCATAATCTTCTTTAAACGAATATTTTTAAGGCATAAAAATTATTTAATATAATTGTCCATAGTTAACACATTCTCTGCTGAATTCTTTATGCTACACCCTTACCGACCCTTTTTTTTACGATATTTTCGAAACAATAGAGATGCACAACGAACACACATGTGCGCCGCGCCGCACTCGAAGAAAGTTATGAAAACGCGCATGTGTGTCTGCCGCACTGAATGTGTTAAACGAAAAGGACCCACAACACACTTATCCTTTTCGTTTAACTATGGACAATTATTGTTTGGCCGAATGTTTATATGTCCGAATTTAAAATGGCATATTTTTAAGATGGCAGAATTTTATTTGGCATTAAAATGCCGCATTATTTCGTTTAGCATAACATTTATTTAGAGTGACGATTATTTAAAGTTAAAATATTGTCGTCGATGACGTCACATCGGCGCTGTGAATAAATAAAGCAGTGATAGCGCGAAAATACCACGACATGTATCGGCAACGAAACTGCTAATCGTACTGACGCAACGGGGCGAGCGCGGTGAGGTAAAAGGGGAACGGGGAGGGACTTCACATTCCAGCGAGGTCTACAGATAATGTGACTGGGTTTTATACGGGGTGTGTCGTAAATAGTGGTCCAGAGTAAAGGAGTCGATCCGCTATATTCTTATGTATCACATACCGAAATTTTTAACCATTTTCAGTTAAGGGTCTCCGAAAAAAAAAGTTTTTTTTTTTAATTTCCGTACCTTGCTTCACGAATTTCGAAAGGCTGTAATTTCAACAAATATCTATATTTTTACATATACCTCATTAAATGCAGATTACAAAATGGTAAAATATTAAGTGGTAAGACTTTAGAAAAAAAAATTATTGGCATTCAAAACGAAAGACAGCTAAATTTGCTCAAAACATTTTTTTTTGTTAAGTTTTTTAAGGTTGTGTTATTTATTTATATACAAAAATAGCACGATCCGCTCCATTCAAAGAGATTAAATGTCTTTGGCTCCCTCTAATGCGGTGAATATCGGGGCGACGCTTTCTCATGTAATAGGTATGTTCCGAACCTAAAGGAGAACTTAAAAGCCTCATCGGCACAGAGTTACAGACACACCTTCGAGCCCGTTCCGCATAATTTTTGATTATGACCTATAAACCAAAAACTAATTAGATAAGTACCTAGTTTACGATGCTACCGAATCACATAGCGGGCTCTCAAAATTCGACGCTAACTACATCTGCAACTCTCAGAACTAAAGTACGGGTCACATTGGAGCGAATCCCGCGCGGGTTAGGCAACTGCGCGCGTCGATTATTTTAATGATTAGGAAGACAAGCGACTATTCGCGTATTCGCGGCAGATAGAACACCTCCATATAAGTTGTACCAATCAGCGAGAGCGAATTTCGTTTCCGTGAGATAGTTTCATACATCTAAGATTTTTTTTTATATTTTACTTTGTACTCGGTTAAATTACAAAATACTAGCGAAAATAAATCGTACTTAAGTCCAGTCGTTTTATCACTACGAGATTTGCAATACCTACAACGTGTTAATGAAATAACCCAGAACCTGAAACTAGTTTGTTTGGAATCGGCAGCTAAATCGAATACAATAGTTTTTAATATAGGTTATTTTTTTTTTTCAAAAAAATTATTATTTGTCATGCCGTATCTAATATTTTTTAACGACGCTGTACAGCCCGCGGCACGTAAGTTGGCAAGGTTTTGGCGTAGTGGGGGTAAGTTCGCGCATGCTACACTTATTGCAACAAAAAAATGGTCACTTTTATTGCTTGTCATTATTCTGTGGTTATTACCATAATTTATTTTTAAACATAACTATTTAGAAGTTAAAGAAAGGAGAAGAATTCGTGAAGTATATTAGGAGTAATAAATAAAATATACAGGGTTATTTGTAAAACACCAACTACCTCTTAAGAGGTCATTGTACTCATCATTATGAACAACTTTTACTATGGGACCAAGCCTGAAATCACGAAAAAAAAAATCAGCAGTTCAGTACATTTATCTTCGCATAATTCGTCAAAATATGTAACAGTACACATCATAAACCATTTTTCTGGCATGTCTACGTAAAATGGTATTTGTTTGTGGCATTATCTAAATTTAAAAATTCAAACAAAACAATAACAAGAACTTGTAACAAAAGCTCAACAAAAACAAATGTTACAATTTTAGTGTACGCAAGTGTACTCGGGAGCGAATGGAACGTGGACACGACGCGAGAGACAAGGTTCGACTGACCAACCAATCGCGCGCTCGGAATGATGCTACCTCATTCCCCGCGTCCCCCTCGCGACCAAAGAGATCTAAAAAATGACTTCTGCGCATCTAACGACTCTTGCCAACTTACGTGCCGCGGGCTGTACACTACTGTCCAACGCGATGTAAACAAACAGCGCGGGCGAGGGTGGGGAGAGGGGGTGCTAGAGCTGGCGGCGCCAAGGCCGGTAGACGCGACGGCGCCTGCGCCACCCCGGCCGCTCTCCGCCCGTAGCGTAGTCTCCCTAGCGCAGCGGCGCGTGCGCTACGTGTCAACACAGGTTAGGACGAGCGCGTGCGATCTACGTCTCCCGGCGGCAAAATGGCGTTTCGCTTCACAAATGTACAATATTGTGAAATGGTGCGAATGTTAGCGCGATGTGATGATAACGTTAATTTAGCTGTGCGACGTTATCAGGAACAGTTTGGTGTATCTGTGTCGAACGAGACAATGTTGGCCGCTACACAGCGCCTACGGGATTAAGGTGCATTTAGGCCTCCGACCGCATTAGACAGAGGACGTACCCGAAATAATCCTGATCTGGAGACCGAAATACTCAATTATTTCGCAGAAAACCCGACAGATAGCACAAGACAGGCAGGTCGTCGCTTCAACTGAGGCCACGTTTTTGTTTGGAACGAACTTTCAGTAAGTGCTTTGCTGTATTATTGTTGTAAATAGGTACGTTGATTTATTTGAAATAATTATTGTAAATATGGTGATTCAAATCATTTAAACACGCCAAGTTTTGTTTACCACCACCGGCTTTTTGATTTTTCTTTCAACTAGCCTTCGCTTATTTTTAAGCGTGGTAGGTTTACATGCAGCCAGTCCAAAGCCTGGAAAAAGTGTGATGGAAAAATTTGAGTCACTTTTCTATTCCAAAGCAAAACATACGCATTATTTAATAACATGAGGGGATTAACCTCAAACGATAGTGCTCCCGTGTCAACGAACGTTTGACAGCGGCGCGGCGATAGAGCTACGAATCTGTAAGAAGTCGCGCGACAACAACATTTACAAATATCTTTTACTATAATTTATGAAAATAAATAAATTTTATTAACACGTTTATACAACGTGTTAATGAAGTAACCCAAAACCTCGGACACCCCAACTGATTTTTATATTAATAAATTGATATGACGTATAATTATTTATTTTCATAAATAATTATACGTCAATTATACGTTAAATATTTTTGTGCATATACATGCACAAAAATATTTAAGTAGGTACTTTGAAAATAATTTTCTTTTGCACAAAATGCGATTTATCTGTATGTGAGTCGTATGACACGAGATGACGCTGACGAGACGAGACCCGTAAGTAATTGCAAGTAGATTTTGTTGTTGCTCGCTTTTGTCCTGTCTATAGCTCGCTTTTGTCCTGTCTATAGCAGATGTCTTTGATTTTTGATTTGGCTAGAGCTTAAAGCGATTAACTTACCATACTCAGCATACTCGATCTGGTATTTGTTCTGCTTCACGTTGATACGTCGCACTAGTGCGCGGTAGTGGCAGTCGTCTGTGAACTTGCCGATCACTGTCTGTCCGGGCGTAGGCGGCTCTGTTAGTGGTTTAGCTGGGAAGACAGAAAGTAATATTTGTTTGTAGTATGTATTAAATATTAACAAGTATATTATGTAAATATATGATATTTAAAAAAAAAAAAAAACAAGCTTTTATTGGTCTGGATGTCATCTAGAGGCCTTGTCAAGACGAATCAAACGAGCCCAGACTCGACAGGGCTGCGTTGTTTTATTACTAAGTTCCTGTCGCCACCTTCCGGCTCCGTCGTTAGATCAGCTCGATGGCACCAAAATATTGCATTGTCACCGATTTTACATACGTATGCCAAATTTCAGCTCAATTGAACACCGTGAAGTAGGTCAAATTTAACTTACAAATTTTGAAAAGGACATACGAACATTGCTAGTTAAATAAAAGCTTGTAATAACAGCCGCACGGGTCGATCGAAGGTTAAGCTACGCTTGCCACGTTCTGTTCGTGGATGGGTGACCATGCATAGTATATCCCACCGTTCCGCGGAAATCACGTTAAGTCATTGGTCCCGGCTGTCATTTATAGATCTTTGACCATTGTTATGGGTAATCAGAAGCTCAAGTCTGAGTCATACCAAGGGGTATTGTGTTACCCAGTAAGTCAGTTGTGGAAGTTAGAAAGGCAGTCGCTCCATGTAAAATACTGGTATTCAGCTGCATCCAGTTAGACTGGAAGCCTCTACCCCAAACGCAGTTGGGAAAAGGCTAGGCAGATTGTTTTTTTTTTTTTTTACTCAGCGACCACGCTATTTACCGATGTGCGACGTATCCTATCAATAAGTATTTTTGGATAACCGAAATAGGGGAGACCCTACAATTATTTATTTAATATACTTTATTATACACAAATAAATGTATTTTCTTTATTTCTTTAGTTTTCTTACACCACGAAAATACATTTAAAAAATTAAACACTACATAAAATGCAAAGGACAGCCTTAAAGTAACTATGTATACAGGGTTATTGGTAAAACACCAGCAACCTCTTAAGGGGTCATTGTACATGAGTTTTTTGCGATATCAGATTTGGTCCCATCGAAAAAGTTGTTCATAATTATAAAATTATGAACAACTTTTACGATGGGACCAAATCTGAAATCGCAAAAAAGAAATCAGCTGTACAGTACATTTTGACGAATTATGCGAACATAAATGTACTGAACAGCTGATTTTTTTTCGCGATTTCAGCTTAGGTCCCATAGTAAAAGTTGTTCATAATGATGAGTACAATGACCCCTTAAGAGGTGGCTGGTGTTTTACCAATAACCCTGTATATAAATAGAATAACATAGTAATCCTAATATTATAAATGCAAAAGTGTTTGTTTGTTTACGCCTTCATACTAAAACTGCTGAACGGATTCAGATGAAATTTGGCTCACGGGTAGACCATGACCTGGATTAGGACATAGGATACTTTTCATCCCAGTAGTACGTTCCCCTGGGTAAATTTCCGACCTCCACGCGGGCGAAGTCGCGGGCTAAAGCTAGTTAGTAATAATAGGCTGCATCCAGTTAGACTGGAAGCCGATCCCAACATAGTTGGGAAAAGGCTAAGCAGATGATGCTGATCATGAAGTAATAATAAGCTAACAAAGAAAAATTCTAACGTTTCGCTGCCTTACCTGTCATAGCACTCAGTAAGACTTGCTGTAACACATCATTATACTTCCTCTGCGACTCGCTGTCGGCTGGTCGCACGAACACTTTGTCTAAAGTGTCTGCTAGTACTAGCAGTACTTTAGATCCGTCGGTGAGTGGCGGGCGGTTCACTTCTGGAATTCCAATGGCTGTGAAAGAAGAACTAGATTAGTATAAAAAAACATGTATCGTGATATTATAGGCAGAGAATTTTGTCACGTAGTTCAGCGCAGACATGTACGCTTCGACGTATTCGGTTGCTATGAAAACTTAAGAATCGAATACGTCGAGCTTAAATTAAACATCGAAAGTTACGCGTCGTTATTTCTTTACAAAATTCAAAGAACACCGAGTCTGCACGTTTTATAGGCCGACATATGGAGAGAATCGGTGTGAATACAGAGGTGAATGTTGATAGACATGTATAGAAGTCCACCTCAAATAAATTAGGTTAAAGGAAAGATCCTGCGCCGCATGCCCTGTCACCTGTGCACTTAATGATCTCATGACTGCGTCAGTGAGCGGAGTTCGCGGAGCTGAATATTGGGCCAAACATATTTAAACATTTTGCCATTGATATGGCTAAGGGTCAGTTTCCACCAAGCGAAAAAATCCTCGCGGATGCTCGAGTACTTTTAAAATTTCACTGAATAAGTAACTGTATCAATATAGACTTGTATAAAATTCGACGCAGACATCAAGCGTTTATCAAGCGTGATGTCTGACCCTAAGGGCAGTGTTCACCAACATACAAACCAGCGGTTAGCTGTTTTTAAACAGTTTATGTCTTTCCTTCTAAATTGGACATAAACCAACTGTTTAAATACCTAACCGGCGGTATGAATGTAGGTGAACGCAGGCCTAAGAAGAAGAAGCGAATACTACTTTCCTGGACGAGCTGCTTTACAAAGAGCTCTTACTAAACTCGGGCCAATGATACAAGATAAATACTACAACTTATACAAATATCAACTTAAGTAATCTGTATTAATTTTGTATGAAAAACTATCGATAAGCGTCATAAAATAATTATAATTGCAAAGGAAACAACCAGACGCAGTAATTAAAGTTTTTAATCCCAAAGCATGAAATTTATCTAGTCTCGTTGGCACATGATTGGTAATTCTAATATTATAACTGTGATAATAATGATTCAAGTACATATTTGACCCAGTCGCGAATCATTTTTTGATTAACATCAACCTGACACCTGCAAATTGCAAAAAACGTCAGAACATTTTAATTTCGGGCTACTCTGGCGCTTTCGCTTTAAATATTAGGTTGGGGAAAAAGTCTTTTCGCATTATAGTATGTATGAACTTGTAATAAAATCTCTTTGGCTATACTATTTGTATCTGGCTGGTTTTGGTATCATTGAAAGTTTAAATTTTAAAGAACATAATTCCAAATTCAAATTAGGAAAATGTGTGATTATCATTTGTTTTTCGTACCGTCAAGATGAGTGAATCTAATGAAGAAATTCGATACATTTTAAAATTTTACTACAAAAAAGGTAAAAACGTAACGCAAGCCGCGAAAAAAATTTGCGATGTTTATGGACCTAGTATAGTGTCTGTGAGAGTAGCACAAATTTGGTTTAAGCATTTTCAATCCGGAAATTTTGATGTCAAAGATGCACGTCGCTCTGGTCGCCTATTACGGATAAAATGGACGCCATTTTTGAAAAAGTGGAGCAAGATCGGCACATCAGTAGTTACGACGTAGCTGAAGAACTGGAAATTGACCACAAAACAGTTTTGGCGCATTTGAAAAAAAACTGGGTACACAAAAAAGCTTGACATTTGGGTACCTCACGAGCTCACTGAAAAAAACCTAATGAACCGTGTACTCATTTGTGATTCTTTATTACGACGTAATGAAACCGAACCATTTTTGAAGAAGCTGATAACTGGTGATGAAAAGTGGATCACGTATGACAAAAACGTGCGAAAAAGGTCGTGGTCAAAGGCCGGTCAGGCTTCACAGACTGTGGTGAAACCCGGGTTAACTCGCAACAAGGTGATGCTGTGTGTGTGGTGGGATTGGAAGGGCATTATCCATTATGAGTTGTTACCACCAGGCAGGACCATCGATTCTGAACTCTACTGCGAACAACTGATGAGATTAAAGCAAGAAGTTGAGAGAAAGCGGCCGGAATTAATCAACAGAAGGGGTGTGGTTTTTCATCATGTTAACGCTAGACCTCACACATCTTTAGCCACTCAGCAAAAATTAAGAGAGTTTGGCTGGGAGGTGTTAATGCATCCGCCGTATAGTCCTGACCTTGCACCTTCAGATTTCCACCTGTTTCGGTCTCTTCAGAATTCTTTAGGCAGTGTCAGGTTAACATCACGAGAGGACTGCCAAAACCACTTGTCGCGGTATTTTGACCAGAAGTCCCAAAATTCTATAGCAATGGGATCATGTCCCTACCTACAAGATGGCAAAAAGTTATCGAACAAAATGGTACCTACATACTTTAGTTAAATGTAAATAAACTATATTAAAAAATGTTTTGAATTTTCTTAAAAAATGCGAAGAAACTTTTTCCCCAACCTATTATTATGGTGTAAGGTCAGTTATAGATGATACTTACAAGCAGTTGGATAGTCCACAGTAGGCAGCCATCTGAACACTTCTCCCTCTCCTAAATTAGCATCCGTCTCCACGTCAGTCATAGATATTTTGAACCCGTTTGATGTTTGAGATACAATCTTGCAGTTGAGACTGGCCCCAATCTGCAGAAAACATAATTATTTAGTTTTTAGGGTTCTGTACCTCAAAAGGAAAAACGGAACCCCTTATAGGATCACTCATGTGTCTGTCTGTCTGTCCATCTGTCACAGCGAATTTGCTCCGAATCTAATGGACCGATTGAAGTTGAAGGTACACATGTTTTTCTGTGACCCAAACACGAACGTAATGTAACTTTATAAATTTTGAATATGGGGGGTCAATTTTATTGGGCAAATAAGAAGAAAAAAAGTATTTGCAAACTGTACCGTGCTATATATTAAATGAAAAATAAAAAGTTATTTAAGAAAATAGACGAAAACTGACCATTCCCCCCCCCCCCCCCGCCCCCTCCTTCCATCTCAGAAACTACAGACCTTAAAATTTTGAAAAAACAATACATATATTAATTCTAGAGCTATTATAGATTACAGGAAAACCTGTAAGAAGTCTATGGACTTAAAATAACATGGTAAATCTCTCAGTATTGTGCGTACATACTTGCATTTGCAATTTATGGGAGACCATGTTTTTCAACTACAATGTTAAGTTTGTTCTTGGGATAAATTCATCCCAACTACGGAACCCTTCATTTTGCGTGGTCCGACACGCACTTGACCGGTTTTTTTTATTTGAATCTTCGATATTTGCACTTATTACTTGAGTCGTAGGTCGTCATGAGTTCGAAGTTTCGAACCCAGACAGGAATTTTCAAATTCAAAATGGTCAAGAAACACACAGTGAGAATGTTAGAGGCTGATTATACTAAGTGTCGTTTTCAGTATTCTTAACCCCTCGCGTGTTTGGCGTACATACGCTGTACGTAAAAAAAACCTTTATATAATATGTATATAAACGTATATCATATATATAAACGTAAAAAAAAAACATCATCCTATGGTGACCGCGGGCTTACAGTAGTTGTGAATGTGAATCTATGGGGTTCGGTTGATATTCTAGCATACATTGACATGACATATGCGGTTTATTGATGTATATAAACGAACACTCGAGGGGGTTTTAATTGTCTCAATTTTTTCTTTCTAAAAAAAGAAATCTTCCAGTCTCAAACCTGTGCCAGTAATAAAAAACTACTTTTTCGTTTTGGCCGCATAGTGGCTGGTTAAGATACCACCTATCACGCCACTGGTCGTGAGTTCGATTCCCATCCAGGACAAACATTTGTGTGCATGAACATGTATGTTTGTTCTGAGTCTGGGTGTAATTATCTATATAAGTATGTATTTACAAAAAAAAAAAGTAGTATATGTAGTATATCAGTTATCTGGTTCTGTCTGGATGTAATCTATATATGTATTTACAAAAAAAAGTAGTGTATGTAGTATATCAGTTATCTGGTTTCCATAGTACAAGCTCTGCTTAGTTTGGGATCAGATGACCGTGTGTGAAAATGTCCCAGGATATTATTATTATTATATAGTGGCTTTCTCTTTCTAGAGATGATCACTTTTGTGAGGCTAACGCTCAGTCCATTCTCTATGTCTATCGTCTGTATCAAGATCTCACCTCAACAGCCTTGGAAGTTAGTACAGCACAGAACTCAGGTATAACTTCGTACTTGCTCGGCAATTTCCGGCACTTGTCGGCTGCTGTGACTGTGACGATCCTGCCGCTGTCTAACAGAGCGAGCGTGGTCGGGTTGAGGCAGCGGGCGCGGTACCAGCCGCAGTCTTCCGGGTTGAAGTAAGAGATGGTTTCACCGGGTGTTAGTCTGAAGTGAAATGTAATTGAATTAGCCAAATTTTTGCTTGTTGAAAACATCCCAATTCTGATTTTGTTTTTTCCTACTTGCGTATCAGTAACTCTTTCGAAAGCATAAAGGGTTTTAGCAGGATAAGTATTATGATTCGGCCCCCAATTACAACTCCTATCTAAATTCATGTTATAGTAACGGCTTGATGTACAAATGCAATTTATATGTATTTTTCTGCTGCATTCTGCTTTAATCTAGAGATATGGGTATACGCATGATTATCATATAAACAGCCATATCTCTAAAACTAATTGAGCTAGAGAGATAAATCCAAAATGAGGTTGTAAGGAACGTTAAAGAGTATATTCTTTATTTTTTTTAGATTATTTAAATAGATAATTGCATGTGTCAATAAATCAATATTTTATCCTTTATGTTTTTAGTGATCTCGGTGACTTACGTTATAGTACTTGATAAGCCTTACTTTTCTTATTCATAAAACTTATATTGAAAAAAAAGCTGGTGCAACATTTCGAAAAAAAAAAAAATTCAATGAGCAGGCCACGATTGGTACAAGTTATACTTTATTTGATGGATTGAGGTTATTGCAAGAGGGAAAAAAAGACAGTCTACGTAGTCGGGCCATAAGTTCTGTCACGTAAGTAAAATTTCGAATTTAGAATGGAATGCCAGCCAAGGAAAATATTATGGGCATTCGAAATTTTAAGAAAATAAAAAACAAAGAGTTTCTGGAATTTTGTTCATTTTCTAAAATGGAGTGGACGTGCAAAGAAGACAGAGTCGCAGTAATTGCATTGCATCGTTGCGGTCACGCGCCGAGATTTTCAAACTGCTGAAAAATTTGAAAATTCTACTGAGATTTATTTATCGTACTAACAAACGATTCAGGGAAGATTCATGATTAGAAGATAAACAAAGGAGCGGTCGACCTCGTACTGTTCGGACTCCAGCGGTCATCAAAGCAGTGACGGCGCGAATCCAACGACATCCTGTCCGCAAGCAAAAAATGTTGACTCTGCAGATGGGACTAAGCAGAACTACTGTTAAAAGGGTGTTAAATGAAGACCTGGACTGCGTGCTTATAGAAAAAAACAGCACATCTTCTTAACGCACGGCTGAAGAAAATCAGACTCGAAAGAAGCCGGGTTTTGTTAAGGCGGTACGCTGGAAAAAATACCGCGAAATACTTTTTTCAGACGAAAAAATGTTTAATGTTGAGGAGAGTTTCAACAAACAAAATGTATGTATGCATACTCTAGTGAAGAAGCGAGCAGACGTGTGCCACGTGTTCAGCGTGGTCATCACCCTTTGGCATTCATGGTTTGGCTTGGGGTGTCCTATTTGGGTCCAACGGAGGTATTTTTTTTGTGAAAAAGAAGTGAAAACCAGTGCCCTTGTATATCAAAACACAGTCCAAACAAGAGAAACATTGTGGAACTTCTTTCACAAACAATGTTCGAAAACAACCACTGGGTATTCCAGCAGGATTCTGCGTCGGCTCATAAGGCGAAAAGTACCCAAAAACTGGCTCACGACCCGTGAAATCGACTTTATCAGGCATGAGGATTGGCCCTCATCCAGTCCAGACTTGAATCCCTTGGATTACAAAATATGGCAGCACTTACAGGAGAAGGTCTGCGCTAAACCCCATCGCAACTTGGAGTCACTTAAAGCAACCAAATTAAGCGCCAAAATTGACATGAACGTCGTGCGTGCTTCGATTGATGACTGGCCTTGCAGATTGAAGGCTTGTGTTGAAGCAAGAGGAGGACATTTCGAATATTTTTAATGTGTTAATCTGTATTTTATACCCTTTCATTTGATGGTATAAATGTTGTAGTCCGTAACTCATTGTGTCAGTTATTTAACTTTCCATATGTGACAAAACTTATGACCAGACTACGTATTTTGATCATTAATTTTATTAAGTATTATTTTTAATTATTATCGATAATGTTAACTTTTTAGAATTAATTACGTTATATGAAAAAAATAATAAATAAACATCTCTATCGTAGTTGATCACCGTTGGAATATTTTGCGTTTCAAATGTCTTTGTTAATTAATACTACAGCAGAACGTGTACATGAAAATAAATGAAGTTAAAATTAAGAAACAACGAGAAATGTGGTGACAAGTCTGAACTTGATCGTCGCTTGAATGCGCCGTATACCGTCCTTTTCTTTTGTACCGTCACGCTGTTAACTTCGCGGACTTGCGTGTAATGAGATATTTATTTATTTTTTAAAAACACAACCTTATATTATTTTTCACGTATAGTCACACTTCATACAAACAAAGCTTAAAACAGTTTTATCTGTATGCTACATAATAGATTTCAAATTGATAAAGAGCAAATGCCGTATTTTTTAGAATGTCCGCAAACTATTCTATCTCAATCTGTCAACCACTAATTTACCTACATTTATGGCAAGTTTTTGATATTGATTGTCGCTAAGATGAGAAACTGGAATTAGATTTTGAATGTTCTTTAAATACGGGTTTGGCCATCAGACATCATCATTGTTAATGGATAACTTGTAAGTGTGTGGTGCAAACTGTAAACATAAGTTAATAAATCAGACTTCAATGTGGGCTACTCACTTGGCCGGCTTCTCGTCCTTGTTACAGTCCAACACAAAGTCCTCGCACAGACTGTGGTAGTCCTCCTCGAAGGCCTCTGACATAGTGAGGCACACGTAGTCTCCGCGACTGATGCGACAGTCAGCAGCTTTGGAGTCCACTGACATTATTACCAAGTCGCCAACTGACATTTTTTCGAGAAGGTAGCTGTGGGAGGTAAGTATGTTATAAAGAGGTGTAATGGAAAGGTACTTACCTCGTGGCATGACCAAGGATGTTTTATATATTTTTTTTTAAATAGTACAAAATAGTTAATTTTGTATAGTACAAATAATTTGCAATTTTATACTCTTCGAGATACGATGGTCGTCTTAGAACGAATACTTCCTAATACGACCACGCTGAAACGGAATGTATTTCTTAAACCTTTAAATGGTATAAAATAGTTTAGAATGAATACTATTTTGTACCATTATTTTGCAATTTCATACTCTTCAGATCTTGGAGATACGAAGGATATGAATTTTCAAAAAAGTATAACATTTTGTACCACCTAGAAATATAAGAAAAACAGCTATGGTCACGCCACGAAGGTAAAATTATACTTGCAAGTGGTGAAAGCACCCATGATTATGGACACCTTAATTAAAGGGCGTAGAACCAAGAAAGATTGCTATAATAATTATGAGAACGTTACCTATAAATATCTCGGCGACGCGAATGATAGCGCTCGTCTAAGCTGAAATGATGCGTCCCCCTACTTAAAATTAGTATACGACGAAATCCTACGGTAATCGGGACGTGACGCTCGGGGAGTGACGCTAGAATTTCAAGTATTTTTAGGATTCCCAAATCAACATTACAGTACAAGATGAATATTGTGAGGAACTGCCTAACTATTCACTTTGTTCCGCTAAATCATAAAAAATAAATACATTTTTCAGTAGCAGTCCGAAGTCTGGATTTGCGCCCGGTTGATAGCAATAGGCTCGCCCCCAGTTACAAGAGACTCACAATTGGCGAAACACATCTCTGCCCAATGCTTCAGGGAATACATGCGTGATGTTATGTGTGTTATAAAAACTCACTTCTTAGGTGAAATTTTCCTGGTAGGAGTAACATCACTAACACTTGCAGGTTTTACTGCAGGTGTTATCTCTTTGGGAGGGGGGGCAGCCTCCTGAGGTTTGACAGCTTCCGGCTTGACGGTGGGGGAGTCTGGGATCGATCTAACGTGCAAATAACATAGTAAAAGCAGAATAAAGATAAAAATAAAGCAAAGCAGAAATAAAAGAAGAATTGTGGGTGTTTTTTATCGCTTAATCATGAAAACCAAAGGGTACAAAAATAGTTTTAAATCAAAATTCATTCATTGAACCCCGTTTTATGGCTCATACAGACACAGGCGCGACGCAACTCTGATAGAACAATTTTAATAGAAATTGTTCCACTAGTGTCGCGTCGCGCCTGTCTGCGGCAGGCTTTACACACAAAATACTATAAAACGTACAATGCAGGCAAAAAACAGTGTTCATAGAAGGCAAAATAAGTGCAAGGAACTAGAATGTAATCGTAAGCATAGAAGTCCTTTTTGAATTTTTAACCCTAAGCATACAACGTCCATCTTTCTTAACACATCGCTGCTTCACCTAGTTTGAGGGCAGCTTAAAACTTTAGCTAGTAAATCTAGAGTAATTCACGAGTAACAAGGATATTATACCTAGTCTTGCCATAAATATTGTCAAGAAGAAAAAAAAAAAATTTTTATTGCAAATAATATTGATTACTTTTACAGTGTCTTAGTTTAATACATAAATATAAAATAATTTAAAATATAAGCTATAAAAAGCTTATTCGAAGTGGTCTCCATTGGCTGCAATACAGTCCTTTAAACGTTGAGGCCAGTTTATCAATAGAAGCACGCACTCTTTCCATGGGAAAATTCTTCACTGCCAATTGTATGGATTGTATTAGGGACTCCAAATCAACATAGCGTTTAGAGCAAGCCGTACTCTCTAAAACTGACCATAAATCATAATCCAGCGGATTAAGATCGGGACTAGACGACGGCCAGTCTTCAGCTCTGATGAAGTCCGAAACGTTCACTTCCAACCATGACTGCGTGGACCGAGCTTTATGACCCGACGCCGAGTCTTGTCGGAAGGACCATACTTGGTTATTGAACATGGTGTTGTTATGGGGCTTAACTACCTTCTCAAGAATGGTATCTTGATACACTTGTGCCGATGTTTTGATACCTTTTTGACAAAAATATGGCTCAGTCACTCCTTCATAGCTAACACCCCACCAAACCATCACTGAAGTCGGATAATACCCACGTTGCACTCTGTCGACTAATTGGGAACCTTCCTTAGAGCTTTGAGCATAAATACGGTCATTTTGTTTGTTAAAATGTTGGTCAATTGTAAAGATTTTCTCATCCGTAAACAAAAATTTTCTGTGACCTCCCTTTGCGTACCGCTTAAGTAGTTGTTTTAATTTTACCACCCTATTCTTTTTTAAATTATCAGTTAAAAAATGACTAGTGCGTCTCTTATAGGCTGCAAGTCCTAAGTCATCTTTTAAAATACGCGACATGGTTCTGGGTGCTATCTTCATCTCCCGAGATAAAAATCTATTGCTTTCGGACAGGATTTCTTCGAATTCTTTCCCTTACTGTTTTTTTTTTTAATAATAATATCCTGGGACATTTCACACACGGTCATCTGATCCCAAACTAAGCAGAGCTTGTACTATGGAAACCAGATAACTGATATACTACATATACTACTTTTTTTTGTTGTAAATACATACTTATATAGATAACTACACCCAGACTCAGAACAAACAGACATGTTCATGCACACAAATGTTTGTCCTGGATGGGAATCGAACCCACGACCTGCGGCATGATAGGTGGTATCTTAACCAACCACGCCAACTGGCCAGTCTTGACCACCTTTTTCGTACGAACACTACGTGGACGGCCAGATCTTTTTCTGTCACAAACAGAGGAGGTCTCATTGTACCTATTAATAGCCCGGTACACAAACATTTGACTAATACCAAGCGTATGGAGAGTTTTAAAAATTGCATTTGGCTCCATACCAACTTTGTGTAATGCAATCACAGCAATTCGGTTGTCTTTATCACCCCACTCCATTTTAATATCGCAAAATATTGTACAATGTATTGACGCCAAAATTAGAAAATCCAATGAACAATCGTATAATGACAGATTCCAAATTCAAATAATATCTTTCTTATTTTTAATTGTAACAGTATTTATGGCCAGACTGTGTATATAATAATAAAAAAAAGAGAAACGCTCAATCGGAAACTGGGAAATGGGTCAAATTTAATTTGCAAGAGTAAATTACAGACAGACAGAAACCGGGACAGGTCAAACTAAATAAAAGCTTGTAAAAAATGATTCATTCACAGGATAAGACCTTAAGTTAGGTCGCTGGGGAGCTTCTCAGCTAAAGCACTAGGAAGTGGTGATGGGCGGGCGTGTCGGGGGACTGTCTTGTCATTTTGACGTCCAAAAGTGCTGATTTCTAGCCTAGTTTGAATGAATGACTTCTCCTTAACTGCTTTCGCGTCTGTGTACTCATGCAAGCAGTTAAGGTTCTGATCAATGCCATAATTATGTCGAAACCGGCTTGATTATAGTTTTATAGACGAGTATTTTATTTTCCATGGTGACGTGCGCATGGTGACGTGCGATCTTCTGACTGTTAGTCAGTTTAGGTTTCCGAGGCGTATATTTAACTCGTCGCGTTTTATTTTTTATATAAAGTTTCCATGTATGCTTCCTAACAAGATGCATACCTAGGTATTTTTCTGAATCCTAATGGGGTAGAACTCGTTTCCAAGTTTAACTAGGGGCAGTTGTCCTTTCTTAACCGATTCCGTGCGGAGGTCTTTTTAGCAATCTTTAGTGCCTGGCGTCAAACAAAAATTCCATGATGCCTCTGGGGCACCAAGCGCCAGAGACTTTGATGATTCCCCTGGGGATTCATCCGCCATGAATTGTAACTTTTAGCTTGTTCTCGTGTTTCCACTTGTTAAAGAGTCATTTGCCATTGTGTATCGAAAGTAAGCGGTCAGTAAATTCATTCAGTGCGTTTAAAAGTGACGATCTATTGTGTTTTTATGGAAATGGAAGGTAAGGGACTAATTTCTACCAGGTGTTGTAAACCTTTTTGCACAAGCGAATGTCGTCGATAATATAAGCAGTAAGATCACGTCTGTTTACTAAGGGTAGCAAGACAGAAGTGCGGGATGAAAAAATTATGCGCCGGCGCAAACAATTATGAACGGTGTGTAGTTTTAAACAATAATCAACCGTATACGCAGGGGCATACGGAACTTCGTAGGCGAAGGGCCGGCGAACAGCGCAAAAAATGTTTGTTAAGTCGCCGATCCGCCCCGCACTCTTTGTAACCCCATAATGTTTTGAGGCAAAAATGAACCTTATGACAAAAGCATTTGATTTTTTGAGAAACATTCCAGAAAGTTGGCTGTTAGAATTATAAACAATAATAAAATGTGACTCGACAACTTGGTTTACAACCCCTGAAGTCTGCTAATTTACGAAATTACTTGAAACTAACACTGTGGGCATGATATGGGTGACAAATAAAGACACTTTTATTTACGGGACTCTTTTGACAAATGTCGTTTTAGCCGAGTTTTTTATGTTTTAGTTTTGTATCCTCTCGGGCACCATACGCCATACGCAATAGATTTATATGGTGCCTGTGCGGCATCATCCGCACGGAGTCGGTTAAAGTAAAAGCCCGATTGGTTGAAGATGGCCTTGATGCGCCACTTTTCCATCCATTTCCGACTTAGTTCAGGTGATTCTGTAGAATTAAGGATGCCACACTAGGGTTTTCATGATTGTAAAGTGCAGCAGTGTTATCAGCGAATGTGGCAGATAGGATATCCGTTTTGAGTATATAGTGCACATGATATAGAGTAGGGCCCAAAATGGAACCTTGCGGTACCCCCGCTTTTATATCTTGAAAGGCAGAGTAGGTCTCATTGATTTTAACTCTAAATATTCTATCTTCCAAGTGGAAGATGGATCTTCATTTTGATAAAACCTTATTGAATGACTTTTGATGTTGTATTTCTTTTTAGCCGTCTAATTCTGTCAACTCATTACAGTAGAAACTCGATTATCCGGCCCTCAGTTATACGGATTCGCGATTATCCGGACTACCAACTGCGACCAATTATATGTACCTACAAGTCGAATTCCCTCTGGAGCAACTGGACAGTTTCTCAGCTGGACAGAATTAGCAACTGGACATAATGTGTACAGTCCATGACATAATTAAAGTGGATGAGTTGGGAATATGGACGTTATGAAAAAGTGGTCAAGATAAGAAAGCGGACGACTTGCTCCAGAGGGCAAGGGCCGACTCTTTTGAAGCTTCGAATTGAAAAATGTATCTCTTAATATTTTCTAAATAAACATTGATTTTCGTTGTCATGTTTTTGTTGTTTTTTATAAACACAACATTATGTACTAAAGATAAACCAGATTTTAGTTGGAGAAAATACACAGTATATTATAAGAATTTTACGGTATCACGACATGTCACGGTGTACCAAAAACGCAAAAACGTATTCCAAACAAACTACCTTTCAAATTTAAATTTACTCATAATATACAAGATACAAATAAGTTTCTATCACTAAAATCAAAATAAGTTTATAAAGGGGTTAATCTGATTGTGAGTGGCCTCCCATTTGGTCCTTTGAGGCGTAAGAATCGACAAAGGAATCAGCACCTGACCAAATCTCTTGGTCACCTCCACAACCGGGCATACAGCAATCATCTTTTCTGCTGGTTGGTGTGTGTGTTCCACATGAAGGTCGATGTTCACGTATCAATGGAACGGGGTAGGCTCGTATGACCTTGCTTATGTATAGATGTACGATAAATCAGAAAAAGACTAGCTCATTGGTACTTATTTATACCTACTACTAATTATCATATGATTTAGTACATGCACAAAACCAGCTTTTCTTCATACATTCGATTATCCGAATGCCTAACGACAACAATTAGTCTGGTTAATCGAGTTTCTACTATTTTGTTAGACCCACGTTTCTCTAGATTACTACTTACGTTTTAGGCACCAAGTTCTGTTGTTTGGCCGGCGCAGCAGCTGGTTTTACGGGCTTAACTCGCATCGGCTCTTCGACAACTTCTGGCGTCTTAGCGGCTGCCTGTGTTCTGTTAAACATGTTGCGTTGTCTATTGGCAAGTTCCTCCTTTTTAGGCGATTCGGAATTTTTAGCTGTGGAATTAATGTTAGGACTTATAATATTTTCACAAATAAATGGTGCAAACGATTGCATGCAGTCATGGCAAATCCAATACTTCGTCCATTTTTGAGCTATACAACAACACCTGTGGTCCTGACACCCATTTATTGTCCTGCCACTTCATTGAAATAAACAAAATGCCATAATATTTAGAGAATGCCTACTATAATATTTACATGCCATGCAATTTTTATTTTTATTGGAGTTTCTGTGCAGTTTCTGGCAGTTTCTTTTGCTTTGAAAACGACCAATTGGAACCGAGCTTTTCTCACATTTCTTATGTGCACATGTAGGTTTATGTGAAATAATGAAATAAAATATTTCGTTTTTACACTCAAAGATGTTATTCAATTAAACCATTTTCAGAAAGTTGAAGCCAATTCCAAAACGTAGATCTCTATGGAGAAGTACGGAAAAGAAACTCTCAAGGACACTCTTTTAAATCATGATATGACAAAATCGTGGGTACATCATTAATTGGAGCAATAGATGCAAAAAAAAATTGATGATATAAAACTCACTCATCGCAGGTGCATTGTCCTTTTCCTGATTAACATTCCTATGCTGGAAAGGATGTTTTGGCTTCTCCTGGAAGTTGTTGAACCGCTCTTCTTTTCCATTAGTTCCAGTAGATTTTACGTTTGCCTGTGCAAATAAAACTGATCAGGAAAACAAGTATGTACTCTACTTAACAGACTACTAACTAGTCCTCAATGCATCCAAGTATGCAAAGGAATATGTGTGAATATTTATATGATACACCCGATCAACTTCCATACAAATTTTCAAAATCCTCCTTTGTTAAGTCATGCAAGAACCATAGAGTCGAAAAAAATAATGCGAGAACAATTTTTAAAGAAAGAATTATACCAGATTTGAGTGGATCTGTGCTCGCATTAGACAGTATCAACATCGTATAGCTGAACTGAAACTTACGGAGCTCAACGACTCGATGAACATGAGAAAAGAAAGGGCATTTTGTATACAAAGCACAAACATCGTACCTTAGATGTAGAAATGACGTTTAAGTTTCTCGCTTCAACAGAATCTCTCTTTTGTTCACGTTTGTTATTAGGCGTAATTCCATGAGGACGACGGAGGGCCATGACTGGTTGGGATCTAAACATAAAAAAGTATTATAATTTGCATACCGTACCTCACCTCCGACGATGTTTTGATGCCACTGAATGAATTGATAACACTGTATTTTTAGTTCAAAGTTGTACAAACATCAAAAAGATCCTTGGTGTCATGAGAGCTCGTTTGCACTTTAAATCACTAAAATCAAAATTGGTTATTGAATGTTATCAAAAAAATCCTTTACTCGGGAGTTTTGTAATACCAAAAAAAATGGTTTACCTAGGCTCATTGTCAGCAAAATCATTAGTTGGCTGCTGCGCCACGGCTGGTCTTGCATTTTCGTTGTTCATTCTGAGAAACATAATTTATTAAAACAAAAGTATATTTAGTAGAAAACAGATGACACAAAGACGAAGACCTACTGTTCTCCGAGATTAAGCTAGACGCGTATTCGTCATGAATTCATGATACACTTCGCACATCTGGAGCAACATTGACACAATTGCAAAAAAATGTAAAACTGAATAAGGGCCGATTTTTCAATCGCCTGATAACGTATATCTGTAGAACAAAAATGGCGGCTTGACATAATTATTTTCTATGCAAAATCTGTCAAACTGCCATATTTATTCCTTAGATAAAGGTTATCTGACGATTGAAAAATCAGCCGTTAAATATTATACCAAATAAGTTTATAAATTTACAGTTGTGTCAGTGTTGCTCCGGATGTGCGACTTGGTTTACGCCAGCTCGCTGCTTACATACAAAACTGTGAAACTCTGTCGACGGAGCGGCAGCATCGTTCTCGCGTTGCTGCTTGTAGACTTCACGACGCCTGTCGTCCTGCGTGTCACACATCAAGTAAAGCTGCACGTTTTGTATGTTAGCAGCAAGCAGGCGTAGACTTAGCTTACAATGACTTATACGCGACTATGTAGCTACGTCTACGCATACTTTTTCAAAAAAGGAAGTGTCACTAACTAGTCTCGGCGCACAGTGTGATATGGTGGTGCCCCAAAAATGGACATCGTCTGTTTATTTCAAAAACTGATAGTCTACGTCGTTACAAATGTCAGAGTAAAACTCCCAGTTGTTAGAAATAAATAGATTTTGAAATATGATTTTTTTTAATCGACGTATTTTTATCCGGATTTATATATATATATATATATATATAACTCGTAAACTGTTCGATATACTCGAAAATTGTTTAGACAAGATATGTTGAGCTTTCAATAGCCCACCTATTTGAGCAGTCTGCGTAGATATAAGTACATTTCTTTAGATGTTATTATGGAAAAACGAATTTTCGTTTTTTTTTTCTCGGTAAGTCCACGGTATTATACAATTTTTTTTTTGCATGAAAAGCTTCCTCAATAACTCCTCTACGCCTCCAAAAAATATCTCTTCATAATTCCACGGACTATTGAAGAAATAAGAAATTTATTTTTTTTTGTTAGGATTTCACTTCAAAAATTGTACAACATCCGGATCATCTACCTTATAATAGCTCTTTTTCATTAGGGTACTCTTAATATGAAATTTAAATTTATGAATTGGTAAATCAACAATTAAATTTATGAATTGAACATATTAGGTTGGGGAAAAAGTCTTTTCGCATTATAGTATGTATGAACTTGTAATAAAATCTCTTTGGCTATACTATTTGTATCTGGCTGGTTTTCGTATCATTGAAAGTTTAAATTTTAAAGAACATAATTCCAAATTCAAATTAGGAAAATGTGTGATTTTCATTTGTTTTTCGTACCGTCAAGATGAGTGAATCTAATGAAGAAATTCGATACATTTTAAAATTTTACTACAAAAAAGGTAAAAATGCAACGCAAGCCGCGAAAAAAAATTGCGATGTTTATGGACCTAGTGTAGTGTCTGTGAGAGTAGCACAAATTTGGTTTAAGCGTTTTCAATCCGAAAATTTTGATGTCAAAGATGCACGTCGCTCTGGTCGCCCTATTACGGATAAAATGGATGCCATTTTTGAAAAAGTGGAGCAAGATCGGCATATCAGTAGTTACGACGTAGCTGAAGAACTGGAAATTGACCACAAAACAGTTTTGGCGCATTTGAAAAAAAACTGGGTACACAAAAAAGCTTGACATTTGGGTACCTCACGAGCTCACTGAAAGAAACCTAACGAACCGTGTACTCATTTGTGATTCTTTATTACGACGTAATGAAACCGAACCATTTTTGAAGAAGTTGATAACTGCTGATGAAAAGTGGATCACGTATGACAAGAACGTGCGAAAAAGGTCGTGGTCAAAGGCCGGTCAGGCTTCACAGACTGTGGCGAAACCCGGGTTAACTCGCAACAAGGTGATGCTGTGTGTGTGGTGGGATTGGAAGGGCATTATTCATTATGAGCTGTTACCACCAGGCAGGACCATCGATTCTGAACTCTACTGCGAACAACTGATGAGATTAAAGCAAGAAGTTGAGAGAAAGCGGCCGGAATTAATCAACAGAAGGGGTGTGGTTTTTCATCATGATAACGCTAGACCTCACACATCTTTAGCCACTCAGAAAAATTAAGAGAGTTTGGCTGGGAGGTGTTAATGCATCCGCCGTATAGTCCTGACCTTGCACCTTCAGATTTCCACCTGTTTCGGTCTCTTCAGAATTCTTTAGGCAGTGTCAGGTTAACATCACGAGAGGACTGCCAAAACCACTTGTCGCGGTATTTTGACCAGAAGTCCCAAAATTTCTATAGCAATGGGATCATGTCCCTACCTACAAGATGGCAAAAAGTTATCGAACAAAATGGTGCCTACATACTTTAGTTAAATGTAAATAAACTATATTAAAAAATGTTTTGAACTTTCTTAAAAAATGCGTAGAAACTTTTTACCCAACCTATTACATACACATTTGCCCATAAATGACTTGCCAACTTTATGAAGTCTGAAGATTGGGACGGCAAGTTTGTTTTTATTTCTAGTGTTAAAATGAGAATCACTTTTTATGCAAAAACTTTTAGGAGAAACTAAAACTTAATGCCGGATAGAGAAAAAATTAAAATATCTGAACTTTGTTAGTGCCAACCCTAGAGCCGGTTATCCCGGATATAATACATGTTGACTAATTACTACAATAATCCATGGAATTATGCAAAGATATTTTTAGGTGTAGGATTTATTGAGGAAGCTTTTCATGCCAAAAAAATTGTATAATACCGTGGACTTACCGAGAAAGAAAATAAAACGAAAATCCGTTTTTCCTTAATAACATCGAAAGAAATGGACTTACATCTACTCGGACTGCTCAAATAGATGGGCTATTGATAGCTTAACATATTTTGTCTAAACAATTTTCAAGTATATCTAACAGTTTGTGAGTCATATTTTTTTTTCTTCTGAAAATCCGGATAAAAATACCGCGATTAAAAAAAATCATATTTCACAAATTATTTATTTCGAACAACTGGGAGTTTTACTCGGACATTTCTAACGACGCGACGTAGACTATCAGTTTTTTTTTTTTTTTATTAATAAAAAAAAAGATGTCCATTTTTGGGGCTCCATATCACACTGTACGGCGCTGGCAACGAAAGATGCGGTACTACTACGAAGCGCGGCAGGACAAAAGTTAGAAGCTTTGCCGCTGTGGGGAGTTACTCTGTAGCGCGACGTTCGTGCTAATTCGGAAATACGAAGATTACCGAAGCGCATACCTTTTCTGGTTTGCACTATACTTACCTAGCTAGGTTGTGGCACACGGCACTGTGCCTGTCCAGCCAGTCGCGTCGCTGGCAGCGCTCGGAGCAGTAGGGCGTGATGCCACAGCTGGCGCAGTAAGCGTCAGACGCACCACCACACACGACGCATTGCCGCGCAGCAACTCGCTGCAGTCCAGGCAGTTTTAGCTGTGCGCAATTATCGTGTGAAGTGTTTATTGTGTTTGTGGTATAGTAACAAAAACTTTTATTTATTATTAGTGAAACATGTTTCGGTGTTTCTTCTCAGAACTCAGTATCTATGACAATTCTTCAATAAGCATGCTTGAAACTGACTCTAGGGACATGCGTTGTTAACTCGTGCTATGGTGCTATTTGTAATGTGTGTGTGCAGTATAGTATAAAATAAAGAACTATAACTACTAGAATAAACAAAACAATACAACGAAGAAAGCATGATTCTTGTTAGTAATTCATAACTCAGACTTAAAGATGATACACCTACAACTTACTGAGAGGTATAATTATGTATTAAATAAATAATAACCCGGGACATTTCACACAAGGTCATCTGATCCCAAACTAAGCAGAGCTTGTACTATGGAAACCAGATAACTGATATACTACATACACTACTTTTTTTTTTGTAAATACATACTTATATAGATAATTACACCCAGACTCAGGACAAACAGACATGTTCATGCACACAAATGTTTGTCCTGGGTGGGAGTCGAACCCACGACCAGCGACATGATAGGTGGTATCTTAACCAACCACGCCAGCTGGCCTGCCAACAAAGTATGACAAAGCCAAACTGTTTTCTAAAGCAACGGTTTCGGCGACGGTTGTCTGAATGATGGTAGCGGCAAAGGAGGTCGTGAGTTCGAACTCCACTCGTTGCACTTTCTGACATCAACTTGCGGTATGGTTTCCCAAGCAGTCAATGCTGCATTTCGAAGTCGGATAAGAGTTTCTGGCGGGTCGGGCTCTCTTTTTTAATACCAACTTCTTGAAGGTATTCTCTTCAACGCAATGTGCAACGTGTGGGCGTGCATTAGGAGGAATTGGTCCCGCCCAATGTATTCCGAATATACCAAAACATGTTCCTGGAGGACCTCCTCAATGTATTGGGTTTGCTGTTAGCCGGTTATCGACGATAACCAACTCCGTACGACCATCGGAACTTTTTCTTTCCCAAACCATTATAGAGCCTCCATGGAAACTCACAGTTTGTGTGGTGGTAATGGGTAGAAATCTCTCTCCTCTTCTTCTCCACACTCGCTCCCGACCTGGAGCACGCAAACCTATTCGACACTCATCTGTCAACAGCACTCGAGCCCATTGCTCGTGTGTCCAGCTGGCGTGTTCACGTGCAAATTGAAGTCGAGCTACTTGGTGATGTCTGAGGAGTTCTGGACCGCGTGGTGGTCTACGGGCTTTTAAATTCACTTCCTCCATTCTTCTTCTCACCGTACGCTCATTAACATTCACGCCTCTTGTACCTCAACAGTGGTCAGGTAGCAGTTTCTTAAAATTTCCAGGACAATAAAACGGTCGTCCCGGGCCGATGTGCATCTGACGCCTCCACAGCCTGGTCTCCAGGAATAGTGGCCTGTCTCCTGTTATCGTTTTAGGCCATACTGCATTGACGAATGTGGTACATTAAGCACCACAACAACTTAACGCCGTGTCAACCCTTGGTCGATTAATGCTATTCACGTTTCCGTTCAATTTTTCAAATATTAAGCCTGTGCAACCTGTGCCGGTGTTAATGGCATTTTTATTGGTGTTAAAGCACCTTCAGTTAATCAATAAAAAGCACAAAACCACAATAATTCAATAAGCTAACCGTAAACTTTTACAACACACAAATTTAAACTTGCAACTTAGTCGCTCAAGAGACACGATTCAACTAAAAATTAAAAGTTGCACCATAGTGCACTCAAACATACTAAAATACCCTCTTGAAGTAAGAATAAACATTTTTTTTGACCTACTCTCATAAGAAACAATCATTGGAAACAAAGTTTTTTGCTATTGCGAGTATTTTCGAGATAAGCACATGGCCAAGATTCCGGTGTATATTTTGTGTCTAAGATTGTCGGTTTTTCATCATCCTAACTATTCTAACTAATATTATAAATACGAAAGTGTTTTTGTCGATTACGCTTTCACGCTAAAACGGCTGCACGGATTTGGATGAAATTTGGCACTTGAGCAGACCAAGACGTGGAGAAGGACATGGGCTACTATTTATCCTGGATCGCAGACGAAGTCGTGGGCAACAGCGTAGAGCTGTTGCCCACGACTTCGTGTCTTCGTGTCTTCGTGACTTCCTGCCAATCAAATACACTGTAACTTTTGAAAACCACATGTGAGATTTTTGATGTCTTTGATAATTAATTGCTTTGAAGTTGAACGTAATACAGTGTTTTTAGCTTGCCTTATCTTGCAAAATATACACTGAAATGAAAACATTGGTCAGGGGGTACTTAACAGAATTAAAGAAACAGATTGGGCGTTGTTAAGCTAAAACACTGTAAGTTGAGTTACAGTCTTTTGGATTGGCACGGCAGAGCTAGTCAGCTATGAAATCTAGCTAGTGCTCAAGGATCTTTTGGCTCATGAATGTTATTGTCGGGGGGCGTTGTAGGTAAACATTTGTGAAATTGTAATGAAAAATCAAGATAGCGTGCGGCGTTAGTTCATATTTTGGCCACGCGCCAATTGGTTAATGTACAGGAGTGGTGGCCCGGTGGTAACGGCCGCGACTTGTAGGGTTGTAGCAAGTTGTTGCGCAAGTTGTAGGTCGTAGGTTCGATCCCTGACAGGCGCTTTACTTTGTGTAAATTATTTCATCACCACTGCTCATAATACGGTGAAGGAAAATCTCTTGAGAAAAAAGTCCTAGAACCAAAAATTCAAATACATGTGACATCTACCAACCCGCACTCACCGAGAGGAGGCCTGTGTCCCAATTAGTTTTTGTACAGCTATAGCTGGCAATGATTGCATCATCAATTTGGTAAACCAAAAACACAATAAGATATGAAAGGATTTAAGACTGCTAACCTTTAAGCCTCCAGATTATAATTTAATCAGAATGTCTGTGTGTTATAAAACTAAGAAAAACAAAATTATTTATTAAAATAACTTTAATTATAAACATAAAGAAGCAAAACAATAGATCACAATAAACTAAACAGAAATCAAGTAAAATTAAAACAAACTAAGCTAAAAACTCGTCTTGTCCCCCGTAGTACGTCCGTCCTTACGGGGGAACTTCCGAGCGAAGATACATAAACTAAGCGTTAAGTAGCAATAGCGGTGCGAGGGGATCATACGAAACAAGCTTATATGCAGTGGCTTTAAGATGCGCCTAAAGTCTGAACAATGCAACTAGGTGTCTTGATACAAGGTGGCGATTTAGTCACCTGCATTCGTCAAAGAGGTTTCCCCCTTCTACCCGTCAAAGGCACAAGGGGAAGGCATTTGCCCTTTTTTGAAGGGGACTAATTAGTCTGATGATTAAAAAACACGTTCCTCGTCACGTCACATAATCACCTCGCGCAGCCATTTATTAACGCTAACATTACTATAATAAAAATACTTACCCTAAAACTTATGTAAATTAGTACAAACTAAAATTGTCACTAAAAATAACGTTTTCGTCCTTGTAAGTAGTAGAAAGCATGTCAAAATGGCGCTAAAGTATGCTCAGGGTTGTCAGATAACTCACGATTGAAAATGGTATTTTTTATTTCGAAATAGGTCTTTGTTTTCTAAGTTAATCTGAAAACCTTGGTGTATGAAATGATTCGTCCAAGGAAATACCTACGTTAAAAACTTTTTTATACAAACTTTTTGCTTACTAAATGAGACTCAACAGTGATTGGGGTTTTACGAATGCCATAAAATTATCTATCAAATAAAGCCAATTTCATGGATATTAAAAACATTTTTCGGTGTTTTATATCAATTTAAAGTTCTCCCCTCTAAAAAAAAAACACCCTTTAGAATCTTACCAGTTTGATATGTAATTTGTCGGATTACATTACAAGGTATTGTTTTTCAAAAAAATCCGGACTACAGGGGGCTGTGGACACAGTCCGACAAATTTGATAATCCGACACCGCCTTGCAAAACGTTTGTCGGATTACCACGGGTCAACTGTAATATGAAGTTAATGGCAGTTTTGAGCTAATCGGTTTCAACACTTCCTACAGACGGCACGCGTTCACGAGTATAAAGCCTGCATCAGCGCTGCGTCGTTTAGCTCAACCATGTTACACGGAGCTCAACGACCCGACACACAACGACCATTAGCAGGACTTTTGATAGGCTCACACTGCTAGAAAGCTGACATATTTAAATTATACTATGAGGCTATATAGCACGAGGCATAGAAATGTAGGCAGAGAAAACAGCTCAACATAATTTGTCCATGCTTACATGAGGGAAGTATTCAAACGAACTATGGCAGCGTGCGAACGAGATAAAGAATGGGTTTTTCTAAGAAAAGCCTCTCATCATTTAGCAAAAATAAAATTTTGTATTGACGTTGTGCTTCCTTATCGATGAAAGTATCTGGAGGTAGTGGAAAATACCAACAGTTGAATTTAAATCATAAGTAGCTCAATATCTCGCATTAGGAGTTTCGGATGGCTCTTATTGTAATATTTGGTGGTCTATATAGCAGTAAAAAATTACTTACTTAATACAAGCAGTACAAAACTTACCATAAAAAACTAACCGAAATATAAAATACTAAATTAACAATACTGAAGTTATTATTGTATACAAGGCACAACTACTATCCTAACTGAATTTAACACCAGTTTTGTCGTCACAAATATTTGTCGTTTTAATCATTCAAGGCAGAATCACACTGTGAAAAAGAATTTGAGTTTCTCTCCTCCGATAGAGGAATCGAAATTCTTACTTTGTAGCACAGAAACCGATTGCATATCGATATAAACGGTGAATCTACCGTTGCTAGGGTAAATATTTTCAGTAAAAACCTGCCATAATTCGGTATTTAGTCCTGGGTTTTTATCTTCGAGTAGTTCGAATATGATGTTTAAATCGTCCTTATTTTCTGGTAGAATGTTCACAGGAATTTTTATTATGACCTTGTGGTATCCGTGATGTTCAGGTACGATATGTTCTGCGCTTTTTGGAGAAACATGGTCTCTTTCCACAGGGTGGTCTTCTGAATCCGTCTTGTCTCCAGTATAGAAGTATATTTTCTTCTGTTGACTCGCGCTTAATTCTAACGTTTCCTTTTTAATATTTTTTTCCGAGCCTTCATCGATCTCTAGATTACATACGTCGTGAGCTATTTGTTCGTCATGCCCCTCACATGACGAAAATTCTATTCTCCGTTCGTCGAGATTTAAATGGGGATATTCTTTAATGAGCTGAGTTTTCAGGTCATCATAACTCTTTCCTTTCGGTTGTATGGAGACTTTGCCTTTACACTTTTCGAGAGCTTCTATTTCGCTTAGTTTCTTACTTAATCTCTTTGCGTGTAGCTTGGTTACCTCTTCTAAACTTGCCTTAGGTTTGAGTAGAGATTGTAGATGCCCTAACTTAAATTGGACAGCGCTACCTCCAACTAATTTATTAAAATTGTGTGCAGTTATCACTTGAGCTGAAAGCTTGTCTATTTGTAAGACAACGTCTAATTTTGATTTAGTTCTTACTGTGCTTATTTTCCTCCAATATTTGGTCCGTAATCTCGGATTTTGTTCTTGTAATATTGCGATAACTTCGTCAGTATCTTTCTCAGTTTTGCAAACCATGCTTACAATACCTACTGCTCCTCTAAACTCTGTTTCCTTAAGATGTATATATAACTTAGAGTTGACGACAGGAATGACCTGTTCTATCCAGTTTCTGGACTGCATAGAATGGCAAATGATGAAGATGACTCCATCAAAGAGGTACATATCGTGGAATTTTGGTATATTATCTTCGGTTATCTCATTTTGATCCACGGAATTTACAACAATATTCTCCAATGTTCTCTTAATTGAATGGAATAAAGCTTCGTCTATTCTCGACTCCGGGTAGTTTAGGGGACCCACATACAGTTTCTGGTCATCAGCGATGAGGTCAGTGTAGTGATTCGTACGAATCCTGGTTAGTGGGGCAGCCATGATTTCAAGATCTATTGGCAAATACATTTTTTTAAGAATCTCATCTCTATGCTTCTTAGTATCTACGTCGCCGATGTCTTTGCTAGATTCATCAAAGCTGATATCACGTTTTTGTCTATCAATAATCCTTATTGTAAGCTTATCTCCTTCATAATGAGGATCGAAATCTGGACTTTTAATGACTTCTAAAGATTCAGGGTCTACTCCGAACTGTCTTTTCTGCTTACCAGCAACATCCGAGTAGTATTTCCAGCAGTCTGGCTTCAATCCTGGGTATACAGCCTGTAGCTTCATTAATAATTCTACTGATTCCACATGCGCATGTTCTTTCGGCAATCTCATCACTATTCTTGTATACCTGACCAAGCATTTGATATCTCTAAAAGTTAATTTCAATCCTGTAGAATTTATGAACTTAGGAAGAACTTCTGTCAAATAGTCTTTAGTCTCTAGACTATCACATATGTAAATAACAGCTCCATTGGATAAGTAAATGTCTTGAAATTTGGGGATTATTAAGTTGGCAAACCGTTGCGTTTTCATATCCTTATGCAAATATTCTTTGAACAAATGTTTTAGTCTCCGAATATGTGTGCCTTCTAATTTGTTCTGTGGATACCCTTCTAATGTTATAGCGACTTTTAACTCTTGTTCGACGTGTAAATAGTTTGTTCTGCGATGGTAAGCAATACCTCTGTTACTATCAATATTTAGAGTGCTACTTCTAGAGATCAAATTATCGGTACTTTCGTTAAAAGATTCACTTTTATCGGACACGGCTACGCCCGATGTGGATGCAACATTGCTTTCGAAATTCTCTTTGTCCTTCGAATCGGATTTTTCAATTTCGATTTCGTTACTATAGTTGTTCGTTTCATCTGACCAGACCAGTACTTCGTCTTTATCGCTGATGTATTTGACATCTTTGAGTTTTTTTAGTACGTCTTTCTGCAGACTATTTTGTAGTTCTTTTATAACATCATCCCTGTCCTCTGTCTCAGTTGCAAGTGGACCATCCTCTTCAATTATGTTTTCTTCTGTTTTCGCAACTGCAATTGCTTTAACGCTAACATCAGAAGCATTCCTAGGCGTACTTTCTGCCGATTTTATCTCATCTAGGAGTTTAACTCTCGAAGCAATGCTTCGTAAATCCTCCTCCATGTTGGAAAGAAGGCATTCGTAATAAATCTCCGTATATCCAGTCAGTTCAAACTCCATCTGGCCATAATCTATGACATTTTTGAAAGTGGGACCGCGAATTATTTCCCCAGATACTCTATCGATTAAAAAGGACGTGAACTCGACGTCGTCAATTGTTTTTTGGGCGTAGATTTTCCATAAACTCGTCTTTAGCGTAGGATTGAAGTATTGTATGAGTTTGAAGGCGTCATGGGCTGTTGCCGGCCAACAAGAGCTCGGGATCTTTAAAACTGCTAAGCAAAGCCTCTTAAGTCTTGCCCTAAGCAGAACTAGATTGGTACACATCCTTTCTTGCAAGCCTGGGGATACTCTGACCATCCAATCTCTAGTATCTGCATCTTTACAAATACACACTAACGCTCCCCTATTCAAGTAATAATCTAAGAAGGACGGGACACGTTTTAAGAGTCCAGCTTTTAGCTGCATATCTATAACGTCTGTTAGACCGCGTTGGAATTGCTCCATCTGTCTTAGTTTCATCTTGGACTTAGGGTAGCCTGCTAAAGCAATTACTAGTTTCAAATCCTCTTCTACAATGTCCATATAGTCACTGTTTCGTAGTTGTATAAGTCTATTAGTCTCATCCTCGTCATCACTGTCGGTATAAAAGTCACTGTATTTCAAGTCGCAAGTAACTTCGCTCCTACATCTACCGAATCTTTTCAACTTACTCGTCGCGTCAGATCTTTTACTATACGTATCGGTAATCTTACTAAAGTCAGACTTTTTGGTCTTCTTACTAGGGGAGGTAACGCCAGTTGTTTTACTATCGACGTTTTTACTTAAGAACCCAGATTTTTTTTCGGAAATGCTAATTGATACGGACTTATCTCGGTAGTGTTTGTTCTCACTTTGGTCTTCGGAGCATAGAACGCATGTCGAAGGGGTGGAGCTACCATCAGTGGGCGGGATTCCCCAGGAACGCTTGTTCTTGACTTTGCAGGAACAGACGGTGGTGTCGTTCTGAAGCAAAACTGTCGATATCGATCTGTGTCGTGTCGAGTGCTACATTACTGTGGTGTTGCCAGATGTTTCGCTTCCCGTTTGTCATGCTCGGGTTATCGATGATTTCGGCAACCCGAGATGTTTTGGAGAAAAGTTCTTTTTTTAATATATAATCCAGAATTTCAACGTCTTTTAGTTCGTCGTTCGAATACGTTTTTTAGTACACTCCATTCCCCAATTTGGACATGATGTATCTGGCAACACGTGTTGATTTCTCGCTGTTGATGAAAATGCATGAAGCGTAAAAGCCCCTACCTAAAGCACAAACGCATGCTGCAAGTTTATAATTTCCACAAACCGTAATAAACGCAAATTTGGAGCCTGAAATTTAGGAAAAAGCGCAACATTAAATAAAACTAACAATTATTTAATAATATCATTTTGCCTGCGTGTGTTGTGATCCCGCGAAATAAAAGGACGCGTACGCATATCAACCGGGGAAAAGAAATGAGCTTTATCCTGCGTAACCGCTCCGTTTGGGCGTACGCATTATAATTCCGCAATATTCAGAAGAGTTTAGATGCAAATCAGTAGAACAGTCACACTATTTTAAATAACAATTTTAGTTTGTAATTTATCTACATATCCGCATACGTGATCAAGCGATTAATTAAGATACAAATAAACACATACAAATAAATTTAAATTGCTGTGCACGCACGCAAGTGAAATGCAACAACTCAGCCCTCAGCTTCTCTTCCCATAATTTGTTGCCAACCGTAATCGGACGAAGGTTAGTAAGAATGAGCATGCGATAATAGGTGTCAATAAGACTTACCGAATCGCCTGCTCCGGCGCTGAAACTCACGTCAGCATCGCGGGAGTCCCTGATACAACATTATACAGATTAATACATTTCATACTTTAGGGACTCGTGGCTAAGTGATAACAACCACACAGGTCGATTGCTGATCAATTAACCTTTTCGCCGCCAACGTACACAAAACGCAATGCCTCGCCGAGCGCCAAGCTATAAATGTATAACTAAATATACAGTAAACAGTAGTGATGGGGATATCGTCATATCGATGAATAAGATTTGTACGCGTAAAGTTAAGATTTAAAGTTGATTTTACGAATATAAATAAAAACTGATTAAATATTTCCTGATTTGTTTTATTTCACAGTATCCTTAATAAAAAAAAACAGTATAATTTATGAGTATCAAAGAAACTAATACATAACTCAATTAGAACTATAAGGAATGGGGTACATCTCTATTTGTTTCATGATCTCATTCTTTAACTTCATATCAAGTTATTGGCACTGAGGGCACGTTGAATTCGATTCTGATCAGGGATGGGGTCTATGGTTTTTCTTTTTCTATTTTTGTTTATTCCTGTGTTTTTTTATTAGGTATATGGTTTACCCAGTGTCTCCAGATTGGGAAAGTAAAATTATAATGTCCTAAACTACAGTATATTTTACAGTAACTAGGAACTTTATCAAATTTTAAGTATTTTTAACTATTAAATTGAATGCTTATTGTCTTTTCTTCATTATTTTTGATGTCGATAGACCACCGCCTTCATCACTTTCCGAAATAGTTTTCGGTTTATCCCTACGAGCACAGTGAACCTGTGAGCGCAACAAAACTAAACAAACATGATGAAGTCATAAGCATAATAACCTAACTAAAAGTAAACGCCTCAAATTGAAACCCATACACGAAACACACACATAATTTCACTAAGAAATAGCGACACAGTTTGCTCAGTAATTCCCCTTTCCGCATAATAATATGACCAAGTAGATATAAGCACAGAATAGGTACATAAATCATAATATCTACAATATAACGTTACGTTTCATCCATTTAGATGATTTTTATACGAATTGCAATTAGGTTTCCTTTATTTTCTTTGAAAAGAATTTCTAAAAAAGTTAAAATTACAGTGCTTTCATACACTGTATTTACCATAATAGTGTATAGAGTACAAAAACAGTACCTAAATCTACTGTAATTACAGTGCATCTGGAGATACTGGGTTCACCGAACATTTTACATACTTATTGAATTCCTACTCTTTGATGAATAAACATTATTATTATCATCCAGTTAGACATACCTCAGAATTATCTTCTGGTTCAATATTCTCCACAAAATACTCCCGAGTCCGATTCCACACCTTGCAAAATTTTCAGAAGTTCGTCCGAATCAAGTTCTTCACTCATTTTTCTATTTGCAAGTGAAAAAAAGAAAGATGCGTGCGCGCGAATCCGATTTTGTGCTGCACTATGCCAAAGTGACCTTGACAGCCGCACGCCTATGACGTCACTGACCAACTTCTATAGTAGTTCGTGGCACTCGGTGGCGCACAGGGGCATAGACGACCAATTGTTTTGTAGAGATGGGAAAATAACTATCGACAAGAATTAGTAACAACTTTATAATTACGTATCGGCATCTACCTGAAGGTCGAAACTCATCTACTATCCTTTGTAATGAAGTAGATAACTAAGTTCATATTTTATTGACCTCAAAATGTTTTCGATATTCGTAACTTTATGTATTTATAAATATTTCAATGGTGAAATCAACCTTTCACGGCACATCACTGGCCAACTTGATATGAAGTGATTGGCGTTCTGAGGAAAGTAACAAAATTCGGAGTTTCTGTTTTTGCCGATTTTAGGACAAACTAGGGCTTATTTTGTGTAGAAAAATAAAAACAGGGTAGTAGACAGTGCTATCTTAAATAATAAAATGAAACAAAGCTTTTAATCACAGTAAATTTATTTTAATAAGATAATTAAAACTAACAACTTCTATAGAAGTTGTGGCGCTGGTGGCACGAAAATCCCGAACTTCTATAGAAGTGCTTGGCGGTGAAAAGGTTAAGCTGACCCCAACATAGTTGGAAACAGGCTAGGCAGATGAAATACACTTCAAACTTTCAATATTTTTGAAGACAATGTTTTGCACATGCTTCGCACGGGTGCAATGTACCTAATGGTATGGGCGACGTGTCAAAATATCGAGATTTCTGTACTACAGCCAAGTTGTATGTATACAACGTGTATCAGTAATGTATGGTCATATTTAAGGTGTTGTATCGGCATCTTACTAAAGTCAGACTTTTTGACATTCATACTAAGGGAGGACCTCTGACGGTAACGTTAGTTGTTTTACTATCGACGTTTTTATTTCAGAACCCGCATTCTTTTTATTAACAATACACAGACCGCAAACTGAACTACTTTCTCTATGAGACCAACATCGTAATCTCGTAGCTCGTGGCTAAGTAATAGCAGGCGTGCTTAACCTGATGGATCGACCCGTGCGGGTCGATTCATCAGGTTAAGCTACGCTTGCCGGGGATGGTCTGTGGATGGGTGACCATCTTTTCATACCAAGACTCCTCCCTCCGTGCCTCGGAAAGCACGTTAAGCCGTTGGTCCCGGCTGTCTTTCGTGGATCTTTGACAGTCGTTACGGGTCGTCAGAAGCCCGAAAGTCTGACCACCAGTCTTACCAAGGGGTATAGTATTACCCAGTAACTGGGTTGTGGTCAGATAAGCAGTCGCCGTCGTTGATTGACCAATATCGTAATCACGAAAAACTAATCAGCCGTCCCATACATTTAGGTCGTGTAGGTATTGAAGTTCTGTATGGGACAGTTATTCTGTAAACATGGCCATACCTTTTCGATACATGCTGTATATTATAAACTGTACTATACATATAAACCTTCCAGAATAAATTCTATAAATGATGGTGAAAACCCCTCAAAATCTATTGTGTTCAGAAGAACTAACCGGTCACACACAGACACGGCAACTGACTTTATTTTATACTATGTTTAGATATTACAGGAACGATGAAGAAAAACATTGTAGAGAATCATACGGGATTCGATTTTGGGTGGTCGCTCATCTGACGTAAGATGATGTCGGTCGCGTAAAGCCAGAACGGACCAATCTATATTTATACTAATACGTATTATAACTTTAAAAGTAACTCGTAAGTAAATAAAGTAAGTCTGTCCGTCTGTCTGTCTGTATGTTAGTTACCTTACAAAAATTGGCAAGGCTATAGATGGTATCATGGGGAAGGACATAGGCTACTTTTTGTCTCAAAAATAATCCTACAGAGTGGTGATATAGGGGATGAAAGTTTGTATGGGAAACCCGACGTTTTTTAAGGTAGGTATATGAAAATTCAAATTTATGATTTTGGTAAAAAAAAATAAAGAAATATGTGGCTTAGCGTTTTTGAAAAATCAACCCCCAAGGGGGATGATTTTGAAATTCACAACTGCACGGCTTTCGATAAAATTTATGTTGGTGTGATGTATGTTTGTATGTATGTATGTTTGTCCACGCATTTCCCCGAAACTATTAATCAGATCGTGACCATTATTTAAAAAAAAAAAACAAATAATATTACATACATGTATGTAATATTATGGTTTATTCCCGGTCGTCCCCACTGGGCACGACTGGGAAAAAAAGTTTCGTTCCTCCCCAGTGCTGACGATTGGAACGTTTTATTTACACAAATTCTTACAGTTGTAAGGTGCGTATCACAGATGGCACACGGTGGTACGATGGTATGAAACTTTTTTTTTCCAGTCGTGCCCAGTGGGGACGACGGGGTGGGGACGACCGGGAATAAACCAATATTATTGGAACTGCGAGATATTCACATTGATGATCTATTAATTAAGGCTTCCAAACAAATATACAACATTTTATAGATGTATGTTTGTATTTATGTATGTTTGTCCACGCATCTCCCCGAAACTATTAATCAGATCGTGACCATTCTTTTTTTGTTGGCTTCATATTTACTTCAACTTAGGGCACAATGAAAGTTTCATCGAAATCGGTTCAGGACTTTTCAAGATAATAGTCTAATACGTGTAAGTGTGACGGCCTGGCTTATTGATACGAGCTACGGGTGTGGTGTCAAAGGGAAAACATCTCAACAAGGTTCTCAGTAACGGAAATAGGATGACCCAGCTTTCAACATTTATTGAGCACGGGTGCTACTTACTACATGATACTTTCTGAAGGTCTGATGATGACCAGGTAAGTGCTTATCAGTTCTCAGTAACGGAAATAGTTAGGATGACCTAGCCTTCAACATGTATATTCCTTTACTTATATTTTATTCAAATAAGTAAAAACACGATGGTTCTACTTAATGCCGTCACTGAGATCCTATACCCGCCTTCAGATTCCACCATCTGGTAGGTGACATCATCAGTCATCTAGGTGTCCGTCCAACGAAATTTTCAAGATAGCTAAATCACAAACGATAAAAAATAAACAAAACAAATAATGTAGGTACTTATTAAGTTTTGGAGAGCTCGGCCACGCTTCACCTTACATTTTAGCGACGTCAAAAAAAGGAGTTATCAATTCGATACGTATAATAATTATTGGAACTGCAATATATTCACATATGATAATCTATTAGGGCTTCCAAACAAATATACAAAATTTTATAGATGTATGTATGTTTGTCCACGCATTTCTACGAAACTATTAATCGAATCGTGACCATTCTTTTTTGTTGGCTTACATTTACTTCAACTTAGGGTATGAAGGTTTTATCAAAATCGGTTCAGTAGTTTTCAAGATAAATAAATATATATAAAGCAAATATCATCAAAAACTATGCCAAAATTCAAGCTGATAGCAATAGTAGTTCTTTAGATATACAGCTGTGACAGACGGACGGACAGACAGACAGACAGACAGTCGCACCATAAGGGTTCCTTTATACCATTTTGGCACGGAACCCAAAAAACAATACTGTCCTACCATGTTCTGACAAGTATTAGCTAGGAAGCTTTTGCCCGCGGCTTCGCCCGTGAGGATGTCGGAACGTGATAAAAGAATTCTACTGGGTGTAAATTTAATCACCGTTATCCCTTGAAAGGGGTCATAGTACGCATGTTTTTTGACAAACAAATTATCTCTTATTGTACTCTGATTATGAACAACTTCTACTATGGGAAAATCTGCTGTTCCCTACATTTTGACGAATTATGCGAACATAAATGTACTGAACAGCCCTTTTTTTTCGCGACTTCAGGTTTGGTCCCAGTACAAAATGAGTATAAATATAAAAAAGATAAAGATATATAAAGTATAATACCCTGTAGAGAATAACGGTGATTAAAATTACAGCCTGAATATTAGTAATATATGCCCCCCTACACACTAGGCCATCTGCCCTAGGCTGGGTGCTTACTCTTGATTCCAAATCCGACCGATCGACATTGGAATTTTAACGTTTCGTACTCTTGAATTCGACGCTAGCGCCAGATTGTTATTGAATTGCGTGTCCATTAGGAGGAACTAAGTGGAATCGGGATCGGGTTTGGCGTGCGGTAAACGCTACTCTTGAGTTCATTTTGACAGCTGTGTATTGCGTTGGAATTGTTTGTTGATTGTGATTTTTCCAATAACAAAAGTAACTTTTTAGAAATTGTTTTGCGTTTTAAGTGGTTTTCCGTAAATAATAAGTGTAAAATATGGCACGATTAGCATTAATATACAATGTTTTACATAATTCCCATAAAAAAAGCAATTGAAACAAAGACGAGATGAGCGTCGGATGATGCGTTATACGGACAAAGCTTTTTCTATGAATGAAGACGAATTTAAAGAAAATTATAGAGTGAATAAGGATTTGTTTGAGGAGATCTACCAATACTAAAAATATGCAATAATTTCAATGAAATTACTGTAGGTATATAATGATTATTAATACCTACTTCATTATTTTGAATTACCTTTAGTTATGCCTGGGTTTGGCTTCAAGAATTCCACCAAACCTTCTAATTGGGCGAACTAAGACGATTTGCCATTGTAACTCAAATGCGAAAACTTTTATTATGTACAACACATTATAATTTAAAATATAGACCAAGAAAATAACTAACAAAAATACTTCATTAATTAAAATTTTAAAAACATTAGGTACTTTAAATAATAACATAAGTAGGTATGATTTTATATTTTTTACTTACCACTTAACTGTATACACTAACACTTAACTGACGACGCTGGAACCAGAGTGATCTAAGTGACATTTTTACCAATAATGGGTTTGTTACACAATGGCATAAAAAAAAATCATAATTCTTTCAGGCCACACTGATCTAAGTGCTTCCCAGTACTTTTTTCCTTGAGAGATCACAACATCTCACTATAGAATTGATGTGGTTTGCAAAGTGTTAATTTTCTGAGTTAATTTTTTTAGAAACATACTTTTGTGCCCTAGATCACTCTGGTTCCAGTGTCGTCAACTATATTAAGTAGTTAATTATTTTACTAACAAGGAACTAAACGCGAACCAGTTACTGTTCTAAACAAACTTCAAGTTTCTAAACAAACTACATTTCGAATTCACTACCTATTCACTTAAAATTCCTAAGACCAATGACTTTATTTTTGAAATTGGAGAACTTATACGCCGTCTTTTTTTTATATAGTGTAGGCAACGATCCTAGCGCACGCAGCCTAAGTCATGGTTAATTTTATGATTTTAATCATTTTCTTACGCCCAAATGAATTTAATATGTAACAATTAATTAATTAAACAACTATTTATATCATATTTATTTATTAGCCTTGTGATTTAAAGGATAAAACATTTTAAAGTCCTATTACCCGTTTACCGTAATGAGTTGAACAACACTATTGCGGCCTGTAAAATAGCTAACTTCACGCGTAACAAAACAATCGCGGGGCAATCCCAATTTCAATCCAATGTTGACAAAATTGTTTTCAAGAGTACCGAAACACGTGACTGCAAAATTGATATTGGAATCGGATTGGCTTTAGATTGGAATTATAATTAGTTTGAAGAGTAAGCCCCTGATCTCTTTGAATTAGAAACATATTGACACAATTTTAAGCTCCCACTTCAACTGGTTCCGTGGTGTAGTGGTTATCACATCTGCTTTACACGCAGAAGGCCGCCAGTTCGATCCTGGCCGGAATCATATATTTTTGCTACATGCAAAAAGAACTGATTCCGGCCGATTTTAGACAAAAAGAAGTACATAATGTAGACACACGAGACAAAACAATATTTTGTTTCATCATAAAATCATTCCATCCCAAAAATATCTGATGAAAGTGTAAACAAACCCTGTTCATGTTAAATTTTTACACAATCACTCACTAATGGGAATTAGTACCTCATTCATCTGTATTTAGAAGGTTTAAACTTTTTTGTCTTATAACTTTTTCCAACAATTATTATTTTAATAAAATGATTAAATCGTAATTGAAAAGTCATCGAAGAAAATTGAGGTTATAATTTATTGTACATGTATCTATTTTATATTTTTAATTCACTGTTTTCACCGTTTTATCATAATCAAAATCAAAATGTTTATTTGTTAGGATATGGACAAACAGGTGTTACAAAATAAGTTCCAACATAAACTGCCATAGTAAGGCGTACAAATATTTCACCCCACAAAACACAAACTTAAAGATTATATTACTAACCTATTACTAATATTACGAATTAGAGTATCAGTGCATAAAATAATAAAATAAGAATCATTAATAGTCAATTAATACAGATTGGGATTGTGTTATAGTAATAATAATGATTAATAATGAATAATGTATTTCGTGGATTACAGGCTATTTTTCCTTCCCTAACTTAATTATGCTCTAAGTAATCTTGAAGAATGTAATAATTTTTTCTAATAATATACTGAACAATGGCCCTTTTGAACAATGGCAATGGTAAATCTTGAATACCATTTCGTAAATGGTTATATATAATAATTGCCATGCAGTAAGTATTTCTTTTAAATAGCATTAATTTTATTTGGGGTAATTTCAATTTGACTTTATGCCGTGTTCTACTATCTATTTTGTAACTGTTTTCTTCGAATAAATTATTTTTTTTTTTACAAAACTGCATATTTCAAAAATATAAAGACATGGTAAAGACAGTATCTTAAGCTTTTGAAACAAAGGCTTACACAACACAGTAAATACTGTTTAAAAAACATAGTAAATACTGTTTAAAAATGATGATGATAACTACAATAATTTTGAGTTAAACGCCGCCATTTTCACGTCAAGTACTTGTTTTACGTCAAATACTATGACAGTCCAGTGTTATTTATTGTACATTGTTTACTAAAGGTGTTCTTGTTCTTATTTCACCATGAAAAAGCTCAAAAGCCAGGATATATAAGTATTTGTGCCTGAATGCAAAAACACTATCAGAAGTGCACCTAATAATGTTTTTCCAATCCCGATAGGCGTGATACGTAAGGAATAGTGAACACGCCACGCACGCGTAATTACGCTAGGAACGATGAGTACGGTCCGGAATCGAGAAAGGTAAAATGTCGAACGGTAAAATTACGTATAGTGCACAAACTAGTATATACATTTACGGCGTGCCATATCGTACCGTAAAAAATCGGACCTTGTAGTGCACAAACGTCTTAGGGATTTCAGATTTATCAAAACGGAACGGAATCATACGATTATATTTGTGAACGAAAGACGCGTGACGGTAGAGTTGCGCTATTTTACGGGTTAATTAACGGTTTACTTATTTTGTGGTTTTCAAGCTTAATAAACATCATCTTCCTGCCCTTATCCCATGTTACTTGGGGTCGGCGCAACACGTTTCCTTCTTCCATTCTCCCCTGTCTACCGTCACACTATCATTCACTCCCTTCTCTTTCATATCATTCTTCACACAATCCATCCATCTTTTCTTCGGCCTTCCTCTCCCTCTCCATCCATCAACATGTATATTCATCACTCTTTGAGTCACATGCGTTTCGTCCCTTCTCATCACATGCCCATACCAAGCCAAACGATTTCCTTTCAACTTTTCTGTCACTGGCGCCACTTTCAAACTTCCTCTTATATACTAATTTCTTACTTTATCCATTCTCGTCACTCCACACATCCATCTCAACATTCTCACCTCCGCTGCATGCAATCTTTTTTCATCCGTCTTCTTCACGGCCCAGCATTCAGACCCATAAAGTACGACAGGCCTTATCACGAACTTATAAATTTTCCCCTTTAACCTGAGGGGCATCCGTGGGTCGCAAGTTGTTCCTGTGACCTGTCGCCATTTCATCCATCCTGAGTTGATCCGGTGCGTTACGTCTCGGTCTACTTCGCCATCTCCTTGGACAAGCGACCCGAGGTACCGAATTTCAAGCTTAATAAACAAAAATTGATATTGTTGTCGTTAGAAAATTACCACATTTTTAACAATAATTTTTATTACGTGTGTCTTTATATTTTACGAATACGAATTGAATTATTTCGACATTTTTGTCCAGATAGCGGCTTTATCCTGTTGATACCTTTGCCTTTTATTCTTTTTAACCGCAATTTTCAAGTGAAATTGTCAAAGTTTTTTATTTACATTGACACTAGCCCGAAAGTTTAAATTATATTTTGTAAAATTAATAACATTAATTTTGTTAAATGGTCGCAACCGCTCCAGCAGCAACTCACGCGCAAATAGGGCCTCCTCAATTTTATGAGCGAGGATCAAGAGTTGGTTCGCGGACTATTGAGAGGTGCCGATCAAAACGGCTGTGGTTTGGAAAGCCATTGCAACTCCCTATTCAATGGGGAGTTATCAAGGTTTTGCAGCGGAGGTATGTTAAGGACCTCAAGGTGATAAAATTTTTGAGTTTCGAGTATTCAAATAAATCAAAACACTCAATTTGTAAGCGGCACTACAAATCACCCACCATATCACAAATCACAGATTATCCACCATAAAACAGCCAACCTAGGGTGGATAGGTAGTCGGAAACGCGCGGTCAACTATCCACTCCAGATGGGGTGGATAATCGGAATTCACTTTTGATTGTTCCTCCGATATTTTATCCCCAACTAAAGTCAACGTCAACAATAAATACAACAGTAAAATATACTCATATACTTTAATAAATAATTAATTAATTTTAATAACCACAAACTTAAACAAGTCATAATTATGACGTCATATCTGCAGAGCCTTTTCCCAAATATGTTGGGATCGGCTTCCAGTCTAACCAGATGCAGCTGAATACTGATAAATATTTTGCATGGAGCAACTGCCTATCTGACCTCCACAACCCAGTTACTGGGTAATACGATCAGGGACCATTTTGGTTACCCATTGAAAGGGTTTTTGATAAGGTTTTGACAAAGTGTTGTTTTAAAACCAATTTCATATTGATTACACTTTTTTACGAAAACCCTCATCAATGGGTAACCTCTTCCAAACCCTTTCGATTTGTTTACTTGTATATTCAAAAACTCATTCTTAGTGGGTTACACTTTTTAATGGTGAGACGTTTCGAACGGGTTACCCCTTCAACGACTGTAACAGAGTTACCCATTCGGACTACAAATATTGTAATTTTATCTCTCGTGCCTTACTTTAAAGTACTAAACTGCATGCATTCGGAAGGTACGCGTCAAGTCGCAACACGCAGTCTAGGACTTAGCGACTCCACAGTCCATATACATACGATTATGGTTATTATTGCAGTGTTTTTAAAGTTAAATGTATTTTTTTTCTGGAATAGTCGGGATTGTTTCAAGTATAATCTTGCCTTTTTTACGGAATCATAAATGTCATTCGATCGTCTCACTCTCACTCATCATTTAGTGCCCGAAGGGAAAGGAGCTGCGTCAAACTGTTCGATTTAAAAAATGCCACAACCGAAGCGAGATGCCGTACATAGATATTATGAATACGATGCACCTACTCAGAGCAGCAAATGCAATTTATGTGGAAATCGCATAAAGGTAAGGTCATCATTATTATTGTGATGTGATTCTCCCAATCTTCTAATCTAGCAGATACCAGTTTGGATTGTCGTCTAAAAGTTGAGTTTGGGTTTACGAGTTTGTTACGTACGCACGACGCTTCGCGAGGTTATTAAATTTAATTGTACCTACATGCACGGCCGCGCCGACAAAGTAGATGAAATTGGAAGGTGCCAGAACGCGCGGACTCGCGCGTTTTGCTTATGCGAGTTGACGAATAAGTCACCCCTGGCAGCGCCTATCGTGACGCGTCTCTTTTATGAGTGTCTTTGTATTTCGATTTTTTTTTTACATTTTGGCTGAAATTATGTTCTCCAGTTTGGTATACCTAGTACTAGTTGTTGGCCGCGGCTCCGCTCGAAAACGGCTCTAACGATTTCGATGAAATTTGAAACATGGGGTTAACGGGGCAATCAAAAAGTAGATCTAGCTAGGGCCCATGTTTTTCCTTGCGACCGACCGGTATCTGCGTGGTCGATTGAAGTACCTAACTTTCTGTGCTGATGACCCCGGGTTCAAACCCCAGCTTTGGACAGGCCTAACTTTGATTTTTTTCGAACTGTGAGTTTTTTTTATTAGGATTTCCTGTTTTTTTTTTTTTGTAAGTATTAGACAACGCTCAATACAATACTCAATTTGTATCAGACAATACTCAGTCCATACTCTTGGACACATAAAAAAATATTATTAAATGAAAAATTCAGTGTGCTTCCTAGCATCCACTTTCGATAATTTTTATTATTTCGATAATTGTTTTGATTCTCTTGCTTGTTACAATCGGGGAATCCCCGTGGGCTGCGGCCGGCCCGCATCATACCATACAATGATACAACAGACATGATGTTTTGCCGTTTTTATAGATAATGGTACGGAATTCTTCGTCCGCGGGTCCCACTCGTACTAGGCCGGTTTTTTCTTTCTCACAACCTCATTAACTTCGTCATCTATCCAAATGTCATTCGTTCTACTACTACATTTCCTCTGCGCAAGATCACATATTTAGTGAAAGTGGCTTTCACCGTACTGCTTTTCACAATATTTCTTATCCTTCTTAGCCTTATTTTTACTTCCCCTTTTTGAAGTTATACTTCTTTTGGCGCGATGGAGAAAAATGATGAAGGTGAATTTTTACGATGCGCGCGCACACCGACACCTAAATTCTAAGTACATCGTAAAGTTAGTTCTAGGTGGCATGTAACTATGTTCAAGTTGTATATTCTAGTACGAAGTTCCTTATCGCGCGATGCGGGCTAGACGGAAAAAATTAAGACTAAAAGTTGTAACGACACTTTTTGTGTAACGACACTTTTTGTTTTGTAGGTAGTTGTTGCAAAAAGTACTTTATTTTAGTTTTCAAGGGTGCTAAAGACGACAGTGAGATCAAAACGAAAATCCAAGATGGCGGCTGCGAAAATTTTAAAATTTTCCGTCATGGGTGTCGTTTTCATAGTTTTCGATGGTGCTAAAGCCGATAGTGAGGTCAAAGTGAAAATCCAAGATGGCAGCTGCGAAAATTTTCAAATTTTTCGTCCTGGGTGTCGTTCTCATAGTTTTCGATAGTGCTAAAGCCGATAGTAAGGTCAAAGTGAAAATCCAAGATGGCAGCTGCGAAAATTTTCAAATTATTCGTCATGGGTGTCGTTCTCATAGTTTTCGATAGTGCTAAAGCCGATAGTGAAGTAAAAATGAAAATCCAAGATGGCAACTGCGATATTTTTCAAATTTTTCGTCATGGGTGTCGTTTTCGTAGTTTTCGATAGTGCTAAAGCCGATAGTGAAGTCGAAATGAAAATCCAAGATGGCGGCTGCGAAAATTTACAAATTTTCCGTCATGGGTGTCATTTTCATAGTTTTTGATGGTGTTAAAGCCGATAGTAAGGTCAAAGTGAAAATCCAAGACGGTGGCTGCGAAAATTTTCAAATTTTCCGTCATGGGTGTCGTTTTCAAAGTTTTCGATAGTGCTAAAGCCGATAGTGAAGTCAAAATGAAAATCCAAGATGGCGACTGCGGTATTTTTATTTAAACAAAATCTTTTTGATTAATTTTAATATTTATCGTTAATCACTACTGCATTTTAGTTATTTTTTTCCATACGCCAAAGAAGTATAACTTTTAACGCGTGTACATAAGTACACACACTCTTTTTTTACTTTCAGTTCTTGCTGTTTACTTTTATTGATACTAAATCATTCACAGGAACTCGAATTCGTTGTCGGCAATGCTTGAACAAACTAGATTTATACTTTTTTTTTTTGTTTTAGGGAAAACATACCACCAATTTGAAAAACCACATATCTATAAAACATCCGGAAGAATATTTACTGTTAACTAATATAAATAAAGAAAATGTCAATCAACCAAGTACTTCTAAAGATACTTCTAACTCGGAAAAAGTAAAAAAATTGTGTGTTAGATTAGTAACAACTCATGGACGACCATTTGCGATGCTACAAGATGCTGCATTTCAAGAAATTATTAATATTGCAGTCCCATCCAATTCTAAAACAAAAGGGATAAATTTAAATGTTATTAAAGGAATGATACCTCAAAAGGCATACCAAATAAAAAGGAAAATTTCATTAGAAGTTAAAAATATTATGATAAGCTTAAAATTAGATTCGGCATCTTACGTTGACAGGAATTTTTTGGGTATCAACTTGCAGTATATGAAAAACGGTCAGATTATAATAAGAAATCTAGCTGTATTAGAAGTGTTGGAGAGACAAACGGCAGAATATCTTAAGGAAAAACTTTTGGAAGTTTTAAATGAGTTTATGATTTCACATACACAAATTTATTCAATAACCACAGATAATGGCAGTAATTTAAAAAAAAAAGACAAAGTTGTTGACTGAATTTTGCTACACAACTGCTCAAACTGAAAATAACTTCGATTTCGATAGCGAGGCCAGCGGTGAGCACGAGGAAAATGAGGTAAATGATTATGATGATGATGATGAAGAACAAATATCTGACAGATATGAAATCAATGAAAACACGGACCTATACAGTTTTATCAACAGTGGGAATAATGACTCATTCAAGCCACGTGCAATGTTTTGCGCTGCACATACTTTACAACTTGCTGTAAAAGACGCCTTTAATGAAAATTTGGATGCAAAAATTACCACACAAACTGCACGAAGAGCTGTAAAAATCTTACGCCGACCAAATTTAAAAAATATTTTAAGAGCCTCCAATTTAAATAAACCGATAATTGACTGTCCAACGAGGTGGACGTCTACCTACCAAATGTTGGTACGGTTGTATTAATTAAGAGATGTTCAAGACTCTGATCTTACGAGTATTTTTTCTGATAGTTTCTGGATGGAAATCCAAAATTTAATTGCTTGCCTTAAACCTATTTATGAGGCGACAGTAGCATTACAACGTGAACAGCTCACGATTGGTGACTTTTTCACGGAATGGCTTAATTGCAAAATAAGGTTGAAAGCTATTAGAACCTCATTTGCAGAGGACTTAGTTAAAGCCATGAAAGGTAGAGAAACTGATTTATTAAATAATGATTTAGTCATAGAAAATTTATATTTAGATGGTCGCCTCAACGTAATTTTGTGTGATCAAGAATGTGAGAAGGCAAAAACATTAATAGCGCAGACTTTCCAGCAGTTGCAATCTCTCACATTATCTGAGTCTCTAACCGAAATTTCCGAATTACCAGATGACTCTAGCACCAGGCAGCATGGTCAAACAACACTACCATTAGAAAATTATTTAAAAGAAACTGAGGCAACTCGTGGGTTAGCTGGGAGGTTGTCATTGAATACATTTGATGGAATGTTAAGTAAATTAAGATTTGAACCCAGACTACCCTTGAATACCAATATATTAGCCCACTGGGCGAACAAAGGAGAATCAATTGCTCCCTCTTTAATGAAAGTAGTTAATGTAGTATTTGCAGCTCCTGCTACGCAGGTATCAGTGGAGCGGTTATTTTCATCGGTAAAATTTATATTAAACCCTCTAAGAAGTAATATGAGTGGAAGTTTGTTACAGGATATAATGTTGATCCGTTCAAATCTAGATTTATTCGAATGAGAGAAATACTTTTAAAACATGAAAAATAATATGTACCTACTTATTGATTGTCAGTGGACCGTTAGATAATAATTTTCCTTTGTTCTCACTAGTTTCAAAAGTAAAAATAAGTAACAGTACCTATTTTTTTAACGTTGGGAGACCACTAAGTATATTAAAGGTGAAACAGTTAAAAAATATAGTTTGCTCTCACTAATTCAATTCAGTAGTTCAACCATCGAAATCAGAGATTTTTTTCAGTTATTCGACCGCAACTTAGGATGTAAGAGCGGGCGAAACGAGCAAGAAATCATTGTTTGTGCTGTTTCACCTTTATTATACTTAGCGGTCTCCCAACGTTCAATAAATAGGTGCTTACATATCATTTTTACTTTATAAATGCTTTTTGAGGCGATTGTATTTTTTTTAAAACGAGCCATAATATCGTTAATTGTTGATTTCCAATTTTTGTGTAATAATTTTAAATAATAATGTCGTCATTGAATAAATAAAAATCTTTAAAAAAACATGGTATTTATTATTAAAATACACAATTTTTCATTATTACTGCTTTTGTTTTGATTGTTGTTCATGAACACTTTGCATGACCATATGAACTATATGAACATTTGTTACGTCGTCCTTCTTCTAACTTGCTTAGATATTTTGCAATTAATAAAGAAAAAGAATAACACTCATGAATATCATCTTCCTTGCTATTGTCTGAGTTATCAGTATTTGTAGCCTTATCTTCCATTTCTTTAGAGTCATTTTCAAAAGACAAATCGGGAGTAGACGCATTATCGTCTAATGTCGGTTGCAATGTCGATATTGACACGTATGAAGGATCGGTTGTCCTTAATTCCTGAAAATATATTGATTCACTTTCGTCTGAGCTTCTGTCGCTGTCTGAAATATATATGTGCTCTAAAAAACATAAGAATTCTTATTATAAAACTAGTAATAAACAATTTAGTGGCATATTGTCTGTAATCCACGTCGGTATAGATATAACGTATATAGTCTTAATAAGAGTTATAAAAACAAAAAAATTGTTTGGTATTTTTGTCTGTCTGTCTCTATATTTATTAAAAATAGCTATGCCCGCGACGATTTATCGTCGGTATTAGACATTTTCCTGCAGTAAAAGTTACCATAAATGTTCACTAGGATATTCAACTATCAGCATACCAAATTTAATCAAAATCCGTCGCGTACTTTTTGCGTGATGCGTGCACAAACATACATAAAGACAGACAAAATGTTCAAAAATTGGTGATTTGGTATCTATATTGATTACTTATTACAACCCCACTAGAAGTTTAAATTACGTTCAATGTACAGACACAGGTTACTTACAGTTTTATTATATGTGATACTTAATTAAAATACACTTACTTACCTTTGTTCATCTTCAATATTCAGACGTTATTAAAACTTAAAAAAGAAAGCACCGTCCTATCAAACCGAGTAAGAAACACTAATGAACAATTCTATATGATTCCAAACTTTCAAGGTCAAAATCTATTCCTCCACTCCAACGTAATTTAAAATGATTTGATTTAAAACCCTTTGATTACCCCGACAAACCCTTTCAAAGGGTTATCTGCTTCAATTGGAAATCATACAAGAGCCGGTAACATCTTTTACTAGTTAACTTATTGATAGGGTTACCCTAACGTTAGTGTTATGAAAGGGCTAACACTACCAAGAGGTAACATTTTCCGTTACTGTAGGCGAACAATCTGTAACACTTTCGAAAGAATTAACTTATATTCGGGGTTGTACGGTCCCTGAATACGATACGCCTTGGTAAGACTGGTTGTTAGACTTTCGGGCTTCTGACCCGTAACGACTGTCAAAGATCTACCGAGTGACAGCCGGACCAACAGCTTAACGTGCTTTTCGAGGCACAGAGGGGTCTTGGCATGTAAAGATGGTCACCCATCCACGGACCAACCGCAGCAAACGTCCTGATCAATCGACCCGTGCGGCTGATATTACTTAGCCACGCTACAAGCAGGCTCCATTACGTATTGCATTTACGTATTGTATTTGCAAGGACTCGCGCAGCGAGAGTTCCGTACCATCCTACTTCTAACTATTCTACTACCTACTTCCAATCCTACTATCCTACTAATATTATAAATGCGAAAGTTCGTGAGGATGGATGGATGTTTGTTACTCTTTCACGCAAAAAGTACTAAACAGATATTGATGAAATTTGACACACTAGTTTATAACCTGGATTAACACATAGGATACTTTTATCCCGATATTCTTACGGGTTCGGGGCGCTGCTAGTCATATACAGGGTTATCGGTAAAACACCAACAACCTCTTTAAGGGGTCATTGTACTCATCATTATGAACAACTTTTACTATGGGACCAAACCTGAAATCGCGAAAAAAAATCAGCTGTTCAGTACATTTTGACGTATTATGCGAACATAAATGTACTGAACAGCAGATTTTTTCTCGCGAGTTCAGGGTTCGTCCCACAGTAAAAGTTGTTCATAATGATGAGTACAATGATGTAAAGTGATGCCCCCTTAAGAGGTTGTTGGTGTTTTACCAATAACCCTGTTTAAGGTCAACAATAACTCAGCCTTATTACAATCTCAATACTAAAACCGGCCAAGTGCTCGTCAGACGCGCACACGAAGGATTCCGTACCACCGTGCAATATTTAAATCTACAAGGTTACTAGTAAAACACCAGCAACCTCTTAAGGGGTCATTGTACTCATCATAATGAACAACTTTTACTATTGGACCAAATCTGAAATCGCAAATAAAAATCAGCTGTTCATTTTGACGAATTATGCTAACATAAATGTACTGAACAGCAGATTTTTTTTTTTCGCGATTTCAGGTTTGGTCCCATAGTAAAAGTTGTTCATAATGATGGGTACAATGACACGCCTAAAAATGAATCGCCAAAATGTATGTACGCGCAGAACTTCCGAACGACTGCACCAAACTCCTACTTTTCGGGGTACATCTGTTCCTGTAACTGATCGACTTGAGCTCCTAGGCATGGAGTTGACATCTGGTCTCAACTTCGGCGCCACCATCGAGTACAAGGCCCAAACTGCGGCCAAGAAACTGGGCATCCTAAATAGGGTGAAGCGACACTTTACGCCTGGACAGCTTTTAACCCTTTACAAAGCGCAAGTCCGATCCTGCATGGAGTATTGCAGTCACCTTTGGGTTGGATCAGCCAAGTACCAACTAGCCGCGCTTGACTCGGTGGAACGCAGAGCTAAGAGGCTCATTGGCGACGTAAAACTGGTGGATGCCAAGCTTCATAGCTTGGCTCATCGCCGCAAGGTTGCCTGCTTGTCGGTCTTCTACAGATTATACTTCGGAAAGTGTGCCCGAGAACTCCACGACCTCATTCCACCGGCCCCCTTCTACCACCGGACATCTAGACGCACTGCCAGTTACCATCCCTACCTGGTTGCTATTCCACCAATTCGCACTAAGCGCTTCCAAATGTCTTTTATAATGCGCACAGCAAAAGAGTGGAACTCACTACCTGCGTCTGTGTTTCCGAACGTATACAACCCTAATCTCTTCAAAGTGAGAGTGAACAGGCTTCTTCTGGGTAAGCTCACTCCATCGTCGACTTTGTCTGTCACTTTGACCTAGACTAGAGTCAAGAGCAAACCCATCACAAATAAAAAAAAAAATTAAAAAAAAATTGGGATATTTTTTTTGTTGCGTTTGCAATTGTCAGGACAAGGTTTGTATGAAAGATGTTTGAAAAGTTGCCGGGAAAACTGAAAGTGCATTTTCTATGGGAATTTTGTATGAATTATTGAAATTTTGACAGGACAACGTATGTCGGGTTAGCTAGTACAGTTCGATTCAAACTTAATGGCGGCTCTGAAGTTAGCTGCGAGTGCAGGTGCGCGCAGGTACAGCCAAGTGGACAATCATTTAGGCTCCATTAAATTATTTTTATAACTCAAAGTTGTGTGAATGTTTTAAGTGCTGTATAGGTGAATGTTTTAAGTGCTGTATAGTACTTATTTGTCAGTTTGTCAAGTAGGTACGTGGTTTGTCAAGTAAAAATAAAATAGGTTTTTATGTATTTTTTTTAAATTTTATATTTATGATAACGGCTGTATTTCCTCCATAAAAACTTATTTACTTATGGAAGAAACTTCCATGAAAATATTATTTGCTTCGTCTTCACTTGAATCTGATTCCTCCTCAGAGTCAGTATCGGATTCATCGTCACTGACTTGGATAATAAATTCGAGGCATTTTAAACAAAGTATTTTCCGAAAACCAACACCAATCTAAAACTTAACGTAAATAACGAAAAGATGAAAACAAAACAATTAACAAAAAACGACAAACTATTATGAGCTCGACTGTACGTAAGCAGGAATGCGCGCGCGTGTGCTGTATACGTACGTAACTCACACATAAAGGGGAAGATGCGTTGGGCGAGTGCGGGTGAGAGAAAGGGCGCGCGGGGATGTGCCCCGCCGCCACGTCCCTCTACGTCCCGCTGAGTACCTAATATTGTGTTCTGCGCATCGGAACGTACGATGTTCCGAGCCGCCATTAAGTTTGAATCGTACTGTACAGTACGATTCAAACTTAATACATATTTTTAATTACATATTTTTTTTAATACTTCAATTTAAAAGTCACGTATCTTGTATGGGGACCCCCTTTCATTTTTTAATTAATTTTACTTTCACTATTTGTTGTTATAGCGGCGATAGAAATACACAATCTATGAAAATTTCAACTGTCTACCTATTACAGTTCATGAGATACAGCCCGCTGACAGTCAGACGGACAACGTAACCTGACTAATAGGGTTACGTTAGGCACGCTTCGGCAGCTATTTATATAAAAAAAACGTAAGTGTACATTTCGGCGTCATTAATAACTGGTTCCGTGGTGTAGTGGTTATCACATCTGCTTTACACGCAGAAGGCCGCCAGTTCGATCCTGGCCGGAATCATAACTTTTTGTCTTTGTACTTTTTTGTTTTTATTTTCACATTTTCTTTGAAAGGATTCAACTAATAAAATTCATAAAAGAAACTGACCTTTCATTGATATTGCGCACAACGATCTTCCCGTCCGGCAGAATGCACCGGTTACTCATTTGCGCCATCTGTAACCAATAAAACATTCAATTATATATTTTTTTTATTATTTTGGTTCTACTGACGTCAGATCACACCATAACCATGTGCATGTCAGCTTTATCTCTCAGAAGGCAAAGACAATGGTTCTGCAGAGGTCCATAGAGCGTCGTTGATTTGCAGGAAATTACTTTTTTCGACCGAAAACGAAAATTGCCTAAATCGGGTGCGCAATTTCGTATTATTTCAGGTTATTTCGGCCTAGTGCAGGTTGTCACACAACATGACTTCGAGTTTCTTGGTTCTAGGACATGCCGGTTTCCTCAAAATGATAACATTTTGAGGAAAGTTTTGAAAGTAGTGGTGATGAAAGCAATAACGTGCCTGCCTGGGTTCGAACCCACGACCCGACTCGTAAGCCGGGTCCGTTACCACTGGCCCCAAGTTGGAATAGTCACCGACGGCCGCCATGGTCCACCTGAAGGACTAAGTGCAGAAACCAAACCTTCTAACATAGAACATAGAACCACTGGCCCCACTGGGTTAGGTTAGGCTGAGAGCAGTGGTAACTTGCTGATCAATACTTCTCGCAGCTTGCTTATTCTGTCTTATTTTAATGTAAGTTTCATATAATGTGATGTCACAGAACTCACCGGTTTCCTCTCAGCCTGTTTCAGGAGTATGACCCTCTGCTTACACTGGAGCTGCTCTTCGCGCACCTTCAGTTGTTCCAGCTTTAAATTCTCGAGCTCCAGGTGTAGATTCGGGTCGAGGATGTCAGAGAATCCCTGGAACACATTGTGTTACAATTTAAGATCACAGTTGTATTCCTGAAGGGAGACGTGTGGATTACCCGACTGTTAATATGTCACTGCATACGAGTTTTAGAAGGAAACTAGCATAAGGGTAAGAAAGAGACCACAATCAAAAAATCTGAAGGTTTTGTAAACTCAGGGTGTAACAAGACCCATCACATAACCATCAAACTATGCAGTCTGTTCATGAGATTAAGTAACATTGCACATAAATAAGGGACACACTTTAATTTTTGGAGTGATAAATTGCTGTTTGCCCTACTTGCTGGAGTCTCTTAAGTGCCCATTTACCTGCACCTCGGATGACCTAAAGAATTCCACTAATCCTAATGTGGCCACCAACTGGGCTCAATCAATATAAAAACATCGAAGAAGAGTACAGTTACGAGCACAAATATGTATACACATAACAAAATTCAAAATCGATTTTATCACTGAAAACCAGCGCTGAGGCTCTGTCTCGTATGGGGTCGCGGCATTATGCTGAGCGACGGCCGTTTTGCGTGAATGTGGCGCATATTTTCCCCAAACTTGTTTTTAATTGTTTTATTTTGTTATTTTATTTCTTTGCGCCATGTTTATCGCAAATAAACGTATTTTCTTTTTTTTTTTTCTTTTTTTTTCTTTCTTCTTTCTTTCTTATCAATCACAACTTTGATATAAGACCTATTTCATAATAGTATTGGTTCCAAAATATTATGTTGGTACAAAATATGAATACACTAGGAGAAAATCAATTTTAAAAGTTGCTTTATGTATACATATGACTCTACCATCGACACGAAAAGATAAAGCCGGTAGCGCTCAATATAACGCACGAAAAACATTGTGCTTATGGGTGCATACAACGGTACAGGAGTTGTTGGTGTTCCTAAAGTTAAGAGCGTTTATTCCGCGCGGGCTAGCAGCGTCACATTTCTATAAGTTTTTCTTGATTATTTTAATACATTTAAATCTAATTATATTTTTTTAATACACTCAATAAATCGTTGGAATTTATAAGATTTATGCTGCTTTTTTACAGTTATTTTGGTATTTACTCATATAACATTTAAAAACTTTGATCTTCAATATATCCCATAGCAACGACGTTCCCAGGTATGGTCCAGTACAAAAAATTATCACAATGACGGAAAGAACAAGTGACTCGGCTTCGATGAGCGTGTTTTACACTCATTATGTCCGCGCACCAGAGTTGTTGGTAAGACACCAACAACCTCATAAGGGGTCATTGTACTCATCATTATGAACAACTTTTACTATCGGACCAAACCTGAAATCGCGAAAAAAAAATCAGCTGTTCGCATAATTCGTCAAAATGTACTGAACAGCAGATCTTTTTTTTCGCGATTTCAGGTTAGGTCCAATACTAAAAGTTGTTCATAATGATGAGTACAATGACCCCTTAAGAGGTTGTTGGTGTTGGTCCTGTTATTAGGAAAATGCTTACTACCATGAATAAAGCACAAACTGGGTTAGTCTGCTAGTAAGAACTTTCTATTGCCAGCCCCTGGATTGATCCCAGGACTGACGGTCTAACAATTTACAGGCATATATATCGACGGTGAAGCGCCAATACTTCATAACTGAAATTTTTCGAGAATATTATCGTTTTGAAACTACAGGCGTTATTCGCACTTTTTAGTGAAGTTTAGGAGGTATTGGCACTTCACTGTCGATATGTGTATACTAGTATTGACATATAATTCCCGACGGAACGACGTATCCTGCCCTCAAAGTAACCTCTGCATCCCAAAGCATGCAGTCAAAGTAACCTCTGTCAGCGAGTGGAAGTACCGAAGTTCTGGGCCAACCAGATCTGAAATAACTGTTGTGCCAGTGACACGAAGAAGATAAAATGTTTCTAAAAACAGAATCACTTACATAGTCATCCTCCAGTAGTAATTCGTCCATATTGTTGTCACCGTTAGGTAAGTCCTCCTGCACCCTGCAACAAACACAATCAAGTAAATTCTTTGTTCCAAACAATCATTGCCGCGACAGAAACCACTGTTTCGCGCAATTGCGTGTGATAAGTGTCCCAGTACCTCACAATCTGGCCGCACTTCTAATCCAATAAACGATCTGTTTGCGGATGGATGAAGATTTTATTGGCATGTCGGAAGTACTGTGAGAGAGATGCATGTGTTGTAATTTTTAACAACATTTGTAACACAAAAAACTTTAAACATTTTTTTTATGTGTATGTGTGTCTGTCTTTAATTACTGTCAGTGGTTTTTAACAGCGTTAATTGAAGTTAATAAATAAGTAAGTATATTATGAGAATTAAATAATAATAATAATAATAGGTAGTCTAACTACAAAATGTTCTAAATAATAGTAAAGTGAACCACACCATATTATCAGAGTAATATAAGTGTAATGTTTTTCTGACCTAATCTTGGACATTTCTGACATAGGTGAAAGAAAGGAAAACATTGTGAGGAAACCTTATATACAACATGTTTTTTTTTATTTACCATAACTCTAATACCTCTCATCTAATACATCTCACCCCAGAGTAATGGTATATAAAAAAACATGTTGTATATGTAAAATATTTTGAATATTTGGTTGAGGTATTGGGGTCAGCGAGCATTATTTAACTCCAACAAGAATATACAAAAAACCAAGCTGCTGAATATAACTCATCTTTACACATACTACATTTGCATCCTTATTAAGAAAATCATCACCAAATCTGTTTAATCAAACATACAACTACATATGAAAAATATAACATACTAACATAAGGAATAAAAACAAAATCGAGTTACAAGCAGCACATGCTCACACTAATAATGAATGAAACCAGTCAAGAGCAAGTCGGACTCGCACACACCGAGTTCTGTACCATCATACAAAAAAAAGTGTGCTATTTAGACATTGTTTTATTTTTCCTGTAATCTTTATATAAACTTCTATCACACAGAATAATTTCAGATTTTTCTCTATGCAAACTTCGGAGATAAGGGGATGGGTACAGTATTTTTTTACCTTTTTCATCAAAAGTCGAAAACTATGCAGCGTAAAAAAAAAATGTTTGAGAATGTGCAAACAGCGCTCTTTCATATGATACCCCACATAGCCCCACTTCTAATTTTCACACTCTTTCAGTCCCTGTTGCAAAAAACAGGGTTATTTGTAAAACACCAGCAACCTCTTAAGGGGTTATTGTACTCATCATTATGAACAACTTTTACTGGACCAACCCTGAAATCGCGAATTAAATCATCTGTTCAGTACATTTATTTTCGCATAATTCGTCAAAATGTACTGAACAGCTGGTTTTTTTAAGTAGTTTCGTATGTAGAAAAATGGGCAAGAAACTGCTCAGTTGCTCTTTTAAAATGTTTTAAAATATTCAAACTAGCTCTATCAGTGTTTCTAGTCATTTTTAGTATTACTGGTTATATTATGTAAATGAGCTTTGTTAAGTTTTGGCGTCTAATAAAGCATATTCTATCTATCTATCAACACTTATTTCAAATAGGCCTTCAAAGCGCTAAATACTGAAACACAACTTTCTAACTCTTTCTGTTGACAATGTCAACTTCCATAATGGTGACCAAAACTCGAGTTGCATTAAATGCAACTCGAGTTTTGGTCACCATTATGGAATTAATTTACCATTAATTTTGAGTGCATTTAGATTCTTTTCATGGAATATTATATGTGGTATAGATTTAGATGGTACAGAATATTTTATATGGTATATACTTTCATAGAAACTCGCATGAATTCACAACATCTAGGATTGAGATTGGATGGCACATAAAAAAAACTTTTTCTTGTTTTTCTTGCAATTGGTTGTAAACCTTCAGCCGATTTTTTGTGCAGATATTGACTGCTAAGATGCATTCTTCCAGCGAAGATTCTGCCTCTCAAAATTGTTTACGCTTGTGACTGATAGAAAAACATCTTGTTTAATTATTTTATTAACTTTTGAACTTACCAACTTAAGCCGTCTAAGTACCTACCTAACTGGTATTACTATAGTTTTCACAACCACAACAAAGTTAGTACTTATCACATTCGAGTCGAGAACATAGCAAACATGAAGGCATTTATTCAACCAACCGTCTTTATAACCATGTGGGTAGGTTATCAATCAAACTTTCCGAGAAAACGCGAGGATTCAACAATGAACACATATGCGAACAGATAGGTATACAATTTGAGCAAATATTATGCCGACAAAGGTTCCTTGTGATATAAAACCAAACACCGACGACACCCAAAACTTCTTTTCGTAGAAGTTTCAAAATAAGTAAGTACCTTCATGTTCATCGTAAGCGTCAAGCGATCACGGACAAATTATAAACTTCCAGATAACAAACTACAAATGAAAGCGTCCCGCCCAGTTAGTAACAGCGTTGTTTAGTCTATCATTGTAAGTATCGACTTACTCATACACTTCGTCTTGCTGTTGCTGCATCGACGAAAAATATTTTCTTAATAACATGGCGGACGCTAATGCAACACTAAACTTACTTTATTACGCGTAAAGCGCTAAATGGTTCACAAAAACTTCCAAGATTCCAAATAAACACTATTTTCTGTAATATTCAACTGAAGAACGTTACAAATAAGTTCACTTTGAAAAATCACACAAGTTTACACGAATGCTCGAACGAAAACTTTTGCCTCCATTATAAAAATGGATGACAAGCCAATCAGAAAGTAGAGGATAACAATTTTACTGAATCGTGATTGGAGGATGAAATTCAAAATAAACCAATGACAATTTCGTTTGAAGAGAAGACATTTTATTGGTCGCTATACAGTTTTCGAGGGTTAACTTTTTGAGGCAAGGGTCTGGTTTTTATTCAGCCTCTGCTTTCAAAATTCACTTTTGTTGCATAAATACGAGACTTTTGGCTACTTTGTATGTGTATTATTTTTGTAACGTGCGTTTAATTTGTGTAGAAAAAACAATGTTTCCTTTTTGTTTAAGGGGAAAGCGTCAGGGTAGCCCGCGAAATTCAAATTTTCTTACGTTTTTTGCAATTTACAAGTCGGTGGACCCAGGCAGATGGTGAAAGCAACAAGTCGAATGATTTTTGTTTTATTTTAGTAGTAGTTTGTTTAGAATTTAAATTATCATTGTATAATACTTTTTATTTGCAATTAGCTATAAAATGAAAAGGTGAAATAATACTTTATTAGGTAGGTATAACCACCTGCTGAACTCAATAAGCTGCTCTTTAGATTTTTATTTTACTAAAAACTGTTGTAGTTATGAGTGCTTTGACATTATAAAATATTTTTTCGCCTACCTGGTTATATTCGCATACTATATTGTGTTTTAGATTTGTTGTTATCTCTTGTTTCAAGTTTCTTTCGTCTGTTATGTATTATTGTCTGTAATTGTTGTATAATTGGTTACGCCATAAATTTCATCATGTATCGTGTGTCACTTCAAGTACTTTTGTTTTGATAATTAAATAGTGTAACCGAATAAAATAAAACCATCTTTATAAACTGTATAGAAGTTCTTCTAAGTGAACAGACAACTGTGCTGCTGGGGAGTTTGTTGCGCCACTTCTTCTTTCCAGCTAAAGCACTAGGAAGTGGTGAAGGGCGGGCGTTTTGGGGGACTGTCATTGTTATTTTGACGTTCGAATAGTGCTGATTCTCAGCCTAATTTCAACAAAAGACTTGATTTTATATAAATATAACGTTTATTTATAAACTCCCGCCTTCTTCCCATGGCGATAGGCAGAAACTACAGAACGCCACCTGCTACTATCCTTACATAATTATTACTCCTTTTGCCTCGCTTATATCCATACATCTGGTCATATACGCACGCTGGTTGCGATTACTATGCACAGTACCTATTCACACCATATATGCTTCGCAAGGAACGCTTTTTTCCTTATCATAATCGTTGTTATATCGCAGGCGACGCATTTTTTTAAATACACGCCATCTAGTGTAAACTTATGTAAGTATGTGCGTACGTCTGTATGTGTAAACGACCTGTATTCAATGGCAGATTTTATTTTGGGGTTTTTTGTCGAATTGGGTGGATTTTGAGGCAATTTTATGACCAAGTTCAATAAAGTGTAATGTCCGATTACCGCATTAACTGCTCCTACGACTTACTAATGTTCCAATTACACATAAAACAAAATAAACTAAAAAATGGTGACTTCAGCGCCATCTAGCGGGAAAATGTCCAAGAGCAGACCGTATGTTCCACCTTAATAATTAGCTAATCTATATAAATAAAAATCAAGTACCGAATGTATGTAAATGTAATGCGACGTGCATTACATTTACATACATTCGGATTCTGTCGGATATTTTTCTTTTAAAATTGTTACATTTTTTTTATTTAGCTATTGTTGTGATTTTGTGTGTTCGCTATTTTTTGTTATTAGGTTCTTGATATAAAAATTGTTGTCAGTTTGATCTGTTTTTAAATTTACTTCCTGTAGGTATTTGTATAATTCTTTTTAAAAAAAGTCACTTCTGGTTTAATTTCCAAAAATATATATAATATTATTATATACCCAAAGGGCTTACAACGCTCTGCGTATCCAATATAACAATGCGTTCAGGGTGCTTTTGGGACTGCCACGTTTCTGCAGTGCGTCGGCAATGTTTGCCGACGCGCGCGCTGATAGTTTTGGTAGATAGGTGCGGGGCAGTCCCAACATTATTCTGCAGTCGATCGCCGTCCGGGCAGATAGTCCGCTTGTGTGGGCGTTAGTGGAACGAACCAGATCTGTTTTAGTTATTAAGTACTAACATAGGCTAAGTAAGATTGTTACTAACACAATGGACCGCATTTGTAGTCTGATCAATAAATGATTATTATTATTATTTCCTTTATTTTTTATTATATACATATGATTTACATTTTTAAATATTTTTATAAAAACTTAAAATAAATAAAAACATTTAAAAATATAAAAAATAGTAGCCCACCGGTATCGGGAACAGGGTCCAAGCTACCGGTGGTCAGGGCTCCTGAGAGAGGAACCTCCTAACAATACGTGCCGTGTCCAGAAGTACCGCTTTCTGGATCAAGCCCTTGATCCAGCTGCCTAACGAGAGCCTCCTCAGGTGTTGGTCGAGACTCTTCGATATTATGCCATTGGCTGTCACAACTATCGGCACAATGATTGCTGTATCCACATCCCACATGTCGACAACCTCGCGAGCCAAATCAAGATACTTAATCTGTTTATCTTTTTCAGCTTTCACGAGGTTCTCGTCATGCGGAACCGCTATATCAACAATCATTGTGCGACGCTCTTTTCGATCTATCACCACTATATCTGGCTTATTGGCAACAATAGTCCTGTCAGTGATGATAGATCGATCCCAATACAACGTGATATTGCCATTTTCGAGAACTGGGTCGGGCACATACCTATAGTACGGTACTTCCGATTCCGCAAGATTGTATTGCAAGTTGCTGATGGATAATCCTGGCTACAAGGTTGTGTCTATGCAAGTAGTCTCCGTTAGCCAGACGAGAACAGCCAGAAATAATGTGACGGATAGATTCCCCCGGACGGTGGCATGCCAGACAGATGTCAACCGTGCCGTCCTTCACAATATATTTCCGGTAGTTGTTAGTCATGACCGTGGGTGATGCATCCGATTTGCAGTCAGCAGTGTGCGGACCCTTCTATCCAAGGCGTCAAGTTCTGTTTGAGTCCATTTGAGTATACCGAAAGAGTACATCAAAACCGGCATGACCCAACCGTTGAAGGCGCGCACCTTGTTTCCGCCTGATAGAAGACTATTAAATACTTTGTTCAGGCGGTTAAAGAAGCGCTCCTTCAGCGATTGCTTCATGTCAGCAGCGTTGATGCCTAACGCTTCCGACATACCCAAATACTTGTAAGTTTCGAGTGAGGAGAGGGGTCTTAGGTGTATGGAATCCGAGAGTTGGGTTTCTACGGATTCCAAAATCCTCCCCCGCTTTACATGCATGACCGCACATTTGTCCACACCAAATTCCATCCTGATGGCACTACTGAAAGTTTTGGTTACCTTCAATAGCTCTATCAGTTGAAAATTGCTGGGGGCAAAAAGCTTCAAGTCATCCATGTAAAGAAGGTGAGATATAACCTGACCACCTCTTCTCAATCGATAGCCTAGACCTGAATCCTCCAACAGTGTGCTTAGAGGATTCAAGGCTAAGCAGAACCAAAGTGGACTCAAACTATCGCCTTGAAATATACCTCGCTCGATCCTTATCGGCTCGCTATTCCTCTGGATATGTAGACATCCTGGATAGCGAAGGACTGTCCTCCACTGCCCCATACACGACATCAGGAAGGTCCGCAAAGTTGCATCTACTTTATACAACTCCAGCACCTTCATGAGCCATGTATGTGGCACCGAGCCATAGGCCTTCTTGTAATCTATCCAGCATGTCGACAGATCCTTTCGGGAACGACGAAACTGTTGGTTAATGGCCATATCTATGAGGAGCAGCTCCTTAGTACCGCGGGATCCATTCCTATATCCATTTTGAGAGGCAGACATGATGGAGTTATTGTCTATATGTTTGTTAATTTTTGCTCTCAAAATGGATGTAAGAACTTTATAGACCGTCGGTAGACAAGTGATCGGTCTATAATTTTTGGGTTCCGCAGTACTACCTGATTTATGGAGCAGGTGGGTTATTCCTGTCGTTAGGAACTGGGGCAGCGACCCCGACTCTAAGGCTGACTGGAACTGGGATGCCAAGCGGGCGTGCGACTTATGGAAGCATTTTATCCAGAAGTTGTGCAGCCCGTCCGGCCCTGGGGATTTCCAGTTAGGTAACGGACGGACTGCACCAGTTACATCTTGGGGGCTGATGGTAAGTGCCTCCATTTCTGGTATTTGATCGCACGTTCGCTCGATCTCCCTAGTCCAATCACCTTCGGTGTGACTGACAGGCACCGACCAGATGCTTCGCCAGAACGAATACATGGCGTCATCATCCGGGAGGCGCGTGTCAGTCACACCATGGTCTGGTCGCTCCCAAGCCCTATAGACCCACTTTTCATCGCTCCGGAATGTGCGATTCTGAGTATACCGGTCCACTCTCCGCCTGTACCGACGAATACGGTTTGCCCATGCACAGATCTTCTGCTTCAGGAAGTCGATACGCTCTGTGACGCGGGTCAAGTAATCTCGAGAACTAATATCCATCCCCGAGAACGCCCGCCTTACAAAGCGCATCACTCTAGGACGAGTATTGCCCTGCCTGAAGCAGATTAACTTGCCGATGAGTGCTCTAGCCTCACCAATACGACGCTCAATCCTGCACTGCCAAGCTGGTACAGCTGGTTTTGGTCGTGGAGCTCTGTCACTGTTAGGAAATTTAACATGAGCTACACGACATGCCGCTACAGCAGCACAGTACAAGATCGAGTGGGTATCGGTGAGGTCTTTGCTGCCGTCAAAATAATTTGACAGCTGCGAATCTAGAGCACACACCAGCGCCTTATTTTTCTTGTGCATGGGCAAACGAGGTAAACGTGGTCTAAGCCCAGGCGGAGTGGAACGGTACTCCCGGAAAGCATCCTCCAGAGCGCTCCTCAATCGTACATTGCATTGGGAACTCACGGACATAGCCCCGTCATCATCCTCATCACTAACGCGGTCGGGTCGCGGTGAGGCACTGGGTTGTTGCACCGCGACCAGTGGCGAAGCAGGCGTAACATGGCTATTCCGTGATTCGAGACGTAGTCGATCAAGTACGACGTCATCCAGCATATGGTTACGCTGGATGACCCGCACCTGATCCGACAGTCGTTGCGCCGACACGTTGACAGCTGGTTCAAGCACCTGAAACAGAGAGAGCATCCGACCACGATACGCAATCAAGTTACTTCCCCCCTCTGTAGCCCCAAAGTATGCGCGCATGACATTTTCGTTGATGGTTTGTGTCCACCTCATGCGCTGCACACTTCCACCGGCAGCGGGGACCCTATCAGAGGCCGATGGGCCTCGGAGTCCTAAGCTGGCCGGTGGTCGGCCTCTTCCGCGCCGACGTAATGGTGGTGGTGTTGTCGGCGGCGAGAAGTATTCGTCACTCGAGCTCGACGCAACTGCAGCAGCCGGTATCACTGGACTCACGTCTGGAGCAGGTTCCGGCAACTGCGAGGCGGAGCTGAGCGACGAACCCGAAGATGTTGGGCGTGTGTTTCGTCGTGCCCGACTTCTCGTCAGCATTGTGTTTGGTCTGCTATTCTCCGTGTTCAGTAGTTAGTAGGTGGTAGTTTTCGTCTTGCATCCTGATATAGTACGTTTTGGCATAAAAACCAATTTTGGGTTGAGTGAATTGGTGTTGGAACACATAACACCACATTATTGCATTAAAAGTTTAAAATCCAATAGAAAATACACGGAGAAAAAATTTTTTCGACCGTCAGCTTGACAGTCGGGCCACAGATTATTATTATTATTATTATAATGCGAAAGTAACTATGTCGGTCTATGTTACCTCTTCACGCCTAAATCACTGAACCGATCGATATGAAATTAGAAATATATATATTATGTATATTCTGGGACATAAGATAGGCTACTTTTTTTGTAAGTATTAAAAACAAAATACATATTACACACAGTCGAAGTCGCGAGCAACAGCTTGAAAATAAATACTTTGAGTTTGTACAAAGCTAAAAAGAAAGTCATAACCAGTACTTTCATGTTATTCTCTATTTCGTTACGTTTATCCATGTCGCACTGTAGAAGCTTATCTACAGTGCTACAAGGATCTTTTGGCACTCGAATGACATTGACAGAAGGAGTTGTTGGTAACAAATGCCCTCTGAAATTGACACAGAAATAAATTATATTAAATAACCGGCTAAGTGCGTGTTCCGACAATGAATGGTTTCGTAGTTGGGATGAATGATGAATTTATCCCAAAAACAAACTTATAGTTGGAAAATATGTTCTCCCATAACATCGATATACGTCACGGTCAATTTTCCAACTGCAAATGTAAATTGTAATGGCAATTTTTGTTTAATTGATAAAAACTTGCGCTATGAGATCTTGCTTCCTGCCAAATTTCATGATTCTAGTTCAAGGGGAAGTACTCTCTATTGGCCTGTAGGTTTTGATTTATTTGCGAGTATATATTTAGGGTTCCGTACAAAAATGGTAAAAAGGAACCCTTACGGTGCGACTCAGTCTGTCCTGTCTGTCACAGCTGGATATCTCAAGAACCACTAATGCTATCAACAACAAAATTTGGAATAGTTTTAGATGACGTTTTGTCCAACTATTTTGCAAATAAGAAAGAAATAAAAATATATATATTTTTTGCAGGGACTGAAAGGGGACTTTAAAATTCGAAGTGGGGCCTACTAGGGCATGTGGGGTATCATATGAAAGAGCGCTGTTTTCACATTCTCAAATATTTTTTCCTTTTTTTTTGGCCGCATAGTTTTTGACTTTTGACGAAAAATGTTAAAAAAGTACCGTACAAGTACAGTATCAAGATGGCGGCGTTAGTTCTAGATCTAGATTTTGGCCTTGTATTTACCGTGAATGCCTCCCGCGACTGCTGACACTCCCACTTTCTTCTCTGTCTCTATTACTCATGACATGGCTTCTATCACTTCTCTCCCTCCCGCCATTGTTGTTCCTGTCTTGCCGATTGCTGTTGCTTTTGTTGCCCTGGGCCTTACTCTGAGAAAGAATGTTATCATTGAGAGAAGCTAAGGATGCTCACATGATTCAGCACAGCCAGGCGGCAAAATACATATTCAATTTTGCCGCTTGGCTATACCGAATCATGCCGACCCGACCCGAACAAATGTGTAGCACAACTTACATTTAATGTTTCTATTGCTTCAAGATGTGTATGATATTATTAGGATCATTTTAGATATTTTACTGTCTTGACAAGGCTACAAAATGGGTACAATACGACACAACGTTCATAGGTTCTATCGTTTATCTTCGAAAATACCGAATTTTGCCGAATTAAATGTAAGAACGGAGTGACGGAATTATTAATTTAGGTGGGAATATAAATTAATTTCTATAGGTCGATTGTCACATTTTATTTGCTATATTTCGGTTTTTCCGAGGATAAACGATCTTTGTCGTACTGTAGTATTTTATGATTTCTGGTTATCAGGTGGACCTTTTGAATACCAATTCTCACTTTTGAAAAATGTTAAAATTCAAGTCGATAACTCATCTCAACAATCAATGTCAAGAACTTGTCAAAAATATAGGTTTTTAGGCTGCTTGAAACTGAGTGAATGATTCTCGCGAAGGTTGAGCAGGAGCTAGACCACCACCTCCAACAGTATTATTGTAATCTTACTTGAGTGTGGGAAAGAGATGGAGCTAGACGTCATTTATAGCTTCATCTCTTTATTAAAATAATACTGCTTTAGGAGGCTGATAACAGGTAAAGTAACGCGGTCACAGTCAGAATGCATAGAAAATAAAGAGAAGCGCGATGACACAACGCTGGTAATTTATTGCAAAATATGAAGCAATTATCTATATACAAAAAATCTATTGATTGGACTAAAATATTATTACGTTAATATGTTGCTTATAGACACAAAATCAGAATGATTGCATGTATATTAGTATGGTTTTTAATAGTTAAGAGATTTTTATCCATCGTATCTTTGTTGTACAGCTTGGCAAAAAAGAGTAGAAAGTAATGGGGGCGCCACAGTGCTCTGTTCATATGGCAACCCGCTGCAACCGAATAGCGTACCAACCTGGTCTTAAGGAGGATGCTTCGATGAGCCGTCCATACATTTTTCTTTCGGATTATACGCTAAACATAGACACTGTTTGTTTAAAACGAATCATTTTATCACTTTTCTAAAATGAAATGTGACCGCCCCTGACCTTTTTAGGAAAAAACACATTATTTACTGAGCAAAACGATCGTGAAATCTTAGCAAAATTTGACACTTGCGTCGAAGTGCGCATGAGTTTTGACAAGCAAACTAAAGCGCCATGCGTAGACAGAGAAAACTATTACGGTGCCATGATTGCGATAGCTTACAAATTAGAACGCTAGATGGCGTGCAGACGTTATTATAATTATGTCGTATAATAATTGATTTATTCCCTTTCCTACCTTTCATTTAAAAAATAAAACATTATAATAACATTAAACTGACGACCTTATCAATGTAAACAATTTTATTGTATTACTTTGTAATGTTGCGCGGCAACCGTCATTATTCGTAAATAGGTAATGCCATGTTGCCGTACTTCGCAAGTTCGGATCATTGACCTACATTGACGAATTACGAAGAAAACCGGTTGCCAGACTTCTTTCGCTGGAGCCATTTGTAATATAATGCAATTTATGTAAAGCTACATGCTTTAGGCTAGGTTTTCCGCGCGGAATTTCTCGTGTGTTATTTTTAAAATCAAATCAAAAAATCAAAATAAGTCAAAAACTATAATGTCAATCAAATACTAGAAAAGTGTCAAAGTTACTACATGTTGTCAAAATTAAATTATTTAGATTAAGTTTACAAAATTGATGTCAAAATTACAAGATTAATGTCAAAATTTACACCATTTATGTCAAAAATTACATATAACTTAATTATTAGTGTCAGGAAAAAGATAAAATTATTTAATCAAAAACTTTTTCGGCTAGAAATTCGGAGACACTATAATATGCTTTTTGCGAAAGGAACATTTTTAATTGACGCTTGAATGCACTACTATTTAGCTCCTTCCAACGTTTAGGCAATATGTTAAATATAGTAGGCGCCATGCAGACAATACTTTTGCGCATGAGTGCTGTTTTTGCTGGATAGACACGAAGCATGGTCATATCCCGTCTGTTCCGCTGTACAACGTCCTGTAGACGTGGAAACAGATTGGGGTTTGTTTTAACAAACATTGCGGTTTCGAGGATGTACAGACAGGGAACAGTTAAGATCTTGTACCTTTTAAAATATGGTTTACATGTATCAACCGTTTTTAGCCCAAACATAGATCTAATGCATCTCTTTTGTGCCTTGAATACTGTGTTAGCGTCGGTAGAATTTCCCCAAAATATGATACCGTATCTTAGGTGAGACGCAGCTAAGCCATGGTAGGCCGTGATCAAGGTTTCTACATTCACCACTGCAGCTAGAGAGTGCAATTCAAATGCAGAACTACAAATTTTTTTGCAAAGGTTTTCGATTTGTGATTTCGAGTCAAGTATTAGTCAATTATTAGTCCAAGGAATTTAGTCGTATTTACGCGTTCAACATTTTTATTATCTATATTTAGGTCCATATTTTCTATAGCCAGTCGTTGGCTAAAATGTATGATTTTAGTTTTATCTAAATTAATCTTTAAATTATTATTATTTAACCAATTTATTATAGATGTCTAGGTATTGTGAATGTCAAGTTTATATTGGATCATGTCATTGTTTTTACTAGACATTGTCACCGTGCTATCATCTGCAAATAAAGTCATAGGGTGTGAAATTGATTTTGGCAAGTCATTAATGTATAGTGTAAAGAGTGGAGGTCCTAATACACTACCTTGAGGAACACCAAAAGTAGTTTGACGTTCATCTGATAAGTATATCTCTTCCTTTTTTGTGATTACATTAATTCTAGTGATTTCTGTCTTTTGCTTTCTATTGTCTAAATAAGATTTAATTAAATTAAGCTTTTGTCAATACGGTGTATAAGAAATCATAGATCGCCATATTTATAGTTTTATTTTCGCGAAATCCTTTTTGCTCATTACATAATATGTTGTTTTTTTTTCTATATAACTGTTTAACTCCTTTTGAATGAATTTCTCAAATATTTTCGAAAAGATAGGGATCAGAGAAATGGGCCTGTAGAATTCCATGAGCTCTCTATCTTCTTTCTTAAATAATGGCTTAACGATCGCTAACTTTAGTGCGTCAGGAAACGTGCCAGCTACAATACATTAGTTTATAATATGAGACAAATGGTCGCATATTTCCGATGCTACAGCTTTTATTACTTTGGTTGATATGCCATCGTACCCCACACTATTTGTGTTTTTTAAAGCCATAATAATTTTCTGTGCCTGTTGTGGTGTACAGGGTGCCATAAACATCGAGTTTTTCTTGTTAACGATGGGCCGTGTAGTTTTAACACTAGACTGGATGGGTTGAATTTTATTAATAAAATAGTCATTGAATTGATTAGCAATTCGTTTCGCATCTGTCATTTTGTCATTATTGATTTTAATATTCAAGATATAATTTTTAGGTACATTAAATTTACCTTGATTTATTATTTGCCATGCGGTTTTACATTTATTGTGTGCTGTTTTGATTTTATAGTTATTTTGTGTAATATTGTAATAAATTGTTATTATTTTAATTTTCTATTTGATTATGCTGTTAAAATGTTACCTACTTTAAAATTATTGTATGCCATTATGGCGGGTCATAGCTGTGTACAATTTCGGAAACATGTAACAACTTATTGCTTACCTATGTACCACAATAAAGAATATTTGAATTTGAATTTGAATAATTATTCAAAATGCGCAATGTTATTCTAATGTGAAAGTAAGTACCTACGTACGAGTATCTTTCGGCGGTAGGCCGTGATTTGTTTTTAGACGCTGAAATCTCGTCACAGCACTAATTACTTACGTACGTCTCAATAAATGTCAGTGTCTAACATATTTTAATGTGTTTGTATATATTTTAGTCAACAATAAATTAAATTTTAATACGGTAACCGGTAATAATCACAAATTTAAGTTTGCAAACATGTGCAAAATGGAAGTACCTACTTACAAAATAGAATACCGTTTACGCATTTTGCAAACAGTTTCAGACAGACACACATTATTTTTAGTTCGTTATGTTGCATAGGTACCTATTGTGTCGCGTGTCCAGAGTTTAGTTTTGTGGGTGCGTTCAGAACAACAGTTTTGAAATCTTTGTCTATCTATCTTTTCTGGAATAGCACATACCACGCGGGCGAAGCCGCTGGCAAAAGCTAGTAATACATAATCATCTATTTATATTTTATTGACAATTTTTAGTAAAAAATAATCTGTTTTCAGGTTTATCGCTTGCTACTGGACATCATTTATGTCCAGTATGTCCAGCATGAAACTGTATGGAAAAAGCAGACCACACAGAGCCCAGGGACACATTTAAAAAAATACATAAATCGGAAGGAACAACGAAAAGAAAAGACCGTGGCAAAAAGTATATTCATGCAACAATATAATAAAACTGTCAGGCCTTCAGGTCTTTTTATTGATGAAGAATTTGGACGTTTAGCTGGCAGTCCAAATGATAAGTTTTTCTGTATCAAGCTTTTCTTTATCTTTATAATCTATTTCAGTATCTTGTTTTCCCTTACTACTCGTATAATTAAATTCGACTGTTTCAGGTTCAAACAAATGCGTGTTAGCAAAATGGACAAGTGCTACTTCATATGTTTTATTTCAGTCACTGAACCTTTGACTGTGACAGAAGATCGTCGAGATGATGAATTTATCAGCAATATGATACCGAAGCTATTACACTTTTTTAAGAACTGTATTCTCCCAGAAATCATCTTGAGACGGGTTCAAAAAAATGCGAATTGTATTCATTTGAATGGTATGTGTACACGGCTACATATCAAGCTATACATTTCCAGTATACGTTGACCTCTCATTATACGGAAATCCTACACAATACGAGATCAGCTTATACTGCAAATCGTCCCTTAGCTTACAACACCGCTCAAGTCGAAAATTGGCGGTTTTCACATTTTAATGCCTTTAGATGGAGCTGTACATTGCGCGTCTAACCATTGGTCACATGATATAGATTTCAGCCAATCAGAAGCCGTAATTTCAAATTAAAATTAATTAATTAATTTAAATTCCACCAATTTTTTTAAAATAGACAGCTTTTTTCGTCTCCTGTAAAGTTGGTAAAAATGACTTATGCGGTGTTGTTGGCTAAGGGACGAAATGTATAGCTTGATAATTATGTACCCGTGTGACCAGTACATACTGGTACACACAGCTACATAATTACACAAGTCTATTACTTTCTTTTTATTTCATAAATTGTATCAATTTTCAGTGTCTAAAATATATTATTATGTTATTTATTCTAGTCCTCAACAATCAACTCTCATTAGTCCATCAACATCAGTTGGAAATTCGAGCATGAAGTAAAGTTTCATTATAGACCAGATTTGGAGATTGATGGTAAATAACATTTTGAAATGAATTGGAAAATAATATTCGTCAAAACGTAACAAATGTACTAAGTAAAGTATTTTTATTTTCATGTACAAGCATCAAGTGAAAGCAACAAGTCGAATGATTTTTGTTTTATTTTAGTAGTAGTGTGTTTAGAATTTAAATTATCATTGTATAATACTTTTTTATTTGCAATTAGCTATAAAATGAAAAGGTGAAATAATACTTTATTAGGTAGGTATAACCACCTGCTGAACTCAATAAGCTGCTCTTTAGATTTTTAACCGACTTCCAAAAGGAGGAGGTTATCAATTCGTCTGTATTGTTTGAAAGGGTATACTTCCGAGGTGGTCCCATATAAATTTTATTAACTTTGCTCGAGGAGTTTTTGAGTTAGCTTCAATAATGCGTATATTTCCCACTTATTTTATATGGATGTTGTGATGGTGTTTTAATAACTTCCTATCACTATTATTTACATGGCTATATCTACAATTATTGTGCTCAATTATGTATTCGAATTTGTGTGGGGTAGGTTCCACAACTAAAAAGTGAAAAATAAAAACTTTTTAGCAAAAAATAAAACCGACTTCTAAAACAAAACACTACAAAGTGAAAAATAACTATAATTTCGGAAGTCGGTGGCAAAAAACGAAAATACAAAACCAAAGACACCGACTTCCGAAATTAAAGTTATTTTTCACTTTGTAGTGTTTTGTTTTAGAAGTCGGTTTTATTTTTTGCTAAAAAGTTTTTATTTGATTAAAAACTGTTGTAGTTAGGTATGAGTGCTTTGACATTATAAATTATTTTTTCGCCTACCTGGTTATATTCGCATACTATATTGTTTTAGTTTTGTTGTTATCTCTTGTTTCAAGTTTCTTTCGTCTGTTGTGTATTTTCTGTAATTGTTGTAATATTTGGTTATGCTATTTTAATCATGTATCATGTGTCACTTCCAAGTACTTTTGTTTTGATAATGGTGTAATCGAATAAAATATAACCATCTTTATAAACTTTATATAAGTTCTAAAGTAAGTAAGTTATAAACTTTATAAAGTGTAATTTTGACGTTCGTAAAGTGCTGATTCTCAGCCTAGTTTCAATAAAAGACTTGATTTTATATAAATATAACTTTTATTTTCCTATCTTAAATATATACATAAAATCTCGCCTACTTCCCATGGCGGTAGGCAGAAACTACAGAACGCCACCTGCTACTTTCCTTACATAATTATTACGCCTTTTGCCTCGCTTACGTCCATACATCTGGCCATATACACATTTTTTTTAAATACACGCCACCTAGTGGAAATTTATGGAAGTATTTGCGCACGTCTGTGTGTGTAAACGACCTGTATTCAATAGCAGATGTTATTTTTGGGGTTTTTTGTCGAATTGGGTGGATTTTGAGGCAATGTTATGACCAAGTTCAATAAAGTGTAATGTCCGATTACCGCATGAACTGCTCCTACGACTTACTAATGTTCCAATTACACAAAAAATAAAATAAACTAAAAAATGGTGACTTCAGGTCCAAGAGCAGACCGTATGTTCCACCTTAATAATTAGCTAATCTATATAAATAAAAATCAAGTACCGAATGTATGTACGCGCATCACTTCAGTACGGTTGCACCTGTTTGGCTAATTCTTTTTTGTTGTTTGTAATTGTCTGGACAAGGTTTGTATGAAAGAAAATGTTTGAAAAGTGGCCGGGAAAATTGGAAAATTCGGGAAAACTGAAATTGCAATTTCTATAGGAATTTTGTATGAATTATTGGAATTTTGACAGGACACGTTTGTCGGGTCAGCTAGTAAATAATAAAATTTATTCATCAAAAAGTAACAATACATGTGACATTTTCGGTGAGCTACAAGTGTCGCTTGTATCTTGTGGCTCAGGAGTGCGAATTTTACAAATATATAAAGGTTACATTCAGTTTGAGGATGTTAGCTCATTATACAGTTTTCATAAACAAAGGATAAGAGTGAAAATATAATAAAATAAAACATTCCTGTGATTCTGACCACAGAATAAAAATATCAATGGTTAATGTTGGGCTGTAGTAAGTGAGGGTGCGTGTGGGTGTGTGTATGTGTGATAGCTGTATTTTTGTTAGACATAAATAATTATTATTTATGTCCACTTTATTTATGTATTGTCCATAGTTAAACGAAAAGGATCCAACCCACTTTACACCTAATGGGGTCGGATCCTATTCGTTTAACTATGAACAATTTATTAAAATCAGTAAGTGATGTTTAATTGAACAAGGACGTTTTCTTGTCTTGCAACTGATTACTAAGTACCTAAAATAAATATATAGGGAAGTACTTCAGTGCTTACAACATATTTAGGAATTATTAACACATTATCTGCTTAATTCTTAGCGAAATTTTTGCAAACGCTCGGGTGCGTGCAAAAAATATCTTGGGTGTAGACATCCTTACCGACCCTTATTTTACGAAGTTTTCGAAACAATAGAGATGCACAACGAACGCACAGGTGCGGCGCGCCGCACTCGAAGAAAGTTATGTAAATTGTGTGGACGTGCATACGCGCCGCCAAGCACATGGTGAACGTCCGAAAACGCGCATGCGCGTCGGCCGCGCCTAATGAATAAAAGACATTAGGTATATTATATAACATTATTCTATTTTATTCCAAAAATCTTCCTCTAAATATTCCACCTCCACCACCACCATGTATTGGCCAGAACTGGCCGCAAACTCATCTGAGTCGTGTTCAGATTCAGAGGTACTGCACTGCTGCTATCATCTTCAAGATTTATGACTAATCACTCTATTTCCTCATACAGAGTTAGTTCCCTCTCAGAGTACTCCTTTTCTATTTTTATTACGTGCTGGCCTGAATTCTTCCAATCCTCCTTGGTAATAACTTTAAAATGCACGATCAGCTGTTTCCTGTAAAGACAAAATATTTTTTATACATAATTTCTGGTATATTTCTAATGAAAATGCTGCAACAAATACATTATTACTCACTTACACACTCAAAGTTAAAGTTAAGTAGAAATCAAATTTACATTTACTTACAGATCAAGTGCCACTCCAGTATCAATTAATTTAGGCGAGCTATACCAGGGTAATGCAGACAAAATGTAAACATAACCTATGTGTTCAATGTTTATTGTTTCAAATTTCCACTTAATCCATATGCAAGCAATTCAAAACAGCTTTAGGTTCATCAATTAACACTTGATTCAAATAAAAACAACAAACCAAACTCTTACATACCTGTGATATCAGTAGTTCTTTGGAAAACATGTCAAGATCGGAAAGAATAGTTTGGTCCTCATGTTCCGCCAGATATCGCCTATACACCTTTTAATCTCCCTGCCAAGCACTTCGAATGGTTTTAGTCATTATTTTTACTTTTTACGTATTTTAATCACCGGTTGATGGTCAAAAAAAAATTCTATGAAGTCGTGAACTTTGTTTATTATTTTGATAATGTTGCCAACACACAAAAAAATTAGTTCCATTTCTAGATTTTTTTGCCAAGCTGTAAGTATTATGTTTTCAACACACTATCTAACTAGCATAGGTATATCCTGAAGAATATCATAATTTTTCTGATTTTGTTTACTGTGGTGTGTCATAGACTTTTAGGCATTATAAAACTTGTATTTAAGTCCTGTAGTCCTCTTAAGAGGTGGTGGTTGTCCTCCAGGGACAGTCCTAGACGCGTTGCTCGGTGAAGCTCTATGCCCATTAGTGACTGATTTGGTGACTATGTTGGGCCTAACAAAATATGTACTTACTTTATGGGCAATATGAATTTGCAATTTCAATGGTTCCGTGCGATTCATTTTCATCATAGCCAGTTTGGCTTCTCTGTAACAAAAATAAGATTGGGTTATTAAGGCGACGATAACAGACTTTTAATGATTTTGAATTGAAGATCACGTCTAAATAGTAGTGTTAATAATTTGGAAAAAATATAATAATATATTAGATTAGAGCATTTTCTTAATAACTTAAAATGTGAATATTTTTATTGTGTTTTTATTACACAGTGTAATTAATTTGTAAAGTCATGTCTAACGCAGATAAACAACTGAGAATCACGCAAAAACTACCAAGCGTATTTTTATGAAACCTTCACCATTTTAAAGGTAATTTAATTTTACCTTTTGTTTGTTTTTTCTGATATAAAGTTTTATTTATTATTTTGTTTTATGTATAATAATTAATAATGCGTCTAATTTGAGACAGTTATCGCTCCTTGATGGGCGAATCCTATTACCGGGTGAGCTCAGTACAGATCACACGCAAGTTAACCACTCAAGAGCATTGGCATATTGAGTCTTAGATGAGTAAAACTTTTAAATCCTATCAAACTTTTGTCTTTAAAAATTTATTGAAGAAAAAAGGTATGTTGAATTCCTTCTCCATGAAAAATAATACCATAATTATTTCTTTAAATTAGTTTTCACACAAACACTTTCACAAGGCAAAAAAAAACATTTTATCTAGATAGGTTCGACTTAGAGAAGAAAAATGGCTCATTGTTTAAAATAGTTTGATGTGTTTTTTGTAAGCCTTACTTATACACAATTTTTTAAGTTAAGCCCAGAAAAAGTTTAGTCTAAACTTCAAAAATTGTCTGAATTGAAATAAGTTTCTATATTCCCACTCACCCTGGAGTCTCATATCTGACCAATGCAAACATTTTCTGCGGGTCTTTGCTCAGGAACACCTCAGTGAGTGTCCCAAACTTGGCGAAGGCCGCACGAAGTCCCTCCTCATTCAGCGCTTTCGGTACATTCCTGATGTAGAGTCGGCAGTGGTCCAGGTTGACATCACCACTATAAAAATAAGGAAATATATTGACATAACACCACGCCTGTAATCCCGAAGGGTTGGGCAGAGATATATTTAATTATTATCTTATAATAGTAGATAACTAAACATGTTTACAGTAGTTTAACGTTAAGTGTTAAGGCAGTGTAAGTGAAAACTGCACCCTAATTGTGTAACATACCTATCACAATCAGAGGGTTTTGAAGAAAATTCCTAATCCATTGCTTCATAGGTTTGAAAAATTCTTCTGCTCCACAACGTAAATAATGCAATGAACATGGCTGAACTGTCAAAATGAAAGTCACTGCGATTGATTGCTGGTTTAAAAGGTAAAATAATGCCAAGTTTTGGCACAAAACAAAAGATAAACTTGTGCTAAACATACATTGTCAAAAATTTCACTCGACGTCTGGCATAAAAAGGATCCAACCCACATTACACCTAATGTGGGTTGGATCCTTTTCGTTCAACTATGGACAAATGTAGTTTGTACGCACACTATTGAGAGAATCACCATGTTATTTTAAGACCATAGACTTCTTAAAGGTTTTCCTGTAATCTATAGCTATAGAATTATTTTATGTATTTTTTTTCTTCAAAATTTTAGGTCAGTAGTTTCGCGGATAAAGGGGGGGGGGGGATGGTCAATATTCGTCTATTTTCTTAAATAACTTTAGAACAGTTTATTTTAAAATCATTAAAATAAAATATTTGAGACCCTCACAGTAAGCCCTTTCATTTGATATATCGCACAGTACAGTTTGCAATTTCTTTTTTAAATTTTCTTATTTGACCCCCATATTCAAAATTCATTAATTTACATTACGCGTCCGTATTACATATTACACGTGATTGGGTCACAGAAATACATAGGTGTACCAAATTTACCACTCAATCGGTCCATTACATTCGGAGCAAATTGGCTGTGACAGACAAACACATGAGTGATCCTATAACGGTTCTGTGTTTTCTTTTTGAGGTACGGAACCCTAAAAATGGCACGCTCACAAAAAGAGCCGCGATGTATTTTTGTCAAAAAAAATGAAGAACGGACGTCAAAAGACTTCGTGTTGGTGTCCCTCTGCCACACACTATTCTCCTTCACTTTCAACTATTGGACGTCAAAGCAAAGAATTTGAACAATCTAGTGACAAAACGAAAAGGAGAAGACGACGATCTGCTAAGTACGCGCGACACAAATCAGTCAGTGGCTGCAGCAGAATTCTCGGCGCCATTGTCTGGGCACCGGACTCGCCGTAGGTGAGTATTATATGTTCCTTGGCACCGGACCTTGGCTGCTGTCATAAGGGACGCAAGCGAAAGTCCCAAAAAGTGCAAAACGATGAAAAATAGTGTCAGTGACAGTGAAAGCAGCAGTCAAATGTGTTTAAAGAGGGAAGCGGCTTTGGCATATTCTGTGGATTCAAAATTAACAAGCCACTACTACAAGCAGACTCATAAATGGAGTATGAAAGCTAATAAGGCATTTCCATCAATTTATATTCTTAGGAAAGCTAAGACAGAATGTTTCCTCCCGAGGAAGATCTATTTTATTTGTGGATGAGACTCGCGCAGAAATTAAAGTTAAAGCTATTTTAAATAAAACAGCTGAACGTTTAGTTATTGCGCAGCATGATTATTCTCAAATCTTCATCTCTTGGGACATCATTCACTCTTATTAGCAAGTCGGACTACTCTATAAAAATTATGCGTGGTCATACATATATATACAGGGTGTCCCAGGAAGTATGGATCAAATCGAATAGGGGCGTGGAACTTTTTAACCCTGAGAATGTTGGTGCAATTTTTTACGGTTCAAAAGTTATGACCAATTTTTGTTTTTTTCAATCACTTCGCATAGTGCTCAATGAAAAAAATCATTAAAAAAAAACTAGCAAAGCTATCAATTACTTTTTTTTTCAGAACTTTGTAGAAAAGTGGGCCTTTCCTGTGGTAATACTTTTACGCAGCTAGAAAACATAATAGGTTGGGGAAAAAGTTTCTTCGCATTTTTTAAGAAAATTCAAAACATTTTTTAATATGGTTTATTTACATTTAACTAAAGTATGTAGGTACCATTTTGTTCGATAACTTTTTGCCATCTTGTAGGTAGGGACATGATCCCATTGCTATAGAAATTTTGGGACTTCTGGTCAAAATACCGCGACAAGTGGTTTTGGCAGTCCTCTCGTGATGTTAACCTGACACTGCCTAAAGAATTCTGAAGAGACCGAAACAGGTGGAAATCTGAAGGTGCAAGGTCAGGACTATACGGCGGATGCATTAACACCTCCCAGCCAAACTCTCTTAATTTTTGCTGAGTGGCTAACGATGTGTGAGGTCTAGCGTTATCATGATGAAAAACCACACCCCTTCTGTTGATTAATTCCGGCCGCTTTCTCTCAACTTCTTGCTTTAATCTCATCAGTTGTTCGCAGTAGAGTTCAGAATCGATGGTCCTGCCTGGTGGTAACAGCTCATAATGAATAATGCCCTTCCAATCCCACCACACACACAGCAACGCCTTGTTGCGAGTTAACCCGTATTTCGCCACAGTCTGTGAAGCCTGACCGGCCTTTGACCACGACCTTTTTCGCACGTTCTTGTCATACGTGATCCACTTTTCATCACCAGTTATCAGCTTCTTCAAAAATGGTTTGGTTTCATTACGTCGTAATAAAGAATCACAAATGAGTACACGGTTCATTAGGTTTCTTTCAGTGAGCTCGTGAGGTACCCAAATGTCGAGCTTTTTTGTGTACCCAGTTTTTTTCAAATGCGCCAAAACTGTTTTGTGGTCAATTTCCAGTTCTTCAGCTACGTCGTAACTACTGATATGCCGATCTTGCTCCACTTTTTCAAAAATGGCATCCATTTTATCCGTAATACGACCAGAGCGACGTGCATCTTTGACATCAAAATTTCCGTATTGAAAATGCTTAAACCAAATTTGTGCTACCCTCACAGACACTACACTAGGTCCATAAACATTGCAAATTTTTTTCGCGGCTTGCGTTGCATTTTTACCTTTTTTGTAGTAAAATTTTAAAATGTATCGAATTTCTTCATTAGATTCACTCATCTTGACGGTACGAAAAACATTTTCCTAATTTGAATTTGGCATTATGTTCTTTAAAATTTAAACTTTCAATGATACCAAAACCAGCCAGATACAAATAGTATAGCCAAAGAGATTTTATTACAAGTTCATACATACTATAATGCGAAAAGACTTTTTCCCCAACCTAATATATATACGTGTGGAACGGAGAACCTCCTCCTTTTTTTTTTCGTCGGTTAAAAATGGCAGCTACGAGATCCAGCTGATAAGGCAAATATCAAACAACGTTCAAGCAACATTCAGAACCGATTCAAAACCGAAATGGGCTTAATTGTAGATAAACCGAAACCAGGGTTTAGAAATACAAATGATGGAAATACCGCCCGCAGATTTTTTTGGGAATCCTGAGCATAGTGCTAATATTACAGGTATAGATGTGACTCTCATCAAAAATTTTGACACCATACTCCGAACCTTAGCTTCCGTTTACGATATTAACATCGAAAAATTTGAATCTTTGGCTCTAGATACTAGACAGTTGTATATAAATCTTTATCCGTGGTATTACATGCCTGCTACTGTACATAAAATTCTTGTGCACAGTACAGATGCCATTCAGTCTGCTCTGTTGCCTATTTGGGCAGCTTTCTGAGGAAGCTCGCAATAAAGATTGCAGAAGATTTCGAGAACACAATACTCGAAAGCGGTCACGTATTGCCACGAAAAGATTTACTTAGTATGTTATTGATCACATCTGACCCTTTAATAAACAGTCTAAGAGAGGTTCCAAAAAAAAAACAGGTAGCCTGCCTTTTGCAGTGTTAGATTTAATAATAGCCCCTATATAAATTCTATTCAAATTCCTAGACCCAATGTTAACATGCAGCTGCAGGACTATACTGCTGATGATTCATCAGAAGAGGACGAAATAAGCGATAACGAGAATTAGAGTAATTATATATTTACTGATTATATTTAATTAACTAAGTTTTTTACACTTATTATTAGTAAAAGAGAGTTATCATTCATTTCTACCTGCTAGACCTTTTAAACGACTTCAAAAAAAGGAGTTATCAATTCGATACGTACGAGTATGTATGTAATACAAGGTGGGCCAAAAGAAATCACCCTATTGGAAGATGCTCTCATTTTTGCAAATGGCCGCCAATGTCAAATCTGTTTTGACATTTGTGGAATAGACATGCAGAATACAAGTGAACAAGCCATGGAGCGATACACTCCCCAAGACCGCGGAATAATCGTGTCTATTTTTTTGCGTAACAATTCGTCTGTGGTGTTGGCGCAGCGCGAATTCCGTCGCCGATTCCCCGGCCGCCCGACACCGACTGTGCAAACACTGCGCCGTTTGGCTACCAACCTTGAAGAGTATGGAACCACACGAGACGTTGCCAAAAGTGGCCGGCCCCGGAGCGCCCGTTCTGCCGAGAATATCGCCGCTGTTGCCGAGGATGTCGAGTTGTCGCCGGAAACATCGACCAGACGCCGTGCCACGCAATTAGCCATCAGCCGGACGTCCCTAAGGCGAATTTTGTTCAAAGACCTGCGCATGTTCCCGTACAAAGTCCAGTCCGTGCATCAGCTGCTGCCTGCCGACCGCCAAACGCGCGTAACCTTCGCCCAAGCCATCCTCAATCTCGAGGAAGAAGTGGACGATTTTTCGACCAAAATCATTATGAGCGATGAGGCTCATTTCCACCTCAACGGGTACGTGAACAAGCAAAACTATCGCTTCTGGGGCACCGAAATCCACGAGTGATGCACGAGGAGCCATTACACCCGCTCAAAGTGACTGCATGGTGCGCTGTTCACGCTGGAGGAGTCATCGGGCCATTTTTTTTTTTTTCGAGAATGCCGCTGGCCAAACGATAACAGTGGACGGTGCGCGCCATAGGGCCATGTTGACCGAGTTTTTTCTGCCGCAATTGGACGAATTAGGGCTGAGGGACATGTGGTTCCAACAGGACGGAGCAACGGCACACACTGCGCGAGCCACAACCGATATTCTGAAGGCAGCGTTCCCGGGTCGCCACATCTCTCGTTTTGGCGATTTGCACTGGCCCGCAAGATCGCCCGATTTAAGCGTTCCAGACTTTTTTTGTGCGGTTTTTTGAAGTCCCGTGTTTACGTGAACCATCCCGAGACTCTGGAAGCCCGGACGACAGATTCTCGCACTCGTGTCGAATGTTGTCCACATTCGACACGAGTGCGAGAATCTGTCGTCCGAAGTTCTCGCCGAAGTGATGAAAAATGCCATAAAACGAGCCCGTATGGCAATCAGTTGTGACGGCGCCCATTTGGCCGATATAATCTTCTCGACTTGACCAATAAAATTCTAAAGGTTCAAATAAAAATAATCAAAAAACAGAATCGATGTTTTCCATTTAGAAAAAAAAAGAGAGCCAAACAACATCGGACGACTTCTTTTGGCCCACCTTGTATTATTGCAACTGACATATGATGATCTACTACGGCTTCCAAACAAATATACAAAATTTTATAGATGTATGTATGTATGTATGTTTGTCCACGCATTTCTCCGAAACTATTAATCGGATCGTGACCATTCTTTTTTTGTTGACTTACATTTACTTCAACTTAGGGCACAGTGAAAGTTTCATCGAAATCGGTTCAGTACTTTTCAAGATAATAGACTAATACGTGTAAGTGTGACGGCCTGGCTTATTGATACGAGCTACGGGTGTGGTATCAAAGGGAAAACATCTCAAAACAAGGTTCTCAGTAACGGAAATAGGATGACCGCTGGATCAAAAGCAGGGTTGAAAGCTGTTTCAACATTTATTGAGCATGGTTGCTACTACATGATACTTTCTGAAGGTCTGATGATGACCAGGTAAGTGCTTATTGGTCCTCAGTAACGAAACAATTTACTTTTTTCGTTCCTATGTACTGAGGTACTTGCCTTTACACCACTTCAGGTCCTTACGAGGCCATAAAAGTTGAAGGAACCCTTTTAAATTTATTTTTACGTTCAATTTTCAAAGCTTTGTAAGTCTTAAATAAATAAAAAAAATTGATGGCTCATTGCTTTTTTTATTTTATCTACATAATCGCTCATACGTTCATGTATAATACTAGTATGTTTCTTTTATGTCCAAGTAAGAAGAACCCATTCTGTATGAAAAGTGCAGTGGCCCACATGTATGGTACGGACGTCTCGTTCCAACCCAAAATGATGGACAGTGATCATATTTAAGTTATTTTCCCTTTGTAATTATGTAATAGTAGTGTTTTTTTTTTTTTTTTTTGAAGTTGGCTGTTTTTTTCTGAAACTTACCCACTGTCATCATCAAGATATTGGGGTTCATAAACAGAACTGTTGTAGTCATCCCTCGAGTCCCACTCATTGCTCTGGCTGTAACGACCCCTGCTCGTCATGGTGCTGTGGAGAGGACAAAATAGACAGATGAGTATTTTTGAAGAAAAATTTCTTTAGGCGCGTTGACCTATTTTTATTTAGGCATGTTCTTTTGCTAGTACACTGAAACAGTAGAATAATTGGCATAATACAGATTTTTTTTTTTAAACTGCATGCAGTTAATTCGTCATTCTTTCTCTTCTTACGAAAACAAAAACAATAAAACTGAGAGCACAGAAATTACATAAATATTAACTATGTTTACCTATAGGACGACCAAATCAGTAAAAGTGTATGAATCGAATATTAATATGCAGACTGTCTTATCTCTAAAAGCAATTTCGTACAGACCACTATTACAAATTGAAACGAAATGATATTTTTTTCTGTAAATTGGTTATAAAAAACACTTTTAGGTGTTACCTAAGAGACTACTCTGATAAGACTGAAACAAACTCAAGTCCAGACAATTTTGGTCAGATCATATTATACAGGGTTATCACAGGGAAAGTCGTACTGAATATTAAAGGACGTTATTATTCAGGTCATTTCTGATAGATTTGATTCTGTAATAAGGTGTTCGAAACTTAACCGTTATGGAAATATTGAATTTTAAAGATTAAAAAAGCAAATCCTTTAGTTTTTGGCTTTTTAGTAGTTTTCATTAGGATTAGAGCTCCTAGGGTCAGTTGTTTTGATGTACCAGTTAGAAGACATGTCCATTAATAAAAATGATCAACAAATACTGAACCTACTACTAACGGCTTAAAAAAACTGCTCGACAACAGTTAGAATTAAAGAATTTTCTAATAGTGTTCCTAACTTAGAAGAGCTTTTAAAAAAAAATTGTATGAGAGATTCTGCAAATAATTTTAAAAACTTCTACGTCTCTTTAGCTATTCAAAAAGGTATATCATCTACTAGGTATGTTCATAAAATATTAAAATAATGTTATTAGAATAGGCCCAAGTGGTAGTACAACGTAACGGAACTTCGATACAAAATAATCCGGCTTACTCTACCTGGCACCTTTAAACAATGCAAAAAGAGTCAGGTAGGCATTTTCTGTGCTTGGGAGACTTGCAGTGTCAGGTATTTATGTCATTTCGAATGTTTGAATAGTCAAATCGTGGATCATGGTGTTTGTTTAGTTAGTCTGCTCATGCGATTCTTCTGTGGTAGATGTGTTATCCGTGCTATCAGATAATTTTCAGTAAAAACTCGACTTGGCTTGGATTTTTGGACTTTCATCTTGTGTGACGTGGCTTGTAACTGGACTTTGATTTGTATTATGAACATGGCAACATTTACCAACGAGGAATATGCTGACATCCTAATGTGTTATGGATTTTGCGAAGGAGTGTCGTTGCGTGCACGCAATGAATACATGCTACGGTATCCTACTCGCCGAGTACCTGATATTGGCGTATTTGACAGAGTTTATCGAAGACTGCGAGAAACTGGTTCTGTTCTAGTACATCGGGCGTTCTGACATGGGGCGACCTCGTATTCTTGATAATGAAAAACGACGTCTCTTTGAAGCCGACCCAACCACGTCAACAAACGTTGTCGCTCGACGGCTTGGTATTTCCCAGTGGAAAGTCTGGTTCGTAATGCACAGTTCTGGACAATACCCTTACAGGCCAGTGCAAGTAATTGAGGAAGGGGATCCATTGAGGCGACTAGACTTCTGCAGATTTATGCTCAATGCCGATATTGAAGATCCGGATTTTTTAAAGAAAATCATGTGGACAGATGAATCGAAATTTGAAAAAGACGGCATCACAAATTATCATAACGCCCATTATTAGGCTCCCAAAGCGCAAGGTAACCCTAACAAAAAAAGACCAAAGGGTCACAAAGGAGATTCAGTCTTAATGTGTGGATGGGTATAAATATTGGGTTGGTTAATATGTAATGAGTGACATACAACTATTTTATTTGTATTTATTTATTAAATGAATAATTGTTAATCATTAATAATATATTCGACAGGCCAGTTGGTGTGGTTGGTTAAGATACCACCTATCATGCCGCAGGTCTTGGGTTCGATTCCCACCCAGGACAAACATTTGTGTGCATGAACATGTCTGTTTGTTCTGAGTCTGGGTGTAATTATCTATATAAGTATGTATTTACAAATAAAATAAAAAGTAGTGTATGTAGTATATCAGTTATCTGGTTTCCATAGTACAAGCTCTGCTTAGTTTGGGATCAGATGACCGTATGTGAACAATGCTGCCCACCAGAGACTAAAGAGCAGTAACAGCCCTTTTGTGATTTTTCGTTTTATTAGTGATTCTGAAAGCGGGTTTCTTAAGCTTTCTATTGAATTAACTTACTTATTTCTAAGACTATTAGAATGGTTTTTATTTAACAGTTTTCACTTACTGCAAACGAAAAAAATTAACAATTTGGCGTGATTTCCCAACTAAAATACAGTATAAATTATACTGCAGATTAAATTTTAAGGTTTCATAACTAAAATGCAGTAAGCAATATAATTTTACAATTCTTTAGATAGTTTTATATTTCTGGAAAAAAATTAAAAAAAAAATTAATACGCAGTAAAATTTACCGCCATACAAGCTATTTTTACTGCAAATTAAGAAAATACAATTTATTGTCACGAACTCCCAACTAAAATGCAGTAAAATCAATGCTTGTCGCATTTTAGTTGTGAATACTTAACATTCTTTTATCATTATAAACTGACTAACACGCAGTAAAATACAGCATTACTGCAGATTAGTTTGGATAGCATAATGACACAGATATGATTATTCCTAGCTAAAGTGCAAACATAAAGATACATTATGTTATATATGTTAATATTAAGAGAAAACTGTCAAAGGAGGTTGTGCATTCTGCGCAGGGTCCTTTATTAATTAGATGTTTTTTTTTATTTTTGATATGTAAATTTTACATAAGTGAGTTGAATTATTGTGATTAAATAATAAGAAATAAACGGTCTTTAAAATGTGAACTAGCTATTTTTCTTACTGCACTAGTAAATTGAACACTTTTTTCTTAAAAAACTAACTAAAATGCAGTATTTTTTTGACCTTACTGCATGTTAGTTGGGTTTCTTGACAAAATAACTGATCCAAACGCAGTAATAGGGCTTTTTGCTGCATTTTACTAAGTTTAAAATGGTATTTTTTACAAAAAAGGCTATGCAGTAATAGGCACCAAAAAGAATAAATGGCCATAATAAATTCAGTTATTAAGATATATTTTTTTTTATTGCTTTAACGTGTGAACCTATGCCTTTACAACCTTTCTGCATTCAAATTTTTTTGCTTATACATTCTGTTGATTTTTTAAAATCAATTCTTAACTTTAAATGCGTTTTACTCGAAATCGTGATTTTGCTGTTACTGCACTTTAGTGTATGGTGGGCAGAATGTCCCAGGATATTATTATTATGACTATTCACCGTCGTTTTCTACTATCATTCGCAATCGATCTGGCAAAGAGTGAATGGCGTCCGCATAGAACTTCGTTGGTTTTGAATTGAAGAAGTCATCTATGTATTGTTTCAAGTGTGGTTCATCATCAAAGGTTTTTTCCCATAAATGATTACTAAGTGGTTACTTTAAACCTTTTACACAGAAATAGGAGCCCCGTGAAGTGGTGCTCCGTCAACTTAGGATGCATGAGCGAGCGAAGGGCACCCCGAGGTTAGGTTTTGTTAGGTTAGTTTAAACCCTTTACACAGAAATAGTAGTCCTGCCAAGCGGGGCTCCATCGACATAGGATGCAAGAGCGAGCGAAGGGCACCCCGAGGTTAGGTTACTTTATCCTGAGTTTTAGCCTGAGTTTTTTTTTTTTTTCGAGTCGTCCGATGGAGGATAAGCCTGGTGATCTGTAATACAGGTTTTACCTACAACAGAACCTTCACTTTGTTCTGTGTTTGTAATTATGAGAGAAAAATAAAGAATTTTATTTAAGAATTATTATTATAATAAAATAAGGAAAAAATATTATCTTTCTGCCCTAATCTGTATTTACTTGGGGTGGGCACACACAGCATGATTATTTTTTTCATAGATCAGTTAATATTTCAGTATGACATGGCTTAGAAGGGTCTAAGCCATGTCATACTTAAACACAATAATTGATTCATTGTTTTATGAGCCTTTGTATATTCATATAGCCATCCACATAGATACTACCTGAGCCCAAAGTTTTACCAGAAAGATGTGTTTTATTTAGTTGGAAAATGAAGGTACATACAGAATTCGATAATACAAGACAAAACACGGTCAGAGGGTCGCCTCGGGAACCTCAAGGTCCCTTCAAGGGACCTTAACAGGACGCAGTAAAAAAAAAGCATTGTGTACCAGCAACGACTACGTAAGCCAGGTAATTTATAATGTAGTAGGTCTTACAAAAAATAATTTAGTAAATAATCTCACTTTGCTAAACACTGCTTAGGCTAAATTATTTTGATTTGAGAATGTATTAACAAAAATTTCGCACATACGTACAAGTTTTTTGAAAATAGAAACGTTACAAAATGTTGGGACGCAACGTGCCTTTAAAATAACTTCGTTTAATTTTCAATTTCAAGACGAAAACTACGTTATGTTGCATTATAGTGGGATAGTGGCTTATTCTAAAAACTTTTTAAGAAAATAGATCCTAAACTTACCATTTATTTTATGTAAAACTGAAAAACAACCCACCACCGGCTAAAAACAAAGAACTGAATGAAAATTGATAGAATGGAAATCTCTATTGGCAGTAGCATAGACAATATAGATAGACATAAAAAGCTTCTCACTCACTATTCCATAGACAGATAGATAAGAAACACAACACTTTACACTATATTACATAGAAGTGATTTGTTTGTGGCCTTCTTTAGACGGTTTCTGTTAAATTCATGATCAAACTACCACAAACGCTTCGATTTTAATTATAATAATAATATAATAATATCCTGGGACATTTTCACACACGGTCATCTGATCCCAAACTAAGCAGAGCTTGTACTATGGAAACCAGATAACTGATATACTACATATACTACTTTTTTTTTTGTAAATACATACTTATATAGATAATTACACCTAGACTCAGGACAAACAGACATGTTCATGCACACAAAATGTTAGTCCTGGATGGGAATCGAACCCACGACCTGTGGCATGATAGGTGGTGTCTTAACCAACCACGCCAATTGATCAACTGCTAAGTCGAAAGCGGTTTGAACCGTCTGAACCTTGTCTGAACAGACTTTCAATCAAATTTCAAATTCAAATTATTTGTTGTTGAACAACATAATATTAAGTTGTTCAACTAAACCGGTGTGAACCCGGTATTAGGTATCGTAACAGACAGGATTATCTTTTCGGCGTGTGTTAAGCCGGTTGTACACTTCCGGATCCAGAATGTTTCTCTGAATTACATCCGGATTTCAGAATCTGAAAAAATAAGAAAAGTGTTGAAAAATTTCAAATCCTGAATTTAGAACGTCACACGTCATTCTGCCAGATCAATCTGAAAAATCAGAACTGGAAAATAAGCCTGCTGGTGTTTTTTTAAATAATGTGCAACCCTGAACAATCTGGGTTGGAGGTTTTCTAATTTAAGAAACCCTCCAACACTGTATTTTAGCCATCCCATGGTCGAAACAATAAACAAGATTATTAAAAAGACTGAAAACAATTTTATTGTAATACGAGTAATACGAGCGAAGCAAACTTGGACTTCGGGCATCCAGCTTGTGCGTTAGGTTCGAAGGGCTAAATTCATAATACAAAACTTAGGTACAGGTGTTGTAAAACGAGCTTAAGCTTTTTGCACGAATCGACAAAGTAAGTTCTGCTATTTATTTTATTTATTTATTATACATGGTTGGTGAAAGAAAACCAAACCTATACGAGATAGTGCAAACATTTTTAAGTTCACTTCGCTGATCGCTCACTCTTGCATTATGCGTTCTCATAATATTAACTGGACAAAATAACTCCTGTTTCGGTTTGAATGGTCAAAAGAAAATATAACCTATTCAAAAATAGATGCAAACATTTTCGAAGTGTTGTAATCCTGCTGGCGTCCATGGTGGGTGACCCTCCCCGAAATGCTGTGACCGGGTCTGGGTCTGGTTTCAGAAAGGCACTCCGGGTGCTTACTAGGGCTCTTGGTAAAAACTGGCAAGGTGTGTGACATATAGGATATGCAATTCTCAAGATGCTCAGTTGAGTTCAGCTTCTGAATTTTTGATCAAATCAGACGATAAAAATTGTATGACTACCATTTATAGTTGTTCCCAATTATTCTGCCGTCATAAGGAAAAAAAAACGTATCTGACATTTTTTTCGAAGTACGAGTTATTTGCATATTCGGAATCAGAAAAAAAGACGCATCTACCTGTATTTTTAAATTGGCGAAAACATAACGAATACCTAATAATTCTTACTATTAATACATTAGGCGCGGCAGACGCACATGCGCGTTTTCGGACGTTCACCAGGTGCTTGACGGCGCGTATGCGCGTCCATACATTTACATAACTTTCTTCGAGTGCGGTGCGCTGCACCTGTGCGTTAGTTGTGCATCTCTATTGTTTCGAAAATATCGTAAAATAAGGGTCGGTAAGGGTGTCTACACTCAAGATATTTTTTGCACGCACCCGAGCGTTTGCCACACAGGATTAGTGTAGCATAAAGAAGCGTTTGCATAAATTTCGCTAACAATTAAGCAGATAATGTGTTAAAAGACGCATCTGCCTTTGTATCTTATATTTTAAAGAGGACAAAATATTTTTTTTCTCTATTTGAATATTTCTGTAGATACGCCCTTTTTCTTTACGGGCGGCAGTATTGTGTTCGGTTATCACATGATAGGAAAAAAATCGTAATTGTCCCAACCATAATTCCCAACACTTCTTGCTTGAATGAAATGAGTTTGACATTGACAGCTCTCGAAATCCTAACCTACCGAACTATATTCTAATATCGTAAAAGATAATGTTAAAAATAAACAATTAAAACAATCTATTAAATATGAAGAATGGACGATAATGGGAAGCACACGTCCTCGTACCAATTGGACCAGGAAATATTAGATGGCAAGTAGTTTATAATATATTATTTGTTGTAATTCTAGTACGGATAAATCAACAGGTAGACGTATGTGTTATGACAATATGACGCAGAAATATTTCCTAATGTATACATAATATAATATATCGGAAATACTTTATTAAAGAATCTTATTGAACAGTTTATACCAATTCGGCTGAATACATAATGGTCTGTACGAAAAAAAACATGAATATTATATAGTCAATAAAAAAATAAATGGAAACAATGTTTGTTGCAATGTCCAGTACATTGCAACAAACATCGTTTTATTTTTATTTAATGGGGGATCTTTTATTTTTCTTGCTCAATGAGTAACATAATTGAATTTTTACATTAAATACTTTAAGTAATTCTAATGGATAAGTGGAAATAGTACCTAGTTAAGTTTTGAAAACAAAACTAACAAAATTTCGCTTCATGCTAATAAGTATGATTCATACTATTTAAAATGTGAGATTTGAAATTAGAACGTCAATCTGTTTAATCATTTTCACTTTCATATTATTATTGAAGGAAATAAGTTATGAAGGAAAATTAAATTCTTTCAAGATATTGTTTCTAATATTTCAAAAGGTCAGAGGTTTTATAATTTTTGCAGTATATAGGTATTGTAAAGGACACCTTTACATTATAATTAACATGAACATTTTTTATTTTTTGTCAGAGCGGGACTCCAGCTGAATTAAGTAAAAAAAAAAACTTTTTGGTATAACTAAATAATAATTAGGTTTTCAGTACATATTAGTTGAGTTGCTTAGGCTTAGTCACATGACTTCTACATGTCTAACTAAGGAGCAGTTGTTTTGTATTTATCGGTGGAACAAATCAGTTTCAAAATATCGGGTCTAGTTTTCAAGTACAAATGGAGCTCATTACAAGATTTTGTTGATGTTAGTCTTGATAATCAAAATGGCTTTGAATACTGCAATACTTAACTGCGTTTTGTCTCTTGACCATATTTATTTAATTACAGAAAAAAATGTTTCGACACATGCAACATAATAATCATGATTATGAAACTTCATTATGGTTGTTAACACGGAAATACTGGGATAATTCCACCCAACAGTTTTCATCAGGAACATTCTCAGCATTCCAGCTAGTGATTTTTTCATCTGTAGCATTGCAAATGCAAAAATATTCGGTAGATATTTAAATTAATTTATTGTTTGGTCTGTTTGCGAAAGCGGGACGTTTTTCTCCTCGCTGGGGACAGCAGGACCGTCAGCCTGAAAACGGGACTGTCCCGCCCAAATCGGGATGTATGGTCACGTTAAGTATAATGCACAAACCAAATAACAACATAACACCTGTATTCCCAAAGGGTTCGGCGGAGCTGTAACAGTACACCCACATTTGGTCAGTTATGTAGTGAAGTAAAATTGCTGTCCAGATATACCTACGTCCAACTTTAAATAAATACATATTATAATAACACAGACAGGTTGTGTTACATAATGGATAAAATAAGAAATGAGTATAAAAGAGGATGTTTGAAAGTGACACCCGTGACTGATAAGTTGTGTGGTATTATGTTGTCTTGATATTGGCATGTGATGCAGAGGAATGAGGAAATATGTCATCAGGAAAGTTTTGAGTATGAATGTGGATGGCTATATGAGTAGGGAAAGACCAAAGAAACGATGGATGGGCTGTGTGAAAGATGATTTGGCTAGAGAAGAGTGGCTACCGAGATGATGACTAATAGAGAAGTATGGAAGAAAAATACATGTTGCGACGACCCCAAATAAATTGGGATAAGGGTAGGAGAATAATGAATAACACATAGACTGCCTTGTTGGTCTAGTAGTCGCAAGCGCTACTGCTGACGATGAGATCCTGGGTTCGTATCTTACCCAGGGTCAGGCTTGGATTGGGTTTTTTTATCAGGAATTTTTTAATAGCAGGCTGAGGCTGGATTGTGCCTGGTGAAGGTAAACATAACTGGCAAAATGTGGGTGTACTATAGGTACACCTCTGACTAACTCTTCGGGAAATACAGGTGTGATGCTATGTATGTTTTTCACACTAAACATTTGTGAACTTTTTAAATTGATTAGAAATATTGCTGCACAACATCGCTCAATACGGCTAAAGAAGTTTTTGCTTTAAGTGCCCTATTACATTCTGACGGGCATTTAAATGGCCAACTTTGGCGTTCTTATTCTGAGAAACTGAAAGACTTCGACAACTTTGACTTATTCGAGTGGTGAAAAATAATTATTAGCATAGTTCATAGCGGCCTCGCTTTTCGCAGTTTTTTCTTATCTATTTATACACACATAAAAAAAGTCTAAGCAACATGTACGGTTTTGAACTTTTGAATGATTTTTACCATTGTAATATATTTATATTTCTTTTATAAATAATAATGTCGGCAACGATTTTTTATTAAATTTATAAGATTATTTATCTGATCCCGCGGCAATGGCTCCCAATGGAATTTTAACAAACCTAACAGTTGTTGGGTTGTCGACACTCCATCCAAGTTCTCTAGAGCACATCTCTGGAGCACGTCCCATGCGTGCTCGATGGGATTGAGGTCTGGCGATAGTACAGGCCACGGCAATACCCGGATGTTTCCATTGCCAAGTACTCTCAGGTTCTCCGAGCTGTGTGCAAACGCGCATTGTCATGCATCAGCGTGAAATCTGAGCCAAGACTTTGTGCAAATGGGTGAATATAAGGCCCGAGGACATCATCAACGCTACTTTCAGCGTTCATATTGCCATCTACAAAAACGAGGTCAGTTCGTCTGTTCTTCATAATACCCGCCCATACCATCACTGTGGAGCCACTGTAAGGGTGCACTTCCTGGACGCATCTGAGCCGTTCAGCATTTCCGGGACGACGATACACTCTTACCCTTCTCGTATCAGGCCTAAATCCAAACCAGGAGGACCCATCACAATAATAAATTCATCCCATTGCTCCTGGGTCCATGTCAAGTGTTCCCTACACCATTCGTTTCGACGGGCGCGATTCCCATGACGTGGATACACCCAATTGGGCGTCGTGCTTGTAGGCCGTATTCATGCAGCCTATTTCTCACGGTTTGATAGCTAATAACAACACCGCTTGAGAATTGTAGCTTTAAACCTAACTCCCGGGTGGTTAACATCGACTGACGTCTTGCAGTTAGTTGTATGTATTGGTCCTGTCGAGCAGTTATACTCCTTCCACGTCCTGGGTGCTGCTCAGCAGGATCCCCTGTTTTAACGTAACGCTGCCAAAGACGACAAATCACGCTCCTATTGACACCAAAATGGCTAGATAACTGGGACTGATTTCTTCCCGCTTGTAGCATCCCTACAGCTCTCTGCATTTCATCAGCAGTCAAATGGCGTCGCTTCATGACGTCCTTTCATTAATGACTCACCACTCAATTTTTTAAAAAACCTTAAAATGATAAAAGTGTGATAAATTTGGTGACAAAAGTTACACCATATTTCAGGTTATAGGTTTGTCCCCGCCTGCAGTACCAAAATTCCATAGATTATAATGCTTGTTTTTCTCTTTTCAGTTATGTGTTTTTGCAGTCGGGTTTTTTGTTTTTTTTTTAATATTTCAATCTTTTTAGTTTTATTAATTATGTGTTTGGAATTGACCCATTACTAGTATTCATTTGATACCAATAATATTAGCCATTTGTTTATAAAAAAAACATTCCTCTCCCTTTTTTATATTTCCAGACATATAAATATTATATAGCCTATGTCGCTCCCACAATTAAGACGAATCTATCCATCAAACCGTTTAGGCTACAGGGCGTGCCAAAGAAATGGACATACATACATACATACATACTCTCGAAAAACATTACTTTAGTTAAATGTAAATAAACTATATTAAAAAATGTTTTCAATTTTCTTAAAAAATGCGAAGAAACTTTTTCCCCAACCTATTTTAATAGCTTAATAAACCTTCATAATCATATTTTTTTTCTACAACGATACACTATTTACTTTTTATACACGGTCGATTTTAATATCTAATTTCGGGTACCTATAGACATCTGTAATGAGCTCTACTGAATAATTTGTAAAATGTGTCCTTTAGCTTTCACCAACAGCTATTTTCTTACGTAAAATTCGTACCAGAATAAGAAATTAAAATTTTATACTTTAAACAAAAACAAAAAAATAATAATAATTAGACTCAAAATAAACGTAATTCCAACTGCCGAATTGCTACATAATGTGATGCGTCGCCGTACTTCAATATACCTAATCTGTCAAAATCTGTAATTTTATGACAGGCCACAAAAAAAAACACTACCATGTACCACCCACCTTTATTCTATCTAATAAACAAGTCATTCATTCATTCAGGACTCCACACTCGGCGATACGCTTTCGCGACCATTCAACTAATGAGGTAGCCAATACAGAATTACCAAACTGTGAATTTCGTGATGTTTCTCAACTGGTTCCGTGGTGTAGTGGTTATCACATCTGCTTTACACGCAGAAGGCCGCCAGTTCGATCCTGGCCGGAATCATATCTTTTTGTTTATTTTTTATTTTTTATTCACGCCTTTTTTCCATGGAGGAAGGCAGAAACTACAAAACGTCACGTTTTATGATTCTATTTCATACTTATTTTGCTTTCGGCCACGTACAAGCGCCGCGCCGATTACGAGTACTACGTTCATTTTTGTCAGTGCTAAATAAATGTATTATCTTTCTTTCTTTGAAGGACATCACCAATAAGCTCAGTGAATGTCCTTGTAAAGCATCCCCTCCCTTAAAGTAATGCTTGGCATATTTATCGACATATCCGCGTTACGTGGGTTATACAAAATATACCCTATTTTAATAGAAATAAAGTACATTATGTATTAACGAAATAACGCGAATATTTGCGCAAATACGCCAAATGTAGTTCAAATTCATAATCAAAATACTAATTTTGTTTCACATAAACCTACGTGGGCACTTGTGAAACATCAGAGGCTATGTCATAGGTGCACGGTTCCAATGGATGATGCCTTGGTAAAAAAAAAAGAAATTCTGTTTAGTCCGTTAGTCACATAATAAAAAAATATTAGACACGTATTTTTTGCTTTATTATATTATAATAAAAATGACTTAGATAACACGTATTTGAGTTCGGGAGTGAGGGCTCGCTACGTCACTTCTTCGTATAAAATCTACCAAGGCGTGACGTCATGCCACATTTTAACTCAATGTATCGCCGTAATCTTTTGATTACGTAGAACACAAAGAAATACGTGTCCAATATATTTTAATAATCTATATGACAGACAAAAAAAAAATGTAGTCATCATCCCTATTGGTCGTTTCCTATGGACAAGAGCCGTCAAGAAACCGCACGATTACTATTTTTTTAATTAATTCGCTTTTACAGTGTTTTCAAACTACACTGTTAATATAATAATGTATGGGAGCTTGTGGCTAAGTAATAACAGCCGCACGGGTCGATCCATCAGGTTAAGCTACGCTTGCCGGGGTTGGTCCGTACATGGGTGACCATCTTTACATACCGAGTCTCCTCCGTGCCTCGGAAAGCACATTAAGCCGTTGGTCCCGGCTGTCATTCATGGATCTTTGACAATCGTTACGGGTCGTCAGAAGCCCGAAAGTCTGACAATCAGTCTTACCAAGGGGTAACGTATTACCCAATAACTGGCTTGTGGAGGTCAGACAGGCAGTCGCTCCATGTAAAATACTCGTATTCAGCTACATCCGGTTAGACTGGAAGCTGACCCCAACGTAGTTGGGAAAAGGCTAGGCAGATTGATTGTATAGAGGAGGACAGTGTAGACCTTTCAACCTAACAAAGTAAGAAATGGCCAACAAATCGAAACATAGATGAGATAAAGTTTATATTTCGTTCCAGCACGTGGAATCAGCATGACCGTGGAAGAAGTAGCGGGCCTGTCAACATGCAAGTACTCAGAGCGGGTTCAGTCCCTGAAGCTGAATTTGGAAGATTTGGCCTTCTTGAAGGGACTGAGGAGAAGGATTAAGAATAGAGTGAGTAGTACCGACTTCTGATTCTTTACTTGCTTATGGAAAAAATGGTTACTCTACGGGCCATAAACTATATGGGGTGACTAGTAATTAGTGACCGATACTTAAACACATGAGTGTACTCATGATAACAAATAACTTTTACTATGAGGACAAACCTGAAATCGCGAAAAAAAAATCAGCTGTTCCCTACATTTTGACCAGTTATGCGAACATAAATGTAGGGAGCAGCTGACTTTTATCGCGATTTTAGGTTTGGTCCCATAGTAAAAGTTGTTTGTTATCATGAGTACAATCATGTGTTTTTATATGATTTCAGTGTTATGCGCTAAAGGCACTAGCTGCTCCACTGGCTATTGCCACATATAGAAAAGTAGAGAGTTCGCGTATGCGCGTGCACTCGTAGTGTGACGTCACTGATCTTCTAAAACTTTAACAACATGCACTTCTTATGGGTGAATATTCGAGCGTTTTAACCGCCGTCATTACCTTCCGCCGAATGTTGATGAAAGAGAATATAGTTAATGAAATATTTCATCAATTCCCAGAATCTGCTTAAGGACCAGAATCAGGAATTGCTGAAATATTTCATTAAATATATTCTCTTTCATCAACATTTGGCGGAAGGTAATGACGGCGGTTAAAACGCTCGAATATTCACCCTTATAAGAAAAATCCTTTACTGAGTTTTGGTGAAATCATTTTGTTGAACAAAATATTAAAGTTCTATGTTTACGTAAGTTTTATTTAGTACTTTTAGTTCATTACGAGTAAAAGCTTGTTTTTAAGTATCGGTCACTAATCCTAACTAATATTACAAATGCAAGTGCAAGTGAAAGTAAGTTTATTTGTTACCTTTTCACGCCTAAACCACTTAAACGCTTTTCTTCTTAATTCTGGATCGCAGACGAAGTCGCAGGCAACAGCAAGTTACCAGATAAAAGATGGACAAAAGCAGTAAGAAGCATTTAAGGGGGAAGCGTCAGGGTAGCCCGCGAAATTCAAACTTTCTTACGTTTTTTGCAATTTACAAGTCGGTATTAGGTCGTATGTTGATTTGAATATGATGCGCGACCGTAACAAATGTGTATTTATAAAATTATAACCACTAAAATCATCAATACAGTTCTCTACGTTCATATTGAATGACTATTTATTTCATGACATCTTGACAGAACTTTATTTCTCATAAGAACTTAAAAATAACAGTTCGCTTATAATGAGATACTAAGTGAGTATAACTAGTACTATTAACATTAGCTTTTTATTTATATTGTCACATTTTTTTATATCCTCCGGTAAACTGTTGAACAGCCGTACTCCTTCAACCAATACACCAATACACGTATATAAACACACACACACACACACACATACATTTGAGGTCTTTGCTAACTTATGATGTGGTATTACTGAATCTAATTATTCTATAAATTATGATTGTTACGGTCGCGAATTATATTTGACTCATCATTCAACTTAATACTAACCTACAAATTGCAAAAAAAACGTAAGAATATTTGAATTTCGCGGGTTACCTTGGCGCTTCCCCCCTAAGTACGTTGATATTTTAATACATTAATTAATACGGGGTCAACATGGCCAGAGATCGCATACCATACAATTTTCGCCCATGATTTTTCAATTAGAATTTAATAATGTTTTTCAAATAATAATTGTTGGAAAAAATAGTGAGATATGAAGTTGAAACCTTTTAAATACACATGAATATGTTACTAATTCCCTTTAGTGAGTATTTACACGTTCATCAAAATATTTTGGAACAGTTAACTAGAAGTCTTGAATTAGATCGTCGAAAGATAGATATAGGAACCGGGAGAATCGAATAAGCGAGTAAAACAATAGTAAATCAAGCCAGTCAAGACTACTGGTGTTTGTGGTTGAGCTGACGTTACTTGATATGCTTTGTGGTTGATTACGAACTTTTCTCATATGGATTGATGACTTTTACTTGTGTTTGCACTCGCTGACTCACTGATGAGGTAGTAGAGTTTTATTATTTGTTGTAACGGACCAAATATAGATGAATTTGGAAAAAGGATATACACTCATGAACAAATATCGAGGAACGCAAAAAATAAGTGCGTATAAAACAAAATATCATAGATATTTGTGACAGTTAAGTTTAATAATTTGGATGTTGCTTATGTTGTTGCAGAAGTCGAAAAAACAAACTATCAAATGACAAAAATTAACTACATTAAGAAAAACCGGCCAAGTGCGTGTCGGACCACGCACAATGAAGGGTTCCGTAGTTGGGATGAATTTATCCCAAGAACAAACTTAATACTGTAGTTGAAAAACATAAATTGCATAAATTGCAAATGCAACTATGTACGCACAATATGGAGAGATTCACCTTGCTATTTTAAGACCATAGACTTCTTATAGGTGGTTCTGCAATCAATAGGTATAGAATCATTTACTGTATTTTTTTTTTCAAAATTGTAGGCTTAGTAGTTTCGGATAAGGAGTCAATTTTTGTCTATTTTCTTAAATAACTTTAAAACAATTTGTTTAAAATTATAAAAAAAAATATATATTTGAGACCCTCACAGTACTCTTTCATTGATATGTGTCACGGTACACTTTGCAAAAAAAAAATGTTCTTATTTGCCCCCTAAAATTGACCTCTATATTCAAAACCGTGTTTGGGGCACGTGTACTAAATGTTCAACTTAATCGGTCCATTAGATTCGGAGCAAATTGGCTGTGACAGACAGACACACGAGTGATCCTACTAGGGTTCCGTTTTTTTTCCTTTTGAGGTACCTACGGAACCCTAAAAAATGGCGTAGGTAACAATACTCAGTTCCCTTCTCCTTTATTTACAGCTGGCCTCTCAAAACAGCAGACGGCGCAGTGTCGAACACCTCCGTCGTTTGGCTCGAGAATTAAGAGCAGTGCGGCAATGTAGAGACGACGCCCTATCAGAGAGGAGGGCTCTAGTCTCACAGCGAGACAGCGTTCGAGCCAGCTGCCTCAGACTGTACAGGTATATTGTACAGGTAAGCATTCTCTAGTAATCTCCTTCCTAAGCTACGCTTCACAACGGCCACTTCTTTAGCCACAGTGACGGCTGTCATGAAAGTGATGGTTTGACTTTACGGTTTCATAGAACGCTCCCTAGAGAAACACACCAACGTTCTTTATACAATCCATCTGCGATGCAAGCACAGGTAAGAATAGGACACGGGGGGAGTCTTAAACCTCACTCCTCCCGTGGGCCTGAGGTGGCCCGCATTGGCGGGCCGGTACTAGCCGGAGATCGTGGAAGGCGCTCAAGTTCCCATGATCTCCGCTCCAAGTGTGAGAAGTGTGTTGGGGTGGTCAGTAAAAGTCTGATAGACCCTTCTAGGACATCTATGAGGATTTTCCACCCCGGAACAAAAAAAAAGATAAGAACAGGTAAGCGTTCTCTAGTAATCTCCTTTTTCTTAAGCTACGTTTCATAACGGGCAATTCTTTTGACACGGTGACGGCTGTCTTACCAAGAGGGTATCCCATTACCCAGCAGTCGCTCCATTTAAAAATACTGGTATTCAGCTGCATCCGGTTAGACTGGAAGCCGACGCCAACAGAGTTGGGAAAAGGCTAGGCAGATTGAGTGACGGTTGTCATGAAAATGATGGTTTGTCTTTATGGTGTCAAAAACCTCCCTAGGGAAACACCAACTTTCTTTTATAAATAACGTTTTAGTGGCGTCATCTGACGGTAAATTGCGGACGCTATGTGGCGGCCACCGCAGTCTTAGGAAGCCATAGCTTTCGCGTACGATGGCAATGTAAATTGAGTGAATCCAGTATTTGGATACAAGTTTGGCGCCTTCAGTAGCGACCATCTGTTCCTGTAACGTGTAGACAATAGGACACGCAGGAAACGATATTGTGCCCATCGTTTGTTGCACCACATTTACACTTCAGAGCGGAGTCATTTGTGAATCTCCACCTGAATAGGTTTTCCTTGCTTCGGCCAATCTGAGTCCGGAGTCTGGAAGCGCTAAGGTAGCTCGCAAAATTCAATTTTTCTTGCGTTTTTTGCAATTTGCCAGGTCAGTATCAGGTTTTATCTTGATCAAAATATGATTCGCGACAATAATAAATATATTTTTTATAAAAAAAAATCTAAGAAAATTTGAATTTCGCGGTCTACCTTAACGCAATCACCTTTTAGAGAAGCCTTGGATAATCTAGAAGAATTTAGCCAAGGCAACTCATGTACAGGATTTTCAGCGGGTGGAACTAATGAATGACTTGGGTAGGGAAGCACTAACTCTTCACAGCTTTAGTCTTCTAACCCTTAGCTTTAGCCAACTGTCCCACCGCCGGCGATTAACGAGAAGCGAGTTGGCGAGCAACGAACAGCGAGCAACGAGCGCCGAGGACGGCGACGAGCGATTACACGCTGCGCTGGTATGCGTATGTACCAAGCGAGAGTCTCAGCGTGTGTTCTGCCCGCCGAGCGAGCGTCGCTGAGCGAGTACTATATGATAGCTCTTGTTGCTGGGACAAACGAGCACTCGCCAGCGGTGTGAATAGTCAACGATCAACTATTAATTGACCAGCGAGCGAAGCGTCTCTGCTTCAAGTCTGGCAAAATTTGCTTTCGTCTTTCAGTTTATTGCTACTTTGTTTGTTACTCCTCTACAGGTCGTATTTTACAACCGATCTGGACGAAACTTGGTATACAAGTTTCACAACTGAATAGATTTTTTTTTTTCGTCGAGGATTTTTGATTGGAGGGGTACTTCCTCCAAAAAGGGGGATATCTCCGTCTTATGAGATCCGATTTCGATGGTTCTTTTTTTTTTTAAAGGTAGTACTTTAAGTTGGTCTCATAACAATTTGGTGAAGATGTGATGAAAAAATAAAAAATAATAAAAACATGGTAACAATCCCGTTTTAAATAACTTTAGTGTGATATATTAATTGTTGCAAAAAAGTTTGTGCTTGCGAGGTCTACTGTTCGCAGAACTACTAGTATACACTGGAGCTACAATTGCACGTTTCTTGAGCGAGAAAATAGTTGTTAGCTAGCTAGTCGCGTCCTCGTCGGCGGTGGGATAGGTGCTAGTCTAGTAATAGTAGAGCTTTTTGTGCAGAACTTAGCATAAGCATAATCAGCCTGTAATGTTCTCGCTGCTGGGATACTCGTAGAGGCCTCCTCTCGGTGAGAGGGAGTGGGCCGTAATCTACCACGAAGGAGGCTCTGAAGGAGTTGATTCGAGGAATTAGAAGTACGCCACGCAGCGTTGGAACTATTTCAGCTTTGTTTCTGGGATCGCAATGCATCTGCGATCGTTCTATAGAGGTATGAGGAACAGGGTGTAAAGTTCACTCATCCTCTATGGAAAAGGGGGGATCCTCAAATACTGCAGGATGTCTGCGATGTACCATGATTGCTATCAAAGCTATAGACAGATGATCATACAAATTCTTTTATTTTCTTATTGCTTGTTTCAGATACTCCAAGAACGATCAGACTCCACAGAAGTGCCAATCTTAGACTTAGAAACAAAAAGAGAATCTCAAATCAAAATCCCAGTCAAAAAAGTCTCCGTAACGGAGACAAAAACCCCCCTCCTACCAGAATGTTTCGAAAAATCCATAGACAAAAACATATTCGAATGTCGCATAGACAAACTCGTACAGCAAAGTGTCAATCATATTTTTAAAAACGAAGTCGCTGAAAAGAAAAAAGTATTTGCGAAAACAGTCTTTATTTCGAATGATAAATTGAGTTCGAATATTAAGTCTATGGTTTTGACGGAGGACGACGGACTGAAGATTTTAGAGAGCGATAATGGTGTTTTAAATTTGTCGTTAAAAGAGGGGAGGCGAAAAAGTCATGGGAGGAAGCAGTTGGCGCCTCGGAGGATCGCTTATATGTATACTGATAATAATGGTGAGTACTTAATTCTCAAACTCAAACGTTTGGGCCCATATTAACGGGACTACATGACCTAAATCGCGGTCACTCTCGGACTGCATAGAAAATAAAGAGAAGCGCGATGACACAACGCTAGTAATTTATTGCAGAATATGAAGCAATTATCTATTGACAAAAATTCTATTTATTTGACTGAAAACACTATTACGTCAATATGTTGCTTGTAGAATAATCTGACACAAAATCAGAATGTTTGCTTGTATATTAGTATGGTTTTTAATCGTTAAAATATTTTTTTACGTATCAAATTAGTTGTATAAGGCACTTGTACCACACCGCCAACGATGAGCGAGAAGCGAGTAGAGCTAGAAACTAGAAACGAGTTGGCGAGCAACGAGCAGTGAGTGAACGACGGCGACAAGCGATTAATCGCTGGTATGCTTATGTACCAAGCGTGAGTCTCTCAGCGAGGGCTCTGCCCGTTAAGCGAGAGTCGCTGAGCGAGTACTCTCTTTGATAGCTCTTGTCGCTGTGACATACGAGTACTCGCGGGCGGTGTGAACAGTCAGCGATCAACTATTAATATATGCATCTCTTTTGTTTCCACGGAATGTATAACTATAGTACGTTTCTTGAGCGAGAAAATAGCTGATAGTTAGTCGCTTCCTCGCCGGCGGTGGGCCAACTGCCTTATGTTTTCAACACACTATCCAACTAGCACATATCCTGAAGAATAGTATATATTTTTCTGATTTTGTTTACTTCAGTGAATACGGGTTTATCATGGGACTACACTATAGTTTGACCAAGACCGCTATACCACGCCGTAGGTAAGTGCGCGGCGAGACGGGGGGCAGTGTAGGCCGCTCATTCGTCAACGCTCACGGCGTCCCACCGCGGCTCATTCGCCAGCGCAGCACCCCGCCTCGCCGCGCATTCCTAAGGCGCGGTACAGCGGTCTTGGTCAAACTATACTACCTATCATGTAGTCCCATGATAAACCCGGAGAAAAGTTATGCCAAACTAAAGGTCGAAAAATGCGTGGTCAAACGTGTACACATTACATACACCAGTTAGAGATAACGGTGTATGTAATGTGTACACGTTTGACAGGGCAGCTGGCGTGGTTGGTTAAGATTCCACCTATCATGTAGCAGGTCGTGGTTTCGATTTCCATCCAGGACAAACATTTGTGTGCATGAACATGTCTGTTTGTCCTGAGTCTGGGTGTAATTATCTAAATAAGTATGTATATATTTACAAAAAACAAAAAAAGGAGTGTATGTAGTTTATCAGTTAGATAACTTGTACTATGGAAACCAGATGGTTTCCAAGTACAAGCTCTGCTTAGTTTGGGATCAGATGACCGTGTGTGAACAATGTCCTAGGATATTATTTTTTTTTTGACATTTCTTGGGACCCTGGGGTCCCGGACCTTTGCAAGGCGTACGAGGCGCCGAAACCAACTCGCAGAGGTTCTTAGATAATTTTAAATGATGAGGAGGCACCATCCGAAATATTATTAGTATTATTTTATTTTTTTACATTTCTGGGGACCCTGGGGTCCCGGACCTTTGGAAGGCGTACGAGGAGCCGAAGCCAACTCGCAGAGGCCACTTAAATAATTTTAAATGATAAGAAGGCACTAACCGACGACTATCTCTGTATGCACTATGCAAGTGCACCCAGGGACAACCCCCGGTTGGTGCAGGACTATTGTTGTGCGGGGAAATTATTATTATTATACGTAACAAACATTATTCAAGAATTAGCTTCTGTGCGCGACTTCGTCTGAGTGGAGTTTCTTGTTCCCCCGACACACCGCGTCGCATCGCATCGCCCGCCCGCGCTGTTACTTCGTTTTCGCTTAACGTTCTTTCTGATTTTTTTCTTTTTTCTAATAGTCCTAGCGTGATGTTAAATAGTCTGTAGCTATGGGCTCAAGAATCGGGCTATAAAATTCAAAAATAATTTTTCAAATCCGACTGGGTGTGCCAGAGATGAACCCTTCCGCTTTATTATTATAGATATTAGTATAGATAGATAAGGAAGTTGTTGGTTTAGGAACGAGAGCAATGTTACCAGTGAAAATTTCTGAGCGTGTTCCTGGGTTTGATTCCCATGTCAGGAAAAGTGTTATTGGATTATTCATTAGGAATTTGCCAGTAGGCGGAGTTTTGAAGTCGATTGACGCGTTCCGAGGCACGAAAAGAACGATAAGCTTTTTGTCCTGCGTCTGATCTCTCCGCGGACTATGCGAGTAAAGGAACAGAGAGTGCACCTGTATTTGCACACACACACACACACACACTCACACACACACACTTGTGCATTATAATATATCTCTTGCGTATTTAGCTAATCGCTGTTGAGATTGGACGCAGTGACCGAAATTCACAGTCGTTTGAATTCAGTTTGTTAATTTTTGAGTATGAATGTGGATGTCTGAAGAAGACCAAAGAAACGTTGGATGGAAAGGGAGTGACTACCGAGATGATGACTAATAGAGAATTATGGAAGAAAGAGACATGTTGCACCGACCGTAAATAAATTGGGATAAGGCCAGGAGAATGACGATGACTTCTATTTATATTATATATATATTATTATTTATTTTTTATTAATATTCATCATCACCTGCCCAGCCTTTTCTCAACGATATTGGGGTCGACTTCCAGTCTAACCGGATGCCGCTGAGTATCAGTATTTTACATGGAGCGCCTGCCTATCTGACCTCCACAACCCAGTTACTGGGTAATACGATTCCCCTTGGTAAGACTGGTTGTCAGATTCTGACGACCCGTAACGACTGTCAAAGATCCACGAATAACAGCCGGGACCAACGGCTTAACGTGCCGAGGCACGGAGAGGTCTTGGTATGTAAAGATGGGTCACCCATCCACGGACCTAATCGCGGCAAGCGTAGCTTAACCTGATCAATCGAACCGTGCGGCTGTTATTACTTCGCCACAAGCTCCTCGTGTTTATTAATATTATATTATTATTATTATTATTCATTTATTTCAGAATCAACAAATATTCCATACATAATCAACATGTTTATTAATATTATGTTTTTTTAATTTTCCAGATGGCGTCCTCGACCTAAAAATTAAAAAAGAAAATCAGTGACACGAACCAACATACAAATGATAGTTAAGTTTCATATATACACTTATATACAGACCAAAAATATAGTTATTAATCTGGGAACATTATGTATAAGTCTCCTTGTGTAGCCTGGGTCGTTATTTACTTGACCATAATTTAAAATATTATTGTCTAAATAGACGAAATATGGATTTACTTTAAGGCGCCCCCGAAGCATGCGTAGTTCATACAAACGAAATACCAAAATAATTTGTAAATCAAACATAATATAAAGGTAGTGTGTATTTATTCCGCTTGGATTATATAATATCTAGGTTCCCAAACATATATTTTGAAAGGACACAGATTTGAAGACGAGATAAGAGGAATTTATAATTTCTATACAAAACTTATTTTTCTCATATTTTATGTTTAAATCAATGTTCTTATTTAATATATATTTGGGAACATAGATATTCTGTAATCCAATCGGAATAAATACACACTACCTTAAGAATATGTTTGATTTACAAATTATTTTGGTATTTCGTTTGTATGAACTAAGCATGCTTCGTGGGGCTCTTAAGCCTGCGCTAGTCGTCGGCTCGAACTCGTTGGTGGGCGTGGCTAAAACGAATGGGCACTAATGGAACTTCAGAAGCTAGGTCATAGGTGCACGGTTGCCACTGCTCGTTTCCCATGGAGAAGAGCCGGCAAGAAACTCCGAGGTTATGCTTTAAAAATAAATTTATTTTACATTATTTCCAAATAACAGTGTTAATATTTATCGGAGAACAGTGTGTATGTACCAGATACAACTTGCGTATTGTCTTAGCGAATGACGGCCTAGGTAAAAGCTAGGTAAACAGTAATATATAAGCAAAATATTGTTACTAGGCAATATGTACGGTGAATTTTTTTTAAAGATTTTTTTTTAAATTTCTTTTAATTTTTTTTTTCTTACATAAAAAAATAAATAGAGATCTGCCGGTGTCGGGAGTAGGGTCCAAGCTACCGGTGGTTAGGGCTGCAGAGACAGTAATCTCCTCGCAATGCGAGCCGTCTCGAGGAGTATTGCCTTCTGAATCATCATCAATATCTTTTATTATGTTCCTCTCAACCAGAGCGTTTGCCATCTTATCTCTCCACCACCCTTATTTGACTGGTAGAGCATGCCTGAGGCATTACGTCCGCCTTTGTACCTTATTGTGTGCGAGAAGTTGAAATAAATAAATAAATTTGATGTTTATAAAAGAAACTATGAGGTGTCGGTAGCTTCAATAAAAAACCGATTCCGCTGTACCTCTTGCCACTAAAAGCAAATAAGCTATTTCTTAAGGAGCCCCCGAAGCATGTGTAGTTCATACAAACGAAATACCAAAATAATTTGTAAATTAAACATATTCCAAAGATAGTGTGTATTTATTCCGATTGGATTACAGAATATCTAGGTTCCCAAACATATATTTTGAAAAGACACTGATTTGAAGACGAGATATGAGGAATTTAAAATTTCTGTACAAAACTTATTTTTCTCATATTTCATATATAATTCAATGTTCTTATTTAATATATATTTGGGAACCTAGATATTCTGTAATCCAATCGGAATAAATACACACTACCTTAAGAATATGTTTGATTTACAAATTATTTGGTATTTCGTTTCTATGAACTAAGCATGCTTCGTGGGGCTCTTAAGCTTGCTTTGTAACATTATATTCTTCTAAATCTAGAATGATATAAAATAATTTCGCTTTTGTTGTCTGTCTGTATGAGCGCGTTGTTCTACTAAACTACACAATGTATTTAGGGTATTTAGTGTGTATAGGGTGATTGGTCATTAGTGACCGATACTTACACACATGATTGTACTCATGATAACAAACAACTTTTACTATGGCACCAAACCTGGTGAAAAAAAAATCAGGTGTTCCCTAAATTTTGACGAGTTAAGCGAACATAAATGTAGGGAGCAGCTGACTTTTTTTTCTCGATTTCAGGTTTGGTCCCATAGCAAAAGTTGTTTGTTATCATGAGTACAATCATGTGTTTTAAGTATCGGTTTCTAAATGGTGGTGATAACCGCTTCAAAATACATTGTGTAGTTTGTTGTTAGATAACAAAGAAATCTCTATGGTTTGACAACATGTTATCATAGCAGAAGACAACAGCCGCGAGAAGTGGACGGGACTTAAGTATTTTCTAAAATCAAAGCAGTCGATTCCAAGCCAAAAAAGTGTTCATTACCATAATAAAAATAAAAATCAGTGTTCTTAGACCATTTCTCGATATTTCTTATAGCTTTTAATTTCCTGTCTATCCAAAAATCCATTTCAAAAATTCACCTTGCATACTATCATACTATGAATTTAAGAAATAGTAAAAAATAACCATCACATACATGTACAGTTATAAATTGCATATACAATTATACATGCAACACTGCATTCATTTGCATAATCAGCTGATAACGTTCCACTTCTGAGACAGGCCTCCTCTCTGTGTGAGAGAGTGGCCACCACGGGCCTAGTGCGGGTATTTTGCCATAGTTGCATAAAAGTGCACAAAAAATACCTACTAGGCTACAATTCCTAGCTTATCTGACACGGTGTTGGCTGCGTTGTCGGTAAACAAGCGGCCAAGTGCGAGTCTGACTCGCACGCGAAGGGTTCTGTACCACCGTTTAAGAGGCCATATACGAAATTTTGCAGTTTTTTTTTTTTTTTTTTGATTTTACAATTTCGTTGTATAGACGACTTTCACAAGAATACATTGTAATTTTTTCATATCCTTTAAACGTCAAAACGATTCGTAAATATGTGATATTCTAAACCTCTTACAGCAAAAATTCACAAAACAGTCGATTTTTAGATCGATTAGTCAAAATTACATAATAAAAAATAAAAAGAGTAGAAATTATCTTTCATTAAAACATAGAAATACAGTGTTTTAACTGTAAAATCACGTAAAATCGGCAAAATTTCGTATACGGTGTCTAACACTACATTGTTTTAACTAGTAAAAAACACGTTTCTTGTATGGGGTCCATCCTCTTTTAATTTAATTTAAATGTTATTATTTGTTGTTATAGCGTCTATAGTACACATTACCTATTACGGTTCAAAAGATACAGCCCTGTACTGACTGAACGGACGGACTGCGGAGCCTTAGTAATAGGGTCCCGTTGGCACCCTTTGGGTACGGAACCCTAAAAAATGACAGAACTTGCTACTTTTGATAACTGAATTTTTCAAAGAAAAAAACTCATATTTTCTTATAAGAAAATATGCCTTTTCTTTGAAAAATGTGGTAGCTTTGAATTCTTCATGGTAGGTAATTAATTTTAAAAATGATACTACTAAGCCAGTATGATAATTTTAATTTAATCCAATGAATAATAACATTAAAGGCTCGTATTCTTAGTAAACAGCGCGACAACATTACAGCAACAGGTTACTGTGCGTTCGCACTGGCGAAACTTTCACGAAACTAGAAAAGAGCTGATAATCTCCAAACGGCTGAACTTCCTACACGATCAAGTCACACACACTCACTGCTGAATTATTTGGCGAACTTGCTCCAAGTGCTGCTTTATGATACACTAAACCCTGTGCGGCAAACGCTCATGCGCGCCCAAAAAATACTTCGTGTGGTGCTATGAGCGCGCATACGCGATTGAAGAAACTCTACCCAGTGCGGCTGGGCACATATGTGCGCCGTTACAAACTTATCCCAAGTGCGGCGAGACGCTTATGTGTGTTTGAAAATTTTCCAGTTTTTATGAGTCATAAAACAATTACGCCAAGAACAATAGAGATGCACCAAAAACCCACAGGTGCGGCGCGCCGCATTCGAAGGAAGTTATATAAATTGTATGGACACGCATATGCGCCGGTAGCACATGGTGAACGTTCGAAAATCGCGTATGCGCGTCGGCCGCACAGAACGTGTTAAACAAAACAAAAGAAATCTAAATGGGTCAGTCGTTTCGGAGCTACGATGGCGCAGACAGACACACAGACGCACACGTTAAACTTATAACACCCCTCTGTTTCCGTCGGGGTTAAAAACATGTTGGAATTCTGTTTTCTGTCAATGTATAGGTCACATAATATTTCGATTTTTTCCGTCGTAGTTGAAAAATACTAAACCTTGCACTAAACACAAGCAATAGACAAATTGCGAGACAACAAACACGAGTGCGAACGCAATCTTGATAAACAAATCTATATACAAAACATGTCTGTTGAATATGTTTCTAGACAGTGCGAACGCAGCTAACAAATCTTGAAATCTGTCTTATATAAAACGTACTCATGTTTCGAGCAATGCGAACACAAATTCATCTAAATAAGTACAGTGCAACTATTCAAAGATTTATCGTGTATACTTAGTTCTGAATTCAAATTATTATACACGATAAATCTAATAGTTGATGGACATGGAAATTAACATTCGTTTGTATTCGGAAATGCGATGATTGCCGAGGGACATTAAGAAAATAGTTGTACTGAAATAATGAGATTTGTTTCTTGTGATAGGTTCCGAAACATCTATATGTTTAAGGTGGAAGCGTCAGGGTAGCCCGCGAAATTCTAATTTTCTTACGTTTTTTGCAATTTATAAGTCGGTATTATATTGTACGTTGATCAAATTATAATTTGCGCTCGTAACAAGTATCTATTTATATAATTAGAATCATTAAAGTGATCAATACAACTCTTTAAGACCAGGTAATCCCAAAAAATGACTATTTCATGAAATCTTGACATTTTAGGATTATACTAACTTAAGGAGTTGTATTACTGATTCTATTGTATATAATTCTGTAAAAACATATTTGTTACGGCCGCAAATCATACTTTATTTATCATTTAATACTGACTTGCAAATTGCAAAAAACGTAAGAAAATTTGAATTTCGCGGGCTACCCTGACGCTTCCTCCATGTTATCTGGTGCAAACGCACACACTGCTACAATACAATGTTGCCAGCAATATAATTTTGCTACTACCAAAAAAAGTTGCACAACTTCTTTTTTACCGGGAATACGAGGCTTCTAATTCATTGGAAAATCGACCAAATTGATGTTTCCTGGTACCTAAATAAATGCCTTTTGCAAGTTGTATGTATATATATATATATATATATATAATATAGTCAATCAAGTAATGAAAAAATCTATAATATTATATAAATTAAAAGTTCTATCTGTTAGATATAAAAATATATAGTTACATATATAAATATAAATTCGTCCAACATTTTTATGAGAAAACAAATTCGAATATTTTTTATAAAAAAATATAATATTGAAATAAGGACCATATTATGTGTATTTAAACTTATATACTATGTTGATATGTGAGAAAAATGTCTGTGCATTGAAAATACTTTGTTCTATTTGCTATAATAAAATTTAAAAAAAAAACCTTTTAATTAAAGAAACAGCTCGATTGTAATACAGGATGTTTGGGAGCTGGGTGAAAAGCTTTAAGGGTCATATTATTTGACATCATTTAGAGCCATATATGTCTTGGACGAAATAGGCTCTGCTATTGTCATTAGTGCCCCAGTTAAAGTTGGTATGTTGAATCTGGACACTTTGAGGTGAGGTGAAAACTTTTTAGAGTTTGAAAAAACAGAAATATGGTTATTAAAAAAAAAAAAAACTAAAAGTTTGAAGTGCTCTAAATGGTGTCAACTATCGTCCCCTTATGGCTTTGCACCCAGCTTCCAAACATCCTGTATAATGCGTGCTGCAGACTTGTTCGGGTAGGCATTAACCGGTACAGCCGGGCGGCAAAAGTGGCCTATACCTTTATACATGATCAAATTAAATTAGCTAGCAAAACTCCGCAGATGTGTGTGATGTGAGTTTAGAAAATCTTTTATTTTTTTTTTCCTCCTCATACTCATTAGATATCGATACCCATCACATCTACGGAATTTCGCTAGCTAATTTAATTTGATCCTGTATATTAATTTCTCCAAATTAGATAAGGGGCAGGAGAATGATTACCATATTAATTGCTACAGGTCGGCTTTGCTATTAAACAAAATCTGCTGAATTGAATGTGAATGACCCGAACAAGTGTGTATCACACCTAAAGGCTCTCGCAGACAGACGCGACAGCGCGACGCGGCTCTAGTAGAATATTTTTTTTAAAACTTCATGGAAATTGTATTACCACGATCGCGTCGCACCGTCACCTCGCGTCTATCTGCGGGAGTCTTAACGCTTCGATGACTTGTCAGTACAGATAGGTAGGCAATGGCAAAACGGCGTCATATACGCCCCCGATACCGTTTTGTTTTCTATGACGTATGCAATTAATAAGTGGTGCAATACCTACTTTTTTATTATTATAAATTCTTTATAAAAGCTTATTGTTCACCAATAAAACCTTAAAAAGAAAATATTATAAATATGGTCTAAGTGACGATTTTAAATTGTTCAGTGAAATAAATGAAAATAAAGTAGGTCTATACCTAATATAATTGATTCTAGATTGAATAAACAGTTTGTTTCTGTTCATTACAAGCATTCAAACATAATTAATTGCGAGTCTCAGAAATAATACCAATTCTTCAAAGTTCTTTTATCAATGGCCGATGTATCATGGCGGGTCCGAACGTTGCGCAGAAGACTGCGCAATATCATTTTTTCGAAATCAAATGGTGACGTGAGGCAAGTGTGAGTGAGAGAACATGCGCGAAAGTTCGGAGAGCCTATGTTCAGACCGGACGTGATTGATCAGCCTTATTGTAATATTCATTTTTGGCAGCTCTACACCTTAAAGAAGCATTGCCTATATTAAAAAAAAAAGATATTGTATGTTACTAAAAAGTGCAATTTGAGAGTAGGTATTTTTTATCAACAAAAATGTTTCAATCTATATGAAAAATTGTTATGCGAAAAGTGTAATTATGTATTGTATGTAGGTCATGACAAATGGTTATTACTACATAAAATAAGTCAAAGTTTTGATAACGCAATATTTTACATACGTATCTACTTAACAGTATTTTCTACAAAATGTCTTGTTTTAACTAAAGATATATCTGACTCTCGGCAATACTGTAGCTTCCCATTAGTGAAAGAATTCTGGGAATCGGATCAGTACTTCTGAAGATTATACCCAACATACAAACTTACAAATTTTACCTCTTTTACAAAATTAGTATTAGATAAAGTACATAATAAAAACTGTCAGACAGCTGTTATAACTCTTTTAAAATACTTAAAACTCACTTAACATTACGCCTTTGTTCCTAGAACGAATAATCAGACATGTAATAGTACACCCACATTTCGCCAATTAAAGCGAGTCGGTGCGCAGTAAAAAAATCACGTGTTAGCAGGAGTGAGGGGTGAAGTACTGCACAGCGAGTACTTAGCGCACTTCAGACCCACCATAAAGTTTGACGCTTCCTGTAATAGAGGGCGACTCTGTTGCCATTAACTGTTGATAAAATATTGCGCTATTTAAAATAAAACGTTATAATCTGTAAACGAATAGTTTAAATATGAATAGTTTTAAGAGAAAGTCGCGTGTATTAAATGACTATGTGATGTTGAGTTTGAATAAATAATTTTAGTTACCCAAACGATGTTTTATTTTATGATTCGAGGCTTCCGATCTTGAATTCAAAACAAATGGAATATCAATAAAAAAATGATAATGTGCACAATGTGGTCAAGTAGTGAAAATTGATTTATCTATCTAACAGATTAGTGATCGATTATTTTATTGTATTTTATACAAACAGAAAGGATTCTGAAAGGCATGTCCGTATTATTCTTTCGTGGAAATAAAAGTGAAGTTTAGGTATATTAGCGCTCCATTATCCGATCACTGGTTATAACAGCCGCACGGGTCGATCTATCAGGTTAAGCTACGCTTGCCGGGGTTAGTTTGTGGATGGGTGACCATCTTTACATACCGAGACCGTGCCTCGGAAAGCACGTTAAGCCGTTGGTCCCGGCTGTTATTCGTGGATCTTTGACAGTTACGGGTCGTCAGAAGCCCGAAAGTCTGACAACCAGTCTTACCAAGGGGTATCGTATTGCCCAGTTACTGGGTTGTGGAGTTCAGATAGACAGTTCCATGTAAAATACTGGTAAGTAATTATTTAGCTGCATCCGGTTAGACTGGAAGCCAACCCCAACATAGATGGGGAAAAGGCTAAGCAGATTGATTGAGGTACTTGCTTCTGCCCGTAACTTCGTTCGCTTGGAAATCACAGGAACGTACTACCGGGATAAAAATTATCCTATCCGTTATGTGCCGGATTGAGTAGTCGTGATTAACAAACACAAACTACAGCATTTTGCTAATCCATTGCTTCAAATGTTCGAAAAATTTGTCTGCTCGACTACGTAAATAATGCAATGAATGTTGTTGAACTGTCAAAATGAATCCGATTCTGACTGATAGATTTTATATAAGATTAGTAGGATAGATTTTCATACAATTATTTACATAAATATTGTTTCGGGCGATAACGTTTTTGCCCCTCTAAACCTTTACGAAATGAGACAATTTTCGTCTCATTACATTCAGTACACCTTAATTTAGGTCTACCTATACGTTTTTTTTTAGTAAGTAATTTAAAAACATAAAAACGCTCGAGGAAGTTTTTATGTCAAACATATAGATATTTATTGGGTTGGCTAATATGTAATGAGCGACATACAACTATTTTATTTGTATTTATTTATTAAATGAATAATTGTTAATCATTAATAATATATACACCGTCGTTTTCTACTACCATTCGCCATCGATCTGGCAAAGAGTGAATGGCGTCCGCATAGAACTTCGTTGGTTTTGAATTGAAGAAGTCATCTATGTATTGTTTCAAGTGTGGTTCATCGTCAAAGCTTTTTTCCCGTAAATTATTACTAAGTGATCGGAACAAGCTGAAATCAGTTGGTGCTAAGTCCGGCGAATATGGAGGGTGGGGTAGGTATTATTTCCCAATTAAGCTCCAATAGTTTTAGCCTGGTACTCTTAGCAATATGCGGCCGGGCATTGTCGTGCAGGAAAAATATTTTGTCGTGTTGTGGACGTTTGCGATGGATGTCAAGCTTCTTTTTCGAGTTGATCACAATATACTGTTGCTGTAATCGTAGTATTAGTAGGAAGGAATTCCCAGTTTATTACTCCATGTATATCCCACCAGACAGAAAGCATTACCTTGCGAGGATGAAGATCACCTTTTGACGTTGGTTTTGCCTGTTCTTTACATCCCAGCCACTGGCGCTTGCGTGTGTGATTAACATAGAGAACCCACTTTTCATCTCCAGTGACAAGATGATCTAACCAATTAAATGTGCGGCAAACACAAATCTCAGCTCGGTAGGTCAGCTGATCTTTACTTAATTGATGGGGTACCCAAACACTATATTTGTAAGTCTTTCCCAAACCATGTAAATGATGTTCTATGGTGCCATGAGAGCACTCGAGCTGAACAGCCAAATCGCGTTGAGTTCTTCTAGGATCTTCTTCGATTAATAGTTTTAATTTATCGATATCTATTTCCACGGGGCGCCCAGACCTTGGTTGATCGGTTAAGGAAAAATCATTATTGCGGAACCGTTGGAACCAGCGCTTTACTGTTGCTTCGGAGACTGCATCGTGAGCTATCCTTTGACATATATTACGTGTAGCTTCTACAGCAGAATACCCAGATTGAAACTCATGTAATAAACAATGTCGTACGTGGGTTTTAATATCACTCATTTCTTTGTGAACTTTAACGCACTAACAGCGAAACTATCAATAACGCGCATGAGCGCGACTCGCTCTTTATATACCCTCAGCTACAGAACGTTCTCGAACCTTTCCGAAAATTCTACAAATTATAAACTAAAACGCTCATTACTTATTAGCCAACCCGATAGATGCTTATAACTTATATCGAATGCAATACTTCTTTATAATATCCAAATACGGACCTAGTTATTCATTATACCTACAACAATTTCAAAAGTTATGAAAAAGATAATGTTTACGGGGAGAAAAACGTTATCGCTTTTTGTACGAAAAACAGCTTCACAATCCTCTTAATGCCCTGAAAGGTGTGGTAGGTACAGGCCATAAAATTGAACAACTTTCTCCATGGGACCAATATGGTTATCGCGATAAATATTATAATAATCAACCGTCCCATACGTTGGGACTATGTATTGAAGTTTTCTATGGGACAGTTGATATTTTTTTCGCGACAACTATGTTGGTCCCATGGTAAAAAGCTGTTCAGTTTGATAGTAGCTCTGTAACACACCAGTCTGATAGGTACAGACGCCAGCAGTTCAAGCTACCTGAAACTGTCAAACCCAATCAACCTTGAACCTTTAGCGATAAAATTGAAAATTTATTAAAGAAATTTGACAGATTGTAGTAGCTTGAAGTGCTGGCGTCTGTACATGCCGTACATAATTGGCCAGATCCGTCTGTTTGTGCATGTGAGAAGATTCCTGTTTTTAACCGCGGACACGATACAGGTGAATTTGCTAGATTGGTTCAAAGTAAAATAAATTATTGTTTCTAATAAATACGTAACGACTGATAACGTGTCTCGCTATTCATCAAAATTTAACTTTAGTTCTGAAACTACACTCCTATGGCGCCATTTCTAAACGACTCTTCTTTTCGAGAATCGAGGAGTTGACTAATTTATAAAGGGAAGGCGAATTGTAAAGCTAGACCTACTCATCATTCTCCTGCCCTTATACCAATATTTATTTGGCGTCGGCGCAACATATCCATTCTTACCATACTTCTCTATTAGTCGTCACCTCGGTGGTCACCCCCTTTCTAGCCATATCATCTTTAACAAGGTCCATCCATCGTTTCTTTGGTCTTCCCCCACTCTTATAGCCATCCACATTCATACCTACTCAAACTTACCTGACGACATTTTCCTCATTCCTCCACATCACATAATGCCCATACCATGACAACCGATTTCCGCGAAACTTTTCAGTCACCGGTGTCACTTACAGACTTTCATATATACAATACTCCTTATTATATCGATTCGTGTAATACCACACATCCCTCTTAGTATTCTGATCTCAACTGCATGCAAATGCCTTTCATTCAATTCTTTTGTAGACCGCAGGTCTAACCATTGTTTTAAATCTTCCCTGGGGAATGCGGGAGCTAAACCGACTAAAATACTGTAATTACTAAACTTGTTACCTAATTACCAACCATTTTTTATTATTATTATTAATTCACAAAACTGATGAAATTCAATAAAGTAGTTACAACACAAATTAACTTTATAATTATATGTGAACACAATGCAATGAATTATATTAAATAAAATTTATAAAGGGAATAAAAAATATAACAAATTAAATTTCCACGGCACTGAGAAATTAATCAGGAAAATTCTAGCCTCCACACTGGTTAATTTTGATGTGCCTTGTTTTACCGAGGCTATTGATGCCTGGAGACTCGCTTGCCCGAATTCTGACCTACCCGACAATCCATCTTCCCAGAGACGGTGGGATGAGCCGCTCTGCAGAGTAGTACAGAACAATTTACTTGACACGTCTGCTACTACTGCGGAGCGTGCGCGCCTACTGGCTGTGGGTAAGTGGGAATCGGGTTTGTGGCTCCATGCACTACCATCGTCGAACATAGGCACTTTGTTCGACGACACTACTTTCCGCCTCGCCGCTTCCCTGCGACTAGGAGCTCCCTGTTGTTCTCCTCATCGCTGTCACTGTGGTGAAGTTGTCAACAGCCTCGGACACCACGGCCTGTCTTGCAGCCGGAGTGCGGGTCGCTTAGCGCGGCACGCAAACATTAATGAGATCATCCGACGTGCCCTTGTCACCGTCGGCGTTCCAGCTGTATTAGAACCCAATGGCTTGGCACGCGACGATGGCAAGAGACCGCACGGCATGTCTTTATTTCCATGGAAGGTGGGTAGGCCTTTAGTGTGGGACGCAACGTGTGTCGATACTCTTGCGCCTTCCCATCTTCCTGGCACAGCGTGCTGTGCTGGCGCTGCTGCTGCGGCTGCGGAAAACCTCAAGCGGCGGAAGTATAATAACCTTATCGGTAACTATAATTTCGAGCCGTTTGGGGTTGAAACCCTCGGGCCGTGGGGTCCGTGTGCTCATGCTTTGTTCAAGGAAATCTCCCAACGGCTGGTTGACACTTCCCGTGACCCAAGGGCAGGCTTTTACCTTGGCCAGAGGCTAAGCATTGCCATACAACGTGGCAATGCCGCCAGTCTCTTGGGTACATTACCAGATGACAGCGATGTGGATGATTTTTTCGACGCCATATTTTAGTTTTTTTTTAATAGTTTCAGTTGGTTAGGATATTATTTTTGTAACTTTATTTTAGTGTTAGATTGTTTATATTATACCTTAACTTTCTACAACACAATAGGTCTGATTGACATCTACTAGAAGTGAATATAGCATAGACTTTTATCAACCGATACTTCCACAAGAGTAGATAAGTAAGTTCGTATCTTTGCACTATAGCTATGTTATCATTATCAGGAATAATAAAATAAGAGTTTGTAGTAACGTATGATAATTTATAAAAAATAAAATTATTCAACGTCGTGCTAAAATATTTTTCCATTTAGTTATGCTACTTAACGCTAGATGGCACTAAGTCAATTTTTTAAAGCGGTGAGCATACGATGGACTATTTGTCCGCCGGACTGTTAGGACTGCAATGAAATTGCAGAAAGATCCAGCAGTCTATTTATTAGTCCTGTAAGTGCGTTATTGCACAGATTTCTATATGTTTTAACGTCGCAAAAAATAATCTAATGTTACTCTGTGATCGTCGTAGACATAAACAAAAGCGTAATTATAATGGCAACACTGGCATCAACTGATGCCCTCTACCGGTCAATAAAGAAAACTCTCCTTTTGTCTCGTTCAATCCAATATGGCGGCAAACGTTGTATGAAAGGTGCGGAATGTTTTGATTCGAAACGAACAATAAAAAAAATTGTATGAAAAAAACTCTAACGAAACGTGAAAAAAATACGCAATGGCCGGTGAATTAACGTGGTTTTCGTGTTGTTAATATTAAATAATCGATCTCGAAGTTAGTTGTGCGGAAACTGATGTGGTTATGAATTGAATATTATTTTTTTGGTAATAAGATTTGTGTCCGCTAACGCTAAATGTGTTCGCTTGCAGTAATATGTGATAGATTACACGCTAGATATGTCTACCGACCCTGATAAAGCTACGGGATGCCCGATTGAGAGTGATAAATGTGTTAATACGGAGCTTAAAGAGTGTGGTGACAATAACAGTGCTGTGAGTGATGAGTGCAAAGAAAAAAGGAAAATTCCTCGATCAGTGCGTTTCCCTGATGAGGATTTCATAGTTACACAGTACTTCGAACCTGCAAACCCCTGGCACGATGGTAAGAGAACCCTTTATTTAACCACCTCAAAAAACAACGTAAAAGGATATTTTTGTCAATTCCAAGATTTCCAATTCTTATTAGGTGTTTTATTTGATGAATGATCTTCAAAACGTGTTTACCACGACAACCAACGCGATTAGACACAAAATTTTATTATTTTACGTGCTTTTTGTGCTTACAGCTGATAACTACAAAACATGATAATAACACATTAAATTGATTATTTTATTACATTTTACTTATCTTAAAAATAAAAATTTAAATTTCTTCAAATCTAGGTTTCTCTGTTGTAACAGTCAGTTTTTTAACAATGCAAATTTTTTAAACCTGTCAGCTGTTTACTTGTTAACAATTTTAATATTTTCAATTTACAGGGGAGAATTTAGTGGCTGATATCATATTATTAAAACACTTGCTTCTGCAGGCGACTTCGCTCGCGTGGTAGTTAACTTCATTATAAAACTACCCTAAGACACTTAACAATAGTTTGGTTTTTGTTAGAGAAAGAATTTTCAAAATCTAATCAGCACATCCAGAGATTACTTCCTACATCCAAACACAAATTTTACCTCTATAAATAAGCCACCACTGCTAATAATCGTTCATCCTTACTCTCCAATGGAATAAAAAAAAAAAACCTAAAATTAAACAAACCTCCAATTGGTAAACAACTCTAAAACCATGAAGATGCTGGAACCAGAGTGATCTAACTGATATTTTACCAATAGAAAAATCGTAATTCTTTCAGGCCACACTGATCTAAGTTTGTTTAACATATTTCCATAATTTTCTCAGAAACATACTTTGGTGCCCTAGATCACTCTGGTTCCAGCGTTGTTATACATATATGTGAACTGTTGTGATTAGTTAAACAAAAGTCATTCAAATGTACCTAAAATCCAATACTTATAAATTGAAATTATAAATTGAATCTAATACTTATAATTGATACTACTAATAAATTGAAAACCAATTAAATCAAATTGTTGTTAAGAAACCTGTTATGAATGGCAGTAAGGAACGATAGGGAATAGGATATATTATCAGCATTTGAATTTAATATATTCTATTTTACAAATCATACATGAGCACTTCGTCAGAAGCAAGATGCATGGCTCCAATTGGTTGTTGTCTTAGGAGAGCAGGCAAGAAACTTTTAAAAAAATGTTGGCATATACAATTTTTTTCAGTGTTAATAGGTATGAGAGGTCATGGTCATTTGCCTAGCCTTCAGCCTATCATGTTGGAGGATGTAGATGGATCTCCACTAACTAAATCATAAATAATGCACATATAGACTCATGCCTTCTTCCCATGGGGGTAGGCAGAAACTACAGAATGCCACCTGCGACAATCCCAAATACTCCTTTTGCCTCGTTTACATTCATACATGTGGTCATACACCAATTGTGATTACTATGCACCTGACCTTTCTGAAGAACAATCACCAATAAGGTCACTATAACATGTCCTTCTTCTTAACTATTATAACATGTCCTTTTAGGGTGTCTCCTCCTGGTGTTGCCACACAACTGTTACTATTTAACTAAATCAGTTAAACTGTAACATCAAATAACCATAAAAATCCAATAAACAAGTGTTTACAGTACACAGAAGGCCAATTCTATAGAAATAATGATGAGAGGTAGAAATGAATATACTTAACTAACAACCTGGGCCAGGTTGTTGGTTTATTTTTACTTCTCTTCTATATATCTAAGTTCAATATACACATAAAGCTTCCTGAATAAACACTCTAAATAATGAGGAAAACCGCATCAAAATCCATTGTGTACTTTAGAAGAACTAAGAAATCACAGAGACACATGAATAGGCACTGTTTTATCTACACTACAAATAAATAAATCTCTCTGCTTGTAATGTCAAAATAAATGAAAGTATATAGGGTGACTGGTAACTAGTGACCGTTACCGATACACATGATTGTATTCATGATCACAAACAACTTTTACTGTGGGACCAAAACTGAAATCACGATAATAAAATCAACTGCTCCCTACATTTTGACGAGTTGTGCATACATGATTGTATGGGACAGCTGAATTTTTTTTCGCGAGTCCTGTTTGATCACATAGTAAAAGTTGTTTGTTATCATAAGTACAATCATGTGTATCGGTATCGGTCACTAATTACCAGTCACCACATATATGGTACTTTTAATAAAAGAAACAATAGGTATTTCAAATGTTTGTGTGCGTGTTTGTTCTGGCTAATCTCCGAAACGGCAGGACTGATTTTGACGTGACTTTCACTGGCAGATAGCTGACTATAAGGAGTAACTTACGCTACTTTCATTTTAGAAAAAGAATTAGGGTACTACACAAAAAAAAAATTAAAACCCATGAAATTGTGAACAAAATCTGGTTCAAATAGGGAAGTATTGACATCCATGCGGGCGAAGCCACGGGCAACAGCTAGTACTAAGTAGGTATAAACAACAATCAAATGTGCACTTTTATAATAATTTCTAACCAACCAATCTGCCTAGCCTTTTCTCAACTATGTTGGGGTCGGTTTCCAGTCTAACCAGATGTAGCTGAATACCAGTATTTTACATGGAGCGACTGCCTATCTCACTTTTATAATTTCTAATGTGACAATATTATTGTGTATGGAAATCCATGCATGTTATAACATTAGGTATAGTGTATGGAAAAAAAGCGTCTTCATACATTTGCATACAGTTTTATCTGTGTTATCATGATGGTAGATTTATAGAAATGTGGCCTGGGTTTGCATAAGCATGAAAAACATAGTTTTTGGTTTAAACAAACATGCCTGAAAAAAAATCTCTAAGTGTACTTCTGTTCAAAAGGTTGTACTTCACTTTTTAACTTTTAATTTTTGTACTTATTTTTTGAACCCATTACAAAATAGTCCATTGAATGAGCTTAAAAACTTGTTTAATACATTAGGCGCGGCAGACGCACATGCGCGTTTTCGGACGTTCACCAGACGTGCTTGACGGCGCGTATGCGCGTCCATACAATTTACATAACTTTCTTCGAGTGCGGCGCGCCGCACCTGTGCGTTCGTTGTGCATCTCTATTGTTTCGAAAACATCGTAAAATGAGGGTCGGTAAGGGTGTAGCATAAAGAAGCGTTTGCATAAAGAATTAAGTAGATAATGTGTTAAAAGGAGCGTATGTCCCATATACCTAATAAAATCCAAAAATTTGGATTCCAATCAAAACGGATGTATTTCTGCATCAATGTTCTCTTAGATTTTTAAACAGAACAGCCATATTTTTTCTACAAAAAGCATCTGTTATTTATTGTTTTGTTTAAAAGATCATATTTTTTTTCATACTTCGTAACTTTAATACGAGTTTGTTTATGATAGAAATACGACCTCTTGAACAGATGCTCCTCAAATGATGATCTATCAAATAGACTAGCTGTCTAGAAGTACTACAATCAGAATCAGTCTTTGTTTGTAAACATAGGTAGTTACACAGTATGTGAGATAATACAATGATTACATAAGTTCTTTAAGCCATTGGATGTACAAATATTATTAAGTATCAATTACAAATCAAAATAATTAAATACTATATTATAACAATAAATTATTACTTTAAATTATAAAAAGGACTCAACTATTACACTAGGTATTAAGTTATATATTTCCACACATTATAAGAAAAAATATAGTAGGTACCTATAATGTTGTTTTAAACTTTTAATATAATGTAACCTACTTTACTAAATTTCAAATAAAAACAAAGATGTCGAAGCAAGTACTAAATTAATACAAATATTTCCAGAATGTCAACACTAAAAACTTATAATTTAATGTCAATTAGGAAAGCTTCTAATAGAATGTCAAAAAAGTTCTTCCGCATCCAGTCTGCCCCAGCCACTAGTCCATTCTAGCTGGGGGGCGTACCACACTACGATTGCCGATACGCCGTATCCACTCTAGGAATCGTCTGTTCCCACCGGCTATCGGTCCTTCAACAGACTTGGTCAGGCCAGGCCACTCCCACTTCAGTTTACTTACTCTGCCAGGGTAACTCCGGTTCTTTCCAGGTTTTTGGTGCTCCTAAAAACACGTAAATGGCTGAATGAATGCTTTGAATAAATCACGTCCTGGAATAAAACACTACGACTGTCTTATACTAATACGTTCATGAAGGAGTTAGGAATTTAGGATGCAAGTGTGTAATTAAAGTTATTCTAAACACAATTCACGCCTTCTTCCCATGGGGGTAAGCAGAAACTACAGAACGCCACCTGCTACGATCCTTATATACTCGTTCATACATCTGGTCATACACTTACGCCGGTTGGGGGTACTACGCACCTGATCTTTCTGAAGAACATCACCAATAAGGTCACTACATATATGTCTCCCTAGGGCGTCCTCTCCCGGCGTTTCCACTCACATCTGCCTTGTAAAAACCTTTTGCGAGTCGCCTTTCATTCTTCTAAATAATGACTGACAATTCCTGTTTTATCGAAACTTACATAACCTCTACCAGTTTATCTTCATGTTACATAGTGTCTGTTTGTCCGACAAACATAAACAGCTGATACCCTTCAAGGACATTGTTCTTTGGACGGTGCTTTATAGAATCTTGCTTATTTTGATGATTATTATATTATGACTAAGAGCAGAGATAGATATGTACCTGCAAGATGTATTAATTCCGTAGAACATTGTTTTCATATAACTATTGGTTTATGCGACGCACGCCAGTAAAGTAAACCGAGTCGGCATGATTTTTTCCGACATCATTGTCATATTCAGCCAATTTACATAAAACTTTAATGAATTATACACTTAAACCTTCCTCATGAATCACTCTGTCCATTGGAGAAAAACGTATGAAAATCCGTTTTGTAGTTTTTGAGTTTATCGCGTTCAGACAGACAGACAGAAGCGGCGGCAGTGGGGGGACTTTGTTTAGTTATAAATTATGCCGATCACGCTCTAATAACAATAACTTTTGACCGAGTGGACTGATTTTAATGAAACAAAGACTAAATCTTACCTCAAGATATGAACTACGAGTATGACTACATTATCAATCCCTTAAATCTCTTAAAAAGAGGTACCTACACAAAAATTTTAATATTATTTGTGAATTTTGAAATCGATACCCATTTTAGCCCCTTAGGGGATGATTTTTCAAAAAGGTTGAACGACATAATTCTTTATAATTTCTACCAAAAGCATAAATTTGAATTTTCAAATCCCTTAAAAATGCTGGGTTTCCCATACAAACTTTCATCCCCTATATCACCGCCTGTATGATTATTTTTGAGACAAAAGGCAGCCTATGTCCTTCCCCAGGATGCTGTCTGTCGCCTTGCCAAATTTTATCGAAATCCGTTCAGTGGGTGAAAAGGTAACAGACAGTTACTTTCGAATAATATTAGCATGGATACGCCAGTAATGTTAAATTGTCTCATTACCCAAATACAGAAATTCTTGATGAAAAAACCGACCTGGGTATTGAACCCTGTACGCCACACGTAGCAGCGGCGCTTCCGGTCACTCGAGACTAAGGAATCCAATCCCGCAAGCTGGCGGGGCCGAGGTCATCAATCCAACGGATTTGCGGGACTGCAAATAAAAACATATTGTTTTGTTGTACGTAGTTATGTTCATGAATTTATGAGGTGTTATATAAAATTTTACATGGTGTACCTATCAGAAAGGTGTGATACCTACCATCAAACTGAACACCTTCTCCATGAGACCAACATCGTAATCGAGAAAAAGTTTTCAGCCGTCCCTTACATTTAGGTCGAGTAGGTATTGAAGTTTTGTACGGGACAGCTCATAGTTTAAAGAACAATAATAATAGATAATATTATAATAATACTCATTGATAATTTTTATATCGAAGTATCGAAACAAAAATATAGAGTACGACGAAAATTCTCGGTAAGTATCTCGATCGTATGAAAAGTATCGAGTATACCTACTCAATTTTACTCAAAACTATATCTAGCTAGTTGTCTCGCTCAAGAGTATAGTCGCGCGGTGTGCATGTTTTTAAAAGACTGCATATTGTCGCCCATTTTTCTTCGTATTCCATTTTTTTTAGTCCCGCAAATCCTGCGGATCCCGCATGTGTAGTCGAGACCAACTCGTTTACCTACAATATTGTCCATAGTTAAACGAAATGGATCCAACCCACAACACACTTAATGGGGGTTGGAACCTATTCGTTTCACTATGGACAATTTCTGTACAAAATTGATGTGTTGTTGTTGGTCTAGTGGCCGCAAGCGTTACTGCTGAGCATGAGGTCCTGGGTTCGATTCCCAGGTCGGGCAATGTGTTATTGGATTTCATCATCAGAAATTTGTCAGTAGCAGACCGGAATCTAGATTTGTGCCCAATTGCCGGCAATATGCTCGCCCCCTATCACATGGGACTTAAACATAACTGTCGAAATGTGGGTGTACTATAGCTACACCTCTGCCTAACCCTTCGGGGATTACAGCCGTGATGTCACGTTTTATTGATAATGGTGACTACTGTTTTATTGCATGAGTTGCTGCGTCCGTCATCATTATCATCTGCCTAGCCTTTCCGCTAACTAATGAGCAGCTGAATACTAGTATTTTACTTGGAGCGACTGCCTATTTGACCTCCACAACCCAGTAACTGGGTAACACGATACCCCTTGGTAAGACTGGTTGTCAGAGTTTCGGACTTCTGACTACACGTTTCGACAGTCAAAGATCTACGAATAACAGATTTTTTGTAAAAAATTGTAGATAGCCGACGAGTACTCTAAGTCCTCCTAGGTACTTAGCGTAAGTACCTAAATAATTAGTAGGTACTTCAAAAAGTAAACTTCACGTGACTTTGTTATTTATTTATTTCCTTACTAGGCTATTATTTTTCCTTATTTCAGTGTAATTTCGCTTTTAATAATACCTTATACGTATCTAGGTACTTAATTTAATTCATGAATGGGATATTATCCATACTAACAATATAAATATAATTTAAATACCTAACTCTGCTGTTTTGTTTGTCACCTTTTCACGCCTTTAACGATTGAATGGATTTCGATGAAATTTGGCACACATGACCTGGACAAGGACATAGGATACTTTTTATTCCAGGTAGTACGTACGTTTCCATAGGATGATTTACGACACGCAGCCTAAGCCGCAGGCAAAAGCTAGTGTTACACAGATTTCTTGTGACGCCACAGACCAGACAACTGGTTTTAGCCACTAAAGCGGAGCGAGACTACGGAGCGGACAAACTGAGAATTATTAACCAATAGGATCCTGGCTCCTGGAGCGAGCGGAGATTTTATGCAATCCTATCGGTTAATATTTCTACGCTAACTAAACTTGCCAGTTGCCAGGTATTAGGCTGCCTGTCTGAAGCGAGGCTGCGGAGCGGAGAAACGTAGAAACATTAATCAATAGGATTGCATAAAATCTCCGCTCGCTCCAGGAGCCAGGATCCTATTGGTTAATATTTCTCCGTTTCTCCGCTCCGCAGACTCGCTCCGCTTCAGTGGACAGGCAGCCTAATGCCTGGCAACTAGCAAGTTGTCCAGCAATGGACTGCGATTGTCTGCGATAGGCTGATATGATTGTATCTCTTCTCGGCGCCGGAGTCACCGCGTCTGTCTCAAGCTTGTATAGTGGTCGAGTCGAGTGTCTTCGTGATGTTGTTTACACGTTTACTGTACACAGAGTTACCCAGTGTCCTAATAGACAGCGATCGTCGCATGAATACGCGCATTTCTTAGGGTTCGTACCTCAAAAGGAAAAACGGAACCCTTATAGGATCACTCGTGTGTCTGTCTGTCTGTCCGTCTGGCACAGCCAATTTGCTCCGAATCTAATGGACCGATTAAGTTGAAATTTGTACAGGTATGAATTTCTGTGACCCAAACACGGTCGTGTAACGTAAATAAATCGATTACAGGAAAACTTACAAGAAGTCTATGGTCTTAAAATAACATGGTAAATCTCTCAATATTGTGCGTACAGCTTACATTTGCAGTTGGAATGTATGGGAGAACATGTTTTTCAACTACAGTGTTAAGTTTGTTCTTGGGATAAATTCATCCCAACTACGGAACCCTTTAATGTGCGTGGTCCGACACGCACTTGGCCGGTTTTTCGTTCGGTGAACCGGAACGAGTGGTCGCGACGATAGAGGGCGTCTTCCGGATTCCGAACAAAAAGCGACATATGAACGCGACTTTCGCGTATTTTCACGATGATTGCTTTTTATTAGGACGTGGCCTTAAAAGTCCTAGTTACTTGTCTACGAGCGAAAGGTCATGCATGTGATCTTTAAGTATCCGTTTCAAAGTCCAGTTCTCTATGTTCTATGTTGTAAGGTTTGGTTTCCGCACTTAGTCCTTCAAGTAATATAATAATATAATAAAATTCTTTATTTCTCCTCACAATGACAAGCTTATTCTAGGACGCAACTCAGACGTAGTCTTCTAACATATTGTTTGTCTAATTAGCAATGTGAGGAACTGGTGTCTGAGTTAGGCATAAAATGCCTGTATTACAAATCACCAGGTCCCCACCCCACGGAAGGACAGATAGTTTACATCAATTTATGGTATAACAATCCGAGGTTATGGATAAGGAGATTATAGACTAAAACTTAAATAATTATCATTTTGTGGGTAGATGTAAAAACGAAGCTGTAAACAAGAAGTTATTAGTGCTCCTGTATCTGTGTGTGACACATAGTGTCTAAGGGAGAGTGTATGATGTTAGTGTCTATGTGGTCTCACTGTGTAAGTTATAAACTTATATCGTACTAATTTAATTTAAGTATTAAGTAGACTTTTTGTAAAACTATAATCCAAATTTTCTAACCAGTCCGAGACCGAACACTTCATTTGGTTTTTGGTAAAGGATATATCGTACCACCATCGACCATTGATCTTTGATCGTATCGTATCATAGTAGACCATTGCGTGAGCCATGACGGCCGTCGGTGGTTATTCCAACCAGTCCATCTCCCTCCAGAAGCTTATCATGACTCCTGGTCTGTTCAGAACGTCTGTGAAAGATCTGGGTGCCCCGAGGGTTTCTGTTCTAATTTGGGTAACGCCTGTGCATTCAAAGAGCACATGCTCAACAGTTTCCTCAGCCTCCATGCAAGCCCTGCATAGAGGACTGTCCGTTATGCTTATTGTGTGGAAGTGTTTGTTTAGTGAGCAGTGTCCCGTGGTGGTCGCCGTCACTAGGCGAAATCCCGCCTCTTCCCAACTTTGTTGGGTTCGGCTTCCAGTTTAACCGGATACAGCTGTATACCAGTATTTTACGTGAAGCGACTGCCTATCTGACCTCCGCAACTAGTTACCGGGAAACATGCTAGTTACGGGTAAGAGTGGTTGTCAGACTTCGAGCTTCTTACTACTCGTAACGACTGTCAAAGATTTACGAAAGACAGCCGGGACCAACGGCTTAACGTGCTCCGTATGTAAAGCAAGGTCACCCGTCCACGGGCTGGCCTCGGCATATTGCTTACCGTTGATCGGTCGGCCTTTAGTCACAGACTATAGTGCTTTTACTTAGCTGTACTCCATGAGCACCTCTATTTTTGTTGTCAGTAATTTGTTAGACCTAGGAGCGTGGTAGTCAGATGAGTGCCTCATTCAATCTGCCCAGCCTCTTCCCAACTATGTTGGGCTCGGCTTCCAGTCTAACCGGATGCAACTGACTACTGTATTTTACATGGAGCGACTGCCTATCTGAACTTCACAACCCAGTTACCGGGTTATACGATACCCCTTGGTAAGACTGGAAGTCAGACATTCGGGTTTCTGACGACCCGTAACGACTGTCAAAGATCCACGAATGACAGCCAGGACAACGGCTTAACGGAGGAGTCTCGGTATCTAAAGATGGTCACCCATCCACGGACCAACCCCGCCAAACATAGCTTAACCTGATGGATCGACCCGTGCGGCTGTTATTTCTTACCACGAGCTCCTCCAGTGCCTACCTACTTATTCTACAATAGATATGTTATGTTTCCATGCAGCTAATTTAGTTTTTCCTGATTAACCATTAACCTTGTGGAGACAGAACGTCCGCATTCCATCATGGAGCCAACGACAGACAGTGTCCACTTAAGCAGCATCTTTTTATGAAATAATACTTTTAGATTATTATCTAGGAATAGATGAGAATCTAGGAACCTTAAGAATCCGATGGGAAGGGTTCCGTAGTCAACAAGGAATCTTTATAATTTCGCTATTTCCGTCCAGCTGTCCGTCCGCGGCTTAGCTCAGAGACTCTTAGTACTAGAAAGCTGTAATTTGGAATGGAATACATTCAAAGTGGTAAAATAAAATATTGAAAAAAAAATATGTCGGGTTACCGTTGGGTGCACGTAAATTGGGGATGATTATCCTTTTTATCGTCTATGGCTATCCCATGGTGTGGGATGTCGTTGGATAGGCCGTTCAAAAATATTGCGGGTATGTGAAAACCATTTTTCGATTCAGAGATCTTTTTACGTAATATTAAGCTTTAAAGTGTTAATTTTTTTAATTCATTTCAAACACGTTTGAATGTAATTTGTTCCTATTTGTCACAATAAACTATTATGTATTTATTTTGTATTTGTATTTGTAACTTTTGCTAGTCGTGTTCCTGTCAGCTGAATGGTTGTTTTTGGATATGTGAAAAATATAATGAAATTAAAAGGAAAACTATCACAGCTTTAGCTTTAACAATGCTTTACAAGTTAACGAATAATATAATAGCCGACCAACTTACATTGCAGTTGTAATGTACTATAAGGGTCAGCTCACACCGAGACGCGACGCGACGATACTAGAAGAGGCCAGTGATTTCGCGCTGCGCCGCGCGCCGCCGCGAGACGCATCGCAACGTCGCGAGGCGCATAGTAAAATCGTTGGCAACACGACGCCTCGCTGCGCAGCGAGACGCCGCACCGCGCAGCGGAACGTGTCTACATTCGCCACGTGCTCCCGCCCCGCTCCGCGTCCACCCGCAGTCTACCATTCTACCGTGGAATTTAAAAACGCAGTAACTCAATTTTGACCAAACTGTTACTTACTGCGTTTATAAATTGCACGGCAGCATTTGCAAGCTCATGAGAACGACGTAATTTGGCGGGTGCATTATGGAGATCGAGGAGAAGTTAATTTTTTTTAAAAATATTTTTGTATTCTTCTTCCTCTTCCTCTTCTTCTGCAAGAAGTCCGATTATAACAAGATCCCAGTCTATCATTATAATTTCACTCGAGCTCTCGACCGAACTCTATCAATTCTACGCGAAGTCTGGACGGAAATAGTAGAGACAAGTCGCCACGGCAGCCTCGGCTGCGCCTCGCGGCGTCGCGCGGCTTCGTGAGGCGCAGCGCCGCTCTTGCACGCCGCGCGTACCGGCGATGCACCGCTGCGTCGCGATGCACCGCGCTGCGCCGCGAGGCATGTACCTAGCTACCTAGCTGGGATGAATTTATCTCAAGAACAAACTTAACATTGAAGATGAAAAACATGTTCTCTTAGGGTCAGCTCACACCGAGACGCGACGCGACGCGACGGTGCGCGCACACTTTAAAAGAGCGACTCAAAATAGAACTTTGTTTTCTACACGAAAAGATACACATTTCATTGTGAGAATTTAGAATACGTTGCACCATGCAGCGCTGCGCCTCGTGATGCCTCGCGATCGTAGGATTAGTTCTACCTTCTTAGGATTCCTTCATTGTGCATGGTCCAACACGCACTTGGCCGATTTTTTTTTTCTTTTGATGTTTAAAGCACATATTGTACTTTTTAAACGACTTCAAAAAGGAGGAGGTTCTCAATTCGTCTGTATGTTTTCTTTTTTTTTTGTATGTTTGCTACGCGATTACTCAAAGACAGATGGACCGATTTGGGAAATTATTATTTTGTTTGAAAGGGTATACTTCCCATATAAATTTTATTAACTTCGCTTGGGTAGTTTTTGAGTTAGCTTGAATAATGCGTATTTTTCCCACTTAGTTTATGTGGATGATGTTTTAATAACTTCCTATCACTGTTATTTACATAGCAGGTATTCGAATTTGTGTGGGGTAGATACCACAACTAAAAAGTGAAAAATAAAAACTTTTTGGCAAAAAATAAAACCGACTTCCATAACAAAACACTACAAAGTGAAAAATAACTTTAATTTCGGTAGTCGGTGTCAAACAACACAAAATACAAAACCAAAGACACCTACTACCGAAATTAAAGTTATTTTTCACTTTGTAGTGTTATGTTCTGGAAGTCGGTTTTATTTTTTGTTAAACAGTTTTTTTAATAAACGTAGACCAACAAAAACAAAACCATTATCCGCAAGAAAACTATCCCTGATCAGCAGAATGCGTGGCAGCTGCAACGGAATTCTGAAGACTGTAGCAGATAGGATCTCTTCTCCGATATGGAGATCCTTTATTAGGAGGGTAATTTAAATGTATTTTAATTTAAATCGGACTGTATGGATGAAGTTATCTGAAATAAATGACTTTTATTTTATTTATTTATTATTATGATGTAGCATATTTAGCTGGAAGACATCCACTGCGGGACGTAGGCCTCCCAAAGCATCGCAAGAACCGCTGGACCTTTGCTCCCTGCATCCAGCAGCTTTTTGTCCGGTCATAATCTCAATTAGCAGATGCCGCTGTTTCTGTAATCCTACGGGATATCAAGACAGGAGTGTAGTGTAGGCATTGACCTGATTCCACCGGCCCCCTTCTACCATCGGACATCTAGACACACTGCCAGTTACCATCCCTACCTGGTTGATATTCCACCAATTCGCACTAAGCGCTTCCAAATGTCTTTTATGATGCGCACAGCAAAAGAGTGGAACTCACTACCTGCGTCTGTCGTGGCTTCTTCTGGGTAGGTAAGCTCTCTCCATCGTCGACTTTGTCACCTCTGACTTAGACTAGAGTCAAGAGCAAACCCATCTCAAATAAAATAAAAAAAATAAAAAATTGACCAATCACAATCAATCTATTTTGGTTGCAACTGATATACGCAAATCAGCACCCTAATTGCGTAACACACTATCAATCGGAATCTGAATTATTTTGAAGCAAATTGCTAATATCCGTTGCTTCATATGTTCGAAAAATTTGTGTTGTTGAACCGTTAAAATGAAACCGATTCCGAAAGATAGTGTGTTACGAAACTAAAGTGTGGGTGACGTCTAGACCGGAAGTTACTTTATCAGGTAAAAAAATATCTGCGGCTTACCCTGTCAAAGATTCCAGCATGCGCTATGACCACATTATTTAAAACATGGTGTCACAAAATACTTAATGATCTCACTCATTTAGCTTACTCATCAATTTCCTGCATCCTAAAATACACATAAATTTTAGTCATCACTTCACTGAAGTTACATCACGCGTTTTAGATAAAAATCACACAATATGTTAATAGATTTGTTACTCAAAATCAATTTGATATGGTTGCAACGAGTTTACTTTGAAGCATCAATTAACAAGTTATACAGATGAAAATGGGCTTGATATGAGTCAGAATAATGTAGTTACAGCCTCGTTAGTCTAGTGGTCGCAAGCGCTACTGCTGAGCATGAGGTCCTAGATTCAGTTTCCAGGTCGGGCAATGTGTTATTGGGTTTCACCATCAGGAATTTCTTAGGAGTCTGGATTTGTGTCCGGTAGATGGCAACAGGCTCGCCCCTTGTCGAAATGTGGGTGTACTTTAGATACACCTCTGTCTAACCCTTCGGGGATTACAGGCGTGATGTTATGTTATGCTATTTTAAACTGCAATTTCGGTTACAAATAAAAATACCTACTTAAAAAAAAAAAGACATTGCCGCCAGCATATGGTTGGAACATGGTAGTGTTATACTTATCATTGACATCTGTCTCGGAAACTTTGCATGTCATGATGTCATCTTCGTACACTGAATCTGCGTGTCTCATTCTAGGACTTGCTCGATTTTTCTGTCTAATCACGCTAAAAAATAAACAGGCCTTATAACATGTCGGTTTTCCATTACTTTTTTCTTTTCGCCAGAAAGGAGCAGTACTTGCACTTATTTCAATAAACCATTTAACGCTTTCAAGCACACGAGACACAATAGAAGTTTTATTGTTATGACGTCTATGGTCGTTTTTTGTTCTCGAAAACATTAAGGTGGACTAACAAGGTAGGCCTTAGCCCGCGAAATTCTTTCTTAGGCTTTTGCAGTTTGCAGTTCCGTGTCAGGTATGTTGAACGTAATATGATACGCGACCGTGACAAATTTGTATTTACAGAATTATTATCATTGGAATATTTTAGGCAATTTTGAATTGTGAAAGAGTTGGTCAGCCAGAAAGATGAATCTTGTTACCCATTCCAAAGTGTAGTAGGTTCCAATTGAGAAGAAAGGGTATGAAATTCCTCAGAATATTATTTTTAATAATAATAATAACCTGGGACATTATTCACACACGGTCATCTGATCCCAAACTAAGCATAACTTGTACTATGGAAACCAGATAACTGATATACTACATATACTACTTTTTTTTTGTAAATACATACTTACATAGATAATTACACCCAGACTCAGAACAAACAGACATGTTCATGCACACAAATGTTTGTCCTGGATGGGAATCGAACCCACGACCTGCGGCATGATAGGTGGTATCTTAACCAACCACGCCAACTGGCCTGTCCTGTTAATGACCGTTTATCTAGTCAATCTGCCTAGCCTTTTCCCAACTATGTTGGGGTAAGCTTCCAGTCTAACGGGATGCAGCTGAATACCAGTATTTTACATGGAGCGACTGCCTATCTGAACTCCACAACCCACTTACTGGGTAATACGATACCCCTTGGTAAGACTGGTTGTCAGACTTTCGGGCTTCTGACGACCCGTAACGAAGATCCACAAAGATCCACGAATGACAGCCGAGCCCAACGGCTTAACGTGCGTTCCGAGGCACGGAGGAGTCTTGGTATGAAAAGATGGTCACCCATCCACAGACCAACCGCGGCAAGCGTAGCTTAACCTGATGGACCCGTGCGGCTGTTATTACTTAGCCACGAGCTCCTCGATGACCGTTTGTCTGGTATAGTCTTGATAGAACTGGGCAACAGCCTCCACCCACCGTGTGGAGGCTGTTGCCCTGCGATCGCTATGCATGCGGCTGACATGACCCGCCCAATCCCATTTTAGCTTGGCAGTCACTGTCTACGTCTAGGATCCCTGTTTTGAAGTGCAGTGTTTTGTTTTCTATTCTGTCAGTTCGTTTTACGCCCTTAATGCTGCGCTCCATTGCTCTTTGGCAAACTCCAAGGTGGAAATTTTGCGACTTGCTGAGTGACCAGGTCTGAGCACCGTAGGTTAGGACAGGCAGAATACACATATCGATGAGTTTTCGCTTCTAGGCATTTTCGATGAGGCGATCTATTTCTTTTTCTTGCCTGTTTTCGAAAGAAAGTAACTGGCCCAAGTACATGTACTCATCGACATAATGTATTGCCTGCCCATCTACCTCGACTCTACGCTTAGTGCTGTTGGTCATGGCTATTGTTTTAGATCGATTCATCGTGAGTACAACCTTGAGGCTTGCTGTGCTTAGGTCTTGAAGCATAGTCTGTAGTTCCGGAGCTGTGGGGGAAAAAAGGACTATGTCGTCGGCAAATCGGTGGTTTGTCAACCTCCTGCTGCTGACTTCAATATGATTTAAATGATATTATTATTCCTTTAATTTTTATCTGTGATAACCTCGGTTCAACATGATTACAAAATAAGACCCAGTCAGTAAAGCTTTGATTTCCTAACAAAGCGCTGAACGGCCACATAAGAACGGCTGTCCAAATACAGAGCGTTTTTTGACACCCAAATACTGGTGAAAATGACAGATTATCATGACTGCCATTATAATACCTATACCAGAACCGCCGTCGTAAGAAACCGTAGTTTTACACAATCATAATATGCAAAAAAGTAGATAGAGCATTTATCCTATTTAGCCACTTTACATAGTCACTGCCCCACGATAAACAAAGAAACACCTAATTAAGTCATAAAATTAATGGTTTATACCACGAGCGATAAGTACATCGAGCTACACTCGTCTTTCAACGATCGATTATTTTCATCTTAAAGAATTAATTACCAATACTATGTATGACGGATATTGGCCACTGCGCAATTTTTAATTCTTTTATATAAGTTGCGTTCATCCATGTTATGTCGTGATGGCCCAGTGGTTAAGGAATAGAAATATAAAAACACCGGCCAAGTGCGTGTCGGACCACGCACAATGAATAGTTCCGTAGTTGGGATGAAATTATCCCAAGAACAATCTTAACATTGTAGGTAGTTGAAAAACATGCTCTCCCATACATTCCAACTACAAATGTAAGTTTGTACGCATAATATTGAGAGATTTACCATGTTTTAAGACCATAGACTTCTTGTAGGTTTTCCTGTAATCTATAGGTATAGAACTATTTTCTGTAAATTTTTTTTCAAAATTTTAGACTGTAGTTTCGGAGATAAGGGGAATGGTCAACTTTCGTCTATTTTCTTAAATAATTTTAAATCTATTTATTTTAAAATGATACAAAAATATATTTGAGACCCTCACATTAAGCCCATTCATTAATTGATATGTCTCACGGTACAGTTTGCAATTCCTTTTTTTTTTTTTCATTTTCTTATTTGTTAAAGGTGACCCCCTAATCAAAATTAATTTATTTACGATACACGTCCGTGATTGGATCCCAAAAATTAATATGTGCACCAAATTTGAACTTAATCGATAAAAAATAAGACATGCACTTCTATAAACGTCTTAGATATAGCTGCTATATAGGTCAAGGATATTATATGATTGATTTGTCTTACTCGTGATTCGTAATGGATTGTTAGCACCAAATTAGCACGCCCTCCGACTTTTATAGGTAAGTTTCTATCTACTTATATGTGTCCTACATTTGTTATTACTAGAGTAATCGGCCTAGAACCCTAAAACTTAAATATGGCGAAGTAGGTATGTCCTGTTAGTTTTGTAGTAGTTTTCATTTTTTTTTGTTTTATAGTAGTCTTCAATTTTGACTAAATTGTATTATAAAACTTTTGATAATGCAATAATATGGCATGTGATTCAGATCATATGGCGGTTTAAGTTTTTGTTAAGTATTACCCAATAAATATGTTTCTTTTTGAAGGGGCATGAAGTATGTTTATTGTCATCGAACATTTTATGAATAAAATTAATTTCGCAAGTTTAGTTGGCTTTCTTTACACAACAGTCAAAAGACAAAAGTTACCTGTATTATGCAAACAGATAATTATTATAATGTGGATTACATTCCCTTTGAAAATAATATTGTTTCTTAAGACACCAGCACGTGATCGTTACAAAAAGAATGAAGAACTAATGCTCTAGTAAAGGCATCACGCTGGCAATTGTTGGGCCAATTACACCAGTAAATGCACCTAATAAGATAATTCATCATCTGCATAGCCTTTTCCCAAATATGTTGGGGTCGGTTTCCAGTCTAACCGGATGCAGCTGAATACCAGTATTTTACATGGAGCGACTGCCGTTCTGACCTCCACAACTCAGTAACTGGGTAATACGATACCCCTTGGTAAGACTGGTTATTAGACTTGGGTTTCTGTCGACCCGTAATGACTGTCAAAGATGCACGAATGACAGCCGGGACCAACGGCTTAACGTGCTTTCCGAGGCACGGAGGGGTCTTGGTATGTAAAGATGGTCACCCAACCACGGACCAACCATGGCAAGCGTAGCCTAACATGAACGATCGTCTCGTGCGGCTGTTATTAATTTATAATTAAAATAATTATAAAATCGAATTTATTTATGAAAACTTTATGCACAAGTGAAATAACAAATACCATACAAAGGCGGACTTAATGCCTTAATTGCACTTTACCGGACTGTAACTAAACGACAATAGATCGTAACAGTTCTATAAACTGCGCTCAAATGCTGTTCAATAAACGTTTTTAGGATTTATATAGGACTAAAAAAATACGTGCTCTTACAGTTAGTCAGTTAGCATAATCTTGCAGTTAGTTACAGGACCACATTTTGGTAATTGGGGTTGCGGCTATCTGCGGGAGCCTTAAATATAAATGTGTTACTTATTTGTTTGTTTTAGCTTTTGTAGTCTAGAGCTGTAATAATCAAGACCTAGTAAAATGGCCAAACTCATACTCAAAGCTTTTATATCAAATAAACCAATTACAGGCACTTGGGAATTGTCAAGGAGCCAGTCAGGCAGAAAGATGCAAGCTAGTTGCCCATTCCAAAGTGTAGTAGGTTCCTATGGAGAGGAATGGGCAAGAAACTCCACGGACTCTCTTTTAAATCAAAATATAGTTACAAAATATTGGTTACATCATTCATGTTGAAATTATGTGAGAACCACCTGCAACCTTAACTAAACCTAAAAGCTCTTCAATAGTCTTTCAATAAAAACTTTTTTCCAAAAAAAAAAACTACCGACTTCCAAAAATAAAACGCTACAAAGTTAAAAATAACTTAATTTCTAAAGTCGGTGGATCTGTATTTTATTTAGTTTTTTTCTACCGACTTCCGAAATCAGTTATTTTTCACTTTGTAGTGTTTTTTTGGAAAAGTTTTTTTTTTCACTTTTTAGTGGGTCAGATTGTAATTTATCTATGTTACAATAGCCTTTTTTTTTTTTTTTTGTGGATGGGAAATCATCAAATAACTTCTCCCGCTCTGGGTGGAGCGGAAGGGCGTGTCAGACTTTTACTGACTAAAACCCACCCGTGTTCCTTCAGTTGCCTATGCCAGGGCCACGGTATCTTTTTCAAACAACCCGCGACCCCAGCGGCATTGGCCCTATTGGACCCCATCTTTTGCTGACATCTCTTTGAGGCGCGCGTGGAACACAACGCGCCGTCGACCCGGGCCTGGTCCTCACCGGACGGCGAGCTACCCACTACTCACCGTCCGCAAGCCCGCGTTTACGGTGGCCGGGAATCGGCTATCAATTCCCGCCGCCCAGGGCGTCTCCTGCGGCGACTGAGGGCGTGAGGCTGCCTCTCCCTCACGCGTTCCGCCTCCTCCTTCGCGAGCATTACCGCTTCGCAGAAGGAGGTGATGTTACAATAGCCTAATGTCAACTTCTCATCACCTTTTACAAAATATTGCTTTTCCCGATGCAGGGACGTTAATTGTTGAGGAGTTCCCCTGGTAAGTACCAGGAGAGCTGGAGCTTATGGTGAAGTCACCATCAGCTCCACTTCAACAGAATATGCATTGTGACGAGCGTAAATTGCTTAGCAACCATTATTAAAGTACCTACCTAATCGAATCGCAACCCGTGAAATACTTATTATTGAGTAGTTCCGGTGGCCATCTGTGATCTTCATCATCAGTTCCACTTCACTTGCTTCTGCGTGCTTTCTGAGAACAAATGCACGAGTTACTATAAAAAAAAAAATCCAAATTGCTATAGATTTGCCTATAATATTTGAAGAGTTCCATCGATTTCTTCAGGATTCCATCGTCAGATCCCGACTTCATGACAATGGGATCAACTAGAAAGTATACCCTTTCAAACACAAAAAGAATTTTCCAAATCAGTCCAGCCGTTTTCGAGTAATCGGGAAACAAACATAAAAAAAAGATTCCGACGAACTGAGAACCTCCTCCTTTTTTGAAGTCGGTTAAAAAGATTTGGTGTCTTTTTAATAGCCAGTGACCACAAGGAAAACTCCACGCTGTAAAACACTACACGATAAAAAAATAAACATTTCGGCTTGAATATTTTATTTGAACGACCAATTTACGAACGCGAACAATATAAAAACAACATTAGAACGCTTGCCAAAAACACTATCGGCGAACAACAGGAAAATACCAGTTCGTGGGTGATATAAAAAGATATATTTATTATTACATTTTTATCTCAAATATTTCAATATACTAAGTATCTGTTGTGAACGCCCTTACTGATCTGCTTCGACTTTTGGTACCTCGGGTCGCTTGTCCAAGGAGATGGCGTTGTAGACCGAGACGTAACGCGCCGGATCAACTCTGAATGGATAAAATGGCGACAGGTCACAGGAACAACTTGCGACCCACAGTTGCCTCTCAAGTTAAAGCGGATTTACAAGTCTTTGATAAGGCCTGTCGTACTGTATGGATCGGAATGTTGGGTCGTGAAGAAGACGGATGAAAAAATATTGCATGCAGCGGAGATGAGAATGTTGAGATGGATGTGTGGAGTGACGAAAATGGTTTATTCATTTTCGTCGTAAGATATGAATATACGTAGAGGCAAGTTTGAAAGTGGCGCCAGTGACAGAAAAGTTGAAAGGAAATCATTTGGCTTGGTATGGGCATTGATGAGGAGGGAGGAAACGCATGTGACTAAAAGAGTTATGAATATAGGTTGATGGATGGATTGTGTGTGTGAGGAATGAAAGAGAAGGGAGTGAACGATAGCGTGACGGTTGACAGGGGAGAACGGAAGGAGAATACATGTAGCGCCGCGGACCCCAAGTAACATAGGATGATAGCTGGAGATGATGACTATCTTTTGTGATGGCCCAATGGTTAAGACCTTGCCTCTCATGCACGAGGTTGTGGATTTCGGGCATGTAGGTACCAAAGTGACTTTTTCAATTCATGTGATCTTGGACATTATTGACAAATGATGAAGGATAAACATCGTGAGGAAACCTGCACCCTAATTGCACACACTATCAATCACAATCTGAAATATTTTGAAGGATATTGCTAATCCATTGCTTCATTTGTTCAAAAAATTTGTCTTTTCAACAACGTAAATAACGCAAAGAATGTTGTTGAACTGTCAAAATGAAACCCAGTGTAAGTGTGTTACGCAATTACCCCGCCGGACTTACTTACTCTTAATCATTTGCCTAGCCTTTTCCCAGGTTCGTGGATTCGGCTTCCGGTCTAACCCGATGCACCTGAATACCAGTATTTTACATGGAGCGACTGCCTATCTGACCTCCACAACCCAGTTACTGGGTAATACGATACCCTTGGTAAGACTGGTTGTCAAACTTTCGGTATTCTGACGACCCGTAACGACTCTCAAAGCCGGGACCAACGGCTTAACCTGCTTTCCGAGGCACGGAGGGTCTTGGTATGTAAAGATGGTTACCCATCCACGGACCAACCGCGCACTTAACCTGATCGATCGATCCATGCGGCTGTTTTTACTTAGCCACAAGCCCCACCTTATACTTTTAATATAAGGCTGAAATCGCCCACCCTTCTTTAGCAAGCGTGGTGATCAATGCTCGTGCCTTCTCTGTATGAGAAAGGGGCGTTTGCCCTGCGATGGGACTGCAAATAGGCTGGCATCAGTGACGAGCTCTTCGTCTGCCTAGTCAGGTGTTACCTGAAAGCAGAGCAGCTGCTGAGGTATTGGGTTGTCGAGGTCAAATAGGCAGCTGCTCCATGTTCGCAAACGTTCGCAACATTATTATTACATACAGTAAGTAGGCATCACAATTTATCGGTACTGATAAAACTCCGATAATGTATATTCCTGGATTTACTAATCGCCATGTTATCGCGCTGTGAATGAAAATACTATAACGACCACATGGGTGTAGCTTTCAGACATTCAGGCATCAGATAAAACTTTAATGAACTCTAAGAAAATTGAAATAGCCTTCACATATTGCCTGGATGGGCTTTTTTCCCAACCGTATGCAGCTAAATACCAGTATTTTACAAGGAGCGACTGCTTATCTGACCTCCATAACCCAGTTACTGGATAACACGATACCCCTTAATAAAACTGGTTGTCAGACTGTCAAAGATGACAGCCGCCTGCAATGGCTTAACGTGCCCTCCGAGGTACGGAGGGGTCTCGATATGACGTAATGGATGGTAACTCACCCACGAACCGACCGCGGAAAGCGTAGCTTAACCTTCGATCGACCCGTGCGGCTGTTATTATTTAGCTACGAGCCCTCTGGTCTGGTCGAAATGTGGGTGTACTAGAGGTACACCCCTGTCTAACCCTTTGGGGATTACACGCGTGATGTTATGTTTATTTGTGATACTGTAATAAACCTCGCCTCTCGTTCTTATCTATTTTAAGAAGAGGTTTTTAACTACCTCCAGGTGTTTACCTCAAACTCTTGGTGGCGCAAGGTGAATCATTTGATTAACCCTGAGTTAGCTGTTAACTCCCGAGTTATTTAGGATAACCCATTAACGCGCAAGTGGCCCTAACAGACACAATAAAACTCTTTCCTAACCGGCCAATACACTACGTGCAGACTAGACAAAATAATCACCGCAGAGTCAGCAGCCGTTGCCAAAAGCATGAGTAGGTGAGAAACATAGGAAAATACCGAGTTTGTGTGAGCTAAATATATAACACATTAGATATGTTATTCATGATCTAAATGTGGATAACGTGTGGTTCCTGTTTGCATAGTTGACTAGGTGTTGCCTCGTTACACGATATGGCAAATTGTTTACAAAAATAATGATCAGGTCTCTGAAGGGGAAACATAACATCACGCCTGTAATCCCCGAAGGGTTAGGTAGAGCTGTACCTATAGTACCCCCACATTTCGCCAGTTATGTTCAAGTCCCATGTAATAGGGGGCGAGCCTGTTGCCATCAGCCGGGCACAAATACAGACTACGGGCTGCTATTGAGAAATTCCTGATGGAAAACCCCTATACCACAAACCCAGGACCTCATGCTCAGCAGTAGCGCTTGCGACCATAGACCAACGAGGCTGTCTGAAGTCTTTTTGAAGTGACAACTTTTTGAGCGATTTTTGGTAGGGGGAAATCTTATGGGTTCGCGTAACCGCGTCACCTCGACACCGCGACATCCTATGCATAGTTTTACGTTTGTTTTCACTCCTGTCGGCAGTTCCTATGACTGCTAATTTATTTAAGTACATCATCATCATGAATGGCAGTCTTGTTCTACTCACTGCCGGGTATAGGCCTCCTGACTTTTGTGCCGTGCTCACCTGGTCTGTACCAGTCTCAACCAGGTCTTACCCGCGATCTTCTGAGAGTCATCCAACCACCTGGCAGTTGGTCTGCCAACGCTCCTTCTACCGTCTTTCGGCAATCATTCAGTGAGGACTATTCCACATTCCATCACCATTATATTTAGGGTTCCGTACCTCAAAAGGAAAAACTGGAAACCTTATAGGATCACTTCGTTGTCCGTCTGTCTGTCTGTTAAGACCTTTTTTCTCAGGAACGCGTGGATGTACGTTGGAATTAATATCAAATACGTAGGTCTTCGGTCCATTGGAGCTATAAAAAATACGGCCATTTATACGACATTTTTTTGATACTCCCAAATAAATCAAAACTTATAGGGTACTTTACCCGTTTGATTTATTTATTTATCATCCCACTGGAACGCCATACAGCAATTACACCAACGGAGCAAAAAATTACTTCATGCCATCGAAGCTTCATGCGCTGCTTTCCATCCATCCTGTGCGCTGTGGACATCGAACGGGCGGCGGCAGCGATGGATCACGCACGCTCACGCAGCGTCAAGACACCTCTATAGCGCCATAACTCTACTCCATCCATATTGCGCAAATTCTTTGTGATTTTTTGATACTCAATGAATTTTTAAAAATAAATAACTTCATTAAAATTGCGAAAACGGAAAATTCTGATCTGTCATTCTGCATGTCGCAAGGTCTGAGCACAAGTAAAGAAAAAGTTCGAAAACCGTTAATTTGAATAATTTGTAGTTGTATCACATAAACATTTTTATTTTTTTTTGCGATTACTCATTTACATTCTGCAGTTGGTGAATTGACCGTGACGTATATCGATGAGGAGTCGGGAGAACATGTTTTTCAACTACAACGTTAACTTTGTTTTTGATATAAATTCATCCCAACTATTTCGGATCTTGTTGGCCCAAAACGTCGTCACTTCCACGGCGTCGTAGGTGGCAGCGCAGAGATCACTTTGGTTCAATGTTTTGAACATAAACGAGGCAAAAGGAGTATGTAAGGATCGCAGCAGGTGGCGTTCTGTAGCTTCTGCCTACCCCCATGGGAAGAAGGCGTGAGTATAGAAACGATTGTTATAGATAGACGGCGGTGACCACTGAGCAGCAGTGACCAGCAGTGCTATTCTGTACAAATCTCACCGTGAGATTTACTTCAGACGAGATTTTTACAGAATAGACCGGCAGGTGCGCTGCCTGCTTGCTTACCATTCAATAACATAAACATCCCGTTGTACAGACGCCAGCAGGTCAAGCTACCCGAAACTGTTAAACCCAATCAACCTTGAACCTAATGCTTTAGCGATAAAATTGAAAATCTATTAAAGAAATTTGACAGATTGTAGAAGCTTGATGTGCTGGCGTCTGTACATTGTCCCTATTTGTCATCTTTTAACTACATTTGCGTGCAACAAATTTGGCCTACCCCATGCCCTCTACCTGTGTGTGAGACGATATCTCAAAAATGTTAATGTATATTTTAATTAATATATGTTGTGTGAAAGTAGGTACGATAAAGTTTATTTACACATGCCCTATACTTTATTCATTACAAGATCGACTCGACTTTTTAGGTGTCCTCATCACTTGTTTTTGTTTGGAAAACTGCATGACTTTTTTTGTCAGTAAAGTTGACAAAAGCATTATTTCGTTTATTAGTGCTTGTTTTTTGATCATTTAACTTGTATTTAACCGATTTAAAAAAAAAGAAGGTATTTATTCGACCACTATGTAAGTTCGCGATTTTCTCAAAAACTAATGAATCAGGTTTGATATTTATTTCACTAAAGTACCTACATACATTAAGTAAGTATCTACATACATTAAGTACAAAATATATTAGGTTATTGTTAATTAAACTTGATCAATTATCTTGTTTCAATTCGAAGAGAACGGGGTGGATCGCTTTTTTTGCACGCAAGTGTATATCGTCTACACTTGTTTACTATGCCTTATCATCAGCGATGAATAGCGAGTCATAGCATAGATCAGCATTACTTATAGTTATGCTGTAAGCATTGAGTAATCTATGCTTAATTACTCATTTTCATGCTCCAGTACCTAATGGTTCAGGAAAAGCATTCATTTAATCTCAACGCGGTCACGTTCCATACAAACGTATTCCTCTGTTTTCTCACTGGTTAATATTCCTGTAATGGCACAGATTAATACAGATGTGCGACCTGAATTGCACTTTATTGTGTCGTAGCAAGAGTCGCTTTTTATTTAAACGATTTTGCGGAGTGTCCTATCTGTATTTATCTGTGGTAATGGTAACAGCGAATCACTCACAATTTGTAGGTGTTCTAAAAAAAATACACATTATCAAACTCGGTCTATAGCAGTCCACTGCAAGACATAGGGCTCTCCCAGGCTGGGCCAGAACATCCTGTGCGCCGCCTTCCGCATCCAGTCAGTCCCGACCTCCTTTTCCAAGTCGTCAGACCATCTAGCTGGAGGTATGCTACTCTTGCCGATACGCGGTCTCCACCACATAAATAAAACACCGAGTTAAATATAAAAACTCGGTTTTTATTCATGTGGTCTCCTCCACTCCAGGACTGGTCTGCTCCCGACCATGCGTCCTTCGATAAACAGAAGCAGCCCACTCCCACTTCTGCTTGCTAACTCTGTAAGCTATGTCGGTTACTCCGCATAACATACTCATAATCCCAATTCCATTCATTTGGACAATAATTAATTCAATAATATTGATTGTGATTACGATGTCGAGCAGACGAATTTGTTAAACATATGAAGCAACTAGCAGCTCCTGCGGTTTCACCCGCGTATGTCTCGAATCCGTAGGAATATAGGACAAAAATTATCCTATTTGTTAATCCAGGTTATAAACTATCTGTCTGCCAAATTTCATCAATCCGTTCAGTAGTTTTTGCGTGAAAGAGTAACAAACATACAAACACACTCACAAACTTTCGCCTTTATACACCTTTTCAATATTAGTTTGATGTTAATGCATTACGAATTTCTGTAAAAGTCCTTGGGATTGTCATAGAAAGTGTGTTACGCGATTGGGGTGCAGTTCTATTCCAGAATAGTTTGAAACAAAAACAAATGTAGGCGAAAGCCCACCAGGATATCCGGCGAAATCCTTACGTTTTTTTTTTGCAATTTGCAGCAAATTGTAAAAAAACGTAAGCATAAATGATAATGATAAATGATTTTATTTCTGAAAGTAGGTAGTAAGTACAAACACTTTTACAAGTCAATCATGTTTTTTTTTAAAGTAGATGAGGTCGGCGTTTCCTATCTGACTACTCTGAGAAGAAAGGCCGAAACAAACTCAGAGGTCACAGTCTCTTATAAACTCCAGACATAATCTTGGTCACTTCATGTGAAGACCATATAGATTGGTGTCTGAAATGGTCTTTTGAGGAAAGAACCACACAGATTGAGAGGACCTGTCCAGTCAGTGCACGCATTTGTCAGTAATCGCGCAGCTCAACTCAGAACTTAAGGAGCTCAACGATTCGACGAACAATACCAAAGAAAGCATATTTTAATTTCGCAGGCTACCTTATCTCATCCACGGCCAGATTGAACTACAGCGAATGTTGATACTGAAAAATATGTATATTATACATCAACCAGAAAAGATACAGTCTACATATTATGTCACTCAAAAGTTTTTAAAGTTTATATTGGAATGGCCTAGAGTTGTTAATTTATAATATTGTAATCATGCCTCGTTGGTCTAGTGGTCGCAAGGGCTACTGCTGAGCATTAGGTCCTTAGGGATTTTGATACCCGGGTCGGGTAAAGTATAATTTGGTTTTCCATCTGGAATTTCTCTGTAGAAGCCCGGAGTCTGGATTTGTGCCCAGTTGATGGCCAATAGGCTCGCCCCCTATTATTATTATTTGTATATTTAAACCTTTTATTTCCAAAAAAATTCATTACATAATAATATCATTCATTTGTTTCCAATTAAAAGTTAAGTAATTCATTCATAATAATAGCATTTTAACAATAATTACATAAACAAGATAGATTTTGTAAATAAATCAATTTATTGAATAATATAAAATCAATATTCTCTAGTTCAATTAATATTATTGGGTGCCCGTTCTAGTCCAGGTGGGGCCAGACACGGCCACAATATCTTCGCATCGGTTCAGGCCCAGAAAGTCCCTTTCCCAAAACGTCCCATTCCCAGAATGTCCCTTTCCCAAAATGTCCCCTTTCCAAAATGTCCCTTTCGCAAAATGTCCCTTTCCCGAAAAGCCCCTTTCGCAAAATGCCCCTTTGCTACGACAGCTACGTGTTTAAACTGGGAATATTTAAACAACATAAGGCAAGTAATCAATCAACTTTTAATCATATATAAACTAAAACGCCTTACTAAAACGTTAAAAGCTAAAAATTATCCACGGGATAACTGTTAACAACATCCATTATAATAATATGATGTTAGTGTATTTTTTATTTAAATAATGCGCTTATTTAGACATTTTGAGAAAGGGCCATTTTGGGAAAGGGTCAGTCTGGGAAAGGGACGTTTTGAAACCAAGGGACATTTTGGGAAAGGGACATTCTGAGCCTGAACCGTCGCACCACCGGCGTCTAGGTCTGCCTCGGGTGCGTGGTGCATCGCTAGGGTACCAATGGAGAACCTTCTCACTCCAGCATCCATCTGTGGCTCTGGCTACGTGTCCTGCCCTTCGCCATTTCTATTTGCAAGCTAATTCCACAGCATCCATAATTTTAGTGCATAGTCGTATGTCTTTGCTTCTTGTACGATCTCGGAGTTTAATTCCTAACATACTCCTCTCTATTGCTCGTTGGAAGGTTTGAAGTTTGTTTATAGCTGCCTTTGTTAGTGTCCAACTTTGACAACCGTAGAGTACGCCCCCTATTACCTGGGACATAAACATAACTGGCGAAATGTGGGTGTTACTATAGGTACACCACTGTCTAACCCTTCGGGGATTACAGGCGTGATGTTATCTTATTATACAAGCTCGTTTGTCATCATAACCAACTTGTTTACCATTCTTTATCAATGCGGAACAGAGTTAGCTTACCGGCCACTACGGATCGATAACGCTGTTGCTGATAGTTCTGTTTGCGTTTTATTATTTATATTCCCTATTTATTTAGAGGGGCTTGTGGCTAAGTAATGACAGCCGCACGGCTCGATCGATCAGGTTAAGCTACGCTGGCCGCGGTTAGTCCATGGATGGGTGACCATCTATATATACAAAGACTCCTCCGTGACTCGGAAAACACGTTAAGCCGTTAGTCCCGGATGTCATTCGTGGATCTTCGACAGTCGTTACGGGTCGTCAGAAGCTCAAAAGTCTGACTAAGAGGTATCGTATTACCCAGTAACTGGGTTGTAGCTGCATCCGGTTAGACTGGAAGCCGACCCCAACATAGTTGGGAAAAGGCTATCTGCCTAGCCTTTGTTGATATACTTTCCCACCACATTAGGGTACCTAATCCAGACAAGTACTAATATATCGTTGCCACGCCTGTCGATGCCTGTCGCGGCCCCATTCCCAATACGTGTATCGGCGAGTGGTACGGAACGCATGGCTGCGTGTGCAGTCGCCGTGGTTTTATTTAGTGGTCAGCATTTGAAAAAGAAAGCAGAAGAAACGCGCCAGTACAGTGAACTTACCGACTCCCGACGGATCGGACGGGCTACGACAGGCCGCCGGAGGCTTCGTCGAATGCGACAGTTCCCACGGTCTGTCGGCCTAGCTTGGCGTAATCCTGGCCTGTGAGAAAACGGGCTGTGGGACCGTGCGCTAAGGTAGTCCAAGAATTTTTTTTTGCGTTTTATGCAACTTGCAGGTCAGTGTAAGGTTGTGTCTTGATCAAAAATATATAATAGGTTGGGGAAAAAGTTTCTTCGCATTTTTTAAGAAAATTCAAAACATTTTTTAATATAGTTTATTTACATTTAACTAATGTGTGTAGGTACCATTTTGTTCGATAACTTTTTGCCATCTTGTACGAGTAGGTAGGGACATGATCCCATTGCTATAGAAATTTTGGGACTTCTGGTCAAAATACCGCGACAAGTGGTTTTGGCAGTCCTCTCGTGATGTTAACCTGACACTGCCTAAAGAATTCTGAAGAGACCGAAACAGGTGGAAATCTGAAGGTGCAAGTTCAGGACTATACGGCGGATGCATTAACACCTCCCAGCCAAACTCTCTTAATTTTTGCTGAGTGGCTAAAGATGTGTGAGGTCTAGCGTTATCATGATGAAAAACCACACCCCTTCTGTTGATTAATTCTTGCTTTAATCTCATCAGTTGTTCGCAGTAGAGTTCAAAATCGATGGTCCTGCCTGGTGGTAACAGCTCATAATGAATAATGCCCTTCCAATCCCACCACACACACAGCATCACCTTGTTCCGAGTTAACCCGGGTTTCGCCACAGTCTGTGAAGCCTGACCGGCCTTTGACCACGACCTTTTTCGCACGTTATTGTCATACGTGATCCACTTTTCATCACCAGTTATCAGTTTCTTCAAAAATAGTTCGGTTTCATTACGTCGTAATAAAGAATCACAAATGAGTACACGGTTCATTAGGTTTCTTTCAGTGAGCTCGTGAGGTACCCAAATGTCGAGCTGTTGTGTACCCAGTTTTTTTCAAATGCGCCAAAACTGTTTTGTGGTCAATTTCCAGTTCTTCAGCTACGTCGTAACTACTGATATGCCGATCTTGCTCCACTTTTTCAAAAATGGCATTCATTTTATCCGTAATAGGGCGACCAGAGCGACGTGCATCTTTGACATCAAAATTTCCGGATTGAAAACGCTTAAACCAAATTTGTGCTACTCTCACAGACACTACACTAGGTCCATAAACATCGCAAATTTTTTTCGTGGCTTGCGTTGCATTTTTACTTTTTTTGTAGTAAAATTTTAAAATGTATCGAATTTCTTCATTAGATTCACTCATCTTGACGGTACGAAAAACAAATGAAAATCACACATTTTCCTAATTTGAATTTGGAATTATGTTCTTTAAAATTTAAACTTTCAATGATACCAAAACCAGCCAGATACAAATAGTATAGCCAAAGAGATTTTATTACAAGTTCATACATACTATAATGCGAAAAGACTTTTTCCCCAACCTAATATTATGATTCGCTACAATAAGAAAATCATATAATTATGTATTTACATAACTTTAAGTCTTTAACCATAAAAATCATCAATACATCTCTGGAAGTTACATTTGCACAGCAAATAATGTTTTTTTTTTTTTAATTATTTGTGATGGGTTTGCTCTTGACTCTAGTCTAGGTCACAGGTGACACAGACAAAGTCGACGATGGAGTGAGCTTACCCAGAAGAAGCCTGTTCACTCTCACTTTGAAGAGATTAGGGAATGCATTCGGAAACACAGACGCAGGTAGTGAGTGTCACTCCTTTGCTGTGCGCATTATAAAAGACATTTGGAAGCGCTTAGTGCGAATTGGTGGAATAGCAACCAGGTAGGGATGGTAACTGGCAGTGCGTCTAGATGTCCGATGGTAGAAGGGGGCCGGTGGAATGAGGTCGTGGAGTTCTCGGGCACACTCTCAGAAGTACAATCTGTAGAAGACCGACAAGCAGGCAACCTTGCGGCGATGAGCCAAGCTATGAAGCTTGGCATCCACCAGTTTTGCGTCGCCAATGAGCCTCTTAGCTCTGCGTTCCACCGAGTCAAGTGCGGCTAGTTGGTACTTGGCTGATCCAACCTAAAGGTGACTGCAATACTCCATGCAGGATCGGACTTGCGCTTTGTTAAGGGTCAAAAACTGTGCAGGCGTAAAGTATCGCTTCACCCTATTTAGGATGCCCAGTTTCTTGGCCGCAGTTTGGGCCTTGTATTCGATGGTGGTGCCAATTTTTATGGATAAAATTATATAAATACATATTTGTTATTGTCGCTAATCATATTTTGATCAAGATACATCCTTACCTTACCTGCAAATTACATAAACCGCAAGAAAATTTGAATTTTGTGGGCTACCACAGTTATATAGCTACATCAGTTGTTACAATGTATTGCACATTGTAACACTGTACAAGTACTGGACATCCTTGGAGCGACAACAAGTGGTATGTTAGATACACGAGTTTTATTCTTGTCTGCCGTCAAGCATCATTGTTGTATTCCCATTCTTAAAACGTCCCGTACTTTCCCAAAAGATACCGTCTCCTATTTGACCACTAGGACAGTATCTCACCCGATGGTAAGCGTTGATGCGGTCGAAGATGGTGCACCATAGAAGTATAATTATATACATTGAAAGATGTAATGATATCGATTATTTGATACAAAATCTGTTATCATCTTTTGATTCAAGCCATTTAGAGATTTTTATCAATTATTTTTTCTAGTTCACATAATGAACCGGATATATGATCCTAGATATAATTACATCTACTCTACTATCTTTTTACTCTACTTGACTCATATGTATGTAATTTGTTTGTATGAATTGCTGCTCTCGCTTCTTTATTTGACACCAATGGTTTAAAATCTGCTGGATCAGTGTGATCATCGTCATTTTGAATATTATTATCGTCTTCTCCATTCTGATTAACTAAATCAATGATTTCAGCGTCAGCCAATATACCAGTAGTGGCTAGCCCTTCATCACAATGTCAAATAATCTTCCAATTGAACTTCATGTTCTGAAGTTCATTCCAGTCAGCGACCAGTAAACTCGAGTCTGGCTCAAGTAACCAATAATCAACAAACCCAAGTGACCAACAATAAAAACCTATCATCTGTGTTTCTTAGAAAGTTTAATGAATGTAGTCATTCATTGCGATGTGTGCAAGTCAAAATTTAATTTCGCATAGGCTCGCCCTCTATTACCTACCTCTCTCTTCTTCTTCGTCGTTCCCTCAATGCTGAGGATCGCGACCACATACGACACGTCTCCAAGATAAGCGGTCTTCTGCAGCGTGGACCGCTCGGTAAATGCCGCCTCCTACAGCCTTCTTGATCGCGTCTGACCATCTTGCCGGTGCTCTGCCTTTAGCGCGTTTTTCTTCCTCCCGGCCCGACCATAAGGCGAACGCATAATATGTCCGAAAAAGCTGAGGGCACGCTCCTGGCATATTATAGATAGCCGCTTGGTGATGTTGAGTTCCTCCGGTATTGATTCATTCGTTCTCATGGCGGCCCATGGTATACGAAGTAGCCTCCGCCAATACCACATCTCGAAAGCAACGATCTTACTACTCTCTCAGCTTTGGAAGAAGCGTGGCATCCGTCGGAATACCAAAATACGACTGGCCCGTGCTCTAGTTTTTTTTATATTTTTTTATATGGCGCATTAAAAGCCCTTACATTATATGGGACTTAAACATAACTGGCGATATGTGGGTGTACTATAGGTACAGATGTTCCATGGCCTTTTATATAAACCGCATCTTTTATGCAATGACTAAGTAATAACAGCCGCACGGGTCGATCCATCAGGTTAAGCTACGCTTGCCGGGGTTAGTCTGTGGATGGGTGACCATCTTTTCATACCGAGACTCCTCCGTGCCTCGGAAAGTACGTTAAGCTGTTGGTCCCGGCTGTCATTCGTGGACCTTTGACAGTCGTTACGGGTTGTCAGAAGCCCAAAAGTCTGTCAACCAGTCTTACCAAGGGGTAGGTATCGTATTACCCAGTAACTGGGTTGTGGAGGTCAGATAGGTAGTCGCTCCATGTAAAATACTGGTATTCAGCTGCATCAGGTTAGACTGGAAGCCGACCCCAACATAGTTGGGAAAAGGCTAGGCAGATTGATTGATCTTTTATACAAAACTCGAATCGGCAAATCATTGTAGTATTCTAACATTTATCAACATTTTTTTATCGGCCACTGTTGACATTGACACATATTTCGTAGATTAGGCACACAATACGGACTCGCAGCTTGTTATCGAGTATCACGTGAGATATGTAAGATTAGGTAGTAAATAACGGAATATTTTGTACATAATATTTGTCTCATATCGACACGTACGGGAATAGCGTACTGTTCTTACACGCGAGCGACACGCGTCAATGGCAGAGGCAACTGTACCCGCCGCTTACCTAAAGCGACGCTTGCTGTTGTAGCGTGTCGCGTCTGCCATTTTGTCAGTGGACCCCAACAGAGTTGGGAAAAGAGACTAGTCAGACTAGATTAGATTGAGATATAGAAGTACATTACACGTCCACAACGACACCTGCTGGCCCGTTCCTTATACTGTGTCATAATAAATAATATATCCAACAGGCGACAAGAGACTTATAACATAATAGTTGCCATCTTCCGAGAAACTCATCTATTCTCATCATTTTAATTAGTTTGTACTCGCACGATATTATGTCGACACTCCACAGAAGACCACGGCTAAGCTATGCACCTTCGCTATGTCACAATATTATTTATTGTTACAGAAAGTATCACGTGTAAATAAAAAATACACCCTCTGTCTCACTCTGTTCTCTCTCTCTCTCTCACTCTGTTCTCTCTCTCTCTCTCACACACACAGTCTGTGGTTACTCTGTTATACATAGCTGGCAAACAAATGAACCGCGCTGCTACTGCGTTTTCCGACTTATGTTTTTCTTTTTGCTCGCCTCCTGAAGGTCGTAGCGTGATGTTAATTAACGTATAGCCTTCTTCAAGAATTGGGCTATCAAATGCAAAAATAATTGTTCATATCCGACTGGCAGTTCCAGAGATTACAAACAAACGAACAAACTAAAGATCAAACTCTTCAGCTTTATTCTTACTATAATAGATACAGACCGTTCACAGTTATCAGCTCTGACAGCAGCAACCCAATAGCAACTTTATTGTAACGAAAATAAAGATCACTGTGATTTTGACCAACTTGTCAGTAGCAGCAACCCAAAAGCAACCTTATTGCATCGTCAATAAAGATCACAGGGATTTTGCATTTATGCAAAATTAGAGGTTAAAATAACCGAATGGTCTGTTGTAGTGGACGGTCGACCTTATAGTGTGGAAGGGGGAGGGGCTATATTAAATTGAATGGCCTGATTGTAAGTGATTAGCTAAGTATACTAGTGTATTGTTAGTAGTATCTGAGATATATGTAGGTCACTTGAGGTTGAGCTGATGAACAGAATATTTTATACACCGTAAAGTCCCACGCTAGATATTCTTTTTTCAATAGACTATCTGAGGCTTATTTGACAGTTTAACTTGGAGGGTACTTAATAGAAGGTCCTATAATGTGCGCGCAAGTGCTAGTCACCGCCTGAGGTATGAGAGCGGGTGAGACGGGGGAGGGCGCGATTGACAAGACGCGGCGGTCGAAGGGAGACTGAGTTAGCTTGACGTTTGTCTTCCACCCCGTCTCATCGCTCACATAACTTCAGGCGGTGACTAGCACTTGCGCGCACAGTATACCAGCTAGGCCACAGATTAATATTTAATACAGATGGGACACTCCGCAGTTTAGGTATACACTCTATAGTTTCTTAGCCAAAAATGTATCCGATTATCCGATCTCTAATCATGATTATCGTAAAAAATTTCAAAGAAATTGGATCACCTTCAATATCACAGGTTCTCAGGTATGGTCCAATACAAAAAAAAAATCATAATAACGGGAACAAAGTAAAAATACCCTAAAATAGCCTAAGTACCTTTAAGAGTCATTATTGTCTCGCGCTGCATATTACTAATTTGCGAATACCCTCTTTAGTATAAATACAGAGTTTCCGGTCATTAGCATCATAACGCTTTTAGTAATTAATCCGTAAACATCATCATGTCTCATTCATCTGCGGCCTGTCCCTAAGACTCAAAACTTTTCAGCCCCCCGGTGCATCAGATGATTCATCGGACTCTTAGAGCGCTATTGTTGCTCAGATTTGCTATAGGGCTTAAAAAACTTAGCTTACCTGGGGGCTGAAAAGTTTTGAGCCTTTGGACCGCGGATGACTGAGACATTACGCATTAATTACTAAAAGCGTAATGATCTGTAATGATGCTAATGACATAAAACTCTGTATTAGTACTAAAGAGGGGATTCGCAAATTAGTAATATGCAACGCGAGACAATAATGACTTGAAGATACTTAGGCTCCTTGGTAAGTAGCAGTCACTATAGAAAAACCACAAGCATTTTCTCGAACCAAACACAAAGGATTGAATATTTTTTTTCTATATAATTTATAATTACTTGTGTTTCTCAGAAGCGTTGCTACATATAATTAGTTTGGCAAGCTCACATGTTGCGTTTGCAGCCAATGAACGATTCGCTTAGTACGAGTACTTTAGCATTGGAGTCGCGTGTGTATCTTTGATGATCATGTCACGCACACATGAATCAAGTTGTATGGAGACAATAGAGATGTAGTAGAAGTTACACTTTGTACAAATGATTCTGTACATTACATAACATCACGGCTGTAATCCGCGAAGGGTTAGGCAGAGGTGTATCTATAGTACACCCACATTTCGCCAGTTATGTTTAAGTCCCATGAAATAGGGAGCGAGCCTGTTGCCCTCGACCGGGCACAAATACGGACTACGGGCTGCTATTGAGAAATTCCTGATGGAAAACCCCTATACCACAAACCCAGGACCTCATGCTCAGCAGTAGCGCTTGCGACCAGTAGACCAACGAGGCTGGGCATGTCTTTCCTACCATTATCGCGCCCCTCAGTCTACTCCTTGATATGCAATAGTCTCTGTTGCACCATGTAACATGAGGCAACAGGGGCTAGAGTGAATCTTTGGGTTCATTCGAGTAATTAAGTCTGGTCTATCCACGCTGGGGTCGGTGCATTTCAAATAGGGTCAGATAATAGAGGTGTAGTAGACATTATACTTTGAACAAGACCGTGTAGATTAAATAAATATGTGTAAATTACAGCGTTTACGCTCTATCAACATCTGCCCAGCCTAAAGCAGGTTGCAGACCGCAAACTAAGCTAAGTTAGTTTAGTGTAGCTTATGTAGCTTATGCAAAACTACGCCAGCTATGTAGCTGGCGTAGTTTTGCATACTTGTACCAACAAGCATAGTTTGCGGTCTGCACACAAGTATGAAAAACTACGCCAGCTATGTGAGCTAAGCTAAACTAACTTAGCTTAGTTTTTGGTCTGCAACCCGCTTTATCCTATGTTGGCGTCGGCTTCCAGGCTAACGGAATCCAGCTGAGTACCAGTGTTTAGCATGGAGCAACCTAGTAACTGGGTAATAAGATACCCCTCGGTAAGACTGGTTGTCAGTCTTGGGCTTCTGACTACCCGTAACGACTGTCAAAGATCTACAAATGACAGCAGGGCCCAACGGTTTAATGTGCTTTTCGATGCACTAGCACGGACGGGTTTTGATATACAGTATGTTAACCAACAGAGGGCGTTCCCGTTAACCCGCAATAGTATAGCATCCATACATGCTAAAAAAAATATTACCATTCGAAAACAAAATGGTTTTTATTTTTTTTAATATTAAAATATTCACTAAAAATGTTAAATTGATACGTAAAAGAAACACTCTGTACACGCGTACTTGAAGGACGGAAACATCGCAATTTAGTTTTTATTTTTAGTGAATATTTTTATATTTTTTTGAATATTTTAGTGAATATTTAAATATTATATAGAACTTTTGTTGGGACGTGATTTAGGTTCTATGAAATTAAATGTTCGTTTAGTGGTACACATGAGTTTAATAAAATGATATTAAAATTAACAAGGTACAATAACTGATTGTATGACAATTATGAAATAACGCGAATGACGCGGTAGGTAACGACAGTGTTGCGTGTTGTCGTGACGTCGACTGACGACTGTTGACTGTTGACTGACTGTTGAACTTCGCAGACATGCGAAGTTATAGGCACTTAAGCGCATGTGTGTGCATGTGTGGTTCCATACCACTACATGTCCTCCCCCCTTTGATGAAGACAATTTATTAAAAGGGTAAACAAAAATAATTGTCAAAAAACCATGAGCAAAGTGTAGGTAAAACATTGCAAGTACCTATAAAATGGTTTGGTGTAAAAGTGTATAACTATACCTAACTTAAATTAAACAATAAGACACTACGCTAACATGAGGCATTTAGAATGTATATATAAACAAAACTACACAAGTGGATGCTTAAACTAGAGAAAGACATTTCATAAAAAAATTAAAATACATTGGTCATAAATTGACAACAACTTAATACAAAAAGGTTTTCAACTTAACTAAGTGGTAACGATAACATAAAAATAATGACGTTATAAGTTGACATAATTAGTGTGAGAACGCCACAGAATTGTTTGTTTTGTTGGTTTATTTTAAAAACACAGAACACTTCACCGCACTTCAAATTTCACATTGACATTTTTATTGCTTTGGGACTGGCGACAAAAAATGTTTTAAATGGCAAATCTCACGGTCTTTTTCATGATGCGACCTGATCTAGTCGTGACAGATGGCTCAGATTTGTCAAGTGGTGTCGATTGGGCTCCACTTCCAACCGGTGTGTTTGCTTTTGTTTCTGGTGAAACGAAAACTTCATGCGGTGGCGACTCAAGTGCAGGGCCATTAGTTATAACATAAGCAGGTTTGAGACGATCGAGAGAAATAGTAACTTTTCGAGAACCTACTTGAATGTCGTAATGTTTATTGCCTCGTTCGAGGATTTTATAAGGGCCGTCGTATGGTGGTGTTAACGAACGTTTAACTTCGTTTTTAATGAACACGTAGTCTGATTTAGTTAAATCTTTATGTACGAAAATGCTTCTTTTATCAGCCTGTTTTCTTGTGCTCGGTTGAAGGCTCGCTAATGTTTCCATGAGTTTGCAGGTATAATCGGTGTTGTTGATGTTTGTTTCGGAGGGAACAAAAAAATCTCCCGGTAGACGCATAGATTTACCGTATGTCAACTGGGCGGGGCTGTAACCTGAATCTTCTTTAACTGTATTGCGCATTCCTAACAACACGATAGGTAATTGTTGTGCCCATTGACTGCTACTATCGCAGCGTGTCATGATGGACGCCTTGACTGTCCTGTGAGCTCTTTCCAGGTGACCATTTGCCTTTGGATTGTATGCAGTTGTCCTAATCTTTTGTATTCCTAGTAGTTTGGTCAGCTGTGTGAAAAGATTGGATTCAAATTGCCGACCTTGATCCGAAGTTATTCTTACCGGGCAACCAAAACGTGCTATCCAATGCTCGAGAAGAGCTTTCGCGACGGTTTCAGCGCTTATGTCCTTTACAGGAACGACTTCGGGCCATTTTGTATGACGATCAATCATTGTGACACAGTATGTGTATCCATCGGAAGGTGGTAATGGTCCAATTATATCTATATGAACATGTTCGAAACGGTCTGACTTTTCGAACTCTCCTAGAGGTGTAACTGTATGCCTTTGTACTTTACATTTCTGACATTGAATGCAACTTCTTACAAAGCCTGCAACGTCAGTATTCATGTTGGGGCAAAAATAGCGCTGCGCGATAAGGCGACGCGTAGCGGCTACCCCAGGGTGGTTAAGAGCGTGGACACTTGAAATCGCTTTTTCTCGAAACTCCGACGGTAAATAAAGTCGCGCTGATGACGTTGATGTTTCGAACGTAAGCTCTTGATTTGAGTATGGCATGCGGAACAATTTAAATTCCAAGTTAGGTTTTTGTTTTAGCGTTATTAATTGCGTATCTTCGACTTGGCTTTTGTATAATTGCTCATAATCGAAAATATCGTGTACATATATCTCTTCTATTCTTGAAAGAGCGTCGGCGGCGTTATTGAGCTCGCCCTTAACGTACTCAATTTTGTTGCAAAACTGAGAAATAAAATCTAATTGACGAAGGCGTCTTGGAGGATCTGCTTTCGATTCTTTCTTAGATAAGGCGAATGTTAACGGCTTGTGATCAGTTAACACTGTGAGATCACGCCCTTCAATCATATACCGAAAGTGTTTTATTGCCATGTATATAGCCAATAATTCCCTGTCGTAGGTACTGTATTTTGTCTGGGCGCTACTTAGTTTTTTTGAATAAAATCCTAGTGGTTGTAACCGTTTGTTGACTAGTTGATGGAGTGCTGCGCCGACGCAGGTATTCGCTGCGTCGGTCATTAAAATAAGTTTCGATGACGAGTCAGGATGCGTGAGAGTGACAGCTTCACTGATATGTTGTTTGCACTGATTAAATGCGTTGATTGCTTCTTCGGTCCAAGCGATTTTTGTCTTGTCTTTTTTCTTAGCGTTGTGCAAGTATTTATCTAAAATAGTTTGAGTGTCAGCAGCTTTAGGAATGCTCATCCGGTAAAAATTTATAAGACCGAGGAAGCGCCTCAGTTCTTCGATTGTTTCGGGTTGCGGATAGTTATTGATGGCGTTGACCTTTTCTTGGTCCGGCCGTATGCCATCACAGCTAACGCGATAACCGAGAAATGTAAGTTCTGATTTTCCGAATTCGCATTTAGACGTGTTGATTGTGACGCCAAATTCGCTAAGTCGCTTGAATACCTCTTTGAGATCGTGAATGTGACTTTCTTCTGACTCTGAAGCAATAAGTATATCATCCAGGTAACTGAATGTATTGCGAGTACTTTTTAAAACTTCATTAATAAATCTTTGAAACGTCTGCGCAGCGTTTCTCAGACCGAAGTTCATTTTTGTAAACTCGAACAGACCAAATGGAGTTATTATTGCGGTTTTCGGTATGTCCGCAGGTGCAATGCTTATATTGTGGTATGCACGTCTAATATCAATTTTAGATAACACCTTTTTATTTTTGAGGATGTATGTGAAATCCGTTAAACGAGGAATCGGGTAGCGATCGGGCTCGGTGATTGCGTTTAAACGACGATAATCTCCGCACGGGCGTAATTCACCGTTTTTCTTTTGAACAACGTGCAAAGCATTTGCCCATGGGCTGGATGACGGCCTGCATATTCCTAGATCCACCATGCGTTGGAATTCATCCTTTGCCGCTTTATATTTTGCAGCGTTAAGTGGACGTGCTTTTTCGTAAACAGGTGGGCCATGTGTACAAATATGATGGGTGACATTGTGTTTGGGTGGGTCCTTGAAACACTCGCTCTTAGTGATGTCTGGGAACTCTGTTAAAATGTGGTGATATTTATTACCCGAGTCAATGACCTTAATTGTAGGAATATTCGAGGCATCTTCGACGTTAGTGTTCCTAGAGAGTAGTGTGACTTTATCGATTAACTTTTTTGCGTGAAGATCAACAAGTAATTGATGTTTGGCTAGGAAATCTGCCCCTATAATGCACCGTTGTACATCGGCTAGGACAAATTCCCAGGTAAAAGCTCGACGTAGGCCAAGGTCCAAAGTCATTTTCTGAGACCCATACGTTTTGATCAATGTACCATTGGCAGCATACAACGTAAAATCAGCGGGTTGACGATTCACGTTTTTGTAAGCAATAACTGAAATATCAGCGCCGGTGTCAATAAGAAAATGCGTACCACTTTTCCAGTCGGTGACGCTCAAGCGATGTGTTCCTTCGACACCTACGCTCGCCAAGGCAGGTGTCGGCTTTAGTTTAACGCCTTTTTGACGCATTGTTTGTCGCCGCATTTCTTGGCATTATCCCCATAAATAAAGTGATAAAAGCACTTGAAATCTTTGTCTCCCGGTTGCGCTGTTTGACGCCTGTATTGATTTTGATTGTCAATATACCGAGAGCGTGATCGTGACCGTGATCGCGACTGATAATTGCCACGATTCCTACTGTCGCTCTGTCGCGTGTTTTGTAAATAATTAATTTTAGTGTTTAACGCGGCAATTTCTTTTACTAAAATATTAAATTGTTGATCAGTTGATTGACTGTGGATAGCGACAGGTTTTAACGAAGAGACTTCGGTTGGCCGTGCAGTCTCCATAATTTTATCAGCAATAGCTGCGACATTGTCCAACGTAACATTGCAGACAGTGACTACTGCGCGGACTGCTTGAGGCAGGCGATCTAACCACAAAATTTTGATTGTGTCCTCTGGAATTTTGTTCCTTCCGAGTTCTCGCATTTTACGAAGAAGTTGAGTGGGTCGTTGATCCCCTAGCTCGACTTTCGTAAGTAATGTATGTAATTGCTTGGACTCAGACTCTTCATATGCCGAAATTAACCTGTCTTTTAGAGTTTGGTATTTACCGTTCGCGGGCGGGTTCTCGAGAATGTCACTAATTTGACCTAATTCGTCTCGACCTAACTTAGCTATAACTAGTTGGTATTTATGTAAGTCACCTGCTTTTTGTGCACCGATTATGGCCTCGAACTGGTGGAACCATAGTCGTGGACGCGCTGCCCAGAAGTCGGCGATGCGGGAGTTGATGGTGATCGTCCCCGTCTCTGGCGGCTGGTGCTGGTCTATGGTATAACACGGACCAGCTTGCTGAGGTGCGTAGACGCTGCCAGGTGCGGCGCCAGCCATGGTGGCTGTGTGCTCAGGATCGACAGTAATTTTGTAGTCAGCGGCAGCAGCAGATGTAGGGTTGGACATTTCGAGAGTTCGTAAAACAGTTCACAGTAATAACACTAAAGATGGTCCGAGTCTGTATTAAACGCAATTGCACTCGCGGGTGCAGAACCGTATTTTTAAAATCACGTCGGGGTCACCAATATAGAACTTTTGTTGGGACGTGATTTAGGTTCTATGAAATTAAATGTTCGTTTAGTGGTACACATGAGTTTAATAAAATGATATTAAAATTAACAAGGTACAATAACTGATTGTATGACAATTATGAAATAACGCGAATGACGCGGTAGGTAACGACAGTGTTGCGTGTTGTCGTGACGTCGACTGACGACTGTTGACTGTTGACTGACTGTTGAACTTCGCAGACATGCGAAGTTATAGGCACTTAAGCGCATGTGTGTGCATGTGTGGTTCCATACCACTACAATTAAAAAAAATAAAAACCATTTTGTTTTCGAATGGTAATATTTTTTTTAGCATGTATGGATGCTATACTATTGCGGGTTAACGGGAACGCCCTCTGTTGGTTAACATACTGTATAATAGATGATCACCCATCCACGGACCGACCTCGGAAAGCGTAGCTTAACCTTCGACCGACCCGTGCGGCTGTTATCATGTCAATTTCATTTTGACCATTTAAATTTATAGGAGCCCCGCAAAACCTTGTTGTTTGGAAGTTGAATAGCATTCGGCTCGCGACATGACGCCAATGCTTGACGGCTGAAATATGTTGACCGAGAAATAGTTTAAAATAGACCCTGACCTTTGAATTTATTTCGGTGTTTCTTCTTAGAGGAAACGCTACCGAACCCATACAGCTTCTTAAATAATATATTATGTACAAGTTTAGGTTTTTGTAATACCTGTTTCGTGATGGCCCAGTGCCTCTCTCGCACGAGGTTGTGGGTTCAAATTCGGACAACTACCAATATAACTTTTGCGATTCATCTGTACTTTCTGAGTTTATCTTGGACATTACTGACATTGGTGAAGAAGAGACTTCGTGATTGTGAAATTTCTTGTCCGCGCTTTTATTTCGTTTTCGCTTAGCGTTCTTTCTAACTTTTTATTTTATTTTTGCTCGGCTCCTGTGGGTCTTAGCGTGATGTTAAATAGCATATAGCCTTCCTCAAGAATTGTGCTATCAAATGCAAAAATAATTTTTCAAATCCAATTGGCTTTTCCAGAGATTAGCGCGCTCAAATATACAAACAAACAAACAAAAAAAAAAACAACTCTTCAGCTTTATTATTAGTATATACAGGGTTATTGGTAAAACACCCACAACCTCTTAAGGGGTCATTGTACTCATCATTATGAACAACTTTTATTATTAGACCAAACCTGAAATCGTGAAAAACAAATCAGCTATTCAGTACATTTTGACGAATTATGCGAACATAAATGTACTGAACAGCAGATATTTTTTTCGCGATTTCAGGTTTGGTCCCATAGAAAAAGTTGTTCATAATGATGAGTACAATGACCCCTTTAGAGATTTCGGGTATGAATAGATACACCTTAAAAATTCGAAGACTATTGTTACATCAACCAACCCGTACTGGGCCCTTGTGGTCGATTATGACCCACTTCATCTCACAGAGAAGAAGCCTGTGTTCCAGCAGTAGGAACATAGAGGGTCTAATCACACCTCCGCCGCGAAACCATAGCAACGAAACCTCAGTTGTTCAATTCAAAGTAACGGAACATCATGCGGTTTTGCCGCGGTGGTGTGCTAAGGCCCAAGCTGATAATACTTCCCCGAATGAATTATTTTACACAGAACTCTTCTACCTACTTTATACCACAACAAAAACCAAGTACTTCTGTCATATCACTACTTTTGCCAATGTATGCGTGTACGGCTCGATCTTATTTCTGATTCGCTATTGTATTAGTGTGCGTGATTCCTATTGGCTACTAGTATGTATGTGTGTGCGTGCGTCGCGCAGACAGCGCGGCGCGGCATCAGTGCATGTAAATGATCTTTTTTAGCATTTTTCCTCTTATCTTTACGATTATCTTTTCTAAGATATAAACTCTTGTGATGGCAATTAGAGTTATTGAGTCACGGACCATATGTGGTGGTGTGACCAATGGCAAGGTTATGTTTTATTGGAACATACTTATGACTGTTCATTGACTGTTTTCCGACAGCTTTTTTATCATTGTACACACGGCTACATATCAAGCTATATTTTCCAGTATAAGCTGACCTCTTTTGTACGGAAATCCTATACAATGCGAGATCAGTTTATACTGAAAATGTGGAGCTTGATACGTAGCGCACGCTACGTACTTGAATAATGTGTTCGGTTTTGTCCGAGTTAAAAATAATTTTGTGAAGATGATTAATACTTATTCTATAAAATGAAACTCATTGTGAGGTCGACTTTTAATAAACTAAAGTCGTTACGAAAATAGTGTGAAAGCGTGGTGAAGAATGCATCGAGCATGAGTAATGCTCTTCTCGGTATGTACATCCACCCTTAACAAACGTCACGTAAGGCCGCAATATTGTCAAGGGTGTGACGGTACATGGAAATATATGATAAGTTAAGGAACCTACAAAGACCTACAAGCCTAACAGTCCCTAGCCTACCATATACTTAGTGTGTGATAAATAAATACATAGATAAGTACAGGATGTCTGCACCATGCGACCTAAGGTAACAGACGGATAGTAGACAGGAATACCAGGTTCGGGAAGGGTACACTCACTGCCAGTCACGCAGACTCACGAGACTGATCGGAGATGGCTAAAGGTGTCTTGGCCACAGTGAGGGGTAATGAGACAAGAATATAAAATTCAAATCTGATTTATTTACAAAATGTTCTGCTTATATACTAGTTTCTCTTAACACACACTATTATACTTAATTCTATGTGTCCTATGCGTGTAATATGCAACCAAGTCAATATTTTAACTGGACCGCATGAGGCAGGCAGAGTGCTGAGTCAATGTCCAAAGGTAACATTGAACATTCTGGCGACTCTCAGGAACGGGACTCCAATTGGTACAACTCGATGGTCTCGTATGGTCTGGCCTGGCCTTGTTCAGTTTGTTGTGACGGGGTGGGCACGCTGTGTGGAATGCCGTACCGTTGTGGAGTTTGTCGCGGGTGTGGTGGGCAGTTTGTTGGTTGCTGCATAGGTGGCGTAGTCTTCCTTCTTGCTGCAATGGTGGCTCGAAATTTGTTCAATACCTGTGGACCGAAATAAATTAAAACACATGCTAAACTTATAATGACAAGTGAGGTGCTAATGCTGGCGATGTATGTATGTGATTGTAGTTGTTTCCAAATTGTGTTGTCTAGCTGAGTTTGTAAATTTGTTTCCGAAGTGAGTAAATGGTCGAAAACTCCCTTTGACTTGTCTAAAACTAATTCTTCCTTGGATATGTCTTTTATATGTGTTGGTAGGATTTGCGTATTAATGGAGAAGTTCGTCGTTTTGGAATAAGACGCTAGTACTGTTATAGTCGTTGTCCTTTTTGCAGCAAGTATGTTGTTTAGTGTTTTAATGACACAATTCTCAGAAATATAGAGAACTCCGACATCTTGTATCGTTATTTCTTGTCTTTGGCCGTCACACACAATCGATATGGCAACCGATTTTGTTGCAATGAAGAGCCAGGTGTTTTGCATGTATAATTGTTTCCATACAACATCTGTCGAAATTTTGAAGGTCTTTGACGTGCATTGGGTGTGGGTGTCGTTCTCTGTTCTGAAGAGTTGTTCAACTATGCAATTTTTATTTAATTGCATGTTCTTGACAGCTACGGGATAGCAGACAAACTCTGTGTTACTTTGAAGGCAGTCTTTAAATTCGTCTTGATTTAATTCAAAGTAGCGCTCGTTGTTGTAATCGAAACCCATGAATGTCTGCTGTATCGTTAAACACTCGAAAGATCCATCTGTTTTCCTTTCTGGAATTGGCGTTACGTGTATCAGAGTATACTTTGTGATGTCGTGTATTGGGAAGTACGCGTACACTCTTATGTGCGTAGTATTAACATTCATCTCTGTTTGTATTATCTGACCCTGAATAATTTTTAAGTTTGATGGTAGTTTTTGATTAGCCATTTGTATAATTTTGCTAATGTGTTTTGGTGTTAGTATACTGTATATAGTGGTTTTTTGTGAATAAATTTCAAGTAAGCCTTTATAATAGTCCATAATTTCGTTTATAAAATTGTTTGCTAACTCGTAGGTTTGCATTACTTGTATCTTGATATGATTTTTGTCAATCGATTTATACCAAACATTGTGGTTATTCATGAACGATATTGCTTCATTTAGTTTTGCTTGGAACTTCTCTAACTTCTTCTGGATTTGTTCTTCAGTTTGGTTTACACCTGCGATGGTGGATATCATTATCTTTGTTTGATGATTGGCAGCGTCTATAAGCTTCTGCTGATTGTTATTTAATGTTTCTATGTCCCTGTATACTTCATCATTAACTCCGAATACCGATGTTAAAAGTTGTCCCAAGAGACCTCGTTTCTTCCTAGTTTTCTTTATCTCTGTTAGGTATTCCTTTGTTGTCTCAAATTTTGCTTTTTCTTCATTTAAATGGTGATAAAATTCATTGCAATGCGTTTCATCCATGATGTATTGAGTGTCCTTACAAAGTTGTTGAAATTGTGTTGTTATTTTTTCGATCTTCTTTTGGTCTAGTTCCAAGCTTCCTCTCTCGTAATCAGTTTCAATTCTAAACGTTCCTCGATTAATAGTTGTGGTTCCAATGTCTTCAACGTATAGCCCTGGCTTTAAATTTTTTAATGTGTATGTGGGCGTAGTCGATACGGTGCCGATTAATAAAATAAGCATTGTCTGAACTAGTAAACCCTTTAGCCAACTTTTCGATGATCGTATACCTTTTTTGTTTATTGTGGCTGTTGACATGTTACATTGCGTAGACGTTTGCATGTTTTTGCTAGTTGTTTCAATTTCTTCGTTTTCGTTCACAGGGAGCGGGATCAACGTGTGAATTGATCTTTTATGACAAGCGCCTGTTGATTTTTGAAGAGTTACCACTCTAACTACACCATCATTTCCCGGGTGTACTTCTGTGATTTTTGCTAATGGCCATTTACTTGGATTTATATTGTCGTCTTTTATTAGTACTACCGTTCCAATTTTAGCATTTTCATGTGCTTGTTTCCATTTGTATCTTTGCTGTAGTTGATGAAGATAGTCTTTTGTCCAACTGTTCCAAAAATCTTTTTTCATTTTTTGAATCTGCTTCCATCTGTTAACTAGGTCAGTATTGATGTTTTCGAGCGGGTTTGGTACTCCTACTGCTTCTCGGCCAATAAGAAAATGGCTTGGAGTTAGTATTGTGTTGTCATTAATATTTTCGGTTTGCGCACACAATGGTCTTGAATTCAAACACGCTTCAATTTGGTGTAGAAAGGTTGTCATTTCCTCGTATGTTAGTGTCGAATCCCCGATTACTCGACGTAAATGATGTTTCACTGACTTTACGCCAGCTTCCCAGATGCCACCGAAATGTGGTGATGATGGAGGAATGAAATGCCACTGTGTTCCTATATTCGTCATTGTGTTTTGAAATTCCGGCGATTGCGTGATTTGTAATATTTCTTGATGTAAAAAGTTGGCTGCTCCTACGAAGTTTGTTGCATTGTCACTGTACATGTGTAACACGTGACCTCTTCGTGCCATGAATCTGCGTAGCGCAGCGATAAATGTTTCTGTTGTTAAATCTCCCACCAATTCTAGGTGCACTGCTTTTGTTGCTAAACATACAAAAACAGCAATGTATGATTTATAAGACTTGTGTCCTCTCCCTTTCATGGTTCTTGTTTGTATTGGTCCCGCATAATCCACTCCAGTATAAGTGAATGGGTAGGATTGCGTTACTCGTGCTTTTGGCAGTATTCCCATTTTTTGTGAGTTTGTGTCTGCTTTGTATCGTATGCACCTCACACATTTGTTAATTATACTCTTTACTTTTCTTGTTCCACTAGTGATCCAGTATGTTTGTCGTAAATAAGCCATTGTTAATTTGTTACCACCATGCAAAGTTTTTGTATGTGCGTCTTGTATAATTAATGACGTTACGTGATGGTTATATGGTAAAAGTATTGGATGTTTTTGATTGTAAGGCAAATTGGAGTTTTGTAATCTGCCTCCAACTCTAAGTAGTCCGTCCTCGTCTATGAACGGATCTAAAGTGGATAATGTTTTATTTTTCTTCAAGGGTTGTCCACTTTGTATGGTTTTCAATTCATCTTTGAATTCCTGTTGTTGTATCTTCTGAATTATTCGTTTTACTGTCACGTTTAGTTCATTACTAGTAAGTAGCTTATTTGTTGATTGTTTGTTTGTAAATCTGTAGCAGTAAGATAACACTCTTACCATTTTATCTAAACTGGAGAATCTATTCCAGAGATCATTATTTTCAATCTCAGTTGTAGTTGTATGACACACTTTGATTTCTTGGTTCGTCTGCGGCATACCTTTCGTGATAGGAATCTGGTTGGTTTTTAACCAATGTGGCCCGTTCCACCACAGTGAATAGTTAATCAATTTTTCCGGCTCAAGACCTCTTGAAACGATATCAGCCGGGTTATCAGCAGAAATTACATGGTTCCATTCTGCGTTTGGTAAAAGTTGTTTAATTTGAGACACCCTATTGGCTACGAACGTTTGCCACCGTTCTGGCTCTCCTCTTATCCAGCCTAACGTGATCATAGAATCCGTCCAACAAAATATCGTAATGTTCTTGCAGATAAGCGCTTCTTTTACTTTTTCCATTAAACCGGCTAGTAGCAGTGCAGCGCATAACTCAAGTCGAGGTAGAGTAGTTTTTTGTTTCTTTGGCGCCACTTTCGATTTTGCTTGTAATAATGTAACGTAGTAAATGTTATTGATTTTTACGCGGCTGTATACCACCGCTCCGTAAGCTTTTTCGGAAGCGTCGCTGAAACCGTATAGCTCAATTTCTGTGCTGTCTGTTATGTAACACCATCGTGGTATTTTAATTTCTTCTATCCTTTTAATTTGGTTTTGTAATTCAACCCATTTTTTCTGGATTATGTCATCAACAGGTTGATCCCATCCTATCTCGTTCGTCCAGAGTTCTTGTATGAGCAGCTTCATTTTAATAATAATTGGCGCTAACCAGCCCAAGGGATCGAATATTTTCGCAACTTCTGACATAATAAATCTTTTCGTTGGTTTTTTATTTTCCGTTATAGTTATCTGGAAATGAAAACTGTCTTCCCGTGGTGACCATATTATGCCCAATGACTTCCTGGACTCGTCTAACGGTAGTTTGAGCAGTTGATCGTCTTTGTCTTCCACTGGTATATTTTCCAGTAGCTCTGAACTATTTGAGGACCATTTTCGTAGTTTGAAACCGCCCTTGTTTAACATGGTTATTAACTGACTCTGTAACTCTTTAGCTGCACTTTCCTGGGAATCTCCGGATAAAATATCATCCACGTAGAAATCTTGTAAAGTAGCTTGACTTGCAATTGGGTAATTGTTTTGTTCGTCTATCGCAAGTTGTTGCAATGTTCGTACCGCAAGATAGGGGGCACTAGTTGTACCGTAGGTTACAGTTGTAAGTTCATATTCACTAATTGCGTGTTTTGGTGAAAATCTCCATAGTATCCTTTGATGTGCGTAGTCTAATTCGTTAATTTTTATGAAACGGTACATTTTCATAATATCTGCCATAAAGGCAAACTTGTGTTTTCGCCATCGTAGAAGTATAGTGGATAAGTCTTGTTGTAATCGTGGTCCTTTATACATATTGTCGTTAAGGCTTATTTTTGTGCTGCTTTTACTGCTCGCATCAAAAACCACGCGTAGTTTTGTAGTTAATGAGTCTTCTTTGATTACTGCCTGATGTGGTATGTAGTATTTTCCTGAGTTGTAGTTCGTTGTACCTACTTTTCTCATATGACCCATTTGTAGGTATTCATTCATGAAGTCAATGTATTGTTGTCGTAAATTTTCATTTTTTGCGAACTGTCGTTCTAATTGTAGTAGCCGTGCAGCGGCTTTCCTGCGTGATTCACCGTTTAAGTTTAAGTTTACGTTTGCATCTTTTAAAGAAAGTCGTACTGTGTAAGTTCCGTCTGGGTTTCTTATTGTTGTTTCTTTATAGTAGTTTTCGCAGGTCTGGTCATCATTTGTAAGTTCGTAATTTTGTGGAATTTCTTCTAATTCCCAAAATTTGGTAAGTTGTCGTACATCTTCGGTGCAAGCCACCATACTGAGTATTTTAACTCCATTCTTTGTTTCATTGGGATAAAATCCGGATAAAATCCACCCTAATTCCGTATTCTGAGCGATAATTCCGTCCCTTAGTCTTTCGAAACCCTGTAGTAATATTCTGCTGTATTCTTGGGCACCTAATATAATATCAATAGGTCCCTTTTTATAATAAGTTGGGTCTGCTACAAGTGCATTATCCAAGATTTTTTCTTGTAATTGTTGTAGATCATTTCTTGGTAGGGAACTTGTTAGCTTTGGTAGTACTATTAGCGTTACTGGTAGTTTGTAATCGCTGGAATACCTTGGTTGTAGAGTAATGTTGATTGTGTAGTTTGACGTTTTTGGTTTTTCATCTCCGATACCTTTTATTTCGGCTTGGATTTTTTGTCGTGGGTAAGATAACAATTGTGCTACTTCTTCAGTACAGAATGACGCTTCTGATCCTTGATCACACAATACTCTCAGCAACTGCGGCATCCCGTCATACGCGGTAGTTCTTACTATGGCAGTAGCTAGTAAAGTAGTGTTTGTAGCGTCAGTATTTGTTGCAGATAAGTTCGAAGTCGCTATATTTTGTGCCTTCTCTGTACCTGTATTTTTTGGTGCGTATTTTTTAGCGTTGTCATTGTTTTGAAACGGCCTAGATTGATGCAATAGAACGTTGTGACCCTTATGTTGACAAATTTCGCATTGTTTATAAACTGCACTCACACATTGTTTCTGATCATCGTGATTTAAGCAACGTTTGCACATTCTTTTTTGCGCGACAGCCTTGTATCGATCGTTGACGCATAACGCCTTGAAACTAGGGCAGTGATGAATAGTATGGTCGTTATTTTGACAAAACCAACAACGTTTATATTTTTCCGTTGTCTGTCTGTCCCGTGATAGTTGCTTGTTTGTATATGATGTAGATCCGTCAAAAGACTTAAGGCAATTGAAACGGTTTTCCATAAATTTCATCATCTCGTCAAAGGATTGTATTTTATTTCGGTTTTGTAGTTGATCTTCATACTTCGTATTTGTCTCTTCATCCCATTTCCTACTGACTATTCTTATCAATAGCGGGCCCCAAGACGATGTGTTTATGCGTTGATTTTTTAGTGCCTCAAGACATTCATTTACAGTGTCATGCATGTCTCGTAATTGTGCCGCGTTAGCTCGTTGCATTTTAGGCAAATCTAATAGTTTGTCAATAAATTTAGTAGCGATCATGCGCTCGTCTTCATATCTCTGCGTCAGCAACTTCCAAGCTGTTTCATAATTTATTTCGCTTATTGTTAGATGACGTATTAATCTTGCTGCGTCGCCTTTTACGTGTGTTTTTAGGTACTGCATTTTTTCTGTTGAAGAAATCGATTTATCTTCGTGAATAATTTTTCTAAATAAATCTTGGAATGTGTCCCAAGAGTCATAGTTCCCCGTGAATATGGGAATACTTATTCGTGGAAGTTTTCCCGAGGATTTTGTCGTAATAACTTTTTCATCTGAGATTTGAAAGATTCTTTCTTCCAATAACTCCGTAGTAATTTCATAATCTTTCTGCGTTTTTTCGAAACAAGTATCTCTGAAGTAGCTGTTGTCCAGTGTACTTTCGGCCATTAGTAGTTCGATGTGAGTTTCTTCGATTTCTAGCCATTGTTTTTGTAATGTTTGTAATAGTGTTTGTAAGTGCCATATCGGCTTATTTTGTATTACAGATTCCTTAGCCTGAGATATTTTCTTAGCTATCTGTGACATTCGGAATAGCTGTATAAATAGTTTTGGGCTACTGACTCCATCCTTGTCTTCCTCTTCATCTAAAAGTCGTGGTTCGTAGACACTTTGTACATGTTGTAGCCTTTCTTCGCATTTTTCGAGGTACTCGATTCCTTCGTCGTAACATTTTTTAATGTTGTCAAAGTAGTTTGTAGTCATATACTTATGAGTTGATAACACCTCCTGTTCCTGTAGTCTTGTATGGTTTTCTTGAACTCGCTGAAAAACTTGGTATAAGGTTTTTTTTCTCTCATTGATGTATTTTTCTGTTTTTCTTGTGGGCGAGTCTTTTTTTATGTTTGTCAATACTCTTCTGATCTCGTTGTAATCCGCTTCCTGGCTCTTGATTAATTCGTTAATTTCCTGTATCTCCATTGTGCTCTTCTTTCTTCTTCCCTAACGCCCTACCCTACTCTAACAGTCAAGTCCGTACTAGTGGTATCTGCGCTCTTGTTATATTTGTGCGACTTCTCAATCAGCTGGTGAGACCCGCTTGTGGGAGGCCAGTGACCGATCCGCAACGAGAGGCTTTCCGACAGAATACCCTAGTACAATGTTCTTCAGATTACCGAAAACTGGTGCTTTGTTGAGCACACCAGCCCCCAGTTCTCCAAAATGTCAGTCTGTCAAAGTCTATCCCTACTCTGGGCAAGGGGAACCGCGTGATTCAAATGCTCGAAGGACCAAAATGTACATCCACCCTTAACAAACGTCACGTAAGGCCGCAATATTGTCAAGGGTGTGACGGTACATGGAAATATATGATAAGTTAAGGAACCTACAAAGACCTACAAGCCTAACAGTCCCTAGCCTACCATATACTTAGTGTGTGATAAATAAATACATAGATAAGTACAGGATGTCTGCACCATGCGACCTAAGGTAACAGACGGATAGTAGACAGGAATACCAGGTTCGGGAAGGGTACACTCACTGCCAGTCACGCAGACTCACGAGACTGATCGGAGATGGCTAAAGGTGTCTTGGCCACAGTGAGGGGTAATGAGACAAGAATATAAAATTCAAATCTGATTTATTTACAAAATGTTCTGCTTATATACTAGTTTCTCTTAACACACACTATTATACTTAATTCTATGTGTCCTATGCGTGTAATATGCAACCAAGTCAATATTTTAACTGGACCGCATGAGGCAGGCAGAGTGCTGAGTCAATGTCCAAAGGTAACATTGAACACGGTATGAGAAACCTTCCCGGCAGTTGCAAAAGTGTAGGCTGTATGTACCCTTTCACAGTTCTACTGGTTTCTTTTACTAAGGATAACGAATAAATAACATATCAGCTCCTTTATATATAGAAAAATTCAATATACAGTATGTTAACCAACAGAGGGCGTTCCCGTTAACCCGCAATAGTATAGCATCCATACATGCTAAAAAAAATATTACCATTCGAAAACAAAATGGTTTTTATTTTTTTAATATTAAAATATTCACTAAAAATGTTAAATTGATACATAAAAGAAACACTCTGTACACGCGTACTTGAAGGACGGAAACATCGCAATTTAGTTTTTATTTTTAGTGAATATTTTTATATTTTTTTGAATATTTTTAGCATTTTTAGTGAATATTTTAATATTAAAAAAAAATAAAAACCATTTTGTTTTCGAATGGTAATATTTTTTTTAGCATGTATGGATGCTATACTATTGCGGGTTAACGGGAACGCCCTCTGTTGGTTAACATACTGTATAATTTACATGGAGCGACTGCCTATGTTGGCAATTTTAGACCATCCAGATTTCCTGACAAGGTTTCTGTACGCTTTACTGTAGGTCATTGGCGTCTTAAAGTAACCACCCACCTGTCTGTCTCTTACATTTTTGCGCCAAAATGGCTGAACGGATTTTGATTAAATTTGGCACACAGGTAGTCGGACCTGGTTCAGACATAAGATTATTTTTATCTACGTTCCCATGGGATAATTTGCGACATCCACGCGGGCGAAGCCGCAGGAAAAAGTTAATATGATTTTAAATGACGAATAATAACATTTCTTCTTCTTAGCGTATGGTTGGTAAAATGTTCGAACAATGTTTGGCCCAAACTACAGCTGCGCGAACTCCACCCACTGACGCAGTCATGTGATCATCAAGTGCACAGATGACAGGGCATGCAGTGCAGGATAGAAGGTGGTCCAATGTCAGTGGGGAGTTACCGCATACGCTCTTGAGATCTGTCTGAGCCGTCTATGAACATCTGTGGAAATTGTCTTAGCTCCGGCCGGCCTGGATTCGAAGTATATTTAATAATAACACTTGCCCGCAGTAAATACCAAGTAAATGCTGCCACTCATTAGCCAGATCGACTGTCTGATCATCAAAAGATAACGTCAGGTATAAAGTCAGGAGCCGCATCTGATCTGATAAAATCTACTACGAGCCGCCAAATAGTCTGCCAAGCGTTTGGGTGTAATGACCTCATCATGTGCTCCCAAGGCCTTTTAATAGAGGCCTATGGTCTGTAGGCGTATTTTGTACATGGTTATATCATGACTATATTACTAGTACTCTTGTTGACCGCGACCTTGCGAGTGTGGTTTTCGGATATTAAAACATACATGCGATACACAGTAAAGAGAATAGCTCATTTCGAGATCAGGGATTCGTGGTTAAATAATAACAACCCCACGGATAGATCGAAGGTTAAGCTTGCCGAGGTCGGTCCGTGGATGGGTATCTGTGACTATCCAATACATACCGAGACCCCTCCGTGCCTCGGAAAGGACGTTATGCCGTTGCGTTGGCCCCAGCTGTCATTCGTAGCTGATCTTGAAGCCTGAAAGTTTGACGGCCAGTAGTTATCCAGGGGTATCTCGTGTTACCTAGTGACTGTGTTGTGGAGGTCAGATAGGCAGTCGCTCCATGTATAATACTGGTATTCAGCTGCATCCGGTTAGATTGGAAGCCGACTCCAACATAGTTGGGGAAAGGCTAGGCTATGAATGAGATCTTCTAAACTGTACATTGATTTTGACGCGCGGTTTTCACTATAATTTAGTGTGAGTGTGCCCAAGAACTCCACGACCTGATTCCACCGGCCCCCTTATAACATCGGACATCTAGACGCACTGCCAGTTACCATCCCTTCCTAGTTGCTATTCCACCAATTCACACTAAGCGTTTCCAAATGTCTTTTATAATGCGCACAGCAAAAGAGTGGAACTCACTACCTGCGTCTTGTGTTTCCGAACGCATACAACCCTAATCTCTTCAAAGTGAGAGTGAACAGGCTTCTTCTGGGTAAGCTCAGTCCATCGTCGACTTTGTCTCTGTCACTTCTGACCTAGACTAGAGTCAAGAGCAAACCCATCTCAAATAATAATAATAATTTAGGGAATTTATTCCGGAAGATGTATAATTACATATTTAACTTAGATAACATAAAACCACGCCTGTTATCCCCTAACACTGTTTGTCCGCCGCACCGGGAACCACAAAACAGATGACGGCGCCGGAGTAGCGGAAGTACATTTACTATGGCCGAATAATCTTGTTTCTCGTTGACGTGCTGTTCCCTGTGCGGTGAACAGACATTGTAAGGATTTGGCAGAGGACTACTTCTGTACACCCACGTATCAGGGTTATTTGTAAAACACCAGCAACCTCTTAAGGGGTCATTGTACTCATCATTATGAACAACTTTTACTATGGGACCAAACCTGAAATCGCGAAAAAAATCAGCTGTTAGCTGCATTTTGACGAATTATGCGAACATAAATGTACTGAACAGCTGATTTTTTTTTCGCGATTTCAGGTTTGGTCCCATAGTAAAAGTTGTTCATAATGATGAGTACAATGACCCCTTAAGAGGTTGCTGGTGTTTTACAAATAACCCTGTATATTATCTGGAAAACCGAAATTAGCTGGAACGAGTTATAGCTTGATAGAATCTTTCTTTATGAACCAAAGTAATAACAAGCATTGTAAGATCATTACTTTTAACTGTAAGTCTGTTAAACGATCGATGGAATGTGTTAGAAAGTTATGTAATATGAGCGATATTGTATGCCTCCAGGAAACATGGCTTCTACCCCACGATATTCCTATTTTAAGTACCATATCAGATGAATTTGAGTATACGGGTAAGTCAGCCGTGGACACAACTGCCGGATTACTGACTGGAAGGCCGTATGGGGGAGTAGCCATTCTGTGGAGGAAAGGTGTTTTTGATACAGTCACTGTTTTGGAATGTAACAGCTGTCGCTTAGCGGCCGTCAAAGCTAGCATTGGCGGGCGCTCGATTATTGTAGCTTGTGTGTATATGCCGACTAATTCGCCCGATAACTTGCCTATGTTTACGGAAGTGTTAGGTGAGATCAGTGCGGTGGTTGCGAGCGGTGGGGTCGAGAGTTTGTTTATACTGGGTGATTTTAATGCGCATCCAAGCGAATTATTTTTTAGGGAACTTACTAGTTTCTGCGCGGATCAGTCGTTTGTTTGTGCTGATATTGAAAAACTAGGCATAAGTTCTGGTAGCTATACTTTCACAAGTGAGGCACATGGATGTAGGAGGTGGCTTGATCATTGTATAGTCTCTTTGTCAGCCTGGGTTTCAGTGAGCAATGTTGCTATAAAAGAGGACGTATATACGTCAGATCATCTACCACTTTTCATTGAGTGTGACTTAAATATAGTAAGACCTAAGCGAGTAACAATTCCTACTCCTTGCAACAAAGTTATTTGGGGGGAACGAAATGACTCACAAATTGACAGATACCGTGAGCTATGTAATAGTAAGTTGCGTGAGATTGATTTCCCTCCAGAGTTTCAGGAGTGTAGCCATAGTTTTTGTAATTCAGGCGAGCACAAAGCTATTTTAGATGAATTATATAGTAAAATATCATGTGCATTATGTGATGCCGCCGAGCAAACATATGAAAAGGTAGGGACTATAGTTAGAAGTAGGAACCACAAGACATTGTGCGGGTGGAATTATCATGTAAAAGATGCACACCGGGAGGCCAGGCTTAAATTTGAACTGTGGGTTTTACACAATCGGCCATCCTCTGGGGTTATTTTTGAACAAATGCGAGTGGCCCGTAATATCTTCAAGGCTCGGCTAAAATGGTGCCAAAAAAACCAGGAGCAAATAAGGATGGATATGATAGCAAAAGCAAGAGCGACAAATAATTTTGCTAAGTTTTGGAAGTCCACGAGTAAGCTTGATATTAGGCCTGGCATCTCTGTGAATGTCAGCGGAAGGAGTGAGCCGAGGGAGATTGCAAATATATTCAAGGAGCATTTTATAGTGCGGTCTCCTCTGGGTCCCTCAGTTGGTATGATCAATGCTGGGCCTGAAATTCAGGGAGTGCAGTCGTTAATGTTCTTTTCAGCCAGACAAGTTGCGGCTGTAATTAAAAATATGAGCAGAGGCAAATCTCCCGGACATGATGGGCTCAGTATTGAGCATTTCAAGTTTGCTGGGGTGCATCTACCAAGGGTTTTGTCATTGTTTTATACTATGTGCCTAAGTCACTCTTACTTGCCGGCAGAACTAATGAAAACACTGGTGGTTCCTATAATTAAGAATAGAACGGGCGACATATCAGATAAGTCAAACTATCGACCTATATCTCTCGCAACCACAATGGCAAAGGTGCTGGACGGTATGATTGATTCTAGCTTGAGGGAGTGTCTGTCCGTGCATGACTCACAGTTCGGGTTTCAAGCAGGATTGTCAACGGAAAGCGCCATAGTAAGTCTCAAGCATACGGTCCAGTATTACACTGATCGTAAAACGCCGGTATACGCCTGTTTTCTGGATCTCTCCAGAGCATTCGATCTGGTAAATTATGATGTACTCTGGAGAGAGCTTGGGGATAGGGGTGTACCGGCAGGAGTCCTCAGGATCCTACAATATTGGTATGGAAACCAAGAAAACGTTGTAAAGTGGTCCAATGCACTTTCTGAGACATATAGGTTAGAATGTGGTGTGAGACAGGGTGGTTTGACATCCCCTAGGCTATTTAGCACGTATATAGATGGCCTAATTGTGGACCTTAGCAATATGCGGGTCGGTTGTAGCGTCCATGGTGTGAAAATAAATAGTATCAGCTACGCTGATGACATGGCGTTGTTGGCGCCGACGGCAGGTGCTGTGAATGAAATGCTGAGGGTCTGTCAGGCGTATGCTGCCTCACACGGGCTTGTTTATAATGTTAATAAGTGCGAATACATTGTCTTTGGGGCCGGCGGTAAATGCCCAGATACTTTACCTAACATTACCCTTAACGGCTTGAACGTCAAAAGAGTGACTAAATTTAAATATCTAGGGCATTTCCTCACTGACGACCTTAAGGACAATGTTGATATTGAAAGGGAGCGTAGGGCATTGGCGGTCCGAGGTAACATGTTGGCCCGAAGGTTCGCTCGGTGTAGCAATCTAGTGAAAGTAACACTTTTTAAGGCATATTGCCAGTGCTTTTACACGGGGAACCTTTGGGTCAACTATACCAAAAGAGTGCTGGATGACCTACGCGTACAATATAATAATATTTTTAGGATGCTGTTGGGACTGCCACGATGGTGCAGCGCTTCTTCTATGTTTGCGGAAAGCAGAACTGACGGCTTCCAAGCCGTCATTCGTAAGAAAACCGCGTCGCTGTTGTCAAGGTTGCGGGCGAGTGGCAACAGCATTCTTAAAACTGTGGCGGAGAGTATCGACTCTCCAATTATTATAAGTTTTGTGAGAAGGACAATCACTAACCATTAATTGGTGATGTCCTTTTCACAATACTATTTATTTATTTATTCTGTCTTTTGTATTGTAGTTGAGCTACTAACACTAGTAATAAGTTATAATATTGTTTACTAACACGCTGGATCATTGTTGTCTGATAAATAAAGATTATTATTATTATTATTATTATAACACCCGGTATTTAACTTAGATATAGCACAGAAACCTCGAAGTTTCGACATGTCACCCCATCTGTAGGTACTGCCGGTCTATTCTGTAAAAATCTCACCGTGAAAACTTAGGTGAAGTGAGCTTGAAGTGAGCTGTCATTCCACCTGATGCTTGACATTATGATTGACACCTCTCCTAAGTTTTCACGGTGAGATTTGTACAGAATAGCACTATTGTACAGTACAGATGGGGTGACATGTCGAAACTTGCTCCCATGCGTAGTCGCGGGCAAACGTTAGTTTTTGCTAGCAATGCTATTACGTACTGCCTATATCATATACGTCGTCGGTACAAGAATTATTGCTCCCATTAATTGTTATTTAGTTCAATTTAGGTTCATTATTGCAGAACATTATTATGACCTATGCGTGAGTCAAAGTCAAAGTCAAAAGTCAAGTCATTTGTTTCAAATAGGCTCATAATAGGCACTTTTGAACGTCAAAATTTACAGAAATAAAATAGAATTAATTCTAGTCGCCTCTTCCTAAACGTAATTTCGTATGGAGGAGAGCGGGCAAGAAGCTCCACCATTACCTACTCTTAATTATATGATTATACAGGATGGTCCCAATAGTGACGTCAAAAAGAAAAATCTGAATTCCTCATACGCAGGGGTATTCGAAACAAAAAATCGCGGAACATACATGGGGTCATGTATGTTCCGCGATTTTTTGTAGTTTTCGATTTTTTTTGGTTTTGTAATTATTTAGAGTTATCTGCCGGTGGAGCTTCATAAATTCATATCTCTTTTTGTAGTGTGTGCTTTTCAGATTTTTTTTCGTGACAATTAAGTAACATTCAAGATAATCATGTCACAAAACGAAATCTGACAAATACACGCTACAAAAAAGACATGAATTTTTTAATACATTAGGCGCAGCAGACGCACGTGCGCGTTTTCGGACGTTCACCAGGTGCTTGACGGCGCGTATGCGCGTCCATACAATTTATATAACTTTCTTGGAGTGCGGCGCGCCGCACCTGTGCGTTCGTTGTGCATCTCTATTGTTTCGAAAACATCGTAAAATAAGGGTCGGTAAGGGTGTAGCATAAAGAAGCGTTTGCATAAAGAATTAAGCAGATAATGTGTTAAGCTCCACCGGCAGATAACTCTAAATAATTACAAAAACAAAAATAACTAGAAAATTACAAAAAAATCGCAGAACATACATGGGGTATTTTCGAATAACCCTGGGTATGAGGAATTCAGATTTTTCTTTTTGACGTCACTGTTTGGACCACCTACGGCACGGCACCTACAATATAATTACTATACCACACTAGGTAAAATATAATTAATAATAAAAAAATACAAATAAAGCAATGACAGGTAAATTAAGTATATGATAGGTACAAGGTGCTCACATATATTTATATAAACATTTTCCTCAAAAATCGTAAGTTAAAAGAGAATTTAAAATGAATGTCAAAAAATAATAAATTATACAATTAAATTAGTAACCAGTTTGATTTTGTCTAGACCCTAGATTGTCCTATGGAGCAGGACCATCATGTTACCAAGCGTTTTTATCTTGGATATAATCCTCTAATTTGTAATATACTTGTTTACAAAGTGTTCTTTTAATATGAGTTTTAAATTTTCTTACCGGTAAATTTTCAGTACCCGATAAAAGATTTATGACTTTAGATAATCTGAAAAATGATTGATCTATTTTCTTTATTTCTATTATTAAAATTATGTCTATCACTTGGGTAAACGTACTAACTTTACACTGTTGTAAAAATTATCTTATATAGTGGTTTTATTTAAAACTAGATAGCTTTTGCCCGCGGCTTCGTCCGCGTGTAGGTCGCAAATTGTTAAACGGGCACGTACTGCCGGGATTACAAATATCCTATGTCATAACCCAACCCAGATCATGATCTAATGTGTGCATCGACATCAGTATAGCCAAAAAGGCTTGAAATGGTAATAGACAGAGATACTTTTACATTTATAATATTTGACTGGATAAGTATGGATACATACAAAAACTCTAGCTTTTTCTAATTGGGGTAGGCAGATACGCGAGGAATTATAAAACGTTAGGCAGAATCCTTGCATAGTCCTTTTTCTTTTCGATTTTGCTCTGAAAGATGGTTCAGTTTTAAGTTAAGACTTAAAGATAGATAGAAAGTTTGAATGTGTCAAAGTTACAGGAATTAATTCATTTGCAATCAACGCTGATTGATGACAGATAATTGGCATACCTACATGTATTGTAATGATGTTGTGGCGGCATCTCCATCGCCACATGCGATCTACTTACTTATCACACGGACGTCACGCAAAATCCTGCATCGCGCAATCAGAGTTTACCGCGCGACTAGGATATTTTTTTTATATTAATATACTGGGACATTATTCACACACGGTCATCTGATCCCAAACTAAGCAGAGCTTGTACTATGGAAACCAGATAACTGATATACTACATACACTACTTTTTTTTGTAAATACATACTTATATAGATAATTACACCCAGACTCAGGACAAACAGACATGTTCATGCACACAAATGTTTGTCCTGGATGGGAATCGAACCCACGACCTGATACATACACGACATGATAGGCGGTATCTTAACCAACCACGCCAGCTGGTCTGTCGATATATGCAACATCCCAACATCAATCGCCGGGCAGTAGCCCAGCAGACACAACACCCGTCTGGTCGGAGGATCCTCCCTTTCCAATAGAGGATGAGTGAACTTTACACCCTGTTCCTCACACCTCTATAATGTAAGGCAGGCGTTTACTCAGCAAATGGCTCGATCATCATTTGCCTAGCCTTCCTCCTCCTAGTCCTTTCTGTGTTGGGGTATGCTTCCAGTCTAACCGGATGCAGCTTGATACTCGTACCAGTATTTTACATGGAGCGACTGACTATTTGCCTCCTGCAAAAGGGGTCGACACAGGCTGTTAAAAAAAAAAGTTTGAACACGTTAATGTAAGTCGTAAGTACTTGAACTCAACAGTCACAAAATTGTGAAGCTAATTTGAATATGAAATGAAATGAAACCCTTAAAAAATCGTTTATTGGACAACTCAATCTTCAAAATATATCTTTACTAGGTGCCCTACCTAGTAACGCATCGATACGCCTTTTTGTCGATACGATACCGACACCGATACTCATGTTAAAATATCGGCTATACCGATGCCGATACGCTTATTGATTTAAAATAAATAAAACACTAGTTGGGTTATTTTTTTGAAAATTAATATTAAAAATTACAGACAGAATGAGATTATTAACAGAAGTTATTAAAATTAATAATTAAAGTTAATAGTGTTAGCAATTATTTTACAATTATCATTAATAAGGATTTCGTTAAAAAAAAAAAAAAAAAAACGAAATATTCTCAAGTTTTGCTGAGATAGGCGATTTCGCAAGTCTGTTTGGCGGTTGAAATAGTCTCTCGGATGCGACAGAATTCATTTGGAAACTAAAGTAGGTGTGAAACTATTTATCCACCGTTTTTTTCAAGTTTGGGTACTTTTATGAAACGCAAAATTCGAAAAGTATCGTTGTAACGGCAATACAATCGCCGATGCCGATATATCGGCAAACCCGAATCACACCCGAAGTATCGCCGATATATAGGTGTCGGTTGCACCCCTAATCTTTACCCATTCGACACTAATCAATCGTCTAGTCTACTATGTATGTATATACTATGTACGTCGGTTCTTACGGTATTGATATTGGGACAACAAACATAACATCACGCCTGTAGTCCCCGAAGTGTTAGACAGAGGTGTACCTATAGTACACCCACATTTCGACAGTTATGTTTAAATCCCACGTAATAGGGGCGAGCCTGTTGCTATCAACCGGGCACAAATCTAGACTCCGGCAGGCTTATTGAGTATCTTGCAGAAGCCTAGCGATAGCAAAATTGCTTGTCATACTGATTTGTGATTGACAAGCGATTGAAAAGCAATTATTGCGTAATTGACAAGCAATTTTGCTATCGCTAGGCTTCTGCAAGATACGTAATAAGCCTGCGGGCTGCTACTGACAAATTCCTGATGAAAAAGCCCATGCTTGACCCGTAAATCGAACCCAAGACCTCATGCTCAGCAGTAGCGCGTGCGACCACTAGACTAGCGAGGCATTCCATACGACATTAATCAATCGTCAAGTACGTTGGCCCTTTCGGTATTGACATTGGGACAAGTAACTACTAAGAATATTTGTGGACGGTATGAGTAACGGTCTAAAATAGTTTACTAGGTACCCACACACTACGACGCGACGACGGAGCTAGCAACCACGAAAATATCAACATACATTGGAGTATACGGAGTAAAATATTGCCATGTTTGCCATTGTCCCCTAAGACTGTTGCAATTGTCCATAGTTAACTTTAATTATTTAGGTAATGTGACAGTTAAGGACATTATATCACTGACATTTTTTGTTTGTCTATATGCCCCCTATTCATATATATAATAACGCACGATAATTAGGAATTATCGTGCGACGCCATTTTGAAAAATAATCAAGATGGCGAACCGGGATGAGGCCGAAAAGGTTCAACGCCCGTTTTCCACTTTTTCTTTCCGTAAAAACCTAATTCGGACTGTTACGAATATTTTAAAACAAAAAGTAAAAAAAAAACAGTAGTCGCATATTGACACAAAATATCTTTGTATGACACTACCAATACATTTATGTGGAATGTATACAAAGGTATTTTGTGTCAATAAACTTATTGTTATTATTATAATGATGAGTAACATAACATCTGACATCTTACCTTGGTAATAAGCAACATTAATTAATCCTGAAAAAAAAAATATTCAGGAATTCGAAAATAAATCTTTATGGCGAAAGTACTGTCTAGTTCCATACCAAATAAGCAACGTTTTAAGGTACGGCAACATTTCAATCTAAAGAGCAAACATTTAAAAAAACGAGCGAGCCCTATAGTAGTCGCTTGAGATGTGTAACATCTGACATCTGTTTTGGTCGGTACCATCTGATGGCCAACTCCAGCAACGCGCGCGCTTTTTGGTCAAATCAAATTGCGCGCGCTTCCCCGGCTTCCTGTTACATACTTCCGTCCCTTTTCACGAAATCACTCCTACAAATTGCAGGAAAGCGAAAGTAAAGATGTTACTCATCATAAATAACGAAATCGGTCCAGCCGTTCTCTACTGATGCGCTTATTAACGAACAGCATTTCAGTTTTACAAGATTTATATTAACATGCCGTTCGTATGTTTCGTTTTTATTTAAATAGATTCATATCCAAAGGTTAATCGTCAGTTTTCTCTTAATTCATTACCAAACTCATTCGAGAAACACATTTACGTATGAGTCAAGTCCACAACGGCAACGCACGCAACATCTGATGCCACCTGAGATGGCTCCTTGCCATGTTACGTGCCAGAACTGGCATTACATACGTGGCCATCTTCACACCCACCTGTCATGTGAGACGGGGGCAGCGGATTCGGTACGGTTGGAATTAATAAGAAAATTATTAATGAACAAAGTTTTAGGAGTATTTAGTAACTAGCTTCTGCCCGCGACTTCGTTCGCGTGGAAGTATATCACAATACAGTAAAATATTAGGTTGGGGAAAAAGTCTTTTCGCATTATAGTACGAGTATGTATGAACTTGTAATAATAATAATAATAATAATAATAATAATAATAATCTTTTATTTCTCTCGTAATCACAAACACAGTACAAAGTCAAGGTAACACTTAATAGAGACTGGTGTCTGTTGTAGGTAAAACCTGTATTACAGATCACCAGGCTTACCGCCATCGGACAACTCATGAATGACCTATGACTGTATTAACCTAACATACAGGTTGTACATAATAAAACACTATTACAAATTAATAACAAAAGTGAAGTGTAACTATATGGGAAATTAAAAACTAAAGTAAAAATGGCTTAACGTTTGATTTGGGAATGAGTGAGTGTGTGTGTGTGTGTGTGTGTGTGTGTGTGTGTGTGTGTGTGTGTGTGTGGGTGTGTGTGTATGGGAGATGGTGTGATGGGTAAGTGTGTGTTAATTGTATATCGTTCCATGCTGGCAAACGTTACCTTAATGGTTTTAATAAACGTTCTGTTGCACTGTAATCAATAAAATCTCTTTGGCTATACTATTTGTATCTGGCTGGTTTTGGTATCATTGAAAGTTTAAATTTTAAAGAACATAATTCCAAATTCAAATTAGGAAAATGTGTGATTTTCATTTGTTTTTCGTACCGTCAAGATGAGTGAATCTAATGAAGAAATTCGATACATTTTAAAATTTTACTACAAAAAAGGTAAAAATGCAACGCAAGCCGCGAAAAAAAATTGCGATGTTTATGGACCTAGTGTAGTGTCTGTGAGAGTAGCATAAATTTGGTTTAAGCGTTTTCAATCCGGAAATTTTGATGTCAAAGATGCACGTCGCTCTGGTCGCCCTATTACGGATAAAATAGATGCCATTTTTGAAAAAGTGGAGCAAGATCGGCATATCAGTAGTTACGACGTAGCTGAAGAACTGGAAATTGACCACAAAACAGTTTTGGCGCATTTGAAAAAAACTGGGTACACAAAAAGCTCGACATTTGGGTACCTCACGAGCTCACTGAAAGAAACCTAATGAACCGTGTACTCATTTGTGATTCTTTATTACGACGTAATGAAACCGAACCATTTTTGAAGAAGCTGATAACTGGTGATGAAAAGTGGATCACGTATGACAAGAGCGTGCGAAAAAGGTTGTGGTCAAAGGCCGGTCAGGCTTCACAGACTGTGGCGAAACCCGGGTTAACTCGCAACAAGGTGATGCTGTGTGTGTGGTGGGATTGGAAGGGCATTATTCATTATGAGCTGTTGCCACCAGGCAGGACCATCGATTCTGAACTCTACTGCGAACAACTGATGAGATTAAAGCAAGAAGTTGAGAGAAAGCGGCCGGAATTAATCAACAGAAAGGGTGTGGTTTTTCATCATGATAACGCTAGACCTCACACATCTTTAGCCACTCAGCAAAAATTAAGAGAGTTTGGCTGGGAGGTGTTAATGCATCCGCCGTATAGTCCTGACCTTGCACCTTCAGATTTCCACCTGTTTCGGTCTCTTCAGAATTCTTTAGGCAGTGTCAGGTTAACATCACGAGAGGACTGCCAAAACCACTTGTCGCGGTATTTTGACCAGAAGTCCCAAAATTTCTATAGCAATGGGATCATGTCCCTACCTACAAGATGGCAAAAAGTTATCGAACAAAATGGTACCTACATACTTTAGTTAAATGTAAATAAACTATATTAAAAAATGTTTTGAATTTTCTTAAAAAATGCGAAGAAACTTTTTCCCCAACCTATTATAATAACAGCCACATTTCCCGCCCGCGCTATTATTTCGTTTCCGCGTATCGTTCTTACTGACTTTTTATTTTCTTTTTGCTCGGCTCGTAAGGGTCGTAGCATGACTTCCTCAAAAATTGGGCTATCAAAGGAATTTTTCAAATTACGACTGGTAGTTCCAGAGATTAGCGCATTCAAACAGAAATAAAAATCTTCAGCTTTATTGTATTAAGTAGTTTAAATCACTCATTAAAGGGATTTTAACACATTCATCTGTATATTTAGAAGGTTTCAACTTTAATCTAACAATTTTTTTTTAAATAACTTTGTAATTGAAACATTATCGACGAAAATTTAGGTTATAAAATTAACCTCAGTTGTCGAAAAACATCTAATGAGGTGATATCAAAGCTCTCAATTTGTAAGTGAGACAAAAAATTGGCCTCCACGGTTTTCATTCGTGGTTTTCGTTCGTTGGTCCCGGCTGTCATTCGTGGATCTTTGACAGTCGTGACGGAGCGTCAGAAGTCTGATAACCAGTCTTACACCAAGTGGTATCGTGTTACCCAGTAACTGGTCCGTGGAGCTCAAATAGACAGTCGCTCTATGTAAAATACTGGTATTCAGCTGCATCCAGTTAGACTGGAAGCCGACCCCAACACAATTGAGAAAAGTAGTGTGCGTGTTTGTTGGTAACTATCTTTTGTTGTTATTCTGTAAATATTTCAATACGTATTACGGGCGTGTTCATTCCGGAAACACAAATAAGATATAACATGCGATACTCATTTTTTACGATGCCATATTTTCAAGGTTTTGTTTACAACCCCGTATGGAAATTTTAAGTCAAGGCTATAATATATATTATAATACACGTATATTTTCAGCCCATAAACATTCCCTGCTCCATCATTATCTTCCTGTCCTTGCCCCATGTTACGTGGGGTCGGTGCACCACGTTTTCTTCTTCCAGTCTCCCCCGTCAACCGTCACGCTATCATTCACTCCCTTCTTCATATCATTCCTCACTCAATCCATCCATATTTTCTTTTGAATCTTCTCTGCTTGAACGTACAATAAACTTTTGTGATAGATTATTATTTGTTATATTGAAAGGATTAATGAAATGCTATTAATACAAACAATTTATAAGACGTAAGTTAGGCGCTGATTTGGGTCGGCATGATTGTAGCGCCCCTGATGGTATGACGCATTCTAAGTTCTAAGGCGTCCATGCCTTAGAATGCGTGTGGTATTGTAGATGTCAATGCTTATTGGTAAGTGGTCATCATGACCGCTTGGTCATGATGACCACTTACCATCAGATGGTAAGCTTGCTGCATGCGCGTATGACCAGATATATGTTTTACTAACTTCTGCCTGCAACTTTGTCCGCGTGAAATTTCGTGTTTACTCGACCCGCCCGCACTATTACTTACTTTTCGCTTTAAGCGTTCTTTCTGACTTTTTTTTATTTTTGCTCGGCTCCTAAGGATCCTATCTTGATGTTAAATAGCCTATAAACTTCCACAAGAATTAGGCTTACAAATGTAAAAAGATTTGTGCAAATCCGACTGGTGGTAGTTCCAGAGATTAGCGCGTTCAAATAAACAAACAAAAAAAAAAAACAGTCTTCAGCTTTATTATTAGTAGGTACTTATAGATTATTTAACTTGGCAGCCGTGCTGCTGGGGAGTTCGTTGCGTCATTTCTTCCCAGCTAAAGCACTAGGAAGTGGTGAAGGGCGGGCGTTTTGAGGGACTGTCATTACATACCTAATGTTGACGTTCAAAATGTGCTGATTCTTGGCCTAATTTGCATAATAGAAGTAGTAGACGAAGCAATAGGAGTATACGCTGCACGTGGCGTGCTTCAGCTAGGGAAAATGCGAGACTCTATGCATGTACATATTTGTTGGTAAAACTACTTTCAATATGTGACAAAGAATGGAGCGTGGGCAGATAATGGGCTTACGTCAATACAAATTCATGCCAGATGAGCGGTAGCGTCCTACTGTCTGCTAGTATTGAAGCTACGAAACTGGAACTGCCAACCGTTTTGTGTACGAGTGGTGATTATTTTCCTTTCGTCCTCACAGTACGTATGTATCAGAAAGGTGTACCTAGTCATATTTAAGCGTTTGATACAGACAGACCATCAAATTGGACAACTTTATCTATGGGACCAACATTGTAATCGCGAAAAAAATTATCAACGGTCCCATATAAAACTCGACCCAAATGTCCCATACATACTGCTGTATAAGCGGTTTTTGAAAGAGGCAGTGCATCCTCTGTCTCTTTTAGGACATTAAGTTAATGCCATGCTTAATGGCTCTCTCTCCTAGTACCTCAGTCTCCAGATTGGTACTGTACGCCAGATTAAATCAAAGTTCAAATATAAATTATCTGCATAATAAGTTAGCTGCAGCTTCTAAGCTGGTGAAACTGGCTATAAATTAATTTTTACGTTAAGAAGCACGAGGCACAAGATGGACTGTTCCTCATCCTCCATTGAAGAGAGGTTCATCCGACCAGACAGGTGTTGTGTCTGGTGAGCTACCGCCCGATGGTTGTGGTCGGGTTCTCGTATTATATGGCAAGCCATGAGCCTGTTGTTGATGGATGGAGAGGGAGAGGAAGGCCAAAAAAAATATGGATGGATTGTGTGAGGAATGATATACGTAAGAGAAGGGAATTAATGGTTTATTCCCGGTCGTCCCCACTGGGCACGACTGGGAAAAAAAAGTTTCGTTCCTCCCCAGTGCTGACGATTGGAACTTTTTATTTACACAAATTCTTACAGTTGTAAGGTGCGTATCACAGATGGCACGGTGGTACGATGGTACGAAACTTTTTTTTCCCAGTCGTGCCCAGTGGGGACGACGGGGTGGGGACGACCGGGAATAAACCGAATTAATTATAGCGTGGCGGTTGCCAGGGGAGAATGGAAGAAGAAAACGTGTTGCGCCGACCCCAAGTAACATGGGACAAGAGTTGGAAGATGATGATGATGATGATGGAAGCCGTGTAGCATAAGCATAATCAATCTATAATGTTCCTGCTGCTGGGACATGGCCTCCTCTCTGTGAGAGGGAGTGGGCCGTAATCCACCACGCGGGCCCAATGTGGGTAGACAGATGTCAAATTCCTTTGAATTTCCTCACGGTGTTTTCATTCACCGTTTTAAGACCAGTGGTGCTGAAATAATTTACACAAAGTAACTTTCAGGGTTCGAACCTACGATCTTACACCTCGTAAGCCGCGGCCGTTACCACTGGAAGCCGTGTGCTCGATGGGATTAACCATCGGCGAAAATAAGAAACTTCTCCGAAAACTTTAATCCATTATTTAACTCCTTTATGGGAATTTTTAGAAAATACTTCGTTATACTTAACTTTTGTTATATTCTTATGTGTATCCCTTTAAGACCGGGAAAAAAAAGTCTTGCGTAGCTTGTTTTCGATCTTATATTCTAAGTACCCATGTCCAAAGTCATCCTAGAAAAATAATAAAAAAAAATCCCGCCCCCTCCCCTGAGAAAACGCCATGTCACGATAGTGCGATATCGGCGCGAAAATATTTTTGTAAAGTTGAACGCACGATCGTATAAGAGCGTCGTTAAAGGAATAAGAAACTCTTGTGCAAAACTTCATCATTCAGACCCAGCGGCTTAGGTTGTGCGTGTGTGTGTGTTATCTAGTAGTGAATGAATTTAAGATTTTTTATTAAGTAGAACCAGATTTCGCAATAAATTTTGATATCGCGATGGAAGAATACGGCAGTTGTAGTTCATGTGTGGCGGCATAGATGTCGCAATAAACGTTTACCTTTGCAAGTACCTATCTGCCAACGAATAGTAATAGTTTTTATAAATCGTATCATGTCTCGAGGGGCCACTAACCGAGTATTTGGACATGTTCCAAAAGTCTCGTATTAAAAGATGAGTTATGAGGGTATCAACACTTCCATTACCAAACAGATGTATGAAATCTAGTTTTTGAAGTGTTAAGAGATGACTCAAAGTCATCAGGTCTACATTTACAGGAGAATCATGGAAATATTGTAACGTGGTAGTGAATGTTTCTTTGTGTTTGGTACATATTTATGGCTATACTACTAAGTAGTTTTTGATGGGATTCGGCAGGATATTCTAAGAGGAGCTCGTGGCTAAGTAATAACAGCCGCACGGGTCGATCTATCAGGTTAAGCTACGCTTGCCGGGATTTGTCCGTGGATGGGTGACCATATTTACATACCAAGACTCCTCTGTGCCACGGAAAGCACGTTAAGCCGTTGGTCCCGGCTGTCATTCGGGGATCTTTGACAGTCGTTACGTGTCGTCAGAAGCCCGAAAGTCTGACAAGCAGCCTTACCAAGGGGTATCGTATTACCCAGTAACTGGGTTGTGGAGGTCAGATAGGCAGTCGCTCCATGTAAAATACTAGTATTCAGTTGCATCCGGTTAGAATGGCAGCCGACCCCAACATAGTTGGGAAAATGAAATGAACTCTTTTTATTTCCAGATAATATATAAAAATCCACACATAAATAAATAAATAAATAAACAAACATACAATATCATAACTAAATAAATAAATAAAAGACTAGGCAGATTGATTGAGTTGCTTAATTTCTGGAGAAGGCTATACTATACAGGGTGAAATTGAAGTCATGGGCAATATTTTAAGGGGTAGAACAACTGATATTTTTTCGCGATTTCAAGTTTGTCCCATAGTAAAAGGTGTTCATAATGATGAGTACAATGACCCCCTAAAATATTGCCCATGAATCCAATTTCATTCTGTATATGGTTAAGTTTATTTTCGAAAATTCTTTTTTATTCTTTCGTATGGGTTGAAGAAATATGCTATATTAACTTATTCCGGGCTAAGATATTGACCAATTAGCTAGGTAGAAGCAAGGCAGACTGTCTAGGATGCATGATGCGTCCAAGTATTGCCGCTTGTTGATTGCGGAGGCTATTTTAACGCACCTGGTCTTCAGGTAGATGGTTTAAGACATCAAATGTGACCTCATAACCAGTATTGTTGTGACTTGTCACCATGTTCATTTTTTAGGTGAATAACCTAAAGTCCTAATATTACTTTGTTGACGCGATCGCCCTTAACCTTGGGGTATTTATTTGGACTGACCGTTAGATGGTTTCTGTAATTATCTGGTTATTATTGAAAGGGCTTTGTACTAGGGGTGTCAAACTTAAATTAATATTTCTGGGTATTTATAGTCCCAGAAAACTGAGCCGTGGATTTTTTCTGCCGTTTCGTTCCAATACCTCTGATGTATCACTGGCAGAAGTTTCGCTGATGTCTTATAGAAAACTCGTAGCCAATACCACTGAAGTTCTGTTTAGATTTAGGCTACGAGTAGAGATACACAAGAAGAGAATGTAGAATTCACCAATAATGGATTTTGTCATATTCAACAGCAAGAGATTATCGGGATTGTAGTATGCGGAAAACAGCTTTTAGAAGTTTGTTTGAAGCTTGTTGAAAACTTCTTTATGCGCGTTGAGTGATTTTTAGAGTTCCGTACCAAAATGGTAAAAAGGAACCCTTATGGTGCGACTGTCTGTCTGTCTGTCACAGCTAGATATCTGAGTAACTACTAATGCTATCAACTTGAATTTTGGAATAGTTTTAGATGACGTTTGCCCAACTATTTAGCAAATAAGAAATAAATAAAATGTATTTTTTTTTTGCAACAGGGACTGAAAGGGAGTCTTAAAAATTCGGAGTGGGGCTAGTAGGGCATCATATGAAAGAGCGCTGTTTGCACATTCACAACATTTTTTTCTTTTTTTAGGCCGCATAGTTTTCGAGTTTTGATGACAAATGTAAATAAAAATACCGTCCCCCCCCCCATCTCCGAAGTTTGCATAGAGAAAATCTGAAATTATTCTGTGTGATACAAGTTTATGTAAAGATTACAGGAAAAATAAAACGATGTCTGAAAATAGCAGACTTTTTTATATATGACTTACAGCGCCCCGCGGTTTTACCCGCTTAATTCTCGAACCCGTAGCCCCCTTCTACCATCGGACATCTAGACGCACTGCCAGTTACCATCCCTAACTTGTTGCTATTCCACCAATTCGCACTAAGCGCTTCCAAATGTCTTTTATAATGCGCACAGCAAAGGAGTGGAACTCACTACCTGTGTTTCCGAACGCATACAACCCTAATCTCTTCAAAGTGAGAGTGAACAGGCTTCTTCTGGGTAAGCTCGCTCCATCGTCGGCTTTATCTCTGTCACCTGTGACCTAAACTAGAGTCAAGAGCAAACCCATCACAAATAATAAAAAATAATAATAAAAAGTATCCTATGTGTTAATCCAGGTTATAAACTGTCTGTGTGCCAAATATCATGAATATCCGTTTGGTAGCTTTTGCGTGAAAGAATAACAAACCTCCATCCATCCTCACAAACTTTCGTATTTATAATATTAGTAGGATAGGAAGTACGAAGTAGGATAGTACGGAATCCTCGGTGCCCGAGTCCGACTCGCTCTTGACCCGTTTTTATTGGTAGGGGAAAATCTTATGAGTTCGCGTCATCGACATGAGACATGCTAATGACGCGTTGCGCTGTCAAGTTTTTACTTCTGTCGGCAGACTGCCTATTTTTTTTTTAATGGGTGGTCCATTGTCATCGGTAAAGGAAAACATCGGTATCGTGGGGAAACCTGGACTTATAATTAATATTGAAAGTCTGAAATCGCCAACCCGTCTTCAACAAGCGTGTGACCAATGCTCATGCGTTCTCTGTATGCGAAAAGGCCTTTGCCATGCAGAGGGATAATAATAAGCTGGCCGGTTTTCTCACAATATTTTTAATTTTTTCACTTTGTTTGCTTGTGCTGAATAAATATTCTTTCTTTCCATTCTGATATTAATATCATTATTATTATTTCCTTTATTTCATCAATCATCATCCATGCATCCGTCCGGATGCAGCTGAATACCAGTATTTTACAGAGAGCGACTGCCTATCTAACCTCCACAACCCAGTGACGACCCGTAACGACTGTCAAAGATCCACGTATGACAGCCGGGACCAACGGCTTAAAATGCTTTCCGAGGCACGGAGTGGTCTCGGTATGTAAAGATTGTCACCCATCCACGGACCAACCGCGGCAAGCAAAGCTTAACCTGATCGATCGACACAGCGGCTGTTAGTACTTAGCCACAAGTCCCTCTTTATTTTATTAATATATATAAAATTATATTTTTAAATATTAGAATATAAAAACATTTCAAAATATAAAAAATAGTAGCCCACCAGAATCGGAAACAGAGTCCAAGCTACCGGCGTGGTCAGAGCTCCAGAGAGAGGAACCTCCTAACAATGGGAGCCGTGTCCAAAAGTACCGCTTTCTGAATCAAGCCCCTTAATCCAGATGCCCAACGAGAGCCTCCTTAGGTGTTGGTCGAGGCTATATACTTATACAGAGTGTAAGGGACAGCCCTCCGGAGAAAGGATTCAGTATATTATACTAAGATGACCGGTGTATGAAATTATTTCAGAAACGTTATGGGAATCCAATAAACCTTTGTTTGTTTGTATTTTTGTGCACAAATCCGAGCATCTGTTACTGGTTGGGAGGGGTAGGTAATAGGTATGAGGTAAGTTCGATGAAGTCTGTAGCTCAGCAGAAAGTGAACACTCTGTTTAATATGTATCATTATTTATGATTTGACGTAACTCGGGACCCCCAGGGGTTCCGGACCTTTGAAAGGCGTACGAGAGGTCGAAGCCAACTCGCAAAGGTTCCCCGTTACTCGTTTTTAATGGAATGAGGCACAAACCGACATTATATTACCCGACTGGGGGGTAATGTGTTTAGCAGCTTATATGTATGTATGTTTGTTAATCCTTTGTGGCGCTCTAGAGACCAAACGCGTGGGCTGATTTTGATGATCCTTACGTCAATCGATTTGTCTTAATCTTGTGAGTGTCACTAAAGACATGGCAGTAATCGTAATTCAATATGGCGACAACCAGATGCCATGTTGTGAAAAACTTTTTAGCAAAAAATAAAACCGACTTCTAAAACAAAACACTACAAAGTGAAAAATAACTTTAATTTCGGAAGTCGGTGTCTTTGGTTTTGTATTTTCGTTTTTTGCCACCGACTTCCGAAATTAAAGTTATTTATAACCGACGTCCAAAAGGAGGAGGAAGTCGGTGGCAAAAAACGAAAATACAAAACCAAAGACAACGACTTCCGAAATTAAAGTTATTTTTCACTTTGTAGTGTTTTGTTTTAGAAGTCGGTTTTATTTTTTGCTAAAAAGTTTTTATTTTTCACTTTTTAGTTGTGGAACCTACCCCACACAAATTCGAATACATAATTGAGCACAATAATTGTAGATATAGCCATGTAAATAACAGTGATAGGAAGTTATTAAAACATCATCACATCATCCATATAAAATAAGTAGGAAATATACGCATTATTGAAGCTAACTCAAAAACTCCCCAAGCAAAGTTAATAAAATTTATATGGGACCACCTCGTAAGTATACCCTTTCAAACAAATAAAGAATTTTCCAAATCGGTCCATCCGTCTTTGAGTAATCACGTAACAAACATACAAAAAAAAAATACAGACGAATTGAGAACCTCCTCCTTTTGGACGTCGGTTAAAAAAGAAGAAAATTAAAGTCGACGAACTATGTCAAGTGAAGTATAGTGTAATAGGTCTTTGAAAATCTTAATCTTTAGGCTTATCTAATAACTTTTCATTTAGAATGACCATTTAGTATCTATAACGATTTTAAGTTGCTTAGCAACGATTCCCGCTTAAATTTTCAAAACCTAATCCTACTTATTAGTAGAAAATTAAATTTTATAATATTTTATAAATTTAAAAGTGAGTTTGTTTGTTTGATTATTATGCTTTCACGCTAAAACGGATTAGGATGAAATTTGGCACATAGGTAGACCATGTCCTGGGTTAGGACAGGATACTTTTATACCGATATTCAGATGTAAGACCGCGGGGCGCAGCTAATTCAATATAATTATTAAAATCGAGTGAAAACCCCAGAATTTTACTGCTTTAAAAGATAGTTTTAACAACCGTTACTTAAAGCATTACATAATACAGTGAGAGAAAAATAATCCTAATTAAAAAGTGTAAAATCAAAAAAAATAAAAAAAACAAACCAGACTGCATAAAAAATGAACTTTAATACATTAGGCGCGGCAGACGCACATGCGCGTTTTCGGACGTTCACCAGGTGCTTGACGGCGCGTATGTGCGTCCATACAATTTACATAACTTTCTTCGAGTGCGGCGCGCCGTACCTGTGCGTTCGTTGTGCATCTCTATTGTTTCGAAAACATCGTAAAATAAGGGTCGGTAAGGGTGTCTACACTCAAGATATTTTTTGCACGCACCCGAGCGTTTGCCACACAGGATTAGTGTAGCATAAAGAAGCGTTTGCATAAATTTCGCTAAGAATTAAGCAGATAATGTGTTAAAAAAGATGGAAACAAGATGCCTCCGACTGATTAAATTTTCATCACGTGGTTTTGGAGCAGATTTGATATCATTTTATATATTTTTTCTAAACAATTTCGATCTGCCCTGTTACCATGATAGGTGCTGTTTTACACGTGCTACGAGCCACCCCTACACAATTTTATTACACTAATGAACTTGACTTCGCCCAAGGTCGCTTCGATGAGGTCACTGTTGCGGAAGCCCTTGAAAGTGTATATTTACTATTCAATGTTGTGTACTGCCTATGTATGATGACTAAGGCGGTTTTCATGTAAGGGATGATATTGCCATATTTAGGGTTCCGTACCTCAAAAGAAGAAACGGAACCCTTATAGGATCACTCGTGTGTCTGTATGTCTGTCTGTTCGTCTGTCACAACCAATTTGCTCCGAATCTAATGGACCGATTAAGTTGAATTTTAGTACACATATGAATTTCTGTGATCCAAACACACACGTGTAACGTAAATAAATTTAAAAAAAATGCAAATTGTACCAAGGAAGGGGGAAGGTGAGGGTCACAAATCTTTTTTTTTTATAATTTTAAAATAAATTGTGTTAAAGAAATTTACCATTCTCCCCCCTTATCTCCAAAACTACTGAGCCAAAAATATTGAAAAAAAAAATACTGAAAATTGTTAGATACCTATACAGTACAGGAAAACTTATGGTCTTAAAATAACGTGGTAAATCCTTTTCTCGCGCTGCCTGTTAGTAAAAGATAGCGATTCTCTCATTTTAGTTTAGTTATTGAGCAAGAGAATTGGCACCAATGTCGATCTTTCGTTGCTAAGGCCTCAGTATCCGAAATCACGGTCGTAACATAGATCAGAGATAGAAAACCTTAGTATAACTCCTTGTGCAGTTATTTTTCCAGGGTACACTGGCACCTTACTGGTTTCTGCTGTCACAAATAACCTACGGAACAGTTTTCACACGCATTCATACCGACCGTGTTATTACTGACACATGTCATCGACTTTGCCTCTAAAGGCCAGCGGACATCGGGGGGCGGCGGGGCAGGGTATCTTAAATTTACTAATAGAAATTCGTACGTATCTAATGGTAACAAAGACATACACAATATGTAAAAAGAACTCTGTTGGTCCTTTTAACACATCATTGTTACTCATTATAACAAACAACTTTTACTATGGGACCACCAAAACTGAAAACGCAAAAAAGAAAATCAGCTGCGCCCTACATTTTGACGAGTTATGCGAACATTTTGTGTGCGTTACTTTCACGTGAATAAACAATTTTTATTTTCTTTCTAACATGAACGTATGGGACAGCTGTATCTTTTTTTTCGCGAATTCCGGTTTAGTTCCATAGTAAAATTTGTTTGTTATCATGAGTACCTACAATCATGTGTTAAAAGGAACAACAGGGTTTTTGTTACATATTGTATATATCAAAGCTCAGAGACAGACCGACCTACGAAAAGTGCAGATTCTCAGCCTAGTTTGAATATCGAAATATATTTGATAGAGAAATCCCCTTTGTTGCTCCGTGGTCAAAATCAAAATCAAAAGTCATTAATTTTGATTTTGACCACGGAGCAACAAAGGGGATTTGTCTCCGCGATATTGAAGAACGCGGTGGAGTATATCGCGGAGGGATGCGAAATCCTCCTCGAGGAGGATTTGCCACCGGCCCAGCGCACGCTGATGATTTGCAATGCCGCCAGCGGCCGTCGGCGCACTTATACTGGTATGTCACGGGGGAAATGCGAACCTCCGCTTGCACTGCCTCTCCTTAGTTGGTTGCTCCGTGGTTGGTCTCTGAGCTTTTGAATATAATGTATTATATCTTGTTACCATTATATACGTACGAATTTACTGTTACTCTATCACGCAAAAACGACTGAACGGATTTGAATCAAATTTAGCTCACAGAAAGTTTATAACCTGGAATAACACCTACGATACTTTTTATCCCTGTAGTACATTCCCGTGGAGTAATATCCCAATTCCATGCGGGCGACGCCGCGGGCACAAGGTGTCTAAATTGTTGGCTTGGGATCATCCTATTTCTTTCTAAATCTTAAAAGATAAAGAACAGAAACTAAGAACCGGATTCGAATCCTACGCGTTACCTCACAAACCACAAAGTTATCATTTCCAACGTAAATATTATGAATACCTATATTATTATGTAAGTACTTAACTTACTATAATAATAACAATTGACCTACATTTTCTTATTATTTGTATACTTATTTCTGGACGTGAGTTATACACCATGCTTGGCTGTAAACACTCCCATGCAGTGATTCTCAAACTGTTTTCTATGACGATTATCGTCTGGACGTCATTCAGACGCAATAGATAGATGGCGTTGCACTGGGACACAGGTGTCCTCTCCAAGAGAGGGAGTGAGCCAAAATCCACCACGCGGGCCCAGTGCGGGTTGGTGGATGTCACTCTCATGCCTTGGACGTGCCGGTTTCGTCACGATGATTTCCTCCACCGTTTTGAGAGGCATGCCATCATCATCATCATTGTTCCACCCACTGCTGAATATAGGCCAACTCTCTTTTGTGCCATGCTACCCTGGTCTGTGCGAGTCTCATCCAGGTATTCCTCGCGATCCCTCACGATGACCTCGCGAAACAGTAGCACTGATCAAATCCCTATGCAAATAAATAATTATTAGTATCACAAACACTTATACACCCACAAACACTCCAAATCACCATCCTTCTCTACACACACACGACACACATCACACATCCAAACACTTCCCTAATTACACCACATCACACGCGCTTACACACTATTGATGCTGTTACACGTTTTAGCTTCTTTTGCCGAATTTTGTAAAATAACCTTAACGGACGAATGGATGGCCTACAATTATGGATGGGTTTACAAAAATTGAGCACAAATGTAATCCTTACTTCCTTACTTACTAATATTATAAATGCGAAAGTAAGTTTGTTTGTTTGTTTGTTACCTTTTCACGTCTAAACCACTGAACCGATCATCCTGAAATTTTGCATATACGTTATCACGTGTACAGAAACGGACATAGGGTACCTCTTATCTCGAAAACAAAGTAGGTACTGTTCCCGAGGAAAACAACAATAACGTTCTTTATGATAATAGTTGGCGCCACGTGTCTTTCGAATAATGATTGAATTATTACGCTTTCACGCTAAAACTGCTGAAAGGATTCGGATGAAATTTGGCACATGGGTAGACTATGACCTGGATTAGGACATAGGATACTTTTGACTCCGGTAGTACGTTCCCGTGGCGTAATTTCCGACAGCAACGCGGGCGAAGCCGCGGGCAAAAGCTAGTATCATAATAATGTATTAGGTTGGGGAAAAAGTCTTTTCGCATTATAGTATGTATGAACTTGTAATAAAATCTCTTTGGCTATACTATTTGTATCTGGCTGGTTTTGCTATCATTGAAAGTTTAAATTTTAAAGAACATAATTCCAAATTCAAATTAGGAAAATGTGTGATTTTCATTTGTTTTTCGTACCGTCAAGATGAGTGAATCTAATGAAGAAATTGGATACATTTTAAAATTTTACTACAAAAAAGGTAAAAATGCAACGCAAGCCGCAAAAAAAATTTGCGATGTTTATGGACCTAGTGTAGTGTCTGTGAGAGTAGCACAAATTTGGTTTAAGCGTTTTCAATCCGGAAATTTTGATGTCAAAGATGCACGTCGCTCTGGTCGCCCTATTACGGATAAAATGGATGCCATTTTTAATAATAAAAATATTTTTTTATTATTATTTTTATATGTTTACATATCTCGAGACCGTGGAATCCCAGTCCTTTGGAAGGTGTACGAGGGGCGAAGCCAACTAGTAGGGCCCGCTCAGACAATTTTAAATGGAATGAGGCACCAACCGACGATTATCTGCACGCACTGTGCAAGTGCACAAATAAAGTTTGATTTGATTTGTGCACCCGAGTGTGCAATACTGCCGTCGTAAGCAAAAAGGGCACAACTAACATTTAAAAAAAAAAAAAGAGTTACATACATATTTAGAATCAGAAAAAAAAAGCTAATCTGCTCAATTTTTTGTAGATTTTTTTTTTTAATGTTAGTTGTGCCCTTTTTTCTTACGACGGCAGAATAGTCCTACACAAACTCCGGTTGGTGTAGGACTATTGCAGGATATGGAAACAGGATATTGGAATATGTGTTTGGAAGGCTGAAGTGGACTGGTTACATAAAAATGTAACACAATGTAGCACAAAATGTAAGTAGGTAGATACAGACAAGCGCAAAATGTAGGTAGGTAGGTACAGACAAGCACAAAATAAAAATGTAAAAAAGGACTATGGCCCCTGCCTGATCAATGTTTTATTATACACGGAAAAAGGGCAGGGGGTGAATCTTATGTTTGCATATCATGCAGGTACTTAAATACCGACGGTATTTAACACACATGGGAATAAATAAAATAAAACCTGACCTATATTCTACTTATTGTCCTCCCAATGACTCATACTTACCAAGTGGGTTTATATCCCCATTCAGATTGCATCACGGGGGCGGTGTGACGTCACTCCTCGTGAATACTATACAGATATCCGGGTTTATGTCTGAATTAACGATATCTTGAAGCGAATGATGACGGCACCGTTTTATAAGTGCTGTGGAGATTTTATGGGAAGTTCTGTTTAAGTGCTTTGGTGATAGAGTTTCTTTTGTTGATTTGTGTTACATGCGATGTTATCTACTAAATCATCATCAGCACTGGCAGCCTCGTTCCACCCACAGCTGAGTATAGGCCTCCTCCCTTTTGTACTTTGCTTCCCTGGTCTATGCAAGTCTCATCCAAGTCTTCTCCGCCATCTTAGGTCGTCCACCCTAAAGATGAGAGATGAGCAATTAAAGGATGAATTCTGTTAACTTCGGTTTTAGCTAGGACGCTAGGCGGTGTAATTTTAAGAGTGTACTATGTTATTTGGCGATTCCCTCTTGAGTATAGTAAAACAGTTATTCTGCCTCCCTCCTCTATCATTTCCAGTAGTTACGTTCCCTGTAGAAACTTTCTACATTGGACTTCTGACTCTTACTTGGCTACTTAATAAAGTTCTTAAATTCATTCATTCACTGATAGATAACGCACAGCATAAATCGCTGGTTCTAAAAGTATGCAATTTTGCACAAGAGTTTCTTATAGGCATAACGTATTACGTAGGTGAGCACTAAGGAAAGATTTTTGAAAATTCATCCCGTCATCGTTTGCTTAGCCTTTTCCCAAATATGTTGTGGTCGGTTTCCAGTCTAACCGGATACAACTGAATACTAAACTAATTACTAATTTTACATGGAGCGACTGCCTGGGATGTCAGACTTTCGGTCTTCTGAAGCCCCGTAATGACGATCAAAAAGTGTAGCATGATGTATATCGACGGTTAAGAATCAATAGTGTCTATCTCAATACAGATAACTTTACAGGGGATAAAAAAAAACATTTCTCTGCTTTGAATAGAAAGATACTAAAAATGTTTGTATCTTTAAAAATAGAAAAATATATTTTGTGAATTTTGTGATAGTGCCTAAATAGGCCAAGCCATATTTAACTTTAAATCTAAATACCTGCATTAAAAAGTGAAAAACATAAAAAACTGAGATAGACACTATTGATTCTTAACCGTCGATATATGCTATACGGATTTTTAATAAAATACCAAAATGCATAAGGGAGCTTCGATTGATAAGATTATTAATAATAATAATAATAATAACCTGGGACATTATTCACACACGGTCATCTGATCCCAAACTAAGCAGAGCTTGTACTATGGAAACCAGATAACTGATATACTACATATACTACTTTTTTTTTTGTAAATACATACTTATATAGATAATTACACCCAGACTCAGAACAAACAGACATGTTCATGCACACAAATGTTTGTCCTGGATGGGAATCGAACCCACGACCTGCGGCATGATAGGTGGTATCTTAACCAACCACGCCAACTGGCCTGTCATTCATTCACACATTCACACATCATTATTCAAGATCAAGTTACGAGAATGGTTGTTAGAGAAATGTTATTATAACTTAAATGATTTTTTAAATGACAAGAGTGACTCAATAAATATATTTAAATGATAGATACAATGGTGACATATTAAAAATGCAAAATTATATTATCTATTGAATTATGAATTTTATAAATACCAATGAATGTTATATTTCTTTTTAAATAATTAAGTGTGTAATAATTATGATAATAGGTAATGATGTATATTATTATCTGTGATGCTCCGTTTTTATCACATCAGCTAATATTTGTATACCAATTAACGGCGAAACATGTTGAAGTATTGTTTATTGTATGTAACATCCTCAACACCATGTTTTTGACAAATAAATTATTTTGACTTTTGACTTTGACAAAGATTCACGAATGACAGCCTGGAGCAATAGCTTCACGTGCTTTCCGATGCACGGACCAACCGCGGCAAACACAGCTTAACCTTATCGATCCACCCGTGCGGCTGTTATTGCTTAGATTCAACCCTTAAATGGATTAAATAGTAATTTTTGCCGATGCGCGATGGGAAGTACCACCGGGCACACCGCTTGTCCTTACTAAAATTGTTATAAACTACTCAAAACAAAATAGGGCCCACCTCGAATCAGTCACTATTTTGGTCAAAATAAAGTTATCTAAGTAGTTGTTGACAAAGTTATGCATTGAACCGTCAAGCTGACATGTTTAGGAATCCTTATCAATGTTTATTTCGACAACATTCATATTGGTTTCAAGAGGGTAGCTAAAAAAGTGAAGTACTCGAAAAAATCGTCGAATGCACAAATTCTCAGTCACTTAAGTTTTCAGTCTACACTAAACAGTGTTGTGGAATACTCACGTTTTTAACAATTTTGTTTAGTTTCTGTGTTAGTTGTGATCACTATGCCTGGTCCTCGCCGTCATATGGACATGGAAACCGCTGCAAGAGCAGTATCCTTGCTTCAAGAGGGACAGTCTCAGAGGTCTGTGGCTATCCACCTCGGTGTTTCGCGACGAGCAATCCGAAATGTTTGGGAACGGTATCAGGAGACCGGAAGTGTAGCTAGGAGACCTGGCACAGGAAGAGTTAGGGCTACGACTACCCAGGAAGACCGATATCTAAGGTTAACCGCACGACGGGAGCGTACTGTTACCGCTCGGACCTTACAAACTCGACTACGGCAATCCACAGGGACGAGAGTCAGCGACCAAACCATTCGGAATCGGCTTCACGAAGATGGACAACGCTCTAGAGTACGCGCTATTCGACTGAAACTAACGAGGGCTCATCGTTCAGCACGATTAAGGTACGCCCGGGAACATTTGGAATGGACCACGGATAACTGGAGGAATGTGCTTTTTACGGACGAGTCTAAAGTGAAGTTTTACAGTGATGACAGACGGATACGCGTGTGGAGAAGAGAAGGGGAACGTTTTTCTGAACCATGCGTCCATGGAACAGACCGATGGGGGGGTCCCAGTGTTATGGTATGGGGTGGAATTAGCTTACACGGCAAAACAGAGCTGGTAATTCTCAATGAAGGTACCGTAACCGCCGCCAGTTACATCGAGCGAGTAATCCGGCCACATGTCATCCCGTTTTCACAAAGAGTGGGCAATAATTTTGTCTTTATGCATGACAACGCTCGCGCACACACAGCCCGCACCACACAAAGAGCCCTTTCTGAAGCCAATATCACCGTTTTGCCATGGCCAGCCATGAGTCCCGACCTCAACCCAATAGAGCATTTATGGGATCAACTCAAAAGAAGCCTGAAAGAAAACTACAGTGATGTTAACAGCCAGCAGGAGCTCATTAACGCCCTGAAAGTCTGTTGGGAACAAATACCGCATACAAACGTGACTCACTTGATTGAAAGTGTACCAGATAGGCTCAGAGAGTGCATAAGGAGCAGAGGAGGACCCACTCGTTATTAAAAAATAACAAGCACCATAATTTTTTTCAGAAGACGTGTGCTTTACAAGATCATGTTGATCCTTTATTTTGTGTATTTTTTCCTAAAAACTGTTATTTGTGTTTTTATTAAAGGAAATAAACAAATGATTCCATTGTTTATTTTTACACTATTCCTGAATGCCCACTTGACACTTGTACATTCATAAAAACTGAACAATTACGTTCAATTTTAAGTTAAGGCAAAAAAACATGGTGGGCCCTATTTAGTTTTGAGTAGTTTAGATGTATTATTGTGAGAACAAAGGATACTTTTAAAATATGCTGCCTAATACATATCGAGTCCCTATCAATTACAAAGGGGCTCTCTGGGCTGTCAGCCCCGCTACTACCCTACCTTCCTTATCTGCCTTACTTATAGCCTTTTCCCAAATATGTTGTGGTTGGCTTCCGGTCTAACCAGATGCAGTTGAACACCAGTATTTTACAAGGAGCGACGACGGTACTCGTATGACTGGTTGTCAGGCATTCGGGCTACTGACCACGGGTGTACTCTTCTGATGCGGTGACATGTTGTAAAAACATCGGGATTATGTCTCGGTTAAATATTAATGTATTATTTATATTAAAACTTTATGCACAAGTAAACAAAATACAAAGGCGGACGGCGGGGGAGAGGCTCGTGCGAGGCCAACTGCCACGAGCCTCTCCCCCGCTACGACCTTGATATCTGGCTAATATTTTTATGACGCCTTCGACAGTTAATCTTATGTAAGTAGCTCCTGCGTACACAAGCGGAAGTTAACTGTTCGAGAGTATGGCACTGGTGGGCTGCGGCTACAAATCAAGTGGTGCCATCTGATATTATGCTGAGCTCGAGGCCCTTTGGCATAAGTATTAAAAAAAAAACTTTTTCCTATGCCAATAAACGCATTTTCTGTTTTTCTTACTAAAAAATGTACGCCTACATAAAATAACAATAACTTTGACATACACAGAAGTATGGCAAGCACTTGAGCATAAAAAGTGGTGACGTCACGACTCACACGAACTTACCATTGTAATATAACGCGACAGTGTGAATGAATACGGAAATACAAACTCTATCTCTATACCTTCTTTGTTGCGGCACAATTATGATGGCGCCTGTGACAGCTTACAAATTATATTAATACATAACCCTTCTCCCATGGGGGTAGGCAGAAACTACAGAACGCCACCTGCTGCGATCCTTACATACTACTTTGCCTCGTTTACGTGCACACACGCACGCCGGTTGCGAGTACTACGCACCTGACCTTTCTGAAGAAATCACCAATAAAGTCACATATATCGTTGTAGGGCGTCCTCTCCCGGCGTTTCCATTCGCATCCGCCTTGTAGTCGCCTTTCATTCATCCTCTGAACATGACCAAACCATCTAAGCATACTAGTCTAGTTTAGCGAAGGCACCAGCACACCATTGTGAACCGCCATTGTAGCCTTATAAAAATATAATTTTTTTTGATAAATATAGTTATGTAAGTCATTATTGCGGCCCGAAAAACAATGTAGTATGGCCTGTCTGCTTCCTCAAATTGAGTGCCTACAATATGTTCCCCACAGCTGGGACACAGGTCTCCTCTCTGTGAGAGGGAGTGAGTCATCCGGGCCCAGTGCGGGTTGGTAGATGTCACGTCGGGTCCTGACTCCGACTTATCGAAGCGTCATGAATTTTTGTGAAAATGCGATTTCTTTTCGAATACAATGTAGTATTTAGTATATAGGATGACTGGTGGACACAATTAGTGACCGATACTTGAACACATGAGTGTACTCATGATGACTCAAACAACTTACTAAGGCACCAAACCTGAACTCGCGAAAAGTACATAGTAGATAATTCGGCGGTCAGGGCTCCACAAACTTCACATGTCTTCGAATTTTTGGCTGTCGGGTGAGCTGCTTTCCTGACGATGTTTTCCTCGGGTTTTGTTTTAGTTTCTAGGAAAAACTATCCAAATTAAATGTCAAATTCCGAATGTTTAAAAATAAAGTGTTTTTTTCAACTTGTTCATAGTGCCGTCGACGACGAAGTCGCAAGTTGCGGCCGAATACCTGGAGGCCTGCCGAAGACATAACACGCCATGCATCGATTATGTGCTGCAGCAGATACGGGTAAGAGGACATAAGTCTTAACTATGGACTTCATTTATCGAGTTATTCGGGGGCTGGTCGGTTCAAGAAAATATTGGATTGCCTTTCCACCTGCCGCTTTCGTAATTTGTTGTTAAAGGTTTAGGGCCTTAGCACATCTCCGCCGCAAAACCGCGCAACAGCGAAACTGAATCATGCGAGTCATTTGAATTAAACTACTGCGGTTTCGCTGCTATCGTTTCGCGGCGGAGGTGTGCTAAGGGCCTTAGGTTAAACAGGTTAGGTTTTTCTCCTTAGTGTGATTGGCTATAGTCACGAGATTGTAACCTAAACCTATGCAAAAAGCACTGATGCTGCTAAATTTCTAGCGTAACGTGATTGGATGTCCAAAACAACAAACCATGCCTAAATGCCTCGTGTGCCTAGTCTATCTATATCTATAGACTGTAGGCGCCACGTACCTGGTGACAAGATTAAAAGCTCTCATACATACCGCACAATTTTTGCACGGCTTACCCGTGTACTCGGCGCTGGATAGATAATGCCCGGCAACGACTATTCGTTAGTCGAACTTGTTAAAAGGTATTGCAAGCGATGTGCTGAAAATTCATTAAAATACAGCAGCCATCTCGTACAGACGCGAGCAGGTCAAGCTACCCGAAACTGTCAAATTTTCCCAATCAACCTTGAACCTAATGCTTTAGCGATAAACTTGAAAATCTATTAAAGAAAGAACTATGCCCATTTTAGTATGGAAGGTGGTGTCTTTTTATGTTATTGGTGTGTTATTTGCCATCAATTAAATGTTGTTTTTCTAGTACAGAATAGTGTAACAAACGAAACTTATTTGACATGCAAATCTATAAACTCAGTCCGAAATGAGATATAAGAGTTAGAAGTTTGTATGAATTTATTAGGTTTGTTGGCAATTGTCGCCTCCTGTATTCGATATTTGAATATTCGGTTCCGTGCGTTAGGAATCGAAAATTTCCTACAAACCTAATAAATACGTAGGTCACGGCATAAGTCTTGTCGTATAAAAAAAGTATTTACTGTTTCTCGAAATATTTTCCACCACACTCAATACACTTTCCAATACGCAAGAACCAGTCATTAAACCAATGCTCCCATTTTTCTTTTTCAATGGAATCACATATTGTTTCCCAGGCCTCGATTAACTGCTCCTCCGAAGCAAACTTACGTCCTTTTAGTTGTGATTTTGCAAACGGAAAAGGACCAAAATCGCATGGTGCCAAGTCAGGACTGTAAGGTGGATGGTCCAATACTCGAATTCCAGTTTCTTGTAAAGTCTGTTGAGTTAGCTGGGCACGATGCGCTGGAGCGTTGTCGATATGAAGATACCACGAGCGCATAGGGGACTTCGGTCTGAGATTTTTTAACGCTCTAAATAACTGTGGCAAACAAACTTCAGTATACCAACGAGCTGTGACTGCTTTGCACAACATTAGCCACTAAACCCGTTTTACGAAAAAAAGACACAATCATTCTTCTTCCGACCGAACGTGATTTTTTCACTTGTACAGGTTGATCTTGATCTTCGAAGACCCATACCTTGTTCTGTGATTTAGATGGTACATCAAAAAAATACAGCCAGCTTTCGTCACCTGTGATGATTGAATTTACAGCACCGTGTTCTCCCGATTCGAAGTCTTTCAACATGTTTTTGCACCAAATTACGCGTGCCTCCCGTTGAGCGTCGGTTAGCTCGTGGGGTATCCACAGGGTACAAAGTTTTCTAACATTTAAATGGTTTGATATAATTCTTCCAATAGTTCGTTCAGAGATCTTCAGGGTTTCAGCTAATTGTTTATAAGTTATTCGTCTATCTTTGGTTATAGCTTCTCTCACAAGTTCAATGTTTTTTTCGGTCATGATTTCTGTCCGCCGGCCTGAACGAGGATCGTCTTCTAAATTAAACAGCCCACGCTTAAAATTTAAATACCATCTCTGAATAGTTCTTAAGGACGGGTAATCCTTATCAAACACTTTCTTCATTTCTTCTTCACACTGTTTAGTAGATAATCCGCGGCGAAAGTTGTAGAAAATAATAGCGCGATATCCGACAGCTGGGAACGACTCCATAGCGACGTATTCAAAAAATCACTGAATTAATTGAGTCAATAATTCACAGTTTATATTTTGTACTTAGACTAAACAAAGAGGGTACTTTGTAATAACGTTAACAAATCAACGCTGCGGTATGTTTGAGGGCTTAACGACAAGACTTATGCCGTGACCTACGTATATACACACTTCCAAGTCTTTATATCTCTTTTCGGACTGAATTTGCATATGCATGTGAAATAAGTTTCGTTTGTTACACTATTCTGGGGGCTTACTCTTCAAACTAATTTTAATTCCAATCTAAAGCCAATCCGATTCCAATATCAATTTTGCAGTCACGTGATTCGGTACTCTTGAAAACAATTTTATCAACATTGGATTGAAATTGAGATTGCCCCGCGATTGTTTTGTTACGTGTGAAGTTAGCTATTTTACAGGCCGCAATAGTGTGGTTCAACTCATTACGATAAACGGGTAATGGGACTTTAAAATGTTTTATCCTTTAAATAACAAGGCTAATAAATAAATATGATATAAATAGTTGTTTAATTAATTAATTGTTACATATTAAATTCATTTGGGCGTAAGAAAATGATTAAAATCATAAAATTAACCATGACTTAGGCTGCGTGCGCTAGGATCGTTGCCTACACTATATAAAAAAAGACGGCGTATAAGTTCTCCAATTTCTAAAACAAAGTCAAGTGGTCTTAGGAATTGGTCTTAGGAATTTTAAGTGAATAGTGAATTCGAAATGTAGTTTGTTTAGAAACTTGAAGTTTTTTTAGAACAGTAACTGGTTCGCGTTTGGTTCCTCGTTAGTAAAATAATTAACTAATATAGTTAAGTGTTAGTGTATACAGTTAAGTGGTAAGTAAAAAATATAAAATCATACCTACATATGTTATTATTTACAGTAGGTACCTAATGTTTTTAAAACTTTAATTAATGAAGTATTTTTGTTAGTTATTTTCTTGGTCTATGTTTTAAATTATAATATGTTGTACATAATAAAAGTTTTCGCATTTGAGTTACAATGGCAAATCGTCTTAGTTACGCCCAATTAGAAGGTTTGGTAGAATTCTTGAAGCAAAACCCAGGCATAGCTAAAGGTAATTCAAAATAATGAAGTAGGTATTAATAATCATTATATACCTACAGTAATTTCATTGAAATTAATGCGTATTTTTAGTATTGGTAGATCTCCTCAAACAAATCCTTATTCACTCTATAATTTGCTTTAAATTCGTCTTCATTCATAGAAAAAACTTTGTCCGTATAACGCATCATCCGACGCTCATCTCGTCTTTGTTTCAATTGTTTTTTATGGGAATTATGTAAAACATTGTATATTAATGCTAATCGTGCCATATTTTACACTTATTATTTACGGAAAACCACTTAAAACGCAAAACAATTTCTAAAAAGTTACACTTTTGTTATTGGAAAAATCACAATCAACAAACAATTCCAACGCAATATTAACGCAATACACAGCTGTCAAAATGAACTCAAGAGTAGCGTTTACCGCACGCCAAGTCCGATCCCGATTCCACTTAGTTCCTCCTAATGGACACGCAATTCAATAACAATATGGCGCTAGCGTCGAATTCAAGAGTACGAAACGTTAAAATTCCAATGTCGATCGGTCGGAATTGGAATCAAGAGTAAGCACCCTGTACTAGAAAAACAAGATTTGGTTGACGGCCGCGAGAAAACAAGACACCGATTTCAGGCATTAGCAATTGACAAAAAAAAAATAAACAAAAGTCATTTATTCAAACTAGGCTGAGAATCAGCACTTTTCGAACGTCAAAAATTACATAAGACCCCCAAAACGCCCGCCCTTCTCACCACTTCCTAGTGCTTTAGCTGAGGAGAAGTGGCGCAACAAACTCCCCAGCAGCCTATCTGTTCAGTAAAAAAAAAAAAAACAATACAACACGGCGCAAAATAGTATATCTAAGAACATTATGCAACACAAAGATTAAATTAAATTAAATTAAATTATTTGCTATAAGTCAGCTAGCACACGCCAATATACCTAAAAAACCTGTCAAGTGCGGGCCGGACCACGCACAATGAAGGGTTCCGTAGTTGGGATGAATTTATCCCAAGAACAAACTTAACATTGTAGTTGAAAAACATGTTCTCCCATACATTCCAACTACAAATGTGCATAGTTAAACGAAAAGATCCAACCCACCTTACACCTAATGTGGATTGGATCCTTTTCGTTTAACTATGGACAAATTTAAGTTTGTACGCACAATATTGAGAGATTTACCATGTCATTTTAAGACCATAGACTTCTTATAGGTTTTCCTGTAATCTATAGCTATAGAACTATTTTCTGTATTTTTTTCAAAATTTTAAGGTCTAGTAGTTTCGGAGATAAAGGGGGGCGGGGGGAATGGTCAATTTTATTCTATTTTCTTAAATAACTTTAAAACAGATTATTTTAAAATTTAAAAATATATATATTTGAGACCCTCACAGTAAGGCGCAGTTATTTGATATATCGCACAGTACAGTTTGCAAATATTTTGTTTTAATTTTCTTATTTGCCCCCAAAATTCACCCCCATATTCAAATATCATTAATTTACATAACACGTCCGTGTTTGGGTAACAGAAATACATACGTGTACCAAATTTCAACTTATCGGTCCATTAGATTCGGAGCAAATTGGCTGTGACAGACGGACAGACAGACAGACGCATGAGTGATCCTATAAGGGTCCCGTTTTTTCCTTTTGAGGTACGGAACCCTAAAAAAGAAGAAAGAAAAGAAAATCTAAAAATCGTAAACTATACTCAAGCAGAAATTAAAATACAAAACTAAAAACGTAAGCAGAACTTTATACTTAAATAAAAGCCTCCAGTAATAAAGGGCAACAGACAACACGACAGATTGTAGTAGCTTGATGTGCTGGCGTCTGTACAGACCATGTATCTTGGGAAAATAGCTAATAAAGACGTACTATCTCTCTTTCCAGGAGTTACCAGACAGTTCGATCGGCGGCGCCACGCGAGCCCCCCGACTCACGCTCGCCGAATGCTCGCTATCAGGGCCCGCGCCGGCTGATGCACTTGAAGCTGTTATGCGGAAGGTGCAGTTTAGAAGAGTCGAGATAGAACACGCCACGATAGATGATGAAGGAGCGGTGAGTAGAACATTACCTCGTAGGGCTAAGTTGGACTTCGTGTGTTCTCGGCAATCTTCGGCATTACTCGGCTTGCGTTGGGGTCGGTCATGCGAAAAGTGCACTTCAGAAGAGTCGAGATTGAATATGCCACGATCTTAGAGTATATAACACTGGAGGACCTCCTCCATATTATAACAAAAAAGAAATATTCTGAACAAAAAAGTCTTGTCACTTTTGGCGGGGGACGCGGTAGCTACTAATACAAAAAAAAAAAAACGGCTCGCCCGGAAAGAGAAGTCTGTACCATCGTATTTTTGAAGTGCTTCCTTCTTTAGGTGCGTTGAGCGATTTTTGTTAGGGGAAAATCTATGAGTTCGCGCGTCACGTCACGCGTCAGACGAGTCGAGATAGAACGTGCCACTATAGATGATGAAGGAGCGGTAAGTAGAACATTACTGGTCTTAGGTTGTTTGCGGCAATCTTCGGCGAAATTCGGGTAGTGTTCTAAAGAATCTAGCTAGAGGTCGCGATGAAGGATTACGAGCACCTCAGCTGTCTTCAGAAATATTTAAAAGCATTTTGCTCTCCCAGTTGTGGCTCTCCTAGTTGTGTTAGGCATAGAGATGGGTGCCGTTCTGCGGCTTAGTACCTATTTGAAATTTAGCGCCCACTTTCCGGAACCGCTGTTTGTGAATCCGCGTACTGCGCCGCGCGCGTCTGTCGCTACGGCACGCTCCCGCCAGTTGCCACGCACTCTTCGACTCAGTCTTTACTGACAAAATTGAATTGAATTCTTTGTCTAAGAAGCACAGTAGTTTCAGCAATATTGACGAGGCAACAGGAACAGATTTTCTCAAGAATGCTGGAGATACCTAACTTCGGTCGATCCCAAAAAAGTGGAGATTTTGAGCGTTTTTCTTCTCTCGCCAATGTCTTTTGCCGAGAGAAGAAAAATGTGTTCTTCACTTCCTGCGCTTGCCAGGACTATTCTTGCAATTCCTGCCAGAGCTCGTCTACTCTGAAATGACGCGCTCCACTACTTAAATTTGTATACGTACACTACGATCAATGCGGTAGTGGGACGCATCATTCTACAACCACTTCGAGTGCACGTGCTTTTTTAATAGGAGGATTGGTTATGAACGCTATAAGATCGCGGTTGAGAAACCCTACATGTGTCAACAAAATAATTTTCATCAATAACAATAAAATTATAAATATTGTACAAACATTTAATATGCATTTTCCCGATTTTATTACTGCCTTTGATACTTTTAAAACATAAATTGTGTTTTTTTTTAAAAGACCCGCGCCGGCCAGTTTCTCCAGGCGCGCCGCTGCCGACCAATTTTTGGACGTTATCCTGGTTCTAGAACCACTTCGAGTGTTCTCGGCAGTTTTCGGCTCGCGTCATGTGGAATGCGCAGTTTCAGAAGTATTGAATTGTTCATGCAACCAGAAGCATCAAAGCATGGAAGAGGTCAATGAGTACGAATTTGTTCTCAATCTTATCCACAAGCAGGCTCTCGCAGGAGATCTATTTAAAATACTCAGTCCGTAAAAGTTGTCTTAAAGAGGTTTATCTTTTTAGGATAACTTCACGACATGCTCTAGTACACATCAGAGAAAGTCTCATTTGAATTCACTCAGGACAAGAGTCCCTCACTCACGCGTGGGCTTATGTGGAATATGGCTTATGGCAACTTTATTATGAAGCGTAACAAACTATAAATCACAATCTGAATGAGTTTGAAGCATATTGCTAATCCATTGATTCATATGTTTGAAAAATATGTTTGCTCAACAACGTAAATAACGCAATGAATGTTGTTGAACTGTCAAAATGGAACCCACTTTAAGTGTGTTACGCAATTACACCGCCTGGTTAAATTCTTATACGAATCATTTGGTTGTTATTTCTGTCCTCTCCAATATATGAACAACCTACAGGTAATATGAGATTTGATAGCTGATTAAAAACCCTGAAACATACCTACTGTTACTGGCTGGTCATGATGTCAGCCTTTCATTAAAGAGGAAGCGTCAGGGTAGCCCGCGAAATTCGAATTTTCTTACAATTTTTGCAATTTGCAAGTCAGTATTAGGTTGTATGTTGATTAAAGTATGATTCGCGACCGTAGCAAATATATATTTACAGAATTATTTATTATAATCATCAGAATCAGTAATGCAACTCCATAAGTTAGTATAATCCTCAAATGTCAAGATTTCATGAAATAACAATTCAATACGATTACCTGGTCTTAAAGAGTTACTTGATTGACTTTACATTGTTACGGCCGCGACTCATATTTTGATCAACATACAACCTAAAAATTTGAACTTCGCGGGGTACCCTTGCGCTTTCGCCTTAACTGAAGGTAAATTTATGAAAGCAGTAAAAAAAAAATAAAAAAATCTCGGTGTTCCAGGAGGCGATATTCGACATGATAGAGTACTATGAGAGCGCTACAGTGTTGTCCATCGCTGGGCCGCGGCAGTTCGGCATCAGAGGATGGCAAGCTGCCTCTAGGATGATCAAAAAAGTAAGTGGGCGTAAGGTTTTCCTTTGCCGGATTTGAGTCATTTGAGAATTTTGAGATATAGGTAAATAATAATAGCTGCACACCCGTGCAGCTATTATTATATACCTTTACGATCTTCAAGGTTACGCAACGCTAGCCGAGGTCGGCCCGTGGATGGGTGACCATCCATTACATACCCGAGACTCCTCGAAAGCACGTTAAGGTGATATGTAACAGGGGAACTGATCGGGAATAAGAAAGAGACACGAGTCTATTACTTCCACATGCGAAAAAAGAGAGCGCAAAAATGCGCTGGAACTAAAATAAAAGCGCCAAACCAAATAAAAATTGTTAAAAAATAAATTAAGCTGTCTATCAAATATTTTCAGCCAGAGTTTTCAATTATCTGAGTTATCAATACGCACGTTTTGAATGCAATTTTGCAATTAAATTACTTAGGATTGTAGAATTCCAGAAAAAAAAAAGTAGAAGTCTTTTCATAATTAAATTATATCGAGGAAATTTAACCCAATTGCGTTTTCCTTGAGTCAGAGTATTAATCAAATAGTCAACAAATTTATATCCAAAAGGAGATGGCAGTTTTTGGCATTACAAATTTTGGAAAGTTATAGAATTCAAAGCTATTTAAAAAAAAAATAGCGCTTATTTTTATGTATTGATATTTTTATGTATGGTAAGCTTAACTTTATTATTGAACATTGTTATAAAATCTCGTTAAAAATGAGTAACTTGATTTGATTTAACATAGAGCGGAACCAGTCTTTGTTTCTAAGGCCATGGATACAAGGATTTTTGGCCTTGGATGTGACAGAGTTGTCATTTAAAATATAAAAATAAAATAAATTAAGTATTAATAATTATAATAAACAACTAAAAAAGTTTAATGCCAGCGTTGTATGAACTTCTGCCATTCTCCTTTAAATCGATACATGCTGACGCTGTAATACTGAAATAAATGGTTACGAAAAAGCCCCCAATTTATTTTGGTTGGTCCCGGCTGTCATTCGTAGATCTTTGACAATCGTTACGGGTAGTGAGTGGGCCGAAAGTCTGAAAACCAGTCTTACCAAGGAGTATCGTGTTACCCAGTAAGTGAGTTGTAGATGTCCGATAGGCAATCGCTCCGTGTAGACTATGCAGATGATGATGACGACTTAGGTAAAACCCTGAATGAAAGAAATAAAGAAAAGAAAGAAAGAAAAAGTATTTAATGAGACTCGCACAGGAAGCTCCCTGAGTACGGCTACCGATGCATCCGACTTAATTTACATCAACTACCTAGCCTTTTCCCTACTATGCTGGGGTTGACATACAATCTAACCGGATGCAGCTGAATAATAGCATTTTACTTGGAGCGATTGCCTATCAGACCTCCACAACCCAGTTACTAGGTAACACGAAACCCCTTGGTAAGTCTCGTTGTCAGACTTTCGGACTTCTGATCACCTGTAACAAATCTACAGATATCAGCGACCGAGTAAGAGAGAAGTAGAAAAGGACTTTTGAAATCTGACATTGTTTGGTTTCTGTTCTGATTTATTAATAGCTGTTTCTACTAATTTCCAGAGCGCAGACCTATCAGAATTAGAAGTGTCGGACGCGCCGCTGGAAGCGTCGCATGCGCCCGTGTTAGCGCGCTCACTGCGAGCGCACACTTGTACTCTCAGAGCGCTGTCTCTACAGCGAGTGAGTCTGTGCGGGGAGCCTTTATTATGTCTAGGTAAGTAAAAATACGACGAGTAGTTTAGAAGTTAGAGGGAGCAGATGAACATACATACGATAAGAAAAAGTATGGACTTCGGGAATCATCGTCTCTCTTCGGAAATATGTACGCGTGATGATGAGATCTAATATAGAGCTGTTACAACCATGGAAATACTTGCTTATTTTGTATTACCATGATTGCTAAATTATACTTTATCCGATTCTAATTGAGAAGTATTGACACCCACGCGGGCGAAGCCGCGGGCAACAGCTAATTATATAGAACATTATCTGCGCAAAATTTATGCAAACGCTTCTTTACATTAATTAATCCTGTGGGGCAAACGCTCGGGTGCGTGCAAAAAATATCTTGGGTGTAGACACCCTTACCGACCCTTATTTTACGATGTTTTCGAAACAATAGAGATGCACAACGAACGCACAGGTGCGGCGCGCCGCACTCGAAGAAAGTTATGTAAATTGTATGGACGCGCATACGCGCCGTCAAGCACATGGTGAACGTCCGTAAACGCGCATGCGCTTCGACCGCGCCTAATGAATTAAGCTTACCTTTTTCTGTGGTACCTAAAATAGTTATTAAGATGTTACACAAGCATAATTAGCGTATAATGTTCCCACAGCTGGAACACAGGCCTCCTCTCTTCGAGGGCCGTAATCCACCACGCGGACCCAGTGCTGGTTGGTAGATGTCACATGTCTTCGCATTTTTGGTTCTAGCAGATGCCGGTTTCCTCCGGGTAGAGAGCAGTGGTGATGAAATAAAAGTAAATTGCTGTTATCAACCTACCCATAATTAACATTAATTGAGGGGTTAATATTGTCCTCCCTACCCCAGCGATACAATGAATATTTTTTTCTAACATATATATAATACAAAATTTTTGTTTATTTCCAGTAATAGCCCTAAAATCGAACAGCTCGATCCGCGAGCTGCGCCTCTGTGATAACAGACTGTCAGCGTCGGACGCGGCGCAACTCGCCTCGCTACTCAAATACAACTCTCGCATACAGCTGCTGGACCTCTCCAACAATTTGATACAGGTACTACAGTTTTACTAACTTAAAATTGCGTTTTGTATAAAGAAGCACGGCGTCGAATTTGGCTGTTATAATTACTTACGTTTATTTTGAGTCTTATAATAATTTTTTTTTGTTTATATAATTAAAATTTTAATTTCTTATGAACTGACGTTTCGTCTGATATAAATTTTACGTAATAATAATAATAATAATGTAGTAAGGAGAAATTTACAGTTAATTCTGAGCGTTTTTAGTAGGTTTATGGTTTTTAATGGGATTTTTTTATAGTTATTCCGTACATATTTCAAAATTCTGAGGCCGCTATAGATTAAACTACTATTTAAGAGATATTGGCGCTGATTCCCTTGTTAACCAAACTAAACTAAATTTAAGTTCAGTGCATCTTTTTCTTCCTATTTCATTAAGAGCCGGTTTTTTGATCCGTAGTTAACTCAACTAATGGTTAAACATAGTAACTAATGGTTGAACTTAGGCTAAATGTGTTTGCCAAAATGCCATTATTATTATTTCTAGGGTTCCGTACCTCAAAAGGAAAAAACGGAACCCTTATAGGATCACTCGTGTGTCCGTCTGTCACAGCCAATTTGCTCCGAATCTAATGGACCGATTAAGTTGAAATTTGGTAAACATATGTATTTCTGTGACCCAAACACGGACGTGTAACGTAAATAAATAAATTTTGAATATGGGCTCAACTTTGGGTTGCAAATTAGAAAATAAAATAAAAAAAGTTTTACAAACTGTATCGTGTGATATATCAAATGAAAGGGCTTACTGTGAGAGTCTCAAATGTATTTTTTTATAATTTTAAAGTAAACCATTTCTTAGTTATTTAAGAAAATAGACGAAAATTGCCCCCCCCCCCCCCCCCCATATCTCCGAAAGTAGATACTGAGCCTAAAATTTTGAAAAAATATAGAAAATTGTTCAATACCGTTACAGGAAAACCTATAAGAAGTCGATGATCTTAAAACAACATGGTAAATCTCTCAATATTGTGCGTAAAAACTTACATGTCCATAGTAAAACAAAAAGGATCCAACCCACATTTGGTGTAATGTGGGTTGGATCCTTTTCTTTTTAACTATGGAAATTTGTAGTTGGAATGTATGGCAGAACATGTTTTTCAAAAAAATATGTTTAGCCTTTCACATTTAGCCAAAATACCATTATTTACTATTTTTTAACATGAATGAGTTAATATGAATATATTCATAATAACATGTTTAGTCTCCAATCCACGAGCTGAATGCAGTCGCGCATATTACTAAAAACTTGTTTCGGAAGTTTGGCTTTATATAAATAGATTAGAAAAAAATGCGAAAAGTGAGGCCGCTATGAACTATACTAATAACTATTCTCCACCACTCAATAAGAACGCCAATGTTGGCCATTTAACGCATAAATCACGGTTGAAATGTAACAGGGGCCTTAATCATGAAGAACCCTGTGACTGAGTCGTACAGGGGCCGTATTATGAACTATTAACGGCATCATGATTCCGTTGCGAAAAAGGGATGGTGCTATAGGTCATGTATAGCTCCCTCTCTCTTTAGCATTGGATACGGCCCCAGGTAAGATAGACAGTCGCTCAGCTTCATCCAGCCGCATTTGGTTATACTGAAAGGCAACCCCAACGTAGTTGGGAAATGGCTTGGCGGATGATGATTAAATCATCATCATGGCAAATTACGCCAAAAAAAAAAGTGTAGTTTCGGTATTCATTCCAAGTACGGAATCCTTCATTGTGCGTAGTCCAACACGCACTTGACCGGTTTTTTCTTTTTTTAGCAGATTTCTTTCGAGCAGTACATGAATCAACATAGAAACTACTGTATACAACACACATAAAGAAGAAAATAATCAGCTCACCCTGGATACAGACGGACAACTGCCCAACTGAAGAAAAAAACCTCTCTATTCAAAAGAGGATTGTTAAACATTGAGAATGCACTCCTTTACTTTACCTTCACAACATACAATTCTAAGTTAAATAATTGAATTCAAACAACGGAAAAGAACCAGTTTACCCGATACAGCTTGCAGAGTAAGCAAGCTGAAGTGGCAGTGCGCTGGCCATGTTTCTCGATCGACCGATGGCCGGAGCAGACAAGTCCTGGAGTGAAGACGCCCCCCAGCTAGAAGGACCGACGACCTTAAGAAGGTGGCTGGGACAGACTGGACGCGGAAGGCGGGTGTTGTGGTGCAGCCTATGAGAGACCTATGTCCAGCGGTAGACTGCGACAGCCTGAGTTGATTGATTGTTTAAAACATCGGCAACGGTAGAATAATTACATTTTTGCCTACCGTTGCCATTGTTTGAATTCTCATCATGTTGCTTAAGAGAATTACAGGACCTAAACGCAAATAACGCAAGTTTTATAATGCCTAAAAGTATATGATCTACTGCAGTAAGCAAAATCAGAAAAATATATGATATTTTTCAGGATATATTATGCTAGTTAGATAGTGTATTGAAATCATAATACAACTAATTTGATACGATAGAATAAAATCACGAAGATACCTCTAAAAAAATATTTTAACGATTAAAAACCATGCTAATATACATGCAATCATCCAGAGTTTTTTGTCAGATTATTCTACAAGCAACATATTAACGTGATAGTGTTTTCATTTTTTAGTCCATTCAATAGATTTTTTGTAAATCGATAATTGCTTCATATTTTGCAATAAATTACCAGCGTTGTGTCATCGCGCATCTCTTTCTTTTCTATGCAGTCCGACAGTGACTGCGCTTTAGGTCATGTAGTCCCCTTAAGGTTTTGGCACAATTTTACAGTCGGCCGCCAGAAATGTATGATAACAAATTGTGTGAGGTATGGATATAAAAGAGAAGGAATAATGGCGTGACGGTTGACAGGGGAGAATGGAAAGAGAAAAAAAAAAACCCCACGTAAAATGGGAGAAGGGCAGGAAAGTTATGATGATGCCATTGTTTGAATTATCCTTTATCAGATATCCCATGTCTTTATTTAATGATGGAGGAACTTGTCACCTTATTTCTTCACCTCCAAATTTCCTATTTTATAACTCCGGCCCAGGAATGGGTGGCGAGACGACCAAGCACGCGTACCGTAAGGGTTTTGTCGTGGAGGCCTTGGAAAAGGATGCTTGGAAGGATTTAGGGGAGGCCTTTGCTCAGCAATGGAACACTCCCTCCAACCTTCCCATGGCCCTTCCAACGTTCGTTATACGGGCCGAAACGTGGGGCGGCTGCGGACCTAGCGCCCTTGGCAATCTTATTTTATGGTCCGCAGGCGCTTCTTGATCCCTTACAAATTGAGCCATGTGTGTCCCTGAAGCAATTCTCCCCCAATGGGGGCTTGCACAATCACACAACAATCTTCGCCGCCGGTAACCTGTAATAACCATGTTTCTTTTTTTTTTTCTTTAACTTTAAAAAAAAAACAAAAAAAAATAAAAATAAAAGGGAGAGTTGAGGAAAAAAGAGAGAAAAAAGAAAAAAGAAAAAAAAGAAAAAAGGGAAAAAAAGAAAAAAAGCAATGGGACAATGTAAGCTAACATTAATAAAAACTTTTTAGCAAAAAATAAAACCGACTTCCAAAACAAAACACTACAAAGTGAAAAATAACTTTAATTTCGGAAGTCGGTGTCTTTGGTTTTGTATTTTCGTTTTTTGCCACCGACTACCGAAATTAAAGTTATTTTTCACTTTGTAGTGTTTTGTTTTGGAAGTCGGTTTTATTTTTTGCTAAAATGTTTTTATTTTTCACTTTTTAGTTGTGGAACCTACCCGACACAAATTCAAATACATAATTGACCACAATTATTGTAGATATAGCCATGTAAATAACAGTGATAGGAAGTTATTAAAACACCATCACATCATCCACATAAAATAAGTGGGAAATATACGCATTATTGTAGCTAACTCAAAAACTACCCAAGCAAAGTTAATAAAATTTATATGGGACCACCTCGGAAGTATACCCTTTCAAACAAAAAAAGAATTTTACAAATCGGTCCATCCGTCTTTGAGTAATCGCGTAACAAACATACAAAAAAAAAACAGACGAATTGAGAACCTCCTCCTTTTGGAAGTCGGTTAAAAAGAAATAACTCCTGTATTGAAAGCTTCATATTGTAACATTTCAGGACGCAGGCACGGCTCACCTCGCCGACGCGTTGGCGGAACAAGCGTCGCAGTCGCCGCCCTCCGCAGCCGCCTCACCATTGTCGCCGCATCGGTGTCAAGGTGTATATTAACTTGAGTGTCGCATGATACCGAATACGTTCATGTCAATTAGAGGTGGTCGTTGAATCAATAAACCGTTTTTTGTAACGACTTTTCATTCGTCAACGAGGTAACTGTTAATCATCAATGAAAAAACAGTTTGAAAATATTACCTATTAATTTACGTCAACGCACAAGACGCATTACTTTAATAGTCATTATTTTACTCAGTTCCAAAAAAACCAGTTGAAAATTTTACGTCAACGGCTCAACGAATTATTTCACTATAATTTTATTCATTTTTGAGAATCAATTAGTATGCGAAACGAATACTTCCGAACGAGACCGATTGAACGTTCAAAACCTGTTAATATTTAACAGCTTTGTAAACTGTTAACCATTAATGATTAACAGTTAAATTACATTAACCAAAAAACCGTGTATGACCCATCCCTAATGTCAATGTGCACTCGAATGTCAAGCGAACATCATACGTTCACAACAGTAAACTCGCGGTCGCCATTGGACGATGGTCATCATCATTCTCCTGCACCCTAATTGCGTAACACACTATCGATCAGAATCTGAATCATTTTGAAGCAAATTGCTAATCCATTGCTTCATATGTTGGAAAATTTTGTCTGCTCAACTACGTAAATAACGCAATGAATGTTGTTGAACTGTCAAAATGAAACCGATTCCGATTGATAGTGTGTTACGCAATTAGTGTACTGGTTTAACGCAGTATTTAATTAAACATAGTGCTACGTATTTCGGCAACTCATTTTGAGTGACTTTAATCCTGTCGAGTTATTTGAGTGCCTTGATGGTCTAGTGGGCGCAAGCGATACTGCTGAGCATCAGGTCCTGGGTTCGATTCCCAAGTCGGGCAACGTGTTATTGGGTCTTTCCATCAGGAATTTCTCAGTACCGTAGCAGACCGGAGCCGGGCACGCGGCTGATGGCAACAGGCTCGCCCCCTATTACATGGAACTTAAACATAACTGGCGAAATGTGTGGGTACTGTAGGTACATCTCTGTCTAACCCTTCGGGGATTACCGGCGTGATGTTAGGTTGTTTATATTATTTGACTCTTTTAGAAGTGATTACTAAATAAATAAGCCGCAAAAAGGGCATTAACCAGAAGGCCAATTCTCGTATTTAAAAGTTCACATTCAAGTCATATAATTATAGTCTTAATGATTAATATTTCTAATAAATTTTTACTTGTGTTTTCAGTTGGTGGTCACGAGGCTCGGGGGTTGGCATTCTTAGTATTATGGAACAATCAACTCACCAGAAACTGTGCGCCATATCTTAGTAAAGCGTTGGTAAGTGCACAAAGCACTATAGTTTGACCGCTACCGCTGTACCGCGCCTTAGGTATGTGCACGATGAGACGGAGAGCAGTGCAGGCCGCTCATTCGGCAACGCTCACAGCGTCCCGCCCCGCGCGGTACAACAGTATCGGTAAAACTATACAAATCATATTTATTTTATTGCATGTAATTTTTAAATTAATCAGGATACAGATAATTTTTTTTTTTAAATCACGATCCATACCATACCATCTAGAGAGTGAGACGTAATTAATCAATATACGGCTTAAAAACTTTGGTAGTAGTTTAAATACAATAAAACGTCCATTTAATATTCCAAATAATTAATTGTCACTTGGGTATTCACGAGTATATCGCGGGCAGTTGAGTCAAAGGCTTGAATTAATCCACTTTTGAACATAGCGCGTATTTTTTAAGCAGATTCTTTCTTTAAAGCCCTCAACACAGGCAGCTTGGCCTAGTGCCATTTGTAAATAATATACGCGAGCCGCACAGCTGCTGGACTAAAGTGGAATTGGGCTGGTTACATCTGTCGCATGTCGGATCAGCAATACGCAAAAACCACCACTCAGGGGAGCCCAAATAGCGGGAAACGGCTGCGTGGCAGACCCTGAAGGAGATGGCTGGATGAGCTGTTAAGGCGAAAGCGTCAGGGTAGCCCGCGAAATTCAAATTTTCTTACGTTTTTTGCAATTTAAAAGTCTCTTCTATCTGTCTGAAGTCTGGAGTAAATTTGTGCGATCTATTTATTGCCATTAAATCCTGGAGATGTTCATCGATAAGTTCAGATCGAAATTTACACAAAATAGGGGCGGCGATCACAATGCGGACCGTGGTTCGCCATTTGGTGACTCCTGGTCTATTTAATGAAAATCAAAAATTCTGATAAACAAATTAATAATTAATTTGAACTTATGTTTTCTTTCCAGCGTTCATCCCAATCCCTCTGCGTACTAAACATCGGACGCAACGCGCTCGGTAACGACGCGGTGCGTGCGCTCGCGCGGGGCTCCGCACTCGTGTCTCTGGGCCTGCAGGCCTCCAGGCTGGGACCCGACGCTGCAGCACTCGCAGAGCTTATCAAGGCTGATACTAAGTTACAGGTGAAATGCATAGGATATGTCCTATTTTCAGTCTAAAGACGTACTACTATCGGCAAAACTTAAGCATGCTGAATTCAGAAAATATTTCTGTGGGAGCGCAGCTAGTGCCACATCCCTTCCTGGTTTCGCCCAATTAGAGACAATAAGCATTTGAGTGAGTACAGGGCGTGTAACAAAAAATAACTACGCACACGCTACGCTTACTTAAATAAATACGCTTCGTGCATCCCGAAGGTCAAAACGCATGCATCTAGTGATCGATTCGTAAGCTGTGTTATGCGATTATCGCCTTAAAGGTGAGCATGCGGAAGTTTGGCCGATAGTACATGACAAGCTGGATATAAAGCCTCATTTACTTGATGCAAATTTCTTGCTGTTGCATACAATAAAATTGAAGCAACAAATGACTTGCTTATTGTTGCTTCAATTTATGATATAGCATATTCAGCTTACAATGATCCCATATCTGGGACTCAGGACTCCTCTCTGTGAGAGGGAGTGGGCTGTTATCCACGCGAGCCCAGTGCGGGTTGGTGGATGTCACAAGTCTTCGAATTTTTGGTTTGTGATTGTGTTTTTTAACACATTAACTGCTGAATTATTTGCGAATTTGTTCCAAAATGCTGCTTTATGATACAAACTTATCCCAAGTGCGGCGAGACGCTTATGTGTGTTTGAAAATTTTCCGAGTTTTATGAGCCATAAAACAATTACGCCAAGAACAATAGAGATGCACAAAAAACCCACAGGTGCGGCGCGCCGCACTCGATGCAAATTGTATGGACGCGCATAAGCGCCGCCAGCACATGGTGAACGTTCGAAAATCGCGCATGCGCGTTGGCCGCACTTAACGTGTTAACTTATGGTATGCTACTGGCAAATCGCACAGTGTAAATCAGAATTATTTAGGGTAGTTTATAGGAAATCGTGTTTTGAACTTTGATATTTCCATAAGTTTATATAGGAAACGTAAATAAGTAAGTAGCAAGAAAAAAGTCTTACAAGATCACGGAATAGAAGAAACAAGTGGAAGTGCGCACGTAGCTATCCGGCGTGTTACAATTATGCGGAAAAATATGTAAAATAATAACAAGCTTCGTCAGTTGTAATAAGTCTTAATTTTGTATGAACAACAAATTAATAAGCTTTTCGTCAAAATTGAATTTGAAGGTTGTTATTTTTTTACATTTTTTCGGAATATTGTGACATGCCGGATAGCGGCGCGGGCACTTCCTTTTCTTTTTTTCTATTCCGTGTACAAGATACGATACACTATTTTAACTAGTAAAAAAAAAATGGAATCAAAATATTTTATTTCACATAAACCTACATTCTGGGCACTTATTAATATTACACTGTAATAACCATAGATCAAAGTCGCTCCAGCTGCTTTGTGTTTGAGTCCATAGGAAACATACATACACATATCGATTTTTATAAATTTGTACTAACCTCGTTGTGCTTGTATTTCCAGAGGCTAGATCTCCGCGAGAACCGACTGGGCAGCGCCGGCCTGCAAGCTATCCTAGCGGCTATGAAGGACAACTCTACCCTCACACAGATCGACCTGGACGAACCGCCTGCGCCCGTAAGTTAGACTCTACGTCAGCGTCATCAGCCTAGCCTTTTATTTATTTACTAGTGTCCGCCCGCGGCTTCGCCCGCATTGTATGTCGATATAAAGTAGTAATCAATTAATTTAACACCGGAAAATGTTATTCAAGAAGCACAAAAGGCCAACAACAGCCTCTTACCGGCTGAATCAAAAGAAAAATACTTTTTATTATTTATTTTCTCGCCTCGCACAATGCTTATTAAAACGTTGTATGATACACGTGCGTAAGATGATTTGAAATCACCTACTTGCCGCACCTGTAGCATAAATAACTATTATCTACCCTCATATCGTAAAATTTGAATTATAAACATCAAAACGAGTTTATATGGACATACTTTACTAACTTCCTAACTAATATTATAAATGCGATAGTTTGTTTGTTTGTTTGTTACCTTTTCACGCCTAAACTACTAAACCGATCATCCTGAAATTTTGCATATACGTTGTCAGATGTACAGAAACGGGCATAGGGTACCTTTCGTCCCGAAAAAAGTACTGTTCCCGAGGAAACAACAATAACGTTCTTATGATAATAGATGGCGCCACATGTTTTTTGAATCATGATTGAATTATATTATTATAGAAACTTAGTAGTGTGTTACGAGTTTTTCTTTTTAATTTAAGTACGTAATACATTTTGTGTGTTCGATAGACCGGTTTTTCATCCTCCTAACTATTCTAACTAATATTATAAATGCGAAAGTGTGTTTATTTGTTGATTACTCTTTCACACTAAAACGGCTGAACGGATTTGGGTGAAATTTGGCACATGGGTAGAAAATGATCTGGAGAAGGACTTAGGCTACTATTCATCCTGGATCGCAGACGAAGTCACGGGTAACAGCTAATACTTTATAAACACAATATCGAAATTTAAAAATAGAATCATATTATTATAACCTATTATTATGTCACAAAAAAATGTTATAAAACATTTTTTTTTATCATTACGATATAGGGCAAATCGAAGAAGGTAATACACCAAGGAGTTTCCATCAATTATTTTTTTTGTAATGGAACGCTTAAGCGGGGCGCGCTAATTCCAAATTTTTACTTGTCTGTGGCAGCGGCCGCTTTAGTGCATGCGCGGTGATGTGCTGGGTTTTGGCGCCATTCATACGTTTTGTTGTACTGAATTTCGTGGTTTAATTTTGATCTTTTATTTAATAAGTTCAATCCCAATGTATGAGAGTAGATAAAGTAGTTTATGAAACTGCACATAACTAGGTATTAAAACACTCGTGTGATACTATTAAAAACTTCGCCTGTGGCTCGGTTTTTAAACACACACTCATGTTTTAATACCCCTCATTATGCAACAGTTTCATAAACTACTATTATTGTACACCAGAAAAAAAATTAACACTACGAAACACAAAATGGGCGGCCTTATCGCTTTAGGATCTCTTCCAGGCAACCTTGGAATGGTTGAGTGGACATAAAAATAGGGTTCCTTTTCCTGACTATTTGATTTTAATAACTTACAGTTAGAGTATTAAAACAGTGTTTGTAAATAAATCATATTATTATAAAAAAAAACGACTAAAATTTCGGGAAAATCTGATCGCACTTTTTTCTGTTGTTATATGAACTTTTGCACAGGACAGCGTCTGTCTGGTCAGCTAGTATTATTAAAAAATATTATTATTGTTCAAGCTAAGTACAGTAGCAGCTCATACTAAAATAAGTAAAGTAAATGCTCATATTCCTATAAAACGGTTGATCACGTTATAAGAATATGCACATGAATGTCATACGAATGAGGTAAGGACCAATTTCTGTTCATACAGGGTCTACCAGTAAGGTGTAGTCAAACAATCCATCAAACTTTCTACATGGGACATGAAAAAATTATCAGCTGTTCCGTACAAAGCTTTAATACCTACTCGACCCAAATGTATGAGGCGGCTGATAATTTTTTCTCGATTACGATGTTGGTCCCATGGAGAAAGTTGTTCAGTTTGATGGTCTGTACCCACACCCTTAAATTTGACCAAACCTTTCTGATACATCCTGTAGATCTTTTTGGGGCTGGCCGTACTACGCACCAGATCTTTCTAAAGAACATATATGTTAGAAACCAAATAAGTACAGATGCCAGCACATCAAGCTACTATAATCTGTCAAATTTCTTTAATAGATTTTCAACTTTATCGCTAAAGCATATTAGGTTCAAGGTTGATTGGGAAAATTTGACAGTTTCGGGTAGCTTGACCTGCTGGCGTCTGTACCATCGACAAAAGCCAGGCTTTCCAATTTTGAAACAATTTTGCTTGCAAGCTGCAATTGTACTTATGACAAAGTAAAACAAAGAACCATAGGGACAGAGTTTTTTCAATGAATCAGTGTGTACGAAAAGCAAGTTGCGTTTCGTTAAGGAGTAAAGGCGTCCATTTTAATGATAGTACATGTTTTCTTATAATTTGCAGGACTCGACAAACCTCACAGCGGAAGACTCTGAAACAGCCCACATTCGTCGGCTCACAAAAGAAATACGCTCCATGTGTCGACGAAATGAGCCCCCCGTACGGCAGGATGAAGAGGGCGCGCACCCTGTACATAGGAAGATCAGTCTCACGTGCCACACCGCCTGTCTGCTTAGAGTGAGTGGAAAAACAATATAGGTTAAAAAAAGAACAAAAGTGGTAAATATTAAACACATAATTTTAATGGGGAATCAAGACAACATATATAGGATGACTGGTAATTAGGGACCGCTACTTAAACACATGAGTGTACTCATTATGACAAACAACTTTTACTACGGCACCAAACCTGAAATCGCGAAAAAAATAATTCTGCTGCTCCTTACATTTTGACGAGTTGTGCGAACATAAATGTAGGGAACAGCTGATATTTTTTCGCGATTTCAGTTTTGGTCCCATAGTAAAAGTTGTTATTTATCATGAGTACAATCATGTGGTTAAGTCACATCCGTATCACCTGCCTAGCTGTTTCCAACTATGTTGGCATCGGCTTCCAGTCTAACCGGATGCCGCTGAGTATCAGTATTTTACATGGAGCGACTGCCTATCTAACCTCCATTACCCAGTTACTAGGTAATATGATACCCCTTGGTAAACCTGCTTGTCAGACTTTCGGGCTTCTGACGACCCGTAACGAGTGTCAATGATACACGAATGACAGCCGGGACCAACGGCTTAACGTGCTTTCCGAGGCACAGAGGAGTCTCGGTATGTAAAGATGAACCGCGGCAAGGGTAGCTTAACCTGATGGATCGACCCGTGCGGCTTTTATTACTTAGCCACGAGTTCCTCCTTTTATTTTTATCATTAAACAATTCTATTAATAATAATTTCTTTATTTAATTGATCGCTTTTTTATAAGACATTTTATTTATTTATTTATTTTATCAAATAAAATAAATAAATAAATATGGGTTTGCTCTTGACTCTAGTCTAGGTCGGAGGTGACAGTTCACTTGTTACAAACCTGGCAATAGGGGCAAAAATAAAAAGAATGTGACACTGGTATCTAAATATCCTAGCAATATGGCTAGAGTACAAGAGAAGTATGGCAAGGTAACAGAGTGCCGACCACAAATAAATTAAGATAACGGCAAGGGAATGATGCTGATTTAAAAGAATATCAAACATGTGACGTATCTTGTAGGTGGCGTTCTGTAGTTTCGGCGTGAGTTAATGTATGTGTGTGTGTACCCGCAGCAAGGCATGGGCCCCGGCGAAGAGGAGCGTCGCGGGCGCCTGCGCTCGCCGGCTCCGTCGCCGGCGCCGTCGCCCGCGCCCTCGCCGGCGGGCAGTCCGGTGCCGGCGCCGCATCCCACCTCACGGTTTATGGTGAGGACTATATTATTGGAACGAACTTCTTTTATAAAGCACGGTGCGGTTTTTTTATTTTATTTATTTGGGAAAATAAACAGTACAAATTACATACAATTTAAGCTATAGAGTGAGTAAATGTATAATCTCCGATATTAAGACAAGTTCCTACCTAAATATACATTCAATTCTATAATCAGAACTCGAAATTGGTTGATCCCGGAATTCTAGGATTTTTCTAAACAAAAGCCCACTCCATATTAGCCAACACCTCGACTTTAGGTAATTATGCATCATATTATCCAATCTCTAGTTACTACATAGATCAAATAGAAACATTATCTCTAGAATAGTCAGAGTCAGAAGATCACTATAAGATGCATAAGTGCAAAAACAACGGGCATGCATGGCGTTCAAAAACTTACTTTGAACTTTTTCAATCGCATCAGAGTATTTCACACGAATTCTGTGGCTGATCTCATCACAAAACCGGAAATACGGAATGCATTATTAATAAATTTATCAATATGAACGTCAAGGTGTAATTTATCATCCAATAGAACTCCAAGATCGCGCACTCGTGTTTCTCTACTTAAAATTACTTATAATATTTAAAGAGTAAGGATGCGTAATAATATTTTTGTTTTTATTCAAACCTATACTGCCGTCGTATGAAAAAAAAACGTATCTGACATTTTTTTCGAAATAGAGTTATTTACATATTCGGAATCAGCAAAAAAATACGCATCTACCAGTATTTTTAAATTGGCGTAAACTTAACGAAAACCTAATAATTCTTACTATTAAACAACGCATGTGTCTTTGTATTTTGTATTTTAAACAGCACAAAATATTTTTTTTCTCCATTCCAATATAGCAATATTGTCTACTATATTATCTACAGCAAGATACGTCCTTTTTCCTTACGGCGGCTATATACAGCAACATTTAGATATTATCAAAACTTAGTTGTGGTTTATTAACAGAACACTACACAGAGAACCTGTGTAGGTCTCCCTGTAAGAGAAAGCAAATTTTTAACAGGCCTAAACATTTTCAGATTGCTCTGCGTACAGCAATAATTTCGAAAACATGTATTGATGTCATTTAAATATGATGAATAAAAGAGGTCCTAAAATGGAGCCCTGAGGTACGCCAGGAGTAACACTTAGGGTGCTGGGAATAAAACCATTTATCCATTTATCACAACCCTCTGAGTCCTATTAGAAACGTAAGAAGATCGCCACGTATACCATTGAATGCAATCTTATGCAAGAGAAGCTGATGCTCAATTAAGCGTAGTTAAAAAATATAAAAAAAAACAACGTCAATATTATTGACTACGAAAAATTCAGCCTAATTCAAACCAAACTGTTATTAATCATTGTAATATGTATACCTCCCTTCCAGGTGACCCGCGTGACACCGGACCGCGACTCCTCAACAGACAGCAGCGGCTCCACTTCCTCATCATCGTCCACTCCAACCAGGCTCGCTTACTGCCCACCCTCACGGTTTAGAGTCGTGCAGGTATGTATATACACGATGAAATTACTGTGTATTCTACTCATCAAATGAATTATTGCAAATATGTTGTACAGAGGTTGGAATAAAGATAAAATAATAATAATAATAATAATAAATAATAATAATCCACAACTATCACACAACGCCGTCTAGCCTCAAGCTAAGCAGAGCTTGTGTTATGAGTACTAGACAACTGATAAACATACTTATATATTTCTAAATACATACATATATAGATAAATTACACCCAGACACAGAACAAATGATCATGCTCATCACACAAACATTTGTCCTAGGTGGGAATCGAACCCACGACCTCCGGCATAGCAGTCAGGGCCACTAACCACTAGACCAACAGGCCAGTCAAATAATAATATAATAATAATAATAATATCCTGGGACATTGTTCACACACGGTCATCTGATCCCAAACTAAGCAGAGCTTGTATCAAAAGTATCAAATGTGCACCCTGTTAGGGCACTGCAAAACAAAACAAAATTAATAAACGTTACAAAATTATATCACAGAAAATTTCATATCATTTGACATTTTTACAAAAAATCAGATCAATAGAATATAATATTATTATTGTTCAATGTTGCTGTTGCTATCGAAATATACAGGAAGCTCGGAATTTCGAGCTATGCCTTGAAAGGGATTATACTAGAGGTAATTATCAAAAAATAAAGCCCTACCATTTGTAATTTTTCTCGTCTAAATTTAAAAAAATATAAAATAATGGTTTTCTTTCCAAGACGTTTTATTTCTGAAATTATGGGAATTGAGAGCATGTATTTTTTTTTTTTTAATATAAATTATCACTCATTTATCATCAGTCAGAAAAATAACAAATACGTGCTGAGAGAGAATTGGTTATTTTTAACACATTCTCTGCTGAATTTTTTATGCAAACGCTTCTTTATGCTACCGACCCTTTTTTTACGATGTTTTCGAAACAATAGAGATGCATAACGAACACACATGTGCGCCGCGCCGCACTCGAAGAAAGTTATGAAAACGCGCATGTGTGTCTGCCGCACCGAATGTGTTAAATTATTGTTCTTGGTGGCCAGTCTGAAAATTTGAACAATAAAAAACGGAAACTATTAATTTTCGACCCCTAGTTGGCGGGAATTTGTTGGAAAGGACCTCCAGTATAACCCCTTTCAAGGAATAGGTTGAATTTCAGAGCACCCTGTATTATTATTAGATTGTACTAGCTGACCCGACAAACGTAGTCCTGTTAAAATTTCAATAATTCATACAAAATTCCCGTAGAAAATGCACTTTCAATTTTCCCGGCAACTTTTCAAAACATTATCTTTCATACAAACCTTGTCCTGACAATTACAAACACAATAAAAAAAAAGAATTAGCTAAATAGGTGCAACCGTTCTGAAGTGATGCGCATACATACATTCGGCGATTGATTTTTATTTAAGTATATAGATTAAAGAATTAGAGTAGGTTTTATCAAAATAAATTAAATATGTGACAATGGTGAGCTCAGCAATTCTTCAAAAAACTTGCAATATGTAGTAACACTTCTGGTTCAAATAAGTGAACAATTTTGTTTTAACCGGTCACCGAGAGAATGCGTTCCTGACATCTATCAGTTGGACATGATTAGGAACTGATAAAGTTTCAATGATATTTATTTCTGTAAATTGGTTCAAAAACAAGGGGCTCGTGGTCAGTTCGTGGATGGGTGACCATCCATTACATATGTGATTGTACGGCCTCAATGAGTACGGCACACCCTACATTTGTATTCTGTGGGCGCACCTCGACTAAATAGGTTAGATCCAAAGATTGCTCCTTTACTTCTTTTGGTGTATCGTAGCGATAAGGGATATATTAGCAAACAGCGAGCGAATGATTTTTTAGATAATACCGATTTTTATAACGTTAAGCGATTGATCGCGCGATGACTGCGCGATAATTGCTGATTGCTATTTTTTAGGTAATAAGCCTGCCGGATGTCATTCGTAGTCGTTACGGTTCGTCAGAAGCCCAAACGTCTGACAATCAGTCTTACGAAGTGGTATCGTGTTACCCAATAACTGGGTTGTAGAAGTCAGATAGGCAGTCCCTCCATGTAAAATACTGGTATTCAGTTGCATCCGGTTGCGGATGTGGTCATCGTGTGCACGGAACATTTTTTCACGTTCGTTTTTCCCATAATACATGAGTTATTTTAACATTGTCTCTGGGATGGCAACACACCTTTTTTTTTGCATGGATAAATGCTCATGTATACTGCACTACCACGGGGAGATAGTGCAGTTATGTGAGACTCCAACCCACTAAAACTCCAAGTTGTCCTCCTCTGCCGCTTGTGGCGGGAACACGGGCACGCGTTAGCACTCATCTGTGAACCCGCCGCATGCACCTACAATGCGTCTTGCATTGCAGATGTTCATAGGCTATAGGAGGCCAATCCACATACTGTTGTTTTAGCCGTCTAAATATTATTATTTTTTAAAATAACAACATAAATTCATGCCTGTATTAGTGTATTCCCCGAAGGGTTAGCTATACAGGATGTACCAGAAAGGTGTGGTCAAAAGGGAGAGACCGTCAAACTGAACAACTTTTCCAACATCGTAATCGAGAAAAAATGATCAGCTTCAATATTTACTAGACCCAAATTACTGATTATTGTTCACAGGTTCACACCCTTAGTCTTAAATTGAAACCGAACATTGACCTTACATTTGCTGCAATTTATTCTGTTTTTTAGAAATCGTAAGATAATTTTAATAAAAATGGTAGAAAAAAATAAAATAAACCCAAAATTAATTCTTTTCAGGTAATGGAACCTCCTCAAATACAGGTGCATCCGGCTTCCAGCCAGCCAAGAAAGTCACCTTCAAGATTCTCAGTAACAAGAAACTATGACTCAGTTTATAATCCAAACCCCACGCCGCCTAACAGTCCCGCTCAACCCGTGATATATACTCAACTACAGAACGAAGTGGTCACTCAACTCAAACACGAAGCGAGTCTAAACAAAAATGATGCTTTAACTCAAACTAAGAATGAAGTTGTGACTCAACTCAGGCATGATACGACAGTGAAATGTGACTCAGTTAGTAATGAAGCCATTGCTCAGCTTGGCAATGAAAAAGCTGAGACTCAACTTAAAAATGAGACACAAGTGAAAAATGAAGTGCACACTCAAGTCAAAAATGAAATTACTGCTGTAAAAAGTGAACCGACTATTACAGGAAGTACACAGGTTGAAAATGTAGTTCCAATTGTAAACGAGCCTGCAGGTAAGAAAGTTATTACAACACAAGTAAGAATTGAAGCTATGAAACAGGCAAAAATTGAACCGGTAACTCAAGTTCAGACTGAACCGTCAGTACAAGTAAAAAACGAATTTACGGTTCAAACGGAAATCAAACCAGTGGATATAACAGAAACAAAACCAGAGCCTAAAATTGAAGCTGCCGCTCAACTTACGTCAACAGAATCAATCAAAAATATTGTTACGACTCAACTAACACATGGACCGACTCAACATAAAAATGAACCTGTACTTCAAGTTAAAAATGAAGTTGAAACTCAATTACATAACATACCTTTAACTCAAGTGAAAAATGAGGCGACTGAACATAAAAATGAGACTTTGACAGCAATTAAGAATATAGTTACTACTCAACTCCAAAATGTACCGACGTTAGTAAAAGTTGAGCCGAAAATTCAAGTTAGTACTAACGTTGCTTCCACGAGTCAAACTGATAATGTTAATAATCAGGCTAAATATACAAGTATTGAGTCTGTAATTCTAGATAAAATCACCTTGGGTACTGAACTAGAAATGGAATCGACGACTCAACTTAGAAATCTACCGGTTGTGTCTACTATTCAAAATATTGTGCCTTTTACTCAAGCAAAGAAAGATACAGTTACTCAATTCAGCCCGGAATCCGTTGCTCAACTTGGAAAACGACAGGTTGAGTCGACCTGTCAAACGAATTTTGATGTCAAACAGTCAAAATCTTCTAATTTTGAGCCTGTAGTTCAAACAAAGAATGGAGCAACTCAACCCTCGTCTGAATTAACCATTCAACTTAAAAAATTACCGGTTGAGCCTGCTAGTCAAAATGTTGAGCCTGTAATTCAAGCAAGAAATGAAACAGTTACTCAATTCTCAACGGAACCGAAGACACAAGTTAAACATATTGTGGTTGAGTCCACGAGCCAAACGAATATTGACGACAGACAGACTAAACCTACAACTGTTGAACCTTCAATACTTCATAAGAATAGCGACACTCAACTCGAAATGTACTTGGCTACCCAACTTAAAATGTTACCACCGGTTGAGTCTATAAGTCTAGCCGATATTGGTATCAAACAAGCTATACCTACAACAATTGAGCCTGTAATTCAAGCAAATAATATCGCAGCTACTCCAATCGAAACAGTATTACCGACTCAATCACAAAACGCACCTGTTGTCTCTATAAACAGACTGCAAACTGAACCTGTGAGTCTAATACAAATTGTCAAAACTGACAAAGTCAAAACTGAGCTTCCAATATCAATGGAGTCTTCCAGTTCAGATATAGACTCGGCAACTCAACTTAGAGATTTAATTGAAACTTCAAATAAAATAAAAACCTCGCCTTCGCATTCTATTTTACCGAAAACCTCAATAGCTACTATAGAAGAGTTTCCGGAATGTGATGACATTGAACTCAGCGACTCAACAGCGTCGAGTATTACTCAAATTTCTATGGATAACGCTACAAGTGATTCTAGTAAGACTAAATCAAATGCTGAGTGTGATCCTATTTCCAAATCCAATGCTAGAGTCGACTATGCAAGTCTAGACACAAAAATGAGTGTCAAACCTAAAAAGATTTTCGACAATTCGAAAATTGAGTTCACAGACTCGAAAATCGTTACTGGAATCTTAACTGAATTAGGTAATATGCCTAAAAAGAGTGCTGAATTGAGTACTCAACAAATTGTGCCTCAGACTGATACTGAAATAACTTCAGACCCATCAAATCTCAAAAACGTAAAAACTATAAGTGAATTAAATGTGATAGACATTAGTATTAAACCGACAATAGTGACAAGTGATTTAAGCTATAGTGAAGTGGTTAAAAGTGATAAAAAGAACACCAAAGTGTTGCCCAACCAAAAGACAGAAAACGCTATGAACAACATCGTAGAAGATTTAGGAAATATAATAAAAGAAATAAAAGTTTTAGTTAAAAATAAACATAGTTTAGATGACAATGTACCTGTTGATAATGTTATACTTAAAAAGAATAAGAGTGAATCAAGCTTAGATAGTCCTGACTTAGAAGTTTCAAGATTGATGGAGAATAGAAGAGAAGAAAGGAGTGTTTTCGACAGTAATTCTTCTTTAGAAATCTCTGGGAGTTCCATGGAAAGTCTTAACGAACAGAACAAGACCGTTCAAGAGCTGGATCGACGGAAATCCGGTATTATTCTGTCAAATGAAGGTAGTATGGAATCTACGAGTGAAGTAACGCCAATTAACAGTGGGAATTTCTTAAATCTATCTCTCAGTTCGAATGAAAGTGTGTCCCCAATATTTGGGAAGACAAAACTCATACATGATTCGTTATCGAGTCTAGAAGCAAGTGTCAGCTCCCTAGATTCAGCTAAACAGGATAGGATCATGGTCACATCAGCCGATTCCGGCATAGAATACTCCTTACAGCACCCCTCAGAAAATAGAGAAGATAATTCCTCAAACGAAGGTACTTTAACAAACAACTCCAGTTTGAAAGAAACTGTCAAGAAACCAGAAAGTTTCCAGCTAGTTGATACTTTGACATCTTCTCCGAAACGGGCTTCGAGTTTGTTGGATGTGCCTGCTTTAAAAAATAAAGGCTTGGATAGAATGAGAAAGATATCCTGGGTGGCTCCATCTTCCAGTTTCCACATACCCAGACCAGACGAAAAGGACGCCAAACCTTCCCATTTAGAGAAGCTACTAAGTCTATTTCAGCATCCAAGCAGCATATTCTCAAGGAGTTTAACTAGTGATGATGAGAAAAAGTCAGCATCAAACACTCCTCCACGTAAAGATTCTTCTCTCACCAGCTCTTTCTGGTCTTGGGGCAGTACCATAGAGAAAGACAGAGAAGAAGATAGCTCAGAAGCCACAGACTCGACTCTCTCCGAAAGAGTCCAAGTCTCATTTGTAGACGAGTCTTTCTCAAGGAAGTTAGACTCTAAAACTCCCTCTACGGACACTGATAACACGCTAAGCGAATTCCAGTCGTTTCCTACGCAGGAGAGTGAGATAGCAGATGATAGAGTTACCAAAACCACCGAAGATATAATAGTACAAAATTTAGACTTAAGTGTAATTAGTAATACAAAGAGAGATGTAGATAGGAGAAATGATGATCTCGTAAGAGAGGGCCAGGAAGAGAAAGAGAAAGAGTTAGCCAGGCCGAGGTCTTTCGCGGCAGTTCTGAAAAGTTCAGGCTCTGAAAATTCTTTAGATAAACAAAACAGTCCGGATAACGGACAATCTGTCGACAAACTTCCGAGCAAAGTTATCCGAGGTATCAAAGAAAACATCAGCCCTGAAAACACGCTAACCTCAAGCATGACGAACACTAAAGCCTTAGCAGTAGAATTAGAAAGACAAGTTAAAAATCCTACCGTAAATGTATGGGACACAGTAAAAAATGAACCCAAAATCGAAGAAGTTAAAGTCCAAAGCGATTTAGCACCCATAGCTACTATTGAGGAGACTTTAGATGAAGACAATCCTTTACAGCTAGCTTATATAGACGACGTTAAACTCGAAGATACGTCGAGAGTTCGTGTAGAAGCAGAGAAAGAATCGAAAACGCAGGATATAGATTTAGGCAAAGATGCGCTGTCATACTTAATTTATGAAAATAGAGACTTTGAAATAGGAGCAGAGAATATAGTCAAACCGACAGGCCAGCAAGGCTCGTTAGCCGAAGAATTAAAAGAAGCGGAAAACAAAGAAATTCTAGATCTTTCGCCAGAATTGGTCATAGACGACAGTCTTCAAGACAACGTATTTACAGCGAAAGAAATCATCGGCTTAAGAACATCCCCGATCATTCCTGAGCGGGCGAAACTAAAAAAATCGAATTCTCTAGAAGATTTATCTCAACTGTCAGACGAAAAAAGTCCCAAAGCGAAAACTATCGCTTTTAAAGTACCGGAAAGTACCACACCGAGGGACATACCTGAGCGCAGATCGAAACTACGCACCCGCAGCGGATCGAGCCCGAAATCATTGCCTGAAAGTTTGAATAAACCGTGTCCATTAACGAAAATGGAATCTATATTGACTAAAAAGAAAAAAAAGGTGTCGTCTTTAGGCAAAATGGCGCGTGATTCGTTGCTCGCTTTAAATATGAGTGAGGAAGAAATTGCAGAATTCAGACGGTCTTACAAACTAACGTCCGTTGAAAGTCTGAAATCGCTAGAGTCCGTCTCTGAGAGCGGGAACTCTGTGGATTCAAGATGCAGGGCTTGTCTCAGACAGTCCCAAGAAAGCTTGATGTCCTTAGACTCAATCTCTGAAGATTGTAAATGCACAGACGAATGTGATCGGCCTGGTAAGTCCGCGAGATAGGTTCAAGTACGAGATTGGAAATAAATTGTTTTTTTTTTTTGTAATGTATAGAGAATTTTTAATTTTTAAGACTTATGTTGTCAGTTGTTGCTTGGTTAGAGGTGTGACTCAAGTTTAAATTATTTAACCGATTTTGATATTGTCAGATTTTCTACACGAAAGGTAGATTTTGATAGGAACAGTCTAATTCTGTGCTTTTTAATAGCAGTGTGCGTTAACAGATCGATACCATGTAAATTATTTATAATTTATGTTCAATTAAAAACGGTTTTTATATCTAACCGAAGTTATTGGTTAAAATTACCGACAAACTATATTTTGATGCCAATAAAAACACATAGACATTGAAAGATAGTGCGCAAAACACGTGCATTGACGTGGAGTTTCGGACACCAGCCCTTATTACCTAGACACATAGAGTTGTTACGTACCTAAGTTAGTCTATAGGGTTATCTGACTGCTCAGAAGTTTCAAACTATTATTCGAGTGTATCATAGTTTTATGACAAGGCCCGACTCGCACGACCAGTCTTACCAAGAGGTATTGTGTGACCTAGTTACCGAGTTTTGGAGGTCAGATAGGCAGTCGCTCCATGTAAAATACTGGTATTCAGCTGCATCCGGTTAGACTGGAAGCCGACCACTGCATAGTTGAGAAAAGGCTAGGCCGATGATAAAGGCCCTTTAAGGTGTAGACTAGAGTATAAATAGCGTAGAGTCGTCTCAACACCTCTCTCTCTTGAATGTGTATATATGTATATCATAGGTATATTTTATAGTAAATATGTGTGTATGTGTAAGTGTTTTTTATCATTGTTCCTCTCAAACAGAACATCTGCCATCTTATCTCTCCACCACTCTTGGTAAATTATGCAATGTAAGAGGTTATGTCCTCCTTTGTACCGTATTGTGTGCGAGAAGTTTAAATAAATCTACTAATCTATCTATAATAGGTCTATTAATAAATCTATCTCTCTATTATAATCTATCTATTATATAATCTATCTAATATCTATAATAGGTCTTTACCTATGAAGTTGCCGTTTTACAATACTGGCCATTTGAAACGTAATTTAGTGTGGCTGTCAATAAATTCTAAATTCAAATGAATTTTATTTAAAAAATATGGAATTCTATTTTCATAATCAGTCATTTGTTTATTGATTAGTGTTTTGTTTTCACTACATTTGTATATTTTTTATCAATATGGACACGATAAAAATATGAGTAATTATGGGATACGAGTTTGGCCGCGGTAGCAATGCCGCACAAACGCAACATTAATTACGTGTACGGAGTGAACACTACAAACGAACGCACGACTCGTTATTGGTTTGAACGCTTCCGACATGGAAGTTTTGATCTAAAAAATGAATCCCGTGGTCACCCGAAAACTAAAGTCAGCAACGACGAATTAATACGATAATGGAAGCTAACAATACGGCTGAATTAGCTGCAGCTTTCAACGTTAGCATCAAAACAATATTGGTCCATTTGCGTCAAATTGGCAAGGTAAAAAAAAACTGGATAAGTGGGGTGCCGCACGAACTGAACGATCGCCAACGCGACGAACGCGTTGAGGTGTGCCTTGCGTTGCTCAAAACAGACATAGAAACGAAGGGATTTTTAACCGCATTGTCACTTGCTATGAAAAATTGATTCTTTTTGATAATCGTAAGCGGTCATCATGTTGGTTAGACCTGTGGCTTCAGCGCCTAGGCAATGCCCCAAACGAAAACTTACCCCTAAAAAGTCATGGTCACTCTGTTGTGGTCTAGTGCTGGTATAATTCAACACAGTTTCTTACCAAATGGCACCAGCATTACAGCGGATGTGTACTGTGAGGAACTGGACACAATGATGGAGAAGCCCGCAAATCTCCGGCCAGCTTTGCTCAATCACTCGTTCCCGATGCTCCTACACGACAACGCTCGACCTCATACGGCACAACAGACGGTCTCTAAGCAACAAGAGCTAGGGTTGGAAGTATTGCGTCATCCACCGTACTCACCAGACCTTGCGCCGACAGACTTCTACTTTTTCCAAAATTTGGACAACTCCTTGGCAGGGAAAAAATTCAATACCGGAGGGGCAGTACAAAATCCCTTTTAAGAGTTTGTTGGCTCCCGTACACCTGACTTCTTCAAGAAGGGCATTGAAAAATTACCACTGCGCTGGCAGAGATGCATCGATAGTATGGGTGCATATTTTGATTGATTGAAATAAAAAAATATTTATATAAAAATTACTTTAACTTTCAGCATACTAAACGGCAATTTCATAGGTAAAGACCTAATATATCTTCTCGTTTTATGACGTGCAAGTGACATTCAACCATAAAGTAATTACGAAGTCGACTGTACATGCCAACATTAATAAAATTCCATTTTTTTTTTGTCGTCATGATCCAGTGCAAACATAAACGATAGTCGTCTAACGATAAAAAAAAACGTGTGCGGTCGGGGGTCCCCGTCAGGAACGAAGTTCCATACGAGATACTCGCACGCACACACACACTCGTATATAAATAAATAAATATTTTTCTGTCGTCATGACCCAGTGGAAACATAAACGATAGTACTCTAACGATAAAAAAAGTGTGCGGTCGGGGCCCCTGTCAGGAACGAAGTTCTTTACGCGATACTCGCATGCACACACTTACTTGTATATAAATAAATATCATTTCTGTCGTGATGACCCAGTGGAAACATAAACGATAGTCCTCTAACGATAAAAAAAAAACTGTGCGGTCGGACGACCCCCGTCAGGAACGAAGTTCCTTACGAAATACTCGCATACACACACACTCTTATATAATCAAAAAAAAAAAATAAAGAGAGAGAGAGAGAGATAGAATGTCGCATGGAAGGGGCATAACGGTTTTTCCTTACTTGAAAATTTCTACCAGTCAACTACTGCAAGCCAGGAACTTCCAAAAACAATGTCTAATAAATATTCGGCTCATATTATCTAATAATAAAAAATAACGATTTTGATTCGTATAACACTGACCTAAGATTCAAATTACGATCATCATGCAAGCTTATGATACCACCTGTTAAATTTTTGGTAATTTAATTTAATTTTGACTTACACCTCTACGAACACATTTTTTAGAGAAATCAGGAATGTATGACACTCGAATTACTTTAGCCACTTATTATTCAAATATCGAATGATTTGGACTAAGTCGGAAGACACGCTGGCGCGCCTGCGCGGGAGTGGTGGCGACCTGCGGAGGCGGGAGGAGTCAAGACACTTCTCTCGCCGCCACTCGCCGCTTGTAGTATGCCACGTTGAAGCGGCCGCGTGACACGTTCTTATTGGCACTTCCGAGTAGTTTTTTTTTTATAATGCAATTTTTTTTTTGTACATATTTATTTATATAATTTTCATTCTTACTAAGTACACCAGATTGCATGTCGAGACATTGTCACTAATAAAAGTCTCCGTATTTTTGTTTTGCATCGCGCGGTAAAATTAACACAATTTCATAAATAGGCAAGACGCGCGGACACGTTCTATCTTCTCCGCTGGTCGCGGTCGCTCGATGCGAACGCCGGACGCGCCAATATAGCGCCTTACAAAACGGAGACGCGGAGCGTCGCACGAGGCGTGACGTCTCACGGCTCTCTCGCTCTCATGCAACGACATATGTTTGACTCTAGTACGGGTCGCGCCGCCCCGCGTCGCCGTAAACGAGGCCTTAGTATTTTTCCCGCTCATCGCAGACGCAAGACGCGTCGCGCCAGCGTGGCTTCCGACTAAGTGAGCTTAGTTCTGCCACGAACCAACCCACATCACAATTTCTCTCATTTCTGAAGTACACCGGTACATGGAGCTTTTGGCGCGTCCCCAAAAACGGAATTAGAGCAGCCATCTTGTTTTATCAATACAATAGAGATGATAACTAATATTAGAAATGTTTCGAAAAAATTGGTAAAATCGACGAAAATAACAAGGAGATGCTTTAAGAGATGGGCGGATGACATTGTTGCCATCGCGGGTAAAGCCTGGTTGAGGTTGGCACAAGAAAAGACAGGCTGTCGGTGAGTCAGTCGATGATGATGATGACGACACGCTTTAAAAGTTTTTGGCAGGGATTATTCCCGTCCTTGTCGCGCGGTACGGACATTGTATGGCGCTAGTATGAAGTTATTGAGTTGTGACGTCACTTCTGTGATAGTCCCGTCTTTGTCTAGCAGTTATTTTAAAACTTTTATAACTTGGCAATATTTTAAGCTTTAACAATTTTTATAATGTTGTTTGTACTATTTGCAAACAATATTTTTTTTAGTTAAAAAAAAAAAAAAAAATCACAAAATGTTTACCAAAAACGCCTTCCTGTACTTATAGCACTGCACAGTCCGGCCGTCGAGAGAATGCGTTCCTGACACCTGGACAATTTTTAGTTGTATTTAAGGATCAAATTCGCAAAACACATATTCTTTAATATGAAACTGACACGTGTCAATAACGTATTCGCAGTCAACGCTGATTCATTTTAAATCTATTCTAAACATAAATTGATGTATTTTGGACTGATTGTGCTGTATAGTATATTAGTTTTAAGTAATTAACTGAATTAATGAGAGATTTCTCAGTAGCAGCCTGGAGTCTGGATTTGTGCCCGGCTGATGACAATAGGCTCGCTCTCTATTACTTGGGACTTGAACATAACTGGCGAAATGTGTGTGTACTATAGATACACGTCTGTCTGACCCTTCGGGGATTACAGGCGTGATGATATGTTGTGGGTCGGCTCATTTTGGCAGGACTAAGGCAAGTAATAATTGAACTTTTTAAATGTCTGGTGTGAAAATAAATGTTTAACCCCATTCAAAATTTATACTTTATTTCAGATGCAATAATAACCATTATTTCTACTTACTTAATTGTCTACTTTATCTTGATGTAGTCTAAATTGATTTTTGAGTGACCATTGTAAATAAAAAGGTCCTATTTGTTGCAATGGAATTTGAACTTTGTTTTGTATAATATTGAGTTCGTTTTTCCGAAACATGATGGTTAAGATATTCTGAATTCAAAGGTTTAATAATTATTAAACATTACTTTTGCTCCGAAAATGGTAGATGAAATCAAGTTATGTTGTTAATTATTTATTTTCATTCAAATGACAATGTATTGATTCACTTACGCTACGAGGTGAAATTAAATTAACTAGCAAAACTTCACAGACGTGATGACTTATTGAGTGTGCAAGTCATCCTCCGCCATATTATCTGTGTATTTTATATAAAACATCGGTTCTTTTTTTTAGTTCTAGATAACCGGATCACTTTAACCACCCAAACCCATAATCCAATATCTTTGTTTCCATATCTTGCAGTAGTCCTACACCAACCGAAGGTTGTCCTTGGGTGCACTTGCATAGTGCGAACAGCGATAATCGTCGGCCCCTCGTACGACTTACAAAGGTGCGGGACCCAAGGTTCCCGAGAATTGTCAAGAAATGTAAAAAATAAAATAAAAAGATTATCTACATTCATAATTTCAAGTAATTATACTACCAGCAGCCATTGATTCCGTAAACAGCTGGAGTCTCTTGAAATTATGAGCTTAGAAAATCATATATTATCTTTTATCTTCATTAGATATGTAAAATATGGAAACCCATCACGTTTGTTAAGTTTTGCTAGTTATTTCGATTTTACCTTGTGTGTTTATAAAAGAAGTGTTCTATCTTTTAAATAACTTACAAAATTATGTTTGAAAAGGGTTATATGGTATATATATTTATTTAAACCCAATTTCGACGTTTTAGTTAATCTCCCAGAGTGGCTTTCGTCAAAGATTTAAATCGTTAGATTTGCCCTCGCGGCCTCGCCGTACACTTAGGTCGCGTAAAAAAGTGTCTGTAAGAAAAGAGTGAACTCACACTTCCGCTTGGAATGATAGATAAAATTTTTAGTATGAGTGAGCGAGACACTATTAAAATGTCATTGTCAACGTGATCATCATCTTTTGACCCGCAGGCTTATTACGAATCTTGCAGTTAATAATTATTTATTGTTAATAATTGCTTTTCAATCGCTTGTCAATCGCAAATCAGTATTACGTATCGCTGATACATAATACCGAATTGCGATTGAAAAGCTATTTTTGCGCAATTGACAAGCAATTTTGCTATGGCTAGGTTTCTGCAAGATACGTAATAAGCCTGGCGGTCGGGTGAATGTGACGATTTAAATCTTTATGATTTCGTAATATTTTTGGCATTCGGTTGCTTGACTGTTATATTTTTTTTATTTTCAATGTTCTTTTTTTGAATCATGTGCCAGTAAAAAAGTAATATTTTTTAACTAGTTTTATCAGTGATCAACTAATCTAAGAAGATGTCCACCATCTAATATTGTTATAATCTGTGGGATGTGTGTGTTTATACACCTATCTAACCCTTCGAGGAATATTGAAATGTACAGTCAACACATCCAATGGCTGAGAGTTACCAGACATCAGAGGTAACAATTTGATTTTGACAACGCCTTTATGTCGTAGCTGTAAGGACGATTTTCGTAGCGCAACTGTAACCACTGTTGTGCGTTTGACTGTAGGAACTATTTTTTTATTAGATTGAACACTTTTTCAGACAAATAAAATCTAACTTTAAACCTAAATGAGACAACGTTTTCAATGACTGAAAAAATATTACACGAAATTTTTGTACTTCAAAAAGAAAAATATGACTTAAAAATTTGTATGTAAAGAAAATATCGATGTAACTCGATTTGTAATATAATATCGATTCTTGTACTTGAATAGTATTATTATGTATTTGTATTTTTTTTATTAAATGCGGGTAGTCAGAGTTTTGAGAACTTTTGGAATATGCAGGGTCAAATTAAATTAGCTAGCGAAACTGCACAAACATGACGGATATCGATATCTAAACATGATAAAACACAAAAAAATATTTTGTAATTTTTTTCGGGTCAACGATGACCGGACTTAGTATAGTTACTTGAAGTAAGAGTTTAGAAAATATGTTTTATTTTTACCGTGTTTTAGATATTGATACTCATCACATCTGTGCAGTTTCGCTGGTTAATTTAATTTGAACCTGTAGTTAAGCTATGAATATATATGTGAAGAAATTTAACTCGAGCTCTAAAACGGTCCCACGTGAATGTTAACGGTCACGAGCGTAAATACCCATTACGTAAGATTCAAAAGTAATTTTCTCCTATAGTATTAATAGAAATTTTATGGTCGACACCAGTCTTTTATGAAAAAGGTCTTCTCAAAAGACATCATACATTACACATTTTCTAGGCAGATGTGAGTGGAAACGCTGGGAGGGGACGCCCTAGGAACACAAAGTGACCTTATTGGTGACGTTCTTCACAAATGTCAGGTGCGTAGTACACACAACTGGCGTGCGTGTATGACCAGATGTATGAACGTAAACGAGGCAAAAATGGTATGTAAGGTTCGTAGCAGGTGGCGTTCTGTAGTTTCAGCCTACCCCCATGGGCAGAAGACGTGAGTTTATTTGTGTCTTTTCTCAATGTTGCAATTTTTATTTCCATCCTGGTGACTGTACCTGTGTACCGCGCATCATAGAACTACCATCTAGAGCTTGTCTACTCTGAAATGGCGCGAAAACCCACTATAGTTCGCGTCACCTAAGTTTGCCGCTCTGAAACCAGGCTTTCCGATGCGTATGGTATGGCGCTTTTTTTTTTTTTTTTTTTTGTGAATTGCATCTCGTAGTTGACCTAGAGAGGTCGAGACTACTTAACCGGACTATCCTGTGGCTGCCTTAAGAAAAACTCAAAGCCTCCAGCCAGGGGCAAAAAACTTACAGACTAAGCGACTACACGCTAAGGGCTCCCCCTGTGGGGAACGGGCCTCGGCTTAGGGCGTCGCTGGGGGGAGGACAGCAAGATGGGACAGGCTGGATCAGATTTGAATTATTATTATCAGGGGAGTTTAAAGCTACAGGCTCAGCTACGCCACCAGCTGGCACATCATACCCGAGCAAGGGACGGGGGGGAGGACGATTATTACGGGGTCGTCGCGAGGGACCTCGGCGGCGAGGTCGGAATGTCGATTTGATTTTGTTCCTACGGTCCCTACTTTGGTATGGCGCGCTACTGTCTTAGTATATATATTGACTACTGCGCAGTTATTTGTAGCATACTTCAGAGCTGCTAATTTACATGACGCGAACTATACTTAAATTTGTGTACATACACTTTGGTAAATGCGGTAGGGGGGCGCGTCTGTTCAGAGTGGACAAGCTCTACTAGTCTCCTTCCCGCCCCAAATCGCGTGCAAGCATTGACGGCTGACGTCGAGAGTGTGCGTGTTTCGTTTTAAAGCTGTTAATTGGTGCGAGTCATCACTATTCTTTTGCCCTTACCCCAATTTATTGAAGTGAAAACTTCTTTATGCGCTCTTTTTTCTGAACAGTGAACGAAACTGAACCGTCACCTTCGGTCGGTGACGCTAAATTGGGTATACTCGGCTCCAGTCGGTCGGTGACGCAGAACGCGTATACTCGGCCCCAGTTTACACTTGTATCGTGTGTTGTTTTTGGGCGTCGACGCGCAGCATGTCTTCTTCCATACTTCTCTATTAGGTGTCATCTCGGTAGTCCCCCCTTTCTACCAGGTTTCCAAATAGTGTTTCGTTTCACAGTAATTTTACCTCTGATGTGTGATATTTATTCTTCTTGTATTAAGGTTGCTGTTGGGTTATTCCCACTGATAAGTCTGTCAAAATCATAATGATCTTTATCCACGTTATAATAAGCCTGCTGTTAGGTTGCTGTCAGAAGTAAAATAATTGTGAAACGACTGTGGTTGGTGTGAGTGGATGGGACCAACTTTGAAGCGGTATAATACGTTTGATGAATCATGGCCGCTCAGAAGTTCGCGCAGAAGGCATAACATTTTTTAGGAACCAAATGGTGAGCAACCAGTGCACAGTGAGGCGAGTGTGAGTGAGAGGACGTGCGCGAAAGTTAGGAGAGCTTATGTTCAGACCGGCCATGATTCAACTGTATGAGAGTTACTACCCGTAACGGATTTCTTGAAATGTGTGGGTAGTACACGTTTCTTCACATATTATTATTCGCAAATAAGATATTTTATGTTAAAAGGAATTTTGCATACAAAAGCTTTACTGACTGATATGAAAACACTTACTGTTAAACAGTTTGTAGATTTCTAAAATCAAAGCAAAAATATGTAATTTGTTGAACGTTTTTCACGACGAAACTTGGTATTTATAGAAGTATGCAGGGGCACTGATTGTTTATCAAGTTGACAAATAACGCCAATTTGCCGTGTTATATATATATTATTTTCCTGAGTTTACCCTAGAAGGGTTTTTCAAACTGAAAATATTAGATGCTAATCTCTATTAGAGCTCGTGGTTAAGTAATAACAGGCGCACGGGTCGATCCATCAGGCTAAGCTACGCTTGCCGAGGTTGGTCCGTGGATGGGTGACCATCTTTACTTACCAAGACTCCTGCGGGCCTCGGAAAGCACGTTAAGCCGTTGGTCCCGGCTGTCATTCGTGGATCTTTGACAGTCGTTACGGGTCGTTAGAACAGAAGCCCGAAAGTCTGACAACCAGTCTTACCAAGGGGTATCGTATTACCCATTTACTGGGTTGTGGAGGTCTGATAGGCAGTCGCTCCATGTAAAATACTGGTATTCAGCTGCATCCGGTTAGACTAGAAGCCGACCCCAACATAGTTGAGAAAAGGCTAGGCAGATTGATTTACCTCTATTAGATACGGTGTACTTTATTATATTTTGCAATAATACAAATTTTTCACATTAAAAAAAGCTCTTAAAACTCTGGACTACCCTCCGATGTGGGATTGATATAGAATAACCTATCGATTTCAACTTATTGCTCTTAAAATTAGTCGACTAAAGTATTTAGTTGTACTGACTATTCAAGTACTTATTACTATGTGTATAATACGAATTTTTTTTACTACACCAAACAAATTGGCATAATTATTTTTTATACTAAATGTAAATTTTAATTAAAATGATAATTTATGAATGTGGGTGACGAAAGAATATGACAAATGATCTTATTTCTGTAAGAAGGCTTAAACACTTTTACACGTCAATCATATATTTTAAAAACTAGATGATATCGGCGTTTCCTATCCGAGTAAGAAGAAAGGTCGAAACAAACTCGGAGAAAATGGAATGATTTGGAATGATTGTTGCGTTCTTTGGTACAGTCACGAACCGGGATTGTTGAGCCACTAGCTTATCAAAACGGGCGGCATTCGTGTAACACAACCAAGTTAAGATGATAAGCTAGTGGCTCAACAATCCCGGTTCGTGACTGTACCTTACCCTCATGTTGAAAAGACGTTACTATGTACAAGCCGAACCAATCAAACTTCCATCCCCTAGTTACCCATTTAGGGGGTGAATTTTAAAAATCGTACCTTCTCTGGATAATTTTTTAAGTAGTGCGCAAATTTCACAGGTTATTCTACCCATGAATATGAACAACTTTCACTATAGGACCAACCCTGAAATCGCAAAAAAAAATCAGCTGTTCAGTTCATTTTGACGAATTATGCCAACATAAATGTACTGAACAGCTGATTTTTTTTTCGCGATTTCAGGTTTGGTTCCATAGTGAAAGTTTGCGCACTACTTAAAAAATTATCCTGTATAAGAAACTCTTTTGCGAAATATCACGCTTCTAGACCCAGCAGCTTAGGCTGTACGTCACAGTGCGTCGTCTGTCCGTAAGTGAATGAACTTAAGATTTTTTTGTTAAGTTACATCTATTACTTTACATTATAAAAAATTGTGTGTATAAAAAATGTTGTGTATGTTATTTCTTAGTGCCTGGTCGAACGAGATCTGCTCGGGTGAAAATAGAGAAAACTTTTTTTTTTTTTTGTTTTCCAGAAACGAGACCCCAATTCTATTGCAACTTTCATCGAAATCGAGCCTTTTTCTAGAACGTGATTGCAAATATATATATTGTACCTATACAAATATTGCTCATATTTTAATAATATAGGATATGAATGAATGAGAATATATTTATTGAACAGCAATGTTTTTGATTTTTCATGCCAATTTATCAAAGAGAAAACTAGAATTCAGTATAGATATGAAAATTCGTGTTATATTACAGAATATTAGAAAAAAAAAACAACATATAAGTACCTATTGTATATTTGTCAACATACCGTTTTCTGAAATTTGGTTAAATTGTAAATAAAAAAATGTACAGAAATGGTCGTTCGAAATTTTTATAGTACAGATAAGTGGTTTAATTAAAAAAAAAAACTTAAGGCTTTATACACACGAGCGGTTTTTTTGTCGCTGCGACTTATCGTTTGCGTGTATTGGTCCTGATGGAGTAAACTGTATGAGAAATGTTATATATTCACCAATATATCAGATTGATATATTGGATTTTTCTTAAATAATATAACATAGATTTTGGGATTTAAAAAAGTATTCGATTTTTTCTAATAATAATAAATTTAAAAATTGTATAAATATATACTACAAACTGTTTAAAAGAAAACATTAAATACTTATATCGCGAGGCTCAATTTTAGAAAAAAAAACTGAAATTAATAATCTCATCAAAGTTGGTACAGCAATTTGTTGAACAGAACACATGTTGAAAGACTTGCTAACTCCGAAACTACTGTACCATTTTTGATAAAACAAAGTATGCCTCGAGCTAAGACCAAAATAATTATGATGATGTAACATTTGACTTCATAATATATTGTACATATATTAAAAGCTTTTAACGTCTGGCGTATTTTTATTTTATTGTTTGGAGACCATTCCCTGATTCATTGGTGTAATGCTGTGAATATTAATAATCCTCCCGACCGATATCGGTCACGGTGGCTACACGGTACACGGGAGATATTATAGTAAACAAGTGTGTGCGTAAATACAGGTGCACTCTCTGTTTCTTTACTCACATAGTCCGATGGGACGGCAATCCGACACGACCGTGGAGATTAGGCGCAGGGCCATTGGCCTTACATGCTTTCCGTGGCACGGGGGTATCGCACAACTAACTTTTTAACTCGAGAAATTCTTAATGGAAAACCCAATAACACTGCCCGACATGGGAATCGACCCCAGGACCAACAGTCCTCAAGTTACGAATATCAACTGACGATTTGGACGAGATCAAAACTCGGCACCGTGTCACTGATGACATTGAAATACTCGAGCGCGTCAGATTAATATACAGACGGTTCAGCTTGATGTTTTTGTCGTGCTGATCTATGGGTCAGAATCTGGGATTTCCTTAATCTGACGGTTAGAAAAAAGTTTTTGACGTGATAACGTCTTATAAATCAATGAACGCAGGCTGCACGCACGACAAGTTGTTACGTTCCGCTTGTCACGTTCCGCCTGAGCCGAGCGTGCAAGCGAGAGCGCGGAACAAGCGAGCGATAGAGATATCGTTATCACGTAAAATTATTGTCCGGAAACCGACGTTACAGACAACCAATTTTTATTTAACCGTAAGATTAAGGAAATTCCTCCACATAATTGTCAGTTTATGGGTCAGCACAACAAGGTCATCAAGCTGAACCGTCTGTATATTAATCTCACGCGCTCGAGTATTTCAATGTCACGATATTTTTAATTTTATCTAGTGCGCTCGAATTATTTTTTTCTGGCCATTTTCAACCATTTCGTACGGCCACTCCCACCATGTAAACTAGTAGATTAATATTCCTGCGTTATCAGAAACACGTGGGGCATCTACACTATCAATATCTGACGCGCTCGAGACATTCTATGTGACAGTTCTTTTTGCATTTTTGAAAACCTGTAGCCGCTCCTCCCCCCACCGGTAACCTCCTATACATCATATTATTTATTATTATATATATTATATATTATTATATATTATTATATTATTTACTTTCTACCATCTAATCTTCAAAATCCAATAGGTCTCCATGACGCACTATGGTTCGCTAGCTGGACAAAATTATTTGTTTCGATTTTTATTCATAAATGAGGTTATTAGGCATAGATATAAGGGTCTTAATATTATTTGAGGACCATTGGTCATTTGAGCAGGTATAGTGAAATAAAAACACTATCTTTGTAAATAATTAAAAAAAATAGTTTAGGTATCTATAAATGTAACTATAAAATCTAATAACAGATACATAAAATACTTAACAACTAAATCTATCACTCATTACCATCATTATATGGCAGAACTATGAAAACTAGAAACTATATTAACATTTTGTTCAGCTAGGTTGAACTATTAAATCTAGAACTTCGGTAGGGAACGAACCTATTTTCTTCCGGGGAACTTCTCTTAACCATTTATTACAGGGTCGATGTTATCAATAACATATTAAGTAAATCTCTATTCGTAGATATTCGCGATCGTTTTCGTGTGTTGTGTTCACGAAATCTTCTGCAGTCCTTACTCCGAGCTTCCTGTGCTTCGTCGAAAAGCTGGCCTATAGGCAGAAGTGATGATTTAATTACCTCACCACTGGGCAGAAGAATTTTGTGAACAGTCGCGGGCATATAATACCATGGATACAGATTTACATAAAGTTGCCTGGTTTCTTGAGCTAAGGTTACAATTTTTTCAATATTTATGTCATATTTTGATGATAAATTACAAAGTAGTATACCAAATTTTTGTATAAGTGAAACATCTAATCCCGTAATACTGGCACTTGCCTCGGGATTTTCAAAAAATCTTTGCGCGGTATTTCCGTCATTAGTGTTACCGAACCTTGGTTTTGGTTTGTCTACAATCAATCCCATCTCGCTTTTAAAACGTTTTTTAATGTCATCTGAACGTTGCTTCACACTAGCTTTGTCTTCGGCTGATTTAAGTTGCCATTTTTCGAAAGCTAATGTGAAGCAAACATTTTTTTTATTTTTTTATATCTTTATTCATTTTATAGAGGGTTTGATCACACATGATCATGCCAGCCTGATTGGCCTCACAAAATTAACTTATCTACGCTTAATAGCTAATTTAACTAATTTATAAACTGACTTTGCCTCGTCTGACAGAGGACGGGCCAGAATCAAGTTACACAAGCCCGTTTCCCGCAGATCTACATCATATTCGAGCATTAAGCTGACCCTCTCAACCTCGTTCCGGGCAAATTCGGCCAACACATGGTAAACATCCTCAACCACGCCACACTCAGCACAATTTGGTGAGTTGGATTTACCCATCAGGAAAGCAAAGTTGTTTAGCGGTATGTGCCCGGACCGAAGTCTTAAGGCAGTCACAATATCTGTTCTAGACAAACCGGACTCCGCGAAAGCAAGCATTCAAAGCGCCTAATCCAAGCATTTTTTTTTGTGGATGGGAAGTCATCAAATAACTTCTCCCGATCTGGGTGGAGCGGGAGGGCGTGTCAGACTTCTACTGACTAAAACCCACCCGTGTTCCTTCAGTTGCCCGTGCCAGGGCCACGGTAACTCTTTCGAAAAACCCGCAACCCTTTTTTTTTTTTTTGTGGTTGGGAAATCATCAAATAACTTCTCCCGCTCTGGGTGGAGCGGAAGGGCGTGTCAGACTTTTACTGACTAAAACCCACCCGTGTTCCTTCAGTTGCCTATGCCAGGGCCACGGTATCTTTTTCAAACAACCCGCGACCCCAGCGGCATCGGCCCTATTGGACCCCATCTCTTGCTGACATCTCTTTGAGGCGCGCGTGGAACACAACGCGCCGTCGACCCAGGCCTGGTCCTCACCGGACGGCGAGCTACCCACTACTCACCGTCCGCAAGCCCGCGCCTACGGTGGCCGGGAATCGGCTATCGATTCCCGCCGCCCAGGGCGTCTCCTGCGGCGACTGAGGGCGTGCGACTGCCTCTCCCTCACGCGTTCCGCCTCCTCCTTCGCGAGCATTACCGCTTCGCAGAAGGAGGTGACGGCCTCCCATGCACTCTCGCTCCGCACCATGGCCTGGACCAGGCTCGGACGCGAGAGATCGCCGCCGCCGATCGCCTCCGTGAGAACACGGCGGTGCTCTGCCCAAGCCGGGCAGACCTCCACTGTATGCTCCACCGTGTCCTCTGGGCGATCCACACAATGGAGACACCCGGGCGTTTCCTCCCGCCTTATGCGAAACAGGAACCTCCCGAAACAACCGTGTCCGGTGAGGACCTGCGTCAGGCGGAAGGTGAGGACGCCGTGGCGCCTCTCTAACCACTCCTCAAAGAGGCGACTTATCGCCGCAATTGTAGCGTGCCCAGCGCTGGGTTGCGACAGTCGCACTCTCCATGTCGCCATGAGACCCTGGCAACCCGCAACCCTGGCGGGCATCCAAGCATGCAACGTAGACAAACCAAAACCAAGATTAGCTTTATTCGCCGTAAATTCTTTTGACAAATCATTCATCATTGATTAAGTTGCCCCACAAATAAAACATTTCTGTGAAGAAGTTTCGGTCAGTGTTGGAAACCTTCCCGTCAATCATTGTCAAAAGCATTACATGTGTGACAGATGTGACCTCGGTCTCCATCACCTTGCTTGTTGTCGGCATTATAGCATGTATCTCTTCTAAAACCTTATTGGTTTCGGTTAACGTAAAATTTTTGGTTTCCTTAGAAAAGATAAACTTTATTGGGCAACACTACTTTGTAGAGGGCCGAGGATTCAGACACACAATATTACCTTTTTCTTCTCGCAATTGAAGGGGAACGAATGAAAATACAAACAAAAACTCATCACTGTCATCACAGTTGGTGAATTTTTGTTTGTAGGTACAGTCGCCAGCAGGTCAACATACCCGAAACTGTCAGATTTTCCCAATCAACTTTGAACCTAATGCTTTAGCAATAAAGTCGAAAATCTATTAAAGAAATCTGACAGATTGTAGTAGCTTGATGTGCTGGCGTCTGTACATAAAACTATGACCGATGATGTGCAAGGGTACAGACTACTGACAACTTCTTGTTGCGCTGAAACTAAACGTTCCGCAGTTTTATCAAGAACTGCCTGAACTTTGATTTCAGCACGCGTTTCGTTAACAGTAACCTGTTCATCTGGACTTCTGGAGGATAGCAAGCTACTTTTGCCCTGTATAATGACGGAAATACCTTATGTCCGGCTTTGATGCTCCATTTCCGAGTCTGCTTACCTATAGCTATGGCTACATGATTTACTATCAATATAGTATGCTAAAGAAAAGAAAGAAATAAAATACGTTTACTTGCGATAAACATGACGCAAATAAACATCACAACAAAATAAAATAGTAAAAAAACAAGTTTGGGGAAAATGTGGGGCACCTGGGGGCACTTATTTCACTCTTTATATGGGTTATTGAAGGGTCACCAGTTACATCTTTAATTTGACGTGCTACACTTCTCTGACCCGACAAACGCGCTGACACCTTAGCAGCGTAAATTAATTCACTAGCTTTCCGGGACTGTAAGTGGTCCCTTATGCAGGGACCGAAAACCTTTATAAATTACGGTACAGGTATCGAAGAATTTCGGTTACCTCTATGATTAAGGTAACCGCTATCTGGGTAACCCAAGAAGGAGAAACATGTTACCTTTATTTAAGTTACCGTTTTAATACCAGTTACCTAAAAATGACCTTGATTACGAGAAAGACAGAATATCGCAATGCCGACAATTTGTTGGCATTAGGAAAAATACATTGCCAGGGAGATTGTCGTGCGTCCTGCCAGTATTGTTTACGTTTATTTAGTTCGCCTTTTTGCGGAGAAAAAAAAGGAAATGAACAAGGTAAGTCCCTAAGATAATATTACATTGTAAATTGGTAAAATACCATTTGTTTATCTTTTTCCCTCATCATAGAAAACAACTCGGTAGTTTGTTTATTTAACTTGCGGAGAAACGTACACGCCCTATTTTCTAATAGAATGCAGCACTTATTCGTTTGGGGTGGCTTGGGATCTACCTCCTATTGGTCCACCCCGGGCAACGGCACCACAGGCTTGCCTGTGGTACGGCTGAACGATCCCACTTAGCGGTGGTAGGCTCCGCAAGGGGCCGCCTGGCTTGCGACCACCACTCCACCGGAGTCTGGCGCCAAGCAGCTTGCTGTGTTCCGTCGGTGTGTGGGAGTGCCAGTGCCTTTGGGGGGGAAAGGAGATTGTCAGTTGCGCTGTTTGGAACCGGTCGTGGTCTCTGAGTCAGCTAGCCGGGTAACTCATTTTGGAGGGTAGCGGGATCCGAAGCACGGTGCCAGCCGTTGGCCGACCGCAGTCAGTAGGGCGCCCAAGTAGCACGCCAGCCACGTGCCAAAGGCTGCCCCGCCAACTCGCGAAAAATCCCGGTATACTCCGCCGTGCCAGCCGTCGACTGGATGGGAGGACCTGGTGGCCATATCCGAGGGGGGTTCGGGCGTCTCCGCAGTCTCAAAATGAGTTCCCCATAGGTTTGGTTGGCTCTAGTGTTCCACTTGGGTCACTAAGCTGTGCCTCGACAATCGACTTTTTCCCCAACAACTCCACTCAAATGATCAAAGTAAAGAAAAATAAGGGTAAACAACGGCTGCACTTCCTCCCACTAAAAATGCACCTCACTAATATCAGGGGTTGCACTCCAATCTCGATCCGGTCCATCACCACCTTGAGACCGAGAAGCCGCACCTGTTTTTCCTAACGGAGACGAAGATAGCAACCCCATCGGACGTGGCGTACCTCAACTACCCGGGTTACTCTCTTGAACACAAGTTCAAGAAGCAAGCTGGGGTCTGTGTGTACGTTCGCGATGACATTTGTTGTCGTCGTCTCCGTTGCTTTGAGAAATCAGGTTTCTCTGCCATATGGCTACTTGTGGATACTGGCGTGGAGAAATCTCTCTACATCGGCATCTACCGAACACACAGCGGTGACCAGGAGACAACAGCGCTCTTTAATTTCCTCGTGGAGTCGACTGACGTAGCCCAGCAACGGTAGCCAACGGCGAAGCTCATTATTCTGGGGGACTTCAACGCCCATCATAAAGAATGGTTGTTCCCATACCAGAAAACTGACCATGCTGGGTTGGAGGCGCGCACGTTTGTTTTAGCGCTAGATCTAATCCAGATGGTGAATATGGCAACGCGGGTACCGGATGTTGACGGCCATACACCCAATTGCTCGGACCTTCTGCTGGCATCTGATCCAGACAGTCATTCAGTATCGGTCTCAGCCCCGCTGGGAACGTGAGATACAGTATGAGATGCGGCACTTTTTTGCGTCTTATCCATGGCGGCAAGTGTGCTTTTCCTCAGGTGACCCCTCGTGCTGTGCTGACTCGTTTGCGGACGTGATTCGGCAGGGGATGGAATATTTTATTCCATTCTCCGACATCCCGCTCGGTCACAAATCCCGGCCTTGGTATAATGCGGAATGCGCCCACGCTGAGGCCCGAAAAGAGACTGCTTACCAAGTCTGGGTCAAGTTCCGCGACCGCACAGTTAGAGCGCGTAGGGTTCGCGCGAAGAAAAGAGCCTTTAACTCTGCTGCCAAGTTCTGCAAGCGGGTTTTACGTAGGGCACGTTTTGACCATGTCGGACGTATCGGGGCCACGCTGGTTCCGGGTAGTAAACAGTTCTGGTCCCTGTCTAAAGCGGTTGAAACGCATTTCTGTCATCCCACTTTACCTCCTATGATGAAACCTGATGGGTCGCTGGCTCACTCTGCAACTGAGAAAGCAAATTTATTTGCATCTCTCTTTGCAAGCAATTCACGTCTGGACGCTGGCTCAAAGCAACTACCTACTGTACCTCATTGTGACTCCTCGATGCCGGAGATCGCAGTACACATTAAAGAGGTCCGAAGAGTATTGTGCAGTCTAGACGTGAACAAGGCCAGCGGGCCTGGCAGGTGCGGCAGTGTGCGCCTGAACTGTCTCCTGTATTGACACGTTTGTTCCGCCTCTCTCTTGAAAAAAGAATGGAGCCGAAATCCTGGAAGCTTGCAAATGTATGTACAACCAGTGCCCAAAAACGGCGCCCGTGCAGACCCTGCCCATTACCGTCCGATCGCCATTACCTCCATTCTGTGCAAGGTTATGGAAAGGGTCCTGAACAATAAGTTGCTAATCTACCTTGAAGACAATGATCTCCTCAGTGACCGTCAATATGACTTGTGCCGGGGACGGTCAACTGGCGATCTTCTTGTGTATGTCACGCACTGCTGTGGCGAAGCGATAGAGAAACACGGCGAAGTACTGGCTGTATCGCTTGACATCTCGAAGGCCTTTGACAGGGTCTGGCACGCTGCTCTGCTCAGCAAGCTTCCTGTTTATGGCATCCCAGCTGATTTTTGTAGCTGGATATAAATTTCCTTAGTGAATGGTCGATTAGAGTAGTTGTTGACGGCTGCTCTTCTGACCTTATGGCTATTGATACCGGAGTTCCTCAGGGGTCTGTTCTCTCTGCAACTCTTTTCCTACTGCACATCAATGACTTGCTTCGGCCTAGTATTGTTGGGTACGCAGATGACAGTACAGTTTCAGAGAGATACTTGTCCAGCGCAGAAACCAGCGGGGCCGAAGTTCGTTCCTTGAGAGAGGCCATGGTAGAGCGGACAGATTTGACCTTAAGCTTTGTCTCCCAGTGGGGTGATGATAATCTGGTCTCTTTTAACGCCACCAAAACACAGACGTGTCTTTTTACCGCTAAAAAGAGTCGTTTCGCCCAAACTCCTACTTTTCGGGGTACATCTGTTCCTGTAACTGATTGAGTTGAGCTCCTAGGCATGGAGTTGACATCTGGTCTCAACTTCGGCGCCACCATCGAATACAAGGCCCAAACTGCGGCCAAGAAACTGGGCATCCTAAATAGGGTGAAGCGATACTTTACGCCTGGACAGCTTTTGACCCTTTACAAAGTGCAAGTCCGATCCTGCGTGGAGTATTGCAGTCACCTTTGGGATGGATCAGCCAAGTACCAACTAGCCGCGCTTGACTCGGTGGAACGCAGAGCTAAGAGGCTCATTGGCAACGTAAAACTGGTGGATGCCTAGCTTCATAGCTTGGCTCATCGCCGCAAGGTTGCCTGCTTGTCGGTCTTCTACAGATTGTACTTCGGAGAGTGTGCCCGAGAACTCCACGACTTCATTCCACCAGCCCCCTTCTACCATCGGACATCTAGATGTCGTGCCGTGGTGGTGATGTGCGTCTAGACGCACTGCCAGTTACCATCCCTACCTGGTTGCTATTCCACCAATTCACACTAAGCGCTTCCAAATGTCTTTTATAATGTGCACAGCAAAGGAGTGGAACTCACTACCTGCGTCGTGTGTTTCCGAACGCATACAACCCTAATCTCTTCAAAGTGAGAGTGAACAGGCTTCTTCTGGATAAGGTCACTCCATCGTCGACTTTGTCTCTGTCACCTGTGACCTAGACTAGAGTCAAGAGCAAACCCATCACAAATAAAAAAAAAATAAAAAAGAAAGAAAGCGCATAACTTTTTGCTTGCAATTTGTTTGAGCGCGCTAGCACAGTACCTACACTTTTTTATATCAAAACACTATCATGAAGTGTTCGACCATTTCATGAAACGGTTGTATCATGATGTGGATGTGGTCAGCAGTCAGCCCAGGCACCCATTGCGTAACACACGCTCAGTCCCAATCGCTTTCATTTTGACAGTTCAACAACATTCATTACGTTATTCACGTTGTCGAGCAGACAATTTTTTCGAGCTTATGAAGCAATGCAAATTCAGATTGTAATTGATCGAACGTTTGACGATATGAACAGTTAAGCGCGGCGACTTTGACTAATACCGACGGCACGTGTAAGATATAGGTAATTTTTATTTCGGTAACGGGTATAATACCGGTTGTATTCAATGTTTAAGAATTAAGGTAACCTTTGAAAATACCTGTAAAAAAAATAAAGGTTGTAACCGAAAAATACCGGTATTTTTCGTACCGGTTTCGGTCCCTGCCCTTATGTCAATTCCCTTCAGCCACGTTAAATTCTTCTGTAGGAACCGTTCTCGATTTCTTCCACAGCTGCTCCAGTTTTCAGCCAATTTTGATGAATATTTTGAGATGATGCCCTTGACGTCTCTCAGGGACTGCTTCGTAACACCATCAAAATCATGTCTCAAAGATATAAACCGAAGGAGCTACTCATTCCGCGTTTTCTTCGGGTGTTTTAGCCATTTTTCAAAAAAATCCATTTTTAAGACGGTGAAACTTGTTTAAAAAAAGTTGTTGTGCAAATAATTCGCAATATTTCTTACTACTAGATACTTGTGAGAATGGTATAAAATAAATTCTAAAGAGAGGACATGTAATTTTTTGACCATTGAATTCAAAAATATAGGTGAAAAAGTTCACTTTTATCTAAACTTTTAATTTAATTATATTAAAGAATGAAGTTCCTGTGATAAAATTAACTAAAACAAAACTAACCACAATCCATCACAAAAACACTATTACAAATTTCTTTTAGTAAATTTAATATCTAATGTTATCAATGATGGTGTAAAAATGCAAATGAATGCACTTTGAATTATCAACACTTTATATACTTACTTTTGACGGTCCTAATGAGGGTAGTTACGAAAATTAATAGGTGTATTCCTTAATATATAGGGCTAATGAGTTCATATTAGTAATTAACTACTAGGAATTGAAAAGTTGTTTTTGTCCAGCTAGCATGTTCTACACGAACCATAGTGCGATGCTTAAATAAATCACCGGGTTCCGTTTTTTTCATTTTCAGGTACGGAACCCTAAAAACGAATCTATCTGCTATTTTTTTTAAGAGTGTACTAGTGTGCTGAGTATCCTGGCTGCAGCATCAGCTCATCGTGTTGCCACCGTTGCATTGTATGTAGAATCAAATACTGATCAAAACGAATCCAAACACGACATAATCTGCTATTATTTTTTCAAGAGGGTACTAGTGTGCTGGATATCCTGGCGAATATTTCTATAGATATCTTGAAGTTATAAGGAAGAATGCACCAATGTTGTTACTCATAGATTGTACTGAAGTTTATTTATAAAGTAGTTAGAAGTCTTTCTTAAGAGGATTGTGAAGCTGTAAATTTTCATACAAAAAGCGATAACGTTTTTCCCCCCGTAAACATGTCTAATATTCATATTTTTTGGAAATGTTGTAGGTATAATGAAAAACTAGGTCCGTACTTTTTTATTATAAATAAATATTTCGTACGATATAAGTTATTATCATCTAAATATCTATATAAACACAGTTGGTTAAAAAGTCCAGTTACTGAATTTCATCACAGATGTCTGGGCATTAAAATAAATGAAAAGTAAAATACAATAATGTCAAATTAGTAACAGTTTTATAAGCTGTTGTTCCATACCACACTTATACCATATTCTGTTTAATTCACCATGGAATGGGGGTTGACGAAGAATCGCGTCGCTGTAATTGCACTGCACAAATGTGGGCACCCGCCGAGTATGATTTTCAAGTTGCTACAAAAGTTGAAAATCAACAAGCAATTTATATAACGCACTATCCACAGGTACCGTAGTACCTTGACCGTCGATGACCGATAAAGATCCGGAAGACCACGCACCGTTTGGACACCAGCTGTAATTAAGGCAGTGAAGACGAGAATTGCGAGAAACCTCGTCCGGAAGCAAAAGTTGTTAACTATACAGATGAATGTGAAGAGATGTTCCTTTAAAAAAAGGATCAGTGACGACCTTGGCCTTCACGCTTATCATAGACGAAAGGGTCATCTGTTAAACGCACGACTGAAGGCTGTGAGGTTAGCACGAAGTCGCGCGCTACTAAAGCGATACGCACAAAACGGCCATCGAAAAATCTTATTTACTGATGAAAAAATCTTCACCGTCGAAGAAAACTAACTGGCAAAATGATAGAGTATACGTTAAGAATAGTCAAGAAGCCAGCATGATTGCTCTGAGGGTCCAACGAGGACACCACCTCTCATCAGTGATGATTTGTCTGGGAACGTCCTATTCAGGGCTAACTAAGGTTCATTTCTGTGAAAAGTGCGTGAAAACTGGCGCTAGAGTCTATCAAGATACTGTTTTGGAACCTGTGGTCAAACCTTTAATCCACACCTTATTTCAAATCAGCCATGGGTCTTCCAGCAGGACTCGCCCCCCGGGCACAAAGCAAAATCTACTCAAGCGTGGTTTCGTGCTAACAAAATTGATTTTATCGCGCAGGAAGAATGGCTATCCTCCAGCCCAGAGCTAATCGCTCTGGATTATGCCATATGGCAAGTTATTGAGGAGAAAGCATGTGCTAAACCCCATATGAACCTTGACTCTCTTAAGCGCGCTATTGTCAAGACAGTTACGGAATTGGACAAAGTACTCGTAGTAGCGCGTGCTGCCATCGATGACAGGCCTCGTCGTCTAAAGGCATGTGTTCATGCCAGAGGCGGTCATTTCGAATAATACAAGATAATCTTGAATATTTGTGCTTTCATTTGGTACATAATTCATTGTTGTATTATTTGCATATTTAGTTACAGAACTTAGTAACCAAATATGTATTTTTGACTTAAAAACTTCGTCAATCGTTTTTGTTTTTAAAAATTAAACTGAACTGATTTACGAAGAAAAACGTACAGACCTAGATTAAGATATACTGGATCTAATGAGACCAAAATTGTCTCATTTCGTAAATGTTTAGGGGGGTGAAAACGTTATCGCCCGAAACAATATTTCAAAAAGGAAATGTAGGTAATTGCCTCCAAGTCTCACGCCGCATATCGGCACTTCACAAGCCCATTTTTGCTTAACTCTCTTGGTGGATATCCTCAAGATAATTATCTTGTATGTCGATATGGTTTCAACCAAGACAATGGCCAAGAACTTAGTTACTGTCTCGAAGATCTGCAATACCTTTTTAAGACATGATATTGCTATACACGGGAATATGTATAGGAATTAGCAGGAGAGGATAAAACAGTACGATCTCGTTTTTGAATTCATCTGGGAGTGAGTGGTTAAACAGCACCTTTTAAATCTTTTAGAAGAAAATCGCTATCATTAGTAAGGCCGAGTCTGGCAACCGTATCCGCGATGTTTATGCCTTCAGTTTCGCCGTTAAATCCATTCCATTTCTCAGCCCACATCGTGTATCTCAACTTTTTCTTATATTCTTCTTCTTGCGTGTTATTGTCCTTCTTTCTTGGAGTCCATATATTTATATATTTAGGCATAGGGCCCTCCAGTAGGAACTTTCTAGGACTGTCTCCCTTTTCCTCAAGTCGTTGGTCGACATATTTTGGCAGTTCTGTGTCTGTCTGCATTGACCTCCTGACTAACCCAAACTCGGCTGGGTTCATTCCTTTTTTATACATATCCAAGATCGAACTGGCGGGGAGCCCGTATTTCTTAGCTAGAATCCTTGCATTTTTAACGCTATGAGAGTCCTTCATCTTGTGTTTGTCTAAAATTTGATAGAATAGTACCGTTTCAGCGACCATCTCGTTGTAGTCACTCTCTGTGTAAAAGAAATTGGTTAAGTCATAAAAATCATAGTTTTTTTTTTATTTCTTAGACAATGTACAGTCCAGTACCCGAGTGTCTGCAATTTACCGTTGAATGCCGTCACTGAAACGCTATTTGGTGTGTTTTCCTACTGAGCGTTTTTGACACCGTAAAGACAAACCCCCGCCATCATTGTCACGACAGCCATCACTGCGGCCGTTATGCAGAGCCACCGCTCTTCTAAACCGTACATTGACAGCGTAACACACATACAATCACAATCCTATAATTTTGAAGAAAATTGCTAATCCATTGCTACACAATGACAGAAAAATTCGTCAGCTCAACAACGTAAATAATGCAATGAATGTTGTTGAATTGTCAAAATGAAAGGCATTGGCATTGAAAGTGTGGCACGCAATTACCCCACTTGTGTTCGTTGTAAAAAAAGCACTGGGGCAAGATATCCAATCTGCGTCCGTCGTGCAAGCAATGACGGTGGCAAATTATCATAGATATCGCTAGTTTGCGAGAATAGCGACGCAACTAAAAATTATTGATTTTAGAGAATGGCATTTTTATTTTTTTTTATAAATGTTAGAGCATACCGCAAAATGTAAACGATTTATTGAGGGTTTGACTTTACTGATTAAAGGAAAATTTATCGTATTTGGCGTCTCTGTTTACGATAAAATATCAAAGATTTATGATCGTTTGGCATACAGTATTCAATTTGACAGAATTTCAAATTTCGTCGATATTCTGGCAAACCAGCGATATAAGAAAGTGTTTCTATGCAAATTATATAATAATCGCATAAAAATCCGTACAGGCGGACGGCCGTTGTCAAACATGCAGCAGAAGAACTATAATAAAATGAGGTGGGGGCGCCGCAGAGCCCTGCAACTGTGCTGCACTCCGAGGGCACTGTTGGCAATTTACACGCATATGTCCCACAGTTACACTCAGCTATACAATTTAGAACCAGCACCATAATTGCGCAACACACTTTCCGGAAAATTGAAATTAATTAATGGGAGACTTGTCAAAGTGGCGCCCACAGGCTGCGTGAATTTCCATGGTCTATCCAATGCATATAGTTTTTTTCAAATCCGACTTAGTAGTATTTCTGGAGACTAGCGCTTTCAAACAAACAAACTCTTTTTCTTTATTATTATTATTGGTACCTATTCGCTTTTGCCCGCGTGGAGGTCGGAAATTATGCCACGGAAATGCACTACCGAATGCGCACGCCATTATTAGGCTTTACTGGCGTGTAGAAGTTACGTAGATGTTGGAAAAATATTTTTTTCCCGACATCTTCAACTATCATTGTTATATTTCAGCCAATTTAAGCAAAACCATTTAATGAATTACATAATACACATAATCCTTCCTCATGAATCGCTCCGTCCATTGGTGAACACCGTAAGAAAATCTGTTCGGTAGCTTTTATAACGTTCAGATAGACAGACAGACGCGTCGGGGTGGTATGTAGGTAGTGATAGTAACAGATGTGGATACTAACGCATAACAGAGTAGGCATTCATAATTTGTACTATATTATGTTCTTCATTCTTAAAGCTCCTTTCGTTCGAGTAATACCGATATGTTCTTATCATATGTCTGTATTTGTCCATAAGACTCGCTGCAATTATTCCCAGCTCATAGCCTTTAAATTGTTTGTAATTCGTCTGTATCAGATCCGCCATACGCAGTTTGTACATTGCGTCTATAAAAAGAAATATGTTAGCGCGGCTGTTTTAACAAAATAAAAGGGAACAACGGAAAGATCATCATCATTCTCTTGCCCCCTTATCCTTACGTGCCTCGCGAATTCAACTCCAGGGCAGCGTATTGAACGCGTTGGAGATGTCCAAGGAGTCATCGTCAGCCCGCCCTGGGACACAGCTTCCTCCTCCAGGACTTTCACCTGCATTATTTGGTCAACAGTGGAGCGCTCACGCCGAAAGCCTAACTGACTGTCAGCTAGATCCGGCCCCTCTCTGTTCAAGTGGCAGACGAGGCGGGCTGCATTTATCCGCCGCTCGAAAAGCTTACCCACTCGTCTAGCAGCACTATGGGCCGGTATGCGGACGGCGAGTCTGTTGGGCGCCCCTCCTTCCTGAGCAGGACCAGACGACCTGTTTTCCACAGTAGTAGAGTAGAGTAACTCTCAGCTGGGGCTTTTCAGAGCAAGAACGAGCGCGCGGCCGGGAACTCCATCGGGCCCCGGGGCGACAGTTTTGGCCCGGAGCCGCGTTACGCCCGCCATTATCTCCGGTTTTGTCACCTCAGGGACCTCCTCATCCTCCAACTCAGCGGCTGTGGGCAAAGCCATCGGCGGCGACAAATGCTCTTATCTTGCAGAGAAGAGGGCTGCGACTACTTTTTCTAACAACTGAGGCTATAAGCTCTCAGTGAGTGAGGGCGCCCAGACACGAAGTTTCCCTCGGACCGCACGTTAAGGGCGCTCGCACGGATCTCCGTCTAGGGTCACCAACATCTCTTCCCTAGCTCGAATCTTCGCCTCGCTGACGGTCAGCCACAGACTCTCCTTCACCGCGCGGTACACCTCATACAGTGGGGCCAAAAAATTAATAGGTTAGATCAATACTTATCATAATATCACACCGGTTATCCCTGTAGGATTAGACAGAGGTGTAGGTCCTATCTATAGTACAACCACGTTTCACCAGTAAGTCCCATGCAGGAGCAAAGAAAGTTCTATACTTCTTCCTACCCGGTTGATGGCAATAATGGTAACACATTATTGCCATCAACCGGGCAGGAATACCTCTCACTGAAAGGAGGCCTGTGTCTTAGCAGTGAGAACACTATAAGCTGATTATGGCACGTCAGACTCCGGGCTGCTACTGAGAAATTCCTGATGGAAAAACCTAATATCACTTTGCCCGACCTTTTTTTTTTTTTTGTGGATGGGAAATCATCAAATAACTTCTCCCGCTCTGGGTGGAGCGGGAGGGCGTGTCAGACTTCTACTGACTAAAACCCACCCGTGTTCCTTCAGTTGCCTGTGCCAGGGCCACGGTAACTCTTTCGAACAACCCGCAACCCCGGCGGCCATCGGCCCTAGCGGACCCCTTCAGCTAGTGCTGACATCTCTTTGAGGTGCGCGTGAAACACAACGCGCCGGTGACCCGAGCCTGGTCCTTACCGGACGGCGAGCTACCCGTTGCTCGCCATCCGCAAGCCCGCGCCTACGGTGGCCGGGAATCGGCTATCGATTCCCGACGCCCAGGGCGTCTCCTGCGGCGACTAGGGGCGTGAGGGCGCAAAGATTGCCTCTCCCTCACGCGTTCAGCCTCCTCCTTCGGGAGCATTACAGCTTCGCAGAAGGAGGTGACGGCTTCCCATGCACTCTCGCTCCGTACCATGGCCTGTACCAGGGCCGGACGCGAGAGATCGCCGCCGCCGATCGCCTCCGCGAGGACACGGCGGTGCTCTGCCCAAGCCGGGCAGACCTTCACCGTATGCTCCACCGTGTCCTCCGGGCGATCCACACAGTGGTAACACCCGGGCGTTTCCTCCCGCCTTATCCGGAACAGGAACCTCCCGAAGCAACCGTGCCCGGTGAGGACCTGCGTCAGGCGGAAGGTGAGGGTGCCATGACGCCTCTCCAACCACTCCTCAAAGAGGGGACTTATCGCCGCAATTGTGGCGTGCCCACTTTGCCCGACCTGGGAATCGAACCCAAGACCTGGTGCTCAGCAATAGCACTTACGGCCACTAGACCAACGAGCCAATGAAAGCAAGTTAGTTTAGTAAAGTGTTTTCAGTCAGGGTTCATTTTGTTTTTACCTTTGCACAAAGCTTCTGTCATGTTAATAAGATGTATATGTTGGAACCGATTAACTATGTCTTCGTTTTTGAATTTTCCCGGTCGTAATCTCGGGCCTTGAGCTTGCAGAACTGAAACACCTAATTAAAGAGAAATTAATAAAGCCGTTATCATTCGGCTGCTATCAGATGCAGATTTATCAGGTATCAGATAAAAGTGTTTAGTGCGTTTGTCCCGTGCGGGCTGGTAACGTCGTATTTGTACAGGTTTTTCGCGATTATTTTAATAAATTTAAATCATATTACTGTTATTTTTTTCAGCCAAGCACTAAATCGATTATAAGTATGTATGCTATTTTGTGATAGTCAGTTTGGTATTTACTCATGAAAATTTACATTATTATCTATATTTCATTTTTTATGAGTAAATACCAAAATAACTGTAAAACATCACCGCTTGGCTCATCGCCGCAAGGTTGCCTGCTTGTCGGTCTTCTACAGATTGTACTTCGGAGAGTGTGCCCGAGAACTCCACGACCTCATTCCACCGGCCCCCTTCTACCATCGGATATCTAGACGCACTGCCAGTTGTCATCCCTACCTAGTTGCTATTCCACCAATTCGCACTAAGCGCTTCCAAATGTCTTTTATAATGCGCACAGCAAAGGAGTGGAACTCACTACCTGCGTCTGTGTTTCCGAACGCATACAACCCTAATCTCTTCAAAGTGAGAGTGAACAGGCTGCTTCTTCTGGGTAAACTCGCTCCATCGTCGGCTTTATCTCTGTCACCTGTGACCTAGACTAGAGTAAAGAGCAAACCCATCAAAAAAAAAAAAAAAACAACAACAAATAGCATACATATTTATAAATACCAATGATCTAGTGCTTGGCTGAAAAAATTAGTAATTTGATTTATATTTATTAAAATAATCACGAAAAACCTGTAGAAACGCTCTTAATAAACCCTGCTCAGGTTAAATACTTACGCATACACTCACGAAAGGGAATTAGTAACAAATTCATCTGTGTGTGGTTTTAACTTTATATTTGACCAGTGCAGTGGAGGCCCCAGAGTAAGTAAGTGGCTAATTAATAACAGCCGCACGGGTCGATCGATCAGGTTAAGTTACGCTTGCCGTGACTTGTCCGTGGACCTTTGACAGTCGTTACGGCTCGTCAGAAGCCCAACAGTCTGACAACCAGGGGTATCGTATTACCCAGTAACTGGGTTGTGGAGGTCAGATAGTCAGTCCCTCCATGTAAAATACTGGTATACAGCTGCATCCGGTTAGACTGGAAGCCGACCCCAACATAGTTGGGAAAAGGCTAGGCAGATTGATTGGTCGCCCCAGAGTATTAACTACCCCGACTTACGAGTTGTCGGTCGTGGATTCGAGCTCAGGCAGGCATTTTACTTTGTGTAAGTACCTAATTCATCAGCACTGCTCTCAAAAAGGTTAAGGAAAACATCGTGAGGAAACCGGCATGTCCTAGAACCAAATATTCAAAGACATGAGACATCTACCAACCCGCATTGGGCCCGCGTGGTGGATTACAGCCAGTACCTTCTGGAATAGAGGAGTCCTGTATGGCAAGTTCATCATAATCAATATCAATATCATCATAATCAATTCATTATAGACTGATTATGATTATGATGAAGTTTATATTTCCTCACTTTTTCCAACAATTATTGTTAGGACATCATAACTGTTTAGTACTTACTAAAAATAAAAACAGTTAATATTTTTAACATGTTGACGTCTTGATAATGTCTTCACATTACTGTATAGGTACTATTATCAAAACTACATAGATACATAAAGTTTTCTCATTAACAATGTAATTAAAAATTATAGACCAGGCAATTATTATTTTATCAATTCTACTATGGTTACATAAACTCTTGTTAGGCCCCGTTCACGGCCTCGAGCCACGCCACTTGCGTCTAGCGACACACGCGCGTCACTTGTTTCCGTCCGTCCGTCCGCGTCGCTCCGCAATCCACAAGTCACGTCTCGATGTCTCGTGGCATGCTCTAAACAACTTCTTTCATTTGTTTTGATCTGTTGCAAGACGCGTGTCGCTTGAGCGTAGCTCGCTACGGCCTTACCCACGCGTCGCACATTCGTTCGCAACAGCATCTTAGCATCTAAGACTTATTGCCAACGATTCGGCAAGGTTTGGATGCCTTTCGCCCAGAACTCTGATGGATGTGCCTCGAAAAAGTTGTTCAACTCCGCCTCTACATCAGAGAATGCATTAAATTTTTTACCCCACAAATGTTGTTTCAGGGCTCTAAACAAATGCTAGTCTGATGGGGCGAAGTCTGGGTAATAAGGTGGGTGGGGTATCGTCTCCCCGCTCAAGTTCTCCAACTGTTGGCGAACGGCAGATGCGACATGAGGCCGAGCGTTATCGTGTAGTAAAACTACATTGACTCGTCTTCGTCGTTTTTTATTGGTTAGTAGCAGATAGTTTGGTGAGCTGGGTTGAATATTTGTCAGCGTTTATAGTTTCATTGTGTAATATTCATAAAACAGTAGGTCTGTATACTTTACACGTCCCAGAAACAGCAAAGCAGAACTTTTAAGCGGTTCTTTTGACTCAGCTTCGGTTGAGTTGGTGGCGTTTCTGGAGGCAGGCAAAAAGCACGACGTGTATCTTTCTCGTAATGAATCCATGATTGCACGGACTGCACGACTGACGTCTGTAAGGATGTGCGGTACCCAACGAGCCAAAACTTTTCGATACCCAAGCTCATGCAGATGGTGTTGGCTCCTTTCAAAGTTCATTCTCTATCTACGGTCCCATGTGTATTATTAATCTGTGCCAGTGCGTCCTGCCGGTTAAGACATACGGTGCCGAAACGTGGACACTGACAGTCGGGCTGGCGCACAAATTCAAAGTCGCTCAGTGCGCTATGGAGCAGTCTATGCTCGGAGCTTCTTTGATGGATAAAATCAGAAACGAAGTTCCCCGGAAAAGAGCGAAGAAGAACCGGAGTAACCGACATAGCTCCGGCTCGGATGAAGTCGTGGACGCTAATCTTTAATGAATTCATACCTTTAATACACGTGACTATAATTTAACTATCTAGGTAAGTAACAGCAGTATAAAAAAATAATTAATTGATACTGTTTATTGAAATTATGATTAGGTACCTGATTACTGCTTACTGCTCACACTAATTCAAGATGTCAGCTTTGGCGGTATTGTTAGACTTAAAAATATGTTCTATGATATTATTTGTTTTACTTCTTTTTGCACGTAAGTGATATTTTTATTCAGAAATGCTACTCCGTACACGGGGTTATTTTAAATTGGCTAGCTAAACTCCGCAGACACGATGGGTATCAATATCTGTGTAAGCATAGTTTTTAGCATTTAAGTTATTTACCGATTCCTATATTTCACCTATCAATTTGTATTTTTTTTTTGTTACCTGATTGCGGCAAAGCCCAAGGAATGTTATGATTTTAACAGGCTATGTACAGACGCCAGCACATCATGCTACCTGAAACTGTAAAATTTTCCCAATCAACCTTGAACCGCTTTAGAGATAAAGTTGAAAATCTATTAAAGAAATTTGACAGACTGTAGTAGCTTGATGTGCTGGCGTCTGTACATATGTTGTATGTTCATTAGTTCACTCCCCTCATAACTCCTAAACTACACATCGTATTTTGACAACTGAGGTATCATTGGAAGTGGCAATTTGTTCCGCGAGGGCTTTACTTCACATAAAATACAACGTGGCGGCTTATAGCGGTTGATGTAGTGTTACCGATAAAGAAAGTAAGTACCTATAATGTATCGTGTCTGGTGTCTATTGAAAGGTCTCAAGGAATTATTTCTGAAAATACAATATAGTATTAGGGTCGTAGATGGCACATGTCTTTGGTTATAGGACATGCCGCTTTCCTCACGATGTTTTCCTTCACCGTTTTAAGAGTAGTGGTGATGAAATTACTTACACAAAGTAAAGCGCCTCACTGGGTTCGAACCCACGAACCCAGACAGGCAGTCGTAAGTCGGGGCCGTTACCTCTGGGCCACCACTGCTCTCAAAATATATAGATTGTCTATAGATAAACCCCAAATTAAAATGAAACAATATTATTTTTCACTGATTGTTTTCAATAACACTAATTAACAATCTTTTTTATTTAATTAAAAAAAGAGTGTTCAACACCGGCGCAAGTTATTGAATGTCAGCCAGTACAATACAAGGTGAAGTTCCATTGTATGGAACCTTTTACAAATAAAAAAGAAAGTTAAAAACTAAAACCAAACTACGACAAAAACGCCAACTAAAAAGGTGTTCTATACAAGACATCGATGATCTTTTTCGGTTATTGTTATTGTTAACCAGAGTCACACATAGTCTGTAAGATTCATGACTTAGTACTAATGATGTCGCACCATTAATAATAAAGTGAAATAATTACAAAATTACGCTTGTTGGGAAATCGCGTTTAAAGTTTTGGAAATACGACGCAGCCGACATTTTTAAAAGAGACGGCAAGTCCTCTATTTCGCTTGTGGTTGTCCGAATCAAGCGCCCGTTAGACTGTGCCTACCCTTTATGCGGACTTAGTTCGTTTTATGATTAATAATCAAAAACTCGTGTTTTTTAAATATTTCTGTTTATTATTAAAGGTGTGTGTGTGCCTTCGGTTATACGCTATCCGAAACCGATCGACATCAACGTTTTGTGTACAGTCCTACCAACTTATCTGTGAACTGAAAGAGGACGGCACTGTCGATTCAATGTTGCTAATTAATATAAGGTGCCCAAAATTGAGTAAGTTTTCAAGAAGGAAATTTCACATTAGACATAATCGTTTCATAAGAATTACAGTTTTTACAAATTAAAACATTGATACCTATATAAAAATAATAAAATAAATAAAAAGAATTTGATAATTTACAGTTACGTAGGTACGCTAACAGTTTAGTCTCTCAGCAATAAACAATGGCTTTATCTAAAAAGTAATCCTATGAAGTGGAAATTCAGCAGATAAAATGTTCCACGGGGGGATACAACTTTCATTTAATGCGAAGTTAAGTTGGTACCTACCTTGCAAGAGGTAGGTACCAACTTAACTTAACTTAGGAGGATGTCTAGCATTTAGTTATGACCATACCTAATTCCTAATAACACCAGATTTGACTAATTATAATTAGCAGTGGTACCTAGTGGTAGTGTAGTGTAATAAAAAAAAAAAACAAACCAGGTTTACAGTAATTGTGATCTTTAAATGAACCTGCAAACACAACTTCATCCTGGTTGTGAGGTCATACTCCGCTTATTTCCGTACCACTATCATCATTATCACTATCGCTTTCGGTTTCAGTGTCACTTACCAATTCTATAATAAAAGGTTTATCGAAATACAAATCATGTTTCAAGTATTCTCCTTCTAACCTACGAACGTGTTTACAATGCTGTGCCCACTCATGAACTGTAATAGCGTCAAAAGCTTCTCTAACAAGGCGGGGAATTTCAGCATTTTTGTGCTCAATATTTACATCAGCAACTTTACTTTTCATTGTGCTCCATATGAGTTCAATGGGATTGAAATCACAGTGATAAGGTGGTAAATTTAAGCATTTGTGTCTATTGTCTTCTAAATTTTTTTCAATCTCATATACAGGTTCAGGCTTGTTTCTCTTAATTATTTCTAAAAGCTGAGGTTTAGTCAAATTCTCTCCGTAGTCAATTTTATTTTGTCTCCACCATAATTGCATATCTTTTTTTAAGGAATTCGTATTTGGGACTTTATTCACACAAATACTGTGATAAGGAGCATTAACCATCACTATTATGGATGGCTCTCGTAAATTAGGCACAAGTTTTTCAATAACCCACTTTTTAAAGTTATTCATCTCGTCATGATAATCACCACTTTTTGTGTTTGATTTAAACACAAGTAGTGCATTTGTAACAAATCCAGTATCTCCTCCCGCATGAACAATAATATATCTTTGCCCTTTCGATACAAGCTCCAATATCCGCCTTCACCCCCTCCTTGCCAACATTTACCCGATGTATGCAAAGAGTGAATATAGGTCTCATCTAAATAAATTATGGACCGGGGCTGGGGAGATTTATTATTTTTATCCACTGCATGCAAGTACTTAGCTCTCCAAGCTGATATTTCATAATGCTCCATAAGAACATTCCGATTGGATTGAGATTTTTTAAAACGAAAACCCACCTTGTGAAGCAGCTTTCGCAGACTCTCTCACTGTCCTGTGTAATTTATTTCTGTCTTTAAGACCTCTAGAAGCTTTTTAACAGTAGGGACGTCTTTTTTAGCAGAATAAAATTCATGTACTTTCCTCCGTATAACTCACTTTTACGTTTTCTCTCCTTGCCTGGTGTCCGAATTTTTGTACCAGGTTCTTCTGCTGCGTGCCCTTCTTTAACTATTTTTGAAATTAGTCCTTGACTCACACCTGAAATATAAGATAATAAAATAAATGTTAGTAGAAATTTGAAATCTGGCAGGTTAGTTTGCTCACTCACTTAGCAGGTTACCTATTAGATGTACGTTACCGTTACGCTAACCTGTAGCAAGAATAGAAACGAATATTTCGTGGACTTAAATAATTAATTAAGTATCGGGTAATTTATAACAAGAAAGTTGACAACACTAACTTCTCGCTGCCGAAATTCGTTTGTATATTTGATTAAATGGAATAATCGGAGACCCCGCCTGAGCTTCTTCTTCAAAAAAGGTTTTAACCTTTAAAATAATGTTTCGAGCATCACTTTTAATAGCTTTCGGCATATTTAACTTTATAAATTCAGCAATATCACGACAAAACAACCAGAGAACCCGAATGTGGTAGACACTGATAATCGAATGACATTTCAACATGACGGTCGTAGTTCCAATTTTCGCCATTTCACAGATAAGTTGGTTGGAGTGTATACCTTTTTAGTTGGCGTTTTTGTCGTAGGGCGACTGCTATAGTAACTGGTCACTCATAAAAGAAGAGGTAGAAACAAGGAGAAGAAGCAAGCTCATGAATGAAAAGGATAGAAAAAATTTTTTTCATTCATGAGCTTGCTTGCATTACCGTGTTTCTACCTCTTTTTTATGGGTGGCCATTTACCCTAGTTGGGTTTTAATTTGTAACTTTTTTTTTTTATCTAGGGATGTATTTAAACACAGATTAAAAGTACTTACCGATTCCTATAATTATGTATTTTACCAATCGATATAATTGAATTATTAAGCTTTGTAATATTCGTTTTAAGAAGAATGGGTAATGGGTAGAAAAGGGTATTTTACTGTTTAAGAGATAAAAATATATATTACTGAGATAGCTTAGGCAAAAAGCAGTCGGAAAATGTTAGTTTTAGTTCACAAAATAACAAAATAAATTTTTAAATTCAATTCAAAGTTTCAATTTTTTTTATCTGTTTTTAACACTATGAAATAGTAACCGCCAATCCGTGTTTATTACGTCATAAGGCTGTGTAAACTAAAAAGTGTCAACTATCAACTGATCAGCGTGTAAAGCACACTTTGTACTTTTATTATTTTTACACTAGTATTCTTGCATAAAGGAACAGCACACCAACGATATGTAGAATGATAACTCATTTTTAATTATAAACAATTCATACAAAATATCAGCGCATTTGTTTACACAGGCAACTGACGTCATGACCACAGATCAATAATATGGCGTCCACTGCGTCCAGCGTTTTGTCAAATTACTCGCGAAATTTGAAAATGTAAAATTTTAATGCACTTATAAAGCACTTATCGATTGAATAAAAATTTTAGTTTTTTTTTTAAATTTATTTGCACTATATAATATAATTGAGACACTTTTCAAAAATGGGTGTAATACCCTATTATATGCCTCATAATTAATAGAGATGAAAATATTTACATGATGTCTGTAAATAAAATTACCTATCATAGCTACTCTATGCAAAACCATCTCGGCCTTTTTGTGCTTTTTAATTGGATGTCCACGTCCACATCACGGCATCACGATAACACAGGGAAGTAAAATGTATCTATGGAAATATATAAAGACGCTTTTAAATTTCCGTCCACGTTACAACGTGCTCGTATTTCTTTCTTATGGTCGTAGGTAGACATGGACGTCCACGACAATATCGTGTTGGAAATTATAAACGTGCACTTTCGGCCATCAGTTTTGCGAGCCATGTGGCCCGCGGCCCCGCCCACAAGTTAAGCAATTCAAAGCCTAGGTAGTGCCTTGGTTCTCCTGCGGGTCTCCTCTTTTTAGATTCAGTTTACTTATGTATAATTTTAGGGTTCCGTACCTCGAAAAGGAAAAACGGAACCCATAAGATCACTCGTGCTCTCTGTTTCTCCGTCTGTCACAGCCAATTTGCTCCGAATCTAATAGACCGCTTAAGTAGAAATTTGGTACACTTATGAATTTCTGTGACCCAAACCCGGAGCTGCAACGTAAATAAATGAATTTTATAAATGGGGGGGGGGAGGGGGGGCAAATAAAAAATTTATAAAAAGTTATGGAAACTGTACCGTGTGACATATCAAAAGAAAGGGCTTACTGTGAGGGTCTCAAAACTATTTTTTATAATTTTAAAATATATTTTTTTTAAAGTTTGAAGTCGGTTTTTACTTTTTCTTAAGTAAATTTATTTTTTTTATAAATAAACGATTATTATATTATTATTTCATAAGTACTTATAATTTAAAATTTCAAACATTTTATAAAAACATTTAAAATACGAGCCCACCGGTATGGGGTACAGGGTCCAAGCTACCGGTGGTCAGGGCTCCTGAGAGAGGAACCTCCTAACGATACGTGCCATGTACAGAAGTACCGCTATCTGGATCAAGCGACCAGCGGCCTAACGAGAGCCTCGATCCTCAGGTGTTGGTCGAGACTCTTGGCTGTTATGCCATTGGCCGTCACGACTATCAGTACAATGACTGCTGTATCCACATCTCATATGTCGACAACCTCGCGATATATTATTAGGGTAAGTCCGGGGGAGATGGCCGTACGGGAGAGGTGACCAGTTGAAAGTATTGCGAGTTAGAAACCACGGATGGCGTTATAATAATTTAGTTCGCTTCGTTGTGTGATCGGTGACAAGTTGCTGCGTGTTTTTTTTTTTTGCAAAAAATTTAAACAGTAAGTAAATTCCGCATTGTTTTTATTACAGGTGCATGATCTGATCTTAGATAAGGGGTTAACATATTATGTGTCCAGAAAAAGGTTTCTTCAATTTCGATTGTTGTTTGTTTTATTCTGAAGTCAATAACTGTTTTCGTATTCTAACCTAAAAATGGCCGTTGGAGATTGCATAATACTTTTTGAAATTTATATGGCCATCTCCGCAGCCTTGTGGCCATCACTCCCGGACACTCGGAGTGAGATGGCCAGTCGCATTTTTTTTTTTTAACTTAAAATATTTCTATGTTACGTTGATTCAAAGACTGTGTTAAATTAAGATTTGATAAGAAATATAAATATTGTTTTGTTTGTGATTAAAATGGTTGTTATAATGTACTTGGTTTCCTGGCTATAGACCTTTATTGCTAGTAGTTCCTTGTTAGTAGGACTACCCTATTATTTTTGCAGGTTTTATTTTTTTGACAATTATTGTCATTGATCGTTTCCGGGGTGCTTTAAACAGATCGTCATGGAGCTCAACACATATCAGAGAAAGAGTATGACGCAATGTGGTTACTGGTCAAAACTGCGACAGACCTCATCAAGTCTACGTATGAACTTGTTGAGAGCATAGAATACATCAAGCAACACCACTTGAACACACCATCGTTTGAGGTAACTTAACAGCCTTTTCTATTTTCCTCATCATCATTTCAGCCAAAATACGTCCACTATTGGACATAAGACTCCCAAAGAAAGAAAGAAAGAAATAAATTTTACTTGGGTCACGCACAGGAAATACAAACAATAAAAAATGAGCTTATAAAACTAACAAGAAAAAAAAAACAAAGCAAAGCATCCAGTGGATTCCTGCGGTTTTCATAAGGACATCGGTCCACCTTGTGGGAGGTCTTCCAACGTTACGTCTTCCGATACGTGGTCGCCACTCTAGAACCTTTAGTCCCTTTAGTCCCTCGGCCATCTGTTTCGCGAACTATGTGCCCTGCCTACGTCACTATTCTATTTTACTCTCACACACATACTGTTCTGTATATACCTAGCCCATGATTGGACGAATTTGTCAGTGAATGTCTGTATGTGCTCGCTAAGTCGGCACGCGATTGGCTGCTCCGTATCTACGAACTGCTACTCATATTCACGATAACGCGACAAGCGCGCCATCTTCAAGAAGATGGGCGTGCGCGCGGAAACAAGGGTCTGTCGTCGTCTTGAGCCCATGAGCCATCTAATTTTTGACTCCGTGAGTGAAAATTGGTTAACCAAGGACAAATTGTGCATTACCGTGTGGCGTCACTCGTGCCAGTCTCCGTGGTCAACGGTCCACTCAAAAGAACGTTTGGTTCCATTGGGAGCCAGCCGCAGCAGGAGATAAAGTGAGTCGTATTTCAGTCATCTCTCTGTTGAATTTGTTCCTGGATGGGGTGAACGGCGAACTCCGTTCGTACAGAACTACATATTTTCCAATCTACAACCAGCGAATTCCTTACAGTCCACTCCTCTATTCCACACATACACTATTCACACTATTGCATCGATAGCCGATTCCCGGCCACTGTAGGCGCGGGCTTGCGGATGGTGAGCAACGGGTAGCTCGCCGTCCGGTAAGGACCAGGCCCGGGTCGACGGCGCGTTGTGTTCCACGCGAGCCTCAAAGAGATTTCAGCACTAGCTGAAGGGGTCCGCTAGGGCTGATGCCCGCCAGGGTTGCGGGTTGTTCGAAAGAGTTACCGTGGCCCTGGCACAGGCAACTGAAGGAACACGGGTGGGTTTTAGTCAGTAGAAGTCTGTCGCCCTCCCGCTCCACCCAGAGCGTGAGAAGTTATTTGATGATTTCCCATCCACAAAAAAAAAAGGCAGTGCTTCGAAAAAGAAGGGCCTCCCTGTTAGTTACTGGGTACACGATACCCCGTGGTAAGACTGGTTGTCAGACTTTTGGGACTACCCGTAACAACTGTCAAAGCATCACTTATTCATGGTCCCGACTGTCATACGAATGAAAGCCGGGACCATGATGCGACACCGTGCCGGACATGAGCCATGCCATGTACGAGGCGCGGGCAAGGCACGGATCCAAAATTTCACGAACATTTTATATGAAGTAGTTCCCGCAATACCGTGCAGCATCCGTATCCCGTCCGAGTCTTGGTCCAGATGAATAGGGTATTAACTCAAAAAAGCCTATTTTCAGGAGAGCGATTTGAAGTTTTCAAATCAGTATATTTCTATTTCTATAAATAATTTCTTAACCTCACCTATATCGCTTTTAAACTTACTTTATTGGTAACGTTATGGTTCACTTCGTGACTTCAAAAAAATTGAAATTCTACAGACGACGTTCTATCACCGCAACTTCGCGAGTAAGACTGACTGAATACGTATATGACTGTGTAGTGCGAAAAGGACGAAGATACAACCCCCCCCCCCCCCATATGACGTCATATCGTTACGCTACCACATTCATTACAAAAATTGCATGATTTTAGTACGACTGTATTTTTAGGTTAAAATTCGTTACTACCCAGTTTATCCAAACGAACTAACTATATGTAATCAATGGTCACCCACCCACGACTGTTATTAGTTAGCCAAGAGCCCCGCGTTTTCTTTCTAAATCTATGAGAGTCCAAAATGAATACACTTTTTCGTTTTAAGGTTGGGTACTTGACGTTCACTACATTTGAAGTTTACAGGAAGATGATTGATAAGTATAACACCAGTCATTTATTGAACAACAAACTATTCACGATGGAACTGGTTTTATATTTAGAAGAAATAGAAAACCATTACTGGGAACTGGATCATATAAGTAAGTTTGGCCCATCATCTACAAGGTCCAATTAAGTTAGCTAGTGAAACCCGACAGACGAGATGGGTTTCGATATCTAAAGTCTAAAAAGGATCAAACAAAAAAGTCGTGAGGTATCGTGGGGCTTCTGCTTGGAACGAAGTTCCTTTCGTTGTTTATCGCGCTAATATTACAGAGGCGATGTAAGTGTGTGTGTTTGTATGTTTGTTACTCTTTCAAACAAAAACTACTGAACGGATTTTGATGAAATTTGGCACACATATAGTTTATAACCTGGATTGAAACATAGAATACTTTTTGTCCCTATATTCCTACGAGTTCGAGACTTACGCGGGTGAAACCATATAAAACAAAGCCGGGTTTGTTCGAACACTTATAACTCGAGAACGGCTGGACCGATTTTCATGGTTTTTGATTTGTTGTATTTGTCTCCGTCCCGAATAGCAGAATTACTATTAAAACATCGGAAAAATACACGAAAAAAATTATGAAGAAAATTAATTTTCTCATACATCAAATATGGACAGGACAACGTCTGTCGGGTCAACTACTTAATATTATAAACGCGAGAGTGAATTTGACCATGACCTGGATTAGTACATAGGATATTTTTTTATCCCGGTAGTACGTTCCCGTGGGATAATGTCCGACTTTCACGCGGGCGAAGCCGCGGAAAAAAGCTAGTTATGTTATAGTACAGAGCCATCCACTATAGCTATGGTCTCAACTTTCAAGTATCAAAAATGTTTGCTTTTTTGTTCAGAGCCATTTTAAACTCCCAAAAGTAAGCTAACAATAATATTAGATGGCTCTGTATTAAAAACCAACCAGTATGAACGCTTTTTCGTTATGTGATGATTTCTACCAGTCAACCTGTAAGCCGCGTTAAGGCGAAAGCTCCAGGTAGCCCGCGAAATTTAAATTTTCTTACGTTTTTTGCATTTTGCAGGTCAGTATCAGGTTGCATGTTGATCTGAATACGATTCGCCACCGCAAAAAAATCTGTATTTGTGGTATTTATAATCATTAAAATCATCAATACTACTCTCCAAGTTCATAAAATCCTAATGAATGACTATTTCATGAAAACTTGACATTTAGGATTTGTTTTACTGGTTTTAATGATTATAATTTTGTAAATACATATACGTTACGGTCGCGAATCATTCCTTAATCAACATACAACCTAATACTGACTTGAAAATTGCAAAACACGTAAGATTTGAACCCACGAACCCACAACCTAGGTCACGTAAGTCAGGCACGTTACCACTGGGCCACCACTGCGCTCTCTCAATGACATAGAACAGAAAATAATGGCACGCAACCTTCATCGTTCATTTCTTCACGTGGGCACGCCCTCTATTACTTGAGGCTTTTATTTAGGTACAAAGTTGTTTTCGAGTATAGTATAGTTTTCGATTTTTTTTGATAGGCGTGTGCTAGCTGACTTATAGCAAACAATTTAATTTAATGTTTTGTGTTGCGTAATGTACTTATATTATTTTGCGCAGTGTTGCATAGAATATTTTTGTTTTACTGAACAGACAGCTGTGCGGCTGGGGAGTTTGTTGCGCCACTTCTTCTCCTCAGCTAAAGCACGAGGAAGTGGTGAAGGGCGGGCGTTTTGGGGGACTGTCTTATGTAATTTTGACGTTCGAAAAGTGCTGATTCTCAGCCTAGTTTCATTATATGACTTTTGATTTTGATTTAATAAGATCGTTTGTATTTACAGCCAGTATGCTTCACGAGATCGAAAGAAAATACAATGTCACTTCAGATCTAGACCAAAAGTTTCACGAGATAACCTCGGACGAAGCACGGGCCGCTGCACTAGGTGGAGATGAAGAAAACTATCGTGGTGTACACCAAACTTTGAAAAAGATTAGGATCCGACAGAATGTGCAGCAAAGGTTAATCCCCACAAAGAGGACAACAACAAAGGGACCCTACCCAATGGATTATGGATGGAAGTAGTCCCGTCCATAATAGAACGGGAAGCGTGACGTATTGTTTTTTTATACCTATATATCTTCAGGAAAACGTTAGCCCCTTCCTAGATGTAAAAACAAACAAATAAAAGAGAATATTTATAGAGCACCGAATCGCCGCGCAGAGTGACTAGAGACTGCTTTACCCCATAACCACGAGCTCACACGCGTCTTGCGAGAGCAATGGCCGAGAAAACAAACGAAAGAAGTTGTTTAGAGCATGCCACGAGACACCGCGACGTGGCTTGCGAAGTTGCGATGGATGGAAACAAGTGACGCGCGCGTGTCGCTTGACGCCAGTCACATCGATGGAATCCCGTGAACGGGACCTTGCGATCAATATTCGTGTCCGAATTTGGTTCAACTGAGCGCAAGCTAGCTGTCACAGCACAGGCCATTGTTAGAAATGTCACGGGCCATCAGTTTCTTTAAGTAAACGGTTTGTATGAAAAGTGTCGTACAGTACCGTCTCTCGTACCAGCCGCGCGCCGAGGCGTGCCCGTGCTCTCTAATATTTTGAGTATATTTCTCTATGTAGGGTGTAAAAAGACCTTCACCAAGCCGAAATCTACGCGTTCTGTACATATTAACTGACATCGACATCTACCTAGCTTTTCCCAACTATTTATTTATTTACTTATAATAAGCACAGTCACTTACAATTCAAATTAAATAGCATAAAAATGTTGGCATTTTAGTAGCCATGCAAATAACAGGTATGCATGACTTTCACGTATGAAATATTAGAGACAACGGAGAACAATAAAAAGTTCGTCTAGCAGACCTAAATCTAGAACACTACAAGCGTACCAACTAGAGCTCACTGTTTACATAGGGAACGTCTGTATGAAGCAAAACTCATGGAGAAAATATCAATAGGGTAATCCGCCGAGTTGGACCTTTCGTTATATTGCCTTGCCATACGTGTGAGTGGGCTATTAAATGTGTACGATGATGACGCTTAATACGCTGACTACATCCTAAAGTTAAAATAGTTTACCAATTGTGCATCTATAGAACCGTTTATTATTTTATTTAGTATTAGTAAGTCTGAATAATTAAGCTCATCATTTTGAAGTGCTTCGACCTGCCATAGTAATCAGGTCTATACTTCGTCTTTTCGGATCCCATTCTTGATACATATAAATACCTAACAAAACGGGCCTGAACAGATTCAACTTAATATAAGTTGAATAATAGGTAGAGCCAATAGTGGAACAATATTCCAGGGAGCTCCTTACTAGTGCGTTGTAAAGTAAAATAATGTTACTAGGATTACGAAAAGAATTCGACATACGGATTATAAAGCCAAGCATTATTTTAACGTTAGTCACTATACTATCTATATGATCGCGGAAATATAGACATGTATCGAAGAGCACCCCTAGGTCACGGATGACCGACACTCTGCTCAGTACTGATCCATCAATATGATAGTCAAATTTAATGTAATTCATTATTCGTGAATGTAATAGTCTGGCATTTTTAACATTGAGCGTCGTTCTGTTGTTCAAACACTATTGTTGAAGCACATCAAGATCACTTTGAAGCTTCGCACAATCACTTAGGTCAGATATTCTACAGTATATTTTTAAGTCATCAGCGTAGGCTAAAACAATTACAATTTATTAAATCTACAAGATCATACAAAAATACCAAAAAAAGCAAAGGGCCCAATTTAGAGCCTTGTGGAACACCAGAGCCAGGACAAAAAGGTACAGATTCATAACGCCAAGGCAACTATTTGAGAATAATTAATTAAATAACTCTCGGAACACCGCAACAAAGAGCCATGCATACCAGGGTAATTCAATTTCATAGAAAGAATTGAGTGATCAAAGTGATCAAAGGCTTTTGCAAAATCTGTGTAAACAGCGTCAATCTGACCCCTTTTTTTTTTTTTTTTTTTTTTTTTTTTTTGTGGATGGGAAATCATCAAATAACTTCTCCCGCTCTGGGTGGAGCGGGAGGGCGTGTCAGACTTCTACTGACTAAAACCCACCCGTGTTCCTTCAGTTGCCTGTGCCAGGGCCACGGTAACTCTTTCGAACAACCCGCAACCCTGGCGGGCATCAGCCCTAGCGGACCCCTTCAGCTAGTGCTGAAATCTCTTTGAGGCTCGCGTGGAACACAACGCGCCGTCGACCCAGGCCTGGTCCTTACCGGACGGCGAGCTACCCGTTGCTCACCATCCGCAAGCCCGCGCCTACAGTGGCCGGGAATCGGCTATCGATTCCCGACGCCCAGGGCGTCTCCTGCGGCGACTAGGGGCGTGAGGGCGCAAAGATTGCCTCTCCCTCACGCGTTCAGCCTCCTCCTTCGCGAGCATTACAGCTTCGCAGAAGGAGGTGACGGCTTCCCATGCACTCTCGCTCCGTACCATGGCCTGTACCAGGGCCGGACGCGAGAGATCGCCGCCGCCGATCGCCTCCGCGAGGACGCGGCGGTGCTCTGCCCAAGCCGGGCAGACCTCCACCGTATGCTCCACCGTGTCCTCCGGGCGATCCACACAGTGGTAACACCCGGGCGTTTCCTCCCGCCTTATCCGGAACAGGAACCTGCCGAAGCAACCGTGCCCGGTGAGGACCTGCGTCAGGCGGAAGGTGAGGGTGCCATGACGCCTCTCCAACCACTCCTCAAAGAGGGGACTTATCGCCGCAATTGTGGCGTGCCCAGCACTGGGTTGCGACAGTCGCACTCTCCATGTCGCCATGAGATCCCGCCGGAGCTCTGTCCGCTGTACCGTGATTTCTCGCGGCAGCGGAGTTACGCCCCGGGTCAATCTGACCCCTAGCTTCAAAAGTGTTACTAATGAAAGTAGTGAAAATTAGACATAGCAGAACGGTTAGACACAAAACCATGATGCTTCATACTAATAATATGTCGGAGGTGGGATTAAACTACATTGTATATGAGACCCTCAAACATCTTTGCAAATTGTGATATAATAGAGATTGGTCTATAGTTTGTTACGTCATTCATACTACCAGAATATAATGTGTGAGATTTTCCATAAATCGGGAAATGTACCTTCCTTAAGACATATTATATAATATCTGCAGTGGTTTAATAAGTGCATCTATGCAAAGACGAATAAAAATGGGAGGAAGTCCATCAGGACCAGCTCCTTTATTAAGATCTAACTTTTTGATGCTATCACTTACGTCATTTTCAGTAATGCCAAAATTAGATGAGGAGTAACCTGGAGAAAAGTTACTAGGCTGTTGCTTAACGCCGTACACAGATGCAAAATAGTCTGCAAAAAGATCTGCCACACCTAGACCACCCTCACCAACACGATCACCCCACGAAACTTGGTCAGGGACACTTCTGAAAGATTTTCTAGACTAAGCATAACGCCAAAAAGCTTTTACATTTGTTTTTAATTCACTCTCAATTCTATTTATATAATCTTAAACAGTTATCCATAACTCTCCCAGCTCGCATCCGTAGTGTAACAAAAGTGTCGCAATTCGGAGGATTTTTGTACCGTTTGAACCGAGTCCTGTATGTACGCTTTTCTTTAAGAAGTTTAATCAACGAAGCTGAGAATCAAATTGGATAACAATTATTCTTAGGTTTACCCTTCGGAGTGTATTTATCTACAATTTCCCATAGTATATTATAAAATGTCAGAACATAATCATTACAACTCAAATTGCAATAATCCCAATTTACTTTACGTATATCACGAACACATGCCTCACAGTCTGTTTAATGAAGATATGTTTGACTTAGACTGTTTAATATTATATTTTAAAATAAATTAGTAATTGAAGTTTTAGTAAGGGTTAATTCTAATGGCGGATGATGTATATCTGGTTTACTGATGAGAGATGCGGAAGAAACAAAAAGACTGGAGTTCTCATCCACCAAGATGAGGTCTAGAATATTATTATTTTCATTGCAGACGTTATTCATTTGAACATATCCGGTGATGTTTAGGAAGTCCCTCAACGCTAAAGACTTAGGGTCACTAATTCCTAGAAAGGGATCATTTTACTGAAGACGTTTCACATTAGGAAGATTAAAATCACCAAGAATCAAAGTGGTGCAATCCATATAACGCAAGCAAATTTCTTCAGCTCTGGCCAAGAATTAAAGAAAGATATGGCAAGGTATATAAGATGGTAAATAAACAAGACAAATTAAATATTCATACAGACGCCACCAGCTTTTATTCATAACCACATAGCCTTAACAGAGGTTTGCCACTCAGTTATATTAACAACATTATACTTATTACTAATAGCTACCAATATCCCACCACCGTAACTTTTAAAATACAAATCTTTAAACTGTGCACTACGATCACGGCATCCAACAGTGTATCTTTGTTCTATGTTGAGGTCGGCTTCAAATCTAACCGGATGCCAGGTTTTTACATGTAGTTACTACCTATCTGACCTTCAAAAACCAGTTACCCGGTAACACGATATCATTTAGTAAGACTGGTTGTCAGACTTTCGGGCTTCTTACTGCCCGTAACTACTTTCAAAGACCTACGAATGACAGACGGAAACTTTTTACACCCTACCTTCATAATATATACAGGGTGTCCGGTAATGAATGGATAACCTTGAAATGTCTTATAGTATAACTTATGGCCGTTCAGAAAAAAAATTGAAACAAAATATATCATAAGTAGTACCTAAGTTATGATTTTTTTAAAAGAAAGGTCTAATTTTTTTTACCTTGTTTTACTTTTATGAACACTACGATCAGAAATGAATGGATTCCATCGGTTTGTTGTTATTTTATTATTATACACGAACTATGCTAATAGATAAACAGTCAATAGTATGACTAGCTATTGCACTTTTTTATTAAAAAATTAGCAGATTAATTAATTTTAGAAAAACTTTGCAAAATTTATTTTTTAAACTATGTTTAAACATCTTGGGTATAAAAAAAATGTATGAATACATGAGTGGCCAATAATTTTAAAATAATGTCACTTTCAAGTAGATTTTATAATGGTACAATTCATAAATGTATCTACAATAAATAGTGAATTATTGCCATTAATGTAGAAAAGGAGAAAATTTTACTAAATATCAAAATTTGTAATATGGGAACATTTTTTAAATTTAATTATACCTGAACTTTGGGGATTAATAAAAAACAACATTTAACATAAACAACACTTTATTATCATTCGTTTATAATAAATGTTCAAACTGCCGGCCTCCCACTCTTATGCAGGCCCTACATCTACGGATAAATGATCTACGGAGCAGTCTTGTGTACCGTCGTTCACTAATTTTTGATGCGGCTGCTCTGACTCGTCTTCTTAATTCTTCTAAAGACCTTATAGGCTTACAGTATACTTCCTCTTTAAGGCAGCCCCAATAAAAAAAATCCAATGGATTTAGGTCCGGTGAACGTGGAGGCCACAAAATTGGCCCTAGCCGCCCGATCCATCTATCTGGGTACGTGTTATTTAAAAATGCACGAACAGATACAGCATAATGCGCAGGACAGCCGTCATTTTGCAACCAATATGACTCCCTCAGCTCCTCGGGCACTTCTTCTAATAAATTGGGGAGATCATTTTGAAGAAACTCCAAATAACTTTGCCCTGTTAAATTCCCCGGTAATTCAAATGGCCCGATTATTATTCCACTTAATATTCCAGTCCAATAATTGATTTTAAATTGGTATTGGGATCTATCTTCACGCATAAGATGGGGATTTTCTAATTCCCAACCGTGTAAATTATGAAGATTCATGTATCCATCTCTTTTGAATGTTGACTCGTCGCTCCACAGAATTTTATTAAAAAATTGCGGGTCTTCTTCGATTTTTGCCAGCATTTGTCGGCAAAAACGCAATCTAGCTGCATAATCTCTTGGTTGGAGAGTTTGCACGCGTGTAACGTGGTAAGGGTGGAATTTATTTTTTTTCAAAATATCGTGCACGGTCGATTTTCCGATACCTGTGCGTCGAGCTATTGTTCGTGTAGAGGTAGAAGGATCGTTTTCGACTTCCTCAAGCACGGCTTCTTCTACATCAAGACGAGCGATTCTTCCACTGCTTGTACCACCGACACCACTACCAGGCAATCTTCCTTCGGAGTAACAACCGTGGACACGAATAAATACGCGGTAGTCTGGGTGGCGCGCATTAGGGTATCTCTCCCTATAGATCGCTGCAGCTGCATTTGCGTTACCTCTGCATTCTCCATAAATGTAATGCATATTTGCATATTCTTGTGCCGTATACTGACGTGGCATTTTGATACACAAAAACACAAAAGTCCAGTTTAGTCCAAAAACAAACCAAATCGTCGCAAATATCACCAAACAAAACAAGTCCAAATCAGTAAGCAAAACGAATAGTCCAATAAAATAGCCACGTGGTCGTTTTAACACTGATTCAAAGTAAATCACGATAATTGCAAACGGAAACTAAATAAACACATGCGAAGTCGAGCAAGTCGAGAAACGCACTAAAAGTATGAGTGCTTACCTGATGTTTTACATTTATTTCCTCTCTCTCGCACCTAGCCGATTCAGACCCTCTTTGTCTAACATAACACAAAAGAATGACAGCACGGCGTGCGCGCAGGTAGCAAATATGAAGGTCACACGACCCATTTCACGCTTTTAAAGTAACTATTTTAATCATTATGAGTATTTGTAAATTTCTGACAATTTGGTTTCAATACGCAATTTTTATTCACTACAAATTCCTTAAATGTATTTTTGATTAATCTTCAGTGGTCAGAAGCAATTTAATTTAAAAAAAAGTTCCTACATTACTTTTGACATTTGGTAAAATTTTCTCCTTTTCTACATTAATGGCAATAATTCACTATTTATTGTAGATACATTTATGAATTGTACCATTATAAAATCTACTTGAAAGTGACATTATTTTAAAATTATTGGCCACTCATGTATTCATACATTTTTTTTATACCCAAGATGTTTAAACATAGTTTAAAAAATAAATTTTGCAAAGTTTTTCTAAAATTAATTAATTTGCTAATTTTTTAATAAAAAAGTGCAATAGCTAGTCATACTATTGACTGTTTATCTATTAGCATAGTTCGTGTATAATAATAAAATAACAACAAACCGATGGAATCCATTCATTTCTGATCGTAGTGTTCATAAAAGTAAAACAAGGTAAAAAAAATTAGACCTTTCTTTTAAAAAAATCATAACTTAGGTACTACTTATGATATATTTTGTTTCAATTTTTTTTCTGAACGGCCATAAGTTATACTATAAGACATTTCAAGGTTATCCATTCATTACCGGACACCCTGTATATATAGGTACAGGGTGTAAGTGTAAACAGTGTCAACATTTTAAGGGGTCATTGTACTCATCATTATTAACAACTTTTACTATGGGACCAAACCTGAAATCGGGAAAAAATTCAGCTGTTTCCTACATTTTGACGAATTATGCGAATATTAATGTACTGAACAGCTGATTTTTTTTCGCGATTTCAGGTTTGGTCTTATAGTAAAAGTTGTTCATAATGATGAGTACAATGACCCCTTAAATTGTTGCCACTGTTTACACTTACATCCTGTATATTTGTGTGTAGTGTATTTTTCTTGGGATTTAAAATAAAGCAGCTATATACAGCTAAACTTGTTTTTTTTTTTATTATTGAGATGAAATACTTTTTTAATTTATCTTGGTACGGTCAACCGCTCGTCCATGGTAGCAGTTCGACATTAACTCTTTGAGCTAAGGAATAAAGGCACTTATTTCATAGCAGTAAGGGCGTTTGAATATCCAATGTTAAACAATTTACATATATTAAATCTATATATGTAAGTATGTACGCGCATAACTTCCGAACGACTGCACCAAATTGGATAATTCTTTTTTGTTGTTGTTTGTAAATGTCAGGACAAGGTTTGTATGAAAGAAAATGTTTGAAAACTTCCCGGGAAAATTGGAAAATTCGGGAAAATTTCTATAGGAATTTTGTATGAATTATTGAAATTTTGACAGGACAACGTTTGCCGGGTCAGCTAGTTATATATAACCTAGGACATTGTTCACACACATATCTGATCCCAAACTAAGCAGAGCTTGTATTATGGAAACCAGATGACTGATATACTACATATACTACTTTTTTTTTGTAAATAAACACACAGGGTACACAGGGCTACATGTCAAGTTATTCTTTTTCAGTACAAGCTGACCTCTCATTGTACGGAAATTCTATACAGCTTATACTGGAAATGTATAGGTTTGATGTGTAGCCGTGTGTTAAGCGGGCCTGAGTTTGTGTTCCGAAAACTTGATTCCTGTCCGAGATTCTAAATAAATTTAATAATTTATTTAATAAATTTAATAATTTATTTAATAAATTTAATAATTTATTTAATAAATTTAATAATTTATTTAATAAATTTAATAAATTTGAATATGCAATTATCAATCATCTGTCTAAATAACGATCAATTTAATATAGGAATCGGTTATATAACAGTCTGAGTTTAAACATAACATAATCCAAAGATTTAAATCGCTAGGTTTGCCCTCACCTAACTGAATGCTTAGAAAAAAAATGGTTGTCTGAAAAGTCGGTTTACGGACGATAATTTTACGTGATAACGCTATCTCTATCGCTCACTTGTTCCGCGCTCTTGCTTGCACGCTCGGCTCAGGCAGAACGTGACAACTTTTCGAGCGTGCAGCCGGCGTTCATCGATTTATAAGACGTTATCACGTCAAAAAAAAAAAAAAAAATCGCGGGCTACCCGCATAGCCCGCAAAATTCAAAATTTCTTAAGTTTTTTTGTAATTTGCAGGTCAGTATTAGGTTGTATATGATTAAAGTATGATTCGCGACCGTAGCAAATATATATATTTACAGAAATATAATCATTAGAATCAGTAATATAACTCCATAAGTTAGTATAATCCTAAATATCAAGATGTTATGAAATACCTGGTCATTAATTAGGATTATATGAAGTTAAAGAGTTGTGTTGATGATTTTAATGTTTATAATTCTATAAATACAGATTTGTTATGGTCGCGAATCATATTCCGATCAACATACGACTTGATACTGACCTGCAAATTTAAAAAAAAAAAACGTAGGAAACTTTGAATTTTGCGGACTACCTGGAGTTAATAATAAAAAATAATGAAATCGCTTTTTTACAGCAGCGGTGCAAAACTTACAAGACTTGAAAAAAGTTTTTAACGATTCCATATACAACGAACTATCTTGGTCAGTCAAGCTACTTCTCATAAAGGACTATTTAAACTCCGAGCTACAAAACACAACAACGCAAAAACAAACATCTACAATTACATCTCCAAGTCCAGCACCAGCACCCGAGCCTGTAAGGCGAATGCCAAGGATGGAAGCCTTGGTAGTAGAACGTAGGCAGGAATATGGCGGACCCGTTGCCAAGGAAACAAACGAAGATGACAACAGCATGCGACTCAAATTATTTCGACTGATGTATGAAACTATCAGAGACAGTGATCTGAAGTGCAAGAGAGCTGAGCTTATTAGATCCCATTACGAAAATTCATCCACCTTCGAAATCGGATATCTCATGGGTGACGTCATGGATAAATTTAATATTATGTCCGATATCTCAATGACGTTACATCGGCTTTTTCACGAATGGAAACCAATTGAGCATATAAACGCGTATGAACAGATATCTAATCAAGCGATTGAGATTAATCATTTGATTGATATGATGAAGGGTATCAGCAGAAAAAATGATGCTGGTTCAAATAAAAATACGTAGACTAAATAGGGATGGTAAATTGAACTCGAAAACAAATCAATTCAAAAGTCATTTATTCAAATTAGGACGAGAATGACCAGTTTTTGAACGTCAAAATTACATAAGACAATCCCCCAAAACGCCCGCCCTTCATCACTTCCTAGTGCTTTAGCTGGGGAGAAGTGGCGCAACATTTTCCCCAGCAGCACAGCTGAATTTGATTCTATACAATATTAAAAAAAAAACTTTTCTGTAAAGTTCACTTGGAACCCACACAATTCGAAAGCGCATCAGAATTCTGTTTTTAAATTCGTTCGGTGTTTCGTCGTGAATTCATTACGTAAATCGTCATGAATTCACGACAAAACACAATGTTAATTACAAGCGATGTTTAGAGAAGTACTACAATTGCCTAGCCGAACTTTTCCTAACGGTTCCGTCATAATAATGAAAATCGCCGTCATGAAAATCTGTCATTTTCACCAGTATTTGATATTAAGGTATCATTTCCAAATCCGACAAGAATAAGCTATTTTTCGGTAGAGTTTGCAATGAAATGAAACAAAATGAAATAAAAGTAACAGTTGCAACAACTAGATTTCTTCATTATCTCCAAATAAAGGCCATTTCTTGCTTTGAATTTTTGGTATTTGATATCGTAAAAACGATTTTCCGTTACCTCTTCACACAAAATTGACGATATGAGGCTTAGTTCGGGATCATTTTTCTGCTATAATGCATTTGCGTAATTTTATTTCTTAAAAAACACCTTAAGTAAGCAGATATAATATTTTCAAAAATATGGGCAAAATATTCACAAAATGGTTACAAATAATCTCAGAAAAAAATAAAAAATTAGACGGTGGTCTAATTTTTCACATATTTTGCTGTTACGCATGAATCTTCACGTGTGGTATTAAGGGTTATTTTATTTTGTCACTGTCTGGATATTTACATAGGTCCAAATAAAAACATGAAAAATCTAAGAAAAATATTCAAACTTGCTAAATATCAAAATCAATTTAGTTACTCATTAATCCCGCAGTTAACCTTGCGTATGTGTGTGTGTTTGAGCCGTGTCAGTGTAGTGATGCGATTCGATACCTATCTGTTTTGAGAACGCGAAACGCTCTATATTTGGGACAGTCGTTATTGTGTGGCCGTTTTCACCAAGGTTCAGATTTCCTATGCCACATTTTGAGTTCAAATATATTCACCTATATAATTAATAATGTTTTTTTCTTCCATCCTATGTGGCCTGCGAACAAATGCTATTTTATTTTTTTTAGGGTTCCGTACCTCAGAGGAAAAAACGGAACCCTTATAGGATCACTCATGTGTCTGTCTGTCCGTCTGTCACAGCCAATTTGCTCCGAATCGAATGGACCGATTAAGTTGAAATTTGGTACACGTATGAACTTCTGTGACACACACGGACGTGTAACGAATTATTTTATAAAATAAAACATAATGCAAGCACAGTTTGGAGCGTCCTTACTCGGATACGTCAATTTTTACGGAAGAGCGCAGCCAGCGATGCGAGCTTCTTGACTCGATAGGTTAGATTTTCTGTGTGATTTACTAATAGGTGCTGGAGAACACAAACTAAGTAAAAAAGCAAGACATAGTGCTGTCAACAGTGACGTGAGGCCGGTTTTGTAAACATGTGTGCACTTAGTAAGGTGTAGTTTAGTTGTAATCTGGTGTAAATGTGTGCGTGTGAGCGTGTATGCACAGAGCGAGGTGTACTTTTGCGCATGCTTCACTGTATTGTTCTCAGTACTGTCCTTATTTATTTACTTTTAAGTACCTGCAGCTTGAGGCATTTGTAAGTAGTGAAAAAAATAATTATTTCCATTTTCAATGTATGGAATCGGACCTTTCGGATCATTTTTCTCAAAACTATTCAGAACTGTGGGGCTGTATTTTGCCCGGTTTGGGAATCGAACCCAGGACCTCATGCTCAGCAGTACTTAGCGCTTGCGACCCCTAGACCAACGAAGCAGTTACTAGGTATATTTAATTAAAATTTAAGTTATTATTTTATTGATTTTCTTGATAATTATAATTATTTTCAATTACCAATTAATGTATATATTTATATTTACTTCCATATCGTAAATATCTGATTATGAATTCAAAAATAGTACCATAATTACAGAATTTATGCATGTACAACTCAAACAAAATTAAAAAGTTTTATTATGATACAGATTTCTTAACAACATAATGATACAAAATAAAAATACTTTTTCTATTAAAGAATACTTCGGATCGGACCAAGGAGTTTTCAATTCGATTCTTATCATTGTATAATATTTAATATGGGGACCGCGCCAGGGTGCATGCGCGGTTGACCGATGACAGCTCCGTAACCATAGTAACGTAATCCGCGTGACTATGGTTTCGAAGCCATTATTGTGTTTGTTTATTTGCTAACTGGTTTTTTTTTTAAATAGGTAACTAGGTAACTAGCTATTGCATAAATGTAGATATAGTAGTGTATGAAACTGCACGTAACAAGGTGTCTATTAAACCACTCGTGTGATACTATTAAAAACCTCGCCTACGGCCCGGTTGTTACACGCACTTGTTAGAATTTATGTAATAGTGCCTTACTAAAAGTGTATATTTAGATATTACCTAAACAGCCAGTCTTGAATGTCAGTATGTTTTACTGGTCGGTGTATGCAGGGGCTTGGATAAACTGATATTAATATTTAGGGATAACAGTGTGTAAAATGGTGGATAGTAGCCATCCACATTCATACTCAAAACTTTCCTGACAACATTGTCCTCATTCCTCCGCAACACATGCCCATACCGCTGTAAACATTAATAATGAAAAAACAATTTCCAATAGCACTAAAACTAATAACAATTGTGATTAGGTAATTTATTCTTTATCGCTGCATAATTTCAGCCACTTCACATTTTTGTCTTAAGCCACAATGGCGGTTCTCACAATCAAACTGTTTTGTTTCTTATCTACAAGTAAGTAAACATATCCTATTTCGTAAACTACATAATCTATACAAAATCAGTCTGCCTGGCCTTTTTCCAACTATGTTGGGGTCGGCTTCTTGTCTAACCGGATGCAGCTGAATACCAATATTTTATATGGAGCGACTGCCTATCTGACCTTCCCAACCCAGTAACTGGACAATACGATACCCCTTGGTAAGACTGGTTTTCAAACTTTCGGGCTTCTGACGACCCGTAACGACTGCCAAAGATCCATGAATGACAGCCGGGACCAACTGCTTAACGTGCTTTCCAAGGCACGGAGGAGTCTCGGTATGTAAAGACGGTCACTCATCTACAAACCAACCCCGGTAAGCGTAGCTTAACCTGATCGACCTGTGCGGCTGTTTATTACTTATAGCCACGAGCTCCTCCTAATCTATACATCCATACTAATATTATAAATTCGAAAGTAACTCAGTCTGTCTGTATGTATGTTACCTTTTCACGCCTAAACCACTTAATGGATTTCGATGAAATTTGGCAAGGCATCATGGGAAGGACAAAGGCTACTTTTTTCTCAAAAATAATCCTATAAGGGGTGATATAGGGAATGAAAGTTTGTATGGAAAACCCGCCATTTTTTAAATTAGGTTAATAAAATTCAAATTTATGCTTTTAGTAAAAAATAAAGAAATATGTGGCTCATCGTTTTTGAAAAATCATCCTCTAAGGGGGTGAAATAGGGTTTTAAAAATTCACAAAACCACGGATTTCGATAAAATTTGGCAAGGCTATGTGTAGATAGCATCTTGGAGACGGACAAAGGCTACTTTTGTCTTATAAAATAATCCTACAGGGGGTAATATAGGGGATAAAAGTTTGTATGGGAAACCCAGCATTTCTTAAGTGAGTAATAAATATAAAAATTCAAGTTTATGCTTTTGGTAGGAAATAAAGAAATATGTGGAATAAACGTTTTTGAAATTTTTTTAACTAAGGGGTAAAATAGGGGTCGATTTTAAAATTCACGAAACTGCACGACTTTCGATAAAATTTGGCAAGGCTATAGACAGCATCCTGGGGAAGGACGTAGGCTACTTGCTACTTTTTGTAGTAAAAATTAATCTTTAAACATTACTTATACCCATTTTCGCGTTAATTGAAGCAAGCAGTAATCCACCCCTTTATTACCCGTTTCCACTACTCCGTTGAGAGATGATTTTTGAAAAATCTTGAAACACATACCTACTTTTATTATTTTTGCTTTTAAGTAGTGGAATTAAATGAAGTTTATTTATCATGAAGTCGATATCACTTATGAACGTCATAATAAGAAGTCGACATTTCCTATCCGACTACCCCTGAGAAGAAATGGCGAAACAAACTCAGGGGTTAAAGTCTCCCCCCCCGGGGGGTTCCCGCATTGTCGAGGCGGGGGGGCTCAGTAGCCGTGGCTTGGTCACCCACGGTGAAGCGAAGAGGAACCCAAGGAGGGGCCGCTCGTCAGGGCTTTTTCCAGGAAGTCGACGACGTAGCGGCCAACAGGTAGGTTGCGGTGCCGCTTGGGCGACATCGCAACTGAGGCGGGCCGCGATGTCGTATGGGAGGCATCGCGGCTGAGGTTTGGAGGCCGCGGCGGTAGAGGAGTGCCGGTATTGCGGTGCGCCGCTCTCCCTACCTTCCGTGGCCTTGACGGGGTCGCCACCGTCTGATGGCGGACGCGGTGGGGCCGCAGGGGAGGAGGAGTGTCGGTATTTCGTTGGCCGCTCTCCCTATCCTCTGCGGCCGAAAAGTGGTAGGCGGCCGGGCCACTGACCTGACCGGTCGCAGGGGGACCAAGGGTGACTAGACACGGGGTCGTCTGGCGCCCATGTGCTGGTTTGGTCCATGGGGTGGTCACGGTGCACAATGTGTTCTTGTGCGCCGGTGATGGGGGGTGCTCCCCAGAGGAGGGTCCGGTGACGGACAGTCGCGGCGGGTTCGCGGTGAGTGCTAACGCGTGCCCGTGTTCCCGCCACAAGCGGCAGAGGAGGACACCGTGGAGTTTTAGTGGGTTGGAGTCCCACATAACTGCACTATCTCCCCGTGGTAGTGCAGTATGCATGAGCATTTCTCCACGAAAAAAAAAAAAAAAAAGGGGTTAAAGTCTCTTTTAAAGTTCAGACATCATCTTCATCAGGTCATGTGAAGGCCATGTAGATTAGCGTCTGAAATGATCTAGAGAAAAGAATCACACAGATTTTAATGGATCTGTCCAGTCATTACAAGTATTTTTCAGTAATCGTATTGCTCAACTCAGAACCTATGGAGCTCAACGAATTGAGGAACAATATCAAAGAAAGGACATTTGGGTGCGTTCAAATTTTTGCTTAGGTACTAACTGTGACTCTCTGAAAAACTCCACCCCTGTGGGGGTGCCCACAGGGGTGGAGCTAAAAAAAATCGTTTGGGATATTTCCGTAACTTGACTGTAAGATTATTTATACCAATTTTCTAGTTAATCAAGCCCCGCAGTAAAATCCTCACTGTAAAATTGATTTCCCCTGTTCACCCCGTTAGGGGTTGATTTTCTTGGGCACGCCACAATTGCGGCGATAAGTCCCCTCTTTGAGGAGTGGTTGGAGAGGCGTCATGGCACCCTCACCTTCCGTCTGACACAGATCCTCACCGGACACGGTTGCTTCGGGAGGTTCCTGTTCCGGATAAGGCGGGAGGAAACGCCCGGGTGTTACCACTGTGTGGATCGCCCGGAGGACACGGTGGAGCATACGGTGGAGGTCTGCCCGGCTTGGGCAGAGCACCGCCGCGTCCTCGCGGAGGCGATCGGCGGCGGCGATCTCTCGCGTCCGGCCCTGGTACAGGCCATGGTACGGAGCGAGAGTGCATGGGAAGCCGTCACCTCCTTCTGCGAAGCTGTAATGCTCGCGAAGGAGGAGGCTGAACGCGTGAGGGAGAGGCAATCTTTGCGCGCTCACGCCCCTAGTCGCCGCAGGAGACGCCCTGGGCGTCGGGAATCGATAGCCGATTCCCGGCCACCGTAGGCGCGGGCTTGCGGATGGCGAGCAACGGGTAGCTCGCCGTCCGGTAAGGACCAGGCCCGGGTCGACGGCGCGTTGTGTTCCACGCGCGCCTCAAAGAGATGTCAGCACTAGCTGAAGGGGTCCGCTAGGGCCGATGCCCGCCAGGGTTGCGGGTTGTTCGAAAGAGTTACCGTGGCCCTGGCACAGGCAACTGAAGGAACACGGGTGGGTTTTAGTCAGTAGAAGTCTGACACGCCCTCCCGCTCCACCCAGAGCGGGAGAAGTTATTTGATGATTTCCCATCCACAAAAAAAAGGGGTTGATTTTCTAAAAACCCTGTTACACGTTATTTTTTTATGTTTGGTCTCGAATATAAATACTGAGTTTCGAGTTAATCGGACCGCGCGCTAAAATTCCTCCGTACAAACATTGACACCCCCAATCCCCCTTAGGACCCAAAACTAAAAATGTCAAACTTTATTTTCTACTTAGGTTTCGTGATTCGTGTCAAGTTTCAAGTCTAGTACTCAAGGAATAAGATTTTTCATACAATCTTTCTTCCCACTTCGGGGTGGAATTTCAAAAAACCCTTTCTTAGTGGATACCTACCCTTCATAAAGAACACAGCCTCCAAATTGGAGGATGGGACCAACTGTGAATACACAAAAAACATCTGCTGTTTCATACTTTTTGGTCGAGTAGGTATTGAACTTTTGTATGAAACAGCTGATGTTTTTTGTGTATTCACAGTTGGTCCCATAGTGAAAGTTGTTCATATTCATGGGTAGAACACCCTGTGAAAGTTTAGTTAATGATTTAAAAATAGCCCTGTATATTATTTTGACTAGAATAAAAAAAAATTGAATGAACAACTTAAATACAAAATGTCATTCCCCTTTTCATCCTTTAAAGAATGGTAATTCCAACAACACCGATAAATACGTTGCGTTAGTTTCCAACCATAAAAGCCTAAATAATAAATTTTGTGATTTTTACTTTGTAAAAGAAGGACTTTCCATACACAACTTCATACCCGTTTCACTCCTTCGGGAGTGGAGTTATCAAAAACGCTGAGACACGTATAAATTCATTTTCAATCGTCAGTCTAAACACAAAATTGAAGATCCTAACTTCGAAACTGACGGACTTTCATACAAACTTACATCCCCTATTTTAGCCCGTTAGGGCACAGATATTATAATACTACGTGTTAGGGGTGGAATTTCCAAAAATTCTTCCTTAGTGGATGTCTACAATGTATAAGGTACCTATGTACAAAATTTCAAGTCTCTAAGTCCAGCGGTTTGGGCTGTGCGTGTATCACCCAATCAGTCAGTCAGTCGTTCATTTTACATATACGTACCTATATAAAAGAAGAAGATAGATAAATAACATATTTTTTTTCTTTTTAGTAAATATATGATAGATACGTCTTTTTAGGGTTCCGGACCAAATTGGTAAAAAGGAACCCTTATGGTGCGACTCAGTCTGTCTGTCTGCCCGTCTGTTACAGCTGGATACGAGTATCTCGAGAAACACTAATGCTATCAACTAGAATTTTGGAATAGTTTTAGATGACGTCTGCCCAACTATTTTGCAAATAAGAAAGAAATAAAAATATATATACTTTTTTTTTTGCAACAGGAACTGAAAGGGGGTCTCGCCCCTTATCTCCGAAGTTTGCATAGAGAAAAATCTGAAATTATTATATTTGATAGAAGTTTATGTAAAAATTACAGGAAAACTAAAACGATGTCTCTAAATACCACACTATTTTATATATATGATGGTACGGAACCCTCGGTGCGCGAGTCCGACTCGCTCTTGACCAGATTTTCCTTATGACGGAATGATTGAATGAATGGATTAGCAATAACTCATAAATAGTAATTGGGTTGTACTTCGGAGAGTGTGCCCGAGGACTCCACGACCTCATTCCACCGGCCCTTTCTACCATCTCCACCAATTCGCACTAAGCGTTTCCAAATGTCATTTATAATGCGCACAGCAGAAGAGTGGAACTCTCTACCTGTGTCTGTATTTCGCTAATCTCTTCAAAGTGAGCGCGAACAGGCTTCTTCTGGGTAAGCTCACTCCATCGCCGACTTTGTCTCTGTCACCTCTGACCTACACTAGAGAGTCAAGAGCAAACCCATCTCATATAATACAAAATAAACTTGAAAATCATTCAGATTCCGATTGATAGCGTATTATTGTATTGTCGCAACCAATTCAAACCCCCGCACTTCCGGACGCCGTTGCGTATGTCTTCCCTCTCGCTTTAAAGACTATGCACTAGAGGCATAGGAGAGAGAGAGAGAGCGATAACGCAACCGCGACGCTCACGCGCCCAGTGTTGCCGTTTTGGCATTTTTAATGCTAAATTTGGCATATTTTCACCTAATTTAGCATGTTAATTTGGAACTTAGCATATTGCATTATTTTAGCATTTTTTCAACATTGTCTAAGGCAACACTTTAACCATCGTTCAGAAATACTGAAGGGGAAATCCCATCCATCGTTAAGAGATATAATTTCGTACGTTCGAGGTTCGGTGATGGTTCTATTTGTTATGGTTCGGGTTTTCCCGATTAGTCGATTGTTTATGTTTTGTTCAAACATTCGTTCGGTCAGTGACAGACACATCACAAGTTACATAGGTAATAGGTACGTTACGTTTGCGGAAAACCAAAGTGATTGCGCGCAAAAACATTTTAAAATACAAGTTTGGTGAGAACAATGCCCCCCAAATATTCACAACATTATCGTGAAGAATGGGAACAGATGAGGGAGTTTAAGGATTGGCTATCACCGGTCAAAGATGATGCCACTAAAGCCTACTGCAAATATTGTAAGTGTAATATTATTGCAAAACTGTATTGTTTAAAACAACATATTTCTACAAGTAAACATGTGAAGTGTGCTGAGCCCATGAAAAGTCAAACAAAAATTAACTTTTCGAAAATTCAAACCCGCTTTGATACCCAGAAAGCGGAAGGCAATCTTGCACTTTTTATTTGCGAGCATACTGCAATTTTAACGGTGGATCACCTATCGGATTTGTGCAAAAAGACATTTTCTGACAGTAGAAGTACAGAGAACATGAAGTTACATAGAACAAAATGTAGCAATATTATAAATAAAGTCTTGGCACCGCACTTTGTATCTGAATTGATAAAAGATGTGGGAGATGCAAAGTTCAGCATATTAATAGATGAATCTACAGACATATCAGTTACAAAAGTTCTCGGTATGTCAATCCGATACTATAGCCAGACCAAAAAACAGATTATAACAACATTCTTAGGATTGGTTGACATTGAGAACGCGACAGCCATTGCCATAGTCAATGGCATAAAGACCCTATTTATACTATTAAATTTAAATATAAACAATTTAATAGGGATTGGAACCGACAATGCTTCTTCTATGACTGGTGTCAACAACGGCGTGCACAGCCTTCTGAAATCTGAAACTGGCAATAATAATCTAGTATTAGTGCGGTGCCTATGTCATTCTTTACAGTTAGCTATTACTCATGCATCTGAAGAAACTCTACCCCGAAACATCGAGTTCCTGATCCGAGAAACCCACAACTGGTTTAGCCATTCTTCTAATAGACAATTGTTCTACAAGGAACTTTATAAAACTATAAACTGTGGCAAAGAACCTCTAAAAATTACTCAAATGTGTAATACCAGGTGGTTGTCCATTGAACCTGCTGTCCGTAGAATAGTAGATCAATGGTTAGAACTGAAAACCCATTTTGAAATTATGAAACAAAAAGAAAACTGTTACATGGCAGAAATGCTTTACTCTATGTATAATGATCCCATCAATCATCTGCATCTACTATATTTGTTACCAATTTTAGATGAAGTACAAAAAGTGAATAAGAATTTCGAAAGCAATGACAGAGACCCGACCAAACTTCTAAATGACTTGGTTGAATTGGTTGAGTCGGTGGCAAGGCGAATTTTGATGCCAACAGCATCAGCCAGAGTAAATATTTTGACAGATAACATCACCAGTTACCTGGATCCATCTCCATACATGGGTTTCAGTGTAGAACGTCGAATTACGGAATACCAACTTTCATCAGAATCAGTTCAGAATCTACGACATCGCTGTAAACAATTTTCATTGAAGCTCGTCCAGGAAATGCGATCAAGGTTGCCAGTAAATATTCAAACATTGAGAAAAATGAATATGTTTTCTGTACGGGAAACTTTGAAAGCAATTAAACCAGAAATTATTGACATTGCTCAAGAGTTTGGTTGTAACGCAGTCGATATAGAGCGTATTGTGGTACAATGGAGAAACATTAGTCACATAGACTGGAAAAACAAAAATTCGACGATAGAGTTCTGGTCAGAGGTATGTGAGTACAAAGACTGTGTCGATAACAATCCATTTCACGAGTTGGCATCTTTAGTGATGTCTATCCTTTGTCTTCCACACTCCAATGCAGAAGTGGAGAGAGTGTTTAGTCAAATGAATGTGGTGAAAACTAAACTGAGGAATCGGATGTCGTTGACGACACTAAACTCAATACTGCATGTCAGATATGGACTCCGAAGATCAGGAAAATGTTGCAATTCTTATAATATTCCTGATGACGTACTGAAACACATTAAGGGTATTAAAGAACGTGCAGCGACTGATGATAGTGGCCCGTCAACGTCACAACAAGAAAAAGACGAACAAGTTGATGACCTTCAGATATTTTTCGAAATAGATGACTAAGATTTAGATATTTGACTTATTAATACTTTACCTTCAGGTATTGTTCAAAATAGAAGAGTCATATATTGTTTTTTGATGAATAAATACTTTAAATCAAATTGGCATTTTATTTAGCACTTTTTAAATTGTATTTAGCATTTTCTAGCATTATTGGGGCGAAAAGTTAGCATTTTTCTAAAATATAAAACGGCAACATTGCACGCGCCTGAGACGCTGGGGCAGTTGACGCATAGCCTCGCACGGACACGTCACGAACCGCCGCGCGCGCCCGAGCTCTAGCCGACATGCGTTTTCTTATAACGGTTTTGTTCTAGTTTTAATTAGTTCCCGTGACAGTAATTTATAATATTAGTTTATCTTTTACCTATTTACCGTGATTATACGACGCTTAAGTTACACAAGTGTTTGATTTCCCAATCCACTTCAATCCAGTATGGACTCAGTTACGAAAGTATGCAATTAGGGTGCGAGCCGTAAAGATCAATGTGTCCTCAAAATACCCCCGAGTATTGTAATAATTATTGTTTTTCTTTTAGTATATTCAATACTAGCTCAACCCCCTCCTCCTAGTTTTAACATGGAAGACAAGATGGGATGGCATGAAAAATTGAAAATAAGGTGTCTTTCGGAAGATCTATTGAAGGAATCGCTGCTCAGAATGCGACAAATTATAGCAATAAGAGACGAACATGAGGCAAATGTTCCATATCACATAGGAATGCTGATGGGTACGTTGTTTTTTTTTTCTTTTTATAAAGAATCACGGTTGGTGATACTTTATTCACATTACAATCTAGTCTCTTCGCAATTCACTCAAAGGTAGCTAGCGTGATACAAATTTTGTTACGTTTTTTTTTTTTTCAAATTTGCCAGGTTGTATATTGATCAAAATTATACAAGGTGTAAGTGTAAACAGTGGCAACCTTTTAAGGGGTTATTGTACTCATCATTATGAACAACTTTTACTATGGGACCAAACCTGAAGTCATGAAAAAATAATTAGCTGTTCAGTTCAACCTACATTTAAGTTTGCATAATTCGTCTAAATGATGTAGGGAACAGTTGACATTTTAGTCATTTTTATTTTTTAGTGGGTCTGTTTGTAATTTACTAAGTTATAATAGCCTAATGTCAACAGCCTAATTCAATCACCTTTTACAAAATATTGTTTTTTTCGATGCAGGGACCTTAAGTGTTGAGGAGTTCTCCTAGTAAGAACCAGGAGAACTGGAGCTTCAGGTGAAGTCACCATCACCATATTATGCATTGTGACGAGCATATTAAAGTAATCGAATCGCATAGGTATAATTGAGTAGTTCCGATGGCCATCTGTGGTCTTCATCATCAGTTCCACTTTACTAAATGGTGCTTTGCGAGAGCAAATGCATAAGTTACTATAAAAAATATCCAAATCACAATAGGTGTGCTTATAAAATTTAAGGGTTTCCCTCGATCTCCATAAAATCCGAACAAGCCCGAACATACATATTATAATAAAATTAAGCTTTGAGCACCACGTTAAAATATTGATTGATGCTCAAATGAGAATACCTTTGGTGCTCAGTGCATGGGTGCCCCAAAAATAGGTGCTCAAACGGGAATACTTCGACGTGTCGACTTCAGAAAGTCCTCCTTTTTTCCGTCGATTAAAAAACACATTGTATATCCACAGGAAGAATTCGCGAGAAGTATCGATTCATGAGTGAAACGTATCGTGACATTGTAGATTCTTACAACAACGCTACGTGGATCCGACCGCCAGGGGTCTACTACTACCGTACTATACACTTCATCATAGCACTGGAGAGGATGCACTATCTAGAATTGGAAATAGACAAACTGGTGGATGTAATGGTCGACGAGGCGACGCATGACTTGGAGGAGGGGCAGAATGTAGTGTTTCAGACAAGAAAGCGATCAAAGACTAAGCCAGACCCACGCGATGCCAATTTATTGCAATGTGAGATAATATTCATCTATATCCTATGTGGAGCTCGTGGCTAAGTAATAACAGCCGCACGGGTCGATCCATCAGGTTAAGCTACGCTTGCCGCGGTTGGTCTGTGGATGGGTGACCATCTTTTCATTCCGAGACTCCTCCGTGCCTCGGAAAGCACGTTAAGCCGTTGGTCCCGGCTGTCATTCGTGGATCTTTGACAGTCGTTACGGGTCGTCAGAAGCCCGAAAGTCTGACAACCAGTCTTACCAAGGGGTATCGTATTACCCAGTAACTGGGTTGTGGAGGTCAGATAGGCAATCGCTCCATGTAAAATACTGGTATTCGGCTGCATCCGGTTAGACTGGAAGCCGACCCCAACAAAGTTGGGAAAAGGCTAGGCAGATTGATCGTATACTATTAAATTCGCATTAGCAGCGCCCCGCGGATTCACCCGCGTAAGTCTCGAACTCGTAAGAATCTCGAACTCGTAAAAAGTATCCCATGTGTAATCTTATGAATGTCTTGATGGCCCGTTGTGACTTCTGGCTTCAAATCCGGGAAAGTACCAAAGTGATTTTTTCAATTCTTAATTACTTTCTGAGTTTGTCTTGGGCATTACTGATGTCGGCGAAGAAGAACATCGTGAGGAAACCTAGACTTACAGTTAATATAAGTCTGAAATCCTCAACACGTCTTGAGCGAGCGTGGTGATCAATGCTCGTGTCTTCTCTGTATGTAATGTTAATATTTACTTTGTAAGTATTATATTATTTTACTTTTTGTGAATGTGAAGACTATGTAGGTCATTGCTTTTTTTTTTTTGTTTGTTTTATTTTTTCTCTCAGTTATTTTTAATCATGGTCTGGCAGTTTGAGTAATCTATGCGGCCTACCCCAATGTCCTTTCTTTGGTATTGTTCGTCGAATCGTTGAGCTAGTTGAGCTGCGCGATTACTGACAAATGCGTGCACTGACTGGACAGGTCCTCTCAATCTGTGTGGTTCTTTCCTCAAAAGACCATTTCAGACACCAATCTACATGGTCTTCACATGAAGTGACCAAGATTATGTCTGGACTTTATAAGAGACTGTGACCTCTGAGTTTGTTTCGGCCTTTCTTCTCAGAGTAGTCAGATAGGAAACGCCGACCTCATCTAGTTTAAAAAAAAAATATTGACTTGTAAAAGTGTTTGTACAAACCTACTTACAGAAATAAAAATCATTTATCATTTATCATTTATGAGAAGAGGCCTTTGTCCTGCGGTAGGACAATAATAGGCTACTATTTTTTTTTTTTTTGATATATCTCAGGAGCCTGGATTCCCAGAGCTTTGGAAGGCGACCGAGGGGCCGAATCCAACTAGCAGAGGCCCCTTAGACACTATTATTATCGTTTTTTGACATATCTCAGCACCCTGGATTCCCAGAGCTTTGGAAGGCGACCAAGGGGCCGAAGTCAACTCGCAGAGGCCCCTTAGACACTATTATTATTATTTTTTTGACATATCTCAGCACCCTGGATTCCCAGAGCTTTGGAAGGCGACCGAGGGGCCGAATCCAACTAGCAGAGGCCCCTTAGACACTATTATTATTGTTTTTTGACATATCTCAGCACCCTGGATTCCCAGAGCTTTGGAAGGCGACCGAGGGGCCGAATCCAACTCGCAGAGGCCCCTTAGACACTATTATTATTGTTTTTTGACATATCTCGGGTCCCTGGAGTCCCAGAGCTTTGGAAGGCGTACGAGGCGCCGAAGCCAACTCGCAGAGGCCCCTTAGACACTATTATTATGGTTTTTTGACATATCTCGGGACCCTGGAGTCCCAGAGCTTTGGAAGGCGTACGAGGCGCCGAAGCCAACTCGCAGAGGCTCCTTAGAGTATATTATTATTATTATTATGTGTTAATCTTGGTTATAAACTATCTGTGTGCCAAATTTCATCAAAATCCATTCAGTAGTTTTTGCGTGAAAGAGTAACAAACATCCATCACAAACTTTCGCGTTTACAATATTAAGATTATATTTTTACCCGACTTCAAAAAGGAGGTTCTGTATTAGACCCGTATTTATGTATGTTTGTATGTCCATGATTTTCTCAAAAACTAATGAACCGATTTTGATGATTCTTCTTTCATTTTCACTAACGTGATCTACATACTTTCAGGCAGGTTTTAGTATATAATACATTAGGTAATTATTCTGATGTACAAAGTTATATGCATAAATGTACTGTATCTCCAGAATTTCTAAGCGGATTTTAATGATTCTCGTTTTCGTTCGTCTTGAGTTTATATAATTGTATATTCAACTAAAAATGAAAAAAACTTACTTTAAAAAAAGTAAAAACCGACTTCAAAAACCTAAAACGTATAAATAACTTTCTTAAAAAACTTAACGGCATCTGAAGTCGGTGTCATCAATTCTTCAATGCACCTTTACCTTGGCACCGGCTTCAGAAGCTGTTAATTTTTTTAAGAAAGTTATTTTATTCGTTTTAGGTGTTTGAAGTCGATTTCGATGAAAGTTGCAATATAGGGGTTTGCGAAGGCGAAAAATCGTCTAGCTAGGTCTCATAACTACGCCAGGGTTGCGGGTTGTTCGAAAGAGTTACCGTGGCCCTGGCACAGGCAACTGAAGGAACACGGGTGGGTTTTAGTCAGTAGAAGTCTGACACGCCCTTCCGCTCCACCCAGAGCGGGAGAAGTTATTTGATGATTTCCCACCCAAAAATAAAAGGTCTCATAACTAGAAAACAAATGGGTTTTACCAGGTAATGTTACAACTATACCGCGTTATTGGAACGCGTTTTTACTAATTAAAACTATGTAGTTCTTACTGAATCATCGTCTGCCTAGCCTTTTCCCAACAATGTCGGCCTCCACTCAATCAAACCGTATGATTTCACATGATAAAATAATATAATTTAAAACTAGTTCTAAGTAGGTTGTAAAAACGCGTTTTAACAAAATGATTCCAACTTCAGTCGGGCCAAAATACGAAGCTCTCAACCAAATCATCAATGATGAAGGATGGTGGCCAAGTTGCACTCGGATTAGCAATGTGAGTTCTGCGGTAGCTTGTAATGAGCATTGTAAGCTACCGGTGAACTTGTAGCGTACACCCAAAGCAGCCATTGCATACACCCTATCATTATGTTTGTTGTACATACTTCTCTTCAATATCGAATTTTATTTCGTTTGTAAACAGGATGTATTATTATATATATGTAACAGGATTTATTTTTATTGTCTGTAAGCTCATAGACCCAGGTCTTCATTGAGTACTTTTTTTAACCGACTTCCAAAAGGAGGAGGTTCTCAATTCGTCTGTATTTTTTGTTTGAAAGGGTATACATCCGAGGTGGTCCCATATAAATTTTATTAACTTTACTTGGGGAGTTTTTGAGTTAGCTTCAATAATGTGTATATTTCTCACTTATTATATGTGGATGATGTGATGATGTTTTAATAACTTTCTATCACTGTTATTTACATGGCTATATTTACAATTATTGTGCTCAATTATGTATTCGAATTTGTGTGGGGTAGGTTCCACAACTAAAAAGTGAAAAATAATTACTTTTTAGCAAAAAATAAAACCGACTTCCAAAACAAAACACTACAAAGTGAAAAATAACTTTAATTTCGGAAGTCGGTGGCAAAAAACGAAAATACAAAACCAAAGACACCGACTACCGAAATTAAAGTTATTTTTCACTTTGTAGTGTTTTGTTTTGGAAGTCGGTTTTATTTTTTGTTAAAAAGATTTTTTGTTTACTTTATTTGTACTTAAGCCCATTTGTAAAGTCATCAATTTCTGTTTGCGGACAGGATTTCTTGCAATACTCGCCTTGATTGCTTTGATGACTGGAGTCCTAACAGAAAGGTCTACCTGATCTTTTCTTGTCATCCACACATGAGTGTTTATTGTACCTTTTAATAGTACGATACTCAAATCTCTTCGTGAACTTTCTTAATGTATTATAACTCAATATCGCCCAACATGTCGCTTGGTAATTCTTGTATTTCAAGCGTTGATAATATTATGAAATGTTACAAATCACAATATCTTTACAGCCCGAAAAGATAAAGCACGTGAGGAAGCGGAGAAGAGTTATATGAGGCAAAGGTTTCTGATGAAGAAACTAGGTAACCCAGCTAATATGACCACCGCGAAGAAACGGTTCCTTCGACACTGGCCGGTTGAAGACAGTTGGTCGCTAGATAAATATAATTATGATTACAAGTAAATCACCAGACCAGACCACCACCACGAGCCACCAACCTTCAATATTACGATTTTTTTTTGGCTAAGACTCACATTTGGACCAAAAATGTATCGTTTCATACATTTTTGGTCCAAATGTGAGTCTTAGCCAATGGGAGGATGAAGTCCTTTAAAATCCTCTGCCGTCCCGCCACAGGCGTCCCGCGGCCGTAGTTTCATTTTGACAGTTCAACAACATTCATTGTGTTATTTACGTTTTTTTTTTTTAAATTTGGCTTCGCACGGTTTGACACATTTATTTATTTTTTATTTGAGATGGGTTTGCTCTTGACTCTAGTCTAGGTCAGAGGTGACAGAGACAAAGTCTTGTGAGCTTACCCATCGTAGACTTTGTCTATTTTTCGAACTTATGAAGCAATGGATTATTAAGAATTTGCTTTAAAATTATTCAAATTCTGATTGTGTTACGTAAGTACTTGTTGAAAGGCCTACACTGTTTTCCCATATCTATTAACACTGTTATTTGAAAATATTGTAAATAAAAGCCAATTATTTTTAAAAAGAGTAGATAACCGTGCGGTTTCTTGCCGGCTCTTATCTATAGGAAACGACCAATTGGAACCGCGCACCTAGCTTCTGACGTTTCATAAGTCACCCATGTATGTAGGTTTATGTGAAATAAAATTATTTTGATTTTTATTTTTTTATTTTTTATTTGCACTGAACGTGACGCTTTATGAATTGGAAAGTGGATATTGAGAGGGAACGTAGGGCGCTGGCATGGCAGTCCAATGTAACATGTTGGCTCGCAGGTTTGGTTTGCACGCTATAGCAAAGCACACGTGCAGCCTGTGGACCAACTCAGCGGGCTATCAGCGCCCTACGGGTCCAGTATAATAACGGGTTCAGGATGTTGATGGGGCTGCCCCGTTTCTACTGTGTATCAGGTATGTTTGCACAAGCACACGTCGATGACTTCCACGCCATCTTCAGACAGAAATCTGACTCTTTGCTATGTAGGAAAGCTGCAACTCCATCCTGAAAACCAAAGCGGGGAGGTATGTTTCTCCATTGTTTACAAAACAAATAATGGAATGTAAAAACAATTAATGTAAGTGTTAATAATTAATAAACAAACTTGTTATTTTTTGTCTATTATCTTTAAAAAAATAAAACAAATAATAAAAATTATCTTTATTTCGGATAAGCAACAACATATGGGTTAGTAAACAAAAACGTTGCTTATGCCTATGTTAGTAAACTTATAATCTATTTAGCGACAAGGCTGTCGTTCGAGATGCATCTTCGAACAATAACAATAGGGCATATGATGTTGACCATAATTCTGGTTTAAGTTGAATTTCGATAATAATTATGTCTTCGAACGATATGGCGCGTACGCTTCCGTCACCGCTACAAACACAAACTCATTCAGGACACTCGCGAGTGTTTGCATGTGTTTAACACGAACGTCCCACGCCGCGCCCCGCCGGACGCTCGAGTCGAGCGTGCATTCAGGCCGTACACTAAAGGGGCCATTTATCTAAATTATTTAGGCCCTTTTTACCTAAAAAGGGCCTAAAAACGCGTATTATGTTCACATTTTCTCTCTTTCTGTCTCAAGAATGTCGCAAATTCACAAACGATATACCGATACCGAGGCACACGGATTTTGATAAAAAAAAACGTGTGTGGTCACCCCAGTCAGGAACGAAATTCCTTACGCGATACTCGCATGCACATAGACACTCGTATACATATAATAGAAAGAGACGGAGTGAGAGAGAGGGTGAGAAAGTCGCATGGAGGGGGCATAAAACTAAGTCAATTCCTATCGCACGCCGCGTTAAAGAAGAGCCACCCAAAGAAATAATACATTCCGACCTCGCCGCCGAGGTCCCTCGCGACAACCCTGTAATAATCGTCCTCCCCCCGTCCCTTGCTCGGGTATGAAGTGCCAGCTGGTGGTGTAGCTGAGCCAGTAGCTTTAAACTCCCCTGACAATAATAATCACTCAAATTTGATCCAGCCTGTCCCATCTTGCTGACCTCCCCCCAGCGATGCCCTAAGCCGAGGTCAGTTCCCCACAGGGGGAGCCCTTAGCGTGTAGTCGCTTAGTCTGTAAGTTTTATGCCTTGGCTGGAGGCTTTGAGTTCGCTTAAGGCAGCCACATGATTGACCGGTTAAGTAGTCACGGCCTAGGCCAACTACAAGATGCCATATATAAAAAAAAGAGTAAAGTAATAATGTTGAGAGAGCCACCAATAAAATAGCGTACCTACTGACTTGAAAGATAAAGCTGTCATTGTGATTTTACTAAGAAAATGCAAGAGCGAGCGAAGTGATCTCAAAAATTGGAGCTTCCTCACTTGGATACTAGATAAAGCTGGCAATGTTCGTGGATCGAATCGAGTAGCGAATCGAGCGGCTGTGAATAATAAATCTGGTCAATAAGAATTTGAAGAATAGGACTATTCTAACTGGAGTGATATCTATTTATGAGTCCTTAGAGTCGCTTCTCATTAATGTTTTGGATACATCTCAGGTGAGAGAGAGATTATTTTGTTTTAAACTGAATATTTTGATAAGATCATGTCAGGGATTTAGGCCTTGTGTAAAGAACTAGGTAATCGTAACAGTTAATAATGCATGTGAATGGTAGCGTCTCCAGTCAACTTTCTAAATATTTAAATTTGTTTTATGAGCGCAACCCAAAGTTTTTTTATTTTTCTTTGTGATCGGTTTGCTCTTGACTCTAATCTAGGTCAGAGGTGACAGAGACAAAGTCGACGACGGAGTGAGCTTACCCAGAAGAAGCCTGTTCACTCTCACTTTGATGAAATTAAGCTTGTATGCGTTCGGAAACACAGACGCGGGTAGTGAGTTCCACACCTTTGCTGTGCGCATTATAAAAGACATTTGGAAGCGCTTAGAGCGAATTGGTGGAATAGCAACCACGTAGGGATGGTAACTGGCAGTGCGTGAGAACATATATTTGATTGAGCTAGAAGTTATTCATGTGTTCACCTCCAGACCCTCCAAAGCGATTTGAGTTTTTTTTTTTTGTCATAGTTTCATGCTAGTATTTGCCCTGGCATACCACGTTCCGAAGACGGGGTATGTCAGAGCCAACACCTACTTAAAAAAAAAATGTGTAATAGTTTAGTTTGACTATAATAAACTTTGTAATGTCTCAGGAGGTACTTGTTTAATTGATTTCTTCCCTACAACTTATACCTAATAAACTTAGGCACGGTTAGGAGTAATCTAACATAATAAACCGATAACATCTTAGGTTTATCTACAAATATCTGTAATTACCATCAAGTACCGGGCTTACATCTGATATTATTTCACGAATTTTTGCTTCCTACACACGTCACGATCACGACGGGAGGCCCCTGTCTCTCGGGAGCCGTATCATTGGTACAGCTGATAGTAGCTGGTACTTTAAGTAGAGTTTTTATAATATACTTATTAACTGGTAAGTAACATTTGATGTCGTTACAGAAGAAAACATAAAGTTGACCATCATACCGATCACTCACATTCGCATGATTCGTGAACCCACAAGTGGACGACATTTGCAAATGATTATGCAAAGTTTTCGCTGCATTGTTTCCACATGCGCGTATATTGTATTATGAATAGCTTTATATAATTGAAGAGCTATTTTACAAAAACAGCACTTGTAAAAAAAAAGTTTTATAGTACTTAGAACAAAAAACTAAATATCTTCAATTGTGCTAGGTTGTAAAAGAGTGCTGCTGAAGGCGAAAGCGTCAGGATAGTTAGCCGCCAAATTCAAATTTCCTTACGTTTTTTGCAATTTACAAGTCAGTATTAGGTACAACGTTGATCAAAATGTGATTCGCGAACAAGTATGTATTTACAGAAGTATAATCATTAAAGTCATCAATCTCTTTAAGACCAGGTAATCCTAATGAATGACTATTTAATGAAATCTTGACATTTGAGGATTATACTAACTTAGTTATATTACTGATTGTACTCATTATAATTCAGTAAAAACACATTTGTTACGGCCGCGAATTTTACTTTATTCAACATACAACCTAATACTGACTTACAAATTGCAAAAAAACGTAAGAAAATTCGAATTTTACGGGCAACCCTGACGCTTCCGCCTTAATCTACATCTATCTGCTCCCTTTCTTACCAAAAAAATGTTTCAATGAGCTGCTCGTCGCTAAGTAATAACAGCCGCACGGGTCGATCGATCAGGTTAAGCTACGATTGCTGCGGTCGGTCCTTGGATGGGTGACGATAACATACTGAGACCCCTCCATGCCTCGCAGAAGCCCGACAGTCTAACAACCAGTCTTACCAAGGCGTATCGTATTACCCACAGTGACTGAGTTGTGGAGTTCAGATAGGTAGTCGTTCCATGTAAAATACTGGTTTTCAGCTGCATCCGGTTAGACTGAAAGCCGACCCCAACATAGTTGGGTAAAGGCTAGGCAGATGATGATGACTTTTCAAAGTAACTAGGTCCTTGACATGTAGATTCTGTGAGAATAAATTATTTATTGGCAAAAAGTTTATTTATAGGTAGGTAAATAAAAATAGGGGTAGGACGATAATCGGCGAATAATATTATCACCAATTACGATACTGAACTTCCCAGCCGTAGTCCATTGGCCAAATATTATTATATGGCCTCTTCTTCCATAGTTTCATGTCGGCTTCGGATATCAAGCCCTTCATGAACGCCTCTCTCATCTTGGCATACTTCTTCCTTTGCCTCTTCCTCTCCTTCGCTCGGGCTTTCATCTGCTCTAAAAGATTTTTCTGCGCCACATATAGATTATTTAATTGCTCTTCAGTCAGTTGTTCGTAAAAATTACCCTTGCCATCAACACCCTTACCACCAAGCAGTTCCGGGCCGGCTACCTTCATGATATCAGCAAACTCTTCATCATGGTACCATTTTCGCGGGGTCTCGTGAATCATTCGCACTAAATGGTACAATTCGAAGTACAGTTTTTGAACTAATTCGCAGCTCCTCAAAACGTCGAATACTAACATAAATTTGAATCTGATGGATTTTTGTGCGTACTCAACTACTTTTCGGTATCTGGAATAGAATAATCCTAACTAATATTATAAATCCGAAAGTAAGTTTGTTTGTTTGTTTGTTTGTTACCTTTTCACGCCTAAACCACTGAACCGAACATCCTGAAATTTTGCATATACGTTGTACAGAAACGGACATACGGAACCTTTTACCCCAAAAAAAGTTCTGTTCCCGAGGAAAACATGAATAACGTCATTTTTGATAATAGATGGCGCAACGTGTCTTATGAGTCATGATTGAGTTATATTATTGTGGAAACTTAAATAGTATGTATAGTTTGTATTTTATTTAAGTACTTAATACATTTTGGGAGTCTAGAGTGTCGATAGACCGGTTTTGCATAATACTTACTTAATACTATAAATGCAAAAGTGAGTTTGTTTGTTTGTTACACTTTAACGCTGAAACCCCTGAACGGATTTGGAACAAATTTGGCACATGGGTACTCTACGAGTATGACCTGCATTAGGACATAGAATACTTTTCATCCCAGTAGAAGGTTCCCGTGGGATAATTTCCGACATACACGCGGGAGAAGCCGCTGGCAACAGCTAGTATATTAAGACATAGGATACTTTTCATCCCGGTAGAAGGTTCCCGTGGGATAATTTCCGACATACACGCGGGCAACAGCTAGTATATTAAGACATAGGATACTTTTCATCCCGGTAGAAGGTTCCCGTGGGATAATTTCCGACATACACGCTGGCAACAGCTAGTATATTAAGACATAGGATACTTTTCATCCCGGTAGAAGGTTCCCGTGGGATAATTTCCGACATACACGGTGGCAACAGCTAGTATATTAAGACATAGGATACTTTCATCCCGGTAGAAGGTTCCCGTGGGATAATTTCCGGCATACACGCTGGCAACAGCTAGTATATTAAGACATAGGATACTTTTCATCCCGGTAGAAGGTTCCCGTGGGATAATTTCCGACATACACGCGGGAGAAGCCGCGGGAAACAGCTAGTATATTAAGACATAGGATACTTTTCATCCCGGTAGAAGGTTCCCGTGGGATAATTTCCGACATACACGCGGGCAACAGCTAGTATATTAAGACATAGGATACTTTTCATCCCGGTAGAAGGTTCCCGTGGGATAATTTCCGACATACACGCGGGCAACAGCTAGTATATTAAGACATAGGATACTTTTCATCCCGGTAGAAGGTTCCCGTGGGATAATATCCGACATACACGCTGGCAACAGCTAGTATATTAAGACATAGGATACTTTTCATCCCGGTAGAAGGTTCCCGTGGGATAATTTCCGACATACACGCTGGCAACAGCTAGTATATTAAGACATAGGATACTTTTCATCCCGGTAGAAGGTTCCCGTGGGATAATTTCCGACATACACGCGGGAGAAGCCGCTGGCAACAGCTAGTATATTAAGACATAGGATACTTTTCATCCCGGTAGAAGGTTCCCGTGGGATAATTTCCGACATACACGCTGGCAACAGCTAGTATATTAAGACATAGGATACTTTCATCCCGGTAGAAGGTTCCCGTGGGATAATTTCCGGCATACACGCTGGCAACAGCTAGTATATTAAGACATAGGATACTTTTCATCCCGGTAGAAGGTGCCCGTGGGATAATTTCCGACATACACGCGGGAGAAGCCGCGGGAAACAGCTACTATATTAAGACATAGGATACTTTTCATCCCGGTAGAAGGTTCCCGTGGGATAATTTCCGACATACACGCGGGCAACAGCTAGTATATTAAGACATAGGATACTTTTCATCCCGGTAGAAGGTTCCCGTGGGCTAATTTCCGACATACACGCGGGCAACAGCTAGTATATTAAGACATAGGATACTTTTCATCCCGGTAGAAGGTTCCCGTGGGATAATATCCGACATACACGCTGGCAACAGCTAGTATATTAAGACATAGGATACTTTTCATCCCGGTAGAAGGTTCCCGTGGGATAATTTCCGACATACACGCTGGCAACAGCTAGTATATTAAGACATAGGATACTTTTCATCCCGGTAGAAGGTTCCCGTGGGATAATTTCCGACATACACGCTGGCAACAGCTAGTATATTAAGACATAGGATACTTTTCATCCCGGTAGAAGGTTCCCGTGGGATAATTTCCGACATACACGCGGGAGAAGCCGCTGGCAACAGCTAGTATATTAAGACATAGGATACTTTTCATCCCGGTAGAAGGTTCCCGTGGGATAATTTCCGACATAGCCGCTGGCACCAGCTAGTATATTAAGACCTAGGATACTTTTCATCCCGGTAGAAGGTTCCCGTGGGATAATTTCCGACATACACGCGGGCGAAGCCGCTGGCAACAGCTAGTATATTAAGACATAGGATACTTTTCATCCCGGTAGAAGGTTCCCGTGGGATAATTTCCGACATACACGCTGGCAACAGCTAGAATATTAAGACATAGGATACTTTTCATCCCGGTAGAAGGTTCCCGTGGGATAATTTCCGACATACACGCGGGCAACAGCTAGTATATTAAGACATAGGATACTTTTCATCCCGGTAGAAGGTTCCCGTGGGATAATTTCCGACATACACGCTGGCAACAGCTAGTATATTAAGACATAGGATACTTTTCATCCCGGTAGAAGGTTCCCGTGGGATGATTTCCGACATACACGCTGGCAACAGCTAGTATATTAAGACATAGGATACTTTTCATCCCGGCAGAAGGTTCCCGTGGGATAATTTCCGACATACACGCGGGCAACAGCTAGTATATTAAGACATAGGATACTTTTCATCCCGGTAGAAGGTTCCCGTGGGATAATTTCCGACATACACGCTGGCAACAGCTAGTATATTAAGACATAGGATACTTTTCATCCCGGTAGAAGGTTCCCGTGGGATAATTTCCGACATACACGGTGGCAACAGCTAGTATATTAAGACATAGGATACTTTTCATCCCGGTAGAAGGTTCCCGTGGGATAATTTCCGACATACACGCGGGCGAAGCCGCTGGCAACAGCTAGTATATTAAGACCTAGGATACTTTTCATCCCGGTAGAAGGTTCCCGTGGGATAATTTCCAACATAGGCGCTGGCAACAGCTAGTATATTAAGACATAGGATACTTTTTATCCCGGTAGAAGGTTCCCGTGGGATAATTTCCGACATACACGCTGGCAACAGCTAGTATATTAAGACCTAGGATACTTTTCATCCCGGTAGAAGGTTCCCGTGGGATAATTTCCGACATACACGCGGGAGAAGCCGCGGGAAACAGTTAGTATATTAAGACATAGGATACTTTTCATCCCGGTAGAAGGTTCCCGTGGGATAATTTCCGACATACACGCGGGCAACAGCTAGTATATTAAGACATAGGATACTTTTATCCCGGTAGAAGGTTCCCGCGGGATACTTTCATCCCGGTAGAAGGTTCCCGCGGGATAATTTCATCCCGGTAGAAGGTTCCCGCGGGATACTTTCATCCCGGTAGAAGGTTTCCGCGGGATACTTTCATCCCGGTAGAAGGTTCCCGCGGAATACTTTTATCCCGGTAGAAGGTTCCCGCGGGATACTTTCATCCCGGAAGAAGGTTCCCGCGGGATACTTTCATCCCGGTAGAAGGTTCCCGCGGGATAATTTCCGACATACACGCGGGCGAAGCCGCGGGCAACAGCTAGTATATTAAGACATAGGATACTTTCATCCCGGTAGAAGGTTCCCGCGGGATACTTTCATCCCGGTAGAAGGTTCCCGTGGGATAATTTCCGACATACACGCGGGCGAAGCCGCGGGCAACAGCTAGTATATTAAGACATAGGGTACTTTCATCCCGGTAGAAGGTGCCCGCGGGATACTTTCATCCCGGTAGAAAGTTCCCGCGGGATACTTTCATCCCGGTAGAAGGTTCCTGCGGGATACTTTCATCCCGGTAGAAGGTTCCCGCGGGATAATTTCCGACATACACGCGGACGAAGCCGCGGGCAACAGCTAGTATATTAAGACATAGGATACTTTTCATCCCGGTAGAAGGTTCCCGTGGGATAATTTCCGACATACACGCTGGCAACAGCTAGTATATTAAGACATAGGATACTTTTCATCCCGGTAGAAGGTTCCCGTGGGATAATTTCCGACATACACGCTGGCAACAGCTAGTATATTAAGACATAGGATACTTTTATCCCGGAAGAAGGTTCCCGCGGGATACTTTCATCCCGGAAGAAGGTTCCCGCGGGATACTTTCATCCCGGTAGAAGGTTCCCGCGGGATACTTTCATCGCGGTAGAAGGTTCCCGCGGGATACTTTCATCCCGGTAGAAGGTTCCCGCGGGATACTTTCATCCCGGAAGAAGGTTCCCGCGGGATACTTTCCGACATACACGCAGACGAAGCCGCGGGCAACAGCTAGTATATTAAGACATAGGATACTTTCATCCCGGTAGAAGGTTCCCGCGGGATACTTTCATCCCGGTATAAGGTTCCCGCGGGATAATTTCATCCCGGTAGAAGGTTCCCGCGGGAGACTTTCATCCCGGTAGACGGTTCCCGCGGGATACTTTTATCCCGGTAGAAGGTTCCCGTGGGATAATTTCCGACATACACGCTGGCAACAGCTAGTATATTAAGACATAGGATACTTTTCATCCCGGTAGAAGGTTCCCGTGGGATGATTTCCGACATACACGCTGGCAACAGCTAGTATATTAAGACATAGGATACTTTTCATCCCGGTAGAAGGTTCCCGTGGGATGATTTCCGACATACACGCGGGCAACAGCTAGTATATTAAGACATAGGATACTTTTCATCCCGGCAGAAGGTTCCCGTGGGATGATTTCCGACATACACGCTGGCAACAGCTAGTATATTAAGACATAGGATACTTTTCATCCCGGCAGAAGGTTCCCGTGGGATAATTTCCGACATACACGCGGGCAACAGCTAGTATATTAAGACATAGGATACTTTTCATCCCGGCAGAAGGTTCCCGTGGGATAATTTCCGACATACACGCGGGCAACAGCTAGTATATTAAGACATAGGATACTTTTCATCCCGGTAGAAGGTTCCCGTGGGATAATTTCCGACATACACGCGGGCGAAGCCGCTGGCAACAGCTAGTATATTAAGACCTAGGATACTTTTCATCCCGGTAGAAGGTTCCCGTGGGATAATTTCCGACATAGCCGCGGGCAACAGCTAGTATATTAAGACATAGGACACTTTTCATCCCGGTAGAAGGTTCCCGTGGGATAATTTCCGACATACACGCTGGCAACAGCTAGTATATTAAGACATAGGATACTTTTCATCCCGGTAGAAGGTTCCCGTGGGATAATTTCCGACATACACGCGGGCAACAGCTAGTATATTAAGACATAGGATACTTTTATCCCGGTAGAAGGTTCCCGCGGGATAATTTCATCCCGGTAGAAGGTTCCCGCGGGATAATTTCATCCCGGTAGAAGGTTCCCGCGGGATACTTTCATCCCGGTAGAAGGTTTCCGCGGGATACTTTCATCCCGGTAGAAGGTTCCCGCGGAATACTTTTATCCCGGTAGAAGGTTCCCGCGGGATACTTTCATCCCGGAAGAAGGTTCCCGCGGGATACTTTCATCCCGGTAGAAGGTTCCCGCGGGATAATTTCCGACATACACGCGGGCGAAGCCGCGGGCAACAGCTAGTATATTAAGACATAGGATACTTTCATCCCGGTAGAAGGTTCCCGCGGGAAACTTTCATCCCGGTAGAAGGTTCCCGTGGGATAATTTCCGACATACACGCGGGCGAAGCCGCGGGCAACAGCTAGTATATTAAGACATAGGATACATTCATCCCGGTAGAAGGTTCCCGTGGGATAATTTCCGACATACACGCGGGCGAAGCCGCGGGCAACAGCTAGTATATTAAGACATAGGATACTTTCATCCCGGTAGAAGGTGCCCGCGGGATACTTTCATCCCGGTAGAAGGTTCCCGCGGGATACTTTCATCCCGGTAGAAGGTTCCCGCGGGATACTTTCATCCCGGTAGAAGGTTCCCGCGGGATAATTTCCGACATACACGCGGACGAAGCCGCGGGCAACAGCTAGTATATTAAGACATAGGATACTTTTCATCCCGGTAGAAGGTTCCCGTGGGATAATTTCCGACATACACGCTGGCAACAGCTAGTATATTAAGACATAGGATACTTTTCATCCCGGTAGGTTCCCGTGGGATAATTTCCGACATACACGCTGGCAACAGCTAGTATATTAAGACATAGGATACTTTTCATCCCGGTAGAAGGTTCCCGTGGGATAATTTCCGACATACACGCTGGCAACAGCTAGTATATTAAGACATAGGATACTTTTATCCCGGAAGAAGGTTCCCGCGGGATACTTTCATCCCAGAAGAAGGTTCCCGCGGGATACTTTCATCCCGGTAGAAGGTTCCCGCGGGATACTTTCATCGCGGTAGAAGGTTCCCGCGGGATACTTTCATCCCGGTAGAAGGTTCCCGCGGGATACTTTCATCCCGCAAGAAGGTTCCCGCGGGATACTTTCCGACATACACGCAGACGAAGCCGCGGGCAACAGCTAGTATATTAAGACATAGGATACTTTCATCCCGGTAGAAGGTTCCCGCGGGATACTTTCATCCCGGTATAAGGTTCCCGCGGGATAATTTCATCCCGGTAGAAGGTTCCCGCGGGAGACTTTTATCCCGGTAGAAGGTTCCCGCGGGATACTTTTATCCCGGTAGAAGGTTCCCGCGGAATACTTTTATCCCGGTAGAAGGTTCCCGCGGGATATTTTCATCCCGGAAGAAGGTTCCCGCGGGATACTTTCATCCCGGTAGAAGGTTCCCGCGGGATAATTTCCGACATACACGCAGGCGAAGCCGCGGGCAACAGCTAGTATATTAAGACATAGGATACTTTCATCCCGGTAGAAGGTTCCCGCGGGATACTTTCATCCCGGTAGAAGGTTCCCGTGGGATAATTTCCGACATACACGCGGGCAACAGCTAGTATATTAAGACATAGGATACTTTTCATCCCGGTAGAAGGTTCCCGTGGGATGATTTCCGACATACACGCTGGCAACAGCTAGTATATTAAGACATAGGATACTTTTCATCCCGGTAGAAGGTTCCCGTGGGATAATTTCCGACATACACGCGGGCAACAGCTAGTATATTAAGACATAGGATACTTTTTATCCCGGTAGAAGGTTCCCGTGGGATAATTTCCGACATAGCCGCTGGCAACAGCTAGTATATTAAGACATAGGATACTTTTCATCCCGGTAGAAGGTTCCCGTGGGATAATTTCCGACATACACGCGGGCAACAGCTAGTATATTAAGACATAGGATACTTTTCATCCCGGTAGAAGGTTCCCGTGGGATAATTTCCGACATACACGCTGGCAACAGCTAGTATATTAAGACATAGGATACTTTTCATCCCGGTAGAAGGTTCCCGTGGGATGATTTCCGACATACACGCTGGCAACAGCTAGTATATTAAGACATAGGATACTTTTCATCCTGGCAGAAGGTTCCCGTGGGATAATTTCCGACATACACGCGGGCAACAGCTAGTATATTAAGACATAGGATACTTTTCATCCCGGTAGAAGGTTCCCGTGGGATAATTTCCGACATACACGCTGGCAACAGCTAGTATATTAAGACATAGGATACTTTTTATCCCGGTAGAAGGTTCCCGTGGGATAATTTCCGACATAGCCGCGGGCAACAGCTAGTATATTAAGACATAGGATACTTTTCATCCCGGTAGAAGGTTCCCGTGGGATAATTTCCGACATACACGCGGGCGAAGCCGCTGGCAACAGCTAGTATATTAAGACCTAGGATACTTTTCATCCCGGTAGAAGGTTCCCGTGGGATAATTGCCAACATAGGCGCTGGCAACAGCTAGTATATTAAGACATAGGATACTTTTTATCCCGGTAGAAGGTTCCCGTGGGATAATTTCCGACATACACGCTGGCAACAGCTAGTATATTAAGACCTAGGATACTTTTCATCCCGGTAGAAGGTTCCCGTGGTATAATTTCCGACATACACGCGGGAGAAGCCGCGGGAAACAGTTAGTATATTAAGACATAGGATACTTTTCATCCCGGTAGAAGGTTCCCGTGGGATAATTTCCGACATACACGCGGGCAACAGCTAGTATATTAAGACATAGGATACTTTTATCCCGGTAGAAGGTTCCCGCGGGATACTTTCATCCCGGTAGAAGGTTCCCGCGGGATAATTTCATCCCGGTAGAAGGTTCCCGCGGGATACTTTCATCCCGGTAGAAGGTTTCCGCGGGATACTTTCATCCCGGTAGAAGGTTCCCGCGGAATACTTTTATCCCGGTAGAAGGTTCCCGCGGGATACTTTCATCCCGGAAGAAGGTTCCCGCGGGATACTTTCATCCCGGTAGAAGGTTCCCGCGGGATAATTTCCGACAAACACGCGGGCGAAGCCGCGGGCAACAGCTAGTATATTAAGACATAGGATACGTTCATCCCGGTAGAAGGTTCCCGCGGGATACTTTCATCCCGGTAGAAGGTTCCCGTGGGATAATTTCCGACATACACGCGGGCGAAGCCGCGGGCAACAGCTAGTATATTAAGACATAGGATACTTTCATCCCGGTAGAAGGTGCCCGCGGGATACTTTCATCCCGGTAGAAGGTTCCCGCGGGATACTTTCATCCCGGTAGAAGGTTCCTGCGGGATACTTTCATCCCGGTAGAAGGTTCCCGCGGGATAATTTCCGACATACACGCGGACGAAGCCGCGGGCAACAGCTAGTATATTAAGACATAGGATACTTTTCATCCCGGTAGAAGGTTCCCGTGGGATAATTTCCGACATACACGCTGGCAACAGCTAGTATATTAAGACATAGGATACTTTTCATCCCGGTAGAAGGTTCCCGTGGGATAATTTCCGACATACACGCTGGCAACAGCTAGTATATTAAGACATAGGATACTTTTATCCCGGAAGAAGGTTCCCGCGGGATACTTTCATCCCGGAAGAAGGTTCCCGCGGGATACTTTCATCCCGGTAGAAGGTTCCCGCGGGATACTTTCATCGCGGTAGAAGGTTCCCGCGGGATACTTTCATCCCGGTAGAAGGTTCCCGCGGGATACTTTCATCCCGGAAGAAGGTTCCCGCGGGATACTTTCCGACATACACGCAGACGAAGCCGCGGGCAACAGCTAGTATATTAAGACATAGGATACTTTCATCCCGGTAGAAGGTTCCCGCGGGATACTTTCATCCCGGTATAAGGTTCCCGCGGGATAATTTCATCCCGGTAGAAGGTTCCCGCGGGAGACTTTCATCCCGGTAGACGGTTCCCGCGGGATACTTTTATCCCGGTAGAAGGTTCCCGTGGGATGATTTCCGACATACACGCTGGCAACAGCTAGTATATTAAGACATAGGATACTTTTCATCCCGGTAGAAGGTTCCCGTGGGATAATTTCCGACATACACGCGGGCAACAGCTAGTATATTAAGACATAGGATACTTTTCATCCCGGTAGAAGGTTCCCGTGGGATAATTTCCGACATACACGCTGGCAACAGCTAGTATATTAAGACATAGGATACTTTTCATCCCGGTAGAAGGTTGCCGTGGGATGATTTCCGACATACACGCGGGCAACAGCTAGTATATTAAGACATAGGATACTTTTCATCCCGGCAGAAGGTTCCCGTGGGATGATTTCCGACATACACGCTGGCAACAGCTAGTATATTAAGACATAGGATACTTTTTATCCCGGCAGAAGGTTCCCGTGGGATAATTTCCGACATACACGCGGGCAACAGCTAGTATATTAAGACATAGGATACTTTTCATCCCGGCAGAAGGTTCCCGTGGGATAATTTCCGACATACACGCGGGCAACAGCTAGTATATTAAGACATAGGATACTTTTCATCCCGGTAGAAGGTTCCCGTGGGATAATTTCCGACATACACGCGGGCGAAGCCGCTGGCAACAGCTAGTATATTAAGACCTAGGATACTTTTCATCCCGGTAGAAGGTTCCCGTGGGATAATTTCCGACATAGCCGCGGGCAACAGCTAGTATATTAAGACATAGGACACTTTTCATCCCGGTAGAAGGTTCCCGTGGGATAATTTCCGACATACACGCTGGCAACAGCTAGTATATTAAGACATAGGATACTTTTCATCCCGGTAGAAGGTTCCCGTGGGATAATTTCCGACATACACGCGGGCAACAGCTAGTATATTAAGACATAGGATACTTTTATCCCGGTAGAAGGTTCCCGCGGGATACTTTCATCCCGGTAGAAGGTTCCCGCGGGATAATTTCATCCCGGTAGAAGGTTCCCGCGGGATACTTTCATCCCGGTAGAAGGTTTCCGCGGGATACTTTCATCCCGGTAGAAGGTTCCCGCGGAATACTTTTATCCCGGTAGAAGGTTCCCGCGGGATACTTTTATCCCGGAAGAAGGTTCCCGCGGGATACTTTCATCCCGGTAGAAGGTTCCCGCGGGATAATTTCCGACATACACGCGGGCGAAGCCGCGGGCAACAGCTAGTATATTAAGACATAGGATACTTTCATCCCGGTACAAGGTTCCCGCGGGAAACTTTCATCCCGGTAGAAGGTTCCCGTGGGATAATTTCCGACATACACGCGGGCGAAGCCGCGGGCAACAGCTAGTATATTAAGACATAGGATACTTTTCATCCCGGTAGAAGGTTCCCGCGGGATACTTTCATCCCGGTAGAAGGTTCCCGCGGGATACTTTCATCCCGGAAGAAGGTTCCCGCGGGATACTTTCCGACATACACGCGGACGAAGCCGCGGGCAACAGCTAGTATATTAAGACATAGGATACTTTCATCCCGGTAGAAGGTTCCCGCGGGATACTATCATCCCGGAAGAAGGTTCCCGCGGTATACTTTCATCCCGTTAGAAGGTTCCCGCGGGATAATTTCATCCCGGTAGAAGGTTCCCGCGGGATAATTTCATCCCGGTAGAAGGTTCCCGCGGGATACTTTCATCCCGGTAGAAGGTTCCCGCGGGATACTTTCATCCCGGTAGAAGGTTCCCGCGGGATACTTTCATCCCAGTAGAAGGTTCCCGCGGGATACTTTCATCCCGGAAGAAGGTTCCCGCGGGATACTTTCCGACATACACGCTGGCAACAGCTAGTATATTAAGACATAGGATACTTTTCATCCCGGTAGAAGGTTGCCGTGGGATGATTTCCGACATACACGCGGGCAACAGCTAGTATATTAAGACATAGGATACTTTTCATCCCGGCAGAAGGTTCCCGTGGGATGATTTCCGACATACACGCTGGCAACAGCTAGTATATTAAGACATAGGATACTTTTTATCCCGGCAGAAGGTTCCCGTGGGATAATTTCCGACATACACGCGGGCAACAGCTAGTATATTAAGACATAGGATACTTTTCATCCCGGCAGAAGGTTCCCGTGGGATAATTTCCGACATACACGCGGGCAACAGCTAGTATATTAAGACATAGGATACTTTTCATCCCGGTAGAAGGTTCCCGCGGGATAATTTCCGACATACACGCGGACGAAGCCGCGGGCAACAGCTAGTATATTAAGACATAGGATACTTTTCATCCCGGTAGAAGGTTCCCGTGGGATAATTTCCGACATACACGCGGGAGAAGCCGCGGGAAACAGCTAGTATATTAAGACATAGGATACTTTTCATCCCGGTAGAAGGTTCCCGTGGGATAATTTCCGACATACACGCGGGAGAAGCCGCTGGCAACAGCTAGTATATTAAGACATAGGATACTTTTCATCCCGGTAGAAGGTATACGTGGGATAATTTCCGACATACACGCGGGCAACAGCTAGTATATTAAGACATAGGATACTTTTCATCCCGGTAGAAGGTTCCCGTGGGATAATTTCCGACATACACGCGGGAGAAGCCGCGGGAAACAGCTAGTATATTAAGACATAGGATACTTTTCATCCCGGTAGAAGGTTCCCGTGGGATAATTTCCTACATACATGCGGGCAACAGCTAGTATATTAAGACATAGGATACTTTTCATCCCGGTAGAAGGTTCCCGTGGGATAATTTCCGACATACACGCGGGCAACAGCTAGTATATTAAGACATAGGATACTTTTCATCCCGGCAGAAGGTTCCCGTGGGATAATTTCCGACATACACGCTGGCAACAGCTAGTATATTAAGACATAAGATACTTTTCATCCCGGTAGAAGGTTCCCGTGGGATAATTTCCGACATACACGCTGGCAACATCTAGTATATTAAGACATAAGATACTTTTCATCCCGGTAGAAGGTTCCCTTGGGATAATTTCCGACATACACGCGGGAGAAGCCGCGGGAAACAGCTAGTATATTAAGACATATGATACTTTTCATCCCGGTAGAAGGTTCCCGTGGGATAATTTCCGACATACACGCGGGCAACAGCTAGTATATTAAGACATAGGATACTTTTCTTCCCGGTAGAAGGTTCCCGTGGGATAATTTCCACCATACACGCGGGCAACAGCTAGTATATTAAGACATAGGATACTTTTCATCCTGGTAGAAGGTTCCCGTGGGATAATTTCCGACATACACGCGGGAGAAGCCGCTGGCAACAGCTAGTATATTAAGACATAGGATACTTTTCATCCCGGTAGAAGGTTCCCGTGGGATAATTTCCGACATATACGCTGGCAACAGCTAGTATATTAAGACATAGGATACTTTTCATCCCGGTAGAAGGTTCCCGTGGGATAATTTCCGACATACACGCTGGCAACAGCTAGTATATTAAGACATAGGATACTTTTCATCCCGGTAGAAGGTTCCCGTGGGATAATTTCCGACATACACGCTGGCAACAGCTAGTATATTAAGACATAGGATACTTTTCATCCCGGTAGAAGGTTCCCGTGGGATAATTTCCGACATAGCCGCTGGCAACAGCTAGTATATTGAGACATAGGATACTTTTCATCCCGGTAGAAGGTTCCCGTGGGATAATTTCCGACATACACGCGGGCAACAGCTAGTATATTAAGACATAGGATACTTTTCATCCCGGTAGAAGGTTCCCGTGGGATAATTTCCGACATACACGCTGGCAACAGCTAGTATATTAAGACATAGGATACTTTTCATCCCGGTAGAAGGTTCCCGTGGGATAATTTCCGACATACACGCGGGCAACAGCTAGTATATTGAGACATAGGATAATTTTCATCCCGGTAGAAGGTTCCCGTGGGATAATTTCCGACATACACGCTGGCAACAGCTAGTTTATTAAGACATAGGATACTTTTCATCCCGGTAGAAGATTCCCGTGGGATAATTTCCGACATACACGCGGGAGAAGCCGCGGGCAACAGCTAGTATATTAAGACATAGGATACTTTTCATCCCGGTAGAAGGTTCCCGTGGGATAATTTCCGACATAGCCGCTGGCAACAGCTAGTATATTAAGACATAGGATACTTTTCATCCCGGTAGAAGGTTCCCGTGGGATAATTTCCGACATACACGCGGGCAACAGCTAGTATATTAAGACATACGATACTTTTTATCCCGGTAGAAGGTTCCCGTGGGATAATTTCCGACATACACGCGGGCAACAGCTAGTATATTAAGACATAGGATACTTTTCATCCCGGTAGAAGGTTCCCGTGGGATAATTTCCGACATAGCCGCTGGCAACAGCTAGTATATTAAGACATAGGATACTTTTCATCCCGGTAGAAGGTTCCCGTGGGATAATTTCCGACATGCACGCGGGCAACAGCTAGTATATTAAGACATAGGATACTTTTCATCCCGGTAGAAGGTTCCCGTGGGATAATTTTCGACATAGCCGCTGGCAACAGCTAGTATATTAAGACATAGGATACTTTCATCCCGGTAGAAGGTTCCCGCGGGATACTTTCATCCCGGTAGAAGGTTTCCGCGGGATACTTTCATCCCGGTAGAAGGTTCCCGCGGGATACTTGCATCCCGGAAGAAGGTTCCCGCGGGATACTTTCCGACATACACGCGGACGAAGCCGCGGGCAACAGCTAGTATATTAAGACATAGGATACTTTCATCCCGGTAGAAGGTACCCGCGGGATACTTTCATCCCGGAAGAAGGTTCCCGCGGGATACTTTCATCCCGGTAGAAGGTTCCCGCGGGATACTTTCCGACATACACGCGGGCAACAGCTAGTATATTGAGACATAGGATACTTTTCATCCCGGTAGAAGGTTCCCGTGGGATAATTTCCGACATACACGCTGGCAACAGCTAGTTTATTAAGACATAGGATACTTTTCATCCCGGTAGAAGGTTCCCGTGGGATAATTTCCGACATACACGCGGGAGAAGCCGCGGGCAACAGCTAGTATATTAAGACGTAGGATACTTTTCATCCCGGTAGAAGGTTCCCGTGGGATAATTTCCGACATACACGCTGGCAACAGCTAGTATATTAAGACATAAGATACTTTTCATCCCGGTAGAAGGTTCCCGTGGGATAATTTCCGACATACACGCTGGCAACATCTAGTATATTAAGACATAAGATACTTTTCATCCCGGTAGAAGGTTCCCTTGGGATAATTTCCGACATACACGCGGGAGAAGCCGCGGGAAACAGCTAGTATATTAAGACATAGGATACTTTTCATCCCGGTAGAAGGTTCCCGTGGGATAATTTCCGACATACACGCGGGCAACAGCTAGTATATTAAGACATAGGATACTTTTCTTCCCGGTAGAAGGTTCCCGTGGGATAATTTCCACCATACACGCGGGCAACAGCTAGTATATTAAGACATAGGATACTTTTCATCCTGGTAGAAGGTTCCCGTGGGATAATTTCCGACATACACGCGGGAGAAGCCGCTGGCAACAGCTAGTATATTAAGACATAGGATACTTTTCATCCCGGTAGAAGGTTCCCGTGGGATAATTTCCGACATACACGCTGGCAACAGCTAGTATATTAAGACATAGGATACTTTTCATCCCGGTAGAAGGTTCCCGTGGGATAATTTCCGACATACACGCTGGCAACAGCTAGTATATTAAGACATAGGATACTTTTCATCCCGGTAGAAGGTTCCCGTGGGATAATTTCCGACATACACGCTGGCAACAGCTAGTATATTAAGACATAGGATACTTTTCATCCCGGTAGAAGGTTCCCGTGGGATAATTTCCGACATAGCCGCTTGCAACAGCTAGTATATTGAGACATAGGATTCTTTTCATCCCGGTAGAAGGTTCCCGTGGGATAATTTCCGACATACACGCGGGCAACAGCTAGTATATTAAGACATAGGATACTTTTCATCCCGGTAGAAGGTTCCCGTGGGATAATTTCCGACATACACGCTGGCAACAGCTAGTATATTAAGACATAGGATACTTTTCATCCCGGTAGAAGGTTCCCGTGGGATAATTTCCGACATACACGCGGGCAACAGCTAGTATATTGAGACATAGGATACTTTTCATCCCGGTAGAAGGTTCCCGCGGGATAATTTCCGACATACACGCTGGCAACAGCTAGTTTATTAAGACATAGGATACTTTTCATCCCGGTAGAAGGTTCCCGTGGGATAATTTCCGACATACACGCGGGAGAAGCCGCGGGCAACAGCTAGTATATTAAGACGTAGGATACTTTTCATCCCGGTAGAAGGTTCCCGTGGGATAATTTCCGACATACACGCGGGCAACAGCTAGTATATTAAGACATAGGATACTTTTCATCCCGGTAGAAGGTTCCCGTGGGATAATTTCCGACATACACGCGGGCGAAGCCGCTGGCAACAGCTAGTATATTAAGACCTAGGATACTTTTCATCCCGGTAGAAGGTTCCCGTGGGATAATTTCCGACATAGCCGCGGGCAACAGCTAGTATATTAAGACATAGGACACTTTTCATCCCGGTAGAAGGTTCCCGTGGGATAATTTCCGACATACACGCTGGCAACAGCTAGTATATTAAGACATAGGATACTTTTCATCCCGGTAGAAGGTTCCCGTGGGATAATTTCCGACATACACGCGGGCAACAGCTAGTATATTAAGACATAGGATACTTTTATCCCGGTAGAAGGTTCCCGCGGGATAATTTCATCCCGGTAGAAGGTTCCCGCGGGATAATTTCATCCCGGTAGAAGGTTCCCGCGGGATACTTTCATCCCGGTAGAAGGTTTCCGCGGGATACTTTCATCCCGGTAGAAGGTTCCCGCGGAATACTTTTATCCCGGTAGAAGGTTCCCGCGGGATACTTTCATCCCGGAAGAAGGTTCCCGCGGGATACTTTCATCCCGGTAGAAGGTTCCCGCGGGATAATTTCCGACATACACGCGGGCGAAGCCGCGGGCAACAGCTAGTATATTAAGACATAGGATACTTTCATCCCGGTAGAAGGTTCCCGCGGGAAACTTTCATCCCGGTAGAAGGTTCCCGTGGGATAATTTCCGACATACACGCGGGCGAAGCCGCGGGCAACAGCTAGTATATTAAGACATAGGATACATTCATCCCGGTAGAAGGTTCCCGTGGGATAATTTCCGACATACACGCGGGCGAAGCCGCGGGCAACAGCTAGTATATTAAGACATAGGATACTTTCATCCCGGTAGAAGGTGCCCGCGGGATACTTTCATCCCGGTAGAAGGTTCCCGCGGGATACTTTCATCCCGGTAGAAGGTTCCCGCGGGATACTTTCATCCCGGTAGAAGGTTCCCGCGGGATAATTTCCGACATACACGCGGACGAAGCCGCGGGCAACAGCTAGTATATTAAGACATAGGATACTTTTCATCCCGGTAGAAGGTTCCCGTGGGATAATTTCCGACATACACGCTGGCAACAGCTAGTATATTAAGACATAGGATACTTTTCATCCCGGTAGGTTCCCGTGGGATAATTTCCGACATACACGCTGGCAACAGCTAGTATATTAAGACATAGGATACTTTTCATCCCGGTAGAAGGTTCCCGTGGGATAATTTCCGACATACACGCTGGCAACAGCTAGTATATTAAGACATAGGATACTTTTATCCCGGAAGAAGGTTCCCGCGGGATACTTTCATCCCAGAAGAAGGTTCCCGCGGGATACTTTCATCCCGGTAGAAGGTTCCCGCGGGATACTTTCATCGCGGTAGAAGGTTCCCGCGGGATACTTTCATCCCGGTAGAAGGTTCCCGCGGGATACTTTCATCCCGCAAGAAGGTTCCCGCGGGATACTTTCCGACATACACGCAGACGAAGCCGCGGGCAACAGCTAGTATATTAAGACATAGGATACTTTCATCCCGGTAGAAGGTTCCCGCGGGATACTTTCATCCCGGTATAAGGTTCCCGCGGGATAATTTCATCCCGGTAGAAGGTTCCCGCGGGAGACTTTTATCCCGGTAGAAGGTTCCCGCGGGATACTTTTATCCCGGTAGAAGGTTCCCGCGGAATACTTTTATCCCGGTAGAAGGTTCCCGCGGGATATTTTCATCCCGGAAGAAGGTTCCCGCGGGATACTTTCATCCCGGTAGAAGGTTCCCGCGGGATAATTTCCGACATACACGCAGGCGAAGCCGCGGGCAACAGCTAGTATATTAAGACATAGGATACTTTCATCCCGGTAGAAGGTTCCCGCGGGATACTTTCATCCCGGTAGAAGGTTCCCGTGGGATAATTTCCGACATACACGCGGGCAACAGCTAGTATATTAAGACATAGGATACTTTTCATCCCGGTAGAAGGTTCCCGTGGGATGATTTCCGACATACACGCTGGCAACAGCTAGTATATTAAGACATAGGATACTTTTCATCCCGGTAGAAGGTTCCCGTGGGATAATTTCCGACATACACGCGGGCAACAGCTAGTATATTAAGACATAGGATACTTTTTATCCCGGTAGAAGGTTCCCGTGGGATAATTTCCGACATAGCCGCTGGCAACAGCTAGTATATTAAGACATAGGATACTTTTCATCCCGGTAGAAGGTTCCCGTGGGATAATTTCCGACATACACGCGGGCAACAGCTAGTATATTAAGACATAGGATACTTTTCATCCCGGTAGAAGGTTCCCGTGGGATAATTTCCGACATACACGCTGGCAACAGCTAGTATATTAAGACATAGGATACTTTTCATCCCGGTAGAAGGTTCCCGTGGGATGATTTCCGACATACACGCTGGCAACAGCTAGTATATTAAGACATAGGATACTTTTCATCCTGGCAGAAGGTTCCCGTGGGATAATTTCCGACATACACGCGGGCAACAGCTAGTATATTAAGACATAGGATACTTTTCATCCCGGTAGAAGGTTCCCGTGGGATAATTTCCGACATACACGCTGGCAACAGCTAGTATATTAAGACATAGGATACTTTTTATCCCGGTAGAAGGTTCCCGTGGGATAATTTCCGACATAGCCGCGGGCAACAGCTAGTATATTAAGACATAGGATACTTTTCATCCCGGTAGAAGGTTCCCGTGGGATAATTTCCGACATACACGCGGGCGAAGCCGCTGGCAACAGCTAGTATATTAAGACCTAGGATACTTTTCATCCCGGTAGAAGGTTCCCGTGGGATAATTTCCAACATAGGCGCTGGCAACAGCTAGTATATTAAGACATAGGATACTTTTTATCCCGGTAGAAGGTTCCCGTGGGATAATTTCCGACATACACGCTGGCAACAGCTAGTATATTAAGACCTAGGATACTTTTCATCCCGGTAGAAGGTTCCCGTGGTATAATTTCCGACATACACGCGGGAGAAGCCGCGGGAAACAGTTAGTATATTAAGACATAGGATACTTTTCATCCCGGTAGAAGGTTCCCGTGGGATAATTTCCGACATACACGCGGGCAACAGCTAGTATATTAAGACATAGGATACTTTTATCCCGGTAGAAGGTTCCCGCGGGATACTTTCATCCCGGTAGAAGGTTCCCGCGGGATAATTTCATCCCGGTAGAAGGTTCCCGCGGGATACTTTCATCCCGGTAGAAGGTTTCCGCGGGATACTTTCATCCCGGTAGAAGGTTCCCGCGGAATACTTTTATCCCGGTAGAAGGTTCCCGCGGGATACTTTCATCCCGGAAGAAGGTTCCCGCGGGATACTTTCATCCCGGTAGAAGGTTCCCGCGGGATAATTTCCGACAAACACGCGGGCGAAGCCGCGGGCAACAGCTAGTATATTAAGACATAGGATACGTTCATCCCGGTAGAAGGTTCCCGCGGGATACTTTCATCCCGGTAGAAGGTTCCCGTGGGATAATTTCCGACATACACGCGGGCGAAGCCGCGGGCAACAGCTAGTATATTAAGACATAGGATACTTTCATCCCGGTAGAAGGTGCCCGCGGGATACTTTCATCCCGGTAGAAGGTTCCCGCGGGATACTTTCATCCCGGTAGAAGGTTCCTGCGGGATACTTTCATCCCGGTAGAAGGTTCCCGCGGGATAATTTCCGACATACACGCGGACGAAGCCGCGGGCAACAGCTAGTATATTAAGACATAGGATACTTTTCATCCCGGTAGAAGGTTCCCGTGGGATAATTTCCGACATACACGCTGGCAACAGCTAGTATATTAAGACATAGGATACTTTTCATCCCGGTAGAAGGTTCCCGTGGGATAATTTCCGACATACACGCTGGCAACAGCTAGTATATTAAGACATAGGATACTTTTATCCCGGAAGAAGGTTCCCGCGGGATACTTTCATCCCGGAAGAAGGTTCCCGCGGGATACTTTCATCCCGGTAGAAGGTTCCCGCGGGATACTTTCATCGCGGTAGAAGGTTCCCGCGGGATACTTTCATCCCGGTAGAAGGTTCCCGCGGGATACTTTCATCCCGGAAGAAGGTTCCCGCGGGATACTTTCCGACATACACGCAGACGAAGCCGCGGGCAACAGCTAGTATATTAAGACATAGGATACTTTCATCCCGGTAGAAGGTTCCCGCGGGATACTTTCATCCCGGTATAAGGTTCCCGCGGGATAATTTCATCCCGGTAGAAGGTTCCCGCGGGAGACTTTCATCCCGGTAGACGGTTCCCGCGGGATACTTTTATCCCGGTAGAAGGTTCCCGTGGGATGATTTCCGACATACACGCTGGCAACAGCTAGTATATTAAGACATAGGATACTTTTCATCCCGGTAGAAGGTTCCCGTGGGATAATTTCCGACATACACGCGGGCAACAGCTAGTATATTAAGACATAGGATACTTTTCATCCCGGTAGAAGGTTCCCGTGGGATAATTTCCGACATACACGCTGGCAACAGCTAGTATATTAAGACATAGGATACTTTTCATCCCGGTAGAAGGTTGCCGTGGGATGATTTCCGACATACACGCGGGCAACAGCTAGTATATTAAGACATAGGATACTTTTCATCCCGGCAGAAGGTTCCCGTGGGATGATTTCCGACATACACGCTGGCAACAGCTAGTATATTAAGACATAGGATACTTTTTATCCCGGCAGAAGGTTCCCGTGGGATAATTTCCGACATACACGCGGGCAACAGCTAGTATATTAAGACATAGGATACTTTTCATCCCGGCAGAAGGTTCCCGTGGGATAATTTCCGACATACACGCGGGCAACAGCTAGTATATTAAGACATAGGATACTTTTCATCCCGGTAGAAGGTTCCCGTGGGATAATTTCCGACATACACGCGGGCGAAGCCGCTGGCAACAGCTAGTATATTAAGACCTAGGATACTTTTCATCCCGGTAGAAGGTTCCCGTGGGATAATTTCCGACATAGCCGCGGGCAACAGCTAGTATATTAAGACATAGGACACTTTTCATCCCGGTAGAAGGTTCCCGTGGGATAATTTCCGACATACACGCTGGCAACAGCTAGTATATTAAGACATAGGATACTTTTCATCCCGGTAGAAGGTTCCCGTGGGATAATTTCCGACATACACGCGGGCAACAGCTAGTATATTAAGACATAGGATACTTTTATCCCGGTAGAAGGTTCCCGCGGGATACTTTCATCCCGGTAGAAGGTTCCCGCGGGATAATTTCATCCCGGTAGAAGGTTCCCGCGGGATACTTTCATCCCGGTAGAAGGTTTCCGCGGGATACTTTCATCCCGGTAGAAGGTTCCCGCGGAATACTTTTATCCCGGTAGAAGGTTCCCGCGGGATACTTTCATCCCGGAAGAAGGTTCCCGCGGGATACTTTCATCCCGGTAGAAGGTTCCCGCGGGATAATTTCCGACATACACGCGGGCGAAGCCGCGGGCAACAGCTAGTATATTAAGACATAGGATACTTTCATCCCGGTACAAGGTTCCCGCGGGAAACTTTCATCCCGGTAGAAGGTTCCCGTGGGATAATTTCCGACATACACGCGGGCGAAGCCGCGGGCAACAGCTAGTATATTAAGACATAGGATACTTTTCATCCCGGTAGAAGGTTCCCGCGGGATACTTTCATCCCGGTAGAAGGTTCCCGCGGGATACTTTCATCCCGGAAGAAGGTTCCCGCGGGATACTTTCCGACATACACGCGGACGAAGCCGCGGGCAACAGCTAGTATATTAAGACATAGGATACTTTCATCCCGGTAGAAGGTTCCCGCGGGATACTATCATCCCGGAAGAAGGTTCCCGCGGTATACTTTCATCCCGTTAGAAGGTTCCCGCGGGATAATTTCATCCCGGTAGAAGGTTCCCGCGGGATAATTTCATCCCGGTAGAAGGTTCCCGCGGGATACTTTCATCCCGGTAGAAGGTTCCCGCGGGATACTTTCATCCCGGTAGAAGGTTCCCGCGGGATACTTTCATCCCAGTAGAAGGTTCCCGCGGGATACTTTCATCCCGGAAGAAGGTTCCCGCGGGATACTTTCCGACATACACGCTGGCAACAGCTAGTATATTAAGACATAGGATACTTTTCATCCCGGTAGAAGGTTGCCGTGGGATGATTTCCGACATACACGCGGGCAACAGCTAGTATATTAAGACATAGGATACTTTTCATCCCGGCAGAAGGTTCCCGTGGGATGATTTCCGACATACACGCTGGCAACAGCTAGTATATTAAGACATAGGATACTTTTTATCCCGGCAGAAGGTTCCCGTGGGATAATTTCCGACATACACGCGGGCAACAGCTAGTATATTAAGACATAGGATACTTTTCATCCCGGCAGAAGGTTCCCGTGGGATAATTTCCGACATACACGCGGGCAACAGCTAGTATATTAAGACATAGGATACTTTTCATCCCGGTAGAAGGTTCCCGCGGGATAATTTCCGACATACACGCGGACGAAGCCGCGGGCAACAGCTAGTATATTAAGACATAGGATACTTTTCATCCCGGTAGAAGGTTCCCGTGGGATAATTTCCGACATACACGCGGGAGAAGCCGCGGGAAACAGCTAGTATATTAAGACATAGGATACTTTTCATCCCGGTAGAAGGTTCCCGTGGGATAATTTCCGACATACACGCGGGAGAAGCCGCTGGCAACAGCTAGTATATTAAGACATAGGATACTTTTCATCCCGGTAGAAGGTATACGTGGGATAATTTCCGACATACACGCGGGCAACAGCTAGTATATTAAGACATAGGATACTTTTCATCCCGGTAGAAGGTTCCCGTGGGATAATTTCCGACATACACGCGGGAGAAGCCGCGGGAAACAGCTAGTATATTAAGACATAGGATACTTTTCATCCCGGTAGAAGGTTCCCGTGGGATAATTTCCTACATACATGCGGGCAACAGCTAGTATATTAAGAAATAGGATACTTTTCATCCCGGTAGAAGGTTCCCGTGGGATAATTTCCGACATACACGCGGGCAACAGCTAGTATATTAAGACATAGGATACTTTTCATCCCGGCAGAAGGTTCCCGTGGGATAATTTCCGACATACACGCTGGCAACAGCTAGTATATTAAGACATAAGATACTTTTCATCCCGGTAGAAGGTTCCCGTGGGATAATTTCCGACATACACGCTGGCAACATCTAGTATATTAAGACATAAGATACTTTTCATCCCGGTAGAAGGTTCCCTTGGGATAATTTCCGACATACACGCGGGAGAAGCCGCGGGAAACAGCTAGTATATTAAGACATATGATACTTTTCATCCCGGTAGAAGGTTCCCGTGGGATAATTTCCGACATACACGCGGGCAACAGCTAGTATATTAAGACATAGGATACTTTTCTTCCCGGTAGAAGGTTCCCGTGGGATAATTTCCACCATACACGCGGGCAACAGCTAGTATATTAAGACATAGGATACTTTTCATCCTGGTAGAAGGTTCCCGTGGGATAATTTCCGACATACACGCGGGAGAAGCCGCTGGCAACAGCTAGTATATTAAGACATAGGATACTTTTCATCCCGGTAGAAGGTTCCCGTGGGATAATTTCCGACATATACGCTGGCAACAGCTAGTATATTAAGACATAGGATACTTTTCATCCCGGTAGAAGGTTCCCGTGGGATAATTTCCGACATACACGCTGGCAACAGCTAGTATATTAAGACATAGGATACTTTTCATCCCGGTAGAAGGTTCCCGTGGGATAATTTCCGACATACACGCTGGCAACAGCTAGTATATTAAGACATAGGATACTTTTCATCCCGGTAGAAGGTTCCCGTGGGATAATTTCCGACATAGCCGCTGGCAACAGCTAGTATATTGAGACATAGGATACTTTTCATCCCGGTAGAAGGTTCCCGTGGGATAATTTCCGACATACACGCGGGCAACAGCTAGTATATTAAGACATAGGATACTTTTCATCCCGGTAGAAGGTTCCCGTGGGATAATTTCCGACATACACGCTGGCAACAGCTAGTATATTAAGACATAGGATACTTTTCATCCCGGTAGAAGGTTCCCGTGGGATAATTTCCGACATACACGCGGGCAACAGCTAGTATATTGAGACATAGGATAATTTTCATCCCGGTAGAAGGTTCCCGTGGGATAATTTCCGACATACACGCTGGCAACAGCTAGTTTATTAAGACATAGGATACTTTTCATCCCGGTAGAAGATTCCCGTGGGATAATTTCCGACATACACGCGGGAGAAGCCGCGGGCAACAGCTAGTATATTAAGACATAGGATACTTTTCATCCCGGTAGAAGGTTCCCGTGGGATAATTTCCGACATAGCCGCTGGCAACAGCTAGTATATTAAGACATAGGATACTTTTCATCCCGGTAGAAGGTTCCCGTGGGATAATTTCCGACATACACGCGGGCAACAGCTAGTATATTAAGACATACGATACTTTTTATCCCGGTAGAAGGTTCCCGTGGGATAATTTCCGACATACACGCGGGCAACAGCTAGTATATTAAGACATAGGATACTTTTCATCCCGGTAGAAGGTTCCCGTGGGATAATTTCCGACATAGCCGCTGGCAACAGCTAGTATATTAAGACATAGGATACTTTTCATCCCGGTAGAAGGTTCCCGTGGGATAATTTCCGACATGCACGCGGGCAACAGCTAGTATATTAAGACATAGGATACTTTTCATCCCGGTAGAAGGTTCCCGTGGGATAATTTTCGACATAGCCGCTGGCAACAGCTAGTATATTAAGACATAGGATACTTTCATCCCGGTAGAAGGTTCCCGCGGGATACTTTCATCCCGGTAGAAGGTTTCCGCGGGATACTTTCATCCCGGTAGAAGGTTCCCGCGGGATACTTGCATCCCGGAAGAAGGTTCCCGCGGGATACTTTCCGACATACACGCGGACGAAGCCGCGGGCAACAGCTAGTATATTAAGACATAGGATACTTTCATCCCGGTAGAAGGTACCCGCGGGATACTTTCATCCCGGAAGAAGGTTCCCGCGGGATACTTTCATCCCGGTAGAAGGTTCCCGCGGGATACTTTCCGACATACACGCGGGCAACAGCTAGTATATTGAGACATAGGATACTTTTCATCCCGGTAGAAGGTTCCCGTGGGATAATTTCCGACATACACGCTGGCAACAGCTAGTTTATTAAGACATAGGATACTTTTCATCCCGGTAGAAGGTTCCCGTGGGATAATTTCCGACATACACGCGGGAGAAGCCGCGGGCAACAGCTAGTATATTAAGACGTAGGATACTTTTCATCCCGGTAGAAGGTTCCCGTGGGATAATTTCCGACATACACGCTGGCAACAGCTAGTATATTAAGACATAAGATACTTTTCATCCCGGTAGAAGGTTCCCGTGGGATAATTTCCGACATACACGCTGGCAACATCTAGTATATTAAGACATAAGATACTTTTCATCCCGGTAGAAGGTTCCCTTGGGATAATTTCCGACATACACGCGGGAGAAGCCGCGGGAAACAGCTAGTATATTAAGACATAGGATACTTTTCATCCCGGTAGAAGGTTCCCGTGGGATAATTTCCGACATACACGCGGGCAACAGCTAGTATATTAAGACATAGGATACTTTTCTTCCCGGTAGAAGGTTCCCGTGGGATAATTTCCACCATACACGCGGGCAACAGCTAGTATATTAAGACATAGGATACTTTTCATCCTGGTAGAAGGTTCCCGTGGGATAATTTCCGACATACACGCGGGAGAAGCCGCTGGCAACAGCTAGTATATTAAGACATAGGATACTTTTCATCCCGGTAGAAGGTTCCCGTGGGATAATTTCCGACATACACGCTGGCAACAGCTAGTATATTAAGACATAGGATACTTTTCATCCCGGTAGAAGGTTCCCGTGGGATAATTTCCGACATACACGCTGGCAACAGCTAGTATATTAAGACATAGGATACTTTTCATCCCGGTAGAAGGTTCCCGTGGGATAATTTCCGACATACACGCTGGCAACAGCTAGTATATTAAGACATAGGATACTTTTCATCCCGGTAGAAGGTTCCCGTGGGATAATTTCCGACATAGCCGCTTGCAACAGCTAGTATATTGAGACATAGGATTCTTTTCATCCCGGTAGAAGGTTCCCGTGGGATAATTTCCGACATACACGCGGGCAACAGCTAGTATATTAAGACATAGGATACTTTTCATCCCGGTAGAAGGTTCCCGTGGGATAATTTCCGACATACACGCTGGCAACAGCTAGTATATTAAGACATAGGATACTTTTCATCCCGGTAGAAGGTTCCCGTGGGATAATTTCCGACATACACGCGGGCAACAGCTAGTATATTGAGACATAGGATACTTTTCATCCCGGTAGAAGGTTCCCGTGGGATAATTTCCGACATACACGCGGGCAACAGCTAGTATATTGAGACATATGATACTTTTCATCCCGGTAGAAGGTTCCCGTGGGATAATTTCCGACATACACGCTGGCAACAGCTAGTTTATTAAGACATAGGATACTTTTCATCCCGGTAGAAGGTTCCCGTGGGATAATTTCCGACATACACGCGGGAGAAGCCGCAGGCAACAGCTAGTATATTAAGACGTAGGATACTTTTCATCCCGGTAGAAGGTTCCCGTGGGATAATTTCCGACATACACGCGGGCAACAGCTAGTATATTAAGACATAGGATACTTTTCATCCCGGTAGAAGGTTCCCGTGGGATAATTTCCGACATAGCCGCTGGCAACAGCTAGTATATTAAGACATAGGATACTTTCATCCCGGTAGACGGTTCCCGCGGGATACTTTCATCCCGGTAGAAGGTTCCCGCGGGATACTTTCATCCCGGAAGAAGGTTCCCGCGGGATACTTTCCGACATACACGCGGACGAAGCCGCGGGCAACAGCTAGTATATTAAGACATAGGATACTTTCATCCCGGTAGAAGGTTCCCGCGGGATACTTTCATCCCGGAAGAAGGTTCCCGCGGGATACTTTCATCCCGGTAGAAGGTTCCCGCGGGATACTTTCATCCCGGTAGAAGGTTCCCGCGGGATACTTTCATCCCGGTAGAAGGTTCCCGTGGGATAATTTCCGACATACACGCGGGCAACAGCTAGTATATTAAGACATAGGATACTTTTCATCCCGGTAGAAGGTTCCCGCGGGATACTTTCATCCCGGTAGAAGGTTCCCGCGGGATAATTTCATCCCGGTAGAAGGTTCCCGCGGGATACTTTCCGACATACACGCGGACGAAGCCGCTGACAACAGCTAGTATATTAAGACATAGGATACTTTCATCCCGGTAGAAGGTTCCCGCGGGATACTTTCATCCCGGTAGATGGTTCCCGCGGGATACTTTCATCCCGGTAGAAGGTTCCCGCGGGATACTTTCATCCCGGAAGAAGGTTTCCGCGGGATACTTTCCGACATACACGCGGACGAAGCCGCGGGCAACAGCTAGTATATTAAGACATAGGATACTTTCATCCCGGTAGAAGGTTCCCGCGGGATACTTTCATCCCGGTAGAAGGTTCCCGCGGGATAATTTTATCCCGGTAGAAGGTTCCCGCGGGATACTTTCATCCCGGTAGAAGGTTCCCGCGGGATACTTTCATCCCGGTAGAAGGTTCCCGCGGGATACTTTCATCCCGGAAGAAGGTTCTCGCGGGATACTTTCCGACATACACGCGGACGAAGCCGCGGGCAACAGCTAGTATATTAAGACATAAGATACTTTCATCCCGGTAGAAGGATCCCGCGGGATACTTTCATCCCGGAAGAAGGTTCCCGCGGGATACTTTCATCCCGGTAGAAGGTTCCCGCGGGATACTTTCATCCCGATAGAAGGTTCCCGCGGGATAATTTCATCCCGGTAGAAGGTTCCCGCGGGATACTTTTCGACATACACGTGGGCAACAGCTAGTATATTAAGACATAGGATACTTTTCATCCCGGAAGAAGGTTCCCGTGGGATAATTTCCGACATACACGCGGGAGAAGCCGCGGGAAACAGCTAGTATATTAAGACATAGGATACTTTTCATCCCGGTAGAAGGTTCCCGTGGGATAATTTCCGACATGCACGCGGGCAACAGCTAGTATATTAAGACATAGGATACTTTTCATCCCGGTAGAAGGTACCCGTGGGATAATTTCCGACATGCACGCGGGCAACAGCTAGTATATTAAGACATAGGATACTTTTCATCCCGGTAGAAGGTTCCCGTGGGATAATTTCCGACATAGCCGCTGACAACAGCTAGTATATTAAGACATAGGATACTTTCATCCCGGTAGAAGGTTCCCGCGGGATACTTTCATCCCGGTAGATGGTTCCCGCGGGATACTTTCATCCCGGTAGAAGGTTCCCGCGGGATACTTTCATCCCGGAAGAAGGTTCCCGCGGGATACTTTCCGACATACACGCGGACGAAGCCGCGGGCAACAGCTAGTATATTAAGACATAGGATACTTTCATCCCGGTAGAAGGTTCCCGCGGGATAATTTCATCCCGGTAGAAGGTTCCCGCGGGATAATTTCATCCCGGTAGAAGGTTCCCGCGGGATACTTTCATCCCGGAAGAAGGTTCCCGCGGGAAACTTTCATCCCGGTAGAAGGTTCCCGCGGGATACTTTTATCCCGGAAGAAGGTTCCCGCGGGATACTTTCATCCCGGAAGAAGGTTCCCGCGGGATACTTTCATCGCGGTAGAAGGTTCCCGCGGGATACTTTCATCCCGGTAGAAGGTTCCCGTGGGATAATTTTCGACATAGCCGCTGGCAACAGCTAGTATATTAAGACATAGGATACTTTCATCCCGGTAGAAGGTTCCCGCGGGATACTTTCATCCCGGTAGAAGGTTCCCGCGGGATACTTTCATCCCGGTAGAAGGTTCCCGCGGGATACTTTCCGACATACACGCGGACGAAGCCGCGGGCAACAGCTAGTATATTAAGACATAGGATACTTTCATCCCGGTAGAAGGTTCCCGCGGGATAATTTCATCCCGGTAGAAGGTTCCCGCGGGATACTTTTATCCCGGAAGAAGGTTCCCGCGGGATACTTTCATCCCGGAAGAAGGTTCCCGCGGGATACTTTCATCCCGGTAGAAGGTTCCCGCGGGATACTTTCATCCCGGTAGAAGGTTCCCTCGGGATACTTTCATCCCGGTAGAAGGTTCCCGCGGGATACTTTCATCCCGGAAGAAGGTTCTCGCGGGATACTTTCATCCCGGTAGAAGGTTCCCGCGGGATAATTTCATCCCGGTAGAAGGTTCCCGCGGGATACTTTCATCCCGGTAGAAGGTTCCCGCGGGATACTTTCATCCCGGTAGAAGGTTCCCGTGGGATAATTTCCGACATACACGCGGGCAACAGCTAGTATATTAAGACATAGGATACTTTTCATCCCGGTAGAAGGTTCCCGTGGGATAATTTCCGACATACACGCGGGAGAAGTCGCTGGCAACAGCTAGTATATTAAGACATAGGATACTTTCCATCCCGGTAGAAGGTTCCCGCGGGATACTTTCATCCCGGAAGAAGGTTCCCGCGGGATACTTTCATCCCGGTAGAAGGTTCCCGCGGGATACTTTCATCCCGGTAGAAGGTTCCCGCGGGATACTTTCATCCCGGCAGAAGGTTCCCGCGGGATACTTTCATCCCGGTAGAAGGTTCCCGTGGGATAATTTCCGATATACACGCGGGCAACAGCTAGTATATTAAGACATAGGATACTTTTCATCCCGGTAGAAGGTTCCCGTGGGATAATTTCTGACATACACGCGGGCAACAGCTAGTATATTAAGACATAGGATACTTTTCATCCCGGTAGAAGGTTCCCGTGGGATAATTTCCGACATACACGCGGGCGAAGCCGCTGGCAACAGCTAGTATATTAAGACATAGGATACTTTTCATCCCGGTAGAAGGTTCCTGTGGGATAATTTCCGATATAAACGCGGGCAACAGCTTGTATATTAAGACATAGGATACTTTTCATCCCGGTAGAAGGTTCCCGTGGGATAATTTCCGACATACACGCTGGCAACAGCTAGTATATTAAGACATAAGATACTTTTCATCCCGGTAGAAGGTTCCCGTGGGATAATTTCCGACATACACGCTGGCAACAGCTAGTATATTAAGACATAGGATACTTTTCATCCCGGTAGAAGGTTCCCGTGGGATAATTTCCGACATACACGCGGGAGAAGCCGCGGGAAACAGCTAGTATATTAAGACATAGGATACTTTTCATCCCGGTAGAAGGTTCCCGTGGGATAATTTCCGACATACACGCTGGCAACATCTAGTATATTAAGACATAGGATACTTTTCATCCCGGTAGAAGGTTCCCGTGGGATAATTTCCGACATACACGCGGGAGAAGCCGCGGGAAACAGCTAGTATATTAAGACATAGGATACTTTTCATCCCGGTAGAAGGTTCCCGTGGGATAATTTCCGACATACACGCGGGAGAAGCCGCGGGAAACAGCTAGTATATTAAGACATAGGATACTTTTCATCCCGGTAGAAGGTTCCCGTGGGATAATTTCCGACATACACGCTGGCAACAGCTAGTATATTAAGACATAGGATACTTTTCATCCCGGTAGAAGGTTCCCGTGGGATAATTTCCAACATACACGCGGGCAACAGCTAGTATATTAAGACATAGGATACTTTTCATCCCGGTAGAAGGTTCCCGTGGGATGATTTCCGACATACACGCGGGCAACAGCTAGTATATTAAGACATAGGATACTTTTTATCCCAGTAGAAGGTTCCCGTGGGATAATTTCCGACATGCACGCTGGCAACAGCTAGTATATTTAGACATAGGATACTTTTTATCCCGGTAGAAGGTTCCCGTGGGATAATTTCCGACATACACGCTGGCAACAGCTAGTATATTAAGACATAGGATACTTTTCATCCCGGTAGAAGGTTCCCGTGGGATAATTTCCGACATACACGCAGAAGAAGCCGCTGGCAACAGCTAGTATATTAAGACATAGGATACTTTTCATCACGGTAGAAGGTTCCCGTGGGATAATTTCCGACATACACGCTGGCAACAGCTAGTATATTAAGACATAGGATACTTTTCATCCCGGTAGAAGGTTCCCGTGGGATAATTTCCGACATACACGCTGGCAACAGCTAGTATATTAAGACATAGGATACTTTTCATCGCGGTAGAAGGTTCCCGTGGGATAATTTCCGACATACACATGGGCGAAGCCGCTGGCAACAGCTAGTATATTAAGACATAGGATACTTTTCATCCCGGTAGAAGGTTCCCGTGGGATAATTTCCGACATACACGCGGGCAACAGCTAGTATATTAAGACATAGGATACTTTTTATCCCGGTAGAAGGTTCCCGTGGGATAATTTCCGACATACACGCGGACAACAGCTAGTATATTAAGACATAGGATACTTTTTATCCCGGTAGAAGGTTCCCGTGGGATAATTTCCGACATACACGCGGGCAACAGCTAGTATATTAAGACAAAGGATACTTTTCATCCCGGTAGAAGGTTCCCGTGGGATAATTTCCGACATACACGCCGGAGAATTCGCTGGCAACAGCTAGTATATTAAGACATAGGATACTTTTCATCCCGGTAGAACGTTCCCGTGGGATAATTTCCGACATACACGCGGGAGAAGCCGCTGGCAACAGCTAGTATATTAAGACATAGGATACTTTTCATCCCGGTAGAAGGTTCCCGTGGGATAATTTCCGACATACACGCTGGCAACAGCTAGTATATTAAGACATAGGATACTTTTCATCCCAGTAGAAGGTTCCCGTGGGATAATTTCCGACATACACGCGGGAGAAGCCGCTGGCAACAGCTAGTATATTAAGACATAGGATACTTTTCATCCCGGTAGAAGGTTCCCGTGGGATAATTTCCGACATACACGCGGGAGAAGCCGCGGGAAACAGCTAGTATATTAAGACATAGGATACTTTTCATCCCGGTAGAAGGTTCCCGTGGGATAATTTCCGACATACACGCGGGCAACAGCTAGTATATTAAGACATAGGATACTTTTCATCCCGGTAGAAGGTTCCCGTGGGATAATTTCCGACATACACGCGGGCAACAGCTAGTATATTAAGACATAGGATACTTTTCATCCCGGTAGAAGGTTCCCGTGGGATAATTTCCGACATACACGCTGGAGAAGCCGCTGGCAACAGCTAGTATATTAAGACATAGGATACTTTTCATCCCGGTAAAAGGTTCCAGTGGGATAATTTCCGACATACACGCGGGAGAAGCCGCTGGCAACAGCTAGTATATTAAGACATAGGATACTTTTCATCCCGGTAGAAGGTTCCCGTGGGATAATTTCCGACATACACGCTGGCAACAGCTAGTATATTAAGACATAGGATACTTTTCATCCCGGTAGAAGGTTCCCGTGGGATAATTTCCGACATACACGCGGGCAACGGCTAGTATATTAAGACATAGGATACTTTTCATCCCGGTAGAAGGTTCCCGTGGGATAATTTCCGACATACACGCTGGCAACAGCTAGTATATTAAGACATAGGATACTTTTCATCCCGGTAGAAGGTTCCCGTGGGATAATTTCCGACATACACGCGGGCGAAGCCGCTGGCAACAGCTAGTATATTAAGACATAGGATACTTTTCATCCCGGTAGAAGGTTCCCGTGGGATAATTTCCGACATACACGCGGGCAACAGCTAGTATATTAAGACATAGGATACTTTTTATCCCGGTAGAAGGTTCCCGTGGGATAATTTCCGACATACATGCGGGCAACAGCTAGTATATTAAGACATAGGATACTTTTTATCCCGGTAGAAGGTTCCCGTGGGATAATTTCCGACGTACACGCGGGCAACAGGTAGTATATTAAGACATAGGATACTTTTCATCCCGGTAGAAGGTTCCCGTGGGATAATTTCCAACATAGGCGCTGGCAACAGCTAGTATATTAAGACATAGGATACTTTTCATCCCGGTAGAAGGTTCCCGTGGGATAATTTCCGACATACACGCGGGCAACAGCTAGTATATTAAGACATAGGATACTTTTCATCCCGGTAGAAGGTTCCCGTGGGATAATTTCCGACATACACGCGGGAGAAGCCGCTGGCAACAGCTAGTATATTAAGACATAGGATACTTTTCATCCCGGTAGAAGGTTCCCGTGGGATAATTTCCGACATACACGCTGGCAACAGCTAGTATATTAAGACATAGAATACTTTTCATCCCGGTAGAAGGTTCCCGTGGGATAATTTCCGACATTCACGCTGGCAACAGCTAGTATATTAAGACATAGGATACTTTTCATCCCGGTAGAAGGTTCCCGTGGGATAATTTCCAACATAGGCGCTGGCAACAGCTAGTATATTAAGACATAGGATACTTTTCATCCCGGTAGAAGGTTCCCGTGGGATAATTTCCGACATACACGCCGGAGAATTCGCTGGCAACAGCTAGTATATTAAGACATAGGATACTTTTCATCCCGGTAGAACGTTCCCGTGGGATAATTTCCGACATACACGCGGGCGAAGCCGCTGGCAACAGCTAGTATATTAAGACATAGGATACTTTTCATCCCGGTAGAAGGTTCCCGTGGGATAATTTCCAACATACACGCTGGCAACAGCTAGTATATTAAGACATAGGATACTTTTCATCCCGGTAGAAGGTTCCCGTGGGATAATTTCCGACATACACGCTGGCAACAGCTAGTATATTAAGACATAGGATACTTTTCATCCCGGTAGAAGGTTCCCGTGGGATAATTTCCGACATACACGCGGGAGAAGCCGCTGGCAACAGCTAGTATATTAAGACATAGGATACTTTTCATCCCGGTAGAAGGTATACGTGGGATAATTTCCGACATACACGCGGGCAACAGCTAGTATATTAAGACATAGGATACTTTTCATCCCGGTAGAAGGTTCCCGTGGGATAATTTTCGACATACACGCGGGAGAAGCCGCGGGAAACAGCTAGTATATTAAGACATAGGATACTTTTCATCCCGGTAGAAGGTTCCCGTGGGATAATTTCCGACATACACGCGGGCAACAGCTAGTATATTAAGACATAGGATACTTTTCATCCCGGTAGAAGGTTCCCGTGGGATAATTTCCGACATACACGCGGGCAACAGCTAGTATATTAAGACATAGGATACTTTTCATCCCGGTAGAAGGTTCCCGTGGGATAATTTCCGACATACACGCGGGAGAAGCCGCTGGCAACAGCTAGTATATTAAGACATAGGATACTTTTCATCCCGGTAGAAGGTTCCCGTGGGATAATTTCCGACATACACGCTGGCAACAGCTAGTATATTAAGACATAGAATACTTTTCATCCCGGTAGAAGGTTCCCGTGGGATAATTTCCGACATTCACGCTGGCAACAGCTAGTATATTAAGACATAGGATACTTTTCATCCCGGTAGAAGGTTCCCGTGGGATAATTTCCGACATACACGCTGGCAACAGCTAGTATATTAAGACATAGGATACTTTTCATCCCGGTAGAAGGTTCCCGTGGGATAATTTCCGACATACACGCGGGCAACAGCTAGTATATTAAGACATAGGATACTTTTCATCCCGGTAGAAGGTTCCCGTGGGATAATTTCCGACATACACGCGGGCAACAGCTAGTATATTAAGACATAGGATACTTTTCATCCCGGTAGAAGGTTCCCGTGGGATAATTTCCGACATACACGCGGGCAACAGCTAGTATATTAAGACATAGGATACTTTTTATCCCGGTAGAAGGTTCCCGTGGGATAATTTCCGACATACACGCTGGCAACAGCTAGTATATTAAGACATAGGATACTTTTCATCCCGGTAGAAGGTTCCCGTGGGATAATTTCCAACATAGGCGCTGGCAACAGCTAGTATATTAAGACATAGGATACTTTTCATCCCGGTAGAAGGTTCCCGTGGGATAATTTCCGACATACACGCCGGAGAATTCGCTGGCAACAGCTAGTATATTAAGACATAGGATACTTTTCATCCCGGTAGAACGTTCCCGTAGGATAATTTCCGACATACACGCGGGAGAAGCCGCTGGCAACAGCTAGTATATTAAGACATAGGATACTTTTCATCCCGGTAGAAGGTTCCCGTGGGATAATTTCCAACATACACGCTGGCAACAGCTAGTATATTAAGACATAGGATACTTTTCATCCCGGTAGAAGGTTCCCGTGGGATAATTTCCGACATACACGCTGGCAACAGCTAGTATATTAAGACATAGGATACTTTTCATCCCGGTAGAAGGTTCCCGTGGGATAATTTCCGACATACACGCGGGAGAAGCCGCTGGCAACAGCTAGTATATTAAGACATAGGATACTTTTCATCCCGGTAGAAGGTATACGTGGGATAATTTCCGACATACACGCGGGCAACAGCTAGTATATTAAGACATAGGATACTTTTCATCCCGGTAGAAGGTTCCCGTGGGATAATTTCCGACATACACGCGGGAGAAGCCGCGGGAAACAGCTAGTATATTAAGACATAGGATACTTTTCATCCCGGTAGAAGGTTCCCGTGGGATGATTTCCGACATACACGCGGGCAACAGCTAGTATATTAAGACATAGGATACTTTTTATCCCGGTAGAAGGTTCCCGTGGGATAATTTCCGACATACACGCTGGCAACAGCTAGTATATTAAGACATAGGATACTTTTCATCCCGGTAGAAGGTTCCCGTGGGATAATTTCCGACATACACGCAGAAGAAGCCGCTGGCAACAGCTAGTATATTAAGACATAGGATACTTTTCATCCCGGTAGAAGGTTCCCGTGGGATAATTTCCGACATACACGCTGGCAACAGCTAGTATATTAAGACATAGGATACTTTTCATCCCGGTAGAAGGTTCCCGTGGGATAATTTCCGACATACACGCGGGCGAAGCCGCTGGCAACAGCTAGTATATTAAGATATAGGATACTTTTCATCGCGGTAGAAGGTTCCCGTGGGATAATTTCCGATATACACGCGGGCAACAGCTAGTATATTAAGACATAGGATACTTTTCATCCCGGTAGAAGGTTCCCGTGGGATAATTTCCGACATACACGCGGGCAACAGCTAGTATATTAAGACATAGGATACTTTTCATCCCGGTAGAAGGTTCCCGTGGGATAATTTCCGACATACACGCGGGAGAAGCCGCTGGCAACAGCTAGTATATTAAGACATAGGATACTTTTCATCCCGGTAAAAGGTTCCAGTGGGATAATTTCCGACATACACGCGGGAGAAGCCGCTGGCAACAGCTAGTATATTAAGACATAGGATACTTTTCATCCCGGTAGAAGGTTCCCGTGGGATAATTTCCGACATACACGCTGGCAACAGCTAGTATATTAAGACATAGGATACTTTTCATCCCGGTAGAAGGTTCCCGTGGGATAATTTCCGACATACACGCGGGCAACGGCTAGTATATTAAGACATAGGATACTTTTCATCCCGGTAGAAGGTTCCCGTGGGATAATTTCCGACATACACGCTGGCAACAGCTAGTATATTAAGACATAGGATACTTTTCATCCCGGTAGAAGGTTCCCGTGGGATAATTTCCGACATACACGCGGGCGAAGCCGCTGGCAACAGCTAGTATATTAAGACATAGGATACTTTTCATCCCGGTAGAAGGTTCCCGTGGGATAATTTCCGACATACACGCGGGCAACAGCTAGTATATTAAGACATAGGATACTTTTTATCCCGGTAGAAGGTTCCCGTGGGATAATTTCCGACATACATGCGGGCAACAGCTAGTATATTAAGACATAGGATACTTTTTATCCCGGTAGAAGGTTCCCGTGGGATAATTTCCGACGTACACGCGGGCAACAGGTAGTATATTAAGACATAGGATACTTTTCATCCCGGTAGAAGGTTCCCGTGGGATAATTTCCGACATACACGTGGGCGAAGCCGCTGGCAACAGCTAGTATATTAAGACATAGGATACTTTTCATCCCGGTAGAAGGTTCCCGTGGGATAATTTCCAACATAGGCGCTGGCAACAGCTAGTATATTAAGACATAGGATACTTTTCATCCCGGTAGAAGGTTCCCGTGGGATAATTTCCGACATACACGCCGGAGAATTCGCTGGCAACAGCTAGTATATTAAGACATAGGATACTTTTCATCCCGGTAGAACGTTCCCGTGGGATAATTTCCGACATACACGCGGGCGAAGCCGCTGGCAACAGCTAGTATATTAAGACATAGGATACTTTTCATCCCGGTAGAAGGTTCCCGTGGGATAATTTCCAACATACACGCTGGCAACAGCTAGTATATTAAGACATAGGATACTTTTCATCCCGGTAGAAGGTTCCCGTGGGATAATTTCCGACATACACGCTGGCAACAGCTAGTATATTAAGACATAGGATACTTTTCATCCCGGTAGAAGGTTCCCGTGGGATAATTTCCGACATACACGCGGGAGAAGCCGCTGGCAACAGCTAGTATATTAAGACATAGGATACTTTTCATCCCGGTAGAAGGTATACGTGGGATAATTTCCGACATACACGCGGGCAACAGCTAGTATATTAAGACATAGGATACTTTTCATCCCGGTAGAAGGTTCCCGTGGGATAATTTTCGACATACACGCGGGAGAAGCCGCGGGAAACAGCTAGTATATTAAGACATAGGATACTTTTCATCCCGGTAGAAGGTTCCCGTGGGATAATTTCCGACATACACGCGCGCAACAGCTAGTATATTAAGACATAGGATACTTTTCATCCCGGTAGAAGGTTCCCGTGGGATAATTTCCGACATACACGCGGGCAACAGCTAGTATATTAAGACATAGGATACTTTTCATCCCGGTAGAAGGTTCCCGTGGGATAATTTCCGACATACACGCGGGAGAAGCCGCTGGCAACAGCTAGTATATTAAGACATAGGATACTTTTCATCCCGGTAGAAGGTTCCCGTGGGATAATTTCCGACATACACGCTGGCAACAGCTAGTATATTAAGACATAGAATACTTTTCATCCCGGTAGAAGGTTCCCGTGGGATAATTTCCGACATTCACGCTGGCAACAGCTAGTATATTAAGACATAGGATACTTTTCATCCCGGTAGAAGGTTCCCGTGGGATAATTTCCGACATACACGCTGGCAACAGCTAGTATATTAAGACATAGGATACTTTTCATCCCGGTAGAAGGTTCCCGTGGGATAATTTCCGACATACACGCGGGCAACAGCTAGTATATTAAGACATAGGATACTTTTCATCCCGGTAGAAGGTTCCCGTGGGATAATTTCCGACATACACGCGGGCAACAGCTAGTATATTAAGACATAGGATACTTTTCATCCCGGTAGAAGGTTCCCGTGGGATAATTTCCGACATACACGCGGGCAACAGCTAGTATATTAAGACATAGGATACTTTTTATCCCGGTAGAAGGTTCCCGTGGGATAATTTCCGACATACACGCTGGCAACAGCTAGTATATTAAGACATAGGATACTTTTCATCCCGGTAGAAGGTTCCCGTGGGATAATTTCCGACATACACGCCGGAGAATTTGCTGGCAACAGCTAGTATATTAAGACATTGGATACTTTTCATCCCGGTAGAACGTTCCCGTAGGATAATTTCCGACATACACGCGGGAGAAGCCGCTGGCAACAGCTAGTATATTAAGACATAGGATACTTTTCATCCCGGTAGAAGGTTCCCGTGGGATAATTTCCAACATACACGCTGGCAACAGCTAGTATATTAAGACATAGGATACTTTTCATCCCGGTAGAAGGTTCCCGTGGGATAATTTCCGACATACACGCTGGCAACAGCTAGTATATTAAGACATAGGATACTTTTCATCCCGGTAGAAGGTTCCCGTGGGATAATTTCCGACATACACGCGGGAGAAGCCGCTGGCAACAGCTAGTATATTAAGACATAGGATACTTTTCATCCCGGTAGAAGGTATACGTGGGATAATTTCCGACATACACGCGGGCAACAGCTAGTATATTAAGACATAGGATACTTTTCATCCCGGTAGAAGGTTCCCGTGGGATAATTTCCGACATACACGCGGGAGAAGCCGCGGGAAACAGCTAGTATATTAAGACATAGGATACTTTTCATCCCGGTAGAAGGTTCCCGTGGGATGATTTCCGACATACACGCGGGCAACAGCTAGTATATTAAGACATAGGATACTTTTTATCCCGGTAGAAGGTTCCCGTGGGATAATTTCCGACATACACGCTGGCAACAGCTAGTATATTAAGACATAGGATACTTTTCATCCCGGTAGAAGGTTCCCGTGGGATAATTTCCGACATACACGCGGGCGAAGCCGCTGGCAACAGCTAGTATATTAAGATATAGGATACTTTTCATCGCGGTAGAAGGTTCCCGTGGGATAATTTCCGATATACACGCGGGCAACAGCTAGTATATTAAGACATAGGATACTTTTCATCCCGGTAGAAGGTTCCCGTGGGATAATTTCCGACATACACGCGGGCAACAGCTAGTATATTAAGACATAGGATACTTTTCATCCCGGTAGAAGGTTCCCGTGGGATAATTTCCGACATACACGCGGGCAACAGCTAGTATATTAAGACATAGGATACTTTTTATCCCGGTAGAAGGTTCCCGTGGGATAATTTCCGACATACCCGCTGGCAACAGCTAGTATATTAAGACATAGGATACTTTTCATCCCGGTAGAAGGTTCCCGTGGGATAATTTCCGACAACCACGCTGGCAACAGCAATATATTAAGACATAGGATACTTTTCAGGCCGGTAGAAGGTTCCCGTGGGATAATTTCCGACATACACGCGGGAGAAGCCGCTGGCAACAGCTAGTATATTAAGACATAGGATACTTTTCATCTCGGTAGAAGGTTCCCGTGGGATAATTTCCGACATACACGCTGGCAACAGCTAGTATATTAAGACATAGGATACTTTTCATCCCGGTAGAAGGTTCCCGTGGGATAATTTCCGACATACACGCTGGCAACAGCTAGTATATTAAGACATAGGATACTTTTCATCCCGGTAGAAGGTTCCCGTGGGATAATTTCCGACATACACGCGGGCGAAGCCGCTGGCAACAGCTAGTATATTAAGACATAGGATACTTTTCATCCCGGTAGAAGGTTCCCGTGGGATAATTTCCGATATACACGCGGGCAACAGCTAGTATATTAAGACATAGGATACTTTTCATCCCGGTAGAAGGTTCCCGTGGGATAATTTCCGACATACACGCGGGCAACAGCTAGTATATTAAGACATAGGATACTTTTCATCCCGGTAGAAGGTTCCCGTGGGATAATTTCCGACATACACGCGGGCGAAGCCGCTGGCAACAGCTAGTTAATTAAGACATAGGATACTTTTCATCCCGGTAGAAGGTTCCCGTGCGATAATTTCTGACATAGCCGCGGGCAACAGCTAGTATATTAAGACATAGGATACTTTTCATCCCGGTAGAAGGTTCCCGTGGGATAATTTCCGACATACACGCTGGCAACAGCTAGTTAATTAAGACATAGGATACTTTTCATCCCGGTAGAAGGTTCCCGTGGGATAATTTCCGACATACACGCTGGCAACAGCTAGTTAATTAAGACATTGGATACTTTTCATCCCGGTAGAAGGTTCCCGTGGGATAATTTCCGACATACACGCGGGCAACAGCTAGTATATTAAGACATAGGATACTTTTCATCCCGGTAGAAGGTTCCCGTGGGATAATTTCCGACATACACGCGGGCAACAGCTAGTATATTAAGACATAGGATACTTTTTATCCCGGTAGAAGGTTCCCGTGGGGTAATTTCCGACATACACGCTGGCAACAGCTAGTATATTAAGACATAGGATACTTTTCATCCCGGTAGAAGGTTCCCGTGGGATAATTTCCAACATAGGCGCTGGCAACAGCTAGTATATTAAGACATAGGATACTTTTCATCCCGGTAGAAGGTTCCCGTGGGATAATTTCCGACATACACGCCGGAGAATTCGCTGGCAACAGCTAGTATATTAAGACATAGGATACTTTTCATCCCGGTAGAACGTTCCCGTGGGATAATTTCCGACATACACGCGGGAGAAGCCGCGGGAAACAGCTAGTATATTAAGACATAGGATACTTTTCATCCCGGTAGAAGGTTCCCGTGGGATAATTTCCAACATACACGCTGACAACAGCTAGTATATTAAGACATAGGATACTTTTCATCCCGGTAGAAGGTTCCCGTGGGATTATTTCCGACATACACGCTGGCAACAGCTAGTATATTAAGACATAGGATACTTTTCATCCCGGTAGAAGGTTCCCGTGGGATAATTTCCGACATACACGCGGGAGAAGCCGCTGGCAACAGCTAGTATATTAAGACATAGGATACTTTTCATCCCGGTAGAAGGTATACGTGGGATAATTTCCGACATACACGCGGGCAACAGCTAGTATATTAAGACATAGGATACTTTTCATCCCGGTAGAAGGTTCCCGTGGGATAATTTCCGACATACACGCGGGAGAAGCCGCGGGAAACAGCTAGTATATTAAGACATAGGATACTTTTCATCCCGGTAGAAGGTTCCCGTGGGATGATTTCCGACATACACGCGGGCAACAGCTAGTATATTAAGACATAGGATACTTTTTATCCCGGTAGAAGGTTCCCGTGGGATAATTTCCGACATACACGCTGGCAACAGCTAGTATATTAAGACATAGGATACTTTTCATCCCGGTAGAAGGTTCCCGTGGGATAATTTCCGACATACACGCAGAAGAAGCCGCTGGCAACAGCTAGTATATTAAGACATAGGATACTTTTCATCCCGGTAGAAGGTTCCCGTGGGATAATTTCCGACATACACGCTGGCAACAGCTTGTATATTAAGACATAGGATACTTTTCATCCCGGTAGAAGGTTCCCGTGGGATAATTTCCGACATACACGCGGGCGAAGCCGCTGGCAACAGCTAGTATATTAAGATATAGGATACTTTCATCCCGGTAGAAGGTTCCCGTGGGATAATTTCCGATATACACGCGGGCAACAGCTAGTATATTAAGACATAGGATACTTTTCATCCCGGTAGAAGGTTCCCGTGGGATAATTTCCGACATACACGCGGGCAACAGCTAGTATATTAAGACATAGGATACTTTTCATCCCGGTAGAAGGTTCCCGTGGGATAATTTCCGACATACACGCGGGCAACAGCTAGTATATTAAGACATAGGATACTTTTCATCCCGGTAGAAGGTTCCCGTGGGATAATTTCCGACATACACGCTGGCAACAGCTAGTATATTAAGACATAGGATACTTTTCATCCCGGTAGAAGGTTTACGTGGGATAATTTCCGACATACACGCGGGCAACAGCTAGTATATTAAGACATAGGATACTTTTCATCCCGGTAGAAGGTTCCCGTGGGATAATTTCCGACATACACGCGGGAGAAGCCGCGGGAAACAGCTAGTATATTAAGACATAGGATACTTTCATCCCGGTAGAAGGTTCCCGTGGGATAATTTCCGACATACACGCGGGCGAAGCCGCGGGCAAAAGCTAGTAATAATTTATAGAATAATAATCATGCATAAGAATAGAAACGCCCTTGCAAAAATATTCTCTTCAAGAAACGCTGGCATGCGGCATACACGGTGTAAGATGAAAAGAAAAGAACCGGTTAGTGGCTATGTAAATAACAGCCGCACGGGTCGTGATCAGATCGTGGATGGGTGACCATCCATTACATATCGAAGTAATGTTTGGTGCCGTTCCGACTTTCTATTGTTTTACGAGAACAAAATACCATAGGTAGGGGCAGGGTTGCTTCAATGAATCAGTGTATAAATAATATGTCACGGCTAAAACCCGAAGTTCGGCTAGGCTACACCTATAGCAGTTGGTTAAACTTAGGTGTAGGCTGTACGGACGGACTTAGGTGTACTAACTCAGGTGCAGTTGAAAACCAGCGTCAGGCATTAGTTGGCTGGCATTTTTGCTGAACTGGGCCTTTTTTGGAGCAGCCGTGAGGCACACATTTCTGCATTGTTTGTTTGTTTACATTTGCATACATTTTATTTGTTTGTTTTTTTTTTATTTTTATTTTTTTATTATTAGTATTGCAATCTGCTGTGTATTATTTTTGTGTGCCTTTTAGTCTGTGCTAAATAAATGTATTTTCTTTCTTTCTTTCTAGGCTGAAAGGTAGGTTAGGTTAGGTTAGAACTGTGACCACACAATGCACGAGCCGAGCAAGCGAAACGAGCGGTACGGCGGCAGCGGCCGGCGAGTGTCAGGGTCCGACTGCAATCAGTTACCTATATATATATAGTTCTAGCCGGCTAAACTAGGTGTAGCCGCACTTCGGGTTTTAGCCGTAACATATACAATAAGCAACTTTAAGGTGTAAAGGAATTCGTTTTGTTGATAGTACAACAAAGTTTAATTTTATAAAATAACTAGCTTCTGCCCGCGACTTCATCCGCGTGTTCCTTGTTCCCCTCCCCCCGACCCACCCCTTCGCATTGCATTGCCTACTCGCGCTATTACTTCGTTTACGCTTAGCGTTCTGACTTTTTTGCTTTTTAATCGACACCTTGTCCTTGCGTGATGTTAAATATTCCTGTAGCCTTTCTTAAGAATTGGGTTACCACATGCAATTTTTTGTTTTAATCCGACAGGCAGTTCCAGAGATTAGCGCTTTAAAACATACAAAAATCAAAAACAAAACAAATTCAGCTTTATTATTAGTATACATTTAGACAAATAAATATTCAGGCCACTTTTAAGTTTATAGATCAAGCCTAGGGAATAAGATTTCCTCCTGTCCTCTTCAACACGACAGGGCTTGTTTTTAAAAAAAATCGGCCAAGTGCGAGTCGGACTCGCGCACGAAGGGTTCCGTATTATTATCTATAAAAACGGCAATAATCACGTTTTTGGTACGGCAGCCCCCTTGAATATTTATTTAATTCTGTTTTTTAGTATTTGTTGTTATAGCGGCAACATAAATACATCATCTGTGAAAATTTCAACTATCTAACCATCACAGTTCATGAGATACAGCCTGGTGACAGACAGACAGACGGACAGCGGAGTCTTAGTAATAGGGTCCCGTTTTACCCTTTGGGTACGGAACGCTAAAAAGCGTTTGGTACGTTTCCATTGTATGACTTAAACATTACTTATACCCATTTTCGAGTTAATTGAAGCAAGCAGTAAAATCCACCCCTTAAATTTTATTTTACTCTTTTCCACCACTCCGTTAGGAGATGATTTTTGAAAAACCCTGAAACATGTACTTTTTATTTTTGGTTTTAACTATTGAAATTAAATGGAATTTAAGTAGACGACATTTCCTACCTGACTACCCCTGAGAAAAAATGGCAAAAATAAACTCAGGGGTCAAAGTCTCTTTAAAGTCCAGACATAATCTTCGTCAGATCATGTGAAGACCATGTAGATTAGCGTCTAAAATGATCTTTTGAGGAAAGATTCATTCAGATTTTAATGGCTCTGTCCAGTCAGTGCAAGCATTGGTCAGTAATCGTATTGCTCAACTCAGTACTTAAGGAGCTCAACGAATCGAGGAACAATATCAAAGAAAGGACATTTGGGTAACTAGGCCGTAAATATTAGTAACGAGTTTCGAGTTAATCCGACAGTGCATTAATTTTTTTTTTCTTACTAACTTTGACACCCCGTAAATCCTCTGTGAGAGATTGTTTTAAAAAGCTTAGTGTCGATCTTTATTATTTACTGCGCCATTTTACAAGTTCATCAACCAAAGGAATAAGATTTTTCACAATTATAAAATGTATGCGTCTAAAATGATCTTTTGAGAAAAGAATCACACAGATTTTAATGGCTCTGCCCAGTCAGTGCAAACATTGGTCAGTAATCGTATTGCTCAACTCAGTACTTAAGAAGCTCAACGAATCGAGGAACTATATCAAAGAAAGGACATTTAGGTAACTAGGCCGTAAATATTAGTAACGAGTTTCGAGTTAATCCGACCGTGCATAATTTTTTTTTTTCTTACTAAGTTTGACACCCCGTAAATCCTCTGTGAGGGGTTGTTTTAAAAAGCTTAGTGTCGATCTTTATTATTTACTGCGCCATTTTTCAAGTTCATCAACCAAAGGAATAAGATTTTTCACAATTATAAAATGTATCCCCTCTTTTCATCCCCACAGGGGCGGAATTTTTAATATAATTTTTAATACTCGTTTGGGAAGTTTCCATAACTTGACTCAAAGATTATATATACCATTTTTTGACTTAATTAAGCCACGCAGTAAAATCCTCCCCTTAAAAATTGAATAACCCCTTTTTGCCCCGCCAGGGATCGACTTTCGTTCAGCGATCAACTTTCGAAAAACCCAAAAACTTATTACTGTTTATTTTCTGTAAGAAGTATAAATACTGAGTTTAGAGCAAATCGGTACCGCGCTTTAAAATTCTTCCATTCAAACTTTAACATCCCTAAACCCCTAATCCCCTTTGAGGGGTAGTTTTGAAAAATGAATAATGACAAACTTTATTACTTACGTAGGCAAGTATTTGTGTCAAGTTATTTACCAAATGATTAAGATTTCTCATATAAACTGTATTCCCTGTTTTCCAAATCCAAACGATTTTTTTGAAATAAAAAAATGATTTGGGATATTTCCGTAACTTGACTGAAAGTTAATCAAGACCCGCAGTAAAATCCTCCTTGTAAAATTTACCCATTTTGACCTCGTTAGGGGTTGATTTTCTAAAAACCCTGTCACACGTTATTTTTTATGTATAGTCTCGAGTATAAATACTGAGTTTCGAGTTAATCGGACCGCGCGTTAAAATTCCTCCATACAAACTTTGACACCCCGTAATCCTCCTTAGGGGGTAGTTTAGGAAAACTAAAAATGTCAACTTTATAATCTACGTAAGTATTCGTGTCAAGTTTCAAGTCTAGTAACTCAAGGAATAAGATATTTCATGCAAACTTTCCTCCCCTGTTTTACCCCCTTAGGGGTGGAATTTCTAAAAACCCTTTTTAATGAATACCTACTCTTCATAAAGAACACAGCCTCCAAATTTCATGTGCGGCAGTAGAGGCTAAGTCAGAGTTTTATTTTTACTTGAATTCAAAATTTTGTGAATGAACAACTTCATTCCCCTTTTCACCCTCTAAAGGGTGGAAATTCCAACAACACCGATATATACGTTGCGTTAGTTTCCAACCATATGCCCAAATAATAAATTTTGTGATTTTTACTTTGTAAATGAAAGACTTTCCATACACAACTTCATACCCCTTTTCACTGTTTCGGGGGTGGAATTATCAAAAACGCTGAGATTCGTATCAATTTATTTTCAATCGTCAGCCTAAGCACAAATTTTGAAGACCCTAACTTCGAAACTGACAGACTTTCATATAAACTTACATCCCCTATTTTACCCCGTTACGGGTAGAATTTCCAAAAATCCTTCCTTAGTGGATGCCTACACTGTATAAGGTACCTATGTACAAAATTTCATGTTTCTAGATCCAGCGGTTTGAGCTGTGCGTGTATATATATTATATATACGCCACTTTTGTTAGGTACAAATGAAACAGTTTATTCGGTATAGCTCTCAATCGCCAAGTGTGCAAAGGCGTAAGGAACTTCGTTCCAACTTTATTGCAGTCAGGTTTTTTACCTTTCAATAATCTCTCCGATGATGTATCCCATCTCATAGTAAGGGCTCTCCTCATACATGAACCTCATAGGATTCATATATGTGATCCGAGCGTTTGCCTCCTCGTAGTATGAACGCATCAACTCCAATATCCTATGATTTGACCGCGCATGCATATCTCTGCTTTTAAAAACCTTCGAATGGTAATCTTGTCCCTGCTGCGATTCGTACACACCTGTGTGTCAAAGAATAATAAGCATTAGGGCTCTTACAGGCGAATGGCATTTTGTCGACGACAGACGAAGCTTTGCAGCCGTCGTCACGGCTTGTGGCGGCTGCTCTTGAGGCGTCGGCGGGTGTCGTCGTCGCGTAGGCGACTGTAGTCAATTATCTATATTCGGAGATAAGGAGGGGGGAATGGTCGATTTTCGTCTATTTTCTATAATAACTTTAAAAGAGTTTATTTTAAAATTATAAAAAATATATATATATTTGAGACCCTCACTGTAAGCCTTTTCATTTGTCACACGATACAGTTTGCAAAACTTTTTTTTTTAATTTTCTTATTTGCTCCCCAAAATTTACCCCCATATTCATAATTCATTTATTTACGTTACACGTCCGTGTTTGGGTCACAGAAATACATATGTGTACCAAATTTCAACTTAATCGGTCCATTAGATTCGGAGCAAAATTGGCTGTGACAGACGGACAGACAGACACACGAGTGGTCCTTTATGGGTTCCGTTTTTTCCTTTTGAGGTACGGAACCCTAAACACACGGTAGGTACTGCAGATCCTACAAACTCCATAAGATCTGCAGTACCCGAAGCATGCGAAAAAACCAGAATATTAAATTGCATGAAACTAAAAATTATAACGTATTATTAACTTAATTACTTATTAGCTGTAATTTAAAGTGAGAGTGAACAGGCTGGGTAAGCTCACTCCATCGTCGACTTAGTCTCTGTCACCTCCGACCTAGACTAGAGTCAAGAGCAAACCTATCTCAAATAAAAAAAAATCTTTTTATTATGTAAAAAAAATATGTCAAAATCACTTACATGCCAGCAAAATGAACAAATGAAATAAATACATTTTCTTTATTTTATTAAACCATAATATTTAAGTATTACATGTAAGAGCATTTAAAAATGTCCATGTTCTTAAAATAATCTGCTGTAGGTAGGTATAAGTGATTATTTTAAGTGTTAATTCAAATCTGTTTGTAATTAATATTCTAATTACCATAATAGTAGTTTATGAAACTGTTGCATAATCACAGATTATTATAGATGGTACACTCCGCAAAGCGACTCTTGCTACAACACAATAAAGTGCAATTCAGGTCACACAACGCTTATTACCTACAGTTATATTCACCTACAAGCTGCCTCTCTTTCTGTCGCGTAACTCTAATACCTTCTAACTTGTTAGGGTTGTCTTCTTTTACGACGCGACATGTGAGTGAGTATCGAACTGACCGTGCGAGCCGGCCGGTGCGCGGCAGCCCGCACTGAATTGGCCCGACAAGTCGAGCCCGCCGCGTACTTGTAGCTTCATACCTAAACTGCGGAGTGTCCCATCTGTATTAATCTGTGTTAATAATGCGAATGTGTGTTTAAAAACCGAACGTCGCGTACTTAGGCGAAGTTTTCAATAGAATTACACGAGTCTTACACGAGAGTTATAGGGCTTAGCCAGACAGGACGCGACGCCTTTTTCATACGAAATGTATAGAAGCGTCGCGACCCAAAATATATAGAAAAGACGTAGTGGCGCGGACACGATGCTTACTCGTCGGCGTCGTATTGAAAAATATCGCTCACCTAGTAATATACTACGTGTTTTTTTATATACCATAACTCTAGGGTATTACATTTTGAACAACTTTTACTAGTGGACCATAACTGAAATCGCAAAAAAAAATCAGTTGTCCCATACATTTATGTTCGCAAAACTCGTCAAAGTGTAGGGAACTGCAAATTTTTTAAATAATAATTATATTCTCAATAATACCCTAGAGTTATGGTGTTTAAAAAAAAAAGTTGTATGTATTGGCACATCTACGTTTTTCACATTTTATAGAAAACGAGGATCAAACATTTTATAAATGTTTGAAATTAATTGATGGCTTCATTTTACGTTTTTTTTTTTTTTTTACAGATTGTTGGGTTCGGTTGCTAGGTATAGACGTCATCCATATTTGAGATTCTGCACTTACGCTGTCTATTGAGATTTACTGAAAACGTATAGAATAGAATAGAATAGAATAGGACTTTATTTGCTAAGAATGCAGGTACATACAAATAGGATCGAAAATAACATAATAAAGAACCATGTGCATTCTGCCTTATTGGCATGCAAATACAATACTTATTATACAACTAAGTTGAATAAGGCAAATAAGTAGTTATAATGTATAATTTAGGAAATCCTGAACAGAATAATAACATTTGTCTACAAGTAATTCTGTAAAACATTTTTTAAATTTCATCAATGGCAAGGTTTTCATGTGTTCAGGAATTTTATTAAAGATAACAGGAGCCATACAGATCACACTTTTTTTTAATAAGCTAGTTTTAAATGTGCCTGTGCATAGTAGGTTCTGATATTGTGATCTTAATGATGTACTTCGTTTTCTAGTTTCTGTTAATGTTGCAAATAAATTACGGTTTGTTATAACAAATATTGCTAATTCGAGGAAAAATGTAAAACGTATGCTGTATAAACTAAATTTCGGATTTTTTGCAGATGTGCCAATACATTACTAGGTGAGCGATATACAGGGCCTAATGCGCCGTCCTATTGCCATCGCTCGTACGATGACGCGTGCGTGCGACGAAAATGATCGTGCGACCGTGCGTTCAAACATACTGATATCTACTAAATGTCTTATTGAAGATCGCGCGATCATGCAAAAACTGTGCATCTCCGATAAGAGCCATTTCGAGTGTGATCGCATCGCTCCAAAACAGGACACACAATTTCTTATCGCTCGAGCGGTTTCATTGCACGATGAAATCGCATCGTATCATCACACGAGAGATGACAATAGGACGGAGCCTGTGGCGAGTGGCAACCTTTTAAGAGGTCATTGTGTACTCATCATTATGAACAACTTTTACTATAGGACCAAACCTGAAATCGCGAAAAAAAGTCAGATGTTCAGTACTGTTCGCATAATTCGTTAATATTATATTAATAAAGTTAACTGGACCATTCACATGAATATTAAAATAACTGCGTCGATTACCTAATTTCGTACACAAGGCCTAAATCCCTATAATGACCTTATCAAAATATTCAGTATAAAAAAGTTATACTCTATGGGCTTATAATTTATAAATAGGCAACACTCAGACAGAAGAACTCTATAAACCCATAATTGACAGAGTCACAATTAAACTCTCAATGAGAGCTCAATAATTCTAACTAGCAAGTCAAAGCAGGGCTTGAAGTATTAATCATTTAATTTTGTTTCATATTTCTGATGAGCTGCCGAGCAGAGTAAGAGAGATGAAAAAGATGTCGACTACCACGGCATCATAATCATTGTTTTCGCGATAATTAGAATGCTCCAAGGGTTTGAATAATGTCCTTTACTAATATAATTTTGATTTTATCTTGTTTTTGAGAACTGTGTTCCTTCTCGAAGGGGGGGGGGGGTGACTCAGTCTGAGCTGACCAGCTTTGCTAACGGGGCATAGCTTTTGCAAAGTGTCTCATGTTGACAGAATTGGTTCGGTTTATGATTGAGGACCCACAGTTCAGTCAATATGGACTAGAAATAATAACTGATGTTTAATGCTGACATTATATGATATTATGATGTTTTTTTTTTTGAGATTTTTACTTTTGTAGTACATAAGTTCATGTGTTAGGAACGATCAATCTTAGACAGTTCCTCTTCCTCTGACTCCATAAAGTACGAAGAAGTGTAAGCCGTTCTTGTTTGAGGTTTTAGTTTTCCAATCCCTTCTGGGCAGATGTGAATTGTCACATCATATTGTTTGCTCATAGGAGGCTCCTCGATATCTTTTTATCAGTATTTGTGAGTGCAAATTAGCACACCTTAATGTAATGTATAATTTGACTGACACTTAGCGAAGTGTAGTGTACGAACCGAGTGAAAAAGCGTCCAGCGGGGCATACAAACCTGATGGGTCGCTGGCTCACTCTGCAACTGAGAAGGCAAATTTATTTGCATCTCTCTTCGCAAGCAATTCACGTCTGGACGCTGGCTCAAAGCAACCACCTACTGTACCTCATTGTGACTCCTCGATGCCGGAGATCGCAGTACACATTAAAGAGGTCCGAAGAGTATTGTGCAGTCTAGACGTGAACAAGGCCAGCGGGCCTGACGGCATTCCAGCGAGAGTGTTGAGGCAGTGTGCGCCTGAACTGTCTCCTGTATTGACACGTTTGTTCCGCCTCTCTCTTGAAAAAAGAACGGTGCCGAAATCCTGGAAGCTTGCAAATGTACAACCAGTGCCCAAAAAAGGCGACCGTGCAGACCCTGCCCATTACCGTCCGATCGCCATTACCTCCATTCTGTGCAAAGTTTTGGAAAGGGTACTGAACAATAAGTTGCTGAACTACCTTGAAGACAATGATCTCCTCAGTGACCGTCAATATGGCTTTCGCCGGGGACGGTCAACTGGCGATCTTCTTGTGTATGTCACGCACTGCTTTGGCGAAGCCATCGAGAAACACGGCGAAGCACTGGCTGTATCGCTTGACATCTCGAAGGCCTTTGACAGGGTCTGGCACGCTGCTCTGCTCAGCAAGCTTCCTGCTTATGGCATCCCAGCTGATTTTTGTAGCTGGATATCAGATTTCCTTAGTGAACGGTCGATTAGAGTAGTTGTTGATGGCTGCTCTTCTGACCTTATGGCTATTGATGCCGGAGTTCCTCAGGGGTCTGTTCTCTCTGCAACTCTTTTCCTGCTGCACATCAAAGACCTGCTTCGGCCTGGTATTGTTGGGTACGCAGATGACAGTACAGTTTCAGAGAGATACTTGTCCAGCGCAAAAACCAGCGGGGCTGAAGTTCGTTCCTTGAGAGAGGCCATGGTAGAGCGGACAGATTTGACCTTAAGCTTTGTCTCCCAGTGGGGTGATGATAATCTGGTCTCTTTTAACGCCACCAAAACGCAGGCGTGTCTTTTTACCGCTAAAAAGAGTGGTTTCGCCCTAACTCCTACTTTTCGAGGTACATCTGTTCCTGTAACTGATCGACTTGAGCTCCTAGGCATGGAGTTGACATCTGGTCTCAACTTCGGCGCCACCATCGAGTACAAGGCCCAAACTGCGGCCAAGAAACTGGGCATCCTAAATAGGGTGAAGCGATACTTTACGCCTGGACAGCTTTTAACCCTTTACAAAGCGCAAGTCCGATCCTGCATGGAGTATTGCAGTCACCTTTGGGATGGATCAGCTAAGTACCAACTAGCCGCGCTTGACTCAGTGGAACGCAGAGCTAAGAGGCTCATTGGCGACGTAAAACTGGTGGATGCCAAGCTTCATTGCTTGGCTCATCGCCGCAAGGTTGCCTGCTTGTCGGTCTTCTACAGACTGTACTTCGGAGAGTGTGCCCGAGAACTCCACGACCTCATTCCACCGGCCCCCTTCTACCACCGGACATCTAGACGCACTGCCAGTTACCATCCCTACCTGGTTGCTATTCCACCAATTCGCACTAAGCGCTTCCAAATGTCTTTTATAATGCGCACAGCAAAAGAGTGGAACTCACTACCTGCGTCTGTGTTTCCGAACGTATACAACCCTAATCTCTTCAAAGTGAGAGTGAACAGGCTTCTTCTGGGTAAGCTCACTCCATCGTCGACTTTGTCTCTGTCACCTCTGACCTAGACTAGAGTCAAGAGCAAACCCATCACAAATAAAAAAAAATAAAATAAAAAATACAGCGTTGCGTGCAAGCTCACCGAGCGCCGCTCGACTGTCACTCAGGAGACTCGCGAGTGTTTGTATGAGGTAAACACGAACGTCGCACACCCCGCCCCGCCGGACGCTCGAGTTGAACGTGCACTCAGGCCGTACACTTAGGTCTTTGCCATTCGTTCGTCCCCTGAAGCATGCGTAGTTCATACAAACGAAATACCAAAATAATTTGTTAATCAAACATATCCTTAAGGTAGTGTGTATTTATTCCGATTGGATTACAGAATATCTAGGTTCCCAAACATATAATATATTTTGAAAGGACACTGATTTGAAGACGAGATAATTATGAGGAAATTAAAATTTCTATAGAAAACTTATTTTTCTCATATTTCATGTTTAAATCAATGTTTTTATTTAATATACATTCCATAGGAATTGTGTAAAGGGGTTGGCAGCAGACATGAAAGCAGGTAGAACACGATTTTTTTGCAATAATTGTGAAGGTGAAGAATCTGAGGAAGAGGAGCAGGAAGTAGAGGGTCAAGGGTTCGAAAATGTCCTAAAGGATATACAGAAGAAAGTCAATTCAGTCAATTCAAACAACTGAATTCCATCATAGCTAGCATGGCGGTCCTATCGGAGAAATACGACACCATATTGGCTGAACACGAAGAATCGGAAATAAAACTTTGTAAGCTCGAAAAGTCCGTCGAATGTATCAATAATAAATGCGTGTACCTAGAAAAATGTAATATTGCACTTGAACAAAAAGTTCATGAATTTGAACAATCCACACGTAAACATAACATCGAAATTGTAGGCATCGAGCAAATGCCGGATGAAAATTTAATGGAGGTAGTTAAAAAACTTGGAGACTCATTGGAGGTGAACTGCGATGATATCGAATAGGCGAGCCGTCGTCAACAACGGAAAGCAAGTAACAAACCAGCCACTACAGTAATAGGTTTCAAGAGTACGGGTACCGAAAGTCGGAATTCTTGGTTAGCAAATCGACGTAAACTCGTTAATGCAAACAGCAGTATGATTACTTCAGGTTCACGGGAAAATAAGATATACGTGAATGAAGATCTAACTAAAACCACTCGGGAATTGTTATGGAATACCAAGACTCAACTCAGGGATATTTACAAGTACATCTGGGTCGTAAGCGGCAGAATACTGGTGAAGAAGGTAGAAGGTGATAAATCTGTGTGGGTTAGGTCGGAAGGCGATATTCGTGAACTGCTCGAAAAGTGAAAGTCATGTGTCAGACTAGATACAGATAGGTAACTAAGTGATGTGTAGAACGGATAACATTATTTACCTACTACATTCTCGTTCCTTGACAATATTGAAACAATAATAGATAGTCACGTTGTTCCTGTATGTGTTGATGACATTTATAGCTGGACATCAACATTAGGTAGTAATAATGACTTTTGCTTAATTCATGTTAATATAAGATCTTTAAAGAAACACTTTAACTAATTATTAGTTAGCTTAAATAATAGTATACAATATTTTGATGTAATAGTTATTACGGAACCGAATATTAATTTTGAATGTCTGGGTTTCTATAAGATTAATGGGTACACAATAAACAATTGAGTCACCGATACCTACCGAGATGCGCTCCGCGGAGTGTGTTTCCATTACTTTCAAATACGTCAACGAGCAAATTTACGTAATTTCCATTTATACCTAGGCCGCCTAAAATAAATAAGCAAGATAAAATAGTACAATTTATGGATGAATTTCGTAAATATCTTAATAGCATACCACATAACACTAAAGTGATAGTCTGCGGCGATATAAATATTAACTTGCTTAAACAACAGGATAGATACGTAACTTTGTACGAAGATCTATTAGCTGAATATGGGTTTACAAAATGTATAGACCAAGTCACTCGTAGCGAAATTGCCATGGGTAGTTTAGTAGAATCATGTTTAGATCATATTTTTATTCGAGCGCCCCTTGCACATATGCAATCAGCTATAATACGAACTAAAATATCCGATCATTATCCAGTAGCCGTAGCAGTGGAATGGGACCGCGCTCCAAGTGATAGCCTGAGCACCACTATGCCTACGAGTGCGACTGCGCAAGCGACATGCTCGCGAGCGCTCATTGAGCCTATGAGACGGAGTGTACTTGATAATCGCGCGGTGCGGGAGAAATTATCGTGCATAGATTTTGATAATCTCTTGCTGATTGAATGTCCTGTTGAATTATATGAAAAGTTCTGGCAAATATTTACTGATATTTATGAATCTTGCTATAGAAATATATTTTTTTTTTAAAGGGGTCCGAAATAAGAAAAGCTGGATAACGGGAGATCATAAGAAACTATTATTAGAAAGGGACAGACTTTTTGTAATATGGAGTAACGAACCAAAGAATATGGTTAAACGTTTAGAATACACTAAATATAGGAACAAATGCAATAAAATATTAACTAAATGTAAAAATGAATACGATAGGCAAAGTATAATAGATTGTAACAATAATATAAAAAAGTTATGGGATAGAATAAATGTATTGATGGGGAAGAATAAACAATTCGTAGATAGCGTAATATTAAATAACATTAAGATGCAAGGCTGTGTAAAAGATATTTGTGATAAGTTCTCGACAACATTTACAAACGAAATTGAAAATATAAAACACGATTGTGATGCGAAATGGTTAGACAGAAGCACGTATGTTAAGGAGAAGAGTATGTGTATGCGATGGCGACCGGTGAATAGTCAGGATGTGAAGAAAGTTATAACAGGTATGGATACAAATAAGTCACCTGGAAGCGATCTCATACGCATGTCGGATCTTAAATATTTGGTCAATAAAGTGAGTCCCGTGCTCGCCCACCTTATTAATTTATCTGTAAGTAAATATACGTGTCCGAGTAAGTTAAAAGAGGCTATAGTGCGTCCTATTTTTAAAAAAAGGTGATCGTAAAACATTGTCCAATTATAGGCCAATTGCTATATTATCAAGTGTAGGCAAAATTTTAGAAAAATGTATTGTTAGTCAACTAGGAAATTATCTTCAAAAAAATGGCATTATTAGTAAATGCCAACATGGATTTCAAAAGAGTAAAATTACGTCCACATTGTTATCTAAATTTTGTGACGAAATAAATAATAATTTAAATAAAAAGCAATTTGTAGTAGTAGTATTTTTTTATTATAAAAGAGCATTTGATACCTTAGAAAAAAATACTTTATTAAATGCAATGGAGGAGTGCGGTGTAGGGGAACCACTTAACAACTGGTTTCGAGATTATATCACGAAGAAATATTACCGCGTAAAGGTGGGCGAGTCGTACAGTGACGCGAGGGAGGTGAGGTGCGGGGTACCCCAGGGCGCGGGATGCGGGCCTGTATGCTACCTAATGTACGTCAACAGCTTGTACGGCGTTTTACGCAGCTGCTCAGCGTACATGTTCGCGGATGACCTGTGCGTGCTGCGCGCCGGCGCCGACCTCGCCGAAACTTGTCGACTCGTGCAACACGACGTAGACCGAGTTGTTGAATGGTCGCACGACAATGGCATAATACTAAACGCGGATAAAACTAAACTATCGCCATATTTGCGACCACTTGGCGACCCACGTACACGCATGAGTTTACGTGCATTCACAAAAACTATGTTAACTGTAATGGGGATGATGACTAAAAAATATTTTTTTGTCCGTCATGTAGATTATTAAAATATATTGGACACGTATTTTTTCTTTTTCTACGTAATCAAAAGAAACATTGAGTTAAAATGTGGCATGACGTCTTTTTTTTTTTCGTTCCGAACGAACCAAGGGGCTCCCGTTGCCTTTCGGAGGAAACGGTTTTGGAGGGCCTGCATCCTATGAATGAGGTGAGGTTTTGCGTGCGCAAACACTGAACCCGCATAGGTCATGATGGGGCGAATGCACGCTGTATAAATGCGCAATTTGCACCTAAGTGACAATTTGCTACGTGCATTCAGAACGGAGTGGAGTCTACCGAGAGCGAAAGCGGCGCGCGAACGCACCTGCTTTATGTGCTCAGCGAAGGAGAGGTGGTGGTCGAGGGTCACACCGAGGTATTTGGCTCGCGTCTTCCAAGGGATCGGCTTGCCGAACATGGTGATCGGTCGGCCACTTCCTAAACCAGGCGCCGAGGTTATCGACTGCGGTTTGGAGAGTGCGAGATATCGGGTGTTGGTCCCTGCCCGAGTAGTAAATGGCCGTGTCGTCTGCAAACAGAGCTAACTGCGCCTTTTTACTTTTCGGGATATCGCTGGTGAACAGCGTGAAGAAGAGGGGAGCGAGCACAGAGCCCTGTGGGACTCCTGCACGGATGGGATGGGGGGAGGATAGCGCTCCTTCTATGCGATAGCGAAAGGTGCGATTCGACAAAAAGTCTCGTAAGATGAGTACGAGACGATCCGGCACGCCAAGTTGGTAGAGCTTATATAATAAGCCGTTGTGCCAGACTTTGTCGAACGCTTGTGGCATAACGTCACGTCTTTGTAGATTTTATACGTAGAAGTGACGTAGCCAGCCCCCACTCCCGAACTTTAATGCGAGTTATTTAAGTAATTTTTTATTAATATGATAAAGCAAAAAATACGTGTCTAATATTTTTTTTATTATCTGACTGACGGATTAAATAGAATTTCTTTTTTTTACCCAGGCATCATCCCTATTGTAAACCTATTGTGCGCAAAAAATGTGTAACATATCTTGGAATAAAAGTTGACGAGAACTTTTCGTGGTTAAACCACATTGAGTACTTGTGTAATAAACTTAGAATATTGTTAGGTAAATTCTACCATCTAAGCTTTAGAGTGCCAAGTAATACCCTTAAGTGCCTTTATCTACAATTAGTTGACCCAATAATAAGTTATGCTCTCGACTGCTATGGACTCACATTCAAAAGTTACTTGGAAATATTAGAAGCACAACAAATTAGATTTTTAAAATTATTAGTAAGTAAGAAAACTAAAAATAAATGTAAAGATGATTATAATAAGTTATTTAAAATTTGTAAAATTCTTCCTATTAGATTAAAACATAAATACCTACTTCTGGTTAACAGTCATGGCAGCTGGGAGCGTCACTCGCTAGTAACCCATGACACAGATATTACAATACTAAGCCCAGGACTACGCTACAAAGAGTAAAGTAATAATAGAGAGAAAGAGTAGCAACTCTGTGGTAAAATTTGCATGTATGTAAAGTGCTACTACCTCTAGTTTGGTGGGTGAATTAAGGCTATAATAATATATACCTACCTATAGGTATGCATACTTACTATATTATGTAGCACCTATTTATTATACTCTTTGAGCGAGTTTGTGTTATGGTAACAGTCGGGGGAAAAAAAAACACGTAGGTATGGAGTTCAGAAAAATGTCCTTTTATTATTATCAAACATAATTTTTATTAATATTTATTCGTTTTATACTTATTATACTTAATTAAATTAGGATAAACTTTCCATTATGGGCCGTCGAGTTGGAAGTTCATTTTTTTTTTTGTAGATAGCTCTCATAAACAGAAGGCTTTTTACAAATTTTTAAGTTGCAGATACTCACGGTTTCCGAGATATAATTTTTTAAATTTTCCATATAAATTGACAAATAACACGCAATTTAGACAGATATATTGTCATGGTGGATGTCAAATTGACGTTTTACGTTCCGTTGACGGTGGAGGTGTGTTTCATAATTGATTAGGATATGATAGTCAGTCCAAGAGCGAGCGAAGCGAGCTCGGAATTTTAGGGCACCCCGACTCGGATAGGTTAGGTTAGAAGGAGGTGGCGGGGTCGTAGTGAGCGAGCGAAGCGAGCGAACATAGACCCCGCCACCTCCTTCGAGGTTATTTTTTTTTTAAACCACCCAGAAGTAGGAGCCCCGCGAAGCGGGGCTCCGTCGAGCTATCTTGGCAGGTAGGGTAGTGTTTAGGGCACCCCGACACGGATAAGGTTAACCTTCGTGGTTATTTTTTTATACTACCCAAAAGTAATTACAAATTTAAATAATGTTTTTATTTGTTTCAAATCTATGTGGAATTGGAGAAAGATTTTCTCCAAACTAGGAACAAATGACCAGTGTGTTCAGTTTGCGGAGGAGAGAGGACTCATTCCTAGAGCAGATTAGATTAGATAGATGTGGTGGGGTTGGTACAGGGGGCTAGGCACCTCCCACCCTCGCCCTCCCCGCCCCATAAATCTTTGGAAATTAGAGTTTAAATTGATGGAAATTAGTGTTTTAACCTAACCTAACCTCAAAACTTTAACCATGGATATCTCCATAACCATGGGGCTCCGAGGTAAGGGGATGGGACAGGGGGTAGAGCCTCCCTCCCTCACCCCCCGCCCCTCTCCCCGACACATAAATCGACGGCCCATAATGGAAAGTTTAACCTTAAATTAAATTAAGGAATAACATAACACTTTTTCTTGGTTATAATAAAGATAATACGGTACGGTATGGTAATAAACACTTACATAAAACATCACAGCCAAAAATACAATATCTTCTTCGGAGTTCACTGATGTTAACAAAACAACAAAACTAACAAACGAAAATCAAAGTGGTAACAATATTATGAAATAGAAACAAAACAAAACAAATAACAGTAACGAGAAACAATTTTCAACAGAATTGCGCATAATGTCGGGAAAGTCGCAGTTGACAATGGCGACAATGACATTTATTTGACCAAGACAATATGGCTGCCAAGTTTTTTTTTGCCACTAGACTGTAGATGTCACTGTCGCCTATGGAATTGATGACAGTGTTAAGTGTGCCCTCCCTGCTACGCTACCACAGTATAAAAATCATACAGTAGGACGACGTCTTTGATCTTGTGTAAAATGCCGACATCGTCTAGACAGTAACGCATCGGCCGGGGTTGTCACAAATAAACAATATTTACAAAATTATTTATTCCTTTAACGACGCTCTTATACGATCGTGCGTTCAACTTTACAAAAATATTTTCGCGCCGATATCGCACTATCGTGACATGGCGTTTTCTCAGGGGGGGAGGGGGCGGGATTTTTTTAAATTATTTTTCTAGGATGACTTTGGACATGGGTACTTAGAATATAAGATCGAAAACAAGCTACGCAAGACTTTTTTTCCCGGTCTTAAAGGGTTATTTATTGCAGATCAATATTGATAGTAGTATTATAATAAAACAATATTACACATTGATATAATAATGAAAACAATTATACTCAAAATTGACACCCATATCAAAATATAACAAAATGACGTCCGCCATCTTGGATTTCAAAAAGGATGACTTTTTCGTAACAAGCACCCCAATTATACTCAAAATTGACACCCATATCTCATTATAACAAAATGACGTCCGCCATCTTGGATTTCAAAAAGGATGGCTTTTTCCTAATAAGCACCCCAATTATACTCAAAATTAACACCCATATCAAATTATAAAAAAATGACGTCCGCCATCTTGGATTTCTAAAAGGATGGCTTTTTCGTAACAAGCACCCCAATTAGACTCAAAGTTGACACCCATATCATACTATAAAAAATTAGGTCTACCATCTCGAAATTCACCCTTAGTAAATAATAAAAAAGTCCACCATCTTGACACGGAACATACAAACAAACACTTTCACATTTATAATATTAGTAGGATTTCCAAACAGATGGAAGCCGTGTGCGATAACCTATTAACATTTTTTTTTTACCGTGCGCCGGTCGACCATTTTATTAGCGTTATCAACGTGGCACGACATTACAAATAAAATTATTTATGTACTCTACAATAACAAAACAGATTTATTTACCTTACTTCTGTGCGTGGAAGATGATGAAACCGCAGATCTTTATTTATGTAAGATGAAGACTTGCACACTTTGCATGCACCATTTTAAATAAAAAATAAACACTTGTCGGCCCTGAATGACGTATCCCGAACTACTGACATCGTTTTGTTCGCAGTTCGGGATCGGCTTACCCGCGTCTCGCCCCTCACACCCCGCACGATTGCCCTGTCTAGACGTCTTCGTTGGACGACTGTATGATTTTTAGACTGTGACGCTACTAGGATGGTATCAGCAGGTAAGTTTGTGGTACCCAGAATAAGTAATTATTTTGGCGACCGAACACTTGATAAAAGAGTACCTACCATATCTTCTCAACCAATTACCTGCTGATATAAGAAGTCAAAAAATTAAAGGTAAATTTGCCAGGTTAGGTACTTAAGCGGTTCTTTTTCGAGAGTTTGTAGATGTGGGGGGGGGGGGGGGTTGCGGATTGTTGGGGGGAGCAGTTGAGTGATTGATTGGTTTTGGGTGGGATATTTGAGATATTTTGATGTGTGGGTTGTGTTTTCTTTATTCACTTTCCGTGGGACGGGATGCCTGTTGTTATTAGTTGCGTTATTATAACGCGACTAGTGATAATAGGTATCTTGTCTTGTGGGAGGATATCTTGCATATCGGAGTGTCTTGGGTATCTTACTTGGGGCTAGTTGGTTGCTTCATTGTTCTTCATCGGCAGTCTGCGGACCGCATTACTGAGAGTATGGTCTGCGGGCTCTCGGGGGAACTGCTTAAGTAATGTGGCCACGATAAGTGTCCGCACGTAATATTTATTTGCATAGCTGTATGTTCCGTTCCTACAGACAAACCGTGAAAACAGTTTTGTAGGGCATAGTTATTAAGTTAAAACTTTTATAAACTTTGTATTTTTAATAAATAAATAATAAATAATGCCGCCAGTCTCTTGGGTGTATTACCAGGTGGCAGCGATGCGGATGAATTTTTCGACGCCATATTTTAGTTGGTGAATAGTTTTAATTAAGTCAGGTTATTTTATTTTTTATTTTTATTACTTCATATAAATATAAATTGTTATTTGCGTAAATAATATTTAATTCTGAATAAAGTATTACAAAAACAAACTTAACATTGCAGTTGAAAAACATGTTCTCCCTTACATTGTTAAAGGTACGTCACGGTAAATTTTTGTAATCACAAAAAACTATTTTTATGTGATAAAACAATTAACGACTTCTGGACGTTTTCCTTTACTTGTGCTGTGAGACCTTGCTTCTTGCCTAATTTCATGATTCTAGGTCAACGGGAAGTACCCGGTTTTGATTTAGGTACTTACAAGTATCAAAATAATAGGTTGGGGAAAAAGTTTCTTCGCATTTTTTAAGAAAATTCAAAACATTTTTTAATACTTATAGTTTATTTACATTTAACTAAAGTATGTAGGTACCATTTTGTTCGATAACTTTTTGCCATCTTGTAGGTAGGGACATGATCCCATTGCTATAGAAATTTTGGGACTTCTGGTCAAAATACCGCGACAAGTGGTTTTGGCAGTCCTCTCGTGATGTTAACCTGACACTGCCTAAAGAATTCTGAAGAGACCGAAACAGGTGGAAATCTGAAGGTGCAAGGTCAGGACTATACGGCGGATGCATTAACACCTCCCAACCAAACTCTTAATTTTTGCTGAGTGGCTAAAGATGTGTGAGGTCTAGCGTTATCATGATGAAAAACCACACCCCTTCTGTTGATTAATTCCGGCCCCTTTCTCTCAACTTCTTGCTTTAATCTCATCAGTTGTTCGCAGTAGAGTTCAGAATCGATGATCCTGCCTGGTGGTAACAGCTCATAATCAATAATGCCCTTCTTCCAATCCCACCACACACACAGCATCACCTTGTTGCGAGTTAACCCGGGTTTCGCCACAGTCTGTGAAGCCTGACCGGCCTTTGACCACGACCTTTGTCGTACGTTCTTGTCATACGTGATCCACTTTTCATCACCAGTTATCAGCTTCTTCAAAAATGGTTCGGTTTCATTACGTCGTAATAAAGAATCACAAATGAGTACACGGTTCATTAGGTTTCTTTCAGTGAGCTCGTGAGGTACCCAAATGTCGAGCTTTTTTGTGTACCCAGTTTTTTTCAAATGCGCCAAAACTGTTTTGTGGTCAATTTCCAGTTCTTCAGCTACGTCGTAACTACTGATATGCCGATCTTGCTCCACTTCTTCAAAAATGGCATCCATTTTATCCGTAATAGGGCGACCAGAGCGACGTGCATCTTTGACATCAAAATTTCCGGATTGAAAACGCTTAAACCAAATTTGTGCTACTCTCACAGACACTGCACTAGGTCCATAAACATCGCAAATTTTTTTCGCGGCTTGCGTTGCATTTTTACCTTTTTTGTAGTAACATTTTAAAATGTATCGAATTTCTTCATTAGATTCACTCATCTTGACGGTACGAAAAACAAATGAAAATCACACATTTTCCTAATTTGAATTTGGAATTATGTTCTTTAAAATTTAAACTTTCAATGATACCAAAACCAGCCAGATACAAATAGTATAGCCAAAGAGATTTTATTACAAGTTCATACATACTATAATGCGAAAAGACTTTAACCTACAAGCCAACCTAATATGTCGCATAAATGGGCGTTTTTTTTTATGGCGTTGACTTAAAAACTTGATTTTTTTTATAGCTTTAAGGTACCATAGACCACCATAGACGTATTTGATATTAATTTCAACTGGATACCTCCACGCGTTTCTGAGAAAAAGGGTCTTGACAGACTGACGACGGACGAACAACGAATTGATCCTCTAAGGGTTCCGTTTTCCTTTTGAAGTACGGAAACCTAAAATGACTAGGTTTAATATAATGTATAAGTCGACTTGGACAACCAAGGTCAAAGTTCAATTTCCGGCTGACCCCAAAATAGTAATTTTGTTACCTTGACCTTGAGGCTAGGCATAAAAGGATTATCGAGTTTTTTTTTTTAATAGGTAAGTACCTAAAAGTTGCTATAAAATAAACCCTAATCAATCTGAGTAGCCTTTTCGGCTTCCAGTTTAACCGGATGCAGCTGAATATACGGAGTATTCCCGTTTGAGCACCTATTTTTGGAGCACCTAGGTATGCATTTTGCAGCACAGGTATTTCCATTTGAGAATAGCAAATTGCCATTGGTGCAAAATGCATAGGTGCTCAAACGGGAATACTCCGACCAGTAGGTATTTTACAAAGAGCGACTGCCTATCTGACCTCCACAACCCAATTAGGTACTGGGTGATACGATACCCCTTGGTAAGACTGGTTTTCAGACTTTCGGGCTTCTGACGACCCGTAACGACTGTCAAAGATCTACGAATAACAGCCGGGACCAACGGCTTAACGTGCTTTCTGAGGCACGGAGGAGTTTCGGTACCTATATATAGATGATCACCCATCCACGGGGCACCAACACGAGCTCCTAAAATAAACTACATTAATCTAAAAAAAAAATGGTTTTTGTAGATATGTATTTATTTGTTTAATAAGTTAGTTAGTCTCTTAATTTGGTGCATACTGTAAATAGTTGTTATATTGGATTGTTTGTATATTAAGTATGAATTTGAATGTAAGCTTTACAAAAATATAATATATTCATAATATCGGTTTTGCCGTAATTTTCGGCCTCTAAGCTAACTCTAATAAAGTAATAACGCGTTTACATACCTCCTGTCATCTATAGAGATTATAAATTAATAATAATATTCAATGTTTTCCTCAACAAGTACATACAGCACGTAGCTCCATCTATTGGCCACGGTTCTTACTCATGTTTTGTGATGAAATGCGCAAAAAATTTCCTCATACTCTAAGAAACATACCGAAACATGTTTTGCCAATCAAAAAACATCTACATGTGATAAAAACGTTATCAATTATTATCATACGAAGTACTTTACTATAATGCTATATTTTGATATGTCGTCATCGCCCGACGCTACTAGTAATTCTAATCTACCAGTCATTCTATGATCGCCTTGGCGCTCGAATGTCACTCAGTGTGTTACCCGACCGATTGTAATATTCGTTGGTTGGACCGCCTTTCGTCGTTCTTCCGTGCCTTCTAAACTTACCCGTGTTATACTTGAAGTTTGTTTACTTTTCACAAATCTAGAAAAAGTTCCTTTTTTGATTTTCGTGCTACTTTTTGTGTTGTGCAGTGATTGTAATTGGATTTAAAAACTCCTTTTTTCGCTGTGAGTATAATTTTTAATTTTTTTTTACTACTTATGTTACGTTTTATTAAAAAAGTGAAAGTTTACTTGGGTTTATATAAAAAAATACGGCGAAAACTAATCAGTGTTGAACTGTAGACTAGAATGTGTGAATTGATTCTACGTCTCTTTCTATCAAATACATAACTAAGCCATACCAAGTAGGTAATTTTCGCGTTCCGTTTCTGTCATACAAGACTGTTTGGTATTCTCATTGACAGGTCGCTGGTATGTGAAACACGCCAAGTAGGTTTTTATTTATGTAGGTAATTAATTATTTCTTCGTCTGCAGTAGGTATAAATTTCTTTTTTTAGATACTATTAAGTACAGACGCCAGCACATCAAGCTACTACAATCTGTCAAATTTATTTAATAGATTTTCAACTTTATCGCTAAAGCATTAAGTTCAAGGTTGATTAGGAAAATTTGACATATTCGGGTAGCTTGATGTGCTGGCGTCTGTACATATTAGATAACAAGATTAGTGGACGGCCAAATTGGTACTTGCTAAAGATGTTAAGTAGGTAGGCAGGTACAGTACTTTTGGTAGGTAGTTCCGGGTTCTTTATTTTTATTTTATTTAACGACTATTGCCTATGAAATTATTATGTTTAAATAATTTACCTACATGAAATAAGTAGGTATAAGAAATTGACTGGCCTGTTGGTCTAGTGGTTAGTGGCCCTGACTGCTATGCCGGAGGTCGTGGGTTCGATTCCCAACCAGGACAAATGTTTGTGTGATGAGCATGATCATTTGTTCTGTGTCTGGGTGTAATTTATCTATATATGTATGTATTTAGAAATATATAAGTATGTTTATCAGTTGTCTAGTACTCATAACACAAGCTCTGCTTAGCTTGAGGCTAGACGGCGTTGTGTGATAGTTGTGGAATATTATTATTGTTTGGTACACTTATGGATTTATGTGACCCAAACACGAACGTGTAACGTAAATAAATAAATTAGAATATGGGGGTCAATTTGTCGGCAAACGAGAAATTTTTATAAAAGTTTTGCAAACTGTACTTTCCGTGTGACATATCAAATGAAAGGGCTTACTGTGAGGGTTTCAAATTAATATATATTTTTTTATAATTTTAAAATATTAACGAAGATTTACGATTAGACGAGATTGACCATTACCCCTTATCTCCGAAACTACTGAGCCTAAAATTTTGAAAAAAATACAGAAAAGAGTTTGCTTTTTCTGTACCTATAGATTACAAGAAAACTTATAATAAGTCTATGGTCTTAAAATAACATGGTAAATCTCTCAATATTGTGCGTACAAACTTACATTTGCAGTTGGAATGTATGGGAGAGCATACATTTTTTAACTACAATGTTAAGTTTGTTCTTGGGATAAATTCGTGGTCCGACACTCACTTGGCCGGTTTTTATCTATGTAATTATTTCTTCGTCTGCAGTACATATTTATTAGTATATACTAATAAATAACAAGATTAGTGGACGGCCAAATTTGTTTATACCTGCTGAAGATGCTAAATAGCGGCTGCAGTCTCGACATACCTAGATAGCAAACGCTTTACGACCGAATTCCGGCGCAAAGGGCTAATGGGGTCCCTAGACGGTCAAAATTGCTTGACAAGCACGCACGAATAAATCACGTACTTGTCAAGCAATTTTGACTGTCTAGAGACTCCATTAGGATTTTGCGACCGAATTCGGTCGTAAAGCGATCGCTACCCTTGTCGAGACTGCAGGCCTAGGTAGGCACGTAAGTACTATTGGTACCTAGTGCCGGATTCATTTTTACTTTGTTTAACGAATATTACTTGTGTATTGTTGTGTGTGTAAATTATTATGTTTAAATAATTTACATTAAATAAGTAGGTATTAGAAATTGTTCTGCTTTTTTTGTTTGTTTTATTTTTTCTCTCAGTTATTTTTAATCATGGTCTGGCAGTTTGATTAAATTATGCGGCCTACCCCAATGTCCTTTCTTTGGTATTGTTCGTCGAATCGTTGAGCTCCTTAAGTTCTGAGTTGAGCTGCGCGATTACTGACAAATGCGTGCACTGACTGGACAGGTCCTCTCAATCTGTGTGGTTCTTTCCTCAAAAGACCATTTCAGACACCAATCTACATGATCTCCACATGAAGTGACCAAGATTATGTCTGGACTTTATACGAGACTGTGACCTCTGAGTTTTTTTTCGGCCTTTCTCCTCAGAGTAGTCAGATAGGAAACGACGACCTCATCTAGTTTTAAAAAAAACATGATTGACTTGTAAAAGTGTTTGTACAAACCTACTTACAGAAATAAAAATCATTTATCATTTAAGAGTCCAGGGCCTGTAGTCTCGACATAGATAGCAATCGCTTTACTACCGAATTCTGTCGCAAAGTCATAGACGGTCAAAATAATTGCTTGAGTGAGAAGTATGTATGTGATTTTTCGTGTTTTTCATGCAATTTTGACCGTCTAGGACCCCACTAGGACTGCGACCGAATTCGGTAGTAAAGCGATCGCTATGTCGAGACTGCAGCCCCTGTACCCTAGTTACGTCGCTGTGTAACACAATTTAAAACAATAATACCCATCTAAGTAAACCTATATACTTATACACTATAACAAACACTATCCAATCACCAACTGATAATATTATTATATCAGTGAACTCAAATAATACCTAACTTACTAATTATTATTATTTTTCGTCGTTATCTCCCACCAAGAAATAATACTCCGCCGTCTAGCGTCTGTCCAAAAATGCCTCGTTTAAGAAAGATTATTCTTAAATATAGATATGGGGTTTCTTTCATAATATATACATAGCTAACAGTATTAAAATAGTAATAATAATAAGTAGATACAATTACCTAAATTAAAAAGGCGGGGAATTTTATTAATCATACATAGGGCATCAAAAAATTCGTCCGCATCGCTGTCCACAGGAAAAGTGCCCAAAAGGCTGATTCTTTGACCTGAAAATATACCAGCCCTCTGGTCACGTGAAGAGTCGACCAAGCGCTGGTTTACCATGGCTATGTTGCTATTGCATCCACAATTCCACACTGATAAGGAAACCTTAAACCCTGCGGGTCACCGATTTGGCCACAGCTCTACGTATTGAAAGAGACTTCCTAGTGTCGTATATTCCTAAAGTCCTAAGGTGCACAACTCAAAACAAAGGGAGAAATTTCTTACGAAAAAGTCAGTCTCCGAAGCCGAACCTCCGAAGGGAAGCCGGTAGGAATCGTGTAATAAGGTGCTTTCGCCACTGCTCGGTAGGTTCTTTATCCCCTCCATATCCTAAGGGCATGTCCTCCCTACCATTATCGCGACCCCCGGTCTACTCCTTGATATGTAATGGTCTCTGTGGCACCATTTAACATGAGGCAACTGGGCTAGTGTGAATCTTTGGGTTCATTCGAGTAATCGAGTCGCTGAGGACGGTGCATTTCATTCCATTCATTCAAAATCAATCGAAAACTCAAGTAATTTATTCAAACTAGGCTGAAATCGGCACTTTTTGAACGTCAAAATTAATAAGACAGTCCCCCAAAACGCCCGGAGGGGTCTCGATATGTACAGATGGGCACCCATCCACGGAGAGACCGCGGCGACCTGATCGATCGACCCTTGCGGCTGTTATTACTTAGCCACGAGTCTCTCATTTATTATTTACCTATTATCCTTAATTTGTACCTACTGTAAACAGTTGCCTCCGTGCCGCGTATTCAATGCGTCATACATACTTAGTACATGCAACTTATGTGACGTCAACTCGAGTGTGTTGGAATCGCCATAACATCCAATGATTGTGGGATTTTGTGGTTTAGCCGTGTGGAATTAATTTGCAAAATCGCACGAACGACACTTGAAGGCGAAAGCGCCAGTGTAGCCCGTGAAATTCAAATTTTCTTAGATTTTTTTTGCAATTTGCAAGTCAGTATTAAGAATTAGAATTATAGTCACCAATACAAGTCTTGAAACCAGGTTTCAAGAGGTTCATGAAGTTGGCATTTAGGATTATACTAACTTAAAGCACCCCTACGCCGCCTTACCAATCAATACAACAAGTTCTTTGAAGATATCGACTTCTTTTCTGTCTCTGCTCAAAAATTTAGAAGTCTTATCTACAAAATAATTTCTGATTGTAATAGTTAGTTTAACACTTACTCATTCTCTCCCTCTCTCTCTCTGTTGTTTGCATGCGTGTCTATGTTTAATGTTCACTATAGACTACTTTTCTGTTTTAACAGCTTAGATTAGCGCACTGTTAGATATAACTTTTAATGTGTTGTGGAAAATGTTGTAGGTTATAATAATAATAATAATATCCTAGGACATTTCACACACGGTCATCTGATCCCAAACTAAGCAGAGCTTGTACTATGGAAACCAGATAACTGATATACTACATACACTACTTTTTTTTTGTAAATACATACTTATATAGATAATTACACCCAGACTCAGGACAAACAGACATGTTCATGCACACAAATGTATGTCCTAGATGGGAATCGAACCCACGACCAGCGGCATGGCAGGTGGTATCTTAAACAACCACGCCATCTGGCCTGTCAAATTTGTTATACATTTATAACTCTTGTATATTTATAACTTAGAATAAGATTTTAATGTGTAACTGTTTATTTTCCCGAATAAATAAAATAAAATAAAATAAAGAGTTTTGTTACTAATTCTAATGATTATAAGTAAGTCATTATACATGTAGGTTACGGTCGCGAATAATACTTTAATGAACATACAACTTTTAATTATTTAAAAAGAGATAGCTTTATATTGGCGCAAGTAGTCGAATGTCAGCCAGTACAACATAAGGTTTAAAGTCCATTGCATGGAACCTTTACATGACTTACGCCCCCTTTGAATAAAAGGTCTTGACACAGTCCTATTTCTAAATAAGGTTTTTATTCATAACTTGACATTCGGGTACTCGGGCTTATCCTACCTAATGCCTATGAGAATAAGTACCCAGCGCCTCCACCACTTGTAGAAGGAATATTCATCCAGTCAGTCCATTGCATGGAACCTTTACAGTACCTACCTACCTACTAAAATGGAAAAATAAAAACAAAAGAAAACCTCACGCCTCCCGGAAGGGTTAGGCAGAGGGGTACCTATAGTACACCCACATTTCGCCACCAAAATAAATTGGGGGCCTTTTCTTAACCATTTATTTCACTATTACAGAATGTATGGATTTAATTTTTGCATATATCATCAATCATTTCTTCATTTGCGAATATGGGTACAAAAGAAAAGGTCTCAGAACAAACAAGAGTGTTCATTAGCCATATCCTACCCTAGGGCATGCAAATTTACAAATACACAGGTATCTACTAAACTAGAATTTTAACAATAATAGACATTATTTAAAATATCGTATGGAGTAACATTATACTCGTATAAGTTTATCCTTTAAATATTCAGTTATAGAGTAATATGCTTTTTTTAGTAACATTGTTTTTATACTGTTTTTAATACATTTAAATCACCTATCTCCAGAAGTGAATTTGGTAAATGGTTATATATAACCTGGGACATTATTCACACACGGTCATCTGATCCCAAACTAAGCAGAGCTTGTACTATGGAAACCAGATAACTGATATACTACATATACTACTTTTTTTTTGTAAATACATACTTATATAGATAATTACACCCAGACTCAGAACAAACAGACATGTTCATGCACGCAAATGTTTGCCTTGGGTAGGAATCGAACCCACGACCTGTGGCATGATAGGACGCCATGTTTATTGACTTGTTGATTAATACTCTGACTGAAGGATAACGCAATTGGGTTAAAATTCCTCGATAGAATTTAATTCCGAAAAGACCTCTACTTTTTCATATTTTTTTCTATAATTCTAAAATCCTAAGTAATTTCATTGCAAAATTGCATTCAAAATGTGCGTATTAGGATTGTAAACTCTAGCTGAAAACATTTTTGATAGACACCTTAATTTATTTTTAAACAATTTTTATTTGGTTTGGCGCTTTTATTTTGGTTCCAGCGCATTGTTGCGCACTCTTTTTTTCGCATGTGGAAGTAATTGACTCTGTCACTTTCATATTACCGCCCAGCTAGCTTTTTACATATCACTTTAAGTCCCATGTAATAGGGGGGAGCCTATTGCCATCAACCGGGGACAAATCCAGACTCCAGGCTGCTGCAGAGGAATTCCTGATGGATAAACCCAATAACATTGCCCGACCTGGGAGTCGAACCCAGGACCTCATGCTCCGCAGTAGCGGTTGCGACAACTAGACATTGTGGAAAAACTGGCATATCCTAGAACTAAAAAATTCGAAAGCAAACCACGCAACCTGCGGTTGATGGCAATAGGCTCGCCCCCTATTACAATCAATCAATCTGCCTAGCCTTTTCCCAACTATGTTGGGGTTGGCTTCCAGTCTAACCGGATGCAGCTTAATACCAATATTTTACATGGAGCGACTGCCTATCTGACCTCCACAACCCAGTTACTGGGTAATACGATACCCCTCGATAAGACTGGTTGTCAGACTTTCGGGCTTCTGACGACCCGACTGTCCTCGAATGACAGCCGGGACCAACGGCTTAACGTGCTTTGCGAGCCACAGAGGAGTCTTGGTATGAAAAGAAGGTCACCCGTCCACAGATCAACACCGCCAAGCGTAGCTTAACCTGATGGATCGATCCGTGCGGCTGTTATTACTTAGCCACTAACTCCTATTACACATAACTGGCGACATGTGGGTGTACTATAGGTACACCTCTGTCTATTAAAGGCGTGATGTTACAAAATAACTGTACGAAATGTCATTGTTCTACATATCTGCCGACCCTTTCAGGTAACACAAGCGTGTTCATGATAAAATAGAAGACAGTTTTGCTATTGATTTTTTATAACAGGTATATTAAAGGCCAAGGTCTTAATATAATATTTATAACTAAATCGATTGTCAGTTGTCACAAGCAATTTAAACATATCCAGTATACGTTGGTACATGCTGTGGCATATGGGTTTCAGTGGGTAGAGGAATGAGACTCAAGTGTCACTTAAAACAGAGTTTAATTCGAGGTTAAGCCACAAGTTACAGAGGAGGGTCGTGAATTCTAGTTGTCTGAGGTACTTGCTGTTAGAATATAGGAAGTGGGAGTGTACTGCCCTGGGAGGACCGTCTGGCTGGCGCTGCGGTGGTTCGGCGTGTTCGGCCTTAGTCGCCGGGTAGAGGGCCGTGTCTGGCGCGTAGGGTGCCGGGTAGAGGGCCGCGTCTGGCGCGTAGGGTGCCGGGTAGAGGGCCGCGTCTGGCGCGTAGGGTGCCGGGTAGAGGGCCGCGTCTGGCGCGTAGTTGCCGGGTAGAAGGCCGCGTCTGGCGCGTAGGGTGCCGGGTAGAGGGCCGCGTCTGGCGCGTAGGGTGCCGGGTAGAGGGCCGCGTCTGGCGCGTAGTTGCCGGGTAGAGGGCCGCGTCTGGCGCGTAGGGTGCCGGGTAGAGGGCCGCGTCTGGCGCGTAGGGTGCCGGGTAGAGGGCCGCGTCTGGCGCGTAGGGTGCTGGGTAGAGGGCCGCGTCTGGCGCGTAGGGTGCTGGGTAGAGGGCCGCGTCTGGCGCGTAGGGTGCCGGGTAGAGGGCCGCGTCTGGCGCGTAGGGTGCCGGGTAGAGGGCCGCGTCTGGCGCGTAGTTGCCGGGTAGAGGGCCGCGTCTGGCCGTAGTGGTTATGGGCCGGTAGTCTAGCCAAAGGTGGTCTAGCCGGAGCGGTGAATGTATCCGAAGTAGCGGTGTAGGTAACCGAAGCTGTGATGTATCCGAAACCGTGAACCCTGGAAACACGCAAGGGTGCGTCCGTGAGCTCAGAGGAAGATCCGGTAAGCCTCTGTGATGTGCGTAGTTTCCTAACCAGACGAGTCCGTAGCCCCAAGACAAGGAAATGGGTCATTGGAGAGGAAAATCAGCATCACAGTGGCTTACACAATCATTATTTAGAATGAACACAAGATAAAAGCACAGGTACAGTAATATAGAGATTCTCCTAAGGACACTATGAGTACTTACCCAATTTCGGGGAGGTATACAGTCTTCAGTCGTTGTGGCGGAAAAAGGACTGAGTCCCCTCGTCCAGTCTTATTTATAGCCTCTGAGTTTCTAGCAAGTACTATAGGAAGGAGAAAGTAGTAATGTCACAGACTAATTAGCAAAATCTTACAGATAATTAATATATGTAGACTTAGTCGAATAAGTCATTATGCTACAACGCAACTGAAAAGATGAAAGGAAATCGTTTGGTTTGGTATGGACATGTGATGAGTAGGGAGGAATATAAATGTTGATGGATGGAGAGGGAGAGGACGACCAAAGAAAAGAGATGGATTGTGTGAGCAATCTTTTATGAATAGAAAAGGCAGTGAATGATAGCGTGATGGTTGACAGGGGAGAATGGAAGGAGAATACGTGTAGCGCCGCGGACCCCAAGTACCATGGGACAAGGGCGCGAAGATGATGAATATTCGCTGACACACATCTGTAATTTTAGGTCAGCTGTCCCTTCATTCATGTTCGCATAACTCGTCAAAATGTAGGGAGCAGCTGATTGTGGCAGCTGATTTTTTTTTCGCGAATTCTGGTTTGCTCCCATAGTAAAAGTTCTTTGTTATCATGAGTACAATTACTATGTGTTTGAGTATCGGTCACTAATTACCAGTTACCCTATACCGGGTGGTTTTTTTTTACCGTCTTGAAAAAAATATAGGGCATAATAGGTCAACGGAGTAGAAGCCTAAAGCATAAAGATTTTTTTTTAATAAAAAATTATTTGTACTTAATTGAAATAAAAATTCAAATCATTGAATCATTTGAATTTCGATATTGTATAACGATCTATAAAGTTTTTTTTCAAATAGTGTTTATTGATAGAGCAACTTGGGTCTAAGCTATTGAAAAAACAAAAAAAATCTAGGTATGCCATAGGCTTCTACTCCATTCTCCTATTGTACAGACGCCAGCAAGTCAACCTACCCGAAACTGTCAGATTTTCCCAATCAATCTTGAACCTAATGCCTTAGCAATAAAGTCGAAAATCTATTAAAGAAATCTGACAGATTGTAGTAGCTTGATGTGCTGGCGTCTGTACCCAATTTTTTTAAGACGGTAAAAAAAATCATCCAGTATAGATTCGTAAGCTAATTTTACCTGCGATAATTACTTCCATATGGGAGGGCCTACTATGCAAAGCTACTAGGTCTTTGCTTCATTATTGGTAAAGTAGTACAAGAAGCTTAATTTTGACCAATAACGGTCCGTGATTTATTGGAATCGGCCATAAGTTTGCGTGACTAGTTTCGTACATCACGCCTGTAGTTCCCGAAGGGTTAGGAAGACGTGTACCTACCTATACTGCCGTCGCGTCGTAAGAAAAAAGGGCATAACTAACATTAAAAAAAAAAATCTACAAAAAATTGAGCAGATTAGCTTTTTTTTTCTGATTCTAAATATGTATGTAACTCAATTTTTTTTAAATGTTAGTTGTGCCCTTTTTGCTTACGACGGCAGTATAGTATACCCACATTGCGTCAGTTACCGATATGTCTTCTATACTTACTTATTATAAACTAGCTGACCCGCCAGACGTTGTTCTGTCAAAAATTCAATTTCGATTTTTCGGCTGTTCCTTTGGTTTTTTCCTAATTTTCTGTTTTCTTCAACCACCCCAGTAATGAAGCGAACAAAACAAAAAAAAAATCAAATCGGTCCTACCATGCACAGAAATTAACAAAAGACTGAAAAACTAAATTTACAGTGTTGTAGCAATTAAGAGACCCTATACGAAATGCCGATTTCGCTGATTTATGTGATTTTACATTTAAAATACTATATTTCTATAAGTTTTAATGCACAACATGAAAGATAATTTCAGTTATGATCTAATGAATGAGCGGCTTATTATTTTGCGTCGAGTATTATAAATTCGAGATTTAGGCGGTTTTAAAAGATTTTTATTGGCCATATTTTGTTATTTTTTGCAGTTTTTTTTTTTCAGTAAATTTATTTATTTTGATTTGAAGTTTGTTTCTGTTGTTAAATTTTATGAACTTTACGTTCGAAGTAGCCGAAATCAAAAATAATTCTTTGTCCATTTTCTCAAAATTTTTACTAAGTTAAATATTTTTTTACTCAAAAGTTTTATATGAAAGTGGTCAAAAATGATGCACTTATTGCATAGACGACTTTCACAAAAATATATTGTAATTTATTCATACCCTTTAGACGTCAAAATGACTCGTAAATATGTAATATTCTAGACCCTTTCTTACAGCATAAATTACAAAACAGTCGTCGGTTTTAAGTCGATTAGTCAAAATTAAATAATAAAAATAAAAAAATAGCCCACTTATTAGATCATAATTGAAATGATCTTTCATGTTGTGCATTAAAAGTTATAGAAATAAGTACAGTATGTTAACTGTAAAATCACGTAAATCAGCGAAGTCGGCAAAATTTCGTATACGGCTCTTAACGCCCAATCAGTGATTTAAGTAAATATAGGTAAAGCAAATCGCGAAAAAAATCAGTTGCGCCCTACATAAGTTCGCATAACTCGTCAAAATGTAGGGAACAGCTGATATTTTTTTTTTCGCGATTTCAGCTTTGGTCCCATAGTAAAAGTTGTTTGTTATCATGAGTACAATCATATTGTGTTTATTTATCGGTCACTGATTACCAGTCACCCTATATAGATAGATAGATTAAAGTCGCTTTGCGTGTCTGTCTGTGTGACCGCGTTATTCTTATAAACTACGCAACGGATTTTGATGCAGTTTCCACCATCATGTAGAGGATAAATGGGTAAGAAAACTGTGAAATTATTTCAGCGGAGATGGCGCTAAGTGTTTGTTACTCACATTCAGATTTTGTTACTTTCATCCAGCTGTCAATGGAGTTCCTTGCTGAAAACTTTGCCGCCAGATGGCGCTGTGTTTTTCTTGTCGCCACTTTGTCTTCGAGATGACTTTGACAAGTGACAAACACACAGCGCTCTCTTGCGGTGAAGCTTTCGGGAAACAACCCAGTCCGGAAGGTTTATATGTACAATACGTCAGAATTAAACTTGCACAATATACTAAAGAAATCTCGACATTTGTCAAGTCATAAAAACTGAACGAAGCAGGGACGGGCGGATCACTCGCTAGTAAGAAATAAATGAATTAATATACTTTTATAAAAGTCATTTAAATAATATTTATCACGATTCACGATTTGAATAAAAGGAAAATGCCAAAACAAAACAGCTTATTTTTTTGAATCGATAATTATGTCAATTTTTTGTTCTCTATAAATAAAAAAATATATAAAACCACAGAAGGATAATTGCACATAATTGCCCAAATTAAATTAACTATTGATGCTAGAACTGTTAAAGACAAAAAAAGGCACACAATCAATCTGACTAGCCTTTTCCCAACTATGCTAAGGTCAGCTTCTAGTCTAACCGGATGCAGCTGAATACCAGTATTTTACATGGAGCGACTACTCGTACCTATCTGACTTCCACAACCCAGTTACTGGATACGATACCCCTTGCTAAGACTGGTTGTCACACTTTCGGGCTTCTGACGACCCGTAATGACAGGCCGGAGGAGTCTCGGTATGTAAAGATGGTCACCCATCTACGGACTAACCACGGCAAGCGTAGCTTAACCTGATGGATCGACCCGTGCGGCTGTTATTACTTAGCCACAAGCTCCTCAAGAAAAAAGGCACACAATATTTAATATTTTTAAATGGTAATATTTTACATAACCATAACATCACGCCTGTAATCCCCGAAGGGTTAGACAGAGGTGTACCTATAGTACACCCACATTTCGCCAGTTATGTTTAAGTTACATGTAATAGGGGGCGAGCATGTTATCATCAACCAGACACAAATCCAGACTCTGAGCTGCTACTGAGAAATTCCAGATAGAAAAATCCAATGACACATTGCCCGACCTGGGAATCGAACCCAGGATCTCATGCTCAGTAGTAGCGCTTGCTACCACCAGACCAACGAGGCACTCGTAAATGTCATTATATGATATTTATTTCTGTAATTATTATTATTATTTTTATTTATTTAGACAACCATTGATCCATTACATTTTTAACATTATATTGTTAGTAAGAACTTAAAAATTATAATTAGTACCTAATAACTAAGAGAGACTTATGTAATACGTCAAAAACAAAATTCAAAAACTAAGTAAGTTTGGTGTTTAATATCACAGTATACAAGGTGTAACTTAAATAACGCACAACCTCTTAAGGGGTCATTGTGCTCATAATTATGAACAACTTTTACTGTGTGACCAAACCTGAAATCGCGAAAAAAAAGTCAGCTGTTCAGTACATTTTGACGAATTATGCGAACATAAATGTACTGAACAGCTGATTTTATTGAGTTTTATTGTAATCCTTAAAACGGGAAATGGCGGCCATTTTTTTCCGTTTTAATGATTACAATAAAACTTAACAATATAAAACTACTGTTTGTAATAATAATAACGTATAGTCTTGTGGACTACAACTTAACGTGCTTATTTTCTGCATTTTCTTTTTAAATTAAAAGAAATAACAAAACAAACGATGAGGGCGCCACTGTGCGCTCGGTAGCCTCTTAACGCGAAAGCATAACAAACAAACTCACATTCGTATTTATATAATATTAGTTAGGATTCCGAAATGTCTCGACTGTTTTACCTACGTATCAAAGCAATCGAAATTGAATACCTCGTTATTACTTTTAATTATAAATATTCTGCTGAATGATTTAAGGGGGAAGCTCCAGGTAGCCCGCGAAATTCGAATTTTCTTACGTTTTTGCAATTTGCAAGCCAGTATTATTGAAGGTTGTACGTTGATTAAAGTATAATTCGCGACCGTAACATTATTTACAAAATTATAATAATTAGACTCAGTAATACAACTTTATAAATTAGTATAAGATTTTATGAAAAAGACATTCATTAGGATTATATGGACCCATTTTTGCAAACAAGAACCAACCCACAGTATAAGTGCTGTGGGTTGGTTCTTGTTTGCAAAAATGGGTTCATATGAACTTAGAGAGTTGTATTAATAATTTTAGTTATTATAATTCTATAAATACAGATTTGTTACAGTCGCGAATCATGTTCAGATCAACGTACAACTTGATACTGTCCTGCAAATTGCAAAAAAAACTTAAGAAAATTTGAATGTAGTGGGCTACCTGGAGCTTTCGCCTTAATACTTAAGTGCTTTTTAAACAGGCAAAGTATTAATGTAAGTACGCACAAAAAATGGCCTTTGAACATATCGGCCAACAAACAACTTGGGAGTTAAACTGAGGTTTAACAGATATGATTTTTTTGCACAATTTATTATTTAAAACCTCTGCTACACCACATCGAAAGCTATGCGCAGGCGGTGCAATCCTTTCTGAAATAAATCTGCCAGCCTTTTCCCCACTATCTTGGGGTCGGCTTCCAGTCTGCAGCTGAATACCAGTATTTTACATAGAGCGACTGCCTATCTAACCTTCACAACCCAGATACTGGGTAATACGATACCTCTTGGTAAGACTGGAGTAACTCGGAATGTGGAGATCAGATAGGCAATCGCTCCATGTAAAATACTGGTATTCAGCTGCATCCGGTTAGACTGGAAGCCGACCCCAATATAGTTGGGAAAAAGCTAGATGAAGGCTGAAAAATTAAGTGTAAGACAATGCATTATCACCCGCGTCGCCGCGCTCAAAACGCTCTCCGTATAGCATGCTCTTATGTACGGAAGACGGCTGTCATATCCATGAAACGTGACGCAAAACATGGCCTTACAATACTATTAAACAGTAGCGCGGCTACTCTAGATTACAAGGAAAAATATGCATAAATATAGCTTTATTTATTGTTTCTTACTTTGATGATTTGCCCCGTTTGGTTCATATTTGAAGAAGCAAGCAACCCAACCCCTGACTCTACCGCAAGCAGGTACATCTAAGGGAGCATGACGAACTTGCTGCCGGTTGCTCAGGCAAGAATAATATGATCAATTGTTGAGGTTGCTAGGTAACCACATATTGCAATACCACTCATAAAAGACATGGTAATGAGTAGGTACTAGCGTCATCGCTTATCGAATGTAACTTTGTATATAGGCCCCCTGGTAAACCTTTCTGACATCAAGCAACATTAAGCGCTGTTCTGTACTAACTGTAGTTAGTACAGAACAGCGGTTCCATCATAATATAAAACCGGTCAAGAGCGAGTCAGACTCGCGCACCGTGGGTTCCGTACCATCCTACTAAAATTATAAATGCGAAAGTTTGTGAGGATGGATGGTTGTTTGTTACTCTTTCACGCAAAAACTACTAAACGGATATTCATGAAATTTGGGACACAAATAGTTTATAACCTGGATTAACACATAGAATACTTTTATCCCGATATTCTTACGGGTTCGAGACTTACGTGGGTGAAACTGCGGGGCTCTGCTAGGCGTATATAAAAAAAAATGTGCTATTTACCGACATCGTTTTATTTTTCGTGTAATCTTTACATAAACTTTTATCACACAGAATAATTTCAGTTTTTTCTCTATGCAAACTTCGGAGATAAGGGGGGGGGGGGACGGTATTTTATTTACATTTTTCATCAAAAGTCGAAAACTATGCAGCCTAAAAAAGTTTGAGAATCTGCAAGCAGCGCGTTTTCATATGATACCCCACATGCCCTAGTAGCCCCACTTCGAATTTTTAAGACCCCCTTTGAGTCCCTGTTGCAAAAAAAAAATATGCATTTTTATTTCTTTCATATTTGCAAAATAGTTGGGCAAACGTCATCTAAAACTATTCCAAAATTCAAGTTGATATCTTTAGTAGTTCTTGAGATATCTAGCTGTGACAGACAGACAGACAGACTGAGTCGCACCATAAGGGTTCCTTTTTACCATTTTGGTACGGAACCCTAATAACGGCAGTCATGATAATCTGTCATTTTCATCAGTATTTGACATTGAGGTGTCAAATCGCTCTGTATTTGGACAGCCGTTATTGTGTGGCCGTTCAGCACTTTGTCAGGAAATCAAAGATTTACTTTGACCCAGATTGAACTAGTTTGAAGGGTTTGGGTGTTTGTGTAATTACATAAGACATTTGAACTTTATCTCCGGGATAACAACGCATTAGCGATGGTTCTTGTGTTACAGATGTCTATAGTAGGTTGGGGCAACTCAACAGAAAAAGAGACGGTGTTCAAGGCTCAAAAGACACGGTGTTCGAGGCTCAAAAGACACGGTGTTCAAGGCTCAAAAGAGATGCGTTAGTTCAATGTTTAAAATTAAACCTACTGATAGTTGCGTGCCTTACTTATAAAATACTTACTTTGCCATGTCTGTACATTTTAGGAGTGGCTGGTTTTGTTAAAACAAATCCACACCGATTTAAACGACTAGATGAAGTCCCACGTAATAGGCGCGACAACAGCAACATATGGTCTCATACTGCGAGAACAACCCTCATGCGAAAACGTGTTTTCTGTATGGCTCCTATCATATTTAATAAATTACCTAAAAGTTGGAGAGAACTCCCCTTGTCACTTTTCAAAAATAACCTTAGAAATTTTTTAGTTAGTAAAGTGTATTACAATGTTGTAGATTTTTTAAATGAAAAGGACTTTTCTATTCCGACTTCTAATATGCATAGTTAAGAATACTAATTGAATAATGTGAATTTTAATTCAATTGACTTTTGCATGATTATTTTTGACAGCATAATAATGAATATTCTGGACATAATTTAATTTATTTTGACTATAAACATATACTATAATATCTTGACATCAATTATTATTTATTTGTTTTGTATTTTGTAATGAAATTTAGAAAATTAATTATTAATCATTTAGTTTGTTTGTAAAATGCAATGAAATGTAATATTTTATACCTACAAAATTTGTACGCCGTTATTGGCAAAACATGGACGCTCACAACATCTATTAATTCAATACCTTGCATGTCTGATTAGTCAGTTTATGTAAACGCATGTTTGGGACGCAGGATTGCAGAAAATAAGTCAATGTATCGATACATCGATTTCTTTTATCGATATTTTGTGACGATATCTGTTATTTCGATATATCGATATAAAATATCAAATATCGAATCAGGGTTCATGCTATACATACACGGTGGGATGCAAAAGAGTTTACGGAAGCCCAGGAAAGCGCTATAACCAAGTTCGCATTGAAGAGAAAGTGCGTTACGCTGGAGGCTCCATACACGAGCTGGAATTACTTCCGAAAGCCGCAACGTGCTAGTGTGGTAATAGAAAATGGCACTGAAAGACGAGAATGAAATCTTAAATTAATATGTTGGCCTATTTTTGGTAAACATGGGCGAGAACACCATCTTTATGCAAGATAACGCTCGTCCCCATACAGCTCAGTGTTTGACTACCTTGAAGATGTCGCTATCGCATGCATGGAGTGGCCAGCACGCCGCCTAGACTTGAACCCCATCGAGCATGCCTAGGACGAACTGGAACGACGTGTACGCCAGCGAAATTCCTCTCCAATCACGCTTCGTAAACTGAAAGAGGAATGGGAGAATATTCCTCAGCATCGGCTCAGAAATCTGGTGGAAAGCATGCCAAAACTTATAACAGTTGTATTAGGTTGGGGAAAAAGTCTTTTCGCATTATAGTATGTATGAACTTGTAATAAAATGTCTTTGGATATACTATTTGTATCTGGCTGGTTTTGGTATCATTGAAAGTTTAAATTTTAAAGAACATAATTCCAAATTCAAATTAGGAAGATGTGTGATTTTCATTTGTTTTTCGTACCGTCAAGATGAGTGAATCTAATGAAGAAATTCGATACATTTTAAAATTTTACTACAAAAAAGGTAAAAATGCAACGCAAGCCGCGAAAAAAATTTGCGATGTTTATGGACCTAGTGTAATGTCTGTGAGAGTAGCACAAATTTGGTTTAAGCGTTTTCAATCCGGAAATTTTGATGTCAAAGATGCACGTCGCTCTGGTCGCCCTATTACGGATAAAATGGATGCCATTTTTGAAAAAGTGGAGCAAGATCGGCATATCAGTAGTTACGACGTAGCTGAAGAACTGGAAATTGACCACAAAACAGTTTTGGCGCATTTGAAAAAAACTGGGTACACAAAAAAGCTCGACATTTGGGTACCTCACGAGCTCACTGAAAGAAACCTAATGAACCGTGTACTCATTTGTAATTATTTATTACGACGTAATGAAACCGAACCATTTTTGAAGAAGCTGATAAGATAACTGGTGATGAAAAGTGGATTACGTATGACAAGAACGTGCGAAAAAGGTCGTGGTCAAAGGCCGGTCAGGCTTCACAGACTGTGGCGAAACCGGGTTAACTCGCAACAAGGTGATGCTGTGTGTGTGGTGGGATTGGAAGGGCATTACTTATTATGAGCTGTTACCACCAGGCAGGACCATCGATTCTGAACTCTACTACGAACAACTGATGAGATTAAAGCAAGAAGTTGAGAGAAAGCGGCCGGAATTAATCAACAGAAGGGGTGTGGTTTTTCATCATGATAACGCTAGACCTCGCACATCTTTAGCCACTCAGCAAAAATTAAGAGAGTTTGGCTGGGAGGTGTTAATGCATCCGCCGTGTAGTCCTGACCTTGCACCTTCAGATTTCCACCTGTTTCGGTCTCTTCAGAATTCTTTAGGCAGTGTCAGGTTAACATCACGAGAGGACTGCCAAAACCACTTGTCGCGGTATTTTGACCAGAAGTCCCAAAATTTCTATAGCAATGGGATCATGTCCCTACCTGCAAGATGGCAAAAAGTTATCGAACAAAATGGTACCTACATACTTTAGTTAAATGTAAATAAACTATATTAAAAAATGTTTTGAATTTTCTTAAAAAATGCGAAGAAACTTTTTCCCCAACATATTATTAACAGCTCATGATGGCAATAGAAAATACTAAAATGTGTAACAATTGCATATTTGATACCGTGGCACATTTTTTCGAAATGTAATGAAAATGGTAATTTTCACTTAACTTACTTTTATTCAAGATAAACTTATACATAATACATAATATTGAAATTTTATGACATTGTTTTAAGCACTATACAATTGTCTTTATTACAGTCCAATAATTTTGAAGTTATTGAGGTTTTTGTTACAGACCCGCTTTCTTTGTGGCCCTTCTTTGCGACCCGCTTTCTTTGTGGTAAATGTTGGATATTGGCGCCGATTCCCTTGTTCACAAACTAAACTAAATTTAAGTTCAGTGCATCTTTTTCTTTCTATTTCATTAAGAAAAGGACAGACGATAAATATTAGTTTAGTCCTGTCAAATTAAGATATTACTCCCTATACAAGTTTAGACGTGATTAAAAAATCGGCTACTAAAAATACGTCAATTTACGACAGGCGCTGACTAATTTGACAGGACTAAACGAATATTTATAATCTTCTGTTCTTTTCTTAATAAAAAGATGCACTGAACTTAAACTTAGATTATTTTGTGAACAAGGGAATCGGCGCTATTACCTATAAAGAGGATGATTACTGCTATACACATTTATATAACTTAATTAATATCAAATTGGAAGATAAGCCAGATAAAGGCAAGGACACTGATATGATAACAAAGATTTGGCACAGACCTAGCGATAGTAGGCGACTTAAGCGTCAGTAGCTGAGAGGCCGCCATTGACAAGATTGGCAGACTTGAGTTAGCTTGGCCTTTGTCTACCTCCCCCGTCTCACCGTCAGATACCTCAGGCGGTGACCAGTGCGCGCGCACTATTCTGCCGTCGTAAGAAAAAAGGGCACAACTAACATTTAAAAAAAAAATCTACAAAAAATTGAGCAGATTAGCCTTTTTTTTCTGATTCTAAATATGTATGTAACTCAATTTATTTTTAAATGTTAGTTGTGCCCTTTTTGCTTACGACGGCAGTATTATAGTTCCGTGATTGACTGAGAGAGAACATCATCTCCTAGCCTTTTCCCAACTATGTACTAATCTGATGCAGCTATAGTAATATAAATGATACATTTACATGGAGTGACGGCCTATCTGACCTACGATACCCCTTGGTAAGACTGGTTATTATATTTACGGGCTTCTCGGGAAAATCTAGGCTCTGACTACCCGTAACGACGGGTAGTCAGAGCCTAGATTTTGATTTACTTGCGAGTATCAAAATATGTTGCATAAAAGGCCGTATTTTTTTATTGCGTTGACGTAGAAGCTTGAATTTTTAGAGCTCTTAAGGGGCCATAAACCTTCGTATTTGGTATTAATTTAAACTTGATACCTCTACCCGTTCCTGAGAAAAACAGTCTTGACAGACAGACAGACCGACGGACAACGAAGTGATCCTATAAGGGTTCCGCTTTTTCGTTTTGAGATGCGGAACCTGGTAAAAAAAAAAGATATAATTTATTTATTTATTAAAATAATAAAATGACTGACAGACATCTACAGACAATGTAACTTTCAAGCAAATAAACGTTTGATTTGATTTGACAACGCACAGTCTAAACCACTGGGTCTAGAAGCATGAAAGTCTGCGCAAGATTTCCTTTTGCAATAAATCCTTTCGCAATCTAAGGCCCACATGAGAGTCCGGCGCCGGCGGAAGGTCTTACAGCACAAGTTAGTTCGATTCAAATATAATGGCGGCTCGGAAGTTAGCTGAGAAAAACATGTAAGATTTCAACCGCTAAGAACTACGAGACCTTTAATGGTAGCGTGATGGTTGAGTATTCAAAAGATAGCTCATATTTATAACAATTTTGAAGCAGGATTTCATTTGCCTATGTCGTCACATCGAGAATACAGGCGCATGCGCGCTACCCTCTATTTTTCACTATGTGTTGAAATTCCAATTCGTATAGCGCAAAAATGTGTTTAGCTTGAATGTTGATTCTGACGTCATTGTCAAGAGTTGAGAAAGCACTACTATGACCTAAAGAGAAAGAATAGAAATATTGGCCAAAATAGGGTCAAAAATGCATAAGTTGCCAATTGCAAAATAATTTCTGATGTCATCTCATATCGGCCGTAAATCGGGTGAGAATTTAAAAAAAAATCCAAGCGAGGAAAGCTTGCACAATAAGGAATGCAATAAGCCTAAAAAGTCCAGTGGCGAGCAAATACCTCTCATTAGGTTAGGTTAGTTTACAACCAAACGTTTCACGGAAAATAAACTGCGCGGATTCGAACTGCGCCTACTTATATTTTTTTTATAAACGGAGTTGAAAGGTCGACAACGTCGCGTTGTATGAACAGATTATTTTTAATTTGCGCGCCAAGGCACAGATTAATACAGATGGGACACTCCGCAAAATCATTTAAATAAAAAGCGACTTGCTTGCTTGCTACGACACAATAAAGTGCAATTCAGGTTGCTTATTACCTACAGTTATAATTATTCACATACAAGTTGCCTCTCTTTCTAACGCGTAACTCTTATACCTTCTGACCGCGGCAGTCCTACTGAATTGGCCCAGTGATATAGACCCGCCGCGTACTTGTAGCTTCATACTTAAACTGCGGAGTGTCCCATCTGTATTAAGCTGTGGCCAAGGTTGATCCACGCTTATCGATGTTTGGGAGAACATCTTAAGTTTATATAAATTCATCCCAACTACGGAACCCTTCATTGTGCGTGGTCCAACATGCACTTGACCGATTTTTCTACTGGTATTCAGCTGCATCAGGTTAGACCACAGAACAGATAAAAGAGGTTAGAAGGGCCTTGTGGGCGGGGCAGGCGCGCCGCAATTATGAGCAAACGTTCAAAGTCAACCCAGTCGCTTCATCGGCGAACAATCGCGCTCTTGTTGTGACAGCGTACGAAGCTCTGTTCTGTGGGTTAGACCACGAAGTAAACATACATTTACTTTGTGGGAGAAAATGGAAGTCAAACCCAACATTTGGTCAATGGCTAGGTAGATGATAACGAATAAGTAAGCAAATATTTACTACTAGTTTTTGCCTTCAGCTTCACCCACAGGTCGGAAATTATTCCACGGGAATGTACTACCGGGGTAAACAGTATCCTTTATCCTAATCCGGGTCCTGGTCTACCCATGTGCCAAATTTCATCCAGCCGTTTCAGGGTAAAAGCGTAACAAACAAAGAAACTCACTTTCGCATTTATAATATTACTAGCTATTGCGCGCGACATCGTCTGCGATCCAAGATGAATAGTAGCCTATGTCCTTCTTCAGGTCATGTTCTACCCATGTGCCAAATTTCATCCAAATCCGTTCAGGCGTTTTAGCGTGAAAGCGTAATAGACAAACAAACAAAGACAATTTCGCATTTATAATATTAGTTAGGATAGTTCGTTTTTGCTAACTTTTTCTCTATAATTAATATAAAAAAAAATTACCATAAAATAAAACCGACTTCCAAAACAAAACACTACAAAGTGAAAACTAACTTTAATTTCGGTAGTCGGTGTCCAAGGTTTTGTATTTTCGTTTTTTGCCACCGACTTCCGAAATTAAAGTTATTTTTCACTTTGTAGTGTTTTGTTTTGGAAGTCGGTTTTAATTTTTGCTAAAAAGCTTTTATTTTTCACTTTTTAGTTGTGGTATCTACCCCACACAAATTTGAATACCTGCTATGTAAATAACAGTGATAGGAAGTTCGCATAGATTAAAATCCGCATAGATTAAAACATCATCCACATATACTAAGTGGGAAAAATATGTATTATTGAAGCTAACTCAAAAACTACCCAAGCAAAGTTAATCAAATTTATATGGGACCACCTAGGAACCCTTTCAAACAAAAAAGAATTTTCCAAATCGGTTCATCCGTCTTTGAGTAATCAACAAACATACAAAAAAAAACATACAGACAAATTGAGAACCTCCTCCTGTTTGACACCTCTAACATAGTTCATAACTATAGCCGTCCTTTTCTCGCGCTGCCTGATAGTAAAAGATAGCGATTCTCTAATTTTAGTTCAGTTATTGAACAAGAGAATCGGCACCAATGTTGACAGAAGCAAGTTATTTTTTTATAATCAATTTTAGCACGTGGCGTTCTATAGTTTCTGCCTACACCTTAATAGAAAACAAGCGTGAGTTATACGTACCTATGTAATAAATATGAAGTATATATACTGGCAATATTATCGTTCACATGTTTTTTCATAACAGTACAAAGGTTGATTCCGTACAGACCTATTATTTGTATTGGTTTACTTGTTAGCACTATGGTTTAGCTCATCAAGGTTGGATTCGCAGTTGGTATTTAATAAGTAGGTAGGTATGATTCTATGTTTATTATGCGTTCATCGTAAATCATTCGTCGGTAACTCAAACACGGGTATAGTATAGAATATGGGAAGGCTTTCTCCGGTTAGGTTTGTTGAACTAGGACAGTATTGAATATAAATAGCATTATTTTGCATAAAATACAGGTCTATTTTTAAATCATTAGCTAAACTTTCACAGGGTTTTCTACCCATGAATATGAACAACTTTCACTATGGGACCAACTCTGAAATCACAAAAAAAAGTGAGCTGTTTCATACAAAAGTTCAATAAGTACCTACTCTACCAAAAAGTATGAAACAGCAGATTTTTTTTTTTGTGATTTCACAGTTGGTCCCATAGTGAAAGTTGTTCATATTCATGGGTAGAACACCCTGTTAAAGTTTAGCTAATGATTTAAAAATAGCCCTGTATAGTAAAGTCAGGGAAATTGTAATAAGTACGTACTTTATTTTCAAACAAGATATTAAACATACTTAAATTCACGCCTCCTTCCCACGGGGGTAGACAGACACTACAGAACGCCACCTGCTACGATCCTCACATACTCCTTTACACGCCGGTTGCGAGTACTACGCACCTGACCTTTCTGAAGAACATCACCAATAATGGTCTTCTTAGGGAGTCCCCTCCCGGCGTTTCGACTCACATAAAAAAAAGTATTTACCTTTTGTAAACCGCCTTTCATTCATCATCTCAACATGACCATCTTCTTTCTTCCATTCGCAGTTCTCGAAATTAAAATATTCAGGGTTTGCAAACAAGCTCTGACCCCAGGCGAATCCTGCTTGCATACATGCCTGTTTTGTATGCTTTAAAAGAGTACCAAATTTTGGTGGCAGCCGATCCATATTTCTTTCTCGCTTGGTCGATGTCTTGTACGTCGCTTGTTGATAATAATAATAATAATAACCTGGGACATTGTTCACACACGGTCATCTAATCCCAAACTAAGCAGAGCTTGTACTATGGAAACCAGATAACTGATATACTACATATACTACTTTTTTAATAGGGGCGTGGGCAAGGTCATTTCCAAACTTTTTGACCCTGAGAATGTTGGTGCAATTTTTTACGGTTCAAAAGTTATGACCAATTTTTGTTTTTTTCAATCACTTCGCATAGTGCTCAATGAAAAAAATCATAAAACAAAACTAGCAAAGCTATCAATTACTTTTTTTTTTCAGAACTTTGTAGAAAAGTGGGCCTTTCCTGTGGTAATACTTTTACGCAGCTAGAAAACATACGTTCAATAAGAAAAAACATTTACAGCAAAGGCTTCGTTCTGGCAAAAATTTTACTCAATTTTCGAGCGATTTTCATGGGAAAAAGTTACACTAGCGAAAGTTGACCACGTATTACAAAAACTGGTACAAGTCATAGAGATTCTTGCGAGGTATGAATCACTGGAATATTCTTAATAGTTTAAAAGTTAAAGAGAATTTTATTAACAAGGAGGTCGTATTTTTAAAATTTTCTAACTACGTGGCAAAATAAAATAAAATAATGAAATTAATATGTAAATGTATTATTAAATTGAAATGACAATAGATGTTCAAAATCCCTTCCTCTTACTCTCAAACACAACTGGCATCGCCGAATGAAATTTGGTATTATTCGTCTAGCACGGGAATTATTTTTTATGTATAAGGTTGCAGATGTGATTTTCTGATGGAGTTGTTCCTTGGTTCCGCTCTCTGTCTCGTACACCATCTCTTTGTAACAATCCCATAGAAAGAAATCTATGGGGTTCAGGTCAGGGGAACGTGCTGGCCATCGAATGTGCCCCCTTCTTCCGATCCAACGACTAGGGAAAGTTAAGTCTAGATGGTCTCTTACGACTCTTGCGTAATGTGGGGGAGCGCCGTCTTGCTGCAACCACATGTCTCGACGGGTTTCAAGAGATACTTCCCCAAGTAAACCATTTAGGTCATTCTGTAGAAATCTCAAGTATGAGAGGCCATCGAGTCTAGCAGGTAACTCATGAGGACCTATTAGCTGTCCTTCTACTATTCTAGCCCACATGTTTACTCCGAACTGATGGAAATGGAAATGGTCACTTCGTACAATGTGTGGGTTAATGCGCGCATAAAAATGCAGATTATTCATGTTAAATATCTCCACCCTTCGGAAACTTGTTTCATCGCTCCATAAAATTTTCTTTAAAAATTGAGAATCTTCACGATGGCGACGTAACATTTCGCTACAAAAAGCCCTTCTCGGGCCATGATCACTCGGTAAAAGGGCTTGCACACGTTGAACGTGAAAGGGATGAATTATGTGTCGTCTCACAGTACGATGTACCACAGATCTCGGAATCCCTGACATTCTTGATATGCGACGAATACTTGTCATTGGATTCTCAAGTAGCATCTGAAGCACCACATCTTCGACTCCAAGGTCTGGAACGCTACGTCGACCTTCCCTAGCTCCTGGATTTCTACCATACGCGTAAGCGGAGTGTACACGTAGGAATACTCGGTAATCCGGATAGCGGTCCCGATTAGGATATCGCTCTCTATACACTCTTGCAGCTTGGCGTGCATTTCCATCACAAAATCCGTAAATGAAATGCATATCTGCATATTCATGGCTGTTGTACGTAGCCATACTCAAGTCAAGCAGTGTCCAAATCACAGGCAAAAACAAAGTCCAAGTTACACAGTCCAAATAACGTTAAAGAATAATTATTGATGAACACCGAATTAAGTACGTGCGCAGTCACAAGCTGGTAGCGAGTTACTAAAACATCTACCTGAGTGCGAACGTGCGCCGGCGCTGGTTCTTTTGTTTCCCTTCCCCCGCACATTCCTAGCACCTCGTTGGAATGCATTGCCCCTCGCACTTCCTCTTTCACCTCGCCGCGCTCGCCCCATCGCCATACATATTGTACCAGAGCGCCGATATGACGTCATTGACAGCAGGTGCACGGTTTTTTCCGGGTTGTAGCTAGGGCAAATAACATGACTCATGAGATAAGAAAAAGTTTACCGAAATTATTTTTATTTTTTATTTAAACCTAAACCACATCAAACAGTAGTGTTCAGATAGGTAACAAATGCCTAGGGACTGAAATCAAATCGTTAGTTAGGATGAAAAAAATGAAAATTTGAAACATAGATATTTGTAAAAATACGACCTCCTTGTTAATAAAAATCTCTAACTTTTAAGCTATTAAGAATATTCCAGTGATTCATACCTCCAAAGAATCTCTATGACTTGGACCAGTTTTTGTAATACGTGGTCAACTTTCGCTAGTGTAACTTTTTCCCATAAAAATCCCAGATGTGGTTGTTATAGCTGTTTCCCCGTACGATGAACTTAAATAAAATAAAGTTAGAAAAGTTATCTTAGCGTATGTAAACACAAGCGACGTAGAAGACATCGATCAAGCGAGTCAGAGATTATTAATCAAGGGACTGGCCATGGATCGGCTGCCACCAACATTTGAAGCTTTTTTAGAGCATACAAAACGGGTATGTTTGCAAGCGGGATTCATCTAGGGTCAGAGCTTGATTGCAAGCCCTGAATATCCTAATTTCGAGAATTGGGCATGGAAGAAAGAAGATGGTGTTTGGACTCCATTATGGAGTAAAACATAAGAAACCCCGGCATCCTTCGATCAATAATAATGGCTGCATTACGAATCCATGTCTATGTAGGAAGTCAGGACTTCCATGTACCTACTGGCCTTTGTAAGTGCGACGGAGATTCCTGCGATACAAACTGTAATAAATATTATTTTTACTGGACTTGACTGATAGTTTTAATAAATTAGGTACAGACGCCAGCACATAAAGCTACTACAATCTGTCAAATTTCTTTAATAGATTTTCAATTTTATCGCTAAAGCATTAGGTTCAAGGTTGATTGGGAAAATTTGACAGTTTCGGGTAGCTTGACCTGCTGGCGTCTGTACTTGAATCCTTGTACTTACACCAATGAAAGTTACACCAATAATATTGAAGCACACAAAAGCTACATGCATTCCAAGATTCATGCTTTCTGCCGGATGGGAGCGTATATTTTTTTTTTTTTTAGCTAAGAAGCCATCCTATATAAAAAGGAGGAAAAATACATCCGCATCGCCAGGGCTCGGAACCGGTTTTTAAAAAGCGCTTAATTTCGATTAAATACCGGTTAATATATCGTTCCTTTATTAACCGGTTAAACAAATGAACTGTTTTTATGTAACCCAAATAATAAAGGTTACCGGTTACATAAGCACAAACGGTTGTGACACCCAAATTAACCGGTTAATTCCGTAATTCGTACCTAAATTGTTTTCGTCAATTTTTTAACACTTCCAACAAGTTATAGTGACATTACCCCAGAAACCCTATCAAACTTGGTTTTAACCGGTTAACCTTCACTATAAAAACCGAAATGCATGAAAAACCGGTTTTCCGCATAACTCGGTAAAAACCGGTAAAGTGCAACCTCTAACCTAAATCGATTTCGGTTTGGGTTTCAATGACCGTTACCGGTTAAGAATTTTAACCGGTTTCCGAGCCTTGCGCATCGCTGTCAACTGGAAAAAGCTGCCGGTGCCAACAAAAGGCTACTAGCATTGCCACGTTGTATGGCAGAATCATCAGAATCATCGGATTCTGCTTCGTTGGCTAAAAAATAGGCCAGCCCTCTGGCCACGTGTAAAGTCAACCAACCGCTTGGCGATGTCTTGAAAAACTAAGAGGGCACTTGGACCCCATGACCATAGTGTTTCAACTTCAAACGGCTTGAACTTATAAATTCCAATGAGATTGGAATATTTTCGTCGTTTGAGGTTTTCCGCACCTTCAGCAGCCGCCCTAACACAGCCCGCTGTGCTAGGAAGGTGGGATGACCGTGTTTTTGGATGACATGTTTGTACGTGTCATTTTTTGTATGGAAATATTAGTTCAACTAAGTTTGACATCTCTAATTTACGTCCCAAGTCTTTCATGTTGTATTAGAGAGAAAAAGTTAGCAATAGCCTAAATTAACAGTTTGTGCACAACAGAATGGGCACCATACTTGCACATTTCCATACAAATTCAGACGACACGTAAAAACATGTCGACTAAAAACGCGGTGAAGCGTAAGGCGTAAACTAGTTTGACATGTCTAAGTTAGTTCATAGCTATTGCCGTCCTTTTCTCGCGCTGCCTGTCAGCAGTCGTTCCATGTAAAATAATGGAATTCAGCTGCATCCGGTTAGTTAGACTGAAAGCTGACCTCAATTTAGTTGGTGATGAGGATCTCTTTAATTCATCATCTGTCTAGCCTATTCCCAACGATGTTGGGTAGGCTGCCAGTCTAACCGGATGCTGCTGAATACCAGTATTTTACATGAAGCGACTGCCTATCTGACCTCCACAACCCAGTTACTGTGTAATACGATACCCCTTGGTAAGACTGATTGTCAGACTTTCGGGCTTCTGACGACCCGTAACGACTGTCAAAGATCCACGAATGACAGCCGGGACCAACGGCTTAACGTGCTTTCCGAGGCACGGAGGAGTCTCGGTATGTAAAGATGGTCACCCATCCACAGACCAACCCGGGCAAGCGTAGCTTAACCTGATGGATCGACCCGTGCGGCTGTTATTACTTAGCCACGAGGAATATTAGTAATATTATAGGAATATTAGTTTATGGTATGTATTTTTTCATGCTGAAGTACTTAGGCAGACAAAATATGTGGAACAATATAAGTGGCATGGCATCGACGCACAACCAGTTACCATAGATTCAGTACACAATCAAAAATCGCTCCCATACAAATCAAACAAAATTCCCGCGGAAACCTCTAGAATGTATTTAAAAGATAACGTTTATCCTATTATTATCTGTTTTCAGCTTTTTTAATCGTAGTTGGCGATAGGGAGATAGAAATTGCTATAAAGTTTGATACGATAATAAAATACGCCGTTTGATGTTTGAATTAGGTCGCTGATTGATATATTATGTCTAAAAATATACCTACTAAGAGTGGCGATACTTGCCTAAAAATTTAAAAAAATCCAACAAAATCTCTTCAATCTTCTTACTTTTTTTTAAATGTCTGACATATGGCGTACGAGTCGAAGTCGCAAAGGCCCATTAGACAATTTTAAGTGTTGACACCAACTGATGATTATCCCTGTTTGCTCTATGCAAGTGCACCCAAGGACAACCCATATTATGTTCCTCTCGAACAGAGCACCTGTCATCTTATCTCTTCACCACCCTTGGTTGACTGGTAGACAGCTGTCTGAGGCATTACGTTCGCCTTTGTACCATTTTGTGATCGGTAGTTGGTAATATTATATATTGGCAGTGACAATGTTTCAAAATATTGTAAGCGTTAAAATGATTATATAGTAAGTTCTATACAAACTTAGACATCAATAAAATGTTTTCATATATTATAAACTGTTCATAAGTATGTTACGGTAGTGCAGTCAAAAATATCTGACTACTCTTCGGAACATAAATATCTAAATACTACTCTAGATTTCAATATATTTGGTGCAACCTATGATTCGTAAATATATACCTATGTGTTTTGAATATGCAACTAAATGACCTTTATCATAAAATTTATTTTTGCTTGCCGGAGCAGAAGTACGAGTATTAATGCAATGCTGCCGTTCGTAATAGGGCTGTATCAATCTGACAACGTTGCGCAGTAGCTGTACCTGTTATGTAATTAATTAAGTTTTAGGAAATCTTAAGGTCCGTGCCGACTATACATACCTATTTGTTTAAAACTTTTAAGTAGGTTTTAAAAATAACATCTTACGCACATAAGTATTTCATTTTTATTTTATTATTCTTAAATTCTTATTTTGTTCTTCTGAAAACCTAACATTTAAAAGAAAAATATTAGAATAGGATATACTTTTGTAAAGATATTATTCAAAGAATTTAAGACAACAATTCGAGACATGTCAAATTGCCAAGATGTTTTTCATAGAAAAATTGCATAGATATTTGTGAACCTAACTTTGCGTTAAATAATATGAACAAGGGATTACGCATAATTTTAGAGTATTTGTCTGTAGCAATATTATTAATATAATGTAGTCACATATTTATAATGTCACAGATTGTTTACAATAACTTATTGTGAGGCAAAGCTGTTTAGAGTTTTATGTAACTTACCATTGCCTATATATTTTTGATTCATGAACATGCTCAGATATTACAGAACTCGACTGTACATACCTACAGCCTAGTACAAATTCGAGAAACAAGAAGGTAGAGTACGTAGTATATACCTGAGTTTACGCACTCTTCCGTCCTTTTCATTTTCCTTAACCAGATTATATCAAGAACCTGAACCTTGTAGGAACCTACATACATGAATGCAAATAATTCTCGTCGACAAGAATGAGTCATTTGACGATATTCTTCAGTGAAATAAATCAAGTTTTAATTTACATTAAAATGCGAACTTCTTCACGTCATCCTAACAAACTGGTCGCAATGACAATAATAAAACCAGTCCAAGAATTTAACTAAGTAAATACTTATATAAATAAACATGATTGAAAATGGTGCCATCTAGCGTCGAATAGGAAGATCGATTTGTAATGTCAAAGTTTATATGTTGTATGTGGAATATTCCCGCCCTTTTTGCTGTCAAATTGATTTTTCCTTTTGGAGTCTTCTCGGTTCAAAACAAATCTTAATTTAGACTTAAAATTAAAATTATGATATAGGTAACGGCGCCGATTCCCTTGTTCACAAACTAAACATAATTTAAGACCAGTGCATCTTTTTCTTTCTATTTCATTAAGAAAAGGACAGATGATAAATATTAGTTTAGACAAGTTTAGACGTGATTAAAAAATTGGCGACTAAAAATACGTCAATTTACGTCAGGCGCTGATTAATTTTACAGGACTACACTAATATTTATCTTATGTCCTTTTCATAATGAAATATAAAGACAAAGATGCACTGAACTTTAATTTAGTTTAGTTTGTGAACAAGGGAATCGGCGCCAATGTCATTTAGTTTTTGCGCTGAAGTGGAACACAATATAAGGAACGATGGTATAAATTACAAATTGCATGACTTGATTCACTAATCAAGATCTAAGAACCTAATACTTTACAATTTTTTGTAACTCCTAAATCACTTGTTTTTGCAGCTACCGTTACTAATGGGTACACAAATAAACAAGTACCTAGCTATATACATAGACTATATGTATAAACTATATGTGTACCAAAATGTTGTGTTTTGAGGGTCAGGGCTTCTTCAATGATCGCTTATTATTATTATAAAGGCTTGATGTATTAATTGTATTTTTCAAGTACATCCATTTACATATATGGTTGTGAAATAAGAATAAAAAATAACAATTTAGATGGTGAACCGACTACCATACTTCTTGTCTGTCGAATTAATCCTTCACTTAAAAGCTCCCAAAATTTATCTGCTCAGATTAGTAAATCGATTCTATTGGACATAAAAAATTAGGATCAGCGAGTGATACATTACTCGGAATCAAGAATTTTGCGATATTATGAGAAACGGAAGATAACGTTGCGGTAATGCAAGGTAGGACGAGACAATTTAAATGCGTATTAAATTTAGATCGTAACTGCACTTTGCACGATTGTGTAGATTGGGTTACCGAATTACAGTTATGTATACAACATACCTATAGGTACTGTAAGCCCGGAGTTGGTAGTTACAGATGTTTATAGGTAAACCTAAGATGTTATTGGTTTATTTATGTGAGACTACACTTAACCGTGCCTAAGTAAAATTTATTAGATATAAACTGAAAGGAAGAAATCAATTAAACAAATACCTCCAGATACAATACAAAGTTTATTCTAGAAATACTAAAATAGAGGTACACAAGCACAACCACCTTTATGTGGGCGGTCAAACTATACTAAAACAGCAGCGCGCAATGCCATGCGCATCGGAACGCCTGGTTTCGGAGCGGCAAACTTACGTGACGCAATAGCATAGATAAATAAGCTTTAAGATAATATTACCGTGCTTTTAGCACAGAATAAAATAAAAGTAATGTTCTGCACCACTGCTCTGAAATATGCAACAGGCTACCTATGCGTGCGTCGCGCGTCATGGCTCTGTAGCAGTCAGCGGTGCAAAATAGAATATTAGTGATCGCTTCGCGCGTAATTATAATGAGGGGGTGCGCGGGGCATTCTCGGCGGTAACGCCCATTTGAGCGAGGTCAACGGCGTTACTACTTTTAGTAAGAAGGTTCCCAGGTACTAATAATAAAGTTAGGCATCACGGAACATAAAAAAACAGTGGAAGTGCTAAGTAGGCGTGGCACGCGTGTCACAAATAAGCGCTGTATCGCTTGCTTGGTCCCCACAGATCTTAAACTATGGTCACAGTCCAGTTCTAACATCGCGTCGAGTTGCAGTCTCGCGATAAATTTATTTTTCCGTAGCTATGCCGTTTTGTTCCATTTTGGAGTGCAAAAATGATAGTAGGAAAAAACTCTTAAAAATGGAGGTGTTTTGTACCATCGCTAAGTAAGATTTAATTTGTTTTCTAATAAAATCTTAGTTAATTTCAATTTACGAATGAAGTAATAGAACCTCTAGTTAAAATCAACCTTATAGGATTAAAATACAGTTTCTTTTGGATTGATTGTATTCTCTGGTATTTCTTATTTCGTTCTCGAAAGTACTTCGCTACTCAATTAGTGATGTGGTCGGGTCGGATGTTAGTTTTATCGATAAAAGAAAATGGTGCCGATTCTCTTGTCACAAATGTCTCTACACTAGACTAAAAATCATCTAAATTTAGTTTATTCCTGTCAAACCACGATGGACTAAAGTTACACAACTTAATTATTTTATTGTTAGACAGCACTAAGTTGGTCCTAAGCTATTTAATTTAGTGAAAATGGAAATTTTGCTATTCTGAATTTGATGTTTTTAACCTAAAATTTTGATTATCAAACTAAATGTCTTTTTTTAATCGCGATTAAAAGTTTTCATAATTTTTTCGGTTAGGACACACCGTTTCCGAGATATAAGCAAAAGTTAAAAAAATAAATGATGACACCTCAACTGGACGAACTTTTCACTTTTTGTACGGAAAATATGAAAAATTTCAAAATTTCTATTATTGAGTACTACCAACATGTAGAGTTTTGGGGAGTTAAGAGTTGCAAAGGGGTGCAAAATTTTCATTATTTTTTCGATAGGACGCACCGTTTTTGAGATATAAGCAAAAGCAAAAAAATTACACCTCATATGGAGGAACTTTTCATTTTTTGTATGGAAAATATGAAAAATGTCAAAATTTCTATTATTGATTATTACCAATACGTAGAGTTTTAGGGAGTTATGGATTGCAAAGGGGGGCAAAATTTTCATTATTTTTTCGATAGGACACACCGTTTTCGAGATATAAGCAAAAGAAAAAAAAAACACTACTTCATTCTTCTTACAGTTTTACTTAACTCCCAACAATACTTATTTTTTCTATTTAAACAAGAAATCGGGTATCTATCGATATCGATAATATAATTCAAAATTCAATGTGTTACTGCACTGGTGTGGCCTTGATCGAGTAGCAATAGTTATCAACCTATTACGCGAATGTCAACCTTATGACTAACGCAATTAGACTTATAATTGCGATCACTGAGAATACTGCCATCTATGGTCAAGTAGCGGAATTTACTCGTCAATCGAATCTTGTTTGACTTGAGATTACAAAACGTTGTAAATACTTTCTGGACTAAAGCAAAATAAATCCTATTCATAAGGCATGAAGGTTTATTTCTGGATGTAGGATCTGTGACTTACGCTAGTTTTGACTAAAATTAAAACGACAAATCAGACGAATTGTTTGTTTGTAGTGCATTATATGATTATCGGTTTATTTGTGTGAGTTTGGCGACAGCGGTTCCTATAGTAATTTTGTTGCATACCACTTCCACTGTTTTTTTATGTTCCGTGTTAGGCATACAATGCGAACCGACATAGCAAAGATAACAATTCTGCCGGCCTTATGGACAAAAGACGTATCTGACATTTTTTTCGAAATCGAGCTATTTATAAATTCGGAATCAGCAAAAAAAGACGCATCTACCAGTATTTTTATATTGGCGTAAACTTAACGAAAATCTAATAATTTGTGTTATTAAAAGACGCATCTGCCTTGTATTGAAACAGGTCAAAATATTTATTTTCTCCATTTCAATATTTCTGTAGATGTTCTTTTTCCTTACGGCAGTATTGGTGATGTTGGTATAAAATTACCATTTTATTAATTCAATGCAAAAGTCGTGCGTCCGATTGGATTTCCCATTGCGAAAAGGCCGAATATTCATACAGTATTTTTTGTTTCACGTTTACTCACAGTAAGCCCCTTTCATTTGATAATTCACACGGTACGGTTTGCAAACCTTTTTTTAAAATTTAATTTTGTTATTTACCACCCAAAATTGATGCCCATATTCAAAATTCATTTATTTACGTTACACGTCCATGTTACATTGTGTGCGTCACAGAAATTCATCCATTATATTCGGAGCAAATTGGCGGAGACAGACAGACACACGAGTGATCCTACTGTAAGAGTTCCGCTTTTTAATTTTGAGGTACGGAACCCTAAAAACTTTAATGTTTTAAATGCTAACCGAAAAAACAAGACCTGACTTCCTGAGAACGATACCACTTAAAAATAAATACATCCTACCAAAATTCAATAATGTGTACGGGCTGAGGGTTGCAGAATATTTAGTACCTTTTTTTCTTAATAAACTTCCAGAAGACTTGCAAACGTTAATAAAAACGAGTTCGAAAAGTTATAAGTACAAATCAAAACGTTTCTTTACACAAAATTTCTCCTAAAGTATGTATTGTTTAATAAGTATGAATTATTATCACCATTCTAGCACACAGATAAACCCTGAGAGGATTGCGTTGTGTGGCTGAAACCAAAAATATGTATTAGGCTGTTTTAGAAAAAAAAAAAAAAAACAAAAAAAATACTCAAATTCAAAGGACATTGCTCGTCGCCCATACATAGCTCGCCTAAGATCCAACTGGGAGGTGTATTTACTTTTTGGGTTTTAGTTAATGTATATAATTCGATTTAACATAAATTAAAACAACGGACACTTTTGAGAATTCGGAAAAAATCAAATCACTTTCGGATTTGGAGGTTATAATTTCGTCAATAAAAAGCCAATTACGAGTATAAGCCAGTTCGTTGTTCTAAGTAGGTCCGTATCAGTAAATCTCAGCCAGAGGTCGATATTTCAAGAGAAAATCACAGTCCTTTGTTCACGCCAAGTTGTTAGATAAAATCGGAAAGTAACAAAATTCAAACGAATTCAGTACGCAACCAACGCAAACGCAGATCGAGCACAGAATGCGCGCGCCAAGTGACATTACTACCAAATGTCAAATGTTGTCATCTTTCAATTCATCAACTGTCAGTGTGGATATTATTGCTCGGTTTCAAACAGCGCTTTCAATCAAGTTTTTTGATAAGCCGTATTATGGTTCCGCGACATCATAGCGGACTGTTTGTAACTAAAAATCATTATCGTATATCAAGTGTTGAGAATACTGACGCTTGTCTGTGTCAAACTCTTATTAAGAGTGCTGTTACAAAGACTTGGCTGTATGATCTATAATACCTTTGCCTATTAAAAACCTAAAATTGAAGCAAAAAATAATAACACCGAGGATTATGACGGAAGTGAATACTTTTTAAAATGTTTCCAAATTAAAAAGTGCCCGTTCTATTGAAATATTTGCAATGTATATTATTAAAAGAACTATTAATTATAGTAAATGTTTCATGCGTGTTGGTTCATAGGCCATTTTTGTCAATGTCCTTTAGTAATAATTTAAAATTATCAATGGAATGTAACGAATCGAATAAAATGCAATTGGACAGGTGAAAATAACATAAAATGCGTAATATTCCTCCATCTTGTTCTCGCCGACGCATGTCTCGGTCATAACCCGATAGATAGCGAGTTACTGTCGTCCATATCAAGCCACGCCATGTGACCTTATGTGACGTTATGATGAGATCGCTATTGCATGAATAATTACGTGACGTAGCTATTTCGTACAATTATAGAGGTATGAGGAACAGGGTGTAAAGTTCACTCATCCTCCATAGAAAAGGGAGGATCCTCCGACCAGATGGGTGTTGTGTCTGCTGGGCTACTGCCACACGGGACATAGTATATGACGTAATATGAATTGATAATTCGAATTTTCGCGAAAATCCTAGTGATATTGCGAAGACACGGATAATTAGACAATGGTGAAAACATTTCTCAATCTTACTAGAACAAGATAGGGATTTAGCAAAAACACGACTCACTCTAGTAATTTTGAATATCCTTAACTCTGATTGGGTAGATTTTTGCTTACTGACCAAATCTTATTATGATTGGTTCCTAGTTTTACCCTGTGCGCTTTGAAGCATTATATCATAGAGTTATGCATGGTTAGAAATAACAATATCGATTTATAGGAACTTTCACTTTTTATTGATCATTCTACAAACATTTTTATTAAAAAAATCGGCCAAATGCATGTCGGACCACGCACAATGAAGGTTTCCGTAGTTGGGATGAATTTATCCCAAGGACAAACTTAACATTGTTGTTGAAAAACATGTTCTCCCATACATTCCAACTGCAAATGTAAGTTTGTACGCACAATATTGAGAGATTTACCATGTTATTTTAAGACCACAGACTTTTTGTAGGTTTTCCTGTAATCAACTATTTATATCAACTATTTTTATTTAATATAACTATTTTCTGTATTTTTTTTTTGTTTTTCAAAATTTTATGCCTCGTAGTTCCGGAGATAAGGGGAGGGAATAACAAATTTTCTTCGATTTTCTTAAATAACTTTAAAACAATTTCTTTTAAAATTATACAAACATATATTTGAGACCCTCACATGGTACAGTTTGCAATTTTTATTATTTACCACCTAAATTAACCTCTATATTCAAATTTATTTACGCTACACTCTTTGGGTCACAGAAATTCATACGTGTACTAAATTTCAACTTAATGGGTCCATTAGATTCGGAGCAAATTGGCTGTGACAGACGGACACACGAGTGATCATATATTATAAAGGTTCCGTTTTTTTCCTTTTGAGGCACGGAACCCTAAAAATGGCTTGAATGACATTCTGCGAAAATGACGTTTTGCGAAAGTGACATTATGCGAAAGTGATGTTCTGCGTCAAGACCGTAATTCGCATGTGGCGATGTAGATGCCGCCACACAATGTTAGAATTCAGTGCTAAGAATAGGCGTTTTTGTTGTTTGAATATTATGGTGTATTAAAATATCTGTTGTATAGATATACTACAGATATTTACCACGATATTTGCTAAGTAATATAGATATATTACTTAGAAATCGTAGACACTACTGAATATGCTATTTCTGAATGGTGGTAGTAGGTGAAGTTACTCTTCCGATCGTCTGAAGGGTAGCTGGTAGGAAAAGAGTTGTTAGCGCGCTACGTCTCTGACTCCCAGACACTCCCCGTCGGCGGTTACTCGTATTTCCGCTAGACGCTTTAAAGCTCGTAAAAAGTGATGTCATCTTACTTATAGTTTGAGTCTTAATTTTTATACAATGATACTCGGAGAACTATTTCAATACTATGTATTTGTAAGCAGCCAGACCAATTGTAGCCGCCAACCAACCATCCCCCAGACACAATTAAAAGGCCGCTGTTAGTATGAGCGCGAACGAATAATTACATGGTTTGTGCAACTTCAATATTATGTCATCGTAATTTGACTATTCGCTGGAATGACAAGCGATTTTTTACTTTATTTTGTCATAATTAAAGACACTGCTCTGACTCCTGCTATAAGAGACGATTACGTGACGTTGTCTGTACGGACGTAAATTTTGCAATTCATCGCGTCTTTGATAAAGATTATTTATTACCGACACTACAATGATCTACGAGTGATTAGTACTTATTTCAAACAATTAAGAATCTATTACTTAATACCCACATACAAAACAACTTGACCCGGAAGTCGGAAGTCAGTCACCCAACCCAACCTATATGTTAGCTTTACCACAGATTAAGGAGGAAGCGTCAGGTAGGTTCAAATTTTCTTGCGTTTTTTGCAATTTGCAAGTCAGTATTAAGTTGTATGTTAAATAAAGTATGATTTGCCGCCGTAACAAATTTGTTTTTACAGAATTATATACAATACTTAGAATCAGTAATACAACTCCTTAAGTTAGTATAATCCCAAAAGTCAAGATTTCATGAAATAGTCATGTTTTGGGATTACCTGGTCTTAAAGAGTTGTATTGATCACTTTAATGATTCTAATTATGTAAATAGATACTTGTTACGACCGCAAATTATAATTTGATCAACGTACAATATAATACCGACTTGTAAATTGCAAAAAACGTAAGAAAATTTGAATTTCGCGGGCTACCCTGACGCTTCCCTCTTAAGAGGACCCTTCCCGGGCGCGTCTATCGTCAACGCGAGCATGGTCGAAAAGCTTGTTGTTTGATCCAGCGCAACGCCCGTTAACTAACAAGCAAGCGAGATCACGATAACATTGAACGAAAGATAGTGTGCGGAAATTTTATGAAACTTGTTCCAGGAAATACGTATTTTTAGCAAGCCTTACAAGTTTGTGAAATAAATGTTTGTCATTTAGAATCTCCATTACATGTGCGAGGTATCTATCGTTATGTTTTCTTTACTTTTACAATATATGAGTACATTATGAACGGCCGAATTTCAGGCAAAAATTGTGCAAAAAAGCAAATATTTGGAGGCTTATACTGAATTTGTTACTCCACATTTTTATTTTTCGCTTTGATAGAAACCTAGATACAGTGCACAAAATACCTATTAGTTCGAAAATTTCTTAGAAAGATATGTTAAAACGTAAACTAATCACGTACGAGCGTTTGTATGAAAAATAAGACGGGTTGGCCCCTCTTAAACATAATTTTTTGAAGTGAAAGCTTCTTTAGGCGCGTTGATTGTTTGTTTGGGTTGCGATTTTTGGTAAGGGAAACTCTAATAGGCCACGATGCTGATTTACTCGAGCGTCGTGGGGACCTATTGGGTTTTGAAGATTAGAGGGTAGAAAGAAAAAAAGGTTATATGATGTACGAGTATACCCATCACCGGTGAGGGGAGTGGCTACAGGTTTTCAAAAATGCAAAAAAAAACTGTCACACTGTGTACTGTTTGTATGTATTACTGTGTATGTATGTATTACTTGTGTGTACTCGAGCGCGTTAGATATTGATAGTGTATATGCCCCACGTGTTTCCGATAACGGAGGAATATTAATCTGCCGGTTTGCATGGTGCGGGTGGCCTTACGAAGAGGTTGAAAATGGGGAGAAAAATATTCGAGTGCGTCAGATATTCAGAAGGGATGTTAAGTAAACCCTAAAGGAGCTCCTATTCAAAAGACTGACAATTTGGACGCGACCAAAACTCATGGCCGATTATTGAAAATGCAAAAAAGTCGTAACATTGAAAGACCTACTCGAGCGCGTGTGATTAATATACAGACGGTTCAGCTTGATGTCCTTGTTGTGCTGACCCATAATCTAACATGTATTCTTCTCGTAAGATCCATGCATATCGTATAAATTCTGAATATTCTGACCTGAGAAAACCTAAGAAAAAAAGACCAGAAGAGAGACACAGACACACACAGTCTGACTTTTTATTATCTGTGCCGTGCCGTAAAATCGGCCACAGCATAAAATTATCAGTTGAACAACGGAACACTGCCCTTGAGTTTAGTGTCTGGGTGTTATCACTTTATCAATTAATCATATCTGTTTGCAGTTTGTTTTAGTCGCAAAAGATCGTTACACGCGCGAATAACGTTTTTATTTATAAGCTACCGGGTAATACGATACCCCTTGGTAAGACTGGTTGTCAGACTTTCGGGCTTCAGACTACCCGTAACGACTGTCAAAGTTCCACGAATGACAGCCGGGACCAACAGCTTAACGTGCTATCCGAGGCACGGAGGAGTCTCGGTATGAAAAGATGGTCACCCATCCACAGACCAACCCCGGCAAGCGTAGCTTAACCTGCTGGATCGACCCGTGCGTCTGTTATTACGTAGCCACGAGCTCCTCCTTTTTTTTTTAGTACAATGACCTCTTAAGAGGGGTGTTGGTGTTTTACCAATAACCCTGTATACAAACTATTATGGGACATGAACGAAAGCTTATTTAATACCTGTACTGTAATCAATGATGTTCCAACAAAAACGCAATCAGAAATATACTAATTATAAAACTAAATACAAAACATTCTTTGATTCTGTCGTGGGTTCGATTCCCACCCAGGACAAATGTTTGTGTGATGAGCATGATCATTTGTTCTGTGTCTGGGTGTAATTTATCTATATATGTATGTATTTAGAAATATATAAGTATGTTTATCAGTTGTCTAGTACTCATAACACAAGCTCTGCTTAGCTTGAGGCTAGACGGCGTTGTGTGATAGTTGTGGAATATTATTATTATTATTATCTCCTTTATTCATTTTTTTTACATATAAATTATATTTTTAAATATTAGAATTAAAAAAAAAAACATTTAAAAATATAAAAAATAGAAATCCACCAGCATGGGGAACAGGGTCCAAGCTACCGGTGGTTAGGGTCCCAGAGACAGGAACCTCCTCACAATACGCGCCGTATCAAGGAGTACTGCCTTCTGAATCAGGCCCTTCACCCAGCCACCCAACGAGAGCCTCTTGAGATGTTGGTCGAGGCTCTTAGCGATAAGGCCATTGACCGTAACGACTATCGGCACAATGATTGCCGAGTCCACATCCCACATAGCGACAACCTCGTGGGCTAAGTCGAGATACTTCAATTGTTTCTCCTTCTCAGCCTTCACGAGGTTCTCGTCATGCGGGCTAGTGACATCGATTATCATAGTGCGGCGCACTGATCGATCTATTACCACTATATCAGGCTTATTGGCTACAATAGTCCTGTCAGTGATAATAGATCGATCCCAGTATAACGTGACATGGTCATTCTCGAGAACTGGGTCGGGCACATACCTGTAAAACGGTACCTCAGAGTCCACAAGGCCGTATTTCAGAGCAAGTTGCTGATGGATAATCCTGGCCACTTGGTTATGCCTGTGCAAATACTCGCCGTTAGCTAAACGAGAACACCCGGAAGTAATATGTCTGATAGACTCACCGGGACAATGGCATGCCCGACATATGTCGATCGTCCCGTCTTTCATTATATACTTCCGGTAGTTATTCGTTAGCATAACTTCATCCATAATCGCACAGACTGAACCTTCGGTTTCCCCAAAGAGGTCACCGAAGCGTAGCCAGGCCACGGACGCTAAGAAATCTACGTCGGGCCCATGAAGGGCCCGGAAAAAGCGTCCGTGAAGCTCCTTGCTTTGCCATACTTCCTTGCGGTCGTTGGTACTAAGCACCACAGGTTTGCGCCAGTTCTCTTTAGCCAAGGACAACGGGGTGAGTCCCTTGTCCACTGCAACCACATCTCGGTGCATACCCACGTCAGCCTTGAGAAAATATTCTCTGAGACTGCACACCTCGCGGTTGTGGAGGGTCTTAGCATTTAAAAAACCTCGACCCCCACACTTCCGCGGGATGTACAGCCTCATGACAGACGAACGTGGGTGATGCATCCGGTTTGCAGTCAGCAATGACCGGACTCTCCTATCCAGGGCGTCTAGTTCCGTCTGGGTCCACTTTAGTATGCCAAAGGAGTACATCAGGACCGGCATGACCCAACCGTTAAAGGCGCGCACCTTGTTGCCGCCTGACAAAGAACTATTAAGTACCTTTTTCAGGCGACCGAAGAAGCGCTCCTGCAACGATTGTTTCATGTCAGGTCCGTTAATGCCTAACCCCTCTGACATACCCAGGTATTTGTAGGTATCAGTTGCGGAGAGTGATCTCAGGTTTATAGAATCTGAGAGTTGTAGTCCCTCAGATTCCACAATCCCGCCCCGCTTTACATGCATGACTGCACATTTATCTACACCAAATTCCATCCTGATGGAATCACTAAAAGTTTTAGTTACTTTTAGTGACTCCAGCAGTTGCAATTTGTTGGTGGCAAACAGTTTCAAATCATCCATATAAAGCAGGTGGGATATTACCTGACCCCCTCTCCGCAAAGGACAGCCCAGCCCTGTACCCTCCAGCAGAGTGCTAAGAGGGTTCAAGGCTAAACAAAACCACAGTGGACTCAGACTGTCGCCCTGGAATATTCCCCGTTTAATCCTAATAGGTTCGTTGCTCCCCTGAATTTGTCGGCATCCTGGATAGCGAAGAACCGTCCTCCACTGCCCCATACACGTCGTTAGGAAGGTGCTCAGAGTTGTATCAATTTTGTACAACTCTAACACCCTCAAGAGCCATGTATGCGGCACCGAATCAAAGGCCTTCTTATAGTCTATCCAACATGTCGACAAATCCTTTCGGGATCGACGGACCTGTTGGCTTATGGCCATGTCAATGAGGAGTAGCTCCTTGGTGCCGCGGGACCCATTCCTACATCCATTTTGAGAGACAGACATAATAGAATTCTTTTCTAAATGAGAATTAATTTTCTCTCTCAAAATGGATGTAAGGAGTTTATAGACCGTCGGCAAACAAGTGATCGGCCTATAATTTTTGGGTTCCGTGGCATCACCTGACTTATGGAGCAGGTGAGTAACTCCTGTTGTAAAGAGCTGTGGCAGTGACCCAGACTCTAAGGCCGACTGGAATTGCGATGCTAAGCACGCGTGTGAACTTTGCAGCCATTTAAGCCAAAAATTGTGCAGTCCGTCCGGTCCCGGAGATTTCCAGTTCGGTATCGGACGGGCTGCACTGGCTACATCGGAGGAAGTAATTATTACTTCTTCCATCTCCGGTATGGCGTCACACACGCGCTCAACATCCCGCATCCATTCAGCCTCAGTATGGCAAACGGGCAGCGACCAGATGTTACGCCAGAATATGCTAGTGGCATCATCATCCGGGCGGCATACGTCTGCCACATTTTGCTCAGGTCGCTCCCATGCTCTATACACCCACCTTTGATCACGCTGGAATATGCGATTCTGGGTATACCGCTCAACCCGTCGCTTATACCTACGGATACGGCTTGCCCATGCACAGACCTTCTGCTTCAGGAAGTCAATGCGCTCTGTGACACGGGACATATATTCTTGAGGGCTGATTCCAGTCCCCGAGAACGCCCGCCTCACAAAGCGCATCACTCTAGGGCGAGTATTGCCCTCCCTGAAGCAGTATAGTTTGCCGATGAGCACCCTGGTCCCCTCGATACGCCGCTCGATCCTGCACTGCCAGGCTGGAACAGCGGGTTTTGGTCGTGTAGCTATGTCACAATTTGGAAATTTGACATTGGCTACACGACACGCCGCAATAGCCGCGCAATACAAGATCGAGTGCGTATCTACGAGATCTTCGCTGCTTTCAAAATAAAAACCAAGCAGCGAATCCAAGGCACACACCATCGCCCTATTCGTTCTGTCCATAGGCAAGCGAGGTAAATGTGGTCTAAGTTGGACGGGGGCAGTTCTAAACTCCCAAATCGCATCCTCCAGCGCGCTCCTCAATCGTTCGTTACACTGGCTACTTACCGTAACAATCTCATCGCCCCCCTCCTCATCATTAACATAAGACCGCGGTTGGGTTATGTCACTGACTAGAGGTTGCACCGCGGTCTGTGACGGGACAGGGACGATACGATTGCTCAGTACCTCTGAGCGCAGCCTATCAAGCGCGGCGTCGTCCAATCTGTGATTCCGTTGGATAACCCGCACCTGATCCGAAAGTCGTTGGGCCGAGACGTTGATGGCTGGTTGAAGCGCCTGGAACAGAGACAGCATCTTATCGCGGTACGCAGTGAGGTTAGTTCCCCCCTCTGTAGCCCCGTAATATGCGCGCATGACGTTCTCATTCATTTGTTGAGTCCATTTCATGCGCTGCACACAACCACCGGCAGCGGGGACCCGGCTCGGGGCCGGTTGGCCCCTAGATCCCATGCCGTTCGGTGGCCGGCCTCTTCTCGGCCGACGAATTGGTGGTGGTGTTGTCGGCGGCGAGAAGTATTCGTCGCTCGAGCTCGACGCAACTGCAGCGGCCGGTATCACAGGACTCACGTCTGGATCTGGTTCCGGTAAGTCTGGAGCAGGTTCCGGCAACTGCGAGGCGGAGCTGAGCGACGAACCCGAAGATGTTGGGCGTGTGTTTCGTCGTGCCCGACTTCTCGTCAGCATTGTGCTTGGTCTTCTATTCTCCGTGTCATAGTTCAGTAGTGTAGTAGTAGGTGGTAGTTTTATTCTTGCATCCTGGTTTGGTTTTTATGCCAATTTTTGGGTTGGGTGAATTGGTGTAGGAACGCAAAACACCACATTATTGCATTAAAGTTTAAAAATCCAGTTGAAATTACACGGAGAAAAAATTTTTTCGACCGTCAGCTTGACAGTCGGGCCACAGATTATTATTATTATTCTCTTTGAAATTGCATCATCTTGTTTAAATGTCAGTAAATTCGTAATTAGCGTGGACGGGCTCTATGTACCGCGCTGTCGTCGTTTTTGTACTTTTTTAGTTATTATTTACTTCACAGTTTTGTTTTTTTTTTCAATCAATCAATCAATCAATCAATCAGTTTATTCGCATAATATGGGTTTACAAAGATGTTCTACAGGTACGGTTTCACCATATTCGGCTTATGTTAGCATGCAAATTATAATATAGTGTCATAATATGTAGACAATTAGATCATAATCTTTTAAAAATATAAATTAGACATTGATAGTCAAGTCCATTACAAATAGTCATCATGATATTAAATTAAAAGGTCAAATTATAGGAGTAAAAATTAATTAGATTAAATTAAGAATTATGCTGGGTAGATTACAATTATTTCATCGACAATTAAATGTAGGATTACTATTAGTTAATTAATTATTAACAATGATTGCGTTACATTTTATCTTCAAAGTACTCCTTAACTGAATAATAAGCCTTATCAATAAGTAAAGATTGAAGTTTCTTTTTGAAAAGATTTATATTATTTAAACTGCGTATAGTTGAGGGTAGTTTATTATATATTTTAGGGCCCATGCAAACAAAGCTTTTAGACAAGAGTGCGGTTTTTCCTGGTGGAACGCATAATTTATCTGCGTGACGCTCTCTTTTGCGATACTCAAACAGTTCTAGATTGCAATGGATAAATAGTGCTATCTCATAGATGTAGATGCTGGGCAGTGTCAATATTTTTAATCGTTTGAAATGAGGCTCACATGAGTCCATTTGGGTTAAGTTACATATAGCTTTTACGCATCTTTTTTGCGCCCTGAACGCATTTTCCAAATCAGTGGAGTTGCCCCAAAAAATAACACCGTATCGAAGAGTAGACGATACATAACCATGGTATGCAGTTATGGAAGTTGTAATATCAACAATTTTACTGAGATTACGTAAAGCGAAAGAATAACTGTTTAATTTATTACTTATGTGTTCTATTTGTTTCTTCCATGTCATTTTGTTATCTATGTATAATCCCAAAAACTTTGTTGACTCTACTATTTCTATTGTGTGGTCGTCACAACTAATGTTTAAATCCTCTATTGCTGGTCTTTGTCTAAAATTAATAGCTTTTGTTTTACTAATATTAATTTTTAAATTATTACTTATTAACCAATTAATTGTATTTTTTAGAGTCAAATTTATATTTTTAAGAATGTCATTTTTATCATGCGAGTCAAAGAGAATAGTACTGTCATCAGCAAAGAGAGTCATAGGATTATCGGTTACCGTTGGTATGTCATTAATATATATTAGGAAAAGCAATGGCCCCAGCACACTACCTTGTGGTACGCCATATTTGACTTTTCTCAGGTTAGATTTATATACTGTCATAGTTTTCGTTTTTGGGCAAATGTATGGCATTTCAGTTTGTTGTAGTCTGTCAGTCAGATAGGATTCTATTAATTTATGTACATTTCCCCTAAAGCCGATTGCATAGATTTTATCCAATATTATGTCAAATTTAACGCGGTCAAATGCTTTTGTCATGTCCATTTTAAACTTGGTTTTACCTTAAATAATGATATATTTTTTAGTATATTGTATTAGGATTGCTTAAAAGTGTTTTGGATTGGATTAGGACATAGGATACTTTTGATCCCGGTAGTGCGTTTCCGGGGGATAGTTTCCGACAACCACACCAAGCGGGCGAACAAAAGCTAGTAATATTATAAATGCGAAAGTTTATGAGGATGGATGGATGCTTGTTACACTTTCACACAAAAACTACTGAACCGATTTTGATGAAATTTGGCAGACAGATAGTTTATAACCTGGATTAATACATAGGATACTTTTTATCTCCATGTTCCTACGGGGTCGAGACTTACGCGGGTGAAACCGCGGGGCGCTGCTAGTATATAAAAAACTTACTTGTAGCTGTAGAAGATATCGTATAAAGTGAATATTTCAAATTTCAAAACAACGGTTGCGTTAATATTGTATGACGACTTTAGTGCCGTAGTGCGTGTAAACGGTGACACGCATGGTTTGTATTGAAAGTGTTGCCAGTTCCGCCGAGTGGTCTCCGTGCTCTGTTCACGCGTTTTCTTCCCCCAATTTCTTCAACAGCTAAAATGTAATCTCTTCTACAGATTTCAACCCAACCGCCGAAGCTTGCAGACACGATGCTGTTAGACGAGGTTATGCCTACAATGAGGAGCCTCAGTCCTGACCCTGAGGACATGGCGGCCATCACCAGGAAGTGCAACACTACCCTGGTAAGATTATCTAAAAAAAAATATTTGTAATAACGCCTAGGAAAAGACGGATCTTAAAAGAAAAGAAACAAAATACCTAAGTTGATTTCGACTATTTGTAACGATCATATTACGCAGGTACAATAGAAAAAAAAAATCGGGAAATATATGTGTAAATTCCGCGCAGCCATTGCACCGTTCATTTAGCAATTATGCTATGGCACATGCTCAGATGGCTGTTGGAGCAGACGCGTCCTGGAGTGGAGACCGCGTATCGGCAAGCGTAGTGGGACGCCGCCCAGATAGATGGGCCGACGGCCTTAAGAAGGTGGCTGGGATAGACTGGATGCGGTAGGCTGAGGACTGGGTGTTGTGGCGCAATCTGGGAGAGGCATATGTTCAGGTGTGGACTGCGATAGGCTGAGTTGATCGATGGACATGCACCAAGCAAAGTACTAATAAGTACCTACAGAGAATATTAATTGTTCATAGTTAAACGAAAAGGATCCAACCTCCATTAGGCGTAATGTAGGTTGGTTAACTATGGACAAATTATCATACATCGTGTAATCTTCTAATGTCAGAGTAGCCCGCGAAATTCAAATTTTCCTAAGTTTTTTGCAATTTACAAGTCAGTATTAGGTTGTACGTTGATCAAAATGTAATTCGCGGCCGTAACAAATATGTATTTACATAATTATAATCATTAAAGTCATCAAAACAACTCTTTAAGACCAGGTAATCCTAATGAATGACTATTTCAATGAAATCTTGACATTTGAGGATTATACTAAGTTATGGGGTTGTTTTACTGATTCTAAAGATTAAAATTCTGTAAATACATATTTGTTACGGCCGCAAATCATACTTTATTTAACATACAACTTAATACTGGCTTGCAAATTGCAATAAACGTAAGAAAATTTGAATTTCGCAGGCAACCCTGACGCTTCCCCCATAACCTAATCCGTTTTGACTTTGACAGCCAAATTGGCTACTTCTAAATCAGTGTATTAAATAAAATAAAAACAACAGCTGGTAGAAAAAATCCTTTCAACATATTAAATTGTACACAAAAGTATAAAACTAAAGAGTAACCTTCCAACTAAAAAACAAATCCTAACTAATATCACAGTATAAATATCTACCAGTACTGTGACTCGGCCCCTGCCCTTGAAATAACTACCTACAGCCGCGCGGTACGTAAACACGCGATAGGGCTGCCCGCCTACAGTATTCTAATTTCATCCTACCTACCACCATCACCTGCTTGAGTTTCTTTCTAGTTTTGTGATTGTAAATATTATACCTATATTTTATTTACTAGGTATTAAAAAAAAACCAAGTTATTATTAAAAAACCAAGCTGCCATCGAAGTCGCCAAACTCCAATCTTTACAAACTTCCAACACATACCTACTCAATCAAAATGCAAGAAACAGATGACGAGTAATTATAATATATTTTTACAGCTTATTAACGTCCCCATTGCCTACAGCACGGAGCAACTCGAAATAACAATTCTTTTGGTCACCCATCCGATGTCGAACCGCTCTGCAAACGTTACTTAATTAAAACTAAATTTAAATTCAGTGCATCTTTTTCTTTATATTTCATTAAGAAAAGGGCAGACGATAAATATTAGTTTAGTCCTATCAAATTAAGATACGCCATAGATAAGTTTACGAGATAAGATAACGTGATTAAAAACTTGGCTACTAAAAATACGTTCATTTACGTCAGGCGCTGACTAATTTGACAGGACTAAACTAATATTTATCTTCCGTCCTTTGCTTAATGAAATAGAAAGAAAAAGATGCACTGAATTAAGTTCAGTGCATCTTTTTCTTTCTATTTAATTAATAATTAGTTTAGTTTGCGAACAAGGGAATCGGCGCCATTATCAACCATCTCATCGCGTACTACAAAATCTTACTTATAAAGTAAATTATAATGAACTTGAATTTTACTACGTAGGTACCTGCCATTTATTGATCTTATAATCATTGATCTTATAACTCAATAATATATGTAAGTAGGGGTCTGGTAAGACTAAAAACAAGTTTTTATATACCTACTACATACCTAATTTGTTTATTTTTTAATAGGTAAGTATTTTGGTTTTTCCACGAGATAGTGTGAAAAAAGTGACACACGAGTGACCTACCTACGCTCGCGTTATAAAAACTAGTAGTTAGTTTCCTAGGCTAGGCTATCTAGATAGCCTAGCCTAGGAAACTACCTATTGTGTAACTTTTTTATATTACCTGGAAACTCCGAAAGATAAGACTCAGACCTCGTTATCTTCGGGGCAAAACAAAGAAAGAATACATGACACATACAGCTATTTTCAAGTTTAGTGCCTATCAAATTATACACTCCCAGAGACGTGCTTTATGAACATAAGAAATAAAAACTTTCTTCACATTTTTGACATAGTCAGACATGTGACAGTTGCCTGTTTTGAATTGGAACACTATGAAATGTCATATTGTCACTACCATATAGTCAGAAGACCACAAAAAGATTCCTACGGTGGCGACAGCTCATTGGAAGACATATGCCCAACTAGTAGTAAGTAGGTACACTTATGTACTTATTAATAAAACAACATGGGAATTGGTTCATTATTTTCATTATATAGGCTATGATCATGTAGGTAAAAACTAGTACATATCGGAAAGTCTGTGCCTGTGTCTCACCAGACCTCGTTATCTATGCCCCGAAGATAACGAGGTCTGGTAAGACTATAAACAAGTTTTTATATACCTACTACGTAAGTAATTTGTTTATTTTTTAATAGGTAAGTATTTTGGTTTTTCCACGAGATAGTGTGAAAAAAGTGACACACGAGTGACCTACCTACGCTCGCGTTATAAAAACTACCTACTAGTTTTTATTGTACCTACATGATCATTGCCGATACAGGGTGTTTGGCGCATGGACCGACACAAATTTTCCAGGGATTTGGGAGGTCATTAGCTAGGTTCTACCCATACACCCTTTGTCCCAAATGTCACGGTTGGTTAAATATGTTTTTTTTTTAAATGAAAAAAATACCCAAAATGTTTCCTTTAATTCGAAATAACTTTTTTGTTTGTGGGTGTAGTGGCACAAAATAAATTTTGTTGTATTCTCCAAAGTCTTTAAATCCAAATACATGTTTATTTGATACAACTGGTTTCAAGAAAATTCCTTACAAGCTTCCAAAGTTTAATTTTTTATTGACTGTATGAAATTTTACAACTTCTAAATTCGTTAAAAAAAAAACTAAGAGCCATTTTGAGCTTAGCTTTATTTTAAAAAGTTCTTTAGTTGATACCCTTTCTGACGGTATGCTACATGTCATAGAAATTATTCATTATGTAGTCAAAACACTAGTTAGGAGAGTCAGGGTTAAGAAAAGACTTATTAAGGTTATTATGTTTTTATTAAAGTAAAGTTATAAAAAAGGAGACAAAACACCGCGAGAGATGGAAAGAAATGGGGGAGGCCTTTGCCCAATAGTGGGACAGGCTAGTTAAAAAAAGTTAGAAATCTTGTTCAAATTGACCTCCTCCATTTCGTATGCATGCACGACATCTGTTTCTTATTTCAACTGTCGTTGTACATAGTCGCATTTCTTCTTTCATAGTTTGGAACGCGCTGGTTATTTCTTCAATTAGAACTTCCCTAGTGGACACTTCTGTCTGGTAAACCAATTCTTTTGCACGTCCCCAGACGTAAAAATCCAGAGGCGTCAGGTCTGGGGACCGTGCGGGCCAAGGAATAGGGCCGCCTCTACCAATCCATGCGTTTGGAAAGGCATTATTTAAATGCTCTCTCACGTTGATTTGGTAGTGTGCCGGACAGCCGTCATTTTGGAAAACTATCGTCACACCTTCTTCCAAAACTGGTACAACAAGTTCGGGTATAGCATTGATTAAAAAATCTAAATACTTTTTTTAACTAGCCCAATCTGTCCCACTATTGGGCAAAGGCCTCCCCCATTTCTTTCCATCTCTCCCGGTGTTTTGTCTCCTTTTTTATAACTTTACTTTAATAAAAACATAATAACCTTAATAAGTCTTTTCTTAACCCTGACTCTCCTAACTAGTGTTTTGATTACATAATGAATAATTTCTATGACATGTAGCATACCATTAGAAAGGGTATCAACTAAAGAACTTTTTTTAAATAAAGCTAAGTTCAAAATGGCTCTTAGTTTTTTTTTAACGAATTTAGAAGTTGTAAAATTTCATACATTCAATAAAAAATTAAACTTTGGAAGCTTGTAAGGAATTTTCTTGAAACCAGTTGTATCAAATAAACATGTATTTGGATTTAAAGACTTTGGAGAATACAACTAAATTTATTTTGTGCCACTACACTCACAAACAAAAAAGTTATTTCGAATTAAAGGAAACATTTTGGGTATTTTTTTCATTTAAAAAAAAAACATATTTAACCAACCGTGACATTTGGGACAAAGGGTGTATGGGTAGAACCTAGCTAATGACCTCCCAAATCCCTGGAAAATTTGTGTCGGTCCATGCGCCAAACACCCTGTATCGGCAATGATCATGTAGGTACAATAAAAACTAGTAGGTAGTTTTTATAACGCGAGCGTAGGTAGGTCACTCGTGTGTCACTTTTTTCACACTATCTCGTGGAAAAACCAAAATACTTACCTATTAAAAAATAAACAAATTACTTACGTAGTAGGTATATAAAAACTTGTTTATAGTCTTACCAGACCTCGTTATCTTCGGGGCATAGATAACGAGGTCTGGTAAGACACAGGCACAGACTTTCCGATATGTACTAGTTTTTACCTACATGATCATAGCCTATATAATGAAAATAATGAACCAATTCCCATGTTGTTTTATTAATAAGTACATAAGTGTACCTACTTACTACTAGTCGGGCATGTCTTCCAATGAGCTGTCGCCACCGTAGGAATCTTTTTGTGGTCTTCTGACTATATGGTAGTGACAATATCACATTTCGTAGTGTTCCGATTCAAAACAGGCAACTGTCACATGTCTGACTATGTCAAAAATGTGAATAAAGTTTTTATTTCTTATATTCATAAAGCACGTCTCTGGGAGTGTATAATTTGATAGGCACTAAACTTGAAAATAGTATGTATGAGTCGCGTATTCTTTCTTTGTTTTGCCCCGAAGATAACGAGGTCTGAGTCTTATCTTTCGGAGTTTCCAGGTAATATAAAAAAATGTTGTCTCTGGGTGCGTTATTAACGAACGTTCGTTCGTCACTGCGGCGCATTCGTGACTGTTTGCTGCCTTAGTGCCGCCTTAGTCGAGCCGCGTAGGTATGACTCGCATTCCGACCGTTTCTATGAAGATAAAATACTGTCCATATTTGTACCGTGTTAATATTATATATGCGAAAGTAAGTTTGATTGTTTGTTTGTTACCTTTTAACGCCTGAACCACTGAACCGATCATCCTGAAATTTTGCATATACGTTGTCAGTACAGCTAATGCTGTTAAGCAACTAAAGTATGTAGGTACCATTTTGTTCGATAACTTTTTGCGATCTTGTAGGTAGGGACATGACATCTTGTAGGTAGGGATATAACATGACATATTATAGCTATGTACAGACGCCAGCACACCAAGCTACCCGAAACTGTCAAATTTTCCCAATCTACCTTGAACATAATGCTTTAGCGATAAAGTTGAAAATCTATTGAAGAAATTTGACAGATTGTATAGTAGCTTGATGTGCTGGCGTCTGTACAATAATAATTATAATATACTTTATATACTGCACTTACAAGAATGCTTAAATTATTTTCAATTTCCATAATTGGTTCTTCATGTAAACTGATGGAGGACGCTGATGGAATACAGGCTTTTTTCCTAAAAAAGTTAATTATCTTTAACATGACATTAATGCAAAATAGGTGTAGGAAGATGTTGATTACAGAACAAGGTATTTTAAGCTCTAGATCAATATTAAAACTTGAATCACGTTCAGAGTTTAAAAAAGCCTGTCTCAGTCATTTATTGCTCATAAAATGCAAAAAATAATAGTTTCACAACATGTAATTAATTGGACATAGTTTTAAAAACACTAAACATAAATAAACATCTTATAAAGCCTGGATCGAAACTTAATATGTTATTAACTGAATATGTACCAGAATAGGTACAGCATGAGGTAATAGTAGTGTAAGTTTCTTCTTTTTAACCGACTTCCAAAAGGAGGAGGTTATCAATTCGTCTGTATGTTTTTTTTTTTTTTTTTGTATGTTTGTTACGCGATTACTCAAAGACGGATGGACCGATTTGGAAAATTCTTTTTTTGTTGGAAAGGGTATACTTCCGAGGTGGTCCCATATAAATTTTATTAACTTTGCTCGAGGAGTTTTTGAGTTAGCTTCAATAATGCGTATATTTCCCACTTATTTTATATGGATGTTGTGATGGTGTTTTAATAACTTCCTATCACTGTTATTTACATGGCTATATCTACAATTATTGTGCTCAATTATGTATTCGAATTTGTGTGGGGTAGGTTCCACAACTAAAAAGTGAAAAATAAAAACTTTTTAGCAAAAAATAAAACCGACTTCTAAAACAAAACACTACAAAGTGAAAAATAACTTTAATTTCGGAAGTCGGTGGCAAATAACGAAAATACAAAACCAAAGACACCGACTTCCGAAATTAAAGTTATTTTTCACTTTGTAGTGTTTTGTTTTAGAAGTCGGTTTTATTTTTTGCTAAAAAGTTTTTTTGATTAACATTTTTTTTTTTTTTCAAATTGTCTGCTGCAGATTTTTGATGACGGTTTAGGTGTCCAATCTGTACGCCCTGTAGCTACAGTCCAGTAATGACGTAAATGATCATTTTCAGGAAAACTGCAACAAGCCATTATCTTTCAGATATATAATTAATACACACTGCAGAATAAGTACATATTTCCCATAATAGTGGGTAAAAATATAAATAAAAGTTGACAACACCAAAGTTCTTAGGTTAGAATTAATAATTGTTATTTTTGTGCTTTATTATAGATGAATTTACGTTTAGGGTACATTATACACTATGCATGAACACAATAAATTGTTATTGAAAGCCTAGTAACTGATAAAGAGTGGTATACTTACGTATGAAAAAGACAAGTCTGGCATTTTCGTTCCACTATCACTTTTACACCCTTTAACGCTACAATGCACCATGGCTTTTTTAATGTTGAAATATTTATGTGTAAATTGTTCACAACAAAATATAACATAAATTATTTAATTTAGAACACTTAAAAACAGTAATAAAATAAGACAATAACTAGCTGCACGTCTAACTGTCAAACTTTGCATGCTACCTGGATGCTACTGAGGAGCTATTAAACAAGCTTGAGCGCTTGCAAAACTTGTGCATTCGCTTTGTTTTGGTCTTCGAAAGTATGATCATGTTTCTCACTTTCGCAAGGAACTCAAGTGGCTCCCAATACGCCTTCGCAGGAACACTCGGATTTTATGTCTCCTCTTCAACATTTTACACAACCCGTCTTATCCTTCCTCTGAGCGTGAGCGTTTTTCCTTTGATCGCCCTAGTGACGCACCGTGTAGATCACACCTTAGATCCCTCCTTAAATCTCATCCTCATAAAACTAGCTACTATTCTTATTCCTTCTCTATCCATGCTGTGAGACTGTGAAACTTACTTCCGCCTAGCATTCGCGATTTAAAAACTGTGTCTCTTTTCAAATATAGAGTAAAAGAGCATTACTTTTCCTCTCAACTGTGAGTATTTATATAAGTATAGTATATGTATGTTTATATATTTTAGCTTTATGTATTTATTTAAGTTTATGTTATACGTGTAGGTATAGTTAATATTTTAGTTTAAGTCTTCGCATATTCATATTTTTCTCTTCTTGTTCTCACACACTATTGTCTACATTTCTATTTCATTTCTCCTTTCGCAGGTCTGCTGGAAGAAATTTCTTAAGAAATAAGCAGTACCTTTGTACTCCTAATTATAATTATGTATTTTTCTGTGTGTACATAAATGGTTAAATAAATAAATAAACTTTGTTTATACAGGGTTATTGATAAAACACCAACAACCTCTTAAGGGGTCATTGTACTCATAATTATGAACAACTTTTACTCTGGGACCAAACCTGAAATCGCGAAAAAAAATCAGCTGTTCAGTACATTTTGACGAATTATGCAAACATAAATGTACTGAACAGCAATTTTTTTCGCGATTTCAGGACTTTGGGACCATAGTCCCATAGTAAAAATTGTACATAATGATGAGTACAATGACCCCTTAAGAAGTTGTTGGTTTTTTACCAATAACTCCGTATAAGTACGGTTATCTATAAAATATATTTTTTTTCTTTTGTTTTGCTTAAATCTCGAAAACCGTGTGTCCTATCGCCTCTCTTTATAAAACCCATAACCCACTAATACTCTACATTTAGATACTTAATAATTTTTCATATTTTCCATACAAAAAGTGAAAAACTTCATATAAAACACGTTGAGAATCGCATCTTTTTTTTTTATTTGTGATGGGTTTGCTCTTGACTCTAGTCTAGGTCAGAGGTGACAAAGACAAAGTCGACGATGGAGTGAGCTTACCCAGAAGAAGCCTGTTCACTCTCACTTTGAAGAGATTAGGGTTGTATACGTTCGGAAACACAGACGCAGGTAGTGAGTTCCACTCTTTTGCTGTGCGCATTATAAAATCTTAAAATCCCCCGCACCCCCTTCGACCACGGCAACTGCGTTAGACAAACTAACAAATTGTAGAAGCGTAGAACACAGAAGGATTTCTGCGGTGAAATGAAATTATGAAATAACTTTAATTTCGGAAGTCGGTGGCATAAAACTAAAATACAGATCCCAAGACACCGACTTCCGAAATTAAAGTTATTTCATTATTTTACTTTTTGAAGTCGAATTATTTATTTTTAATTATTTTTTTACGTTACACGTCCATGTTTGGGTCACAGAACTTCATACGTGTACCAAATTTCAACTTAATCAATCCATTAGTTTCGGTACAAATTGGCTGTGACAGACGGACAAACAGACACACAAATGATCATTTAGGGGTTCCGTTTTTCCTTTTGAGGTACGGAACCCAAAAAAGTACATAGATATTTATCTAATACTATCTACATACGGGACTAAATGACATCAGTGTGTGAGCGACAAACATATCTACAATTTAAAATAATTGGCTAGACAACGTCACTAGCTGACCGTGACATTGCCATTGGAACCTTGATAAGTTGATAGTCTGTGATTTCACATTCACGCTGTTTTATAATGACTCCACCCAGTAATTGCAGCGCTGCCTTGCCGGGCAAAAGCTTCTATTCAGGGTAGAACGAGTCCCATTGTTCATTACGCTATCAAACTGACATTCCGCTATTGCATCATTTATCTATAACTATAATTATCCTAATCGTGTTGAACCCTTCTATTTTTAAATTGATTAAACACTGTACTTTGTATAAAATAACTTTATTGCACACAATTTGGACTACAATATCAACCGTCTTACTTCGTATTTCGATGATCACTGCCTGCACTCCGTTTTACAATTTTTAATATCTTTTGCCCCACCCAGAAAGAACGATGATATCATATCCGCCATTTCTAAGTGTTTCTAAAGTAAAAAATAACACATTCAATTACAATAACGAAAATACATTTAAAAGCTTGTTACAATAATCATTTGTACTTTGACAGTGTTGCTACAGTGAATATTAGAATTCGGTATTAAAATAATACATTTTATAATTAAATCCAAACTTCCGTAATAATCTATAAGTTTTAGTAGAATTCCCAACTTATTTTCAATTAATAAGGCAAATGTGTCTAGCAAATGCGCACTATTTATTTAAAATTAAGACATGAATTTGAAACAAGCTAACAATCGTAACTAATATTAAAGTACCTAAGTAAGTTTGTTTGTATGTTTGTTCACTTTTCACGCTTAAACCACTGAACCGACCATCCTGAAATTTTGCATATACGTTGTCACGTGTACAGAAACGGATAGGAAATAACGTTCTTAAGATAATAGATGGCGCCACATGTCTTTCGAATTCACACTACTAAAGATTCGTGGTGTTTAGAGTAGTGTGAATTGATTGTCAAATTCTTAAATTAACGCGAGCGAAGCCGCGGGCTAAAGCTAGTTTCCTATAAAATTTATAATTTAGGTTATGAATACAAATTCAAGTCTGTGTTAATTGTCAATTTTGACGGGATTTTCACCAACATATAGAAAGGAGATGGTGTCATAATTCACCCATAAAACTAAGTGCAATCGATACGGTCAAACTGTGTGCACAATAATTCCCTAGATCTATCTAAATAAACGTATCCAAGTTGCAACATCCTAATCCGTGGGATATCGGAGCTATGGGCTGTCAAAGTATGCAAAGAATTAATTTTTTGACTTAGGATTTTCACAGCTGTGGTGCCAAAATAGTCATGCTGTCGATTGTATTATGTACCAATGACGTCATAGATGCTACTAACGTTATAACACTAAGAATAAGGTCGATGTATAGTTGGCAAAATAATAACAAAGTAAGTAAAAAAATAGTTGTAGATCTCATTGATGGTATTGTATTGTCATTGACAGTATTAAGATATTCATTTATTTCAATTATACTCTGCAATTCAAAATACCTCTTCCAAGCAACCTAGATTGCTAGGTTTAGTTAATGTTGACAGAAGAAATACGTTGCGTTGCAATTATAAATAGATATGATAATATGAGAAAAAAAAACAAGTATTTTATTTATTTATTTATTTTATTTAACCATTTATGTACACACAAATAAACAGACAAGAATAAAGGAACAGAAAATTACGTACAAAGGTGATGCTTATTTCTAAAGAAATCTCTTCCAGCATACCTGCGATAGGACAGAGGATAAAAAGAGATGTAGACACCGTGTGTAAGAATAAGAGAGAAAATAAAAATACATAAAATCTAAAAAAAACAATTCACTAAGCTAATAAAACCTATAATAAATACTTAAATACATACATACTTCTAGAATAAATATCACTAAAATAACTATGACGAAATGGAAAGATAGTGTTCTTTCACTCTTCTTACTGCAACAGTTTGGCAGTCCCTAATGTCAGGTGGAAGTGAATTCCACAACACAAATTGCACAGTGAAGGAGTAGGAGTAGAAGTCAGTAGAATGGGAAGGAAATTTTAGGAGGTTTCTAAGATGCGACCTGCAAAGCACATCAAAAGGACGGGCATAAGAAAAGCGTTCCCGCAAATAGGAAGGTGTTTTAGGCTATTTAACATCCTTCACAGGATGTTAAATAGTAGACACAATATGCGAGAGTTCCTGCGAAGTCGAATAGGCAGTCACTTTACATTTAATAGTAAGGTGTATTTTTTTTTTAATGATACACAGTCTCTAAATATTTTCAATATCAGCTAATATAAAATCTAAAAATTAAGCAGGCTGGGTCATATTTCCTTCGTAGGTATAGGTACTACTGAATATTGTTTATTATATAGCTTAGGCTAGGGCCCAAGCTATATAATAAACAATGGAAATTATATGAGCACAACTGCCAAATGTGCGACGACCGTGTATGCAGCAGCAACCATATTCAGTGATTATGTCGCGGTTATACAAAACGTAAGAATAGTACCTTTTTGAATGGACGTGCCTTATCAGCGTTGTTCTTCCTCATTTCCATTGAATCTAATTCCTTCTGTGTTCACTGCAGTATGATTTCGCTTTTTTGACATGGTATGTTCCAATAGCAAACACAACCAGTTGATCATAATTCATACGTGGGAAATCAACAAGTTCGAGGTGTTACATTCATTCTGAAGAAAGCAACTCTCACCGGTCCAAACGGTGTCGTTCAAAATCGGCCAACAGATTAGGCCTGTTCCTGTTTCTATCATATCAATAAATTGTTCTGTAAAGTGGCTGTCTTCGTAGGGTAATTGAGTAGCGTTGACTAGCGCCGCGGCAATTCTGAAGTCTGTCATTGCACTCTTCAGTGCTATATTAAAAGTTCTATTACGGAATAGTTTGAAGTCTCTTTTCATTCTACCATTGTTTACTGTACTTACGATATTATTCTTCGACATTATTCTTAGTGTAATAAGTTAATAGCATCTATGACGTCGTTGGTACATAATACAATCAAGAGCATGACTATTTTGGCACCACAGCTGTGAAAATCCCAAGTCAAAAGTTGTTTTTTTGCATTTTTGACAGCGCATAGCTCCGATATCCCACGGATTAGGATATTGTAACTTGGGTACGTCTTTAGATAGTTAAGAATTATTGTGCACACAGTTTGACCGTATCGATTACGTTTCGATTTTCGGTTTTTGGTCCATACAAATTATCATGATTTCTTTATTAAAGGACATGCCTTTAATAAAGAAATCATGATATTTTGTCAAATCAAAACATAAAATACAATACTGTCGGATACAGCACCTTCTTTCAAACTTGTTGAGTACATACCTACCTACCTAAATAATGTAATTTCTTCTCAAAGTAGTCAGAAAGAAAACGCCGACCTCATCTAGTTTTTAAAAGTACGACTGACTGTGCAAACGTACTTACAGAAATAAATTCATCTGTCATTTATTATTATCATTTAATCATAACAAAACATGCACGTGCAGTTCGTGTCAGCGACAACTTGTTAAAAGCATAAAACGTCGACCTAGTCGATAAGTGGAGTACCTAATATTATCATTATTTTCACAGCCACTTAGCTCGACACGTAATTAAATAATTAATTAATAATCTACAGTTCAAAGATTAGAAGTGTTCATGATACAATGTAGTGGTCAAAGATCGGAGTTGTTGTTTTAATGAACTTGATTGAGCAGTGACAGTCAATCTTTTAATCGCGAGCAATTTCGCGGACTTTTGACATTACGGCGTTGGCGGCAAAATTCAAAAAGCGCGGACTGTCAGTGTTGATTGATTGTCGTTGGTCTACATTTTTTTTTTTTATTTATTTAGTAATTCGTCAGTCTATCATAAAATCATAATCTCACATAATTAATAGTACTTAGTAAAAGTAGTAGGTAGTAAAAGTTAATAGTAAAAGAATATTAATTTTAATAGTACAACTTTACACAGCGTACACCAATAGGTCAATTCAAGAAAATAGAGGTCAAAATCTTAAGCCCACTTTCCACTATGGGATATAATATTATATTATAACCCGAGATATATATTATATCCCGCGATTGGCCTTTCCACTGTGAGATAATATCTTTCTCCAGTTTGCGTTCGTCATTGCACGCGTCGTTCACAAACAAAATCGATCTTCAAACAAAATGGATAAGTATTGTTTTGCTACGTAGCCTCGACAGTACCAACAAATAAACATAAATATAATATGATAGCTCGGTCGGTCGAAAAAATATTTATAATTCGAGATGTAATATACAGGGTTATTTGTAAAACACCAACAACCTCTTAAGGGGTCATTGTACTCATCATTATGAACAACTTTTACTAAGGGACCAAACCTGAAATCGCGAAAAAAAAATTAGCTGTTCAGTACATTTTGACGAATTATGCGAACATAAAAAATGTACTGAACAGCTGATTTTTTTTTCGCGTTTTCAGGTTTGGTCCCATAGTAAAAGTTGTTCATAATGATGAGTACAATGACCCTTAAGAGGTTGTTGGTGTTTTACAAATAACCCTGTATATTACATCTCAGTGTAAACGGTTCCATTTATAAGTACGGTGAGCGATATTAATCTATATCTCGAGATGTAATATAAGTTACATTATATCCCAAAGTGGAAAGTGGGCTTTAAAATTAGATATAACGTAACGTGTCTCTCAAATTATTCTGAAAGTGACAGAACTTAGCGTAATTCAGCAGCAGACTTCGAATAAAAAGATTACACAAATATCAGCATCGGTACCGAGTCTCTTGTTCAATAACTAAATTAAAATTAGAGAATTGCTATCTTTTACTGACAGGCAGCGCGAGAAAAGGACGGCTATAGCTATGAACTAAGTTGGAGATGTCTAACCAGTCTAACTAGTTTACGCCTTGCGCTTTACCGTGTTTTTAGTCGACATGTTTTTACGTGTCGTCTGAATTTGTATAGAAATATTAGTTCCAACTAAATTTGACAGCTCTAATTTACATCCGTCTCTTTCTAGTTTTATTAGAGAAAACTTATCAATCGAAGTTTCATATTTTAAAATACGATAAAATTACGCAATATTGCGCAATTTCATCGTAACCTCTGAAAGGTTTCAATAGATGGCGCTGTATTTAAATCGCTATTTATATAATGCTGCGGTTAAACATGGGTTAAACACAATATAAAATTATAGTGTCATAATTATGAACATCGACTGTAATCACAAACAGATTACACTTGCATTAACAGGAAATTAACACTTTCACTGTCCACAAAGTAGACAAAATAGTTAATTTTACAATAGTTAAATAACCATATGTGGTTCATGGGACAGGGACAGGGGTTAATTGTATTTTACGAATAAAATTGTATTATAAATTCATCTAAAAACTGCAAGCAATTATGTAAAACTGCTAAACTTTTTAACTTCAAACTGAACTCGGCGATGGTTAAGCCTGGTTGGGCCATCTAGTGTCAAAAACCTGTATTTTTCTTCTACTAAACTGACTGAGTAGTGCAGCTACTCTGTACTAGATGGCGCTGTATTCAAATACAACGTATTATCTAAATGTTATTACTAATTATAAAGAATTAAAAATTCCTAACAAAAATACCGTATTTAAATTAAATATTTTCTACGATAACAATAGATTTACGTGAAAGGTAACCTTTCGTAATCGGACGGATGTTATCTAAAAGAGCAATAAACACCTCTTTATCAGTTATATAGCTCTGTTCCTCTCCAACTGTCTGCATGACGTGTGCTTGCTTTTCACGGTGTTTCGATCGTGGCGAAGTCAGTCACAAACCGATTCCGATGTCGTATGATCTTGTTATTTGATGTTATTTCATCAAATATTAATACAAATAACCTTTGTATCGACTTCTAAGTGTTTTTCGCGTAACTAACTTCGATTTAAGTACGAACTGAAGCCGGATATCTGTGTAATACGTGTGTGTATCAAGTGATAAGTGGAACGTTGTAAGAAACAGTCATTCTTACTGTTTTCCGAGTGCTTTTACCTGTTTTCGTGGATTATCTTCCGTTATAGGAGTTAACGGAGCGTATCATACCTTTGATGCAGCAGTCTTTGCGTAAAAATACTTTCATTATATTTTTAACCTATTCGTATAACTTTCAACTTTGGAGGTTACAATTATTTTTTTATTATTATTATTTTTCGCTAATCGTACCTGTAATAAACCAAGTCCTTGGCCTCACTCGAAGTACCTACGTTTACAAATTTCTAGTCTCAACTGTTTTTTTTTTTTGTGACTACAGTTAACAGTGCAAACAACCGCTTCTTTTATCGATTCTTAACTCCTAATGTGTCATAATGACTCAACTTTAATTTTAGTCATCAAAGTATGAATTTAGTACTTGAACACTCAAGAAAACCTTAACCAGAGATACTATTAAAATACTTTATTTGCCTATTTTATTTATCTTCACACTGGCTGTATTTCTTTGGTATAATAAGAAAATACCTTTGCTTAATAAACAAGATTCTGTCAAGAAAACAAACTCAATTTATCAACAATTTTATTTGACCCTAAGACAACCCACTGACCAATGTTTTTATTATTACCAAGATTTCTAGCATGAAATAGCAGGTTATTATTTTCTGCTGGTATTTCCTGGTAATTGTATTGTTATATGGCTATCTTGAAACTTTAATTCTGCATTTGTAATGAAGTTGCTCCAGTACTGGTTTTGTTATGCACATTGTATACAGTGGCCCATGCTGGACAGTAATATAGAGTTCATTTGAAAAAGGAAATGAAAAAATAGCATTTAATTAGTCTATGGCTCTATGCTTCCTCTGTACAAAATAATCATTTTATAGGATGACTAATAGCATTATTCCCTCTTGTTATGTTTTTCAAATGTTTACAATAATATTATTATTTACAGAATAAAACATTTCATTATCTAGAAACAAACAAATATGGGTTGTAAAATAAAATTTAAATATGATTTTAATACCTATAGTTCATTTTTTAATTCCAGATACTAATTTGACATTTCAAATGTTCCATGTGTCAGTTTTTCATTTCATACTTTGACATTTGCACCTGTCAAATTAGTCTCTGAGATTAAAAAACAGACCATACCCACAGCCTAAAATAATTATTTCCAATGGGCTGAATATTAAAATGCCTTTGACATGACTTATCATTGTATTTAATAAATTATAACTATGCTAACTAGTATAAAACAAAACAAACCCAGACATTGTACATACTTCTACTGCTCTTTTACTTATTATCCTTAAATTGCTAGAAATCTCTTAAGTAAAATATTTTTTTTAGTTGGCAACTTGCTGGATTTGAAAGGGGTATTTTAAGATTTAAGATTATCTGAGCTACAATTCTTATTACATTAACCATAGACAATGTTATATTTTTAAAACTGTTCTGCTATTTGAGTACTAACCGAAAAGAGTTGTTTTCTTTTTGTTGAATTGGGCTTTAATTAGTGTTGATGTGGGCTTGTCTAGAAGTAACCTGTTCACTTGCCCCTTGAAGAATCCGAAGTTACATTCAGGAAACACAACCTCTAACAAGTCCACTCCATAGCAGTATGCATAATTAATTAATAGAAATCATTAGCCATGCATTCTACGTTTTAACCTCCACATGTGATTCCAAGGATGTCATATGAACGCACCTCAAGTATCAGAATCAATGTTTCTAATAGACAAACTATCTTTTTCTTTTTACTAGTTAAGTAAAGCTAAAAGCTATTTGGGTTAGTAGGAAAATGAGTAATCCATTTTATTTTGTTGATGGCAACAATTTGATTGGGATTTGAATTATTGGTTATGATATTAACCTTTTGAATGCCGTAATTACATGAACAATTAAAATGCCATTTTTTCTGAACCGGTGGGGTTCTTATGACGTTTGAGAAGTTAATATCGAGGGTTCACAGGCTATTTGTATTAAGTGACATCCTGGCCGATATTGAATTATTATCATATCAACCTGCATTAAAAAGTGAAAAACGTAAAAAACGGAGATAGACACTATTGATTATTAACTGTCGATAGGCCACTTTTTCGTAAAAAATATTCATACTTTTTTACAGTGTTCTTTTTTCCGAATAATGAAACTTTGTAATGCTCTCCTGTAAAGTTCCAAACATGTCGCTTAATACAAATAGCCCGTGAACCCTCGATATTGTTTTTTAGTGTGGGCTATTCTGTCTTCAAAACCTACATTATTATTATTATCTGCATTATTATTTTGCTAGTCAAGTAAAAACTTCAAAGCAGGTCAAGGTAAAATGCAGGCTGAATGCTAAATGTTTCTGTGCCTATAAGAAGTACTTACCTATATTTTTTCTCTATGAGTCCAATTAATAAAAAAAAAAAAAGAAACTGGCCAAAAATGTAGATGTTCCAACTTGTAACAAAAATATTATTCACTTACATTATAAAATGATTCAATACTTATATAAACAATTATCTAACTAATTTGAGGTGTTTGTGTTTGTAGATAAGATCAACGTAATTATGTAAGGAGTCATACTTTACAATACATGATGTTTACTTGTTATTGTAGACGAGCCCGCGGCTGCGCTCGCATGTAGTTCAGAAGTTATCTCACAGGAACGTACTACCGAGATAAAGTATCCTATATCCTAACCCAGGTCATGGTCTACCCATGTGCCAAATGACTGCTGATTTTAGTATGGAAGGTGGCGTCTTCTTTTTCTCACGGCCATCAACCAAATCTTGTTTTCCTGGTACATACTGAATAGTGTAACAAACGAAACTTATTTGACAGGCATATATCTAAACTCAGTTCGAAATGTTGAATAAGAGTTAGAAGTTTGTATGTATTTATTAGGTGTGTAGGCACGCCGCGTCCTCGCGTAGGCGATCGGCGACGGCGATCTCTCGCGTACGGCCCTGTTCCAGGCCATGGATCGGAGCGAAAGTGCATGAGAAGCCTTCTTCTGCGAAGCAGTAATGCTCGTGAAGGAGGAGGCGGAACGCGTGAGTCACGCCCCTAGTCGCCGCAGGATACGCCCTGGGCGTCGGGAATTGAGAACCGATTCTCGACCACTTGAAGCGCAGGCTTGCGGATGACGAGCAATGGGTAGCTCGCCGTCCGGTAAGGACAAGGCCCGGGTCGACGGCGCGTGGATGTCAGCACTAATTGATGGGGTCCGCTAAGACCGATGCCTGCCAGGGTCGCGGGTTGTTTGAAAAAGTTACCGTGGCCCTGGCACAGGCAACTGAAGTAAAACGGGTGTCAGTAAAAGTCTGACCCCGCTCCGCTCAGAGCGGGAAAAGTTATTTGATGATTTCCACTTTTTGGACAATTGAATATTAATTGGTACACCGTGCGTGAGGAGTTAAAAATTGCCTACAAACTTTCGATTTGCGATTTCACAAGTCTGTTTGAATGAGACCTGCGGTGGAAATAGTCTCATCAGATGCGACAAAACTCATTTGGAAACTCAGTTGGAAACTAAATTACCTATGTAACTATTTCTGCGCCATTTTTTTCAAGTTTAGTATTGTTCGTGCCTCGTTTGCAATAAAATAGACGTAACAGCGCGCGCGTTTACATTACTTTTTTGAAGAGCGAAATTTAAAAAGTATCATTGTACCGGCAATAAAATCGCCGATGCCGATGTATCGGCAAACTCGAAGTATCGCCGATATATCGGTATTGGTACCGGTATCGGATGCATCCCTAATTCTAACTATTAATCAAATGGTTACAGTTTAAAAATCTTCTAATTTGTGTATCTACAACTCATCATCATCTGACTCGCCTTTTCCCAACTATGTTGGGGTCGGCTTCCAATCTAACCGGAGGCAGTTGAATACATATTTTACATGGAGCGACTGCCTATCTGACCTCCACAACCAGTTAGTGGGTAATACGATACCCCTTGGTAAGACTGGTTGTCAGACTTTCGGACTTCGAACGACCCGTAACGACTGTCAAAGATCCAAGAATGACAGCCGGGACCAACAAACGGCTTAACGTGCTTTCCGAATCATGGAGGAGTCTTGGTATGTAAAGATGGTCACCCATCCACAGACCAACCGCGGCAAGCGTAGCTTAACCTGATCGATCGGCCTGTGCGGTTATTATTACTTAGCCACAAGCCCCTCCGTCATTTGTGTATCTATAACTAGGTACATATACGAAACATAATTATAATTTCCCAACTTTTAACAAACGATGACAGAATGCAAGCGTCAACACTTAATTCATTCACGGATCTAGGTTAATTACAGTAGTGCATTACTTATTATAAATTTAAAATTTCCAGCAACACATTCACTCTCACTGCAAAGATTTTTGTAACTAACTCCAGTAGGTTGGTATAATGTAATAGGACTTATGAGTAAAAATTCTCCAAATTTTTTGGGTCCTTACGCCCATTTTTTTAGTTTACAGGGTGTATCAGAGAGGTGTGGTACTGACCATCAAACTGAACAACAGAACTTTCTTCATCAGAACAACATCGTAACATTCGTAACCGAAAAAAAACTATCAGCCGTCCCGTACATTTGGGTCGAGTGGGTATTGAAGCTTTGTAAGGGACGGCTGATAATTTTTCTCGATTACGATATATCGGCATATCTGCAATAGGAAATTAGCATTAAAAAAAATGTAGACACCGTGTGTAAAAGTAAATAAAATAAAAAACAATTCACTAAGTATTTAAATAAAACAAATAAAATGAGAATATATGTAAAAATATAGATAATATTTAAAAACTAACTGGATGTCAATACATATTTGCCCATTTGAAACGGAGTTTGTTCACAACTTCATGGCCGGACTCTAGCGCGGCGCTCAAATTCTTATTCTGAAATTAAATTAGTCTAAGTTACTCCTTATAACATCTGCTATCTGCCAGTGAAAGTCGCGTCAAAATCGGTCTAGACGGCTCGGAGATTAGCCGGAACAAACAAACAGGCAGACAAAAATTAAAAATAATGTCTTTTGTTATAAGTATCGTATATACTTTCATATGCATTTAGTAAACAGTTGATATTTTGACAATACATACAGACACTTAAATTTTATTTACATATTTCTATAATAGATTAGAAACGTTACGGGAACCCTGATGGCCTCAAGTGACTTGGATAGTTATTCTGGGCTGCGGTTATTGCAGATTGCGTAACCTAGAGGTTCATACACATGCTTTCGTTTTTAGCCCTATTTTTAACCGACTTCCAAAAGGAGGAGGTTCTCAATTCGTCTGTATGTTTTTTTTTTTGTATGTTTGTTACGCGATTACTCAAAGACGGATGGACCGATTTGGAAAATTCTTTTTCTGTTTGAAAGGGTATACTTCCGAGGTGGTCCCATATAAATTTTATTAACTTTGCTCGAGGAGTTTTTGAGTTAGCTTTAATAATGCGTATATTTCCCACTTATTTTATATGGATCTTGTGATGGTGTTTTAATAACTTCCTATCACTGTTATTTACATGGCTATATCTACAATTATTGTGCTCAATTATGTATTCGAATTTGTGTGGGGTAGGTTCCACAACTAAAAAGTGAACATAAAAACTTTTTAGCAAAAAATAAAACCGACTTCTAAAACAAAACACTACAAAGTGAAAAATAACTTTAATTTCGGAAGTCGGTGGCAAAAAACGAAAATACAAAACCAAAGACACCGACTTCCGAAATTAAAGTTATTTTTCACGTTGTAGTGTTTTGTTTTAGAAGTCTGTTTTATTTTTTGCTAAAAAGTTTTGTATTGATGATTTATCTTGCCGCCGCGCCGTAAGGAAAATGTCGTATCTTCATAAATATTGAAATGGAGAAAACAATATTTTGTCCTGATTAAAATACACAGGCAGATGCGTATTTTAATAGTAAACATTATTAGCTTTTCGTTAAGTTTACGCCAATATAAAAATACTACTAAATGCGTCTTTTTTTGCTGATTCCGAGTCAATCTGCCTAGCCTTTTCCCAACTATGTTGGCGTCGGCTTCCAGTGTAACCGGATGCAGCTGAATACCAGTATTTTACATGGAGCGACTGCCTATCTGACCTCCACAACCCAGTTATTGGGTAATACGATACCACTTGGTAAGACTGGTTGTCAGACTTTCGGGCATCTGACGACCCGAAAAAAGGTCAGATAAGTACCTACGTCTTTTTTCCTTATGACGGCAGTATCGTCCATCTTGAGTTTGGTCGCTCTATTTTTTGACGCACGATATTTTAATGTACCTAGTTATTTATACCTATGTTTGTGGATGGTCTGGATAGATATTTGAAATTCGTATTACCTACGTACTTACAAGTCGCTAGCATGCCTCTAAAAACACTCACGTTTCTCCAACACGTAGTATCAGGTAATTAGTTGTTTACCATCTGAAGGAGAAAAGATCAAATTATGCGTTCTATTTGCTAAAACAACATAATTTTCACACATTATTTAGAAACTTGAAAAACCTGCATACATTTTCCCGCCAAAAGCATAACCACAGCTAATAACGTGGCGCGGTAAACGTTTTGAGTAAATACTTTTTCGCATCTGTTTTTTTTTTTTTAATATAGAACGTCCTTGCGAAGGCGTACGGTCAGCGCAGTTCGTTGTACTCGCGTTTTTAGTTTGTTTGATGTAACATCTAAATATAAAATGGTGAACTGCGAATAATAAAGCGATCAATATCTACTGCGCGTTTATCAAAATGGCGTTTTATTATCTGATTTGGTGCGGTTATATTGTAAATAAATTATTTACATAAAACATCACGCCTTTATTTCTCGAAGGGTTAGACAGAGGTGTACCTACAGTACACCCACATTTCGCCAGTTATGTTTAAGTTACATGTAATAGGGGGCGAGCCTATTGTCATCAACCGGACACAAATCAAGACTACGGGCTGGAACTGAGAAATTCTAGATAGAAAAACCCATCGATAACATCACCGTGTTTTATTTGATATACCATAACTCTAAGGTATTAATGAGACCACCATTTTGAACAACTTTTACTATGGGACCAAACCTGAAAACGCAAAAAAAAAAATCTGCTGTCCCATACATTTTTTTTTTTTCGCAAAACTCGCCAAAATGTAGGGAACTGCTGATTTTTTTTCGTGATTTCAGATTTGGTCCCATAGTAAAAGTTTTTCAAAATTATGGTCTCATTAATACCCTAGAGTTATATATCAAAATAGGAGGAGCTTGTGGCTAAGTAATAACAGCCGCACGGGTCGATCCATCAGGTTAAGTTACGCTTGCCGAGGTTGGTCTGTGGATGGATGACCATCTTTTGATACCGAGACTCCTCCGTGCCTCGGAAAGCACGTTAAGCCGTTGGTCCCGGCTGTCATTCGTGGATCTCTGACAGTCGCTACGGGTCGTCAGAAGCCCGAAAGTCTGATAACCAGTCTTACCAAGGGGTATCGTATTACCCAGTAACTGGGTTGTGGAGGTCAGATAGGCAGTCGCTCCATGTAAAACACTGGTATTCAGCTGCATCCGGTTAGACTGGAAGCCGACCCCAACATAGTTGGGAAAAGGCTAGGCAGATTGAAGTTATATATCAAAATAATACGTTGTATATGTACTATGAAAAAACCCAATAACACTGGTTGACCTGGGAATCAAACCAAATACCTCATACTTAGCAGTAGCGCTGGCGACGATTACAACGAGGCAGTAATTAAATAAATAAATTAAAATTCATTCGTATAAAATGACTTGAACTTTCTTCTTTGTTTCAGTATTTTACGTATTATTCCAATGTTTTCATAAAAATGATCTTTGAATCCTATGATAATAAAGCCTACTTTCAAAACGTACGCGAAAACGTTATAATTCATGTCTGTATCATATTCTAGGTTAGTCTATTTCCGCGAAGCATGGCAAGCAAGGCATATGTGTTTCCTTGTACAGTCGGTAATATAAGTCGTTATTTATTTTGTTATATTTTACTGACTCTTTGGTCTAGTGGTCGCAAGCGCTACTGCTGAGCATGAGGTCCTGGGTTTGTGGTATAGGTGTTTTCCATCAGGAATTTCTCAATAGCAGCCCGTAGTCTGTATTTGTGCCCGGCTGATGGCAATACACTCGCCCCCTATTACATGGGATTTAAACATAACTGGCGAAATGTGGATGTACTATAGGTACACCTCTGTCTAACCCTTCGGGGATTACAGGCGTGATGTTATGTTATGTCAAAATTAAAGTCAAATCATTTATTTGAAATAGGCACAAAAAAGGCACATTAGTCGCCCCTTCCAAAAGGTAGTTTCGTATTGAGGAGAATGGACAAAAATCTCCACCGTTACTCTTTTAAAATGTTTTGTATAATATGTGACGACGATGCACCTAGAATAAAATTACAATACCACAATAGGTAAAATGAATTAAAAATGGAGCAATGATAGCTGATAAATTCATAATGTGATACACGGCCTAAAACCCTCGAATCTGGGAAGAAATATCTGCGTACCTAATTAGTCAAAACGAAAAATTTGCCAGAAGTATCCATTTTCCCTTCAAGATCCTTACCGGATATGCACCATTGCAAATTAGTTACAAGCAGAATACACGGTCTGATGTAACTAAGCCGCCCCAAGGTCATCGACCTTCCGCCATCTTGCGAATGATTCACTTCTTTGTTTGATAGTTTACCTCACTCTTGCGTAGATATTATTACATAGTTTTGATATCTGTTGAAATCAATTGAAATTGTATGCCTATGCTAAACTGATTTTTTATCTAAATTCTCCGTGGCTGCTGTAGAGGTCTCAAACAAGTCTACTACCTTTTCACGTCAGGAAAACGAAGTTCTATTTATATGAGAACTAGCTTTTCGAGAGGTCGGAAATTATATTAATTAAGTATAAATCACGGGCTCGTACTACCGGGATAAAAAAAAGTACTTATACTATGTCTTAAACCAGGTCACGGTCTATCCGTTAACCAAATGTCATCCAAATCCGTTCAGCCGTTAAGGCTCAACAGTAACCATTGCCCTATCCCTATTCATTTACGGTCAACCCATCATGTATTCCTTAAAATAGGTTATGCCTTGGAAAAATTCCAACCAGCCAGCAAGGCCTTAGCGGTGCTGACTGCCTAGTCAGAACCCAGGGTGTCGGACATTCACCTCCTTCTGCGAAGCAGTAATGCTCGCCAAGGAGGAGGCGGAACGCGTGCAGGAAAGGCAATCTTTCTGCCCTCACGTCCCTAGTCGCCGCAGGAGAAGCCCTTGGCGTCAGGAAACGAGAGCCGATTCCCGGCCACCGTAGTCGCGTGCAATGGGTAGCTCGCCGTACGGTAAGGACCAGGCCCGAGTCGACGGCGCGTTGTCCTAACTGTTAGGGACCGCTAGGGCCGACGCCTGCCAGGGTTGTGGATTGTTTGAAAGAGTTACCGTGGCCCTGGCACTGGCAGCTGAAAGGACACGGGTGGGTTTTATCAGTAGAAGTCTGACACGCCCAGAGCGGGAGAAGGTACCTACTTGATAATTTCCTACCCCAAAAAAATGTCAGACATATTAAAATCAAAATCAAAAGTCATTTATTCAAACTAGGCTGAGAACCGACAAAATGTCATAATATAGTCCTCCAAAACGCCCTCCCTTCACCGCCCTTTCCTAGTGCTTTAGCTGGGAAGAAGTGGTGCAACGAACTCCCCACCAGCAGTCGTTGAGGCTATTCTAAAACAGCCTTCCCAGCCTGTAACAGCAAGGATATAAATGGTACAAGCATTTGGAATCAAGCCATTTATTTTACCAAGCATACCAACTTCCTATTGCAGACGGTAGTTAGTTAGTCCTTGCTTAGCTGTTCACAGTGTTATTTAGTTATATATTAGCTACAACTCAGCCTATTGCCGTCCACAGCCAGAGATAGACCTCAAATTGCGCCTCACCACCCGTTTCCCCGCGTCCGCATTCAGTTTGCCCTGGTCCTTCACCTTTATAAGGTCGTTGAAAAATCCAGTAGCTGAAACGCTGTTCTAAGACTAATCATCAATTTGTATTTCTTTCTGCTGACTGACGCTGTGCGTTGTCAGTCAGTCAAACTACGTAATGTACTAGTTAAAATAAAGAAAGATCCATAGATCTTTTATAGAAACGAACAAGCGTTTTTCAAACCATAGATTGATAAATGCTTTTTAGGGTTCCATACCTCAAAAGGAAAAAAAAACGGAACCCTTATAGTATCACTCGTGTGTCTGCCTGTCTGTCTGTCTGTCACAGCCAATTTGCTCCGAATATAATGGACCGATTATGTTGAAATTTGGTACACGTATTAATTTCTGTGACCCAAACACGAACGTGTAGCGTAAATAAACGCATTTTGATTGTGGGGGTCTCTTTTGGTTCTTCTCTTCTCTTTTTGGGTCTCTTTTGAGCGGCAAATAAGAAAATTAAAAAAAAAAGTTTTGCAAACTGTACCGTATGAAATAAATTGTTTTAAAGGTATTTAAGAAAATTGACGAAAATTGACCATTCCCCCTTATCTCCGAAACTACTGGGGCTACAATTTGAAAAAAAAAATACAGAAAATAGTTCTATACCTATAGATTACAGGGAAAAGTTTCCCTGTTTTAAAGTCTATGGTCTTAAAATAACAAGGTAAATCCCTCAATATTGTGCGTACAATGCAGTTGGAATGTATGGGAGAAGATGTTTTTCAACTACAATGTTATGTTTGTTCTTGGGAAAAATTAGGCCAAACTACGGAACCCTTCATTGTGCGTGGTCCGACACGCACTTCGCCGGTTTTTTCGTGTAAAATTGGAACTTTATTTTAGCGACGAAGACAAATCATGTAACACCTCGTTTGCTAAAAGCATCGTACGTGACCTAAATGCTTGTTTTGAAAAAGATATTTACGACTTTTATGTTGTTTTTCTTACGTTAGGTAATTAAATTCCATGTTTTTTTGATTAAGGATAGCTTCGATTTTGACAACAGTGTATTTAAAGGTCACCCTCGATTAATCTACCTAGGAGTTGCTTGCAATAACACCGGCCAATGATAGTTTAACAACTGATGAAACCCAAAAGGCATTCAGATGCTAGGGGACAGTCTGGTGATTACTGGTGAAGGAGTAACGGGTTACCTCCTAGTAACTGGGTTATGGAGGCCAGACAGGCAGTCACTCTATGTAAAGTACTGGTATTCAGCTACATCTCGCCCATTAGATTGGAAGCCGACCCCAACATGGTTGGAAAAAGGCTAGGTTGGGTCTACCAATGTAACTCGTTCAGGGCCCTAATGATGACGAAACGTATTTTGAAAAAAATATCGGTCTTCCTTCATCATAAATCATTAACATGTTTATTTATTGAAATCTTGGATCCCACACTGTCTTGAATCATTATTTCAATGTCAATGTCTTAACACTTATGATTATAGTGGGCGTTGAGTTGATGCCCTGAAACAAAGGAGTTCTGTTGATGATACAAACAGTCATATAATATTGCACTCCATATTTGTATGCAGATGATTGACGATGGTAGGGACGTAATTATCATGTTTGGGTAGCAAAACTCTCCAGAAAAATTTGAGGAAACTATCACAAATGACTCTGATTTGTAATCTTTTCCCTGGAGAGTTTATTCAAAAACCTTGAAAATAATTGGTGAAATCTCACCATTCTGCCTTGACTGTTGAGTAATTAACTGCATCTAAACAGCGTCGGCTATAATTTGGCCTTAGTCGTTGCCACCTAGTTTTCCTTTATTAGTGGAGTTGCCAGACTCTCCGGTTTCTGACTATTTGTAACGAAAACCAACTGACCGTTTACCGTAATTCCAGAATGTTCTGTAAAAGCTAGTTAAAGCTGTAGTTTGAAGATTCAACGTCAGACGCTATTTTATTTATTACTCCGCTTTAGTTCCATTCCCAGACGATGGAAATATCCTTTCAAGGAGACTTTAATCTAATATTAGCATCTTCAGGAAGATGTAGGGATGTCTGCTAATTATACATATAGCAACCTTAGGATTATTCCCGGATATGTTCTGCTTGTTGAAATCATTTAATGCTGCAGTGTTACTGTTGACGATTAAATATTAATAAACTTGGCATGGTGTTTTGCTCATGGTTTCTTTCTTTTCCGGGTTCGCTTGCATTGAATGTATGTTAGCTCTTTAATGCAATGAATGTCTATCTATACATATTAAAAAATTATAAACTATGTCACGGATTGTGATGCGGTTTTCACAAAACTTTCGTATACTTAATAAATAAATGTCGATGTTTTTTAAAGTCTTATAAAACTGTGCGAAGCAGGAGAATTAGTTGATTCGCTAGTTGATTGAGGAGCTCGTGGCTAAGGAGGAGCTCGTGGCTAAGTAATAACAGTCGCACGGGTCGATCCATCAGGTTAAGCTACGCTTGCCGGGGTTGGTCTGTGGATGGGTGACCATCTTTTCATACCGAGACTCCTCCATGCCTCGGAAAGCACGTTAAGCCGTTGGTCCCGGCTGTCATTCGTGGTTCTTTGACAGTCGTTACGGGTCGTCAGATGCCCGAAAGTCTGACAACCAGTCTTACCAAGGGGTATCGTATTACCCAGTAACTGGGTTGTGGAGGTCAGATAGGCAGTCGCTCAATGTGAAATACTGATATTCAGCTGCATCCGGTTAGACTGGAAGCCGACCCCAACATAGTTGGGAAAAGGCTAGGCAGATTGATTGATTTTTGGGTCGCTAGTTGATTGATAATTTGGTAATCCACAAGCAGCCATTTCGTTTAGCTTGACTCATACGAGAATGACGAATAGCGCAAATGTATTCTTTCATTTCCGAAACAAAATGACGACACGTGGTTCAATAACCACGTGCGCAAACATTGCAGTATATTTAAAACGCAAGACTATCTTTACTAGTATTTTATTTCATCAGAAATTCCTTGCTGAGGCGTTTTAAAGTAAAAATCTTGCTTGCAAAGGTGGAGATTCTTCACGCCAATTTTTTGGTGACAGCTGTCACTGATTCTTTTTTCATAGCATGTCGATTAAAGGCATTTGATTTACAGTGACCATTATAAGACCTTCCAAAAATAATGAAGACATAAAATTACAAATAAGACCGTAACAACGAAATTCTGTGCTAACTACCGAAAAATCTTAAAAACTCTTGCCAAAAGCTCGTTTACTTATGAAAACAATTACATATTACGTATTTATAAACTGCATTGTAAGATTAATTACAATGTCGGGAAAATGGAACGTCGCCTTGTGAGTGACCTCAAATAAATATAAAGAAAGGACATGATGAGAAATGTACAGGAATGTTTTGATTCAAAGCTTTTAAAGTAGACAAAGGGAGTAGTGCCAACTGCCAAGACTGCAGTCTTCCTGGTACTGGGTAATCAAACCTATTTAGAGAAAGTTATTGAGGTCAAAAGCGGTGGAAAGTTCTAGATCCATCATTCTTATGCGCTAAGGACGGCCAACGTGTGGTTTATCCAAATGCTTATCTATGCCAACACTTGTACGGGGCAAACTATGGGGGCGGGGAAGCTGTGTTGAAACGAAGAAGGAAAGGCGCTCACGCGATTCTATCACATTGTAGTACAAAAATGCTTTAATGGCTTTTCCGAGTTGCTAGTTATCATTTTGTCGCGTGTAATATGGCCTGAATAATTCCAGTAAATATTATTTTACCAACCTGTTTGTCTCTCTGCGGGGTAACAGCCACGGAATAAAAAAAAACGAGTGGAAGTGCCCACGCAGCTATCCGGTGCGTGTCACAATTATGCGGAAATATTGTAAAATAATAACAACCTTCGTCAGTTGTAATAAGTCTTAATTTGGTATGAACAACAAATCGTCGTTGCAACTTTAAGACCTCTTATGTGTAAAAATCAGTTTTGTGAGAAAATCGATAAAAACCGTCTATCAGTTTTAATTAGCAAGGACATTGGAGATCTTGAAGTTTGTAAGCAAATTACGATTGAAACGTCGTATGCACATTAGAGTTTTTGCATTCGATAGAGCTTCAAAATGTAGAATCGGCTGGCGTAAAAAAGTGATTTTGCCAAAAGTAACACATAACACAGGTCTTAAAGTCGCAACGACGAAATAAGCTTTTCGTCACAGTTGAATTTGTTGTTTGGGTGAATATTCGACCTTTAAACCGCCGTCATTACCTTCCGCCAAAAGTTGATGAAGGAGAATATCGTTAATGAAATATTTCATCAATTCCCAGAATCTGCTTAAGGACCAGAATCAGGAATTGCTGAAATATTTCATTAAATATATTCTCTTTCATCAACTTTTGGCGGAAGGTAATGACGGCGGTTTAAAGGTCAAATATTCACCCGTTTATACAAAATTAAGAATTATTACAACTGACGAAGGTTGTTATTATTTTACATTTTTTAGCATAGCTGCGTACGTGGGCATTTTTCCACTATTTTTTATAACCACGCTTAGCCAATGCGTGTTGATAATTTTTTGCACCATTACTCGTTAGGTCGAGATTTCCTCGCCAATTGTCCCTTCACCGTAGGCTTGCGGATTCCAATATTAATTTAGAAACCACACAAGTTTTACCTACGTGGGCTGTTCCAAAAATTGTGAAATGAAGAATAGTTAGAATATAAAAAAAAGTTTATTTAAAGCTTTTCAAAATACTCCCCTCCAACCCCAATGCACTTGTGCATTCAGGTGAACCAGCTTCCGAAACATTTAAAAATTGTATTTTGCGGGAGGTCAAAAACTTTCCGCGAGACGTCCATTGTTGCAAACAAAAGAACAGTAACAGATAATCTTTAAAAATATTTATTAAAAAAAAAAAAGAAGTACACATAAGTGGCCAATGATTTTCACCAAGGAGATTTGTATTGACATTAGCCGTCAATTCAAAATAGTTTTATGAAGATTGTATTTATTCTATGGCTACCAATTTTCGGAACACCCTAGTATGACCCTGAAGTTATTAAATGGAACCCTCCTAGTGCTAGGAAACGTAAGTGCGAAGGAAAACATCGTGAGGAAAGTGGCCTGCAATCACTAACATTCATTCTTCTCTGTATGAGAAGAAACTTTTTTACTCTGCAGTTGTATAATCCTCCGTGCCTCGGAAAGCACGTTAAGCCGTTAGTCCTGGCTGTTTCGTAGATTTTTACAGTCCTTACGGATAGTAAGAAGCCCAAAAGTCTAACAGTATTACCAAGGGGTATCATGTTACCCAGTAACTGGGTTGTGGAGGTCTGATAGGCAGTCGCTCCGTGTAAAATAACGGTATTCAGCTGCATGCGGTTAGACTGGAAGCCGATCCCAACACTGTTGGGAAAAGGCTCGCAGATTGAGTAGGACAATAAAAGGCAAATGTTATCCTAACTACCTAACTAATATTAAAAATGCGAAAGTAAGTTTGTTTGTTTGTTACCTTTTCACGCCTAAACCACTGAACCGATCATCCTGAAATTTTGCATATATGTATGTTGTCACGTGTACAGAAACGGACATAGGGTACTTTTTATCCCGAAAAAAGTACTGTTCCCGAGGAAAACAACAACAACGTTCTTATGATAATAGATGGCGCCACGTGTCTTTCGAATCATGTTTGAATTATATTATTATAGAAACTTTAGTAGTGTGTTAAAAGTTTTATTTTTATTTAAGTAAGTACCTAATACAAAATGCGAAAGTGGGTTTGTTTGTTTGTTACGCTTTCACGCTAAAACCGCTGAACACATTTAGATGGGCACATGGGTAGAATTATGACCTGGATTAGGACATAGGATACTTTTGATCCCGGTAGTGCGTTCCTGTGTGATAATTTCCGACAGCAACGCGGGCGAAGCCACGGGCAAAAGCTAATTATTAATAAATACTGTGCGGGCTGTGCTGTTCGTGTAATACAAGAACCTTGTACTAAATGCCGCAGTTGAGGACATCGGGTGCTGTACCCTTGTATGGTGTATCAATGTTATGTAGTCGTTATGCGGTTTCTATGGCGCTAGTATGTTTTAGTTTCTATATAAAGACATTAACTTAAATTAATATTGTTACAGTTGATGTAAAGGGTCAGTCGGTAGGATGTTGATTTTATAATTGAAGGCGGCATGCTCCAGAAAACTATATTTTTATCTGTAGTTTGCGGCCATCTTGAAAAAATATTCGCGCCGTTTTTTCTGTCAAAGTCATGCTCTTATTTTTTTTATTGGTAGTTGTCAGTCCTACTAAAAGAAAGCCTACCAAGATTAAGGGTGAATTTCACCAATGAAACTGAACGCGATCAGCACGTCTAAAATGCGTTCAAGAGCTGACAGTGTCAGTATTCCCCAACAATGATGACACTGATAGGTCTTGAACGCGGTTTATATGTGCTGATCGCGTTCGCTTTCATTGGTGAACGCGATCAGTACTTCTAAATCGAGTTCAACAGCTGTCAAAGTCAATATTCCATAACAGTTTTGATACTGACAGCTCTTGAACATGGTTTAGATAATTATACTGATCGCATTCCGTTTCATTGCTGAAGAAATCAGCCCATAGTCATGATTTTCGATAATGTTGAGATATTTAACACACCATGACCGCTAATTTCATTTATTTATTTATTTATTTTACCATTTATGTACACACAGAAAAATACATAATAAAATACATCATTATAATTAGGAGTACAAAGGTACTGCTTATTTCTTAAGAAATTTCTTCCAGCAGACCTGCGAAAGGAGAAATGAAACAGAAATGTAGACAATAGTGTGTGATAACAAGAAGAGAAAAATATGAATATGCGAAGACTTAAACTAAAATTTTAACTATACCTACACGTATAACATAAACTTAAATAAATACATAAAGCTAAAATATATAAACATACATATACTATACTTATATAAATACTCACAGTTGAGAGGAAAAGTAATGCTCTTTTACTCTATATTTGAAAAGAGACACAGTTTTTAAATCGCGAATGCTAGGCGGAAGTGAGTTCCACAGTCTCACAGCATGGATAGAGAAGGAATAAGAATAGTAGCTAGTTTTATGAGGATGAGATTTAAGGAGGGATCTAAGGTGTGATCTACACGGTGCGTCACTAGGGCGAGCAAAGGAAAAACGCTCACGCAGGTAGGAAGGGTAAGACGGGTTGTGTAAAATGTTGAAGAGGAGACATAAGATCCGAGTGTTCCTGCGAAGGCGGATTGGGAGCCACTTGAGTTCCTTGCGAAAGTGAGAAACATGATCATACTTTCGAAGACCAAAAACAAAGCGAATGCACAAGTTTTGCAAGCGCTCAAGCTTATTTAATAGCTCCTCAGTAGCATCCAGGTAGCATGCGTCGGCATAATCTATAATCGGCTGAATAAGCGTTTGTGCCAAAGAAATTTTAGTCTTCAAGGGCAGGAGACTTTGAAGGCTTTTCAGCGAATGAAACGAGAAATGTACCTTTCGACTGACCTCATTGACCTGAGCACGCCACGAAAGATTAGAATCAATAATTACACCCAGATCTTTGGCGGTTTCGGTATAGTCAATGCGCACACCATCGAGATATAAAGGCATCAGAGATGTAACATCGGTGTTCTTTTTTTGGCACTAAGATATTATCATAAAAATAATAGTTCGATCTGTGAGTAACCATAGTCTGTAGACTTATTTAGCAGTATGCATCTTCGTCAGGCGCACTTAGCGTTCCTTCTGGTAAACGAAACCGAGCCGTCACGCTTAGGTCGGTGACGCTGAATCAGATATACTCGGCTCAAGTTTTCCATTTCTATCGTGTGGTCACGAGCACACACCCTTTTTTTGTTACTTCTGCGTAGACGAGAAGATTATTTCACTTACGTTTGTAACCTTGATTGCAATTGTTGTATGTTTTCATCTCGACCTGTGCTAAAAATACTTTAAATTCATAGTATTCATAAGTCTTACTGTCTAGGCACTTTTGGTCAAGGCTTTCATTTAAAATGTTTTGTTTGTTTTACTTCGATGATGTAATAGTGACTATTTTGCTAAAGTAACTTCACTCTAGCCAAAACTTGTATTGAAAGTGGTCTTCTATTTAAGAACCTATACTACCTCAAATGGCTTAGCATGATCCTCCGTTGTGTACGAAAATACTGCAGCATTAATTTTGAAATAAATATATGGTAAAGTTGAGAATTAATGTTAAGTACTTACTACCTACTGGAAAACACGAAAACTTTTCTCGCTGGCATTCAAACAATACTTCAAATAAGATCATGAAACTTTGCATACTAACTGAACTAACTGTAATGCAGGTCTTATGTGTCTTTTTTTTTTTTTGTTAATTAGCATTATTTTCACCATAAAAAGAAATTACTTCTACTATCGGCGTCTAAGTTCCCTGCCGTCGGAACACCCCCGCTCAGTCTCGCTTCGGCTTTCGAACGGGAGGGCTGTGCCATGTCGCTTGCGCTCAGAACTCATTACGCAACAGGTAAAATAGGTAGGATAAAGAGTGAGGTGGCGCGGGGAAGTGAGGGCGAAATTAGAATTTGAGCTGAGGTTGTATAGGCTCTTACAGCTATTTTATTACCCATTCTATCTGCAGCCTAATAGCATACCACCACGCATAGCATATTCAGCCCAAAATGATCCACAGCTGGGAGTCTGGTTACACTGGCCTCTCCGTTATATTATAGTCATGTATTGTACCTATGGACGCTTTTACCTTTGGACATTAATTATAATAAAAAAAACTGGCAGTACTAAAAATATAATATTGCAACACTGCGGTAGCATTTTTATTTTCTAGCAACACCAGTGAGTGGCGTGACGCTATCGGTGTTGTGTGCAGTGTGAGGCCATTTTGGAGATAGTCTGAAATGTCCATAGGTACAATACATGACCCTACAAGGGAGTTAACACACGCTAAATAACAATCGCTTACTTCATGACAATCCAAAGTATCAATTGAGTCGTATGTTTTTAAATCCATGTTCACGATGAACAGCTCAATGTTGGTTAGCATAATCAGCTTATAGTGTTCCCGCTGGTAGGACACAGGCCCACCACGCCTGCCCAATGCGGGCTGGTTAAAATTTTAATGTTATGTGATCCCGGCTGTCTTTCGTAGATCTTTCCCAAAAGTTTGACAACCAGTCTTACCAAGGGGTATCGTGTTGCCCAGTATAACTGGGTTGTTGAGGTCAGATAGGCAGTCGTTCCATGTAAAATACTGGTGTTCAGCTGCATCCGGTTAGACTGGAAGCCGACACTAACATAGTTGGGATAAAGCTACGCAGATAGTTATTTGTCGGCAGGAGTGTTTCGTTATCATAATAAATATTATTTAAAAAAAATGTTTTTAAATACAAGCTTTTATTAGTCTGGATATCATCTAGGACCAAAGTCCTTGTCAAGACAAATCAAATAAGCCCAAACTCGATAGGGTTGCATCGTTTTATTACTGAGTTCCCATGGCCACCTTCCGGCTCCATCATCAGATCAGCTCCATGTCATAATAATATTGCATTGTCATCTGATTTACATCTGCATGTAAAATTTCAACTTAATCGGAAACCGGGAAGTGGGTCAAATTTAACTTGCAAGATTCGATTACAAACATCGGGGCAGGTGAAAGTAAATAAAAGCTTGTAAAATAACAAATTCGCACATAAAAGGTGTTAAAAATTAACTTTACAAACTTTAGGGAGTGCTTTAGTCAACGAACTGAATAACTTTGACTATGTGACCAACTCTAAAATCGCGAAAAAAATATCTGCTGTTCCATTCTAAAGTTTATTATCTGTTGTTCTAAACTGTATTTATTCGCGATTTCAAAGTTGGTCCCATAGTAAAAACTATTCGGTTCGATGGCCAAAAGCACCTCTTAAGTTTGTAAAGTTAATTTTTTAACACCTTTATATAACTACCGTGTTTTCCAAACATAAATGTTTTCCGAGTCTAAGATGTTTACGTCCGGACAGCATCACCTTTAGAGGACCTTAAACAATGTTCAACGTTCCCGAACGACTTTCAAATAAAAATAGATTTCTGAACGCGTCTGTTTTCTTTGATCTGCCCACTTCGGTAATTTGATGTTTGAAGATGGAAAAATGGAACTAATTGGGACTGAGTTCTGAGGGTGTAGAGAGAGACAGCTGCGTTAGTTGGCCGCACAAGATAGACTGATGAACTGGTGAAGGTCGCAGGGAGCCGATCCGACCCACCGTTGTAGTGATGCTTTGAGGAGGTCTATAACTAGCAATGGACGTCTTTGCAGTCAGAGGAAAGACAATCTCCACAAGTGGGAGTTCACGAACGGCTCAGATCTCAAGTATGTATGCGGCGTCTCCCCACAGATAATGTCCTACCTTCCATCTTGCGCTGCAGACTCTGTCAACTATGCACTTGATCATCTTATGACTGCGTCAGTGAGCGGGGGTTGCGTAGGTGAATTTTGGGTTGAAAATACACATTTTTATCAAGGTTAGGAAATGAGAATACAGTTTTCAGTATATGCACGTTTATTCACTCTTGTTTTATCTCGAAATCCACCTTCCTCGACTAGACACCAAACTAGAATGCTCACGTTCGCGTGTGCCACCTCTCTTAAACTCCCAAGTGAACGAACGAACGTACCTCTAAATCAACCATCTAAATCACGGGAACACGCATAAAGTAAATATAATAAAAAATGATAAATATTACTACAAAAATACAAGTAGTCCTTAATTATACCAAAAATACTAATATTATTATTTTATATTATAATATTTACACTTTTTGCCATTGATACACTAAGCACTAGATTTCTTATGATTCTGGAACTGAAGATGTTCTTTTTTAGGGTTCCGTATCTCAAAAGGAAAAGACGAGATACGGAAACCCTTATAGGATCACTCGTGTGTCTGTATGTCCGTCTGTCACAGCCAATTTGGTCCGATTATAATGGATCGATTAATTTGAAATTTGTTACACGTATGAATTTCTGTGACCTAAACATGGACGTGTAACATAAAGGAATTTATAATATGGGGGTCACTTTTGGGGGACAAATAAGTTAAAATAAATTAAACAAAAAAGTTTTGCAAATTGTACCGTGTACATATCAAATAAAACGCCTTACTATGAGGGCCTCAAATAGATTTTTTTTTATATAATTTTAAACTAAATTGTTTTAAGGTTATTTAAGAAAATAGACGAAAATTTACCATTCCCTCCTTATCTCCGAAACTACTGAGCTCAAAATTTTGAAAAAAAAAAATACAGAAAATAGTTCTATACCTATAAATTACAGGAAAACCTATAAGAAGTCTGTGGTCTTAAAATAGCACGGTAAATATCTCAATATTGTGCGTTTGCAGTTGGAATGTACCTACCTATGGGCAAACATGTTTTTTAACTTCAATATTAAGTTAGTTCTTGGATAAATTCATCCCAACTACAGAATCCTTCATTATGCGTGGTCTGACACGCACGTTTAGTAGGTATGACAATTACAGGAGATACATCCAGATAAGGAAATCATCTACCGATAGCTCTGTGTTAAAAATTAATATTTAGCCACATCTAACTAGATTAGGTACTAGACGATAGAAACAATTTCAAAGTTGGCAAGAAACCAACTCTGCTTTCCTAGCCTAGCGTGGTAATTCCGGGAACTTCCTTTTTTTTGGCAAAACTAATTGTCTGTCATTGGCAATTGTTTTAAAAAAAGAACGAAACCACTGCCCCACATATTTTGTCATAATAAAACGTTCCTGGGCCATTTGACGCTTTGTAATGAAGCATTTATTTCCCTTCATCGAATCGAGCTTTCAGGAAGAAACAGTTTCGTAGATAATGGCGCCGATTCCCTTGTTCACAAACTTAAAAAAAATTAAGTTCAGTGCATCTTTTTCTTTGTATTTCATTATGAAAAGGACAGACGATAAATATTAGTTTAGTCCTGTCAAATTAAGATACTCCATAGACAAGTGATTAAAAAATTGGCTACTAAAAATACGTCAATTTACGTCAGGCGCTGAATAATTTGACAGGATTAAACTAATATTTATCTTCTGTCCTTTTCTTAACGAAATAAGAAAGAAAAAGATGCACTGAACTTTGTGAACAAGGGAATGGCGCCATTGATGCCGATTCTCTTGTTCAATAACTAAAATAGGAGAAACGCTATCTTTTTCTAACAGGCAGCGCGAGAATATAGGACGGCTATAGCTATGAACTAAGTTAGAGATGTCAAACTAGTTTACGCCTTGCGCTTCACTGTGTTTTTAGTCGACATGTTATTACGTGTCGTCTTTTATATGGAAATATTAGTTAAACTAAATTTGACAGCTCTAATTTACTTCCGCCTCTTGTTTTATTAGAGAGAAACAGTTAGCAATAGCCTAAATTAAGTTTAGTTTGTGCATAAAGAATCGGCACCAATGTCAGTGTCAAAATATGAACTTAACGATCTCGTATTTTGACTGCTTTCTAGAAATAGTATGCAGTATATGTCTGCCAAAGATTGAGGGACTAACTTAACTCCTACGGAAAGGACTGGGCCGCAATGGCAGGGGACACACTTGTATGGAAAAAGTTGTATAGGGAAAGGCAGGTGCAGTAGTGGGGCATTACATGCTTTTTCCCTATTTTATAAGTATAACCACAGATCAATACAGATGGGCCACTCCGCAAAATCATTTAAATAAAAGGCGACTCTTGCTACGACACAATAAAGTGCAATTCATGTCGCACAACGCTTATTACCTACAGTTATGTTCACCTACAAGTTGTCTCTCTTTTTATAGCGTAACTTTATACCTAGTGACTCGTTAGGGTTGTCTTATTTTACGACGTGGCGTGTGAGTGAGTATCGAACTGAACGTGCGAGCCGGCCGGTGCGCGGCAGCCCGCACTGAATTGGCCCGACAAGTCGAGCCCGCCGCGTAGGTACTTGTAGCTTCATACCTAAACTGCGGAGTGTCCCATCTTTATTAATCTGTGGTATGACTGTCATTTATTTGCAGTTAAATGCAGTTGGTCGAACTGAATTTCTTGGGTGATTGCTTTTAAGCCGAGTTGTTGTTTTAGATATTTCGTCTATTTTGTATACTTTACCTTTTAAATAACTCACGTTTGGAAAGCACGATATTTTCTGAACATATCTTTTTTTTTCGTTAGCTTTTTTCTGCTGGGCAAATGCCTCCCCTTTTTCCTTACAATCCTCCCTGTTTTGTGCGATCTCTGGTCTTTTCGGTCCTGCAAACATTATCAGATCGCCACACCACAAATGTCATTTTAATTTAAAAATCTAGAATTCATTTGTATTTTCCATTCCATGTTTTTAAGTAAAATAAAATGCGACGGTATTCTATAAAAATGTTGATTTGTTGACTTCATGATTTTGGTCACGGAAAAAATTGGAAATTCCAATTTTAATATGCCTGTCAAAAAGACGATGTTTTTTGTCTTGAATACATTTACTTGTAGATATTTGACTTTACCATCGAGTTTCTTTGCATTAGTAATTGTCGTCTTGTTAATAATCTACAGGGTCAAATTAAATTAGCTAGCGAGATTCGACGGACGTGATGGGTATCAATATGTAAACATAATAAAATAATAAAACAAAAAAAATGGATGTTTTTGTTTGGGTCAAGTTAGGGAGTGTTACAGTTACTTGAAATGTCAGTTTTTGTAGCAGTTGGCGTAAGTGGTATCGATTTCTATACGATAAAACAAAAAAAATTCTTCAAGTAACTGCCTACATTAGGTACCAGCGGTCGTTGACTCGAAAAAATTATCATTAAAATATCATTTAGTTTTTTGTTTTATAATGTTTAGACGTAGAGATTTTAAGAAGTCTTTAAATATTGATACCTATCACATTCGCTAGCTAATTTAATTTGACCTTGTACAGTTACACACAATTGTTTTTTTTTAATCCAATATCAGCGATCTATTCTGTAAAAATCTCCTCGTGAAAACTTAGCTGAGGGTCATTCCACCTGATGCTAGGGATTGACATTATTGAAAGCTCACTTCAAGCTCACTCCACCTAAGTTTTCACGGTGAATTTTTTACAGAATAGATCGCTTGATGTTTCATGAATAAACGCAAAAGATTTAAACATTCTAAATGAATTTATTAAGACTGTCAATCGTAAAATCAAACGATAGGATCATTGTCTATGGTAAAATGGTCACATTATCTTGACGTTTCATAAAATAAAATGGTTAAGGCATTCTACAAAAAAGTTTAAAACTCAAGTCCATCCATGCGAAGAAAATCTACAACGCCAAAGAAAAACACACTTCCCGCCAAAATTAACGTCACGGCGTTATTTTTTTTTTCGCGTTCGACCGGCAAAGAGTTCAAGGTTATTCTGTCAATGTTAGATGAGAGACGAATAAATATTTTGCTATGAACTGGTTCTCTTATAAGTATTATACGTGAGAGTTATTTTTAGTCTACTAAGAATTATTATTATTTAACTTGATAATTTGATTGCATTTTTGGTTTTTTATAATTTAGTCGATGTTTAAAAGTTAGTTCACTAATTACATATTTATGTAGTTCCGTTGGAAAGGGGGTTCAGCGCCATTTTGTTGATTTGCATACAAACAATACAAAGTCGCATGCACCCAGAGGTTATATTGTAAGTTTTCCTAAATTCACTAAAATAATAGAAATTTGAATTGCTAAACTATTTTGGTTTAGCGGCTCTCGGGTTCTAAGCAGACTGGTCTGTGTTAAATTAAGTACTTAAGTTTACAGTTTCTTTTTTTAAATTTAATAAATTTTAAAATAAGGAAATAAAATTACATGCTGGCGGTGTTTGTCGCGAGTTTATGTAATAATAAAAAATAAAAAAAAACAAGGCTGTACGAAGTTCAGTCGGTGCTACAGAAAACAAATATGATCGTCACTAAGACGTGTCTTATAAATTGTAGAGACATCGGCAGAATGGTCGACATCGACTTTGCTTGCCATAATAAAAATTAGAATAGAATAGGACATGATGGAACTGCTCTTCTCGGAAACCGTAGCTTTAGACGTCCACAAATGCTGGGGTATTGTGATTTAGTTTATCAGATAAACCTTTCACCAGATAAAAGCCGAAAAACAACAACTTATTTTATCAAAGCTATTGAAAATAACCTCTACGAGTGGCTATATATAGAGGGCGAATTACACAGTGGAACAGAACACGATCAGCATATCTAAACCGCGTTCAAGAACTGTAATATAACTGCTTTAAGTGTTATCAATTATCATTGTTACGGAATATGTATGTATTTCAGTATTTCTATAAGTTTTAATGCACAACATGAAATATCATTTCAATTATGATCTAATAAGTGAGCTACTTTTTTATATTTATTATCTAATTTTGACTAATCGACCTAAAACCGATGACTGTTTTGTAATTTATGCTGTAAGAGGTTTAGAATATCGCTCCATGTCAAATACTGGTATTCAGCTGCATCCGTTTAGAGTGGAAGCCGACCCCAACATAATTGGGAGAAGGCTAGGCAGACACGGAGAGATAATCTGACAAAAATACATTAATTTTTACTAAAATATTCATAAATCCGTGGACAACAAATGTCCTGTAATAATTGCAAATCGATTTTTGTAAATACATTTAGTAAATATTACATCTAACATTTTTGTAATTTCAAGAGTGTTTAGCATAAACGAAATGATGACGTCATATACAAATATTAACTGTTTTGTAATTCTAAGAGTTCAATAGCAATGTCAGAAATGATGACGTCATAGAAAATACTAACCCATTTGTAATTCTAAGAGCTCAGTAGTAATATCGGAAATGATGACGTCATAGACAAAAACTAACGGTTTTAATATTTATTTATTCATTTAATAATTATAGAGGACTAACAGCTACATTAAAACAAGATAGTAATAGAATAGTAAACAGTGAGCTAATAAGTCTTTACGTTTAGAGACGGAAAAAAAATTAAGCGAACACGTACATATCATAAAAAGAAAACAGTTCAAAAACCAAATACACATCTTTACATAATAGATTACCTTCATATAGTCTATGTTGTATACAATATAACAGATAATCGTATAAATAAGTTAAAACTTAGTTTTTTCGTAAAATACAAAACAGTTATTTTTTAATTTCTGGTGGTCTCCTTTTTCTCCGTGGATTGATTACTGATGAACTACTCCGATTTTTCTTTCGCCAAAACTACATACCTACATAATATATATGACCCACTTGTGCAAAACATTAACCTAGTTTTAGAACCACCAAGAACAGCAGTAAAGCAGAAGTTAGGTACGATAACGCCCGCGCCCTTGCAAATATTAGAAAGTTCGCCAATTAGTCAGTAGAAAGCGTTACGCATAAAATCGTAGATCCATAGAGTATTGTGAAAGTACTTAGATTATGCACACGTCAAAATTTTTGGCGCCATTTTTACTGTCACTGTCAAACAAAAAGGTTATCATTGTCTATGGTTATAAAAATGCTCACAGTATAACCATTACATTTAGATAACTAAAGGTGAATAGAAAAAGATTACATGCAACTGCAGTTAATTTATTTCCATTTGTAACCAATTTAAGGGGGAAGCGCCAGGGTAGTCCGCGAAATTAAAATTATCTTACGTTTTTTTGCAATTTGCAAGGCAGTATAAGATTCTATGTTGATTAACGTATGATTCGCGACCGTAACGAATATTTATTTATAGAATTAGAATCAGTAATGTAACTCATTAAGTTAATATAATCCTAAATGTCAACATTTCATGAAATAGTCATTCAATAGGATTACATGTGGGGCCGTAATATGAAGTATTAAAGCCATCATGTTTCAGTCCGAAAAAGGGATGGTGTTATCGGTCATATATAGCTACGTCTCTCTCGCGCACTGGAATCATGATGGCATTAGAACGTCATAATATGACACCTGTACTCTAATTGCGTAACACATTATCAATCGGCCTCTGTTTCGTTTTGACAGTTCACCAACATTCATTGCGTTTTATTTACGGTGTTGAGCAGACAAAATTTTCGAACATATGAAGCAATAGATTAGCAATTTGCTTCCAAATGCTTCAGATTCCGATCGATAATGTTTTATCAATTAGGGTGCTGGTCTAATAGAGTTGTATTGATGACTTTAATTATTATAATTCTATAAATACTTACTTGTTACGGTCGCGAATAATATTTTGATCAACATACAACCTAATACTGACTTGCAAATTGCAAAAACGTAAGATAATTTGAATTTCGCGGGCTACCGGGCGCTTTCACCTTAAGCTCAATATAGGATATTACGAAATTATATTGTTTAAATTATTATACCTAATCAGCTGGCTTTGTTTCTTTGTTACGATTGCAGACATCGTTGATTGAAAATTAAGAAAGATAAGTTAATTCAGCAGTCAAAATTGCTGATGATGGTAACATTCCTGTAATTCCCGAAGGGTTAAGCAGAGGTGGTCCCATGTAATATAGGGCGAGCCTATTGACATTAACTGGGCAGAAATCCAAACTCCCGCCTGCTATTGAAAAATTCCAGATGGAAAAACATTTTGTCCAACCCGGGAAGCGTATCCAGGACCTAAGCCCACAGTACCACTAGGCCCACACCCAGGCCTAACAGTAGCGCTTTAGACCACTAGAAAACGAAGCAATTTTATTAGTTTTTAGGGTTTCGTACCAAAATGGTAAAAAGGAACCCTTATGAAAGAAAGAAAGAAAGAAAGAAAAACAGTTTATTCGCGTGAAAATGACGCACACAAACTATACAAGAAAAGCGAAACACAAAATAATAAAACATAACAAACCACACAAAACAAAAAACATAAGTACACACAATAAAGTTTTTGGAAATGTGCGTCACTACCCCGCGAAACGGCTACACGCTCAGCATAATGCCGCGGCCCGTGCACGAAGGCACGAATCCACGGCGCTGGTTTTCAGCGTAAGCCGGCGGTGTGTATCGCTGTATTATGGTGCGACTCAGTCTGTCTGTCTGTCCGTCTGTCACAGCATCTCAAAAACTACTGATGCATTTGAATTTTGGAATAGTTTTAGATGACGTCTGCCCAACTATTTTGCAAATAAGCCAGAAATAAAAATGCTTATATATTTTTTGCAACAGGGAAATGGAGTCTTAAAAATTCGAAGTGGGGCTACTAGGGCATGTGGGGTATCATAAATATGAAAGAACGCTGTTTGCACATTCTCAATTTTTTTTTCTTTTATTTTTAGACTGCATTGTTTTCGACTTTGATGGAAAATGTAAAAAAATACCGTTCCCTCCCTTATCTTCGAACTTTTTAGTTAGAAGCACACTTTTATATATATATATATGGTACGCAACCCTCGGTGCGCGAGTCCGACTCACTCTTGACCGGTTTTTTACTTTTCTAAACTAACAACTTTTGTACCAAGTAATATCGTCATCACCCTGCTGCTCTAATTATATCTCAATTTATTTGTGGTCGGTGCAGCATTTCGTTTTCGATACAAGTCTATCGACCGTCATCTCAGTATTCCAACCCAGTATTTCTAAAAATCGTCATTCACACATACCTAGCAAATGTCATAGGTCATCATCTGACTAACCTTTCCATTCCCCAACTATTTGGAGTCGGATTCTAGTCTTAACTGGGTGCATCTGAATACCATTACTTTACATGGAGCGAATGCTTATCTGACCTCTACAAGCCAGTTACTGGGTAACTCGATACAGCTTGCTAAGTCTGGTTGTCAGACCTTCGGACTTCTGACTCAAAAATCAAAAGTCATTTATTCAAACTAGGCTGAGAATCAGCACTTTTTGAACGTCAAAATTACATAAGACAGTCCCCCAAAACGCCCGCCCATCACCATTACCTAGTGCTTTAGCTGGGGAGAAGAAGTGACGCAAAAAACTCCCCAGCAGCACAGAAGTCTGTTCATTTAGAACTTGTAATTAACATTACGAATCACAAAACATTAAATTAAATTATTTGCCATATAATAACTCCTTTTTTTGAATTCGTTAATAATGCCACTACCTATAGCACGCGCCTATACTTGAATGACCTGTAACCAACCAACGAAAACATCTCATTTGCCCGTTCCAATTGCTTCAATTGCAAACTATTGTATAGAATCAAGTTGCTTTAACAGTCTAACTGAACAGACAGCTGTGCTGCTGGGGAGTTTGTTGCGCCACTTCTTCCCAGCTAAAGTAATAGGAAGTGGTGAAGGGCGGGCGTTTTGGGGGGACTGTCATGTATTTTTGACTTTCAAAAAGTGCTGATTCTCAGCCTAGTTGTAATAAATGACTTTTGCTTTTCATTTTAAATAATGAACCATTTGCCTCTACGACCGGTTGCAACGCAGAAACTAATTTCAATGTTTCGGTCGTTTGCGGTTTCAATCTGGTTTCCTACGTGGCCTTTGTTTGTTATGAGTGTATGACGATGACTAAGATCTCGTTACTAATGGTATTACGACTGTTTCACCGGCATGGAGACTCCAGAGTTCAGTATTTGTCAGTGTATGCGAGACCGTGCTAAAAGGTGGAGGTGTCCGTGAAGAAATGTCAATGTTGTTGGATGTTAATAATAGCTTCCCTTTTGATTATAATGTAATTGTAATTTTTTAATTACATTTGTTACTGTTGCGAATCATATTTTGATGAACAACGCCACCAAAACACAGGCGTGTTTTTTTTACCGCTAAAAGAGTTGTTTCGCCCAAACTCCTACATTTCGGGGTACATCTGTTCCTGTAACTGATCGACTTGAGCTCCTAGGCATGGAGTTGACATCTGGTCTCAACTTCGGCGCCACCATCGAGTACAAGGCCCAAACTGCGGCCAAGAAACTGGGCATCCTAAATTGGGTGAAGCGATACTTTACGCCTGGACAGATTTTAACCATTTACAAAGCGCAAGTGCGATCCTGCATGGAGTATTGCAGTCACCTTTGGGATGGATCAGCTAAGTACCAACTAGCCGCGCTTGACTCGGTGGAACGCAGAGCTAAGAGGCTCATTGGCGACGTAAAACTGGTGGATGCCAAGCTTCATAGCTTGGCTCATCGCCGCAAGGTTGCCTGCTTGGCGGTCTTCTACAGTTTGTACTTCGGAGAGTGTGCCCGAGAACTCCACAACCTCATTCCACCGGCCCCCTTCTCCCATCGGACATGTAGACGCACTGCCAGTTACCATCCCTACCTGGTTGCTGTTTCACCAATTCGCACTAAGCGCTTCGAAATGTCTTTTATAATCCGCACAGCAAAGGAGTGGAACTCACTACCTGCGTCTGTGTTTCCGAACGTATACAAACCTAATCTCTTCAAAGTGAGAGTGAACAGGCTTCTTCTGGGTAAGCTCACTCCATCGACGACTTTGTCTCTGTCACCTCTGACCTAGACTAGAGTCAAGAGCAAACCCATCACAAATAAAAATAAAAAAAGCATACAACCTGAGACCTGAAAATCGCAAAAAAAACTTAAGAAAATTTGAATTTTGCGGGCTACCTTAGCGCTTCCTCCTTAGCTTAGAAGAATGTGCTACTACCCACGAAATACAAACGCTGGCTACTACTTGAGCTACTTCCTTATATAACAGCAAAATGAAGAATAAGACAACAGTAGAACAAACAGATGGTCTGAAATCCGTTGCATGCGCTTGCGCAGTCGTGTTCCTTGACCTAGAGTGCGCACGTGTATCAAACAGCTGGTGACGAGACGCAAATAGAAATGGATAAAGCTTTGGTACTGTTTCTGAGATCACAGTAGCAAGACGATTTTACAGATTACTCTAGCCTGCATCATCCCACAGCTGGGTGATGACCTCCCCCATGACTTAGGCAGTGAACGAGTAGCGAGTAGAACTAGTAACTGAAAACGAGTTGGCGAGCAGCGAGTGAACGACGGCGACAAGCGATTACTCGCTGGTATGCGTATGTACCAAGCGTGAGTCTCTCAGCGAGTGCTCTGCCCACCAAGTGAGTATCGCTGAGCGAGTACTCTCTTTGATAGCTCTTGTCGCTGCGACATACGAGTACTCGCGCTCGGTGTGAACAGTTCAGCGATCAACTATTAATATGTGCATCTCTTTTGTTTACACCAAAATGTCGATAGTTAGTCGCTTCGTCGCCGGCAACTGCCTTAACTTTGAATTTAAATTAAATAAAGTTTTAAATAATACTATTTTACTACAAAAGTTTGTTTGTCGAAAATGGCAACATTTTTTGACACCTGAAGATGGCACAAGACACACTCTTTGTGACCTGATTTGTATTCCTGTCAAAAAAAAAAATTGTATCGACTGTATCGAGGTTAGGTATATATGTAGTAATGCGGAAAATTAAAAGAAAAATACTAGTTGTTCGCAGCAGTTACAGAAATAGTAATTTCTCATTGTTCTGTCCTCTGTAATTATCTGTTTATCTTCATAATTTTATTCCATTAATTCCTTTGTTTATAAAAAAAAAAAACTTTTTAGCAAAAAATAAAACCATCAAAAAAAACACAAAGTGAAAAATAACTTTAATTTCGGTAGTCAGTGTCTTTGGTTTTGTATTTTCGTGTTTTGCCGCCGACTTCCGAAATTAAAGTGATTTTTCACTTTGTAGTGTTTTGTTTTGGAGGTAGGTTTTATTTTTGCTCAAAAGTTTTTATTTTATACTTTTTAGTTGTGGTACCACACAAATTCGAATACCATTAGATACCTGTTATGTAAATAACAGTGATAGGAAGTTGTTAAAACATCATCCACATCTAAGTGGGAAAAATACGCATTATTGAATCTAACTCAAAAACTACCCAAGCAAAGTTAATAAAATGTATATCGGACCACCTAGGAAGTAGATGCCCTTTCAAACAAAAACAGAATTTTCCAAATCGGTCCATCCGTCATTGAGTAATCGCGTCACAAACATACAAAAAAAAAAACAGTTGAATTGAGATCCTTTTTGAAGTCGGTTAAAAATAATAGATAACAAAATATCTACTCTACAATTTTGCGATCACCGCAAAAAGTGTTTACAGCATAGGCAGTAGTGCTATTTACCTTGACCTCGCTTTCCTCTGTGGTTGCACCCGTCTTCAGGTCTTAATTTACTGGCTGGCAACATTTGGATGGCAGCCATGACAGGGAAACGGCCTTTATATCATCCCAATGACGTTCAAGAACAAAAGCAGGTTGAAAGAGTTCGATGCATACTGGTTTCCTATTTTTGGCTGTATGCGTTACGATCTTTGCACGTTTTAATAATCTGTACATAAAAGTTTAATGATTTTTGTATGGTTTTGCGCGGGTCAAGTTCATTTGTTTGTCATTGAATGTATTTTTGTCATTTTTATTTGATGCTCTCATAAATTATGTCTTGTTTTCTTTGAAATAAAGAAAAACGTTATTCAAGGTTATGATATTTTATTTCTATCTATAATTATTTACCAGCGCATTTTTACACCTGTTCATTTCGATTGCAGGGATGATGTACGAAACATCATTTCTTAGCGCACCTTAGGAAGAGGGGCTCGTCGGCTAAATAATAACAGAGGTAGATCCATGAATGGGTGACCATCCATTTAATACTGAGACCCCTTCGTGCTTCGGAAAGCAATTTAAGCCGTTGGCCCCGACTGTCATTTGAAGATCTTTCACAATTGTTACTGGTAGTATAAACCCGAAACTCTGACAACCAGTCTTTCTACGGGGTATCGTGTTTACCAGTAACTGGGTTGTGGAGGTCAGATAGGCAATCGCTCCATGTTGTTACATCCACGGGTCGATCCATCAGGTAAAGCGACGCTTGTCAGGGTTGGTCCGTGGATGGGTGACCATGTTTACATACCGAGACGCCTCCGTGCCTTTGGTTCCGGCTGTTATCGTATGTGTATCGTGTTACCCAATAACTGGGTTGTGGAAGTCAGATAGACAGTCGCTCCATGTAACATACTGGTATTCAGCTGCATCCGGTTAGACTGGAAGCCGACCCCAACATAGTTGGGAAATGGCAGACAGATCATGATGGACCATAGGAACATAATCCTCCTGTCATGTTGACATCTTGAGTTGCGAGTATGCGTTGTCTGTTAGTCATAAAGCACTGTTTTCATCGATAAAGGGGGACACTCAAGTATCAGCACAGTAAAACTCGTGTCATTAGATAATACGACGTTATAATACAATAATCTTTGATCAACGTTTCCACGTGTGTTTTAATAGAATGATACGACGCATAAAGTTATTGATTGATAATAATATGCGTTGATAATACTTGCGTGCAAAAAAAAATCAATCCACCCGTTCTCTTCGAATTGAAACAAGATAATTCATCAAGTTTAATTTACAATAACCAAATATATTTTGTACTTGAATGTGTGTAGATTACGTTAGTGCAATAAATATCAAAACTGATTCATTCGTTTTTGAGAAAATCACGAACTTACGAACATACTGGTCCAATAAAGACCCTCTTTTTTACGAGTAAGTTGGTTAAATACTTGATAGTAAATGATCAATAAACGAGCACTAATAAACAAAATAATGCTTTTGTCAACTTCACTGAAAAAAAAAAAAATTACCCAGTTTTTCCAAAGTGAAGGATAAGGACATCTAATGGCGGCCATACACGCTGCGGTCTACCGAAGAGGCCTGTATTAGAAAATTGGAATAGGCCTGTGCAGTTTTTGGAACATACGACACGTCGGTCGACCTGCGCAGGCACACGTGCACAGGTGGACCGTACGGCAGACCGTAGTGTGCATGGCCTACATAATATGGCTTTTATCAAAGTATATGGTAAGTATGTGGAAATGAACTTTATCTTACCTACTTTGACACAACATAATTATAATAATTAAAATGTATATTAAATTTTTTGAGATATCGTCTCACAGATAGAGAGCACAGCACGGGATATGCCAATGTTCTTGCACGCAAGTGTAATTATAATTACTGCAGTCATATCGTCTGATCAGAATATAATCGTCTACCTTTGGCGTAATTTCAATTTCTGAGCTTATCATAGTAAACATCATAACCATAACATCACTACCATAACATACATTTTGACGAGTTATGCGAACATAAATGTAAGGAACAGCTAATTTTTTTTTCGCCTTTACAGGTTTGGTCCCATAATAAAAGTTGTTAGTTATCATGAGTACAATCGTGAGTTTAATTATCGGTCACTAATTTCAAGTCAGTCACCCTCTATATAAAAATGGATTATCGATTCGCTTCTTTACTGAGGAAGTTTAGAAAAAAATAAAGATTCCCAACGAAAATCGTAATTCAAATTTTGTCAAAACATCGTCTGACTCGTCAGCTAGTCCCAAATAAATACTTGACTATTAGTGATAGCGCTGGCGTGTGCCCCAATTTCTTTAGTCACATAATCGCCTTAATAGTCGCTGTATTGATTCACCGGTGCAGCGAACGTTAAAAATAAACTTAAGAGCTGTGCTCTCAGCCTATCCCTAATACGCGAACCGTAAATATAAACACAAAGCAACCATAATGATGTAGATAAAACTGGATATCGGTCTGTATATGGTGACATCGCTTTGACTCACACGGCCTAAGGCCGCTCACCATTTTGGGAAACGCATACGATCAACTGCAATCGATGTTACAGTACTTTATCAATCGTGTGGCGCTAAAAAAGGAGGCAAAAATTGTAAACTTGATTATAAACAGTGCTCCATATTCAAATTTGACAGTTTTTTTTTTTTACTGGGAGGTTAAGGTATGCTTGCACCATGCAGGTTAACCTTTTCACCGCCAAGCACTTCTATAGAAGTTCGGGATTTTCGTGCCACCAGCGCCACAACTTCTATAGAAGTTGTTCATTTTAATTATCTTATTAAAATAAATTTACTGTGATTAAAAGCTTTTTTTCATTTTATTATTTAAGATAGCACTGTCTACTACCCTGTTTTTTATTTTTCTACACAAAATAAGCCGTAGTTTGTCCTAAAATCGGCAAAAACAGAAACTCCGAATTTTGTTACTTTCCTCAGAACGCCAATCACTTCATATCAAGTTGGCCAGTGATGTGCCGTGAAAGGTTGATTTCACCATTGAAATATTTATAAATACAGAAAGTTACGAATATCGAAAACATTTTGAGGTCAATAAAGTATGAACTTAGTTATCTACTTCATTACAAAGGATAGTAGATGAATTTCGACCTTCAGGTAGATGCCGATACGTAATTATAAAGTTGTTACTTATTTCTTGTCGATAGTTATTTTCCCGTCTCTACAAAACAATTGGTCGTCTATGCCCCTGTGCGCCACCGAGTGCCACGAACTACTATAGAAGTTGGTCAGTGACGTCATAGGCGTGCGGCTGTCAAGGTCACTTTGGCATAGTGCAGCACAAAATCAGATTCGCGCGCACGCATCTTTCTCTGACTTTTTAGAGAGCATATACGAATTGTAATTGCTGATGAAAACCACATTTAAATCGGACAATTCGTTTTAATATTATTGCAATATTATTTTGCACTAATATTGTAGCGCCCTCTAGCGAGTTGCAGACGTAATTTTTATTATTTGGGAACATGCATTAAGCTACCACATACACATTGCTGAAAACAGAATTGTTTTTTTTTATTATTATTATTATTTTTAAAAACGTGTAGGATTTACTCCTGTATCGTGTATCTGTATTATAATCGGACATTTCGTTTTGATTATATTGCAACATTGTTTTGCACTAATATTGTGGCGCCCCCTAGTGAGTTATAGCCATGGCACCTGTCTAAGAACATGGACTCGTCAAACACAAACCTGTTATTGAAAACCGCATCAAAATCGGATCATTAGTTTAGAAGATAGGTGGGAACATTACTTTGCACAAACACACACACAAACATCTCTCAACCTAAACGCATATACCTGCTCCGTTCCGTCGTGGGTAAATAGAGAAACGCAATCTGTGCGCGGGGTCCCCCGCGCGCAGATGGGTAAACGCTACCGATACATGAATTAAGAAAAGAACAGAAACAACACTTAAAAACAATGCTTTGATAAGTACACGGCTACAAGCGTGATAGAATTTAAATATATACTTACTTTCCATTTCAAAAAACACTTTAAAAAAACACAGGAATAAACAAAAATAGAAGAAAGAAAGACCATAGACCCCATCCCTGATCAGAATCGAATTCAACGTGCCCTCAGTGCCAATAACTTGATATGAAGTTAAAGAATGAGATCATGAAACAAATAGAGATGTACCCCATTCCTTATAGTTCTAATTGAGTTATGTATTAGTTTCTTTGATACTCATAAATTATACTGTTTTTTTCTTATTAAGGATACTGTGAAATAAAACAAATCTGGAAATATTTAATCAGTTTTTATTTATATTCGTAAAATCAACTTTAAATCTTAACTTCACGCGTACAAATCTTATTCATCGTTATGACGATATCCCCATCACTACTGTTTACTGTATATTTAGTTATACATTTATAGCTTGGCGCTCGGCGAGGCATTGCGTTTTGTGTACGTTGGCGGCGAAAAGGTTAAATAAGACAGCTTTTGTCTTATTCTCCACACTTTTTTTGGATCCATATTTGCGCCATGTTTCTGAATTGCAATTTTTTTCTTTGTGAAACATGACGTTTTCATTTTGACAGCTCAGTAAAAGTGAAGCACAAGTTTTGAAGTCAAAGCTAGCAGTTTCAACATAAATGGGCACTAGAAGAGGCCTATAAAATACGTCTTAACGTAGTCGCTTTGACGGAATTTATAAATTACGTCAGAAAGTGCGACATTAATAATGAATAGATTAGATAAACAATGCTACAAATAATAGATTATTCTCTTATCGAACTATAACAAAGCATTGACTTTGACATTCAGATAATTACCTAATTCTGTGATTTTAAAGGTCAGATTAGATTTGATTAAGTACCTACATCCGCACGATTTTGACGAAATCATCAATACATCAGACAGGACCATCATCATTTTTCAATTTATTTGGGGTCAAACTCAACACAAACTAAAAGCATTTATTTCAATTAAACTAATTACAGGCACTGATGAGTTATCAAGGGGTCGGTCAGTCAGAAAGATGAAGAAGCTAGTAGCCCATCCCAAAGCGTAGTAGGATCCTATGGAGAAGAACGGGCAAGAAACTGAGGTTGACGCAGCATGTCGTCTTCCATTCTTCTCTATTAGTCGTCATCTCGGTAGTCACTCTAGCCATATCATCTTTCACACAGTCCATCGTTTCTTTGGTCTTCCCCTACTCGTATAGCCATCCACATTTGTACTCAACTTTTCTGACGGCATTTTCCTCAGTCCTTCGCATCACATAATGCCCATACCATGACAACCGATTTCCACACAACTTTTCAATCCAATCACCGGTGTCACTTTCAGACTTATACTCATTTCTTATTCTATACATTCGCGTAACACCACGCATTCTCATCTCAGCATGCCTTGCCTTTCATTAATTCTTTTTGTGGCCCAACATTCTGATCCATACAAGACAGCAGGTCTAACCATTGTTTTATAAATCTTCCCCTTAAGTTTTCTTTACTTCTCTAGTATATTATCTTTCTCACAGTCCATCCATCGTTTCTTATAGACTAAATTACTATTGCAGACAAGATCATAACCCCAAAAAAGCAACGGCAAAAATCTAGGAAGAACAAAGCCTTAGCTCTTAGGCTTTCTTCTTCTTCCTAGATTTTGTAAGATTGTGGTTCGCTTGCAGCCTAACTATACGCAGATTATGTAGGTAGCTAGCTAAAATAACTACGAGATTCCGATTTACGCAAAACTATTGTTCTCCAACGCGATGTATTATTATGTTTGAAAACGATTGACTATAAAACCGACACAACGATAATGGTTTTTACACGTGCTGATTCAACGTGTAACCTGGAATAGCTACAACAATAATCAGAATCTCATGGCTAAAGTCATGTTGTGTTTTAAATATTATCAAGTCAGCGAGGTGGTAGCGGGGCCCAAGGGTATTTTGACAGTTCAACAACATCCATTGCGTTATTTACGTACGTTGCTAAGAAGATGATTTTTCAAACATATGAAGCAAGGGATTAGCAATTTCCTTCTAATCTTTCGGATTGTTTTTGAATGTGTGTGTGTGAGGTCTGTTGTGTGCCTATGTCAGCATCGATAAAACTATCTATCTCTCAAGTCGTTTCTCTTCAATCCTGCGTAGTCCGTCTTGTTGTAATCAATTGGGTGTAGCTATTATTGTACGAGTCAATCTAACGGGTCTAGGTGTAGGCGTTAGACTCGCAATGTGTCTGCTTTATCTTCACACTATATTCTTAAAGCATTTACTATTATTTAAAATCGTGTCTTTCAATAAAACTAAACTTGACCCGTTTACAAAACGAAAGTAAAGTTCTAAATTCAAAATTGACAATTACTTACACTCTGGTTTAAAATCAATTTTGTATTTCGAATGTCGGAATAAAGTTCGCAAATAAAAAAGGCTCGATGATTTGTCTAAAGAAAAACCTTGGTTAGATAGTTAAAGTTGTTTACTTTTAGTCCTAAACAGTTCGATACATTTTTGCATGTAACTAAAAATCGTTAGCATTTAGGTACCCAAAAAGACTTTAACTAGTAAACAAAAATACATATAACAAAGTTATTTATAATATACCAGCCTATTATTATTGTTTCCACTGCAGGGCAAAGGCACCTTCTCATACAGAGAAGGCACGACCATTCATCACCACACTCACCACGCTTGCTCAAGACGGATTATTAAAAAAAATGCCTACATTATTAAATTTATCCATCGCGATAGAACGTCTTAAAATTTAATATCAACGACCTTGCACTGTAGTTCCCATTATGGCTCATTGTCCAAAGGTAAAATTAACGATTCGCGAGCGAAAATTCAGGGAAAATAAAGAGATGTCGTATGATTCATTGGTCAACGTTCCCTGCACTGAAGCTTCGCAGTTTGCCTTCGAGCGCGGTCGTGAGCGCGCGCTCAAAACGGTACTTCTAGTAAACAAAGAGCATTGTTTTATCTGACGTTAATTCAGGCGGGATTTTTTTATTTTTAATCCTCCCATTTTTTTTAAAATCTATGGTTATTTGTGTTATGTTATGTTGGCAGTGTGTGTGTAATTCTTTTTTTCTGGTTGTTTTTTAAGTTGCTAGGGTGATTAAATTTTTGGAAAAAATGCAGTGTTTTTGAGAATGTGTGTGTATTTTTGATTCGCGTTTTGTTGTTGTGAAAATTAAGTTGTAAGTTCGTAAGAAGATATTTTTAAATGATGGCGTAATTTATGCTTGATTCGAAAACAATACGAAACTGTTTGTTTTTCTCGAGTTCAGAAAACACCTATTCTGAATAGTATCGAGATCTAAGTTTGAATTTGAATTTCGAATGAGAGTATTTTTCCTGTTTAAGTTGTTCTTTATTTAAATTCCGCGTCTATCTTTATTCTTCATATTTTTTAACTCTTTTAGTAACCTTACGCTTTCTAGATGCCGTAAAAACGTTTTAAAATTAAATGAAATTCGCATAAAGAGGTCAATTAACTTTAAATCATTACACAAACAGTTTTTACTTACTTTCGTAATCTGTACTATTTTACATACAAATACATGCGATTATATGACTTCAGTGTAAAGGTGTAAAGTAAATAATCGGTTGTTTTGAAATAAGTCGTAAGGTTAATTTTAAAATGTAATAGAAGTTCGTAATGTGTTTATTGTTATTTTGAGGGTACATAATTATAAGTGATTTATTATGTATTATTCACGCTAAGCCTCTAACAAGGTAAGCAGCTTAAAAGAGAAATAGGTTTCGACACGTCTTATCAATAATTTTTATCGTATCCTCGTAACCGCGAAAATGTAGGTACTTTCAATATTATTTTCACAACTTGAACTGTGTCGGTACTTCAGTAGTATAAATTCTTCTGTTTTAATATTAATTATTATTTTGAAATATTAAGTATTATCTGAAGCTAAATCTGTAATCTTTCGAGTCAGTGCGGAAAATACCATAAGGATATTTTTTCGTTTTCATCTTTTCATAAATACATAAAATCACTCATTCCCATGGGGGTAGGCAGAAACTACAGAACGCCACCTGCTACGATCCTTTCTTTCTCTAGAAGGTAGGAACATATTGGTTACCTAACAATAACTTGCTAAATTCGAACGTCATGACAATATACAACCATTAACCATACCTATGTTTTACAAAATAAACGATTGATTGATTGATTGATTGAATGAATGAATGAATAACACGCTCTAAATTTAAATTTTAAATTTAGTTTGGAATTCTAGGATTACTACTTGGAATCAAACATTTTGACAGTAAAGTAAAAAGTCACAAATCAAAATGCAAATGAGGTTAGATAACTTTTTGAATAGCGACGTCTATTTAAGTAGGCGTTGAGTACATCGAGGTCAATCACCCATACTTTTATATCGCAAGTGTTCGCAAAGAAATTAATTCCTTACCAAAATGTAAAAACATTAAAAATCTGTTTGTAAGTACCTAAATACTAAAATGAGGCTTTTTGTGCATTTGTTAAAATACTATATTACTGAATAAAATAATAATAATTTAGTTTTCTAATTACCACAGTTCACGTTTTAGAAACTGTGTCTACGACATCGACAAACAAAAATACGCACTGCCAACAAAACTACTTTTCTGCGTAACGAATAAATACTGCCAACATAACAAACTTATTATTTAATTTGAATATGGAAATTAGTTCTTTCATTGGTCGTTTGCACTGATAGCTAATTACTTGATTATTCATTTCACTGGATCTTGCGACAAGGAATAGAAGTAAAAACTTCTCCCTAATTAAATTTCCAGTATCCGAAAGTATTTTACAAAGACTGCTGCATCAAACTGTAATACTGATTACAGAAAAAAAAAAACTAAAAGTGTGCAAGTGAAGTGTTCTGGCGTAAAGCCAGCGACAGACATAACACGTTTCTCTCTAAACCAGCGATGATGTGCTTAACAAACATGTATACCACAATAACGAACAGTGCGAGAAAGTGACATCTGTCAACATGTCGGAGAAAAGAAGAAAGAAGACCATAAATTTTATTAATAACATAAGGACTATATAGCATTAAATAAACTTTCAATAACTGATCTCACAAGTGCTCAATTTAAGTTATAACCATGATTTCTCTAAAGAAATTGTACGGAGACGAGTTGTTAAGACTCGCTCTAGTCCTAAGCCTATTAAAGGTGGACCCCAATGACTATCTGGAGAGGGAGACCCAACAAATGATAGCAGGACTCCACATATCAAACGGTTCCGACTGGTCTTTAGACCAAGAAGCCAGAACGCTCATCAGACCAAGATTCGTCCACCCAAAATCGCTGGACAACATACTAATTAACTACGAACGCCAATTATTCGAGGAGCTGAACTCCCTCGGACGATATGGTAATCCTGATTTAGAATATAATGAGCGGATATGGAATAACAGAGCCCCGATACTTCATACATATTTAGTAAATAATGTCGCGACTGACACAGTAGCGCCGGCGCTCGCTTCGGCGACGGTCCCCGAAAATGCTGACCAAGACTCCGTGTCAGCTGACGATAACGTAGCTCAGGAAGTCAAAGTTTCTGATGAAGAAGAAGAAGCGACGAGCAATGAAGAACGCCCGGACGCTATTGTCACTCTTTCTGCTGATTTTCTCCACAACAGAACTGAAGAAGACATATTTGCTGAAATAGCATCAAGATCTTTTGACGTCAACGAGCTACTTGTACAACCTTCAGAGATGCAGATCAAAAAGGAAAATGAGGACTTTGAAGTTCGAGTCAAGAAGGAGGAGGAGGATGATGATGATCTATATAGCGACAACGCTATTGATTTCATGCCTTATTTCAACCCGAAAACTGAGATGGATTTGGGAGAAACTAACTCAGTATTTCAACAGAATATGGCGGATTTACAAGAGTTTGGAGAAGCTGATGAAGCTAAAGAGCTAAAGCATGATTTGGAGTACTTGGACGTGAAGCAGCAGCAGGAGAATTTAGAACAATACCTGATGGAAAATACTCCTTTAGATCCCGAAGTGTATGAGTTGGCGCCAATGTTTGAGGAAGAATTGGTGCTGAATGTGAAGAGGGAACGAGCCAGTACCAGCTTTACGGCCAGTTCAAGTGGTGTTAGTGACATGGAAGCTTCCAGCGATGGTGTTGATGTGAAGATCGAGCCTGATGAGGGTCATCATACTGGGGATGAGCTGACTCAAGAGGTGAGTGATAAATTCTTTGTTTCTTTTACTGTAGTGTACTTGGTCTATTTTAGTTAGTGACCAAAATGGCCAGATGTTAAACGTGGACGAAGCAAAACCACGTGGCGTTCTGTTGTTTTGACATACCCTAATGGGAAAAGGTTTTAATCAGACTAATAGCCTTGCCTTTTGTTACTGCCAGACTTACTGAAACGGTTAGTGGGAGGACAGCTAAATATGTCGCTACATTAAAACTACACACGTAAGTCATGTCAAAATCTACGCAATAAATTTGTAAGCACCATTGCTGCATCTGTATGTAAATACTTGGTGAACATATTTATTAAACTGTCAATGTACGTCATAATGACGTCACAACATGCCTTTCGGTTCAAAGTACGGTTATAATGATTAAGGTTACTGATTTTAAAGTTTTGAGGTAAATACGTTGATTGACGGGTTGTCATCGATTTTCTTCTTTTATTTTGTTGGTTATGCACATGCATATTTTTCTTGTACGTAGCTGTCAAATGTAAACTTTGTTTTTTTTTTTAATATGTTTTAAAAGCAAAAAAATATGCGAATAACTGATGTTTTTGAAGGTGCTCAAGCTCAAATGAGAAGTTCTTGTTGTTGTATTTTTACTGTTTTGTTGTGCATGCAGTGAATCAGGTCACGTTTTTTTGAAGACTAGCACCGCCCCGCGGTTTCATCCGCGTATCGAACCCGTAGAAATATGGGGATAAAAAGTATCCTATGTGTTAATCCGGGTTATGAACTATCTGTGTGCCAAATTTCATCAAAATCCGTTCAGTAGTTTTTGCGTGAAAGAGTAACAAACATCCATCCATCCTCACAAACTTTCGCATTTATAATATTAGTAGGATTAGTAGTATTTAAACTGGGCAAAAAGTCTAGAAACGGACCATTTTGTTTTTCTGTACTGGCAACATTTTGTTAGCTGTTAAGTGTCACTCACTATTTTGACGTTTGTTTAATTATTTATTTGGTTTCTAAAACATTTAAAGTTTAAAATTGTACCAGAGAGACAAAAAAAAACAATACCCAAGAACTCTTTGCCAAGTCAAAATCTTTATTCACTTTTTAACTACCTTCAAGCTGACATTATGATAATAGCTACTATTTTTTTTTTGGCCATGTTACATTTCCATATTTCAAGCAAGCAAAGTCGCGAAAAAATCCAGGCTTAAAATAAAGTTTTAAATATTATACCGCAGTGTACGGTACGAGCTAATTATAATTGTAAATACGAATTTACATGAAACATGTACCTAGTGTATGTGCGGTCACATTTATAAATGTTTATAGGGAAGAAGTATTTATTTCGTATTCAATACTATCTTGACGTAACACGATTTTATAGGACTCGCTGACGCTAACTCCTGTCATCATCTCCCTGCACCATGTTACTTGGGGCGGCGCACCCCGTTTTCTTCTTCCATTCTCCCTTGACAACCGTCACGCTATCATTCACTCCTTTCTCTTTCATATCTTTCCTAGCACAATCCATTCATCTTTCCTTAAGGGGGAAGCATCAGGGTAGCCCGCGAAATTCAAATTTTCTTACGTTTTTTGCAATTTACAAGTCGGTATTATATTGTACGTTGATCAAAATATAATTTGCGGTCGTAACAAGTATCTATTTACATAATTAGAATCATTAAAGTCACTCTTTAAGACCAGGTAATCCTAAAAAATACTATTTCATGAAATCTTGACATTTTAGGATTATACTAACTTAGGAGTTGTATTACTGATTCTATTGTATATAATTCTGTAAAAACATATTTGTTACGGCCGCAAATCATACTTTATTTAACATACAACTTAATACTGACTTGCAAATTGCAAAAAAACGTAAGAAAATTTGAATTTCGCGGGCTACACTGACGCTTCCTCCTTAAGGCAAAAGCGCCAGGGTAGCCCGCGAAATTCAAATTTGCAATTTGCAAGTCAATAATAGGTTGTATGTTGATCAAAATATGATTTGCGACCGTAACAAGTATGTATTTACATAATTATTGTCCATAAGAATTATCAATACATCACTCTAAGTTAGATTTGCCGTGGTTTGGTCTGATTTCATATCAAAGCATGATGTCTGCGTCGAATTTTATACTTAAAGTCAATATTGATACAGTTACATATTCAGTGCAATTTAAAAAGTGCTCGAACATCCGCGAGCATTTTTCCTTTTGGCCTTCCGACCGACCCTTAACCCTTCGAATGCCGGAACGCAGGTCTGCGCACCATTTTTTTATGCGAGTACGCCATTCGAAAAAACACCTAATTACATTAATGTAATTAGGTGTTTTTTCGAGTACAGCTAAAATCGCGCAGACCTACGTTCCCGGCATATGAAAGGTTAAGCCGTTGGTCCAGACTGTCAGTCTTAGCTCTATGACAGTCGTTACGGATAGTAAGAAGCCCTAAAGTCTGACAACCAGTCTTACCATGGGGCATCATGTTACCCAGTAACTGGGTTGTGAAGGCCAGATAGGCAGTTGCTCCATGTAAAATAACGGTATTCAGCTGCATGCGGTTAGACTGGAAGCCGACCCCAACATGGCTGGGAAAAGGCTAGGTCTGATATAATAAATCCTTTTTTTTTATAAAGGTCATTAGTTCGTATCTTCTCACCTTCAGCAAAAAAAAAAAAACATTTGCTTATAGAATAATGTTTGACTTAAAAGGTCATTCAACTTAGCTAATTATGATAATTTGCACTGGCAACATCTTATCTTTTGGCCGTTTGAGTGTAATCTTTTGTTTATTATTGAGACCTTGACAATGATGTTTAAAGAGGTCGACGGCCTTTTTGGCCGCAGACACCAATCTGTCATTATTTTGAATTTATGGTTTCGAGTTCGACTGCTCTGTGGGTTTCGATCCCTCCGGAGGAATAACTAATATATACTATACTAGCAGCGCCCGCTCGGTTTCACCCGCGTAAGTCTCGAACCCGTAGGAATATAGGGATAAAAAGGTCGTAGAAACCAATCTGTCATTATTTTGAATTTATGGTTTCGAGTTCGACTGCTCTGTGGGTTTCGATCCCTCCGGAGGAATGACAAATATACGTATATTATACTAGCAGCGCCCCGCCGTTTCACCCGCGTAAGTCTCAAACCCGTAGGAATATGGGAATAAAAGTATCCTATATGTTAATCCAGGTTATAAACTATCTGTGTGCCAAATTCCATTAAAATTCGTTCAGCAGTTTTTGCGTGAAAGAGGAACAAACATCCATCTATCCTCACAAACTTTCGCATTTATAATATTAGTTTATTATATTAGTAGGACTAGTCTAAAGTATCAAGATCTTCTAACTTTTTTTTATTTTTTTTATTTGTGATGGGTTTGCTCTTGACTCTAGTCTAGGTCAGAGGTGACAAAGACAAAGTCGACGATGGAGTGAGCTTACCCAGAAGAAGCCTGTTCACTCTCACTTTGAAGAGATTAGGGTTGTATACGTTCGGAAACACAGACGCAGGTAGTGAGTTCCACTCCTTTGCTGTGCGCATTATAAAAGACATGGAAGCGCTTAGTGCGAATTGGTGGAATAGCAACCAGGTAGGGATGGTAACTGGCAGTGCGTCTAGATGTCCGGTGGTAGAAGGGGGCCGGTGGAATGAGGTCGTGGAGTTCTCGGGCACATTCCGAAGTACAATCTGTAGAAGACCAACAAGCAGGCAACCTTGCGGCGATGAGCCAAGCTATGAAGCTTGGCATCCACCAGTTTCACGTCGCCAATGAGCCTCTTAGCTCTGCGTTCCACCGAGTCAAGCGCGGCTAGTTGGTACTTAGCTGATCCATCCCAAAGGTGACTGCAATACTCCATGCAGGATCGGACTTGCGCTTTGTAAAGGGTTAAAAGCTGTCCAGGCGTAAAGTATCGCTTCACCCTATTTAGGATGCCCAGTTTCTTGGCCGCAGTTTGGGCCTTGTACTCGATGGTGGCGCCGAAGTTGAGACCAGATGTCAACTCCATGCCTAGGAGCTCAAGTCGATCAGTTACAGGAACAGATGTACCCCGAAAAGTAGGAGTTTGGGCGAAACGACTCTTTTTAGCGGTAAAAAGACACGCCTGCGTTTTGGTGGCGTTAAAAGAGACCAGATTATCATCACCCCACTGGGAGACAAAGCTTAAGGTCAAATCTGTCCGCTCTACCATGGCCTCTCTCAAGGAACGAACTTCGGCCCCGCTGGTTTTTGCTCTGGACAAGTATCTCTCTGAAACTGTACTGTCATCTGCGTACCCAACAATACCAGGCCGAAGCAGGTCATTGATGTGCAGCAGGAAAAGAGTTGCAGAGAGAACAGACCCCTGAGGAACTCCGGCATCAATAGCCATAAGGTCAGAAGAGCAGCCATCAACAACTACTCTAATCGACCGTTCACTAAGGAAATCTGATATCCAGCTACAAAAATCAGCTGGGATGCCATAAGCAGGAAGCTTGCTGAGCAGATGTCAAGCGATACAGCCAGTGCTTCGCCGTGTTTCTCGATGGCTTCGCCACAGCAGTGCTGCTGGGGAGTTTGTTGTGCCACTTCTTTTTCCCAGCTAAAGCACTAGGAAGTAGTGAAGGCCGGCCATTTTGGAGGACTGTCATGTAATTTTGACGTTCAAAGATTGCCGATTCTCAGCCTAGTTTCCATGACTTTTGATTTTGGTAGAAGGAGTGTAGACAAAGAACAAACACTGCTAATATACTGCTACTATACTAATATACAAAAAATGACAGTGCCTGTCATTTGTCGTCGTTAGTTCCAATTTCAGTCACCGGGTCAGATGAGTTTCTAGCACTGTAACAATATTACGTCATATTTTAGCGCGAAAATTATATAGTTTGGTAACGAAAAGTTCTAATTTAGAAGCCTGGTTGGTTACAGATAAGCATAGATAAAATATTATCGTTTATCGAGTAACCGCAAATATTATACAAGCATTGGCTTTTATTCCCACGCAATGGAAATAGATAGTAAAATATTGTTATATTCTGAACTAGATTTTTTCGGTTTTGTATTTCAGTTGGCCTAACTTTAGTGATTAGGTACAAAACCAGTGCCTATAACAAACAACAATAACAATACCAGCTCTATCTCACCGCAGGGCAAAGGTCTCTTCTCATACAGAGAAGGCACGAGCATTGACCACCAAGCTTGCTCAAGACGAGTTGGCGATTTCAGACAAGACTTATGTTATAAGCCCAAGTCAATCGGTATCTGAATCATTTTGAAGTAAATTGCTAATCCATTGCTTCAAATGTTCGAAAAATTTGACAACATAAATAACGCAATGAATGTTGTTGAACTGTCAAAATGTAACCGATATGTCTGTCCTTCGCCGATGCCAGTAATGTCCAAGATAAATTCAGAAAGTCCATTTATGAATTTAAAAAGTCACATTTGAACATCCACTTCTTACTCAAATGTTTTCAACTCAAGTGATTTTACATGACATTTCACTGCGGATTTTCTGTGTTCTGCATTCAAAAATCGAGTGTTAGGCTTGCACCAAGTTATAAAGCCCGCGAAAATCACAATTCGTTTGAATTCATTTCTTATTAAAAAAAAAAAAAACTAAGAAATGAATTCAATTTTATTATACGAGTACATACTTAAATATAAAAACTTTTTTACAAAAAAAAAAAAAAACAAAAAAGTAAAAATAAGTTTAATTTCGGAAATCGGTGTCTTCGGTGTCTTTGGTTTTGTATTTTCGTTTTTTGCCACCGTCTTCGGAAATTAAACTTTTTCACTCTTAAGTTGTGGTACCTACCTCACACAAATTCGAATACCACTACCTGCAAAATAAATTAGAACATCATCCACATAGACTAAGTAAGAAAAACACGTATTATTGAAGCTAACTCAAAAACTACCCAAGCAAAGTAAATAAATTTTACATGGGACCAACTTCCAGGGATAGATAAAATAAAAAAATAAAAACGCATCGACTTGAGAACCTCCTCCTATTTAGGGTTCCGTACCTCAAAAGGAAAAAGCGGAGCCCTTATAGGATCACTTTGTTGTCCGTCTGTCTGACTGTCTGTCAAGTCAAGACCCTTTGTCTCGAGAACGTTTGGAGGTATCGAGTTGAAATTAAAACCATTATACTCAGGTCTACAGTCCCTTGAAGTTGTGAAAAAATCTTCTAAGTTTACGTAAAAAAAACAACACGAATAATTCGACAGTCTCAAGGGAATCAAAATTTATAGGGTACTTCCCGTTGACCTGGAATTATGAAATTAGGCAAGAAGCAAGGTCTCACAGCACAAGTAAAGGAAAAGTCCGATATTCTTTAATTTGTTATTTTATCACATTAAAAAAAAAATGGGTTTACAAATTTAAATTTGCAGTGGGAGGATCGACTGTGACGTATATCAATGTATGGGAGATCATGTTTTTCAACTGCAATGTTAACTTTGTTTTATAAATAAATAAATTCTTTTCAACTACGGAACCCTCGATTGTGGGTTTATTTCGTCAGTTAGAAACCAAGATTCTTCAAAATCAGTCGTGTTTTAACTTTATCACGCCAACTACACGCAAATCTTAAGTAAGAAGAGTTAGATCATCGCGCAGAGGTTAGCAACCTACGGTGTCAACGAACTTTTCGGCCAAACAGGCAATTTTGCGTCTTAATTTTAAATTACACGGTTAAAGCCTCTGTTGGTTTCGTAGATAAATATGGTGTCACGTAGAATTTAAATTAGGTATGTATATATTTAATGCCGATAGGTCCAACGTAAGATATTTTTATCTGGGGAATATTTACGTCTGAGAATGTTAACAAAAAAAAAAAAGCCGTTGGGCTGTCATTCGTAGATCTTTGACAGTCGTTACGGGTAGTCAGAAGCCCGATGGTCAGACAACCAGTCTTACCCAGTAGCACAGATTACTAAATAGTTACTACGTAACAGATACTTCACTCAGTAGAAAATTTTCAATACCTACTGCTATAATAGCCTACTCCGTCGCGTCAGCAACCGCTGCATGCTAAAATGTGCCTAAATGCTCGAGCGTACATTTGTGATTGCTTCGCACCGCGCGATCCCACAGCAATCGCAGGGCTGCCTCTTCGATAAAATTAAATTAACATAACTTTTTGTGTCTATGTTATTGAGAACTGTGAATATGTTCTGACTATAGGTGGCAGTTTAAAATTGTATCGTTTATAAAATATTTTTTTTAATAAATTGGTGCTGACTGTGCAATACATCTAGATAAAACATAATTATAGAGGTCAGTGTGTAGGTAAAATAAAAAAATCTTTAAGAGTTATATGTGTTTTATTTTTATATATTTTTTTATAAATTTCTTACCCTTTCTAAATTCTCGGTTATTAAATTTTAGTGTTGAAAAAATCCTGAATCGAATAAAAAGTTTTATTAGATATTGTTTTGGGAAACAAGGGCAGGGAGAATCAAAATGTATGTCATTTAAAATTTCATAAAGAGTACTACCCGGCCGTTGTTTCATATTTTTTTCAATTTATTACTAAATATAGTTCAAGTTCTCTTACATAATTATGAAACGCATCTGTTGGCACTTTTAACTTTCCGTAAAAAGACGATGTTTTGTTCAATGCTTTAAAATGGATAAACAATCTATTCGTAGATTCATTTAAATCAGGAATGTTCTGTAATTCAGCAACAAAGCCAGGACAGGACATTTAAAAAGTAAATAACCCGATATATATGTTAAATCATTTTCAGTTGGCAAGTCGAAGCGGTAATCAATTTCTCACTTAAATTCAAAAGCGAAGGTAGGTATATTGCGGCGCGAGCTATAATAATAATTATAATATTCTGGGACATTTCACACACGGTCATCTAATCCCAAACTAAGCAGAGCTTGTACTTTGGAAACCAGATAACTGATATACTACATATACTATTTTTTTTTTTTGTAAATACATACTTTTATAGATAATTACACCCAGACTCAGGACAAACAGACATGTTCATGCACACAAATGTTTGTCCTGGGTGGGAATCGAACCCACGACCTGCGACATGATAGGCGGTATCTTAACCAACCACGCCAGCTGGCCTAGCTGGCCAAGCTAATGCTTAGTATACCTATTAAAAATAATTTTGAAACGACAAGAAATAGTAATAATTTATCACTTACCTTTCGTCATTGACAGGTAAATGGAAAAATGTTAGGTGTTGTACTTATGGAGTGTAATAAGACGAAGAGGGAAAGAGAGATACTGCTGAGAGCAGTAGGAGTTGATAAATATGATATTGGTCCATACGTGGAGATTTTGGCGCGGCCTTCGCCTGAGATGAACAGATCTACTTACTCTTTTTTTTAGAAATTAATATTGTTTATTGTATTTGTAGATGTAGTTTAGAATAGTTTAAGTTATGATGAGGCTGACTTGCCACTGGGGATAAAAGCCTCTTATAAAAATTTAGAAAACAAAAAAGAAAATCCCTTCTTTTACTTGATTTGCACCCATCTACAGCACATAAGGCACCAGACGGCATCGTAGGTACGCGTACGAACGAATGCAACGATTAAAATTGAACAATGTGCGTGCGCTTCGCTTGCGAAAACCGCACTGAATTTGGTCCGCAAACGGCCCGAGACCGCTCGGCCGGGCGGTAGGTAATTATAGCGCGCAAGTACATGGAGTGACGGAGGCCTGCCAGTAGGTACTGGGTTGTGGAGGTCTGATAGGAAGTCGCTCCGTGTAAAATACTGGTATTCAGCTACATACGGTTAGACTAGAAGCCGACACCGACATAGTTGGGAAAAGGCAGACGGATTGATTGGAAGACGATTGGAGAAGAGTGGATATGTTGACTCTCCACTTTGTTAAAACAAAAAACAACAACAAACCTTTGAATAAAATCGGTTCTTTGTTGAAATCGATACTATCATAGAACTAAAAGTATTGATTGCACTAGGCTACAGTGTCAGTGCTTGCAAGGTCACCCATTGAAAGTGGGGCGATGCCACTGCAGCCAACAGATGCTCAAGCTATATAACCTTCGATTTATGTTTCCCTGGTACTGCTCACTGAACTAAAAGAAAAACTTAAAGAAAATATCGTGAGGTGACCTGCACCCACCCCCACCCCAATCGCGTAACACACTTTCAGTTACGATTTTGAAGCATATTGCTAATCCATTGCTTCATATGTTCGAAAAATTTGTCTCCTCAACAACGCAATGAATGTTGTTGAACTGTCAAAATGGAAGGCATTGCTATTGTGCGTTAGGCAATTATCCGCTGAGGACCTTAAATAGAGGTCTGCAAGATTCAAACGGTCCCCACAGATTGCTCTGACGAAAGAGAAGCGCGATGACACAACACTGGTATGTTATTGCAAAATACGGAGCAATTATCTATTTACAAAAAAACCTATTGATTGGACTAAAAATAAAAAAAAATAAAAACTATTAAGACAGGTTATATGTTGCTTGTAGAATAATCAGACAAAAAATCTGAATGTTTGCATGTGTATTAGTATGGTTTTTAATCATTTTCTATCGTAACAAATTGGTTGTATTATGTTTTCAACACACTATCTACCTAGAACCTGGGTTCCGAACTTGGGGGTAATTACCCCCGTGGGGGTAAATTAGTTTTTCTACGGGGGTAATAAAGATCCTAATCTAATATAATGGATACCTAGATAGCAAAAGTAAATAAATGACATATCACCGCGCAGTATCGCACGTGGTATGCTCTCTTTCTCGCAGTCTGTTGTGCAATTAAAGATATATGTGTTGAAGTGCTTGTCTAAAAGTATTTTATTTAGCAACCCTTACCGCTACGCAAAGGCGTAAACAGCTTGTATTGTTTATAATAATAATAATAATATCCTAGGACATTGTTCATACACGGTCATCTGATCCCAAACTAAGCAGAGCTTGTACTATTGAGCTTGGAAACCAGATAACTGATATACTACATACACTACTTTTTTTTTTGTAAATACACACTTATATAGATAATTACTCCCAGACTCAGGACAAACAGACATGTTCATGCATGCAAATGTTTGTCCTGGATGGGAATCGAACCCACGACCAGCGGCATGGCAGGGGGTATCTTAATTCTTAACCAACAAGTAACATTTTAAAGTCGTGGTAAAATCGGTTTTCCTAAAAGGTCACAGGGGTAACAATATTGAAAAGGTTAGGAACCACTGAACTAGCATATTTCCTGAAGAATATCATATATTTTTCGGAAATTGTTTACTGCAGTGGCGCATATAGTTTTAGGCGTTATAAAACTTGCGTTTAGGTCCTGTAGTCCTTTTAAAAACGCCACTGATGCCGCAGTTGCGGGTGGCCATGGCCACTTACCGGCCCCCAACACATTTAACACGATACAACCATCCTACAAATATTATAAACGCAAAAGTTTGTGACGATGTATGTATGGAGGTTTGTTACTCTTTCACGCAAAAAATACTGAACGCATTTAATGAAAGTTGCAACACAGATAGTTTGAATACTTTTTATCCCGATACAGTATGAATAGTAGCCAGTATCCTTCTCCAGGTCATGGTCTACCCATGTGCTAAATTACATCCAAATTCATTCAGCCGTTTTAGCGTGAAAGCGTAATCAACAAACAAACACACTTTCGGATTTATAATATTAGTAGGATAGTTAGGAGGATGAGAAACCGGTCTATCGACGACACTCTAGAAATCTAGACTCACGAAATGTATTAGGTACTTACTCAAATTAAGAAAAAAAACTTATCGCGCTACTAAAGTTTCTATGATAATATAATTCAATCATGATTCGAAAGACACGTGGCGCCATCTATTATCATTAAGAACGTTATTGTTGTTTTCCTCGTGAACAGTACTTTTTTTCGGGATGAAAGGTACCCTATGTCCGTTTCTGTACACCAGACAACGTACATGCAAAATTTCATGATGATCGGTTCAGTGGTTTAGGTGTGAAAAGGTAACAAACAAACAAACAAACTTACTTTCGCATTTATAATATTAGTTAGGATTCCTACGGGTTCGAGAATTACGCGGGTGAAACCGCGGGGCGCTGCTAATATATTACTAGCGACTAGAAAACAAGAAGAACCACTTACTGAATTACGGCTAAATAAAACATCGTGAGTAAACCTGACAAACCATAACGATCAATTAAACCGTGTTATGCAGAAAGCAGCCATGTCGGGAAAAGTACAAACGAGTTATAAGCGTTTTTCTGTTGATGGTTGCATTATGGAATTATGGATGTCAAGGCTGCATTTGACGGCTCATATCTCCGTGATAAATGGAGATATCGATATGGCTATTTTTGCAAAAAATCTTGTAGGTATGTCGAAAGTAGTATGACTGTTTGTAACAATTTTTTGGAAAAAGGGCCATATGGCTGCTTTCTGCATAACTAGGTCCAAATGAATTCGCTAGGGAAGCGAAGCGTATCGATATCTAAACGGGATAAAACAAAAAAAAAGGACGATTTTTTTTTTGGGGTCGTCGACCGCTGTTAATGTTATGTATTACTTGAAGTATGAGTAGAGAAAATCTGTTTTTTTTTTTTTGTTAAATAATTGTGTTTAGTAATATTTTTTTTTTTTTTTGTGATGGGTTTGCTCTTGACTCTAGTCTAGGTCAGAGGTGACAGAGACAAAGTCGACGATGGAGTGAGCTTACCCAGAAGAAGCCTGTTCACTCTCACTTTGAAGAGATTAGGGTTGTATACGTTCGGAAACACAGACGCAGGTAGTGAGTTCCACTCTTTTGCTGTGCGCATTATAAAAGACATTTGGAAGCGCTTAGTGCGAATTGGTGGAATAGCAACCAGGTAGGGATGGTAACTGGCAGTGCGTCTAGATGTCCGGTGGTAGAAGGGGGCCGGTGGAATGAGGTCGTGGAGTTCTCGGGCACACTCTCCGAAGTACAATCTGTAGAAGACCGACAAGCAGGCAACCTTGCGGCGATGAGCCAAGCTATGAAGCTTGGCATCCTCCAGTTTTACGTCGCCAATGAGCCTCTTAGCTCTGCGTTCCACCGAGTCAAGCGCGGCTAGTTGGTACTTAGCTGATCCATCCCAAAGGTGACTGCAATACTCCATGCAGGATCGGACTTGCGCTTTGTAAAGGGTTAAAAGCTGTCCAGGCGTAAAGTATCGCTTCACCCTATTTAGGATGCCCAGTTTCTTGGCCGCAATTTGGGCCTTGTACTCGATGGTGGCGCCGAAGTTGAGACCAGATGTCAACTCCATGCCTAGGAGCTCAAGTCGATCAGTTACAGGAACAGATGTACCCCGAAAAGTAGGAGTTTGGGCGAAACGGCTCTTTTTAGCGGTAAAAAGACACGCCTGCGTTTTGGTGGCGTTAAAAGAGACCAGATTATCATCACCCCACTGGGAGACAAAGCTTAAGGTCAAATCTGTCCGCTCTACCATGGCCTCTCTCAAGAATATATTAGATATATCCATCAACATCGGTGAAGCTTAAAAAAAAACAGATTGTTTAAACTGATATTTCAAGTAACTACAGTCGTTGACTCAAAAAAATAATAAGCTAGCTAATTCAATTTGACCTATACAACCACGTCCTCACCAACTGTTACTATACTAATATATTAATAATATAAAGAGGAATAATTTGTATTTTTGTATGTTTGTAACGAATGAACTCAAAAACTGCTTGACCGATTTTAACCATTTTTTCACCAATAGAAATCTAAATTATCAGGGAGTAACATAGGCTATATATTATAATTATTATAATTATAATTGAGATTTCTATGATGAGTAAGGTAGCGCGGCTTAGACGAGTCGGAAAGAAATACTTTTGAAAAAGTACTAGGATTGCATGAATTCAAATAATAGGTATATATCAATTCAAGGCACGCACGACACGTTGTGCACAATTTCTGAGCAGTAAAGTAAACCTAACAAAAAGTACTAGGCTTGCATGAATTAACGATAATGCTTGAATCATTAGTATTATGCTTCTAATACGATTTAGATGAAATTTGGCAGACAGATAGTTTATAACATGGATTAACACATATAATACTTTTTATCCCGGTAGTACGTTTCCTTCCACGCGGGCGAAGCCATTGGCAAAAGCTAGTATGTTATAATCATAATACCTACACTGAATTTTTATTATTATTTATAAAACATTGTTTATTAAATTAATTAAATTAGTTAAAGCTGGACTTGAAGCAACCTGGCGACGACGTCGTAAAAAGAGTCCATCCATAATTATATCACCCATCTCTACAATTCCAATGCTTATTATAGGGTGCATACTCGGTAGGCTCTTTATCCTTTCCATGTCATAAGGGCCTGTATTCCCTACCATTATTGCGCCCCCCGGTCTACTCCATGATCTCAGTTGCACCATGTAACATCAGGCAACAGGGGCTAGTGTGAATCTTTGGGTTCATTCGAGTAATCGAGTCTGGTCAAACCACGAGTCGGTGCATTTCTTTCATTCATTAGTTATAGCTACTGATTGTAGGACAGAAAAGCTTATGTCAAGTCAAACCTTTTGAAAGAAAATAACGCTTTGAAAGCGATTGCCGCTCGTCTCTCTCTGGACTTCTGAACCTTCTTTCTTATATCTATGGTCTGAACGCTCCCAAAGTCCCAACACGCAGTGAGCAAACGTGCTTATCAATGCTCGTTCTTTCTCTGTACGAGAAGAGTTTCAGACATGCCAGTGGGACAATTAAAGTCTACCTATTTTTCTGCTTAATCTTTGAAGGAAGCGTTGAAAATGCCATCCAGAATTTCTCATTTTTCCCCGTATGTGAATCCGAAACAATGCAATCGATCCTTACCCATTTCAAAGGTTTGAAATTAGAATTTCTAAACGTAAGATGGCGTAAAACCGTTAGCTGACTGTTTTAAAATTCGAATGTGCTTCATTCCTTTTTTGTTATGTTTTATTTAAAACATGTATCTTCATTTTTGCATCTTTTATCTAGGCTGAATTTAAAAATACTAAGGCAAGTCCAGAGTCGAAACTTCTAAAGATTGCATAATAATTACGCCGGCAAGTATACATAGACTCATGAAGTCATGACAATTTTTAAGTTTGTCTCTGGGCGACAGTGTACTCAATGATAAAAATAAGTATGTCGATACTAGGTACTTTAAAAAAACCGACAAAATACTTTTCTACCACAAATAAAGTCACTTGGTTCTATAACCAGTTCAGAAATACAGAACAACGTCGTTTGTTATCACTTATCACTATTATAATGTTAATAATATTTAATGAATTAAGCGTAAATTGCATTGAAAAGATTACATTTTATTACAACAACATGTACAGTAAGCATTGATTCGGCAACTGTACCCCATTCACGATTTCGGTCAAGACAGAGTCGTACAACTTTTTGTTTAATAATAAAAATTTTGGGAAACTTGGAACTTGGGGAGATCGGGTACTTACCAGACCATTTATGTTCGCATAGCTCGAGAAAGAATATGCGGGAAACACCCACTTAAAAACCACGTAGGCAATGGCCACCAGATTTTTGTTAGCGTAGGCCCTCTAGTAAAAGTTCTTCGTAATAATGAGTATAAAAGGGGGTCACTCTTTGCAGTTTTTTAATTATTTCAATTTACAGCTTGTAGAAGTTGTTAATTAAGAGGATTGTGAAGCTGTAAATTTTCATACAAAAAGAGATAACGTTTTTCTCCCCGTAAACATAGTCTAATTTTCATAATTTTTGGAAATGTTGTTGGTATAATGAAAAACTAGGTCCGCACGTTTTTATTATAAAGAAATATTGTATAAAATATAAGTTATTAGCATCTAAATATCTATATTTTTGACATAAAAACATCCTCGAGCATTTTTATTTTTTTAAATTAAATTAAATTGAAATACTAAAAATGAAAAACGTACAGACCTAGATTAAAGTGTACTGAATGTAATGAGATTAAAATTGTCTCATTTCGTAAAGGTTCAGGGGAGTAAAAACGTTATCGCCCGAAACAATATTTATGTAAATAATTGTATGAAATGTAGGCAATTGCCTCTAAAAATCGCGCCGCGTATCGGCGCTTCACAATCCTCTTAATTTCAAATTTCAATTCAGTTAAATCTTATAATAAAACTGAAGTTGTTTTTTTTTTTTTTTCGTTTGAACGCGCTAATATCTCGGTAAATAAAAGTTGGAAGCAGGCGGGACTCATTCGATTTTTATTTAATTTAAAATGGGCTTGTTTTTAGCTTTTCAGTTTTACCGCAGCCGGGTCTTTTAGTTTTTTTGACATTTCGCAGATGATTTAGTTCTTGCATGGGTTATTTAAAAGCTTTTTTACGATTTGTCACTTCGAATTACTTTTTACCATATAAGTTGTATATATTTTTGTAATCACCCTTTTAAAACCCTTCATTTTGATACCACATTCGATGGTATTAGAAGAAGAAAAAAATTCGAACTCCACAAAATGACACCCCAAATCCGCCATTTTACCTTGTTTTTTTTTTATTATTTTAAAGTAGCCAGTGACACTCGCGCTGCCAAGACAAATCTAAAGACGTATAATTTATCCAAATCCGTACATTCAGAAACGGACATACATACATACAGGTCAAACCATAACCCTCCTTTTGGGCTTCGCCGCAGTCGGGTAAAAATGAATCGTCTAAATGTATGTACGCGCATAACTTCAGAACGGTTGCACCTATTTGACTAATTCTTTTTTTGTTGCGTTAGTAATTGTCTGGACAAGGTTTGTATGAAAGAAAATGTTTGAAAAATTGCCGGGGAAATTGGAAAATTCGGGGAAACTGAAAGTGCATTTTCTATGGGAATTTTGTATGAATTATTAAAATGACATGACAACGTTTGTCGGGTCAGCTAGTTATCTAAATAAGTAAATATTTACAAAAAAAAAAGTAGTATATGTAGTATATTAGTTATCTGGTTTCCATAGTACAAGCTCTGCTTAGTTTGGGATCAGATGACCGTGTGTGAATAAGTTCCTAGGATATTATTATTAACAATATTGCAGCCCACTACATTATCCACATATTAACAAAAGAAAATATGATAATAAGTGCCACTAGATTGGTAATAAATAAACACATCATATCTGTACTAAAATAGCAGCGCGCTACGCCATGCGCATCGGAAAACCTGGTTTCAGAGCGGCAAACTTATTTGACGCGAACTATAGAAATAAAGGCCTACGCACACCGGGACGAAATGGCTGAGGATTTCAATTTTTACCAAAGGACATTCAAACTTATCTAGTAGGAATACGACATAAATGACAGGCCAGCTGGCGTGGTTGGTTAAGATACCGCCTATCATGTCGCAGGTCGTGGGTTCGATTCCCATCCAGAACAAATATTTGTGTGCATGAACATGTCTGTTTGTCCTGAGTCTGGGTGTAATTATCTATATAAGTATGTATTTACAAAAAAAAAAAGTAGTGTATGTAGTATATCAGTTATCTGGTTTCCATAGTACAAGCTCTGCTTAGTTTGGGATCAGATGACCGTGTGTGAAATGTCCCAGGATATTATATATATTATAAATGCCAATGTTCTTAAATTCATTCCGTGGCATCGAAAGGAATTTATTGAAGCGTGCTTAGGGATGCCGCAACGCACTGCGGTATGCAACGACACTCCGAAGGACGCCGTTACATGCCGCGGGGTGAGGCAGTGCAAGCGGGAGTACCTACATGCATACCACGCCGCGGGACGTCGCTGATGTCTTGGTATGCCGCTGGAATGCTACAGTATCTAACCGGCTAGTCTGCGCTGACCGGTGGCAAAATCCAATTGCCATTCCGTCCCGGTGTGCGCAGGCCTTAAACGAGAATGCATTGTCTGAGGCCAAAGATACGTCAAGAATACAAAGTCGTTATTATCAAAACACTGCCACGTGTTTTGTGTCATAACTCCGAAACTACTATACAGATTTCGATGAAACTTTCACAGAAAAAAAGTATATTATTCCTTTGCTTTCCATTTTTTTTTTGGTGATGTTAATCCGAATGAGGGTAAGCAGAGCTTGCGATTTATGAATGTACTTATGTTTTGAACAGTTGCCAGTTTCGGAGTCGTATTTGAAATTGAAAGTGATGTAGTAGCCACGTGTAGTTTTAATAATAGTTCTGTTATGTACTTATTATGTTACTTTGTAAATAAGTGTTTTAGAAACAAGACATGTGTTCAGTTGTGGCGTAATTAATTTATTTTCATTTATTATATTATGCTTGAAAAACAGGTGATATTAAATGTGAATAAAAAATATATTTAATTCTTTCACTAATGTAATTTTTGTCCGCTGAAGTGTAAAATTTTGAAGTTTCGAGATATTAACAGTAAGTACCTTAACACTTTCGCTGCCAGTCCCGCGAATTAGCGGGGTGCAGGGTGCCGGCCCCGCTAATATGCGGAGTTGCGCCGCTCGGTTTCTATGAATTAGTACGCGCCCGGCACTACGCTTGGCAACACGTTTATCGGGGTTATCAATACCTGGGCTAGTTTTTAACCGACTTCCAAAAGGAGGAGGTTCTCAATTCGTCTGTATTTTTTTTTGTATTTTTTTTTTTTTGTATGTTTGTTACGCGATTACTCGAAGACGGATGGACCGATTTAGAAAATTCTTTTTTGTTTGATAGGGTATACTTCCGAGGTGGTCCCATATAAATTTTATTAACTTAGCTTAGGGAGTTTTTGAGTTAGCTTCAATAATGCCTATATTTCCCACTTATTTTATGTGGATGATGTGATGGTGTTTTAATAACTTCCTATCACTGTTATTTACATGGCTATATCTACAATTATTGTGCTCAATTATGTATTCGAATTTGTGTGGGGTAGGTTACACAACTAAAAAGTGAAAAATAAAAACTTTTTAGCAAAAAATAAAACCGACTTCCAAAACAAAACACTACAAAGTGAAAAATAACTTTAATTTCGGAAGTCGGTGGCAAAAAACGAAAATACAAAACCCAAGACACCGACTACCGAAATTAAAGTTATTTTTCACTTTGTAGTGTTTTGTTTTGGAAGTCGGTTTTATTTTTTGCTAAAAAGTTTTTTCTCGATAAAGTCGATTATGGGGGAAGCGCCAGGGAATTTGCAGCTCAGCGTCTAGGGTGTATGTTGATTAAAGTATGATTCGCGACCGTAACATATATATATTTACAAAATTATAATCATTAGAATTAGTATTACAACTCCTTAAGTTAGTATAATTCTAAATGTTAAAATTTCATGAAATAGTCATTCATTCGGATTACCGGGTCTTATAGAGTTGTATTGATGACTTTAATGATTATAATTCTGTAAATACATACTTGTTATGTTATGGTCGCGAATCATATTTTGACTAACAAATTAACATACAACTTGCAAATTGCAAAAAAATGTAAGAAAATTTGAATTTCGCGGGCTTATAAGTATCATCAGTAGGAACAGTCTTAAACTAAATGTTATTACTACTGGTTCCTTTATACCCAGGTAGAATTATTGCAACCCTTTCCCGGCTGTACTTTAGTGCCAGAATTTGAAATAATATTGTTGTTCTCTTAAATCTAACAAACACAGTTTTTAAAATAGGATTTTGTAATATAGTTAAATATTAATTTTATAGCTACATACAAATGTTACACAAAATTTTGAAATCAAATTTCTTCCGTCCCTAAATCTATGTATTTTCCATTTTTGGAAATTATCACTTAAATCACTTTTTATGTTACGGTACAAGTTGTAAACAATAGAAAAAAAAAATTATAAAGAAAAATTTTATCTTTATCGAAATAGTGGCCCTCCGGGACGTGTACCTCAGGAATTGGGGCCCTCAGCCACTAACCCTATAAAACCCTGTACACATCACTGATAATTAAACCTTCTGTAAAATCTAATGTTAGCACAAAATAATAGGTCCGTTTTGACATGAGGGTGTCCCTGTTTGTCCCGCTATGTTTGTCTCTCTTTGGCATATGAAACGATATGGGCTGGGCTGTCAAAACGGACCTATTATTTTGTGGCGAGTTTAGATGCTGTGATTGTTTGACCAAAATATTGTATACGTATAACAATAAGCAAGCATACCAGTTGGTAATACTGTGAATTCAATAATATTCAGAAAAGTAATTAGGTACGTACTTACTTTTTATTTATCGTACTGATTTGTTAATTGAAAACGTACAAAATTATACCAACATTCGCCGAAAATAATTTCGTATCAATTTTCAGGCGTTTACATTTTACGTAGAAAATTCAAATACCAAAATTTTCAACATCAAAGTGATCACCTTAAATATTAAAACTAAAAGCATTCGCATTTCACCTTAAGAATGTCGCCCGAAATCGGTTATTGAACTCATGCTGAGTTTCAGCCCTCAGGGTTTCGACCTCTGGAGCTGAGACGAGGAAACAAAGACCTGGGGGCATTGCCTGCGTTCACCAGACGTCTGAGTGTCTAGGTCGAAGCGTTCGATAGTGCAAGTACACACACATTTTGGGTTGAAAACGGGTGAATGTAAAGTTTGGGATTAAAAGGGACTGCTACTGAAAAGTTCATTGTATTTTGGACTTTAGTATAATATCAATGACAGCTGACTTATGGATATTATGGCAGAAAAAAAAAAATAGTTAACTGTTTTTCTTTAAATTATAAAGCAATTATATCAGTCTGTGCAGGGCAAAGGCCTCTTCTCATACAGAGAAGGAACGAGCACTGATCACTGCGCATGCTCATTGCATTTTGGCGGAATGGTTGGCGGTGAGTCGGTGACAGACTATATTTTTTGGGCCTGATTGGATATTTTTAGGGTTTCGTACCTCAAAAGGAAAAAAAATGGAACTCTTAGGCCGGATTCCCACTACGCCGGACCGGTAGATTTGCCGGAAACCGGACACCGGACAGAGTTGTTCACATTACATCGGATCCCACAAGAAAATCAGACAGTCTAGTAGTAGTAGTCGAGTCATCAGTTGAATTTGGACCTGTGCGCTTAATAGAAGGAATGACGCGAAGGGAGCACGGGCTGGGGGAGCGGGGGACAGATACCGGCGCAAACTCGTTCACATTACTCCGGTCCGGTGGTTTTACCGGTACTTCGCAGTGACAAAACGCTCGGTAAAAATGCCGGCCTCGGTATTGTTGCCGGACCCGGGATAATGTGAATAGCTTCATATAAATTGTACGGCCCGGCAAATCTACCGGTCCGGTCTGTTTGTCTGTCACAGCCAATTTGCTCCGAATCTAATGGACTGATTAGGTTGAAATTTGGTACACTTATGTATTTCTATGACCCAAACACGGACGTTGTAACGTAAATAAATGAATTTTGAATATGGGAGTCTATTTTGGGGGCAAATAAGAAAATAAAAAAAAAGTTTCGCAAACTCTACTGTGTAACATATCAAATGAAAGGGTATCAAATATTTTTTTTTAATAATTTTAAAACAATTTGTTTTAAAGTTATTTAAGAAAATAGACAAAAAATTGACCATTCCCCCCTTATCTCCGAAACTACTGAGCCTAAAATTTTGAAAAATATACAGAAAATAGTTCTTTACCTAAGATTACAGGAAAACCTATAAGAAGTCTATGGTCTTAAAATAACATGGTAACTCTATCAATATTGTGATTGTGTACAAACTTACATGGAATGTATCGGAGCATATGTTTTTCATCTACAATGTTAAATTTGTTCTTGGGATAAATTCATCCCAATTACGGAACCCTTCATTGTGCGTGGTCCGCCACACACTTGGCTCGTTTTTCTTATATTGAAATAATAAAAGACGTCATATTTATTTTAGGAGATTATTTTTGTAATTAATAGAATCTATGTTATCATTAAATGCCATCTTAACTACTGAGTTAAAACTTCCTGTAAATACACAATTTAAAAATATTCCAATCATAGTGGATTTTAATCCTAACGAATATTATAATTATGCGAAAGTGAGTTTGTTTGTTTGTTACGCTTTCACGCTAAAACGGCTGAACGGATTTGCATGAAATTTGGCACATGGGTAGACTATGACCTATAATAGGATATAGGATACTTTTTATCGCGGTAGTACATTCCCGTGGGATAAGTTTCGACGTCCAGGCGGGCAAAGCCCAAGCAAAAGCTAGTCTTTTAATAAATAATATAAGTTATCAAGGCAATCTAAGTTATTTATTTCTGTAAGTAGGTGACCTCTAATATCAGAATAGATAAGATCTTTTAATTAATTAATTAATATAATAATTATTATTCGTACAAATGCTTTCCCGACTTCTTACAGTGTGACTAGTATACCTACAACATATTGTCATCTTTTACTTTACATATACATATAGATACATAAAAAAAAAAATTGTAACAACTATAATCAACCATAATCAAAGAAAGAAAGAAATATAGATTTAATTTGTAACCGAAATATGTGCATACAAAAACCGGTCAAGAGCGAGTCGGACTCGCGTACCGAGGGTTCCGTACCGTCATATACTCGTATTATATTAAAAAAAGGGTGCTATTTAGAGACATTGTTTTATGTTTCCTGTAATCTTTATATTTCTATCACATAGAAGAATCTCAGATTTTTCTCTATGCAAACTTCGGAGATAAGTGGGGGAACGGTATTTTTTTTTTTCCTTTTTCAACAAAAGTCGAAAACTATGCGGTGTAAATAATAAATACACACTACCATTAGAATATGTTTGATTTAAAAATTATTTTGGTATTTCGTTTGTATGAACTACGCATGCTCCGGCGGCGTCTTGTGACTACAATAATAGAGGTCGATGACCCAACAAAAAAAAAAATCATATGATTTTAGTCGACAGTCGATAACCATCACGTCTGCTGGGTTTAGCTAGCCAATTTAAAATAACCCTGTATAATCACGAGCAAAGACCCGAAATAGCCGGCAGCTGCACGTCGTGACTGTGACATGAAGACTTCTACTCAGCATGATGCTGTGCTATGGGGACTCACAGCACCGGCACAGCGCTGCATTGATTGAAATGCAGTACTGATTGATACTTTTTTTAGCATTCCGTACCTCAAAAGGAAAAAAACGGAACCCTTATAAGATCACTCGTGTGTCTGTCTGTCTGCCTGTCCGTCTGTCCCAGCCGAATTTGCTCCGAATCTAATAGGCCGATTAAGTTGAAATTTGGTACATGTATGATTTTTTTATGACCCAAACACGGACTTGTAAAGTAAATAAATGAATTTTGTATATGACACTTTTGGGGGGACAAATAAGAAAATTAAAATAAAAAGTTTTGCAAACTGTACCGTGTGACATATCAAATAAAAGGGCTTACTGTGAGGGTCTAAATTTCTCAAATAGATTCTTTTTTTAATTATTTTAAAATAAATTGTTTTTTACACAAATAAAGCGATTTTCAGAAGACTATTAGGTGCTATATTTAACTATTTAAAACACCATTTCCGCTTACATTTTGGCACTAAAGATGTGCTACCATTACCAAAATTTATATTCTTTTTGAAGTTAACCTTCGGGAGATATTTTTTTGCTATGGCAACGCTCCATCAACATGCGTATTACTCAACTTCCACGCGTTTTGCGACACCAGTTCGTACCACTATGATTCATACGTCCATAGGTCTATTAGTGTATTTTACTCAGCTGATACAGTGCTTGCTTATCGATCGTTAAAAAAAAGACCGAGCAATTTTATTCCATAATCTGTCTAAAATAGACTGAACAGGAATTAACCCTTTAAAAAAATAATTTCCCTCCAAAATTGACGCCATGTCTGAAAATAATTTAATGTCAGGTTGACAGGTCTCGTACTCCCGTCAAAAACAAAAAGACACATGCATGACATTTCCCGTTTCCTTTTTTTGGCACGTGCCATATGGGACATGTTGTTATTAATCTTATTATTCACTTTGATCAGCCAGAAAGTAGGTAGGTAACTTTTTTATTTTTATTTTAACCTATAAATAATCGTGTTATTATATTATTTAATTAGGTACAGACGCCAGCAGGTCAAGCTATCCGAAACTGTCAAATTTTCCCAATCAACCTTGAACCTAATGCTTTTGCGATACAGTTGAAAATCTATTAAAGAAATTTGACAGATTGTAGTAGCTTGATGTGCTGGCGTCTGTACCTATAGTTTGCTGAATGAGTGCAATAATAATAAAATAATTCAATAAATTATAAGAGAAACTGACACAAAAATAGTATAATATTTGCATATATTTATTAACATTAATACTAGGTAAATTATTGTTTATAATATGCTTTTTTTTTAAATTCATCATTAATATTTTTGTCTTGATAATATTCTTTATAATCATTAATGAGCTCTATACGTAGTAATTAATGGTGATTCGTTCAAAATTATTCTTATATGTAGTACATGGTGAAATTAAATTAACTAGCGATACTCCGTAGACGTGATGAGTGTCGACGTAATTTTAACACAATAAAAATAAATAGATTTGATGATTTTTTTTTGGATCACTGGTGGTGTTGTTAATTGAAGTATGAGTTGAGGAAATCTGTATTTTTTTCATCACGCCTATGAAGGTAACACAAAAAAAAAAACTCGTGTTTAGATGTCAGTACCCGCCACGTCTGCGAAGTTTCGCTAGCTAATTTAATTTGACCCTGAAGTTCAGTAGATAAGTATATATGTAATTTATTTTCGTCAAAATTATTACGTATTTGTCAATATGTACCTACTTACAAACGACAGACAGAATCGACATAGATTAGAATTAATTAAGTATTAATTACCCATAACACAAACTTTGTTTCCCGGCATGGAATTAGTATGTACGTTATAGGCATGTTATATATAGGTCGAACGTTTCTGTAAGCGAGAGTTCTCAAGTCTGACGTCTATCCATCTGGAACACATCTCTCTTCTCTTTAATACGCAGTGCGGGGGATCGGTCTATTTCGGCAATGTCCTAACCTTGGCTTACCTTGACCGCCCGCAACCTTGTTTCGGTAAATTACGAGTTTTTTTACTCCAAATCAGATGTTCTAGAAGTTATTTTTGTTGTTGTATTACAGCGCCATCTATTGAGATTTACTCGTAAGTTTTTTTTTTCGTGAAATAATAGGATTTATTTTCGAAAACGTTTAAGAAGGCTGTTTCGTTTTGTCACCTCTCTCGCTCACACGTGACCAAATTTTGAAGAATGTTAAATGAAAAGATGCTTTTTTTGAAAATGTAGGTAATCAATTAGCGAACTAGTATAAAATATTAATTTAATATTTAATTACATTTTTATTATGTCATTTAGTTCAAAAACATCAAAAACAGATCATAATACTTTTTGAGCTGATTTAAACACGCACAATAGAAATTACGTTTTTAATAATTACCTAATAAATTAATATAATTTACTAGTTCGCTAATTGATTAGATTTTTCAGAAAGGCATCCTTTTATTTAATAATCTTAAAAATTTGGTCCTGTGGGAGCGAAAGAGGTGACAAAATGTCAACTAGTGTACTTGGAAATAAAATTGACGAGCTTCTCGAACATCGTCATTATGTGGCTTAGTATTATAATGTTTTATGAAACTGAATCTAAAACAATAACTGGCACCTACTTAATTCACTACCTAATAGTTATTTCAACTCCTGCTTTCCGCTGTCTACCTTTTTTTTTTTTTGCTTAGCGAATTTATAAACATGGGCAATGAGGCATCAAGCCGTTCATCATTATTTTTATTTCTTCTATAACACATGCACGTAACGCCATCTGCCGTCGAGTAGTGAGCACACATTTTCAAGATAGGTATGAATGCGGAAGATAGCACAAACCACAAAAGTTCTATGCTAGTGCAACAGATGGCGCTATCGACAGTTCCACATTGAGGGGAGAGATGGCGTTAACTGCAATCGTTTCAAATGGTTGGATAACATCGGATAGATGGCGTTTGTTGTGAATGATATTATATATATATACCGGTGAATATATAGTTCGTTCGTGCGTGCGAGAATTCGTAGTTTCTTCCGAAGTACATTGAATTGATTTTATGATTGTTACGATGAACCCACTTCTGGGACGTACCTAGGTACTGATAGGGAATATTATAGTCATTATCAGTACGGTACTTACTTATATACCTACTTTAATTATTATAATTTAAAGGAACGCAGCAGATTAATGTTTGATCTATTTATTGGCTTTTTACCCGATTGCGGCGAAGTCCAAAAGCAGGGTTATTATGACTATAATCACACTGCCATTTCTGCAAATTAAATGAAAGGTTTGATTGATTTAAATGAAATGTCTATGCTTTTAGGACGCGGCCTCAAGCGACTCGCGTCGCGGGACTCGCGGGACATTTTTGATCATACCTACTATTTTCGAACGAAACCTCATCGAATCTCGGTCTTATGTAACTATAAAAATTTATGCATGTAAAACATAAACTGCATGCTTATATAAAAATACTATTATTTAAAAATCCGATACACTGTGCTTTGATCAATTTTATCCTGCTGTGTGCGACCCCTACAGACTTTTTTAATTGGGCGGGAAAACTAACAAAAGACGAATTTGAATCTTATGCGTGTGGAACAAAGTCGATTTTTCTTTTAAAATAGTTCGGCCATGTGATTTTTTAGAGCCAACTCGAATAGTATTCAATATTTGAATTCATACGAAACAAAACAGGAGTAACTCATTTTGTAATATCAATAGATTTTAGCACTACTGTGAGTCGTGTTAAAGTTTATTTTGGTTTGTAAGTTTTCAGTTTCTTTTTGTTTTACCGGTTCTTGATAGCCGGTGGTTATTAATTCAGTATTTTAAACCAATTAAAGATGGCGGAATCAATGTGACGTAGACTTTGGTAATAATTATTATGAACTTTACACATTAAATAGGTACTGTAAATACTGCTTTCACAAATTAATTTACCCAACCCCAAGGAATTAAAAATAAATCACATCTCAATCGAAACATCGAAATATCCTACAACAACCGTATTCGACAATGATTCCTATCTTCAAAACAATTACTAAAATTGAATTTTAATAGCGGTGCACCGCAAAAGCATTCCAAGAAAATCAAAAATCTTTAAATATCGAACAAAAAAAGGGTGTCCTCTTTTATCTATGCCTGTCATCTTTGGCAAGATGGCGCCGCGTTGTAATAACTCCTTTATCGATACAATCTACGATTTTAACATCTATTAATGCTACAGTATAAATTAGCAGACATTAGGACGCTGTTACCTATTCTCCTGGAATCTGGACTTAGGTTTGCAATCGCCGGCGATCAATGACGGTCAAAACATAAAAAGGTCGGTGCTATTCAGCTCTGTATAGCTGCGTCCTTGTTACACATAATTAAAGTCGACTGTCCGCTAAATGCACGAAGAAGCTATATACCCATCCCAATAGCCTCTCCGTGCACATAGTGGACGGTATATAGCCTCTCGTCCACTATGACGGTATATAGTCGGTCTCTCCGTCCACTAGGACGGTATATAGCCTCTTCGTGCACGTAATGGACGGTCGACTTTAATTAGGTGTAACAAGGACACAGCTATACAGGGCTGAATAGTACCACCCTTTTTATACAACGGCTTTGATGCTTCATAGTAAAGCCCTGGTAGAATAAACCTTAACTCATCCATCATCTGCCTATAGTTTCACCAAGACCGCTGTACCGCGCCTTAGGAATGCGCGGCGAGGCGGGGTGCGGTGCTGGCGAATGAGCGGTGGGACGCCGTGAGCGTTGACGAATGAGCGGCCTGCACTGCCCCCCGTCTCGCTGCGCACATACCTATGGCGTGGTACAGCGGTTATGGTCAAACTATAGCCTTTCCCCAACTATGTCGGAGGTCGGCTTCCAGTCTAACCGGGTGCAGCTATTTTACATGGAGCGAGTGTTTATCTGACCTCCACAACCCAGTCACTTGACTATTTGAAATAATAAATGGTATTTTCCTTTGTCTCCAGGATATGGACCTCATCGAGGTGCTATGGAAGCAGGATGTGGACATGGGTTTTTCCTTGGAAGACCCGATGCAACCGGTAAGAACATTATTTTTATAATTTTTTGCAGTAACCCATCGGTTTCTGAAAACTTGATCAGTAAGTAAGTAAACCAAACCGTGCGAAGACAAAAAAAAAGTAGGTAAATCTTAATTTAGCTGTTGTGGCCCAACACGCTTTACCAGGTGTACAAACACGCTGTGAATCAAAATCAAAATCATAAGTCATTTATTCAAACGCACTTCAAGCTGAGCTCACTTTTCGAACGTCAAAATTACATAAGACAGTCCACCAAAACGCCCGCTCTTCACTCCCTCCTAGTGCTTTAGCTGGCGAGAAGAAGTGGCGCAACAAACTCCCCAGCAGCACAGCTTAACTTTTTTAGTTAAAAAATTTAACTCTATACAACACTGCGCATAATAAAAACCTCCAGTAATAAAGGTATATGTAGGAGTAACTCGAAATCACAAATGATAAACTAGGACCATCGAAGTAAAATAAACAAAGAGTTAATTACTAATAACAAAACAAAACCAAGGTCAGCAAGACGACCAGTCACCACAAGCAGCACCCGTTCACGAGCATAATGCAAAGATCAGCCATTACCCCCTCACCATATTTGAGGGAAGGAGGCAATCCGACCCCCGACGCTACCGCAAGCAGTGACATCTAAGGGAGCATGACGAACTTGCTGCCGGTTGCTCAGGCAATAATCATATGATCAATTGTCGAGGTCACTAGCTAACCACATATTGCAATACCACTCATAAAAAAAAACGAGTAGATTATGTCAATGATAAATAAAAATAAAATAAATTGACTTTTACAGTCAGAGAATAAAAATTATAATTATGAACTCACGAATAATAATATCCTGGGCCTGAGGTAATAATTTAGGTGGGAATATAAATCGCACCTTCGGTAAGACAAGGGCACAACTGCACTTTTTATGATTTTACAGGAGAGCCATTTTAAGATTTTTTTTACATTAAATACCGTATTATTCTGTTCATACCATCTTACCACCTTGAAATGAATTGATCTTTGCATGAAATAAGCCCTATACTTTTGTGATTCCAGATAAAAGGGTATTTTTAAAGCAGTTTGGCATATTTAACCGACGGTTTGAAATTTTGACATTTATGGCCTTGTCTTACCGAAGGTGCGAAATAATAATAATAATAATAACCTGGGACGTTATTCACACACGGTCATCTGATCCCAAACTAAGCAGAGCTTGTACTATGGAAACCAGATAACTGATATACTACTTTTTTTTTGTAAATACATACTTATATAGATAATTACATCCAGACTCAGAACAAACAGACATGTTCATGCACACAAATGTTTGTCCTGGACGGGAATCGAACCCACGACCTGCAGCATGATAGGCGGTATCTTAACCAACCACGCCAACGGGCCTGTCAATCAATTTCTATTGGTCGATAGTCACATATTATTCGCTATATTTCGGGTTTTCCCGAAGATAAACGATGCGATGGAACCTTTAAACGTTGTCATGCTGTAGGTACTCTGTTTTATAATCTCAATCAATGTACACTTTTCCATAGACAAGAAATGAACCATTTACAAGTTAGGGCCCGCAAAACTGAAACGACAAATTGGAACCGTGCACCTTTACGGACATTTCTTATGTGCCTTGCCAATAATAAATCATGAATCTTTAAACCAACCATATAACAACTAATTCTTCCTCCACCAGGAGGGTCCAACGGCTACCAAGGTGTTAGGAGATGAGATTGAGAAGGAGTTGAAGCTGGCTGAAGAGAAGATCGTGAAGAACAATGAGGAGAAAGCAGAGATCGAGAAGGTTAAGGCTAAGCTTCTGGATTCCGATACTAAGGAGGTAAGGATCATTAAAGATTTGATGCAACTGTAAGATAATCAGAAACTAATATTATAAATGCGAAGGTGAGTTTGTTTGTTTGTTACGCTTTCACGCTAAAACGGCTGAACGGATTTGGATGAAATTTGGCACATGGGTAGACCATAACCTTGAAAAGGACATAGGCTACTTTTCATCTTCGATCGCAGAAGAATTCTCGGGCAACAGCTACTATACGAGATATAAAGCTAGCGCAAAAATCCTCCTGCATCACTTTAAAAAAAAATTGTCAGAAAAGTCATTTTAAATGAAACAAAGACACAAGTTAAAGCTAAACAGTTTACCTAATGATATAATCTAACAGAAACAAAGTCTGTCTTTGATTCCAAAATGATTAGATTCGCCATTTTAACAAGGGCACTAATTCATATTTTTTGCCAGGACGATCCCTGGGCCGGACTCTCTTACACCGTGGATACTGAGACTGGTAAGAACTTTATCATATTTAATTAAATACCGAGATGACGACTAATAGAGAAGTATGGAAGAAAAATATATGTTGAGCCTGTCCCAAATAAATTGGGATAATAGACAGGTTAACTCTGAGGCCGAAACAAAAACAAAATAAAATAACCTAACGTTCCAAGGTTCCAACGTTTAATCTTCGGAAAAATCGAAATATAGCGAATAAAATGTGACTATAAAATCAACCAATAGAAATTGATTTATATTCCCACCTAAATTATTATAGATTGACGCACCAATTCCCGTCACACCTTTATTGGAACCAGTCACATTTAAGAGCGGCCAACACGTCATACTTTTCATACAAACGCTCGTACGTGATTGTAGCGTTTTAACCATATCTTTCTAAGAAATTTTTGAACTAATAGGTATTTTGTGCCAGTTATCTAGGTTTCTATCAAAGCGAAAAATAAAAATTTGGAGGAACAAATTCAGTATAAGCCTGCAAAAATCTGGTTTTTTTGCACAATTTTTACCTGAACTTTGACCGTTCATAATGTACTCATATATTGTAAAAGTAAAGAAAACACATGTAATGGAGTTTCTAAATGACAAACATTTATTTCATAAACTTGTAAGGCTTGCTAAAAAGTACGTATTTCCTGGAACAAGTTACATAAAGTTTCAGCACACTATTTTTCGTTCAATCTTATCGCGTTCTCACTTGCTTGTTAGTCAACGGCGTTGCGCTGGATGAAACAACAAGCTTTTTGACCATGCTCGCGTTGGCGATAGACGCGGCCGGGAAGGGCCCTCTTAATTCGGCAAAGTTCGGTTTTTCCGAAGATAATCGATCGAACCTTTGAACGTGTCGTAACATAGAATATGGCAATAAAATTACACTCCTGGGCTCTACTGCAAGCAACAAAGGACATATTTTCAAAAATTTTAGTTCGTAAATATACCTACTTGGCGAAGAAATATTTAGAAGGCGGTCAAGCAAGATTATACAAGGTAAGTAAATAGTTTTAAGGATCAAATAAGGTACAGCATTACTTACAAAACAAATTTCAGTTATCAAGAAAAACCTAAACGGTGCACCGAGCTTTTTATACTTATAAACACGTTTTTAACCATTGTTTGAAGTAGTAAACAATTAAATTAAAATCTAGGGAAATATATTGGTATTATTGGGGATGTATATATTATGTATAGGGTGACTGGTAATTAGTGACTGATACTTAAACACATGATTTTACTCATGATAACAAACAACTTTTACTATGGGACCAAACCTGAAATCGCGAAAGAAAAATCAGCTGTTCTCCTTGACGAGTTATGCGAACATGAATGTATGGGACAGCTGATTTTATTCTCGCGATTTCAGGTTTGGTCCCATAGTAAAAGTTGTTTGTTATCATGGGTACAACAATGTGTTTAAATATCGGTCATTACTCTTATGAAACAAGTACCTTATACACGATGGAAGGATGATAAAGTTGGCTCGATAGAATAAATTCGCAAAGTTACCTCTTTTCGAGTATTTTTTTCCTCTATTTCCATTTTTTTTTAATATAAATAAGTAATTTGATATGATGGTTAATTTACTAAAGTGATGATGAAGATGACTGGAGTATTTATACACGATAGTTTTTTTTTTTTTTTTTTAAGGGCAGTATGATGAAAATAACAACGAAAAACATTGGAAAAGTGCAAAAGTGTAGTTATTTTCTTTACTCTTTACACGTAAAGAAAAAGACAGAGACAAATGCAAAAGCTCTGTGCGCTCTTAATGCAATTAAATAAAATCTTTTAATAAATCCACATACAATTAAAATAAATACACACATGGATAACGTAGGCAATAAACAAAATAAGACCAAACCTGAAATCGCGAAAAAAAAATCGGCTATTCCCTACATTTTGACGAATATGCGAACATAAATGTACTGAACAGCAGCAGATTTTTTTTTAGCGATTTCAGGTTTGGCCCCACAGTATAAAAATTGTTAATAATGATGAGTACAATGACCCCTTAAAAGGTTGCCACTGTTTACACTTACACCCTGTAGGTATAATACTTAAATGACATTATACTTGTTTTATAAAATGGTGCTGTACATTATTTTGTTAATATTTTGTGTTTTTTTTTTCTTTTTTAGATTAAACATTAAGGAAACCATGATTGGTGATTGTTTTTAGAGACTATCGTTTGTTTTTACTAGATAGAGCTTGTCTAAGCTGAAATGACGCACACCGCTTTTATCGTAATGGTACTTACGTATAAAAATTTAAGTGGCGCCTCATTTCTGAGACGAGCTCTATTACAAGCTTTTATTTAGTTTCACCTGCCCCGATGTTTGTCTGTAATCGAATCTTGCAAGTTAAATTTGACCCACTTCCCGGTATCCGATTGAGCTGAAATTTTACATGCATATGTAAATCGAATGACAATGCAATATTATAATGACATGGAGCTGATCTGATGATGGAGCCGGAAGGTGGCCATGGGAATTCAGTAATAAAACGATGCAACCTTATCGATCTTGGGCTCGTTTGATTTGTCTTGACAAGGACTTTGGTCCTAGATGATATCCGGACTAATAAAAGCTTGTGTTTAAAAACATTTTTTTTAATAATACACTTGTTTAGGTGTGGCGTTCATAAAAGCACTTTTCAGTCTATGTGTGATCTTGTTTGAAAAATCGGTAATGCCTTATGAAATTGCGTTTTTAAAAAAAGGTAGCCGTTTATTACATGTAACTTAAACATAGCTGGCGAAATGTGGGTGTACTATAGGTACACCTCTGTCTAACCCTTCGGGGATTACAGGCGTGGTGTTATGTTAGTACCAGAGATCGGAATAGGTACACTATAAGTATCTAAACTTCGAGGAATGTAGTAACAAGAGACGATTAAATCTCCATATTTACGAAATTGTGAATCATTTATTGTAGATACTTTGAATATATTCTTAACAAATTAAATATTTATTGCAAATAATAATTTTTTTAATTCGCAATTTCTTAAATCCCGAGATTTAATCGTCAATTCGTCGTGCTTCATTCCGAGATTTTATAGAAGGTATCCACACTTGTTTAGGTATTTATACTCTACATATTCCGCACCCTAATAGCGTAACATACTATCAATGGAGCTCGTGGCTAAGTAATAACATCCGCACGGGTCGATCCATCAGGTTAAGCTACGCTTTGGGTTGGTCCGTAGATGGGTGACCATCGACTCTTCTGTGCTTCGGAAAGCACGTTAAGCCGTTGGTCCCGGCTGTCATTCGTGGATCTTTGACAGTCGTTACGGGACGTCAGAAGCCCGAAAGTCTGACAGTCAGTCTTACCAAGGGGTATCGTATTACCCAATAACTGGGTTGTGGAGGTCAGGTAGGCAGTCGCTCCATGTAAAATACTGGTATTCCAGCTGCATCCGGTTAGACTGGAAGCCGACCCCAAAATAGTTGGGAAAAGGCTAGGCAGATTGACTATTAATCGGAATCTGAATCATTTTAAAGCAAATTGCTAATCCATTGCTTCATATGTTCGAAAAATAACAACTGCTCGACAATGTAAAAAACGCAATGGATGTTGTTGAACTGCCAAAATGAAACCAATTCCAATTGATAGTGTGTTACGCAATTAGGTTGATCTCTATTACGTTTTGCTGCAATTGTTTTAAGACCTTATAACATTTTATAATGCAAGATAACGATATGGGTACGGGGTACCTTATACTGCTGCCGTAAGGAGAAAGGACGTATAGGTACCATAACAGTCAGAAGCCGACTAGCAATCTCACAAAACTATGGCATAGCAATTTTAGTTGTACTTATGACCTTCTTCTATAAGAACGTTTGACAATACTACACATTGGCAACTTTGGCAGCCCGTATAGCGCAAGCGATAATGGTCATTGCGGTGTAAGTGGACTTCTAGACGTTGACTGTACCTACTACAGAAATATTGAAATGGAGAAACAAAATATTTTGTCCTGTTTAAGATACAAAATAGTCAAAATACAAAGGCAGATGCGGCAGATCTTTCAATATCAAGAATTATTAGGTTTTAGTTCAGTTTACGTCAGTATAAAAACGCTGGTAGATGCGTCTTTTTTGCTGATTCCGAATATGTAAATAACTCTATTTTGGAAAAATGTCAGATACGTCGTTTTTCCTTATTATCTTTATGGCTAAAAACTAAAGCTATAGGTATCTTACAATTGGGACTAAAGCAGCTGTTACACATACAACTCAAAAACGCGATCCAAAAATTACCAAAATTCTTTCTTTTTTTTTTTGTTTTCGAAAAAATATTTCTTTTTTGTTCCCGACCCTATTTATTCGTCTTTGTTTCTATCCCCTAGGGTTGCCAGTTGCCAGTGTTGCCACCCTGCGGCATAACGCGTTAGATCATTACTCTTATGAATCAGCTATTTCTATCCCGTTTGTCGCACCGAAATATACTTTGGTTTTTTGATTTGAAAAACGAAATTGTATTGTTGTGTAAGTTTATGTAGATTTTTAGTGCTTGTTTTTTTATTTGAGATGGGTTTGCTCTTGACTCTAGTCTAGGTCGGAGGCGACAGAGACAAAGTCGACGATGGAATGAGCTTACCCAGAAGAAGCCTGTTCACTGTCGATATGAAGACATTAGGGTGGTATGCGTTAGTTTCACTCTTTTGCTGTGCGCATTATAAATGACATTTGGAAAAGCTTAGTGCGAATTGGTGGAATAGCAACTAGGTAGGGATGGTAACTTGCAGTGCGTCTAGATGTCCGATGGTAGAAGGGGGCCGGTTTGTTCTTTATTTTAAACGTATTTTAGTAAAAGGTTTTTAAAAAGTAGGTGTGAGTGGAAAGGGGTCTCTACTCCCTAAGCACAAAATTCATAGTTTCGGCCTTCGTTACGGGCGTTTCCTACTCCCTATCATCTACCAATGGTCAAAATGTCCAATTCCCAAAATGTCCAATCTTTGAGAATGTAGCAAATTTGTTCAATAACTCATAAAAGCGCTTATGACAAACAATAAATACAAAATACTGAAAGAAATCAAAATTTGTATTATTTATAAGTAACAAATTAAGACCAGAGAAGACCACAACTTGCCCGAAATCACTCAAGCTAAGCAACTCATCAAGTTATTGAACAAATTTGCTACATTCTCAAAGATTGGACATTTTAGGAGTTGGACATTTTGACCTTTGGACATTTTGACACTGTTGGATATTTTGAGAGTTGGACATTTTGCCCCTGAACGCTACGACGATGCTAGTCACCGCTTGAGGTATGTTAGTGGTGAGACGGGGGAGGTAGACAGGCGTCAAACTAACTCAGTATGTCAATCTTGTCAATCGCGTCCTCCCAATTCTCACCACTCAAATACCTCAGGCGGTGACTAGCACTGGCGCGCACACATGACTAAACTATTGGATATATATTTGGTTGATTTTTGTTAGTACAATAAATAATAATAATAATAATATCCTGGGACATTTTCACACACGGTCATCTGGTCCCAAACTAAGAAGAGCTTGTACTATGGAAACCAGATAACTGATATACTACATATACTACTTTTTTTTTTTTTTGTAAATACATACTTATATAGATAATTACACCCAGACTCAGGACAAACAGACATGTTCATGCACACAAATGTTTGTCCTGGATGCGAATCGAACCCACGACCTGCGGCGTGATAAGGTGGCATCTTAACCAACCACGCCAACTGGCCTGTCACAATGGGAATGTCATAAGATTTACCAAGCTTAATGTATTGTTGTATGGTCGTCTTCACCTTGTATAGCCTCTACCAAAACCTATAGCGCTTCCACACATCGGCAGTTATTAGAGTGATTTAAAAAAATGTATTTCTCCACCCAAATAACTACCAACAAACATTAAAACTCAACATTTTCTCCACAAAACGCATGAACGCACATCTACCCTCCGTTCCAACAAAATTAAGTATATCGCTTCACCCCTATGTGCTCACATTACATAAGGGTTGATATAACTACCCTTAGGGGGTGACGCCCTTTCGAAAACGTGATACTAGCAATGGTAACGGCATTTAGATATAAATATATTTGTTTAAGGGGGAAGCGCCAGGGTAGCCCGCGAAATTCAAATTTTCTTACGTTTTTTTTGGGATTTGCAAGACAGTATTAGTTTGTAGGTATGTTGATAAAATATGATTTGCGATCGTAAGAAATATGTATTTACAGAATTATAATCATTAGAATCTGTAATACAACTCCATAAGTTAGTAGGTATAATCCTAAACGTCAAGATTTCATGAAATAGTCATTCAATAGGATTACCTGCTCTTAAAGAATAGAATAGAATAGATTTTATTTTCTTACCACAAATTACAGCTTAGCTCAAATAACTTTAGTTATTAGGCTACAGTTACAATTACCTACTTAATTTGTGAAAGACTGGTGCCTAAACAAAGTTAAGAGTTATATTGAATTTAATGATTATAACTCTGTAAGTACTATGCTTGTTACGGCCGCGAATCATATTTTTATCAACATACAAACTAATACTGACTTGCAAATTCTAAAAAATCGTAAGAAAATTTGAATTTCATGGACTACCCAGCGCTTTCGCCTTAATTCAAACTATCAATCTGTCTGCCTTTTCTCAAATATGTTGAGATTTGGGGCCAGTCTTACCGGATGCAATTGAATACCAGTATTTTACATGGAGCGACTGCCTACCTGACCACCACAACCCAGTTACTGGGTAATACGATACCCCTTGGTACGACTGGTTAACAGACTTTTGGGTAACTATTTTCTTCTCCAACATCCGACTAGCGGATGTAGGAGAAGATAATACGTAATTAAATTGATAAGGTTTTAATTCTTCCTTGGTGTTGAACTTACAACTTGGGTTTAAGAGCAGGGTATATGCAAATCGTGATGGTTGGATGGACTGTGTGAAAGATGATATGGCTAGAAAGGGAGTGACTACCAAGAAACTACGTTTCTTTGCACAGCTTAAATGTACCTTTCGCAATGACTAATTATAAGCGGGATGTTTTTTCAATAAAAAGTGCACTTCGTTTCAATAGGCTTCCTAGGGACCTGAATGTCGACTTGTTCTGCACCAGTGTGGCAATCTTAAGACGGCTTTTGGCACAGTTATTTTTCAAGGATAGTTTGTTAACTACGAGTATCCTTGAAAAATACCTGTTTTTTTTTTTAAATTTATTTGTGATGGGTTTGCTCTTGACTCTAGTCTAGGTCAGAGGTGACAGAGACAAAGTCGACGATGGAATGAGCTTACCCAGAAGAAGGCTGTTCACTCTCACTTTGAAAAGATTAGGGTTGTAAGCGTTCGGAAACACAGACGCAGGTAGTGAGTTCCACTCCTTTGCTGTGCGCATTATAAAAGACATTTGGAAGCGCTTAGTGCGAATTGGTGGAATAGCAACCAGGTAGGGATGGTAACTGGCAGTGCGTCTAGATGTCCGATGGTAGAAGGGGGCCGGTGGAATGAGGTCGTGATGTTCTCGGGCACACTCTCCGAAGTACAGTCTATAGAAGGCCGACAAGCAGGCAACCTTGCGGCGATCTGCCAAGCTGTGAAGCTTGGCATCCACCAGTTTTACTTCGCCAATGAGCCTCTTAGCTCTGCGTTCGGTGGAACGCAGAGCTAAGAGGCTAGTTGGTACTTGGCTGATCCATCCCAAAGGTGAAAAGGTGAATCCCAAACTGTTACTGGTAGTTAAGAGAAGTAGTAGATAAGTTTATCTACTACTCTCTTAACTAATTATATTATTAACTTGTATTTATGTAGTTTCTTTTTATAGACTTTTTCTTTCTCTTTTTTGCTATTTGTTAATATTCCAAGCCTTCTGTAAAATAAAATAAATAAATAAAAATAAAAGACTACCGAGATGACGACTAATAGAGAAGTAGGTTTATAGGTATGGAAGAAAAATACATGTTACGCCCCCAAATAAATTGGTATAAGGGCAGGAGCATGATGGTGGTTACCTAATGTCCATAGTTAAACGAAAAGGATCCAACCCACATTACATCTAATAGGGGTTGGATCCTTTTCGTTTAACTATGGACATAATCATATTAGATAAATCTTAACTTATTTTTAAGTAGTCACCATCGACTTTTAATAATCCAATAAAACTTTCAATAATATATTCATTGAAAATGTATAGTTTTGGAGTCGCAAAGAAAAAAGTTTCTAAACTTAAATTGACTTTTTAAAAAAAGACGATTATCTTCGGAGTTCGGAAAAGGACATGTTTTCGAGATTTTTCGGTTAGGGCTGCCACAAAAGATAAGAAATAGCCTATACATATGCTTTTTGTTAAATAAAATATCTTTATTCCAGAATACATATTGTCGTGGCTAAATAATTACAGCACGGGTCGATCGAAGGTTAAGCAACACTTGCCGCGGTCCGCTCGTGGATGGGTGACCATCCATTACATACCGAGACCCCTCCGTGCCTAGCAATGCATAATTACGCCGCTGGTCCCGGCAGTTATTCGTAGATCTTTGACAGTCGTTACGGGTAGTCAGAAGCCTAAAACTCGTACCAAGGGGTATTTTGTAACCCAGTAACTGGGTTGTGGAAGTCAGATAGGCAGTCGCTCCAAGTAAAAAACTGGTATTCAGCTGTATTCGGTTAGATTGAAAGTCGACACCAACATGGAAAAGGCTAGGCAGATGATTTCCTTTCCCATCTTACTCATCTTTTGACTCCTGCTTTTTGAAAATCCAATTTCAATTTCTAGTGGTGTTGCTTATTTGATTTGAGGAGCTCGTGGCTAAGTAATAACAGCCGCACGGGTAGATCCATCAGGTTAAGCTACGCTTGCAGGGGTTGGTCTGTGGATGGGTGACCATCTTTTCATACCGAGACTCCTCCGTGCCTCGGAAAGCACGTAGGTAAGCCGTTGGTCCCGGCTGTCATTCGAGGATCTTTGACAGTCGTTACGGGTCGTCAGAAGCCCGAAAGTCTGACAACCAATCTTACCAAGGGGTATCGTATTACCCAGTAACTGGGTTGTGGAGGTCAGATAGGCAGTCGCTCCATGTAAAATACTGGTATTCAGCTGCATCCGGATAGATTGGAAGCCGACCCCAACATAGTTGGGAAAAGGCTAGGCAGATTGACTATCATCGGAATCTGAATCATTTTAAAGCAAATTGCTAATCCATTGCTTCATATGTTCGAAAAATAACAACTGCTCGTCAATGTAAATAACGCAATGGATGTTGTTGAACTGCCAAAATGAAACCAATTCCAATTGATAGTGTGTTACGCAATTAGGTTGATCTCTATTACGTTTTACTGCAAATGTTTTAAGACCTTATTACATTTTATAATGCAAATTAACGATATGGGTACGAGGTACCTTATACTGCTGCCGTAAGGAGAAAGGACGTATAGGTACCATAACAGTCAGAAGTCGACTAGCAATCTCACAAGCCGACCCCAACATAGTTGGGAGAAGGCCTAGGCAGATTGTTGCTTATTTGATTTAAAAGTGTCCGTGGAGTTTCTTGCCCGTTCTCCACCATAGGAATCTACTATGCTTTGGAATGGGTAACTAACCTCATCTTTCTGACCGATTCCTTGAAGCTCAACAGTGCCTTTAATGCTTTTAGTTTGAGTTTTAACTTCGGCTATTAAAATTTGACATCCCGGGCTTACATTTGCATAAAACATCGTGATGAGTTTGGAATAAACTCACTAAACCCTGCTAGCTGAATAAAGGCATCCCCAAAATCCGGTACCACGATTAAAAATGGCAAATAGGCCCTCCTGCTACCACAATGCTAACTTGGGAGGTGCATCGACGCGAAAACTAACTATGACTTCTGCACATGATTCTAGATCCCCTAGCGTAACATCGGTGGCTGACGCCAAACGAACGTAATTTTTTGAGCTGTGAGTCGCGTAAAATGAGTCGCGGAATTTACGCTGCATTCGGTTTCATACTAAAGTCCTTTTTGTGCCACACGGCGACGCAAAATGAGTACTGCTCATGAGTAGACTCACAGCTCAAATAATTACGTTCTTTTTTTTTTTTTTTATGAATGGCATCTCGTAGTTGACCTAGAGAGGTCGAGACTAATTAACCGGACTATCCTGTGGCTGCCTTAAGAGAACTCAAAGCCTCCAGCCAGGGGCATAAAACTTACAGACTAAGCGACTACACGCTAAGGGCTCCCCCTGTGGGGAACGGGCCTCGGCTTAGGGCGTCGCTGGGGGGAGGACAGCAAGATGGGACAGGCTGGATCAGATTTGAATTATTATTATCAGGGGAGTTTAAAGCTACAGGCTCAGCTACGCCACCAGCTGGCACATCATACCCGAGCAAGGGACGGGGGAAATAATTACGTTAGTTTGGCCTCAGCCTTATATAAACAAAAATTGTAGTCGCAGGTCGCGTGCGCGCTATTTGTTTTCGTGAAAAAAGATTGAAATTTTACTACGGTTTCCGATACTGCCGTAGCCATTGTATTTGCTCGACACTAGACTCAGTAGGCTCATTCAACTTGACAGGCCAGTTGGCGTGGTTGGATAAGATACCTATCACGCCGCAGGTCGTGGGTTCGATTCCCATCCAGGACAAACATTTGTGTGCATTAACATGTCTGTTTGTCCTGAGGCTGGGTGTAAGTTATCTATATAAGTATGTATTTACAAAAAAAGAGTAGTATATGTAGTATATCAGTTATCTGGTTTCCATAGTACAAACTCTGCTTAGTTTGGTCCCAGGATATTATTATTATTGCATTCCTTATAAACAGATTATAAACGTTTTTGCTGTTCGCAACATATCTTCTTACGGTTTCTGTCTGACACTGCCGTAGCTATTATAGGTCGCACTAGACCTTTTAGGCTCATTGCATTCCTTTTCATGCAAGTTTTCCTCGCCTGGATTTTTAAAATTTCTGACCAGATTTACGGCAGATTTGAGATGACATCTAAAATTATTTTGCTATTGTCAACTTCATATGCAGTTTTGACTCTATTTTGGTCAAATATCTGTTGATTTTCTTTAGATCCTAGAAGTGCTTAGTCAACTCTTGACAAAGACATTAGAATAACAGATCTAGCTAGACACGTTTTTGCGCTATACGAATTGATATTTCGACACATAGGAAAAGTAGAGGGTCGCGAGCATGCGCATGCACTCGCTGTGTGACGTCATACGCAAATTATATCCGGCCTTTAAATTGTTATAAAAATTAGCTATCTTTTGAATGCTTAACCATTACTCTAGCTTTAAAAGTCTCGTAGTTATTAGCGGTTGAAATCTTACATGTTTTTGTCGGTCACAAATATTGAACTTACCAGCAGTACACCGAGCGAAAAGACGTTTTCACGTCAAAAATCTGCTGTTTTATAGAAAAGTGCAATACAGCTAATGATTTTTTAATAATCGACGAAAAAGTTCAGAATCATGTAAGTAGGTACTGAATCCATAGGTGACGCGTCAATGTCCTTGCCACGCTATATATGTTTACCACCGAAACTATTTTATGTAGTCTCATACTTTAAAAATTATCGCTCTACAATTCCTATTCATACCTTAAAATATACCAAGCCTGCATATACCCTGAAACAACACAACCCTACAGATCAAAATAATAATGAGTTCTATCCCAACCACTTCTATCAGGCCTTCCCTGCTTCCTTCGTTGCATCGAAATCAGGAATACATAGGAATAATACTGAGTATATAGGAAGGTTTATATGAATTGGTGGAGCCGAGTGACAGACCCAAGTTTGGATATCAAAGAATCGGCCGTTTTTAGGGTTCCGTGGAGAGAAGTATGTGCCAACTCGCACTGGGCCCGCGTGGTGGATTACGTCTCGCTCCCTCTCGCAGAGAGGAGGTCTGTGTCCTGTATCAGTGAGGATATTATAGGCTGGGAAGTGTTATACATGCTGAATTTTGTGTAGGTTACGCTGGTATCATTGCTAGATACTGTTTTTTTTTCTGGCGCTTATAATATTCTTTTAACAATACATTTGACCAAGCGTGGATAAATATGAAAAGAACTTCAATCCGGAGAAAATTAGTGATGGCATTAATTTTTTGTTATTTTTGATAACACCTAAAAGCGAGCGAAAGTATTGATAAAATAAATCAGACGCTTTTCTTCATTTGAAGACGTTTGCTTCAAGACTTGCTTCAATTCCATGGCTGTATTTTTGGAGGTATTAAGACTTTTAGTCCGTGTTTTACCAGCTCTGCGCCATCTTTATTGCACATAGGGGTAATTAATGATTTCTTATCTGAAAACCTAGCTACAAAAGATTGTCCAAATTAAATTTTTCCCATCCCGTTAAGTTCTTTATCATCCCCTTTAATTTATACCTGCAGAACCCTTTGCTTAATCCTATAAGCTAAATATTATAAATGCGAAAATTTGGATGGGTGGATGGATGCTTGTTACTCAATCACGCCAGAATGGCTGAACGGATCTGGATGAAATTTGGCATAGAGATAGATTATAGTCTGGATTAGCACATAGGCTAGTTTATATTCCGGATAAGTGTACGGTTCCCGTGGGATAATTTCCGACATTCTCGCGGGCGAAGCCGCTGGCAAAAGCTAGTTTCTAATGTAGACTTCTTATGTTTAGAATTACTATTTAGATAAAAGACTGCCTACATTCTATTTCAATTCAGAAAAAAATCTCAAACAGTTTAATATTAACCTGCAGAACCATCTCAAATACAAACCGCTCGCTCTTACCACTAAATAATTTCCACAAGTCATCTTGCCGGCCAGTGTTCTCTGATTAATGTTCTTTTTTCTCTTTCTTTTATCATTTTTTTCTCTATCCAACGATTGGAGGTATTATTGGAATATTTTCTTTAATGCTGTAAGAGCCAAATATTCTTGCTTTGTGTCCTTTTGTAAGGCGAAAGATGTTTTAATCAAATGTTGCTGTGGTGACGTATTTCACGTTTCAAATTGTGGTAAGTTTACAAAAGATCTATGTAGGACAGCGGCTTTTCCCGCGTAAAGATAAAAAAAAATCCTCTCTGCAAATTAGGTACTTTCGAGATAAAAAAGTATCTTACCTATGTCTTAATCTAGAACATGGTCTACCCTTGTGCCAAGTGTCATCTAAATCTATTGTTACGTAGTTTTTTTTTTATTTATTTTTTCCATTTGTTCGTTGTGTGCACTCATGGCATGTGCCGAATAAACATCTTTTCGTTCTTTCTTTACCTAAATAACGTAATAAATGTGGCTGAACTGTCGAAGTGAAAGGAATTGAGATTTTTTTTTTATTTCTGACTGGACCTGCTCATGAACTCGATCACGCCTCATGGAAAGCGATGGATGCGGTCTATGATGGAACGAGTGTGCCCAGAAGATGCCTGTTCACTCTTGCTTAGAAGACAGACGGGGTATAATGTGGCGTTGATGCGGGGTTCATTAAAAACACCCAAATTCAAAAGCATAGAGATTTTCACGTTTGAGGAGCTCGTGGCTAAGTAATTATAGCAGCATGGGTCGATCCATCAGTTTAGACTACGCTTGCCGGGGTTGGTCTGTAGATGGAACATCTTTACATACCGAGACTCCCCCGTGCTTCAGAAAGCACGTTAAGCCGTCGGTCCCGGCTGTCATTCGTGGAACTTTGACAGTCGTTACGGGTCGTCAGAAGACCGAAAGTCTGACAACCAGTCTTACCAAGGGGTATCGTATTACCCAATAACTGGGCTGTTGAGGTCAGATAGACAGTCGCTCCATGTAAAATACTGGCATTCAGCTGCATCCGGTTAGACTGGAAGCCGACCCCAACGTTTAAAATATTAGTAAAATTAACGACTGGCTTACTTATACCTATTTTTCTTATCAAAACTTTGACATGCATTCCCCTCGTCTCTTTGACAAACACTTGCATCTAATCCTGCATGAATTCAACTACACTATGATATTATTAATGATCAGTACTCAAGGGAATTGAGATGTCTGCCTACCCTCAACATTAATCATGAAACTACAATAGCGACGCGCATGCGTTACTATTATGTACTTTTAAAAGGGAAGTTCTTATGTATAGGTATTATTCAGTACCCCTATAGTATAAATTTCTATGAATACATACTCAGTGTTATCGTTGACTAAAGAAATTGTTGCAACTTATTTATTTCGAACTGAAGTTTTGTTTCCTAGGAAAGTGCTTCCGTCATGGATTCCATGAAAATCTGCCGTTTTCACCAGTATTTGACACTAGGAGGCAGATATATGCCAATGCCTTGAGTGGTTAGCTTGCGTGTTCTGTGCTGAGCTCACGCAACACATCGTACGTCCACACAGTAATAGGACTCGCCCATCAAGGAGCGCTGTCTCAAATTAAACGCGTTATTAATTTATTATACATAAAACAAAAGATATTATATTTAAACACGTATACTAAAAGATAAATAAATAAATAATCTTTAAAATGGTGAAGGTTTCATAAAAATACGCTTGATAGTTTTTGCGTGATTCTCAGTTGTTTATCCGCGTTAGACTTTACAAATTAATTACACTATGTTATTATAAACGTCTGGGTTCTCGAACGCATACAACCCGAATCTCTTCAAAGTTAAAGTGAACAGGCTTCTTCTGGGTAAGCTCACTCCATCGTACCTCGTTTCTCTGTTGCCTCAGACCTAGACTATAGTTAAGAGCAAACCAATCCCAAAAAAAAAAACCATTTAAAATATTCACATATCGTCGGGGATAGTGCAAATCCGCGAATCTATTTTTTTATTTCAACGGCTTTTGACCTCATTTTTACAGGAGAGGAATAATTCATGTGTTCATCCACGAAAATCACTTCAAAGAGGTATCTGCCAATTAGGATCTTGCGTGCATTGCCCGCGAAATTTGAAATTGGCTACATTTGTCAGATACGCGGAATTATCCAATGTTCTCTCATCTAGGTCCGCGGATTTGCACTATCCCCAACGATATTAAGTGATTAAGGTACTTCTTTAAACGTGATCTTCAGCTTAACATCAGTACCTGGTCGACCGAGCTCTGCTCGGAAGAAAATAGACAAAACGAATTTACCCATTGAGACCTAGCCAGATCGATATTTCGCGCCCGTAAAACCCTATATTGCAACTTTCATTGAAATCGTTAGAGCCGTTTTCAAGAACGTGATTACATATTATATCATATACAAATATTACTAATTTAATAGTATAGGATAGGATATATAGGATTAAAATTCGAATATCGCCTTATTTTTAACCGAATAATTAAGAATGTGTCGAAATATCCAATGTTGAAGAGTATTGAGTTTACAAAGTCAGGGTTATCAAAAAGCATTAGTAACTATTGAGCATCAGAAGAACCTTAATGACTGACCTTCCTGGACAGATCCACTTAAATCTGTGTGGTTCTTCCCTCAAAAGACCAATTTAGACAATCTACATGGTCCTCACATGATCTGACCCACGACTATCAATGTCTGGACTTTAAAAGAGACAGGCCGCTGAGTTTGTTACGCCTTTTCTCCGAATGGGGAATGGTCAATTTTCGTCTATTTTCTTAAATAACTTTAAAACAATTTATTTTCAAATTATAGAAAAATCTATTTGAGACCCTCACAGTAAGCCCTTTCATTTGATGTTACACGATACAGTTTGTAAAACTTTTTTTTAATTTTCTTATTTGCCCCCACATCCTAGGGTTCCTTTTTTTTCCTTTTGAGGTACGGAATCCTAAAAAGTGTGCATCATTAGAAGCGCAAAAAGTTTTTTAGAGGTTCAGTTAAATGTTTCCCGTTTTTCAGTGTCAAACAATTGCTACATCTACACTTTCATTTTCAACAGTTTTTTTCTTCTTAGTTTTCATTGAATTTGCTTTAGCATGATGATAGGACAAAATGCGAGTACGTACTATTATTTTTTTTATGTCAAGTCATCTAAATAATAGGCCAATGAACTAAGAAATTGTAGTATGTGAATGTCATCCCGTAGTGTATTTAGTTCTAGTAAAGTTGGAGACACTTGGATAGATGTGGTGATGGCTTCTGGAGCAGAACCCTAACGGAATGGTTGCCGAGAAATTGTAGAAGGAGCGTTGGCAGACCAATGGCCAGGAAGACGTACAGAAGATCACGGGAAAGACCCGGATGAGACTCGCACGGACCAGGGAAGCATGGCACAAAAAGGAGGACGCCTATACTCAGCTGTGAGTGGAACAAGGCTGCTAAAAAAACCACAAAATGCTTTAGAAATGCGTTCCTTGCAAATCAAGTGTGGTTTAACTTTGAATGATATGATAGGCAATGGTGCGGTTAAAAAGGAGATGTAGAGATAAAAATTGAAAAGAGTACCTATTGCGTAGATGGTTTAGTCATGTTGAGAGGATGAGTGAACGGCGTGCAGACTAACAAAATGTACCTATTGCATTGCATGAAAGGAGCCTCCCTGAGCCACTTTACGTCTGGCGCACCCAGGGCAATCAGCGAGTTTCCACGCTGATTGGATTGCCATGTCCACTTACAAAACCGGCTCGTGCGTAGTCTCTATTAATATCGAAGGGTTCTCACAATACAACTCTGCAATTCTTTCTTATGTCTACCGTAAAACGCACTGCGACATTCTATGCGTCCAAGAGACTACATCCCACTTACGCTTATCGCCGAGATCAGTCACCCGAAGCACGGTAGCTCGCAGTGTTTGCTGCTTCCGGCGTAAGCATACTATCCATGAAGAGTTCAAAATGTATTTACTAGGCAGATTTGAGTGGAAACGCTGGAAGGGGAAGCCCTAGAAGGACGTACAACGAACTTATTGGTGACGTTCTTCAGAAAGGTCAGGTGCGTAGTACTCGCAATCGGCGTGCGTGTATGACCAGATGTATGAACGTAAACGAGGCAAAAGGAGTCTGTAAGGATCGTAGCAGGTGGCGTTCTGTAGTGTCTGTCTACCCCCATGGGAAGAAGGCGTGATTTTATGTATGTACGAGAAGTAACTAGCAACTGGGTTGTGGAGATCAGATCCTGGGTCATGGAGCGGTCGCTCCATGTAAAATACTGGTATTAAAAGGTGGTTGGGAAAAGGCAGCTGATGACGATGAATAGAGCTTGAAGCAAAAAGACGTACTTACATCTCACCTCTGGTGGTGTTCTGTAATTTCTGCTTGCCGTCATAGAAAAAGGCGCGAGTTTATGTATACGAGCCCGAGGACTGTCTGAGGTAGTAAGCGGTAAGACGGGGGAAGTAGACAATCGTCAAGCTAACTCAAGTCTGCTAGTCTTGTCAATCGCACCCTCCCCCGTCTCACCGCTCACATACCTCAGGCGGTGACTAGCACTCGCGCGCACACTACCTATAGTAAAAATCCTTTTAGAAGTATTCTTCCAGGGAACTATGACATTAAAATTTCTGCCTCTAAGCATTGCAAGGGCGCAATCACAGACTCATGGGATGGATATCTGCTTTGGTGATGATGGGTGGTTTACCTAATATATTATTGTTGAAGGAAATGCTAGGAATTCCGAAAAAAATCAAACAATGTTTAATATTCGTTGCAATTTAGTAAAACTACATTTAAGTAGTTTTATTTTATCTTGTGTGCGTTGAATTATGTTCCGGATACTTTTTTCTTTGTTTTCTTGTAAAGAAAGCACAATGGTAAATTGATTTTAGAGTTAAGCTACGGTTTCCTAGAACTAACGGCCGCAGTGACAGCTGTCATGAAAATGATGGCAGTGGCAAAGATTTATATCGTTAGATTCGCCCTACCGCGTCAAAAGGTCGCATTCTGATTCGTCTTCACATCTCTTGATACACAATGGCGCAGTGACTACGGTTAATTATCATGGAAATGCTTTTTAATAATGTTTGAGCTCACTCTTCTCAGTATCCAGGACACTTTTTCTTTTCACTAGGTCCGGTGAGGCGAAATCTAGCGATTAAAATCTTTGGCAAGCGGGGTTTGACTTAATGTCAAATGCTGGTGAAAATAACATTTTCATGGCCATTATAATATGACGGAACCTCTTTCAAAGGAAACCAAAGCAGTGCGTTATTTTTTCAAAAAGTCGAAAATCCATGCCTATGTAAGTAGGTACTAGCTTAGCGCTAAAAATACACTGTTACAATTAAACATTAAAAACAGCTTAACTTTTGTCTAACTAAAACTAAATGCGGATGGGATTAAATACTACTATTTTCAACAATGTAACACGATTGACATAAATCAGGTATCCTAATACTAGATATCCTCAACCCACAACTCGCCTACTAAAATCAATACCACTAAGCCGAACAACCTCAAAATGGCGGCCGCGGGAAACCGTTTTCATTAAAATAAAAACATCAAAACCATTAATATAACCAAGAAAAGATTAATGTCGGCCGAACAAAGAGTAATAAATTAGTAGTGTAATATTCTGCAAGGGTAGGCTCCCTTCGGCCATCTTGTGGAATACTCGCTCCTGATTGGTTGGTTCAGTTACTAATCAATAATTTTTCTTTCGCGCCAAAATGGCTTAGGTTACGTTGTTGACCCGTTGGATTTTGAACTTTCGGGATAGGAAGTAAGGTTAATTTTACATTGTGTAGGTGCTTTTAAAACAATAGGGGTTTTGTAAATGTGGTACAGATGTAAAAAGAGTAGATAGAGGATAAGTTATTTCGATTCGGAAATAAAGTAATTTATTTTTTTGTTAGAGTTTTTTATTGAAACATGGTAGGTAAGGTAGTACCAAAAACAGTTTTTGGAACAAAGTTCATTAACGTGGCTTGGGTAGGAGTTGATTGGTAGAAATAGCCACAAAGAAAAAGCGTTCTGCCCGAAAAAGTCAGTTTCAGCGTCTCAAGTTTCAAGTGTCAAAGGTTTTTGTTTCAAATCATACGTGAGAACGAACACGTTTATTATAATAACGCATTTAAACCTACCTTTTTGTCGTGGCGACGTAATAACAGCCCCACGGGTCGATCCATCAGGTTAAGCTACGCTTGCCGGGGTTGGTCTGTGGATGGGTGACCATCTTTTCATACCGAGACCCCTCCGTGCCTCGGAAAGTACGTTACGCCGTTGGTCCCGGCTGTCACTCGTGGATCTTTGACAGTCGTTACGGGTTGTCAGAAGCCCGAAAGTATGACAATCAGTCTTACCAAGGGTTATCGTATTACCCAGTAACTGGGTTGTGGAGGTCAGATAGACAGTCGCTCCATGTAAAATACTGGTATTCAGCTGCATCCGGTTAGACTGGAAGCCGACCCCAACATATTTGTGAAAAGGCTAGGCAGATTGATTTTTCGCTAAGAAATAAAAATTCCTGTCGGAGTCTTTTTTACGGTGGCTCTATAGCCTAGGAGACATTAAATTTCGAGCGGATAGGTTACTTCTAGGCAAGCGTGGGCCATTGTCGTCCGTATCGTCGCCTACCATCAGCAAGCGCATGACCACTTCTACCTCTACGAAGAATAGACACATCTTTTTCCATACAAAGTGACACTTCGTTTCGCGATTTTTGACATCGCACTGTAGAAATCCTTCTACAATCTGTCATTTTGTCATCGTTTCTAACGATCTTTGTCTAGGTTCTTTTTTATGTAGACTATTTCGGAAGAAAGTTTTATATCCCAAACTGTCAAAATCACACTGACAACTGACAATTGTCTATGGTAGTGAAGACAATTTGATTTTTTAATTGCCATGCTAAAGACGGTAGAAAACTTTCTACTCGACGGCCGCAAAATATACTTATCTTATATGTATAGTTACTTACATATCTACAAAATCATAATCTTACAGGAGAGCGCTTTGAACACAAAACTGTGATACTTTGATAATTAATAGAAGAACAAAGCTATCTTCTTCAACAGAAGAAACCATCCCTAACCATCCCTTAACCATACTTTGGTAATGCCCTAATAACTAAATTCCGTAAAATATTACGGTATTTAGGTATTAGGGCATTACCAAGGAATGGTTAAGGCCAATATTACTGTAATATGTTTTTAATTTTTTTATTTCCAAAATACGATCGTTCGTCACTTTGTGAAAAAATGGTGTAGTTGTCGTTATAGGTATAGCGTGACTTTATATTAGTAAACATTGAGAATTAAACAGAAAATAAATCCTATGATAAAAGAAAGAATTACGAGTCGAATTACGTAAAATAGTGTATTTTGTAAAAATGCAGTTGACTCTTTCTAATTTCTTGCCGTCTTACTGTCTACAGTCTACACGGAAACGTGATTTTTGTTTATTCTACCGTCGTGTCGACAAAACCCCTTTCTATTGTGGTCAGCATGCTACGCGTGCAGGTGAGATATAGTGGTCAAATGCGAGCATGTGTACAGCCCGATTCAAACTATATGGCGGCTCTGAACATGAGACGAGTCGCTGTGCAGTACTAAATTCATTGTCAGCGGGAGTGAGGAGTAGGGCATGAATCTCGGAATCTCGGAATATCGCAACATCGGAATCTCGGAACGCAAGTTCCGATATTACAATTCCGATACTGAGTGATCCAATATCGATATCAAACATTCTTTTTTTGTACGAGTTTTAAATTAAATCTATATTTTAGCCTCTTATGTAGTGCCGAGCGCGACAGCGGGCTTAACCGTATTCCTGTTGACTGCTCGCTAAACATGCGATACAAGAGGTATAATAGTGTTGTCTGTCTAGTTCACCTGCGCGTGTACGTCTTACTTATTCTGTCAATCCAGCGTTGCAAAAGTTCCCGATATCTCGGCAGATCTACTGATTTGGGTGATTGTCTCCCGATATCCCGATTTAGCAATCCTGTCTCCCGAATTTTTGAATTTTCAACGAATGTAAGATAATATTCATAAATAAAAACGGAAAATAATATTCTTAATACGTCAGCACTAAAAGAAACCTGTAACACAAAATCAATGCATGGGGACTTCCCAAAATTCTGCACCACGGCGAATACGGCTACTCAGCTTCATGGTATGTTAAAGCAAATTGCACTGAAACACCTTATAATAGAGTTTATTATTGTCTTGATACAGAATGGCGTTTGCTTCGTAATATCAAAGAAATTGAGTAGCTCATTTTTGGACAAGCGTGAGTTGTATGAAATGTGGTGATGACTCACGCATGTTTGAAAACGTGTATTCATTTGTTTTTAAAGTTTTGAGTTTGACACACTCATCTGTAAATGTGGAAAGAATATTTTCATCTATTTTTATGAAACGGAATAAACTTTCCACTGATTCAATCATAGGTCATTTTAAATTATAAGAAGTTTTGTCGATTCTGATTCTGACGTTGAGTTGTACGAAAGCAACATTAGTTTAATTAGTAATAAGTATAGTATATTAATGAGAAATATGTGATTTAATAAATACAGTAGACATACTTAAAAAAAAGCATTAATTGAGCCAAATTGAAGAATAAGGTTTAAAAATGTTTTTTTGTTTGTACTCAATCCAACTTCACACCGAATTTGTGCAATTTATAAATAAAATGTGCAATTTCTAACGAAATAACGAAATTCCGATATTAATATCGGAATTCCGATACTGAGATCTTAATATCGGAAATCAGTATCGGAATTGAAAACCTTCTGATATTACATGCCCTAGTGAGGAGCACTTCTAATACAAAATTTATATTTTGTATTAGAGCACTTCTAATACAAAATTTATATTTTGTATTAGAAGTAAAGAACCAGTAACTATTTAGATTATCGAGCTCAGAATAGGCAGTCGCTCCATGTAAGATACTGGTATTCAGCTGCGTCCTTTAGACTGCAAGCCGACCCCAACATCGTTGGAGAAGGTTAGGCAAAGGATGAGTGGTGAAGAAATCGCCTTCTGTAAGAGTTGGCCCGTGTAAGAGATACTTACCACCATCACAGAACAGCTATGCCTGCACCGTATCTCTATCAGCCTATAATCTTCCCAAAGCTGGGACACAGGCCTCCTCTTTGTGAGAGAGAGTGGGCTGATAACCCGCCACGTGGGTCCAGTGCGGGTTGGTGGATGTCATAAACCTTTGAATTTTTGGTTCTGGGACATGCCGGTTTTGAGGAGCTCATGGCTAAGTAACAACAGCCGCATGGGTCGATCCATCAGGTTAAGCTACGCTTGCCGGGGTTGGTCCGTGGAGCATCTTTACATACCGAGCTCCTCCGTGCTGCGGAAAGCACGTTAAGCCGTTGGTTCCGGCTGTCATTCTTGGATCTTTGACAGTCGTTACGGGTCGTCAGAAGCTCGAAAGTCTGACAGTCGCTCCATGTAAAATACTGGTATTCAGCTGCATCCGGTTAGACTGGAAGCCGACCCCAACATTGTCGGGAAAAGGCTCGGCAGATTGATTGGATTGGGGTTTTCTCATATCTCCGTTCCAGCCAAATAACATTGCTGTGTTCCGTTCTGAAGTGCGAATAACCAAAGAAGGCACAATAAATTAAAATATTAGCAAAATCTTTTAAAATCACAACCGTGAATAATCAACAGCTTCATTCTTAACCCTTTAAGTTAAATTTTAACCAAAAAAAAACACTGTTAACACCTCAAAACTAGACAATAGTCCGAAAAAAGGGTAGACCACAGTTTTTGTGAACGTCTACGACAATGTCAGTAGTCTGTCGAAAAAAAAAACATGTCTTCCAAAGCTTTTAAGATAAGCACTTAACAAGATTTGTCAAAATTTTGAGGTTAAACAAAAAAGGATGAATTTGTAGGCGAAAAAAAATTGCCTACGAAATTGGTTTTGGGAAATAAAAGGACTATTTTTGTGATGTGTAGAGTCTGAGTCGTTTAAGATGTTGAATTGACAGAAGATCGTTAGATTATTTTCTTTTAGATTAATATGTTAATATGGCCGAAAATTCCCAACTTTTTTTTTTTAAAAGATGAGCTATGCAGCTTTTTATCTACGGGCCGTGCAACATTGCAATTGAATGATTGTTTGACAATGTATCGGCTAACTGCAGGTTGCAGGTGTGTGAACGACGGGAACCACTGTCCATTAAGGATCTCGGCTTGATTGCCACACTACCATAACTAAATACTGCAATGCATTAAGACCCCTCCGAAGCATGCTTAGTTCATACAAACGAAATACCAAAATAATTTGTAAATTAAACATATTCTAAATGTAGTGTGTATTTATTCCGATTGGATTACAGAATATCTAGGTTCTCAAATATATATTAAATAAGAACATTGATTTAAACATGAAATATGAGAAAAATAAGTTTTCTACCTATAGAAATTTTAAATTCCTCATATCTCGTCTTCAAATCAGTGTCCTTTCAAAATATATGTTTGGGAACCTAGATAGATATTCTGTAATCCAATCGGAATAAATACACACTACCTTAAGAATATGTTTGATTTAGGTACAAATTATTTTGGTATTTCGTTTGTATGAACTACGCATGCTTCGGGGGCCACTTAAACACACAGACTAAAACCAATCATGCTGGTTGCAACAACTACCTACCTGTGTTTGAATGAATGAGTTTTGATTTGATTTGTATAATAAATAAATAAATCATCTACCTAGCCTTTTGCATATTATGCTGGGGTCGGCTTCCAGTCTCACCCGATGCAGCTGAATACCAGTATTTTACATGGAGCGACTGGGTGTTTTCCGTTTTGGCGAAAAACACTTTCCGGTGGCATATGTTTTTTTGTGGAAACAATTTCAACACTGAGGCTGATTTGCTAAATAGCTCTCATGGGATGAACTTGAAGGCGCATTATTCAATATATGCATTATACCTGTCGAAAACAAAGAAAACTAACAAAACATCACGCAAATCGTCATTAACCTCCGTTTTCAAACACCACCACTCAGTCTTGGTGTCGTAATTTATACAAGCGACGGAATGAAAAAAAAAAATACTTGACGATAATTTGAAACTAATAACCGCCCAAACAGAATAAGTAAAAAAAATCAATTATATTTGTAAAAAAAACAATATTTTTGTTTAACCTAAAACTTTGTCACAAAAAAACGTCATTAGTCGCATCAATGTTTGCAAATATGTAGAGAGGTTTATTGAATAATACCTTCAAGTTCATCTCATCGTAACTTTTTAGCAAAACAGTCTGTGTTTAATTTATTGTTTTCAGAAAAAAAAAATCATATGCCACTAATGATGTGTTTTTAGAAAAAAACGGAGAAACACCCGACTAATTTAGATTGTCAAGTACCAAAGGTATTAGACGAGTGCTAATCCTGCTAGTGCTAATAAAATGTATACCTACAAGTGTTTGGTCCAAAATAAATGATTTTTTTCTTTTAGTTATTGGGTAACACGATATCCCATGGTAAGACCGGTTGTCAGACTTTTGGGCTTCTGGCTACCCGTAACGACTGTCAAAACCACCGAACATAAATACAAACGAAGTCGCTGCCACCAAACAGTTTCTCTAAATCCATAACGTATGTTCAAAACTTTCATTTCTCTCTATATTTTGTCAATAAATAAACATGAATTAGTGAAAACTGTATCTGTAAAGCTGCTGATACGTAGTGACGCTGCGGACGTGACGTCACCGTGACTGGCCACTCGGCTTCCGGTCGTTTGCTTTTTAATTTTTGAGCTTTCTATGTGTTTGTGATTAGGATAGGAGGTGTGAAGTGTGAGCTTAGAGATAATTTCGACTTCAAAGAATCAGAGGCCCGTAATGTAGAACGATGCTCAAATTAACATGCTCCTCAATTAAAAACTAACAGTTTGCATAATATTTTTACTCAAATATACAGGATTATTGGTGAAACACCAACAACCTCTTAAGGGGTCATTGTACTCATCATTATAAACAGCTTTTACTATGGGACCAAACCTGAAATCGCGAAAAAAAAAAATCTGCGGTTCAGTAGGTACATTTATGTTAGCATAATTCGTCTAAATGTAGGTATAGGTACTGAACAGCAGATTTTTTTTCGCGATTGCAGGTTTGGTCCCATAGTAAATGTTGTTCATAACGATGAGTACAATGACCCCTTAAGAGGTTGTTGGTGTTTTACCAACAACCCTATATTTTCATATTATTTTTGTTCTCAAACATGGTCTTTGACAAATCAGCAGAGGCCCTCGCTCGTGGTTTACCAGAGGGAGTATTCTGGGTATCAAATTAACAGACCGAGTTAGGAATACGTCGATCCGATCCATCACAAAGATGACTGATGTCACTTGGAAAGCTGCCACACTAAAGTAGAATGGGCTGGAGACATCTACCGCATGTCAAACGACCAATGGGCCAAACGTACGACCCAATGGGTCCCTCTTACTGGCAAGCGACATCGCGGCAGGCTCAGACGGAGATGGTGGGTAGAGCTGGACTCCTTCAACAATAACTGATCCTTAGCAGCTCTAGACAGAGAGAAGTAGAAAGAGAGTAGGGAGGTCTTTGCCCTACAGTGTAACGTCACAGGCTTTTAGTAATAATAATAATATGTTCATACCGAGATTCAAAACCGATCATAGAAAGGTTAAATCTTACTAGACTATTAGACGTGGTCTAGGACTTGAAGACCCTGCTACGTACAATGCCTTTTTGTTAGGCAGTTTCTAATCTAATAATAATAGCTGCTTATTTAAGGGGACTACTGGACCTAAGGCGCGGTCACTGTCAGACTGCATACAAAAGAAAGAGAAGCGCCATGACACAAACCTGGTAATTTATTGCAAATAAGAAGCAATTGTCTATTTACAAAAAAACGATAAAATTAAAACACTATTACGTCAATATGTTGCTTGTAGAATAATCTGACACACAATCAGAATGTTTGCATGTGTATTAGTGCGGTTTTTAATCATTAAGGCGATATGTAAAAAGCTAACTGAGCGGTAATAAGAAAGTGACAGAGTCACTTACATCTACATGCGAAAAATACGAGCGCAACAATGCGCTGGAACCAAAATAAAAGCGCCAAACCAAATAAAAATTGTTTAAAAATAAATTAAGCTATCTATCAAAAATATGTTCATCCAGTCTTCAATTAGGTACAGACGCCAGCAGGTCAACCTACCCGAAACTGTCAGATTTTCCCAATGAACATTGAACCTAATGCTTTAGCAGTAAAGTCGAAAATCTATTAAAGAAATCTGACAGATTGTAGTAGCTTGATGTGCTAGCGTCTGTACCTAATACGCACATTTTGAATGCAATTTTGCAATGAAATTACTTAGGATTTTAGAATTACAGAAAAAAATATAAAAAAGTAGAGGTATTTTCGGAATTAAATTCTATCGAGGAAATTTAATCCAATCGTGTTTTCCTTCAGTCAGAGTATTGATCAAATAGTCAATAAACATATATCCAAAAATTTAATCCATACATTCTGTAGTTCCGAAAAAGCCCCCAACTTATTTTGGTATCCCCTTAAAAGAATTTTTCGAGGTATTTTCATGTTTTTTTTTTTTCTATCGAATCAAATTAACACACTATCTAACCAGCATAGGTATATCTTGAAGAATATCATATATTTTTTCTGATTTTGTTTGCTGTAGTAGATCGTATACTTTTAGTCATTATTGCGTTTAATTTCGTCTAGGTCATGTAGTCCCCTTAAGAGCTGCCTTTGGCCTGCCTGAGTGTTGAGTCAGTGCGGAGGTAAATTTAATTATAGTCGGGTATTAATCGGACGCTTCACTTGCAAGAAAACTTATGAAAAATTAACAAATACAATCTGAATATCTCTCTAGAGTAAAAATATTCTAGCCACACAATCACACTTAGATTAGATCCCCCGACCCACGCCGTCACATCGCATCACCTGCCGTAACTTTTTTGTTTTTCTCGGCTCCTAAGGGTAGTAGCGTGATGTTAAATAGCCAATAACCATCCTCAATAACTAAGCTAAATACAAAAAAAAAAATCAAATCCGACTGGTAGGTCCAGATATTAGTGCTTTCAAACAAACGAACAAAAAAAAAAAAAAACAAACTCTTCAGCTTTATAATTAGTATAGATAGGTAAGTCCAGGTTTCCTCTCAATGTTTTTTCTTCAATCATGACAGTAATATCGAAGATAAACTCGGAAAGTACAGATGAATTGAAGAATTCACATTGGTTCTTGCCCGGATTTGAACCCACAACCTCTTGTATGAGAGGTCAGGCCTTAACCACTACATGCAAGAAAAATTGCAAGACTGTAGAAGATCAACAAACAAGCAATTTTCCGATATCTTGGAGTTTTGACCAACGGTCCTTTGACACATTTTAAACCCATCCTCCACTATCCAAGGAAACTGCAGCCAACACTAAACTTGAACACTTTCACTACAGCAGACATGATCCAGTCACGGTGACGTCACAAATACAGTATGGCCGCCAGTCATCGCCCATCAGCGGTTTCGTGTAACTGTATGCTTTTGAGTGTTTATTTTGGTCCAATATGGTAGCTGACTTAGTTTTTGAGATGCTAGGACTTTGTTTTGAACACGGGAATACTATTCTTTTAACACTGTTCTGTCTGTATATCCCGAAAGGGTAGGCCACGTTCAGCTCTTTTCAGACCTACTCTCACGTCATGTTATTCTTACATAATCAACCCTATATGTTATATTCCCTGGAATAGAGGCCTCTCTGTGAATGCGAGTGGGCAGTAATCCACCACGCCGGCAAAGTGTGGGTTGATAGATGTCACATATCTTGGAATTTTTGTTTCTAGGACACGCCGGTTTCCTCACGTTTTCTTTCACCGTATTGAGAGCAGTGCTGGTGAAATTATTTACAGAAAGTATAGTGCGGTTAGGGTTTGAACCTACGTTTCTGGGCCACCAATGCTGTTATCCTTGACTGGGTACAAATCCAGACTACGGAAAACCCAATAACTATTATCGTCTCATCGCTTGTCATAGACTATAGACAATATTCTATAGCATAGACAAGCGAGGTTGAAGCGTCTGGCGTCGGGAGTTATTCGACTAATGAATACACTATTTATGGTTATTAGTTTATTTATATATATATATATATATATATTTTTCTCTAAATTATAGGTAGGTATTCTATTGTGTGTATTTTATTATCTTTTCATTCCCCTATTGGATTTGTAGATGTCCGTAGGTGTGTCCGTGGCATCACATGGGCCCTATCAGAATACCAGCGCTGCGGTATTTATTTAAATATTGCAGCTTTATGCTGAGATAGGAGCCTTTTTGGCCTCGCACAGGTATTTTTAATTGTTATATTTTGTTTTATTTTTTAAATGTTAATTTTGTTAGTTTACTATGCTCTTTTTTTACTGTTTGTATTTCCTGTGCGTGTCCCAAATAAAATATTTTCTTTCTTTCTATTATCTACCCGACCTGGGTGGCGATCGTACGTAGGTTAAAAACCACGCTCAGCTGTCAGCTCTGATGAGTTTGCCGTCAAATGTGCAAATTTTCTTCTTTGCCAGAGTAGTATCTCGATCATCTTTTTGAGATTATACTTATCTATAAACTGAGGACCTCGTGGCTAAGTAATAACAGCCGCGCGGTTCGATCCATCAGGTTAAGCTACGCTTGCCGGGATTGGTCCGTGGATGAGTAATCATCTTACATACCGATACTTCTCCGTGCCTCGGAAACCACAGTCCCGGCTGACATTCGTGGATCTTTGACAGTCGTTACGGGTCGTCGGAAGCCAGAAAGTCTGACAACCAGTCTTACCAAGGGGTTCGTATTACCCAGTTACTAGGTTGTGGAGGTCAGATAGGCTGTCGCTTCATGTAAAATACTGGTATTCAACGGCATTTGGTTAGACTGGTACCCGACATAGTAGTAGGGAAAAGGCTAGGCAGATTGAAGACTAAATTACTAAAATAGGAAAAAAGAAAAGGCAAAACGAAACCTGAAAAATAAATACATACATAAACTCACACCATGGGGGTAGGCAGAAACTACAGAACGCCACCTGAAACGCCACCATCCTTACAGACTCCTTTTGCCTCGTTTACGTTCATACATGTGGTCATACACGCACGCCGGTTACGAGTACTACGCACCTGATTTTTCTGAAGAACGTCACCAACGCCTATTAAGAGCCTATACAACCTCAGCTCAAATTCTAATTTCGTCCCCACTTCCCCGCGTCACCTCTTTCTTTCAATCTGCCTAGCCTTTTCTCAACTATGCTGTGGTCGGCTTCCAGTCTAACCGAATGCAGCTGAATACCAGTATTTTACATGGAGCGACTGCCTATCTGACCTCCACATCCTCCACTGGGTAATACGATATCCCTTGGTAAGACTGGTTGTCAGACTTTCGGGCTTCTGACGACCCGTAACCACTGGCAAAGATCCACGAATAACAGCCGGGACCAACGGCTTAACGTGCTTTTCGAGGCACGGAAGAGTTTCAGTATGAAAAGATGGTCACCCATCCACGGACCAACCCCGGCAAGCGTAGCTTAACCTGATCGATCGACGCATGCTGCTGTTATTACTTAGCCACGAGCTCCTCCGTCACCTCATTCTTTATCCTACCTATTTTACCTGTTGCGTAATGTGTGTTCTGAGCGCAAGCGACATCGCCCTCCCGTTCAAAAGCCGAAGCGAGACTGAGCGGCGGTGTTCGGGCGGCAGAGAACAAACTTCAAGACGCCGATAGTACCTATATATAAGTAATTTCTTTTTACGGTGAAAATAATGCTAATTAAAAAAAAATAAAACACATAAGACTTGCATTATAGTTAGTTCAATTAGTATGCTAAGTTTCATGATCTAAGTTGAAGTATTTTTTGAATACCAGCGGTTTGTTGTTCGGTTTAGAGGTAACTTTGGATTTTTTTTCTATCGAGAAAATTTTGTGGAATCATGTTATCGTCACACATAGTACTTGACATTAATCCTCAACTTTACCATATATTTATTTCAAAATTAATGCTGCAGTATTTTCGACACCACAGAGGATGGTATAGGCTCTTAAAATATCGAGGCGCGAAGTTGTGAAGATGTGAAGTTTCTGCCTACCAACGTGGGAAGAAAGCGTAGGTTTTATACCTTTATATGCTATACACAATAACATAGTGACATGTACAGGGAGGTACATAAAATAAATTGGTAATCTGCATCTGTCTGTGGATCGATTTTAATTAACTTTTTGTCAGGGTCTGCTGTTAAGGTGGACGCGGTAAGGACAGGTGATTCGATACCGTTCAAAACGTTATCGTTTAAATTTAATTCTGTAAAGGAATATGAATATTTGATACTTTATGGTTGGTAGTTAAGAGGAAGCGCCACGGTAGCCCGCGAAATTCAAATTTTCTTACGTTTTTTGCAATTTGCAAGTCAGTATTAGTTTGTATGTTTATTAAAATATGATTCGCGATCGTAACAAATATGTACGCGTTCTTTACTAAGAGGTTCAATGCTTAGTCGCGAGTCTTTTAAGTAAAGAACTCGAGTCGTTTAGCAAAGCGAGTCGTTTATTTAACATGAGACCATACCCATAATCATTGTAACATGTTGTTGACGCGTAGGTAAGTACCTACTTACGCGAGCGTCTACTCTCACGACTGGCGACTCGCACGACTCACGAACCGAGTTGTTTTTAAAAGGGTTCGAACCTTTTCGTTGCGCTAGAGTCGTTTAAAAATAGGAGTATTTCTAAAACGACAGTCTTAAGATTAAACCTCGAGTTAGGGTTCAGGGTTTGATGGGGTCTGCTAGGGCCGATGCCTGCCAGGGTTGCGGGTTGTTTGAAAGAGTTACCGTGGCCCTGGCACAGGCAACTGAAGGAACACGGGTGGGTTTTAGTCAGTAAAAGTCTGACACGCCCTAGCTCCACCCAGAGCGGGAGAAGTTATTTGGTGATTTCCCATCCAAATAACAAAAGGGTTGGATTTAAGGACTCGATTGAGTTGTAAACCGTTATAACCGAGTCGAGTTCTTTTTAAAGCCTCGAGTCCTTTCGTCACCGTCTCCGTTTCGCGGCCGAGGTATGCTAAGGCCCTATAGTTCTTTTTTATGACGAAGACTCAACCTATAAGAAAAACAGACACTGCTGTGCTGCAGGTCTGAATCTTTCTCTCTGTAGTCTTCCTCATATCCGAGTTAAACTGATATCGGTAGAGGTACTCTTTTACACATTTATGAGTGTTTTTAGTGGGGATGTTTTATTGTAGAAGATAAGGAAATATCGCACGAGCATCTAATCCAATGTCCTTAACAAGAACAGCTCAACCAAGCGATTAGTTTCAGTATCTTCGTAGGTACGAGTCGTTGAAAATAAATTAACTGTTGTATCTAGCCAGAGCATTGAACTTTTGTGTATTATTACAACATATGTAATATCAGCCATGTTCACCAAAGAGATAGGCAGAAGGATATCTATAGGGTGACTGGTAAGTAGTGACCGATACTTAAACACATGATTGTACTCATGATAACAAACAACTTTTACTATGGCACCAAACCTGAAATCGCGAACTAAATCAGCTGCTCCCTACATTTTGAGGAGTTATGCGGAAAAAAAATCAGCAGTAAAGCTTAAATAACTCACAACTTCGTTATTTAAGTTAGGTACACCTTGTAGGTATATAAAAACCAGACACCAATACTTATACAAAACAAAAAACCGGCCAAGTGCGTGTTGGACCACGCACAATAAAGGGTTCCGTAGTTGGGATGAATCCCAAGAGCAAACTTGACTTGTAGTTGAAAAACATGTTCTCCGATACATTCCAACTGCAATGTAAGATTGTACCTACCTACGCACAATATTGAGAAAATTACCATGTTGTTTTAAGACCATAGACTTCTTATAAGTTTTCCTGTAATCTATAGGTATGTAACTATTTTCAAAATGTTGGGCTCACTACTTTCGGAGATAAGGGGGGAATGGTCAGTTTTCGTCTATTTTCTTAAATAAATTTAAAAATATTTATTTTTAAATTATAAAAACAATATATTTTAGACCCACACAGTAAGCCCTTTAATTTGATATGTCACACGATACAGTTTGCAAAACATTTTTAAAATTTTCTTATATACTCCCCAAAATTAACCCCCATATTCAAAATTTATTTATTTACGTTACACGTCCATATTTGAGTCACAGAAATACATACGTGTACCAAATTTCAACTTAATCGGTCCATTCGATTCGGAGCAAATTGGCTGTTACAGACGGACAGACAGACAGACACACGAGTGATCCTATAAAGGTTCCGTTTTTTTCGTTTTGAGGTACGGAACCCTAAAAAGGAAAACGTACTTACTTAAATAAATAGAGTGACACTATGACAAAGATGGTACTTCAAATCAAATAACGAAAATACAAGGTGCGGTGTGCGTCTCAAGGTTGCACCAATTGGGATTCCAACTTAGCTTTTGCTTAGCTAGCTTTTATTCCACCTGATGCTAGGGATTGACACTGTTGTTAGCTGACTTCAAGCTCACTCCACCTAAGTTTTAACTGTGGATCTCTACAGTTTAAGTCCCCAGCTTTCCATACTTCTCTATGTTTAAGTCTCAAGCTTTCCATACTTCTCTATTAGTCGTCATCTTGGTAATCATTTCCTTTCTAGCCATATCTTCTTTCACACAGTCCATCTATCGTTTATTTGGTCTTCCCCTACTCGTATAGCCATCGGCATTCAAACTCAAAACTTTCCTGACGACATTTTCCTCATTCCTGCGCATCACATGCCCATACCATGACAACCGATTTCCACGCAACTTCAGTCACTGGTGTCTATTTCAGACTTCCTTTTGGCGATGTCAAACTGTTAACCTGCATCCAAATTTATCTTTGGGTAAATCTAGATGTTCCAAGATTAAAAGTAAATATATATAAACGGAAAAAAACCGCAATTAGGTTGGTAGGTAGGTATACATAGATTGGTCGACTCCTGGGTCATTGGGGATTGGGGAATCAAGGATTTACAAATAAAGAGTCGCGAAGATCAAACCAAAAATTCCCGATAGTAATCAAGCGCAAGTTCCAAGGAAGTCCAATTTAAAATAATATACTGCAACGAGTATACCTAAAGTGGCCCAACATATAAAGTATACCCAACATCCTGGCACAGAAAAAAGTAACCGAACAAACGCAACGACAAACATACAACCATCTCTTTCTTATACACCACATGGCCATACGCTAAAAAGAGATAAGTGTATTTCTCGCAGCCATCGCCTCAAGCTCCGCCTACAGGCCTTATAGGCAGACTGGTTGGTCGAGACAATGTGAAAAAAAAAACGCTAGTTCGAGCAAGGGACAAAAAGGTATACTGCCCCATTATTCGGTCGAGGCTGTAAGGAGAGGTATCCTTTGCGCGATTAAAAAGTGAAAATCATAGTGCATATTGCTATGTCATGGGCGGTTGCAATTTTTTTTTAATTCAGTGACATTTGTATTTGGAATTGTGTGAAAACTCTTTAGTGTTTGTGGATTTTAGACTGTTTTTTTTTACTGTGATAAAAAGGATTAGTTTTATTGAGGTATGTAGGTATTTTCATTTATTTTTATAGTAATTAGAATGTATGTCTTATTAATTCATTATTGTGTGTGATTAATTCAAAATGGCGGCGGATCTGTTGTACCTATATATTCGTCCGTCGTTTCTACCGTGGTCGCATTCTGAACTAAAGCTTGGTGGTTTGATAATAAATAGGGTCAAAGGTTTCTCTATCAATCTATTTCAAATTTTGTAAATACAGTTCTGGAAACATCAAAACAAAGCTTCGGGAAAGTGCTATAAATAACTGTCTTATAAGAGCCTAAAGAAAGAACCTAGACCATACATAGGCTCTTAGCAATCACTAAGATGAAAATTCCTAGATTTTCTTTGTAATGATTAAATTAAACATTTACCCCTTTAGATAGACGCTGACTTGGACAGGTCTACTCAATCTGAGTGGTTCTTTCTTCAAAATACAATTTCAGACACCAATCTACGTGGTCTTCACATTATCTAACCAAGATTATGTCAGGACTTTAAAAGAGACTGTGACCTCCGAGTTTGTTTCGGCCTTTCTTTTCAGAGTAGGTTAGTCAAATAGGAAATACCGACCTCATCTAGTTTTTAAAATATGATTGACGTGTAAAAGTGTTTGTATAAACCTACTTACAGAAATAAAATCATTTATCATATACGTATATGGATAGATAGAATCTATTCTTATAAAAAATACAAATATAAGTGTAGAAATTTTACATAGGGAGACAATGGGCGGCCTTTAACGATATTTTACAGACAAACTTTGGATGGATCAAAGGGAATCTAAGGAATTTCCTCGCGGAGATTAATGAGATTATGCTGCAACAGCATACCAAGCCATTAGGAACCCTGTGGTCTTCAAAAGGCTATGTCCCTATTAGGTATTTCCTATAGCTATGTTGGAGTCGGCTTCCCGTCTAACTGGATGCAACTGAATACCAGTAATTTACATGGAGCGACTGCCTATCTGACCTCCAGAACCCACTTACTGGGTAATACGAAACCCCTTGGTAAGACTGGTTGTTAAGACTCTCGGGCTTCTAACGACCCGCGCGTAACGACTGTGTCAGAGATCCACGAATGACAGCCGGGACCAACGGCTTAACGTGCTTTCCAAGGCACGGAGGGGGTTCAGTATGTAAAGATAGATGGTCACCCATCACATAGCTTGTAAGTAGTTGTAAATTCTAGTATGTAATACAATATGGATGATTTCCGAATTAAATTATTGAATTATTTATCATAATGGCCCGGAAACATGCAAAGCTGGGCTTAGGAAGTCTGTAGAATCAAGATTTTCTAACCGAACAGACAGCTGAGCTGCTGAGGAGTTTGTTCCGCTACTTATTCCCAGCTAAAGCACTAAGAAGTGGTGAAGGGCGGGCGTTTTGGGGGATGAACTTATCTAATTTTGTCGTTCAAAAAAAAGTGCTGATTCTCATCTTAAATGACTTGATTTTGATTTTGAGTCTGAATGCGTCAACACACCTGTCCGGAAGCGTGGTGATGAATGCTCTTTTCTTCTCTGTTCCTATGAGAAGAGCCGTATGTCCCATAGCGATGTAACAATACGATTAATATAAACCTTAGGGCGTTTTGAAACTTCCAATACATTATTGCTCATCATGTATTAGTTAGTCGTTGGCTGTTGTGGCCCAGTCGTAGGTTCGAATCCAGACAGGCGCTTTACTTTGTGTACCTAAATGATTTCATCAGCACAGCTCTCAAAAGTTTGAAGGAAAACATCGTGAGGAAACCGGCATGTCTTAGAACCAAAAATTCGAAGACATGTGACATTCACCAGCTCGCACTGGGCCCGAGTGTTGGATTACGGCCCGCTCCCTCTCACAGAGAAGAGGCTATATTCTAGCTGTGGGAACATTATAGGCTAATATGTCCATAATTAAACGAAAAGGATCCAACCCACATTAGGTGTACTGTGGGTTGGATCCTTTTCGTATTTAATTATGGACAATTATGCTTATGTAGGGTTGACTTTTAATTTAATTTATTACAAGCAGCGGGATCGACCAGACACTCATTTTTGAAAAGTGTCTCAATTATTCTATACTTCAACACAAAAACTAAATTTTTATTCATTCAATAAGTGCCCTAAAAGTCATTTAAATTTTACATTTTCAAATTTCGCGCGTAATTTGACGAAAACGCTGGCCGCGGTGGACGCCATATTATTGCTCTGTGGTCATGACGTCAGTTGGCTGTGTAAACAGATGCGCTGATATTTTGTATGTTAATTGGATGATTTTTTATAATTTAAAATGTGTTATTATTCTACATATCGTTGGTGTGCTGTTTCTGTATGCAAGAATACTAGTGTAAAAAAAAATAAAAGTACCTACCTACAAAGTGTGCTTTACACGCTGATCAGTTGACAGTTGACACTTTTTAGTTTACACAGCCTTATGACGTAATTAATATGGCGGATTGGCCGGTACTATTTCAGTGTTAAAATACAGATTAAAAAACTGAAAACTTTGAATTGAATTTTAAAATTTATTTTGTTATTTTATAAACGGAAACTAACATTTTCCGACTGCTTTTTGGATAATCTTAAAATATATATCTCAATAATATATTTTTAGATTTTTTTCTCATATAGAGTAAAATACCCCATTATGACATTTTCAAATCAAATATTAACTCCAAAACAAAATCAACTTGTACGTATATATAAGAAAGTAATTTAAACCTTAGCGTTGTGTTCAAAGATGAAATCAATTGAAATCAAAATATCCTTGATAAATAATTTCGTTGTCCGTCGGGTATATAGGTACGTCCTCGCGTCGCATCCTAGAAAAGACAACGCATTAAGGATGATCTCTCTGCTTCGAGGAATAATGTTATGATACATTTAAGACGCAGATAATAATACATGTCAACGGTCTTGAATGGTTGGGGCGGTATAGCTTGCGTGTTCTGTGCTAAGCTCACGCAATGCGTGTTACGTCCACCCAGTAATAGAACTTGCCCATCATGGAGCGCTGTTCCAAATTAGACGCATTATTATTTATTATACATAAAACAAAAGGTATTATATTAAAACACATATAGGTACTAAAAGATAAATAATTAAATTATCTTTCAAATGGTGAAGGACTGATAAAAATACGCTTGATAGTTTCTGCGTGATTCTCAGTTTTTGAACCACGTTAGACCATAATTTTACAAATTAATTATACTATGTACCTAATACAAACATAATCTAAAATATTCACAGATAAAGTTATTAAGTAAATTCTCTAATTGAACATATATTTTTTCCAAATCATTAACATTACTCGTTCAGACGTGATCTTCAGTTTAAAATTATTAAATGTTGGATATCGCCGCCTTAAGTTGTTTTTCTTTACCGTAGGCAACTCATTGCTCTTACTTCAAAATGTGATAGGTAATCTGTATTTTGTTTGTGTTGCCAACATTTTTTAAGTTATCATTAGAACTTAAAACGGGATATTTACCATGTATATTAATTGATTTGAATTTCCGATATTTCGGCACTGTTGCAAGTGCCATGATCACGGATAAACTATTAATATACATGGTAAATATCCCGTTTTAAGTTCTAATGATAATGTCAGTGACCATGTCAGTTTAAAAACTTATTTTTTAAGTTTATAACTAGTGAGTTGAACTTGGTATCTAAAGAAAAACATTGAGATCCTACACAGATGGGGTTTATGAACGAATCGAACCTCAAGTGTAGATGAGGCGTCTCTTCGCAGACAATGCCTCACCTTCCATCTTGCGCCGAATGCCCGTTCACCTGTTCAATTGACGATCGACTGTGCCGTGAACGGATTTCAAGTGGCAGAATTTTGGTAAACATAATATTTGAAGAGGAGCTCGTGGCTAAATAATAACAGCCGCAAGGGTCGATCCATCAGGTTAAGTTACGCTTACCGGGGTTGGTCCGTAGATGGGTGACCATCTGTACATACCGAGACTCCTCCGTGCCTCGGAAAGCACGTTAAGCCGTCGGTCCCGGCTGTCATTCGTGGATCTTTGGCAGTCTTTACGGGTCGTCAGAAGCCTGAAAGTCTGACAACCAGTCTCACCAACGGGTATCGTATTACCCAGTAACTGGGTTGTGGAGGTCAGATAGGCAGTCGCTCCATGTAAAACACTGGTATTCAGCTGCATCCGGTTAGACTGGAAGCCGACCCCAACATAGTTGGGAAAAGGCTAGGCAGATTAATAATATTTCAATTTTCATAACCATATAAAACTTTTACAGTCTTAGGTTAAACGAAAGACTTACCTTAAGGGGTCATTGGACTCATCATTATTAACAACTTTTACTATGGGACCAAACCTGAAATCGCGAAAAAAAAATTGCTGTTCAGTACATTTATGTTCGCATATAATTCGTCAAATGTAGTCAGCAGCAGATTTTTTTTTTCTCGCGATTTAAGGTTTTGTATCCATAGTAAAAGTTGTTCATAATGATGAGTACAATGACCCCTTAAACTAAACCCCTCGACACTATGTATAGACCCTTCCATCGATACGCTAGGAAAAACAAGAAAAACATACTTACCAGAAAATAAAATACCCACAAAAGTAAGTGGAAACGCTGGTTCGTATTGTCACAGATTAATACAGATGGTACACTCCGCTGTTTAGGTATGAAGCTACAAGTACGCGGCGGGCTCGACTTGTCGGGCCAATTCAGTGCGAGCAGCCGCGCACCGGCCGGCTCGCACGGTCAGTTCGATACTCACTCACACGCCGCTTCGTAAAAGAAGACAACCCTAACGAGTCTGAAGGTATAAGAGTTACGCGATAGAAAGAGAGGCAACTTGTAGGTAATAATCGTTGTGCGACCTGAATTGCACGTTATTGTGTCGCAGCAAGAGTCGCTTTTTATTTGAATGATTTTGCGGAGTGTCCCATCTGTATAAATCTGTGGTACTGTTCAAACTAATAAATATTATTAGGCCATCATCATCTGCCTAGCCTTTTCCTAACTATGTCGGGGTTGGCTTCCAGTCTAACCGGATGCAGTTCAATACCAGTTTTTTACATGGAGCGCCTACCTGTCTGATCTCCACAAAACCCAGCCTGGGTTTTGTGGATATCAGACAGGTAGCCTTGGCAAGACTGATTGTTGAACTTTCAGGCTCCTGTCTGGCCCGTCACGTAAAAATATCCCAAGAGACAAACCAAGCAAAAACCGCGAATCGGTCCAATTTTATCGGTTATCAGTACATTGTTACTTTTTCTTCTTATTTACGGATTTAGTCAATATCTGTGTGCCATCAGTACTCAGTAGCTTTACTACAATGACTGTGATCGATCAAAAAAGACATATTGATTGTCACAATATTTTTATAGGCATGGAAATTTGAAATAAGTTTCTTGATATCGATCTGATCCCGTGGGAGTGAGTATTCAGAGTAAATTCTATATGGGTATGTGCTATAGAGATTAGACGCAGGTTTAAATATATGTTAGAATTTGGGAGGATTGAATAAAAATACCGGTCAAATAAAGGTATTTTTTGCCTGATGGGAACAGAAACAAAATAGTATAATAGGAACCAAGCAATGTCCTCCGTATTGATCAAACCGTGGAAAAAAGGCGCCGTTTTTCTCCCATGGGAAGAAGGCTTGAGTTTATGTATGTATGATCAAACCATTTGGTATCTGTGAAAAATCCTCTTCCCGAAGAAATTCAATAGTCCTAACTACTTAGTTAAAATTTCGGACTCTAATAACTAAAATAATGTTTACAGTTTTCTTCAACTATAAGCCGAGATAAAACCATTTAGGTACCAGCAACAACTTCTTTTTATTGTATTGTTCAAAAACCATCCACTTCTTCATTCTACCCTCGAATACTTCCAAAAAATATCTTCCCCGCAAAGAACTCAAAACTCAAATCCCAAAGGACACAGCCAAAAGCTAAAAGCGAACTCCAAAAAATTACCGACCACAATTCTTATTCGAAATACAAAAAACAAAAAGAAACCATCGACACGACTTTTGAAATGAGAACATCCCACACGCTCCGAAATTGAAAAGGCTCGAGGGACAGAGGTTTTAGAAAAAATAAAATTTAAAAAAAAACCGGTTTCGTATTGAAAATTAAGTGGAGGCGTGTTTTAAAAGGGAGTTCGTTTTTTGTGGTTTTCCGAAGTATAATTTTGTTGCATTTAATGTCTGGCTGGATCGTAAGTGTATTTACTTTATTCTTTTGGCGGTCGCTTTTTCGGTTCGAAGTTTTGAGTTCTTAGTAATCGCTATTATCTTAAGGAACCTCACTTTACTTATTAAATGGTAGTGCACCTAATTGGCTAGTAAGAACAATTGTTTTCCTGATTTGGAGTCAATTCTTTTGACTTTTATTGGTGACATATCCACCCTCTAAAACCGTGGTAGTAGTATTTAGTAAAAAAAGTAAATGTAGCGTTAATATGTATATATAAATATATAATCAAATTTTTGCGAACATACATGAAGGGAACAGCAATTTTTTTTTCACGATTTCAGGCGTGCCATAGTTAAGGTGATTCATAATCATGTAGGTACAGCACTATCGTGGCAGCTCCCTAGCCAACCAAAAACCGGGTTTATAAATAAAATTGAAATGCTGTTCGTTGGTAAGCGCATCACTTGAGAACGGCTGGACCGATTTGGCTATTTTTGCTATAAAATGTTCCTAGTAGTCCAAATAATGTTTTTCGAAAAAAAAAATTGAAAAGTTTACCGGAAAATTGTAAAAAGGGGTGAATTGGTGAAACTAAGTCCTTTTTTATATGAAATAATGTTTGGACAACGTTTGTCGAGTCAGCTACCTACCTAACGCCTTCTTCCCATGGGAGTACGCAGAGACTACAGATTGAAACCTGCTACGATCCTGACACACTCCTTTTGCCTCGTTTACGTTCATACACCTGGACGCAGCGCCGCGCGCCGCGCTGTTACGAGTTGGTACATACTACGCACCTGATTTTTCTGAAGAATGCCACCAATAAAGCTAGTATTATATAAACTACACAAGTAGGTACATAATACCTTCAAGCCAAAAGCTATGTGGCCATAGGTACAAATACTCATTAATAATAATAATAATAAAAACAGTTAAAACAAACGGTACTCTCAGACCTCAGTATGTTGATACCTCCGCGCAGTGGGGAACTGATTTGAATGGGTATCGAAAAAACGATGACCCCTGCCGCGAGGCTATGTTCACACCCTTTTACGTTTTTGTAGTTAGGTAGGGTTTGCCTTTATGTATGAAGTATTTTGAGTTTGAGAAAGGCACCTTTTTGATATAAGGTTTTTACCTATGAAATTGCCGACTTACATAGAAAAAAATCAAACATTTTTTTAAAAAGAAATATTGTCGATGCACTTTTGCTATTTTAATGAAAGTTCGTTGATGCCTCTTTTATAGATATCCTGGGAACGGGAATCGATAAGTTCTTTAAAGGCGTTTTTCGCCGCTTCGTTAGATTAGAAATTTTTTCCCGGGGCTCATTTCAAAAACGCACCGTGCGTTCATTTGCGGTCTACCTTGTCCATACACGTTGTTAATTTTGCTTGCCGTCTGTGTTGGTTGGTGACACGACGGAACTCGTATTCGAAAATAGCGCGCAATTTCGTATTTTTCATGGGTACAGAAACATCGATATCAAAGAAAAATCGAACGGCGGGAAAACAAATGAACAACAGATTTTTTTTTAAATGACATGCTATATTTTAAAATTAATTTGAATTTGGAATTGGAATTCCAAATAGAATGAAAGATATTGATCTTAACACACTAGCCGGTATCAAAAATCTTATTATATTTAGATGTGTATTTTCTTCTCTCGTATCTATCTGCACGACTGGACCTGCTGTTAGACGTGCTGTCTTGTATGGATCAGAATGTTGGGCCACAAAAGGAATGCTTGAAAGGCAATTAATTGAATGCAGCTGATATGAGAATGCTAAGAGGGATTAGTGGTGTTATGCGAATGGATAGAATAAGAAATTAGTATACTCGTATAAGAGGAAGTCTGAAAGTGACACCGGTAACTGAAAAGTTGTGTCAAAATCGGTTGTCATCGTCGTAAGTTTTCACACTTCTATTGTTATGTGTTATTTATGTTCTATATCCTCTTTTTTCTTTTAATAATCAGCCCTTAGAAAAATATAGGTACAAGTGGGCGTGGATGGCCAAATCCGAAACTATGAGGATTAGCGAAAAGTACTCGTAAGTAATTTCGGCCTCGATTTTGATGAAAACTAAAAAAACATCATTGGATTTTTGAAAAATCAATATCAAGGTTTAATAGGTAGATAAAAAAAAAAAGTATTTTGTAAAAATGAGCTCTTTCCTTTAGTTTGCCGTAGGTTGCATAGTTGCATAGTATTGCATAGTTTGCCGTCAATACTTCCTAGAATCGAATCGAGCGGTGTAATATCTAATAATACAATGTGTTTTTTTTTTCAAAATCAACTGGTACGAATCCTGGCTAGAAATATTGATTTTTCAAAAATCCAATGATGCTGTTTTATATTTTATCAAAATCAAGCCCGGGACTCCTTTGAGTACTTTTCGCTATTCCTCATAGTTTCGAATTTGATCATCCACGTCCACTTGAAAAATTCACCATGTATAAGATCCTTATTTTACTTTCAAGTTTGTATCTTCAGTACCTAAGTTTCGTCAGTCCGTTTTAGAACTGTTTTTTTTTTTTTGTAGATACATATGTAGGCGGTAGGTAGGTATAGATAGAGCTAAACAAAGAATATATTGCATATCTTTCGCTCGCGACTCCGCCTTTTAGTGATTAGGTAAAGTTCTTTTATCAAGATGAAACTCTCAGTAGGTACCTAAGTCTTCACATTTTCTCAGGCCCCCAAAAGACAATAGGGAAACCCTTATGGTAATTCTGCGGTTTTTAAACCAAGTACCTAAGTAGGTATGTATCCTGTGGTTAAGTAATAACAGCCGCACGCGTCGACCGATCAGGTTAAGCGTCGCTTGCCGCGGTTTGTCCGTGGATGGGTGACCATCTTTACGTAGGTATAGTAGAATAGAATAGAATGCATTTGTTTGTCAGAATATTGTACAAAGTTGTTATATGAATTATGTATTGCGATCATAATGCGTACAAAAATATAGGATCATTACATTAAAATTAAGAATTAGAATAACAAATAATTTGAATAAATTGAACAATAGTTGTAAAAGAGATTAATTATATAAGTCAAAATGCAATGAAGTCAAGGAGATAAAATATGATTTATAGACAATAATGTCAAATAATTAGGTAAATTTGTCATTCATAAAATCTTCAGTCGAGTAATAACATTTGTTTAAAAGAAAGTTAAATAATTTACTTTTACGAGTAAATGTTCTGAGGCTGAGAGTTTTGAAGCCATCAGGTAATTTGTTATAAACAGTAATGGACATACAGTATACATTTTTATATATGCACTTTGCGGCTGGGTCTATATACAACATCGTTATACAGGTCAAATTCATGTCTGTTATGGTGTACGATGATACAAATTTCAAAAATGTATAGTGCTGGAAGTGGCAGTATATTAAGTTTTTTTAAATAGTGGAACACAACTGTCCAGTGGGTGCGCTCCACAAATTGAGCGTAAGCATTTTTTCTTATAGGTAATAAATATAATGGCACCAGCAAAAATTCATTCATAAGATAGACTCAAATATAGATAAAGATATATTCACAAGAAATCAAAGACATTTCCACACTTTTTTTGCTCTCAAGACTCATTACAACAATAATGACAGCTCTTTGGTTCTCAAAATGAATCATAAAGTTACATTAATATCTTATACCCGGCAATTTATACTAAATACCTACAAGAATATAAGGAAAACACAAAATAAAATACCTACATACGAAGGAGCGTCGAATCAGGCGACCGCAACGAGAAACCACATCAAAGATCACAAAGATATATCGCTGTCTCTCTCTAACACGCTCGGAATGATTTTAAATTAATTCGAAAATTGAAACAAAAAGTTGCGCAAGAAAGGGATGGGTGTATGTCAGTTGTTTCGGTTCGAAATTGGAATGTGGAACCGGTTGTTGGACTACATGATTCGATTTTTAAATTTGAGTTTTGTGGTGAGTGAGAAAAGCTATTGGTCAGCATTGGGTAAAGTTACAGTTTCATTTAATTGAATTAAAAAACGCCAGATTTGTGTGTTTCTAATTTTAATTTATTTTATTTTAAATAAAGGAGTTTTAAGTAAAAATATGTTTATGAGCAAATATTTCTTTGTTTAATTCCTTAAGGCGATGTACTCTACTTTATCTACGTCCTGTCTTTTATCATCATAGAGGTGATATTCGAAGTGAAATTTAGGTTATAGGTAATATGTGTAACAATATTACCAATAATACAATAATGTCTATTTTGATCTAGAAAACTTACCGACGGAATTAACTTAATATTTTAACAGTTAGAATTACAAAATATTGATCCTTCCAATTTCCAACTTCAGTTCTCCTGTCAAATTAAAATGGTTTGACAGGTAACTTGTCACAGTAAACAACCCACATACAAGCTGACCCGACAGACATTGTCCAGTCCAAACAATAATTCATACAAAATATTCCCCAAGAAAATGCACTTTTAGTTTTCCCCGTTTTTACGATTTTCCCCGCAACTTTTCAATTTTTTGTTTCCGTAAGAACCTATTGCGAACATTTTACTCGTAAAACAAAAAATAGCCAAATCGCGATCCAGCCATTCTCAAGTGATGCGCTTACCAACGAACATCATTTCATTTTATTATATACTTACCTACAAGTTATGTAGAAGATTCAAAATTAGAACACAAACATGGCGTCTGTATTCCCTTTATAAATCTTGATTAAAAACAATTGCTTAGAATTGGTTTAGATGCGGTACCAGAGAGACAATCAAATTGGTATAATAATAGCAGCAGGGCAAAGGCCTCTTCTCATACAAAACAAATGCGTGCACTGAATAGACAGCACCCTAATTGCGTAACACACTGTCAATCACAATCCGAGGATTTAGAAGGAACTTCCTAAACCATTGCTTCATAGGTTTGAAAAATTCGAATGCAAAAACGTAAATAACGCAATGAACATGGTTGAACATTGTCAAAATGAAAGAAATTGCGGTCGATTGCCATTTTATGAGTGCTACTGGTAATTATTCAGCAGGTCCACCCAAATCTGTGTGGTTGTTTCTACAAAAGACTCATGTCTGTCTGACTGAAAGTTATGTCTGGATTTTAAAAGAGACTGACTCTGTGTTTGTTTCATGAAACATTGGCCTCATCTAATTTTGAAGCATAATTTATTTTTGACGTGTAAAAGCAATTTTTTGAACCAATTTACAGAAATAAAACGCACATTACAAAAAAGTGACATAAAATACACACAAACAAAGTAAGCCAAAAGCCTTGTATTCAAGCAATAAAAGTTTGACAATTTTGTCCACTGCTTGATCTCAGGGCCAGGGACCAAAGACAAAACAACAACAAAATTCCGATTGCAGGGGCGCATCGAGGCGCGGATTGGGAATTTCGGACGATGTTTCCAAATTAAAGATAATCTGTATAAAAAGCAAAACTTTCATAAAGATTAGCCTGTTGATAAAAGCAGTTTTATTGTTTTAAATATTTTAATAATGAGAGAGTTATTTTACATAGAGATTTCCTATCGCTATGTGAAATTGGAAAGCTTTACACTTGAGAATGTTCTTTGGTAGCCCTTTCTACATACATAATTAATTTTAAGGAATAGGGTAAGTCCGGGGGAGTTGGCCCTACTAACATTAAAGATCTATATAGCCAGGAAACTAACTACAATAAAGCAACCATTTTAATCACAAACAAAACAGTATTTATATTTCTTATCAATATCTTAATTGAGCACAGTCTTTCTATCAACGTAACATAGAAATACGACTGGCCATTTTTTTTTACATGTACTGTCCCACTGCTGGGCCTCCCATCCTTCCCTCATCCATGTAAATTAAAGCAGTCGAAATAAATTCCTGTGAAAACTTTTGCGTCATTTTAGGCGCCCTATTCTCGTCATCCGTTCGGGGCTCTGAGTGTCTATCTCCATTACAGATACAAGCATGAAAATCAACTAAATCATTAAAACTGACATCAATTTCAGTGTTCAACCAATAGCGAGACTCCTCACCTATGTATTTCAATTTGAAACAATTGGAAGCAATAGACTTCTATTGAAGGGGCCGCCATCTTGAATTTGTGGTTATATCAATATGGAAGCGATAAAATGCTGCATCGTGTTATAAAATGCTGTGTAGGTTGTTATAATTTTATAAGGCTGGTTTTAATGTTGACCTACATAGTAGAGCTTAGTAGCCACTATTTTCCGTTTTATTGATTACAATTAAACTTAACAATATAAAACTATTGTTTGTAATAATAATAACGTCTAGTCTTGTGGAGCACAACTTAACGTGCTTATTTTCTGCATTTTCATTCTAAAATAAAAGAAATAATCAAACAAACGATGAGGGCGCCACTGCGCGCTCGGTACCCTCTTAAGTGGCACAATAAAATTGAAGTAACACCAACAATACAAATACTCTGATGTTGCTTCCGCAAATAAAGCCACCTAAAGCCTTTCAATAACAAATTCGCGATCAAAACATTTGATGTCGAAATAATCAACAATGCGTCCAACCGACACGCCAATGATCCATGGATCATAGATCTATAGATCAATTCACTTTCGGCGCAAGCGGCGCGACAAGTCATTGCCAAGGTTACAACAATACTCTTTTTGTAACAAAATGTTATGTAATGGTTTATTTTTGAAGTTCAGTTGTTACGTACTGCTATTTAAAGATTGTATAGCTCTGTTCTTTATATGACTGGTTGAGGGACAAGTTTACTTTTAATTAGCCTCTATTTTGGGTCGGATTCCAGTCTAACCGGATACAGCTGAATCTGGTATTCTACATGGAGCCACTGCCTATCTGACCTCCGCAACCTAGTGCCTGGGGTAGCACGATACCCGTTGGTAAGACTGGTTGTCAGACTTTTGAGCTTCTTCTTCTGACTACTCATAACGACTGTCAAAGATGCAACGAATGACAACCGGGACCTTAACGTGCGTTCCGAGTTACAGAAGAGTCTCGATGTGTAGTGGATGGTCACCCATCCAAGAACGGACCGCGACAAGCGTATTTTGACGTTCTATCGACCCGTACCTACGCTGTTATCGTTCAGCCACGAGCTCTATGGGTGTGTAGTTAGAGTTAAGGCTTTGTTTAGGTATTAATAGAAGCTGTTTCAGGTATTTTTATATGACTGGAAGCCGACCCCAACACAGTTGGGAAAAGGCTAGGCAGATTGATTTAACTGCACACCCATCCAATTACTAGGTAACCATTTATCACAGCACAGCCTAATAACATTCTAAAAACCCCCGTGATTGGTCGACCATAAAGGCCACAAGATGGCCGCCAATATGGCGTCCGCGAAACAATTAAAACATGTGTTTTTTTTTCGACCGGACGAAATTCGGTATGGTTCGATCGATTATACATACTTAGGAACATTTTTATTGTGTGTTTTCGAAGCGTATTTTTCTATGGGATTTACCTGTTTTGGTAGATAGACTAGTTAGATTATAGAATAGTTGGTTTTTTTCTTGTAACTATACGAAAATAGCTCATTTTCTGGAGAAATGTTTAGCCAGTTAATTCTGATATCAGACCTTTCACTCGAGTAACGCAGGGCGGTGATGATCCCGTGGTAACGGTCGCGACTTACGAGTAAGTTCGAACCCAGACAGGCGCTTATACTTTGTGTACTAAAATTATTTCATCACCACTGCTCTCAAAACCTCTCGAAACCAGCATGTTCTAGAACCAAAAATCGAAACCCCTACCAACCCGCACTGGGCCTGCATTATAGGCTGATTTATGCTACTCGAGTTTTGGTCATTTGAGAGAATGTTAATTTTTGTTTCATTCCATGTTCAGACAACACCGACAATAGTTATTTATGCTACAAGTGCGGAAATCATCTTACGCACGTGTTACTATGCAACGCAACGTTACGCAACGTTTTACTATGCATTGTGCGAGGAAATAAAATATATATGTATATATATATACCTATTGAAAAAGTATTTTTCTTTTGATTTAACCGGTAAGAGGCTGTTTTTGACATTTTGTGCTTCTCGAATAACATTTTCCGGTGTTAAATTAATTGATTCGTCACTTGAACTCGACATTTTTAGTAGATCGACTCGAACTAAGTTAGTAAATGGCGGGCTTTTTTAAATATATGCGCACTTAGCATATCTACTACTGCGCATGTGCAAATAGCTGCCTCGTCGTATCGCAAAAAGGCACGAGCAAAATATACGTTCAGTCAAACATAATATGTAATGAATATTTAAAAAGAATTTATTGATCAAAATCTAAATCGAGAGTAATTAATACCGCGTTTAATGAAGTATTGATTTATTGTACCTTTTATATATTCTTATTTCAGATAACCTGTACTTGACTAATTTGTAAAAGTTTTCTCAAATAATAAAAACTCTGCGTCAGGCTGACAAAGGGCTTAAAAATTAAAAAAAAAAAAACAACTGAGAAGTAAAAAGCACTAGTGTGAAAAAGTGGCACTTTTCGCACAATTTGGCTCTTTTCGAGCACATGCATTGTAAAATTATACAATACTAGCTGACCCGACGAACTTCGTACCGCCTAACAGTCGATTCTTTAATTATTTTTTTTTAATACTTATTCTGCTATATTCAGGAATACTAACGTCACTCAATTGTTTTGCCTTCCTGGAACCTCTCCACTAACACTTAAACTTTATGGTATGGTATTGAAGTTCAAATTGACTTTTAAGTATTATTACGAAGCGATTGTATGGGAGTATAGAAAAGTGTTGTTTTTAGACCTTTTCAGGCAATTTTTTAATTTTTTCTCTCCGTAAGAACCATCCTCGTACTTCAAGGCATATTCTAAAAAAAGAATTAGCAAAATCGGTTCAGCTGCTCTCGAGATTTGCGCTTAGCAACATATTCATCGATTCATTTTTATATTATAGATAAACGTTAGGTAGGTACCTACTTGAAAATGGTTGATATTTGCATAGGGTTCATAAGGGGCCATTTGGTTGCAAATGACCTCTCCTACATCCCCTTGGATTGCCGAAATATATTACCAATAACCCTGTAGTTAGAATTAAGATGCCAATTGCAATACGGGCACACGAGGTCATAAAATCTTTAAGTTCAGGTAGGCAGGTCTTCTTCTGTACACGACTGCACGAAAAAAGAAGACAATACACTATGTTTTAAGTCCTGAAACAAAGAAACAATGGATGGACTGTGAGAAAGATAATATGGCTAGAAAGGGAGTGACTACCGAGATGACGACTAATAGAGAAGTATGAAAGAAAAATACATGTTGCGCCGACCCCAAATAAATTGGGACAAGGGCAGGAGAATGATGATGTTGGAAATTCCGTAACTTCCATTGCTTTTCTCATTTAAATAAGCTACACGTAACATGATACAGAATAAAGAAATGAGGCCGATTTCCTTATAATCTCCTTAAAAAACTCCAGTAGCATACAAAACATGAATTAATCAAATTATTCTTCAACACTTCCTACAAATAATCCCCTCTAATCTTGTACCGAGGTAACCCGTTCAATCCGACAGAAAAAAAAAACCATGTCGCCACCGACTTTGGGTCTTTTTGACCAGACAATATAAGGATTATGATAAGTCTTATTGTGTGTTACAATAGCTACTATGGTGCACCGTTACTTATTTAAAGAGTTTTGACTAAATGTGTCAAACTGATTTTGGGTTAATTTTGGTTGTATTTTTTGGATGAAAAAGAAGTGGCAGCTTTTAGATAATGAAGACATACGTTTGGTAATTTTACTACAGTTTTAGTATGACAGGATTGTTTTTTTTTGCGCATTGGTAGCCTTGTTCGTGCATTTTTGTATTGCCACGTTATTTCATATATCGGTTAGCTTGTCAAAAGATAGACAGTCTTCTTTGCTTAAAATCCTAACTAATATTATCTATAAATGCGAAAGTGAGTTTCTTCGTTACGCTTTCACGCTAAAACAGCTGAACGGATTTGAATAAAATTTGGCACATGGGTAGACCATGACCTGGATTAGCATACGATACTTTTATCTCGGTAGTACGTTCCCGTGGGATAATTTCCGACCTCCACGCGGCTAAAGCCGCGGGAAAAAGCTTGTATATGCCTTTCTTGAAAGAAAAATGTATTTTATTGATATACTACATTACAAAAATTAAATTTCGCACCTTACAACAGCTTACAATTAAAACAAATACCACAACAGCAGCCCCAAACACTCAACTATTTTTCTAAGAACAAAAATCTTAAGTCCGCCGTCCGTCAATTATGATTTATTCCCTTAACCCCTCGGCTACTGTCCGTCCATGCATAATTACCCGGCGGTCTTTTAGACCCTTTCATAGCCAAACAAGATTATCGGTCAGCATTCAAAGGGTTATTTTTTGTGGTCAACCGCTATAGGAACAGAGCAATGATTTATAGTTTTTAAAAGTTGTAAATTATTGTCAAATATAAATGGCGGTGCTGCTACTTGCAATTTTTTTTTTTATTCTGTGGTCTCCTGGGAGTGGAGATTTCTTTTTGATGTTGCTTTTGGTCAGTACCGGTGTGTAGAAGGCGATTTTATTTTTTGTGGTAGGAATATTATTTTTGAAGCTGTGGCACAGATTAATACAGATGAGACACTCCGCAGTTTAGGTATGAAGCTACAAGTACGCGGCGGGCCTATCTCACTGGGCCAATTCAGTAGGACTGCCGCGGTCAGAAGGTATAAGTGTTACGCGTTAGAAAGAGAGGCAACTTGTAGGTGAATATAATTGTAGGTAATAAGCGTTGTGCGACTCATAATTATTGACAACTTTTACTATGAACCCAAACCTGAAATCGCGAAAAAAAATCAGCTGTTCAGTACATTTATGTTCGCATAATTCGTCAAAATGTACTGAACAGCTGATTTTTTTTTCGCAATTTCAGGTACAATGACCCCTTAAGAGGTTGTTGGTGTTTTACCAATAACCCTGTATAGTCCAATTCAGGTCGCACAACGCTTATTACCTACAGTTATATTCACCTACAAGTTGCCTCTCTTTCTAACGCGTAACTCTTATAGCTTCTGACCGCGGCAGTCCTACTGAATTGACCCAGTGAGATGGGCCCGCCGCGTTTTTATTTTTTAATATATTTTATTTTATTGTGTATTAGCAAGAGTCGCTTTTTATTTAAATGATTTTGCGGAGTGTTCCATCTGTATTAATCTGTGGCTGTGGTTATTGTTTGGTTTTTGAATTCTTTTTCGTTAGTTGTCTGGAGTGGTGGAAAAATAATAGAAATAATAATAATAATAATATCCCGGGACATTTTCACACACGGTCATCTGGTCCCAAACTAAGCAGAGCTTGTACCTACTATGGAAACCAGATAACTGATATACTACATATACTACTTTTTTTTGTAAATACATACTTATATAGATAACTTACACCCAGACTCAGAACAAACAGACATGTTCATGCACACAAATGTTTGTCCTGGATGGGAATCGAACCCACGACCTGCGGCATGATAGATGGTATCTTAACCAACCACGCCAACTGGCCTGTCAAATGTATTTATTGTGCGGGTTGTTTGTTACTAGAGGAAGCTGAGACGGATAGAGGAACAGATATTAATGAATGGGTATTGTATTATTGTCTTTTTAAACACATCCTTTCAGCTCAAATTAGTACGACAGCACTCCAATACAAATATGCAAACTGCTGCTCTTTACAGATTTATAGTTTATTGTATGGGACGGGATTCACACAAAGTGTTACTCCTCGCAAGCTTTTTATGCGTTGAAAACTCGATTAACAATAATAAACTTATTCAAGTGGATTGTGAAGCTATTTTTCATATAAAAGCGATAACGTTTTTCCCCCCGTAAACATCGTCTTATTTTCATAATTTTTGGAAATGTTGGTATAATGAAAAACTAGGTATGTAAGTTTTTTTTTTTATAAAGAAACATTGCGTACGATATAAGTTATTAGCATCCAAGTATCTATATTTTTGACTTAAAAAAACTTCCTCGAGCGTTTTTTTTTTTAACTCTATTACTAAAAAAGAAACCTAGATTAAGGTGTACTGAATTGCCCTAATTGTCTCAAGTCGTAAAGGTTTAGGGAGGTGTAAGTAAACGTTATCCACCGAATATTTCAAAAAGGAAGTGTAGGTAAATGCCTCCAAGACTCGCGCCGCGTATTGGCACTTCACAATACTCTTAATAATTAAACCAAACATAAAGAGTGGGACGGCCGCCGGTAGGAACGGAGTTACTTTCGCTGTGTATTATATATTAATACAAAGCCATCTAGTGTAACTTTTTAGAAGCTGAAAACTTATACTAGATGTCTCTGTATTAAAAACCAAAAACTTTTGAAACTTGAGAACTTGAAACTGACTTTTTCGGCACGAACGCTTTTTCGTGACGTGACGATTTCTACCAGTCAACTCCTACTGCAAGCCGCTTTAAAGAATTTCGTTCGAAAAACTCAGTATAAGTGCTATTTGAACGTCATACCAAAGACAATCCAAAAACAACAACCATAAACACAGCCTTCATACATTAAGATCGTCTTAAGCCATTTTTTGTCTGTGGATTACTCATGGATGTCCTCTGCCCTAGAGCAGGCCGAGAGGTCCGTCAGACTCTTACTGACTAAAACCTCACGGTGTATACGTCAATTGTCTTTGGCCCATATTGTCTCTAACCTACTGTTCTCTCTTCCAGGGGAGTACGTGATCCAAGGTGATCTTCCTGCGCAGCTGGTGAGCAGTGAGGAGTCTCGGTTTGATCTCTTGGAGGAGGCGCTTGGACTGGTCGAGCTCGGAGACGAGGCCGAGACCAAGAATGAACCGCCTGAGGTGAGCAATTTGAGGGTTTCTAAGATATGTTTGTAGATGTCTCTTATTCCTTGATTATCTCCCATCACGACGTTTTTTTTTTTGAGTTCGGTTTGCTCTTGACTCTAGTCTAGGTCAGAGGTCACAGAGACGAAAGTCGACGATGGAGTGAGCTTACCCAGAAGAAGCCTGTTCACTCTCACTTTGAAGAGATTAGGGTTGTAAGCGCTCGGAAACACAGACGCAGGTAGTGAGTTCCACTCTTTTGCTGTGCGCACTGCGCATTATAAAAGACATTTGGAAACGCTTAGTGCAAATTAGTGGAATAACAACCAGGTAGGGTTGGTAAATGGCAAGTGCGTCTAGATATCCGATGGTAGAAGGGGCCCGGTGGAATGAGGTCGTGGAGTTCTTGGGCACATCACCGAAGTACAATCTGTATAAGACCGACAAGCAGGCAACCTTGCGGCGATGAGCCAACTAGGTCTGCGTTCCACCGAGGCAAGCGCGGCTAGTTAGTAGTACCAAGATCTTTATTAAAATTAGGAACTATGGAGTTTCTGGGCCGTTACCTGAATAGCACCAGCTACCCCGTTCTGACTTAAATAATGATGAATGAATATGCCCTTAAAAATACCAATAGGTCCTATCAGAATATGATTCTCTACTTGGCCGGTGCAGTTCCAGATTGCCATTTGACAAATAGTCAAATGACAACGTTCAAAGGTTCGATCGTTTATCTCCGGAAAAACCGAAATTTGCCGAATTAAATGTGACTGGTCCAATAAGGGAGTGACGGAATTAGTGCGTCAATCTATACCTAATAATTTAGGTGGGAATATAAATCAATTTCCAATGGTCGATAGGAATATCTTATTCGACATGTTTCGGTTTTTCCGAAGAAAAGCGATGGAACTTTAGAACGTTGGCGTAGGTACCTACTGTATTACTATTTGTAAAATGGCGGACATCAGCCCATCTTACTAAAGACTAGCTGGTGTCGGCAACTTGTACAAGTAGGTACCTAGTAGTTGTAGGTATTTTACGAATAACAAAAAATGTGATTGTGCTTGTGATTATTTAGTGAAAACTTCTTACCACGTCACCGCGTTTAAGTTTTCACTTCGTTCGGCAAGACCCATGACTGCCTTTTTTTGTATCGTATTTCTTCATTTTAATAGCATTTTCTGCAAATTCTACAAGCTTTTCACTAGCTTTTCAGTACTTATTACTTCAATATGGTGGTTTTTGAGAGCTTATGTTATTGATTTGTAACTGTGGCGATCAAAAAGTAAGATGCAAGCAAAGGGAGGGTTGTAGCGAGGGCAAAATAAATGTAGTGGACTGTATTTTTGCTGGTTAAAATTAACAAGTCACTGACACAACTATTTTATTTATCTAAAAGAAGAAAAGAACATCGTCAACTTTATAAAAATTAAATCACATTTAACTCTACTGGATGACTATTTTTACCGTCTTGAAAAAAAAATAGGGTGTAATAGGTGAACGGAGCCTATGGCATACTTAAACCTCTCGAATGTCTTATGTTACACAGTTCGACATAAGAAAAAATGCTCCAAGTGTCTTAAGTCGGACAGTTACACTAAATTGACAAGTGAAAATATTAAAATGACCTTTATGATAATGTAATCCTAATACAGCTTGACAATTTCAGTCAGGTCAATTTAGTCTCCGACATTCGAGAGGATAAATATTATTATTTTTTTTTTAATATAATAATATCAAAATTCATTATTGTTCTATGCAGTTTACTTCAAATGTGTAGTGTTTAATGATAGAGCAATTTCTGTCTAAGCTATTGAAAAAAAAAAAAAAACTAGGTATGCCATAGGCTTCTACTCCGTTCACCTATTGTACCCTATTTTTTTCAAGACGGTAAAAATAATCATCCTGTATAAAAAAGATCACAACAGGCGGGAATTCAATTGATAGTTGTTCTGACGAACTCCTCGGTTTGCAGGCGATAGAGGGCAGCAGCAGCGGCAGTTCCAGCGGCTCCGAGATGCTGCACCCGGCGATGCGGCACGTGCCGCATCATCATCTAGCACACTACCATAACCAGGTCAGTTCACTTGTTCATAAAGGTGTGAAAGAGGGCGGATATTACAGCCGGATAGTCCAGTTTACATGTGGCCAGAATCATATCTTTTATGCAGAAAGCCACGTGAAGAAAGAACAGAAAAGTAGACCAGGTACAGAAGCAAGCTTAAACTTTCAACATAGTGTTTTTGCTTAGCCTGTAAAGGTAACTACGAGTTTGGTTAATCAATTCAAACTTTTGTATTCAATATTTTGTTGCTATGTTTGTCTAACAACTGAACAATTCCGTTGCTTTATAGGTAGGTATGCTAAAAATATTTTACTCTCTTTCTTTTCAACCGAGTTCAAAAAGGAGGAGGTTCTCAAATCTCAATTCGTTCTATTTTTTTTTTTCTTTTTTGTATGTTTGTTACGCGATTACTCAAAGACGGATGGACCGATTTAGAATTTTTTTTTGTTTCAAAATACTTCCAAGGTACCTTCCAAGGTACAAGGTACATGTAAATTTTAAAAACTTTGCTTGGGTAGTTTTTGAGTTAGCTTCAATAATGCGTATTTTTCCCCACTTAATTTATCTGGATGATGTTTTAACGACTTCCTATCACTGTTACTCGTATTTACATAGCAGGTAGTTGTATTCGAATTTGTGTGGGGTAGGAGTAGGTACCACAACTAAAAAGTGAAAATAAAAACTTTTTAGCAAAAAATTAAACCGACTTCCAAAACAAAACACTACAAAGTGAAAAATAACTTTAATTTCGGAAGTCATTGGCAAAAAACGAAAATACAAAACCAAAGACACCGACTACCGAAATTAAAGTTATTTTTCACTTTGTAGTGTTTTGTTTTGAAAGTCGGTTTTATTTATTACTAAAAAGTTTTTATTTAAATTCCATAGTTCAGTCATCAAAATATATTTCTCAACTGCAATACAGTTAGACAAAATAATTTGACACAAGACTTACAAAAGTTACAATGCAATATTTTAACAGATAAAGCCAACATCTATATCCAAACATGGTACCAAATAATTTATTACGGTAACAAAATAACGAACTTACAAATAAACATATAATTTTCATTGTATAAGGTATGTAGTTTCTCTTATTAAGACGCGGATACATTTCTCTCTCATGATTAAATTTTCGAGTTTTTGACAGTCACCGCCATTTTGTTCTGGTCCATTTTATGGATCTTATTTTATTAGTACGTTATCTATTTTGTAAGTATTTGCATACTTAAATATGATAGGTTCTTTTGTGATTTGACAGCTAGATACGTACCTACATATACCTACTGGATGATATTTTTTTACCGTCTTGAAAAAAAATGGGTACAATAGGTGAACTGAGTAGAAGCCTATGGCATACCTAGTTTTGTTTTTTTGTTTTTGCAATAGCTTAGACCCAAATTGCTCTATCAATAAACACTACATTTGATGTAAACTAGAACAATAAAACCAGAAATTTTGAAAAAAAAACTTTATAGTTCGTTTTAAAATATCGAAATTCAAATGCAAACAATAAAAAAAATAATAAAAATTGATTAAAAATAATAAAAAAAAGATTTTTTTTTCAAAAAAAAAAAAAACTAAGTAGAAAGCCTATGGCATATAGGCTTTCTACTCCGTTCACCTATTATGCCCTATGTTTTCAAGACGGTAAAAAAAATCATCTAGTATACAGGGTTAAAATTAAATTAGCTAGTGAAACTCCGCAGACGTGATGGGTAATATTTAAACGTGATAAAACTAAAAGGTCATCTAGTGTACTCACTTAAAATATCATTTTAAAAACCAGTTTTTTTTTTTTTGTGTAAATGAGTCTTCACAGACATGATGGGTATCGTTATCCCAACACGATAAAACAGATTTTATCAACTCGCACTTCAAGTAACAACATTACGCGATAACAATGTTGGTGACATGGAGACAGTTGTTCAGTTTGATGGTCTGTACCACACTCTTAATTTTGACCACACCAGACATTAATTAGGTAGGTACCTATCTCTTCTCTTCAGAATTATTTTCTCAGAAATATTTTAAATAATGGTATTACTGAACAAGTTATTTAACTTAGATATATCAGTAACTGGGCAAGAATCTGGCTAAAATACCATACGTGAACTTTCGTTTACCACAAAAATAAAAAAAAATACGAAATAAGTCGGTACGCACCAAATCAAAGACGACATGTAACCTGTAAGTTTTTACTAAATGGTGATGATAAATGATTCGATGTCACCGGATCATTTGTACCACACACGGTGAAGCAGGGTTAAGAGCTGGTGCAAGTTGTAAACGATGGCGGTTTTAAAATGTGTCTCATTCGTGTTACTTTGACACGAATGAGACAAAAAACACAGGCCTCTTCAGGTCCCAGTGCTGGTTGGTAGATGTCACATGTCTTCGAATTTTTGGTTCTAAGACATGCCGGTTTCCTTTTCACCATTTTGAGAGCAGTGGTGATGAAATTATTTACACAAAGTAATGCGCCTGTCTTGGATTGAACCTACGACCTAGAAGTTGCAAGTCGAGGCTGTTATCACTGGGCCACCACTACTCTCAGAAATAGCTCATGCTGTGGTAGGATATTAGCCAGACGGGAAGGTGGCAGCGGGGTATACTGTCTATATATATGAAAGTGGCCATGACGTGCTATCAAGCAATCTTGACTTGGTGACTTTACTTGTATACAGTTATAACGTTAATAACTGTTTTATTTTTATTTAAATGAAAGAACAACTCAGTGTGACTTCTGATGTTGCAAACTAGATGACTTAGGTAACTAAATTCCTGAAATGATACCGTGGCCTAATTATTTTGTTACGTGCCACCAATGCCACGCGTATCACTGGTTCAGGGTATGTCGGACGTTTGAGTATCGCCACTCGTGCAGACCATTCGAATGCACTATAAAATCTAGAAAATAATATGATAGAAATGAAACGTATCGTTAAATAAAACTGTATTGTCTAGTCTTATCAGGTCCGGTGACGCACGGTGCGCTGTCGGTGAACCAAAAATAACAGAACTTGTTACTTTTCATAGATAAGTTTCCGGTGGCCTAACGTAGAACTAAAGAAATAGTTCCACACAGCCACCGCGTCAGATAAGTTTGTGGCACTATAAATAACTAATTTATAGCAAGCCATAATTCAATCGCTACACGTTCTGTTCCTTTAACTATCCAAATAAAAACTACATTTTTTTTACTCGGACAGTTCTTTGAGCGTATCGTGGTACACATTACATGGGTTGTGGTCGTCAGATAGGCAGTCGCTCAATGTAAATAATGGTTAGACTGAGCTGTCTCCAAGAAAGTTGGTGAAATGCTAGGCAGATGATGAGTTCCTACGGCTTAGTTTGTTTCTTATGACTTGGACCACACACTTGTTAGTCGTTTAAACCCAGACAGTTTTGACTCAAATATACATTAATCATTGAATGACAAAAAATATGAACGTTCCGACAAATTGTTTAGTAGTTTTAGAAAATTTCTTTTAATTGTTTTTGACTACTGTTTAATATATTTTATATTAATTTGAGAGGCGAAAGGCAAAGAATATTATGATTTTCGCGTATAGAAAGTTGCTATGACTTCCTAAATGGGGCAGGCAACTGTCTACAGGATGAAATTCAATTTATGGGCTTCCTTTTAGGGGTCATTGTGCTCATCATTATGAACAACTTTTACTATGGGACAAAAAATTTAATCGCAAAAAAAAATCGACTGTTCCCTACATTTTGACGAGCGAAAAGAAATGTAGGGAACATTATAATTTCATTTTATAAACGGTTCAAACTCTCAAAATTAACTAAACCAATCTTATATCACTGTACAATAAGAAGTCCACACGACTTATAAATATTTCGAATCGAAGTCACGATCGGAAATCATGCGTACAAAACGATGATAGTATCGATTGTAATCTACATCGATTTACGTGGAGTATCGATATCTGACAACGATTAATCGAATGACGTGGACGGGTATTTTTGGGATAAATGTTTCAGATAGTTTTTGTTTTTTTGAATAGGGATGGTGGATGCCGATACCGAAACTGATGTCTGTTTTACAGTTTCGACTGATACTGATACTAGATTTCCTGTCAAATGCAGAAAAACAATGTTTAATAAGTTATTAACTGCCATAGTGAGATTGTTTCTAGCCCAAGTGTATTGACTTTCTGCTGTTTTTGTTATTGGAGAGCTTTCTAATCTATATTAATAAAGCAGAAGAGTTTGTTTGCTTGTTTGTTTGTTTGAACGCGCTTATCTCCAGAACTACCAGTCGAATTTGAAAAATTCTTTTTGCATTTGATAGCCCAATTCTTGAGGAAGGCTCTAGGCTATTTAACATCACGCTAAGACCCTTAGGAGCCGAGCAAAAAGAAAATAAGTCAGCAAGAACGCTAAGCAAATTAGTAATAGCCGGGGTAGGCGATGCGATGCGACGGGCTGGGTCGGGGGAACAAGATATATCACGTGGAGGAAGTCGCGCGCAGAAGCTATGTAGTTTAAATATCATTTAGATTTCGAAATAAATGTTTCACTTGAACTATGGAATCTTTCTGTTGATGCATTCACTCGGTGAATGCTTATTTTAATTCTGCATAATATAACGTAGAGATTTTAGGTAAGTATTACTAAAACATGAAAGTAATACTTTTGGGAGGCTTAATTAACTTATTACACCGTCCTAGGGATTAAACAATAACGAACATCTTTAGGCTATTGTTTTAATAATAATAATAATAACCCCACCGCTGTATCTCTACGTTGACGTCGTGGTGGGGCTGGCGCGCTCCGAACTTTAGGTCTGTGCCGGTAGAATTTACTTTGCCGGAACGGGTCTAGGATGAGGAGCCAGACCAAGAGAGTTACAGAAACCCGCAGGGCAGCATGTGGCAAGCGGTTGGGCAGTAGCGACCCCACGGACCCTATCTCCCGGGAGAAATGTTGTCCTCATCTCTGGCTTGCCTTAATTGGCCGGCTGGAGTGAACACTGACGAGGAACAGAGCTCCCACCTCTTTCTTGCCTTTATTAGCCGGCTTGAGTGGAGATTCGCAAGAGCAAACGTGCTCGGAGGTAGGAAGTATTCCAGTAAGGTGCTGGTAGGGATCTTGACCGTACTTCCGGGATTGTCCTGATAGCCGTGGAATACCTCTCCACTCCTCACGCACCTCAAGAAGTGTTGCCCCCTTGTCGTTACGTCACTATGTGCTAGTGGCCGTTTCCGGGGGCCCATTATTGAGTGTGCAAGTCACCCCCTGCCATTCTATCCGTGTATAATTGTATAACATTGGTCAGGCAGGGGACATAGTCCTTCCATAGTTTAAGTTACCCAATCCACTTTAGCAACCCAAACCCATAGCCCAATATGTTTTATTTCCACGTACAGCAATAGTCCTGCACCAACCGGGGGTTGTCCTTGGGTGCACTTGCATAGTGCATATAGGGATAATCGTCGGTTGGTGCCTCCTCATCATTTAAAATTGTGTAAGGGGCCTCTGCGAGTTGGCTTCAGCTCCTCGTATGCCTTCCAAAGGTCCGGGACTCTAGGGTCCCGAGAAATGTGAAGAATAAAAATAATAATAAAATTAATTTATTTCAAATAAGTTACAGCCGAGAAAACATGTAGTTGTTACAATTAGGTAAAAGATGGATTATTACACTGGTAGACATGAGAGTAATGACAAGTATTACATAATTGCCTATGCTGTAATCTAGTAATAGTAGGTCTGTACATGAATTGGGTGAGCCCTGCCTCTTAAACTAGGGTGACCTGTATCTTAAGAGGTTTTAAACTCATAGGACGTTTTATAAGGAAATAAGGTATTAATAATAATATTTAAAGTATTTTTAACCGACTTCAAAAAGGAGGTTCTGTATTCGACCCGTTTGTATGTCCGCGATTTTCTCAAAAACTATGAATCAATTTTGATGACTCTAACGTGATCGACATACTTTCAGGAAGGTTTTAATATATAATACATTAGGTAATTATTCTTATGTACAAAGTTATATGCATGATTTGGCTGATTCTCCTTTTAATAATTGCTTATAATAATTGTATTTTCAACTAAAAATGGAAAAATATATGTATATACTTTAAAATGAGTCAAAACCGACTTCGAAAACCTAAAACGAATAAAATAACTTTCTTAACAGCTTCTGAAGTCGGTGTCATCAATTCTTCAATGCACCTTAACTTGGCACTGACTTCAGAAGCTGTTAAGTTTTTTAAGAAAGTTATTTTATTTGTTTTAGGTTTTTGAAGTCGGTTACGGGTCGTCGGAAACCCGAAAGTCTGACAACCAATCTTACCATTGTGGAGGTCAGACAGGCAGTCGCTCCATGTACAATTCTGGTATTCAGCTGCATCCGGTTAGACTGGAAGCCGACCCCAACATAGTTGGGAAAAGGCTAGGCAGATGATGAGGATATAAAGTGTTTTAGCACTCTATGATAGATATATCTATTTCTGAAAACTTTACACAATAGTGATCTCCAAGACCCATTTAAATGTACTCCCATATAATTTCACGACGGGGGCCTTGAATTAAATTGCAATACATTGATATTAACACAATCAATAATGACTTAGCACAGCCGGCTATATTAAAGGGTTGTACCGAGTCTTTCATGTGTCTGTCTGTCTGTCCCTTACTCAGCAAAATCGTGATACCATATTACTTTGCAAGGGAATTTAAATGATACGGTTTAATCTTAATTGCAAAGTTTCTAAAGGATACAATCTTGGTTATGTTGCTTTATTTTTAAGCCTTTTCCTGGTGTAATAAAGTCAGAGATTCGATGATAGTCCAACAAGAAGTTAAATATTTTAAGAGGTAAACAGCTATAGCCATTTGTTCTGAGAGTTTAAACTATAGATTTTTTTTTAAATACATTATAAACTAGCTGACCCGACAGACGTTGTCCTGACTATTACGAACATTTTAAAACAAAACAGGTCAAGTGCGTGTCGGACCACGCACAATGAAGGGTTCCGTAGTTGGGATGAATTTATCCCAAGAACAAACTTAACATTGTAGTTGAAAAACATGTTCTCACATACCTACATTCCAACTACAAATGTCCATAGTTGGATCCGTTTCGCTTAACTATGGACAAATGTAAGTTTGTACGCACAATATTGAGAGATTTACCATGTTATTTTAAGACTTCTTATAAGTTTTCCTGTAATCTATAGCTATAGAACTATTTCAGCATTATTATTTTTCAAAATTTTAAGGTCAGTAGTTTCGGAGATAGAGGGGCGAGGAATTGCCAATTTTCGTCTATTTTCTTAAATAACTTTAAAATAGTTTATTGTAAAATTATTTAAAAAAATATATATATATTTGAGACCCTCACAGTAAGCCCTTTCATTTGATATGTCGCACGATACAGTTTGCAAGTTTTTTTTTTGTTTTCTTATTAGCCCCCCAAAATTGACCCCCATATTCAAAATGCATTAATTTACATTACACGTCCATGTTTGGGTCACAAAAATACATACGTGTACCAAATTTCAACTTAATCGGTCCATTAGATTCGGAGCAAATTGGCTGTGACAGACAGACAGACAGACAGATGAGTGATCCTATAAGGGATCCGTTTTTCTTTTTGAGGTACGGAACCCTAAAAATTAGCCAAATCGGTCGAGCCCTTCTGAAGTGATGCGCTTACCAATGAACAACATTCATTCATTCATTCATTTTTAGAAAATGCACTTTCAGTTTTCCCGAATTTTCCAATTTTCCCGGCAATTTTCAAACATTTTCATACAAACCTTTTCCAGACAGTTACAAACACAACAAAAAAGAATTAGCCAATTAGGTGCAACCGTTCTGAAGTGATGCGCGTACATACATTCAGCGATTGATTTTTATTTATATAGATGAAAAGCCTATAATATACCTGTATGGAGCAGATATTTTTTTTTTTTTTTTTGATTCAAAGATAGTAAAATTTGCAGTTATAGATAGAAGAAAGTTCTTTATGTTCTTAAGTACACATCAAAATATTTTACACGTAAGCATTAGTTAGAAGTTTTATAAGTTAGTGCCGAGAGAAGAGTAGAAGTCACGAGGCCCAAATGAAGAACTCGATACAAAAACTTTGTAATATTATATACAACATTATTTTCTTCCAAATTCCGATTATCTGACGTCACGTCTCATACGCAGACCGATATAAAAAGGGTACCAAGACTATACAATGCATGTCTCAAGAGCTGCGCCTAAATAAACAGGGATGGGCAATACCGATACCAGAAGTGGGGTTTTTGTGTTACATATTTTTGAAGTAGTGGTGGGACATTGTCGATATTTTTCGTGGTATCGAAAATTCTGTACTAGTAAATGAGCAATGTTTATATAGTTTTTTTTATTATTATTATTTTTAACTGCAAACTTTCAGTAAAAAATAACATAGACACGTATGGCTCAAAATAGTTTCAACTATCACCCCCTTATTAAGTCTTTGCACCCAGCTTCCAAAACCCTATATATATATATATATATATATATATTTGTAATCACGATCTCGAAAACGGCTCTAACGGTGTTGATGAAAGTTGCAATAAATATAGGGGTTTACTTTGGCGAAAAATCGATCTAGTTAGGTCTCATATCTGGGAAAATTAGTTTTCTCCGTTTTTTTTTCACGCAAAAATATTCGGTTTCGTAATTTCGCCGCCGCCGCTGCTATGCATACTTTTTAACCGTGAGGTTGAAAAAGTAAGTTTCAATTTTAGAAAAAAAAAACCTATTCAATAATTTTTTTATAACATTTTATTTTCATTGGTCTGAAAAAGCGCCAATATTGTGTAAGTATTTAACCCCTATAACACTGATGGCTACAATAAGTGAATTAGACGGTGGCGCAACCCCATGCAGTATATTAGTATTTTTTGCGTAGAAATTAAACAAATCAATGCCGAATATTTTTTCTACACTGGAAATGGTTTAGAAATATTATTATTGTATTCAGGTCTAGCTAGGTCTCATATCTGGGAAAATTCGTTTGCACTATTTTCACTCGAGCAGAGCTCGGTCGACCTGGTACTTACTTAAAAGAGAACGTTTTATACAATTTGTTCCCCAGTGATAATTATATCTTTTCTACATTTTATAATATGAAGGAAACCCTTAAAACGACAACAATACAGCAAGCAATGGAGGAATTTAAAAGTTTAATTTAAAAAAAAAACTAACATTGATATTTGCGAAAACACCAAATCTCTTACATTTTACCGATTCCAACCTCAAGTAAAGCCTAAACAAATATCGATAAACTCGGCACATCACTACTGTTACTACAAAAACCCGAAAAGCCTCAAATCCAGCTACTGTATTCCATGTCACACAATTTACTATTTACACATTGTTAACATTCTTCTCTTAAACCAACAGCGATGACAGATATCAAATATTTTTAATTTTTAAAGAAAAAAAAAATGTTGACAGTGGTGATTTTTATTTGCAAGAAATTCCTAGTAAATTCGGTAATCTTAAATAAATAGTATAAAACGTAGCTTTTCGTGTTTGTGTGTGGGACTGCGTTGTTCTTCTAAACTGCTCAACGGATTTTGATGCGGTTTTCACCACCATTAGAGAATTTTCCGTAAGGTTTATGTGTATGATATGTAAATATTTAACATAAATGATGCACAGAAATTTCGAAGTTTTGATATGTCGCCACATTAGTAGATTGTATCTATGAGAAGCAAGGGCGGGTCACTAGTGAATAATACAATGTATAAAAGAAATAGTTACATGAGAGATTTAGTATCAAAATGTAACAGCGCCATGTGGTCGTATTTGGAACTAAACACAATTTTTTTGACGTTTGGAAATGGCTAGCGTGAAATACGTTATTATAACGTATTTAGGTTGTAAATTGAATTTGACAAAATACAAAATATATAAATCTCTCTCACAAAAAAAAAAAAAACAACAGCTTCTGCAGGCGGCGCCAAGCTAAGGTGCATTGCAGAATCGAAGACACCGACTTCAGAAGCTTAAGTTTTTTATGAATGTTATTTTATTCGTTTTAGGTTCTTGAAGTCGGTTCTTACTTTTTTAAAGTAAATTTATTTTCCATTTTTAATTGAATATACAATTACATAAGCCCAAGACGAACGAAAAAAAGAAGCATCAACAAAATCGCTTAGAAATGCCGGAGATACAGTACATTTATGCATGTAACTTCGTACATAAGAATAATTATGTACTGAAACTGAACTGAAAGAATCTGAATCTACATTAAGATTACGTTATTGAAAGAATCATCAAAATTGGTTCATTCGTTTTTGAGAAAATCGCAGACATACCAACATACTATAAGGGTCGAATAGAGAACCTCCTTTTTTGAAGTCGGTTAATAAATCAGTACACAGGCGACGCATTCCTAGTAAAACTCAAATGCAAAATAAATCTTGAGATCTAAATTATATTTAAGTTACAGAGCTTTCTAATGTTACCTACATGTTACAAAAACTGCAATAAGTCAATGCACTTAGCTTACACTAGAAACGATCGCAGGTAATCGCTTATTAAAGATTATTTGTCTATGTCCAACAGGAAATTCGGTATCAGTTTTGGTATCAGCCGAACTGTAATGACTTTTTGGCTACAGTTTAATCTTTTTTAGGTCAATATCATCCCATTATATAGTCGCTCAATATAAAATACTGTATTCAGCTGCATCTGGTTAGACTGGAAGCCGACCCCAACATAGTTGGGTAAAGGCTAGGATCTTCTAGAATGTTCTAGGATTATTATTAAAATAATCCTAGAAGATTTTTTATACGAGTATAACACGGCTTCTGCCCTTGGAGGTAGGCAGAAACTACAGAACGCCACCTGCAATGATCCTTACATACTCCTTTTGCTTCGTTAAGAGGATTGTGAAGTGCCGATACGCGGCGCGATATTTGGAGGCAATTACCTACATTTCATGCAATTATTTACATAAATATTGTTTCGGGCGATAACGTTTTCACTCCCCTAAACCTTAACGAAATGAGACAATTTTGGTCTCATTACATTCAGTACACTTTAATCTAGGTCTGTACGTTTTTCGTTTTTAGTAATTCAATTTAATTTAATTTAAAAAAATAAATATGCTCGAGGATATTTTTATGTCAAAAATATAGATATTTAGATGCTAATAACTTATATTGTATGCAATATTTCTTTATAATAAAAACATACGGACCTAGTTTTTCATTATACCTACAACATTTCCAAAAAATATGAAAATTAGACTATGTTTACGGAGAGAAAAACGTTATCTCTTTTTGTATGAAATGTTACAGCTTCACAATCCTCTTAATATTTTTTACTGTGTTCTCTGGTATATAATACTTTTTTTTTTGCATGTGAAAAATAGTATTTTTGTTAATATATCCGGTTACATAACGACTAAATCATAAGGACTATATTATAGGATAGAATAAGAAATGAGTATGTAAGAGGAAGTCTGAAAGTGACACCGGTGACTGAGAAGTTGTGTGGAAATCGGTTGTCATGGTATGGGCATGTGATGCAGAGGAATGAGGAAAATGTCGTCAGGAAAGTGTTGAGTATGAACGTAGAGGACTATACGAGTAAGGGAAGACCAAAGAAACGATGGATGGACTGTGTGAAAGATGATATGGCCAGAAAGGGAGTGACTACCGAGATGACGACTAATAGAGAAGTATGGAAGAAAAAGACATGTTGCGCCGACCCCAAATAAATTGGGACAAGGCCAGGAGAATGATGATGATAACGACTAAATTATGCCCAAAAAGACTCACTATATGCAACACTTTTTACAGACTTCAAAAAAACACCAAGAATTTTCTTTCATTTTGTTTTCGAAAATAAATCAGGTAATTAACTTTCTAGATTAACTCCCTGACATTAATGGAGTAACCTGAATGAATCCTGTATTTTTTTTACACACACACAGGTCTATTAATACAAAAGTCAGGCCAGTCTTACCAAGGAATATCGTGTTACCTCGAGGTAAAATACTGGTATTCAGCAGCATCCTGTTAGACTGGAAGCCGACCCCAACAAAGTTGGCTAAGCACATGATAATGATGACATTAGTACCTGCCTAAATGTGAAACTTTAGCTGTCAGCACTATAGAAAAGAATAAAGATTTACGGTATATTTTAATCACAAATCTATAGAAAATAAAAATCTATCCGTTACAATGTTAATTTTTATACTTTCTAGCTCATCATTTTCAAGTAAGGTCATCGGTGCATGCATGGGATTATCGGAATGACATTCTAATCGATTTTATCTGAAACTAGAAACTGTAAAGAAAGCGGAAGATTTGTATTGGTACATCACTAATTTTGTTAGGGTTGTCAAAAAGTGTATAACTCTAAAAAAACAAATTGGACGTAAAAATACATATGTTTTTGGGAGTGCCGGCACGAATTTTGAGCGCTCGGTGGAGTGGTGGGGGTTGTTTGCGCATACGTATTGTCTTAGGAGTAAGGTCCAAAATCGCTTAAAGTAATTCAAGGTCAGCATTCAAGTTTCGTGCCGGCAACTATACCTGCCATTATTTGGCCCTGCAGTGGGACTACACAAACTAAATTATTATTAAATTTATTTATTCTAAAAAAGACAAAGCATTGGAACAACAAAGACAACCATTACATTTCAGGCCTCGAAGGATTCAATGAAAAACTTGCACACATACACTTTAGATCAATCAATCTGCCTAGCCTTTTCCCAACTATATTAGGGTCGGCTTCCAGTCTAACCAGAGGCAGGCTGAAAACCAGTATTTTACATGGAGCGACTGCCTATCTGACCTCCACAACCCAGTTACTGTGTAATACGATACCCCTTGGTAAGACTGGTTGTCAGGCATTCGGGCTTCTGACGACCCGTAACAACTGTCAAAGTTCCACGAATAACAGCCGGGACCAACGGCTTAACGTGCTTTGCGAGGCATGGAGGAGTCTCGGTATAGAAAAATGGTCACCCAACCTCGGCTAGGGTGCATGCAAATGCCAATGCCATCAATTTATATACGCCATTTGTGTCGTAGTCGTAGTGCTAGTAATAATGACACGCTTGGTTTGTATGGAAAGAGTTGTCAATGCCGCCTCTAGCAGTGTCCGGCGAGGCTTCTACGTGCTCTGTCTGTTAGGCCTTAACAGACAGAAAACACCGCCACCTGTAGCTGGAAGTGGCGGCAGACATTTGTGGGACCCACTAGCTTCTTTCTGCCCGTGACTTCTTCCGCGTGAAATTTCTTGTTCCCCCAACCCAACCCGTCGCATCGCATCGCCTGTCCGTGCTTATGCTTCCTTTTTGCTTAGCGTTCTTTCTGACTTTTTTGTTTTGTTTTTCTCGACTCGTAAGGGTGATGTTAAATAGCCTATAGCCTTCCTCAAGAATTGGGCTATCAAATGCAAAAAAAAAATCAAAGCCGATTGGTAGTTCCTGAGATTAGCGTGCTCAAACGTACAAATAGACAAACTGTTCAACTTTAGTATTAGTAGGTATGTTGCTAGCGTTTAGTTTAGTAGTCTGAGGCGGCCTTTCGTGGCGTGTAGCGACCACTGGCGTTATCCGTGTGCGGCGAGTTCATATAAAATCTACGAAAACTGTAGTCCGCAGCTCGGTGGTAGCGTTTTGTGGCAGTAGCGTGTGGCCGTGTGCTACAATACACCTATGTGGAAGTTATATTTGAACATAAGACAGTTCCTATAAGCAAAATGGTCCGTTTCTGTATTTCCCAAGTTTTTGCCGCCATTTTTTGTGTAATGTCAGTAGCTTTTTTACGTACTTTGACCGACCAATTATTTTGGTATCAGTGCTAAGTTCGAGAATTTGATTCAGTGATTTTTTTAATGTTGCGAAATACTATAATGTTTGATCTGTTGGAAATTAGACGTGTTTCTTCTAGATTGCAAGTCTCTCCGCTTTGTATGCTGTAGATCCTTATCATCTAATCCTGGTGATTTCTTCTGGATTGCAAGTCTCTCCGCTTTGTATGCTGTGGTCCTTATCATCCGATCCTAGTAACTTTTTCCAACTATGTCGTGGTCGGCTTCCAGTCTAACCGAAGGCAGTTGAATATCAGTATTTTACATAAAGCGACTGCCTATCTGACCTCCACAACCCTGCTATTAGGTAACTTACCTACCGTGATTAATTAATTTAGAACTCAGTGTTAATCCTAGTATATACCTACTGAATAATGTCCCAGGATATATTATATTATTATAATCTCTAGACCCAGGTTGAAACCATCGAACTATTATTTAATTTCGAACTTAGTTCCAACAATATTTAAGTTTTGTTTTCGAATTACAAAAACTGACGTTAAACCGCAATCGCAGTTGTCAACATTGCGAATGTCGGAATAAAGTTGAAAATAAAATAACTAGCTCGAAGTTTTGGGCTTAGTCTAATGTTAGAATTCGTTTTGTCATGAGACAATATATTTATTTCAGTTTCGCAATGAAAATCCAACTCTGCATTGTTCATCACTCACCTGGACTCTATCATAAGCATAAGGACTTTATGGGAATCACGGAAAAAGGCGTGGTTTACCAATGGAAGTGGTCACACATAAAAGCCGCCCCTATTTTGCTCTCTGTTAAAATACATAAGAAAAAAAAACAGGCAAAAAAAAAACAAATGATATCGGTCCTATATTTTTTGTAATTCGATTTTGTGCCAACCCTAGCGTCCCAAAGTTCATTAGTGTGGTCCTATCTCTTTCATCTTGCCGCTCGATCTCTATATAGATGGAACGACAGATCAACTTTATAGTTATACTGGGTCATGTTCGTGGGTCAAAGGAAACGCGGTTTAATTATTGTAACTTGGCTCATTTTCACCACACATCACTAAACGCGTTTAACGCTAAACACAGTTAAAACATCATTATGTCTCTGTCATGTTCATGTGATTGAAAGAAACGGAGCGATGTTTTAAACTCGTTTAGCGTTAAACGCGTTTAGTGATGTGTGATGAAAATGAACTTTATTAGTTACTTTACTAATATATATATATATACGTAGATACCTATTCGTACGTATATTTAATAATAAATAATAATAATAATAATAATATTCCACAACTATCACACAACGCCGTCTAGCCTCAAGCTAAGCAGAGCTTGTGTTATGAGTACTAGACAACTGATAAACATACTTATATATTTCTAAATACATACATATATAGATAAATTACACCCAGACACAGAACAAATGATCATGCTCATCACACAAACATTTCTTGTGAAATGTTTTTTTTTAATGCATTGACTTAGGCGCTTGATATTTTTTAGAGCTTCAACATGGGACCGTAGTAGATGTAGGTATGTATTTGATATTAATTTCAACTTCATTCCACGCGTTGTTGAGAAAAAGGGTCTTGACAGAAATTCATACGTGTACCAAATTTCCATTAGATTCGGAGCAAATTGGCTGTGACAGAAGGACAGACAGACAGACAGACACACGAATGATCCTATAAGGGTTCCGTTTTTCTTTTTTAAGTACGGAACCCTAAAAAAAAATATCTTGTACCTCACAATGTCACATAAATGACGTCAAACACCAAGATTATAGAGTAAAATGTAAGTGAGTTAAAAGTAGTTAATAAGGTCTTAATAGTGTATAATAACACGCTATTATTACCTGCACGTAATTGTTGTTCTATTAATATAAACAGCTGCAGTTGTCTTGAAGTTTTAAGTCATAGAAGATTCCTTTGTGAATATGTAAAATGTTGATGAATGGAAAGGGAGAGGAAGGTCAACGAAAAGATAGATAGATGGTGTGAGGAATGGTATACCTAAAAGAGAAGGGAATGAATGATAGCGTGACGGTAGACGGGGGAGAATGGAAGAAGAAACCGTACTGCGCCGACCCCACGTCGCCAACATGGGGCAAGGGCAGGAAGATGATGACTTCTCTATCAGTCGTCATTTCGGTGATCACTTCCTTTCTAGCCATATCATCTTTCGCACAGTCCATCCATCGTTTCTTTGGTCTACATTCATACTCAAAACTTTCCTGACGATATTTTCCTCATTCAGTGAACCATACCCCTCAAACCGGAACACATCAATCCTGCTTAGAGGCAGAAATAGTTAAGCTCTAGCCTCACTCCACAATACCGCACAGGACGCGGGATGCGTCAGCGCGTGTCCATTCTTTTAAGGCTCTCGTGCTGTTAGTGTCCATTCACAAAGACCGGCTTGGAGAGGAGAGTATATTTTTATCGCGTTTAAAAAAGAGTTTTGGTTCATTGAAATAGGGTTGATTTTCATTTCACTTCTTTTTTTTAAATGAGAATGCTTAAGAGCCGACCTGACGCGCTTAGTGTAAAACAATAATCAACCTTATTTCATTGACACAAAACTCTTTTTTCCCTCCTCTCTGTGTGAACGGACACTTAGGCGCGATGCGACAGTGCGACGCGAATGTAGTCTGGTCGCGAAGCACAAAGAATTTTGCACAATGACCCCTTATTACTTATCTCTATCGCTCGCGCACAATTGTATTACAAATGTATTGCCGTCGCGCTCGCACATTAGAAGGTCTTCTAATATGCGAGCGCGACGGCAATACATTTGTGCGCGAGCGATAGAGATAAGTAATGAGGGGTCGTTGTACGAAATTGTATGCGCTTCGCTACCGGACTTTAATAGGACCATTTCTATGGAAACTTCATGGACATAGTTCTCCCAGAATCTTCTCGCGTTAGCCTTTAATGATTAGGAAGACACGCGACTATGCGCGCCCGTTAGAACACCTCCATACAAGTAAGTAATACAATCGGTGCGAGTGCGAGAGAATTTCGTTCCGCATCCTGCGTCTGATTCGCTTCAGTTGGGTCAGACCTTTGTGGTGTTAGTACTTTCCTGGACGGGCTACTTCACAAAGAGTTTTCTACTTACTTTTATAACAAATCTACCTCAAAAGCTGTCGGTACACCAAAAGGAGCAATGATTAATAATGTTTGGACGTAAAAAGACAAGTGACACCGGCCCACCTGCATTGACTAACGGACATATTGACAAATTGATTTTATATTAGTAGATGAATATCGAAGGACCAAACTTTGTAAACATTTGGGCAACATTTTGATAGTTTCTCGCCGGCTCTTCTCAATTGGAATCGTGCATCTAGCTTCTGACGTTTCATAAGTCCCCATGTAGATTTATGTGAAATAAGTCTATCATGCCGCAGGAATGGTGGGAATCGAACCCACGAGGTTCGATTCCCACCCAGGACAAACATTTGTGTGCATGAACACGTCTGTTTGTCCTGAGTCTGGGTGTAATTATCTATATAAGTATGTATTTACAAAAAAAAAATAGTATATGTAGTATATCAGTTATCTGGTGTCCATAGTACAAGCTCTGCTTAGTTTGGGATTAGATGACCGTGTGTGAAATGTCCCAGGATATTATTATTAACCCGACTGGCCTGTTGGTCTAGTGGTTAGTGGCCCTAACTGCTATGCCGGAGGTCGTGGGTTCGATTCCCACCCAGGACAAATGTTTGTGTGATGAGCATGATCATTTGTTCTGTGTCTGGGTGTAATTTATCTATATATGTATGTATTTAGAAATATATAAGTAGGTATGTTTATCAGTTGTCTAGTACTCATAACACAAGCTCTGCTTAGCTTGAGGCTAGACGGCGTTGTGTGATAGTTGTGGAATATTATTATTATTATTATTATTATATTATTATTAAAATATTTTGAACTTGAGTTTTAGAAAAAAAAAATTGTATTCCATAAAGTTGAGAGACTAAAATTAGGCCAGAAGAATGACTCCAATCAGATTTATAGTTTCTGAGAAATGTGTGGACAGGATATAGGTACTTACATTCACGTTTGATAGTTCGGTTTAGACTACTAGAGCCTCCGATTTGCATTATTTCGAGTTTTTTCCAGTTTAAGTTTAATTTCTGATTTTGATTGATCACAATAGACTCGCCCCCTATTACTGGGAATTTAACAGTACACCTACCTAATCCTTCGGGAAAAACAGTCGTGATGTTAAGTATATTATGTTAATACCTCCCGTCTCCATCATCAAGTAACTTGCACCACCTTTAAAAAATGACAGTTTTTCAGAACATTAGGTAATCCATTTTAATCTTCATGTTTTCCCTCCAAGCATAGCCCTCTCCATTGCCGTTTTTTTTTTTTTTTTTTTGAGATGGGTTTGCTCTTGACTCTGGTCTAGGTCAGAGGAGACAGAGACAAAGTCGACGATGGAGTGAGCTTACCCAGAAGAAGCCTGTTCACTCTCACTTTGAAGAGATTAGGGTTGTATGCTTTCGGAAACACAGACGCAGGTAGTGAGTTCCACTCTTTTGCTGTGCGCATTATAAAAGACATTTGGAAGCGCTTAGTGCGAATTGGTGGAATAGCAACCAGGTAGGGATGGTAACTGGTGGAATGAGGTCGTGGAGTTCTCGGGCACACTCTCCGAAGTACAATCTGTAGAATACCGACAAGCAGGCAACCTTGCGGCGATGTGCCAAGCTATGTGTGGTGACTTTTAGCCTTCTAATAAGGCCCATTGTGAGCGACTACGTTTCAGTGCCGTAGGTCATCACTGGCAACACACACTGGTCAAAGACTTTCTTCTTGAGACACTGCAGTATGTGAGACGAGAAGATATTGCGTAGCTTCTCAAACGCTGCCCAACCGACGATTGACCTCTTTCTCGAGGTTGGACCTACCTAACAGGACACTTTGTCCTAGGTAAACATACTCGTCCAGAACTTCGAGTGTAGCGTCTCCGATCTTCATGAGAGTGGGTGTTACATCAGTTACATGGGCATTTGACAAGACCTTTGTCTTCATGTTCATTTTAAGACCCACTCTTTCGGAAGCTCTATTGCACTGTTCCTTTGCTTGGAGTTTCCCTACGTGATCGAATCAGAAATGAAAAGATCCGCAGGAGAACCAAGTTAACCGACATAGCCCGAAGAATTGCCAAACTTAAGTCGCAGTAGGCAGGGTATATTGCTCGCAGAACAGATGACCGATGGGGCCGAAAGGTTCTGGAGTGGCGACTGCGTACCGGAACACGTTGCGTTGTAAGGCACACAAGGTGGACCGATGACCTTGTGAAGGCCGCAGGAATCCGCTGGATTGGCGGTACTTGGGGGAGGCCTACGTCCAGCAGTGAACGTCTTTTGGCTGATATGATGAATATTTTCCTTCAAGCCCAGTTTTTGAACCGCAATACCGCCTTTTCCACGATAATAATTGATTACTTAATTGCCATTTACTACACAATAACCCACATGTTTTAATAGGCGTTGCTACCTACCCTTCATTTTACAACCACAAAAATACAACACATCTCCACTCAAAATATCTTGGTACGCGGCAAAAAAAGGAACTAAATGAAATGTACGGAATTTTTGGCGCTTAGTTCCTTTTACTTCTTACAAGTGGCGCCACTGTCGGGTGTCATATTATATTGGTGACTTGACAAATGATGCGTTGACAGGAGTACAGGTAACCATTTTTTCTGCCTACCCTCTTTTGTTAAGCAGGGTGTTTATATGGCAGGTTGGGGTTTTTTTTTTTTTTGTTATTTTCTTTATTTTAGAAACCGCTAATGGTCTTATTGTGGTCTAAACATATTGTGGATGTTTTTATGAGCGAGATGGTTTTGTAATAATTCGATAGATGGGAAATTTTTATATATTTTATAATCAATAAGAAGTTAAATGGTTTCCTAATTAGGTTCTACGTATATATGTGGGTATCATGTTACCCAGTAACTGGGTTGTCGAGGTCATGTAAAATACTGGTATTCAGCTGCATCCGGTTACACTGGATGCCGAACCTAACATAGAAATATAAATTATTTATTCGCTGTAGTTGAGAAAAGGCCTTCCCCAAAACAATGGTTAGACCTGTTCTTTGTATGGATCAGAATTTTGGGGCACAAAATGAATGAATGAAAGGCAATTGCATGCAGCTGAGATGAGTATGCTAAGAGGTGTGTGGTGTTACGCGAATAGATAGAAAAGATAGAATAAGAATTAGAATATAAAAGAAAGTCTGAAAGTGACACCGGTGACTGAAAAGTTGTGTGGGAATCGGTTGGAAAAGCATGTCAGGAAAGTTTTGAGAAGGTATCAATGTGGATGGCTATACGAGTAGGGGAAGACCAAAGAAACGATGGATGGACTGTGTGAAAGATGATATGGCTAGAAAGGAAGTGACTACCGAGACGACGACTAATAGAGAAGTATGGAAGAAAAAGACATGTTGCGCCAGCTCCAAATAAATTGGGACAAGGGCGGGAGAATGATTCAAATTGATGAAAAATGGTTCTAATTGTGGTAGGTATGTGTTAGCTGAATATACGGTGTATCGACCCCTTAACGTTGGACCACTATTTACGACGCACGCTGTATATTGAAATTCGTCTTTATTCTGACTGAATAAATGCCATGTTGTGCCGTTCTTAATTTGGTTTGTGAACTAAGTACATGTATTTCTTTATATTCACCGTTATTGTAATATAAGTGTATTATAAAAGTGATATTCAATCAAAAATAATTATTAACAAATGTGGACTTACGAGGCAAGATGAAAGTTTTCCAATTGTAGTGTAGCGTACCGTTTCTATGTTGTTGGTGGTGTTGGAGTTAGGAGGTTTTTGGAAATGGCTGGGTTTTCTTTCTTTCTGAATTAAATGTGATTTTTTCTTCGGAGTTCTTAGGACTCTCGAAAAAGTCTGATTTTGTTAATTTTTTAACATTGGAAATTATTGTTGGTGCTTTGGGAATTACTTTTTGTTTTTTTAAAAGTGTAAAGTTTTTTTCAAAATAATATTATGATAAACTTACATATTGTTTTTATTTATTCAGTGTAAATAAATTAGTATAACCAGGAAGCAAAAACCAGACCTCGTTATCGTCGGGGCAAAACAAAGAATACGTGACACATACAGCTATTTTCAAGTTTAGTGCCTATCAAATTATACACTCCCAGAGACGTGCTTTATGAATATAAGAAATAAAAACTTCATTCACATTTTTGACATAGTCAGACATGTGACAGTTGCCTGTTTTGAATTGGAACACTACGAAATGTCATCACATCTGGAGCAACATTGACACAATTACAAAAAAAATGCTAAACTGAATAAGGGCCGATTTTTCAATCGCCTGATAACTTATCTGTAGAACAAAAATGGCGGTTTGACATAATTATTTTCTATGCAAAATCTGTCTAACTGCCATATTTATTAAAAATCAGCCCTTAATTATTATACCAAATAAATTTATGAATTTACAGTCGTGTCAATGTTGCTCCAGATGTGATGACATTTCGTAGTGTCACTATCATATAGTCAGAAGACCACAAAAGGATTCCTACGGTGGCGACAGCTCATTGGAAGACATGTCCGACTAGTTATTATAAGTTGGTACACTTATGTACTTATTTATAAAACAACATGGGAATTGGTTCATTATTTTCATTATATAGGCTATGATCATGTAGGTAAAAACTAGTACCTACCTACATATCGGAAAGTCTGTTTTTGTTTGATTGACACTTCAGTTTAATTAGTCTATGAGTTCTTTATGCCTCGAAGATAACGAGGTCTGGTAATAACATTATTTACTAACTAAACGAAGTGTAATACTCGGTATCTCTAATCATTTTAATAAGATGTGTTGTTATATATAAATATAAAAAAAAAATTGATTTGGTAGCAGAATTATTATTAAGTAATTAAAAAAGCCTAATCAAAGCTTTTTAGTATACTGGAGTCGGCAACTCAATGAAACTTAAAGCCAAAACATAAATACTTCAGTGCTCTTGAGTCTAGTTAGACATTACAAAAATCACCCAACAGTACCGAACACACAGCGACATAATGATATATAATGCGCTTGCGTCCGTCTTTCTGAATAGGACCGTAATTGCTGCGCCTGACCCCAAGATCTATGGATCCGTTGCGATCTATAGATCATTGATCGATAATAAGGATAGTATGCGCGCGCTATATGAAAGTAGAAAGGTTCTTCTACAGAGTTTTATGGTTTGCGCGAAAATTATTCAAGTTTCAAGTTTGATTATAAAATTTACGTGTTTAAAGACTTTATTATCTTTATTATAAATACGACTAGGGCTATTTTTTAAGGATCACTCGTGTGTCCGTCTGTCACTAAATTTGCTCCGAACCTAATGGACCGATTAAGTTGAAATTTGGTACACGTATGAATTTGTGTGACCCAAACATGGACGTGTAACGAAGATAAATGAAATTTGGATATGGCGGTAAATTTTGAGAGGAAATAAGAAAATAAAAATAAAAAGTTTTGCAAACTGTACCGTGTGACATATCAAATGAAAGGGCTTACTTTGAGGGTCTCAAATATATTGTTTTTGTAATTTGAAAATAATTTGCTTTAAAGTTATTTGAAAAAAATAGAAGAAAATTGACCAATCCCACCCCCCCTTATCTCCAAAACTGCTGAGACTAAAATAAATATGGGGTTTGACAGCTTTTGTATACGAAATATGTCAAACTTTCAAATTGTTCTTCGGATAAAAATTATCTGATAATCAGCCCTAATTTAGGTAGGTATACAATTAATTATACAGGGTTATTGGTAAAACCCCAGCAATCTCTTAAGGGGTCTTTGGACTCATCATTATGAACAACTTTTACTATGGGACCAAACCGGAAATCGCGAAAAAAAATTTGCTGTTTCCATACATTTTGACGAGTTTTGCGAACATAAATGTAGGTAACCGCTGATTTATTTTTCGCGATTTCAGGTTTAGTCCCATAGTAAAAGTTGTTCATAATGATGAGTGCAATGACCCCCTTTAAGAGGTTGTTGGTGTCTTACCAATAACCCTGTATACGATTAATTTATAGTGTAATATTATTAAACTTTGAATTGCATCTGAAGACCAGTTCATATCGGCAACTAAGTTGTGGTCGGAATTCGATCTAACTAGCTTATTAGAGCTGATGGTCTAGTAATCTACTTATCTGCCTTCCCTTTCTGGCAATACATGTAAAGCAGAGACGTAGGGATAGTGCCTATTATACCCGCGATTGGCGCTGATAAACGACTTTTATCGATTTTAAACTTTAAGATCACGTCTTAACGAGTACCTATAGTATTAATGATTTAGAAAAAATATATGTTAAATTAGAGCAATTTCTTAATAACTTGATCTGTGAACATTTTAGATTATTTATTTAGATTTACATAGAAAAAAATCAAACCTTTTTTTAAAAAGAAATATTGTCGATGCACTTTTGCTAAAGTTCATTGATGCCTCTGTTATAGATATCCTAGGAACGGTATAATCGATAAATTCTTTAAAGACGTCTTTTACCGGTTCGTTACATTTGAAACTTTTCCCCGGGGCTCATTGTTGAGATCAAAATTTCCAGAACGGAAGCGATCAAACCAAAAACGCACCGTGCGTTCACTTGCGGTACCTTGTCCATACACGTCGTTAATATTGCGCGTTGTCTGTATTGCGTTGTCGCAAATAGGGCACGATTTCGATTTTTCCATGGTTACAGAAACATCGGTATCAAAGAAAAATCGAACGGCGCGAAAACAAATGAAGAACTGTTTTTTTTTTTTTTTTTTTGTAAATGTCATGCAATATTATAAAATTAAGTAATTTACAATTAACGTATTATCATATTTATGGATAACTTATGGGTTAAATTATATCTTTTTTTAGGTAAATTCCCATTTTTACAAAAATTCCTGTCATCTTTCAATTGAGTGCCTCGTCGGTCTAGTGGCCGCAAGCGCTACTACTGAGCATGAGGTCTTGGGTTCGATTCCCAGTTCGGGCAAAGTATTATTGAGTTTATTTTTTTTTTTATATCAGCAATTTCTCAGTACTCGTAGCAACCCGTATTTGTGCCCGGCTGATAGCAATATGCTCGCCCTCTATTACATGGGATTTAAACATAACTGTCGAAATGTGGGTGTACTATAGGTACAGCTCTGTCTAACCCTTCGGGGATTACAGGCGTGATGTTATGTTTTATGTAGTTTCATCAATAAAACCAATATCAGTTCCGAATACGATCGATCACGGATCTATGAGATCATGGTTATAGTAAACGATCCATGGACCATTAGATGCGTGCGCGCCGTTTTTGTTGCGTATTTTACAGTTTAGCTATAATGATGTTGTCTTGTTTGAAATATTACTCTACTTGGTCTGTGCTGAGCTTCTTTTGAAATTGGGGAGAGCAGTAGCCATGGTTATTCGCAAAAGTCATTATAATATGCTTAGCCATTTCCCAAAAATGTTGGGGGGGTCGGCTTCCAGACTTACCGGATGCAGCTGAATACGTATTTTACATGTACGTATTTTACTACCCAGTTACTGGGTAACACGATACTCCTTAGTAAGACTGGCTTTCTGGACTACCCGCAACGACTTTCAGTGATTACGAATGACAGCTGGGACCAATTTCCGAGGCATAGAGGGGTATTGGTATGTAAAGATGGCCACCCATCCACGGACCAACCGCGGCAAGCGTAGCTTAACCTGATCGCTCGATTCGTGCGGCTGTTATTGGGCATTTAGCCACGAGAGACGAGACCCTCACTTTCTTTCTAACACAGATTTCTCAATAAAACCTACCATTAAACAACAAAATATGAAAGAAAGTGAAAAAGTAACAATAAAAACAAAATAAACACTTTATAATTTATTTAAATAATATTCAAAAGCAAACGTAATTACTTGGTTTGTTATAAAAGTAATTACTATGCGTATGCGCTCACTTGTAAAGACATGTTAGATATTTAGTTGAATTAATATGCTTCTTCATATTTGCATATGAATAGACAAAGAAGTATTGCAGCGATTTAAAAGTACTTAGCTTTATTAATCCTTAATTAGTGTAAAAATTAATGAATGATATTAATGGCATTAAGTCCGCCTATGTACAGTACGAATACCTTAGAATACAGTTACGGAAACTTTAAAGGCATTTTTCTCGTGAAATAAAAATGGCAACTTTATAATACCAGGGGGGCTGAAACTTTTCAGCCCCCTAAGTACCTCCAAGTGTCATTATTGTCTCGCGCTACATATGACTAATTTTCGAATACCCTCTTTAGTATAAATACAGAATTTCATGTCAATTAGCATCATTACGCATTTAATATTTAATCCGTAAACATCATCGTCTGTCATCCGCGGCCCATCCCTAGGCTCAAAATTGCCCAACCACCCTAAGCTAAGCTTTTAAGCTAAGCGCTAAGTTTTTAAGCCCTATAGCAAATCTGAGCAACAATATCGCTCTTAAGAGTGTTACATCCAGTGGGGGCTGAAAAGTTTTGAAGCCTAGGGATGGGTCGCGGATGACTGAGATGATGAGATGACTGGATGTTTACGGATCATTTAAGTACCTACTAAAAGATGCTAATGACATGAAACGCTGTACTAAAGAAGGTATTCACAAATTAGTAATATGCAGCGTGAGACAATAATGCCACTTGAAGGAACTTAGGCTCAAAACATTTCAGCCCCCCTGGTAATATTTTCGGGACACCATTAAATATCTATCAATACTTTAGGAGACAATCGCTTGTGAATCCTGTGTAAGTGTAAGTTATTATCGGTCCTGTTCTCACGACCGATAATAATCGGCGACCGATTTTCTTGGATGCCCCATTCTATTTATATGAGTGCGAAAGGGAGATAAGACAAAAACGGTCACCGATTATCGGTCGTATGCGGGCAGCGTAAAGTATTTATTCCCGTGACTGTACCACTACTGTACACGAAGCTTAAATAAATTATTTTAAAGTTAAAATACGCCCTCTTTTACAGTATCTATACTCCATTTGAATTAAGAGTAGACAATTAAATGAACCTTTTTTACAGTCCGTTTAACCGATTTTGACTTCTATTCCGTAGGCATAAAGATGGCATTGAAAGCAAAAACGTGGTTACAATACCAACTGTTTACTGCAGCTGCCATTTGTCATGCCATCAACGCAATAAAAGTCAAAATCGGTTGAACGGACTGTAAAAAGGTTTATTTAAATGTATAATCTAGTAATAGATATGCACTACCCGCCAAATAAAAAATAAGTAATTTGTAAGTTAACCGAAACTTTTCCGAAGATGGTAGAAAAAGTTTAATTTAAATCTGTAGTTCTATAATTATTTGTTTTGCTCGCCGAATACACACAATAGGATTCCGAATTAAGATCGCTAATCGATATTTTTTGTATCGATTCGTAACTCGAAAGGAACTGCGGTGATGACCTTCTATTGTGTCATATAAAGTCATTGTCAGGGGCATACCTACGATTCGAATTTTGCACTAACATTGCTAAAAGTATCTTTTGGCGCTCGAATGACTTTGACCGGGGGCGCTGTTGGTGAATATTTGTGTTGTGAAATGTATTAAAAGAAAAAGATGGCGGAGTTAGTTCAGATTTTGGCCGCGCGCCAAATGAACCTTGTAGCGCTAGCGGCCTATTGATATAACAACTTTCAGAAAAAAAAGTCTGGAGTTGTAAGGCAAATCAAATACCATTGGACCTACACAACCCAGTTACTTGGTACCCATTCGCAAGACTGGTTGTCGGACTTTTGGGCTTCTAAATACCCGTAAAGACTGTCAGAGATCTACGAACGACAGCCGGGTCCAATGGCTTAACGTGCTTTCCGAGACACTGAGGGGTCTCGGTATGTAACGGATGGTTGCTTAACCTGGAAGACCGAACCGTGCGGGTGTTATTGTTTAGCCAAGAGCCCTTCGAAAGTTAATGTGTGTTACCTTCAAAATGGTTGAGCTGAATGGTGCTGATCCATGCTTCAGGTTCGTGAACGGGCGCCGTCAATAGTTTTTAGTTTTTATCTTTTTATTACGGACGCTTTTAACGTGCACGTCTTTCTACATTGTTATCACATGTATATTTTCAACATGAATTATGTAAATAATATTTTGATTTAAAAGAGATTCCGTGGAGTTTCTTGCCCGTTTTTATCCTACCTACGCTTTGGAACTAGCTTCATCTTTCTGGCTGACCCCTTGACAATGAGGAAGAAAGCTGTCAAATTAGTTCCGCGTAGATGGCGCTAAGTGTTTGTTACAAACGAACTGTCGAAGAAATTAAATAATATTTAATTTTTTTGTCTTATATCAATATAATGGGGTCGTTGTGTAGCCTTTGGATGCAAACAAATAGGCGTTGACAAATTTCCAAGTAACTTTCAAAAGTGCCTGTACCTACGTAATTGGTATATTTTTTATTATATTATTTATTTGGGACAAAAAACAGTTGTACAGTAAAGCATTTACAAAAAGTAGTTATATTACAGTCGAAAAAACGTATAACCCACACTATTTTCCACGAGTTGACATCGGAGTATGATAACGAACGTATGTTAAATGAGAAAAAAAAAATGTACATATTTAGAAGAAAAACACTAAATACTAGAGGCTGACAAGAGCGACTCTTATGGGGGACTTGCAAGAGATTGTGAAACCATTCTTTTAAAACCATTCTTTTATAATGAATTATGAGGGGGCAGGGGTTATATTTGAAATAAATGTTTTGAGTTTAAGTATAATACAAGTGTGGAAAGTGAAAGTTTTTAACTGTATTAACGTACAGGAGTTATTTACTCCTAGTTAAAATGTAGGTAAACAGTTACAATTACTAGACTCGACTGTTATATTCGTTCGTACATATGCTGTTAATCCCCCTAACGGTCTGCGTGGACTTAGATACGATAGTTTTATAGGACTACTAAAAACTGTAGGCAGACATTGCTCGCAGAACAGTCGGCCGAATGGGGCCGAAAGTTTCTTGAATGGCGACCGCGTAGAGCTTGTCTACTGTGAAATGACGCGCCGCATTACAGCATTTAGTCTAGGAACCAGTTGGAAGTAAGCAGTGGACGATGACAATGCTGACTAAAATCTCACTCGCCCTTAAGGGGACTATATAGGCCCTAAAGTGCGGTCACTGTCGGACTGCATAGAAAAGAAAGAGAAGCGCGATGAAACAACGCTAGTAATTTATCACAAAATATGAAGCAATTATCTATTTACAAAAAAATCTATTGATAGGACTGAAAAATTAATATAGCTGCTTGTAGAATAATCTGACACAAAATCAGAATGCTTGCATGTATGGTTTTATGTGCGGTTTTTAATCGTTAAAAGAAATGTTTAGAGGTATTTTCGTGATTTTTTTTTCTATCGAATCAAATTAGTTTTATTATGTTTTCAACACACTATCTAACTAGCATATATCCTGAAGAATATCATATACTAGCTGACCCGACAAACGTTGTCCTGTAAAAATTTCAATAATTCATACAAAATTCCCATAGAAATTGCATTTTCAGTTTTCCCGAATTTTCCAATTTTCCCGGCAATTTTTCAAACATTTTCTTTCATACAAACCTTGTCCTGACAATTACTAACGCAACAAAAAAGGATCAGCCAAATAGGTGCAACCGTTCTGAAGTGATGTGCGTACATAGGTACATTTGACAATTGATTTTTATATAAATAGATTTTTCTGATTTTGTTTACTGTTGTAGATCATATACTTTTAGGCATTATAAAACTTGTGTTTAGTTGCGTTTAGGTCGTGTAGTCTAGTAATGGGACTTAAACTGGCTCTTATTTTAAAACAGATTGTCTTGATTAAATTTTTGTATTGTTCTAGAAGCAAGAACAAGAATAATGGTGTAAAATAACAACGTCTAGAAGTCCACTTACACCGCAATGACCATTATCGCCTGCGCTATACGGGCTGCCAAAGTTGCCAACAGTAGTATTTTCAAGCGTTCTTATAGAAGAAGGTCATAAGTACAACTAATATTGCTATGCCATAGTTTTGTGAGATTGCTAGTCGACTTCTGACTGTTACTGTACATACTCAGGATTTGTAATACCTATCTAGATTTAAAAGAGTGCTCAGGGAGTTTCTTGCCTTTTCTTCTTCATAGAGATCTGGGTACGTTTTGGAACGGGCAACTAGCTTCAACTTTTTGACTTGACTGACCGACCCCTTTACAATTCCAAAATGCCCGTAAATGTTTTGAGTTTACCATTCTTTTCCAAGCTGTAAAATGACAGATTCCACCATTACCTACAAAGTCCACTATTGTGAGAAAAAACCGGCCAAGTGCGTGTCAGACTACGCACAATGAACCCCCCTTGGGTTTCGTAGTTAGGATGAATTTATCCCCAGAACAAAGTTAACATTGTAGTTGAAAAACATGTTCTCCCCATACATTGCAACTGTAAATGTAAGTTAGTACGCACAATAATGAGAGATTTACCATGTTATTTTAATACCATAGACTTCTTATAAGTTTTCCTGTAATCAATAGTATAGAAATATTCTCTGTATTTTTTTTTTTTCAAAATTTTAGGCACAGTAGTTTCGGGAATGGTCAATTTTCTTGATTTTTTTTTTCATTTTTTGACACGGTACAGTTTGCAAAACTTTTTTTTTATTTTCTTATTTGCCCCCCAAAATCGACCCCCATATTCAAAATTCATTTATTTACGTTATACGTCCGTGTTTGGGCCACAGAAATTCATACGTGTACAAACCATTCGATTCGGAGCAAATTGGCTGTGACAGAAGGACAGACAGACACACGAGTGATCCTATTACGTTACGGAACCCAAAAAATAATTAAGCTCCATAAATGTGTTTTATGATCGTTTCCTACTTACCGTATGAAACATTTTTTTTTTTTCAAATTACTACTGTCAATAAAAATTATAAGATAGTTAAAAAGTTAATTACGGAATAACTGTCTATGTACGCGGGAGTAGCTATCAATCATTGCGTTTGAAAAAAGAATGGTTCGTTCGTATCACTTCGGCTGATTTCGGTTACGGTCGGATAGGTTTTCGTTTTTTGAAAAGCGTTCGTTATAAGAAAATAATGATTTTTATTTAAATCTAATTATTGAATTGCGAGCTTCCGTTAGTTTTCTGTTTTCCTTTGCAGATTTTTTTTTATCAACTTTTTTTTATTAACTGTCCTACTGCAGAGCAAAGTTCTCTTCTCGTACAGAAAAGGAACAAGCATTGATCTACACAGGCTTACATTGTCCTCCCATACCTAAAAAAATAGCCAGATTGGCCATGTAAAAGCCCATGTAAAATTTGTAAAAGAGAACCTAACGGTGGAGTTTCGTGCTGGCTCTTCTCCATAGGAAATGACCAATCGGAACATTGCTCCTAGCTTTTGACTTCTCGTTATACCCATGTAAGTTTCTCACTTGAGAACATTCTCTAACCCGATACAAGAGATGAAATGAACGTTGTATCTAATCTTTTTCTATCTCAAAATCCATACATATACCTACGAGGTGTAATTTTAATAACGCAAAACCTCTTAAGGGGTCATTGTACTCATCATTATGAACAACTTTTACTATGGGACCAAACCTGAAAGCTCTAAAAAAACAGCTGTTCCCCATATTTAGACGAATTTTGCGAACATGTAAATGTAGGGAACAGCTGATTGTTTTTCCGCGATATGTGGTTTAGTCCCGTTACTTACCGAGGTGTAAATGAACAACTTTTACTACGGGACCGAACCTGAAATATCTTTAAAATATCAGCTGTTCCCTACATTTTGACGAATTATGCGAACATATAAATGTAGGGAACACCAGTTTTTTTTTTTAATAATGATAATAAGTACAATGATCCTTTAATAGGTTGTACGTTATTTAAGTTACACCTTGTATAAATAAAAATGAAATGCCGTTCGTTGGTAAGCGCGTCACTTGGGAACGGCTGGAGCGATTTGGTTATTTTTTGTTTTAAAATATCCGCCATAGCCCCAATAAGGTTTTATAAAAAAAATATTTAAAAAATGGAAAAGGTGCCCGGAATATTGGAAAATTTGATATTGCACCGTCTATTGGGTCAGCTTAGCTTATTATAAATGCAAAAGTAACTCTTGTCTGTTAAGTACATTTTCACGCCTTAACGTTGGTACGGATTTCGATGAAATTTGGCGCATAGGCTAGACCATGAGGAGGAGTTTAGGACATGGAACGCTTTCTCCCGGTAGTCCGTTCTCTTGGGATAATATCTAACATCCACGCAGTTTAATTCTGTTATAATTACCTAACTCATTTTATATAATAATGTTTGCGAGGCGGAGAATTTTAAATTAAAATAAAACACAGAAAAATGTTTTTAATAACCATGAAATTGGCTTTATTTAACAGATAAATTTTGTTTGAACATGATTCTGACATGACACTTTTTATTGGCTTAAAGGAAACATTTGACAAACGAGTAACTTCGTATGATTTGAAGCCATTACTTTATTATCTCTGGGGATATGTAAAGTCGCATGTCTATTCCGATAAACTAGTAACAAAAGAGTACTTGGATACCAACTAGCGGTGCATTATTGCCGAAATACGGCCTGATTTACTGCGAAGAGTGTGTGAAAATTTGACCTCCAGAACCATGCCGTGCATCAGCCGCGGCAGCCATATGCCCGAAAGCATATTCAAACATTAATGCCATAAAATTATCTGTCAAATATAGCCAATTTCATGGATATTAAAAACATTTTTTAATTTAAATTTCTCTGCCTCAAAAAAAAAATAGCCTTTACTGTTACATCTTATTTATTGTTCCTACAATGTTTATGCGGGCGAAGATGCGGGCTAGTCGTTTCTAAATACGATACAAGTACTCTAACACCGAATGTAAGTCTAACGAAAGTATGTCTAAAGCTTGGTGGACGGTGCCCGTTAGAAAATGATGACTGCTCGCGACTCGCCGATTTCACACCACCGTATTAGATGCTTCGCTTTTTAGGGGTCCGTAGGCGAGTTGTGGAAACTGTTAGATTAGTGCGGAGGCTCGGTGTATTCTGGGGGAATATCTAAGTAATAGCCCGTAGTCTGGATTTGTGCCTAGTCGATGGCAATAGGTACGCCCCCTATTTATTATATATAACTTAAACATAACTGGCGAAATGTGGGGGTAGGTGTTCACATGCATTTTATCGAGATTACCAAATGTAGTTCTGAACTTCACTCTCTCACAAAGGAGGGCTGTGTCCTAGCAGCGAGAACGTTATACTGCCGTCGTAAAGAAAAATAACGTGTCAACAGAAATATTGAAATGGAGAAAAAAAAAATTTCCTGTTTAAAATATAAAATACAAAGGCAGGTGCGTGTTTTAATAGTAAGAATTATTAGGTTTTTGTTAAGTGTACGCCAATATAAAAATACTGATAGATGCGTCTTTTTTTTTTGCTGATTCCGAATATGTAGATAAATCTAATTTGAAAAAAATGTCGTGATACGTCTTGTTTCCTTAATTATGACGGCAGTATCAGTCATCAGTCGTCATTATCTGGTCAAGCGAGGTCGAATTGTTGCAACAGTTTTATTTATGTTTTTTATACCTATGACCTGTTTTAGGCTGCTGTGGGATTAAAATGCATTATTTTAAATGGCGAAAGTTTCCCAAAATTTCTGAAATTAAAAATGACCTAATTTGAGGATTTTTTTTTATATGAGCATCGCATTCAGAATAAAGCCTATTTTAAAACCTCTGGAAAGAATGTCGAGTCTTCTTTAAAGTTGCATCCTAAGTTCTATTCTTATTAAGTACTCCAAGTTTTTCATAATAGATAAACTCGCTACTATTAATCTCGTCGATATCATAATACCTGTTACTTTTTTTTTTCTCAATAACCTCTTTTATAAACATACAGAACCCAACAAAATCTAAGTTAAACGCTTAACATTTTAGCAAGCGCACGATCAGTATTGTACACGCAGTAATACTCGCGCTCTGCCGCGCAACGCGCGTACCATGCCGCGCCATCTTGAATGTAATGTCAAATTGACATGACACATCTGACATCTCGGCAAAGGAACAACGATGTGATTCCAATACGTACCTGATTTTTTAAATTTAATTTTTGTGCAATACACCACGCTAAGTGGACAGTCTGAATTTAAGTGCAATATTTTTAGTAATTTTAATTTTTAATTTAGTGTTGAGTTTCATTTTTTTTAGTTTTAGTTTTTATTTTAATGTTGTTATAATGGATGTTTACGAATATCAGGTGAGTTTTTTACTTTCAGTTTTTTGGCTCATTTATTTTCGGGATGTTTGTAAATATAATTTTGTAGTAATGAGAGATACTTAATGATAGATACGTACTAACAGTTGTTCAAAATTGTCAGCTTAACAGATTACTATGCCTTGTGTAGGTAGTAGTTACGTATTAGTATTACAGTCTTTAAATAACTATTAATTCCTCTCAGATTCTATCAAGTTTAAAAAGGAAAAGAAACTTCATCATTTCGTCTGGTCTTCAATCCAATTTATTTTACTCCTCATTGTACAGTTGCTTATTAGAAGCCACTAAAGCTACGGATTCCTAGAAGAACGGTGGCCGTCATATTACGTCGGCCATCATGAAAATTTGTATTTTTTACCAGTATTTGACATTAAGGTGACAAGAATTGCTTTTTATTTGGACGGCAGTCAATGTGTGACCGGTCACCGTTTTCATATGAAACAGGTAACAGCGCCACGTGTTCGTATTTGGAACTATACTGCCATCTTTCTTTTGTTTTTTTTTTTTTTGACGTTCGAATAGTATTGATTCGCAATTTGAATAAATTGATTGTCTGACATGTAGAAAAGTTCTGAATAAGAAGCCCGCTTGAACCACAAATCTTTAAATGCGTTTAGGTACTTAACGCTAGATATATTTAAACTTTATTCTGTCTCAGTGATCTTCAAACGATTGACGAAAACAGAACGATATTTTAAATTCGTATAGTGCTAAACGCATTTAAAGATTTAATTGGACCTAGTTATGCAGAAAGCAACCATATAGCAATTTTTCCAAAAGGGAGTTATAAGTAAACACAGTCATACTAATTTCAACACAAAAGATTTTTTGCAAAAACAACCATGTAGATATCTCTATTTAACACGGAGATATGAGCCGTCAAATGCAGCCTTGTCCATACATCCATAATGCAACCATCGACAGAAAAATGCTAATAACTCTGTTTGTACTTTTCCTGACATGGCTGCTTTCTGCAGCGGGCTTGAATGTGGATGGCTATAAAGAATAGGGGAAGGCCAAAAAAACGATGTATGGACTGTGTGAAAGATGATATGGCTGAAAAGGGAAAGACTACTGAGATGAGGAGTAATAGAGATGTAGGTATGGAAGAAGACAGAATGTTGCGCTGATCCTAAATAAATTGGGATAAGGGAATGATGATCATGATTATTTTATATCACCTCATGGCTGCCTCGCTGGTCTAGTGGTAGCAAGCGCTACTACTGAGCATGAGGTCCTGGGTTCGATTCCCAGGTGGCGAAATGTGTGTGTACTATAGGTACATCTCTGTCTAACCCTTCGGGGAAACAAACCGTGAAGTTATGTTGTTTAATAACAAAGATTTATGACAAAAAAAAATGGCGATACCTACAAAAGATTATTTTACTAACAAAAACATAATTTGTCCGTTTTTGTCACAAATTGAAATTAGCGATGTGCCATAGCGTGTTATTTTAAAAATTATAGTGTAGTCGCTCGGGACTCGAACCCAATACCTTGACATGACCGTGACTAAATTACTAGTGTTATTGTTTTGGTGTATTTAGTCAAATGATGGGAACTATACTTCCGGTATCGTATTCGTCCTTATACGCATTACCAACTGTGCCCGGCGAAAGCGGATTAACTATAAACTACTTAGTATTGCTCGGCTCCTAAGGGTCGTAGCGTGATGTTAAATAGCCTAGAGCCTTCCCCATGAATTGGGCTATAAAATGCAAAAAGAATTTTTCAAATCGCGTTCAAACAAACAAACTCTTCAGCTTTATTATACAGGGTGTATCACAGACGAGTGATCAAACTTAAGGGTGCGTCCACATCTGGCGAATGTGCCGCGAATGTGCAGCTTGCGAGCCGTTTGCGAGCTGCCCGCGAGCTGCACGCGTGCAGTCACGGCAATGGTTTGGTTCGCTCTTTAGCGCAACTCATGCAAGGCTCGTAAAAGGCGTGCGCGCGGCGCGCGATCTGCGCGCATTCAATTCTCGCACATACAGTTCTGTTTACTGGCTCACAATACTTATATGTTTCAATTAAGCGTAAACAATTCTCCTCCGTCCACTCCATGACAACACGGAGGCTAACTAGCCTCCAGTAATCAGAAACGAACTGAGCGGGTAAGTTATGTTTGTTTTGCGGAAGGAAGCCGCGAGCCGCTAGCGCGCCGTCTGCGCGCTGATCGCGTACGGCGCTTAGGTCGCGCGCGAACTGCGCGCGGGCGGCGCAGGAGCGGAGCACGAACAAAAATGCACGCGCGCAGCTCGCGGGCAGCTCGCAAACGGCTCGGGAGCTGCACATTCGCGGCACATTCGCCATATGTGGACGCACCCTAAGGGTGTGGTACACACCATCAAACTGAACAATTTTTCCCGGGGACCAACATCGTAATCGTAAAAAAAAATCAGTTGTTCAGTTTGATGGTCTGTATCACACCCTTAAGTTTGATCACTCGTCTGTGATACACCTTGTATAGGGTAAATCAGAAAGGTGTGGTCAAGGAGGGTGTGGTACAGACCATCAAACTGAACAACTTTCTTTATGGGACCAACGTCGTAATCGTCTTACTATATCGCCTAGTATAGTCCCACTGCAGGGCTAGTGCATCTTCTCAAACACTACGGCACGCCGAAATATCTTGGCAAGTCTGAGCATAGGCATAGATGGGACACTCCGCAAAATCATCATCCAAAATCATTAAATAAAAAGCGACTCTTGCTTTGACACAATAAAGTCCAATTCCAGTCGCAAAACGGAGCTCGTGGCTAAGTAAAAAGAGCTGCACGGGTCGATCCATCAGGTTTAGCTACGCTTTCCGGGGTTGGGCTGTGGATGGGTGACCATCTTTTCATACCGAGACTCCTCCGTGCCTCGGAAAGCACGTTAAGCAGTTGGTCCCGATTATCATTCGTGGATCTTTGACAGACGTTACGGGGCGTCAGAAGCCCGAAATTCTGACAACCAGTCTTACCAAAGGGTATCGTATTACTCAGTAACTGGGTTGTGGAGGTCAGATAGGCAGTCGCTCCATGTAAAATACTGGTATTCAGCTACATCCGGTTAGACTGGAAGCCGACCCCAACATAGTTGGGAAAAGGCTAGGCGGATTGATTGATTGATCCGGTCGCACAACGCTTATTACCTACAGTTATATTCACGTACAAGTTGCCTCTCTTCTTAACGCGTAACTCTTATACCTTCTGACCGCGGCAGTCCTACTGAATTGGCCCAGTGAGATAGGCCCACCGCGTACTTGTAGCTTCATACTTAAACTGCGGAGTGTCCCATCTGTATTAATCTGTGGCATAGGTACTACGAACTTTCACTCATGTTCTATCACTCACACTCGTCGCATTGTCACCATTTGGTCCCTAAAAATGTTACTGCGCAGCCTTCTGTGTGAAGTTTGGTATCGGCCGTTAGTGTACAGAGAAGGCACGAGCATTGATCACCACGCTTGCGCAAGAAATGTTGGCCAAATCAGACTTTTGCAGGGTGTAAGAGTATACAGTGGCAACCTTTTTACATATCATTATGAACAACGTTTACTATGGGACCAAACCTGAATTCGCGAAAAAAAAAACATCTGTTGTCCCATACATTCATGTTCGCATACTCGTAATTCGTCAAAATGCTTGTCAAAATTTTTCGCGATTTCAGGTTAGGTTCCGTAGTAAAAGTTGTTCATAATGATGAGTACAATGACCCCTTATAAGGTTGACACTGTTTACACTTACACCCTGTATTAACTATAAGTACGGGTTTCCTCACGATATTTTCCTTCATTGATGTCAGTAATGTCCAAGATACTCTGAAAGTACATGTGAATTGCAAAAGAATCAAATAAATCACAGAAATAAAATTTAAAAAATAATTAGAAATCGAACAAGACAGACGCTTAAATCGTAATTAATTTGATTGACACTATGTAAGTATGTATTGAGTTGAAAGCATTACAGTTCGTTTTTATAATTACTTTTCTAATAACTTTCTTAGGTTGGCGACAAACGATTAATTTAAGATGCATCCATAGATCTCAATTGACACTTTCGATTTTATTGAAAAAGGCAGGTAACGGTAACAGGTCTATACAGCCTGGACTGTTTTCAATACCTATTCTATGATCAGGAAATCTGATGATAAACCTCATGGTAACTGTTGTGATTTTGACCGAAATACTTACCAATAATTTAAAAAAAAAAACTGATTTCGAAAAAAACACAACTTCGGAAGTCGGTGTCTTTGGTTTTGTATTTTCGTTTTTTTCACAGACTTCCGAAATTAAAGTTATTTTTCACTTTGGACCTGGTGTTTTTTTTTTGCTGCATCTGGTCAGACTGGAAACCGACCCCAACATAGTTGATAAAAGGCTAGGCAGATGACTCAAGACTTAAATATTACTTAAAACTAGTTATAGTTTTTCTAGACTTTTCGAGAGGGGTTCGTTAATAAAGGGCCTAAGGATTTGAAAATGGAAGGACCCAGTAAAGTATCGTACCGTACCACGCTTAGTTTCGCGCTATCAAGAACAAACGCATTCTTAAATATCATACAAGAAAGAAACGATCCTATTGCCAATCCAGATACAGGCAGCTAAGAATTTCCACCGATTCAAATAAATCTTCTTATTCCAAACGGCCTTGTCTCAAGGTGTCACAAAATTACATACGGCCAGTATCATAGCTGTGTAATTTGCGGCACGCGAGTCTGTACGCCGCCTAATTGTAGACACGTGGCTCTATGCCTCGTTGACGTCATGATCAGTAGTCTATGCTCTTGTACTTGTACCCTTTTGAAGGACGCAACGTGATTTGAAATTTTAGTAGAATTTTAGGGGTATTATATAAGATATATATAAGGGAATATATATAAGATAATAAAATTTTGGTAAACACCACCGCTCTTGGTTGATGCTGATGCTAATCTAAAAAACAAAGGGTTAAAGATGTATCGTCAAACTTGGAGATAAAGTTGAGTCTGAAATTTCACTGAGTCTGCTATCCGGATGACACTTTTGTTTGGCGGCAGAAATTATAATAGTAGGTATAGGTTTTGTGTGCCTAATTACCTATTAGTAACTGACAGGATCATAGTCAGCCGACTTAAGAAAATAATCTTAAGACGAACGTTTCGAAATAGCCCGCGAAATTCAAATTTTCTTACGTTTTTTGCAATTTGCAGGTCACCATCAGGTTGTATGTGGATCTGAATACGATTCGCGACCGCAACAAGTATGTATTTACAGATTTATTATCATTAAAATCATCAATACACCTCTGTAAGTCCCTATAATCCTAATTTCATAAAATCTTGACGTTTAGGATTATATTCACTTAAGGATCTGTATTACTGATTCTAATTACCTATTATAATTTTGTAAATACATAATTATATATTACGGTCGCGTATCATACTTTAATCAACATACAACCCAATGCTGACTTGCAAATTGCAAAAAGTAAGAAAATTTGAATTTCGCGGGCTACCTGAAGCTTCCCCGTTAAATGAAAGCACTAACAGAAACTCTCCAAGTTCTATAAAACCATTTCAAACAGTTAGTGTGCGGACAACAGTTAAAGACATTTTCTACGACTTTACTCATAATACTAGAAAGTATAAATAACCGTTTAAAACTTGTCTATGTCAAGTGTTTATGGTTTGCTCAAAACGAGAGCACGTGTTTTTTTTTTCAAACTAATTTTCGAATTCCGAATTTTGACGTTCTTTTTTTTTTCTGAAAATGTAATGCGAGCGATGACGTTGGTGTTCTGTTTTGAATTTAAAATTAAGTGTCTACTGCATTATTAGCCGCTTCTGTTTGTTTTCCTATCTACAAGACGTAATATAGCTTTTACCATAATTATTATGCTGAGCTGAGGTCTTTTAAAAGCCGGTTGACTCTATAAGTTGGTAAATAAACAGTAAGTACCTACCTAATAAAAGGTCTATCTATTCATACACGAAATCTCATGGGGTCATTGTACTCATCATTATGAACAACTTTTACTATGGGACTAAACCGGAAATCGTGAAAAAAAAATCAGCTGTTCCCTACATTCATGTTCTCATAACTCGTCAAATATAGGGATCAGCTGATTTGTTTTCACGATTTCAGGTTTGGTTCCTTAGTAAAAGTTGTTTATAATGATAAGTAGTACAATGACCCTTTAAGAGATTTCGTGTGTGAATAGATAGACCTTTTATAGTTTCATGTCTTTCATCTAAGGAAGTATTTTTAAACTTTAGTATATTACTAATGAAATTGATAAGTTTTGATACAAAATAATAACAAAATTTCTGACCCTTTATTTTTCGGTAGTCTTTAACAGTAGCTTTGTGTAAAATGACTGCAGTTTTATATTATAACACAAATTAAGTACATCAATCAATCTGCCTAGCCTTTTCCCAACTATGTTGGGGTCGGCTTCCAGTCTAACCAGATGCAGCTGAATACCAGTATTTTACATGGAGCGACTGCCTATCTGACCTCCACAACCCAGTTATTGGGTAATACGACACCCCTTGGTAAGAATGGTTGTCAGACTTTCGGGCTTCTGACGACGCGTAACGACTGTCAAAGATCCACGAATGACAGCCGGGACCAACGGCTTAACGTGCTTTCCGAGGCACGGAGGAGTCTCGGTATGTAAAGATGGTCACCCATCTACAGACCAACCCCGGCAAGCGTAGCTTAACCTGATAGATCGACCCGTGCGGCTGTTATTACTTAGCCAATTAAGTACATATTTACTACAATTTCGACTATTTCACACTCCCAAAAACCACATACAGCGTAAACCAAAAAAAAAAAAAAATTGAATTTAGAATTAAAATTTGAATTCAAATAAAGAATGTTTAATTAAGCTACCGGTCTCATTGGGCTCGCGTGCCGTCAAGCAAACATGACAGGCAAAACTGTTCGTTTGCAATGGTTTACAAGTGCTCAGTAAATATTGGCGGCTGCTTTTCACCAAGAATCGTACGGGAAACTGTTTTTTTTATTTCCCTTTCTTTGCAGTGTTACGGTTTTAGGTTAGAGGCTTAGAAGTAGGTACGTACTTTATTAAAATAAAGGTACTGTGACGTTTTCTCCGAATCGGAATTGTCATTTTATACTTCGGGATCTAATACTACCCATATTAATGAATTTCAATATTATATCTATTAAAAGCAACGCGTCTGTATTCGCCCAGGGGGCACGTCTCGCTGACGTCTCCCTAATCAAACTCTAAACACCTTCTTCTAAAAGTGACCGTACGAATCTCAAAATACCGTCAGCCAGATCTTTTTAGATCGGAGCTTGAATGGAACCTCTACAGTACCTATGATGATTTTTTTTTTTTTTAAATTGTGCCCATTTTTAGAGGGCTGTGTCAACAAAGGTGACCATCAGCTTTCATTAATTTACTTAGGGCGAATTTCACCAATGAAATTGAACAAGATCAGCATATCTAACACGCGTTCACTAGAGCGCTCAGTGTCATCCATCATTGTTGTGGAATATTGATACTAACAGCTCAGGGGAGCTATTCTCTAAGTCAGTCAATGAAGATACGAGCCCGTCCGAAAGTAGTTCAAAACTTGGGAGTGAACCCTACTCCCGATTAATTATCTTTTTCTAACGGGCAAAAACACATCAGGAATAGGGACAACTGTCAAATCGTGTTGTCATCCATTCTTAGGGCGGGCCCCAAACTAATCTTATGTCCCTAGGTGATACGGAATAGACATGGCCGAAACTACGAATTTCGTGCTTAGGGAGTACACCTGGAACGCGGTTTAGATGATCGCGTACAGTTTTAATGGGAAAATTCGCCCTTAGATCAGCTTTTTTTACTGATTATACCTAAAACATCTTCGCTAAGGTTAAACAAAAATGGTTCACTTTTCAAGTGTTTTTTTCGCAAATAAGAATAAGACTTGCATGGTGTTTTTAAGCAGCTACGACGACTTTCCTTTGGGTGGACTATAGCTGGGCCCTTCAAAATCACAATGATAGCTCCCAAAATAGTTTACCTTAGTTTTTATTCTAGAAAGTGTTTAAACCTAACCTAAGAGAAGCTAGTTTCATCTTCCTGATTAACCGACTCCTTAACAATTTAAAAGTGCCTTTAATTGGGTGTTTTAACGCTGTCCCCGTAGGTCGTGTCCTCGTTTAATAAATAATAATTAAGTAAATAAAATAAAAACGGACGGGGATAACGGCAAACCACCTTTAATTTTGAGAAGAGAAGGCAGATTTCGCCAAAAAGCAAAGTTCATAACGTTATACAAACTTTATCCATTCCATACTCGTACTCAGTTAGCCTTAATTCGTTCAACTCATCACTCGTTTCGGTGTTCATAGACGCGTATTTTTTATAATAGCATCTTTTTTGCCAATTGAGGAAAATCTTTGTGTCTATTTGCGGTACAAAGTAGGTACTTTAGAGATTGACCAGTGACCGGATTGTGTGTTTAAGTTCATGGGAATAATTGGGTTAATGTAGTGCTTAGGAAGTAATTAAGACGCAGATACATTTATGCCAATGGCCTTGAGTGGTTAGCTTGCGTGTTCTGTGCTGAGCTCACGCAACGCGTCGTACGTCTGTCGTCCACCCAGTAGGTAATAGGACTCTCCCATCAAGGAGCGCTGTCCCAAATTAGACGCATTATTAATTTATTATACATACAACAAAAGGTATTATATTAAAACACGTATAATAAAAGATAAATAATTAAATTATCTTTAAAATGGCGAGGTTTCATAAAAATACGCTTTGATAGTTTTTGCGTGGTACTCAGTATTTTATCCGTGTTAGACTTAACTTTACAAATTAATTACACTATATCATATAAACGTAATCTAAAATATTTATATATTAAGTTATTAAAAAAAATGCTCTAATTTTTTATCATATATTTTTTCTAAATCATTAACACTACTCGATTAGACGTGATCTTCAGTTTAAAATGACTAAAAGTCGGTTATCGTCGCCTTAAGAAAACCATTGATTTGTGGAAATATTTGGGGTTATTGCTTAACACACTTGCTTGCATTCCTCGTACGTATCATATTTTCATTCATAGTTTGACATTTGCACCTGTCAAATTAGTCTCAGATATTAAAAAAAGAACAGACCATAGATAGGTACAGACGCCAGCAGGTCAAGCTACCCGAAACTGTCAAATTTTCCCAATCAACCTTGAACCTAATTCGTTAGCGATAAAGTTGAAAATCTATTAAAGAAATTTGACAGATTGTAGCTTGACGTGCAGGCGTCTGTACTTAAAGGGAGACTTTATTTTAAATTTTTTCGGAGTTATGTGTATGTGTTTTTCGGTTGTTTATGCTAGGTTGTTGAACTCAAATAGCAATGAAAACAAAGAAATGGAGGATATATTAAAGAGAAAAGTTAATAAATATGATCATATAATCAGACCACCAAAGATAGGCCTAAGCTAATAAAATCGCCAGAAATCACAAAATTCCGTTAAAAATCAAGTTTTTCATCGTTAAAACACACATCTATCCGTTATTTCTCATGTTGGCAGTAACAATATTGACATGAAAGTACGCCATGTTTGTTTTGAGATTTCGCGCCAACTGAACGAGTTTACCTTGTCTATGGTTTTTTTTTATTTGTTTGAACATGTCTTTCGTGTTTTAAATAGTTAGATTTGTGGTTAAATAGTTAAATTTGAGATTATTTCTCGTATTATCATAAATTATGGAGACTGCCTCTAGTTTAGTGGAGTCTGGATTTGTGCCCGGTAGATGGCAATAGGTTCGCCACCTATTACATGGGATTTAGACATAACTGGCTAAATGTGGGTGTATCTACTATGGGTACACTTAGGGTTGCCTTCCGTCCGGGTTTCCCTGGAATTGTCCTAGTTTAGAGGGCGTCCGGGGAGCGTCCGGGCGGGGTTCCATTTGTAGCCCGGGTTTTAGGTTGAATGCCATTAAAACATTACGAAAAATACGTGACCGAAATATTAAATTAAGCTAATTGTCTGTTAAAACTGTAAGAAGATTCTGCTTAGTTTCTTTAATTGAAAAAAAAAAATATAAAGTTGATTTATTATAATTTAAAACAATGTTTTGTTTTAGGTACTGATTAACTTAAAAAAAACACTGTTGATAATTTTGTCCGGGGTTAAAGCTCAAAAATCTGGGGTTTTTACACTTGGCAGATTTTAGAGATGGCAACCAACAAGTAGGTACACCTCAGCCTCACTGTTCGGGGAAATAAGGCGCGATGTTTTGTTATGTGTATGCGGTGAAAATAATTGTTTTATTTTTTTGCCAATTTTGAATAGGGATGATGATTAAAAAATGTTTTTTTGTCCGTCATGTAGAATATTCAAATATATTGGACACGTATTTTTTCTTTTTCTACGTAATCAAAAGATTATGGCGATACATTTGAGTTAAAATGTGGCATGACGTCACGTCTTCGTAGATTTTATACGTAGAAGTGACGTAGCGAGCCCCCACTCCCGAACTTTAATGCGAGTTATCTAAGTAATTTTTTATTAATACGATAAAGCAAAAATACGTGTCTAATATTTTTTTATTATCTGACTGACGGAGTAAATAGAATTTCTTTTTTTTTACCCAGGCATCATCCCTTACAAAATATTACAGGTCGAAGAAATAATAATATATTAAGTAAATCAGCCATAGCAAGTGGTGCCGCAGTCGGTCCGTGGATGGGTGACCATCCGTTACATATAGAGACCTCTCCGTGGCTCGGCAAGCACGTTAAGCCGTTGGTCCCGGCTGTCATTCGTAGATTTTTAACAGTCGTTACGGGTCGTCAGAAGCACAACAAAAAAAAGAGGAAAGTCTGACAACCAGTCTTACCAAGGGGTATCGTGTTACTTACTCAGTAACTCGAGTTGTGGAGGTCAGATTGGCACTCGCTCCATGTAAAATCAAAAACACTGATATTCAGCTGCATCTAGTTAGACTAGAAGCTGACTCCATAATAGTTGGAAAAAGGCAGGCAGATTGATTGAACTAAAATATACGTACTATAATATCTTATTTAAGGCGAAAGCTCCAGGTAGCCCGTGAACTTCAAATTTTCTTACGTTTTTTGCAATTTGTAGATTAGTATCAGGTTGTACTCGTATGTTGATCTGAATATAATTTGCGACCGTAACTGTAATTATAGAATTATAAATCTGTATTTATAGAATTATAATCATAAAAATCATGAATACAACTCTCTGAGTTCATAATAATCCTAATGAATGACTATTTCATGAAATCTTGACGTTTAGGATTATACAAATTTAAGGAGTTGTAATACTGATTCTAATGATTATAATTTTGTAAATACATTTACGGTCGCTAATCATACTTTAATCAACATACAACCTAATAATGAGTTGCAAATTGCAAAAAAAACGTAAGAAAATTTGAATTTCGCGGGCTACCTGGAGATTCCCCCTTAAGACTTTTTTGTCTCATAATATTTCTTACTATGTACTTTCTACCTCGTTTAATATTATCACCGTTACTTGCAATGATAGAACTAGGAACAAATTAAATAGTTGCTAGGCTTTTAGAAAAAGCAGTAAAAAAATATGAAAGTTGATATTTCATACATAGGTACCTAAGATGTCGAAAGTAGGTAGGTTCTTACATGTATAACCTTAATGAATAAACGATTTAATCTACCATACTTGTGCAAAATTAGCTACGGAGAAACTATTTAAAAAAACGGTTTTTTTTCCTCAATATGTTCTGGTTTATTTGTGTTTTCTATTACCATCATTGGATTATGCAATGACAGACACTAATAAAATAGACTTTTAAAATCTTGCAATGTTATTGTTAATAACGCCATCTATCTTCATAAAATGAATACAAATTTGTCCGTTTACCCCTGGCGGCGAGTAGCGAAATTATTTATTCACTGATTAATGTAAGTTTGTAGCGAAATGACACATTTTTATTTTGTTAGTTACATTTTTTATACCTATAAATAATGTACAGACCTTCATTACTTTTTGCATGTGACGGAAATATTGGTTCATGTTTTATTAATATTTAATTATTCTTGACATTTACACATTGCGTTCTTACTTTATTTATTGCGTATGTTTTAAAATAGTAGGTAGCCTAATAGTAATCATAATATTCCATTTCACAAATCAGTAAAGTTAATAATGTATTTAAACTTTGGTATACTCGGTCCAAACGCTCGTGGCACGCGGACCTATAAAACGTGGGAGCGGAGTAGCGCGTATTGTGCCCTCCCTTACAAGTAAGGGTCTTATGGTCGGGAGTAGTAATGTTACCATTGTCTTTTTTTTTATTTGAGATGGGTTTGCTCTTGACTCTAGTCTAGGTCAGAGGTGACAGGACAAAGTCGACGATGGAGTGAGCTTACCCAGAAGAAGCCTGTTCACTCTCACTTTGAAGAGATTAGGGTTGTATGCGCTCGGAAACACAGACGCAGGTAGTGAGTTCCACTCTTTTGCTGTGCGCATTATAAAGGACATTTGAAAACGCTTAGTGCGAATTGGTGGAATATCAACCAGGTAGGATGGTAACTGGCAGTACGTCTAGATGTCCGATGGTAGAAGGGGGCCGGTGGAATCTGGTCTTGGAGTTCTTGGTTGTGGTTTCTTATCGATAGTGAAAGTTGCATGCGTTAAATAAAATAATAAAGCATTGAATGATAAAATTATAGCTAGACTTATTAATAAATGCGTTTCATTTACAATAATTTACATGTCAATGTTCTATAAATATAATTTATTTACTGTTATCCTAAAACAAACAAAAATACTAAACCTAAATAGCGTAATTATCGATGACTCATTTGAATGGTATGCGCAACTCTAATGACTGACGTCACAAACGTGTTTAATGGCCTCGCGTGCCACGAGCGTTTGGACCTAGTATAGTAGTGTTACGTTCTTGTGAAGCCTTTCTTTAAGTGTCGTATAAATTAACCCCATAGACACAATGGTATTTTAATTGTTTCTGTAATTACAACATGCGACGGGTTAAAGGAACATAAGACATTTTTACAATTGCAATTTCAATCACAATACGAGGGAGAGAAGGATTTCGAAGTAAATTCCTAATCCATTGCTTCATAGGTTTGAAGAATTCGTCAGCTCAACAACGTAAATAACGCAATGAATTTTGTTGAACTGTCAAAATGAAAAGCATTATCACTGTAAATGTTACACAATACTAAGCTGCTGGTATCGTATCCTAAAATATTATAAATACGAAAGTCAGTTGCTGAACGGATTTGGATGAAATTTGGTAGGTACATGGGTAGACCATGACCTGGATTAGGATATAGGACACTTATTCTGCCGCCGTAAAGATAAAAGGACGGTATCTACAGAAATATTGAAAAGGAGCAAAAAAATATTTAGTCCTGTTTAGAAGATACAAAGGCAGATGCGTCTTATAATAGTAAAAATTATTGGGTCTTCGTTAAGTTAACGTAAATTTAAAAATACTGGTAGATGCGTCTTTTTTTCTGATTCCGAATATGTAAATAACTCGTATTTCGAAAAAAATGTCAGATACGTCTTTTTTCCTTATGACGGCAGTATTATCCCGGTAGTTCCAGTTCTCGTGGGGAGGAGCTCGTGGCTAAGTAATAACAGCCTCACGGGTCGATCCATCAGGTTAAGCTACGCTTGCCGGGGTTGGTCTGTGGATGTGTGACCATCTTTTCATACCGAGACTCCTCCGTGCCTCGGAAAGCACGTTAAGCCGTTGGTCCCGGCTGTCATTCGTGGATCTTTGTCAGTCGTTACTGGTCGTCAGAAGCCCGAAAGTCTGACAACCAGTCTTACCAAGGGGTATCGTATTACCCAGTAACTGGGTTGTGGAGGTCAGATAGGCAGTCGCTCCATGTAAAATACTGGTATTCAGCTGTATCCAGTTAGACTGGAAGCCGACCCCAACATAGTTGGGAAAAGGCTAGGCAGATTGATTTTTTTTCCAGTTCTCGTGGGATAGTTTCCGACATCCACGCGGATGAAGCCGCGGGCAAAAGCTAAGCGGTGATGGTGGCGGTTAACCATCAGGAGCAACGTGTCTAACTTTACATGTATCTTGTTCACAGTCGTTAATGCGCTCGATGTCAGTGGAACAACGCTGGCAGGACCTGGCCTCTCTGCTGACCATCCCGCCCCCGCCGCCCCCGGACCAGTACCAGCACTACCACCATCACCATCACCACCAGCATCCGCACCCGCACCCGCATCCGCATCCGCATAATATTACGTGAGTATCTTTATTCTTTTTTTTTTCCAAGTTTTTAGGTTTCCGTACCAAAATGGTAAAAAGGAGGGTTCCTTTTATGGGTTATGGTGCGACTCAGTCTGTTTGTCTGTCCGTCTGTATCTCAAGAACCACTAATGCTATCGACTTGAATTTTGGATTCGTTTTAGATGACGTTTGCCCCCCAACTATTTTGCAAATAAAAAAGAAATTAAAAAAAAAAAATGTATATACAGTATGTTAACCAACAGAGGGCGTTCCCGTTAACCCGCAATAGTATAGCATCCATACATGCTAAAAAAAATATTACCATTCGAAAACAAAATGGTTTTTATTTTTTTTAATATTAAAATATTCACTAAAAATGTTAAATTGATACGTAAAAGAAACACTCTGTACACGCGTACTTGAAGGACGGAAACATCGCAATTTAGTTTTTATTTTTAGTGAATTTTTGAATATTTTAGTGAATATTTTTAGCATTTTTAGTCAATATTTTAATATTAAAAAAAATAAAAACCATTTTGTTTTCGAATGGTAATATTTTTTTTAGCATGTATGGATGCTATACTATTGCGGGTTAACGGGAACGCCCTCTGTTGGTTAACATACTGTATATATATATACAGGGTTATTGGTAAAACACAAACAACCTCTTAAGGGGTCATTGTAGGTACTCATCATTATGAACAACTTTTACTATGGGACCAAACCTGCAATCGCGAAAAATAAATCAGCGGTTCCCTACATTTATGTTCGCTAAACGCGTGAAGATGTATGAAACAGCAGATTTTTTTCGCGATTTCAGGTTTGGTCCCATAGTAAAAGTTGTTCATAATGATGAATACAATGACCCCTTAAGAGGTAGTTGGTGTTTTACCAATAACCCTGTATATTTGCATCAGGGACTGTAAGGGGATCTTAAAAATTCGAAGTAGGGCTACTAGGGCATGTGGGGTATCATATGAAAGAGCGCTGTTTGCACATTCTCAAACATTTTTTCCGAACAGTTTACAACTTTTGATGAAAATGTAAAAAAAAAATACCGTTCCCCCTTAACTCAGTAGTTTGCATAATGAAAAATCTGAAATAATTCTATGTGATAGAAGTTTATGTAAATATTACAGGAAAAATAAAACGATGTCTCTAAATAGCGAAGCACTGGCTGTATCGCTTGACATCTCGAAGGCCTTTGACAGGGTCTGGCACGCTGCTCTGCTCAGCAAGCTTCCTGCTTATGGCATCCCAGCTGATTTTTGTAGCTGGATATCAGATTTCCTTAGTGAACGGTCGATTAGAGTAGTTGTTGATGGCTGCTCTTCTGACCTTATGGCTATTGATGCCGGAGTTCCTCAGGGGTCTGTTCTCTCTGCAACTCTTTTCCTGCTGCACATCAATGACCTGCTTCGGCCTGGTATTGTTGGGTACGCAGATGACAGTACAGTTTCAGAGAGATACTTGTCCAGCGCAAAAACCAGCGGGGCTGAAGTTCGTTCCTTGAGAGAGGCCATGGTAGAGCGGACAGATTTGACCTTAAGCTTTGTCTCCCAGTGGGGTGATGATAATCTGGTCTCTTTTAACGCCACCAAAACGCAGGCGTGTCTTTTTACCGCTAAAAAGAGTCGTTTCGCCCAAACTCCTACTTTTCGGGGTACATCTGTTCCTGTAACTGATCGACTTGAGCTCCTAGGCATGGAGTTGACATCTGGTCTCAACTTCGGCGCCACCATCGAGTACAAGGCCCAAACTGCGGCCAAGAAACTGGGCATCCTAAATAGGGTGAAGCGATACTTTACGCCTGGACAGCTTTTAACCCTTTACAAAGCGCAAGTCCGATCCTGCATGGAGTATTGCAGCCACCTTTGGGATGGATCAGCTAAGTACCAACTAGCCGCGCTTGACTCGGTGGAACGCAGAGCTAAGAGGCTCATTGGCGACGTAAAACTGGTGGATGCCAAGCTTCATTGCTTGGCTCATCGCCGCAAGGTTGCCTGCTTGTCGGTCTTCTACAGATTGTACTTCGGAGAGTGTGCCCGAGAACTCCACGACCTCATTCCACCGGCCCCCTTCTACCACCGGACATCTAGACGCACTGCCAGTTACCATCCCTACCTGGTTGCTATTCCACCAATTCGCACTAAGCGCTTCCAAATGTCTTTTATAATGCGCACAGCAAAAGAGTGGAACTCACTACCTGCGTCTGTGTTTCCGAACGTATACAACCCTAATCTCTTCAAAGTGAGAGTGAACAGGCTTCTTCTGGGTAAGCTCACTCCATCGTCGACTTTGTCTCTGTCACCTCTGACCTAGACTAGAGTCAAGAGCAAACCCATCACAAATAAAAAAAAATTAAAAAAAATAGCACATTTGTTTATGGTTCAGAACCCTCAGTGCGCGAGTCCGACTCGCTCTTGGCCGGTGTTTTTTAATTTATTTTAGTTTCACCTGTTCCGTGGTCTGTCTGTAATCAAATCTTGCAAGTTAAATTTGACCCACTTCTCGGTTTCCGATTGAGCTGAAATTTTACATGCAGATGTAAATCGGATGACAATGAAATATTATTATGACATGGAGCCGATCTGATGATGGAGCCGGAAGGCGGACATGGGAACTCAGTAATATATCGACGCAACCATATCGAGTTTTGCTCATTTAATTTCGTCTTGACTAGAACTCTGTCCTAGATGATATCCAATTAATAAAAGCTTGTTATAAAAAATATGCTTGTTATTATACTCAAGGAAGATAGAAAAAGAAGACATAAATAAATAAAGAGAGAAGGTGAATGAAAAGCGACTAACAATAGGTATTTACAAGGCATATGTGAGTGGAGGGAACGCCCTAGAAGGACCTATAGTGACCTTATTGGTGATGTTCTTCAGAAAGGTCAGGTGCGTAGTACTCGCAACCGGCGTGCGTGTATGACCAGATGTATGAACGTAAACGAGGCAAAAGGAGTATGTAAGGATGGTAGCAGGTGGCGTTCTGTAGTGTCTGCCTACCCCCATGGGAATAACGAGTGAGTTTTCTATGTATATATATCTTATCTGTTTAAGTAAAACACAAAAAAGAATAGAAGAGATTATTTGAGAGAGACATGAATGTTTTAAAATGTAAATCATCATCTGCCTAGCCTTTTCCCAACTGTGTTGGGGTCGGCTTCCAGTCTAACCGGATGCAGTTCTGATTCTGATTCTGACCTCCACAGCCCAATTACTGAACTCGATACCCCTTGATAAGACTGGTAGTCAGACAACGACGTCACCAACGGTTTAACGTGCTTTGTCTACTCGTCTCTTGGATCTTGATCGATCGACATGTGGGGCTTCTACTAAGCCACGAGCCCCTATCTGAATGATCCACATGAACAACGTTTAACCCGTCTATGTCGTAATTACAGAAACAAGACGCAATGTCTGAACCTATGGGGTTCATACGACACGCAAAGACTTAAATGTATTATTTATATAATTTAGTTATCTTACCTATTTCCAGCGCCCACGCTGCCGCTGGTGGTTACGGTCCGAACTACCACGCTGCTATACCACCGGTCCCGGAAAAGCACCCTGAAGCGTATGGTAAGTGACATTTACTCCACCATACCTTACCATAGAAGAATATCAATGAGGGTTTTCTGAAATGACGTTCACTAGGTGGCAGAACTGAGACGTCAGATCCGGGCACCTGTCAAAAGTGTCAAAGCTCCTATATTTTCTTTAATGGTGACTAAATAATGAACGAATAAGTGAAACTGCACTTAACTAGGTGTTGCCATTATTAAATCATTAATATTAATACCCGCCATAATGCAACAGATTCATAAACTTTTATCATAAACAATTTTATCTACTCTCATATCGTAAAATTCGAATTGTAAACTTCAAAACGAGTTTTTAAAAATAAAGTAAATCCAAGAAGCTAATATCACCAAGGAGTTTCCTTTAATTATTTTTTTTTCTAATGGAACGCATATGCGGGCGCGCCATTTTATAGCGTAACAAAAAAGTATTGATACCAAATAAACTATTTCTTACTCTTTTAACTTTGACTTTTTATTTACTTAATAGTTCAATCCCAATGCAGAGGCTGGCCACGCTAACCCTGCATAAGTGAAAAAATGGTGGAATTTGAAAATCTATAGATGGCAACACCGTCTGTACTACGGAAAAAGATTTTGATACTTGTATTATTTGTTTTTTTTTTTTTGTTTTTGGTAGGTTCATTTGTTTATATTCAACTTAAATATAAGGTTTTAATTCTTCACTCATTCTACGTTGAATTTACAAATAATAAGTACTTGTTATAAATTTACGGTCTATAGTAGTTTCACAGTGAGTGATTACCGCATAACCACAAAATAATGTTGTTTTGCTTTATTCTGCTGTAATTTGAGCTGATCTTGTTATAAACAACTTGAACAGGCGTATGAATATTCAAAAAAAAAAAATGTTCTTAAGGTGCTCCCTCACCGGGAGCATTCCCCTGTAATGTAACAGTCCAAGATTCCACTGTAGCGGCTGGGCTTTGCAAGTAGACTGCTCAGGCCGTCAGCTGATAGGTAGTGGAAAGAGATAATTGAAATCGGCAGGATAGATTAATACAAACGTTACATTACAAGCGAATGCTCCTGGTGAGGGATAAATAATCTATTATGCAAAAATCAAAAGCCAAAATATCAAATCATTATATCTACTTACAAGTCAACTTTTAAACTTCTAGTATACCTACCATAAGTAAAACTTTTTGGGTTTGCCCATTTATTCCAATGCAGAGGCCAGACTCTATTAAAGTAGATACAGTAGTGTATGAAACTGCACATAAAACACTCGTGTGATACTATTAAAAACCCTTGTGTTTTATACCCCTCATTATGCAACAGTTTCAAAAACTACTATTAAAGGCTCGAATTTAACTTTTTTTTAATTAGCTCATTTAAATGTTATTTTCTCACAACAGGTGGCGCCGCAGCTCCACTGGATGGCGCGTATAAGGTGGAGGCCGCGCAGCATCCTCAACAGCATGATCCACTCTACTATCAGGTAAATAAAGAAATAAAGAAAGAAGAAAGAAAACATGTTTATTCGGCACATGCCATAGACATGTACACAACAACGAAATAGAAAAAAAAAAATTAAAAAAAAAACAAAAATAGATAAGATTAATAATAATAAGTCGTGCCTACTACATTAAAATAAAATAAAATGAAATAATGAATATTACTAATGTCGGAAATGAAATTAGAGACCAAAAATGTAAACAAAGAAATGTCATTATCAAAGTGACGTTTCAGGGGTAATCAACATTTCCTTAGTTATGCCAATTTTTAAACCGTAAAATACAACAAAGAAAAACTTACCAACAAATAAAAACTTAGAGGGACACATTCAACCACGAAAATCGTCAGAAACCGAATGACAGTATTACTTTCATCTATGCCAAATGACCAAAACAAAATGGCGACTAGTAGGAACGCCCAACATGAATCGATTACTAGGATAACTCAATATTATGTATGATTTCTTTTACAATTCTCTTGTTTAGAAGGAAAAACATTTTATAAAAAGCAAAACCTAAAAAAAAACAACAACACACAGCAACAGTTACTGGTTGTTTTAAGTTAAATATTATTTTAAATTAAATATTGTCCTATCATTGGTCTGTTAAGTTATTCACTATTTATGTATATTATCAATCGTAGGAAATATTTATGTAATCAGACAATTTGCCGTTACGATAACTGAGATACAGGTTTATCCTAGTTCAGGTTGATCCCATTATAGACCTACCACTTGAGTTTAACGCTTGATTAATTAAATAAATAAAATAATATACGAGAAGTCTTTATTTCTTATGGAGGTTTCTCATTGATTTATTTTAAAATTTGGATCTCTAAAAGATTATTTGTAGTTTAGATTGTGATTTCATTCGTTTTGCTAAAACATTATTAATTATAATATAATATAATAATCCTGGGACATTATTCACACACGGTCATCAGATCCCAAACTAAGCAGAGCTTATACTATGGAAACCAGATAGCAGATAATTGATAATTTAACCATTACTTTAATTTGTTCGATTAGGTATACCTAAACATAATTAATGTGTTCTTACCTCCACAAGAAATAACGACTTCGTGATTATTATATAATGTGTTGTTTTGCTGGTATATTAATTTTAAATCGATGGGGATTGTCAATGGGGATTTGTGAAATAACCCAAAAGTTTTGCAATAAAATTGTTTTGTGAAATGCCACTTGAAATATATTCAGAAAACAAGATCGTGGTCTTAGTTCCTATTTAGGCCATGCGCCAAAAGAACCCTATAGCGCTGTACATGTTTTATACACGACATATTTCTGACGTCTTTTATATGACTTGATGAATACAAGTATCATAACTTTTATAAGGGTTAAACGTGGGGTGAAATACATAATTATGTATGTATCCACAAACTACTAAAATAATGTTAAATAAATTAATATTTTCTTTTAAAACAGAATGCTTCAGCGGAGATGGCGGCTGGCCCGACCAACCAGGACGGGTTTCTCCAATCCATCCTGAACGACGAAGATCTGCAGCTTATGGACATGGCTATGAACGAAGGTAGGCTTCATTATAACTAATCTGTCAAAACGCAATTTTTTGATAGGCCTCTTAAATCTTTTTGGTGATTAATGATTATACAAGAAATACCGAACAACATCTTTGAAGTCACCCCGAAACTGACGGACCAAAACTGAAAGGAGGTTTGTAACAAAAAAAAGTCCATAAGCGCTTCAACAAAATATTTTATGAATCTCTTGGCATAAGAGTAGACGTAAAACGCGTAAACTGACATGTTTACATGCTCCAACATTTTATTTTATTTTTTTCATGGATGTTGATAAGTTAGGTTTAAGAAAGTTCAGTACATCATCTGCCCTAGCCGTTTCCCAACGATGTTGGAGTCGGCTTCCAGTCTAACCGGATGCAGCTACATATAAGTATTTAACATGGAGCGACTGCCTATCTGACCTCCACAACCCAGTTACTGGGTAATACGATACCCCTCGGTAAGACTGTCAGACTTTCGGGCTTCTGATGACCCCCTGTCAAAGTTCCACGAATGACAGCTGGGGCCGACGGCTTAAAGTGCTTTCCGAGGCACGGAGACCCCTTTACAAGACCCCTGTCTTGGTACGTAACGATGGTCACCCATCCACGGACCAACCGCGGCAAGCGTAGCTTAACCTAATCGATCGACCCTTGCGGCTTTCATTTATTAGGTTGGGGAAAAAGTCTTTTCGCATTATAGTATGTATGAACTTGTAATAAAATCTCTTTGGCTATACTATTTGTATCTGGCTGGTTTTGGTATCATTGAAAGTTTAAATTTTAAAGAACATAATTCCAAATTCAAATTAGGAAAATGTGTGATTTTCATTTGTTTCTCGTATCGTCAAGATGAGTGAATCTAATGAAGAAATTCGATACATTTTAAAATTTTACTACAAAAAAGGTAAAAATACAACGCAAGCTGCGAACAAAAATTTGCGATGTTTATGGACCTAGTGTAGTGTCTGTGAGAGTAGCACAAATTTGGTTTAAGCGTTTTCAATCCGGAAATTTTGATGTCAAAGATGCACGTCGCTCTGGTCGCCCTATTACGGATAAAATGGATGCCATATTTGAAAAAGTGGAGCAAGATCGGCATATCAGTAGTTACGACGTAGCTGAAGAACTGGAAATTGACCACAAAAAAGTTTTGGCGCATTTGAAAAAAACTGGGTACACAAAAAAGCTCGACATTTGGGTACCTCACGAGCTCACTGAAAGAAACCTAATGAACCGTGTACTCATTTGTGATTCTTTATTACGACGTAATGAAACCGAACCATTTTTGAAGAAGCTGATAACTGGTGATGAAAAGTGGATCACGTATGACAAGAACGTGCGAAAAAGGTCGTGGTCAAAGGCCGGTCAGGCTTCACAGACTGTGGCGAAACCCGGGTTAACTCGCAACAAGGTGATGCTGTGTGTGTGGTGGGATTGGAAGGGCATTATTCATTATGAGCTGTTACCACCAGGCAGGACCATCGATTCTGAACTCTACTGCGAACAACTGATGAGATTAAAGCAAGAAGTTGAGAGAAAGCGACCGGAATTAATCAACAGAAGGGGTGTGGTTTTTCATCATGATAAAGCTAGACCTCACACATCTTTAGCCACTCAGCAAAAATTAAGAGAGTTTGGCTGGGAGGTGTTAATGCATCCGCCGTATAGTCCTGACCTTGCACCTTCAGATTTCCACCTGTTTCGGTCTCTTCAGAATTCTTTAGGCAGTGTCAGGTTAACATCACGAGAGGACTGCCAAAAGCACTTGTCGCGGTATTTAGACCAGAAGTCCCAAAATTTCTATAGCAATGGGATCATGTCCCTACCTACAAGATGGCAAAAAGTTATCAAACAAAATGGTACCTACATACTTTAGTTAAATGTAAATAAACTATATTAAAAAATGTTTTGAATTTTCTTAAAAAATGCGAAGAAACTTTCCCCAACCTATTATTATACAAAATCTAAAATAAAAAAAAAACCTGTGCGGTCGGACGACCCCCGTCAGGAACGAAGTTCCTTACGCGATACTCGCACGCACTCACACTCGTATATAATATAATACAGGGTGTTTCAGTAAGCGCTTCCTATCTTAAAATTTAAATAAAACAAAGTGTGTGTGAGATGTCATCGAAATTTTTTGTTCGTGTGAAAGGCCTATCGATGCCATTACGTATGGAATGTGACATCGTTCAAATGTCCGCCGCGGCTTCGCTGGGTGGCGCGCGTCCGAAATGTCCAAATTTCCATGACTCTGGCGCAAAAATCAGGCTGAATTTGACCCCATCGGTCATGTGTTTTATTTGAGGGCCGCTGTGGTTTGTGGCTTATTCGCATAGACGTGCGACTTAAGAAAACCCCACAAGAAAAAGTCTAACGGAGTCATATCGCACGATCTCGGGGGCCAGTTCATATTACCTCCACGTGAGATGTCCATGCACTCAAATCGCTCGTGCAGAATGTCCAATGTGGCATGAGCTGTGTAGTACTTAGCGCCGTCCTGTTGAAACCACATGTCGTTGGTGTCCATATCATCCAATTCAGGCCAAAAGAGTTGGTAATCATCGACCTTATAGCCTTCGCCATTGAAGGTGATGGCCTGGCCAACGTCGTCCTCTAAAGAAATATGGACCGATGACGCCGCCAGCCCAAAATCCACACCAAACAGTGACTCTTTCAGGATGCATTGGACGTTCTTGGATCTCACGTGGATTGGTATCGTCCCAAATTCGAAAATTTTGTTTGTTGACGTACCCATTCATCGCTGAAGATGCTCCAATTGCAGGCCGCGATAAGGAACTTCGTTTAAAAAATATGCCATCTGTTCTATAACCATACAGGTTTTGAACGAACTCCAAAAATAACATCACGCTTGTATTCTCCGGAGACATAGTCAGAAGTGGACTAAGTACACCCACTTTTCGCTAGTTATGTCCAAGTCCCCTGTAATAAGGGGCGAGCCTATTGCCATCGACCGGACACAAATCCAGACTCCAACTTATTCCCAAAGTACTCCATTCTTTTGTCCTAAAAAGATAAGAATCTCATACATTAATTCCCATTTTACTCCAAGGAATTATTATTATTTAAAAATACTTATTATTTTGTTCCCAATCTGCTCCATAGGTATCTGGAATTATTCTCAAAGTACTCCACCGATTATTCGTTATCAATTCTCAAACTGCTCTATTTATATAATTTACCTATTTCAAATGATTATTGGTAGATTTTTTAAAATATTTTATGTTAGACTTAATTGCCAGATATCATTTTAGATTTTATATTATTTGTTTTTCATGTTTTTAAGACTTCTGAATCCAGAACCCCAATTTTTAATTTTGTCAGTGGATTTTTGAATATTTTTAATTGTTGAATTATAATAAATCGAATATTGATTGCTGAATTATATTATAAAGTATTTTATTATACTTAAAAATATATTTGCAAAGCTTTTGAGCCTGACTCTACTTCAGCTACCCTTTTATAGTAAAATGCAACATAAAAATCCGGTACATATTTAAATTAGCTTTTAGATTAAAATGGGGTTTTAATATTATTATGGAGTAGAATGAAACCTAATTAAAAATATTATATATTTCATGGAGTAGTTTGGGACAGGGTATCTTGTGGAGCCCTTAATAAATTAAGGCCTCCAGGCAAGGCATAAAACTTATATAATAAACTATACTCGGTCCAAACGCTCGTGGCACGCGGGGCCATAAAACACGTTTGTCACGTCAGTCATTAGGGTTGCGCATACCATCCAAATGAATCATCGATAATTATGCTTAAATGCTTTATTTATTATTTCATTTAACGCATAAAAGGTAACTAACACTATCGATAACAAATTGGTAATATCACTACTCCCGTCCATAAGACCCATGAGTACAAGGGAACGCGCAATATGCGCTCTCATGTTTTGTAGCCCCGCGCATCACGAGCGTTTGGACCGAGTATAAGCGACCACTCCCCTGTGGGGTACGGACCTCGGCTTAGGGCGTCGCTAAGGGAAGAATAGCAAGGGACAGGCTGGATTGGATCGTGATTATTTAGAGACGATTTTAAAGCGGCAGGATCAGTGGCGCGGTCTCGCTCGAGTAAGGGTCGGGGAAAGAGCGCCATGTGTCACGAATCACGTTAAGACGCAGACATATGCCAACGTCCTTGAGTGGTTAGCTTGCGTATTCTGTGCTGAGCTCACGCAACGGGTCGTACGTCCACCCAGTAATAGGACTCGCCCATCAAGGAGCGCTGTCTCAAATTAGACGCATTATTAATTTATTATACATAAAACAAAAGGTATTATATTAAAACACTTACTTATGTTTAAAATGGTTACATAAAAATACGCTTGATAGATTTTGCGTGATTCTTTGTTATTTATCCGTGTTAGATATAACTTTACAAATTAATTATTAATAATATTCATATATTAAGTTATTAAGTAAATGCTCTATTTTAACATTTATCAATCTGCCAAGCCCTTTCCCAACTATGTTGGGGTCGGCTTCCAGTCTAACCGGATGCAGCTGAATACCAGTATTTTACATGGAGCGACTGCCTATCTGACCTCCACAACCCACTTACTGGGTAATACGATACCCCTTGGTAAGACTGGTTGTCAGGCTTTCGGGCTTCTGACGACCGTAACGACCGTCAAAGATCCACGAATGACAGCCGGGACCAACGGTTTAACGTGCTTTCCGAGGCACGGAGGAGTCTCGGTATGAAAAGATGGTCGCCCATCCACAAACCAACCGCGGCAAGCGTAGCTTAACCTGATGGATCGACCCGTGCGGCTGTTATTACTTAGCCATGACGAGCTCCTCTAATTTAACATATATTTCTCCAAATCATTGACACTACTCGTTTAGACGTGATTAAAATTCTGTTATCGTGTCAACGGCCGTATGACGTTCAATTTTTCGAGGGTTCGAAGTCTAAAGGTGACATTACCAACTGACAAATAATTGTTTTTACCTGATAACAGGTGGCTGTCAGTTCTTCCTTATCTAATTATATGTTAAATTATATGACTTATGACAGGCTGGCGGACTGATAATACGTATATCGCAGTTGTTGTGAAGAATCGGTGTGTTTGGCAAATGTCTAAAAAATGCTTTTTATTTAAATTTTTTTTTTTTCACGTTTAGGTAGTATTTATAAGTACATATTTTAAACATACATAGAGAAAATATCCAGTTATCTGTTCTATATCAGAATATTATTGACGAACTATTTGAGTGAGATTTTTAGTTGAGTTTATTAATTTAATATGTATATGTAGTAGGTATTTAAATAGTTCTACAAAAATATTTTATTTACCTTACCCTTTACGATATGACCATTGTACTTAAAAAATATTGGTATTTTTTTAAAAGCAGTAGTAGAGAACTTTTTACTTCATCCAGGGGCGTTTACCGCCATACTTGTGCACTATAGTTGAGGAGAAATTACAACACATCGGAAATCCTAGCAGATGCTTAAGTATTGATATCCACTTTCAAATGGGTAGATCGCCGGCTTTTAGAACTACTGATAAAACGTACGTAATTTCGCCTAAGTACATAACGATGTTACATGATAGTTTTTGTTGAAAAAACTGTACCTACATAATATTATGTTATCTATTTACTATCCTATTTATGTACATAGATGTGAGATAAAGAATGAAATTCAAAATGGTCGACCTGTTATTTGCTCTTTGTCATATGACAAAGTGATTTTGGTAGTTTATCTTTCACATGATAAAAAATTATTTTATATAGTTTTTGAAAACCCATGTATGGAGACACGTTTTCGAATAACAAAAAAAGAAAACATTAATATAATATAACACGTGACGTGGCTCAAAAGGCCGCCCAACTTAAATGGGACTGCGCAGGACATGTCTGCCGTGTATGACAGACTATGGGCCAATGGTGCCCTGAGACAGAGGCGGAGCCTCGGCAGGCCACGTAGGAGATGGTGGGATGAACTGGACAGATTCCGCCGGAACTGGACGCGCGGGTTCGCGAAACTTGGAAGGAGTGGAGGAAGCCCTTTACCCAGGAGAGGGACAGCGCTGGCTAACAAAGAATAAAAGCCAAGTGCGAGTCGGACTCGCTCACGAAGGGTTCCGTACCACTATCTATAAAAACGACAAAAAAATCACGTTTGTTGTATGGCAGCCCCCTTAAATATTTATTTTATTCTGTTTTTAGTATTTGTTGTTATAGCGGCAGCAGAAATACATCATCTGTAAAAATTTCAACTGTTTAACTATCACGGTTCATGAGATAAAACCTGGTGACTGACGGACAGCGGAGTCTTAGTAATAGGGTACCGTTTTACTCTTTGGGTACGGAACCCTAAAAACGATACATATGTACATCGCTTCCCGGCAAAAAAAGTGTCAGAATACAAAAATAGCTGTTTCGAGAAAATGGTAACTTTAATAGCTTTTTGTTCATCTAGACGTCAATAATTTAAAAACTATAATAGTCAGATTGCTGACATATGCTATTGCTAAATTATTGACGTCTAGATGAACAAAAACCTATTAAAGTTAGCATTTTCTCGAAACAGCTATTTTTGTATTCTGACACTTTTTTTGCCGGGAAGCGACATGCTTTTTTTAGAGCGGTGTCATAACGTGAATGTTCCTATTTATACAGGGTAAAATTAAACTAGCTAGCGAAACTCCGCAGACGTGATGGATACCGATATCTAAATATGATAAAACAAAAAATAAATTAATTTGATGATGATTTTTTGGGGTCATCAACCGCCGGTGTAGTCACTTAAACTATCAGTTAAATTGGTTTTTTGTTTTAATTTTACAGACGTGATGGATATCGATATCTCAACACGATAAAACAGATTTTATCAACTCACACTTCAAGTAACAACACTACCTGCGGTCATTGACGCCAAAAATCATTTTTTGTTTTGTTTTTATGTTTAAATTATCGATACCCGTCACGTCTGCGGAGTTTCGCTTTCTAATTTAATTTGAGCCTGTATACGGTGCAGAAATAATTACGGACCGAAAATGTCATGACATTTCATTCCTGTGGTGTAGTAACACACCTGCTATACCTCTGCTATCGCAAATTAATGTAATAAATGAACAAATATAACAAAATTAATATTTATTAAGAACATAAATCAGCCTTACATTCAAAATATATAGTGTTATTATATATAAATAAACAATAGATGGCGTTACTAGTATCTTATTTTGATATAAAACTAACAGGCCTCTCAAGCTACGCCTATGCCCTGAAGGCCTTAATTTATTGAGGCACCCACAGGCAAGCCCGCAGCAGACAACCTCCTAGGTTGACCTGCGAGATGACATTTCACAAAAAAAAAAAGATTAAGCTGCGCCACAATACGCAGTCCTCAGCCTTCCGCCTTCTATTCCGTCCCAGCCACCTTGTTAAGGTCGTCGGTCCAAGTATCTGGGCGTCTTACGCTACGCTTGCGCTTCGTAAAATGGTTAGGTACTGCTTACATACCAAGAGGAAACATTTCCAACATAACGTAAGATTATCGTTATACCAAAACAGCTGTTAAAACAAACATGACACTATAATAAATTATGTATAATCGTTCTTATCAATACTCTGACCTAGATGACGTAACTAATTCTTAAAAAAAAATCGGTTAGTCATATCCACCGCTCCGCCGGTAGTACACGATAATGGCCGAAGACATACGAATTGTCGAGCGTTCTAAATTTAAACTTTATTTACTTTGTAAATAAGATACCAGTGTTGATTTTGCGAGAGTTTATTAGGACTTACATTTGAAAGATGTATCATTTATCATTTGTAGTGGCTGTGTAGTGGATTCATTTGCATTGTGCGTAAAATTTAAAAAGTTAAAACGTCAGTGGAGTAATTTTTAGGCTGTGGTTTTGTTGCGTATTGCGTTAGAAAGAAGTTCGATTAAATCGTGTTGATGATAAAAAAGTGGGACTTATCAGGTTTTTTCCTTAAACGTTGGACTTGATAAGAAATTGGAAGATTATAATTTATAATCAATTTGGCGAAGAATTTTACAAAAGGCTGTTGGAAAAAAATGTGTGTATTTGAAAAGCATTGACGCAAATTATAAAACAAACATGGAAATCTATTCATATGTTTACAGACTATTTGTAATGAAGTTCAACATTGTTAAGTGAACCAGTGATAAATTAATCCCAAAATAAACATTCGCGTGTCGATAAAGAACTTATTTATAACACCTTGAAAAAAGGAACTGTGATTTTTAAAACTTAAAAAAGAACCGTGTGATTTGACATTTGTTTGCGCGCCAATATTTTGACTGACAGTTTGTGTTTTTTGGACTTTATTGTTTGTAAAGGAATACTCATGCCATTCTTCCGCAGAAGTGGAGTCAAGAGTAGAAAGGTGCACAGCGAATGTAGTTTATGCATGTGTCGATACTGTATGGCCTTACGGAGACAAAGAACCACCTGCGATTCATTGATAAAAGTGTCAACTTCAGTTCTTAAAAGATATAACTTTTGTTTATACTCATTCAAATACAGACTGTTTTTCGATCCTTGAAAGTTATCTAATATTAGTTTTAGATAAAACACAATGGTTGCTGTTTATATTAAGATCAGGAGGGCTTAGTATTTACATATTTCTTATATGCCCGCGTGACGGGAAATTCCGTGAGCGTAATGGAAATGGCGACTAAATAATCAACGAAATTATTTAACGATTACGCCGAAATATTAACGAAGTTATACGAAGAAATATACGACAGTATATATTTTATATATTACGAAAGATAACTCGTAAAGATTGAAAAGATTTTTGACGATTCAACATGGATTTGACAGTTGCGAACTTCGCATATGCGCAGCCATTTTTTGCGATGGCGCCATATTTGCGGAGCCCTCTATATTATCCGGATCCGGTGGGATATCTGAATAGATATTACAAATACTATGATGGTAAGAGTTCCTCCAGGTTAATATCAATATGCTACTATTTTTAAGATGTTAGAAACTAAGTACTTGGTACCTATAGCTCGAATACATCAATTCAAGCACTACGTTACCAAATGGTCTGAAGGATTTCATTATTCGCCAAGACTTTTTCCACCTAGGCTTTGGCCGTCCAGTATAACTAGATGCTGCTGAATATCAATATTTTACATGAGATGACTGCCAACCTCAATATTACAACTACTGGGGCAATCCAGCAGGGTAATTACTTAACACGCAGTAGCAATGGCTTTCTTTTGACATTTCAACAACATTCATTGCGTTATTTAGGTTGTTGAACAGACAAATTTCTCGAACTTATGAGGCAATGGAATAGCAATATCATTGCATTCAATGTTACGCAATTAGGGTGTTGATAATCTAATAGATCGGAATGCCAATTCTCGTAATTACAAACGCTCATGTCAGCGATGATCAAAATCAAGAATGTGGATAAAAACCTATTACACTTTTGACAGATTGAATCTGAGATTAGTTTACAAACGTTCTGAAAAATAAGGGAATTACCACACAGCTTTGGGATATTCTCATTCTGACTACTTCAAAGGACTATCATAGAATTTGTATGGCTATCGGGAACGACCATTATCTTCGAGATAAGGCAAGTTTTGAAGGAACTAAGGAATGAGACAGATCCATACACCAATCGCGACTAAGCACAGCTTAGGCTAAAGCCGTGACCGAAACGAGATAATGAGAGAACGAGAGGTGACGACCGAACGTGACGAACGAGAACGAGATTATAGTAGTCAATAACAATTACAGACATGTTTTGCATTGCTGCATGTTGACACCTCATAAGGCGAGCTCAATTGACGTCAATATAGATTTAAAGTCATTGAAATTACCAGTTGTATTGACAAACCATTTAAGAATAAACCAACGTGTTAGTCATCGTGCTACTACGACACTACTACGCCTACTTACGGCATTATTACAAATCAAGGTTTATCTCATCTCATCGTTTAAACCGTCGAGCCATTTTTAAGGTTCCGTACCTCAGAAGGAGAAAACGGAACTCTTATAGGATCACTTTGTTGTCCGTCTGTCTGTTTATCAGTCAGTCAAGACCTTTTTTCTCAGGAACGCGTAAAGGTATCAAGGTGAAATGAATATCAAATACATTCTTAGTTCTACAGTCCCCTGGAGCTCTAAAAAAATCAAGCTTCTAAGACAACGCAAAAAATATCTGTAGGGTCCTTCCGTTGACCTTGAAATTTGGCAAGAAACAAGGTCTTACAGCACAAGTAAAGGAAAAAGTCCGAAAATCGTTAATTTGTGGATTTATCGCAATAAATGTTGTCGAATTGACATTTTGCGTTATTTACACGGCCGACGTGTCTTGGCGAGTCTCAACATAGGCACTACGAACTTTCGCATCATGTTCTCTCACTCACACTCGCCTCATGTCACCATTTGGTTTCTAAAAAATGTTACTGCGCAGCCTTCTGCGCGAAGTTCGGACTCGCCAAGATACGTCGGCCGTATTGTATACTTAAGTTGTCAAGCAGACAAATTTTTTACACCTGTTATTATGAAACAATGGATTAGGAACTTTCTTCAAAATTCTTCAGATTGTTACGCAATTAGGGTGTCGGGTTCGATCTCCTGATCCGGCAGTGTTATTGTGATTTTCCATCAGAAATGTCTCTACAAATAACAAAGCTGAAGAATTTTGTTTGTATGTTTGAACGCGCTTAACTCTGGAACTACCAGTCGGATTTGAAAAAAATATTTTGCATATGATAGCCCAATTTTTGAGGAAGGCTATAATAGTATATTTAACAATCACCTACGCTAGAACTTTTAGGAGTCGAGCAAAAAAAAAAGTAATAAAGAACACATTTTGCCAGTTAATGTTTAAGTCCCACCTAATAACAATTTGCCCGACCTGGACGAACGAATCGAACTCAGGACCTCATGCTCAGCAGTAGCACTTGCGACCTCTCTCCAGATAATAAAAAAAAATGCAAAATAAATAAAATGTATTTTATCATAGATAACATAAAAATGGCTTGTCATCATGACGAGCATAGATTTTTAGCTTACAGATAGGATGTTACGGTTAAACTTTGAAACACTGACTTTTTTAACTGTTACTAGCTTTTTTTTTCTTTTTTGTTTACGCAAAATGTCTGATCCTGTTTCGGAAATTTGCTTTTTTGCAAGCTTTTATTTAGTTTCACCTGCCCCGTTGTCTGGCTGTAATCTAATTCTGCAAATTAACACGTTCACTGTCCAGCCAAAATGTTGAAATTAGCTCTCACGTCCAATCAGGTCCTTAGAGGCCGTAAAAGTTGAAGGAACCCTTTTAAATTTACTTTTAGGTTCAATTTTCAAAGCTTTGTAAGTCCTAAATAAACATTGCTTTTTTATTTTACCTACATAATTGCTCATACGTTCATGTATAATACTCGTATTATGTTTATTTTATGTACAAGAAGTAAGAACCCATTATGTATGAAAAGTGCAGTCAGTGCAGCGACCCACATGTATGGGCACGGACTTCTCATTCCAACCCAAAATGACCCACATATGGGTCATGGACAGTGAGCGTTTTAAATTCGACCCCCTTCCCAGTTTCCGATTGAGCTGGAATTTTACATGCATATGTAAATCGGATGACAATGCAATATTATTATGACATGGAGCTGATCTGTTGATGGAGCCGGAAGGTGTCAAAAGCTATCGAGTTTGCGCTCGTTTGATTTGTCTTGACAAATACTCTAGTCCTATATGATATTCAGACTAACAAAAACTTGGTAAAAAAAAAAAAAAACTTTTAATAATATTTTTTGTTACAAAAACGGGTGATTTATAAATATTGAAAAGTGAAAAAAAACCTTTCTAAGCAAGTACGTGATTTACGAGATAGTAAGCGTAAATAATTAAACCGTAGGAAGTGTTCCGCGAAAAATCATTCAATTATCTTTCTCTTATATTCTAATTTATTTGAGGAGCTTGTGACTAAGTAATAAAAGCCGCACGGGTCGATCGATCAGGTTAAGCTACGCTTGCCTCGGTTGGTCCATGGATGGGTGACCATCTTTACATACCGAGACCGCTCCGTGCCTCGGAAAGCACGTTAAGCCATTGGTCTTTGACAGTCGGTACGGGTCGTCAGAAGCCGGAAAGTCTGACAACCAGTCTTACCAAGGGGTATCTTATTACCCAGTCACTGGGTTGTGGAGGTCAGATCAGTTGCATCCGGTTAGACTGGAAGCCGACCCCAACATAGTTGGGAAAAGGCTGGCAGATCATATTCTAATTTATTTCTCTACCGTTTCTTGTATTTTCTGATTATTTTCAATATTGAATAACATCAGTTGGACACCGTATTGCCCTTGAACATAAGGTTGTTAATCGTAAAGCATATCTATTATATTTCTATCACATATCGACTACGTAAATAAAAATATAAAAAATGTTTAATCATCATTGGTCAACATTATTTTTTACATAACCTTAGATACGAGATAAGCGGTTTCTGATAAGATTGTGCTACTTCCATAGCTCAGGTCTTTCCGATATCGTCTTTTTTGGCGAATCAGCGTGAGTCGAGAATATTTTAAAATATTTCTATAGTTAGTATTCATAATTGTGCCGCTCCTTGCCTAAAATAGTTATACTGGTGATGTTCAATACCTACGTTCTTTTTTTTTGAAGTTTAGTGTATTTTTTTTTTTTCAAAATGGTGGACATTTTTAAGGATTTAAGGGTGGGTGCGTAACTTAAATGTCATGAAGTCCATAAATATGTTAGCATAGAACGTGTCAATCCCACTAAAGAACACTGTCCTTCAAGATACAGGATTCTCCTAGTTTGAAGGGCAGGGGTCTTACTCATTTGTAATAGCCATACCCATCCCTTCATGAAACAACACCGATGTTACTTAGGCTAAGATTTATGTTAAAAATAAACAATTACTTATGAGTCATGACACGTTAATTTGCGAATCATCTTTTTGACAGGTATATTAGTACGCAAGTACCGAAGTCTGTGTGTGTATTTTATCAATTTCATTGCATTGCCTGTGGTCCTGTCGAGGAAGCCTATAGTACATTCGCGTTAAGAATGCAGTGAGTCATCATTGTCCGTCGGCCTAGCCCCGCCCCCTAACCAATCAAATCTTTTCAAATTACAAAGCAAGTTCACAATGACAGTTGAAGGCATTGCTTCGAACGCAACGGTTGGTCGGATCTTGCAGTTGCACTGATGACTCACTGCATTCTTAACGCGAACGAACTACAGGGGCCAAATACCACCTCTTAAAGCAGTATTTAATGTTACTTCAGTGTGAGAAAGAGATGGAGCTATACAGGACGTCTAGCTCCATCTCTTTCCCACACTCAAGATTAAAATAATACTGCTATATGAGGTGGTGGCATAATGTGAACGCAATGCTATATAGTATAGCTACATAGCTTTAATGTTGTACTATATAGCAGAATAGTATAGCGTAGTCTGAAATGAGCTTTACAGTATTTGTGAACCTATGGGGTTCGGCTGACATTCGAGTACAAATTGACATGAGCATACATAATGTATAGGGTTTTTTAGACAGTGGACGCGTTTTAGAAATCCCTGATAGATACAAGTAATTAATTTTCAAGATAAGGTTGTATACGTAAAAATAAGTTATATACCAAAGTGAATCATGTATTTCGTTCATTCATAATTTGATACCACGATCATTCGGGCATCTATCTCGGCACACGATCAAGGTAAAACAAATTTAAATACTATATCATGAAATCGTGCCTCGGTAAGTACGTTTAAGCCGTTGGTCCCGGCTGTCATTCGTAGATCTTTGACAGTCGTTATGGGTAATCAGATGCCCAAAAGTCTGACAACCAGTCTTACCAAGGGGTATGCTGTTTACCCAGTTGCTAAGTTGTGGAGGTCAGATAGGCAGTCGCTCTATGTATAATAAAATACTGGTGTTCAGCTGCAGCTGCTATCGAATACAACGTCACAATAAAAAAAAAACTGTATTTGTAGGTACTTCATTCTAATATCAACTTAATTTACACTAATATAAAGTTGATATTTGCTTAAGTGGAAAGGAGGAGCTCGTGGCTAAGTAATAAATGCAACAATTATGGCGTCCCACAAGGAAGTGTCTTGGGCCCAATATTGTTTCTACTCTATATAAATTCAATTATAGATATAACAAATCATAAATGTATACTATTCGCCGACGATATTTCCATTATAGTGACTTCCGATAAGAAGACTAATACAATTTATGACCATGAAAAAGATATTAACAACACGATTGACAAATTAATTGAATGGCTTGACATGAATAACTTAAAAATTAATTTAGATAAGTCTGTATACATACAATTTAATAAATCTAATAATAATAAATACAATTTGAAACTTGACATACCAAAACTTAATGAAGCTACACAAACGAAATTTCTTGGAGTACTAATTGATCAAGATATAAACTGGAAAGCACAAGTAGATGATATATCTAAAAGAATAAATAAATTCGTATACGCACTCAGAAAGGTTAAAAATGTGACTAACATTAAAACTGCTATCACTACCTATCGGGCTTATGTTGAATCAATAATACGCTATGGGTTCATAATGTGGGGTAATAGTACAGACAAAATTAGGGTATTTGTTGCACAAAAAAAGTGTATTCGTGCTATATATGGGCTTCAACCTGATGACTCTTGTAGAACAATATTTAAAGAGCTTGGTTTATTACCGCTACCCTCTCTCTATATATATGAGGTGTGCATGTTTGTAAAGAAGCATAAAGACTTATTTAAAAAGGCAGAGGATGTATATCCTCGAAACCGGCGAGATCCTCACAGGCTTATATTAAATGACGTACCAAGACTGGCTAAATACAGTAAAAGTTGTTTAGCCATGTGTGTTCGTATATATAATAAAATTCCGAATGACCTTAAAACTTTAGATATTAGATTGTTTAAAAACAAACTACATGTATGGTTGAACAATAACAATTTTTACAGCATTAAAGAATTTACTGACGGGAAACAATTTTGTTAACGTAACACAACATTTGCATGCTATGATAATAAGCAAAACATGTATGACCTATAATGACCTTAACATCTTTATACACCATGTTTTACGCAAATAAATATTATTATTATTATTATTATTATTATTATTAATAACAGCCGCTCGGGTTGATCCATCAGGTTAAGCTACGCTTGCCGGGGTTGGTCTGTGGATGGGTGACCATCTTTTCATACCGAGACTCCTTCGTGCCTCGGAAAGCACGTTAAGCCGCTGTCACTCGTGGATCTTTGACAATCGTTACGGGTTGTCAGAAGCCCGAAAGTCTGACAACCAGTCTTACCAAGGGTTATCATATTACCCAGTAACTGGGTTGTGGAGGTCAGATAGGCAGTCGCTCCATGTAAAATACTGGTATTCAGCTGCATCTGGTTAGACTGGAAGCCGACCCCAACATAGTTGGGAAAAGGCTATGCAGATTGATTTGCTTAAGTGGAAAGCATATCAAAGATTTCAATATTATGTAATACTTAGGGCCGATTTTTTGATCCGTAGTTAACTCAACCAATGGTTAAACATAGTAACTAATGGTTGAATTTTCGCTAAATATGAAAGTCTAAACATGAATGAGTTTACATGAATATATTCATATTAAAAAATAGTAACTAATGGGATTTTGGCAAACACCAAAATTCAACCATTAGTTACTATATTTCATCATTGGTTGAGTTAACTACGGATCAAATAACCGGCCCTAAGTATTACATAAATCTTTGATATTCTTTCCACTTAAGCATGATATTTTTTGACCACTCCTGCGCAAAACCGTTCCTTTTATGTTTCCAACCCATTCTATCTTGTGCAATTTTACAATATTATATAGGGTGACTGGTAATTAGTGACCGATACTTAAACACATGATTGTAGTCATGATAACAAACAACTTTTACTTGTGATCAAAACTGTATTCGCGAAAAAAAAACAGCTATCCCATACATTCATGTTCGCATAACTCTTCAAAATGTAGGGAGCAGCTGATTTTTTTTTCGCAATTTCAGGTTTGGTCCCATAGCAAAAGTTGTTTGTTATCATGAGTACAATCATGTGTGTAAGTATCGGTCACTCATTACCAATATTAGTTATTATTTGTGCTGCTATTTGTTTTCTCAGTTCTTTTTTTTTTTATTTTTTATTTTTTTTTTTGTTAGCCTATTTTGTGACCCACTGCTGGTCCTTTTCCCTTCCATACCTTTCTGTCTTGTGCGATCTCTGGCCATGTTGGTCCTGCAAACATGATCAGATCGTCACACCACCTTCGTCGCGGTCTACCTCGACGGCGATGTCCTCCCTGTGGCGTTCAGTGAGTGACGATCTTTGCCCATCTCTCCAGCCACTTCAGCCTGGCTGTTCTTTCATAAAATAACTTAGTATGTTTTGTTACAGGCATGTACACAATGCGAATGCTGGACGGTGCCAGTGCACATCATGCGCCTCATCACAACCATTCTCATATGATGATCACAGGTATGTAATAACATAAGGATAATCACCTTACAATGTTCCCACAGTTGGTACACAGGTCTCCTCTCTGAGAGAGGGAGTGGACCAAGCGGGCCCAGTGCGGGTAGGTAAATGTAAGGGCGCTTACAGACCAGCGACACTCGATCGACGACGAGCGCTGCGGCGTAGTCGCCCAGTGGTGTCGTTGCAGTAAGTCCGTGCAGTCGGCAACAAATTGTCTAGAATACGCACGTAAATTACGAGTAAAATGAGTGACGACGAAATTAGTGTTGATTTATTAGATTTATTCTTTCATTTCATTTCATTCGTAAAGCTATCGTTACGAATGTCGAGACTGCCGCCCCTGGTCATACACTTACGCCGGCTGCGAGTACTACGCACCTGACCTTTCTGAAGAACATCACCAATAAGGTCACAATGTTCTTCTAGGGCGTCCTCTCCCGGAGTTTAAATGTTTTACCTATAAATCTTGTTACAGAGCGGGACTCAGCATCTGACAGTGCCGTTTCTTCGATGGGATCTGAGCGCGTTCCCTCGCTGTCTGATGGAGAATGGTGCGACGGTAGCGACTCTGCGCAGGAGTTCCACAGGTAACGGATTCTTTAGCAGCTTTTGAAAAGCATTGTAGATTAAAATTCAATCACGTAAGTGTAGTCAAAAAGTGCTAAATTTATCAATTCTGGAATCGCGAGATTTTTATGATAGATACAAAAGTGTATTCTATATTAGCCAACACGTGAACTTCAGTATATTCAGAACTCTAAATTTGTCGATCCCGGAATCCCGACATTTTTTCGATACAAAACTCCAATGAATGGAATGTATACGCCCAGATACTATAAAATGAATGTTATATTTCTGGTTTTGACGTCAAAATTAAGGTACAGTCAGCGGTCGTTGTGCATAACCCTTTTCAAAAGTTTTTCGAATGCACGTTGAAATCTTAGCTTGCAACGCCTTTTTTTTTGTTTGACCAATGAATGAAGGATGAACCTTTTTTTTTAAAGTTCATTGTTTTTGTTTGACAAATGAATGAAGAATGTCGCCTAGAAGGATGACCCTAAAATGAACAATGTCCCTTTTTTTAACTAATATATCAGTCTGTCGTTGACCCACGTATTTTATTGGCGTTATTGCGAAGCGCTATTGGTGGACGAAAACAATGCAGGCGGGGTTAGCCACTGGCCCGTGCATACGAAAAGCGCCTTTATGGGGGTGATGCACAAAAATTTTTGATAGTACAGACGCCAGCACATCAAGCTACTACAATCTGTCAGATTTCTTTAATAGATTTTCGACTTTATTGCTAAGGCATTAGGTTCAAGGTTGATTGAGAAAATCTGACAGTTTCGGGTAGGTTGACCTGCTGGCGTCTGTACATATAACATTAGAAATGAAGAGATTCGCAGGAGAGCCAAGCAGGTAACCGATATAGCCCAAAGAATTTCCAAACTTAAGTGCCAGTGGGCAGGGCACATTGCGTGCAGAACAGATAGCCGATGGGGCTGAAAGGTTCTGGAGTGGCGACCGCGTACCCGAAGACGTAACGTTGGAAGGCCTTCCACAAGGTAGACCGATGACCTTGTGAAGGCCGCAGGAATCCGCTGAATGCGGGAAGCACAGAACTGGTCGATGTCGGACAGCCGTCTTTCGACTGAAGTTATGATGCAGCAGTCTGGCCACTATCAGTGAGATTAAAATACACAATAATAACGTTTATTTCGCTTGTCATACAGCTCAAAATTCCGGCCGTACGACAATTCATTTGGACGCGAGCGAGCTGCGCCTCACCAGGCTCAGAAGAAACATCACATGTTTGGGAAACGATGCTTTCAGGTAAATATTTTTATTATTATAACTAGCTTGTTTACTCAGCTATTTTTTTTTAAATTTCATTGACCCTTCAGCTGTCGATAGATCGGGAGTGAGCAGATAACAATAGAAATTTCATTGTTATCAATAAAACGACATTTGAGCTCGGGCCGTTTCAGTTTTGGTCCGTAGTAAAAGTTGTTCATAACGAGTACAATGACCCTATAAGAGGGTGTGCGTTATTTAAATTATACCTTGTATAATATGTATGTATTGTATTCACAGGAGCAACCGGCCCCTGCTTTGGACCCGGTCGGCAGACCAGGGGTCGTGAAGTACGAATGCCCGGAACAGACTTACCATCATGAAAACATGCATATGCATAACGGTAACTATTTTTAACATAATATCTATGTCTGTATCATCATTCTCCTTTCCTTGTCCCAATTTATTTGGGGTCGGCGCAACATGTCTTTTTCTTCCATACTTCTCTATTAGTCGTCATCTCGGTAGTCACTCCCTTTCTAGCCATATCATCTTTCACACAGTCCATCCATCGTTTCTTTGGTCTTCCCTTACTCGTATAGCCGTCCACATTCATACTCAACACTTTCCTGACGACATTTTCCTCATTACTGCTTCCGCATCACATGCCCATACCATGACAACCGATTTCCAAACAACTTTTCAATCACCGGTGTCACTTTCAAACTTCTTCTTATGTACAGACGCCAGCACATCAAGCTACTACAATCTGTCAAATTTCTTTAATAGATTTTAAACTTTATCGCTAAAGCATTAGGTTCAAGGATGATTGGGAAAATTTGACAGTTTCGGGTAGCTTGATGTGCTGGCGTCTGTACTCATTTCTTATTCTATCCATTTGCGTAACACCACACATCCTTCTTAGCAATGTATATGTGTGTATAGTTTAAAAAAAGTTAGAATTTGTAGCGTCGTCACTGTCACTCATAACTGTACGACAGTTTCTTTCTAAAAATGACAACTTTTTAACCGACTTCCAAAAGGAGGAGGTTATCAATTCGTCTGTATGTTTTTTTTTTTTTTTGTATGTTTGTTACGCGATTACTCAAAGACGGATGGACCGATTTAGAAAATTCTTGTTTTGTTTGATAGGGTATACTTTCGAGGTGGTCCCATATAAATTTTATTAACTATGCTTGGGGAGTTTTTGAGTTAGCTTCAATAATGCGTATATTTCCCACTTATTTTATGTGGATGATGTGATGGTGTTTTAATAACTTCTTATCACTGTTATTTACAAGGCTATATCTACAATTATTGTGCTCAATTATGTATTCGAATTAGTGTGGGGTAGGTTCCACAACTAAAAAGTGAAAAATAAAAACTTTTTAGCCAAAAAATAAAATCGACTTCCAAAACAAAACACTACAAAGTGAAAAATAACTTTAATTTCGGAAGTCGGTGGTAAAAAACGAAAATACAAAACCCAAGACACCGACTTCCGAAATTAAAGTTATTTTTCACTTTGTAGTGTTTTGTTTTGGAAGTCGGTTTTATTTTTTGGCTAAAAAGTTTTTATGTTTGAAAAACACAATTTTTTATTTTTAAACATTTTTTTTTAGTTTCTTAACGTTAAATTCAGAACAGTTTCGTAATATTATATCAATCTGATGTTGGTTTCCTTTTCTCCAGTAACAGAGTTCGCCCCCCGGCCGCAGCTGCCCCCGCCACACGTGACCAACATCCACGGACCTGCTCTAGACCTCAACACAGCGCATTCGAGCCATGCCTTACTACAGGTAATTAACAGACAGTATAAAAAGTTCTGGAAAAACGTTATTTATATCCTCGGGGATGCTCGAGCACTTTTTTAAATTTCACTGAATAGGTTACTGTATCAATATTGACATTAAGTATAAAATTCGAAGACGCCTCCGGAGCATGCGTAGTTCATACAAACGAAATACCAAAATAATTTGTAAATCAAACATAATATAAAGGTAGTGTGTATTTATTCCGATAGGATTACAGAATATCTAGGTTCCCAGATATATATTAAATAAGAACATTGATTTAAATATGAAATATGAGAAAAATAAGTTTTCTATAGAAATTTTAAATTCCACTTTACATTCCGTCTTCAAATCAGTGTCCTTCCAAATATTCTGTAATCCAAGCGGAATAAATACACACTACCTTAAGAATATGTTTGATTTACAAATTATTTTGGTATTTCGTTTGTATGAACTACGCATGCTCCGGGGGCTTCTTAAGTATGCTGTTTGATCAGAAACTTAAAAATATAGGTGTCAAAGTCGATGGGGGTTGACCTATATCCAGATTTGGCACAGTAAACGTTGAAAATGCCATATTAACTTGCTATGATCAGTATAGAGAACAGTCTATCTATCAGGTTAAGCTACGCTTTCCGGGGTTGGTCCGTGGATGGATGACCGTCTTTAAATACCAAGACTCCTCCGTGTCTCGGAAAGAACGTCAGGTCGTTGGTCCCATTCGTCGATCTTTGACAGTCGTTGCCAGTCCAACCAGAATTACCAAGGGGTGTCGTATTACCCAGTTACTGGGTTGTGGAGGTCAGATATACTGGTATTCAGCTGTAGCCGATCCCAACATAGCTGGGAAAAAGACTAGGCAGATTGAATCACAGCTGAGACACAGGCCTCCTCTCTGTGAGAGGGAGCGGGCCGTAATCAACCACGCGGGCCCAGTGCGAGTCTGTTTCGTAATTCAACAAAAATATTCAAGTAAAATATTTTCTAAAAACAAGCTTAAAAATGAACAAGTAAATCGGATAAAATAATGATTCTCGAGTTATAAGCACACTAACAGACAGAAACGCTGCCTGTCTTTTAAAATTTGTCGCAGGCTAAAGAACAAATTTCCATGACATAACATCACGCCTGTAATCCGCGAAGGGTTAGACAGAGGTGTACCTATAGTACACCCACATTTCGCCAGTTATGTTTAAGTTACATGTAATAGAGAGCGAGCCTATTGCTATCAACCGGCCACAAATTCAGACTCCAGGCTGCTACTGAGAAATTCCTGATGGAAAACCCAATAATACTTTGCCCGACCTGGGAATTGAACCCAGGACCTCATGCTCAGCAGTAGCGCTTGCGACCACTAGACCAACAACATAGTCATCATACTTACTATAATGGCGGGCCAGATGGCGTGGTTTGTTTAAGATACCACCTATCACGCCACTGGTCGTGGGTTCGATTCCCATCCAGGACAAATATTTGTGTGCACGAACACAAACGAACACGAACCTGAGTCTGGGTGTAATTATCTATATAAGTATGTATTTACAACAAAAAAAGTAGTACCTATATGTAGTTTATCAGTTATCTGGTTTCCATAGTACAAGCTCTGCTTAGTTTGGGATCAGATGACCGTGTGTGAATAATGTCCCAGGATATTATTACTATTATTAATAGGGATGATGCCTGGGTAAAAAAAAGAAATTCTATTTAGTCCGTCAGTCGTATAATAAAAAATATTAGATACGTATTTTTTGCTATAACATATTAATAAAAAATGACTTAGATAACTCGCATTAAAGTTCGGGAGTGGGGGCTCGCTACGTCACTTCTACGTATAAAATCTACGAAGACGTGACGTCATGCCACATTTTAACTCAATGTATCGCCGTAATCTTTTGATTACGTAGAAAAATAAAAAATACGTGTCCAATATATTTTAATAATCTACAAGACGGACAAAAAAAAAATGTAGTCATTATCCTTATTAAAACATGTGTTTACCTTCACAGAGCAACATCCCAAGCCCGGCCCCCCCTCGGTTCGCGTACGCCACTCCGGAGCGTGTACGACACAACCACACGTACAGCGCGCCCCTCGCGGCCGCCGACCAGAGACCGGCTGCCGTCAGAGACAAGAGAGGTAAGGAACCATAAACAAAATTTACTATTTTGAGAAAAATTCTGTAGGTGAAAGCTAAAGGACCTTAAGTCCATTTTTATTTTTACAGCCTTAAGGAACAATATTTGTCAAAAAAATATCACCTTCATAAACCATATTTCCTTCATAATCATATTTTTTTTCTACAACGGTACACTATTTACTTTTTATACACGGTCGATTTTAATATCTAATTTCGGGTACCTATAGACATCTTTAATGAGCTCTACTGAATAATTTTAAAATGTGACTTAAGGTCCTTTAGCTTACCTACAGAATTTATGAAAATACTTAATCCAGTTCACGACCCATGTGCCAAATTTCATCCAAATCCGTTAAGCCGTTTTAGCGTGAAAGCGTAACAAACAAACTCCGTTTCGCATTTATAATATTAAGTTAGGTAGACAAAAAAAAGAAGAAGGATAAACTTAGACGTAAATTTGAGCTGTCAAAAAATTTTGTTGAACTAACATTTCCATACAAAAGACGACACGTAAAAACATGTCGAAGTTTGACATCTATAACATAGTTTATAGCTATAGCCGTCTTTTTCTCGCGCTGTCTGTTAGTAAAAGATGGCGATTCTCTAATTTTAGTTTAGCTATTGAACAAGAGAATAGGGATGATGCCTGGGTAAAAATAAAGAAATTCTATTTAGTCCGTCAGTCAGATAATAAAAAAATATTAGACACGTATTTTTTGCTTTACCGTATTAATAAAATATGACTTAGATAACACGCATTAATGTTCGGGAGTGGGGGCCTGCTACGTCACTTCTACGTATAAAATCTACAAAGACGTGACGTCATGCTACATTTTAATTCAATGTGTCGCCGTAATCTTTTGAATACGTAGAAAAAGAAAAAATACGTGTCCAATATATTTTAATAATATACATGACGGACAAAAAATCATTTTTTAGTCATCATCCCTATTGCCACCAATACCACTTATTAACAAAGCAATAAAGTCTAAAATCATGGTGTTTCTCTACAGTCCGGCGACTGACAGACGGCAGCATGTCAGACGGCGGCTCGTCTGCCACCAGCAGCGGACAACACCTGTCTCGAGACGAGAAGAGGGCCAAGGCATTAGGTAAGGACGAAAACTAGTTGTCTATCTTTTATAAGTCACGGCCCTAATGGGGTTGTTGCCGCGAGAGAGCGCTGTGTGTTTGTCACTTGTCAAAGTCATCTTGGAGACAAAGCGACCAATCGGCGACAAGAAAAAACACTCAGCGCCATCTCGCGGCAGTTTTTCACAAGGATCGAGAGTCGTTGACAGCGGAATGAAAGTAACAAACACATAGCGCCATCTACGCGGAACTAATTTAATAGTTTTCTTCCCCATTATTGACTGAAGAAATTGGATTCTGTGCTACTGGGTCGTGGGTTCGATTCCTAATCGACGCGAAAATAAGTTGGTGATAGATACATAAAGGCTAATTAATAATTAACATCATCATCATTTACCTAGCCTTTTCCCAACTATGTTGGGGTCGGCTTCCAGTCTAACCGGATGCAGCTAAATACCAGTATTTTACATGGCGCGACTGCCTATCTGACCTCCACAACCCAGTAACTGTGTCAATACCACTTGGTAAGACTGGTTGCCCGACTTTCGGGCTTCTGACGACCCGTAACTACCGTCAACAGCTACCAACGGCTTAACGTGCTTTCCGAAGCACGGAGGAGTCTCGGTATGTAAAGACGGTCACCCATCCACGGACCAACCGCGACCAAAGCTAACTTAATCTGATCGATCGACCCGTTAGTTATTACTTAACCACGAGAACGTTCAAAATCTTGTCGCGATCTCATCTCGGCGACAATCAAAGTCAAAAACTTGTCAAAAATTTAGGGAAATTAGACATATTTTTGACAGATTGGTACAATACCAAAGTATTATTCGTCGAATCGTTGAACTCCTTAGGTACTGAGTTAAGCTACACAATTACTGACAAATGCCTGCACTGACTGGACAGGTCCAGGGGGTTCTTAACAGACTATCTCGAACACTAATGTGTGTGGAACTCATATGGACCAACCAAGATCGTGTCTAGACTTTAGAAGGGACGTTGACCTCTGAGTTTGTTTCGGGGTTATTTTGTCTGTTCTATGGTGGGCTCGTGTGGTGGAGGACATCAACCTTCCGATGGGAGAGTTCAACTCACTAAATAATAGACCTCCATATCACACTATTTGTGGCGCAACAATCGCTCCACAATTGCGCTACAAAGTGTCTAATACATTTAAATCCTCCAATAATGGAGACACTCATTGTGGCGCAAAAGTAGCCCGTCTTTTGCTCAACAGTGGCGCCACAAAAAGTGTCTTATATAAGACACATTTTTTTGCACAACTGCTGCACGACTATTCCGCAAATGTTGCCCGACTGTTGTGCAACTGTTGCCCGACTGTTGTGCAACTGTTGCCCGACTGTTGCGCAACTGTTGCTTGACTATTCCGCGACTGTTTCCCAACTGCTGCGCAACTATTGCTATACATTGTCCCGCACACATTAACCTGTACAAGTGGCCGCAGGCATACCCTTGGAGGTGCAGGACATCATCAACCTGCCAATGGATGAGTTCAACGAGCGACTCTCGAAGCACGACCTGAGTGAGGCGCAGCTCTCGCTTATCAGGGATATTAGGAGGCGTGGGAAGAATAAGGTATGTTTTTAAAAATAAACTTTATTTTTAGTGTGGTAAAGTGTAAAGTTGTATGGAGATATCACATGTGTCAGCAGAAGTCTTTGTGCGAGCTAATTTGCACTTAACAGCTGATTTATTTAACACATTATTATTTACTAGCTGTGTATGTCGGAAATTATCCCACGGGAACCTTCTACCGTGATGAAAACTATCCTATGTCTTAATCCAGGTTATAAACTATCTGTATACCAAATTTCATCCAAATCCGTTCAGCCGTTTTTGCGTGATTGTACTACAAACATACAAACTTTCACATTTATAATATTAGTAGGATTAGTCAATGTAATTCGGGCAATGTCTGCGAAAACTGAAATATTGAAAATAATACAATTATTGGCTTGAAAGTTTATCGTAATAATGAAATGTCTTGATGACATAATGATGTGAACATCAACTAAATTCTAGTATAATCAGGAGTACTAATTTTTTCATGTAGGCGTGGATGGCCAAATACGAAACTATGAGGAATAGCGAAAAGTACTCAAAATCAAGCCCGAGAGTGGGCTTGATTTTGATGAAAACTAAAACAGCATTATTGGATTTTTTGAAAAATCCAATGGTGCTGTTTTGTTTCTAGCCCGGAATTGATCCCGTTGATTAAAAAAAAAAGCTCTATTATTACACCATTCGATAGTGTCGCTAATAAGGATCGAATTCTGGGAAGTAATGGCATACGGCAAATTAAAGGAAAGAGCTCATTTTTAATAAAAGACTTTATTTTTATTTTTCTTATGTTATCTACCTATTAAACCTTGATATTTCGCTATTCCTCATAGTTTCGGATTTGCCATCCAAGCCCACTTGAAAAATCTATCCTGTATATATAGATAATTATCTTGTTATTTAATATTATTAAATATTTCTGTATGTGAAAGCTAAAGGACCTTAAGTCACATTTTATAAATTATTCAGTAGAGCTCATTAAAGATGTCTATAGGTACCCGAAATTAGATATTAAAATCGACCGTGTATAAAAAGTAAATAGTGTATCGTTGTAGAAAAAAAATATGATTATGAAGGTTTATTAAGCTATTATATTGTGATATTTTTTTGACAAATTTTGTTCCCTAAGGCTGTAAATATAAAAATGGACTTAAGGACCTACAGATTTAACGGTCTGCTGAGCATGAGGTCCTAGGTTCGAATCCCGGGTTGGTCAGAGTTATGGGGTTTTCCATCTGGAATTTCTCAGTGGCAGCCTGAAGTCTGGATTCGTGCCTGGTTGAGAGCAACAGGCTCGCCCTCTATTACATGTAACTTAAACATAACTGGCGAAATGTGGGTGTACTATAGGTACACCTCTGTCTAACCCTTCGGGGATTACACGCGTGATGTTATGTTATATTTAACGCTTTTCTCTCCACAGGTCGCAGCCCAAAACTGCCGCAAACGTAAATTAGACCAGATCACGTCGCTGGCTGACGAGGTCCGTACGGTACGAGATCGGAAGATTCGGACCCAACGGGACCACAGCTCTCTGATCGCGGAGAGGCAGCGTGTGAAAGAACGCTTTGCAGCGCTTTATCGACATGTTTTCCAGGTAAATATCTTTAGAATTTAGAATCCCTAATTTAAAAATAAAGCAATTTCAAATTTGGTTTAGAAAAAACTAATTTTGCAATTTACTCTTACAGTATTTGTTTAGCTTGCTACTACTACTCTGTGGTAATTGTTTCACAGTTCCCTCTTTAGGCACGATCCACTTGATAATGATTTATAAAAAATGCTGTATGAAATTATTTGTCAAGTAAAATAACCAAAACTTATCCGGAGGTGGTGATTTATACAAATAATAGAGGGATTATAAAGTAAATAGATAAAATTAATCAACAGTTTAAAATTCAGTTCTGACAACAGCAAATAATTTCGAACAAGGTTCTTTCGGTGCGTGGCGAAAATTGGAACTAGAGTCGCCATCTTGCTTTTTCAATACATTTCACAAAACAATTTCTCCTATGTTTATGAACTGCGCTCCCATGTCAAAGTCATTCGGGCACCAATTGTCACTGACTTATAAACCTATGGACTTGCGCTAACTACAAAATTAGCGTGCATACCTACAACAATCGGGCACTCAACATGGCCGCCTTTCGAACTGCGATTGCAAGAGAGAGAGAGCAAGCAACCGTTTGACAGCACATCTACCAATCATCTACCACAAAACTCAGCACTCAACATGGCGACGGGTCCCGCATAGACACGATTTCGACGTCACACACGAGTGTTTTCAAATTTAGTCCTTGACAAACAATTAGATGTCTCTCTTTTCATACGCAGCTCTTGATTATTTAAAAAAAAAATCAAAACACTTTTTGACATGTCTGTGTCGATATGACAGATATTTGTATAACTATTCTTCATAGAGTAGAATATGCCATCTACATGTTTTTCTATCCCAATGCTTCATGAAGACATTTGACATTATTTTAATATTTAGTTTTTTATGGCCGCTTTTTGTGCCATAGCATAGGCTGATCAGCCTATAAATTCCCACAGCTGGGACACAGGCGTCCTCTCTTCGAGGGCTGAATTCTACCATGCGGGTCCAGTGCGGGTTGATAGATGTCACATGTCTTCGAATTTCTGGTTCTAGGACATGCCGGTTTCCTCCGGGTAGAGAGCAGTGGTGATGAAATATTTTACACAAAGACCTACGACCTACGACTCTTAAGTCATGGCCGTTACCACTGTGCCATCACTGTTCTATGTCTATGCCATAGATCTTAAGAAAATATACCCTCTAGGCCACGATGAAAAATATTTTATTACAATTTTTCTTTTTTTGTAATATAGTTGCTTACCGGCCTCTTTCTTCCACAGAACCTGCGCGACCCTGAAGGTAGACCTCTGTCTTCACAGCAGTACTCGCTGCAGCAGGCGGCCGACGGCAATGTGGTGCTGGTACCTAAAATGCCACAGCATCAAGGTAATTTACAAGTAATCTATGACATAAGACAGTTCCCCAAAACGCCCGACCTTCACCACTTCCTTGTGCGAGGGAGGAAATAGACGTTCGGTTCAGCACCGTCTTATAAAAACAGATTCGTGCAATTTATTGTTAACACAAAGTCTAATCATGGCTAATAAAAATATATTAGGTCTTTAGCTATGAAATTGTCGATTTACAAAAAAAAAAAACAGTTTTTTTAAAGAAATATTGACGATGCACTTTTGCCATTTTAATGAAAGTTCGTTGATGCCTCTGCTATAGATATCCTGGGGACGGGAATCGATAAATTCTCTAAAGGTGTTTTTCACCGCCTGGTTGGATAGCTCATTGTTGAGGTCAAAATTTCCAGAACGGAAGCGATCAAACCAAACGGTGCTTTCACTTGCGGTACCTTGTCCATACACGTCGTTAATATTGCGTGCTGTCTGTGTTGCGTTGGTTCGAAAATAGCGCGCAATTTCGATTTTTCCATGGTTACAGAAACATCGTTATCAAAGAAAATTCGAACGGCGGGAAAACAAATGAACAACTGATTTTTTTTTTTTACATGTCATGCTGTATTATAAAATTAATTTGAATTTAGAATTCTAAATAGAATGTGAGATATTGATCTTCACACTAGCCGGTATCAATATCGACAATTTCATAGATCAAGACCTATTATTATTTACACTAGGTCTCACAACGCCAGGAAGCCATAATTATCTCATACAGAGAAGCCACGAGCATTGATCACTATGCTTGCTTGAGCAAGACGGGTTGGCGATTTCAGAATTATACAGGGTGGCGACGACGTGCCTTCTGTTACCATGAATAAATAATAAATAAAAATATAAAATTTTCTGTTCCATACGTTCTGACCGCGTAGGTGTACTGCACTTTTGTGAGGAACCAGCAGATTTTTTTTTTTTTAATAAAAATTCTAACTCAGAATCATTCGAAGGTTCACGCGACATTTTTGGAACGTACAGGAGAGCATTTCAAAGTTAAATTATTCGGAAAAAAAGAACATTGTAAATAATGTATCAATATTTTTTACGAAAAAGTGGCCTATCGACGGTTAAGAATCCATGTGTCTATCTCAGTTTATAGGTAGATTATAACCATAATAAAAATATGATTATAACTCAATAACGGGCAGGATGTCGCTTAATACTGCCCGTGAATCCTCGTATATTGATTCCATGGTAACAGATTGTGCGTCAATGTTCCTGCCACCCAGTATTAACTATTAAGTCCAGGGTTCTTATTATGAACTATTAACGCCATCATGATTCCGTTGTGAAAAAGGGATGGTGCTATAAGTCATCCGTCTCTCTCTGACACTGGAATAATGATGGCATTAATTGTTCATAATATAGCCCCAGGGGCCATCGCTAGCTACTACAAATGTGATTATAACTAACTTTAATTCCTCTTCCTTAGATCACCCAATGAACCGCACAAACGATGATGAAATGGACCGGAAAGCTAAAAGTTACGACCAGTGACACACCGCCTACAACACATTGTTCCCGAGATGGTAACACACACACAGACACACGTTACGACTCGACCATGCAATAATCGTTAACGTATACAAAGGTTTTATGGAATATAAAAGTTTGTGAAAGATTCATGTATTGATTTTTGTAAAAAAAAAAGTGATTTGATATTTGTCAAATGTCAAAATTGTTGAGTGTTAAGTATAAAAAAAAATATCAATTTAAATTGTCGGCCGGTGGCTGGGGCGATCTTTATTATAAATTTCCATCAAAAATTCCTCATTTTAGCCATCTACGCCATAGCCATTTACGCCCCTGTTTTTTTTTTTTTTTTTTGTAAAATCACCTGTCAAATTCGATTTTGAAATTTGACAAATGTCAAAATGCTCGTAAAGGATTGTTTTCAGGTTCATGGCAGTTTTAATTTTGTACATACATGCCACTTTTATAGACGAAATAGTATGAAAGCTTGCCTATCAATAAACCTACCTATAGTATTGGTCACAAGTTGTAATCAAAAATGTGTCAGACTTAATTTATTTTAAAATGTATATTTTGATGTGTGTGTTTTCCGTTTCTTACATAAAAATGTCCTATTATGGGCTATAATTGTGAACTCATAGTAATTTTTATAGCTGTCTAAAAATGCCAGTCCTTCATATTGTTTGAAGCTTGATTGTCCGCTGCAATTAGCTTCGTCTTTCTCATTCTTGTACAAGGAGGGTAACACATGCTAAGTTTTTCTAAAAAAAAAAACGAAAAAAGAAAATTGTTTGTGATACAAAAAAAAGAATTCCATTTTGATTTAGTTCTCGATTAGCGATTTTAAAATTGAGTGTTTTTACGTGTTTTTTTACCAAAAATATTGAAATAAAAAATGTATGTATTTCTTTTAATAAAATGTATATTTGATTTATAGTTAAAATTTTTCTTTTATGTAATTATTTTTTTGTAAAAAAACACGTAAACTTTTGAACAAAAACCTATGCCTAGTTTTATTTTGGGTTTACCAACAAAATTGTTCCAAGCGAAAGTATGAAAAAAAAAAACAAAATATTTACCACAAACGACTGATATCATATAAACCATAGATTTTAATAACAAGATTTAAAAAAAATCACTGATGTCTATGACATCGTTAAGTTGCAATAAGTAAATTTAGAAGTTTTTGTAAAATATACTTTTTTCTCTTATACTTAAGTTTGTTTATTTAATGTTATGTTTTCTATAATATTAGTTTTTAAGATAATAGTTAAAATATCAGCTAAAATGATTGACCAGACACAATAAGTAAAAATATAAACAATATAGGTTAAGTTTTTTATCAATTAACTTCTTTTTAGCAGGGTAGATATTAACTATAAAAAAACACGTCAGAAATCTGAAAAATTCTGACATACCTAATGTCTGAACTTGAAAAATCTTAATCCCGTCTGATTTGTGGAGGACAGATGGCAGTTGTTTCTTTGAAAATATTTATATTCAGCGACATCTGATTAGACTGGAAGCCGACCACAACATAGTTGGAAATAAACTCATAACCCCCCTTTTTGCAGTCGGGTAAAAAAATGCAGCTTTTACTACACTACCCTGTTGAAAAAAAATGAAGTTTGTAAGTCTACCTGAACAATCTTTTATGCTGATTGTAAATCTAACTGTATGTATATTTTTTTATTTGTCATTTCGGTACGAAAAGCAAAATAAAAATATGATATTTGTCAAAATTAATTTGTTTCGTTTTTTTTGTTCCATTTATTTTTTTTTTCTGCAGAAAGTCATTATTACTAAAAATGATTATTAGCGATTGGTTAGTCGATTGATTTTTTTTTCAACTATTTTCGTGAAAAGGGCCAAGCTATGTTTTCTTTTATTTATTTTTTTGCACTAGATATTACTTTTTTCTTATTAAAAAATTTAAAAGTTATTGTTACCAGAAGAGGGTACATAATGTTAATTAGGCACTTACCTATGACAGCAAAAATGCTAAAATAATAACATTTAAAGTAAAAAACGTAAAACATATTTTTATGTTTTTCTAATATGTTTTGAAAAACTGCATATTTTTTCTATATTTGGTATATTTAACTATAAAAAAACTTAAGTTTATTTCAGTTTGTTGTTAATTTTGACAGATATCGTAATTATTTTCTTTAAAATGTACTACAGTGCAAACATTTTAATCGTAGATTTGTCCTGCCGCATCAAAAGATGGCCGCGTTTCCGTTTCGTTTTGACAACTCTGACACAATGGCGCAGTGACTTGACTTGATTTATGGAAACGCTATTATTATTGTAAGAGCTCACTCTTCTCAGTATGGACACTTTCGCGCAATCTTCTCAGTATGGACACTTTCGCGCAACCTAGTACGGTGAGGGCAAATCTAACGATTTAAATCTTTGGTATCGTGCATATTAATTTGAATATGAGTACAAAATATCAACTTGAATTTTATTAGAAAATCCAGTTTTCTTAATTTTTATTTGGTGATTATGCATGGAATGTTGCTGCAATAAAACAAAAACATGTCAAAAAAGTATATTAACGGGTCACCCATCCCTTTCCATACGTTTTTGAAAATACGCTTGACATTTTATGTATAATCCATAATACACAATGTAGTTTTGTAAAAAGATACTTGAGTGACATTCCTGTCCTTTGTTTATGTCATTATTATTTTAATACAGAAAAATAAACTGAAAATAAATATGTCATATTTTCAATTATTAATCAGTTAGGGGTCAGAAACCCAAGTCTGATAACTAGTCTTACCAAGAGGTATATCGTGTTGTCCAGTAACTGGGTTGTGGAGACTAGAAGCCGAGCCCAAAATAGTTGGGAAAAGGCTAGGTAGGTACTATCTACAAAACAGACGCCTTTACACCTTAAAGTTGCTTTTTGTAAACACTCATTGAAAAACTGTCTCTATGGTCCTTTGTTTTACTTTGTCATAAGTACATTGCAGCTTGCAAGTAAAATTGTTTCAAAATTGGAAAGGCCTAGCGTTTGCCAATGGTACATCGATTTTTTTTTATATGTTATCATCTTTGTTACTCCATATCAGCATTTCTATATGGGTCCGAACACTGATATATATATATATACTAAAAATAATACAAAAATATACGCGTTTTATGTAGTGAATTTTTGAAATAATAATGACAAACTTAAACTTTAAAAGAAAAGTATCTTTTTCTAAATAACTACGTTATGATCTGTAAATTTAAGAATACTTACTGTAATAATTTTTTTTAAAGACAACAAATTATTCTTGCTCGGGAATCGAACCTTGGACCTTACAAATTGTAACATAATAAACCTTTGTTGTCTTTGAAAAGAAAAATAAAATAATTAATATGGTGCATATTTTTTTTATCAAAAAAGTAGCGCATAGACTATCGCTTTAAAAAAAAAACAATGAATTAAAACAAAAAAAATATTTATTCGAATAGGGTGGTGTTGCCAGTCGATGGCATTGTATTTATTAAAATATTTAATTTAAAATAATGTACGCCTTTTTTTGAGTATTATGTTATAGTTATTTTTGTTGAGGAGTACTTTTTAAATTAAGTATTTCGCAATAAATAAATAAAATTAATTTCATTCAGGCAAGACCCATATTACATAATATAAAATAAAATTTCACAATACTGCCACAGAGTAGATCAGAATAAAATGTCAGTGCAGTGTTGGGTCGTAATGGCTGTCACCCTGCACACAGTGGTCATTATTGGTAATGCCTTGTTCTCTTTTTAAGCTAGGCTGAAAGTTGTGTGAACCAGTGGGCTGTGTTCCTGTGAAACTGAACCATATAATAATAATATAATAATAATAATAATATCCTGGGACATTTCACACACGGTCATCTGATCCCAAACTAAGCAGAGCTTGTACTATGGAAACCAGATAACTGATATACTACATACACTACTTTTTTTTTTGTAAATACATACTTATATAGATAATTACACCCAGACTCAGAACAAACAGACATGTTCATGCACACAAATGTTTGTCCTGGATGGGAATCGAACCCACGACCTGCGGCGTGATAGGTGGTATCTTAACCAACCACGCCAACTGGCAAGCATTAAATTTATCTCGTCTCATTGGCTTTATTCACTAACCATCAGGTGGTCCCCCTTGATAGCCACTTACCCCTTTATTCATAAAAAAAACTAAAACTCTTTAAAACCTATTTTAATTAAAAACTCTTTTGTCACTTTCTTTCGAATTACGATTTGGTTTTGAAAGAAGAAGACAAAATACTTTAAACTATAAATAGGTTTTAGTTTTTTTTTATGAATAAGGGGGTTAATATCATAAAAAAATAAATGTGTTTCAATAAGACCACTGTGTTTAGGATTTAAATTAACTTTTTATTTTAAGCAACTAAGTTCTTAGGCTACGGGTAGAGCATTTTTAACTTATGTTTAAAAAAAAAGCTATATTTAACCAAGCTGTACGCGAAATGGCTGTGGGTTAATTAGTAAAATTGCTGGCGAAAACAAATAATTATTAGTCATGTTTATTGTGAATTGTATTGTATTTATTTTATTTTAAAACTGTATCTATTTAGGCAATGAACTGCCTCGTTGGTCTAGTGGTAGCAAGCGCTACTGCTGAGCATGAGGTCCCGGGTTGGATTACCGGGTCGGGAAGTGTTAGTGTACTATAGATACACCTTTGTCTAACCCTTCGGGGATTACAGGCGTGATGTTATATAAAATCAAAATAAACATGACTGACAATTAGGTTCTTCACTCTGTATAATGATAGCTTATTTATGATTTATCTAAGATATTCGTTACGAAGCTTTTTTTGCCTTAAAATGTTTATAGAATATTAAATATGGGGTTGTATTCTATGAATGATGATATGGCTAGAAAAGGGGGTGACTACCGAGATGACGACTAATAGAGAAGTATGGAAAAAGGGACTTGTTGCGCCGCCGACCCCAAATAGATTGGGATAAGGGCAGGAGAATGAAATTTGGTGAAGTCCTCATGTCATTTTAAAAAATGTGGCAATAGACAAACAAGTTTCACTTTTGTGACTGTTAAAAAAAGGTCAGTAACACGGAAAAGGTTTTACGGGATTATATTTTTATAAATTATTTTCGCTTACAATAAGCATCTTAAAATCAAAAAGGATGGTTTTGAAATTCCATATTTAATCTTCTTAAATATTCTTTTTAGAATTAAAAATAGTTGCAAGAATCTTGTATTGATTTCACTACTAAAATTTTGCAAGAAAAATGCAAGAATATGCAAGTATATGGTCGATAAAGCAAGAAAATCTTGTGACAAAAATGTTACCATCTAGCATTATGGAAATGCTCGTTTTCTTGCATATTCTTGCGTCATGCAAGAGCCTGTATATAGAAAACTGGTTTATTTCGAAACGCCAGAAAATCTGTTGTATAAAAACTAGATGTAATATTTTTTTTATTTTAACTTTATAAGTAAGGTAACATTAGACGCTAAGAAATAATATAAAAAAAATATGAAATTTTATATTTGGTTTTATTTTATTGAAGTCCCTCAGAAATGTAATGATATCAACCCTGTCCCAACGCAGAGCAAAAGCCTCTTCTCATACAGAGAAGGCACGAGCATTGATCACCACGCTTGCTCAATGCGGTGATTTCAGATTATTGTCGGAAGTATCATCATCCGTCCCAACTGTGGTGTGCGATGACGACTGTTTGTCCGCCGCACCGGGAACGGGACGTCAACGAGAAAACAGATGACGGCGCCGGTGAAAGCATTACTATGTTTTTTTTTTTTTTTTTATAAATGGCATCTCGTAGTTGGCCTAGAGAGGCCGTGACTACTTAACCGGACTATCCTGTGGCTGCCTTAAGCGAACTGAAAGCCTCCAGCCAGGGGCATAAACTTACAGACTAAGCGACTACACGCTAAGGGCTCCCCCTGTGGGGAACGAACCTCGGCTTAGGGCGTCGCTAGGGGGAGGACAGCAAGATGGGACAGGCTGGATTACTATTATCACAGTTATTATTATTATCAGAGAAGTTTAAAGCTACTGGCTCAGCTACGCCACCAGCTGGCACTTCATACCCGAGCAAGGAACGGGGGGGAGGACGCTTACTACGGGGTCGTCGCGAGGGACCTCGGCGGCGAGGTCGGAATGTCGATTTGTGTTTGTTCCTACGGTCCCTACTGCTCTCCTGGAGAAGAGTTATGGGGTCGTCGGGATCTGAGAGGACAAGCCTAGGGCGGCGGACCTTACTAATACCAGAGGGGACATAGCTAGCCGCCTCGACAACCAGAGGGTTGCGATGGTTGGTGGCCGAGTCGAAGAAACGCTTGAAAGTGCGTTTCAAGAACTGGGAGATGGTGGGAATGTCGAGACCTAAGTGGAGGATTTCGTTCCGAACGAACCAAGGGGCTCCCGTTGCCTTTCGGAGGAAACGGTTTTGGAGGGCCTGCATCCTATGAATGAGGTGGGGTTTTGCGTGCGCAAACACTGAACCCGCATACCGATCGCGAAAGCGGCGCGCGAACGCACCTGCTTTATGTGCTCAGCGAAGGAGAGGTGGTGGTCGAGGGTCACACCAAGGGATCGGCTTGCCGAACAGTGATCGGTCGGGGCATTACTATGGCCAAATCACTGACTTATAAACCTGTGGACTTTTTTTTTCAGCTTTCAGCAGAAACAAAAGTTAGGGAAAAAAAGAACGCGTCCGCCAAGTTTGGAATTTTGAACCTATGGACTTGCCATACCTGCAAAATTAGCGTGCATGCCTACAAAAATCGGGCACTCAACATGGCCGCCTTTCGTAGCTTTGTAACTCCGAGGAGAGCAAGCAACCGTTTGACACATCTACCACAAAACTCTGCTGCTCTGCACTCAACATGGCAACCGGTCACGCATAGACAAGATTTTGACGTCACACAAAAGTGTTGTCAAATGTAGTCCTTGACAAACATTTAGATGTCTCTCTTTTCATAAGCAGCTCTTGATTAGATAAAAAGAAACAAAACGCTTTTTGACATGTCGCTCACTGAATACCTTAGAATAATAATGATTCTAAGCTGAATACAAAAGGGCCACAAATAAAAAAAATCTGAAAATAATTTTATTGCAAAAATGAGGTCTAAATCAAATAAAATTTTTTTTAGTAAACAAAAAAGACAGCCGTCTGTTTTTGTATTAGTATTCCCAAACCGGCTGACCACCATTTTTGCATTGGGGCATTTTGTCAGCTAACTTCAGTGCAAGACTGCCATTATATCAGTTGCGACCTTATATAGTTTTATATAGTTTCTATTTATATAGTTCCTTCCTTTATATACTTATTCTACTCTTTGGTTGCGACCCTAAACTGGACGTAAACGCACGTCTGTTGCATGAGACAAAAACCACTAACCGAAATAATACTGCAGTTCTCTGCAAAGAGACTAACTGGACCGCCTGATATTTGTGTTTAGATTATTTTGTTAATTAATGTGATTCTTATGCATATAAAACGATATGAATACAACTTCATTAATAAAATTCAACAAAATAATAATGTTTAAGTTTTAGAGATACCTATTTAATTTTGATTAAAATAACACACAATCTGATCTCAATAATTTCAAGCTACAATAATACTATAAGTTAAGATTCTTTTGTTGTATGTACAGACGCCAGCAGGTCAAGCTACCCGAAACTTGTCAAATTTTCCCACTCAACCTTGAACCTAATGCTTTAGCGATAAAGTTGAAAATTTATTAAAGAAATTTGACAGATTGTAGTAGCTTGATGTGCTGGCGTCTGTACATAGGTGTTGTCATTTATTTTAGATACCGTTTTGTCTGTTTTTTTTTTCATCCACGTTTTGACCTGTCACTAATAAGAGACTTTTTAGGATTAACTATTTCGAATAAACCATTTATTTCTACCCAACTACGGCAAAGCCAAAAGGAAGAGCAGGGTTATGATTTTAGTAGTCTATGTATGTATATGCTTGTATTTACCGTAGCGCCTAAACTACCTACTGAATCGATTGTGATGAATGAGGTATCAATAGATTCGTAATAATGATCCGGGTGACATAGGCTTTATTATAAAATTTCTATTATACATTCTACATTCTATTATAACTATTTAGCACTATACTTAAATATTACTTAAAATGTCAATTAATAATGTATAGTTCATTATAAGTTGCATGTATTATTCAACACAATGTAAATTGTTTTATGAATAAATGAAATGAAATGAAAATTGGGTTTTATTTTTGACATAATTAGGAGCGTTTTACCTTCAAACAAAACGCTTGTTGTGGCCGGAGATTCATTCGGGGTCATATAAACATAATTTGAGTCTAGCATCTTCCGCTTCTGTGTCATATTTTGACATGTCTGAACATGCATTACACTCTACTAAAATACCACTCGGTCCGTAGACAATTTTCATAAAGCTAATTACGATAACATAAGTTCTGACCTTGGTAAAATTAACTGGGACTCTGTACTCTCTCACCTTGACTCTGATCAAGCTGTTAACGTCTTTTATGAGACTTTATATGGAATTATCAAGTCACATGTTCCGTTAACTGGAATGAAAAACTTAAGGTTCCCTGTCTGGTTTACGCCTTCACTCATACGAATCTTTAAAACAAAAGAACGTGCTTGGATAAGATGGAAGAAATACAAAAGCCAATCTGACTACTTAAAATTTTCTAACTATCGTAAGCTTTTCCACGGGGAGTTATTTAAGTGTTATCGGAAGTACAGACGCCAGCAGGTCAACCTACCCGAAACTGTCAGTTTTTCCCAATCAACCTTGAACCTAATACTTTAGCAATAAAGTCGAAAATCTATTAAAGAAATCTGACAGATTGTAGTAGCTTGATGTGCTGGCGTCTGTACATCGACTCGATTGAAGATAGCATTTCTAAGAATATAAAGCATTTCTGGTCTTACGTCTCATCTAGAAAAGGAAAATCTATCTATCCGGCTAGTATGTATTTCGAAAATGCTTCCTCAGACGACCCCATAAACATTTGCAATCTCTTTTCATCTTTTTTTTTCTTCTGTCTACGAACCATCGTCTTTGAGCCCTGTCAATTGGCAACCTTCTGGTCGCTTTGCAAATAACTCGACTTGCGTATCCAATATTTCTCTGTCCTCCGAAGTTGTACGCGCGGCTTTAAAATCTTTAGATTCCTCTACAGGGGCGGGACCCGACGGCCTACCTTCCAGCTTCTTCATAAAAACACGCGATAGCTTGTGTACCTACTGCATTGCACATCATTTTTAATAAATGTTTGCGTGAAGGTGTTTTCCCCGCAATTTGGAAACGTGCGTCCTATTTAAGAATAATGTAGAAATTTATCGACCCATCTTTATCCTCTCTACTTTGTCTAAGGTTTTTGAGAGTCTTGTGCATGGCGCCTTGTATCACCACATTCATCAGCTTATTTTACCCGAGCAACACGGTTTCGTCAAACGTCGCTCAACAACAACCAATCTGTTAGTATTTACCAACTATTTATTTGAAAACCTGGATCCAAATGTTCAAGTGGACGCTGTGTACACGGACTTTCAGAAGGCGTTTGATAAGGTGGGTCATACACTGCTTTTAGAAAAAATAGCTTTCAACGGAATACTCGTACGTGGTAATTTGCTCAGATGGTTTGTTTCTTATATCTACAGGGTGTCCCTGGAAGTATGGATCAAATCGAATAGGGGCGTGGGCAAGGTCATTTCCAAACTTTTTAACCCTGAGAATGTTGGTGCAATTTTTTACGGTTCAAAAGTTATGACCAATTTTTGTTTTTTTCAATCACTTCGCATAGTGCTCAATGAAAAAAATCTTAAAAAAAAACTAGCAAAGCTATCAATTATTTATTTTTTTCAGAACTTTGTAGAAAAGTGGGCCTTTCCTGTGGTAATACTTTTACGCAGTTAGAAAACATACGTTCAATAAGAAAAAACATTTACAGCAATGGCTTCGTTCTGGCAAAAATTTTACTCAATTTTCGAGCGATTTTCATGGGAAAAAGTTACACTAGCGAAAGTTGACCACGTATTACAAAAACTGGTCCAAGTCATAGAGATTTTTTGGAGGTATGAATCACTGGAATATTCTTAATAGTTTAAAAGTTGTAGAATTTTATTAACAAGGAGGTCTTATTTTTAAAATTTTCTTACTACGTGGCTAAATAAAATAAAACAATGAAATTAATATGTAAATGTATTATTAAATTGAAATTACAATAGATGTTCAAAATTCCTTCCTCTTACTCTCAAACACAACTGGCATCGCCGAATGAAATTTGGTATTATTCGTCTAAATGCACGGGAATTATTTTTTATGTATAGGGTTGATGTAATTATCTGACGGAGTATTATCAGATGTAATTTTCTGACGGAGTTGTTCCTTGGTTCCGCTCTCTGTCTCGTACACCATCTCTTTGTTTTGTTTCTCTCGTACCCCATAGAAAGAAATCTATGGGGTTCAGGTCAGGGGAACGTGCTGGCCATCGAATGTGCCCCCCTCTTCCGATCCAACGACTAGGGAATGTTAAGTCTAGATGGTCTCTTACGACTCTTGCGTAATGTGGGGGAGCGCCGTCTTGCTGCAACCACATGTCTCGACGGGTTTCAAGTGATACTTCCCCAAGTAAACCATTTAGGTCATTCTGTAGAAATCTCAAGTATGAGGGGCCATCGAGTCTAGCAGGTAACTCATGAGGACCTATTAGCTGTCCTTCTACTATTCCAGCCCTCATGTTTACTCCGAACTGATTCTGGAAATGGTCACTTCGTACAATGTCTGGGTTAATGCGCGCATAAAAATGCAGATTATGCATGTTAAATATCCCCACCCTTCGGAAACTTGTTTCATCGCTCCATAAAATTTTCTTTAAAAATTGAGAATCTTTACGATGGCGACGTAACATTTCCCTACAAAAAGCCCTTCTCGGGCCATGATCACTCGGTGAAAGGGCTTGCACACGTTGAACGTTAAAGGGATGAATTATGTGTCGTCTCACAGTACGATGTACCACAGATCTCGGAATCCCTGACATTCTTGACATGCGACGAATACTTGTCATTGGATTCTCACGTAGCATCTGAAGCACCACATCTTCGACTCCAAGGTCTGGAACGCTACGTCGACCTTCCCTAGCTCCTGGATTTCCACCATCTGCGTAAGCGGTGTGTACACGTTGGAATACTCGGTAATCCGGATAGCGGTCCCGATTAGGATATCGCTCTCGATACACTCTTGCAGCTTGGCATGCATTTCCATCACAAAATCCGTAAATGAAATGCATATCTGCATATTCATGGCTGTTATACGTAGCCATACTCAAGTCAAACAGTGTCCAAATCACAGGCAAAAACAAAGTCCAAGTTACACAGTCCAAATAACGTTAAAGAATAATTATTGATGAACACCGAATTAAGTACGTGCGCAGTCACAAGCTGGTAGCGATTTACTAAAACATCTACCGAGTCCGAACGTGCGCCGGCGCTGGTTCTTTTGTTTCCCTTCCCCCGCACATTCCTAACACTTCGTTGGAATGCAATGCCCCTCGCACTTCCTCTTTCACCTCGCCGCGCTCGCCCCGTCGCCATACATATTGTACCAGAGCGCCGATATGACGTCATTGACAGCAGGTGCACGGTTTTTTCCGACTCATGAGATAACAAAAAGTTTACTGAAATTATTTTTATTTTTTATTTAAACCTAAACCACACCAAACAGATAAGTAACAAATGCCTAGGGACTGAAATTAAATCGTTAGTTAAGCTGAAAAAAATGAAAAATTGAAACATAGAAAATTGTAAAAATACGACCTCCTTGTTAATAAAAATCTCTAACTTTTAAGCTATTAAGAATATTCCAGTGATTCATACCTCCAAAGAATCTCTATGACTTAGACCAGTTTTTGTAATACATGGTCAACTTTCGCTAGTGTAACTTTTTCCCATAAAAATCGCTCGAAAATTGAGTAAAACTTCTGCCAGACCGAAGACTTTGCAGTAACTGTTTGTTTATTATTGAACACATGTTTTCTAGATACGTATAAGTATTACCAAAAGAAAGGCCCACTTTTCTACAACGCCAACGTTTTGAAAAAAAGAAGTAATTGATAGCTTTGCTTAGTTTTTTTTTTTAATGATTTTTTTTCATTGAGCACTATGCGAAGTGATTGAAAAAAACAAAAATTGGTCATAACTTTTGAACCGTAAAAAATTGCACCAACATTCTCAGGGTTATAAAGTTTGGAAATGACCTTGCCTACACTCCTATTCGATTTGATCCATACTTCCAGGGACACCCTGTATAATAGGACCCAAATAATTGTTATTAACGGTTACGAGTCTGATCCTATAGTTGTAACATCTGGCGTACCACAGGGATCCATTTTGGGACCTCTCCTCTTCATTATATTTATTAATGACATTAAACAATGTTTTATCAATTCAAAATTTCTGATGTACGCTGACGACAAAATCTACAGATCATGTAAGAATATACACGACTGTCTGCTTCTTCAAATGGACCTTGACAGATTATTTATATATGTACTGTAATAATAATAGACTTACCAAAAAGAGGAATAAAACTGATTTTAATTATTCAATTAATAACTCGCACTTGGATAGAGTTAGATTTGTTCGTGATTTGGGTGTTACACTGGATGCCAGTTTGCACCTCGACATACACGTTGGCAATATAGTAAACAAGGCGTTTCAAATGTATGGTTTCGTCATGAGATCAACGCGAGACTTTTTGCGGCCCTCTACGTTTTTAACACTTTATAAGACCTTGGTGCGATCCCAGTTAGAATACGCCGTTCCGATCTGGAACCTATTCTACAACAAATACGGCACTAGAATAGAAATGGTGCAGAAGAAGTTCTTACGGTCTATGAATCTAAGTGCTTCCAATCAAAGGTACCTTACATACAGCTATTGAAGCTGTATGACGTTCAGGATCTGGGAATCAGGCGGCTGTTTCTTGATGTCATGATGCTACACGGCATATGCAATAACCAACTGGATTGTATGGACTTAATAAACAAAGTGTGTCTCAGGGTACCTAGAAGTGTTACTCGAAGGGGGGTGTGCGTCCCTCAACTGTTTCATACAGACATATGCAGGACCAACGCTGGGGAGCGAGCACCTCTTCGTCGCCTTGTTGATACTTATAACACGTATTTTATGGAACTGGATATATTCTCTGGAACTGGATATATATTATATTGGTATATGTAATAATAGATTCGACTGCATTCCTTTATCAAATAGTATACATTATATAGTACCTAGATCTGTCATGCTTCGTGGGGTACGTGTGCCTCGACTATTCCACACAGATTCGTGCAGGACTAACGCTGGGGTGCGCGTGCCTCTTCGTCGCCTCGTTGATGCGTACAACACTCACTTTATGGAGCTTGACATATTTACGCTTTCCAAAAATCGTTTCAAGGCAAGAGCAATAGAGTTACTAAATTCATAATATATATATTCTTCTTATTCTTCTTCTTACTAGTCTTTTACGATGCACACTAATTGTCTGTTTTCTTTTAACTTTTTTTTTTGTGTGAACTCGTGGACAATGTTGTGGGTTACATGTGTAGTAACATAAATATGGAATGATTGTGTATAAATGTATTTCTAAGTTTTGTACTAATTTAAGAATCTCTAGTTAAGCTTGGCATGTAACTGTTTTTTGTCCCTAACAAATAAAATAAAATAAAATAAATAAATTCTCTCAATCTAAGCAATTATTTAAGAAAATGGCTCTTGATGTTGTAACTGGCGAGAAGATTTAAGTTATGTTAAGCTAATCTTAGCAACACAGCGTTATTGTTATAGCGACTATTGTTTTGTTGTTTTCCCTTTTTGTTTTTTTTTTTTTTTTGCTTTTATCAGCACTGCTGTTTAATTTTTAGTTGTAGTAGTTTGTTAAATCTTAGTTTTAGTATTTCTCTGTAGTCTATATCGTGTAACTGTTTTTTATCCCTAATAAATAAAATAAAATATCTATGTAGGTATATGCAACTATAAGGGGAAGCCGCGAAATTCAAATGTTCTTAAGTTTTTTGCAATTTACAAGGCGGTATTAGATTGTATAATACGTTGATCAAAATATAATATGTGGCCGTAACAAGTATCTATTTACATAATTAGAATCATTAACTCTTTAAGACCAAGTCATCCTAATGAATGACTATTGACAGGCCAGATGGCGTGGTTGGTTAAGATACCACCTGCCATGCCGCAGGTCGTGGGTTCGATTCCCATCCAGGACAAATATTTGTGTGCATGAACATGTCTGTTTGTCCTGAGTCTGGGTGTAATTATCTATATAAGTATGTATTTACAAAAAAAAAGTAGTGTATGTAGTTTATCAGTTATCTGGTTTCCATAGTACAAGCTCTGCTTAGTTTGGGATCAGATGACCGTGTGTGAACAATGTCCTAAGATATTATATTATTATATTACATGAAATCTTGACATTTCAGGATTATACTAACTTAAGGAGTTGTATTACTGATTCTAATGATTAAAATTCTGTCAGTACATACACAGTCTGGCCATAAATAATGTTACAATTAAAAATAAGAAAGATATTACATTTGCATTTGGAATCTGTCATTTTTATACGATTATCCATTGAGTTTTCTAATTTTGGCGCCAATACATTGTACAATATTTTGCGATATTAAAATGGAGTAGGGTGATAAAGAGAACCGAATCGCTGTGATTGCATTACACAAAGTTGGTATGGAGCCAAATGCAATTTTTAAAACTCTCCATACGCTTGGTATTAGTCAAATGTTTGTGTACCGGGCTATTAATAGGTACAATGAGACCTCCTCTGTTTATGACAGAAAAAGATCTGGCCGTCCACGTAGTTTTCGTACGAAAAAGATGGTCAAAGCTCCTCATTCGAATAAAAACTGTCCGAAAGCAAAAGATTCTATCTCGGGAGATGAAGATAGCACCCAGAACCATGTCGCGTATTTTAAAAGATGACTTAGCACTTGCAGCCTATAAGAGACGCACTGGTCATTTTTTAACTGATAATTTAAAAAAGAATAGGATGGTAAAATCGAAACAACTACTGCAGCGGTACGCAAAGGGAGGTCACGGAAAAATTTTGTTTACGGATGAGAAAATCTTTACAATTGAGCAACATTTTAACAAACAAAATGACCGTATTTATGCTCAGAAAGTTGCTAATTTAAAAAAAGTACCATCTGTGCACATACAAGGTCTTGATTTGGCAACGATGATATAGAGCTTTATGGGTTTACGAGTTTTGTAAAGGGGGGCAAAATTTTCAGTATTTTTGCGATAGGACACACCGTTTTCGAGATATAAGCAAAAGAAGAGAAAAAAAAAATGATTTTGTAGATAACCGAATATACTTTGCGGCCGTCGAGTAGAAAGTTTTCTACTGTCATTAGCATGGCGATTACAAAATCAAATTGTCTTCACTACCCTAGACCACTTTCTTCGAAAATAGTCTACACAAAAAAGGACCTAGACAAAGATCTACGAGATTGTGCGATGTCAAAAACGGAGAAACGAAATATCACTTTGTATAGAAAATGTTGTCTATTCTTCGTAGAGGTAGACAAGCGGTCATGCTAAGCCCACTGTTGGTCAATGATGCAAATACTTTGGGCCCTGTCGCCAGACCAAACGGCAAACAGGTCATTTGCAGTAACCAATATCGATACAATAGCCGGAGAAAACAACGGTGAGCGGGTGGTACATTCACGTGGTTGTAAGCTTGTCTGAGGTCTATTTTGACCATCCAGTCCTTCTCCTGAATGAAAACGGGAACTCGATTCACCGAAATCAAACGAAATTTGGTTATTTTCAGATAATTGTTTAAACTTTTTAAATTGAAAATGAAACGGTAGGTTCCGTCGCTTTGGGGAATCAGAAAGAAATTTCATATGAAACTCACGAGTCTAAAATTCTCACTTTCAACAAATTTTGAATGACGGCGGTTTCTTTTGAAATGGAATACGACAACCCTTCACTATTTTTATGGCTCTGGTGCCCCCAGTCTCTTCCACTCCGTAACACCGATTTTGTAAGCAACCCCCCCAATCTTGATCCGAGTCAGAACTTCTTATTGAATTTAGCCAAGCCCTTGCCGTGTTGTGCATTGTTTTGCGAATCATTTTTCCGAGAACTATAGGGCTGATAAAAGCGTTGCCCAGCCAGTTTTTGATTATTAATAAACGGGCCTTAGTACCTACTTATTAATTTGGTTCATCTCCTACAATATATTAACATGTTATATTATTAAATATAAATGCTGAAATATTAAAAAATATCGTGATTTAAATTTTGTTTTGGCCGTCGTATAAAATAGATGCATTTTGATTTGTGGCCCTTTTGTATTCAGTGAGCGATGTGTGTGTCGATATGATAGATATTTGTATAACTATTGTTCCTATAGTAGAATATGCCATCTCCCTAGTATTCCTATCTCAATGTACTAAATAATCTCGTTGAAGTCCCGTTCCCGGTGCTGTGGAGTCTGACAATGCGAGTTTCTTGCTTGTGGCATAGGGTACAACAACTCGCTGGTTTGCGAGAATATCGACGTAATTCAAAATTCTGTCAAATTGAATACTGTATGCCAAACGATCATAAATCTTTGATATTTTATCGTAAACAGAGACGCCAAATACGATAAATTTTCCTTTAATCAGTAAGGTCAAACCCTCAATAAATCATTTACATTTTGCGGTATGCTCTAACACTTATAAAGAAATTTAAAAATACCATTCTCTAAAATCAATAATTTTTAGTTGCGTCACTATTCTCACAAACCAGCGAACTAATGACTTGCATCAACTAAACTGTTTAGACGGTGTAATTTTATTGCTCCTTCAACTTATATTATGCCACAGGCATAAATCAGACTGATGACTGCCTCGTTGGTCTGCTAGTATACTGCCGTCATAAGGAATAAAGATGTATCTGACATTTTTGTCCAAATAGATTTACATATTTGGAATCTGCAAAAAAGACGCATCTACCAGTATTTTTAAACTGGCGTAAACTTAACGAAAACCTAATAATTCTTACTATTAAAAGACGCATCTTTGTATCTTATAGTCTAAAGAGGACAAAATATTTTTGCTCCGTCTCAATATTTTTGTAGATGTCTTTTTCCTTACGGCGGTAGTACAACTCGCAAGCGCTACTGCTGAGCATGAGGTCCTGGGTTCGATTCCCAGTTCGGGCAGTGTTATTGGATTATTCCATCTCGAATCTCTCAGTAGCAGCAATAGGCTCGCCCCCTATTACATGGGACTTAACTGGTGAAATTAAATGTGGGTGTACTAAAGGTACACCTTTGTCTAACCCTTCAGGGATTACAGGCGTGACGTCATATAAATCGGGCTTAACCTTACCTTTCAAAGAGTGGGACAAACTTAACCCTCGAATTCCCGCGGGGATCACCTCAGTGTGGCGATACCTTTAGTGCGTAGCGTGGTCGTAGGTCGCAGCCTCACAACAGTGGATGATCCCGCCTATATCTTCTTTCCAACAAAGTGAAGCTAAGTTCACGCCGCCGCCTTAAGAGCCATAACTTACCATGGCGGCTTAGGCAGGAGGTCACGTCGCCAACAAAATGTATGGTTGACTACGTAACGAAGCGGACGCTAGGTGAGCCACCCACCATATATCGTCCCTTAGCTTACAACACCGCTCAAGTCGAAAATTGGCGGTTTTCACATTTTAATGCCTTTAGCTGGAGTTGTTCATTGCGCGTCTAACCATTGGTCACATGATATAGATTTCAGCCAATCAGAAGCCGTAATTTCAAATTAAAATTAATTAATTAATTTAAATTCCACCAATTTTTTAAAATAGACAGCTTTTTCGTCTCCTGTAAAGTTGGTAAAAATGACTTATGCGGTGTTGTTGGCTAAGGGACGATATCTCTATACAGCCGCCGTAAGGAAACAGGCCATATCGACAGAAATATTTCAAATATTGCAATGGAGAAAAAAAATATTTTGTCCTGTTTACAATATAATACAAAATACAAAGACAGATGCGTCATTTAATAGTAAGAATTATTAGCTTTTCGTTAAGTTTATGCCGATATAAAAATACTGGTGAGATACGTCTTTTTTTGCTGATTCCGAATATGTAAATTCGGAAAAAATTGTCAGATACGTCTTTTTTTCCTTATGACGGCGGTATACGTTTAGTTGGCAGCGCAACCTGGCGACGTCGCCATGGAGTCCCAGTGAGGTAGGGTACTTACGTTCTCGTTGAAGCCGAAAGGTAACATTAAAAAACAAAGGTGACATAAAACAAAAACATAAAATTTTATAAGTAGTTGTTTTATTCAAGTACTCCAATCGTCATATAGGGAGCGATTACATTATAAAGTTTATTTTCTATTTCATAATCCATTTACACGTTCTGATTACTATAAATAAATGTCATTTAATATAATACTACATTCTATATTGTATAAAAGGTAATACATGAGTGTATAAAATCGCCGATGAGTAAAGCAAGTTCTTCGGCCCTAGTTGATACGTATTTGCGACGAATATTCTACAATTTTACTTAAAAAACTAATGAGAACCAAAAAAAACCTCATTTAGATAGTTTTTTTTTTTTTTTACTTTAACATGTTTAGTCGACCTCGTAAGAATAAATTGAAACTTTACTAAGGCACCTGTACAACCGCCGGCGATTAACAAGAAGCGAGCAGAGCTAGCAACTACAAACGATATGGCGAGCAACGTATGCGCAAACAGTATGCGCATGTACAGACGCCAGCAGGTCAACCTACCCGAAACTGTCAGATTTTCCCAATCAACCTTGAACCTAATGCTTTAGCAATAAAGTCGAAAATCTATTAACACATTCTCTGCGTAATTCTTTATGCAAACGCTTCTTTATGCTACACCCTTACCGACCCTTTTTTTACGATGTTTTCGAAACAATAGAGATGCACAACGAACGCACATGTGCGGCGCGCCGCACTCGAAGAAAGTTATGAAAACGCGCATGTGCGTCTGCCGCACCTAATGTATTAAAGAAATCTGACAGATTGTAGTAGCTTGATGTGCTGGCGTGATTCTCTCACGAGTGTTCTACCCGCCAAGCGAGCGTCGCTGAGCGAGTACTCTCTTTGACAGCTCTTGTCGCTGCGACAAATTACACGGGACTTGAGCGAGAAAATTGTAGATAGTCGCTAGTCGCTTCCTAGTCGGCGGTGGCGCAGGTGCCTAAAGTTGAAGCTATCTGACACATAGACAAATATAATAATAATAATAATACCTGCAAGGAATAACATCGTAAGTTCTGTTTTAGGCCACTTTGAGTTATAATCGTATTCTTGCTGTACAAAATTAATGCTGATTTTCTTTGCACTCACCCCTGTTTCTAAAAAAAATCTTTACTTCTTCTAGGATTTTATAAACAGGGGTGTGAGTGCACAAAAATCAGCATTTTTTTTTCTTTATTAAGGGCTTTATCGCTGAGCGATAACGTCAATACAAAGCATTAATTCTGTACAGCAAGAATACGATTGTAACTCAAAATGGCCTAAAACTGAGTTACGATGTTACTCCTTGCAGGTGTCGATATAGCCCTGCTCGTTGTATGATGTTCAAGTGACATTCTATCTAAAAGTGATCAAATATTTACGAGGTCGATTATACCTACCAGAACCAATGATATCTGGTTTTTTTTTAGAGTAGCCATGGAGTTTCTATCTTATTTCTGGAAACTCAATCTACCTAGCCTTTTCCCAACATGCTGGGGTCGGCTTCCAGTCTAACCGCATGCAACTGAATACCAATATTTTACATGGATCAGTAACTGGGTAATACGATACCCCTTGGTAAGACTGGTTGTCAGACTTTCGGGCTTCTGACGACCCGTAACGACTGTCAAAGATCCACGAATGACAGCCGGGACCAACGGCTTAACGTGCTTTCCGAGACACGAAGGCGTCTCGAAATGTAATGGATGGTCACCCATCCACGAACCGACCGCAGCAACGACCCGTGCGGCTGTTATTATTAAGCCACGAGTCCATCTTATCTCTGGATACTACAGTTTGGAATGGTAAATCTCCAAATAAATGATTTAACTAGCAGATAAATGTATATTTTATAAAATGCGATAAACACAAAGTTATCCATACTAAAAAGTCGATCATAAAAAGGTACAATACAATAATAATATAGCCCCATAAAGGCATTTAAATATCACTTAGGTACTATACTTATAACTTAATTTACTATCAAGAATATGCCCAATTCCTATATTCAATAGAAGGGGGACAAAAAAGCGGGACGCGAGACGCGACTGTGCGCGTCGATTGTTTCAATGATTATGAAATCACGCGACAGTTCACCCCACTTTGAACACCTCCATACAAGTTATTTGACACATATCCCCCCCTCCCTCCCCCGGTGACAACAGCTAAAGCGCATGCGCTGTCAGACTGCATAGAAAAGAAAAAGAAGCGCGATGACACAATGCTGGTAATTTATTGCAAAATATGAAGCAATTATTTTTTACAAAAAAATTATTGATTGGTTTAAAAATTCAAACACTATTACATAAATATGCGGCTTGTAGACAAAACTCAGAATGATTTGACAGAACGTTAATAAAATTTTTAGAGTTTGATTTTTTTAAAGTTTACTGATTCCTTTCTATCATATAAAATTAGTTGTATTATGTTTTCAACACAATATCTAACTAGCATAATACGATAGTTACGATGAATGTATCTATAGTTTGACCAAGACCGCTGTACCGCGCCTTAGGAATGCGCGGTGAGGCGGGGTGCAGCATTGGCGAATGAGCGGTGGGACGCCGTGAACGTTGACGAATGAGCGGCCTGCACTGCCCCCCGTCTCGCCGCGCACATACCTATGGCGCGGTACAGCGGTTATGGTCAAACTATAATATATATAATTCTTCTGTACATGTGTTTGTCACCTAACTCCTCCTAAACGGCTGGACCGATTTGGATGAAATTTTGTGTTAGTATATTTGAATGGGTTCTTGGATGGTTTGAAAACACAATTGGACCCGGTAGGTGGCGCTGCTAAGGCGGTACGAAGTTCGCCGGGCCCGCTAGTAGTTATATTTTACTGATATTATTTACTGCAATGGATTTTAAGCATTATAAAACTTGCGTTTAGGTCCTGTAGCCCCCTTAAGCAGAGCATAAGGCACAGGAACCGGGAATCTTTAAATGGAATATTTGACATTTTCTTAAAAGTATAAAATTATTTGTAAATGGAAATACACGTAAAACATATGTGCTTGCACGCAGCCTTAGTCAAATATGCCTTAGAATTCTAGATTTTTACATTATTTACTACTTCTAACCTATATAAAATAAATGTACGTTATAATAATAATAACCTAGTTAATTTAATAAATCAGACGCCGCGGACACACAGTATAATAAAGCAAGCAGTAATACGTCTCGGCAGTACCTTGAAATAATAGGCCGCTCGGTAAGTAAACACGCACTAGGGTTGCTCACCGACTGTCTCGCGAGGTGTTACTATACTTTGTACGCCCGGCAAATTAAGTAATAAACCTTGCGTTTTTTTGTAGATAGTATGTCCTGTACATTTTTTTTTTCAATCCGGTATTGTGGTGTTAGGTTTGTTTGCTAAATCATCTCGGCACATCAGCCGAAGCCATTCGGATAGTCTGAAGTAAAAATAGATCTCATCCATTTATTCGGGATCAAAAATAAAATAAAAAAAAGTATTCATTCTATAGGAAAGTTACATAAAAAGGCCTATAAAACATAATTATTACAGCCCGCGGCACGTAAGTTGGCAAGGTTTTGGCGTAGTGGGGGTAAGTTCGCGCATGCTACACTTATTACAACAAAAAAATGGTCACTTTTATTGCTTGTCATTATTCTGTGGTTATTACGATAATTTATTTTTAAACATAACTATTTAGAAGAGAGTTAAAGAAAGGAGAAGAATTCGTGAAGTATATTAGGAGTAATAAATAAAATTTACAGGGTTATTTGTAAAACACCAACAACCTCTTAAGAGGTCATTGTATTCATCATTATTTATCATTATGAACAACTTTTACTATGGGAACAAACCTGAAATCGCGAAAAAAAAATCAGCAGTTCAGTACATTTATGTTCGCATAATTCGTCAAAATATGTAACAGTACATATCATAAACCATTTTTCTGCCATGTCTACGTAAAATGGTATTTGTTTGTGGCATCATCTAAATTTAAAAATTCAAACAAAACAATAACAAGAACTTGTAACAAAAGTTCAACAAAAACAAATGTTACTATTTTAGTGCACGCAAGTGTACTCGGGAGCGAATGGAACGTGGACGCGACGCGAGAGACAAGGGTCGACTGACCAACCAATCGCGCGCTCGGAATGATGCTACTTCATTCCCCGCGTCCCGCTCGCGACCAAAGAGATCTAAAAAATGACTTCTGCGCATCTAACGACTCTTGCCAACTTACGTGCCGCGGGCTGTACATAATTTTATTCAGGTTAATTCACAAATTGATAAAATATGACCAAGTTGTATAAAACGATTATGCTAATTTGTTTTGTGGGTAATGTTAAATCCTTATCGAAACTAATTTGCTAATCGTCAGGGACAATTTATGTAGATAAAAATTGCATTTTGTGATTTTTGTAACAGACTGAATTCAACGCGGGCGAAGCCGCGAGCAGAAGCTAGTATAGGTATATTTTGTTCCTTCTCTCACTGAGTACCTGTCAAGAAGGTTGGGCTCGCTAAACTTCAATAAATATACAAATACCTACATAACACCGAAATAAATAAAAACTAAAAATAATTTTATTTTTATTGGCTTACCGGCTGAGTTAGTAATTAAAAAAAAAAAAGTTATTTCTGGTTTCGATATTGATGAATTGAAACATCCATATAAGCCCCGCACGTTGATATTGCGATTGGCGGCCATCTTAGTGACGTAGTCGAATTGTACCGTTCGTTCAGCCAGCGCTTACGCGTATTGAGTACCTCTCCACGTAATTTTTATAGCTTTTTATTTTCGTTATCCTGTTTTATTTTTGTTGTTAAGTTTTGTTATTGTTATCATACTTATTCTGATAAAATGAGAAGACAATTATTTTGTAAAGGAGAAAATCGAGATGGTTTTATTTATTAGTAGTCCATTAAAATTGGTTGAGAGGTTCAATGAAAACGTATCAAACAGACAAGACTTCTTTCACTTTTTTTAGTAATAGTAGGTAATTTAATAGGAAATATTTATACTTAAATACCTATAAATAATATGTATATAATATAATATAAATACCTATAACCCTAGGTTATTAACTTTTTTGCTGTCTATCTTTTTGTTAACTGTACTTTTTTGCTGTGGATGACGTCACGCAGCTGTTATTGTGACAGGGTTCCATCGCAATATGAACGTGCGGGGCTTATACACTGAACAATACAGTCCATAACTTCATGCCTTAATTAAGTGCGCGGGAGCGTCTCGCACCGTGCGCGTCCGTACGTGCGGCGCACTTGCGATTTTTGAGTACTGATGTAAACCGAGATTTCGAAGCGCGTCGTTTCAGCAGTTTTGTATGAAGACGTAATACTGCTTACTTTATTATACTGTGACGGAGATGCGCTGCGAATTTCGAACTTTTGTTTGGACGCGATTACAAATCCGACAAAAATAAGCTATTTTTCGGTAGAGTTTGCAATGAAGTGAAACTAAATCAAACTAATGTAACAATTGCAACAAGTAGATTACTTCTTTATCTCTAAATAATTGCCGTTTCTTGGTTCGAAATTTTGGTATTTGGTATCGTAAAAACGATTTTCCGTTACCTCTTCACACAAAATTGACGATATGAGGCTTAGTTCGGGATCATTTTTCTGCTATTATGTACATAATTTTGTTTCTTAAAAAATACCCTAAGTAAGCAGATATAATATTTTCAAAAATATGGGCAAAATATTAACAAAAATAATCTCAGAAAAAAATAAAAACTAACCGTCTAATTTTTCACATATTTTGTTATTACGCATGAATCTTCACGTGTGGTATTAAGGGTTATTTTATTTTGTCACTGTCTGGATATTTACGTTGATCCAAATAAAAACATGAAAAATAATCTAAAAAAAAAAAATTGAAACTTGCTAAAGTATCAAAATCAGTTAGATACTCATTAATCCCGCAGTTAACCTTGCGTATGTGTGTGTGTGTGTGTTTGAGCCGTGTCAGTGCAGTGATGCGATTCGATACGTATCTGTTTTGAGAACGCGTCCTTAGTTCGACATCTTTCAGACTCAAACGGAGCCAATATTCCATTGTTTACGGGGTACTTGACAAGTAGTACGAGGGAGTGAGTAGCATCTAGTTGATAGTATGTTGGGGCGCGGCGGGCGGCGGGAAGCAGCGCACGTGCTCCACGCCGGCTCTCTCCTCGTCCGCCGCCAGGTGGCGCGCGAGGACCCCGAAGATCTGTGAGTTCAACACCTGGAACCGGCGGATCCGGTCTACCATGCGTTTGAGCGGCTGTGAGGGAGAAACAAAAGAAATTTCAAAATATAGGAATCATTATATTAGAGTATTCAATAATATTTATAGGAGGGCAAAATGAGAATTTTTAGAGGATCAATTAAATACATGCCAATTTTATTGTTGCCAAAGGCAAAAACTTACATCGTGTAAATGGGGCTTTAATGGGGAACACAAATGGCGCTAAGTGTTTGTTACTTTCATGCAGGTACCAACTGCTTTCTTTCGAGTACCTTGTTTAAAACTTTGCCTGTTTGTCTTGTCGACGATTGGTCATTCAAGGATCACTTTGACAAGTGATAAACACTCAGCGCTCTCTCGCAGCGAAGCGTCCAGGAAACAATCCCATTAAGGCGGAAGCGTCAGGGTAGCCAACGAAATTCAAATTTTCTTACGTTTTTTGCAATTTGCAAGTCAATATTAGGTTGTATGTTGATTATAGTATTATTCGCGACCGTAACAAATATGTATTTACAGAATTAGAATCATTAGATTATTAACAATCATTTGATAATGATTATAGTTCTGTAAATACATATTCGTTACGGTCACGAATCGTATTTTGATTAACATACAACCTGATACTGACTTGTAAATTGCAAAATACATTAAAAAAAAATAATTTCGCGGGCTACCCTGACGCTTTCGCCTTAAATAGTTTTCCTAGGATGCAAGGAAATACCACTGCTGCTATTTCATTCAATGGAGGGTTATACTCACAATCCCCTTCACCAGTTCATCCTTCCCATCAACTCGCTGCACCCTCAGGATATGGTAGCAGAAGTCGAGGGCCTCAAACCTTCTCTGTTGTCCTAACAGTGCTATGATAGTGCAGCCGGCCCAGTGCAAGCCTTCGCCGAATAGTTCTCTGGAAAGATAATAATAATAATAATATCCTGGGACATTTCACACACGGTCATCTGATCCCAAACTAAGCAGAGCTTGTACTATGGAAACCAGATACTGATATACTACATACACTACATTTTTTTTTATTTGTAAATACATACTTATATAAGGTGTATCTATTCATACACGAAATCTCTAAAGGGCTCATTGTACTCATCATTATAAACAACTTTTTCTATGGGAGCAAACCTGAAATGGCGAAAAAAAAATCAGCTGTTCAGTACATTTATGTTCGCATAATTCGTCAAAATGTACTGAACAGCAGATTTTTTTTGCGATTTCATGTTTGGTCCCATAGTAAAAGTTGTTCGTAATGATGAGTACAATGACCCCTTAAGAGATACACCTTATATAGATAATTACACCCAGACTCAGGACAAACAGATATGTTCCATAGGAATACAAATGTTTGTCCTGGATGGGAATCGAACCCACGACCTGCGACATGATAGGCGGTATCTTAACCAACCACGCCAGCTGGCTTGTCAGATAAATATATAACGATATTAGCTTCTGCTCGTGACTTCGTCCGCGTGATATTTCTTGTTCCCCGTCCCACCCCGTGGCATCGAAACGCCTGCTTGCGCTATTAATTCGTTTTCACCTATTTTTTCTTGTTGCTTAGCTCCTAAGGGTTCTAGCGTGATTTTAAATAATCTATTCTGCCGTCATAAGGACAAAGCACGTATCTAACATTTTTTTTCGAAATAGAGTTATTTACATTTTTTTTTTTATTTGTGATGGGTTTGCTCTTGACTCTAGTCTAGGTCAGAGGTGACAGAGACAAAGTCGACGATGGAGTGAGCTTACCCAGAAGAAGCCTGTTCACTCTCACTTTGAAGAGATTAGGGTTGTATACGTTCGGAAACACAGACGCAGGTAGTGAGTTCCACTCTTTTGCTGTGCGCATTATAAAAGACATTTGGAAGCGCTTAGTGCGAATTGGTGGAATAGCAACCAGGTAGGGACCAGTTACCAACTGGCAGTGCGTCAAGTCTACTGTCTAGTTTTAAGCTTTTTATTGTATACAGTTGTTATTTTTTTTTCTATTTGGTTGTTGTGTGCACTTAGGGCATAGGCCTAGCCTTTTCCCAACTATGTTGGGGTCGACTTCCAGTGTAACCGGATGCAGCTGAATACCAGGATTTTACATGGAGCGACTGCCTATTTGACCTCCACAACCCACTTACTGGGAAATACGATACCCCTTGGTAAGACTGGTTGTCAGACTTTCGGGCTTCTGACGACCCGTAACGACTGTCAAAGATCCACGATTGACAGCCGGGACCAACGGCTTAACGTGCTTTCCGAGGCACGGAGGAGTCTCGGTATGTAAAGATGGTCACCCATCCACAGACCAACCCCGGCAAGCGTAGCTTAACCTAATGAATTGACCCGTGCGGCTGTTATTACTTAGCCACGAGCTCCTCATTGGTGAAGGAACCTGGACTATTAAATAACATAATTCTGAAATCGCCAACTCGTCTTGAGCAAGCTTGATGGTCAATGCTCGTGCCTTCTCTGTATGAGAAGAGGCATTTGTCCTGCGATGTGACAGTAATAGGCTGCCAACTATAATAATAGTTCCCGGCACAAAACTTGAATGCTGAACTTAAATTACTTTAACACATTCACTGCTGAATTATTTGGCGAACTTGCTCCAAGTGCTGCTTTATGATACACTAAACCCTGTGCGGCAAACACTCATGCGCGCCCAAAAAATACTTCGTGTGGTGCTATGAGCGCGCAGGCGCGATTGAAGAAACTCTACCCAGTGCGGCTGGGCACATATGTGCGCCGTTACAAACTTATCCCAAGTGCGGCGAGACGCCTAGGTGTGTTTGAAAATTTTCCCATTTTTTATGAGTCATAAAACAATTACGCCAAGAACAATAGAGATGCACAAAAAACCCACAGGTGCGGTGCGCCGCATTCGAAGGAAGTACATAAATTGTATGGACACGCATGCGCCGGTAGCACATGGTGAACGTTCGAAAATCGCACATGAGTGTCGGCCGCATAGAACGTGTTAAGCGATTTTGGACCTTACTCCTGAGACCAATGATATTTATAAGTAAAAAGAGGTGGATAGGTTATACACGCTCCGAAAGTGGCACGTCTAAATGTGGCTACATCAGCCACATTTTTGTCGTCTTGTCTCTTTTTCGCTTCCGATAACTACGACATGCCGTCCTACTTCCACGTGTCATCTAATAGTTCGACGTTGTGTCGTTTTTTTACATAGAGTGTTGGGTAGGTAACGTTATCCACGTCTTGCTACTTATAATATAATTGCCTGAGGCCATACGTATGCGCAAACAACCCCCACCACTCCACCGTGCGCTCAAGATTCGTGCCGGCAAGTATATTATATGAAATCAAGCTTTTTCTCAGGCACTGAATTTGCGACTCTTTTTTTGACAACTTTTGGAGAGTCGAAAAAGCTATTTTATGGGCAACTTGCAAATCATTTTAAATTGTGTTGTGTGTGTGCTGAATAGTCAATACTTTTACATCACTTTCTTAAGTAGGCCATCAGCTTAAAACAGCTATTACGTACACAATAAACATGAATATTGGCAGTTAAGGTTACGCTAGTCGGTCATTCTTCCATACAAACGTAGTATGGTGATCACTCGTCTGTTTAACTGTGTACTTTCAAAATTAAACATTATTTCAATTTGTCTCGTCATTATCTAGTCCTGTATGAAATATGGAAGCAGAATCGGATAAAAGATATAGGTTTGGAAGTTATGAGCGTCAAAACTTTCATATATCAACACCAATTTTAACGCTTCTTGAGGTGTAAATAAATAGCTCCCAAAGTATGAAAATGGCAAAATTGTTACCTAAATAGCATGCATATTAGCCACGCCACTAACGAGTTCGAGCCGCCGACTAGTGTAACCTTAAGTAGTGGTTTTTTTTTTTTGCCCGAATACCAAATAGCTTGTTCGACTTTGAACACAATTTCCGAGGAAAGGAGATTAAAATTGTAGTTTCCTATTCCTATGGAATAAAATATTCTGGTTGGAGATGTGGCGGCATCTACATCGCCACAAGCGAACTACGCATCACACTGACGTCACGCAAAATCCTGCATCGCGCAATCAGAGTTAACCGCGTGACTTGCATATATAAGGTGTTTCATAATTCATACACGAAATCTCTCAAGGGGTCGTTGTACTCATCATTATGAACAACTTTTACTATGGCACCAAACCTGAAATCGCGAAAAAAGTCAGCTATTCGCATAACTCATCAAAATCTACGGAACAGCAAATTTTTTTTCTCATGATTTCAGGTTGGGTACCATAGTAAAAGTCATTCATAATGATGAGTTCCCGGGATTTAGAAATTGCGAATTATTTATTATTTTAATATAAATCTTTAATTTGTCACGAATGTATTCAAAGTAGAATAAATAAATAATAATTTCTTAAATCCCGAGATTGAATCGTCAAGTTTATCATTCCGGGATTTTATAGGCGGTATTTATCCACTCATGTTATTTTATATCACTCATGTTAATTTATAAAACAATGGTTAGACCTGCTGTCTTGTATGGATCAGAATGTTGGGCCATAAAAAGAATGAATGAAAGGCAATTGCATGCAGCCGAGATGAGAATGCTAAGACGGATGTGTGGTGTTACGCGAATGGATAGAATAAGAAATGAGTATGTAAGAGGAAGTCTGAAAGTAACACCGGTGACTGAGAAGTTGTGTGGAAATCGGTTGTCATGGTATGGGCATGTGATGCGGAGGAATGAGGAAAATGTCGTCAGGAAAGTGTTGAGTATGAACGTGGAGGGCTATACGAGTAAGGGAAGACCAAAGAAACGATGGGTGGACTGTGTGAAAGATGATATGGCCAGAAAGGGAGTGACTACCGAGATGACGACTAATAGAGAAGTATGGAAGAAAAAGGCATGTTGCGCCGACCCCAAATAAATTGGGACAAGGGCAGGAGAATGATGATGATGATGTTACTTCTTTCCTCGAAGTTTAGGTATTTATGCTCTGTGGCTCTATCTATTTCTATCTCTGTTTATGATCAGAGCCTATTGCCCTCAACCGAGCACCAATCTAGACTCCAGGCTGCTAATGAGAATTTCCTAATGGCAAAAGTCGCTAACACAGTTCGGAGCGGGAAGCGAACCCCAAGACACTTCGCTCAGTATTCACGCTAGCGACCACAAGAGCAACGCGGCAGTCAGTTATCGCAATATCAGTTAATCTACGTAATATGAAGAAGAATATAACGTTGACTTACTCAACAGTAAACTGTGTGTCTCCAACTGGGATGCAGTATAAGAATTGCAGAGCTGACCATAATCTGAAATACAAAAGTATTCATTATGATCCGTTTTCAAACGCACAGTACAATAAATTTACTAACAAAAAGTAAAAACCGACTTCAAAACCTAAAACGAACAAAATAACTTTCATAAAAAAAAAAAAAGTCGGTTTCTACTTTTTTTAAAGTAAATTGAATTTATTTTTCCATTTTTATAATTACATAAGCCTAAGACGAAACGAATATAAATATCATTAAAATACACTTAGAAATGCCGAAGATGCATTACATTTATGCATATAACTTCGTACATAAGAAAAATTACCTAATGTATTATATACTAAAACCTTCCTGAAAGTATGTAGATCATGTTAGGGAAAGAATCATCAAAATTGATTCATGAGTTTTTGAGAAAATCGCATCCATACAGGTCGAATACAGAAACTACTTTTTTGGACTCGGTTAAAAAAGGGACAAACTGCAGCATAGCTACACTCGGGCGAATGTATGCAATGAAATGAATGCAGGAAAACCGTATATGGGTAAGGGTAAACTACTAAACAATATTACGGTACACTTTTCACCTTCGCTGGTAAGTACCACGCAAGTATTAGAATACCGTTAACCATATTATGTTAAAACAAATGCATAATGAAACTGCCATGTGATCCCAATGTTATACAGTAAAATGCGTACTGATCAACGCCGTGAGAACATGGGCTCACAGCCACACGTTTATCCTCACGGTATAATTTTACCCTCACGATGTTATATTACCCCTCATGTAAAAACATACCTATGGAACTCATTGGTGTCGTCGGTATGCGCGGGCGCATGGTGGTGCGGTGCGGGAGGAGCGGGCCACTGCGGCGCGGCCAGGCAAGCGCGCATGCGCCGCAGCACCACGGAGAACAGCGACAGGCCACAACACAGGCGCTCGCGGGTCAGCAGGTCGCCTTCGCGGGACAGCTGGCCTTGCTGTCAACGAAAACAAAATTATCCTTTAGAAATGTCTGAATGAAATGATTGAATCAATGTTTTTAATAATAATAATAATAGCAAACGTGCTCGGAGGAAGGAAGTATTCCAGTAAGGTGCTGGTAGGGACCTTGACCGTACTTCCGGGATTGTCCTGATAGCCGTGGAATACCTCTCCACTCCTCAAGCACCTCAGGAAGTGTTGCCCCCTTGTCGTTACCTCACTATGTGCTAGCGGCCGTTTCCGGGGACCCATTATTGAGTGTGCAAGTCACCCCCTGCCATTTTATCCGTGTATAATAACATTGGTCAGGCAGGGGACATAGTTCTTCCATAGTTCAAGTTACCTAATCCACTTTAGCCTGGGACATTTCACACACGGTCATCTGATCCCAAACTAAGCAGAGCTTGTACTATGGAAACCAGATAACTGATATACTACATATACTACTTTTTTGTGAATAAATGTCTTCGTAGCACTGAATCGGAACAACAACGTTGCAAATAACGAGTGTGTTTACATGGAACAACTGCATTTGGTCCATGGCATAATGTGGTATTTATTATCTAAGATACGACTAATATTGACTTTATTTATTCAAAATACATAAGCATTGAAAATGTAGTAATCGTATAATTATCGTTTTTTAAGTATAGTGTATATTATATTGAAAAAATTCGATTGTGAAAAACCCTGTATACAATACGCCAATCGGCGTATTCCACATCCGAGTAAGGAAAAAAAAAATACGCCGATCGACGTGCGCCGCAATGAATGGGTTAATACAGATGGGACACTCCGCAGTTTAAGTATGAAGCTACAAGTACGCGGCGGGCCTATCTCACTGGGCCAATTCAGTAGGACTGCCGCGGTCAGAAGGTATAAGAGTTACGCGTTAGAAAGAGAGGCAACTTGTAGGTGAATTATATAGTAGGTAATAAGTTATTGTGTCGTAGCAAGTCGCTTTTTATTTAAATATTTTTGCGGAGTATCCCATCTGTATTAGTCTGTGACAAAACTTAAAGAAAAATCGAAACAAGATTACAAGATTTTTTTTTTTAATTATGGCCAGCATTTGATCTGAAGCAAGAAAAATCGAAACAAGATTACAAGATTTTTTTTTTTTAATTATGGCCAGCATTTGATCTGAAGCAAAACATCAAAGAGGTTAGATATCGAAGAGTTCGGTGACAATATTTTGCTACTTAGCAATTATTTAATGTTCTTTATATTACACTGAAATTTAAAAATAACAAATGACCCTTATTTGTTTTGAGTATATTTTCGATGATTGGGCAATTGGGAGGAAGTTGGAAGCTCTGTACCATCTTGAACCTTATTACCATAGTGATAAGGTCGAAAAGTGGTTCACCGAAAAATTCTGCGATGGTATACTTTCTGAATTTTTTATTAAAATTCTACTGTTGAACGCCTTACATATATTTAAATCTGTTATATTGTGCACGTCTATCTTTATCTATAATTTTTCTGTACGAAAAGTGGTTCACCGAAAATGTCTGCGATGGTACATACATTCTCAATTTATTATTAAAATTCTACTATTCAACGCCTTATACTCGTATATATTTAAATCTGTTATATTGTGCACGTATATCTTTATCTGTAATTCTTCTGTACGTGTATATGTCACTGAACTCCTCTTAAACGCCTGGACCGATTTTGAAGATTTTTTTTTTGGTGTATGTGTGAGTGGGTAAATGAATGGTTTAGATTCACAATTGAACCCGGTAGGTGGCGCTGCGATCGAGTTCTAGAAAACATGACAAAGTCTGTCCGGTCCGCTAGTCTTAAAAAAATCATAATTTCCACCGAAAACAAACTAGGCGCAAATTCATGTTACGTTTATCCATTACATCTATGTAATTTTGTTGCTTGTATGTGTTTTTGTGTAGGCCGCACCCACAAACAAGATAAATTAATAAAGTTAAAAAAAAAAATAACTCACCTTAGCAGTGCCATATTTGTCGACATTTTGCACAATTTGTAGAGCCGAGTATTTGGCTTCTAGACGCTTTTGCTTAGTCTCTGGCTTTTCTCCCTCTGTAGACCACAATATAAAAATAATATAGCTTACAACTTTACAAAAGAACACCTGCAAAAAAAAGTCAGCTGCTCCCTATATTCGCATAACTCGTTAAAATGTAGAGAGCAGCTGATTTTTTTTTCGCGATTTCAGGTTTGGTCTCTTAGTAAAAGTTGTTCATAATGATGAGTACAATGACCCCTTAAGAGGATAACGGTGATTAAAATTACACCCAGTATATTTCGCGAATATTAACACATTATCTGCTTAATTCTTTATGCAAACGCTTCTTTATGCTACACCCTTACCGACCCTTATTTTACGATGTTTTCGAAACAATAGAGATGCACAATGAACGCACAGGTGCGGCGCGCCGCACTCGAAGAAAGTTATGTAAATTGTATGGACGCGCATACGCGCCGTCAAGCACCTGGTGAACGTCCGAAAACGCGCATGTGCGTCTGCCGCGCCTAATGTATTAAGGCATATATTCCATCTCTGTACCTTTTTATGTTGTATAAAGTTCAATAAATAAATATAATCGGAAGAAAGAAAATTTATTTATTTTTTAAACAGCTAGAGCAGAAAATGATTGTATACCTGCAGCGAATGGGCGTGGCAGAATATTCTGGAATGGCGCCGCGTGAAGTAAATCTGTTACTTCTTCTTGACTCAGTGCCTATACAACACAAATGTATGACGTTATCAAAATAATAATAATAATAATAACCCCACCGCTGTATCTCTACGTTGACGTCGTGGTGGGGCTTGCGCGCTTCAAACTTTAGGTCTGTGCCGGTAGAGTTTACTTTGCCGGAACGGGTCTAGGATGAGGAGCCAGACCAAGAGAGATACAGAAACCCGCAGGGCAGCATGTGGCGAGCTAATGGGCAGTAGCGTTTGTCCTCATCTCTGGCTTGCCTTTATTGGCTGGCTGGAGTGAACACTGACGAGGAACAGAGCTCCCACCTCTTTCTTGCCTTTATTGGCCGGCTTGAGTGGAGATTCGCAAGAGCAAACGTGCTCGGAGGAAGGAAGTATTCCAGTAAGGTGCTGGTAGGGATCTTGACCGTACTTCTGGGATTGTCCTGATAGCCGTGGAATACCTCTCCACTCCTCAAGCACCTCAGGAAGTGTTGCCCCCTTGTCGCTACGTCACTATGTGCTAGCGGCCGTCTCCGGGGGCCCATTATTGAGTGTGCAAGTCACCCCCTGCCATTTTATCCGTGTATAATATATACCATTGGTCAAGCAGGGGACATAGTTATTCCATAGTTCAAGTTACCCAATCCACTTTAGCCACCCAAACCCATAGCCCAATATGTTTTGTTTCCACGTACAGCAATAGTCCTGCACCAACCGGGGGTTGTCCTTGGGTGCACTTGCATAGTGCATACAGGAATAATCGTCGGTTGGTGCCTCCTCATCATTTAAAATTATCTAAGGGGCCTCTGCGAGTTGGCTTCGGCTCCTCGCACGCCTTCCAAAGGTCCGGGACCCCAGGGTCCCGAGAAATATCAAAAAATAATAATAATAGTGTGTGTATCCAAAACTATCTGATAAAAGTGTAAAAACAAAGCCTGTTCAGGTAAAATTCTTATGTAATAACCAGAGATCGGAATAGGTTGAGCATAAATACCTAAACTTCGAGGAAAGAAGTAACAAGAGTGGATAATACCTCCTATAAAATCCCGGAATAACAAACATGATGATAAAATCTCGGGATTTAAGAAATTGGGAATTATGTATTCGTAACAAATTAAATAATTATAATAAAAAATAATTAGCAATTTTTAAATCGCTAGAATTTCCCGGGAAATAAGAAATTGCGAATTATTTATTTCGCTTTGAATACATTCGTAACAAATTAAATATTTATAGTAAATAATAAATAATTTCCAATTTCTTTAATCCCGAGATTTAATCGTCATGTATATCATTCCGGGATTTTATAGGAGGTATTTCCTCGAAGTTTAGCTATTCCGATCTCTGGTAATCACTTACTAAGGGGAATTACAAACACATTCGTCTGTATTTCCACAACAACCACTAAAAAATCATACACGAAAATTGAGGTTATAAAATTAACCTCAGTTGTTAAATGAAAAACATATTTATTATTCTTGACGTATTCTCATACCTTGAAAATGAGTTGTTACCCTTGAAAATGAGTTATTACCCTCAAAACAGAAACGTTACCCTAAAACTGTTGACAATTACCTGTTCAATAAGCATACAGAAGAGTATGATATTGCCCAGCTCTCTGAAGGCATGGAAGAGCTCAGTGCGCGCGTCGGGGTATTGAACGATGTCGGTCAGCTGAGCGTGGTAGTAACCCAGAACTCCTGTATGGAGAAAATAATTTACTATAGTGTTTATTTATGTACTTCACACGACAAGTTAAGAGTATACAAAACCACACAGAGTGAATGTTTTAAGCGTTACTGTCCCGTTGATTTTAGAAAAAATACCCTATTATTGCACCATCAGATACTATCGTTATTAAGCATCAAATTCTGGTAAGTAATGACATGCTGCAATCTAAATAAAACTTGATATTTAATAAACTGATTCTTTTTAACGACTTCAAAAAAAGGAGTTATCAATTCGATACGTATGTATGTAATATTATTGGAAGAGAATATTATTGGAGATCTATTAGGGCTTCCAAACAAATATACAAAATTTTATAGATGTTGATGTTATTGTTGTATGTTTGTATGTATGTATGTTTGTCCACGCATATCTCCGAAAATATTAATCAGATCGTGACCATTCTTTTTTGTTCGCTTACATTTACTCCAACTTAGGGCACAGTGAAAGTTTCATCAAAATCGGTTTAGTAGTTTACGTGTAAGTGTGACGGCCTGGCTTATAGATACGAGCAACGGGTGTGGTGTCAAAGGGAAAACAACTAAAAAAAAAAGAAAACAAGGTTCTCAGTAACGGAAACAGGATGATTCAGCTTTTAACATTTATTGATCACGGTTGCTACTACATGATACTTTCTGAAGGTCTGATGATGACCAGGTATGTGTTTACTTATTAAATTAAATTTCTTCTTGAAGTTGATTTAATTTTTTTAATTATTTTTTTTCGAAATCAACAGGGCTTAGCAAACATTTTTTTTCGTTTTTATCAAAATCGGCCTCATGACTTCTTTCTGATTTGTATACAACGGTATACAACGGGTAACAGAAATGAAACTTTTGAAAGTACTTAGTTCAGAATTCAACAGGTTTAGATTGTTTCATGACAATAAACTATAAGATTCAGATATAAACACTCAAACCTTTGGAGTTGCGTGGCTTATTACCCTAAGCATGTGTACCCTTGGATTGCTAATCTTTGAGTAACAACTCAGCCTTAAGGCAGATTTGTTACTCAGAGACCCACACTTTGCGTAACAAATCAGCCCTAAGGCTTATTGGTATCTTAGTGTTTAGTTACCCTTGGAGTGTTGTTACCCTAGGTATGTGTTATTAGTCTTGGTGTGTTTTGCTACCCTTGGAGTGTATATTTTTTGTTTTTTCAAATCAAATCTTTTATTGGAACAAAAAACAGGTTTACAATTTTTAGTGTTCGTTAACAGCTACATCAATTTTTAAAAAACTGTGTTGCAGCCATTAGCGCCCACCTCCGAGAGGGGGAGACGTTGGCGTTCCAACATTTATTATAAATAAACAAAATAATAATACCCTAAGGTAAGTATAATACTTATACTTACCTTAGGGTTACTTATTACCCTAGGGTTGAGCTGTTACCCTTGAGCAGTTTGTTACCCTTCCAGTATTTCGTACTTACCGTTAGATCCATAGTCATATCGTGGCAGTTTGCAGTGCCTAGGCATGGCGGCCGCTAGCGCCCGAGTGAACTGCGCGATAGTGCCGTGCAATAGGCCTCGCGCTACGTCGAGCAGTTCTGAGACTACTACGGCTACTCCCTGGTAGCCTAGGAGGCGGACTAGGGCGTGCAGGTGTTGGGCGCCTACGAAGCCTGTGAAGAGAGATTTTTTACGTTATTTCAAAATTATAGTCGAGTAGGGTGCATACTTGGTAGGCTCTTTATCCCTTCCATAACCTAAGGGCGTCTTTCCTACCATTATCGCGCCCTCCGGTCTCCTCCTTGATATGCAATGGTCTCTGTTGCACCATGTAACATGAAGCAACAGGGGCTAGTGTGAATCTTTGGGTTCATTCGAGTAATCATGTCTGGTCAAACCACGCCGGGGTCTCTGCATGTCATTTATTCATTCATATGTCAAAATTATATTTGAACATTTAGACACAATAAATCAACAAAGTTAAGTAGTTTCATAATTATTCATTGCTTTTCAACGTAGCAACATGCAGACTTACTCGTATCTATCAAATTAAGTATGTAGGTACAGTCAACGCACGTCCAAAGTAACAATTTTGACATTGACAGCGCCCTATGTTGTAGTAGTAGTAGGGCTTTCATAATTAAGTCCAACCAGAGATGTGCGGTTGACAGTTCATAATTATTTTCTGGTACAGATTTTTTATTAAACGTATTAACTCACACAGTATTACCTTCATAATGAAATGGACAAACGATTTCTCAAAACTGTAATTTGGTACTAACTTTTTTTTTGGACTAGCGACCCGCCCCTGCTTCGCACGACATTATTAATCAATTATACACATAATTCTTCCGAAATAAATGCTCTAAATGATGATGAGTACTGCATTCAAATCCATTGTGTAGTTTAGAACAAGGTGGTCACACAGACAGACACGAAAAGCGACCTTGTTATCCTATCTAATATTATAAATGCGAAAGTAAGTTTGTTTGTTACCTTTCACGCCTAAACCACTGTACCGATCATCCTGAAATTTTGCATATACGTTGTCAGGTGTACATACACGGACATAGGGTATCTTTCATCCCGAAAAGAAGTACTGTTCCCGAGAAAATCAACAATAACTTTTTATGATAATATATGGCGCCACGTGTCTTTCGAATCAAGATTGAATAGAAACTTTAGTAGTGTAGTAAAATGGCTGAACGCATTTGGATGAAATTTGGCAATTGGGTAGACCATGCACTGGAGAAGGACATAAGCTACTATTCATCTTGGATCGCAGACGAAGTCGCGGGCAAAGGCTAGTATAACATAATATAACATTACGCCTGTAATCCCCGAAGGGGTAGGCAAGAGGTGTACCTACAGTAACACCCACATTTCGCCAGTTATGTTGAAGTCCCATGTAACAGGGAGCGAGCCTATTGCCGTCAATTGAACACAAATCCTGACTCCGGGCGGAGGTACTGAGGAATGCCTGATGAAAAAACTCAATTTGATACTTTGCCGGATCTGAGAACCGAACCCAGGCCCTCACGCTCGGCCACTAGACCAGCCTTTTGCAATGTGGGCGGTAACGCCCCCTTGTGGGCGCTGGATCTTTTCATGTGGCACAATTACAGAGAGAGACAGAGAGAATTAATTTTTAATTTGTGATTATTAATAGTTAATAGACAGACATATACAATTGGTATTATTAACTATTATGTAAAGGGGGCGTTAGTCCATAAAAGTTTGGGAATCAATGCACTAGACCAACGAGGCAGTTTTTGTTTTATACTAAGTCTTGATATAGATACAGAGTGATATTGTGCAGCTGTTTTCTTCCGATCCTTACCCACGTATTGCGCATACTGTGCTGAGTAAGCAAGGCTGAGTTGCTTGGAGCCCCACAGCAATGCATGTCCGTACTGTTGGGGCTTTTCTCGGGACACACCCGCTGCGAACTGTATGCCGCGACATTTCACGAATCTGCAAATATTTCAATGGACATTATTTTCCAGGCGACGAACAACTTAAAGGGCGACTAACTTTGCTACTAAACAAATAACTTGGCAGCGAAAATATTTGCGTGGACATAGGATGCAAGAGCGAGCGAAGGGCACCCCGGGGTTAGGTTACTTTAAAACATAGGTTCCCCCCCGTTTCCGTTTCGTCTCCGTTTCCGGTTCCCTAGCTCAGTTTAGACTAGATCTCCCACAAAATACATTTTTTTAATCAAAATACCTGTCAACTTATTAAAACTAGTATTAGAATGCAATTTGTGGAGATAAAATAAACATTTCTTATTTATCTTCGGTTTGCCCGAAATAAATTTGTGAGCATACCATAAAACTTAATAAATACGCATGTCGGAACGTTATAATATTCCTCACCTGTCGATAGAAACGAACCCAGAACACGTGCAGGATGATTTTCCCGCATAGAGCGAGAACTCCGTGGTCACTCTCTCTCAAAATGACGTCGAAATCTACTTGTGCCCCATTAATGATATAAACAGGTTCTTATAACTTTTAAGATCTGACTTGAAGTAATTAATAAATAATAATATCCTAGGACATTGTTCACACACGGTCATCTGATCCCAAACTAAGCAGAGCTTGTACTATGGAAACCAGATAACTGATAAACTACATACACTACTTTGTTTTTGTAAATACATACTTATAGAGATAATTACACTTAAACTCAGGACAAACAGACATGTTCATCCACACAAATTTATGTCCTGGATGGGAATCGAACCCACGACTTGCGACATGATAGGTGGTATCTTAACCAACCACGCCAACTGGCCTGTAAATACCCTTCGAGTAGGTGTTCATTGTTACCCTTGGTTTGTGATTTTACCCTTGGAGCGGGTCGTTACCCTTGATGTGTTTTGGACTTAACGTTAGATAGAGCTCGTTCACTCCGAAATGACGCACCCCACTACTTAAATTTGTATACATACACCATGGTGAATGCAGTAGAGTGCGCGTCACTGCGCCACGTGATGAGATCATGATTTAAGCTCCGTTCGAGCTCGAAATTACTCGGATAAACCCGAAAAAAAAAAATGTAAGAAAACATTGTAATATTACTTACCTATCCGTTGCAGCGTTATAACAATAATTTGGCAGGAAATCAAAGTTGAGTTCCCAGAAGACATGCAGGGTGATCCTCCCGTACGGAGCGAGAACACCGTGGTCACTCTCTCTCAAAATGGCGTCGAAATCGTCCAGTGTGAGGTAACGGCTTAGCAGTTTGTGGCAGAGGCGGTTCACAGAAATTAGGCCTTCTAGTTCCTGGAAGAAAAGGGTCAAATTGATAAATAAATAATTATGTTTCATAAACCGAATTTTTTTTTGTAATTATTTATCATCAAAAATAGGTATTTCCGTAAAAATTTCGTTGTCTTACTAAATTTAATTGATAACTGACAAATATAGTAACTAACGCAAAATCTGTAGTGAATCTCACGACAAATAGCGATGATGTGGATACTTATCGCGAGTCGCCGGACTATACTGAGATGGGACTTGAAACTTGCGATTAAATAAAAGGCATGATGATTTTTTCTGTCGACACAATCTGTTTGCGCCGCCGTCATCTAAAACTGTCGCCAGAGCTCAGTCCCCAGTATGTCGTACTTTAAGGATGCTTAACGCCCTCCTAACCACCAATCCTGACTGTAATCTGTTTGCCAATGATTGGAGTAGAATTATGCGTGTATGTCTGATGTTTCGTGAGAGTAAGTATGCTAGGGTCTCCTCTATATGTTAATATTTGAAATATTTTAATTTACTCTTACCTGTTTCAATCGTATGTTAATTAACCTTTCATATAACTTAGGTCTGCGCGTGCGGAACGTAGGTCTGCGCGATTTTAGCTGTACTCGAAAAAACACCTAATTACATTAATGTAATTAGGTGTTTTTTCGAGTGGCGCACTCGCAAAAAAAAATGGTGCGCAGACCTGCGTTCGAAGGGTTAATGTAATTGGTGCTACCGTTTTAATTAACAATAAATAAATTAAATAAATGATCGGCCACACGATAAGAGTTAGGAGTTGTGTAAATGTAAGGATATACATACCACGACGCCCGTTATATCTCCGGCTTCAAACTTAGCGACGGCTGCGTCCAAAGCTCTATGCATGTCCGCGTTGATTCGCTGAGCCACCTGTTGCAAAAATAGTTGAAAAAGTTTTTTTTTTATATATCAAGCTTTTTATTTGCCTGGATATCATCTAGAACCAGAGTACTTGTCAAGACGAATCCAACGAGCTCAAACTCGATAGAGCTGCGTCGTTTTATTACAGAGTTCCTGTCGCCACCTTCAGGCTCCATCATCAGATCAGCTCGATGGTACCAAAATATTGCATTGTAACTGATTTTACATACGTGTGCCAAGCAGCTCAATCGAACACCGGGACGTGGGTCAAATTTAACTTGCAAACTAACATACGAAAATTGCAAGTTTAATAAAAACTTGTAATTAACCCCTATCAAAATCAAAATTCTCCTTTTTTACATCTACAATATGAAGTGATTCAAAGTTTCCCGTGTCTCTGATAATAAACAGTGGAAGTAGTGACAAAAATTGAAAAAAAATATGCAATCAAACAATGATTATGATGACAAAAATAATATTTACAAAAGTAATGTCAATTTCGTGAACGGGCGCTGTCAGTAGGGAACTGGTCATCTCATAACTGCCACGGCTTATTTTAATTTAATTTTTGTATTGTTTTTGTTTATCTTTTTATTGCGGACGCTTTTAACGTTCTGCATCGTTCTAATACATACCCATCAAAAACATAACATGTACAAAAATGCACAAGTCTCGCCACCGCAGTTTTTCTGCCGTAAAAAGTTGGGAAATCGAACCAAGTCTGTTAGTTCAGTACCTACCTATCTATGGGAGCAGCTATCCAACCACTTTGTCATAAATTGATACCTTATTTATTTATTTAACCATTTATGTACACACAAATAAACAGACAAGAATAAAGGAACTGAAAATTACGTACAAAGGTGATGCTTATTTCTAAAGAAATCTCTGCCAGCATACCTGCGATAGGACAGAGGATAAAAAGAGATGTAGACACCGTGTGTAAGAATAAGAGAGAAAATAAAAATACTTAAAATCTAAAAAAAAAAAAACAATTCACTAAGCTAATAAAACATATAATAAATACTTAAATACATACATACTTCTAGAATAAATATCACTAAAATAACTATGACGAAATGGAAATATAGTGTTCTTTCACTCTTCTTTTAAATACTGCAACAGTTTGGCACTCCCTAATGTCAGGTGGAAGTGAATTCCACAACCGAACCGCGTGCACAGTGAAGGAGTAGGAGTAGAAGTCAGTGGGATGGGAAGGAAATTTTAGGAGGTTTCTAAGATGCGACCTGCAAAGCACATCAAAAGCATAAGAAAAGCGTTCCCGCAAATAGGAAGGTGTTTTAGGGTTGTGAAGGATGTTAAGAGGATTGTGAAGCTGTAAATTTTCATACAAAAAGAGATAACGCTTTTCTTCCCGTAAACATAGTCTAATTTTCATAATTTTTGGAAATATTGTAGGTATAATGAAAAACTAGGTCCGTACGTTTTTATTATAAAGAAATATTGCATACGATATAAATATTATTACCATCTAAATATCTATATTTTTGACATAAAAACATCCTCGAGCATTTTTATTTTTTTAAGTTATATTAAATTGAATTACTAAAAACGAAAAACGTACAGACCTAGATTAAAGTGTACTGAATGTAATGAGACCAAAATTGTATCATTTTGTAAAGGTTTAGGGGAGTGAAAACGTTATCGCCCGAAACAATATTTATGTAAATAATTGTTTGAAATGTAGTTAATTGCCTCCAAGAATCGCGCCGCGTACCGGCACTTCACAATCCTCTTAAATAGCAGACACAATATGCGAGAGTTCCTGCGAAGTCGAATAGGGAGCCACTTGAGAGTCTTGCGAAAGTTAGAAACGTGGTCATACCTTGTTCGTTAGCTAACAATATTTTATAGTGACCATATCGATATGACATTTCTTTATTTCTTTAATAGAGTGACTTGGCAATTGCACACAGCAACATCACTCCGTCTCGAAGAGAGGAAGCCTGTGACCCAGCAGTGGGAACATTATAGGTTAATCAAGCTGTAGTTTGTATGTTTGTTTATTTCAACGCGCTAATCTCTGGAACTGCCAGTCGGATTCGAAAAATTATTTTTGAATTTGATAACACAATTCTTGAGGAACGTCATAGGCTATTTAACGTCACGCTACAACCCTTAAGAGCTGAACAAAAAGAAGAAAAGTCAGAAAGAACGGTGAGCGAAAACGAAGAAATAACGCGGACGGGAAAAATCTTATGAATGCCACGCGAACGAAGTCGCGGGCAGAAGGTATTCGCACTGCGCACTTCCAAATGTCTTTTATAATGCGCACAGCAAAGGAGTGGAACTCATTACCTCTGCGTCTGTGTTTCCGAAAGCATAAAACCCTAATCTTTTCAAAGTGAGAGTGAACAGGCTTCTTCTGGGTAAGCTCACTCCATCGTCGACTTTGTCTCTGTCACCTCTGACCTAGACTAGAGTCAAGAGCAAACCCATCACAAATAAAAAAAAGTAGTTATTAATGTACTAACCAGCGCGCACAGGTCCACATGTCTGCCTAACAACGCGACATGTCTCTGCCTCAGTAGCGACGCGTAGCGGCCGGCGGCGGAGCCAGTTGATGCTCCGCGCGCGGCGCATTCGGCGCGGTAGCGTTTGTCAAGTAGCATGCTGAAAAAAAAAAAGAAATTAGGTCCCATCAATCAGTCAAATAAATAAAAAACTTTTTACTCGGATAACTTTTTAAGCCATAAAGCGAAAAAAGAGGGCTTCTGGCTAAGTACAGTTGCACGTAACTTGGCAAGGTTTTGGCGTAGTGGGGGTAAGTTCGCGCATGCTACACTTAGTGCAACAAAAAAATTGTCACTTTTATTGCTTGTCATTATTCTATGGTTATTGCCATAATTTCTTTTTAATAATGACTGTTAAGTATATTAGGAATAAAAACAAAATATTGTAACAGTCGTTAACTATCGTATGCCGTCGCCGTCACTATCGCTTTGTAAAAGTGTTACCCCTGGCATGAAATCAATGTTTAAAAATAGATATTATGATAGAATGTTAGAAAATAGATAGAATTACGTAAAATAGTATTTGTTTGTGGCATTACAAAAAAAAATTTAAAATTAAAACAAAACAATACCAAAAACTAAACAAAAACTCAACCAACAGATATGATACAATTTTTGTGCACGCAAGTGTACTCGGGAGCGAACCTAACGTGGATACGTTGCAAAAGACAAGGGTCGACTGACCAACCAATCGCGATGCTACCTCGTTCCCGAGCGTCCCGCTCGCGACCACAGAGGCCTAAAAAATTAATTCTCCCCACCTAACAACTCTTGCCATGTTACGTGCCGGGGACTGTAACAACTGCCGCACGGGTCTATCGATCAGGTAGAGCTATGCTTGTCACGGTTGGTCCGCGGATGGGTGTCATTCGTGGATCTTTGACAGTCGTTACGGGTTGTCAGAAGCCTGAAGGTCTGCCAACCAGTCTTACCAAGGGGTATCGTGTTACCCAGTAACTGGGTTGTGGAGTCAGATAGGCAGTCACTCCATGTAAAATACTGGTAATCAACTGCATACAGCTAGAAAGGAAGCCAACCCCAACATAGTTGGGACTTTTTAGGTCTTAGTTTGTTGGAAAACCCAATAAAAATAAAATACACAATTCTTACAAATTATCGATTACCGAAACAAAAAGCAAAAGCCAGACATCACAAACTTCAGCTCTAAATCAACATCCATAGAGCGTCTTTTTGCACAATACTAAAAGCAAAATACAAAAGGGTAACGTCACAAACTTCGATTTTGATAAATACAAATTCCAGTTTTATACACATAATAACATAACATCACGCCTGTTATTCCCGAAGGGTAAGGCCGAGGTGTACCTATAGTACATCCACATTTCGCCAGATGTTTAACACGTTCACTGTCCAGCCAAAATGTCGAAATTAGCTATCTAGTCCAATTTACGTTTTTCGTTCCTATGTACTGAGGTACTTGCCTTTACACCACTTCAGGTCCTTAGAGGCCATAAAAGTTGAAGGAACCCTTTTAAATTTATTTTTAAGTTCAATTTTCAAAGCTTTGTAAGTCCTAAATAAATGAAAAAATTCGATGGCTCATTGCTTTTTATTATACGTACATAATTGCTCATACGTTCATGTATAATATCAGTATGTTTCTTTTATATCCACGAAGTAAGAACCTATTATGTATGAAAAGCAGTGACCCACATACAGGGTGTAAGGGACAGCCCTCCGCAGACTGATAGGGTGAATTCAGTATATCATACTAAGATGATCGGTACATGAAATTATTTCAGGAACGTTATGGGAATTCAATAAACCTGATTTGTTTGCGTTTTTATGCACAAATCAGAGCATCAGTTACTGGTTGGGAGGGGTAGGTAATAGGTATGCGGTGAGTTCGATGAACTCTGTAGCTACGCAGAAAGTGAACAACTGATTTCACGCGTCGTTCGTTTGAGTAGTTTAACATCCATTGCTGTTTTTTTTTTTTATTGTAGCTGTTTTATTTACTTAAATGGCGTACTGCGTACAGAGAATGTAATTTTACATTGAAATAAAGGAATAGTAACTGAAAAACAAAAATTAAAAAATTAAAATTTTGCTGAGAAATTTTCCAGTGGATTATGATTCAAAATAAGGAGCTGAATGCACCCTGTCAGTTTGTGGAGGTCTGTACCTTACACCCTGGCACGGGCGTCTCGTTCCAACCAAAAATGACCTGCATGTGGGTCACGGACAGTGAACGTATTAGGTCCCATGTAATAGGGGGCTAGCCTATTGCCGTCAACCGGGCACAAATCCAGACTTTGCCCGACCTGGGAATTGAACCCAGGACCTCTTGCTCGGCAGTAGCGCTTGCGACCACTTCTTTTATTATGCTCACCTGCTCGCCAGCTGCTTATAATGAGCATAGACCTGCTCAGACAGCTTATACACGAACTGATCGAAGCACAAATTAACTTCAGCCTCAACTTCGTCGTATAGAAACTGTTTGCGGAATACTGTGAGCGCGTACTGTGCTGAGTCGTTGTAGAGGTCCAATGGATACAGCACGTATCTGTTGAGCGAAAATGACACTTATTAAAATATATTTAACGATTGATTTTGATTAACAATGTTTATGTCAAAATAAGGTTGTTTTTCACGTTTCGGTTGTTTAGCACCTGTCTGTTGAGGGAAATTGACACTTAATAATAGGTAGTTTAAGGACGATTTTTTGTTATATTATTCTTGTGAAAATATGTGAAAAAAAAAGAGACTTTATGAATCGTTAAGTTGCTGATAAAGCGAGTGTTGTCGCGCCGCTTAAATATAAAAATAATTAATAATTTTAATTTTTCGATTTAGGCCCCAAAGCCGACTGTTTTATTTAAATTAAATATCAGTATTAATTTTACATAAAACATGAATTAACATTTTTAGTCTTCGATCAACTATACCGGTAAATAACAGCGCACTTGAGACGTGAGCTCTTATTTTGTTTAGTTCGCTTGAAACACCGCCAATGTAAACACGTTTCACATTGCCGCAATGTCTATTCAAAAGTTGCAAAAATAACGACCGAAAGAGTAAATTTAACGGCCGGAGTGCCTTATTTTCAGTAAGTACTTGTAGGATAAGTTATATTTTAAGCTTGAAACTAACAAATAATATCAAATTTTGAACAAAATTACCAATTTTAAACCTCCGCTAATGTTTAGCCAAGGTTGGCCAATACGGCCAATATGGCCAATACTGTCCAAGAAGCAAACACAACCGGAACAAAATGGTGTAGGTCACAAGGCAATAACGGGAAAAAAGTACTTTATTTGTTGCCGCTTAAGGCAGATTTCACACTAAATGTTATTTAACCTATGTCTCTTAATTTCTAAGTGACAGGAGTAATTTATTGCTTTGTTTGTTTTTTGTGTAAGTATAGGATAATGTTTTGAAGATTTGTGACTTTATTACTAGGTGCCAAGGTTGTAATTCGGTTGAACTTAAAACTGTTTTGAAACTTTTGTCTCGTTCGTTAGTAAACAAATGTAGCTGTTGTGTATATTCACGCGGACAGCATTTAGCTTTAATTTTCTACGTGACCCGTTATCTAGTAGGTATTTTTGATCGAAGTTTTTAGTAGTATTCTTGATTAGGATTTTCATAAGCAATTTATAAAAGATCTAACTAAATAAGATCTAAACCATTAATACCCAAGAAAACATAATCAGCCTATAATGTTCTCATTGCTGTGACAAAGGCCTCCTCTGTGAGAGAGAGAGAGAGAGAGAGAGTGGGCCCTGACTCACCACGCGGGCCCAGAAAAGGCGGTATCCTTATGCACCACTAGCTCTCGGCTTCGCCTACGCGGAGATCGGAAATGATCCCATGGGAACGTTCGACCAGGACAAAAAGTATTCAATATTATATGTCCTAATCCAGGTCATAGATTTCCCGTGTGCCAAATTTCATCGAAGTGTTAAAGCGTGAAAAAGGTAACAGACAGAAAGAGTTCCTTTCACGTTTAATAATGTTAACAATACAGGGTCAAATTAAATTAGCTAACGTAACTTCGCAGACGTGATGGGTGTCGATATCTACTACGTGACCAAAACAATTAGGCGCATGACAGCTAAGAAGTTATTGGAAATAGGGAGGCCACAGTGGAACAGTGATTGATATTGTACGTATTATCATCACTGCCAAAAGCGACTATACAGGGTTATTGGTAAAACACCAACAACCTCTTAAGGGGTCATTGTACTCATTATTATGAACAACGTTTACTATGGGACCAAACCTGAAATCGCAAAAAAAAAAATCAGCTGTTCAGTACATTTAGACGAATTTTGCAAACATAAATGTGCTGAACAGCTGATTTTTTTACGTATACCGTACGACGTATAACTGCACGTCACTACGGGAAGCGTGGGGATAGGTGCGGGGTGTGTGCACCGAAACCGAAATCCTGTCATGCGCCTAATTGTTTTGGTCAAGTAGTAAAAACGACAAAATAAAAAAATGTTTTTTGGGGTCAATGACCGCTGGTAGTGTCGTTACTTGAAGAGTGAGCTGAAAAGATCTGTTTTATCGTGTTGAGACATCGATACCCATCACGTCTGTGAAGTTTATACACAAAAAAAAAACTGACTGTTAAAGTGATATTTTAAGTGACTACACTACTCATCATGTACTCATCATTATAAACAACTTTTGCTATGGGACCAAACCTGAAATCGTGAAAAAAAAAATCTGCTGTTCCCTACATTTTGACGATTTATGCGAACATAAATGTAGGGTGCTGCAGAATTTTTTTCACGATTTCTGTTTTGGCCCCATAGTTAAAGTTGTTCATAATGATGAGTACAACACTATCGGGGCAGCTCCCTAGCTAATAAAAAAGCAGCGTGTATAGTCACCATCATTCTCCTGGCCTTATCCCATATTTTTCTTCCATACTGCTCTATTAGTCGTCATCTCTTCATAACGTTAATGATATAGTAAAGGTAACATTGGTGCCGATTCACTTGTTCAATAACTAAACAAAATAACAGGCAGCGCGAGAAAAGGACGGCAATAGCTATGAAGTAAGTTAGAGATGTTTACGCCTTGCGCTTCACCGTGTTTTTAGTCGACATGCTTTTACATATCGTCTAAATTTGTATGGAAATATTAGTTCAACTTTTGACATCTCTAAATGGGCCTTGTTATGCAGAAAGCAGCCACATGGCACTATTTCCAAAAATGAGTAATAATATAAATAAACACAGTCATACTAATTTCGACATACAAGATTTTTCGCAAAAACAGCCATGTCGATATCTCTATTTATCACGGAGATATGAGCCGTCAAATGCAGCCATGACCATGCATCCATGAGGCATAGACATGGCTGCCTTCTGCATAACACAGTCCAATTTACGTCGGTCTCTTTCTTGTTTTATTAGAAAGACCAAGTTAGCAATAGCTTAAATTTAGTTTGTGCCCAGCAGAATAGGCACCAATATTGGCCGTTTCGACGTTGTCATATTCTATATTTTATTGCTACTTTTTATACATACTCCATCATGGCCGGCTCCTTAGTCCTCAGTATATGGTCGGTCAGAATCCACGGCATTGACATCTCAATGGGGAACTGTATGCGCTTCTCCATAGTGATTAAATCGTTGCATTCCTCGTTATGTTGGTGGCGTACCATGCATTTCTGTAAAATCAAAACTATAATTAATTTTCATATTTTGGTAAACACAGGGACATTTTTAATTAATTGGCAACACTTCGCAGACAAAAAACACTTCCTAACTTTTTTTATAAAAAGCAAAAAAAAAAAGGAAAAGAAAGAAAGCTAGGAAAAGCCTAAGCAGATTTATTTGTATTACCCAGGTATAATATTGTAGTAGATTCCCTATAATCTGAGTGAAACTCCGAGCAACGCGGCTAGTTGTTGTCAGTCAATGACCGGGCAATAATCAGTAAACTCCAATAAAACTTTGAACCGACCTCAGTCACACTTGAGAATATTAGACCAACACTTTTAATGCATATACATATACACATACATAAATTCACGGCTTCTTCCCATGGGTGTAGGCAGAAACTACAGAACGCCACCTGCTACGATCCTTACATACTCCTTTTGCCTCGTTTACGTTCATACATCTGGTCATACACGCACGCCGGTTGCGAGTACTACGCACCTGACCTTTCTGAAGAACATCACCAATAAGGTCACTGTACGTCCTTCTAGGGTGTCCCCTCCCGGCGTTACCACTCACATCTGCCTAGTAAATACCTTTTGTTATAGTTTGTCCAAGACCGCTATACCGCGCCATAGGTATGTGCGCGGCGAGACGCTCACGGCGTCCCACCGCTCATTCACCAGCGCTGCACCCCGCCTCGCCGCGCATTCCAGCGCGGTACAGCGGTCTTGGTCAAACTATAGTCGCATTTCATTCATCCTCTCAACATGACCAAACCTTACTTCTTCTTTACTTACGTTAACTTTGCGGCCCATTGTCATCTCAAGATAGAACTCTCTGTACCACAACTGAGACAGATCGCAGCATTTCTGTAGAGAATCTGTAAACAAAGGAATTGATGCAAATTAAACATTTTATTGGTATTGTTACGTAGACGCTACCGCCATCTGCTATCGAATAGCAGAACTACACGATTCGTCTTCCATCTGTTATTGAGTAGCGGAACTACACGCTTCCACAGTTTTCTAGATGGTTAAGTGTCGCGTTACAGTATTCCCGTAAATACTAGAATGTTCTGGAATTATGTCCTCGAACTTTCTAGATCTTACACCCGTCATATAAATAGAGGGTTACCAGCGCTGCGTAGTAGTTCAGTTTGGAAGTTTTAGTGTTTTGGTGTAAATTGGTATAAGTTTGACCTGAACCCCAGCTTGTAACAGTATTTTACGCACGTCTTACTTAGGATCAGGCCTTCTTACGTATCGGACGTTGGTTCAGCAACGCAGTTCATACATTTGATATACGTGTCCGCGATATCGCAACGCATAGGTCGCGTCTCCGCTGTGCCCTAAGGGATTTCTTATTGTCATATAAAATTGAGCATTACTATTTTTTTTTTATCTTTTTGCTCGGTTCCTAAGGGTCCCAGCGTGATGTTAAATAGCTTTTCTCAAGTATTGTGCTATCAAATACAAAAAGAATGTTTCAAATCCAACTTGAAGTTCCAGAGATTAGCGCGTTCATTCATACAAACAAAAAAACAAACTCTTCACCATTATTATTAGTATAGATATACGATGGAGGAGCTTGTGGCTAAGTAATAACAGCCGCACGGGTCGATCCATCAGGTTAAGCTACGCTAGCCGGGGTTGGTCTGTGGATGGGTCTTGGACCATCTTTTCATACCGAGACTCCTCCGTGCCCGAAGCCCGAAAGTCTGACAACCAGTCACACCAAGGGGTATCGTATTACCCAGTAACTGGGTTGTGGAGATCAGATAGGCAGTCGCTCCATGTAAAATACTGGTATTCAGCTGCATCCGGTTAGACTGGAAGCCGACCCCAACATAGTTGGGAAAAGGTTAGACAGATTGATTGATATTGAGATATAGATGATCAAACTGACATTGCTACGACGTGGCATAAACGGTCGCCACATACCTAACACTATAAATATGCGAATGATGTCATACGTTTTCTAGTCAGAAGGAAAACATTTTATTATTTTAGTGAAAATCGTCGCATTGACGCAGAGTAGACGTCGCGTCCTCGCGGCGTAGCGATGTCTGACAAGTTAAATGATAAATGATTTTTATTTCTGTAAGTAGGTTTGTACAAACACTTTTACAAGTCAATCATGTTTTTTTTTTTAAACTAGATGAGGTCGGCGTTTCCTATCTGACTACTCTGAGAAGAAAGGCCGAAACAAACTCAGAGGTCACAGTCTCTTATAAAGTCCAGACATAATCTTGGTCACTTCATGTGAAGACCATGTAGATTGGTGTCTGAAATGGTCTTTTGAGGAAAGAACCACACAGATTGAGAGGACCTGTCCAGTCAGTGCACGCATTTGTCAGTAATCGCGCAGCTCAACCCAGAACCTAAGAAGCTCAACGATTCGACGAACAATACCAAAGAAAGGACATTGGGGTAGGCCGCATAAATTACTCAAACTGCCAGACGATGATTAAAAATAAATGAGAGAAAAAATAAAACAAACAAAAAAAGCAATGACCTACATAGTCTTCACATTCACAATAAATTAAAATAATATAATATAATATAATACAATAAGTTGAGCAGGTAAGTTGAGCAGATACATGCAGTATAGAAGCTCTCGATCTGCGTCAGAGTGCCGGCGTCCAGGTCTTTGCGCAGAACACATATGTCGCCTGATCTGTGTATACCCCCCAGCAACGGAAATATTGACAATAGTATCCCCTGGAAATATTGCCTACTGGCAAAATTCGCCCACTTAGCAATATTTGCCCCTCGCAATATTACTCCTAGCAATGGCAGCCCCTGGCAATATTACCTATTTGACCATAATACCCTCTAACCCAGAAATCGAACTCGAGATCAAAAATGTAAACAAAGGTCTTGCCAATTTTAAATAATAACCTCAATTGTGCAGTTTGCCGAAAAGTACTTTAACATAGTGCTAAAATTGTAGGCATATCATAAACAGTTAAAATATAATATTGCACACAGTTTTCAACTTTTAAAGTGATGTAAACTACGATCCAAGAATAAAATATAACTGTTTTAAATAAAATCGTGCAAATTATTTTTATGCTACTGGCAACAAGGCAGTGGTCTTAAACATTTGGACTTCATTTAGTGTTTTCTACTAGCGAAACGCCTCGGCTTCGCATGGGTGCTTTTTACTAATGAAATAAATGAGAATTTTCTTACACACAAACCTTGTCCTGACTATTATGAACAAAACAAAAAAGAAATCGGCCAAATCAGTCGAACTGTTCTCAAGTGATGATTATACGACGACGCTTGCAACACCCTAATACATGCGGCAACAGATTTATAAAAAAAAAATATATATATAAATATTATAAATGTATACATTATTATCTATCTAATATTTTATATACAGGGTTATTGGTAAAACACCAACAACCTCTTAAGTGGTCATTATGAACAACTTTTACTATGGGACCAAACCTGAAATCGCGAAAAAAAAATCAGCTGTGCAGTACATTTATGTTCGCGTAATTCGTCAATATGTACTGAACAGCTGATTTTTTTCGCGATTTCCGGTTTGGTCCCATAGTAAAAGTTGTTCATAATGATGAGTACAATGACCCCTTAAGAGGTTGTTGGTGTTTTACCAATAACCCTGTATAGATTTAAAAAATGTTTTTTTTTACAAAAAAATACTTAATTTTAATTAACTGTCACTTTGACATTGACATTTCTTTGTTTACATTTTTGATCTCGAATTCGATTTCTGGCTTTAGGAAATATTCTCACCTGACAAGTTGAGCAGGTACATCCAGTAGAAGCTCTGTCGGTGGAAGGTCTCGATCTGCGTCAGAGTGCCGGCGTCTAGGTCTTTGCGCAGAACACGTCTGCCGCCAGACTTGTCGGAGATCAGCGCTTCCAGCTGTGTGCGGACCATGTAGAGTTGGGTTGATGATGGGCCTGTACAAAGAAGTATAATATATTTAAATATTATTGCGTGGCGACACATAGAGGGGCCCGTGGCTAAGTAATAACAGCCGCACAGGTCAATCTATCCAGGTTAAGTTACGCTTGCCACGGTTGGTCCGTGGAGGGGTGAACATCTTTACATACCAAGACCCCTCCGTGCCTCGGAAAGCACGTTAAGCCGTTGGTCCCGGCTGTCATTCATTGATCATTAACAGTCGTTACGGGTACCACAACCCAGTAACTGGGTTGTGGAAGTCAGATAGGCAGTCGCTCCATGTAAAATACTGGTATTCAGCTGCATCCTGTTAGACTGGACGCCGACACCAACATAGTTGGGAAAAGACTAGGCAGATGATGATTCTATGATGTGATTTATTTTCATACATGTTGCAACAATGGCTTCAGTTGTGTTTCGAAACCTCACTTTGACGTAGTTACGTCAACGCTACGACGGACCTAAATACTCAGTGCGAAGAAGTACAGTATTACTGTCTACTATACAGGGTCAAAATAAATTAGCTAGCGAAATTCCACAGACGTAATGGGTAACGAAATCTAAACACTACAAAATAAAAATAAAAAGGGTTTGATTTTTTTTTTTTGGGTCAACGACACTGGTAGTGCGGTTAAGTATGTACTCGTACTTGAAGTATGAGTTGAGAAATCTGTTTTGTTTTTGTTTTATCGTTTAGATATTAATACCCATCACGTCTGTGAAGTAACACAAAAAAAAACTGATTTTTAAACTGATATCTGCGGTTGATGACCCCAAATAAAATCATCAAATATTTTTTTTTTTTTTGCTTTATCATGTTTAGATATTCATAACCATCACGTCTGCGGAGTATCGCTAGCTAATTTATTATGACCCTGTATACAGGGTTATTTGTAAAACACCAACAACCTCTAAAGGGGTCATTATACTCATCATTATGAACAACTTTTACTATGGGACCAAACCTGAAATAGCGAAAAAAAAAATCAGCTGTTCAGTACATTTATGTTAACATAATTCGTCAAAATGTACTGAACAGCTGATTTTTTTTTCGCTATTTCAGGTTTGGTCCCATAGTAAAAGTTGTTCATAATGATGAGTATAATGACCCCTTAAGAGGTTTTTGGTGTTTTACAAATAACCCTGTATAATGGGTTCGATTCCCAGTTCGGGCAGTATTATCGTATTTTTCCACATGGAATTTCTCAGTAGCAGCCCGTAGTCTTGATTTGTGTCCGGCTGATGACAATATGCTCACGCTCTATTACATGGGACTTAAACATAACTGGCGAAATGTGGCTGTACTATAGGTATAGGCAGGCACTGGCGGCTGTACCTTGAGTGCGCTCGTGCGTCGCACTACCATTTTAAACTTTATAAATATGTACCTACTTTCTACCTCAATCAATCTGCCTAGCCTTTTCCCAACTATGTTGGGATCGGCTTCCAGTCTAACCGGATGCAGCTGAATATCAATATTTTACATGGAACGACTGCCTATCTGACCACCACAACCCAGTTATTGGGTAATACGATACCCCTTGGTAAGACTGGTTGTCAAAATTTCGGGCTTCTGACGACCCGTAACGACTGTCAAAGATCCACGAATGACAGCCGGGACTAACGGCTTAACGTGCTTTCCGAGGCACGGAGGAGTCTCGTAATGTTAAGATGGTCACCCATCTACGGACCAACCCCGGCAAGCGTAGCGGCTGTTATTACTTAGCCACAATTTTTTTTTCCAGTCGTGCCCAGTGGGGACGATGGGGTGGGGACGACCGGGAATAAATCAAGAATTAGATCTTATTTTTGCTTGAACAAACTCCTCTCAGACCCCGACGACCCCATAACTCTTCTCCAGGAGAGCAGTAGGGACCGTAGGAACAAACACAAATCGACATTCCGACCTCGCTGCCGAGGTCCCTCGCGACGACCCCGAAGTAATCGTCCTCCCCCCCGTCCCTTGCTCGGGTATGAAGTGCCAGCTGGTGGCGTAGCTGAGCCAGTAGCTTTAAACTCCCCTGATGATAATAATAATCACTCTAATTTCATCCAGCCTGTCCCATCTTGCTGTCCTCCCCCCCAGCGACGCCCTAAGCCGAGGTTCGTTTCCCACAGGGGGAGCCCTTAGCGTGTAGTCGCTTAGTCTGTAAGTTTTATGCCTTGGCTGGAGGCTTGTGAGTTCGCTTAAGGCAGCCACATGATTGACCGGTTAAGTAGTCACGGCCTCTCTAGGCCAACTACGAGAAGCCATTTATAAAAAAAGAAAGCTTGAACAATAACGGCCCCGTGCGCTCGCTAAAGCACACGCTGCGAGCTCTAATAACTTGTATGAAAGACGATGGAAAACGCTGCGCGCGTGAGACGGAAGATGCTTAGTGCAAAATGTAAGGCATTTTTAGGATGGATACGTGCGCCGCACGCAACCGGAAATTGCCGAGAGAATACGAAAGACTTGGGCGCGGGGCAGCTCGCTCTCGCATGCAGCATGCATGACCGGACGAGGTACGCAATTGTAAACATTTCGCGCGCGCGGAGTCATTTTCATTTGGTATAAATTAGATATTTTATTTGAAAATATTTACTAAGCCCATGCAGTGCACCACCTGTTCTCCCTTCGGCGAATACAGGCGTGCTGTTACGTTATATTAAGTCTACTATCCGCTAATTGCACATGGGATGAAATTCATCCCACTTTTTTTATTAAGTAGTGGTTTGAACCTTGTTCGAACACTATTAAGGAGTCCTTTCTAATTCCATACATTTAGTTTGATGCACTATCTATTTCCGAGGAATTTGAGGTACGCCAACCCTCTATGCGACTAGTCAATCGTCTATGGAAAGATTATTTTTAGTCTGTAGTTGCAAATCTTTTTGTAAACAAAAGGGTTTTGTTCAAACTGGAATGCTTGTAATTAATGAAAATTGTATTAAGGTAAGTGGTTTTATTTATGTTTCGTGCTAAGAATAAACACACCATGCATTTTAAACCATAAAACATATAGGTCATCGCTTGTTTTTTTTTTTACTAGTCATTTCTTTGAAAGTGTAACTAGAAATTGTTTTGTTATTTTTTTAAACCAATTTTGAAAATGAAAACAAGTCATTCTTTCAAACGAAACGTACATTACTAAAGCCCTACTCACTAGCATTCTAAGAAGCATTCAACGGTCACAAAATTCCAAGAAGCTATGATGCAAATCGGTTTTGTTTACAAGATTACCGCGGGGCTGAATTACATAATCGGGTGAGGCGGTTAGCTGTTTTCCCAGCGCGCGGGTGTACAATGCGGTTCAGCACAGCTGCTATTGAAACACTCACCAACATTCCTTCGCGGCACTTTGATGGTGAAACTAGCTTCCCCATCCTTCTTCCCGCGTAACGCCGGGTCCTGTTGAGGCTCGCAGCCGCGTGCCCAGTCGCCGCACGTTTCTCGCACTGACACTATAATACTGTAGGAAAAAATAGAGCCTTCAAATCATCTTAAGAGTGTAATGATTTTGTAAAATAATAATCTATATACTGGATGATTTTTTTTAGCGTCTTGAAATAATTTGGGTACAATAGGAGAATGGAGTAGAAGCCTATGGCATACTTAGTTTTTTGTTTTTTCAATAGCTTAGACTCAAATTGCTCTATCAATAAACACTACATTTCGTCGTTGTCAAACCAAAACAGCTATGTGCAAAAATTATACTTTTGAAATATGGAAAATAAAAAATTCTAAAAAAATGTAGCAGTTGCACATAGCATATTTTATAAAAGGTAGTAGATCTTCGTACAGTGCCTATAAATACTTAGCAGTTTTTTTTTTTATACGGTAGATAGGGCAGTGAACTATACGCAAAGGTAAAAATGAAGAAATCCCAAAAAAGGGCACATAGCAGATTTTGCATTGACAACGACGATTTGAAGTAAACGAGAACAATAAAACCAGACATTTTGAAAAAACTTTATAGATCGTTATAAAATATCGAAATTCAAATCATACGCACTACGCAGTGTGCGTAGTGCGTATGCCGAAGTTGAGACCAGATGTCAACTCCATGCCTAGGAGCTGGCATGGAGTTGACATCTGGTCTCAACTTCGGCGCCACCATCGAATGCAAAGTCCAAACTGCGGCCAAGAAACTGGGCATCCTAAATAGGGTGAAGCGATACTTTACGCCTGGACAGCTTTTAACCCTTTACAAAGCGCAAGTCCGATCCTGAATGGACTATTGCAGTCACCTTTGGGATGGATCAGCCAAGTACCAACTAGCCGGGCTTGACTCGGTGGAACGCAGAGCTAAGAGGCTCATTGGCGACGTAAAACTGGTGGATGCCAAGCTTCATAGCTTGGCTCATCGCCGCAAGGTTGCCTGCTTGTCGGTCTTCTACAGATTGTACTTCGGAGAGTGTGCCTGAGAAATCCACGACCTCATTCCACCGACCCCCTTCTACCATCGGACATCTAGACGCACTGCCAGTTACCATCCCTACCTGGTTGCTATTCCACGAATTCGCACAAAGCGCTTCCAAATGTCTTATATAATGCGCACAGCAAAGGAGTGGAACTCACTACCTGCGTATGTGTTTCCGAACGCATACAACCCTAAATAAAAAAATAATAAAAATAAAACCCTCTTTTCAAAGTGAGAGTGAATAGGCTTCTTCTGGGTAAGCTTACTCCATCGTCGACTTTGTCTCTGTCACCTCTGACCTAGACTACAGTCAAGAACAAACAATCACAAATAATTTAAAATAAAAAATAACAACGTATATAACACAATGAATGTTGTTGAACTGTAAAAATGAAACCGATTCCGATTGTTAGTGTGTTACGCAATTAAGGTGCTGTTTCCATTCGCGCCATTAGCAGTTGGAGTCCGTTGTCACTTGGCAATATTACCCCACCTTGGCAATCGTTCCCCCACTTGGCAATATTACCCCTACTCAGCAGTAATTCCCCTCACCTGCGTATTAGATCCTTCTTGTTCTTTATAGCCTTGCGCAATGGCTCGCGCAGCAACAGCTGCACAAAGTTCTGCAGCTCAGCGTAGATGGAGCGCCGCGCAGCGTCCGCGAACACCGTCTCCATGCGCGCCATTAGTACTTGTAACCCTTTGATCATGGCTATCACTTCGATCATCGCGAATTTTTCCTCTGAAGTGTAGTTGTAGCGGGTCGCCTGGAACAAAATGTGTGATTAGTTTTGTTGATCAACGAATAGTTATTTAAGGATTTGTTTTTTTTTTTTTTTTATCTGATATAATTGAATCGAATAACGCCAGTCGGACGCCGATTTATCGACAATATTGAGACACATTTTGAGTCGACGGTTGACGTTAATCAACCGCGGCCTAGAGGCATTCTTAGACCTTATAATTAAAAGTCACATCAACACAGTCTAGGGATGCGTTATTTCGTAATCAAACATCGCTTTATTGTTTAAAACCTATTTAGTTTCCTTAAAAAGTTTATATACAGATTTCAACCTTGTCTGTTCTTTATTCGAAATTAAAAAATTAAAATGAGTATCCACACAAAGCATAGCGCAATCTTGTTAGTACCTAGTAGCAAGAAGTTGTATTAAAAATTTTTTCGCGTGTTATTAAAGAAAAACGGATTAAATTGTTTTTCTTTTATCTATTGGTTGTGTAAGCTTTTTAGCGTGATGCCATGCTGTCATTTGAAACGAGATGAAATGTTACGGCCAGTTGGTATGTTAGAAAACGGTGCTATTCAACGCGTCGTTGCTGAGTCTCTGAGCACAAGCCAAAATGTGATATCCAGGTTGTGGTCACGTTATCGCGCTACTGGGTATGTGGAAGAACGGCACACAGGTTGTCGGCGCATCACATATGCGCGTGATTGACCGCGGGGTCGCGGGCGCCGCGGGGCGAGGTACCGAACCCGGTACGCGACGGCCGCTGCGCGCGCTTCACACCACTCAGCTCACAGACGCGCTCCACTACGGGCATTCTTTTGTACCTATCGCTATGTTCATGTAAATTACACCTATTTTAATACAGTCCACTCTTCTTTCATTACAAAGTCCAGTTGAGCCCATTCACAGGTAGATATCGCGTTACCACTCAGAGACAGGATCAATTTCTCCAAATGACCGCCAGAAGACTACCCAATATCTGCAGCGACGCAACTAGTGCAAAGGCTTCAGGAGGACCAAACCATGTCAAAAAGGCTGCATGAATTTGGCCTTCATGCTCGCTGACTGCTACGAGCTCCAGGGCTGCGACGTGGCAATCGCGATAGGCGACTTTGATGGACTCAAGACATGAGCCACCTGCGCCTAATACTGCCACCCGGAGGTAATAACGCCACCGACGTCTAATACTGGCACGTGTGTGTAATATCGCTACGTTAACCTACTGCTCACCTGCTCGTACTCCTCTGCGTCGGGCGGACAGCGCATGTTGGTGATATTGCCACCTGCGCCTAATACTGCCACCCGGAGGTAATAACGCCACCGACGTCTAATACTGGCACGTGTGTGTAATATCGCTACGTTAACTTACTGCTCACCTGCTCGTACTCCTCTGCGTCGGGCAGACAGCGCATGTTGTTAATATTGCCACCTGCGCCTAATACTGCCACCCGGAGGTAATAACGCCACCGACGTCTAATACTGGCACGTGTGTGTAATATCGCTACGTTAACCTACTGCTCACCTGCTCGTACTCCTCTGCGTCGGGCGGACAGCGCATGTTGTTAATATTGCCACCTGCGCCTAATACTGCCACCCGGAGGTAATAACGCCACCGAAGTCTAATACTGGCACGTGTGTGTAATATCGCTACGTTAACCTACTGCTCACCTGCTCGTACTCCTCTGCGTCGGGCGGACAGCGCACGTTGTTGATATTGCCACCTGCGCCTAATACTGCCAGCCGGAGGTAATAACGCCACCGACGTCTAATACTGGCACGTGTGTGTAATATCGCTACGTTAACCTACTGCTCACCTGCTCGTACTCCTCTGCGTCGGGCAGACAGCGCATGTTGTTAATATTGCCACCTGCGCCTAATACTGCCACCCGGAGGTAATAACGCCACCGACGTCTAATACTGGCACGTGTGTGTAATATCGCTACGTTAACCTACTGCTCACCTGCTCGTACTCCTCTGCGTCGGGCGGACAGCGCATGTTGTTAATATTGCCACCTGCGCCTAATACTGCCACCCGGAGGTAATAACGCCACCGACGTCTAATACTGGCACGTGTGTGTAATATCGCTACGTTAACCTACTGCTCACCTGCTCGTACTCCTCTGCGTCGGGCGGACAGCGCACGTTGTTGATATTGCCACCTGCGCCTAATACTGCCAGCCGGAGGTAATAACGCCACCGACGTCTAATACTGGCACGTGTGTGTAATATCGCTACGTTAACCTACTGCTCACCTGCTCGTACTCCTCTGTGTCGGGCGGACAGCGCATGTTGTTAATATTGCCACCTGCGCCTAATACTGCCAGCCGGAGGTAATAACGCCACCGACGTCTAATACTGGCACGTGTGTGTAATATCGCTACGTTAACCTACTGCTCACTTGCTCGTACTCCTCTGTGTCGGGCGGACAGCGCATGTTGTTAATATTGCCACCTGCGCCTAATACTGCCACCCGGAGGTAATAACGCCACCGACGTCTAATACTGGCGCGTGTGTGTAATATCGCTACGTTACCCTCCTGCTCACCTGCTCGTACTCCTCTGCGTCGGGCGGACAGCGCATGTTGTTATATTGCCAGCTGCGTCTAATACTGGAAGCCTGAGGTAATATCGCCACCGTTGACTAATATCGTCAAGTGTGTGTAATATCGCCGCGTTAAGCAAGTGCTCACCCGCTCGTACTCCTCTGCGTCGGGCAGACAGCGCATGTTGTTGATATTGCCAGCTGCGTCTAATACTGGAAGCCCGAGGTAATATCGCCACCGTTGACCAATATCGTCAAGTGTGTGTAATATCGCCACGTTAAGCTAGTGCTCACCCGCTCGTACTCCTCTGCGTCGGGCGGACAGCGCGGGTTGCTGGCGTGGTCGGTCGGGTGCAGCAGCTTCCACGAGCACAGCTCGGTGAGCACTGAGCACCACGACGAGAGCAGCTGGAGGCCGCGTAAGCAGAGCTCTGTTACTGCCTTGTTCTCGGAGTCGGAGCCTGCTTCTTTAAAGGTTGTTGTTACCTGGGGAAGGAAGTTATTGATGTTTTTATTATTATAACTCAGCTTTACGGCCTAGCCACGACCTTGCCGCTATTAGCGATAGCCAAGCGCAGGGCGGCTAGCGGTAAGAACAAATACACTAACATGGATGAAGCACGCCACGAGGCGCAGCTCACAGCGGCAACCCGAACGGTTCGCGGCAGCGGCGCGCACTTGTACAGTAACTGGCATGAGTCGTGAGTAGAGGTGGTCGTTGAATCAATAAACCGTTTTTTTTAACGACTTTTCATTCGTCAACGAGTTATCTGTTAATCGTCAATGAAAAAACAGGTTGAAAATATTAGCTGTTAATTTACATCAACGCACAAGACGCATTAGTTCAATAGTCATTATTTTATTCAGCTCCAAAAAACCAGTTGAAAATATAAACTGTTAATTTACGTAAACAGTTCCACGAATTATTTCAGTATAATTTTATTCATTTCTTAGAATCAACTATTATGCGAAACGAATACATCCGAACGATACTGATTGAACGTTCAAAACCTGTTAATTAATTAACAGCTTTTTTAACCTGTTGACCATTGATGATTAACAGTTAAATTACATTAACCAAAAAACCGTCAATGACCCATCTCTAGTCGTGAGCACAAACTGACACCTGCGCAGTAGTTAATTTTTGGGTCTCTTTGGCGGAATGAAGAAGCCGGAGGGCGCCGAACTGCACGCGATTGGTTCGTCAATCGATGCTCGTCGTCTATTGGACTGTCGCGTGTCTTTCGGCTACTGTACACTTTCGTGTAATTTTAGTGACTTACGTTTTGGATTTTATAATAGTTTATTTTTGTTATTTCGTATTTGTTAAGTGTCCTCCTGATTTAAACGATTTTTTGCCTACAACCAAGAATGTTTTAAATTATTCAAAACGTCGTAAAAACATAAATAAACAAAGAAAAAACACTTATAATCAAACTATACTGTTTTATTGAGATAATTATATTTTAGTCACGAAAGCCTCCAATATTACTGTATCAAAGTAAAATTTCAAGTAGCACTAATATTTTAATTGTAGTTTGTGTAAGTACCCCAAAACAATTTTCATAAAAACGGCACTGAATAAATTTGGCCGAAAGTGTACATGCGCGAGCTTCCCCCCACTACTGCCCATCTGTGCTCACAACTCGTGCCGGTTATTATACGAATACACTGTGGCCACCGCACGCCCCCGCCCGCCGTCGTACCCGCCACAGGCCTTAATGTACGACCCGAGTGAAAAAGCGTCCAGCGGGGCGTTCAGCGTTGCGTGCAAGCGGTGAAGAGCGTTTAATAAGCGCCCCTCGGCCGTCACTCAGGACACTCGCGAGTGTTTACATGTGTTTAACACGAACGCCGCACGCCCCGCCCCTCCGGACGCTCGAGTCGAGTGTGCACTCAGGCCGTACACTTAGTGTACGAACCGAGTGAAAAAGCGTACAGCGGGGCGTTCAGCGTTCAGCTAAGAATTCGTCTAGACTGTGCCAGAACTTCTTGAATAAGAAAAAATATTTTAAAGATGAAAATAATAGGTTGGGGAAAAAGTTTCTTCGCATTTTTTAAGAAAATTCAAAACATTTTTTAATATAGTTTATTTACATTTAACTAAAGTATGTAGGTACCATTTTGTTCGATAACTTTTTGCCATCTTGTAGGTAGGGACATGATCCCATTGCTATAGAAATTTTGGGACTTCTGGTCAAAATACCGCGACAAGTGGTTTTGGCAGTCCTCGTGATGTTAACCTGACACTGCCTAAAGAATTCTGAAGAGACCGAAACAGGTGGAAATCTGAAGGTGCAAGGACAGGACTATACGGCGGATGCATTGACACCTCCCAGCCAAACTCTCTTAATTTTTGCTGAGTGGCTAAAGATGTGCGAGGTCTAGCGCTATCATGATGAAAAACCACACCCCTTCTGTTGATTAATTCCGGTCGCTTTCTCTCAAATTCTTGCTTTAATCTCATCAGTTGTTCGCAGTAGAGTTCAGAATCGATGGTCCTGCCTGGTGGTAACAGCTCATAATGAATAACGCCCTTCCAATCCCACCACACACACAACATCACCTTGTTTCGAGTTAACCCGGGTTTCGCCACAGTCTGTGAAGCCTGACCGGCCTTTGACCACGACCTTTTTCGCACGTTCTTGTCATACGTGATCCACTTTTCATCACCAGTTATCAGCTTCTTCAAAAATGGTTCGGTTTCATTACGTCGTAATAAAGAATCACAAATGAGTACACGGTTCATTAGGTTTCTTTCAGTGAGCTCGTGAGGTACCCAAATGTCGAGCTTTTTTGTGTACCCAGTTTTTTCAAATGCGCCAAAACTGTTTAGCAAAAGGTAGCACCTAGAACCATGTCGCGTATTTTAAAAGATGACTTAGGACTTGCAGCCTATAAGAGACGCACTGGTCATTTTTAACCGATAATTTAAAAAAGAATAGGGTGGTAAAATCGAAACAACTACTGAAGCGGTACGCAAAGGGAGGTCACAGAAAAATTTTGTTTACGGATGAGAAAATCTTTACAATTGAGCACCATTTTAACAAACAAAATGACCGTATTTATGCTCAAAGCTCTAAGGAAGCTTCCCAATTAGTCGACAGAGTGCAACGTGGGCATTATCCGACTTCAGTGATGGTTTGGTGGGGTGTTAGCTATGAAGGAGTGACTGAGCCATATTTTTGTGAAAAAGGTATCAAAACATCGGCACAAGTGTATCAAGATACCATTCTTGAGAAGGTAGTTAAGCCCCTTAACAACACCATGTTCAATAACCAAGTATGGTCCTTCCGACAAGACTCGGCGCCGGGTCATAAAGCTCGGTCCATGCAGTCGTGGTTGGAAGTGAACGTTTCGGACTTCATCAGAGCTGAAGACTGGCCGTCCTCTAGTCCCGATCTTAATCCGCTGGATTATGATTTATGGTTAGTTTTAGAGAGTACGGCTTGCTCTAAACGCCATGATAATTTGGAGTCCCTAAAACAATCCATACGATTGGCAGTGAACAATTTTCCCATGAAAAGAGTGCATGCTTCTATTGATAACTGACCTCAACGTTTAAAGGACTGTATTGCAGCCAATGGAGACCACTTCGAATAAGCTTTTTATATTTTAAATTGTTTTATATTTATGTATTAAACTAACATACTGTAAAAGTAATAAATATTATTTGCAATAAAAAAAAAATTTTTTTCTTCGTGACAATATTTATGGCAAGACTAGGTATTTTCCTTAGTTTACACAAAATAAATTTCTGAACGCACGCATAAATATTTTACAATCAATATAGAAATATGTCAATCCTTTTTCATTACTAACATTATTCTACATTTTTTAAATCTAAAATACGCCATTATCCGAATATTGTGGATATATCTTGTCGATTCGAAACCTTTATTTAAATACGTTCTATAATTTGAGGCGAGCGTTTACCGTATCGACGGAATGAACATTAAATGTTTGATAGCTACGAAACCAATGAACATTTTGTATTGGATTTTTTTTTCTTTTATTTTATTTTCCGTCTATTTTCCAATGTTTTTAATAGTTATTCTGTTATTCGGGACGGACACAAATACAACAAATCAAAAACCATGAAAATCGGTCCAGCCGTTCTCGAGTTATAAGTGTACGAACAAACCCGACTTTATTTTATACAGGGTTATTGGTAAAACACCAACAACCTCATAAGGGGTCATTGTACTCATCATTATGAACAACTTTTACTATGGGACCAAACATGAAACCGCGAAAAAAAATTGCTGTTCAGTACATTTTGACGAATTATGCGAACATAAATGTACTGAACAGCTTTTTTTTTCGAGATTTCAGGTTTGGTCCCATAGTAAAAGTTGTTCATAATTATGAGTACACTGACCCCTTAAGAGGTTGTTGGTGTTTTACCAATAACCCTGTATATTAAGAAAACTTACCTCGTTGCTGTATCTAGCAAGTTCAGAGATATAGTTCTGATGTTCCTCCCTTATCTGAGGCAGGTGTACCATCAGGTCTGCCTGAGGAGAAGGTGGGTTTGGGCTCGATGATAACGGCCATCTGAGGGATAAAACATTTGTTAATGTCACGCTTGTATTCCATGAAGGGATAGGCAGAATGTAGGGGAGTTTGTTGCGTCACTTCTTCTTCCCAGCTGAAGCACTAGGAAGTGGTGAAGGGCGGGCGTTTTGGGGGACTGTCTTATCCCTTTACACCCGAAAAAAAAAGTTGCAAATATTTAAAAAAAAGCTAATTGACAAGATTTCTAGGAGTCTACGGAAACTGAGAAAAAGGCAAAAAAAAATCCTGAATTTTCGATTGATCGTCGTCGGTTGCGTTCGAAAAATGAATCCGCGCAGTCTTTAGATTTTTTTAAGCTACCCGCACTATCGTATAACGTCGGGTGCAAAGGGTTATGTAATTTTGACGTTCGAGAAGTGCTGATTGATGAGCCTAGTTTGAAATGACTTTTGATTTTGAATTTTTGACTTTGTACCCACATTTTGCCACGATCTGTCAGTCCGTTTTCTTGTTTTACAGAGATAAACAAAAGAGTGGAGGTTACTAATTCCACTATATCCTTTCGTGTTTGATTTTATTACTGTTTAATATAAAAATATTAGTTATAAAAGCATTTATAACTAATATTATAAATGCGAAAGTAACTTGTTTGTTACCTTTTCACGCCTAAACCACTGAACCGATCATCATGAAATTTTGCATATACGTTGTCAGGTGTACAGAAACGGACATAGGGTACCTTTCATCCCGAAAAAAAATACTGTTCCCGAGAAAAACAACAATAACATTCTTATGATAATTGATGGCGCCACGTGTCTCTCAATTTATATTATCTAAAATGTCAATTAGAACATTAATTCGTGGTGATGTAACAACCAGTCAAATTTTTTAGATAAATTAAGATAAATAAATATTAACAAACACTACTAAAGATTGTGTGTTTAGTAGTGTGAATTGATTTATCATTAGAACTTAAAACGGGATATTTACCATGTATATTAATTGATTTGAGTTTCCGATATTTCGGCACTGTTGCAAGTGCCATGATCACGGATAAACTGAAGTTATTGCGGGTGGATGTTTACGAGCAGACAAAACGGTCTACCCTCTTTCTTGTTCGTTTAGTGCGACTGACACCGCTACCATTGTCACTTGTTACACTCACAACTCGATTCTGTTCTCGACACACAAAACTCACTGTGTCCGCTCGCGAACTTTTTTCGGTACTCTTGCGGTCTTTACACAATTGGACCACTGGATTCCAGGCTCTCGACAATTGAAACCCATCCTCACGGTTGAAGTTCTTATATTTAGTAATCTCAATCGCTTCTCTCACCAGTCTAGGTATGTAGTGACTTTCTGTCGAGATGACCTGAGGGTTATGTAACTCAATCCAGTGGTTCGATCCGGATTCTATAAGATGTTGAGCTACATACATGGTAAATATCCCGTTTTAAGTTCTAATGATAATGTCAGTGACCATGTCGGTTTAAAAACTTATATTGTGAATTGATTGTCAAATTCTAAATTAACGCGAGCTAAGCCGCGAGCAAAAGCTAGTTTAAAATAAAACTTACTTGCTGGTATCATAATGTTTCGACCTCTTGATGTAGTTAAAAGGCGCGATCTGCATGTCACCGAATAATGGAACCACTTCCAAATTCTGCAACAAAAGATTCATTGGTTGAAAACATACACTTCATACAAACAAGCAAAAAAAAAAAGTATACAGGAATATTAGAGCCATAGCGCTTGATGGCGCGCTTCTCCCGGTCTGCTCCGACTTCCGGTATCTTGGTTCACTTGTGCAAAGCGATGGCGAAGTAGACCGGACTGTTAAGCACAGAATTAACACTGGATGGATGAAATGGCGGCAGGTCACGGGAACAATCTGCGACTCCCGCATTCCCCTTAAACTCAAGGGGAAGATTTATAAAACAATGGTTAGACCTACTGTCTTGTATGGATCAGAATGTTGGGCCATAAAAAGAATGAATGAAAGGCAATTGCATGCAGCCGAGATGAGAATGCTAAGAGGGATGTGTGGTATTACGCGAATATGAGTATGTCAGAGGAAGTCTGAAAGTGACACCGGTGACTGAAAAGTTGTGTGGAAATCAGTTGTCATGGTATGGGCATATGATGCGGAGGAATGAGGAAAATGTCGTCAGGAAAGTGTTGAGTATGAACGTGGAGGGCTATACGAGTAAGGGAAGACCAAAGAAACGATGGTTGGACTGTGTGAAAGATAATATGGCCAGAAAGGGAGTGACTACCGAGATGACGACTAATAGAGAAGTATGGAAGAAAAAGACATGTTGCGCCGACCCCAAATAAATTGGGACAAGGGCAGGAGAATGATGACAGGAATATTGGTAAAACACCAACAACCTCCAAGGTCATTGTACTCATCATTATGAACAACTTTTAACTTTTTTATTATGCCAACTTGACTGGCCTGTTGGTCTAGTGGTTAGTGGCCCTGACTGCTATGCCGGAGGTCGTGGGTTCGATTCCCACCCAGGACAAATGTTTGTGTGATGAGCATGATCATTTGTTCTGTGTCTGGGTGTAATTTATCTATATATGTATTTAGAAATATATAAGTATGTTTATCAGTTGTCTAGTACTCATAACACAAGCTCTGCTTAGCTTGAGGCTAGACGGCGTTGTGTGATAGTTGTGGAATATTATTATTATTATTAAACCTGAAATAGCGAAAAAAAAATCAGCTGTTCAGTACATTTTGACGAATTATGCTAACATAAATGTACTGAACAGCTGATTTTTGTTTCGCGATTTCAGGTTTGGTCCCATAGTAAAAGTTGTTCATAATGATGAGTACAATGACTTCTTAAGAGGTTGTTGGTGTTTTACCAGTAACCCTGTAGATAGATCTGTACCTATGCATAAGCTGAGGAATGATGTGATAAGGCCACGGTGTGGTTTAAAAGAAGATCTAGTGCCAAAAATTTAAAAGAGTTTGCTTAGAACATTTTTCATGTCAACAAAAGGTATACACCGTGTAATTGACAGGTTGGCAAAAACTTAAACAGTAGCTTCAGACCATGATTTATGACTGAAAAACGTTGGAATTTTCTTCAGGAAAATTGTCGAATTTTCCGACCGTTTTTCAACTAGATTTGTGTTCTATTCATTTGTTACAACAAAATCCAGCCCTAAAAACATAATTTTAGTGAAAAAGTACCTATTAGTATGAATGAACAACGCGCGGACATTGCAATACGCGCGCAATATAGGGTCGCGCGCGTATCGCAATGTTCGTTATACATTGCGTAGCCGAAATAAAATTGAAAATTGAAAAACGTTCACCTATCATTTCCGGGAAAATATTTCACTATCAAAATGTTAACAATACCAGTCTGAATTCATACTTTTCGTTTTTGCCAACCTGTCAATTACACGGTGTATACAAGGCAGATGTGAGTGGAAACGCCGGGAATGGACATGTGTTCTAGGACATGCCGCTTTGCTCACGATGTTTTCCTTCACCGTCTTGAGAGCGTAAGTAAAGCGCATGTCAGGGTTCGAACCTACGACCTACAACTCGCAAGTCGCTGCCGTTACCACTGAGCCACCATTGCTCTCTCAGAGGACTGTGATCAATCAATCCGCCTTGCCTTTTCCCGCTATATTGGGGTCAGCTTCCAGTCTTACCGGATGCAGCTGTTACTAGGTAATAAGATACCCCTTGGTAAAACTGGTTGTCAGACTTTCTGACGACTCGTAACGACTGTCAAAGATCCACGAATGACAACCGGAACCAACGGCTTAACGTGCTTTCTGAAGCACGGAGGAGTCTCGGTATGTTAAGATGGTCACCCATCCACGAACCAACCCCGGCAAGCGTTGCTTAACCTGATGGATCGACCCGTGCGGCTCAGTGTACTGTGATAATCCGAGATAATTTATCAAAACTTACCTTGAAAATCCTGTCAATCCTGTCCAGACGAATCTTTTTCTTCTGATCAAGACGATTGATGTTGCAGACTTCAGAATCCATGAGGAATAGCCCGAAGCCCATAACCTAGAACAAAATATTTGTAAATGCATAAAAATAATAAGTAGTCCGCCTTCAGAAAATAATTTATGTTGAAAAAAGTTTGTTTTATTAGGCAAACCATAGACAAAATTTCTAAAGTTGATTGAATATTCCGAATATTGAATATTCGTAATGTCTAAAGTTCTTCACCATAATTCTTTATATAGAAACAATTGGGGTCTTCCAAAATTGTTATATATACTATGATATTAAGGACTAATTTGACCAAAGTCGGATATCTTTTATCCGCGGAATAAAATTGACGACTGACAGTTTTTGTATCGCGTAACTGTCAAAAATTCAAAATTTATTTGATGGGGAAGACTTACGCTACCTATAAAACTAAAACTTTGGTCGAATTCATCCTTAAAGATGAAACACAAGTCCAGCCTGGCTGATAATATGGCCATACTGAATTTTAGAAAAAAAAATGTCATTCACAGAAATGGGACGGATAATAAAATGGGTAGGTAAAAATGCGAAAGAAAGGTGTGAAATGAAAAGTAAATGCAAACCGTGTTCTAGTATTTTATGTCCATGTTGTTTATTTAGAAGTTGCCGTGTTCAGTATGATCAATAGTTCTGATTTAGTAAAATAAAATTAAGAATAATATGGACCCTTGAAATGTCACTTAGTCAGTGTTGCCTACATTGACTAAGTGGCATTTTGGGCCATATTAATTTAATCTTTAATTCTTATTTCTTCTTTAATTCTTACCCGGTATAAATTAAAATTGGGAAGGTAAAAATGGGTATTAATGGGTATTTACCCATCTCTAGTCATTCATCATCATTTTAATTTTTTTTTTTTTTTTTTGTATGTTGGCCTTGTATTTTTTTTTATATTCATGTACTTAAAGTTATTATTTAAATGTGCTTTTGTGTGATGCTCCTTTTAATAAATGTTTTATTAACCCTTAACGGAAACAGAGGAGTTGTTATAAGTTTAACAAGCGTATCTGTCTGTGGCATTGTAGCTCCCAAACGACTGAACCGATTTAGATTTTTTTTTTTTGAAAGGTGACTTGATCGAGACTGTTCTTAGCTATGATTCAAGAAAATCTATTAAGCCATTTGAAGATTATCAGCTCTTTTTTTAGTTGACCACCTTCCACAGGTCTGATCGAGTCGAAATTTGGTATTCTGTTACTTCAATGATATTAGAATAACATCGTAACCTTGAGCTGATGCTGCAGCATTACCTGGAATTTACAGGATACCCAACATCCTCACCAACTTACAGCAGAGGTATTGTGTTATGTATGTATTGCTCATTGGAATGGTCTTAATGAATAGGTTATAGATAGATGGTAATCAGGGTCTGATGATGGAGTAGTAAAATGAAGTGAGGGTGCATTTGGGTCTGGGTTATTTTTTTAATTTTTAATTTAATGTTTATCCAAGTCAATCAATCAATCTGCCTAGCCTTTTCCCAACTATGTTGGGGTCGGCTTCCAGTCTAACCGGATGCAGCTGAAAACCAGTATTTTACATGGAGCGACTGCCTATCTGACCTCCACAACCCAGTTACTGGGTAATACGATACCCCTTGTAAGACTGGTTGTCAGACTTTCAGGCTTCTGACGGCCCGTAACGACTGTCAAAGATCCACAAATGTCAGCCGGGACCAACGGCTTAACGTGCTTTCCGAGGCACGGAGGAGTTTCGGTTTGTAAAGATGGTCACCCATCCACAGACCAACCCCGGCAAGCGTAGCTTAACCTGATGGATCGACCCGTGCGGCTGTTATTACTCACCCACGAGCTCCTCCTCCGTTTATCTAAGTATTTATTTAATAAAGCCTGGGTACTATACATAAATAAATCCTTACCTTTACAAGCATATGTTTCTCAGAAGGTGTGAGATACATTTTGGTCTCAAACATATGCACGCATATGTTGACAACGTCGGCTAGTAGTTCTTCATAGCCTGCCAAAGAAAAAACAATTTAATATAATATATTGAATGTTGCTGTTGTTAGTTTTGTCGATTCTTTTTTAGAACAAAATAAAGAAAAAAAGTGTGTGTCAACTCCGACGCACGACTGGAGTTTACTCCTTGTGTACGGTCTAATGGATAGATTGACCGCTACAAACTGGCTGAAAAGAAACAAAACAAATCGACTTTGTCTCTGTTACCTCTGACCTAGACTAGAGTCAAGAGCAAACCCGTATCAAATAAAAAAAAATTAAAAAAAACAATGGAGACTAGCCGAAGATAAACAAAACAATGAAGATTGGCCGAAAATAAACAAAACAATGCAAGACTGGCCGAAAATAAACAAAGCAATGAAGACTGGCCGAAAATAAACAAAACTATGAAGACTGGCGGAAAATAAACAAAACAATGAAGATTGGCCGAAAATAAACAAAACTATGAAGACTGGCCGAAAATAAACAAAACAATGAAGACTGGCTGAAGAAAACAAAACAAGTATACACATACATGATTTCAAAGTGAAAGGTATGTTGCTTAACGCTTTTCAGTTAACGCTTGTAATTTCACTCCTCATAAAATTTCCATACCGGAGGGCCTTATATGAAAATCGATTCTTACGAGGTAAACTCCAAAAATGTTTTACTTGAGACACGCGCAGGAATTACAAACAATAAAAAAAAACCGAATAAGTCCGTGTCGGACCACGAACCACTTTTTATATAGTTTGACCAAGACCGCTATACCGCGCCGTAGGTATGTGCGCGGCGAGACGGGGGGCAGTGCAGGCCGCTCATTCATCAACGCTCACGGCGTCCCACCGCTCGTTCGCCAGCGCTGCACCCTGCCTCGCCGCGCATTCCAAAGCGCAGTACAGCGGTCTTGGTCAAACTATAGGTAACTAGCTACCTATTGCATGTGTGTAAATAAAGTAGTATATGAAACTGTACATAACCAGGTGTTTAAACACTCATGTGATACTATTAAAAACTTCGCCTATGGCTCGGTTTTTAAACAGTTTTTTAATACCCCTCATTATGCAACAGTTACATATACTATTATTATGAATCACTTTTCAATAATATTTTTGTCAGGAAAGCAGTGGCGGCCCAGTGGTATCGGCCGCGACTTACGAGTTGTAGGTCGTGTGTTCGAACCCAGGCAGGCGATATACTTTGTGTAAAATATTTCATCATCATTGCTCTCAAAACGGTGAAGGAAAACATCGTGAGGAAACCGGCGAGTCCTAGACACAAAAATTCGAAGACATGTGACATCTACCAACCCGCACTGGGCCCTCGTGGTGGATTACAGCCCACTGCCTCTCACCGACAGGAGGCCTGCTGTGGGATCCCAGCTGTGGGAACATTATAAGCTGATTATGCAGTTTCAAAAAAAAAAAAAAAAAAATTGCGCACTTGTATTGATGTTTAGGGTTCCGTACCTCAAAAGGAAAAAACGGAACCCTTATAGGATCTGTCACAGCCAATTTGCTCCGAATATAATGGACTGATTAAGTTGAAATTTGGTACACGTATGTATTTTTGAAACACGGATGTCTAACGTAAATAAATGAATTTTCAATATGGGGGTCAATATTGGGGGCAAATAAGAAAATTAAAAAGAAAAAGTTTTGCTAACTGTAACCGTGTGGCATGTCAAATGAAAAGGCTTACTGTGAAGGTCTCAATTTTAAAGTTATTTAAGAAAATAGACGAAAATTGACCATTCCCCTTTATCTCCGAAATTACTGAGCCTAAAATTTTGAAAAAAAAAAATACAGATAATAGTTCTATACCTATAGATTACAGGAAAACTTATAAGAAGTCAATGGTCTTAAAATAACATAGTAAATCTCTCAATATTGTGCGTACAAACTTACATTTACAGTTGTAATGTATGGGAGAACATGTTTTTCAACTACAATATCAAGTTTGTACTTGGGATAAATTCATCCCAACTACGGAACCCTTCATTCTGCGTGGTCCGACACGCATTTGGCCGGTTGTTTTTCTTTACACTATACAGATTAATTTATCATTTAGTTTTGAAACTAAGCTTACCGTTAATCTTCTCCAGCGCATCCTTCACAGTATCTCTGATCTTGTTCTGTGTTGCCAGAAACATGGATAGGTTCTGCGACTCCTGCAGGCTTTGACTGTCTGACATCACCTTCAGGAACTGTGCCGCCCTGAAAACAAGAACAAACAAATCATAATATGAAAAATGATTATCCTCGACTCAAGAATGTATACTGTCGTAAATAAAACGTAGCTTTCTTTTGAAAAGATATGGTTATGATGTGACAAGCCAGCTGGCGTGGTTGGTTAAGATTTTTTGATTCCCGTCCAGCACAACCATTTGTGTGCATGAACATGTCTGTTTGTCCTGAGTCTGGGTGTAATTATCTATATAGGTATGTATTTACAAAAAAAAAAGTAGTATATGTAGTATATCAGTAGTCTGGTTTCCATAGTACAAGATCTGCTTAGTTTGGGATCAGATGACAATGTGTGAACAATGTCCCAGGATATTATTATAATATTATATTTTTTCATGAATTTATTTGTCAGCGTAATTAACAATGTATATCCATGCCAAATTATAGCTTTCTAGTACTAAGAGTCTCTGAGCTAAGCTACGGACACATTTTGAATGCAATTTTGCAATGAAATTACTTATAGATTTTAGAATTATAGAAAAAAATATGAAAAAGTAGAGGTATTTTCGGAATTAAATTCTATCGAGGAATTTTAACCCAATTGCGTTATCCTTCAGTCAGAGTATTAATCAAATAGTCAATAAACATAGCGTCCTATCATGCCACAGGTCGTGGGTTCGATTCCTATCCAGGACAAACATTTGTGTGCATGAACATGTCTGTTTGTTCTGAGTCTGGGTGTAATTATCTATATAAGTATGTATTTACAAAAAAAAAGTAGTGTATGTAGTATATCAGTTATCTGGTTTCCATAGTACAAGCTCTGATTAGTTTGGGATCAGATGACCGTGTGTGAATAATGTCCCAGTATATTATTATTATTATTATTTATACAAAATGTTTTAAAAATCGGGACTAGATAATACAGTTTCAATTTTTGTGTGGGAAAACATTAGAACCTCATTTATTATTGTTTTCTCCAATCAGAATGCTATGAGGTTAATAATTATTATTATTTGCAGGTCAAGCTAGCTGAAACTGTCAAATTTTCCCAATCAACCTTAAACCTAATGCTTTAGCGATAAAGTTGAAAATCTATTAAAGAAATTTGACATATTGTAGTAGCTTGATGTGCTGGCGTCTGTACATCGCAATTAAACAAAAAGCCATTGTGTCTCGCGTAGATCTACGTTCAGACGGTACGAACGGTTAATCAATCAATTTTTTTTTGTCGGCAAGCACGCAGCAGATACAAAGTCGCGATGGCTGATATTACTTAGCCACGAGCCCCTCCTACTACTAATAGTTGAGGCAGTTGTCCCATCGCCGGCGAGGAAGCGACTAACTGTCGGCTATTTTCTCGCTCAAGAAACGTACAATAGATATACAATTCCGTGTAAACAAAAGAGATGCAAATATGAATAGTTTACACTGGCCGGCGAGATCTCGCTCAGCGATGCTCACTTGGTTCGAACTCACGCCGTGCGTAGCGCGTGCAGTGTTGCGCAGAACCAGCCGCCCCGAGCGAGTAGTCTATCGGAACTACACACTCGCTTCTCGCCAACTCGTTTCTAGTGTCTAGCTCTACTCGCTTCTCGCTCATCGTTAGCGGTGGGACAAGTGCCCTAACTGAGCTCCTCGTGTTCTGGAGTTCGTCTAGTACAGCAAACATATTGTAGCCGAAGTCGCGATGGCTGATATTACTTAGCCACGAGCCCCTCTTTCTACTAATAGATACTAACCTCCTGTAAGTAGAATAATCATTCTTGACGGAGCTCTTCATGTTCTTTAGTTCGTCGAGTACAGCGAACATGTTGACGAACTTCCCGAGAGTCAGCAAGTACGCTTCAGAGACGAAGTCGCGACGTTTCTCTGCGTGGCAGAGGCGACGGACTTCGCCGCAGAAACGCTCTATGGCTTTGCGCTGTGGAAATAAGTTCATAATAATAATATATTTATTGATACAAAAACCTTTGACATTACTTAAGACTAGGATACGTAGCTTGGTTAACTGAAGGTCATACGGATAAGGTAAGCCCTGACTCCTAAACTAGGTGATCCTGTGACTTAGGAGTCAGTATTCCGCTGTCACTATTATACTAAAAAATAAAAACCTTTTATGTTGTGTTCTAACAATCAATCACAAGTCAGGCTTATCGTATGTATGGATTTGTAATAAGATCAACCACAGAATTCGTCCACCCGAGCATATATTTGCATCTGTATCGATCATTAATCCGGTCTCAACTAGAATATGCGGTGCCGGTGTGGAGTCCCTATTATAATAAATATACTGACTGCATCGAGCGTATACAACGTAAGTTCTTGAAAACGATGCAATATCGTTGTTCTAAAAGTCGTATTTACCACCCCTATAGCGACTTATTGAAAAAATACAACTTGCTCTCTTTGAAGTCTAGACGTACCTTTCTAGAAACTATGTTTCTATACGATCTGTGTAACAACTCATATGATTGTGTGGATATCTGTAACAAGTTATGCTATGTTGTCCCTAGAACCATTCAGGGTCGTGGGGTGCGTGCACGTCCTGTTTTCGCCGTCACTCCTAGTCGTACGAATGCAGGCTTGCGGGCACCTTTACGTCGCCTCACAGACAATTTCAATAAATTTTTCTCTAACTTGGATTTATTTGCTTTATCCGTTGGAAAATTTTGAAACATGTTGCTTGATACAATCAAAAATGTATGTGAATAATATTAAATCTCTCTAGCGTCCCTTACTGCTGTATATATGTATTTTATGTCTTGCACCTAAATTTTCTTTATCAATATTGTCTTTTGTCTTTTAGTGTATCTGTGGAGAACGTGGTTGGTTGCACATTTGTATAACTCCTTATGTTTCTATTTATTTGTAATACATAATGTGTAATTGTTGGTTCTTCCAAATAAATAAAATAAAATAAAACATTACAAAAATAGTCATTCACATTGCAGGTTACAAAGTATGTAGGTATATTAAATTTAACAATGAAGGAATATTATGGGATATTGGAAACGACTTTTAAGGTGTAAAATATGCGTATGTAAGTTAGAGTGAGGGTGTGTATGTAGAGGTGTAACAATGTATGTGTGTGTGTGTGTGTGTGTGTGTGTGTGTGTGTGTGTGTGTGTTTCAAACAACAGTAGAACAGGTTTATATATAAAATGTACGCCTACTGCTGGTGATGTAGTAGTTCATCTGTTCGAGCGTAGTCTTGATTCTGTAGCCAACTTTTTACTTTAACCTTAGTTTAATTCTAAAGCAAATTATAATACCCTTATTCTTTTCGAGTTGACGGATTTTTATAAAATGTGTTAGGCCCCGTAAGTGGCCATATTAATCGCCGAGTCCCGCATAAGTGGCGTTTTTTAAGTCCTCAAAAGTGAATGAACACGCCCCTTAAATAGAACTTGTTTTTTTAAGAAAGGGTTGCGTTCATTATTTACGTGAGGCGTTTGGGAGGGAGGTCGAGCCAAATCTCAACCAATCTCACGTGAGGTGGTGGGGGGGGGGGGGGGGGGGGGGATCTCGGAAAATATCACAAAATTTTCTTTTTCGCAAGAAACTGTAAAATTGCGAGAAAACTGGATAATTATTTAAATTATATTATATTATTAATTATATTATTATCTATTGTATATCAACCGTGAACATCTGATACCTCCTAACTAGTATTTTTGCGCAAAACTTCTTTTATAATGTCAACTCCTATTTAATTATGATTTCATAAAAGACATAAAAACTAACCAACTACTTTTTGGTTTGCCAAAATTCTCCACGAAAAATTAATAAATTAGTTTTATGTTCCACCTGTAAAATTTGTTTGTAGGTAGATAGAAGATCTCAGAAGTACACGGACGATGTGTATTTAAATAAATCCAACGCAATCAAGCATATATTAACGAATTTACACTAAACACGCGTACATTTTGAAAAATCTCACGTGGCCAAAGTCGTCGAGTTAAATTTCACATCTTACCAAGGTGGTCGAAATATTTGGGGAATTAATGAACGCCCCCAAAAGTCTTTTTCTGTGGCATCGTAGCTCCGAACGAATAAGTCAGTGTCAAAGCGCTGTATGTATTATGTACACTTCCAGCAGGTGATGATCCCATGTTCAGCTGTAGTAAAGTACTTGAAAAGAGATTTTCTAAACTCATAAAGTTTAGAAATTCTCTTTTTACCCGACTGCGGCGAAACCCAAAAGGAGGGTTATGTATTTGACCTGTATGTATGTATGTATTTGTTCCCTCGTAACTGCTAAACGAATGAACGGATTTGGATAAATTATACGTCTTTAGATTTGTCTTGATGGCGCGAGTGGCACTGGCTATATTAAAATTAGAAACAAAGTAAAATCGCGGATTTGGGGTGCCATATTGTGGAGTTGGAATTTTTTTTTTTCTTCTAATACCATCGTGTGTGATATCAAAATGAAGAGTTTTAAAAGGTAAATAAATATATACAACTTATATGGTTAAAAGTAATTCGAAGTGATAATTCGAAAAAAACACGTACAATAATATACCAAAACCAAAACTCCCTGCAAGAACTAAATCGTCTGCGAAATCTTTCACATTTGTAAACTAAAAAGCTGGCTATAAAAAAGTAATTAAAAAAAAACACTAAAAAACCCGACTGCGATAAAAACCTTAAATAAAAAAAAACAAGCCCATTTTAAATTAAATAAAAGTTGGAAGCAGGCGGGACCCATTCCATTTAATATTTTCAAACTCAAATGGGTTTTCTATTACAGTCGGGTTTTTTAGTTTTTTTGAAATTACTTTTTTATTTCGAAGTATATAACCTATATCAAGTCTATGAGGTTTCGCCAGTTAATTTAATTTGACCTTGCATGCCGGGTGATTTATTAACAGGAATGACTATGGTAGCATTTATTTTTTTGACCTGATAATTATTTTAATTTTAAAAAATCACTCGGAATGCTGCCACGCTTAAATGGAATTGGGCTGGACACATCTGCCGCATGTCAGTTACGAGCCAGTGAGTCCCCTTAATGGCAAACGACATCGCGGCAGGCCCAGACGGAAATGGCGAGATGAGGTGGACTCCTTTAATAAAGATTGATCCTCCTCCTGGACCCCTTTAATGAAGATTGAAGATTATTTGGTCCTTGGCAGCTCTGGACAGAGAGAGGTGGAACTAAAGTAGGCAGGCCTTTGCTTAGCAGTGGAATAATAATAAAATATATGCTGTCTTTAACCGACTTCCAAAAGGAGGAGGTTCTCAATTCGTCTGTATGTTTCTTTTTTTTTTTTGTATGTTTGTTACGCGATTACTCAAAGACGGATGGACCGATTTAGAAAATTCTTTTTTTGTTTGATAGGGTATACTTCCAAGGTGGTCCCATATAAATTTTATTAACTTTGCTTGGGGAGTTTTTGAGTTAGCTTCAATAATGTGTATATTTCCCACTTATTTTATGTGGATGATGTGATGGTGTTTTAATAACTTCCTATCACTGTTATTTACATGGCTATATCTACAATTATTATGCTCAATTATGCATTCGAATTAGTGGGGTAGGTTCCACAACTAAAAAGTGAAAAATAAAAATTTTTTAGCAAAAAATAAAACCGACTTCCAAAACAAAACACTACAAAGTGAAAAATAACTTTAATTTCGGAAGTCGGTGGCATAAAACGAAAATACAAAACTCAAGACACCGACTACCGAAATTAAAATTATTTTTCACTTTGTAGTGTTTTGTTTTGGAAGTCGGTTTTATTTTTTGCTAAAAAGTTTTTTCAAGCATTAAAGAACACTTGCCGAGTTCGTTCCGTGGATCAGCGACCATCCATTACATACCGAAATCAATCCGTGCCTCGGCCAGGTTGTTATAGATAGTCAGAAGACCGGAAACCTGACAACCAATCTTACCAAGAGGTATCATGTTACCCAGTAACTGGGTTGTGGCGGTCAGATTTTATTATTTATTTATTTTATTCAAGAAATATTATATATAAAAAATACACATTTTTTCTGCCAAATTGCTGTACAGCTTGTCGGCAGTGTCCCGTGGATTACAGTTTTGTGATAATTATTCACTTATTCACGAGGACGCAAAGTCGAAGCAAAAAAATAAATAAAAGGGTACACACACTAAATATCTAATGATGGGCTCAGGTCGTCTTGCTTGCCCACCAGGCTGGCATGAGCATCACAACCCAATCCTCCCGACCGCCGCCGAGATAGGCAGTCTCTCCATGTAAAATACTGGTTCCAGCTGCATCCGGTTGTACTACTGGAAGACGACTTGGCAAAAGGCTAGACAGATGACGAGAATAGATTAGAGATATAATTTACCTGGAAGTACATAAACTGCAACAGCTTATCGACCTCGGGAGCTAGCACCTGGACAGTCCTCTCATAGATGTGGACGCGGTCCGGCTGCTCATTAGACCTGGGTTGCGGGATGGCACGACTGCAACAACGCCATGTGTACAGCATCACGGCGTGGGCGTTGCCTTCTTCTAGGAGCTCGTTCTGAAATTAGAGTGGGAGGTGAGAGAGTGGAAGATTTCTTTACAGAAAAGTTTAATAAGAAAAGGTTTAATGATAAATGGTTTTTATTTATGTAAGTAGGTTTGTACAAACACTTTTACAAGTCAATATTTTTTTTTTTTTAAACTAGATGAGGTCGGGTTTCCTATCTGACTACTCTGAGAAGAAAGGCCGAAACAAACTCAGAGGTCACAGTCTCTTATAAAGTCCAGACATAATCTTGGTCACTTCATGTGAAGACCATGTAGATTGGTGTCTGAAATGGTATTTTGAGGAAAGAACCACACAGATTGAGAGGACCCTGTCCAGTCAGTGCACGCATTTGTCAGTAATCGCGCACGCTCAACTCAGAACTTAAGGAGCTCAACGATTCGACGAACAACACCAAAGAAAGGACATTGGGGTAGGCCGCATAGATGACTCAAACTGCCAGACCATGATTAAAAATAACAGAGAAAAAATAAAACAAACAAAAAAAAGCAATGACCTATATCTTCACATTCACAATAAATTAAAATAATATAATACTTACAAAGTAAATATTCATGTCAACATTCAGTATGCAAAAATAAAAATAATATAAAATTTGGAGCAGTTCATCCTAAGCCTTTTTGTCCTCAATATAATCTTTAACGGTATAAAAATCTTTCTGACACAACTTGCGTTTAATGAATGATGTGAATTTATTAAGGCTCAGATCTTGAACGTGGCTTGGAAGTTTATTATAAAAGCGTATACATTGACACCTGAATGACCCACCTATTTTCTTGAGCCTTGTTGGAGGTACAACAAATTTGTGTTTGTTCCTAGTATTTATATTGTGGATATCACTGTATTTTTTAAACAATTTAATGTTTTTATGGGCATATAAAAGATTTTCAAAAATGTACTGAGAAGGCAAAGTCATTATATTAACCTCCTTAAATTTCTCTCTGAGAGATTGTCTCGGACTTAATTTATAAATGCATAGAACAGCTCTTTTCTGCAAAACAAAGATAGTCTGAATTTCGGCTGCATTTCCCCACAACAGAATACCGTACGACATTACACTATGAAAATAGCTAAAGTACACTAAACGGGCTGTCTCTATGTTAGTTAAATTACGAATTTTCCTAACAGCGTATGCTGCGGAGCTTAGCTTTTTTGACAATTTATCTATATGTGGGCCCCACTGAAGCTTAGCATCCAAAGTTGAGCCCGAGAATACTGTGCTATCTTCCGGATTCAACTCTTCGCCCTTTATCAACACGTTAGTTTTCACCTGCCTAACGTGAGGTAGCGTAAACTTAATGCATTTGGTTTTTTTTTCATTAAGGAGTAAATTATTAATACTGAACCAGTGAACTACTTTTGAGATCGCTCTGTTTACATCGTCAGTAACCAGCTGCTGACGTTTAAGTTTAAACAAAAGTGAAGTATCATATATCATGATTATCCTTTATGAGGTAGGGCAAATCGTTAATATAAATAAGAAACAAGAAAGGACCAAGAATCTAGCCCTGTGGGACCCCCATTGTTACTATAGATCCGGGCGATCTTTTTCCATTAACGTCAACGCTCTGAATCCTATTACTCAAGTAAGAAGTAAGAAGATCCAGAGCGGTGTTCCGGATCCCGTAATGGCGGAGTTTCCTGATTAACGTTTCATGAAGAACGCAATCTAATGCCTTGGACAAATCACAAAAGATGCCCAAGGCATCGCATTTGCCTTCCCATGCATTATAAATATGTCCTAAAAGTTCAACACCGGCATCAGTAGTTGAACGACCCTTTGTAAAACCGAACTGCTTGTTGCTTGCTATGTAATGCTTGTTATGTTTGCATTGTTTCATGACGCCATGTTAGTATTAGTAGAATTTTATATCGAATAAACAGCTTTTGTTTGGTAATCTTTTGAGTCAAGAATCAAACGATAATTTGAACAGAACTTCGTGTATATTGTGCAGTATATAAATAAAAACTTCTATACAATCTACTACAAATTTCTATAGACAAGAGAAAAACAAGCATTTATAAATGCTTGTTTTCTCTTTTCAGTTAAGTATGTGTTTTTGCAGTTGGATTTTTTTTTTTATAATTAGCTTTATTTGAAATAAAGCTTTTTAGTTTATACCCGACTGCCAAGTAAGGGTTATGTTTTTCGCGCGTATCTTGTATATTTGTAAATTTCTTTATTACCTCATCCGTTTGGAAGATCCAAACGGCTGAATGGATTTCGACAGTTAAGGTATCGTTTGATTTGTCTTAAAATCCCAAGAGTCCTTAGATAGGTGTTTGAAAAAACAAATCAAAATGGCGGATTTTTGGCGCGAAATAGTAATATGTTAATAAAAAAAATAACCAACCTATCGAGTAGGGTATCAAAATAAAGGAAATTAAAAGGGGGTTACAAAAATATGTGATATATGTTTAAATTTAATTATAATTAAATAATAAATTGGTTAATTAATTAATAATTAATTAATTCATTCATGCTTATTAATATCCGTCGCTCAATCATATTTAAAACGAAACAAATAAATTGTATATGGTCATCTATTATTTATATATTGTATCTGGAAATGCAAAATATTAATAAAACTAAAAAGATTGAAACAAAAATTAAAAAAAAAAAACAAAAAACTCGACTGCACAAACAAATACTTAAATGAAAAGAGAAAAACAAGCATTATCTATAATCACAAAAGTTACACTTTGGTTTGTCCCCGCCTGCAATACCAAAATTCAATAGATTATAGGTAATGCTTGTTTTTCTCTTTTCAGTTAAGTATGTCTTTGTGCAGTCGGGTTTTTTGTTTTATTTTTTTAATTTATTAATTAAAACCCGAAGTGCGACTTAGTTTTAGCCGGCTAGAACTAGGTGGGTAACCGATTGCATACGGACCCTGGCACTCGCCGGCCGCTTCCGCGGCACCGCTCGCTTCGGCTCGTGTATTGTGTGGTCACAGTTCTAACCTAACCTACCTTTCAGCCTACACCTAAGTTTAACCAACTGCTATAGTTGTAGCCTAACAGCACATCGGGTTTTGACCGGCTAAAACTAGGTGTAGCCGCACTGCGGGTTTTAGCCGTGACATATACAGGGTTATTGGTAAAACACCAACAACCTCTTAAGGGGTCATTGTACTCATCATTATGAACAACTTTTACTATGGGACCAAACCTGAAATCGCGAAAAAAAAATCAGCTGTTCAGTACATTTATGTTCGCATAATTCGTCAAAATGTACTGAACAGCTGATATTTTTTTTTGCGATTTCAGGTTTGGTCCCATAGTAAAAGTTGTTCATAATGATGGGTACAATGACCCCTTAAGAGGTTGTTGGTGTTTTACCAATAACCCTGTATATTTGGAATTGACTCATATAGCTTTTATTTGATACCAATATTGTAGTAGTTTCTTTTTAAAAAAGCCTTCCCCTCTCTTATTTTTTATTTCTAGATGCAATATACAGTATGTTAACCAACAGAGGGCGTTCCCGTTAACCCGCAATAGTATAGCATCCATACATGCTAAAAAAAATATTACCATTCGAAAACAAAATGGTTTTTATTTTTTTTTAATATTAAAATATTCACTAAAAATGCTAAAAATATTCACTAAAATATTCAAAAAAATATAAAAATATTCACTAAAAATAAAAACTAAATTGCGATGTTTCCGTCCTTCAAGTACGCGTGTACAGAGTGTTTCTTTTATGTATCAATTTAACATTTTTAGTGAATATTTTAATATTAAAAAAAATAAAAACCATTTTGTTTTCGAATGGTAATATTTTTTTTAGCATGTATGGATGCTATACTATTGCGGGTTAACGGGAACGCCCTCTGTTGGTTAACATACTGTATAAATATTACATAGTCAATGTCACTCCCACAATTAAGACGAATCTAACGACACCTCATATCTTAAAATCCATCAACCCATTTAGGCTACAGGAGCTCACAATGGATCTGACATACATACCCACATACATATATACATGCGCGCGAAAAACATTACCCTCCTTCTGGGTCAGTCGGGTAAAAATGGCTAATCAACTCAGTTTGAATTTTGTTATGACAATAATCAAAAACTCTCTCAATCAGGGCAGGCAGGCTTAATATTTCCAATAAGTTAAATTTCCAAGAAGTTTTACAGAGATGGTGAAACAGCCCTAAGCATCAAATCTCCTTACCAAGTTAGCATGGACAGTGGCCTCCTCAATATACTTGGCGATACCAGTGACGAAGCCATTGCGGTCTTCAAAGTTGGTGTCAAAGTTGGCTTGGTACAGAATGGAGCACGGAGCGGCCTCGATGCATGGTTGTTCATCTGTAAAATGAAAGAATATCATCATTCTCTTGCCTTTATCCAAATATATTTAGGATCAGCGCAACATATCTTCTTCTACCATACTTCTCTATTAGTCGTCATCTCACTAGTCAGGGTGACTACTTTTCTAGCCATTTGGTCTTTCACACAGTTCATCCATTGTTTCTTTGGTTTTTCCCCAGTCTTAAGGTGGAGACTGACTTGTAACATTTGTTTGTAATGAGGCGAGATTGGTTACAAAATAGCGATACATAAGACGCGGCGAACGCTTGCTTCGAGCACATGGCTCAAGCGCGCTCCATTTCTTGTCACAAAACGGCGATACACTAAACGTGGCGAATGCTCGCTTGACTCAAGCATGCTCCATTTTTATTCAGAATGGCAGCTCGCATTGCTCACATCAAGTGGCTCGGCTCGCTGCACTGACTACTGTAATGCATTACAAAGACTCAATACGTAACAAACAAATGTTACCAAGTCAGTCTCTGCCTTTATAGCCAGAAAATTGCCTACTCCTCCAACCCCTACTCTTATAGCTATTCAGTATAGATTTGTTTTATTAATTAATTGTTAGGGCTTTTAGAAAGATACAAGATTACAAGGAACTTAAGACTAAGGCATGGTCCTAATTGGCTATGATTGTATGAGCAAACAATGTGATTTCATAGTACAATGAGATTAAACACATACATTACTTTAGAGTGTCCTAATTGAAGCTAGCAAGTAATCCCACAAGTATAGGAAATGCTTAAAAACGATTGTATGATGGGTTTGATCGTGCGATCGTGCAATCAAAGTTACATATCTCTTTTGAGTGTCCAATCGGTCACGCGTCATCGCGCTAAAAAACTGTGTACCTCTGTAAACAGACGGGGCGGGGCGTGCGACGTTCGAATTAAACACATGCAAACACTCGTGAGTGTCCTAAGTGACGGCCGAACGGCGCTCGGTGAATGCTCTTCGCCGCTTACACACAACGCCGAACGCCCCGCTGAACGCTTTTTCATTCGGGTTGTACACTTAGGACCCTGTTGGACTATCAAACAATAATTTTCATTGTGCGATGAAATCGCATTTTTAACTCGTATGATCGTTAGCCAATTAAGACGATGCCTAACACTAGTAAGTAGTAAGAAAATATTACTAACACTACATTTGATTTGGAAACTTAAAATATGAAATTAAGAAGCTTCATTATTATAGGGGCTGATTAATTTTTCAGCCACAAATTGGATGTAGTTATGCTATAACGTTCCAATCCACACGCAGGTCGAACTGAGTAAATCACGTTTTTTTAATTTTGTGGTACGCTTTTTTTTGGTAGCGAGTACAACTAAGTAGTATGTATCACTTCAACTAAATAAATAAACATTATTTTATTATATACTTGTCAAAATACCTAGCTTGGGCTCAAAAACTCAATTTTGACCACCTTGTGGATTGGAACGTTATAGCATAACTACGTCCAATTGTGTATGAACATTGTTGGTTAAGTTAAGGGAACATCACAACTTACTGTATTCTCCTGACAGAGTAGGTATTGGCGTTTTCTATTCCTTTCTTGCCTGTGCTATGCACTTTGCATAGGCTATAATAATACATATTGACGCTTGAAAGGCAATATTTACCAAACAACATGTTTTCAATTTCACACTAGTGCATTTTATTTTTTTTTATCATAGAAATCGCTAGTCATAACTACTTGATTCCAACAAATTAATAGTACCTACAAATCAAGTATTAAATATTTTTTAAGTTTTTTTAAATAAATAAATATTTTTAAATTACAAATTTTATATAAAACCTTCAGCGTCACATTCTGTTTGAAACTAAATAAACTACTAAAATATGCTTCAAAAAGATTATATCTATCTGTCCTAAATATCTATAATCGATGAGTCCCATGGCAATCCTTATGGCCCCACCTAACTTTTATCAGTGCAGTGTTAGTTAATACAATGCAATAATTAGACCTAAAATAACTACTTACCGGGCAGTGTAAGCTCATCCAACACGTCAACATTGCTCAAAGCATCGGATAAGGATACTTTTTCACTCACAGACATGTTTTTATCAATTTTAAAACACGTAAAATACGAACGGATATGTGCAACACAGGATATGAGTAATTACGGTTTAATACCACTTATGTTTGGATTTATTGTCACTATGGTGATAACACTAAACCTAGGTTTCGGTTTGAAAAGGCGCAATTCAATATTTATTGTATATTTATCGAAATAATTAAGTATTTTTTAAACCTTCACAAGATCACAATAATGGCGTTTGACAACTAAACACTGTGTAGTGCTGCGCTTATACCACATATAACTTACCGAATCATGATACCGGTTTTTAATATTCGGTTTATGATTTATGGGCGCATCGTCGTACCGCCGCCACTCGGCGGTAGGAAATTAAGTGTAATATAATTTTAAATGCACGCCGCATTTATTATATAACGTCATACTCAATTTCCTGAAAGGATTAGTCAGAGGGCCCTACTTCCCAGTTCACCCATGTTCTCCTATCAACAAAAATACGAATTGCCGTAATTTTAACAAAGGAAACAAACGGATACTTACTACTTAATTATTTATTACCTTCGATACCTTTCCTTACATTAGGTATTATGATTACGCAGGAGTCCGCAGCATCGATTGTTATTGGCGATGCTTGGGTCTATTTCCAGTGGATGACGGCTGAAAGGATCATTTCAAAACCAACGAGGCAGATGCATTATGTAAGGATCGCAGCAGGTGGCGTTCTGTAGTTTCTGCCTACTCCCATGGAATTAGTAACTATTTGTAGGAGCCAATGGTTTTATTATTTTACTTAATACACATTTTACTCGGTATCTGCTCTGCCACCGTAACAGAAGAATGGGGAATAATAAGCCTTAGAAACATGGTTAATAAGGCTTATTTTTCTATAAAAAATTTCTGCAGATGCACCCTACGCCAAAAAAAAAATACATACATAAATACTTATATAAATAATTACACCCAGACTCCGGACAAACAGACATGTTCATGCACACAAATGTTTGTCCTGGATGGGAATCGAACCCACGACCTGCGGCATGATAAGCCAACCACGCCATCTGGCCTTAATAACTTACCTACATATAATCAATCCATTTGAAATAAGATTAGACAATTAAATAAAACTTTTTACAGTCCGTTCAACCAATTTCGACTTCTATTCGATTTTACTGCATAAGGATGGTATTAAAAGCAAAATCGTGGTTACAATAATCAACCGTTTACTGCAGCTGCCACCAGCCACCAACGCAATAAAAGTCAAAATCGGTTGAACGGACTGGAAAAAAAGTATATATAAATGTCTAATCTTATTTTAAATGGAGTATAAACTAAAATGGACGTCGTACTGAAATTGCTACAGATGGCATAATTTAAACCATCAGCAATATAGTAAATTATGTTCAATTCTTGCAATGTGCCGTTGGTTTGCCATCCCTGCAAATTATGATCTTAAAAAAGGCGATGAGTCAAAAGTCAAAAGGTATTTTGAATTTCTGACGAGTGACGAATTATAAATGTTTGAGAATAACTTCCTTGTTTGTGTCGCAGTCAGTCGGGTAAAACTGTTTGCAGTTTAGAGGAGCAGATTTGAAGTACAGACGCCAGCACATCAAGCTACTACAACCTGTCAGATTTCTTTAATAGATTTTCGACTTTATTACTATAGCATTAGGTTCGTGGTTGATTGGGAAAATCTGACAGTTTCGGGTAGGTTGACCTGCTGGCGTCTGTACCTACCTCTCAAAATATCCTCTCAGATGTCTTAAAAATAAAATAAAAAACCAATTATGTACATTTTTTTTATTATGTACTTCCATTAAAAGCTTGCTATTTCAACTGTGTGTAAGTATCGCAGAAGAAATAACCTAAAAAAATAACAGTATTACCGTAAAATGCTTCAACTTTGCCAACTAAGCCCAAAGCCTATTTCGTTTCAATTACGATATTTCGCGTTTGTTTCGTTTTTTCTTATTTTCTGCCATTTGGTAATACATTATTATTTTCACGGTCCTGTAGCTTTTGCAGTTTTAGGTAACAATAAGTATAGAAAAGGTGCTTTTGTGCAGAAATAACATCTCAAGATAAAAAAATAATGTCTATTTTCCGTGTATGTTTATAGCTTTTAAGAAAAGAACTTGATTTCAATAAAGTAGACAATGTTGTGCACTGTTTTGGAAACTTGAGTGACACAACTTTGCGTGGGTCTAGGGTTGTCACTTGTCGAATTTTATGAATGATGTATTTTTCATATGATTTCATTTAGTCAACATAACTGGCGAACATAACGGGCATTACAGGCGTGATTTTGGGTTTTGTATTTTTAGTACCTAAGTCTTAATTCTATTGCAGTTATATGAAGAAATGGGAAACCAAGAGCTCGTAATATTATGCTGATTACACAGTGGAAACAAAGCTATTGTAGCTGTTAAGCTACAAATAAATGACATGACTTATGACTTAAGCACTTTTTTGCATGGAACATAAATATATTCCATTCTGTATCTGGATAAGGGCATTATTAGTTGCGCTACAGTTTATACTTTTGCAGCTATAATTGTTATACTTAGTCTTGTGTTACTGTTCCAAAATAAACTTATTTTTTTTATTTCATCATATGAAGCCGTAAGCAAAGGATAGTACCTACTTATTTTGTTTTAAAATACATTAAAGTTAATACTCAAACATACTCAAAAGAATACTTAAATATTGTCGGCTGAAACCATGTTATAAAAATTGGTTGTTTATTATATTTGTAAATATGAGACATTATTGTCCAAAAATATTGCATTTATGATTTTTACTCGTAAGTAATAATCTGTTTTTTTTTTAAGTAAGTATAAGTACTGTGTTTCTGTGTTTAGTGTAGTTGTGTGTACTGAGTTTCTGTGACAAATAAACTTATTTTTCTTACTTTTAATTACTTATTTTAAAAAATAGTCTGTATTTTTTTTGACAACCCTAGAGTCAACGATTTAACGAAATTTTGTGGTGCCTGCTACAACTTTGCCTACGACTTTGGGTTCTTGTCATTTGGAAAAACAGCAAGATTTAAAAAGATTTGAGTTCTACCTGGCAAGGCATAAGGTAAGTTTACCATTTGAAACTCATTATAAGCCATAATAATAAATAGGTTCAGAGATACGAACAAAAAACGTGAAAATCCAGGCAAACTTACAGCATTTTACGGTACTTTAAAAGTACAAAACTATTAGCAGGGTTACAAAATTAAACCTCCTCTAGTAGGTATATACCTCATTACATTTGTAGTAATAGTTAGTGTCTGACCGAACCTTCGGCTTGGACTTCGGCCACTTTCAAAAACTCCTTTCAAAAAATCCATCTTCGACCAAACCTTAATCCGCTTCGGCCGACTATGCAATTCAACTAAGAATAGGATCATTCTTACGTCACAATATCGCGCAAGGTCATCCTTGAGTCATATTGTGTTGTAACACCTCGTTTACTCATTTTGGACCACAGTCAGCGAGATATTAGAAAACCAAATTACAAAACCAGATAACAACAAAAACTAAAGGTTAATTTTTCAATCGTCAGATAATATTTATGGAATAAATATGAGGTTTTATATAGAAAATATGTCAAACTGTCATATTTATTCTTCAGATAAAAGTTATCTGACTAGGTATTGAAAAATTTGGCCTAAAACGGATAAGAACAAATTTTCTTTGCAAGCCATATATTTCAAAATTCATTTACGTTCCTATTCTTAGTTGGAACGTAGTTGCAGTAAAAACAGGTAACAAAATATTCTTACAAAAAACCACCACTTTTTACAATTTTCCCTGCTTGACCGACCGTAATTTTATGTAGGTAACCATTTTATGTATTCATGTAACATCGACACAGTTGAAACAGACTACCTATCTTATAGCTTATGAAACAGCGACATTTAGGTACATCAATGTCTTAGTAATAAACTCAAAAAATATAATTAACAGGAATTGTTACTTAATGCTAGTCATCCTTAACCACTCACATACCGTAATAAAAGAAATAATTAAAAAGCCATTGTGTCTCGCCGGTATCGCGAGCTCTTATCTATAACAGATAAGCACAGACAGAGCGGCAAAATAATCGAGTAGTTTTTTATTGACCTTGTATTTTCACTCAAAACTGACAGCAAAGAACATGCTCGAGTATTTTGCTTTCTGCGCTGGTTCAAACACGTCACAGTCATTGCCTTTCAGTCATGCAAATCGTGTATTTTAACGTCAATTTTTGACTAGCAGTCAAATGGATACTAAATAAAATAAATATAATTTTAAATAGGGGTAGGAGACGCTTACATCAATTGGGCACCTCACCCTCAAATACTTTAACACATTCTCTACTTAATTCTTTATGCAAACGCTTCTTTATGCTACACCCTTACCGACCCTTTTTTTACGATGTTTTCGAAACAATAGAGATGCACAACGAACGCACATGTGCGGCGCGCCGCACTCGAAGAAAGTTATGAAAACGCGCATGTGCGTCTGCCGCGCCTAATGTATTAAGGTAACCAATGAATGCAGGTGTCCGTTACATACGTAATATATTATACAGATTATAGTCAGTACAACTTAAAAACTATTTTTTTAAATTAGTTTAATGAAACTACCTAACAGTTGCAGGCCAAGATCTCTATAACCTAACTCATAATAAAGTCTTCTTAAATATAAATTTATAGTCAGAAGGACGTACTAAGAAAATAACATCTATTATATTTTATATAATGTATAAGAAAAATCTACATCAATATACAACACTCGTGTAAAATATAACTAAATCATCTTTTCATCATTTTGTCGACGTTTCATTCTTGTTACAGCCCAAAAGTTCAGAATTTTGGGAAGATAATAAAGTCGCACTCAAAAAAAATGTGTACCCCTTTGAAAACCAGTCCTATTAAAGCGTATCGTGTTACCCAGTATCTGGGTTGTGGACGACAGATAGGCAGTCGCTGCATTTGAAATATTGGTATTCATCATCTGGTAAGACTGGAAGCCAGCAAACCCCAACATAGTTGAGAAAAGTCTAGGCAGATGATGATTTAAGGTGGCAGCTTAAACCATAATCTGCATAGCCTTTTTTCAAAATATGTATTGCAGTAGCAGTATAGTAGTAGTAATAGAACGGAAAGAGCCGGTTTTTCTTTTTTACTTCTTTATTACTATCTATGCAGTAAGTGCCTTCAATATTTTTCCCAAAATCCTTACCAGTTCTCAGACAAGTAGTTTGGCGCCCAAAAGTTGATAGTTTTAGGTCCTGTCCTTAATATCTATCTAATGTCAAAATATTAATACTATTTCTCTTCGACATGAAAAATGTAATCCGTGGCCAATTGCTTTGCTTTTAGGGCCCACTTACATCACAAATCGCTTAATAAAACCGCTAAACGTATTTAAAACATCGCTATTTCTGTAAAATCCTTTGAAGATGACAGAGTATGATGATTTAAATGTGTTTAACGCTAAATGCTAAAGTCAGAATGGTACCCCCGAGATGGCAAACAAGGGAGTCATAACTTAATACAAAAGATGGGAAGACGATTTAAAGCTCACAGCGGGTCCAAATTGGAGAAGAGTTGCTAGGGATAGGAAACAATGGAAGCTGTTAGAGGATACCTTTCCCAAGAAGTACACTGAACTAGGAGTCATTCTGTAAACTACTACCAAAAAAATACCACAACGCAAATGTTCAGAATTGAAGGGCTTATTATTAAAACGCTAAACGCATTTAGTTTTGTTTGTTATGCCTCGAAGCATGTCCTGTCAAACCCCATTTTAAATGGTATATTCGAACCATATAAACCAAACAAATAGAGCAAACAAGTGACCTTGTGGTATCCAAGAGACAGGACTAGAAAACGGGGGCGACCAAACACAAGATGGGAAGACGTTATAAGTCTAACCCTGGGGCCATACTGGACCAGAGTTGCAGAGGACAGAGCACAATGGAGACACTTGCAGGAGAGGAGGCCTATGCCAAAAGGCACATCGAGCTGCGGGCCACAAATGATTTGCTTTTGATACTTTCTGCTTTCTGCTAACAAACGATGTACCCAAAGTTCGGAAATAAACGGCTTTAAACGCATTTAGTGATTTGTCGACTTTGTGGTGCAAAAAGGCCTTAAAGTTAACATTGCTTAATAAGGCAATTTAATAACAAACCAGATATGAGGTGCACAAGTCTTTTAAAAAGGGGCCATTTAAATATAAATATTTACATTGAACATTATTCTAATTACATATTACAATGTATTTTAACAAATATCTCAGCCAAAACAGTTTTACTCAAGCATGTTATTATACGAGACTACAACTAGATATTTATGTACTTTGATAATCTTAGAAATAATCTGTGACTACCCTACTTTTAACAACACAATCAAACATTCTGTTGACTTTTAAAACATAAAAGCGAATGCTTTCACTAGGTTTAGGAGGAAAAAAACGCCTTTGCGCATTTTTTCAGTTTTCTTTTTTATTAATTTAAAATACCGTGTAGAACCCTAAAAAAACTTGTAAAAAAAAATACATTGCAATTTTGCTACAAAAAAGTCTAGTTGTGTCGTGGGATGCCCGGTTGCAACGACTACGACAGGCACAATGAAATAAATTAATAATGTTTGAGAGTAACTACTTAAATAAAAATAATATTAAAAAAAAAGTAATAATTAAAAACGTACCTATCTACTTACCACATGTCTTTACTACAGTAATATAGGTATATTACGTATAGTAGTATAGGTATACATAGACATACTTACGCTTGTAAACACACAAACACATACCTAGTGCCGTGACGGTAAAAATGTTACACTTTTTTCGGTCTAGCTCTCATTTGCCAAGTGTGCAGAGTATAACGTTCGATAAGTAACTTCGTTCCAAAAGCGAAAGATCAACAAAAAAAATTATATGCCCCAATTTTTATTCTAAAGCATAATTCATAATTGTTTTAGCGTGTCAACTAAAACCACTGTACGACTCTTATAGACCCTAGCCTTTAATTTAAGGGCTAGATATAATATATTACTGTTACCTACTATACATAAGGGTATACATACATTTATATTATTGTAAGTCGAATACAGATACACGTGCTATAATAATAGTACAATACGGCCGATAATACATGGCCGGTCTGAACACAGGCTCTCCGAACTTTCGCGCATGTCCTTTCACTCACATTCGCCTCATGTCACCATTTGGTTTCTTAAAATGTTATTGAGCAGCCTTCTGCGCAAAGTTCGGTTCGGCCATGATTCATTGGCCGTATTGTAATGAGTAGAAGAAAAATTAAAATACGTGACTTGTTGCTTCAGACAGCTAGAAAATTGCTTAAGGACCTCGGATTCGGAAGCCCTACAAATGTAATTTTGCTGAGAATTCAGACAAATACACGAAAAATGGGTCGCATGAGATGCTGAGGCGTAGATACTGGAAGTAGGGTTGGCTCAACGAGTTTTTCAGTGATGTGGCAGTGAGTTGTTTTCGCCGTTAGATGAGTTTTTATTTTGTAAGACCTCATTAAGGAGTTTAAACAAATCCCACTTGCAGCATCGATTGCAAGACATCCAATTCCAAGTGTTACAGAATTATCTAGCTGTTTTAAGGTCAAACTACCCATCGGGTATTACACAACTCGAAAAGTAATGCTATATAAACTATTTTAATTGTATTAACCTTTTGACCGCCCCAGTCTGATTTATAAGGCAAATTTTACAAGCGCGTGCCGCCGCCGCTGCAGTCATATTTATGCGACTGAGAACCTATGTCCCCTGCATGCGACTTTCTCTCTTTCTGTCTATTTCTATTATGCTGCATGATTTTTTTTTACCGTCTTGAAAAAAATAGGGTACAATAGGTGAACGGAGTAGAAGCCTATGGCATACCTAGGTTTTTTTTTGTTTTTTTTTTTCAATAGCTTAGACAGAAATTGCTTTATCAATAAACACTACACATTTGAAGTAAACTAGAACAATAAAGACAAAGGAGATGTTTCAAAATGGGCCAGGTCTGTGTACACTACATAAAAAAAAAATAGAAAATCAGTAGAATTCGGTAAAAATACAAATAATTCATTTAAATGTATACTGTTGTGGTAGGGAATTGATATTTATCAATTATTTTTATTGACTTTTAACATGGCGTCTCACCGATTTAGTTACTCTGTGCATATAAACAATGACAGTAAACCAAAGATCGACCAATGATCATAGAAAGAGGACTGTCAGCTGTCACAACATTGTCACTTCAGCCCTCTTCTTGAGAATTAAACATAACAAACGTCATAAATCAATCAATGGTTTTTAATATGTGTTGCAATTTCAGGTGTAATTAATTGTGGTTTACCAGCAAACAAAGCTATTTTATAGTAATTGGACAGATGACAACTGTTTTAACTATTTTTCCCTATTTTTATGTATAGTGTACACGTACCTGGCCCAAGGTCCATATATTTTGGGAACATCACCTTTGAAAAATCTTTATAGATCGTTAAAAAATATAGAAATTCAAATATTTAGATATTATTATTTTAAAAAATGTCATAGGGTTCTACTCTGTTCACCTGTTATACCCTATTTTTTCCAGACGGTAAAAAAGTCATCCAGTATATAATAGAGAGAAAGTGTGAATTTGGTCAAAATGAAAACTTAAGATGGCGGCTGCCGAAATTTAAAATTTTTCATCATGGTTATCGTTTTCATGGTTTTCTTCTCGAAAACCATGAAAACGATAACCACGGGCCACAGTGAAGTCAAAATGAAAATCCAAGATGGCGGCTGCGAAAATTTTCAAATTCAGAGTTTTCAAACTGAAAACGACAGTTTTCAAGGGTGCTAAAGCTGATAGTGAGGTCAAAATAATCATGAAAAAAAAAACAAAGATTTTTTGTATGAATTATTGAAATCTTGACAGGACAATGTTTGTAGGGGCAGCTAGTAATGAATAAATAATTGCGTTATATGATTGATTGATTGATATGGTGTAGAAGTCAACATTTATTTAGACAATAAATAATGATTGTAATATTACCTAAATGTGAATCTAATTAAGATTTCTCGCTTCTCATGATAAATAATTTTGATAAATAACCTTGCAGTTAGGTACTGTAATATCTTTGACATTCGAACGGTGTTTTATAAAAGGAGTAGCTTTTATTCTAGGAAACGTCAGGGCTCGGCCTCCCCTAGGAACGCGTTTAAATAGTTTTAAAGATATGATGACGAGGGTATGAAATTTGAAGAAATTTGTGACGCGTTATGGGGAGACTTCCCATGCAAGTGTCACAAAAAAAAAGGTTGCTAGCAGTGTCAGTGCAGCAGTAGAACAACGAGCTCAACGCAACAAGTGTAACAAGCGCTAAGGGCTCAGCATTTAAAATGAATCGAAAGATTTTTTTCGAATCCAACATGTCGATATATTTCATTGCACAACCCTATCCGTCGTAGGTATTCATTTGGCGTTTTATGAGCTGGGCTCTGGGGGCACGGCAATTAATTATATTACTCGGTTTATAAACCGAGCGGTCAAAAGGTTAAAAAATACTGTCATATGTAGCCCAATAACCGGGTCAAAAATCAAAGGTTCAATACTTTCAGATGCTGAATTAAGGAAAGCAAGAGAAACTTTATGACTGAGAAGACTTACTTCAACAACAGTTTCCATTAGAAGTCTCCTTAGCACTTCAGACATAGAATCATACATCAAAAACCACTATTTTGCACTTTAAAACTCAATCGGTACTTCCTGCATCACCAACTTATATCCCAAATTCTGCAACGGCGCAAACTTATCCTGGGGTTGGTTATAAGTGTTATATTCCGCCAACTGCACTATAGGGGCTGGTATTTCAAAGTCTAAAGTGTTCAAATAATCATCATCCTCCACAATATTGAAGTCGTCAAACCCATTTTGAGTGATTTCATGTAGATTATCGAAGTGTATTTCTGGTCTGGCATCTTCAAATGGCATTTCAGGATGTTTGAGGCGAATGCATTTGTGGGAATGTAGGAGAGATGGCCAGACAAATGTTTCTTCGCATACCTTGCATTGGAGGCTGTCGTAGTTTGAGTGTTGGGTCTCAATGTGTCGATTTAGGCAGAAGTTCGAGGAGAAGTATTTGTCGCATGTCTGTAAAGGATAGTTGATTATTAAGAGTGGTATGAACTAAACAAAACAGGGAGGGGGTGGGCTTTGCCCGGCAGTGGTTAACAGCCGAGTATAAAATAGCCCTTCACACTACAATGTTATCGCAATACGTAGGTACATATCTAACAGGCGAGCTCTCGAGCCAATAAGAGTTGGTAATGCCAATAAAATATGATTATGATTTGAAATGTGAAGCGATATATATTTTTTTGTTTTAAGAAACAAAGTATTAACTTTTGACAAAAAAAAAAAAATGTGTCGTATTAACACCACAGCCATTTTTATCATTTAAGTAGGTAGGTAGGTACTTGTATTAGATATTCTGCTTTTATATTTAATTTCACACTTTCGATTTGAATTATTTACAAATAAAATTATTTAAATTTTTTATTCAAAATTATTTTTTTTAAATAAATAAGTACTTTGAATTATTATACTAATTTGAAAATATTATAATGTTACAAAAAAATAAAACTTTTTGAGTAACTTAAATTAAAAAACCGGTTAGGTGCTAGCCGGACTCACACTAACTTTGTTTTATTTTTATTATAGCAGCAATAGAAATACACCATCTGTAAAAATTTCAGCTGTATACCTATTACAGTTCATGAGATACAGCCCGCTGAACATAGACGGACGGATGGACAGCAGAGGCTTAGTAATAGGGTCCCGTTTGGCACCCATCGGGTATGAAACCCTAAAAATGGCAGTGGTTTCAATACTCCTCAATTACATTCATCTTACTTGTTCGTATTTGTTTACATAGTATATTTTTTCTTTTAGAAATGATATTTTAGTTGGTGAAAAGTTCGAAAACAAACATTAAACCATAATAAAAAAAAATGAATTTATCATTAAACCATAAAAAAAAAAAATGAATAAATGTTGTTTAAAAAAACATTTTATTTAGTAATTTCCATAAAATTAAAAAAACAACAAAAGCACTTTTACACTTTTAGAGGCAAAAAAACCTTAATATAATACTGACCTGGCATTGATGCTTAGAAATAATAGTCTTTTTACTCTTTGGGTGAACGATAGCCTTCTTGATCTCTCCATTATTAATATCAAAGCTCCTAGCATCAATGAATTCAACAGAACTCGTTAAAACTTTCCCCCCAATTTTAATCTTTTCCAAAACCACTTTTGGTTGCATATACTCCGGTATTGGTTCATCCATCTTATATGTCATTTTCATCTTCTTTTTCCTAACTTGTTCCCGATCTTGTGAATTGTCACTGGTGATCAGAAAATGGGTCCACTTATGCTGTAGCATATCAGTTTCTGTATCAAACTTTTTGAAGCATTGATCACAGAAATAATAGTCTTTATAACCTGTCATGGCTTTATTTGTTAGATCTGGTAGTAACTGCACATGACGTTCTAAGGCATCTCGTTCTACTGAACTTTCTTCGCAGAAGTTACATAGGTAGAGTCTCTCGTTACCCAGGTTACGCATACCATATAAGCATTTTGGGCGTTCATTTGAATGTAGAAAGGCAATATGATGAGCTATTGCGCATTTGCTGGTAAACTGATCTTTACACACATCACAGATGAAGCACGCAGCAGAGTGTTCATAACTATGGTCTTTCAAGTCCATAAATTTGAAGTAAATTTCGTCACAAGTCTTGCAAGGGTGCAGTTTTAGTACTCTACACACATTCCGTTTGTGATCAGTAAATTTGACTTTATTTGGAAAAAATAGTCCGCATACATCACAATGGAGCTTAATATGAACTTTAAAAAAGGTTCGGTCCATGAAGTTCTTATTGCAATAGTTGCATATATAGCACTTACGTTTCTTATGATGCAGCTTTGTGTGAGATCGTAAAAGCTGGTATGCTTCAAAGATTTTCGGACATTTTCTGCATTTATGGTATTCTTTAAACTCGTGGATGATTACTTGATCAGAGAATGATACACGCTTCTGTGGCTTGTCATTAGGCTTGTATACAATCATATGCTTATTTTCTTGATGTTTTAGCAGCTTTTTCTCGCTTGAATACCCTTTTTCACATATTTTACACTTTATGGTTGTCATTCTTGGGTCTTTTTCGCTGTCTGAACCTGAGTCAGAGGGACTGCTAGTCACCTGGTTCCTCTGAAGCTCCTCCTTCAGCTTACCTAAATCCTGTCTCACCAGACTGATGAAGCATTTTCTAGAAAACCGGTTTTTTTGCTGTACTTTAAGACCTGCCGGTTTTATTCGAGGCTTCTTATCAGTAACTGGAATTTTCAAATGCCGCAAGTAAGGACTTATGTCATAACGAGGTACGAGAATCAGTGGCACCTTCTGGAATCCTCGAAAAGCGATTTCAGGCGGGATATTTTTATATTCATCAGAAGATGTACGTCGAACACCCACTTTATCAACACCACCACTGTTATTGTTGTTGGTTTCTTGCTTAACTCCATTTCTTGTGGACATCAGAAGATACTACAGACGCGGGAAAATAAAATAATAAAAAGAAAAATCCTAAGATAACGCTAAAAACGTCAACAACGCTATATGTCATGCTCGTGATACTAAGAATAAGATGGATTGCAGAGGTGGCCAATCGCCATCGCCAATTTCGCCATCATTTTTAATGTCGCAACCAAACCGGCTCTAGCCAATTTTATTTTCTTGAATAATTTATTAATATTATTTAACTGACGAAGGAATAAATCTTAAAATGTATGGAAACACCAATGATAACTAGGTGCAAAGGGAGTAAGTAGATCGTGTCTAAAACAATAAGCACATCAACGATTTCAACGTTTGAAAAACCGTAATTCTTGTTTGCAGTTTTCTAAAATTTATCTGTGGAAGGTACGCTCAAAAACTCTACTTAAAAACTTTTTCACTTTTTTGACACAGGAAAAGAACCTCCTGATATTTTAATGTTCCAAAATAAAAATGTATTTCATTTAATTTTGCATATATTTACTTGTTTTGGTAACTAAGCACCAAAAGTAGTACAATTATATGATCTCTAGTTTTGTTTCATATTTATCGTATAATGTTTTGTACGAATTTATATTTTTGAACGCATTCGTACAATAGCTCTAGTATTAGTTTTATCAAAATATCTGTACCCTATTATAAGCATTGTTTTATTCCTAATAAGGACTTAATTCGCATCAGAGGAAAAAACAGCATTACATAATATTAGCACCACTAATTTGATTTTCTTATCCGCCGTTGTAGTAGGTACATAGGCACTCATTGCTGTGTACGTACCTACTTACCATCAATTCGCGTGATTTTACGTAAACAATTTATTTTTAAGCCGCCGCCGTGTGCGTTTTCCAGTCGAAATGTTCCCGCCGACTCGTATAAGGAGTTGTCTTCCTGTTATAAATCCTATGTTTAGACAAAAGTTGCGTCCTCACAGACCTTTTCGCCAAACATCTACGCTTCACAATCAAACAAAGACGATACAGAGAAATAAATGGATGAGTTTTCGATCTATTATTACTAGATGGGTGCCGTTAAGCAGTGCTATTTACGTAGGTTGGTGTTATATCCGTGCTTCAATAAACTATGAAGTGTCTAAAGTGGAAATTCTGTTCTACGAAATGTTTCCTTTTCGTGTCACCAGCCGAATTTGGGGAAAGTTGGCTGCTTGTGAGTTACCGACGTCTTTGCGGAGTTTCGTCTACGGTACGTACATTAAAATGTTTAATGTGAATCTACAAGAAGCCGAGTTTACTGACCTCAAGCATTATAAAAGCTTGTCAGCATTTTTCACCAGGCCTTTGAAGGACGGCGCGAGATATATATCGCCCTCCCCGTGTGTGTCTCCGTGCGATGGCGTAGTCCTTAATTGTGGCCCAGCGGACACAGACAAGATAGAGCAAGTCAAAGGAGTCACATACAGCCTAGAGGAGTTCCTAGGAGAAAATAAATGGGTGAAAAAGAAAGATGACAATTACTATGAATCTTTGCTCACTAACAAGGACAATATTCTACACCAATGTATTATTTATTTGGCTCCCGGAGATTATCACCGCTTCCATTCTCCATGTGACTGGACTGCGACATTTCGAAGACATTTTTCTGGAAAGCTGCTGTCAGTAAACCCATGGTTAGCAAGACTAATACCTGGCTTATTCACAATTAATGAACGAGCCGTGTACGTTGGCGAGTGGAAACATGGTTTCTTCAGCATGACTGCCGTAGGGGCAACAAACGTTGGCTCCATAGAAATCTATAAAGACCCAGAATTGCGAACAAACACAAAAGGCAGACGGAACCGTATCAACGAGTTGGACTTGGGACAGGTTCCATTGAAGAAGGGAGAGTTAGTTGGTCAATTTAATATGGGGAGCACAATAATCTTGTTGTTTGAGGCTCCTAAAGAGTTCAAGTTCGATATGGCTTCCGGAGACAAGGTCCTCGTGGGCCAAGCGCTGTGCCCAGCAGTGAAGGAACATGCCAGGTGACCTGTTTACAGGGATTTAGTTGAAATAGCCCAAGTGGCCATGTTTTTCTACATGATGTCTGTAATGCTGTGAATTTTTTAGAATTTTTAAACTTTTAACCACCAGGCTAAACAAGGGGTATTGTGTTACCCAGTTACTGGGTTGTGGACGTCAGATAGGCTAGATTAGATTGGTAGCTGACCCCAACATAGTTGGGAAAAGTGCTAGGCAGATGATGAACCGCCAGTGTTATTACAGTGATATAGATATTAATTAAAAGATCAGGCTTATCAATTGTTTATGATGAGGGCTCCATTGCAGAATCAATAAACAGCATGAACCTATAATGTTCTGCTGATACAGGCGCTCTATTCACCATAAAGCCCAGTGCTGGATGGTGATTGTCACATGTCAATGAATTTTTGGATCTTGTAAAGAAGTAAAGTGCCTGCCGAGGTATGAACCTATGACTTACAGCTGTAGGCCACCACTGCTCTCATATAAGTTGTTGTTTGTTGATATTCTCATTTGTTAAAATTATTTTTAGTAGTTTAATCTTTTCAAAGTTACAAGCAAATTCTCATACACTCCACCATACATACTACGAACTTAGCCTTAAGAGGCCTATCACAAAATTGTGTTCTGACAGATTAGGTAGATTGAAGCCCGGCGACGCATCGCATTATGTAGCAATTTGGCAGGTGTAATTATGTTTATTGTGAATCTTATATATCGACGGTTCATGGGCTATTTGTATTAAGCAACATTTTTGGAACTTTACAGGAGAGCATTTCAAAGTTTCATTATTCGGAAAAAAAGAATGTTGTAAAATAAAGTATCAATATTTTTTACGAAAAAGTGGCCTATCGATAGTTAAGAATCAATAGTGTCTATCTCAGTTTTTACGTTTTTCACTTTTTAATGCAGATTGATTATAATTCAATATCCGCCAGAATGTCGCTTAATACAAATAGCCCATGAAGCCTCGATATATATTTTTTTGTTTAATGTATGAAATTTTAATTTCTTATGAACTAAGTTTATTCTAGTAAAAATTTTACATAACAATATTAATGCAGTAAGGAGAAATTTACAGTTAATTCTGAGCGTTTGAGTTGTTTTATGGTTTTGAATGGACTTTTTAAGTGTAACTAATGCATCTGTAGTTGAAAATGTCTATGCTATGGTAACATAACTTCACGCCTGTAATCCCCAAATGGTTAGGCAGAGGACGGTGTACCTATCGTAACCCCCACATATCACCAGTTATGCTATGATATGGCTGATAATCTAGATATTTTTGTAAAGCATGATTGATGAAACCTCTTTTCATAACCAAACAGCATAAGTGTAATTTTTTTCTAAATAGGTAGGTAACCTTTTTGATGAAGGAATCCATCAGGTTAAGCTATGCTTGCCGTGGTTGGTCCGTGGATGGATGACCACCTTTACATACCGAGACTCCTCCGTGCCTCGGAAAAGCATGTTAAGCCGTTGGTCTCGGCTGTCATTCGAGGATCTTTGACAGTCGTTACGGGTCGTCTGAAGCCCGAAAGCCTAATAACCAGTCATACCAAGGGATACCGTATTACCCAGTTACTGAGTTGTGGAGGTCAGATAGGCAGTCGCTCCATGTAAATATATATATATAGGTATTCAGCTGCATCCGGTTAGACTGGAAGCGCACCCCAATATAGTAGGGAAACGGCTAGGCAGATTGATTGATTAATCAATGACCATTAAAGAGTAGGTCTTCCATCAATTTAGTATCTTGGACAATTTTAGAAGTGAATACTATTTTTTAGGCGCACTTTCCGCTCGTTTTGAATATTGAACGAAACTGAACCGTCACGCTCTGGTCGGGTATACTCGGCTCCAGTCATAAGGTTTCACTTATATCGTGTGGTCATAAGCTCACACCCATTTTTTTACTCAGTTTATCGAAAATAATGCTGGTTTAGCGAGCCAGACCCCAAGGACGTATAAAATAGCCAGGCGGGCCACAATCTTGAAAGCTTTTAATTTTTATTTTAAGAAACGCTGCAGGCCCTGTAGGTATGCCACTGTTTCATTAGACAAGGTACTATTTGTCCATCTTTCTTGCCCTGGCAATCAGGCTTGCAGGACGAAAGTATGTACAATTGTACATACATAGAAACACATAGATAAACTCACGCCTTCCCAAGGGCGCACGCAGAAACGACAGAACGCCTCCAGCTACGATCTTGACATCATATTTTACTTCGTTTACGTTCATACATCTGGTCATACACGCACGCCGGTTGTGAGTACTTTCGGCTCCAGCTTCTTCCATTTTCGTAATTCTCTTTGCTAAGGAAGATGGTTTAGAAGCTATCTAAATTCATCTTCTGTTGTTAGATTTTATCATCACAACTTTTTAGTAGTTCGGAGCTTCAGGTCTCTAGGAGGGGCTCGTAGTTAAATGGTAACTGCCCCATGGGTCGATTGAAGGTTAAGTTACGCTTGCCGCGGTCGGTTCGTGGGCGGGTGACCATCGTCCATTACATATCGAGACCCCTTCGTGTCTCTGAAAGCACTTTAAGCCGTTGGTCCCGGCTGACAGTGACTTCGACAGTCGTTATACAGGGTGTAAGTATAAACAGTGTTAACCTTTTAAGGGGTCATTGTACTCATCATTATGAACAACTTTTACTATGGGATCAAACTTGAAATCGCGAAAAGAAAAAATCAGGTGTTCCCTATATTTTGACGAATTATGTGAACATAAATGTACTGAACAGCAGATTTTTTTTCGCGATTTCAGTTTTGGTCCCATAATAAAAGTTGTTCATAATGATGAGTACAATGACCCCTTAACACGTTGACTGCCAACCTACGAGTATACTCGTAGTTGATTTATGCGATTTGTAACGAATTCTCGAAGAGTGGCCGTGGAAGGCGGGTTTAAATTCTTTGGCATTGGAAGTAAAACATTGTTTAATCAGAAAAATAAGCTTAAGGGGGAAGCGTCAGAGTAGCCCGCGAAATTCAAATTTTCTTACGTTTTTTGCAATTTGCAAGTCAGTATTAAGTTGTGTGTTAAATAAAGTATGATTTGCGGCCGTAACAAATGTGTATTTACAGAATTATAATCATTAGAATCAGTAATACAAGTCGTTTAAGTTAGTATAATCCTAAAATGTCAAGATTTCATGAAGTAGTCATTCATTAAGATTACCTGGTCTTAAAGAGTTGTATTGATCACTTTAATTATTCTATTTATTTAAATAGATACTTGTTACGGCCGCAAATTATATTTTGTTCAACGGATAATCTAATACCGACTTGTAAATTGCAAAGAACCTAAGAGAATTTGAATTTCGCCTTGACGTTTTCGCTTCAATAGAAACATTTTTGGATACTTGTACACTCGTACCTACAATTTTGTGTGGTAGCAAAGGGCTTATAAAAAGTTACTACGAGTATGCACGTATGTTTATCGCAAATAAACGTATTTTCTTTCTTTCTTTCTTTCTTTCTTTCTTTCTTTCTTTCTTTCTTTCTTTCTTTCTTTCTTTCTTTCTATGCTGCTGCCAACGTGTTAAAATTATGCCACTGTTTACACTTACACGCTATTTAGTCAGAAGCCCATAAGTCTGACAATCAGTCTTCAAGCTTACCAAGGACATCGTGTCTCCCATTAACTGGGCTGTGTGTGGAGGTCAGATAAGCAGTCGCTCTATGTAAAATACCGGTGTTCAGCTGCATCTGGGTTATGACTAGAAGCCGACCCCAACATAGTTGGGAAAAGCCTAGGCAGATGATGTGCAGTGGTACTTTTCCGTGATTTCACATGTCTCAAATCTGTAGTGGGTACAAGTTTAAAACCGATTCTCTACATAGTTGGATAAAGGGCTTGGCAGATGATGAAGATTTACTTAATAAAGTAGCCAATGAAATGTACAGCGAAACGGTCAAATTTTCCCAATCAATATTGAACCTAATGCTTTAGCGATGAAGTGTAGTAGCTTGATGTGCTGGCGTCTGTACAAATCTGTGGCCTCATTTAAAAGAAGTGGGCCAAGATTAGAGGGTCAATAGCTGTGACCTATTCTTTTTGTTTTGGTTGCAAAATCAGATATTTTGACAATAACAGTGAGTATCACCTCAATTAGATTGCATTCAATTAATTTGTTTGCATCAAACAAGGATCCAACCCACATTAGGTGTAATGTGGGTTGGATCCTTTTCGTTTAACCATGGATAATTCTTCATTCGTATCCGCAGTCGATCATAGCCTATCGGAGTCTACTGCTGGACATAGGACTCTCCTAATTTGAGCCACAATACACTGTTCGCTGCAACTTCATGAAAGATACTCGTTTCAGCCGCCTTTAGTGAAAGGGTTTTTGTAACTTGTCTTTGTGTGCTGGAAACGTTTCACGTACCGCTTGCAGGTCAAATCAAATCAAATCAAATCAAAAATATTTATTTGCTAGGATATGGTACATAAGGTGTTACAGTAATTTAGTTTCAGCATATCCTGCCATAATCTGGCGTGCAAATGTCTTCACAATCAGAGTCAATTCTAAATTACAAATTACAAATAACAGATTCTATAGATTTGTCTTCTAAATAGTCCTTAATTGTATAATATCTTTTAAGCAGCAATAGTTTGAAGAGTATTTTTTTAAACATTGTCAGAGGTAAGTCTTGAAAACTATTTGGTAAATGATTGTAAATAATAATTGACATGCAGTATACATTTTTCTTAAATAATTTTAGTTTTATTGGTGGCAGCCGAAGTCTATCTTTATGCCGTGTTCGGCTATTTGGCCTGACTGTGCTGGTTTCAAATAAATTCACAAAAACTCTTAACAAAAATACATATTTCAAAAATATACAAACATGGCAAAGGTAGAATTTTAAGTTTCTGAAACAGTGGCTTACAGCTGTCTAAAAAGTGAGCTCCACAAATTGCTCGGATACATTTTTTTTGAGCTTTGAAAACCCTGTCAAAATCCACCGAGTTACCCCACACTATAATACCGTATCTAAGTACTGATGATACATAACCATGGTAAGCCAGCATTGCAGTATCATGGTTAACTGTTTGTTTAATTCTTTTTAAGACATATGTAAAACGATCTATTTTTGCCAGAATTTTATCTATATGTGGTTTCCAACTGCAATTTTTATCGACGGTTATACCCAAGAATACACAATTATCGACTGTGGTCAAATGAGAATCTTTATAGTGAATATCTAGTTCATCTATGCTTGCATTGTATGTCTGAAATTGCATTATGTTTGTTTTAGTCATATTTATTTTTAGGTTATTTCTTTCTAGCCAATCCATTGTATTATCCATAGCTTGGACGATTTCATTTTCTAACTTTTTGTTATTGTCACTCTTAACTATTATTGTAGTGTCATCGACGAATAGTATGCAATCTTTGCCTATCGCCTCTGGAATGTCGTTGATGTAAACTAGAAAGAGTAGTGGGAATACGATACCTCCCTGTGGCGTGCCATAATTATTTTGCTTATATTCCGACCTAAACGTTTTTTTTACATTGCGACAAGTTTTCGTTATTTCTACGCATTGCATTCTTTCAGAAAGATAACTTTTGATCCAGTCGTTGGCTTTACCCCTGATTCCATAATGCTCTAGCTTTGAGAGTAGTGTTGTATGACTAACAAAATCAAAGGCTTTCGTCATGTCTAGGAACACACAACTTATCTTAGATTTTATATTTAAACTTTCAGTTATATGTTTTATTAGCGTGAAACATGCTAAAGCAGTGGAACTGCCCTTTCTGAAACCGAACTGCTCTTTTTTAAGAACATCACATGCCATTAAAAAGTTTTCTATTTTAATGCACATAACTTTCTCAAAAGCATAATCAACCTATAATGTTCCCATTGCTGGGGCACAGCCCACTTCTCGGTGAGAGGGAGTGTGCCGTAATCCACCACGCGGGCCCAGAGCGGGTTGGTAGATGTCACGTCATGTCTTCGATTTTTTGGTTCTAGGACACGCCGGTTTACACACGATGAATTCCTTCACCGTTTAGAGAGTGAGATCATGCCGTAGTAAAAATATTAGAGGGGCTGACTGCCCTGGGAGCGCCAGACGTACATTAATATCACATTAACTTAGGTATCGTTAATCGTTGAGGATATGGATAATTTAGTGCAGATGACTATAACAATTTGAACTATTTGGCTTATGCAAACAGAAATAAGGAAATTAGTTTCATTCAGCGATGAAACTGTTTCCAAGTGGATAACTTAAACTATTTCCTCTTTGATATAACCTATTTGGTTGGGTATAGATAGGCTATATTTTGCAGTGATTTATTTGATTTTAAATATGACTACAATGCAGTTAGTTGGTAGATAAAGAATTATGTTTTTCTGATTCTTTTACTATATTATAAACTCTCTTTGATTCATTTTAATGGCACTGGCAATTTAATAAAAGTATTTTTGACCTAAAAGTTTGCTATGAAATGAAACGTCAAATAGTTATGGAATGGATAAACGGCCAAAATTGGTCAGTATAAACCACCGTTAAATAAATGTGCATCAGAAATCGGGCATAAGGCCGTCAACGAAGATGCCCGTCCGAAAGTAGTTGATCCGTCTAAACAAGTGACAATTTAAATTTTTCGGACGGGCAAAAAGAGACAATTGTCAAATCGTGTTGTCTTTCATTCTTAGTTCGGGCTCCGAACTAATATTTTGTCCGTATGTGATATAGAGTATTAAAGGCCCGTAATTTCGGCCGTAACTACGGATTTCGTGCTTAGGAGTAGACCCCCAGTCGTGGTCCAATCTTTCGTAAAACAGTCTAGTTCACCTTGTCATACTCGGGCCTTCCTTTCACAAGAATATCATTCCTTTATCGCGTTGATATTTGATCTTATTTGGGGTATTCGTGTAAGTTATCCAATAACTGGGTTGCGAATGTCAGAACAGTCGTTCCATGTAAAATACTGGTGATCAGCTGCATCCGGTTAGACTGGAAGCCGACCTCAACATAGTTGGGAAAAGGCAGGCAGTTGATGATTTGTAATAGCACGAATCTTGTAAAATAATGGTGGTTAAAAGTTTAAACACGATTCTCTAGATTTTTTTCATTGATTGAAAAAAAAATGTAGCAAAATAATTGTTTTGTAAGTAAATATTTTTAAACTAAGGAGCTTGTAACGCTATTTATTATATTATGTACTTATATATAAAAAGCTACTGTAATATATTTTAATTTAATCGACATGCGAAATGAATAATGCAAATAGAGATGTCCTTTATCGATCTCGACCTATTTTATCGATAAGCAAATTAGGTTAACTATCTGACAAACTTGGGTACCCCACTTTTTTTTAAAGTAGGGTTTCTATACCTATCCATTTAATGGTACTTCACTATTTTGTAATCAAGTACCCCAGACTTCTCGAAGATACTCGTAAGTATTAAATGTATAGTCTATGGTAAAATACGTGGCTGTAACAATGACACAAGGAGTTTTAGAATAACTTGAACTTTATAGAGCATAACAAAGCAATTTTCATACTACTGGTAGTTCCAGAGATTAGAGCGTTAAAAAAACAAGTTACTCTTCACCTTTATTGTTAGTACTAGCTTTTGAGCGCAACTTCATTCGCGTGAAGTCGTAAGATACACAATATACTAAAATAACAGCCACGTTCATTTATTAAATCTCCCTCGTCCCCCCGACCCATCGCGTGGCATTGCATAGCCCGCCCACACTATACTTCGTTTTCGCTTAGCGGTCTTTCTGGCTTTTTTTTTTCTTTTTTGCTGGGCTCCTTTGGCTCCTAACGTGATGTTAAATAGCCTATAGCCTTCCTCAAGAATTGGGCTATCAAGTGCAAATAAAAAATGTTCAAATCCGACTGGCAGTTCCAAGGATTAACGCATTTAAAAATACAAACAAAAAAGAAACACTTCAGCTTTATTATCCTCTCGAATGTCGGAGACTAAATTGACTTGACTGAAATTGTCAGGCTTGTCAAGCTGTATTAGGATTACATTATCATAAAGGTCATTTTAATATTTTCACTTGTCAATTTAGTGTAACTGTTCGACTTAAGACACTTGGAGCATTTTTTCTTATGTCGAACTGTGTAACATAAGACATTCGAGAGGTAATATAAGAAGTAGATATCTGTCATAAATACCTATGTGACAATCTCTTTTCAAAACTCGAATGTGCCATATTAGCGGCCGCGTACTGTACTTAATAAATAATATTAAAATGCGGGTATTGCCTTTTAAAGTGGGATACTTAATGATTAAGAAAATAGGGTATTTTGAAGTCGCCAACTCCATTTTTGAAGTCAGGTAGCTAACTAAATACGACTTTCGACCATTTTTGCTGTAGATGTAATTGTATAAGTGTTTAGTTGATTTGTATAGATTTATTCATAGATTTTTATGTGAACAAATGAGTTTTTGTTATATATTATATATATTATATATTTGACTGGCCTGTTGGTCTAGTGGTTAGTGGCCCTGACTGCTATGCCGGAGGTCGTGGGTTCGATTCCCACCCAGGACAAATGTTTGTGTGATGAGCATGATCATTTGTTCTGTGTCTGGGTGTAATTTATCTATATATGTATGTATTTAGAAATATATAAGTATGTTTATCAGTTGTCTAGTACTCATAACACAAGCTCTGCTTAGCTTGAGGCTAGACGGCGTTGTGTGATAGTTGTGGAATATTATTATTATTATTATTATTATTATTATTATATGTGTAAAATTATAAAAATCGACTGAATTGTCGGAAAAACATTTTTGATGGTTAAAATTTTGAGTAATATTTACAAAGTTTTTACTTAAATGGAGGGTAAAATATAAAATCTTGTGTTAAGTATTTTTTTATATTTTGCCAATATGGAGGCAATTTTGGCTGTAACCAGAGTTGAGATGATTGAAATCACCTGATTTAATCACTGATTTAAATCAAGTTTTTTTTTTTTGTAGTAATTTGTTGTTTTAAATCAATACCTTTTTAATGCAACAAATTCAACCAAAAAGCGTCCTGACATAAACTATCGCGCACACATATACATGTGCAATGCTATGTTTACCTACATAGTTGGGGTAGATATTCCCCAAAAAAAAGTCTGCTTGCGGAAAGTTTAACAAAGCTAGCTATGTGTAAAAGTTGTAATAAGGAGATAATGGGTTTAGTAGAATGAAAAAGCATTTAGAAACATGTGTGGCAGAAAAGGATCGCAATCAGAACATCGACTCGGAGGAAGACGTTCTTTTTTATTTTATAATTAAAATAAACAAAGAGGTGTTTTTTTTTTAATAATAACTGACTTCCAAATGAAAAAATATTGGAATATGTAAATACATCAAAAAATCTGATTTAAAACAAATAAATTTCATTTCCGAAAAATCATGTAACTCACAGTATTGACAAACAATCTTAGGCCGCAACACTTGTAGCTCGGCAGGCCGCAAGTACGAACTATGTAATTATGTATATAAAGAAAGATGCTCACAAAACCACGCTTGTGATGCTGCGCAATGCTTAACTTCTGCGTTTTTTTTTCTCGTAACAAAGAGTGAATCGTTCGATTTGCCCTCATCGTACTCACACATGCCGCATGGAACGACAGATACGATTATCAATGTGAGTGAACGAGATAATACTATTCAAATGTCATTGTAAACGAAAGACGGTCGGGCGAATCTAACGATTTACATCTTTGTCTCGTAATAACCCATCGGGCCGCACAGCGGCTGCAGTCTTGACATAGACAGCGATCGCTTTACGACTGAATTCGGCCGCAATATCGTAGTGGGGTCTCTAGACGGTCAAAATTGCTTGACAAATCAGAAAGTATCACGTGCTTGTCAAGCAATTTTGACCGTCTGGTAACCCCATTAGGACTTTGCGACCGAATTCGGTCGTAAAGCCATCGCTATCTTTGTTGAGACTGCAGGCCGCATACGGCTTGAAGGCTGGTGACCAAGAGTAGGTACTTGTCAAAAAAAATATCATAATGTTATAATTATAACGACCGTGTCTTTATGTATAAACGTGTAGTCTGTGGAATAAATGTGATTACATGTTATTCATAATTATTTGACTTTTGTAGATTAGGCAAGCGTGACTAAATCTGTCGTATGTACTCGTAATTAATTTAAAATACTTTTTGACTTTCCTGTATATTGACATAACAATACATTTATTCGACAGACTATTATTATTGTCTTGTAATTTGATCAAGCAGAAATATATGTAACGATTTTTTTTTTATCTGGGAAAAAAATGTCGGCCAATCCTAGTGTGATAAACACTCAAGTTTTGCAACACTAACATAAGGTGTCACATAAGATTGAAATATCTAAAAACCTCTTAAAACCATACCTCACCGGGACGTGCGCCGCCATTGGCTGCGTAATCAAGCGATCACCAGGTGAGCCACCCACCATAGAGCTGCATACATTTAGTTGGCAGCGCGACCTTGCGACGTCGCCATGGCGTCCGGTGAGACATGGCTTATAAGTTGAAAGCGCCAGTATAGCCCGAGAAATTCAAATTTTCTTACGTTTTTGCTATTTGCAAGTCAGTGACAGGTTGTATGTTGATCAAAATATAAATACGCAACCGTAATGCTGTCCTTAGACGGCCAAAATTGCTTGACGAGGCTTGACGCAACGTCAAGCATTCGCATTCTTTTTTTAATTTTAGTTTCCGTAACACATTGAATGTGTTGCTTGACAAGCATGCGTCTAAACGGCCAAGCATTGCAAAAAATATAATTTTTCATCAAGCACGTAAGTAGTTTGCTTCCAAACACATCAAGCTTCTGCGAATCATGCGACATAAAAATACTGCACTATCTCGCAGCAAAGTTTTCAGCTAGGAATTCCATGTGTAGATGAAAGATACAAACACTTAGCGCCATGGACGTGGAACTAATTCGGCGGTTTTCTTCCCCATTGAGTTGACATGGTGCTAAAATGCTGGTCAATAGAAGTTTGATAAATGGATCCAATCCACTTTAGCCACCCAAACCCATAACCCAATTATGTTTTGTTTCCAAGTTCTGCAATTGTCCTGTACTGACAGGGGGTTGTCCTTGTAATGCACTTGCATAGTGCATATAGGGATAATCGTCGGTTGGTGACTCCTCATCATTTAAAATTTTCTAAGGGGCCTTTGCAAGTTGGCTTTGGCCCCTCATATACCTTCCAAAGGTCCGAGACCCCAGGGTCCCGAGATATGTCAAGATAAAGGGATTATTATTATGTGACGTCTCCCGACTTGTCTTAAGTGGTGCAAAACTTTTTTGATCCTTATATAATTATTGAGATTTGCCCTTCTATTGCCCATGTACTGCGAAAAAGTATAGTTATTGTAAATGTGCTCGAAAAAAATGGATGTTCAATTCGACAATTAAGTGTGTAAATTAAGGTAAATTTAATAATAAAAAACAATAAAATTAATACGTGTTTCTGTTTCTATAAAATCCCAACCTCAAAAGACTTGACGGTTTTAAATAATATATTTTGAAACTGGTTATCTTGAAATAGAATTGGTTCTAATGAAATTTTACCTGCTCTGGCTAGCCTATAATACCTATTTACTACTGCGGGAAATTTATTAAAAAAAAAAAAACGAAAATGGCTGACATTTGCATAGGAGTCATAAGGGGTAGTCATTTGTTGCAAATGCTGTACAATAACTATGTATATTCACCGTTCTGCTCATTTATCTTGTTAAAAGCCGTGAAAGTTATTTTCCTAGATAACAGTGATACAGTTTATTGATAATGAACCTATGAATTGTATTTCAAAACATTGCTCCAAGGCCAGGACATTGTCAGGGATATTATGAATCGAACTAGTGAGAACAAACCTAATTTTCTGGTGTTGCCAGCAAAGCATAGGCCACTTTCGTTCTTATTCAGTCGTGACAGTTTTCCTCCTACAGGCAGATAGGCAGTAGCTCCATGTAAAATACTGGTATTCAGCTGCATCCGGTTAGACTGGAAGCCGCCGACCTCAACATAGCTGGCAACAGACTAAGCAGATGATTTATGAAAGGCAGACGCTCTATGTATAATACTGGTATTCAGCTGTATCTGGTTAGACTGGAAGCTGACCACAACATAGTTGGAAACAGTCTAGGCAGATGATGATTTATGAAAGTTTCCTTCTTCAAGTTCTGGGACGGTCAGGAAAGTAGATAAATACTCAATACTCAATCATTTACTTGCATTCTACAATGTCTACTTAGGTGGTAGCTTAAAATTATATGTGATCATTATGGACCCTGTCGGGCACAGCAAAACAGTGAAAATAGTAAATATGTAGGCTACATATAGAATCGTACTAGCGAATTAAGGCGAAAGGGTCAAGGTAACCTGCGAAATTCAAATTTTCTTACGTTTTTTGCAATTTACAAGTCGGTATTAGATTGTACGTTGATTAAAATAAAATTTGCGGCCGTAAGAAGTATTTATTTAAATAATTAGAATCATTAAAGTCATCAATACAACTCTTTAAGACCAGGTAATCCTAATGAATGACTATTTCATGAAATCTTGACATTTTAGGATTATACTAACGTATTACTGATTCTAATGATTATAATTCTGTAAATACATATTTGTTACGGCCGCAAATCATACTTTATTTAACATACAACTTAATACTGACTTGCAAATTGCAAAAAACGTAAGGAAATTTGAATTTCGCGGGCTGCCCTGACGCTTCCCCCATAAAGAAAATCTCAGAAATCGAAATTCTACTCAAAACATTCCCTGGATCATATCATAATCAAGCACACAAGTTACAAAATTCTTGTAAACACGCTGAGTCATCGTCGGTCTAATATTGCCAATTTTTATCTAGTGATAGTTGCCTCATGATAAGATTTATTTAATGATGTAACGTCACTTATCACTTTGCGGAAATATGATTTGCGTTGATAGGTATTGGTCATTCGCTGAAGGTGCTGCATGCTGGCCCCAGCCCCGTACGTATTAGTAGGGGAGGCCACGATCTTTTTGATGTTTTACTCGAGCATCGTGGGGACCTAGTGAATTTTAGGTTATATGATGTACTAGCTGTTGCCTGCGACTTCGTCTGCGATCCAGGATGAATAGTATCGTATGTTCTTCTCCACGTCATGGTCTACCCATGTGCTAAATTTCATCCAAATCCGTTCAGCCGTTTTAACGTGAAAGGGTAATCAACAAACAATCAAGCAGACTTTCGCAATTTATAATATTAGATAGGATGATTAGGAGGATGAAAACCGGTCTATCGACCCTAGACTCACAAAATGTATTCCATTAATATAATTCAATCATGATTTGAAAGACACGTGGCGCCATCTATTATCATAAGAATTTTATTGTTGCTTTTCTCGGGAACAGCACTTTTTGCGGGATGCAAAGTATGTAGATAAATATGTGCATTAAGGGTTAGAGGTAATTAAATAGGTACTGTGATTATTTTAGTTTCATAATTTAAATATTACAAATTTTGTACGCAGAACTGTTAACCATTTTATTTTTATTTTAGGAATAGTTTTATGTAATTTACTGCCGATAAATTTTGTTATTTAATTTTAATTAAATAAAATTCTGTTACATAAGTGTAATTTTAGATAAGAACCACTTTATAAATATTTGTACGCCGTCAGCGGCAAAACATAGTGAACCTGTTTTTACACCCACCTATGTTTTACAAATAAAAAAACTTTGACTTTGAAAGGTCCGTGTCTGTACACCTAACAATGTATATGCAAAATTTCAAGATGATAGGTTCAGTGGTTTAGGCGTGAAAAGGTTACAAACAAACTTACTTTCACATTTATAATATTATATAGTTAGGAAGAGGTAGGATACACTTCACCGTTGGGGGTGCGGCTACAGGTTTTCAAACATGCAAAAAAAAAACACATGGATTTACTCGAGCGCGTCAGATATTGATAATGTATATACCCCACGTGTTTCTGATAACGGAAGAATATTAATCTGCCAGTTTGCATGGTGGGAGTGGCCGTACGAAGGGGTTGAAAATGGGACAAAACTTTCGATCGCGTCAGATACTCAGAAGGGATGTTAAGTAAACCATAAAGGAGCTCCTATTCAAAGGACTGACTATTTGGACGCGATCAAAATTCATGGCCGATTTTTGATAATGCAAAAAAAAAAAATCGGGACATTAAAATACTCGAGTGCGTCAGATTAATATACAGACGGTTCAGCTTGATATCCTTGTCGATGTCGTGCTGACCCATAATCTGTAATTATGTAGAGGAATTTCCTTTATCTGACGTTTAAAAAAACAAATCCCATATTTAACCCCTTCTGAACCGGCAGATTAATATTCCTCCGTTTTCAGAAACACGTGGGTCATATACTCTATCAATATCTGACGCGCTCGAGTAAATCCATGTGACAGTTTTTTTTTTGCATTTTTGTAAACCTGTAGCCACTCCCCCGTTTGGTATCATATAACCTTTTTTCTTTCTACCATCTAATCTTCAAAATCCAATAGGTCCCCAGTCCGCACGACGCTCGAGTAAATCACCAAAAACATCGTGGTTTCCCCTACTATATAAACAGTCGATCTTTTCTGTAAAATCTCACCGTGAAAACTTAGGTAAACTGTTAATCCCCTAGCATCAGGTGGCTAACTTCAAGCTCATTTCACCTAATTTCTACGTTCTACGAAGTGAGCTTCTACCGGTTCTGTATGAAAACACCGACTCGTTCTTCATAAAGTTTATTGCCTTATGTTATAGTTATTTACACACACTACTCACAACACGGGAGAACATTTATTTTATAGTTAGTACATAAAATATGTAACTCAACTTCAGGGATGACAGCCTACCGGCGGGAAAAATCTAAGTCCTCTTATCAGTGACCATTCTGTTGGTGTTGCCAACAGAAACCAAATGTGGAGCGTTGCGCTCGCCACAACACTTTGACAGCTCACTTCACCTAAGTTGTCACGGTGAGGATGCTAGGGATTGACACTCACCTAAATATCATTCAAAATGAAGTCTTTTTTAAGAAATGCCTGAGTCTTGTGTGAGGTTCTCTATTAATCTGTCAACGTAGCCCGTGGAATTGAAATCTTACTTTTTTGCAAATTGTAGCGCTGTTTTAGATAGTAGGTAATTAGGTACTTACATATGTTGATCAAAATTCAATTCGCGACACTAATTGACCGAGCGAGCGAAGCGTCTTTGCTTCAAGTCTGGCAAAATTTGCTTTCATCTGTCAGTTTGTTGTTCCTCCTCTACAGATCGTATTATACCTACAACCGATCTGGACGAAACTTGGCATACAGGTTTGACGACTTTTTTGTCATCGAGGATTTTCGATACAATCGAAAATCCTCGATGACAAAAAAGTCGTACTTCCTCCAAAAAGGGGCTACTGGATATCTCTGCCTTATGAGATCCGATTTCGATTGTTCTTTTTGATTTGAAAGGCACCTAGAAGTAGTAGTTGGTGTCATAAAAATTTGGTGAAGATCTGATGAAAAAGGAAAAATAAAACATGGTACATATCCCGTTTTAATTAATTTTAGTGGTAGGTAGTTACCTACCTATATTAATTGTTACAAAAAAAGTTTGTGCTCCCGAGGTCTACTGTTCGCAGAACATAATTCATCAAAAGTTAAAATATCATCACTATTAAGTGATGATATTTTAATTAGGAAGATACTAAATAATAATAAATTTTAGGGTTCCGTACCTCAAAAGGACAAAGAGGAACCTTTATACTTAGGATCACTCGTGTGTCTGTCCGTCTGTCACAGCCAATTTGGTCCGAATCTAATGGACCAAATAAGTTGTTTGGCACACATATGAATTTCTGTGACCCAAACACGGATGTGTAATGTAAATAAATGAATTTTGAATATGGGGTCACTTTTGGAGGGCAAATAATAAAATTTAAAAAAAGTTACCTATGCAAACTGTATCGTGTGACATATCAAATGAAAGGGCTTACTGTGAGGGTCTCAAATAGATATTTTTATAATTTTAAAATAAATTGTTTTAAAGTTAAAAGAAAATTGACCATACCCCCTCCTTATCTCCGAAACTACTGAGCCAAAAATTTTGAGAAAACCGGTCAAGTGCATGTCGGACCACGCACAATGAAGGGTTCCGTAGTTGTTATGAATATATCCCAAGAACCAACTTAACATTGTAGTTGAAAAACATGTACTCCCATACATTCCAACTACAAATGTCTATAGTTAAACGAAAAGGATCCAACCAACATTACACCTAGGAGCCGAGCAGAACGAAAAAAAGTCTGAAGGCGACGCGACGCGATGCGACGGAGTGGGTCGAGGGAACAAGAAATTACAGAGCGGGCAGAGCTGAAAATTTTGTTTTATTGTTTGAACTCGCTTATCTCTGAAACTACCAGTAGGATTAGAAAACAATATTTTTGCATTTGGTAGCTCAATTCTGGAGGAGCAAAAAGAAAAAAAAAAACATGCAGAGAGAACAACGTTAAGCGAAACCGAAGTAATAGCTCGGGCGAGCGATGCGATGCGACGCGGTGGGTCGGGAGCCGAAAAACATTCACGCATACGAAGACCCGGGCAGAATCTAGTTAGGTAGATATTATAAAAAGCGTATAGGTAAAATCTGTCTATTTTAGCTTCGTTCTATTAAAGAATATCGCAACATGGTATATATATATACGTATATAAGTAATTCATAAAACCGGTATTTTTGTATACGTATATTACATACCTACCTATGATTCAATCGCTATCAAGGTCGTTAAACTTTTTATCTAATTATATCGCATTCCGTCTTCGTCTTCGCAGATATTCTTATTTTTACTTACCTTCTTTTATTAGGGTTCCGTACTAAAATGGTAAAAAGGAACCCATGGTGCGACTCAGTCTGTCTGTCTGTCACAGCTAGATATCTCAAGAACTACTAATGCTATGAACTTGAATTTTGGAATAGTTTAAAATGACGTTTGCCCAACTAGTTATTATATTTTTTTTTTTTTTTGCAACAGGGACTGAAAGGGGGTCTTAAAAATTCGAAGTGGGGCTACTAGCGCATGTGGGACATCATATGAACGAGCGCTGTTTCCACATTCTCAAATATTTTTTCTTTTTTTTAGGCCGCATAGTTCTTGACTTTGATGAAAAATGTAAATAAAAATACCGTTACCCCCTTATCTCCGAAATTTGCATAGAGAAAAAATCTGAAATTATTCTGCGTGATAGAAGTTTATGTAAAAAATACAGGAAAAATAAAACGATGTCTGTAAATAGGTGTCACTGACTCTGGCAGGGCCACCATCAGGGATTTTAATTTTGAAAACGCAAAAATTAGTCGCTAATTAGTCGAAATTAGTCGCCAAATATCAGAATTAGTCGGTCACTGGTTCAAAAGATATAAGGGTTTATAGGTGGCCCTGCTGGAGAGACTCTCCCCAGCAGGGCCAAATTTATATCTCAAAAACTAGGGCACCTAGCGAAGATCTGTTTTCTCCCATATTTAGTCGCCAATTAGTCGGAATTAGTCGCCAAATATCAGAATTAGTCGGTCACTGGTTCAAAAGATATAAGGGTTTATAGGTGGCCCTGCTGGAGAGTCTCCCCAGCAGGGCCACATTTATATCTCAAAAACTAGGACACCTAGCGAAGATCTGTTTTCTCCCATATTTAGTCGCCAATTAGTCGGAATCAGTCGCCAAGTTACAGATTTAGTCGGGTCTTAGTTTAGGAGATATAATGAGTTCAATTAGTAAGGTATAGTCCAAGAGCTAGATCGAAGAGTTCACGAAAAATTACCAAGAACCCCTACGCATTCTAAATATTATATATACGTAGGGTGCTAAAAATTTGAGCTCGCTTCGCTCGCTCTTGCAACTTACATTCTCTTTTTTCCCAGATTTCTCTGCGTAAATTGACAAAGTAACTCCTATTTAATAAAATAGTAAAAAAAAAACCTTACCCATCCGGGGTGGGGTGCTAAAATTTTTGAGCTAGCTTCGCACGCTCTTGCATCCTACAGTTTCACACTTTGACAAAGTAATTCCTAAAGAAAATTTAAACTACGCGAGGTGCAAACATTTTCGAGCTCGCTCTGTTCGCTCTATCATCATCTATTCGGCTGATGCTCTAGCTTTACTATTTTCAACAAAGTACCTATCTCATATTTCTGTCTAAATAGTAAAAAAAAAACTTAACCTTTTCGAGGCAGCGGCAGCGTGCTAAATATTTCGACGTTCATTCTTGGGCAGGGGGGCTCCATTAAGTTTTGCCGCCCCAGGCCCCCGACAGGCTCAGTCCGCCACTGATTAAACGGGCCCCGTGTGGAGTGGTAGATGACAGATCGCCCTCGGATTTTTGATTCTAGGACATTTTTTAATTTTTTTTTTATTGCTGACTGGGCTTGCTCTTGACCTCGATCTCGCCTGATGGAAAGCGATGGATAAGATCTATGATGTAACGAGCGTTCCCAGAAGTTCACTCTTGCTTTGAAGGCAGCAGGACATGTCTGTTTCCTTACAATCTTTTCATTCACTATTTAGAATGGGAAATATCTATTTAACTGATCATCGTGAAAACTTATTGACCTTCTAATGATGCACACTTTTTAAAATAAATGAGCCTCTTTTTAACTTTCTTGCCTTTTCTCACAGTCGCTCGCAGTAACTAAGATAAGGTACCACGACCAAACGGGTTAGATTTGGTGCCGTGGCAGGTACCGGCCAGCGGTACGTTCAAGTCGGTCGCAGCTACGCCTACGCTATGCTATTTAGGCCTACGACCTACAACTCACGGAGAAACACTAATTATTCTTTACAAACATCAACCTCAAATTATTTGAGCGGAGTTGACTGATAACAAGTTAATGTGGCAAAAACAAGACATATATGAACGGATTATTCCGATCTGTCACCCTGCTTTGTCCCCTTAGAAGACAAATCGGAAAAAAAATATCTGTCCCCCTGTTAGCAACTTTTTTCACTCCTATCTATCCCATGAATAACGTTCGAATTACGTTCCTTGCTAACAGGGGGACAGATCAAAAAAAAATTCCGATCTTTCCCTCTAAGGGGACAAATGCTGACAGATCGGAATAATCTATAAGAACATCGCGTGATTTATTACTTTGATACAGCCTACCTATATTAAATAACGTAATTTAATAATGCTTAGCTGTGTGTCACACACACACACATTACACCATTCCGATAACAATATTGTAATCGGAATGGCGTGATTGCTCAGAGGTTAAAAGAACCGTTTCTCGACCACGAGGTTGCGGGTTCATAGATAACCGAGTTGGTAACCGAGTTGGTGTGTGTGTGCCAAAAAACTAGACAGTTCTTGATAAGGACATCGCGCGATTTATTATTTTGATAAAACCTATATTAAACAACGTATGTTAATGCGTAGCTGTGTTTATTCTTACATTTTACGCCATTCCGATAACAATATTGACAGCGGAATGACGTGATGGCTTCCGAGCGGTTAAAAGATCCTTTTCTCGACCACAAGGTTGCAGGTTCATAGATAACCCTATTGGTATATGTGCGTCTGCTAGCTGACACATGGCAAATAATTTAATTTACTTTGCGAACTATTGTATAGAATCAAGTCTTTTATCTGAACAGACAGCTGTTCTGCACGTGACCACTGTGCGCCGCGCCCTGAGATCACTCGGTGGGTGGACAGAGTCCCCACTCTGAGCACCCGTAACCCCAAATTCCTGCCTGATTTAAGTGATGCAGGTGGAATTTCAGCGTGTTATTAGGCGTCGAGGCGGTTGCCTCCCCGACAACGCCTTCTTCTCTGAGCAGGATCAGCCCTCTGACGATCCCGTCAGGCAGTCTCCTTCTGGACCCTCACAATCTCACAGAAGGAGGCCATTTCCCTTCAGTTTTCTGACTCCGCCGGCATGGACACAGCTGCTGCTGGCGAGTTACGTGTTGCCCAATCCTGGCGACCAGGACCCGGCATTCAGAAGCCCACGCTGGGCACTCCTCGAGCGTATGCTGTGCAGAATCCAAGCCACCTCATCAATGGTGGCAATTTGCAGTGGCGTCCTTCCCAATTTTGTTCAGGTACTCACCGAAGCAACAGTGCCTGGTCAACACCTGAGTGAGCCTGTAGGAGATGCACTCCCCTCCTCAGCTAGGCTTCGAAATGCGGCAGGACGACTTCAAAACGCGCTTACGACAATATTGCGGCTATTGCAGCCACTCACGCCTCCGCTCGAGCGCGTATCGCCGTTCCTGCCGCCTCAGCCTTACAACAACAATTCCTGGCACGCTATTGTCACTTTGGCGGATGGTACGGATGGTGTTATAGACCCTCACGTCCATATCCGGCAGGATCTCCAGCGGCGGAAAGCATGCCAGGAGAGTTGCTGTTTCAAATGACACAGTTCGGTATCCTCGTGCGATATGTGTAGCCATTTTCCGCTGCATGCTTTGATTTTAGTCCTGCAGCGTCGGACATCTGACAGTCTATTTGACCAAACTGGCGACCCATAAATGATCATCGATTCTACGACACCCGGGTAGAGGTGGCGAACTTCTTCTCGAGGTCCACCGCCATGGGGAACCAGGCACTCGAGGTGCTCGGGTGGTTCCTGTTCCGGATAAGGCGGGCGGAAACGCCTGGGTGTTACCATTGTGTGGATCGCCTGGAGGACACGGTGGAGGTCTGCCCGTCTGGGGCGAAGCACCGCCGCGTCCTCGCGGAGGCGATCGGCGGCGGCGATCTCTCGCATCCGGCCCTGGTCCAGGCCATGGTATGGAGCGAGAGCGCACGGGAAGCCATCACCTCCTTCTGCGAAGTCGTAATGCTCGCCAAGGAGGTGACGGGACGCGTGAGGGAGAGGCAATCTTTGCGCCTTCACGCCCCTAGTCGCCGCAGGAGACGCCCTGGTTGTCGGGAATTGATTGCCGATTCCCGGCCAGCGTAGGTTCGCGTTCCACGCGCGCCTCAAGGAGATCACAGCACTAGCTGAAGGGGACCCCTTCAGCTAGTGTCGATGCCTGCCAGAGTTGCGGGTTGTTTGAAAGAGTCAGCGTGGCCCTGGCACAGGCAAGTGAAGGAACACGGGTGGGTTTTAGTCAGTAGAAGTCTGACACGCCCTCCCGCTCCGCCCAGAGCGGGAGAAGTTATGTGATGATTTCTCATCCAAAATAAAAAGCACTTGAAGTGCTCTTCGCAGCCCCACCCACCATGGTTAGACCCAGCCCACCTGGACCGGCACATCTCCAACTTTGACTGACGAGCTTGGTGGCTCTCTGTTCTTCGGCAGTTTGTGGAATCAAAGCGCCTCAGTTTTATGAGGCGCTATTTCTCAACCCAGCCCGTGGTTCGACGCCACGATTTTTGCCTCCCCGATCTCGGCAAGCTGGATGGTTTCTTCAAGGGTGTGTTCCACGTAGCAAACGACATTGATGCTTACGGGGAGGTCGACACGTAGGACGACATCGTAAGCGAGGTTCCACAAATAAGGAACGCTACACGTAATTTCCCTGCGATGAACGCTACCGTTCCGATCTCCATAGCGAATATGCCGGTCGCGAAGGTAGGCCCCGACAATGTACATGTAGGTAAGGAGGCATTCTATGATGTACAAGTGCCGCCCTAATCGCATTCCAAGGCAGAGAGTTAAAGGAATTGACGATATCCTAACTTACCGCCAGCACCACTCCACCCCGGGACACCTATCCCGACAGCGAGAGGACGCATATGATCGCATCCACTGTAGAACGCTGCTGCCGGAAGTCATACTAGCAATCGGCGAGGTCGGGACCAACACGTGTTTGATGCCCGATGAGCCTCTTGGAAATTATCCATTTGTATAGTTTGGAAACCTCGCCGAGCAGGCAAATGGGGAGAGAGACTGAGTCCCTACCATCCTTTCTCAACAAGGCCATTCCGGCCTCTTTCCAGCTAGAAGGGAATCCACACGGAGGCAGCGGTTGAATAACCGTTTTAGGCGGTCCCCTAGAGCAGCCAAAGCTAGAACCCAAGCCCACTGGAGCAGTGTTACGAGCCCCCAAATGTCTAACGGTTCGGTCCAGCTCACCTTCAGTTACCACCAACTCGTCAGTCTGAAGATGACAAGAGTGCCAAAGGACTGTCCGTAACTACTGGAAAGAGCGTGTTTACGACTCTCTCCAGTAGACCTGCATTTGCTACGAGACGATATACAAAACAATCATCACACATATACAATATTCTAAATAAAAAACTAAACATATATTCTATGACGCCCCACAACTGCAAAAAAACACTCACTCAATGGCTGACAAACAAAAGTTATGAAGAAATCGAGTCAATCTTACATACGATCACATAATTCGTGAGATACATTAACTAACATAATCACACACACATACAGACACACGCACACACACAAACACACACCCTATGCGCATACTATACTTTACTTTTTGTTTATAATTGTTAACTTTATTAATTTAATTTTAGTATTAGTTATAATTATTTTATTTTAATTTCGTTTTTGATTTGGTCTTTGATTCTAATTTTGGAGAAAATTTACAATATTGATTGTGATTTTAATGCTAATTTTTATTTTTATTTTGGATTATGATTTTGAATCCTGATTTGAATAGAATTATTTTTCATTATTATTTTTACTGATTTTTTTCTATTTAACTGTTTATATAATATATTATTTCAAAATGTATCACATTTATGTAAATGTAACTGTAAACCGGAAGAGCGGAAGTACCTAACACAAGCAAATTTTTGCTTAAAAGGTAGGTACTTCCTATCTATATAATGTTTTTCTTACATAAGTGAATGATATATAAAAAAAAACATAAGTGAATGATATATAAAAAAAAAAAGACCTGGATCCATGATTTCTGTGATAGGAGGGACCCATGGACGTACTCTGGCCATGACCAACTTCCCTGTCTAGCCCCTCGAGAAGCTCCCGCCAGGATCATGACCTGGCATTCGTGTTGGCGTGTTGGGTTGGGAGCCGCTTGAGGACTCATCTGCATAGGTCGACAAAAGAACTCCTAGTTCTTACCTACGACTTTTCAAAAAAAAAAACCTTACCTGCACAAGGCGGCGTGCAAAAGTTTTCGAACTCGCTTCGCTCGCTCTTGCATTCTATATTCTTCTGACTCTCAAACTTTTCTGCATAAGTCGACAAAGCAACTCCCTTGATAACGTAGGTACTTTCTCAACGGATAATTTACACATGGACTTCAATGGTAGTGAAGAAAAACAGCGTGAGTAAACAACTTATAACATCACGCAAGTTTTTCCCGAAGGGTTTGGCAGAGGTGTACCTATACTGCCGCCATAAGGAAAAAACCGGCTAAGTGCGTCTCGGACCACGCACAATGAAGGGCACGCGCTCGCGCATGCGCGGAGAACAATATACAGTATGTTAACCAACAGAGGGCGTTCCCGTTAACCCGCAATAGTATAGCATCCATACATGCTAAAAAAAATATTACCATTCGAAAACAAAATGGTTTTTATTTTTTTTAATATTAAAATATTCACTAAAAATGTTAAATTGATACGTAAAAGAAACACTCTGTACACGCGTACTTGAAGGACGGAAACATCGCAATTTAGTTTTTATTTTTAGTGAATATTTTTATATTTTTTCGAATATTTTAGTGAATATTTTTAGCATTTTTAGTGAATATTTTAATATTAAAAAAAATAAAAACCATTTTGTTTTCGAATGGTAATATTTTTTTTAGCATGTATGGATGCTATACTACTGCGGGTTAACGGGAACGCCCTCTGTTGGTTAACATACTGTATAAGGAGATGTATGTTACTCAATAAAAGTTAGTTCATCTTAAGCAGTTCACTTTGAAGGACGCGCCTTTTATTTCAAAGTACCTCATAGCTTACATGCTGCTAAATTACTTATTAACAGATAAGATACCAAGAGATGCAACAAAAATTTAGATTCCGTTTTGTAACACAACTCATTCTCATTTTAATACTCATTTATACTTTCACTGCATGATGCACCGGTCGACGTCATTACGTCAACGCCGGCTGTCGCTGAAAACCAGCGCTGAGGCTCTGTCTCGTATGGGGTCGCGGCATTATGATGAGCGACGGCCGTTTTGAATGAATGTGACGCATATTTTCCCCAAACTTGTTCTTTAATTATTTTATTTTGTTATTTTATTTCTTTGCGTCATGGTTATCGCAAATAAACGTATTTTCTTTCTTTCCTTTTTCTTTCTAACTTTACATAAAAAGAATTTTTAGCACTATAATGTATTACAATCTATACATATAATAAAAGTGTAACTGATCGCTGTCTGTACATGGAAGATATTGGATAAAAACTATCATTGGGGATTTTTATTAAAGCCAAACCCAATACAATGATTTTTAGAATTTTTGTCCGTTTGTCTGTGCGTTTGACCGCACAAATCTCAGAAATGTCTCAACCGATTTGGGTGCGGTTTTCATGAATGTATTGTGGTAAGCTTCACTAACATTTATTATTTGATTTATCTCAATTGGTTCGTAAATAAGAAAGTTATGTCAGTTTGGCAAAATAGAAAAAAATGCTATAAAAATACCTAGCAAGTCGGAAAGAAATACCTCTGTAACCTAACAAAAAGTACTAGGATTGCATGAATTCAAGATGGTGAGCATATCAATTCATCATTCACAATTTCTGAGCAGTAAACGTAACAAAAAGTACTAGGCTTTTATAATATTTGAATCATTATGCTTCAAAGAAAACTTAAAAAAAAAGTTATTTTAAAGCTTTAAGTTTTGGTATTTGTGTATACTTATTGTAACGAACATAGGTACCTATTTGTATATATTCTTTATATTTTATTAAAAAAGTAGGTACCTATTATATTATAGGTTAAAGTAAGATTAATTTGCATGCCCTAAACAGGCAAAATATGAACTGTACATTAAACCACCAACTTTCCAACTGTTAAACCTGCATTTTCTGCAAAATAATGATTCTTATTGTTACAAAATATAGTAGTACTGTGTACATTTAACTAGCAACACTTAGGAGTTGGCAACACCATACCCCTCAATACTAACCGTAGTGTATAGGAGACGGCTAAGACTCGACCATTCGATCCGTAGATAGAGAATGAATGAATGAATGATAGTTCATTCTCTATCTACGATTCGCTCGCTGATAGCCGACTCCAGAAGTTACATAGTGAAACCTAGGCCTGATTAACCGTTGATCGTTGAAAGTTTAAAATATTGTAAAGTATCTGAAATATAATATTTCAGATACTTTACAATATTTTAATTAGATATTTATTATTATTATATATTTTTATTTATCACAAAATTCGCATACAGTATATTATAATAATTTACTGTATGCGAATTTTGTGATAAATTGATTTGATTCTGAGATTGAAAACTGCTGATAAAGTGATTAATAAAAGTATATTATCCTGAAACTGCCGTTTTTCTGAGTTGCTTTACATTATTCTTTTTATTGAAATTTGGACAGGACAACTTCTGTCGGGTCAGCTATAATCTTAAATTGTTGGGTAGGAGGAAAATTGCTAACTTTTTATTAATAATTCGTTCAAATTATTGCCTCGGATTTCTCTCTTGAGATTCTCACGAGAGAAATCCGAGGCGTAGTCCATCTCACGCTCTGAAACGGACTCTTTAAAAGTTAATTTGACAGATGAAAAGTCAAAATGGCGGGAGGTTAAAATAATTACTTTTATGCAAATACAGCAAGTATTTGTATGTAAGTAGTTTTAAATATGTTGCAGAAAAAGAACCGTGTAATCAACCTACGTACAGAATAGGAACATTCCTAATAATAAAGGCGACCACAAGACTTGATCGGTTAATCAAGTCTTGTAGTCGCCTTTATTATTAGGTTCTTACAAATCTAAAGCGGAGATATCCGCAAAATTGAGAATGGGACTCAGTGGGTTGTTGTCATCAGAGCTCATTTGCGAGGATTGAATGACAGTAACGTTGCCTTAGCCTTGGACTGTTAACGACCGCCAGCGAGGAAACGATTATCTCGCTCAATAAACGTACAAAAGAAAGAGTGTAGATGTCCTTATAAGTAAAAGAGATTCCTACAAATAGTTTGTAAAACTCAGCTCGGCATCGCTCGCTTGGCGAACAGAACACTGCTGAGCTGAGAGACTCCCAGCAAGTGACTGGGCAGACATTCTACTGGTAGGACTTGCGCACTTAATTGCTAGCTCTGCTCGCTTCTTGTTAATCGCCGGGAGACAGGTGCCTTTGCCTTGGACTGGCTTTCTTGCAATAGATACCTATCTGTGCGAGTTATTGGGGCACATACATTGGTCCCACAGAATTAAAAAACTTTTTGTAGAACTTACATAACATAACATCACGTCTGTAATCCCCGAAGGGTTAGACAGAGGTGTACCTATAGTACACCCACATTTCGCCAGTTATGTTTAAGTTACATGTAATAGAGGAAGAGCTTATTGTCATGAACCAGACACAAATCTGAACTCCAGGCTGCTACTGAGAAATTCCTGATGGAAAATCCCAATAACACTGCCCGACCCGGGGATCGAACCCAGGACCTTATGCTCAGCAGTAGCGCTTGTGACCACTAGACCAGCGAGGCAGTGATACTGATAAATGAAAAATTCAAAATAAAATATGTATATTAGGTTGGGGAAAAAGTCTTTTCGCATTATAGTATGTATGAACTTGTAATAAAATCTCTTTGGCTATACTATTTGTATCTGGCTGGTTTTGGTATCATTGAAAGTTTAAATTTTAAAGAACATAATTCCAAATTCAAATTAGGAAAATGTGTGATTTTCATTTGTTTTTCGTACCGTCAAGATGAGTGAATCTAATGAAGAAATTCGATACATTTTAAAATTTTACTACAAAAAAGGTAAAAATGCAACGCAAGCCGCGAAAAAAATTTGCGATGTTTATGGACCTAGTGTAGTGTCTGTGAGAGTAGCACAAATTTGGTTTAAGCGTTTTCAATCCGGACATTAAATATGTTTTGAATTTTCTTAAAAAATGCGAAGAAACTTTTTCCCCAACCTATCATGTTTGTAACGGAATTACAGCTGAGTTGGTTTCACAGCTTCCTGCTATTATCTGATGTAAATCATTATTTTGTTTCATAATGAGTAGGTACAACAAGCTTACCAGTACACATACAGCTACTAGTCATTCTTGTTCGTTCTACTGCAGTGCAAAGAAACAAAAAACCGGCCAAGTGCGTGGCGGACTACGCACAATGAAGGGTTCCGTAGTTGGGATGAATTCCAAGGACAAACTTAACATTGTAGTCGAAAAACATGTTCTCCCATACATTCCAACTGCAAATGTTGAGATATTTTCCATGTTGTTTTAAGACCATACACTTCTTATAGGTTTTCCTGTAATCTGTAGGTATAGAACTATTTTCTGGATTTTTTTTTTCAAAATTTTAGGCTCGGAACTTTCGGAGATAAGGGGGAATGGTCAATTTTCATATTTTTTCTTAGATAACTTTAAAATGATTTATTTTAAAATTAAAAAAAAAATATATATATATATATATACAGGGTTATTGGTAAAACACCACAATCGCGAAAAAAAATCAGCTGTTCAGTAGTATATTTTGACGAATTATGCGAACATAAATGTACTGAACAGCTGATTTTTTTCGCGTTTTCTGGTTTGGTCCCATAGTAAAAGTTGTCCATAATGATGAGTACAATCACCTCTTAAGAGGTTGTTGGTGTTTTACCAATAACCCTGTATATTTGAAACCCTCACAATAAGTCCTTTCATTTGACACGGTACAGTTTGCAAAACTTTTTTTTATTTTCTTATTTGCCCCCCAAAATTGACCTCTAAATTCAAAACTCATTTATTTACGTTACACATCCTCCGTGTTTGGGTCACAGAAATACATACGTGTACTAAATTTCAACTTAATCTGTCCATTAGATTCGGAGCAAATTAGCTGTGACAGACAGACAGACACACGAGTGATCCTATAAGGTTTCTGTTTTTCCATTTGAGGTACGGAACTCTAAAAATGTTTATATTCTGCACAAACAAAACGCACATTACAAAAAACAAGACATAAAGTACACACATACAAAGCAGGCAAAAGCCTCGTATTCGAGCAGTCTATACGTTGAAAATATTTTGTCCATTGCTTGATGCCCTTAGAATAATAACTAAAGCATGCATACGCTTTATTTATTATTTTAAGGCTCCTATTATAAACTATAGTCAGGGCCAGGAACCAAAGACAAACTTACATTATCTCTGTGTTGCGCCACGCGCCACTGACAAATGACAACAAACAATCAAAACAGCCTAGCCTAAGGTAGAATATCGACACGGTTTGTTGAAAGGAAAAATTTACCAAGCGACGTTCTTCGTTCATTCGTAATAGGTACAGACGCCAGCAGGTCAAGCTTCCCGAAACTCCCTCAAATTTTCCCAATCAACTTTGAACCTCAGCTTGATGTGTTGGCGTCAGTACACGGAACTTAAACATAACTGGCGAAATATGGTTGTAGGTACTACAGATATACCTCTGCTGAACCCTTCGGGGAGACAAGGCGTGGTGTATGTTATTTAATAACGTTTTGGCCGAACTGGATATCGACTCCGGACTCCATCCTCAGCAGTCGTGTTTGCGACCACGAGATCAATGGGGCACGGCAGTCTTGTTGGCCTAGGTCCCCCATTCCAAAGGACCCGAGATGGCGTAGTCTTCTACGCGCGCCTCTCTGAAGACGTAACGGGGGCAGTTCAACACCTCACTCCCGCTATGCGACGTGGACCGCGTGGCGCGGGACCAGTCCGGGGCAATGGAATTTTAATTCGCACCCGCAGCTCCCGACGCAGGTGTCCGAGGGAACACCAGACTCTTACTGATTAAAACAATCAGTAAGAGTCTAACATACCCTTTTCTCACCCCAGGGCGGAAGACATCCATGAGAATTTCCACCCTGACAACAAAAAGAAAAAGAAAAGGTAAATGGGACCGCCGAGTTACCTTAGTAAAAACTTTTTAAGACGCTACCGAGCGCACAGTGGCGCCCTCATCGTTTGTTTGGTTATTTCTTTTATTTTAGAATGAAAATGAAGAAAATGAGCACGTTAAGTTATGCTCCTCAAGACTATACGTTATTATTATTATAAACAGTAGTTTTATATTGTTTTTTAAATTTTATTGTAATCATTAAAACGGGAAATGGTGGCCACTTTTTCCGTTTTAATGATTACAATAAAACTTAAAAAAAAAAGAAATAACAAAACAAACGATGAGGGCGCCACTGTGCGCTCGGTAGCCTCTTAAATGTAAATAACAACTATATTATAGCTTGGACTCTACACATGTCCAGAGGCCTATTTTTGGCCAAAGAATAAGCTTTAGCTTTTTTTTTATTATTTTCCCTCCTTTTTTATATACTAAAACATATTATTATTTTAAGACGTAGTAGTGAAAAATAAAACACTTTTGTTTGACTATATTATTTACCTAATTAAATGTTCAACATGAATCGCAATAAAATTATTTCTACGCCTTCTTTTCCGGCACGCAAATTATATTTCAAATAATGAGTCACCGAGGTGAATGGCATAAAATACAGCACGTCCAATATAACATGACACGGGGTGGCGCTACTGCAAAGACAACTGTCAAAATTAATAATTTTATGTGGGAAGCGTCGAGGTAGCCCGCGAAATTAAAATTTTCTTACGTTTTTTTGCAATTTACAAGTTGGTATTACGTAGATTGTACGTTAATCAAAATTTAATTTGCGGCCGTAACAAGTATCTGTTTACATAATTAGAATCATTAAAGTGATCAATATAACTCTTTAAGACCAGGTAATCCTAATGAATGACTATTTCATGAAATCTTGACATTTTAGGAGTTGTATTACTGATTCTAATCATTATAATTCTGTAAATACATATTTGTTACGGCCGCAAATCATACTTTTTTTAACATAGAACTTAATACTGACTTGCTAATTGCAAAAAACGTAAGAAACTTTGCATTTCGCGGGCTACCCGGACGTTTCCTCCTTAATTACCTATGTTTTATTTTCAAAGAAGTTATATTCATACTTATTATTTGAGCTAACAGTCTTGAAATAATAGTAGTAAGTACATGTAGGTATTAAAATTCGTCCGCAGCTCTGTCAAACAGGAAAAGTGGCCAAAAAGCTTGCAATATTGCCGCCTTGTATAGGACAATGCTGATTCTTTGGCCAAAATAATTACTTTAAAAAAGTAAAAACCTACTTTAAAAACCTAAAACGAATAAAATAACGTTCATAATAAACTACAGCTTCTGAAGTCGGTGTCTTTAATTCTTCAGTGCACCTTAGCTTGGCACCTACTTTAGAAGCTGATAAGTTTTTTATGAAAGTTATTATAAGTATTCGTTTTAGATTTCTGAAGTCGGTTTTTACTTTTTAAAAGTAAATTTATTTTTCCATTTTTAGTTGAATGCTTATATAATATTTACACGCTTACGTAATTTTATTACATACGCCCAAGACGAACGAAAAGAAAGATAAAAAAAAAATCGCTTAGAAATGATGGATATACATACATACATACTCGTCGAATACAAATCCTCCTTTTTTGAAGTCGGTTAAAAATAGGCCAGCCCTCTGGTTACGTGAAGAATCTACCACCTGCTTGGCAATGTCTGAGAGCTAAGTGGGTATTCGGACCTCTCGGACCCCATCACCCATGGCCCCTCATCCCCAAACGCCTCGAACATAACACACGTCAAAATGAATGTTAAATTCAGTACATTTCACAATTTTAGTTCCACATTCCGCCGCGTTTCTCAGTTAAATGGTCTTTGTAAGCGCTTTTCTCAGTTGATGGAGATTATAAATGGCGCGACTGAAATGTTTTATTTTCTGCCTGATCTTATCACTATAAGATAAGAAAAACATATATTTAGTAATATACTGATAATGTAAAATATCCTAGTATTTATGTACAGACGCCAGCACATCAAGCTACTACAATCTGTCAGATTTCTTTAATAGATTTTGGACTTTATTGCTAAAGCATTAGGTTCAAAGTTGATTGGGAAAATCTGACAGTTTCGGGTAGGTTGACCTGCTGGCGTCTATACATGACCACAGGCCTCTTCTCTTATGAGGAAGCGCCAGGTTAGCCCGCGAAATTTAAATTTCCTTATCTACGTTTTTTGCAATTTGCAAGTCATTATTAGCTTGTATTTTGATTAATGATTCGTGACCGTAACATATATGTATTTACAGAATTAGAATCAGTAATGCAACTCCTTAAGTTAATATAATCCTAAATGTCAAGATTTCATGAAATAGTCATTCAACAGGATTACCTGGTCTTATAGAGTTGTATTGATGACTTAAATGATTATAATTCTGTAAGTACATACTTGTTACGGTCGCGAATCATATTTTGATCAATATACTGATTTGCAAATTGCAAAAAACGTAAGGAAATTTGAATTTCGCGGGATATACTGGACGAGCATTATTCACGCCTCTTTCATACCTACTTATTAAACTATCTCGCAAATAAGGTTCCGTACCCGGAGGATGCCAAACGGAACCGTATTACTGAGCCTCCGCTGTCCGTCCGTCTGTCTGGCTGTCTGTCAGCGCCAGCGAGCTGTATAACATAAACCCGATAAATCGCAATAGGTAGACAGTTGAGATTTTCATATATTGTTTATTTCTATTGCCCCTATAACAAATAAAATAAAATAAAAAAACTCTCTGGATGTCCTGTGCGTCCAGTAAAACAACATCTTCAGGATGATGTTCGGGCTGCCTCGCTTCTGTAGTGCATCGCGAATGTTTGCGCTGTATCGCACTGAAGGCTTTCATGCCGTCATCAACAAGAAAACTGTATCCCTGATCTGCAGAATGCGCGGCAGCTGCAACGGAATTCTGAAGATAGTAGCAGATAGGATCTCTTCTCCGTTATAGAGATCCTTTATTAAGCGGGTAATTTGAATGTTATTTAATTTAAATCAGACTGTATGGATCAAGTTATCTGAAATAATTTTTTTTTTTTTTGAAATCGATACTTCTCCGTGCCTCGAAAAGCACGGGCCCCGGCTGTCATTCGTGGATATTTGACAGTCGTTACGGGTCGTCAGAAGCCCGAAAGTCTGACAACAGTGTTACCAGGCCAGATGGCGTGGTTGGTTAAGATACCACATATCATGCCGTTGTGTGGTCGTGGGTTCGATTCCCATCCAGGACAAACATTTGTGTGCATGAACATGTCTGTTTGTCCCGAGTCTGGGTATAATTATCTATATATGTATGTATTTACTATAATACTACTTATATCAGTTATCTGGTTTCCATAGTACAAGGTCTGCTTAGTTTGGGATCGTTTGACCGTGTGCGAATAATGTCCCAAGGTATTATGATTATGATTACCAAGGGGTATCGTATTTCCCTGTTACGGGTTGTGGAGGTCTGATAAGCAGTCTTTCCATGTAAAATACTGGTATTCAGCTGCATCCGGTTAGACTGGAAGCCGACCCCAACATAGTTGGGAAAAGGAGAATGATTTTTTGGTACGTAAGCCCTTCGTCTCAATTTTAGGAATTTTAAATGGCGATGTGATGCACCCAGTGGCGTAGCTAACATGGGTGGCACCCGGTGCGCATAATTGTGGTGTCACCCAAGAATGAAATCTGTTAAGATGAATAAACATGCAATAAACGTATAGTATGTTTTATTTAATCATTATAAATAAGTCTTTCATAATTACAATAGAAATTTTGATACTAATAGTTACTAATTACCTACATTTGTTTATACTAATGTAAGTACAAGCACTAAAATCTCTTTTTTCTAGCTTTAACAGCTGCAAACTCGGAAATCACATCATCAAAATTTATATTTTGTGTTGCCTCGTGTTCTATTGTTAATGTGCCAAGATTTTTAAGTCTGTTTTCGGCCATTGTTGCCCGCAAGTAATTTTTAATTAATTTTAGTTTGCTGAAACTCCTCTCACATGAAGCAACTGATACGCAAATTGTCATAAATAACTTTAGTGCGACCATAAGATTCGGAAGAGATTCTGTAAAGTCCCATTCCACGATGAATTTCAAAAAGTCTAGAGTCACCCAGCTAGAAACTGTAACATTAGCCGCTTTTAAATGTCTTCTCAACCTCGGTATCTCTAAGAAGAGTTCTGTTTCTGATATCTCATCATAAAAACCAGTAAATTTTAAAAATTCGCGAAAGAAATGAACAATGACACAGGCGACAAGTAACGACTATTTCAGGGGAATCCCCAATCAGTTAGTGTAGTAGGCCTAAATAAAACGACAACATTTTGAGCGGCTCCCCGATCGATCGCGCCATAGAGCCATGAACATAAAAATAAAAGTGTGTACACACTTTTATTTTTATGTTCATGGCTGGAAAAAAATTATGGTCTAATGTGTGGTCAGAGTGAATAATTTCTTGTTAACATTTATTTCAAATAATAGGTACGTGCATTTATAAATAATCACAATTGATAAATTAAATTATTTTGTTGGGATAACTTGATTCAAATAGCGTCAAACCCATATTATTTATCATTAAAAAACGTGACAGTTTGTGTAAATTTTTTTATACAGTCAGGTGTCACCCCGGAACCGGTGACACCCGGTGCGGACCGCCCCCGACGCCCCCCCCTAGCTACGCCACTGGATGCACCAACCCGAACTTGGGCTAACTGGGCCTAGCAGCGTGGTGGATTACAGTCTCTTTCTTCCCCTAGAAGCTTTGCTTCCCAGCTGTGGAACCTAAATAAGGTTGATTATGCTAAGGGCCCGTTTCAGGGTAGGCACTTTCTACGAGGAAATTCCTTTTATTATCTTAATTTAAAATATTGTGATGGCCGCTATTGTAATTCTTCGTCTTACCCTACTGACCTAGTAACATATGCATTAAATTATAGCTTAAGTAATTATGTAACTATATACCTATCTTCTTTACTCGAGCAGCGTAGATAGTGCTTTGTTGACGAAAAGTGGTACTTACATAGGAGATAGGATAGGACGTCATTAATTTGTAATTAATTTAGTAATAATAACTGATTGTCTACTAATAAGGTAATTTATATTAATTGGGTCTGATGGAAATAAATCGATTTATGGAGGGGCTCGGGGCTATAAGTAGGTTAATAACAGCCGCATGTGTCGATCGATCAGGTTTAGCTACTCTTGACGCGGTTGGTTCGTGGATGGGTGACTATCTTTACATACAGAGAACCCTCCGTGCCTCGGAAGCAAGTCGTTACGGGTCGGGTCGTCAGAAGCCCGAAAGTGTGTCAACCAGTCTTACCAAGAGGTAGTATTACCCAGTAACTGGGTTGTGGAGGTCAGATACTCAATCGCTCCATGTAAAATACTGGTATTCAGTCAGCTACATCCGGTTAGACGGTGTCAGCTTCGACATCAACATAGTTGGAAAAGGTAGGCAAGGTATGTGGAGTATTAGCTGCTTTAAAGACTACAGTAATCGACCATCAATTGGCTAAGTAATAACAGCCGCACGGGTCGATCCATCAGGTTAAGCTACGCTTGCCGAGGTTGGTCCGTAGATGAGTGACCATCTTTACAAACCGAGACTCCTCCGTGCCTCGGAAAGCACGTTAAGCCGCTGGTCTCGGCTGTCATTCGTAGATCTTTGGCAGTCGTTACGGGGCGTCAGAAGCCCGAAGTCCTAACCAACCTTACCAAGGGGTATCGTATTAGCCAATAACTGGGTTGTGGAGGTCAGATAGGCAGTCGCTCCATGTAAAATACTGGTATTCAGCTGCATCCGGTTAGACTGGTAGCCGAGTCCAACATAGTTGGGAAAAGGCTAGGCAGATTGCAGATTGAGTAATCGACCATCAATGTAGTCTATCTTCACTTGTGCCAATCTCCACGCGCTTGTGCCGGTCGCTTTTGTTGCCCTTTACTCCGAGGACAGTAATGAAATACAAAGAACGGATACAATATACCTATTCATGTATGCCATGTTGTTGAATCATTGTATTATCATGGCATGACACACGTCCATGTTGTTTTTGTTTAGGTACGTATCAAGTCATTAGTTCATCCAGTCCAGTCGAGTTCGAAATGAAGCCACACGTCTAATGAGATATAACTTCTAGTTCGGTATTTTACCTAAATAAGGTCCATACTCATCGATATACAGGGTTATTGATAAAACACCAACAACCTCTTAACGGGTCATTGTACTCATCATTATGAACAACTTTTACTATGGGACCATACTTGAAATCGCGAAAAAAAATCTGCTGTTCAGTACATTTATGTTAGGATAATTCGTCAAAATGTACTGAACAGCTGATATTTTTTCGCGATTTCAGGTTTGGTCCCATATTAAAAGTTGTTCATAATGATGAGTACAATGACCTCTTAAGAGGTTGTTGGTGTTTTACCAATAACCCTGTATATGTAACTCTATGGTACTACAGAGCAGGGACTGAAACCGGTACGAAAAATACCGGTATTTTTCGGTTACAACCTTTATTTTTTTTACAGGTATTTTCAAAGGTTACCTTAATTCTTAAACATTGAATACAACCGGTATTATACCGGTTACCGAAATAAAAATTACCTATATCTTACACGTGCCGTCGGTATTAGTCAAAGTCGCCGCGTTTAACTGTTCATATCGTCAAGCGTTGAGTATTCAATAATCTGGCCAGCACCCTACTGGCGTAACACACGATCAATCACAATCTGAATTTGCATTGCTTCATAAGCTTGAAAAAATTGTCTGCTCAACAACGTGAATAACGTAATGAATGTTGTTGAACTGTCAAAATGAAAGCGATTGGGACTGAGCGTGTGTTACGCAATGGGTGCCTGCGCTGACTGCTGACCACATCCACATCATGATACAACCGTTTCATGAAATGGTCGAACACTTCATGATAGTGTTTTGATATAAAAAAGTGTAGGTACTGTGCTAGCGCGCTCAAACAAATTGCAAGCAAAAAGTTATGCGCTTTCTTTCTTTTTTATTTTTTTTTTATTTGTGATGGGTTTGCTCTAACTGGACACAACAACACAACCTAGGTCACAGGTGACAGAGACAAAGTCGACGATGGAGTGAGCTTATCCAGAAGAAGCCTGTTCACTCTCACTTTGAAGAGATTAGGGTTGTATGCGTTCGGAAACACACGACGCAGGTAGTGAGTTCCACTCCTATGCTGTGCGCATTATAAAAGACATTTGGAAGCGCTTAGTGCGAATTGGTGGAATAGCAACCAGGTAGGGATGGTAACTGGCAGTGCGTCTAGATGTCCGATGGTAGAAGGGGGCTGGTGGAATGAGGTCGTGGAGTTCTCGGGCACACTCTCCGAAGTACAATCTGTAGAAGACCGACAAGCAGGCAACCTTGCGGCGATGAGCCAAGCTATGAAGCTAGGCATCCACCAGTTTTACGTTGCCAATGAGCCTCTTAGCTCTGCGTTCCCCCGAGTCAAGCGCGGCTAGTTGGTACTTGGCTGATCCATCCCAAAGGTGACTGCAATACTCCATGCAGGATCGGACTTGCACTTTATAAAGGGTCAAAAGCTGTCCAGGCGTAAAGTATCGCTTCACCCTATTTAGGATGCCCAGTTTCTTAGTCGCAGTTTGGGCTTTGTATTCGATGGTGGCGCCGAAGTTGAGACCAGATGTCAACTCCATGCCTAGGAGCTCAACTCAATCAGTTACAGGAACAGATGTACCCCGAAAAGTAGGAGTTTGGGCGAAATTACTCTTTTTAGCGGTAAAAAGACACGTCTGTATTTTGGTGGCGTTAAAAGAGACCAGATTATCATCACCCCACTGGGAGACAAAGCTTAAGGTCAAATCTGTCCGCTCTACCATGGCCTCTCTCAAGGAACGAACTTCGGCCCCGCTGGTTTTTGCGCTGGACAAGTATCTCTCTGAATCTGTACTGTCATCTGCGTACCCAACAATACTAGGCCGAAGCAGGTCATTGATGTGCAGTAGGAAAAGAGTTGCAGAGAGAACAGACCCCTGAGGAACTCCGGCATCAATAGCCATAAGGTCAGAAGAGCAGCCGTCAACAACTACTCTAATCGACCGTTCACTAAGGAAATTTGATATCCAGCTACAAAAATCAGCTGGGATGCCATAAACAGGAAGCTTGCTGAGCAGAGCAGCGTGCCAGACCCTGTCAAAGGCCTTCGAGATGTCAAGTGATACAGCCAGTACTTCGCCGTGTTTCTCTATGGCTTCGCCACAGCAGTGCGTGACATACACAAGAAGATCGCCAGTTGACCGTCCCCGGCGAAAGTCATATTGACGGTCACTGAGGAGATCATTGTCTTCAAGGTAGATCAGCAACTTATTGTTCAGGACCCTTTCCATAACCTTGCACAGAATGGAGGTAATGGCGATCGGACGGTAATGGGCAGGGTCTGCACGGTCGCCCTTTTTGGGCACTGGTTGTACATACATTTGCAAGCTTCCAGGATTTCGGCACCGTTCTTTTTTCAAGAGAGAGGCGGAACAAACGTGTCAATACAGGAGACAGTTCAGGCGCACTCTGCCGCACCTGCCAGGCCCGCTGGCCTTGTTCACGTCTAGACTGCACAATACTCTTCGGACCTCTTTAATGTGTACTGCGATCTCCGGCATCGAGGAGTCACAATGAGGTACAGTAAGTAGTTGCTTTGAGCCAGCGTCCAGACGTGAATTGCTTGCAAAGAGAGATGCAAATAAATTTGCTTTCTCAGTTGCAGAGTGAGCCAGCGACCCATCAGGTTTCATCATAGGAGGTAAAGTGGGACGACAGAAATGCGTTTCAACCGCTTTAGACAGGGACCAGAACTGTTTGCTACCCGGAACCAGCGTGGCCCCGATACGTCCGACATGGTCAAAACGTGCCCTACGTAAAACCCGCTTGCAGAACTTGGCAGCAGAATTAAAGGCTCTTTTCTTCGCGCGAACCCTACGCGCTCTAACTGTGCGGTCGCGGGCCTTGACCCAGGCTTGGTAGGCAGTCTCTTTTCGGGCCTCAGCGTGGGCGCATTCCGCATTATACCAAGGCCGGGATTTGTGACCGAGCGGGATGTCGGAGAATGGAATAAAATATTCCATCCCCTGCCGAATCACGTCCGCAAACGAGTCAGCACAGCACGAGGGGTCACCCGAGGAAAAGCACACTTGCCGCCATGGATAAGACGCAAAAAAGTGCCGCATCTCATCCCAGTCTGCTGACCCGTATCGCCATACTTGCCTCGTGCCTCTAGGGCTCTTATCTGGAGAAGAGCAGGTCGATATGGATTTCACCAGACAGTGGTCAGACGTTCCCAGCGGGCCTAAGACCGATACTGAATGACTGTCCGGATCAGATGCCAGCAGAAGGTCCAAGCAATTGGGTGTATGGCCGTCAACATCCGGAACCCGCGTTGCCATATTCACCATCTGGATTAGATCTAGCGCTAAAACAAACGTGCGCGCCTCCAACCCAGCATGGTACCAGTTTTCTGGTATGGAAACAACCATTCTTTATGATGGGCGTTGAAGTCGCCCGGAATAATGAGCTTCGCCGTTGGCTACCGTTGCTGGGCTACGCCAGTCGACTCCACGAGGAAATTAAAGAGCGCTGTTGTCTCCTGGTCACCGCTGTGTGTTCGGTAGATGCCGATGTAGAGAGATTTCTCCACGCCAGTATCCACAAGTAGCCATATGGCAGAGAAACCTGATTTCTCAAAGCAACGGAGACGACGACAGCAAATGTCATCGCGAACGTACACACAGACCCCAGCTTGCTTCTTGAACTTGTGTTCAAGAGAGTAGCCCGGGTAGTTGAGGTACGCCACGTCCGATGGGGTTGCTATCTTCGTCTCCGTTAGGAAAAACAGGTGCGACTTCTCGGTCTCAAGGTGGTGATGGACCGGATCGAGATTGGAATGCAACCCTTGATATTAGTGAGGTGCATTTTTAGTGGGAGGAAGTGCAGCCGTTGTTTACCCTTATTTTTCTTTACTTTGATCATTTGAGTGGAGTTGTTTGGGAAAAAGTCGATTGTCGAGGCACAGCTTAGTGACCCAAGTGGAACACTAGAGCCAACCAAACCTATGGGGAACTCATTTGGAGACTGCGGGGACGCCCGAACCCCCCTCGGATATGGCCACCAGGTCCTGCCATCCAGTCAACGGCTGGCACGGCGGAGTATACCGGGATTTTTCGCGAGTTGGCGGGGCAGCCTTTGGCACGTGGCTGGCGTGCTACTTGGGCGCCCTACTGACTGCGGTCGGCCAACGGCTGGCACCGTGCTTCGGATCCCTCCAAAATGAGTTACCCGGCTAGCCGACTCAGAGACCACGACCGGTTCCAAACAGCGCAACTGACAATCTCCTTCTCCCCCAAAGGCACTGGCACTCCCACACACAAGCATGGGTGGTGGTCGCAAGCCAGGCGGCCCCTTGCGGAGCCTACCACCGCTAAGTGGGATCGTTCAGCCGTACCACAGGCAAGCCTGTGGTGCCGTTGCCCGGGGTGGACCAATAGGAGGTAGATCCCAAGCCACCCCAAACGAATAAGTGCTGCATTCTATTAGAAAATAGGGCGTGTACGTTTCTCCGCAAGTTAAATAAACAAACTACCGAGTTGTTTTCTATGATGAGGGAAAAAGATAAACAAATGGTATTTTACCAATTTACAATGTAATATTATCTTAGGTACCTTGTTCATTTCCTTATTTTTTCTCCGCAAAAAGGCGAACTAAATAAACGTAAACAATACTGGCAGGACGCACGACAATCTCCCTGGTAATGTATTTTTTCTAATGCCAACAAATTGTCGGCATTGCGATATTCTGTCTTTCTCGTAATCAAGGTCATTTTTAGGTAACTGGTATTAAAACGGTAACTTAAATAAAGGTAACATGTTTCTTCTTCTTGGGTTACCCAGATAGCGGTTACCTTAATCATAGAGGTAACCGAAATTCTTCGATACCTGTACCGTAATTTATAAAGGTTTTCGGTCCCTGCTACAGAGTCTCACCGAAAAGTTGTGTGTAAATCTGTTGTCAGTTTGTCATGCTATGGGCATGCGATGCGGAGGAATGAGAAAACTGTCGTGAGGGAAGACCAAAGAAACGATGGATGGACTCCCTCCAACCTTCCCATTACCCTTCCAACGTTCGTTATACGGGCCGAAACGTGGGGCGGCTGCGGACCTAGCACCCTTGGCAATCTTATTTTATGGTCCGCAGGCGCTTCTTGATCCCTTACAAGACCATGTGTGTCCCTAAAGCAATTCTCCCCCAATGAGGTCTTGCACAGCATACAACAATCTTCGCCGCCGGTAACCTGTATCAACGATTATATACTTATACATAATATGTCCGTATGTCGGTTAGTCTCCCATCCCCCCCCCCCCCCCCTGACGCCTTCTTTCCTTTTTTTTCTTTTTTTTTTTTCCTTTCTTTTTGTGTGAAAGATGATATGGCTAGAAAGGATGACTACCGAGATGACGACTAATAAAGAAGTATGGAAGAAACACACATGTTGCGCCGACCCTAAATATATTGGGATAGGTATAAGCCAACTACCGAAATGTGTCATCGATTCACTATGCATCTCTGTCGACCTCTTCATCGGGGATTACAGATAAGTTATGACCTAAAAATTAATGCGTAAAATTAAATACAAACATTAGCTGGCGTGGTTGTTTAAGATACCGCCTATCATGTCGCAGGTCATGGGTTCGGTTCCCATCCAGGACAAACATTTATGTGCATGAACATGTCTGTTTGTCCTGAGTCTGGGTGTAATTATCTATATAAGTATGTACATATTTACAAACAAAAAGAAAAGTAATGTATGTAGTATATCAGTTATCTGGTTAGTACAAGCTCTGCTTAGTTTGGGATCAGATGACCGTATGTGAAATGTCCCAGGATATTATTATTATTATTATATCAATGCGACGGGACAGTTCAGGACGGCTACAATCTGTGTAATGCAATGACTATTCTCTTTGGTGTGATGAGTATGAATCACACGCAGCTGCTGTGGACTAAAATAATTATCAGGAATTGTTTATAAGGTAACGCTATGTCAATCAAATCTGCCTAGCCTTTTCTCAACTATGTTGGGGTCGGCTTCCAGTCTAACCGGATGCAGCTGAATACCAGTATTTTACATGGAGCGACTGCCTATTTGACCTCCACAACCCGGTTACTGGGTAATACGATACCCCTTGGTAAGACTGGTTGTCAGACTTTCGGGCGTCTGACGACCCGTAACGACTGTCAAAGATCTTCGAATGACAGCCGGGACCAACGGCTTAACGTGCTTTCCGAAGCACGGAGGAGTCTCGGTATATAAAGATGGTCACCCATCCACAGACCAACCCCGGCAAGCGTAGCCTAACCTGATGGATCGATCCGTGCGTTTTGTATGCAGATTATTACTTTCGTTACTTACTACTTTTATATTGTTGCTCTTGAATAAAGACTACCAGGGAGGCTGACAAGTTTTGAGCCTAAGGAACTTCAATTGTCATTATTGTCTACATATTACTAATTTCCGAATACCCTTTTTAGTATAAATGCAGAGTTTCATGTCATTAGCATAAAATTACGCTTTTAGTACCAATTTAATCCGTAAACATCATATAATGTCTCAGTCATCCGCGGCCCATCCCTAGGCTAAAAACTTTTCGGCCCCCCGATACACCGGCAGGCTTATTACGTATCTTGCAAAAGCCTAGCGATATCGAAATTGTTTGTCAATTGCGCAATAATTGCTTTTCAATCGCTTGTCAATCGCAAATCAGTATGACGTATCGCTGATACATAATACCGATTTACGATTGAAAAGCAATTATTGCGCAATTGAAAAGCAATTTTGCTATCGCTAGGCTTCTGCAAGATACGTAATAGACTGCGGATGTAACATTCTTGTAAAGTCCGGTGCTAATACGCGGCGCGAGTCTTGGAGGCAATTACCTATATTTCCTTTTTGAAATGTTGTTTCGGGCGATAACGTTTTCATCCCCCTAAGGGCCGTGTTCATCAACATTCAAACCGCCGCGCCGGTTAGGTATTTAAACAGATGGTTTATGTCAAACTTCCTTCTAAGTTTGACATAAAACAACTGTTTAAATACCTAACCGATGGTTTGAATGCTGGTGGGTGAACACAGACCTAAATCTTTACAAAATGAGACAATTTTGGTCTCATATATTCAGTACACCATAGTCTAGGTCTGTACGTTTTGCTTTTTTAGTAATTCTGTTTAGTTTAATAATAAAAAATAAAACATTCGAGGAAGTTTTTAACTCAAAAATATAGATATTTAGATGCTAATAACTTATATGACGTACCTACGCAATATTTTTTTTTAAATAAAAACTTACGGACCTAGTTTTTCATAATATACGCTACTAGAATGCTAACTATGATTTATTATTATTACACATTAATTTATCGGCTTTTTAGTGTACACACGGGTAACTTGGCTTAAATTCAAACTAACAATAAATAAAGAAATTAAATAACGACATTCCTTGTATTATCAAGAGAGCTAACAACAGTTTAAATTTCCTCCCAAACCAAATCCAAACCAAGTTATGAGGGTTCAACAAACGACGAAGCGCTTCGAGAAAAGGTAGGTAGTGCCCTTGTGCTTCGCTTGGCTCGTCTTGGCGGGGGCACTCAGATTAATAAAAAAGTTATCACATTTTTTCTTTGACGCCTCTGGTGTAAAATCGACTTTTTCAAGTTAGCGTAGTGTTCATTTCTGGTGTCGATTTGTGTTTGTGTTTGTGTATGTAATTTTTGTCATTTGATTAGCAATTAAACTCATATTATACTCATATATTCATTCAGCTCATTTAAATTAAATGTTTATTTTTTTCATCTGGAAAATGTATATGATTAGCAATAAAATTCATATTATACTCATGATATTAGTACAGACGCCAGCACATCAAGCTACTACAATCTCTCAGATTCCTTTAATAGATTTTCGACTTTATTGCTAAAACGTTAGGTTCAAAGTTGATTGGGAAAATCTGACAGTTTCGGGTAGGTTGACCTACATTCAGCTCATTTTAATTAAATGTTTTTTTTTTTAATCTGGAATTTGCAAGGCAAAGCTAATGTCGCCGACGTCCACGATTGATCTAGCGCCGCCATAGGATACACGACTTGTAAAATTGGGTTGGAGCTCAACTAAGCTGAACATGTCTGCCACATGCAGAAAAAGCCCGTAATACCCAAAATTGCTGCCCTGCAACAGCACATATGGTACCGCAGTAGACCACAAAGAACGGGATTGGACGAAACAGGAGGCCTTTGCCCAGTTGTTGCCGAATTTCATGATTTTTGGAGCCAATCCTTCTTACAGGTAGTCCTCATAATTATTGGTGCGACTTCACATATTTTGCAATTTTTTGGGCTATGCTGTCAGCCTTTCGGGCACTTTTTCTGTTGACAGCGATGTGGACGAATGTTTTGATGTCCTATGATTCTTGCGCCTTGCTTCTTTTTTTCTTTTTTTTTTCTTTTAAATTACGAGTATTATTATAAGGTTAAATTACCTATGTAAATATTATCTTGGAAATTATTTAGCCAATATTATATAAGTAGGAGTAACTATTAAATAAATGAAAACGAGAGTTGAGAAGCGTAGGTATTAACATCGCGAAATTCCAACCTTGACTTCTAACTGGTTCTATTTTAGTATCTAACAACGTTCATACTCTCGACGCTGATGCGTTCTTGTAACTATTTTTAATTAGAGTAATGAATGAGCTTATGGCGCCACGACGATTCCCTTGTTCACAAACTAAACTAAATTTAAGTTCAATGCATCTTTTTATTTCCATTTAGTTAAGTAAAGGACAGAATATAAAAGTTAGTTTAGTCCTGTCAAATTAGTCAGCGCCTGACGTAAATTGACGTATTTTTAGTAGCCAATTTTTTTAATCACGTCTAAAGTCTATGCAGTTTTTTAATTTGACAGGACTAAACTAATATTGATCTTCTGTCCTTTTCATAATGAAATAGAAAGAAAAAGATGCACTGAACTTAAATTTACTTTAGTTGGTGAACAAGGGAATCGGCGCTTATGTTACGCAAAACTAAACTAAGGAATTTTTGAGGCGGATCTGGGAGGGAACACCGTAGAAGGACATACATAATGATAGCAGCGACGTAGCTACCGCAGTATCAGCTCTATCAATTAATACGGGTCCCCAAACCATAAGTGACCCCCGACGACCTGTGTAAGGAAAAATATCACTACCTACCTAATTCAATTCTCAATCTCTTGCATTAATTTAGTAAACTTAGAAAATCTAGCCTACCCGAATCAGAATGCTTCTATCTTTTATTGCTCTTGCATTGTGTTAGTAAGCTCACAATGATAGCCTAACCTTCCGATTCAGGTTGCTATTTTATTTATTTTATAATTCCCTCCTTTTGAGCTTCGCCGCAGTCGGGTTAAAATGCCCCCTAAACTGATACGGGACTAACTAATAACGTACATGGGCCACTGGCGTACTGGCCGGTGGCCCGTGTTGCTCTGTGCCACTGAATGATACACGAATCACAAATTCACATTCCACGTGTCGACAACCTCGTGAGCTAAATCAATATAATACCTCAATTTACATAGTTATTCTACTCTTTGACCTCAATTAATGTCATGTTCGAATTCTCAATTGACTGTCAGTTGTTAGTGGTGTATTGTAACCTACCTAGTGGTCTATTCTAAAAGTAGGTAGGTACCTATCTATCTGATAAAATGCAAACAGATGGATCAGGAAAAGTACCTGTGGATGCTAATTATATGTAGTGCCACTTACAAAAGTGAGTGTTTAGATTTGATTATTTTAATACTTAAACCCGAAATACAATTTTTTTAATTTTTTTTTTTAATTTAAATTTTCGTCGAACATTTTTTAATTACAATTTAGTAATGTTATTCAAGCAATAACAAGTGGTAAGTTATATGGTCTAAACCTTTTAGACTCATTAGGTATAAATTACATTTACTTGCGATTCCCAAGGACATCGATTTGTTTGTAACCTACACGAGGTGTATAACGCTCAACCTCTTAAGGGGTCATTTTACTCATCATTATGAACGGTAAGGGTCCTATATCAAGTCATCTTAATAGGGGAACGGGGAGGGGGAAGGGGTAGGGCTCGTCTCGCCCCACCCTTCCCCAAACTTTTTATTTAATGATTTCTGACAAAAATCATCTTAATAGAAGAGGGGAAGCAAGCAATAATAACAAGGCGTAGGTAGTCGACGGTGCCCACTTTGCGGGGCTCCTATTTCCTAACGGATTAAAAAAAATAACCACGAAGGATGGTGGGGTCTGTTTGCTCGCTTCGCTCGCTCACTCGACCACGCCATCGCCTTCGAGCCTAACCTGTCCGAGTCGGGGTGCCCCAAGTCCCAAGCTAGCTTCGCTCGTTCTCCTTAATAGAGGGGGGGGGGGGGGAGCAGACAATAATAACAAGGTGTAGTCGATGAGCCCCGCTTGGCAGGGCACCTATTTCTGAATGGTTTAAAAAAATAACCCCCTTCGAATCTAACCTGTCCGAGTCGGGGTGTCCCAAGTCCCAAGCTCGCTTCGCTCGCTCTTGCACCCAATAAAATACCAAAAAGTTATTTTTTATAATAAATTACTTTAACACGTTATGTGCGGCCAACGCGCATGCGCGATTTTCGAACGTTCACCATGTGCTGGCGGCGCTTATGCGCGTCCATACAATTTCCTTCGAGTGCGGCGCGCCGCACCTGTGGGTTTTTTTGTGCATCTCTATTGTTCTTGGCGTAATTGTTTTATGACTCATAAAACTCGAAAATTTTCAAACACACATAAGCGTCTCGCCGCACTTGCGACAAGTTTGTATCATAAAGCAGCATTTGGAACAAATTCGCAAATAATTCAGCAGTTAATGTGTTAATAATATGTAAACATATTTTGTGGCTTCCACCATTTCCAAAAACCCAACCCTGAACAATTTTTACTATGGGACCAAACCCGAAATCGCGAAAAATAAATCAGCATTTCCCTACATTTTTACGAGATAAACGAACACATATGAAGGGAACATGTGATTTATTTAATAGAGTCAAAGTTGTTCATAATGATGAGTATGATGACCCCATATGAGCCTTTTACCTACGTAAAATGCCAACATTACATACATCCACCACGGAGCTGCAAATTGCAAAATCGTAAGAAAATTGAAATTTCGCGGGCTACCTTAGCGCTTCCGCCATAATGTGCTTTCCGAGGCACGGAGGGGTCTTGGTATGTAAAGATGGTCATCCATCCGCGGACCAACCGCGGCAAGCGTAGCTTAACCTAATCGATCGACCCGTGCGACTGTTATTATTATTATAAATACTTAGCCACTAGTACTTAAAGGCTTCAGTACCCAGACATTCAATTCCCAAAAAAAAACCTGTTTCTATCCGTATCTGTCAAATTGTCAAGCTGTCAAGTAGCTTTGCTTTTCTCAGCTTTTTGTTGTTTTGTTATTTATAATATTAATATTATTCTGTGATATTATTCCGTATAGTCTATATGTCCATGTTTTGTTGTAAGAAATAAGTCGATAGATCGACGGCTCGTCGCATAAAAAAAGGAAAAATATATTATAATAGTGTGTCGACGAAAGTTGATATAAAGATGGAAAAACTGCCAATGTGTAGGATAATTATGTTTAGCGGAGAATGTCCGCATGTGTGTAGTGGTCAACAGGAACTTACGTAAACTGTATGAGAAACTGACTGAAATTCCAGTAAGTTGATATTTTAAGAGGATTGTGAAGTGCCGATACGCGGCGCGATTTTTGGAGGCAATTACCTACATTTCATACAATTATTTACATAAATATTGTTTCGGGCGATAACGTTTTTACTCCCCTAAACCTTTACGAAATGAGACAACTTTGATCTCATTACATTTAGTATACTGTAATCTAAGTCAGTACGTTTTTCGTTTTTAGTAATTCAATTTAATTTAATTTAAAAAATAAAAATGCTCGAGGATGTTTTTATGTCAAAAATATAGATATTTAGATGCTAATAACTTATATTGTATACAATATTTCTTTATAATAAAAACGTACGGACCTAGTTTTTCATTATACCTACAACATTTCAAAAAAAATATGAAAATTAGATTATGTTTAAGGGGAGAAAAACGTTCTCTTTTTGTATGAAAATTTACAGCTTCACAGTCCTCTTAAGAATTAAGTAAAGTGGCTAAGTAATAAGAGCCGCACGGTCTATAGATCAGGTTAAGCTACGCTTGCCGCAGTTGGTCCGTGGATGGGCGACCATTTTTACATACCAAGACGCCTCCGTGCCTCGGAAAACACTTTGAGCCGTTGGTCTCGGCTGTCATTCATGTGGATCCTTGACAGTCGTCATGGGCTGTCAGAAACCCGAAAGTGTGAGAACCACACAAATTGTGACAAACAGTCTTACCAAGGGAATTGTATTACCCAGTTTCAGGGTTGTGGAGGTCAGACAAGCAGTCGCTCCATGTAATATATGTAATGAGATGATGCTATAGAGATTATAGAGGTTTTAAACGCCTCTCCTACATGAAGATTTATACCTGTATTTATAAACAAGCAAATATAATAACCAACACAAGTAGTGAGCACAGATGGGCAGTAGTGGGGGGAAGCTCGCGCATGTACACTTTCGGCCAAATTTATTCAGTGCCGTTTTTACAGAAATTCTGCCGTCGTAAGATAAAAGGGCACAACTAACATTTAAAAAAAAATCTACAAAAAATTGAGCAGATAGCCTTTTTTTTCTGATTCTAAATATGTATGTGACTCAATTTTTTTTTAAATGTTAGTTGTGCCCTTTTTTCTTACGACGGCAGAATTGTTGACAGGTACTTACAAACTATAATTAAAATAAAATATTAGTGGTACTTGAAATTTTAGTTTGGTTGTAGGCCTTCATGACTAAAATATAATTATCTTAATAAAACAATATAATTTGATTATAAGTGTTTTTTCATTGTTTATTTATGTTTTTACAATGTTGAATAATTTACAGCATTCTTGGTTGTAGGCAAAAAATCATCTCAATCCCGAAAGACACTTAACAAATACAAAATAACAAAAGTAAACTATTTTAAAATCCTAAACGTAAGTCACGCGACAGTCCAATAGAGGACGAGCATCGATTGACGAACCAATCACGTGCAATTTGGAGCCCCCGGCTTCTTCATTCCGCCAAAGAGACCCAAAAATTAACTACTGCGCAGGTGTCCATTTGTGCTCACAACTCATGCTGATTACTGTACTTGCTGTTAGTCTCCAGTGCTTCCATAAACCAGCATGTGGAAACCTGGGTTCAAGTTAAATATGTACATTAAAATAGCTGCCTTGAGCAAGAGTAGATCAATGCTCATGCATTATCTGTAAGATGCGAACAGAACATCAAGGACCACCAACTGTTGACTTGGACAGCATTACTTTAAAGAATAGAAGTATATTCTTCATAAAAAACAAAATATTTCAAGACAAATTTTGTTGCAGTTTGTAACTGAAGACAGTAGACCGATTCTTGCTCGTCTCTTCTGCTGCGCTAAACTGAAGCAATACTACCGATTACTGAGAAAAATGTCTGGAAGCTGAAGAGCTGTTCGCTCAGATGTTGAACGAGGACTATGAGGTGAGGTATCCTTCAACAGCCATTTATTCTTATAGTTTGGAAGTGATTCCTCTCAAACTCATACCTATTGTGTCTGTGGTGGATATGTCAAATGTAGTTGTTTACAATACTGCAACAACTTTTGTATGAAACTTGTATGGCAGTTTGATAATAGTCTTCTCTCATGTCAGCGCAAGCTATGCATCAATAGATTGTGTAGTTGTCAGTAAGACTACATTGGTTGGACCTACTTAAAGCGAAAGTGCCAAGGTAGCCCACGAAATTCTAATTTTCTTACGTTCTTTGCAAATTGCAAGTCAGTATCAAGTTGTACGTTGATCAAAATATGATTCGCGACTGTAACAATTATGTATTTACAGAATTATAATCATTAAAGTCTTCAATACAACTCTTTAAGACCAAGTAATCCTATTGAATTACTATTTCATGAAATCTTGACATTTGAGGATTATACTAACTTACTTGTAGGAGTTGTATTACTGATTCTAATGATTATAATTCTGTAAATACACGCATGTTAAGGTCGCGAATCAAACTTTAATCAACATATAACCTAATACTGACCTACTAATTGGAAAAAACGTAAGAAATTTTGAATTTAACGGAATTATATGAGCATACTGTACTACCTCAGTGAGATAGTGCAGTTATGTGGGACTCCAACCCACTAAAACTCCACGGTGGTGTCCTCCTCTGCCGCTTGTGGCAGGAACACGGGCACGCGTTAGCACTCACCGCGACCAGCGCAACCAGCACATGGGCGCTAGACGACCCCGTGTCTAGGCACCCTTGGCTCTTCCCCTTAAGGCGATAGCAAGTTTTGTGCTCATGGGACTGTGATCATCAGCATATTTTCATAATACTATAATCATCTTTTTACAGCCCAATTCTTTAATAAACCAAAACCACTTAGAGTTTTGCAGTGGGTTTATTAATTCTCCAATAGTGCGCATAAGTATAGTTGATGAATGTCAAACAGAAAGCATTGCTATCAAAGAAGAATTACCAGCTGATTGTGAGGCACTAGATGATATTATTGAGTCAAAGGAGGAACATCAGAGTGATGGTATGTTTTTAAGAACAATGATCTATTTATTTTATATTGATCATAAATGTTCCAACTGCTTCAAAGTTTTGGTAGTGTTGAGTTTTATTCAACTTGAAGGTAACCACATTATATTTGAGGAGCTGGCGAACAAATCCGGACTTGTCCACACACTCCATTTTTTATTTAAAAAAAATGCGCTCTTTGTGCTTTTATTTACTAACGAAATATTTTCAATCAAAACTGACTCTAAATGCTTCAAAAAAATATTAAAAACTGTGTTTTCAATCTGAAGCAGACTCGTCCTTGTCAAGTTCGACGAATTGAAGATCTCCAAAAAAAAAACAAATTAAAATGAAAGGGGTTAGGGTTTCTATTGAACTAAAGCCAGGACCGGGCTTAAACTTTGATACACTATTCATTTACTGAAGCTTAAAATTCTACATATAAACTTTAGCTTACTTTTTTTTTTTTTTATTTGTGATGGGTTTGCTCTTGACTCTAGTTTAGGTCAGAGGTGACAGAGACAAAGTCGACGATGGAGTGAGCTTACCCAGAAAAAGCCTGTTCACTCTCACTTTGAAGAGATTAGGGTTGTATACGTTCGGAAACACAGACGCAGGTAGTGAGTTCCACTCTTTTGCTGTGCGCAATTGGTGGAATAGCAACCAGGTAGCTTATTTTAGTTTTTGAACTCTACTCTAAAAAAATCAATTACAGTACAAATCCGGATTTGTTCGCCAGCTCCTCATTTGAAATACAATAATTATCTGTACATACTATACAGTCAAAGATACATTTAAAGCAGTTTGTGCCTCAAATCAACAGACCATTTCAAAGGGTTTGGTACAGATATCGACATATGTGTTCTTGCTAATGATAGTGATAATTCATTTGTAGATAATTCGAACAATTCAAGCAAGCTAATAGCGACGTTCTTCATTCATCTAGCGATACTTTATCGAAGTAAGATGGTAGTGAGAGAGATGCAACATTCTATCCTACTTCAATAGAGTGATGTAGTGACTCGAACGATGAAGAAACCAGAGATGCTCTAAACGACTCTGAGGATCAAACTCAACCAGAACATCATCATGGCTTAGAAAAGTTCCAGGTATTTTAACTCTTTTTTTCTTTTTTACTGTAGAGGAACCGTCTTTCTTCCAAAGGAAGAAGGCTAGCCATAATCCACCACGAGATGTGACGATGAACACGTCTATTAGATGGGTTTCTCACTATGCTTTCAGATTATTATGTTTTCCTTTATTCATTAGATAACTTAATATTTACTTTTGTAAATCTATCTATACAGTATGTTAGTTTAAACGAGGGACGTATTCAAACCCACAATAGTTCATGCTTGCACCTATTTGGCTAATTCTTTTTTGTTGTGTGTGTAATTGATAGGACAAGGTTTGTATGAAAGATTTTTTTTTATTGACTTTATCATATTTTTGTATGAAAACAGACAACACACAGCCGTTATTCTCTACTCACACCGTTATCTCTCTCTCTCACGACGTTATCCTCTAAAAGGGGTTATTGTTCTCATCATTATGAATAACTTTTACTATAGGACCATACATGAAAAATTCAGCTGTCCTGTACATTCATGTTCGCATAACTCGCCAAAATAGGGAGCAGCAGATTTTTTTTCGTGATTTCAGGTTTGGACCCATAATAAAAGTTGTTTATAATTATGAGTACAATGACCCCTTTAAAAGGATAACGGTGATTAAAATTACACCCAGTAGGCTCATCTCGCTCTTAAATCACGTGTAAATGCTGTTTTCAAGACGAATCATTCACGTCTAACTAATTTCAGGATAAACAGGTTATTAAAAAAATATATATATATTTATATCAGACTATTTAAATGTCCATATTTTGTTAGTATAGCATTATCTTAATACTACCTATTAGGTTGGGGAAAAAGTCTTTTCGCATTATAGTATGTATGAACTTGTAATAAAATCTCTTTGGTTATACTATTTGTATCTGGCTGGTTTTGGTATCATTGAAAGTTTAAATTTTAAAGAACATAATTCCAAATTCAAATTAGGAAAATGTGTGATTTTCATTTGTTTTTCGTACCGTCAAGATGAGTGAATCGAATGAAGAAATTCGATATATTTTAAAATTTTACTACAAAAAAGGTAAAAATGCAATGCAAGCCGCGAAAAAAATTTGCGATGTTAATGGACCTAGTGTAGTGTCTGTGAGAGTAGCACAAATTTGCTTTAAGCTTTTTCAATCCAGAAATTTTGATGTCAAAGATGCACGTCGCTCTGGTCGCCCTATTACGGATAAAATGGATGCCATTTTTGAAAAAGTGGAGCAAGATCGGCATATCAGTAGTTACGACGTAGCTGAAGAACTGGAAATTGACCACAAAACAGTTTTGGCGCATTTGAAAAAAACTGGGTACACAAAAAAGCTCGACATTTGGGTACCTCACGAGCTCACTGAAAGAAACCTAATGAACCTTGTACTCATTTGTGATTCTTTATTACGACGTAATGAAACCGAACCATTTTTGAAGAAGCTGATAACTGGTGATGAAAAGTGGATCACGTATGACAAGAACGTGCGAAAAAGGTCGTGGTCAAAGGCCGGTCAGGCTTCACAGACTGTGGCGAAACCCGGGTTAACTCGCAACAAGGTGATGCTATGTGTGTGGTGGGATTGGAAGGGCATTATTCATTATGAGCTGTTACCACCAGGCAGGACCATCGATTCTGAACTCTACTGAGAACAACTGATGAGATTAAAGCAAGAAGTTGAGAGAAAGCGGTCGGAATTAATCAACAGAAGGGGTGTGGTTTTTCATCATGATAACGCTAGACCTCACACATCTTTAGCCACTCAGCAAAAATTAAGAGAGTTTGACTGGGAGGTGTTAATGCATCCGCCGTATAGTCCTGACCTTGCACCTTCAGATTTCGACCTGTTTCGGTCTCTTTAGAATTCTTTAGGCAGTGTCAGGTTAACATCACGAGAGGACTGCCAAAACCACTTGTCGCGGTATTTTGACCAGAAGTCCCAAAGTTACTATAGCAATGGGATCATGTCCCTACCTACAAGATGGCAAAAAGTTATCGAACAAAATGGTACCTACATACTTTAGTTAAATGTAAATAAACTACATTAAAAAATGTTTTGAATTTTCTTAAAAAATGCGAAGAAACTTTTTCCCCAACCTATTATGTTAGTAATGTGGAGCTCAATATTAAGGCAGGCAACCTTTGGAGTGAATTTACTCGTTGATTAAATAAAGTTTTATTTTTCAGAATCCGACTACAAATAATGGAGACGAAATTACTACTGCTAAATCAACCAGTACGACAAAAGCGACTAGAATAAGAAGTATGGATTTTTGTATTTTTTGTGAGGTCGATGTTTTAAACTTCGCAAGACACATCATACGTCATCACACACTGGTACCCGAGGTACAAAAATATCTTATCTTATGCTAAAAAAAGTCGTACTCGTAAACACCTTTTCACTGCCTTGCGTAAAAAAGGCAATTACATAGCTAATATTACAAAATGTGTTAAACCTATGAAAAAGAGTAATATTTATCCAAATAACGATTATTTACCTTGTGAGAAGTGTTTGGGTTTTTATTGCAGGAGACCATTGTGGAAACAAAGAATGAAATGTCAATCATCATCCAATGCTTTGTAGCCTAATTCAGACCAGCAAACTTACATGACGCGAACTATATCAGACAGCAGTCAAAGAGTAAAGTAATTATAAAGAGAAAGATTAGCAACTCTGTGGTAAAATTTGCATGTATGGAAAGTGCTGCCACCTCTAGTTCGGTGGGTGAACTAAGGCTCTAATATACGAGGCTGAATTTTTCAAGTGGGCGTGGATGGGCAAATCCGAAACTATGAGGAATTGCGAAAAGTACTCAAAGGAGTCTCGGGCTCGATTTTGATGAAAACTAAATCTGCATCATTGGATTTTTGAAAAATCAATATTTCTAGCCAGGAATCGAACCCGTTAATATTGAAAAAAAAAAAAAAAAACTGCACACTGTATTATACAGCATTGGATCGAAATCTGGCAAGTAATGACCAACGGCAAACTAAAGGAAAGAGCTCATTTTTAACAAAATATTTCTTTTTATTTTTCTTATGTTACCTACCTATTAAACCTTGATATTGGTTTTGTAAAATTCCAATGATGCAGTTTTATTTTTCATCAAAATCGAGCCCGAGACTCCTGTGAGTACTTTTCGCTATTCCTCATAGTTTCGGATTTGGCCATCCACGCCCACTGGAAAAATTAAGAGCGGGGTTAGAAGTGCCGATTTTGGAATGACCTCAAAAATTACGTAGTAAATGTGATATTGGAAAAGTTAAAATTACTGTAGAATTTATTAAATAAATTCTATTTTATTATTCTGAAAGTATTTTGGGTATATCGGCAACAGCTTTTTATGTATACAGTTTTATATGCGGAAAGTTGGAAAATAACAACTTGCCCCATCATGGAGCAAGTTGTTAACGAGCTGGGGTAAGCTGTTACGAGGTTTATTGGGGGTAAAGTTGATAAAAAAAAACATGGCTTAAGAGTAATAGGCAACTTTTTACGTAAATTTAACAAAAAACAAGTAATAAGGAACATAATACAAAAAATTGAATTAACTTTTTATGTTTTAACATCTATAAATTGTTCTTTCAGGTTAAACATTATCTTAATTTGACATTCATAGTTTATATTATCAGCCTTTAGAATTGAAGACATACATGGCATATAATCAGACTCATTAATCTTTGGAATAATAATTAAGGACACGTAAAATAAATCATCACATGACGCATTTGAACCATAATTAGAGCACACGAATTGTTGCGGACAGCTGGGGTACGTCCAGTACTCGCAGTCGTCCTGGGACGATCCCCCAACGTTTTTTTGACGTCTGTTCCCTACTATTTGAGTCGTGCGACTCTGCTGGCGACACACGTCACCACGCATCCCTGTATGTGTAAGAACGTAGCTGGGTACAACCTACTAGGACCTCGGGGAGATTCGATTCGAATTTTCTTGATTCTTATCCGCAGATTTCGGCTTCTGTTTTTTTTTTTATACTGACCTATTGCAGTTGGCTCCGGGAGCCTTTTTTTTTGTGGATGGGAAATCATCAAATAACTTCTCCCGCTCTGGGTGAAGCGGGAGGGCGTGTCAGACTTCTACTGACTAAAACCCACCCGTGTTCCTTCAGTTGCCTGTGCCAGGGCCACGGTAACTCTTTCGAACAACCCGCAACCCTGGCGGGAGGCTCCGGGAGCCTTGACTGCTTAACCGAGCGTTGGCGGGGCCAGAAGGGGTTAGAAAATAATACTAAGTAGCACAGCTAAGGGCGTCCCATAGTGGGACTCGAACCTAGGCTTAGGGCGCTACTGACTACTGAGCAGGTGCATCGGTATGTTATTATTATTCGGGGCGTTTAAAGCTACTTGCTCCGCGCGGGCGGGCGGGTGCAAGGGACGAGGGGACGATTCGCTGGGCGATAGCGCCTTTTTTATACTCGCGGACGGACCCTTACTTTACCTTATAGAGGCCCACGTATTTTGAGCCCTTTTTATTCGTAACTTTTCCGAAAGCCGAAATATTTGGAGCCTTTATTTTGTTATATTTTAACTATTTATCCTTACAATTTTTATAACATAACCTTTCTTATGTATTCCTTAATCATTTAAAACTATAAATAAATATATAAATAAATTTAAACATATCTATAAATAATAAAAATTCATAGAACAAAAACCTTAAAAATTGTAGGTCGGTGAATTTTCACTTTACATTTTTCCTTACAATTTCTAAACGGGCTGTCCGATTAACATAATTGAAACTGAAATATTCGTTTTATGACGAATCCTATCTTTTAAAACTAAAATAATCAAAATACGAGGGCGGGTCAATAAGTCCGTGACTTTTGGAATAAAACACAGATTTTTTGATAAATAAATCATTTTATTTTTCAACGTAGTCTTCCTTGAGCTCTATACACTTTGTCTAACGCTTCTCCAATTTTTTTATCCCTTCCAAAAAATATGATTTGTCGAGGTCCTCAAAATAGGCCTTTGTTTGCGAGATGATTTCATCATTGGAGTCAAATCTTTTTCCACCAAGCCATTTCTTCAGGTTTGGGAACAAGAAGTAGTCACTCGGAGCCAAATCTGGAGAATAGGGCGGATGAGGGAGCAATTCATAGCCCAATTCATGGATTTTTGCCATGGCAACTGCACATGTGTGCACCCTTGCATTGTCTTGGTGGAAAAGAACTTTTTTCTTGGCCAAATGAGGTCGGTTTTTTTTTCAAATCGTCATTGAATTGGTCCAATAAGTTGGCATAATATTCCCCATTGATTGTTCTTCCCTTTTGAAGGTAGTCAATGTGGATTATCCCGCGTGCATCCCAAAAAACAGTCGCCATAACTTTATTGGCTGACAAACCCACCTTGGCCTTCTTTGGCGCCGATTCACCCTTAGAAACCCACTGTTTTGACTGTTGTTTGGTCTCTGATGTGTTGTGATGGATCCATGTTTCGTCCACGGTTACAAAACGGCGCAAAAACTCCTCCATATTGCGATTAAACAACGCCAAACCTTCCTGTGAAGTTGTTACACGATTGCGTTTGTGGTCGACTCTGAGCAAACGCGGCACCCATCTTGCGGAAAGCTTTCTCATGCCCAAGTGATCATTCAAAATTGAAACCACTGAGCCTTGCGAGATCCCTAAGGCTTCCACAATCTCTTGCACTTTCAATCTTCGGTCGGCCAACACCATATCGTGAATTTTTTCGATTGTTTCGGGTGAAGAGACCTCAACTGGGCGTCCAGGACGTTCGGCATCTTTAGTGCTTGTACGGCCACAACGAAATTCAGTAAACCACTTTTTTACCATTGAAATCGATGGTGCAGAGTCCCCATAGTATTTATCAAGCTTAGCCTTGGTCTCGGTAATGTTTTTTTTTTCGCAAAAAATAATGCTTAATAAGCACACGAAATTCACTTTTTTCCATTTTTTCCTCAAATTACTGGGTAGTCTGATAAAGATAGCTGTTAAACACAAACTAACTGACGCAGCAAGTTCAAATTTTGACAGGAGTCAACTGACAGATGCCTATCGACAGGAGTAGTGTTGCTTTTTCAGTAAAGAGGTCAGAAATTCAAAAAGTCACGGACTTATTGACCCGCCCTCGTATACACATAAACAAAAAAGTATGTTTTCAAGTTACGTAATTATTAATTTATACTCTTTGAGCGGGAAACACATAAGGAGTTCTGAAAAATGTCCTTTTATTATTATGAAACATAAATTTTATTAATATTTATTCGTTTTAAATTTATTGTAATATATTTGATCTGCTTTGTTTAGTTACATCCTCACCTTGGTAGGTGATTTTACCTTCTAGTATCCTATTAATAGACCCACCAACTATAAATAATTATATTTATGGATGTGGCAACAAAACTCGCCAATGGCGCGGGCTAGTCCGAATGGCATTCTAAGTATGGTGGTACACAAGTATGACGCACCCTGGTTGTCTCACGCTATGGCGGTGTTAGTCAAAAACCCTAGGCTTTAGGTTGTTCTTGTTGGTCTATCTTCTATATAAAAAAAAAAAAAACATCTTTTTGAGTATTGCTACTAACATAGTTTTTAAGAACACTGTTACTAATAATTTGGGCCCAGTTGCCATCAGTAAATAAATATTATTATTATTATCTTTATTCAACTTTTTTACATATAAGTTATATTTTTAAATATTAGAGTTAAACAAAAAACATTTAAAAATATAAAAAATAGAAATCCATCGGCATGGGGAACAGGGTCCAAGCTACCGGTGGTTAAGGTCCCAGAGACAGGAACCTCCTCACAATACGCGCCGTATCAAGGAGGACTGCCTTCTGAATCAGGCCCTTCACCCAGCCACCCAACGAGAGCCTCTTGAGATGTTGGTCGAGACTCTTAGCGATAAGGCCATTGACTGTAACGACTATCGGCACAATGATTGCCGAGTCCACATTCCACATAGCGACAACCTCGTGGGCTAAGTCGAGATACTTCAATTGTTTCTCCTTCTCAGCCTTCACGAGGTTCTCGTCATGCGGGATAGTGACATCGATTATCATTGTGCGGCGCACTGATCGATCTATTACCACTATATCAGGCTTATTGGCTACAATAGTCCTGTCAGTGATAATAGATCGATCCCAGTATAACGTGACATGGTCATTCTCGAGAACTGGGTCGGGCACATACCTGTAATACGGTACCTCAGAGTCCACAAGGCCGTATTTCAGAGCAAGTTGCTGATGGATAATCCTGGCTACTTGATTATGCCTGTGCAAATACTCGCCGTTAGCTAAACGAGAACACCCAGAAGTAATATGTCTGATAGACTCACCGGGACAATGGCATGCCCGACATATGTCGATCGTCCCGTCTTTCATTATATACTTCCGGTAGTTATTCGTTAGCATAACTTCATCCATAATCGCACAGACTGAACCTTCGGTTTCCCCAAAGAGGTCACCGAAGCGTAGCCAGGCCACGGACGCTAAGAAATCTAGGTCAGGCCCATGAAGGGCCCGGAAAAAGCGTCCGTGAAGCTCCTTGCTTTGCCATACTTCCTTGCGGTCGTTGGTACTAAGCACCACAGGTTTGCGCCAGTTCTCTTTAGCCAAGGACAACGGGGTGAGTCCCTTGTCCACTGCAACCACATCTCGGTGCATACCCACGTCAGCCTTGAGAAAATATTCTCTGAGACTGCACACCTCGCGGTTGTGGAGGGTCTTAGCACTTAAAAAACCTCGACCCCCGCACTTCCGCGTAATGTACAGCCTCATGACAGACGAACGTGGGTGATGCATCCGGTTTGCAGTCAGCAGTGACCGGACTCTCCTATCCAGGGCGTCTAGTTCCGTCTGGGTCCACTTTAGTATGCCAAAGGAGTACATCAGGACCGGCATGACCCAACCGTTAAAGGCGCGCACCTTGTTGCCGCCTGACAAAGAACTATTAAGTACCTTTTTCAGGCGACCGAAGAAGCGCTCCTGCAACGATTTTTTCATGTCAGGTCCGTTAATGCCTAACCCCTCTGTTGAGGGGCGGTGACCGTTGACACGTGAACCAGTATCTAACGGCCGTACCCTGGGACAGTCTCCCACGTTTTGACGTATGTTCCCTACTTACTCTGCTGGTGACACACGTCACCACGCTCCCCTGAAAGCGTACGTAGTGGTGGGTACAACCCACTAGGCGGACCTCGGAGGGATGATCAGCGAAGAGGCGGTGAAATAAAAATGCAGGATTTTCTTGATTCTTGCTTGTAGATTTCGGCTTGTTCTTGTTGTTGTTGCCTCTTCGACGGCTGAGCTGTGACTGAATTTTGCAACCAAATGTCGCTTAATTTATACCCGGTGAGGCCGGCCTAAGTTACCTTAAAGAGAACCGCGTATTTTGGATCTCTTTTGCTTGTATTTTTCACTAAGCCGAAATCTTTAAGCCTTTATTTTATAAACCTTTCATGATACAATTTTACAGTTTGTTATTGTTTATCCTTCCTTATATAGTCCTTATGCTAATTAGACATTAATTTACAACTTAACTATAAACAATAAAAAAATCCTAGAACATTAACTGTAAAAATTGCGACTACGTATTTTCACTATACAAAATCCCTTATAATTTCTAAACTAACTGTCCGATTTTCATAATTCAAACGGTATACATAGTTTTATGACTAAACCTATCTTTTAAAACAAAAATTATCAAAATCTATCCATAAACAAAAAAGTGAGTTTTCAAGTTACGTAATTTTACTTGAACTAATTTATTCTTATAAGAATCCTTTCAAAAACAGTCTTATTGGTTTATAGTACAAAAACTAATAACAAATCTAACTTAAATAACTAACTAGAAACATAGAAAACACAAAATAAATCACTTTAAAAGTTTCTAAGTTAATAACAATATTCTCACATCATTTTTGCGTAGCGGTCCCGGCACTACTTGCGCCCATGTGCCTAGATAGGGTCTCGTCGCCGACACCCTCTGACATACCCAGGTATATGTAGGTATCAGTTGCGGAGAGTGATCTCAGGTTTATAGAATCTGAGAGTTGTAGTCCCTCAGATTCCACAATCCCGCCCCGCTTTACATGCATGACTGCACATTTATCTACACCAAATTCCATCCTGATGGAATCACTAAAAGTTTTAGTTACTTTTAGTGACTCCAGCAGTTGCAATTTATTGGTGGCAAACAGTTTCAAATCATCCATATAAAGCAGGTGGGATATTACCTGACCCCCTCTCCGCAAAGGACAGCCCAGCCCTGTACCCTCCAGCAGAGTGCTAAGAGGGTTCAAGGCTAAACAAAACCACAGTGGACTCAGACTGTCGCCCTGGAATATTCCCCGCTTAATCCTAATAGGTTCGTTGCTCCCCTGAATTGGTCGGCATCCTGGATAGCGAAGAACCGTCCTCCACTGCCCCATACACGTCGTTAGGAAGGTGCTCAGAGTTGTATCAATTTTGTACAACTCTACCACCCTTAAGAGCCATGTATGCGGCACCGAATCAAAGGCCTTCTTATAGTCTATCCAACATGTCGACAAATCCTTTCGGGATCGACGGACCTGTTGGCTTATGGCCATGTCAATGAGGAGTAGCTCCTTGGTGCCGCGGGACCCATTCCTACATCCATTTTGAGAGACAGACATAATAGAATTCTTTTCTAAATGAGAATTAATTTTCTCTCTCAAAATGGATGTAAGAAGTTTATAGACCGTCGGCAAACAAGTGATCCGCCTATAATTTTTGGGTTCCGTGGCATCACCTGACTTATGGAGCAGGTAACTCCTGTTGTAAAGAGCTGTGGCAGTGACTCAGACTCTAAGGCCGACTGGAATTGCGATGCTAAGCACGCGTGCGAACTTTGCAGCCATTTAAGCCAAAAATTGTGCAGTCCGTCCGGTCCCGGAGATTTCCAGTTCGGTATCGGACGGGCTGCACTGGCTACATCGGAGGAAGTAATTATTACTTCCTCCATCTCCGGTATGGCGTCACACACGCGCTCAACATCCCGCATCCATTCAGCGTCAGTATGGCAAACGGGCACCGACCAGATGTTACGCCAGAATATGCTAGTGGCATCATCATCCGGGCGGCATACGTCTGCCACATTTTGCTCAGGTCGCTCCCATGCTCTATACACCCACCTTTGATCACGCTGGAATATGCGATTCTGGGTATACCGCTCAACCCGTCGCTTATACCTACGGATACGGCTTGCCCATGCACAGACCTTCTGCTTCAGGAAGTCAATGCGCTCTGTGACACGGGACATATATTCTTGAGGACTGATTCCAGTCCCCGAGAACGCCCGCCTCACAAAGCGCATCACTCTAGGGCGAGTATTGCCCTCCCTGAAGCAGTATAGTTTGCCGATGAGCATCCTGGTCCCCTCGATACGCCGCTCGATCCTGCACTGCCAGGCTGGAACAGCGGGTTTTGGTCGTGTAGCTATGTCACAATTTGGAAATGTGACATTGGCTACACGACACGCCGCAATAGCCGCGCAATACAAGATCGAGTGCGTATCTACGAGATCTTCGCTGCTTTCAAAATAAAAACCAAGCAGCGAATCCAAGGCACACACCATCGCCCTATTCGTTCTGTGCATAGGCAAGCGAGGTAAATGTGGTCTAAGTTGGACGGGGGCAGTTCTAAACTCCCGAATCGCATCCTCCAGCGCGCTCCTCAATCGTTCGTTACACTGGCTACTTACCGTAACAATCTCATCGCCCCCCTCCTCATCATTAACATAAGACCGCGGTTGGGTTATGTCACTGACTAGAGGTTGCACCGCGGTCTGTGACGGGACAGGGACGATACGATTGCTCAGTACCTCTGAGCGCAGCCTATCAAGCGCGGCGTCGTCCAATCTGTGATTCCGTTGGATAACGCGCACCTGATCCGAAAGTCGTTGGGCCGAGACGTTGATGGCTGGTTGAAGCGCCTGGAACAGAGACAGCATCCTATCGCGGTACGCAGTGAGGTTAGTTCCCCCCTCTATAGCCCCGTAATATGCGCGCATGACGTTCTCATTCATTTGTTGAGTCCATTTCATGCGCTGCACACAACCACCGGCAGCGGGGACCCGGCTCGGGGCCGGTTGGCCCCTAGATCCCATGCCGTTCAGTGGCCGGCCTCTTCTCGGCCGACGAACTGGTGGTGGTGTTGTCGGCGGCGAGAAGTATTCGTCGCTCGAGCTCGACGCAACTGCAGCGGCCGGTATCACAGGACTCACGTCTGGATCTGGTTCCGGCAAGTCTGGAGTAGGTTCCGGCAACTGCGAGGCGGAGCTGAGCGACGAACCCGAAGATCTTGGGCGTGGGTTTCGTCGTGCCCGACTTCTCGTCAGCATTGTCTTTGTTCTTCTATTCTCCGTGTCATAGTTCGGTAATTAGTAGGTGGTAGTTTTCTTCTTGCATCCTGATTATATAGTATGTTTTGGCATAAAAACCAATTTTGGGTTGAATGAATTGGTGTTGGAACACATAACACCACATTATTGCATTAAAAGTTTAAAATCCAATAGAAAACACACGGAGAAAAATTTTTTTCGACCGTCAGCTTGACAGTCGGGCCACAGATTATTATTATTATTATTAAAACATTCTTTTACTTTTTCTTTTTGTATTTCACAAACGATAAAATTAAAATCGGTGAATAGTTCAATGAAGGCTTTTATTCTTTCTCTTTTATTCTTTTTGTGACAATCATTATTTAAAAATTTAACAGTTGTTTCTTGTATTTCCTGAACAAGCTACTAGGGCCTGGCATCCCTCTGACTACCTAGTAACTAGGCAGTCAGAGGGATAGCAAAGCCACTTCTTATTTTGGAAATATTCTCTGGCATGTATACAATGTGTCCGGGCATGGACTAGAGATATTCTAAACACTTAAATTTAAGCTATTTTAAAGTACAATTACACTCTAAGCTTGGGTCCAAATCACTTCCCTGCTACGTGGCAGCCATTTTGTTTTTTTTGTTAAAATATTCCATGTGAAAGTACAAAAAAAAATCATATCTCTCTAAGTTTTTGTCATACTGAGATAAAAATAGGCTTATTTGAAAGGCAACAATATTGTCTACCGTTAGCATTACAAAACAACAAAATAGCTTAAATTTAAGTGTTTAGAATATCTCTAGTCCATGCCCGGACACATTGTATATTTATACATTTCATAGCCCGCATTGCCTAGTAGCTTGCTTATACAATGTTTACAACCTTTGACGACTTTTTGTAGACACTTCGTCAAGGCCCACCCACAGACATAAGTTGTTTGATGAGCTCCTGAATCAGAAATATTTCTTGTATTTTGCATAACATTCCATACTTTGGGATTGCAAGGGAGCATTACTTTTTTCTATATTTTTAAGGAAAATGGAGAGGGATTGTAAACATTCATTGGAATCCTCTTCGCAATTGGAGCTTACGGAATGATACGTGCTGAAATTGTTTAATAATTAAATATTTAATAATAAAGTTTTAAATGCTCCCTCAAATCCCACACAATCGGGCATAATATTTCATATAATATGCACCCAAACTTCGAACACTTCCAAATAAATTTTCGAGTGAGTCTTGGTCAAAATTGCGTGTCAGCATTGCGATAAAGGAATATTATTTTGATAATAATTGCCATATCGATTTAAAACCTTCTATCGTTGGAATGAAATTATGTAAACTTGGTACAGACTTTTCGATTTTCTCATCACTTTTTTCACCATAAATTTGGTGGTTTTTAACATTTTTATCGCATCTTGCCATACCATGTGATGAGGAGAATTTCACTTTACAGCAGCTCTGTATATTTCACCATTTGGTGGCGTAAAAGATGACGCATTAAATGAGTCAAATAATTTGTCAATTAACACGTTCTGTGCGGCAGACACGCATGTGCGATTTTCGAACGTTCACCATGTGCTACCGGCGCATATGCGTGTCCATACAATTTATGTACTTCCTTCGAATGCGGCGCGCCGCACCTGTGGGTTTTTTGTGCATCTCTATTGTTCTTGGCGTAATTGTTTTATAACTCATAAAAAATGGGAAATTTTTCAAACACACCTAGGCGTCTCGCCGCACTTGGGATAAGTTTGTAACGGCGCACATATGTGCCCAGCCGCACTGGGTAGAGTTTCTTCAATCGCGCCTGCGCGCTCATAGCACCACACGAAGTATTTTTTGGGCGCGCATGAGTGTTTGCCGCACAGGGTTTAGTGTATCATAAAGCAGCACTTGGAGCAAGTTCGCCAAATAATTCAGCAGTGAATGTGTTAATAATAGAAAAGGTATTAGATCCCGACATTCCGAGGAACAATCTCTTGCAATTACATTATCAGTAGCAACTGCCATACTATATCTTATTACTTGATCCGCATTTTTCACCGTCATTTTTATTTTGTCGGGATCTACGTGTTCATCGGTCAAGTTGGGCACCATACGCAACTCCCCACACGACCTGTCTACTTCAAAAACCCGCTGAAAGTATTCCCACTTTACTGTTTTTAACACAGTTTCTTGGATAAAGTCAATGTGGGGAAGACCGGCATACTTTTTTAATAGCTAACTTTGATCGAACCAAACTTGGAACTATACATTCTGGGGTAATTCTTATCGTTACAATTGATGAAAAATATTGTCTTGACTATTATAACAACACTTCAATTGTTTTAATGTCAAATAACGCTTAAATAGAGGTCTTTTTAAAAAAATCGGCGTGTAGACGGACTTTCCTAGCTGTTTGAGGTAAGTCCGTCTAGTGGTAATTTTACACTAAATTTGATAGATCTTACAGATGGAAACATTTTCTTTCGGTAGAGTAATGAATGTCCTTCAAATATGTGCTTTAGAGTCATACATATAAGGCTGCAATTCATTTAATATTTTTTTCTCGTACTTGAGTCAAGTCAATATATTTACGTGATGGAGTTGTAAACATTTTCGATAAAATAAAAGTAAAACATAAAATCTGAACCATGCTTTATTTTCGTATTAAAAAAAGATAACAAATCACTATAAATCAAATATAATTTGTTCAAATTATTCATACAATATTTGCCTGCAGTTAGCAGTAATTACTGATATGATCTGTTCACACATTATTTCTATCTTTCTGTCAGTCTTTATTTCTATCTTTTTAATAATTGACAGTGCAGGTACATCATCACGGTCTTTTCTCTTGGTCATTCTAAAAATTAGTTGTGGTTTCCTTACACTTTTAAGAAATCTATACAATAGTATGTTTCTTCATCCACTACATTGATGTTCTCTATAAATCCTATGTAATATTTCCACTTTTGTCTCGTATGGTATCGCACAAGCACGAAATCGTTTATGCTGTAAGTGTGCTGCAAGATAGATAGAAGATAGTAGCGTGTCCGTCATAAATAAGAAGAATCGGACGCTCGGAGCTCGGCTGGCAAATATACTTTTTTAAAAAACTTTTCAAAGATTTCGGTCTCCATCCAGCCTTTTTTCGTGGCAGCGTAGGATGTGCCGGGATAAGCATCTGGAGATGTCCATTCATCCCACACGTTTTTTCTCCCAGCGCACTGGCTCCAAGCAAAACCGTAGGGTTTTTCTCTACCAGGCGAAGAAATTACTCTCGTCGCGGCGCGTCCTTTCACGCCTACAATTTTTGATTTCTCGGGATCATTTGAAAAACTAGTTTCATCTAAATTCCAAATGGCGTATGGTTTGTCCAATAAATTTAATTCTTTCAATGTATTATTTAGCAATTCGAAATATGGGTATACTATAAAAGGGTCTATGGCTATTTTACAAGCGTATTCAACCGCCTGGGGCTTCTTTACTGATAAATGGTGTCTTTATTTGAATGCTGTAAACCACGCCTGACCGGGAGTTCCGTTTTTGAAAGGTGTCGAAATGTGATTTCGGTTAACATATTGGCCAACCATTTCAAGGACCTCTTTTTTAGTTAAGCCGAAACCATATTTTTCCATTGTATGTATTGAAGAAGCTAATTTCGATTCTACTTCAAAAGTAAGTGCTGTGCTTCTGCCAAGAGAATTAGATTTAAATCTCTAGTTTTTCACATGGTCCATAATAGTCATGCGAGGGATATTATAAATTTGCGCAGCTTTATAACCACTCAGGTGGCCATTTCTGACTGCTTGTGCTGCCTCCACTAACTTTTCTATTGAATACCAACCTTTGTCCGTTTTTCTTTTATAATTGGATACCATGATTGCAAAAATTACTGAAAAAAAAAATGTTTGGTTAGTTAATAATTAATTACCGACATTAATAAAAAAAAACTTAACTAATTAATAATTAAATATTTATACGCACCTTTAAATTTGGAATGAAATTAGTAGGTATCTTCGTATATGATGTACTTTTAAATTTAATGCAAAAATATTTAAGAACAGTAACTACATTCGTGTTCAGGGTAGTGAATGTAGTGATCGTAAATTGTCATATGCAGACAGCTTTGACACCAGAAAAAATCGAAATCTAATAAATATTGTAAGTTCCATTTATGAATCATGAAGTGGCGTGGCAAATTTAAGTCTGCGTAATAAGCACAATGATAGCATCTTCTAGACAGTATAAAATGTGTCACGTGCCACGGCCATATATGTTGGTTTAAAAGTTCGAAATCATTTCTAGATAAAAAACGATCAACATCCAATGGCATCAATTCAGGCATATCCAATTTCTCTTTCGATTTCTGAAAAAAAAAAAACACTTGTTGGTTTTTCTCGTATAATAACTATACCCTAAAAAGTATTCGTTGTTATTTTTGTCTATTGCAAGCAACGTGCAACCTGAACCGCTACATTTGGGGTTCGGGCATTAGGTAAGGCCTTTTACACTAACAATAATTATGTAGAAATAAAACAAAATACCCAACAAAAAACTCTTTAAAACCCGAGAAGTTAAAATATAAGGATTCAAGAATACGTTTATGCTACGAAAAAGGTTGACGATCTGTGCTTCGAGGCAAGATCGGCATATGACGGACTTACCTCGTGCGACTTATAGGGACTTCCCAACTATTGTATTTTAAGATTAGATTTTTACTACACTTAATATTACACTATTCTTAGCGTTAATGATCAATTAAATAAAAGATATATAGAAGGCCTATTTAACTACTTACTCTCGACGCTACTTACTACACTCGACGCTTCAATTCGTTTGATTTAGCACTTTTTTGTCTTTTTACCCCAACACATGTCACTTTACATTGGAGTTCACAACGCGAGTAAAGAAGGAAGACAATTTTCTTCAGCAAAACAGCAATTCGAACTAAACCACTATACTGTTTTATCGATCGAGAGGTAAGCTCCATAGATAATCAAACACGAGCGTAACGACGTGTAGACGGACTTGCCTTGTATACGGTCTTCCCAGCATTGACCTTATAATGCATTTCTTTATTTAGTAAATTATTTCTAATTCCTTTTAACAAGTGAGGAACATCAAACAGCAGGATTATTTCATGATTGTTAACATTAATTATGTGCTTTCGCCATTCTTTTCCCGCTTGGAAATATGCAGTTTTAGCTTCAGAGATTAAGCTATTATAGTGCATACAGCCGCGATTATCTTTAGCCCAGTACCTTGTAAGTTAGCTATAACATCTACTAAAATTTCTTTAAGTTTTGATGTTTTTAATGTTTGCGTAAAGTAGTAAGCTACTGGTTGTTTGTAATTTTTCCTTACCTCTTTGACCATGAACACCACATGATTGACAAAATTTTGCGTCTTACAGTTCCCATAGTTCTCAAAACCTACAAGATCGTATGTGTATACATTGTAATGGATATGGGAAGCTATGGACATCAAATACTAAAGTACACAGTCGATCTTCTTGCAAAATGTTCGATACTGTTTACTTTAATTCTCTAAAAACGATTCCATTTATGCCAGGATTCAATTTTAATTGAACAAGTAATTGTTTATTTATGTGTCTTGCTGGATGGCGGCGGATAGGGCTTTCAATTAAAATCATTCCATATATTATTAATTAGTTTTTATGACTGAGACATATAATGCTATCGACATCTAGACAATGACAAACGGGAGCCAGTGTTGTCAACTAAAACATAGACAACAAACCATAGACTATACAACATGCCCCTTTTTGAGACTGACAAGAAAGAAAAATTGAAGTTACTTTGACAGTAATGACATTGACATTATGATGTCATACTTCAAACTTGTTTACATTAAAGTTTTTTTTCAGGCAAAACATTTATTATTGTTCAAACATAAAAGAGGACTTTTGTTAGCTATAAACTATGTAAAACTAAACTAATTATCGACTAAACTATAATTATATATAAGACACTGTGACACATTGTTGTTTTATAATAAGTTAAGTACTACATTATTTTATCCAATATATCGTCGCTGTAGAATGATAACCTCGTATGTCCAGAAATCCAAACTTTACAGGAAATTAAAAAAAACGTTTAATTTTGTCAATATTTAAAATATTTTTATGTTATTTTAATTTATGTTTTGAATGATGAAAAGTACTTATTTACGCTATTAACCAACGTCTTAATTTACTGGATTATGCTAGAGAAATGACATAAGAGGTTTTCTCTTCTTGTATCTGCGTAGTTACGAGGTTTTCAAAATAAAGACACTGAATTAGTTTAAAAAAATAATTTTAATGTGAACAATTAGTTTTTGGTAACAATTTCAATCAGTACAGAAATTAATAAAAAGGAAAGAAAAATATTATGAATGGGGCAAGTTATCATAAAATGGGTGTAAATCTCGAGGAATTACAAATTTCAATTCCTGAAGATGGTTGTATTTTATCCGAGTAATTGGTAACTTCGATTGATATAGCTGATGAAAACAATCAGTAGCATTTGGAGTATGTATTCTTCGTGGTAGTAGTTGATATTCTTCAGAATGACTTAATTTGTACTTAATTGATCCCACTGGTTCATATTTAAGGCAACGTATGTCAGTGACTTGCGGATCACCAACTTTATTGCCAGGTCTTATTGATGAAAAATACGGTTGAGAGCTGTATTTTTTGAAGGCTGTATGGTCTAACTGGACAACATTGTAGGGACCAGGATTGTTACGGGCAGTCTTACAAGCCTCAACATACCCTGCTGGAGAATAAATCTCGCGATTTTTAATATTTCGCTCAATTGTGGAATGCATCGCGTCACATTCCATTTGGGTGTGACCCTTCTCAAGGTATTTTTGGACTATGACTATACCTGTCTTAACGGCTACAAATAGAAGTGCATTAGAAAGAATAGAATTTCTATTTTGGTAGGTGCACCCATCGCTGTATATAATCACTTTGCGAATGACTGCCACGTCAACATAGTTAATTATGAAATCAACTATGATACTTGAAAATTCGTCAGCTGTTAAACCTCCTTCAGATTCATCCCAGAGAAAACAAAATCCTTCTTTAGTTTTCAGGTTATTTATCGTAAAGTTATGCACCTTGAGCTTCATCTTGTAATAAAGGGCTGAAGCTTTTAAATACGGACAAAGCAAGACAGCTTGCAAATCCATTGTAAATACAGCAACAGAATCATCATTGTTTGTTTTATCTTTCTCTTTCTGGCTTTGTGCTACGGTTTTTTGAATTAGATGTAATTGATAGTTTGTGTCACTAACATTTTCAGCCTTATGACCACAGCAAGTGTCACATTGGTCCTTTTTTGGATGAAATAAGGACAAATTCAGGCTCTCAAATACTTCCCAAAATGTATACCTTGAGGCACTGAGATGTATTTTGGTCTTTTAAATATTTTAAATATTCATTAAAAAGTGCCGATTTAGATTGCCAATAGGGTTCTAAGTATAGTTTTGTTGTACTCTTTCTGCAATAGTGTGACTCTAGCTTCGGCAGAGAATGGAAGAATTCTCTCAATTTTTTTTTTTTTCAATTATTTGCTTGTCCTCTGTTGCTGTTTCTGTCTGGAACGGGCACTGTATTCCTTAGAATGGTGTTTTCAACCCAGTTGTGAACAGACCATTCGCCGATATTTATCGTGTTTAAAAACATATTTTTACAAACTCTTAATATTGCCCCGTTATCTTTAAAATGGTACTTATAGGAAAAACTTCTGCGTGAGTTAGTGCTTGCAGTTTTTTTTTTGCACAGTACCACTTTTCAGTACAAGTGATGACACGAAGCAATGTTTTGCTTGTCTATTCAATAGCCAAAAATGCTTGAAAATCTGTAATCTTGAATCATCCGAGAGTTTGCAGCATTCAAAGTATTTGGCGTTGTTGTTATGTTCACACCGAGGTTTCATTTCTTTTGGCGCCTTTTGTACATCATAGACAATTTTCCCGTCTTCGTCTTTTCTTCTTCCCAGATATCCCTCACCCTTCAATCGTTTGTTTTTCTGTTGCTCATACATCCATTGAGATTTATCACTTCGTCCTCGTTTAGCTCTTCTTCTTTGATAATTTGAGATTTCCCTCAGAATATCAGGACTGTCATTTGGCTGAAAATTCGGATCTTCCACAGAGTCGTCGCTGCTGAAATCTGTATCATCTTCAGTCTCTAAAACATTTTCAGTGTTGTCATTGCCTCCTACAGCGGATATAGACGGTGCCGACGGTGGAATTTCGAATGCTCTGTTTGTTTCATAGTTTTCAAGCTCGGAATTTGCTGTAGATGGAAGATTTTCCAGTGTCTGTTCTGAAGATATTATTGCAGACCATTCTGCTAGTCTATCAATATTTGGATCCAACTGTAACAAAGACGGAGATTCTTCTAAGTCAGCAAGGGTGATTAAGTCTTCTGGTGGCGAATGGTTATTAAGACAAGCTGCCACTAATTTTCTGCCCCTACTGAACATTTTCCTGAAAAAAAAGCAATATTAACAATTTAATTTTAAAGAAAAGCCATACAATCGGTAACAATCATGACATGAAAACCTCGTATGTTGTTTGAATTAACAACTATACGTGGTTTTCATAGGTGACTTTTAATTTATTGCTGTCAATACAAACCGTTATTGATCATAAATGAAGTTTCCCTATGTTATCACTTTATTTTCATTAATGAGAGTGAATAGTTTGACGATTTAAACCGTTAAAGTCTAATGTGAAAACCTAGTATGTCATTAGTTGGTTTGCATTAGCGGCGACATACGAGGTATTCATTGCAATATTCCCGCCAAATAAACAAACGCTTATTTATTGCTAAACGGATACTCCCCAGATATAAAAATATAAACAAAACGTACTAAAAAGTTTAAAAAATGAAATAAAACTTACTTCAGATCGCTTTATCCACATTTTTTCTCAAAAATTTCAATAATACACAGCAACGCCCACACCATGCACTTTTTACGCGGTTACCTTATTTATGAATGCAAGATGGCCGACGAGTCATAGATACGAGGTTTTCGTTTTACTCCATAGATGGCATTAGTAGTAATTATACAGGGTCCGCAGCTTTGCCGTATTATAAAATACGTGGTTTTCATACGATTTTTTTTAAAAAAAAGAAAAATATGATTTTTTGACATACGAGGTATTCATTCTACAGCGACGATATATTTCGAAATGACATTTCGCTCATTTGCGACAAGGTAGACATTTCTCAAAAAACATCATTTTACAGGAGAGCAATTTTATAGTTTCATGTTAAAATTATACTATAATAATTGATTTCTTAGGTAACTTATTTAGACAAAAATGTAGTGTGTTTATTATAGTTTTCTGTTAAATTATTAAAACTTATTTATTTATTTAATACTTTAAGCACACAAAAATGTACAGAGGCGGACTTAATGCCATAGGCATTTTCTACCAGTCGACCTTTGGGTGATGCAGAGACAAACAGTGGTAGGTGCAACAGCGAGAGATGAGGAATAGATATATATTTAAATATAAATATAAAGATATAGATACATATAAATATAATATACAGGGTGTCCGGTAATGAATGGATAACCTTGAAATGTCTTATAGTATAACTTATGGCCGTTCAGAAAAAAAATTGAAACAAAATATATCATAAGTAGTACCTAAGTTATGATTTTTTTAAAAGAAAGGTCTAATTTTTTTTACCTTGTTTTACTTTTATGAACACTACGATCAGAAATGAATGGATTCCATCGGTTTGTTGTTATTTTATTATTATACACGAACTATGCTAATAGATAAACAGTCAATAGTATGACTAGCTATTGCACTTTTTTATTAAAAAATTAGCAAATTAATTAATTTTAGAAAAACTTTGCAAAATTTATTTTTTAAACTATGTTTAAACATCTTGGGTATAAAAAAAATGTATGAATACATGAGTGGCCAATAATTTTAAAATAATGTCACTTTCAAGTAGATTTTATAATGGTACAATTCATAAATGTATCTACAATAAATAGTGAATTATTGCGATTAATGTAGAAAAGGAGAAAATTTTACTAAATATCAAAATTTGTAATATGGGAACATTTTTTAAATTTAATTGTACCTGAACTTTGGGGATTAATAAAAAACAACATTTAACATAAACAACACTTTATTATCATTCGTTTATAATAAATGTTCAAACTGCCGGCCTCCCACTCTTATGCAGGCCCTACATCTACGGATAAATGATCTACGGAGCAGTCTTGTGTACCGTCGTTCACTAATTTTTGATGCGGCTGCTCTGACTCGTCTTCTTAATTCTTCTAAAGACCTTATAGGCTTACAGTATACCTCCTCTTTAAGGCAGCCCCAATAAAAAAAATCCAATGGATTTAGGTCCGGTGAACGTGGAGGCCACAAAATTGGCCCTAGCCGCCCGATCCATCTATCTGGGTACGTGTTATTTAAAAATGCACGAACAGATACAGCATAATGCGCAGGACAGCCGTCATTTTGCAACCAATATGACTCCCTCAGCTCCTCGGGCACTTCTTCTAATAAATTGGGGAGATCATTTTGAAGAAACTCCAAATAACTTTGCCCTGTTAAATTCCCCGGTAATTCAAATGGCCCGATTATTATTCCACTTAATATTCCAGTCCAATAATTGATTTTAAATTGGTATTGGGATCTATCTTCACGCATAAGATGGGGATTTTCTAATTCCCAACCGTGTAAATTATGAAGATTCATGTATCCATCTCTTTTGAATGTTGACTCGTCGCTCCACAGAATTTTATTAAAAAATTGCGGGTCTTCTTCGATTTTTGCCAGCATTTGTCGGCAAAAACGCAATCTAGCTGCATAATCTCTTGGTTGGAGAGTTTGCACGCGTGTAACGTGGTAAGGGTGGAATTTATTTTTTTTCAAAATATCGTGCACGGTCGATTTTCCGATACCTGTGCGTCGAGCTATTGTTCGTGTAGAGGTAGAAGGATCGTTTTCGACTTCCTCAAGCACGGCTTCTTCTACATCAAGACGAGCGATTCTTCCACTGCTTGTACCACCGACACCACTACCAGGCAATCTTCCTTCGGAGTAACAACCGTGGACACGAATAAATACGCGGTAGTCTGGGTGGCGCGCATTAGGGTATCTCTCCCTATAGAGCGCTGCAGCTGCATTTGCGTTACCTCTGCATTCTCCATAAATGTAATGCATATTTGCATATTCTTGTGCCGTATACTGACGTGGCATTTTGATACACAAAAACACAAAAGTCCAGTTTAGTCCAAAAACAAACCAAATCGTCGCAAATATCACCAAACAAAACAAGTCCAAATCAGTAAGCAAAACGAATAGTCCAATAAAATAGCCACGTGGTCGTTTTAACACTGATTCAAAGTAAATCACGATAATTGCAAACGGAAACTAAATAAACACATGCGAAGTCGAGCAAGTCGAGAAACGCACTAAAAGTATGAGTGCTTACCTGATGTTTTACATTTATTTCCTCTCTCTCGCACCTAGCCGATTCAGACCCTCTTTGTCTAACATAACACAAAAGAATGACAGCACGGCGTGCGCGCAGGTAGCAAATATGAAGGTCACACGACCCATTTCACGCTTTTAAAGTAACTATTTTAATCATTATGAGTATTTGTAAATTTCTGACAATTTGGTTTCAATACGCAATTTTTATTCACTACAAATTCCTTAAATGTATTTTTGATTAATCTTCAGTGGTCAGAAGCAATTTAATTTAAAAAAAGTTCCTACATTACTTTTGACATTTGGTAAAATTTTCTCCTTTTCTACATTAATGGCAATAATTCACTATTTATTGTAGATACATTTATGAATTGTACCATTATAAAATCTACTTGAAAGTGACATTATTTTAAAATTATTGGCCACTCATGTATTCATACATTTTTTTTATACCCAAGATGTTTAAACATAGTTTAAAAAATAAATTTTGCAAAGTTTTTCTAAAATTAATTAATTTGCTAATTTTTTAATAAAAAAGTGCAATAGCTAGTCATACTATTGACTGTTTATCTATTAGCATAGTTCGTGTATAATAATAAAATAACAACAAACCGATGGAATCCATTCATTTCTGATCGTAGTGTTCATAAAAGTAAAACAAGGTAAAAAAAATTAGACCTTTCTTTTAAAAAAATCATAACTTAGGTACTACTTATGATATATTTTGTTTCAATTTTTTTTCTGAACGGCCATAAGTTATACTATAAGACATTTCAAGGTTATCCATTCATTACCGGACACCCTGTATACACCTAACTATATATAAATATAAACACAATAAATATACATAAATATACTAAAACAAATAAGACAAACCATTGGGAAACATTACCGTTGTGATGATACTGCCAGCTTCTTGCGAATGTGGTCGCGAACTTTAACTTTAAAGGATAATCGGTCGGTTGCCATCCTGATTTCCTGGGGGAGTGCATTCCACAGAGAGATAGACTGAACGAAGAAGGAAGAGTGAATGAAGTCTGTGCGGTGCGTGGGACATTGAAGAATACGATTGTGAGATGAACGTAAATTTCTATTGTGGTTGGCGCAAATGTATTGAAAATGGGAAGCTAGGTAACTAGGGGAAGAGGGAGAGTCAAGAAATGAAAACAAGGTGGTCAGCGCCCTTTGCTGTCGGCGCTGGCGTATGGGCAACCACTGTAGAAGCGACCGATGCGCGGAGACATGATCGTATTTACGCAGATTGAAAACGAATCGAATGCAGTTATTGAGAAGACGGTCAAGTTTGTTGAGGAGATCTGCATTCAGGTCATAATAGCACACATCACCATAATCGATGATAGGAAAAATTAAGGACTGTACAAGCATTGTCTTCGTACTCGATGGTAATAAATTTTTCAGCCGGTACAGAGCCCGCAGCGTTCCAGTAACCTTCTGGCTTACCCTAGCGACTTGAGTACGCCAATTCAGGGTACTATCAATGTGTAAGCCAAGGTCCTTCACGTCAGTGCTAAAAGGAACGATCGTTCCATTGAAGAGAACTGGTGGCAAGGTTATACCCACCACTTTGCTAATACCACGAGGACTGCCAATGATGATCGCCTGACACTTCGTGGGGTTTACAGCTACACCAAATCTATCAGCCCAGGATTTTATAGCTATCAAGTCCCTATTTAATTTGTCTTATTTTTATAGAGCACAAGACATACTGTGCTATTTTTTCCGCAGCAAGGTACTACTTATGTCATTATTGCTGATAAAAATATAAAAAATTTTGTAGTATTTTGATTTATGACATTACTACTCATAATCATTTTAAATTTGAAGTAAATTTAAAGTAATAATAACAAAATAGGTCGATGTTGAAAAAACTTTATTAATATAGGAACCAGAAGTGAACTACAACGTAGTCACGTTACCATCTTTTCAAAAAATCAACAACGCTTAAATCTAAATTATCACATAGAAATGGCACACCATCAGTCTTCAAAATCAACTTTCTTAACAGTTATCGTTATAGATTAAGTAATTAATATTTTTATCACAAAATCAGCCTCAAAAATTCAGTTCTCTTAATAATTATGACAATTAAGTAGTAACATAATTATAATGTTGTCACAAAATAAGAATCAACATTCTCTATAGCAAAATAAAGGTACATAAAAATCAAAACAATGTTAAAGAATACTATAGTTATCGTAATATTATTGTAGAAAAAAAAACCTTACAAAGAATTGTAAAACCGAGCATAGAACTGTGGAATTAGGTTTTTGTTTAACCCTTTGACCGCCAATGACGCTTTAAAGCGTTAATTACGATTTCACTCCAGACGCCGACGACTCTTTAAAGCGTCAATTTTTAGCCTTATGTTTGACATTAAAATACACATTAATAAACACTATTTTACGTAGTTTTAGCAACAGATCACGCTTAAGCATAGACTAGGCCTTTATTCTTAATGCATAAAAATCTACAAAAATCCATATTTTAAGCAAAAATGATATGAAAAACCAAAGACTACAATTTGAGTTTTAAAGCATTACACTGATCGCCATTGACGACTTAAATCGTCACGTAGTGACGTGGCCATTCGCACAAAAATACAAATATAGGAGGTAGATGTAAAATAAAAATCCCCACTTAACAGGTGGAGATTTTTATCTCCACCTCATTTCTTGAATGTTTCCACAAGCAACTGTTAACTTCTTAATTGAATTGGTGCGTGTGTGCATTTTTAAATATGGAAAAAAATAGAGGTAAGTTGTTTTAATCATATTTTAGATATACCTAAGTACGTAATTGTCTAATGGATTCATAGGTAATAGACTATGAACATTGTTTTTACTTATGGAGCATGTATCGCCCAAGTGTAGTATTTTATCCCTTTGTACTTCTTTCTGTCTTGTGTTAGAATGGGCCATTCTTTTAAAGAGGTATCAAGGTCATTCAGCGATTCTTTATTTTATACTGTGGGAACCAAATAGATGTAATTTTATCTATAATTCATTTCTCGCTTACTTTTTTTCAGATTTAAAAAGATCGAGGGGATGGACGGCCTCGCCAAATATTCTTGAGGCCGATACTCAAGATCTTTATGAAGCATCAGTTGCAACTAAGCAGGCGGCAACAAATAATTCTAAATGTAAAGATTGTGAAAAATACAATTCAAGCGACAACCGAAATGAGCATTTTTCTCAATTATTATGTGAAGAATTTAGGTATATACAACCTTGCATACGTACCAGTTGTTTTATTAAAATTTTAAAATTTTTAGATGAAGCTAAACATAATCACTGTCATGAAATAGATATTATAAATACACAACAATAATAGATTTTGTGTATTTGATTGTCATGGTATAAAATAAAAACGAGTCAAATTTGTATTTTATTTACTTTTAAGAATTACTTAACAAATAACTCTGAATATATATACTTGCCATATTTAACAAGTGTTATAGTAGATAATTGAAATGTCATATTACTAGAATGTGGGTAAGTAAAAATAAACATCGATATATCTACCGTACCACACTATTTCATGCACATTTATCCATATCGCGGACGCCAAAGACGCTTTAAGTTGTCCGCTAGTGACGTCATAAACGCTTGCCTCGTTCTTATTAATGTGGGGACATGTCGGTAGTGTGAAATAAAATCTACCTTCAAAGGAAATTATAATATTTATTTATTATTATTTTAAGGTAAATTTTATTTAAGTCTACCGACATGTCCGCTTTCCAACACAAGTTTCGTTTCGACGTACCAATTGCTAATTGGCATCCATACGATTTGTTTTACTATTTTGAAAAAGAAAATGGACAGTGAAGAACTTATTCGCATTTTGGAAGGCGTAGACGACAACGAGGTCGTGTACTTAAATTCATCTGACAGCGAAATAGAAAGTGAGATAGAGGTAAAATATTTATTTCCTATTTAATAAAAAAATGTGTAAAGGCTGAAATAATGGTAGACATAAGCACCGTGACAGTTATTACTTTTTTTGTATTTTAGGAGCAATTAATAGAAGAAAGTCAGGGTAGTTCGAGCTCTGAAACTCAGTTCCAATGGACGGGACTTCCGAACTCGATGGATATTCAGGCATTTAACGACTTTAGTAGTGGTATTTTACCATCGTTACAATTATCACCATCATCAAGCGAACTTGAATATTTTGAGAAATTCGTGGATGAATCATTAGTTTCTAAAATTGTTTATGATACAAATCGATATCATCGACACTTTGTTTTAAATACTGATTTAAGAAATCACTCAAGGTTACAGGCGTGGCAAGATGTTACGATACCAGATATTTATATATTTCTGGCTGTTACAATGTTAATGTCTAGGAATAGCCGTTTAAGTATCGAAGAACATTGGTCGACTAATCCATTATTAAACTCACCTATTTTCACAACTCTTATGAGTAGAAATCGATATACTACTTTGTTGGGCATGCTACATTTTTCTGAACCAGGGCCGAAGCAGACGAGGGATAGCATCTTACATAAAATAAAAGGCATAGTTGATGATGCGCGACGTAAATTTCAAGATTACTTTATACCGTACCAAAAGTTATGTATTGACGAAAGCATGGTTCCGTTCAAAGGAAGGTTATTAATTAAACAGTACCTTCCAAATAAAAGAAATCGTTTCGGAATAAAGCTTTTTGTTTTATGTGATGTCAGTACTAAAATTATTTTAGATTTTATAATTTACACGGGTACTGAGACTGAAATAGTGCGAAATACTGATTTAGGCATAAGTGGATCTGTTGTTACTACTTTAATACAACAATACTACTTTACTAACAGAAAAATATATATGGATAACTGGTATAGCAGTCCTAAATTATTTAATTATTTGAAGTGTCACGGTATAGGTGCTTGTGGAACAGTGAGAAAAAATAGAAAAGCAATGCCAGTGTTTAAGAAATTGAAGAAAGGAGAAAGAGACGCAAAATATACTTCCAATATAATGGCTTTAAAATGGCATGATAAAAAAGATGTGCATATGTTGAGTACATTCCATGAGGATAAATTAGGGCCAAGTGAAAAAATCGACAGGTCAACCGGTCTGCCAGTAATGAAACCTGAATGTATTTTAGACTATAACAAAAATATGGGTATAGTCGACACGAACGATATGATGCTAAGTTCAATTCACTGCATGAGAAAAACAGTGAAGTGGTATAAAAAGCTTTTCTTTCACATAATCGACATGCATTTGCTCAATTCCTTCTACTATTGCAAGGTGTTAAAAAATGACAGTAAATTGCACTACCACAATTTTCAGTTATCAGTAATTAATCAGATCGTTGTCAAATACGCGGGTGACAGGTCACTTCCCATGACTACCCGTGCATTTGACAATGCGGCTCGTATATTAGGTGACAATACTGCTAAACATATGCCAGCGTATCTTCCACAGCAAAAAAAACTACGCTGCAAATTATGCGCTCATGTGTATCGTAAAAGGCGTGACTCGCGATTTTGGTGTGAAGAGTGCAAAATACCACTTTGCGTAACCTGCTTCCGCCCTTATCATGAAAATAAAAAATAATACAAGTTTTTAAGTCAGTTTTTGATATTTTTGAAGTAACCTTACAATTTAACGTCATGTACCTATAACCTGTATCAATATGGTGATTATGTATAATCCAATTATGTATGTACATTAAGGGTAAGTAATCATTCAATAAATTCATTAACAACATTGAAAGTTATTTTATTTAATTTTATTCCTACAACATAAAACATTATTATTAAATTATAATATCGATAACAGTTACGAACAACACTATTAATTTGATGAAAATGTGTTGAAACTACAATTTGGTGTCGCCGTTGACGTCTTAGGGCGTCGACTAGTTGCGTCAAATTTCTGAATTGTATATTGTATTTGGGAAGCAAAAATTGATATTGTATTGTGTCCAGTCTTAATTTTATGGCGTAATTAGCTGTCTGTTATATTCTAATACGTTTTTAATGCATAATTTTAACGTTATGTGTAGTTTAATCATAAATAAACTCAATATATCACGTTTTGCAATAATTATATCGTAAGAAGGGGGCACATCACTACAGTATCATGCGAGAAATTATAGCAAAAATAGGCGTGGCGCTGGTGGTCAGGTTTTTAAGATTGAGCGTGGCGGTCAAAGGGTTAACAATTCCAACAAATCTGCTTTCTTTCTGTCCGATATGCCTGGTTTACAATCATAAGCTTTCTTGACGTTTACGTCAATCCTTTTCTTTTTTCTGATAATTTCTGCTTTTTTAAATTCTTCTTCTCCGTAAGAGTTTTTGTAAAACAATACGCGTGGCTTAGGGTAGACTGGGTACGGTTGAAACAATTTAGCTTTTATCGTTTATAATTTTGTTGTTTATAAACCGAGTGACGATTATGATACATTAAATTCAAAAGTGAAGTTTTGGCTACGATATGGCTGTATCATTATAGTTCCCGGGTTATTATTTTTAGAAATAATATTTCTCATCTCTCTAGTCATATAGAAGCAAAAGCAGCAACATTTACTTTTACTGAAAAGGCAGTAGACGTTTTTTTTTTGTTTACGTTGCATGTACCAATTTTTAGTTACATTATGTTCCAAGAATAGATAACCAATGATGATAGAATCAGATATTGTAAAACAGAATTCCCTAAGAAACACTACATTTACCAAAATAAAGTAATACATTTAGAATGTTGCTGTTTTTGCATCCAATGTGTGGATAATGCTGCTTTTGCGCCATTCTTAATTGGATGTTGCTGGTTTTGCACCAGTCAATCATGGATATTGCTGCATTTGTAATGACTGTTTTTGTTGATGTTTTACTGTAATAATCTTGATACTTACTTATTTTTTTCAAAAATCTACAGATATTCCTTTTTACTAGGAAATATTATTAAGCGAATTTATTAGAAATAGAAAGGTGGAATGCTATGATTATGAATTTTAATACTTAGGTTTTATTTTTATATTATGGCAATAAATAAATTTAAACTTTTTTATCGTACACTTTATTGTTCTAATCATCAATTATTAATATTATTCTTATATAAGTTTAGGTTTACTTATTTCTTATTATTCACACATGCATGCCATCAATTTCTTCATTTTGCTCACACAATTCTTCGTTATTGTCACCGTCTTCACCCTGTTGGTTACTATCCTCAGTTTGGTCATCATTATATTCTTGTAGTAATTCTTTGAAAAATTGCAAATTTTCGTTTAGGTGCCAATCGTTACCCCAATGGCTTCTTAGCAAGGTTAGTGTATCTTTTTTTTAGCGGCAGTTAATTTGTTCAAAGGACGTATTTTTTCTGGATTTATCATAGCGCTTTTTTTTCCTGGTTTACAAACATTTTTGCTAACGCCATCATCGGATTTATAATGTAAATGCCCTTGAATCAAAATATTTCCGGGTCTCTTCGAACGTTTTAAAATGAAACGTTTACACTGTTTAAATTTGAAATGCCAGTTGCTCACGGGTTTAAAAACTTCCTGTGAAGCTGTTTTCCAGTCAAGGACTTCGCAATCAGTAGCTCCCAAGGTAGTGACAGTACTAAAGTTTGATATAATGTCCAAGTATTTTTGGGGGCTATTTATTTCTTCGTGGAGCCGGACTTCCTTTTCGATCTTAGCGAATACCCTGTCAGGTGGTATGTAAGAATGTCCAACTACTGAATAGAATAGAATAGAATAGAAATTTTATTTTGCAAATATGGGTAATACATCATAGTTCTTAAGATTAAATTTAGCCCAGCCACATTTTACCAATCGGCATGCAAACATTTGAAATTATTTATACCTATCATTATTATTACAATTCAAATTACTATTATAAAATTCTTAAATCATCAGCTATTAAAAATATATGTTTGTATTAAAAGGAAAATATAGGTCAGTATCATAAGATTATATATCATGTCATTTCTATACATAGTATGTCATACCATTATCATTACATCAATTAACATGTCATTACTATTAAAATTATCATTATTATTACAATTCCAAAATCAAAATGTCTGTAATCTAAATGTCAAAGATCAAAATGTCAAAAATCAAAAATGTCATACTTACATCTATTTTTACTTAACAAATATTTTTCTCCGATAGGAACTCAGTTACACTGTAGTACGTTTTATCTACCAAAAATTTCCGCAATCTACTCTTAAATTGTGCTGTATTTAAAGCTTTCCAACTACTCGGTAATTTATTGTAGATAATGGGGGCCATGCAAGAAACGCTCTTACGCATCAAAGTAGTTCGACATGATACCTGACATAATTTGCTGTTGTCACGCCTATTCCTTGGGAATACAACAGCCAGGCGCTCAAAACGAGATGGATTTTGCTTGACAAACATAGCTACTTCGAAAATATATATACAGGGAAGTGTCAAGATTTTATGTAACTTAAAATAAGGCGCGCAACTGTCTGTCGATCTAAGTTTTAACAATGATCGGAGACATCTTTTCTGGGCCTTAAAAGCTATATCTCGATCAGTTGAGTTCCCCCAGAAAATGATACCGTAGCGCAAGTGCGATTCAACTATTCCGTAGTAAGCCGTAAGAAGTGTTTTGACATCTACTATGGAGGATAGTCTATATAACACATATGCGGATGAACTCAATTTTTTACACAGACTGTCTATATGTGCTTTCCAATTTAAGTTGCAATCTATTTGCAATCCTAAAAATTTGGTATCCTCTGCTTCCTCAATTTTGTCATTTTTGTAATGGATGTTGAGATTAGTTCCGCCGGGAGTACGTTGTCTAAAGTGCATTATTTTTGTCTTACCTAAATTAATATTTAAATTATTTTCGTCTAGCCATTTAATTAGTGCGTCAAGAGAATTATTTATATCATTTTCATACGTATTTGTACTTTTACATGGGATTGTTACAGTGCTATCGTCTGCAAACATAGTTATAGGATGTTCAAGGGACATGGGCATATCATTAATATAAGTAATAAATAAAAACGGGCCTATCACGGTTCCTTGTGGTACACCGTATGAGATTTTACGTTCTCGAGACCTTATAATGTCTTCGTGTTTGGTAACTATGTTAATGTTGCTAACTTCAGTTATTTGTGTTCTGTTTTCCAGGTATGATTTTATAAGTTCCAGCACGTTACCCCTAATGCCATAGAGTTCTAATTTATTAAGTAATATATTATAATGGACATAATCGAACGCCTGGGTCATATCGCAAAATATAGCGCATATGGGGGATCGTTTATCCATGCTACTCATAATTGGATTCAAAAAGTCATAGATTGCCATATTTATGGTTCTGTGCTGTCTGAATCCTTTTTGTTCATCGCAAAGTATATTATATTTTTCCATATAATTATATAATTCCCTGCAAATGTATTTCTCAAAGATCTTCGAAATAACCGGTATGAGCGAAATAGGTCTATAATATTCCATCAATTCTTTATCTTCTTTCTTAAATAAGGGTTTTATTATAGATGTTTTTAAAGCATCTGGATATTTACCCGTACAAATAATAAGGTTCAGTATGTGGCTTAGATGTTCGCATATCGCGGTTGAGACAGACTTCAGTATCTTTGTGGCGAGTCCATCAAAACCAACACTGTTAGTATTTTTTAGCGACATTATTATTCTATTCAAATCGTGTGGTGTGCTGGGTGCCATAAACATTGAGTTATGTTTCATGGACGGGATGCATGTTTTCGGCTTACAGTCTACACCTATTTTCGGACGTATTTTGTCAACGAAAAAGTCATTAAAAGCACTAGCAATATCATATGGTTTGTATAAAATTGTATTACCAACTTTAAGTTTCTCAATTCGTTGTTTCGGGATATTGTACTTTGTCTGATTAATTACCTTTTTTTTTTTTTTTTTTGGATGGGAAATCATCAAATAACTTCTCCCGCTCTGGGTGGAGCGGAAGGGCGTGTCAGACTTTTACTGACTAAAACCCACCCGTGTTCCTTCAGTTGCCTATGCCAGGGCCACGGTATCTTTTTCAAACAACCCGCGACCCCAGCGGCATCGGCCCTATTGGACCCCATCTTTTGCTGACATCTCTTTGAGGCGCGCGTGGAACACAACGCGCCGTCGACCCGGGCGTGGTCCTCACCGGACGGCGAGCTACCCACTACTCACCGTCCGCAAGCCCGCGCCTACGGTGGCCGGGAATCGGCTATCGATTCCCGCCGCCCAGGGCGTCTCCTGCGGCGACTGAGGGCGTGAGGTTGCCTCTCCCTCACGCGTTCCGCCTCCTCCTTCGCGAGCATTACCGCTTCGCAGAAGGAGGTGACGGCCTCCCATGCACTCTCGCTCCGCACCATGGCCTGGACCAGGCTCGGACGCGAGAGATCGCCGCCGCCGATCGCCTCCGTGAGAACACGGCGGTGCTCTGCCCAAGCCGGGCAGACCTCCACTGTATGCTCCACCGTGTCCTCTGGGCGATCCACACAATGGTGACACCCGGGCGTTTCCTCCCGCCTTATGCGAAACAGGAACCTGCCGAAACAACCGTGTCCGGTGAGGACCTGCGTCAGGCGGAAGGTGAGGACGCCGTGGCGCCTCTCTAACCACTCCTCAAAGAGGGGACTTATCGCCGCAATTGTGGCGTGCCCAGCGCTGGGCTGCGACAGTCGCACTCTCCATGTCGCCATGAGATCCCGCCGGAGCTCTGTCCGCTGTACCGTGATTTCTCGCGGCAGCGGAGTTACGCCCCGGCGTTTCGTCTCCTCGCGCCACTCCCACACGTGCGCGAGGACTTTCGCCTCCAGATCCCACGGCGGCAATCCGGCAAGGAGGCTCGCCGCCTCACCGGAGACCGTGCGGTAACCCCGGACTAGCCGAATGGCCATGACCCTCTGGGACGCGTTCAACCGGCGGACTGGCCGCAGCCTCAGGGAACGCGCCCACACCGGTGCCCCGTAAAGGGCCATGGACCGCACGACCCCCGCGTAAAGCCTCCGGCAGGAGGCGTTTGGACCACCTAGATTGGGCAGGAGCCGCTTCAAGGCAGCCCCAGCCCGCTCCAGTCTGGCAGCCAAACGTCGGAAATGCTCCACGAAGTTCCACCGGCTGTCGAGGACGAGTCCCAGGTACTTCATCGTCGACTCGACTCCAATGCGAACCCCTCCTACCGTTATTTGGGAACCCGACGGTGGCGCATTCCGAGGACCATGAAAACACATGGCCTCGGACTTGTGCAGGGCCACCTCGAGTCCCAACTGCCGGATCCTCGCAACGACTATCGCAACCCCGCGTGTCGCTAATTCAGCCGCCGCCTGGTGCGACCTCCCCTGCGCCAGGACCAGCGTGTCGTCAGCGTAACATACCACGCTGACGCCGCTAGGGAGGTCGGCGCGCAGCACCCAGTCGTACCCGATGTCCCACAAATGCGGCCCCAGGACCGATCCCTGTGGGACACCGCACGACATCTCTCGCCGGTTCCACTCTCCCTGATGACCGGGGTAGATGACGGCCCTATCCGTCAAATAGGCCTCAACCACTCGACAGAGGTAGGTCGGCATCCGGTGATACCGGAGTGCCTCCCTGATGCAACTCCAGGGCAGGGTATTGAAGGCGTTGGCGATGTCTAGAGACACCGCCAAGACGACCCCACCCCGGGCCACAGCATCCCCCGTCGTGAGGGCTCGCACGCGCATGATGGCGTCCACCGTAGAGCGCCCCCTGCGGAAACCAAACTGGCTCTCCGCCAAATCCGGACCCTCCTGCACCAGCCACCCGACGAGGCGGTCTGCAATAACTCTTTCAAAGAGCTTGCCCACCTCGTCGAGCAGCACGATGGGTCGGTAAGCGGACGGAGAGTCCGCAGGGCGCCCCGGCTTCTTAATGAGGACCAGTTTCCCCGTCTTCCAACGAAGTGGGAACTGGCCCCTCTCCAAGCATGCGCTTAGGAGCCCCCCTAGTCGGGGCCCGAGAGCCCCAAAGGCCAGAACCCAGGCTCTTCCAGGTAAGCCGTCGGGTCCTGGGGCGGCATTTTTGGCACTCAGCCTACGTACCGCCGCTCTCAACTCTACCTCGGTCACTTCCGGAGCATCGTCGTCGTCGTCGGTGATGTGGTCCGCAACGGGCACCGCAGGAAGCGGAGCCATGGGCGGGGGAGTATGTTCCCCTCGCGAAGGGAACAGAGCGCTCACCACGTCCTCCACGAGCTGAGGCCGGAGACTCTGCGTCAGCGGGGGCGCCCATGGACGGAGTTTATCCCGCACCATTTTATAAGGGCGTCCCCATGGGTCCCTGTTTAGAGTCTCCAGCGACTCCTCGCGAGCCAGATCCCTGGCCCGCAAGATCTCCGCTCGGAGAGCGGTCTTCGCCGCTCTGTACCCCTCGTACAGCTCCGCCTGAATGGCTTCCGTATCCGGAGGGCGGATACGGAGCCTGCGGTGCCTGGTGTACCGGTGCCGCGCAGCAACGCACGCCTCGCGCAGAGCCGTCAGCTCCGGCGACCACCAATACACCTGGCGCCAGGCGCGACCGGGCTGGACCCGGGGCATTGCCACGTCACATATTTCGGACATGGCCTCCCGGAACCACTCCGCCTCGTCGTTGATGGCGGCAGGCCTGTCCGGTGGTGACACCCAGGCCTGCACGATCGAGGCTTCCAGGAGGAGCTCCCGGTCCAGCTTCTTCAGCGCCCACCGCGGACCACTCGGGGCCTGTCGGACCGGCGCGCTCGAGGTCTGGGCGGAGACATCAAACCGGATGTACCGGTGGTCGGAGTAGGTCTCCACCCCCCTCTATGACGCGCCAGTCAACAACATATGGCAACAGAGCGGGGCTGGCGAACGAAATGTCCACCACTGATTCGCCCCGCATCCGCACACACGTGGGGACAGAACCCCGGTTTAGGATGACCAGGCCTGTCTCCAGAGCCCAGTCCTCCACCATCCTGCCCCGTGTGTCCGTATACCGGGAACCCCAAGCCACATTCTTGGCGTTGAAGTCCCCGAGGACGAGCACGGGAAGGGAACGAAACCCGACGACGACGTTTTTCAACTCCGCAAGGGAGTTGTGGAACTCGGCGAGAGTTCGGTTCGGGGAGAAGTATACCCCTACCACGACAATCCCCCCGAACCGTGCTGCAACGCAACCCTGTCCCCTCTTGACGGTTTCGAGGGACAGGGTACCGGCGGCGGCCGACGAAATGAGGGTCACTGAGCCGCTCAGGTCCTCCACCCAGTAATCACTGGGCGGGACAAAGTACGGCTCAGCGACCACGGCGATGTTAATCGACCACTGCGCCATGCTCTGGAGCAACAGATCCTGAGCGGCGGCGCAGTGGTTGATGTTCGCCTGGAGGAGGCGTAATGGGGCCATTACTGGCACTCCATATTAGCCCCCCCCTGAGCCTCCTGTGAGGGCCCTGCCGCAGTGAGTACGGCGGCGACGGCAGTGGAGGCGGCAGCGACGGCGGCCGTGGCGGCGGCTGCGGCCGTGACGGCGGTAGCGGAGGCGGAGGGCTTGCCCCTGCCCCGGGCTTTGGTGGGTGGACCACAGCCCTTGCTTCCAGCCCGGTGATCGGCCGGCTTGCCAGCTGCCGCACATAGATAGCAGTGCGGCGTGGCATTGCACGAGCCGGCCTTGTGACCGGGTTGACCACAACGGAAGCAATGACTGCTGCGATCCACCTCCGAGGTGCATTTTGCCCCCACGTGGTTGCCCACTAGGCAACGGAAGCACCTCAGAGGTCTGGGTTCCAGCAGTTTCACCCGCGTGGAATCCCAGCCCACCTGGAACCTCCGGCCCTCCCCAACTATTTTTTGGGCCGCCGATACGGGGCAGCTCACCGTAACGGCTCGCATCCCCGTGAGGTCAGGACGGATGGTGCCTACCTTCACCTGTTCGAAGGCACACCCCCCAGTCTTGACCACGGCGGCCACCACCTCTCGCTCCGTCACGGAGTCGTCCAGACCCAGGATGCGCAAGTCAACGCACTTGGCGGGTCTGGACACTCGGGCCTCGTCCGCATTTAAGGACGCCCTGAGCCTTTCGGTCAGAGCGTCAGCGGTCGGGCCACTGGCCGCACCGGGGATCTCGAGCATCCGAGCCCCAGTCGCAGTGACCCTTACCCGCATGCCCTCGGTAATACCGATCTCCTCCAGGTTCACCGCCGCCCTCGCCTTGGCGAGCACGTCGCGGTAGGACACGCCCTTCTTCTCCGCTTCCGGCTGTAGTGTGATCACTACAGCTGCGGACTTTGGGGCACGTAACCTCGCCGCGACGCTTCGCTCTTTGCGCCGCTGCCGCCTCTCCCTCCGCTTGGCCGACCTTGCCGCCTTGCCCTCCTTCCTCTTCTCCCCAGCTACCTGCCATTCGGCGTCAGCCGGAGGAGATTTGGGAGGCGGGGGCAGCCGCGTCGTCACCGCCACAGCTGGGGCCCTCTCAGGCGCCTTCGCGGCCGCCTTCGTGGGCGCCTTCGCAGGCGCCGTCGCAGGCGCCTTCGCAGCCACGGCCCCGCCTTTCGCCTGCCCTGCCGACCCTGGTTTGGCCGTGGCAGCCATGGCGGCATACGAAGCCGCCTTTGGCTGGCCCGAGGCCGCCGGTCGGCCTAGCGGGGGCCGCAGGACGATTCCCTCAAGGACCGAGAACCGGTTGTAAAGGGCAGCCAGCTCCTTCCGCACCAAGGCCAGAACTTAGTTCCCCTTAGGCACACCTGCCTAAGGGGAACTATTGCCCGCACCCCAGGGTGCACCGTCCCGGAGACTGGCCTTCCCCCCGGACGTATCCGTAAGGGAACTCCAGCCCACGGGCACTCGGGGAGGTTTCCTGTCCACGCACCCCTGATTAATTACCTGCCATGTAGTCTTTGATTTATTTTTAGATTGTTGTATTTTGTGGTTATTTTGAGCTTTTTGTGTCAAGTTAATTATTTTATTATATAGTCTAGAATAGGTAGTGAATTTCTTTTTGTTGTCATGGTTGGGTTTCAACCTGGATCGCCACAATAGTTCTCTTTTTTTCCTACTGCATAATTTAACGCCACGCGAAAGCCATTTTGGTTTGTTGATTAGGTTTATTTTTATTTCTTTATACGGAAAACACAACTCGTAAAATAACTTGAATATGTCGATAAATTCATTGTAAGCTACGTTGGGATCGTCAGTTAGATATATCTCCGAAAATTTGAGACTGCTTATGCTATTCTTAAATTTCTCTATATTATCGTTACTGTAGTCTCGTCTAGTTATATACCAGGATTTGATATTATATACATTGGGAACTGGACATTGCAGTAGCTGTGCTGTATGGTCAGATAAAGCAAATTCAAGTACATCTGTCTTACAACTCTTCTTAAAATTATGCGCAAAATTATCTATACATGTCCCACTAGCCAATCGAGTTGGCTGTTTAAGAGCAAGTTTCAAATTGTAACCTAGTAGTAGATACTCAAGTGCAACCGAATTGTTACTCGGTTTTAAGACATCAATATTAAAATCACCTGCAATTACAATATTCTTTGAACGTCTGTCAGATATCTCTTTAAGCAAAGTTTCAAGTTTATCAAAACAGTAATTAAATTCCTGGCGTTTGGTACTCTGTAAATACATACAACTATTAATTTATAATTAATAAGCTCGACAGCACAACATTCAAAAACCCCTGGTGATGACAGCTTTGATATTTGAGGAATTTCCCTCCATTGGTGGCAAGTATTAACAATTATACATGTACCACCTCGCTTCTTTTCCTGTCTACAGTAGCATGCAGCTAAACTAAAATTTGGTATGCACAGATGCTTTTCGTGACCTTTCATGATGAAGTGTTCGGTAATACATATAATATCCACATTTAAGTTTGTTTCAGATAGTTCATTCAAGCATACCGTAAGGGCATTTGATTTATTTAGTAAACCTGCAATATTTTGGTGTAGGATGTTAATGTATTTACTGGAGAAAAAACTGGTCTTTTGATTCACTGTCTTCGACGAGAGCATTTTCTTCTAAGATTTCCGATTGAAGGTTGAAAAGGTCCTCAAAAATTACTCTCATGGCGCAGTCTTTTATGGTTCCTGACCGTATGTACTGGAAACACTAGTTCAATTTGTTTAACATTTTGAGGAGCTTCTTCGGTCCAACAGTAGGCAAACACGTTTGTAGCAGTTAACTTGCTTTTTGAAGAGCCCTCCATTATTGTGAAGTTAAACAAATAAATATTTCTCAGGTAGTATGCGACTTGGTCAGGAAGTTTAAGCAAATTTAAATTTTTTTCATAATCAAATGAAAACGTCTTTAGGTTAGGGTTTTCTTCTCTGACTTTTTCAAAAAATGCTTTAGCTCTCAATTTGTGTAATCTTTGAGAGATCATTAGATCGTTTCGTGCTTGAGTATCATTTTGGTGACCGATTTCTGATGAAAATCTCAAACAAGTGGCACAAACGTCTGTTCTTGGAGTACCGAAGCCGAGATTGTAGATACTATTGAATATGGTGTCGAAAGTAGGATTTTTTTACTTTTAAGTCATGACTAGCTTCTATATTGTATTGCTTCCATAATTTATTAATGGACAATTCCGATGACAAATAATACCTTTTGGTATTCCCTCTACAGTAATGAGGTTCTTGGCATGGAATTTTATTGATAAATCTTTTAATAGCTTCGCGTTTGTGCATATATTTATTAGACATACGGTCACCTCCTCTTTTTTCTGTTAAAAGTTGTCCGGTCTCAAAGTATGTCTTCATAATACTTTGCACTCTATATTTTGTGATTTGTAAAACTGTCAAAAAGAATTTTTGGCATACTTGTACTTTCTTCGTTGCAGATTTACAGTAAATGTAATATTTGGTTTGAAATTTTTGCATCGAATATTTTGAATTAGCAGAACGGCGATGACGCGTTACTTTTTTTGGTTGGCAATGCTTTAATATAAAAGCATCGTGCTTCAATTTATTGGGTTCTGCATAAAAATTGTCAAAAAATTGCTTAACGTCGGTCATTGCTATAGACATGCAATTAAACGTCTTTTTGTGACGACACAGCAATCTCTTTGGGAGAGTTACAGCAGAATACCTAAAACAAACATAAAGTAAGTAACTGTTTAAATATCACAAAAAAAACATACCTATAAACTTGTCTGAACGTACTGTAACTCCAACCATTGGTTTAGTAAATTAACAGTATTATTTAGATAAAATTAATGAAATGAGATTATTTAGCTAAAAAAAATAATTGAAATGATCAAGATTATCTAACTGTACTACAACTTACCGCTTTAGCTTCGCCTGGTATCTCGTCCATTTTTCGGGTTCTGCCTTTCTCTTTCGACTGTTTTTATTATCACAGGGTCTAGGAAAACATTCCATTTTCAAGTTTTATAACGTTTTTGTCAATAATAACACTATTTACGCTTTAATTTCACTGATTTACGAGAGCAAAATACACACAACCACCGTTGCACCGTTGGTTCGAATAGTGACACCTGATTGGTCAAAAAAGGATGTTGCTGTCTATGCCGCAACTACGTGGGTATGTTGCTGGTTTTGCTACTAATCTCAATTTGGAACCTCTATTTTGTATAGGATGATGATGTTTTGAAACGATTATAATATTCGGTCAAGTAAAGTTGACGGAATACTACCATACTGCATTAAAAGTTGCCAAAATGAAAAAGTGGGATGTTGCTGCCTTTGCTTTTATATGACTCAATTGTTTATTTATGTGTCTTGCTGGATGGCGGCGGATAGGGCTTTCAATTAAAACCATTCCATATATTATTAATTAGTTTTTATGACTGAGACATATAATGCTATCGACATCTAGACAATGACAAACGGGAGCCAGTGTTGTCAACTAAAACATAGACAACAAACCATAGACTATACAACATGCCCCTTTTTGAGACTTTGACAAGAAAGAAAAATTGAAGTTACTTTGACAGTAATGACATTGACATTATGATGTCATACTTCAAACTTGTTTACATTAAAGTTTTTTTCAGGCAAAACATTTATTATTGTTCAAACATAAAAGAGGACTTTTGTTAACTATAAACTATGTAAAACTAAACTAATTATCGACTAAACTATAATTATATATAAGACACTGTGACACATTGTTGTTTTATAATAAGTGAAATACTACATTATTTTATCCAATATATATTTCGAAATGACATTTGTGTCGGCACCTGTATCAATTCTACACAATAATGCTTGATCATGACATTTGACAGTAATGTTCCATTCATTAGACTATTTACAGCATTTATGACGTAATGACTTGATTGATGTATTTCCTCATTATTTTGTGCAAAGAGTAAAGTAATAATAGAGAGAAAGAGTGGCAACTCTGTGGTAAAATTTGCATGTATGGAAAGTGCTGCTACCTCTAGTTTGGTGGGTGAATTATGGCTATAATAATATATACCTACCTATAAGTATGCATACTTACTATAATATGTAGCTCACCTATTCTTTGAGCGAGTTTGTGTTATGATAACAGTCAGGGGAAAAAAAACACGTATGGAGTTCAGAAAAATGTCCTTTTATTATTGTCAAACATAAATTTTATTAATATTTATTTATTTTATACTTATTATACTTAATTAAATTAAATTAAGGAATAACATAACACTTTTTCTTGGTTATAATGAAGATAATACGGTACGGTATGGTAATAAACACTTACATAAAACATCACAGCCAAAAATACAATATCTTCTGCGGAGTTCACTCATGTTAACAAAACAACAAAATTAACAAACGAAAATCAAAGTGGTAACAATATTATGAAATAAAAACAAAACAAAACAAATAACAGTAACGAGAAACAATTTTCAACAGAATTGCGCATCAATGTCGGGAAAGTCGGAGTTGACAATGGCGACAATGACATTTATTTGACCAAGACAATATGGCTGCCAAGTTTTTTTTTGCCACTAGACTGTAGGTGTCGCTGTCGCCTATGGAAATTGATGACAGTGTTAAGTGTGCCCCCCCTGATTTTGTGATTCATTGTTTTGAAATGACTGACTTATCATACTTACATTTTTAGTGTTGGTATCTTTATTAGAGAAGCAATATTGTGCAAAATGGTTATATTTCTTGCATTTGGAACAGGTTTTTCCTTTAGCAGGGCACTTGAACCTGTGAACTTGACCGCACCTGCTACACAACTTTTGGTTAGGTGACTGTGACTGTGTTGAGACTTGGTTTCTAAAATGGTTATTATTTCTTGTCGGAGACTTCGACTGATTTGTTTGACTTGAGTTGGCTGCTTCTTTTTGATGATATGACTTGAGGGCTTGGACAGAACATTCTTGATCTACTTTTGTCTTTGACGTTTGCAGTTTTTCTGTTTCTCTCTGCGAAATTTCGATGCTTTTTGCAATTTTTATGGCTTTCTCTATTGTTAGTGCCTCTTGTTGCAGTAATTTTTCCTGGGTTTTCCTGTTAGTTATTCCAATTACGAACATGTCGCAAATGAGTTGTTCCTTCAGATTTTCGAAGTCGCATCTGATTGCCATATTTGTTAGTTTTGTGACATACTCTTCAATTGACTCTTCAGTCATTTGTTTCCTCGTGAAGAAATTGTATCTTTCGACAGTGATATTTTTGTGTGGAAGGAATTTATTATCAAATTTTTGAATGACTTTCTCGAGTGTTAGTGTCGCATCTTTTCTATCTAGACCAAATGAGTTGAAAATTTCTAGACAATCATCGCCAATTAGACTTAGAAAAATAGCTATTTGTCGGCTTACCGATTCTCTATCGATTGTATTTGCCTCGAGATAGATGAGGAACTTTTGCTTCCATAATCTCCATGCAGTTGACATAGCTGTGAGATCTGAATCGACGTTCAGCGGTTTGATCGTGGCAGCCATAACCACGCTGAACTTCGGGTCTTCCATTTTCATTCTTGTTTTTTCTGACACCATGTTTATTTATGTGTCTTGCTGGATGGCGGCGGATAGGGCTTTCAATTAAAACCATTCCATATATTATTAATTAGTTTTTATGACGGAGACATATAATACTATCGACATCTAGACAATGACAAACGGGAGCCAGTGTTGTCAACTAAAACATAGACAACAAACCATAGACTATACAACAGTAATGACTTCAGGACTTTTATAGATGGTAAGGTAAAATGTTTCAGCCTTTTTCTGCAGACACTCGAAAGTTATACCTGAAAGATTAAATTTAAAAACATAAGTATGTATTCAAAATGTTCAGGTAAAATTTTGCGTCTTACAGCCCATAGTTCTCAAAACCTTGAAGATCGTATGTGTATACATTGTAATGGATATGGGAAGCTATGGACATCAAATACTAAAGTACACAGACAATCTTCTTGCAAAATTTTCGATACTGTTGACTTTAATTCTCTAAAAACGATTCCATTTATGCCTGGATTCAATTTTAATTGAACAAGTAATGACTTCAGGACTTTTATAGATGGTAAGGTAAAAATGTTTCAGCCTTTTTCTGCAGACACTCGAAAGTTTTTCTGAAAGATTAAATTTAAAAACATAAGTATGTACTCAAAATGTTCAGGTAAAATTTTGCATCAAAATTTTTTTAAATTATCAGAACTGGCAGGGCTGAAGGTTCTTCTGGTGCTAAAATGAAATGTATGTATAAATATCTCTTGCTCAACAAATCATACATATCACAATAAAATAATACATAATGTATGTATTTTCTAAAGTGATGGTAATATACAGTAGATACTTACAGATAGATGAATCTGTGTCAATAATAATTTGGGAGTTACAGTCTTGTGTACCCTGGTTGTTTTCTGTATCTTCATCATCTGAAATAAATGTAAATTGTACCTTATAACAACATACTTTAAAGAAATATTCAAAAATCTGATGAATATCTTACCGGCTTTTCTCAGAGGATTATTATAAATAATTTGTACCTAATGCAAATTATGGAATGTACTAAAATATTTACATGAATACCTAAGGACCTACTTACATTGTACAACGTTGTTAATACCCGACGTACTTGGTAAATCACACATTTCTGGACTAAAATCACATTTTTGCTGATCATCTGAAACTAAAAGTAATCATTATACAATATTAAAATACAACACTATATTATCACACATAGGAAGCTAGTTCGATAAAGATTTTTGCAGTATGTAGGTACGAACCTTTCTCCCCATCGTCACAGTGATCATTTTCTATGATGTTATCATTAGTTAACACTAAACTCAATATTTGCCGACTACTGAACCGGACGACATATTGTTTATTTGTGCAGACAAACAACAACTCGAACTCGACAGTAAATAAGAAAGAAAACTTCTGTTGGAAAAGGAACCAACTGAGAAAGGCGCGCGAAAAACGCGCGGAATCGAAATGTCACTGTCAAATATGTCAAAAAAGTGCGTTCAGAAATGTGCTAAAGGTTTTAAGATGCTTTAACATACAACAGTAAAATCAATGCATTAGATAAAATAAATTAAACCAATGGAGATTTAAAACGTTAATCCTTTTCATTATGGGGTTTAACCCTTTAGTTCGCAAGGAAACAAAATCTGTATTTTTATGTTTTTATTTAGTTTATATGTGTCTAAATAGTGTATACATGCACAAAAAAATAAGTAAATAAATCTAGTTTGTGTAACTTTTGGAAAAACATACGTTAAAAATACTCAACGTTGCGATGTATTGAAAACAGTAGGTGATAAAATGAACGTTGAGTATTTTCGACGTCGCGATATTATGTAGGTTTTTGAGACTTTTGTAAAATAAATACTTATTCACAATTATCACGCATTTATTATCAAAAATAAAATTGAAAAAGACATAAAAAGTACAATCAGTCATGAATATGATAAAAATGAAGGATATACGAGTATTACCTAAAAGGTACATACGGTAATATATGATAGTTATAAAAACAGTTTCTTTTAGATACAAAACAAAACCGTAAGTTACATTTTGTACAATTCACATTTGTATAACCTGTTTTACAGAATTTGCAACGCCCATAGGATAAAAATGTAGGCCAGTGACCCGAGTTGTCATACCTGACTGAATCAGGAGGTCTTGGAGCACAAGGAGTTTGTATGTGCTGCTTGGCGTTGTCGACTTTTTCGTTAGTTTGTCTAATTCGGTTTTTGTGTAACAGTTCATTTGCAATTTGAACTCTAAACTCTTTCAAGCTAAGACATTTTTTTTGCATCTGGGCTTTCCCTTCTGTATAATAACCAGGCATTGTTTACGCATATGTCAAGAGTCTGGGAGAAAATCGCCATGTACCATCTTTTGGTTTTGAAAGCAGATCTGTACAATGCAATCAACATATCTGCCAAGTCTACACCGCCCATGTGAGCGTTATATTATTTTACTATTCGAGGACAATTCACTTCAATCTTAGCTTTACTTTCTTTGCAATATCTTTGAATTTTCCCCAACGGATAAGAGTCAACAAATGAACTTGCTAGAGTGACCACCTTGTTATCCAGCCATTTCACAACAGCTATTTTATTGGTATTGCAAACGACCTGTTTACTTGTATCTCTATCTTTTTTGGACAATTGATTGTCAGTCAACATTTTACTTTGACAACCTCGCAGGCGATTGGCTTTTATAGTTCCTAGGCTAAAAATGCCGTACTCTTCGCGTAAATGGTGAATCAACTCTAATGAAGTAAAAAAGTTGTCAAAGTAAACTGTTGCTGGCTTCGCTTCTATTGTCTGACAGAGCGCCAAAACAACTTTCGCTCCAAGACCTAAACTATTTTCATAGTCTGTGAAAGTGTTATTCCGAAAGGTGTCCTCCCCAGCGTAAGGAATAAAATCGTATACTAGCCCAGATACGCCAGCTCTCACAAATATTTTAAACCCCCATTTTTTGGGTTTTTTCGGTAAGTATTGACGTCTACTGCCTGCCCTAGTACCTTTATAGGGTACCATCATTTCGTCAATGCTGTATCTACTTTCTTCTTTAAGTTTTAGGCAATTGCGTCTCACCATTTCTAAAAGTGGCCGAACTTTAAAATAACGATCATCATTCATATCCAAGTTGTCCACAAAATGAAGATATTTTCTGATTTTTTCGTACATTTTGACCGGCATGATGTCTGCGATCGGGGGATATCTTAATTCACGATTCCAATAATGCTTATAGGATGGCATTTGTACTACGCCCATCATAAGAGTAATGGCTAAAAGTCCCGTATATTATCATTAGTGACATTTGCGCATTTGGCAGCATCATTTTGTACTGAATATAAGTTTGTATGATCTGTAATCAAATGAATAACATCTTCTGAAAAAAAATTGTAGAAGTAGTCTAAAGGGGACATCGTACTTGAATCAATCGGAACCTCAAGTACAGTTGGTTCGATATGTGCTACATTTCTAAATTTGCCAGTTTTCCATTTGAATAACAACGGTTTCCTCACATACTTTTTTGCTTTCTTAGCAACAATTTTAGGTGTTGTATTTGCTCGCCTCTTGGAACGTGTCGCTGGAGATACATTTGTAGGAACCTGTGGGGATAAGACAGATGAAACTTGAGGTGATAAAATGGACGAAACTTGAGGTGATAAAATAGACGAAACTTGAGGTGATAAAATAGACGAAACTGACTGGAGAACTGGAAGTTGATGTGATGTTTTATCTGGAGGGAACATGTTATTCATGACGGGTGTCAATGGAACAGTTTCTTCATCGGATAAGAAAGGCGTGGGAGACTCATTTCTAGAACTATCAAGGTCCAAGTCATTAAGTGATGAAGGGTATGACCTGGGTTCGGAGCTAGAATACGAGTTTTCATGTTTTTTTGTCCTGTCTTCAAATATAACTTCATCGTCAGTACTGGTACTGCTACTGTCTGACGGAGCATTCTCTGGAGGAACTAGTGCCATAATTTTGCGTGTTCTTTGCCATATTGGCTTAGTCTGAAGCAAGCAAAAAAAAAAAAAAACATGCAAACCACACCCAAAGCATGAGAAAACACCAATATATAAAATAAAATGTTAATATAAGTACATGCTAAGAAAAGTGTTAGCAAAGCCGCAATGTTGAACATGCTTAACATACATCTTACGAAGTACTTTACTGATTACGTCGCAACGTTGCGAATGTTCAACGTATCATTTTATGAACTCTGTTCTCGTAAGTTAGTCAATAAAATGAAGTTATTTGTAATCATAATACTAAAATGGCTTTCTAAAAATAAAATACCGAAGTCCACTTTTAGAAAAAACTCTCAAAAGTATTTTTTATAGAATAAAATTACCTGCAATCCGCGAAGTCGCTGCGACCGTGACGCCATTTTGTACAACACTGACATAAAATGCGTTCAGAAATGTCAAACTGTTTTTTTTTACAATTACGTTTAGTTATTCGTTGTAGGCATTAAATAAAAACTTTTAAAAAGTTACAAATTTTTTAACAATATTTTTTTTTAAGTAAACGTTGAGCCGGCTTATCGTTGCGAGCTAAAGGGTTAAAAAAAAGAAATCAATTTTATGTCTGCAAACGTATCACACAGTTCATAACACCTTTGTTTATTTTTTATTCATTAAATCGTGTTAATTTTCCGAACATGCAAAACGTACATGGTTTGATATCATATTATGTTATTTGAAACGTAATAGTGTAAATGATTTTTCGAAAATGTATATGCCCATAACACATTTGCAAACTTTAAATGTATGTATATTTGGTAGTTAACACCTTTGCTAGGGTCTGTATTTTTGGATATGAATTAAAATTAGATATTTTGAGCCCAAAAAGACGATTTATCGTCACTTAAAACCTATGTTCATGCAAGAAACTCGATTTTTTCAGTTTTGTCAGATAACACCTTTGTCCACTTACCCCTTCAATTCGCCCCTGGGGCATGGACACTAGATAGGCTGTTAACTAGCAATGTGGTAAATGCTGCTTAAAACCTTTCTGGTGTAGGGTTTACGTTGCGGCATCCGTGGCTCCTTATGGACCCAAAAAAGTTTTCAATTGGATCCTGATTCAGATGCCGCAACCAAACTTATGTTACACCGTACTTTGAAGCAATATTGTTTAATAATAATTCTATACCTTCTAGTGTTAATGTGGGTACATGTTCATTATTTAATGATTCAGGGTTGATAAATTTCATATTCTTCTTGAATTGTTTGGACTTCGTTCATGTTATATGGTGTATGGAAGTAGGCGTCACAGGTCCTAGAAGAGGCTTGCCATACTTCTTTCTTTTCCCGAAACTTCCATTCAACGAGTCAAAAAGTTAATCAAAGAACAACATGTTTGCTGTACTTTTGGCTTCTTCTGAAATGATTCTTTTATCTGGAAAATAAAAACAATTGTTATGGCGGAATAAAAAGATGAGAACCGTATGATAAGTATTTAAGGGGGATGCGCTAAGGTAGCCCACGAAATTCAAATTTTCTTGGGATTTTTGCAATTTGCAGGTCAGTGTCAGGTTGTATCTTGATCAAAATATGATTCGCGACAATAAGAAATATGTATTTACATAATTTTAACCATAAAAATTATCAATAAAGCTCTCTAAGATTTATTGATAATTTTTCATATTTAGATCAAGATCAAGAAGACACTGTCCTGCAAATTGCCAAAAAACGCAAGAAAATTTCGCCAATCACCTCAATAAATTGTTATCATTCATAATATCACAAAAAAACTTGTCTGCTGTAGAATATAATGTAAAAAGAACATTAGGTACTGCTGAAATTTACTTGCAAGATAGCCCATATTTGATGCCACAGTTTGGCTGAATAGTTGGGTTGCGAATTTAACTTTCATTCTCGGAATTTTGCTTGGGTCACAGTGGGACATTTTGATACCAACCGTATTCCTTTGTAGCCAGGGTTTTCTTTATGCAGTGCAGTTATATGTTCCCATTTTGCCATTTTTGTTTCATTATTTTTGACATATTTCAAATGTTTTGAAATTAAATTATTTCGAATACATTTCATTAAATGGGGACGGTCGTATAGTGGTATAATCTCTTAGTTGTTTATTAATATCATGTTGTCCCTGGGTTCTTCTCCCATTCTCGACAAGATACCACGTGTTTCTTGTAAGAGATATTTAATACAGTTCACATTATTTGTGCCTTGATCAGACACAGTAGCTACCACACTAAGACCCGCATCTTGGAGCTCAGTGATGGCTGCTTTTAATTGTTTCGCAAGTTCAGGCCACTTTGGTGCAGATTGCGAATAGGTGTATGCAACAGGTTGCTTATAATTTTTTACTAAGCCTCTTACCATGAACACCTGCGCATGATCAGCATATTCAGGTAGTGTCTCTTGGCCATTGGTAACAAAACCACTAACTCTGTCCTTTCTTTCATTATATCGTCGCTGAGCCTGCAAAATCCGCTATGGATAAAAACCTAACTTTTCAGGAGAAGCAAAAAACTGTTTTTTTTTCAAACTGTTACTATTATTTTAAAACTTAATATGCAGAAAATTAGACTTTATGTCGGGACATCCAGAAACATATATTTTACGCCGTTTACTATGATATTCCAGGGGGCACAATTTTTTTATGTGAATTTGTGCACATATCGGTTTTTTTTTCGTGTCGTGAATACCGATATCTGACTTTTCACCATATGACGGATTTATGCTTTTACTAAATAATTTGCATTTTTGTGCTTCCTAGAACACTTAGCGGATTTACCAAACTATATTAAAATAATGAAATCGGTTTAAGTTTACTTATAAAGTATTTATTATACTTAATTAGAAAAATATTAAACAAAATTAAATCAAAAGAAAATAAAATAAAAATAGATATTTAAAAATGTCACATAATAATATTTAAAGTTGAAATTGCAACAGTATTAATTAATTAATGAGTTAACTCTCAAGAAACAGGGTTACACATAAAATTATATAAACTAAAAAAATAATAAGTAACGTAATAAAACAATCTTTCTAAATTCTTATAACAGCAGTCTCAATCTATGAGATTAAATCAAATCACAGTTGTTGTTACACTTAAATATTTGGCAAACTTTGAGATCACGTTGTAACTAAGTAAAAAGTAGGTACTAAAAAAACATAGTAAACAAAACAAGGTTTTAAATATATTAAAAATTTAGATTGTCATAAAAAAGTGGTTATCTCGATGCATGAAACATTTCAAGGACTGTAAACAATCAAATTTACTTTTTTCAATTTTTCTCGGCGTTGTAAACAAACACCGAGCTTCCTCGCACAGATCAGCGTTTCTTCTTTGTGGCAACAAGATCCATTCGGTTTCATCATGCCTTAATTTATAAAAAGTATCACCGTTCGTGTACAACAGTGATCTTATATCGGCAACCGTGGGTTCACCTGCTTTTTTACCGGGATGAATCGATGAAAAATTGCTAGGCGCAGCTTCAAAGTTTTAAAAAAAGGTATAGTCTACATGTCTAATAATGTAAGGTTGACTTGGCCTCGCTTTGCGCATGCATGTTACATAATCGGCAGGTGTGTACAACGGCGGAGTACAGCATTTCTCTAGAGTCGAATGGACACTATCAACCTCCATCATGGTGTGCCCTTTTTCCAAGATGATTTGTTGAATTTCCACTGACTTCAGCTTCGAAACGTCTGCCAAAGCACTAGACAAAACCTTATTTCGATTTTGGTAACCACAACTAATTTTTTTATAGCCTTTGGTGGCATAAAGCTTCACAAATGTTATGATACATGTGACAAATTCATTTGATGTAACACCGCCGTCACCTTCGTGCCAAACAAATACAAATACGTATTTTGTGTTATTAATATAAATTGTGAAAACATGAAGCTGGAGTTTTTGTTTATAATACTGGGAGGATACTAATAACTTGGGACACAATTGGACACTTTGTAAATCCATTGTACAGACGCCAGCACATCAAGCTACTACAATCTGTCAGATTTCTTTAATAGATTTTCGACTTTATTGCTAAAACATTAGGTTCAAGGTTGATTGGGAAAATCTGACAGTTTTGGGTAGGTTGACCTGCTGGCGTCTGTACATACAAAATGCTCATCAGATAAGGAAGCTATGGCACTTTTCTTCGCTTCTCGAGCCTCATTCTTTTTTGTCAAATGTGTTTGGTACGCTTCTTCACTTAAGTTTCCTTCTTTGAAAGATACGCAAGTATCACATTGATCCTTCCGCGGCTTATAATAATATATAGAAATTTTCTTATTTTCTAAAATCTCACAAAATTTCTTTCGTTGGACGAATCCCAAAGAGTTTGATTGGCACCAGGAAACGTAAACGTCGTGCATTTTTGTTTTTGAATGCAATGCATCATCTACGTACGTTCTTGATGAAGAAGAGCGGCAATAATGACTGGGTACCTTAGCCAACTGATCTAACCATTGTACGACAGAGTCTGACTTCAAAATTATTTTGTTTGAGGTACTAAGCTCATCATGAATGGCAGGTGCAGTTTGGGTTGAATCGTCTGTATGACACGAATCACATCCTTTAGCTTTGGTCCAATCTGTAAAGGTATCTTTCGTAATATCCAAAGTGGCCAAAAATAAGTCTCTACAGACTCTTACTTTAACGCCATTTTCTCTTGGCAAAAAGCAATCGGCACCACTATTTTTTTCTTTTTGATGTACCGTTTTCAGTTGTGGTTATCGTTCTTCTTTTTCTCGAACTGCAGTGGAACCCAGCACGTAGGCTTTTTAGCTTCCCAAGACGTCAACGACCAGAAATAATCAAAAATATCTTTACGGGCTTGATCGGTTACAGACCCGCAAAGAAAGGACCTGTCGGAAATGCCTACAGTACCATGATTACAAGGTACGGGCATTAGTCGACTTTTAGACTTCTGAGTCTCGATCACATTTCCCCCTGCTCTTCGAAGACCTTTATAGTCTTTGCCATGTAATCGAAAAAACCTGATTGTTCTTTCTCTTGTTCTTAATAGATATTAGGTCATTGCTCTGATTATCGTTAGATTCTTCTACCTGCAAGTTTTCTTCTAACAGTCCTGTCTCAGGGTTAAGCAATAAACAACACGAGCTTGAAGTACCAGGGTTCTGCATTTCTCCAACATCCAAGGATCGCTCGTTAGAAAGTGGAAGTAATGGTGGTGAGATATGGAGTGGATAAACTAGTATATTCTGATCTATAGAACAATCTCCAGAATCAATCATCATTGGCATTTGAACACTTTTTAGTTGATGTTGTTTCGAATCATGAAATTCAGTGAATGTTGAGTCATGTTCTATAAATACTTCTTCTTGTACAGGGTCAATAATATTGAAATTCGAAATAGTAGTAGTTGGTATTTCAAAGTCAAAAATCTCCAGGTTTTGAGGCTGATCTAAATTAGTCAGTATCGGCTCTACACGGTTCAATTCACCTAGAGATTCGGTAGCTACTACAACAACATTACGTAAAGTGCTAGGTTGTTCCATCACGAAATATGAGTTTTGAAATACTGTTTCAGGGAAATTACTGGGTTGTTCCATCATAGAGTTTCCTGTATCCTGCAGCGGTATTTTACGTCTGGAATTATAATAGGACTCATTTGGAGAAATACTTCTGGGTTCACCTTGAACATTTTCTTTATTTGCCATCGAGACTAATAACTGTGCTCTGCTATTAAGCTTCATTTTTGCTTTGTATTGGGGAACCTGTGTAATGAAGTTAAATGGAATGAATGAATATATTTAGGTACATGTTAACAAAACACTCACAGAGTCCTCAAATCAATTGTAGGTTTATTTGTAAGCACATTTATAAGGGAATAACACAAATACCTACACATAGCTAGCTTGACATATCGTCACTCATTTGTCTATTAGGTAGTTAGATACCTAGTATAATGAAATCCTCAATCTTTCAAGCGCCAATAATGAGATACAAATAATTACCTACTGATAACGTGCTCAGGTGGCCAAGTGACGCTCAATTAATTAAAAAACTTAATACGTACGAAAAAGTAAGAAAGCACGTCAACATTAAAACACTTTATAGGTACCTAATTAATGATCTTGAAGATATTTTTTAGTTAAAATAGCTATTTTTGAACAAGCGCTTCTCAAATTATAGGTTAGAATTGTGAATTTAAGTGATCAACTTATTAGTAAGTAATACAAATAGGGTACTTACATTAATTACGCCAAACCAGGTATCTATAATAAGTTTTGTTACACTATCTAACACTTAAAACTATTTAATTAAAATAAAATACGCTCGTAATCATTGCACCACATGCCACGTGTCACGTCTCCTGTTTGTTTGATAAACCCGCTATGTGTCATTTCAAAGCGCAATTCCAAGGGACTCGCTTTGAAACGAAAATACGCTATGTGTCTCCTGCACACATAGAGGGTTTTTCAAGTCCGTTTTTGACCAAAATTACATAGCTGATTTTGTTATCTTCTTAACCAAATCAGTTATGAGAAAACGGATTTTACAGGCGCACGTGGCTTGAGAAATACTATAAACATAGCGGATTTTGCAGGCGCAGCGACGATATCACACTGGGTTTGAGTGACATTTCGTCAAATAAAACAATACATATTTTATGTTCTAACTTCATTTTCTCTGTTGCTTTATTTATCTGCTGATTCATATTTTTATTGATTCCTGGATTTATGTCTGCCATATTTAACAATTTTAGAAGAGTTTGACGTGATGGCGGTATAAAGATTTTCCTAAGAAATCTGAACCCTTTTGGGCTTTGCTTAAGGATAGACAAAGCGACATTTTTTTCTTTTAATGTGAAACGACGTCCTTTGATTCCTTTTTTATGCTCTCTGAATTGTAGTAAAGTCAAAATTTTTGATGCACTAGGCAATTTGTCTAGTGTTTTCAGAAACTGTGGATTGGTAGTTAAATTTTGCAGCGCCTTGATCTTTTGTGCCTGGTTTTTAACCTTGCTGCGGCATTTACTGAGTTTCACTCCAACTAGCACAAGTTTTCTATATAGAGCATGCTCGGATTGAGTTACAGCAACACGGTTTCGCCGCTTCTTAGTGATCACTTTTGATCTTTGCATTTTGCGTTGCTCTGCAATAAAATAAATCATAATTATCAATCAGTATAGCTGAACCCGATAGTTAATCTGGTTAACAATAGAGATGATGACAATTTTTTTTTTTATTGGACATGTATTTTTTCTTTTTCTACGTAAAAGATTACGGCGATACATTGAGTTAAAATGTGGCATGACGTCACGCCTTGGTAGATTTTGTACGTAGAAGTGACGTAGCGAGCCCCCACTCCCGAACTTTAATGCGTGTTATCTAAGTAATTTTTTATTGCTATGATAATAAAGCATAAAATACGTGTCTAATATTTTTTTAATTATCTGTTTGACGGACTAAATAGAATTTTTTTTTTACCCAGGCATCATCCCTAATGAGCTCGTGTGCCGTTCTTATAGTTTTTGCTTTTGTGTTAGTAAATTAAGTGGAGGCAACGTGGAGACATCTGAAACAGGAATAATTTTGTGTACAAAGCATATCTTCTGTATTTTTAAGATCTGTGCTGGGTATCCATTGTTCCGTACCAATGACACCTGATATCGTCCGTTGTCAATTATCGAAATTTCCAAAATAGTATCATTTACTTCCCCATTATAAGGATCTTTGATACCTAAAGGTTCAATATTGCACAAAAACTCTAATGAATTATCGATTTCCGGTATTGCCGTCACAAGATTTGTGTGGACCACATTATTACATACTCCATGAGATGATTCAATAGGTCCTTGTAGTGTCCACCCAAGCTTTATTTTTACAGCCACAAGCTCTTCAGTACATGCACGAGATTGTTATCCAAGATGAAGCCAAGATAGTCTGAACCTATGCGTAAGTCTATGTCCTTTATAGCGGCCACACTTTCTTCAGCATCTGATAAACGGATCTCGTGTTTTTGTAGATTCTTTACTAGGTTTCAATCTTGAACCTTAGGCAAATTTCCACAAAGTATATTTTGTTCAAGTCCTTTCAATGTAGTAATGTATGTGTTATAAAGGTTACTCACTTGAAATTCAAACACTCTATGAGCTTGTGTAGTTTTCTTGACGCCAACAAATAGTCAGTGGCTAAGGCTCTCACTTCCTGTTACCTATAATCCCAGTTCTTGAGCTTGTGCAGTCCTCACATATGTGCGCTGCGAGCCGGAGTCCAGCACCGCTCTCACTTTCTTTGTGTGATTACCACCTGTAACTTTAACAATCAAACATCGTTTCTAACTAGGTTGTTGTATTGTTACTAGAAAAGTTGTTGACTATCTCTGTCTTGGGTTGCTCATGAAGTGTGGGGCACAAGATCACTAAAATGTCGTCTACTGCAAACCATACATTTCACAAAAACTTCAAGAAAAGTAGTTTTTTTTTAATTTTTTTTTATTAATGTTCAAAATGTATATCGCAGAGTTGTATGTTAAAAAACCACAGAAGCCTTAAGAAGTAAGGTACATCATAACATGATTGGCAAAATTTTGCGTCTTACAGTTCCCATAGTTCTCACAACCTACAAGATCGTATGTGTATACATTGTAATGGATATGGGGAGCTATGGACATTTCATCAAATACTAAAGCAACATTCTTGCTACATTTTCGACACTGTTGACTTTAATTCTTTAGAAACGAATTCATTTATGCCTGGATTCAATTTTACTTGAACAAACAATGACTTCAGGACATTAACTTGTAGGCTTTAGGGCTTTTCTTAAAAATTGAAAGTGATAAAATCTTTTCTTCCAGAGTAAATCTATGCCCCTTCTTTATCTTCCGTCTTTCTATGCATTGCATTCGAGTAAACAAGTTAGCTGACTCGGATATGTTAAGAGATATTTTCTTCAAAATCCCTGTTAGCACTTTTGTTTTGAGGTTGCAACGCATACGCAACATGATAATTTCAAGTTTTTGGTACTTTATTTTGCATTTGTTTTACTTTTCTGACACAGTGCGTTTTAGCCTTTTTCTGCAGACACTCGAAAGATTAAATTTAAAGACATAAATATGTACAAAAATAAATGTTCAATATGTTCAGGTATGTATTTTAGATAAAATTGCTCACGCAAGAGACTAAAGGTTTGCAAAATTCTACGAAATATAATAAATTCAAACAGTTGGTCGTTTTTTGCAGCCAAAGCAAAAGCAATCCATTTTGCCTTTCAAACTTATCTATCTTATTATATTTTGCTGTTTTTTACCATGCTAGGCCAGCCCGCCACCCATTTTTAGGGTTCCGTAGTCAACAAAGAACCCATAAAGTTTCGAGTTTTTAGTGGAACTAATGTTTTTTTTTTTGTTATCTCTTGAGATGGCGCTGACCTAAACAACAATAATGTTCTAACATGTTTTTGGTGAAAAGGTTATTTTATCATATTTGGAAAATAATCTTAAATGGTCAAGAAGTGCATTTTAATTTAAGATCCGTTTGTTTTATGTTTTAACTGTCGAAATATAGCTGTTGCTCGATACTGTCAATCTCCTCATATTGTTGCCGACATGAACATTCCTGGAAATATTACTCATTTTCTTAGATTCATTTGGGTTTTGGTGCGCTCTTTGTGATTTTGCTGTTGATGAACATTATCCCAAAGATGAATGTGAGTTTGCACTCATATTGGAGCTGCACGTAGCTTGTTCTAGATAGCTAGGTATACGGAAGCCAGATTACCTTAAACCAAACATTTTGCTTGATATTTGCGCCAATTCCCTTGTTCACAAACTAAACTTAATTTAAGTTCAGTGCATCTTTTTCTTTCTATTTCATTAACAAAAGGACAGACGATAAATATTAATTTAGTCCTGTCAAATTAAGATACTCCAGACGTGATTAAAAAATTGGCTACTAAAAATACGTCAATTTACGACAGGCGGTGACTAATTTGACAGGACTATACTAATATTTATCTTCTGTCCTTTCCTTAATTAAATAGAAAGAAAAAGATGCACTGAACTTAAATTTAGTTCAGTTTGTGAACAAGGGAATCGGCGCCATTGTTTGTCCGTATATGAACATATTGTTAATTGATGTGATTTTATTAAATTGTATGATTGTTACCTAATGTAGTGTTTGCAATTATTTAAGCATAATTATGTTTTGTGCAAAGCTTCATATAATTAGCTTAAAACATACATTTTGCTTGATTTTGGACGTCTGTATATGAATACAGGGTTATTGGTAAAACACCAACAACCTCTTAATGGGTCATTGTACTCATCGTTATGAACAACTTTTACTATGGGACCAAACCTGAAATAGCGGAAAAAATCAGCTGTTTAGTACATTTTGACGAATTATGCGAACATAAATGTACTGAACAGCTGTTTTTTTTTCGCGATTTCAGGTTTGGTCCCATAGTATCTAAAAGTTGTTCATAATATGAGTACAATGACCCTTTAAGAGGTTGTTGGTGTTTTACTAATAACCCCGTATATCCCAAAACTATAGGGTATTATTTAGCTATAAGCTAATGTTATTACTGACTGTTATTAAAGTCTTATTATAGTTTAACTTTTCTAGATAGCTACGTATAACAAAATTAAAACAAACATTTTGCAAGATATTGGACGTCTTATAAGCACATATTGCTAATTGATGTGATCTTAATAAATTTTGTTTCTTCCCTAGTGCACTGCGTGCATTTTAAGCATAATAGTAATTTTGTACAAATAATGTTATTGTTAAACCAGACATGATTATGTTTTCGTAGACGGCTGTATGTAACATGGTGTCCCGTACTAGCAATAAATGCACCATTTGCTTATTCTATAAAAATTGACAAATCAAAACCATATTTATAGCATAACCATTGTTGCATAATCAGATTAACTAGCTTTGGAAATGACCAGGCAAGTATGGCATCGTTCGATAATTTAAAATTGTAAAAAAAATTAAAAATATCGATAAAAGAACGCGCTGATGCACTTATTGCTAATTTTCTAAACGTTATTTAAAAACCGTAACCAAAAATGTTGTAATGTATTTACAGGGTTATTGGTAAAACACCAACAACCTCTTTAAGGGGTCATTGTACTCATAATTATGAACAAATTTTACTGTGACCAAACCTGAAATCGCGAAAAAAAATCAGCTGTTCCCTACATTTTAAGTAGGGAACTGCTGGCTTTTTAGCGATTTCAAGTTTGGTCTCATGGTAAAACTTGTTCACATTTACTCTTTTTCATTACGGGACAGCCTGTATACGGATGCCACATTAGCTTAAAATTTGAATTTCGCGGGCTACCCTGAAACTTCCCCCGTTTCAGGGTAGCCCGCGAAATTCAAATTTTCTTACGTTATTTGCAATTTACAAGTCGGTATTATATTGTACGTTGATCAAATTAAAATTTGCGGTCGTAACAAGTATCTATTTACATAATTAGAATCATTAAAGTGATCAATACAACTCTTTAAGACCAGGTAATCCCAAAAAATGACTATTTCATGAAATCTTGACATTTTAGGATTATACTAACTTAAGGAGTTGTATTACTGCTTCTATTGTATATAATTCTGTAATACATATTTGTTACGGCCGGAAATCATACTTTATTTAACATACAACTTAATACTGATTTGCAAATTGCAAAAAACATAAGAAAATTTGAATTTCGCGGGCCACCCTGATGCTTCCTCCTTAAAACATACATTTTGCTCGATATTGGACGTTCATATTATGAACATATCGCTAATTGATGTGACCGTTATAAATTTTTGTATTTTGTCCTAGTGCACTGCGTGCATTTGAAGAACAGTTATTGTGTTTGTAAAGACTGTTAACAGTCTGCACAAAAACACAATTATGCTTCAAATTACACAGTTATTTTATTGAAAATAATCACATCTGGTTATTTTCTTAGATGGCTACATATACGGATGCCAGATTAGCTTAAAACATAAATATATGTTGCTTGATAATGGCCGTCTGTATAGGAACATTTATCGCTATCTAGCTGCGTCAAGTCAAAATCAGTTAAACGGACTGTAAAAAAGGTTTATTTAAATTTCTAATATTACTTCCAATGGAGTATATGTGATTCTGTAATGTTCGAATTTGAATTTCACTCAAGTATGTATAACAATGTTTAAGGTTCACCTGATCTAATTTACGTTTTCGTCTGTGAATACGTACTTTTTTGTACAGACGCCAGCACATCAAACTACTACAATCTGTCAAATTTCTTTAATAGATTTTCAACTTTATCGCTAAAGCATTAAGTTCAAGGTTGATTGGGAAAATTTGACAGTTTCGGGTAGCTTGATGTGCTGGCGTCTGTACCTTTTAATATATTGAAATAAATAACTATTGATCCCATTATATTTCGTTTTCATTCTGAGTTCTGAGAAGCCTCCTCGTGTATCCACGTCCCAAATGTGACAACCTCGTAAACCAGGTCAAGATAAGTAAGTACCTAAGCATTCATTTACCAGGACCTGTGTGCTGCACCCAAGATTGGCTCCATACGAGAGATGTTCTCAGCGATCACCTGCACAGGCATGAAATTTTCAAGTAGGTACGTACACAAGATAGACCCGTTTTGTTTGGTTTCATTGGATATACAGGGTTATTTGTAAAACACCAGCAACCTCTTAAGGGGTCATTGTACTCATCATTATGAACAACTTTTACTGACCAAACCTGAAATCGCAAAAAAAATCAGCTGTTCAGTATATTTTGACGAATTATGCGAACATAAATGTACTGAACAGCTGATTTTTTTCGCGATTTCAGGTTTGGTCCCATAGTAAAAGTTGTTCATAATGTCCCCTTACACCTTACCGTACAATGACCCCTTAAGAGGTTGCTGGTGTTTTACAAATAACCCTGTGTATTGACAAGTGCTATTCACTAAACTCTGATTTTTAATTAGGTAGACTAAAATGCCATATGATAACATGAGTAAAATGTCAAGATGACACAAAAAGTTCGATTTGAGCTGTCATTGTAGTCTACCTAATTAAAAATCAGAGTTTAGATGGCGTTCAGGGTCTGATGATGGAGCCAGAAGATGGCCATAGGAATTGAAAAATAAGATAGCACCATCAAGTTTGGACTCGTTGGCTTTGTCATGACTAGTACTATACGGATGCCAGATTAGCTTAAAATCTACATTTTGATTTTGCTGGATATTGGACGTTCGTATAAGAACATATCGCTAATTGATGTGATCTAATTAAAATGTATGTTTGTGACCTAGTGCACGTACTGCGTGCACTTGTGGTTTTGTGCAAAGATTGTTATTGTTAGAGAATGGCATTTTAAAATTTCTTTATAAATGTTAGAGCATACCGCAAAATGTAAATGTTTTATCGAGGGTTTGAACTTACTGATTAAAGGGAAATTTTTACGATAAAATATCAAAGATTTATGATCGTTTGGCATACAGTATAATTTGACAGAGTTTTGAATTACGTCAATATTCTCGCAAACCAGCGTATGATTGTTTTCGTAGATAGCTTCATATACGGATGTCAACTAAATAAGATAGCCCTGATGTGTTTGGGCTCGTTGGTTTTGTCTTGACAAAAACCCAGGCTCTAATGATAGTGCTGGAAGGTGGCCACAGCAATACCTCAACTTTACAAGATAGCCCTGTTGTGATGGACTCGTGGGATTTGTCATGACAAGTACCTTACAAGCGTAGGTGGTAGAACGGTTATGTTAAATATCTATTTTGCACTATCGGAAACGTCGCATTACTATTAATGCGTGGACGTCAAATACGGCTAATCATTAAAAGGATTGAGAAGTGCCGATACGCGGCGAGAGTCTTATTTACATAAATATTGTTTCGGGTGATAACGTTTTCATCCCTCTAAACCTTTACAAAATGAGACAATTTTGATCTCATTACATTCAGTACACCTTAATCTAGGTCCGACCGTTTTTCCTTTTTTAGTAATTCAATTTTGTTTAATTTAAAAAATAATTAAAACGCTCGAGGAAGTTTTATGTCAAAAGTATAGATATTTAGATGCTAATAACTTATATCGTATTTAATATTTCTTTATAATAAAAACGCAAGGACCTAGTTTTTCATTATAACTACAACATTTCCAAAACTTATGAAAATTAGACTATGTTTACGGGAGGAAAATTTTATCGCTTTTTGTATGAAAATTTACAGCTTCACAATCCTCTTAACGATAGCGCCACTATTTTTTATGGTGAAACCGAGAGGAACTACGAAAATATTCAATGCAAGCAGAGTGAAGGCGATGTGACTTCCATTTTTTATTTTTCAATTTTGATATTGTGTAGTTAGTTGTAGAAAAAGATCTACGTTGGGTGCAACCGCTTATACGGACGTCAAATAAGAATCCATTTGGAATTTCTCAGTAGGAGCCCGGAGACTGTATTTGTGCCTCGCCTCCTATTACATGGCAGTAATATAACTGGCGAAATGTGGGTGTACTATAGCCCTATAGGTAGGTACACCTCAGCCCAACTCTTCGGGGAAACAAGGCATGATATCATGATAGAATAATGTTAAAGATAGACCAAACATTAACTGTAACACAAGTTACAGCAGATGAGTAATATTTTTATTTTTTTCATTGATACATATTTAAATTTGCATTAGAAGAAATGTATGACGCACTGGCCCCGCCTGACCTAAGCTTGATGTGCTGGCGTCTGTACTTACATAATGTCGAAACCATACTAACTATTATGAAATAGATCTTTTCTCAGTTACAATTTTAATTTCACGAGAAAAACGTATTTGAATTTTACGTAGCTAAATGTAAATGAATGAATGAATGAATGATTTTTATTTCTGTAAGTAGGTTTGTACATACAAACACTTTTACAAGTCAATAACGTATAGCACAGATTTCAGGAGTATATAAAGTATTTATACTCCTGAAATCTGTGCTATTATTCTGCGTTATTAGTCGTTTTATGTATGTACAGACGCCAGCACATCAAGCTACTACAATATGTCAAATTTCTTTAATAGATTTTCAACTTTATCGCTAAAGCGGTTTAAGGTTGATGGGGAAAATTTGACGGTTTCGGGTAGCTTGACCTGCTGGCGTCTGTTCATAACGTCGAAACCATGTTAATGCATACCACCACCTTACCATGTTCGTAACACCTTACGCTGGGGCCACACCAACGGGAAACACCGTTGATCATCGTGATGATGGACGCGATATGAATGAATACACCTACGGTTTAGGAGAAGCATGTTAAGGTAAAAGTGTCAGGGTAGCCCACGAAATTCAAATTTGCTTACGTATATTGCAATTAATTACAAGCCAGTGATAAATGATAAATGATTTGATAAATGATTTTTATTTCTGTAAGTAGGTTTGTACAAACACTTTTACAAGTCAATATTTTTTTTTAAACTAGATGAGGTCGGCGTTTCTCATCTGACTACTCTGAGAAGAAAGGCCGAAACAAACTCAGAGGTCACAGTCTCTTATAAAGTCCAGACATAGTCTTGGTCACTTCATGTGAAGACCATGTAGATTGGTGTCTGAAATGGTCTTTTGAGGAAAGAACCACACAGATTGAGAGGACCTGTCCAGTCAATGCACGCATTTGTCAGTAATCGCGCAGCTCAACTCAGAACTTAAGGAGCTCAACGATTCGACGAACAATACCAAAGAAAGGACATTGGGGTAGGCCGCACAGATTACTCAAACTGCCAGACCATGATTAAAAATAACTGAGAGAAAAAAAAAACAAACAAAAAAAAAAAGCAATGACCTACATAGTCTTCACATTCACAATAAAGTAAAATAATATAATACTTACAAAGTTCATGTCAACATTCAGTATGCAAAAATAAAAGAAAAAATAAAATTTGGAGCAGTTCAATCCCAAGCCTTTTTGTCCTCAATATAATCTTTAACGGTATAATAAGCTTTCTGACACAACTTGCGTTTAATGAATGATTTGAATTTATTAAGGCTCAGATCTTGAACGTGGCTTGGAAGTTTATTATAAAAGCGTATACATTGACACCTGAATGACCCACCTATTTTCTTGAGCCTTGTTGGAGGTACAACAAATTTGTGTTTGTTCCTAGTATTTATATTGTGGATATCACTGTATTTTTTAAACAATTTAATGTTTTTATGGGCATATAAACAGTGGCGTAGCTAACATGGGTGGCACCCGGTGCGCATAATTTTGGTGTCACCCAAGAATGAAATCTGTTAAAATGAATAAACATTCAATAAACGTATAGTATGTTTTTATTTAATTATTATAAATAAGTCAATCATAATTACAATAGAAATTTTGATAATAATAGTTACTAATTACCTACATTTGTTTATACTAATCTAAGTAAAAGCACTAAAATCTCTTTTTTCTAGCTTTAACAGCTGCAAACTCGGAAATCACATCATCAAAATTTATATTTTGTGTTGCCTCGTGTTCTATTGTTAATATGCCAAGATTTTTAAGTCTGTTTTCGGTCATTGTTGCCCGCAAGTAATTTTTAATTAATTTTAGTTTGCTGAAACTCCTCTCACATGAAGGAACTGATACGCAAATTGTCATAAATAACTTTGCGACCATAAGATTCGGAAGAGATTCTGTAAAGTCCCATTCCACGATGAATTTCAAAAAGTCTAGAGTCACCCAGCTACAAACTGTAACATTAGCCGCTTTTAAATGTCTTCTCTACCTCGGTATCTCTAAAAAGAGTTCTGTTTCTGATATCTCATCATAAAAACCAGTAAATTTTAAAAATTTGCGAAAGAAATGAGCAATGACACAGGCGACAAGCAACGACAATTTCAGGGGAATCCCCAGTCAGTTAGTGTAGTAGGGCTAAATAAAACTACAACATTTTGAGGGGATCCCCGATCGATCGCGCCATAGAGCCATGAACATAAAAATAACAGTGTGTACACTGGAAAAAATCATGGTCTAATGTGTGGTCAGAGTGAATAATTTCTTGTTAACATTTATTTGAAATAAATGTTAACAAGAAATTATTCACTCGTGCATTTATAAATAATACGTGCATTTATAAATAATCACAATTGATAAATTAAATTATTTTGTTAGGATAACTTGATTCAAATAGCTTCAAACCCATATTATTTATCATTAAAAAACGTGACAGTTTGTGTAAATTTTTTTATACAGTCAGGTGTCACCCCGGAACCGGTGACACCCGGTGCGGACCGCCCCCGACGCCGCCCCCTAGCTACGCCACTGCATATAAAAGATTTTCAAAAATGTACTGAGAAGGCAAAGTCATTATATTAATCTCCTTAAATTTCTCTCTGAGAGATTGTCTCGGACTTAATTTATAAATGCATCGAACAGCTCTTTTCTGCAAAACAAAGATAGTCTGAATGTCGGCTGCGTTTCCCCACAACAGAATACCGTACGACATTATACTATGAAAATAGCTAAAGTACACTAAACGGGCTGTCTCTATGTTGGTTAAATTACGAATTTTCCTAACAGCGTATGCTGCGGAGCTTAGCTTTTTTGACAATTTATCTATATGTGGGCCCCACTGAAGCTTAGCATCCAAAGTTAAGCCCAAGAATACTGTGCTATCTTCAGGATTCAACTCTTCGCCCTTTATCAACACGTTAGTTTTCACCTGCCTAACGTGAGGTAGTGTAAACTTAATGCATTTGGTTTTTTTTTCATTAAGGAGTAAATTATTAACACTGAACCAGTGAACTACTTTTGAGATCGCTCTGTTTACATCGTCAGTAACCAGCTGCTGACGTTTAAGTTTAAACAAAAGTGAAGTATCACCCGCAAACAAAGAGGTAGGGCAAATCGTTAATATAAATAAGAAACAAGAAAGGACCAAGAATCGAGCCCTGTGGGACCCCCATTGTTACTATAGATCCGGGCGATCTTTTTCCATTAACGTCAACGCTCTGAATCCTATTACTCAAGTATGAAGTAAGAAGATCCAGAGCGTTGTTCCGGATCCCGTAATGGCGGAGTTTCCTGATTAACGTTTCATGAAGAACGCAATCGAATGTCTTGGACAAATCACAAAAGATGCCCAAGGCATCGCATTTGTCTTCCCATGCATTATAAATATGTCCTAAAAGTTCAACACCGGCATCAGTAGTTGAACGACCCTTTGCAAAACCGAACTGCTTGTTATGTAATAATTTATGTTTATTAAAAAATCTTTGCAATTGGTCTAAAATTAATTTCTCAAAAATTTTACTAAACGTAGGTAGTACTGAAATAGGTCTATAATTTGTGGGGTCTGATGTACTACCTGATTTAAACAAAGGTATTATTTTACTATATTTCATGAGGTCAGGAAACTCCCCACAGTCGATACAGTTATTAAAGATAAGAGCTAAAGTAGGTGCTACAATGTCAATAATAGACTTAGCAACTTCTACAGAATTACCCCACAGATCTGCTGTCTTTTTTACATTTAAAGTGTGAAAGGTTTTAATTATGTCTCTACAGGTAATTTGTTCAAAATTAAATTCCGAATCGCAAGCATTAACAAGTATTAGGTTGTACGTTGATCAAAATGTAATTCGCGGCCGTAACAAGTATGTTTTTACATAATTATAATCATTAAAGTGATCAATACAACTCTTTAAGATCAGGTAATCTTAATGAATGACTATTTCATGAAATCTTGATATTTGAGAATTATACTAACTTAAGGAGTTGTATTTTTTATTTTTATTTTAGATGGGTTTGCTCTTGACTCTAGTCTAGGTCGGAGGCGACAGAGACAGAGTCGACGATGGAGTGAGCTTAGAAAGTAAAGTAAGTAAAGCTTACCCAGAAGAAGTTAATGAAATAAATTAAATTTACGTTTATTTGGTTGTATTACAGATTCTGATCACTACTCGTATAATTATGTAAATATACATTTGATACCGCCGCGAGTCATACTTTATTTAACTTACAACTTAATAATGACTTGCAAATTGCAAAAAACGCAAGAAAATTTGAATTTCGCGGGCTACCCTAAAGCTTCCCCCTTAAGGCGAAATCTCCAGGTAGCCCGCATAGTTCAAATTTTCTTACGTTTTTTGCAATTTGCAGGTCGGTATCAATATGATTCGCGACCGTAACAAATCTGTATCTAAACAATTGTAATCATTAAAATCATCAATACAACTCTCAGTTCAAGTAATCCTAATGAATGACTATTACTTGAAATCTTGACATTCAGGATTATTCTAACTTAAGAGGTGTATTACTGAATCTAATGATTATAATTTTGTAAATACAAATATGTTACGGTCGCAAATCATACTTTAATCAACATAAAACCTAATACCGATTTGCAAATTGCAAAAAACGTAAGAAAATTTGAATTTTGCGGGCTACCTGCAGCTTCCTCCTTAAGGTAAATAATTTAATTATAATATTTACGAAAAGCAAGAGTTAATATAAAATTACCTTTTTTTTTGTCTCGTTATTATTAATCTCACAAACTTAGAAAGAGTAGCAGACTATATATTTATCCATAGTTATATTTATACAAGGTTATTGGTAAAATACCAACAACCTCTTAAGGGGTCATTGTACTCATAATTATGAACAACTTTTACTATGGGACCAAACCTGAAATCGCGAAAAAAAATTTGCTGTTCAGTACATTTTGACGAATTATGCGAACATAGTACTGAACAGCTGACTTTTTTCGCGGTTTCAGATTTGGTCCCATAGTAAAAGTTGTTCATAATGATGAGTACAATGACCCCTTAAAAGGTTGTTGGTATTTTACAAATAACCATGTAGGTATAGGTGATAGGTGGGCATGATTCTTTATCTGTTTTTTGCTAAGCGACAAGTCGTAAATAGCATCTCTTTCTGTCACTGTCACACTGACTCATACATAGACAAAATTTGACGCGTGGCTTATTTATCCCGCGCCGCCATTTTGATAAGCAACATTAATTAGTCAGTGACGGTTTTGGCAACAAAGACGAAATTTTTTGTTGTATGTAAAATATTATACCGTCAAGCCGGTCGTCAAAAGGGGAGAGTGGACTGCTGCCCATTGGCCCCGTTAGTCGCCTTTTACAATAACCACGGGAATTGATGGGTGGTTCTATTCGTTAAGACTTTATTGATAATTAATCTACACTTCTTATACCCAGAGAATATCGATTTTCGTGGATTTTCAGTAGGTAAGCACATATATCGGTTATTTCAGTATCGTTAGATACGAGTAATACCGGCAACCGGCAGGGTTGGACTCTGTACTGACACCACTCTGTATGTGTGCGTAATGGCTACGCGTAGACAGAGAATAGAGGTGGCTACGCCCTTTTTAGCGAATGTATGGTCGGCTCACAGACATATAAAGAGTAGCAGACCAAATATTAATCCATAGTTATATTTATATAGATGGACATGATTCTTTATCCTTTTTTTGCTAAGCGACAAGTCGTAAATGGCATCTCGTTCTGTCACCTGTTGTAATACTGACTCATACAGAGACAATATTTGACGCGTGGCATGTTTATCCCGCGCCGCCATATTGATAAGCAACATTAAATAGTCAGGGACGGATTTGGCAAGAAAGACGAAATTTCTATTGTATATATAAAATATATACCGTCAAGCCGGTCGTCAAAAGGGGGAGAGTGGACTGCTGCCCATCGTCCTGTCAAAATACTCCCTTAGTCGCCTTTTACAATAACCACGGGAATAGATGATTTTATTCGTTAAGACTTTATTGATAAGTACCTAATCTATACTTCATATAACCCGAGAATATCGATTTTCACGGATTTTCGGTAAGTACGAGTAGGTATATCGGTTGTTTCACTATCGTTAGATATCGGCGCCGATTCCCTCGTTCACAAACTAAACTAAATTTAAGTTCAGTACATCTTTTTTCTTTCCATTTCATTAAGAAAAGGACAGAAGATAAATATTAGTTTAGTCCTGTAAAATTAGTCAGCGCCTGACGTAAATTGACGTATTTTTAGTAGGCATTTTTTTAATCACGTCTAAACTTGTATAAGGAGTATCTTAATTTGACAGGACTAAACTAATATTTATCGTCTGTCCTTTTTTCTTAATGTAAATAGAAAGAAAAAGATGCACTGAACTTAAATTTAGTTTAGTTTGTTAACAAGGGAATCGGCCCTAGTTCGGCCCTGTATTGACAACATTCTTGTTTGGTCTGCTATTCTTTATATGTCTGTGGGTCGGCTATTCTTTATAAGTCTGCGATTCATCTGGTATTAGTTTTACTATTATTAGTCTGGAAACATAGCAACGTTATTTTTTATCTGTTACCGCGTTGTTGTCTTACTTGTCAAAGTTTATGTCAAATTGTATACACAACAAAGCTCATTTCTTTGTGATTTGTTAAAATAATTTGACCAAAATTCGATCAGAAACAAACAAAATTAACTGAAAATCTAGCATTAAATATATGTTAAAGTTTTATTTATCGCGTAAGTGCAAAGTTACGGTCAAATGAGTTCGATACAGGAGCGTTTGCAGCTAAAAAGAGTACCGTTAGACACTTGGAATGTTAGAGAGCAGTTATGTTTGGCTTCTGCGGTCGTAAGAAGCGGAGATCAGAATTGGATGTCAGTTTCCCGCGCTCTAAAAACCATTGGAGAACCAAATAGACCACCAGACTGGTATTCACAAAAGAGGTTTGTGTTTTCATACGATGTTTTTGTGTCATGAATGTCATAACCAAACATTCTTGTAAAATTGTCTGCTTTTTTGCGTTTTCTCATAAAATTTGTTATCAGTGTAGTATTTTCAAGTCCTGCTACTTTGTGTGTGTTCCTAGGTTTATTTTTGACTCAGTCAAAGAGTTATTTGTGGTGAATGTTAAAAAAATACTTCTAAAATCCCTGCAGTGACAAATACTGCTACTGCTAAACGCCCGTAATAATAATTTCCAGCTGCGCAGCTCAATACGGAGCCCTGCTCGAACATGTGGAAACTCCAAAGCGCAAGAAGCGTAGCTCTGAAGGAGCGGTGGAGACGCCACAAGAGAGTATACTCAAACGGTTGACACAGGAACGCATTGGTGAGATACAAAAGACGTTAGTCGAAATGAACCAGCAGTATGAACAATTAAAGGTAGGTTTATTACATCTTTTTTATTTCTTTAAAAAAAACCTGTGGTTTTTGCATACTGAAATTGCAGACCTGTCTTTTTATGCATTACATTGTAATGATTACACAAACTGCCACAAAGCACATGGAGCCTGGGTTCAATCCCCATCAGTTTTATAAAAAAAAAAGAAAAACAAACAAAGATGTTTTGGGATAGCCAGTTGGAACGTACCTTTTGTTTTTCTTTCCTTTCGAACTGTTCGGGTTGCGACCTAAGTGGTATTGACTATTGGGCTGGCTACTAAAACGCTGAGTTTAACTTGCTATAAACAATTTATTTTATAATGAAATAGGCTATGCTAAAATGATGGCTAATGACAATGCTAACGAATGCATCGGGTTGCTGTCTGAATATGCACTGACGTTGGCACAGGCTCATCGCGGCCTTATTGATTCGTTAGATCAGCAAAAGGGTGTTCAAATATCATCGAACACAAACAAATGTTCTGCAAATCTGCAAATGCAAAAGGGTGTTCAAATGTGACAGTTAAAATGTTTTACTATTTTCGGTCTGACTCTCATTTGCTAAGAGTATGAAGAGTGTTATGTGCGATATGGAATTTGTAACAAAATGATATTTTCAACTCATCATTTCAAGTAATTTACTAGTACATCTGATAACGGGGTCAATGGCCCCAATTAAAATTGGTTTTCGAAACTCATCAATTCACCTTGGTTCATTTGTGACATATGACAGTCGTCATGGGTCGTCAGAAGTCTGAAAGTCCTTAGCTTGAGACTGACTTCAGAAGCTGTTATAGTTATTTATGCAACTGTAGTATAACAATGGGTATTAAAACACGAGTGTGAGTGTTTTAATACCTAATTATCTACAGTTGCATACAAAACTTTATCTACATCCATGATCCTCCATTAATAGGTTCTGAAACCATAGGGTGTTGTACAGTGTTGTATGAACTCTATGTAAATCTATGGAAAGTTTAATTGCTGAGTATCTAATACAAACAACATATAAGTTTTTTTTTAAATTACGGTGCTGTAGTGAAACATGCGTGCATGACAATGTTCTTTTTTTTTAATTCATAAAGATACCACGATTAGAGTAGTGAGAATGTGGCTGTTTGATGAGTAAGAAAGGGATGATTGTACTCATGATAACAAACAATTTTTAATATGGGACCAAACTTGAAATCGCGAAAAAAAAATCTGGTGCTCCCTACATTTATGTTTGCATAAGTCGTAATAACAAACAACTTTTACTATGGGACCAAACCTGAAAACGCGTAAAAAAAACTGGCGGTTCCCTATATTTCTGTTCGCATGACTCGTGATAACAAACAACTTTTACTATGGGACCAAACCTGAAATCGCGAAAAAAAATCAGCTGTTCCCTACATTTATGTTCGCATAACTCGTCGGAACAGCAGATTTTTTTTTCGATTGCAGGTCTGGTCCCATAGTAAAAGTTGTTTGTTATCATGTGTTTAAGTTTCGATCACTAATTATCTGTCACCCTTTATATAAAAGAGTACTCTGTGGGAGTTGCATAATGAAATTTAGTACAACATTATAACACTTGTTTGGATGATATTATGGTTACTATGACACTGGTTATTTTAATGTTGGCAATAAGCTAACTTCTCAGAAACTTTTATAGAGGATTTATAGCATGGGTGTACATAAAGTTTATAATATGAAAGTTATTTTATTCCTTTAAGGGTTTTGAAGTCGGATTTTACTTTTTTAAAGTAATTTTGTATTGAAATGATTTTGCGGAGTGTCCCATCTGTATTAATATGTGCCATAACTGTGATCCTAAAGTAAAGTAAGTAACAATACGTTACGTACGTTCTTAGATTAATTCAGAGCTCTAAACGCTCTGAATTGAGTTTTTTTTTTTTAAATTATACTTTTCTTGGTATTGAACACCAAAAGAAGAGTTCCTATTCCTAGTAAGGCTGATTTTTTTTTTACTTCTGTGTTTTAATCTGCAATCAGTATTATAACCATAATCAGATGGTAGGTCCTGCTCACATCTGATTCTAAGTAAGGCTGATTGTAAACTAAAAATGATTAACAATAAAGGTTATATAAAATTTCCATTTCAGTCACCATATTTTTAACCGACTTCCAAAAGGAGGGTTATCAATTCGTCTGTATGTTTTTTTTTTTTTTTTGTATGTTTGTTACGCGATTACTCAAAGACGCATGGACCGATTTAGAAAATTCTTTTTTTGTTTGATAGGGTATACTTCCGAGGTGGTCCCATATAAATTTTATTAACTTTGCTTGGGAAGTTTTTGAGTTAGCTTCAATAATGCGTATATTTCAGATGAAACCTGATGGGTCGCTGGCTCACTCTGCAACTGAGAAGGCAAATATATTTGCATCTCTCTTCGCAAGCAATTCACGTCTGGACGCTGGCTCAAAGCAACCACCTACTGTACCTCATTGTGACTCCTCGATGCCGATGTATTGACACGTTTGTTCCGCCTCTCTCTTGAAAAAAGAACGGTGCCGAAATCCTGGAAGCTTGCAAATGTACAACCAGTGCCCAAAAAAGGCGACCGTGCAGACCCTGCCCATTACCGTCCGATCGCCATTACCTCCATTCTGTGCAAAGTTTTGGAAAGGGTACTGAACAATAAGTTGCTGAACTACCTTGAAGACAATGATCTCCTCAGTGACCGTCAATATGGCTTTCGCCGGGGACGGTCAACTGGCGATCTTCTTGTGTATGTCACGCACTGCTTTGGCGAAGCCATCGAGAAACACGGCGAAGCACTGGCTGTATCGCTTGACATCTCGAAGGCCTTTGACAGGGTCTGGCACGCGGCTCTGCTCAGCAAGCTTCCTGCTTGTGGCATCCCAGCTGATTTTTGTAGCTGGATATCAGATTTCCTTAGTGAACGGTCGATTAGAGTAGTTGTTGATGGCTGCTCTTCTGACCTTATGGCTATTGATGCCGGAGTTCCTCAGGGGTCTGTTCTCTCTGCAACTCTTTTCCTGCTGCACATCAATGACCTGCTTCGGCCTGGTATTGTTGGGTACGCAGATGACAGTACAGTTTCAGAGAGATACTTGTCCAGCGCAAAAACCAGCGGGGCCGAAGTTCGTTCCTTGAGAGAGGCCATGGTAGAGCGGACAGATTTGACCTTAAGCTTTGTCTCCCAGTGGGGTGATGATAATCTGGTCTCTTTTAACGCCACCAAAACGCAGGCGTGTCTTTTTACCGCTAAAAAGAGTCGTTTCGCCGAAACTCCTACTTTTCGGGGTACATCTGTTCCTGTGACTGATCGACTTGAGCTCCTAGGCATGGAGTTGACATCTGGTCTCAACTTCGGCGCCACCATCGAGTACAACGCCCAAACTGCGGCCAAGAAACTGGGCATCCTAAATAGGGTGAAGCGATACTTTACGCCTGGACAGCTTTTAACCCTTTACAAAGCGCAAGTCCGATCCTGCATGGAGTATTGCAGTCACCTTTGGGATGGATCAGCTAAGTACCAACTAGCCGCGCTTGACTCGGTGGAACGCAGAGCTAAGAGGCTCATTGGCGACGTAAAACTGGTGGATGCCAAGCTTCATTGCTTGGCTCATCGCCGCAAGGTTGCCTGCTTGTCGGTCTTCTACAGATTGTACTTCGGAGAGTGTGCCCGAGAACTCCACGACCTCATTCCACCGGCCCCCTTCTACCACCGGACATCTAGACGCACTGCCAGTTACCATCCCTACCTGGTTGCTATTCCACCAATTCGCACTAAGCGCTTCCAAATGTCTTTTATAATGCGCACAGCAAAAGAGTGGAACTCACTACCTGCGTCTGTGTTTCCGAACGTATACAACCCTAATCTCTTCAAAGTGAGAGTGAACAGGCTTCTTCTGGGTAAGCTCACTCCATCGTCGACTTTGTCTCTGTCACCTCTGACCTAGACTAGAGTCAAGAGCAAACCCATCACAAATTAAAAAAAAAAAAAATATTTCCCACTTATTTTATGTGGATGATGTGATGGTGTTTTAATAACTTCCTATCACTGTTATTTACATGGCTATACCTACAATTATTGTGCTCAATTATGTATTCGAATTAGTGTGGGGTAGGTTCCACAACTAAAAAGTGAAAAATAAAAACTTTTTAGCAAAAAATAAAACCGACTTCCAAAACAAAACACTACAAAGTGAAAAATAACTTTAATTTCGGAAGTCGGTGGCAAAAAACGAAAATACAAAACCCAAGACACCGACTACCGAAATTAAAGTTATTTTTCACTTTGTAGTGTTTTGTTTTGGAAGTCGGTTTTATTTTTTTCTAAAAAGTTTTTATTAAACATAGAAATATGAATAAAAAGCCCAGCTGGTGTCTTTCATACATCTTTGACAGTCGTTACGGGTAGTCGGAAGCCCAAAAAGTCTGACAACCAGTCTTTACTAACGGGTATAATATTTTTATCTCACGAAGTTTTTTTTAATTACGGTATTGTCCAAGACAATTGCGAAGTTGAAAGTGTGTGCGTGTGTGTTATGTGCTGACGCTACTCGTCTTCACGCACACATTCACAGTGTGTTTGTACACTTGGCACAAGAAAAGCGCGCGTCACTTCGTGAGATAAAAATACTGTATCGTGTTAGATAGGCAGTCACTCCTTGGAAGACTGGAAGCTGACCTCATCATAGTTGGGAGAAGGCAGGCAGATTGTTTGATAAAACAAAATTTAATATTTTTACACAGAACGATATAACAGAAGCGCGGAACCCAGCCACATCAGAGGATCGCTTACGCGAAGTATGGACAGCGATAGAAGCGAGAAACCGGGCGAAGGAGCGAGAGGCAGCGAGGCGGGCGGCCTGGCTGAAAGAGAGAGACGAAAGACGAGCGAGAGCTGATAGGGCGTGGAAGCCGGTGCTGAATAGCCCTAGCCAACAACAGCAGCCGACGACTGGTAATGGTATGCATGTGATTATTTTATTCAAAAGCGAAGCATAAATTTGAAAATTTGCATTCATTCATTTCAGTTCAATGTATTTGGTTAAATGACTTTACAAGTTATTGCGTTTGCATAAAGATCATTTTCGTCTACAGAAGTAATAAAGATTGGTGATTTTGAAGGCGCAAGTCAGTTCGGATGTGATCGGTTTTACGAATTTTGCCGATGCTACATGATAAGTTCTGTCGTACTGTACATGCAAAAAATGTAAAATAATAACAACTTTCGCCAGTTGTAATAAGTCTTAATTCCGTATAAACAATAAATATGCTTTTCGCCAAAGTTGAATTTGTTGTTCATACAAAATTAAGACTTATTACAACTGACGAAGGTTTTATTATTTTACATGTTTTCCGCATAATTGTTACACACGCCGAATAGCTGCGTGGGCACTTCCACTTGTTTTTCCTATTCCGTGGGGGAAGCGTGGTAGCCCGCGAAAATCAATTTATGTTTTTGTTTTTTTTGTAATTTGCAGGTCAGTATCAGGTTGTATAGTAATAAAATTATACGCGCCTGTAAAATAATTATAATACAGTGTACTCTTTATAACGTCTTTCGATATTTTCTGATCTTAGAAATTAGTTTACTTTGGTTGGTTTACATTAAGAGGGCCATTCCCGGACCGTCTATCCTCAACGCGAGCATGGTCGAAAAGCTTTTTTAACCGACTTCCAAAAGGAGGAGGTTCTCAATTCGTCTGTATATATTTTTTTTTGTATGTTTGTTACGCGATTACTCAAAGACGGATGGACCGATTTGGAAAATTCTTTTTTTGTTTGAAAGGGTATACTTCCGAGGTGGTCCCATATAAATTGTATTAACTTTGCTTGGGGAGTTTTTGAGTTAGCTTCAATAATGCGTATATTTCCCACTTATTTTATGTGGATGATGTGATGATGTTTTAATAACTTCCTATCACTGTTATTTACATGGCTATATCTACAATTATTGTGCTCAATTATGTATTCGAATTTGTGTGGGGTAGGTTCCACAACTAAAAAGTGAAAAATAAAAACTTTTTAGCAAAAAATAAAACCGACTTCTAAAACAAAACACTACAAAGTGAAAAATAACTTTAATTTCGGAAGTCGGTGGCAAAAAACGAAAATACAAAACCAAAGACACCGACTTCCGAAATTAAAGTTATTTTTCACTTTGTAGTGTTTTGTTTTAGAAGTCGGTTTTATTTTTTGCTAAAAAGTTTTTTGTTTTATCCAGCGCAACGCCCGTTGACTAACAAGCAAGTGAGAACGCGTTAACAATGAACGAAAAATAGTGTGCGGTTTTATGAAACTTGTTCCAGGAAACACGTGTTTTTAACAAGCCTTACAAGTTTGTGAAATACATGTGCGAGGTTTTTTTTACAATTTATGAGTACATTATGAACGGCCAAAGTCTAAGTAAAAATTGTGCAAAAAGCAGATTTTTGGAGGCTTGTACTTAATTTGTTTCTCAAAATTTTTATTTTTCGCTTTGATAGAAACCTAGATACATTGCACAACATACATATTAGTTCAAAAAATTCTAAGAAAGATATGTTAAAACGCTATAATCACGTACAAGCGTTTTGTATGAAAAATATGACGGGTTGGCCGCTCTTAAAACCCATACATTGGTACACTCTTTATAGCGCAACAGCCATTCTCTATTACGAAGAAATACGTTCATATTTTGACGTCGGCTAATTATGTTTAATCAGAATTACTGTTTATGTTACCAGTTTACAAAAGGCTCCGACTAAAACTTTGAGTTGCCGAAATTTTACCTCTTATTTTACTTCAGTGTGAGAACGAGATGGAGCTATACAGGACGTCTAGCTCCATCACTTTCCCACACTCGAATAAGATTAAAATAATACTGCTTTAAGAGGTGGTCGTCCAGCTCCTGAGGTCGTAAACAGACGCCTTGCTTTTGTTATAGTTGGAGCCACTTGCGCGTTCTTGGGTTACCTTAGTTAACTCTGTGTTAACAGCTAATTCAGGTTTAATCAAATAATTCATCTTGCGCCACCAAGAGTTACAGGTAAATAGGTAAACTTCTAAATATTTAAGGAGGAAGCGTCACGGTAGCCCGCGAAATTCAAATTTTCTTACGTTTTTTGCAATTTACAGGTCGGTATTATATTGTACGTTGATCAAATTATAATTTGCGGTCGAAACAAGTATCTATTTACATAATTAGAATCATTAAAGTGATCAATACAACTCTTTAAGACCAGGTAATCCTAAAAAATGACTTATTTCATGAAATCTTGACATTTTAGGATTATACTAACTTAAGGAGATTAATGATTCTATTGTATATAATTCTGTAAATACACATTTGTTACGGCCGCAAATCATACTTTATTTAATACTGACTTGCAAATTGCAAAAAACGTAAGAAAATTTGAGTTTCGCGGGCTACCCTGACGCTTCCTCCTTAATCCACTAATGTGGGAGAGTTAAGTCACTAAACTGTGGGTTAGTGTAGGTAATGCTAAAATAAATTTACGATTACGGTACTATATAGGTTCCATGCAATGGATTTTATTAACCTTATATTGTATCTGTACAAAATAAGGTTAATAAAATCCATTGCATGTCAACCTACCCGAAACTGTCAGATTTTCCCAATCAACTTTGAACCTAAGGCTTTAGCAATAAAGTCGAAAATCTATTAAAGAAATCTGACAGATTATAGTAGCTTGATGTGCTGGCGTCTGTACTGGCTGACATTTAGTCACTCACGCTGTTTTATAGAACTCCCTTTTTTAAATAAATAAAAAAGATAGTTCGTATGTTTTTTCCAGGCCGCAGTTTGGCTTTAGCTAGGGTGTTAGGCATTGTAGTTTTAAGAAGTGCGCGATTTTATCGGAAGATTGTATTGATTTCCTTTTGATTATAGTCAAACTTTTATTTTGCCTTAAAACTCGTATCATTTTGTAGACTAGATACCCTTCAGTGGAATCAGAACTTCCACATAGATGGAGTCTGAACTGCCGCATGTAGTGTAGGCGCCAGAATGTCATGTTGTGAATAAAATGCTTATTTGGAAATAGGACTCCGTCAAAACCTTTTATTCAAAGCATCTTTTTTATTGCACTTTTATTTATTTATTCATAACAATTTTTACACTGTGTCGAATATTAAAAACGATTTTACAACTTAAAAATTACAAAAAAAAAACATGCCACTCAATCACTATGAGGGAGAGTAATAGTAATAATAAGTAAAATGTCATTTAAATAACTAGAATAATAATGTTACAAATAACACACATCATCGCATCAGTGATGCGTAGAACGCGGGTCAGTGACAATAGCATCCTGAAAACTGTGGTGGAGAGTCCTTACTCCACTTTTCTGAGGCATTGTGTGGAGAATGGTCAGGTAGCTTATTCCTTGCTTTATCGTTATCTGCACATCCTGCCTCAGTCAGCTACTATTCTTCTCCTTCTGTCTGTGTACTACTAACACAAGTGATAACGTACTTTACTAACAAAATGGACCATATTGTTGTCTGAACGAAATAAATAAATAAAAATAAAAAGGGGACATAGCTCATGTAAAGGTTCCATGCCCCTTTGCCTTTCGCGTTTTCAGATTTGGTCTCATAGTAAAAGTTGTTCATAACGATGAGTACAATGACCCTTTAAAAGGATGTCCATGAATTCAATTTCATCCTGTATATTTTTTCTTGAATGATGCTGTTTCACTTTTCACAAAAATCCGTCCGAAAATCTTGAGCGTTTTTCGCATTTTTTTTATAGTTTCAGATTTGTCCAATTGAAAAATTCAGCTTGTATAATGTCTGTTCCAGCTGCGACGCCCGCGCCACCCGCCTCCCCTCTACTGACGTCACTCCTCAAGTCTTCTCCTGTAGTCACAACGCCGCAGCATATCTCGCACCCCGCCAACTGTGTGGGTAAGTAGACCATTACCTCTATGGGAGATATCAGACTATAATATCCTAATAATAATATCCTGGGACATTTCACACACGGTCATCTGATCCCAAACTAAGCAGAGCTTGTACTATGGAAACCAGATAACTGATATACTACATACACTACTTTTTTTTTTGTAAACACATACTTATATAGATAGAATTACACCCAGACTCAGTACAAACAGATATGTTCATGCACAAAAATGTTTGTCCTGGATGGGAATCGAACCCACGACCTGCGCCATGATAGGTGGTATCTTAACCAACCACGCCAACTGGTCTGTAAATGAACGATGATAATGATGTACGATGAACACGGAATAGCTCGCAAAACGACTTATAATAATAATAATAATAATAAACCCACCGCTGTATCTCTACGTTGACGTCGTGGTGGGGCTTGCGCGCTCCGAACTTTAGGTCTGTGCCGGTAGAGTTTACTTTGCCGAAACGGGTCTAGAATGAGGAGCCAGACCAAGAGAGATACAGAAACCCGCAGGGCAGCATGTGGCGAGCTGTTGGGCAGTAGCGACCCCACGGACCCTATCTCCAGGGAGAAATCTTGCCTTTATTGGCCGGCTGGATTGAACACTGACGAGGAACAGAGCTCCCACCACTTTGTTGCCTTTATTGGTCGGCTTGAGTGGAGATTCGCAAGAGCAAACGTGCTCGCAGGAAGGAAGTATTACTTCCGGGATTGTCCTGATAGCCGTAGAATACCTCTCCACTCCTCAAGCACCTCAGGAAGTGTTGCCCCCTTGTCGCTACGTCACTATGTGCTAGCGGCCGTTTCCGGGGGCCCATTATTGAGTGTGCAAGTCACCCCCTGCCATTTTATCCGCGTATAATATATAACATTGGTCAGGCAGGGGACATAGTTTTTCCATAGTTCAAGTTACCCAATCCACTTTAGCCACCCAGACCCATAGCCCAATATGTTTTGTTTCCACGTACAACAATAGTCCTGCACCAACCGGGGGTTGTTCTTGGGTGCACTTGCATAGTGCATACAGGGATAATCGTCGGTTGGTGCCTCCTCATCATTTAAAATTATTTAAGAGGCCTCTGCGAGTTGGCTTCGGCTCCTCGTACGCCTTCCAAAGGTCCGGGACCCCAGAAATGTAAAAAAAAAAAATAATAATAATTTTATTTCGGAATAAAATCCATAGAGTGTTAGTAACATAATGTAAAAACAACTTATGCAAAACACCGCATATTAATATTAAAAAAAAAAAAAATCGGCCAAGTGCGTGTCGTAATCGGAACACGCACAATAAAAATTTCCGTAGTGGGTATGAGTTTATCCCACAAACAAACTTAACATTGTAGTTGAAAAACATGGTCCCCCATACACTGATATACGCCACGGTCAATTCTCCAACTGCAAATATGTTTCTAGGTCAACGGGAAATACGTAAAATCATCATCCGGGAAGTAGTATAGGGTTACTGGTAATTAGTGACCGATACAATAAATTACTCCTGTCACTTAGAAATGAAAAGACGAAAGAGGTTAAATAACATTTAGTGTGAAATCTGCCTTAAGCGGCAACAAATAAAGTACTTTTTTTCCCGTTATTGCCTTGCGACCTACATCGTTTTGCTCCGTTTCTGTTTGCTTCTTAGCCAATATACAAATGTTTGGCCAATACAGCCAGTATTGGCCAAACATTTGTAGCGGTGATTTAAACTCGGTAATTTTGTTCAAAATTTTATATTATTTGTTACTTTCAAGCTTAAAATATAACTTATTCTACATGTTCTTGAAAATAAGACTCTCCGGCCGTTGAAATTGCTTTTGCGGACATTATTTTTACAACTTCTGTAACAAGGTAACGCAAAAGATTGTTCCTGAGAAGATATTGAAAATATATGTTAAATAAATTCAATGACTGTCCTATTTGAAAAGTACTGTCGTTCGATATGGCCTGAAACACAGGTTTAAATAAACCTAGATCGGGCAACACACTACATTACCTTCAGAATTCTATTTATTTATTTTATTTTGCAACTCTAATCTTATATTTTTCATACCATAGTTTTTATCTAGATTATTATAATACTATTATAGGCAAAGATTAATATTATATGTATATACTGAAACATATGTACACTTTTTGTAAACATACTATTTCAATATTTTTTTTTTTACATTGCGGCATTGTGAAACGTGTTTACATTGGCTGTGTTTCAAGCGAACTAAACAAAATAAGAGCTCACGTTTCAAGTGCGCTGTTATTTACCAAGACGTATTTTTAGCGCCGACCCGATATCTAATTGAGTATTGTTGATCGAAGATGGAGAAGAACGGACAAGTAACTCCAAGGACACTCTTTAAAATCAGGGTATTACATAAACCTGGGAACTGTTGTAACTAAGCTACAATAATAGATGGACCTACATTATTCTTGTCTTACATTTACTTTAACTTAGGGAACAGTGCAGGTTTCATCAAAATCGGTTCAGTAGTTTTCAAGATATCGACTAATATGACGTGTAAGTGTGACGGCCTGGCTTATTGATACGAGCTACGGGTGTGGTGTCAAAGGGAAAACAACTCAAAACCGCTGTCGAATTCTAGTGCAATATTTTACAAGCAAATATTCCAGTTTTTACTTAAGGGGGAAGCGTCAGGGTAGCCCGCGAAATTCAAATTTTCTTATGTTTTTTGCAATTTACAAGTCGGTATAATATTTTACGTCGATCAAGATATAATTTGCGCCCGTAACAAGTATCTATTTACAAAATTAGAATCATTAAAGTAATCAATACAACTCTTTAAGACCAGGTTATCCTAATGAATGACTAAAACTACCTATTTTATATTTACCCTATTACCGGACCTATTTTATTGTTCTCTGAGTGAGTTCACAAAGAATGCATTGTTTGTAATAAGCTATAAACTTTATTTTTAATAATACATTAAGTTTAGAGATGTACGCTATCGCAATAGGTTTACCCTGTAATGATAGATGTAAGTTGGACAAATAAATAAATAAAAAATAAACTATTTCATGAAATCTTGACATTTCAGGATTATACTAATTTAAGGAGTTAGGTATATTACTGATTCTTATGTATATAATTCTGTAAATAAATATTTGTTACGGCCGCAAATCATACTTTATTTAACATACAACTTAATACTGACTTGCAAATTGCAAAAAACGTAAGAAAATTTTAATTTCGCGTTCTACCCTGACGCTTCCTCCTTAAAACTAAAAATTACGAAAAAAAAAAAAGTAAATTAACTCAAAATTATGAAATAACTTAAAAGTCGGTGGCAAAAAACTAAAATACAAATACCAAGACACCGACTTCCGAAATTAAAGTTATTTCATCATTTTAAGTTAATTTCTTTTTGAAGTCGATTAATTTTTTTTAAATCACTTTTTTATTTAAAAAGATTTGTTTCTTTATTACAGAAACGGTTTCACCATCAGTAACCGCCCCAACCCTATCAATGTTACTAGAGAAGTCGGCTTCTGGGACGAGCCAGCATGAGAGTAAGCATGCCGCCATAGAGCATATAAAGAGCCAGCTAGTACAGATTGAGCAACAACTTAAAGGTAACTTATAGTTTTTTTTTTAATTTATGATGTTTTGCTCTTGACTCTAGTCTAGGTCGGAGGCGACAGAGACAAAGTCTACGATGGAGTGAGCTTACCCAGAAGAAGCCTGTTCACTCTCACTTTGAAGAGATTAGGGTTGTGTGCGTTCCAGTGGCGAGGTGTGTAAGAGAGAAGTCGAAGAAAGAAAGAAAGAAAAACAGTTTATTCGCGTGAAAATGACGCACACAAACTATACAAGAAAAGCGAAACACAAAATAATAAAACATAACAAACCACACAAAACAAAAAACATAAGTACACACAATAAAGTTTTTGGAAATGTGCGTCACTACCCCGCGAAACGGCTACACGCTCAGCATAATGCCGCGGCCCGTGCACGAAGGCACGAATCCACGGCGCTGGTTTTCAGCGTAAGCCGGCGGTGTGTATCGCTGTCAGAGACCATTAAAATAAGTAACTAAAAAAACAATAAAAATATATAATATGTACAGACATAAATAATAAAATATGTGGCAACATTTCAACGCGTCTCAAACCAGAGAAAATAAAGTTTGTCTGTCATCGTTCGTGTCTTGGGAGAGGTTTTATTTTCTGTGCTTGCGTTGCGCAACAGTTTGACAAATGAGCCATGCGTCCGACCAACCACATCGCACGAGAATTGGAGTTATGTAATCCTGAACATCAATAGCGTCAGGAAAATGATGATGTAATGAGTGCCACTGTGCTACAGCAATGATTGTGTCAATGTTGTGTTAATGAGTGAAATGTTGAATAAGAGTATGATGATGAACCTTACTTATTAACTTATTTACTTATCGATAAAGTAAAAATGAAAAAGTCTTTTCTTTACTTCGTTTAACACCATCTATCGTCAAATAGCAGAACCAAAAAGACGTTATCACTACACAAACAAAATTTTTAATGTTTTAGAGAAATAAAGTCAACTTAATTAGGGACTATCATTCTAAAATTATTATAGGAATACAGGGTTATTGGTAAAACACCAACAACCTCTTAAGGGGTCATTGTACTCATCATTATGAACAACTTTTACTATGGGATCAAACCAGAAATCGCAAAAAAAAATCAGCTGTTCAGTACATTTTAAACAAATAAGCGAACATAAATGTACTGAACAGCAGATTTTTTTTTCGCGATTTCAGGTTTGTTCCCATAGTAAAAGTTGTTCATAATGATGAGTACAATGACCCCTTAAGAGGTTGTTGGTGTTTTACCAATAACCCTGTATAAAGAATCGAATACAATTCAGTTGAACAAGTGAAAACTAATTAAAATATGCAATATTCCTCCATCTCGTTTTCGCTGACGCATTTTTCTATATCTGTCTCTATCGTAACCAGTTGTACAGCGGCTTTCGTCCATATCAAGCGGTGCCACGTGACCTAAAGCGACGTCATAGCGGGATCGCTATTGTATTAATGTTTAGTTCCCGATTATGACGTTTAGGCGTCGGGTTATTTCAGAACATTTTTTGTTGTTGTAATTCAAAGCTAGTAATAGGCATTTTTGTCGTTTGAATGTTATGGTTAATTATATACCCACAGTGTAACTATATTTTTGGCAATACTAGACACTATTGACTGTGGCATTCTTCAATAGCGGTAGAGTTGCTGATCCGAACCTCCGAAGAGAAGTTGGTAGGAATCGTGTTACAAGGTGCTTTCGCCACTGATGCGTTCATCTTCGTCGTATTGATGATTCCATTTATACAGGGTTATTGGTAATATGTTCGCAATCTATTAACCCTAGATAACTAAACTATTTTCGTTGTTACATGGTTACTAAACATTCGTCGAACGGACTACGCTAAATAAAATGCATTTTTTGGAAAAAGTATTTATTAATCATAGGAACTTCTGACATTGGTACATTCTTTGGATTATAATTAAACAAAAAATAATCAAAACAGTAACTAAGAACTATTCCACACAGCCACAGCATATATCGATGTTATGAGGTCCACAAATGTATCGCTTGCATTTGATGCACCGGTGTTTGGTCATTCTGCGAGCCTTAGATGGACATAAGTAGCACATTTGACGCAGAAGGAACTGGATCATCTACCGGCTGAGTTATACTGAGAATGTCCTGAATCATGACCTTTTAGGAAGGTAAAATAATAGCCGCGGGGAGGGGCCACCTAGAAGTACACGAACACGAGAATCGCGAGTAGGTGGGTCGTCGAACGGACGAATGTTTAGTTATCAAGGGTTAAGGGGATGTAGAAGAGGTCATTTGCAACCAAATGACCTCTTAATTGTCCATAGTTAAACGAAAAGGATCCAACCCACATTATAGCCATCCACATTCATACTAAAAAAAATCCTGACGACCAATACTGCCGCCGCGCCGTAAGGCAAAACGACGTATCTACAGACATATTGAAATGGAGTAGAAAAAGTTTTTTGTCCTGTTTAAAATCAATCTGCCTAGCCTTTTCCCAACTATGTTTGGGGTCGGCTTCCAGTGTAACCGGATGCAGCTGAATACCAGTATTTTAAATGGAGCGACTGCCTATCTGACCTCCACAATCCAGTTACTGGGTAATACGATACCCCTTAGTAAGACTGGTTGTCAGACTTTCGGGCTTCTGACGACGCGTAACGACTGTCAAAGATCCACGAATGACAGCCGGGACCAACGGCTTAACGTGCTTTCCGTGGCACGGAGGAGTCTCGGTATGTAAAGATGGTCACCCATCCACAGACCAACCCCGGCAAGCGTAGCTTAATCTGATGGATCGACCCGTGCGGCTGTTATTACTGAGCCAAGAGCTCCTCCTGTCCTGTTTAAAATACAAGATACAAAGGCAGATGCGTCTTTTAATAGTAAGAATTATTAGATTTTCGTTGTTTAAAAATACTGGTAGATGCGTATTTTTTTGTTGATTCCGAATATGTATAAATAAGTAACTCTATTTCGAAAAAAATGTCAGATACGTCTTTTTTTCTTTATGACGGCAGAATAATTTTCGAGTAATTTGACATTTTAAGTATATTTAAAAAAAAATATATGCGGTATACAACTGAAAAGTTTATAAAACAAAAAATCGAAAATGTGTAGGAGTCATAACGTCCTCTTAATGGATTGCCGACATACTACCAATAAGCTGTGACCAGAATTCAGTTATTTCAACAGCGTTAGCGTTGGCCTCGCAAAGGTCTTCCATCGTGCGGGTGTTGTGGCACAGCGCCATGTACCGGAATGTTGAATTTGGTCTGGCAAATAATGATTTAGAAAATCTATGCAATCAATAAATTTTTCACTTATCCTTTATTGATTTCATAAGGAAATTCATTCAATACGACGCTAGAATCGCTGCCAGGTGTCTAAATAAATTGCCTGCACAGGTTGTATTTTTGTGCATAAAAAAAGTCCCACTCATATAAAAAAAAATGTGAAAGATAAGCAGTTTGAACCAAAATAATCGAAATTTGAAAATTAAAATAAATACAAACATTTTCTACAACAAACTATTTCTTTTTCAGCCAACACACCACCCGTTTTATCGACGTCTGCGCAACCATCGACACAGGCGCCATCTTTAGACATAGACGACATAGAAATCAAGGCAGAAGATGTCTATGCTTTCAGAGACATTGATATACACATACCGCCCGTCTCGGCTATGCATAAACAAGTGAGCAGGTTAGTGAAAGGCGCCATCTTTAGGCATAGACTACATAGAGATCAAGGCAGAGGATGTCTATACATTAAGTAAAAAAAAAAAAAACATGATAATTATGATATTAAATTATGATTAAATCTTCTATATAGGGTTATTGGTAAAAAACCAACAACCTCTTAAGGGGTCATTGTACTCATCATTATGAACAACTTTTACTATGGGACCAAACCTGAAATCGCGAAAAAAATCAGCTGTTCAGTACATTTATGTTCGCATAATTCGTCAAAATGTACTGGACAGCTGATTTTTTTTTTGCGATTTCAGGTTTGGTCCCATAGTAAAAGTTGTTCATAATGATGAGTATAATGACCTCTTAAGAGATTGTTGGTGTTTTACCAATAACCCTGTATAACACGCCTTCGTGAAATAGTTTAACTATACCCAGACTCCAAGATTTTAGGTTTATCTGAGAAAAAACGCAAGCACGATTTTCGTGACCTACGATTCCGGATGTATGTTTATCATTAAAATTATTTGTTTGTAGAACACCAGAGAAGCCAGCCGGGCAAGCGGCAAGTAAAGAAGATGTTGAAGTCACATCCGCTTCCGTTCCCGAGGACACTCCTGTTATAGTCGACGAACAAGTCATTAAGGTATGTTTTACATTAAACCGACTTACATTTACAACAAAACTTAAAATAGACTAGCCTTATCAGTACACCCCCATTTTTTTTGGGTGAGAAATCATCAAATAACTTCTCCCGTTCTGGGCGAAGTGGGAGGGCGTGTCAGACTTCTACTGACTAAAACCCACCCGTGTTCCTTCAGTTGCCTGTGCCAGGGCCACGGTAACTCTTTCAAATAACCCGCGACTTTGGCAGGCATCGGCCTTAGCGGACCCCATCAATTAGTGCTGATCTCTTTGAGGTGCGCGTGGAATCCGGGCCTGGGCCTTACCGGACGGCGAACTACCCATTGCTCGCCGTCCGCAAGCCTGCATTGTAATTTTTTTCCATCTCACTCTATCGTTCAAAGATTTTTTTATTATAAGTTAAATTAAATTATTATTATAACATAACGCCATCACGCAATGTTTCCCCGAAGTTATATCCGTACAAGGCGTGAATAAGTTGATAAGTCGACTTGCAAGTAATTTTCAATTGTATAAAAATGGCATCTGGAATGCCTAATTTATATGGTGAATAAAAATGAGTAAGACGATAGGTTCATAATTCTCGGCAAACTGCACTTGTGAATGTTAATATGAATTACATTCCAGATGCCATTTTTATACAATTCAAAGGACATTGCTCGTCGTCCATACATAGCTCGCCTAAGATCCAACAGGGAGGTGTATTTACTTTTTGGGTTTTAGATATTGTATATATTCGATTGAACCTAAATTAAAACAACGGGCACTTTTGAGAATTCGGAAAAAATCAAATCACTTTCGGATTTTGAGGTTATAATTACGTCAATAAAAACAGTCGGTATGTTATGGTATAGTTAACACAAAATACAGAAACGCCATCTATTTCCATGTTTACTATGCAAAGTCTGTTTATTATAAGCCAGGTCGTTGTTCTAAGTAGGTCCGTATCAGTAAAACTCAGCCAGAGGTCGATATTTCAAGAGAAAATCACAGTCCTTTGTTCACGCCAAGTTGCTAGATAAAATCGGAAAAGTAACAAAATGCAAACGAATTCAGTACGCAACCAACGCAAACGCAGATCGAGCACAGAATGCGCGCGCCAAGTGACATTACTACCAAATCTCAAATGTTGTCATCTGTCAATTCATCAACTGTCAATGTCGATATTATTGCTCGTTTCAAACAGTGCTTTCAATCGAGTTTTTTGAGCCGTATTATGGTTCCGTGACGTCATAGCGGACTGTTTGTAACTAAAAATCATTATCGTATATCAAGTGTTGATAATACTGACGCTTGTCTGTGTCAAACTCTTATTAAGAGTGCTGTTACAAAGACTTGGCTGTATGATCTATAATACCTTTGCCTATTCAAAACCTCAAATTGAACCAAAAAATAATAACACGGAGGATTATGACGGAAGTGAATACTTTTTAAAATGTTTTCGAAATTAAAAAGTGTCCGTTCTATTGAAATATATGTAATGTATATTATTAAAAGAACTATTAATTATAGTAAATATTTCATGCGTGTTGGTTCATAGGCCATTTTTGTCAATGTCATTGCCATGCCATGCCATTGCTCATGCCTCAAGCCATGAGCCTCCGCATACCTCTTCCTTAGTCCACAGATTGATGGACTGAGCAGCAACATGTCATCAGCATAACTCATGTTGTTTGTTGATCATTCTTCCATCCACTGAACACCCAACCGTAGTGCTACTCAGCTCACCAACCAGCCAGTCTATGTACAGGTTAAATAGAGTGGGTGAAGTCAACCAATTATTATTAAGAGGATTGTGAAGTGCCAATACGCGGCGCGACTCTTGGAGGCAATTACCTACATTTACAGGCCAGCTGGCGTGGTTGGTTAAGACACCGCCTATCACGCCGCAGGTCGTGGGTTCGATTCCCATCCAGGACAAACATTTGTGTGCATGAACATGTCTGTTTGTTCTGAGTCTGGGTGTAATTATCTATATAAGTATGTATTTATAGAAAAAAAAAGTAGTGTATGTAGTATATCAGTTACCTGGTTTCCATAGTACAAGCTCTGCTTAGTTTGGGATCAGATGACCGTGTGTGAAATGTCCCAGGATATTATTATTTACATAAATATTGTTTCGGGCCCCCTAAACCTTTTCGAAATGAGACAATTTTGGTCTCATTACACTTTAATTTAGGTCTGTACGTTTTTCTTTTTTAGTAATTAAATTTAGTTTAATTAATTTAAAAAAAAAGGCTTGAGGAAGTTTTTTATGTCAAAAATATAGATACATATTTAGATGCTAATAACATATATCGTATGCAATATTTATTTATAATAAAAACGTACGAACCTAGTTTTTCATTATACCTATAACATTTCCAAAAATTATGAAAATGAGACTATGTTTACGGGGAGAAAAATCCTCTTAATCCTCTTAAGCTGATGTAATTATTTATTACCTCTAGTGGCACGCATTATCATATATATTCTTTTGTTAATATGCGGATAATGTAGTGGGCTGCAATATCAATCAATCTGCCTAGCCTTTTCCCAACTATGTTGGGGTCGGCTTCCAGTCTAACCGGATGCAGCTGAATACCAGTATTTTACATGGAACGACTCCCTATCTGACCTCCACAACCCAGTTACTGGGTAATACGATACCCCTTGGTAAGACTGGTTGTCAGACTTTCGGGCTTCTAACAACCCGTAACGACTGTCAAAGATCCACGAATGACAGCCAGGACCAACGGCTTAACGTGCTTTCCGAGGCACGGAGGAGTCTCGGTATGTAAAGATGGTCACCCATCTATGGACCAACCTCGGCAAGCGTAGCTTAACCTGATGGATCGACCCGTGCGGCTGTTATTACTTAGCCACGGGCTCCTCAATGTAGTGGGCTGCAATATTGTTAATATTTTTTTATTATCTTTTCTCTGTTCCACTACCATATTGTAGCTGTTTATTGTCCCTGAATACATAAAATAAAATAAAATAAAAATTCATTTTATTGTTTTAGGTGGAACCTGAACAAATTACAGTAGAGCCAATGGAAGAAGATGTTTTACAGGATGATTTAAAAACGGTAAATAATATTTAATTAATACTCGTTTATTCCTTGTCTAGTCTAAATCCATGCTAATATACAGGGTTATTGGTAAAACACCAACAACCTCTTAAGGGGTCATTGTACTCATCATTATGAACAACTTTTACTATGGGACCAAATCTGAAATCGCAAAAAAAAAATCAGCTGTTCAGTACATTTTGACGAATTATGCGAACATAAATGTACTGAACAGTTGATTTTTTTTTTGCGATTTCAGTGTTGGTCCCATAGTAAAAGTTGTTCATAATGATGAGTACAATGACCCCTTAAGAGGTTGTTGGTGTTTTACCAATAACCCTGTATACTAGTAATAGAGCTGAAGAGTTTGTTTTTTTGTTTGTTTGTAAGTTAGTTTGAACGCACTAATCTCTGGAACTAAGTCGGATTTCAAAAAAATATTTTTGAGTTTGATAAGTAACCCAATTCTTGAGGATATTTAACATCACGATAGGACATTTAGGAGACGAGCGAAAAAAGTCAGAAGCAACGCTTAGGGAAAACGAAGTAATAGCGGGAGCAGGCGATGCGATGCGATGGGGTGCGTCGTGGGGACAAAATCCGTTATAATATTATAAAAATGAAAGGATAAATTTTTGAGTTTGTATGTAGGGGTGATCTCTGGAAGTACTGATCCGATTACAAAAAAAATATTTCATCGATAGAACGATACACTATTGCTGAGTGCCATAAGGCAGCGGTTCTCAAACTTTTTTGGCGACGGAACCTTCCGGAAAACTAAATATTTGACGGAGCTTTAATATTATTGCACTTTGCCCCACCAATTTGTCCCACCAGTGGGTCAAAGTTCAGTTTTGTCGTCCACTGTGACCCACTAATTGATTATGGTGGAGCAAATAACACTCTTATAAACTCTGAGTTCACTTTTTCCCACTTGGGCTGGCATTATTGGTTTTAATAAAATAATATGGATGGTGAAAATAAAAACAGTTTTAATATTAAAAAATAGGAACTATTCGTACTAGATTAGGATGATTCTGAAGCAGCAAAATTACCACACAGTAAGGACATCTACCGCTGGACTTAGGCCATAGGCTAATGTTTTCGCGGAACACCCACAGAGGCTTTGCGGAATGCTTTATGTTAAAACAAATAACTTCACGCGAACGAAGTCGCGCACGGCAGCCATAATTCCTTTGAAAATACAGAGTTCAAAATAATTCAATAATACAATTAATGTATATAAAAAATCATACTTTATTAATATAAAAAACCGGCCAAGTGCGTGTCGGGCCACGTACGATGAAGGGTTCCTTAGTTGGAATTAATTTATCCCAAGTACAAATTTAACATTGTACTAATAATATTGTTCTTCCATACATTCCAACTGCAAATGTAAGCTTGTACGCACAATATTGGGTGAATTAACATGTAATTTTAAGACCATAGACTTCTTTTAGATCTTATCTATAAGTAAAGAACTATTTTCTGTATTTTTTTAAATTTCAAACTCAGCAGTTTTGGAGAAAAGGGGGGGGGGGGGTTGATATGTCACACGGTACAGTGTGCTAATTATTATACTTTATTAATGTAAAAAGTAATTTTTAGTTTGTTCTTTATTGTACGCTGTTAACGGTCGCGCGAGGCGTCTTCAGACCCGTTGTACACTCACGTTTTTTTTGTCGTGAAAAAGCGTGGTTGTTAGTGTTGTATGGATCACTATGGAAGCTTGTTGACAGACACGGCGCCACTGACAGGACAGGTCCTCTCAATCTGTGTGGTTCCTTCCTCAAAAGACCATTTCAGACACCAATCTACATGGTCTTCACATGAAGTGACCAAGATTATATCTGGACTTTATAAGAGACTGTGACCTCCGAGTTTGTTTCGGCCTTTCTTCTCAGAGTAGTCAGATAGGAAACGCCGACCTCATCTAGTTTATAAAAAAAAAACATGATTGACTTGTAAAAGTGTTTGTACAAACCTACTTACAGATATAAAAATCATTTATCATTTATCACTACGACATGGCCGTCGCCGTATACCATACACCCGGTGTGTTGCCATGTCATATACGAGATTACACGATTATTCGTAAAGAAACCGTGCCGTGTACAACGGGCCTGAGACGCGAGCTGAGAAATTATGGAAATATTACAAAAAAACAATAGTTACTTTGGAAAGTCTAATTGTTGTTTTTGTCTTATCATGATTTCATATTGCTCACCTAGTAATATATTGGCACATCTGCAAAAATGCGAAATTTATTTTATACAGCATAAGTGTATATTCTATAATATGTATTGACGTCTATACCTAGTAATCAAACCCAACCATCTGTAAAAAACGTAAAATGAACCCATCAATCCATTTCAATCATTTATAAAATGTTTGATCCTCGTTTCTGTAAAATGTGAAAAACGTAAATGTGCCAATATAATATTACTAATTAATATGAAACAAAAGAAAATACTTAACCATTTTTTGATTCTAGGAACCAGAACACCCGCCTGTGAAAGCAGCGAGAATAACGAAAGAGTCGACACCGGAAATAGAGGTCAAAATCGCGTTCCCGGAAGTCAAGTTTCCCACCACAGAAATTAAGATTATACATCCGGAAGTTCAGAGGGTATGTCCTATTCCTAAATGAAGAAGAAGTGCCCTTTTTCTAGAGTCCGACCGAAAACGGGTTTTTATTTTGGCCGACAACTAAAACGAAGGTGGCGACGACTAAAAAAAGTTTGTTGTTTGTCGATAGTTTTTTTTTTTTTGGTTGGTAAAAGCATAATAGATACGGGGTCAATCTTTTAATCTTTGAAATAAATGTTTAAGAGGGCTGTCGCGTTTTGTCACTTTTCTCGCTCACACGGGACCAAATTTTTAAGAATGTTAATAAAAAATGCTTTTTTGGTAAATGTTATCATATTAAAAACACATTTTTATTGTGGCATTTATTTAACTCGACTCAAAAACGTATATACATAAGCTGAGTTTATTAGATAACACAATATAAATGTTATTTTTCTCTCCCTTGTGTGCCCTCTTAAACTTAAATTAACTATATAAGTACTTTTTTTCAAAGTCATAATTATTAACACACGATCATAATTTTCCTGGCCTTATCCCAATTTATTTGGGGTCGGCGCAACATGTCTTTTTTTTCCATGCTTCTCTATTAGTCGTCATCTCGGTAGTCATTCTCTTTCTAGCCATATCATCTTTTACACAGTCCATACATCGTTTCTTTGGTCTTCCACGATCTGATAGTATATGCGAGAAAAAGCAATTTTCCAGCATTTTCTCGGGTATTGTGATTTTATTTCTTGTAACGATTGATTTTCTCAGAAAAAAATGCGGTTGGTATGGGGCTGTTCATTTATTACGTAAGACGATTTGAAGGGGAAGGTCCGAAAAAGTTTTACTTTTTTTCCTATGCGTAAGATCACCAATGTAAGCAAAAATTTTAATTTCACAACACACACAATTCATAATTATTAAAACGCCAATGCATTTTTATGTTTTTGCTACTTTTTCTTTGCAATTCTGGTAGATACTGATCTTACGTAAGATTGAGGGGGGGGGGGGGGGGGTTCGTCCAAATCTTATTTTTTCTTACGCAGGGAAGAGGGGGAGTCAAAAGCGAAAAATGTATGTTGTAGTTTCTTTTGTCTTTTTCACTTACTATTTAGAAGAAACTTCATATTTAGAAAATGTTTGTATTTTTTTTTCTTTTTGATTAATCGAACAAAACCAGCATTAATTGGTATTGTAACAATCTATCTATAAGTAAAATTTGTTTTGTTCCTACTTCTATTTTTAATGCATGCATTTTATAGTGTAGCCTTAATTAAAAGCTGCCACGAGCTTTTAATTAAGGCTAAACTATAAAATGTAAAAATGTGAACCCTTTGACAGTTATATTGGTGTATGCTTTGTTGGTTGTCCTTAAATAAATAAAATTATCTTAAGTAATAAATGAACTTAAAATTATTTTTTTCCGGTTACTGCTGAAAATATTTTTTTTTTCAGCCGAATATGAATATGGCGAAAATTGCCAAAAACCGAAAATGAAATTATAAATTCGGACTGACACATTTTTCTTAAATCCAACCCACTTGGCGTTGGATTTAAGAAAAAAATGGCACCGCCTTCTTGAGCTGACCATAACACACATATTATAATTATCCATAGCATTAGTTTTATTTTTGAAGTCTGTTTGTTTTATTTTTTTTTAGTTCTTACTGTACCATTTTGAGTGGAAGATACAATACGTAGACAATTACAACAATCGCTGGTTATTTTCTATCAAACGTTGAGGACTTCCATTGTCTATCTCCGAAGGTCTGTATCAGATCTTCACATACGCGAATACTCTACAGACGAATAGGAGTCCTCAGTCCTTTTGGACTTGATTAAAAATAACGAATAAAATATGTATTAATTAAAACAGTTTCCGACTTAATTTACTATTACCGTAGGATCTAAATTGTTTACTTTTATTAACAGATAAAAGAAGAAATCAAAGAACCAGTGACACCGACGGAACCAGAAACAATAGAAGAAGAGATTGTAGAAGTAACTCCAGAAGTCGTTGAAGAAAAGTGAGTAGAAATCATAAAGATACTACACATATTGGCAAGTTATTGCCCCATCGCAGGGTAAAGGACTCTTCTCATACAGAGAAGACACGAGCATTGATCACCACGCTCGCTCAAGACGGGTTGACGATTTCAGGATATTAGTTATATGTTTAGATTAATTCATTAGGCGCGGCTGACGCGCATGCGCGTTTTCGGACGTTCACCATGTGCTTGACGGCGCGTATACGCGTCCATAAAATTTACATAACTTTCTTCTAGTGCGGCGCGCCGCACCTGTGCGTTCGTTGTGCATCTCTATTGTTTCGAATGCATCGGTGTCTACACCCAATATATTTTTTGCACAGGATTAGTGTAGCATAAAGAAGCGTTTGCATAAATTTCCCGCAGATAATGTGTTCATTGTTATTGGCATTTTTTGATCGGTGACATTTTATAAAATTCTAGCGTTAAACCATCTTGGTTACATTATTTATTTAATATTGATCACAGAATCCACAGCTCTTAAAAATACCTTAACACACTTATGGTACTAGTATTACAGTCAATTACGGATTCACAATTTAATAACTATACAAAGAAGAAATTGCAACAGAAACATAGTGAGGTGTTAAGAAGTGTGCAAGAGGAGTTGCGTGTGCGAGTGTATTATGGGGCATTCGGCGAAGGTCGATCCCCGCAAGGTCGATCGATTAGGTTAATACATTAGGCGTGGCAAACGCACATGCGCGTTTTCGGACGTTCCCCAGGTGTTAGACGCACGACGCTAGGCGTATGCGCGTCCATACAATTTACATAACTTTCTTCGAGTGCGGCGCGCCGCACCTGTGCGTTCGTTGTGCAGCTCTATTGTTTCGAAAACATCGTAAAATAAGGGTCGGTAAGGGTGTAGTATAAAGAAGCGTTTGCATAAAGAATTAAGCAGATAATGTGTTAAGCTACGCTTCACATGGTTGGTCCGTCGATGGGTGACCATCTTTACATACCAAGCCCCTCCGTGCCTCGGAAAGCACGTTAAGCCTTTGGTCCCGGCTGTCATCCGTGGATCTTTGACAGTCGTTACGGGTCGTCAGAAGCACAAAAGTCTAACAACCTGTCTTACCAAAGGATATCGTATTACCTGAAACTAGGTTGTCTGCCTGAAACTGGCGTGCCGACTCTTCCTTATCAAAAGATAAGGAAGAGTCGGCATGCTAATTGCGCAACATACTTTCTATTGCAATCCGAAAGGAAATTTCTAATCCATTGCTGCATAGATTTAAAAACCGCGCAACATCGTAAATAACGCAATGAATATTGATGAACTGTCATAATTAAAGGTGCAAATGCAAGTGTGTTACGCAATTACCCCGCAAATCTATCAAAAGGGTGCTTCTTTTTTATATCACTAAATAAATAATTTATTTACTTTCTGTAGCGTAATACAAGAAGAGCCAATTCAAGAAGAGATAAAAGAAGAACCGCCGGCAGAAGAGCCAGAAGTCACAGAAGAGGTGGCACATACGGAGCCCGTGGTCGAAATACCGCCGGAAACGATACCTCTGCCGCCGGAACCAGCGGTGGAGGCACCGGAGCCAGAGACTGCGGTTGAAGGTTTGTAATATATTTATAAGGAACACATTAGTTTACTTTTACTGTTTAAAAGAAGGAAATAATTGAGTATTGCAGTCACCTCTGGGATGGAACAGCCAAGTACCAACTAGCCGCGCTTGACTCGGTGGAACGCAGAGCTAAGAGGCTCATTGGCGACGTAAAACTGGTGGATGCCAAGCTTCATAGCTGGGCTCATCGCCGCAAGGTTGCCTGCTTGTCGGTCTTCTACAGATTGTACTTCGGAGAGTGTGCCTGAGAACTCCACGACCTCATTCCACCGGTTCCCTTCTACCATCGGATATAATAATAATAATAAAACATTTATTATCAGGCTACAATGGCCCATAGATACATACCTTACAAACTAACATAATTATATAAAGTATAAAACAAAACTTGTGTTAAGAAATATAGCTTAAAATTATGTTAGTAGCGCTTCACTTCACTAGCTTGTCCTTGAGCTGTCCTGTGGCACTTGTCCGCGGAAGCGACGGAACACCACGTCCTGCGGCCAGAAATCTTCTTCCATGATATCTAGACGCACTGCCAGTTACCATCCCTACCTGGTTGCTATTCCACCAATTCGCACAAAGCGCTTCCAAATGTCTTTTATAATGCGCACAGCAAAAGAGTGGAACTCACTACCTGCGTCTGTGTTTCCGAACGTATACAACCCTAATCTCTTCAAAGTGAGAGTGAACAGGCTTCTTCTGGGTAAGCTCACTCCATCGTCGACTTTGTCTCTGTCACCTCTGACCTAGACTAGAGTCAAGAGCAAACCCATCACAAATTTAAAAAAAATATTGAGGAGAAATGAAACTTCTGCGCGTATGATACGCAGAGTTTCTCTTCTATGAGGATGGTCGCACCTCTGGCAGAAGATGCGTCGCGTATTGTTGGTCGCGTAACACCAGAACGGACAATGTCATATCGCTTACTGTCAAAATATAAATAAAACATTAAAAAAAACTGACTCAAGCCATAAACCTGCCATAAAAGAGCGTGAATTGTTAAATACAGAGTGTAATTGTAAACACCGTTATCACTCACATTATGAACAACTCTTACTATGGGACCAAACCTCTAATCGCAAAAAAAAATCAGATATACCCTACATTTATGTTCGCATAACTCGTCAAAATGTAGGCAACAGCTGATTTTTTGTTTCGCGTTTTCAGGTGTGGTCCCATAGTAAAAGTTGTTCATAATGATGAGTACAATGACCCCTTAAGTGGATAATCGTGATTAAATTTACACCCTGTCTAACCCTCGATAATCTAAGTTGGAACCCTAAACAACTCCTCCCTATTTCTTATCTACCAGAACCACAAACGCAACCGGAAGAGGAAGTGCCGACACTACCGGAACCAGTTCACACAGATTCCATAGAGCATGAACTAGAGATGATGGAGAAGGGACCGGATCCGCCCAGAGTTGAAGAACATACAATTATAGAGGAAGTTCCTAAGAAGGAGGACGAATCTGAGGTAATATTAAACATACTCTGTATGAAGGGGTAGCCAGGAATATCAATATAAAAAAATCAGTCGTCCTATACAAAACTTAATTACCAACTTGACCAAATGTATGGGAGGAGTTATTTTCTTTTTTCACGATTACGATGTTGGTCCCCGGGATTAAGTTGTTCAGCTTGATGGTCTGTACCACTGTATCACACCCTTAAGTTGGCTACACTCTTTCTCAAACACCCTGTATATAAAATATCTCATTTGCCTTTAACTTCATCGGCACCCTTCAAACTTTTTTATGACTTTTTGCATATAATTTTTTCTCGTACAGGACTCCATTCCACTAAAAGAGATGATAAGAGAAGAGTCTCTTCCGATAGCGCAAGAAGCAGAGGTTAAAGAAGAGAGAGAGAAGACGGATGTGGAAGATACGCACACGGAGACTGATGATGATACTCCTATGGAGGTAAGTAGGACGTTTACTTTAGTGATTAGAAGCCTTAAGGTGATTCAAAAAGTCATTTATTCAAACTAGGCTGAAAATCAGCACTTTTCGAACATCAGAATTACATAAGACAGTTCCCCAAAACGCCCGCCCTTCACCACTTCCTAGTGCTTTAGCTGGGGAGAAGTGGCGCAACAAACTCCCCAGCAGCACAGCTGTCTGTTCAGTTAAAAAAAAATGATTCTATACAACACTGCGCAAAATAATTAAGGTACAGACGCCAGCACATCAAGCTACTGCAATCTGTCAGATTTCTTTAATAGATTTTCGACTTTATTGCTAAGGCATTAGGTTCAAGGTTGATTGGGAAAATCTGACAGTTTCGGGTAGGTTGACCTGCTGGCGTCTGCACATTATTACGCAACACAAAACATTAAATTAAATTATTTGCTATAAGTTACTAAACCCGTAGATTAAGCTTCTTGTCCTATTTGTTTTGTTTTTTTGTTTACTAACAATTGGACCTTGTAGTCAATACAAATAAATAAATAATAATAATAATAATAAGTAAGCTAGCACGCGCCAATATACTAAAAAAAAAAAAATAATCGAAAACTATACTCAAGCAGAAATAAAAATACAAAACTAAAAACGTAAGCAGCACTTTATACCTAAATAAAAGCCTCCAGTAATAAAGGATGTGCCCACTTACATATATCCGTATATGAAGTCGAAATTTGTCTATAGCATTCTCTGTCTACGCGCTCAAGCGACACGCGTCTTGCGACAGCGACAGCGGAGAAAAAAAATGAAAGAAGTTGTTCTTAGAGCATGTCACGAGTCACCGCGACGGGCAAGCCAATTCTCTGACACACAAGGTCGGGTCGGCTTTTTTATTGAACATCAAAGCCGACCCGAAGAAATTACCACACAGCCGATCGGCATCTACACTCTCTTTATACCTAAATAAAAGCCTCCAGTAATAATGCGCGATGGTAGGCCGCGAAATACAATTTTTCTTGCGGTTTTTTTTTTGCGATTTGCAGGTCAGTGTCAGTTTACATCTTGATCAAAATATGATTCGCGACAATAACAAAAATATGTATTTATATAATTATAGACATAGGAATCATCATACATCTCTGTATGTTAGATTTTTTCTAATATGTTTTGATTTCAGAAATCATGACATTTTGCAAATTGCAAAAAACTAGACAATTTAAATTTCGCGGGCTTCCTTTGCGCATACCTTAAGGGCGTAGCGTCGTAGTATTGAGAGTACATAAACGTAGTGAAAAAATAAAGAAATAAATAAAATTAATATGGAGCAGTCAAAAAAAAAAGTAGGTACCTCAAGTTGCAGAATTTTTTTATTTAGTGACTGTATGCGTGTTGTTCGCCACCATATTGCTGACTAACTGTTGTTTTTACAACGACATGAGGTATTTTGACAGGCCAGCTGGCGTGGTTGGTTAAGATACCGCCTATCATGTCGCAGGTCGTGGGTTCGATTCGATTCCCATCCAGGACAAACATTTGTGTGCATGAACATGTCTGTTTGTCCTGAGTCTGGGTGTAATTATCTATATAAGTATGTATTTACAACAAAAAAAAGTAGTGTATGTAGTATATCAGTTATCTGGTTTGCATAGTACAAGCTCTGCTTAGTTTGGGGTCCCAGCATATTATTATTATTATTCAGGATGTACCAGAAAGGTGTGGTCCATCAAAATGAACAACTTTCTCAATGGGACCAACATCGTAATCGAGAAAAAAAAATATCAACTGTCCCATACAAAACAATACCTAGTCGGCCAAATAGTATGGGATGGCTGATTATTTTTACACCTTTCTGGTACAGCCTGTAGTTCGTGACGATATGAGAGGAAGTGAAGATTATCTTAGCAAAAACATCACAATTTTTTAAACTTTCATATAATATTATGTTTCAGTTAAGTCGGGAAGAGGAGAAAGATGGCAAGAAGAAACGAGATTATTCGCGCAAGAAGAAATCCGATTCAAGAAGTAAGCGTTTTGGTTTGTTTTCGCTAAGCGGCTAAGGTAGCCCGCGAACTCCAAATTTTCTTATGTTTTTGCAATTCGTAAGTCAGTATTAGGTTGTATGTTTAATAAAGTATGATCCGCGGTCGTAACAAATATGTATTTACAGAATTATAATAATTAGAATCATCCTGAAATGTCAAGATTTCATGAAATAGTCATTCTTTAGGATTACCTGGTCTTATAGAGTTGTATTGATGACTTTAATGATTTTAATTCTGTAAAAAAATATTAGTTACGGCCGCGAATCACGTTTTAATCAACGTACAACCGAATGCTGACTTGTAAATTGCACAAAACGTAAGAAAAATTGAATTTCGCGGGCTACCCGGATCTTAAGAATTTTCTTGCATGATTTTCTACCGATTATCCCTGATCAGAAAAAACTTGATGTAAAATCGTTATTTTGTAGATGTAACCCAAAAATTTTACTTTTCGAACTTCACATAGAAAATCACTTCCTTCCGAAAGTATCTATTGTTAGATACTAGCTCTTCAGCAAAAATAACTTTTATACAGGAAAAATTTTTAAGCAATGCGAAAATTTTCACAGGGTATTCTACCCATGAATATGAACAACTTTCACTACGTTGTTCAATACCTACTCGACCAAAATGTATGAAACAGCAGTTTTATTTTCGTGATTTCAGAGTTAGTCCCATAGTGAAAGTTGTTTATATTCATGGGCAGAACATCCTGTGAAAATTTGCGCACTGCCACAGATTAATACAGATGGGACACTCCGCAGTTTAGGTATCTCACTGGGCCAATTCATTAGGACTGCCGCGGTCAGAAGGTATAAGAATTACGCGTTAGAAAGAGAGGCAACTTGTAAGTGAATATTACTGTAGGTAATAAGCGTTGTGCGACCTAAATTGCTCTTTATTGTGTCGTAGTAAGAGTCGCTGTTTATTTATCACATCTGTATTAATCTGCGGCACTGTTTAAAAAATTTCCTGCATACTTGTCGATAGATTTTTGTCTACATACTTGTGAACTTTATTACATATAACTACGAATCTCTTTTAATTCGGCCGCAAGATATACACTGCAATAACCGCGTTGATAAAAATACCTACTCGTTCTGCTCTTTCTAAACCACATACATATGCTAGCATGTTCGGGCTCCGAGAGCGCGGCGGAGGCAAGTGCGCCGGAGTCGCCGAGCGCCAACGACGCGGAGCGGCAACATCGTCTGTGGAAGAAATCTGTCATGCTGGTGTATAGCAGGTTAGTTTTAAAGTTTTATTTAATTAAATAGGAACAATAAACAGCTACATTATGCATTGTTACAAACAGTCACTACATTTTTTCGTAAAAAAAAAAAATTACAGGGTATTGCTAAAACACCAACAACCTCTTAAGGGGTCACTGTACTCATCATTATGAACAATTTTTACTATGTGACCAAGCCTGAAATTGCGAAAAAAATCGGCTGTTCATTCGTACATTTATGTTCGCATAATTCGTCAAAATGTACTGAACAGCTGATTTTTTTTCGCGATTTCAGGTTTGGTCCCATAGTAAAAGTTATTCATAATGATCATATCATAAAATAGTTAGATTATCCACCGGAGGCATTGATGTCGCTTTGTTTTTGTTGTTTATTGGTCCTAAAAATACTAAATAGCCAAGTAACTGCGACCGACTTGGATGTAGCGCTTGCCGACCGCTGCCGTGGTACCGCACGGCTCGCGCGCGGTTGCTCACAGTTCTAACCTAACCTTTGACCTAAAAAATTGATCGGGGAGCAACAAGCGGTGTGACATGCAACTACCTTGCGATATGCCCAGTGGTCAGCTGGGAATGTCGATAAATAGCTTGATATTTTTATTTTATTTATTAGGGACAACAAACAGCAGTATCCTCCACAACCCCGTTACTGGGTACCACAATACCTCTTGGTAAGACTGGTTGTCAGACATTTTTGGGCTTCTGACTACCCGTAAAAGATGCCAAAGGTCGATGAATGACAAACGGGTTACCAGAGCGGCTAAACGTGCTTTCCGAGGCACGTAAAAGTTGCCAAGTGTGTAGATAAAATTGTCCCCTATACGGGACTTCAGTTCTGAGGAGGGTATATTAAATATTACACATGATTGGAGTACTAAACTAATAGAATTAACAAATACACTACTCACGACGTTATCCACAGATTACCATATAAAATAATTAGCATAGGTACTGTTAATAATAACAATAAGGGCAAACTTAAAGATACTTAATACAAAGTTAAAATTATTATGATATGATAATTATTGGAAGTGACTCCCGATATGACGACTAATAGAGAAGTATGGAAGAAAAAAGACAAGTTGCCACAAATTAACACCAAATAAATTGAGACAAGAGCAAGAGAATGTTGAGTCGGTTGAATGTTGCACGTTGGTGGTAACAATTCGACAGTAACAGAGCCTTTATTCGGTTACAATAAGAGCGATTTTTGTATATCAAGTACTACCACTAACGTGAGATTCACTAGACCAGTCAGTTATAAGCAGACATCGGATAATCGGATGCATCATCATCATCATCATCATCATCTTCCTGCCCTTATCCCATGTTACTTGGGGTCGGCGCAACACGTTTTCTTCTTCCATTCTCCCCTGTCAACCGTCACACTATCATTCACTCCCTTCTGTTTCATATCATTCTTTACACATTCCATCCATCTATTCTTCGGCCTTCCTCTCCCTCTCCATCTATCAACATGTATATTCATCACTCTTTGAGTCATATGCGTTTCGTCCCTTCTCATCACATGCCCATACCAAGCCAAACGATTTCCTTTCAACTTTTCTGTCACTGGCGCCACTTTCAAACTTCCTCTTATAAACTCATTTCTTACTTTATCCATTCTCGTCACTCCACACATCCATCTCAACATTCTCATCTCCGCTGCATGCAATCTTTTTTCATCCGTCTTCTTCACGGCCCAGCATTCAGACCCATAAAGTACGACAGGCCTTACCACGGACTTATAAATTTTCCCCTTTAACTTGAGGGGCATCGGTGGGTCGCAAGTTGTTCCTGTGACCTGTCGCCATTTCATCCATCCTGAGTTGATCCGGTGCGTTACGTCTCGGTCTACTTCGCCATCTCCTTGGACAAGCGACCCGAGGTACCGAAAGTCGGAACAGATCGATAAGGGCGTTCCGGCGAGAGATATGAGCACAGGACTGGAGAGGCCGCCAAAATCACAAAACAGATACTCAGTTTTGGTCCGACTTACTCTCAGGCCAACGGTCTCGAGTCTTTCCCACCACACCTCCAATCTGCTCTGGACCTCTAAGCCGTTCTCGGCAATCAGCACAATGTCATCAGCGAACAGCATACACCAGGGAGCCGCTTCCTGGATATCAGATGTAAGAGCATCCATTATCAGCACGAAGAGGTAAGGGCTGAGTGCTGATCCCTGGTGCAAGCCGACAGCCACATTGAAGCTGCCAGTAGTACACTCCCACTGTAGGATAATCGGATGCATATTATCTATAATATAAAAATGAATCGCTGAATGTGTTGCTAAGCGCAAATCTCGAGAACAGATGAACTGATTTTGCTAATTCTTTTTTTAGAATATTCCTTGAAGTACGAGGATGGTTCTTACGGAGAGAAACATTTAAAAAAATGCCTGAAAAGGTCTAAAAACAACACTTTTCTATACTCCCATACAATACTTAAAAGTCAATTTGAACTTTAATACCATACCATAAAGTTTAAGTGTTAGTGGAGAGGTTCCGGGAAGGCAAAAAAATTGAGTGACGTTAGTATCGTATAAATATTAATGTCAATATTTGTCAATATTTATACGATGGTGACATTACTCAAAAATAAATTCATTTGATTTTTAGTGACTATTAAAAGAATTTTAGGTGGTTTATAATTTTTATTTTTTGACATAATGTAATTGTTGACTTATTAACTTTCTTTTTTCTTTTTTTTATCTTCCGGCCATCCTGAATATAGCAGAACAAGTATTAAAAAAAAAAAAAAGAATCTGCTGTTAAGCGGTACGAAGTTCGCCGGGTCAGCTAGTATGAAATAGTTTTCTCGCTAACGTTCTATAACCTAGATTTCATCTCTCTCCCGAACCATATTTCTACCGCAATAACGGACAGACAAACGTAGCGTTTTTATAATATCTAAGGATGATTTTACAAATTGATTATTGTTTTCTTTTTCCCTAGATTATGCGCGCACAAGTACGCGTCTCTGTTCCTCCGGCCGATCACCGACGACGAAGCGCCGGGTTACAGCCAGGTCGTCAAACGACCCATGGACCTCACAACCATCAGGAGAAACATCGACTCCGGTGTTATAAGGTAATTTCTTCCAACACATATACATAAACTCACGCCTTCAAAATCAAATCAAAATCAAAAGTCATTTATTCAAACTAGGCTGAGAATCAGCACTTTTCGAACGTCAAAATTACATAAGACAGTCCCCCAAAACGCTCGCCCTTCACCACTTCCTAGTGCTTTAGCTGAGGAGAAGAAGTGGCGCAACAAACTCCTCAGCAGCACAGCTGTCTGTTCAGTTAAATAAAAAATAAAAAATATATATATATATGTATATTCTATACAACACTGTGCAAATTACATGCAAGTACATTACGCAACACAAACATTAAATTAAATTTAATTATTTGCTATAAGTCGGCTAGCACACGCCAATATACTTAAAAAAAAAGAAGAAAAAAAAAGAAAAAAAAAAAAAACGGGGGTAGGCAGAAACTACAGAATGCCGCCTGCTACGATTCTCACATACTCCTTTTGCCTCGTTTACGTTCATACATCTGGTCATACACGCTCGCCGGCTGCTAGTACTACGCACCTGACCTTTCTGAAGAACATCACCAATAAGGTTTAACAATTTTTACTACGGGACCAAACCTGAAATCACGAAAAAAAAAATCAGCTGTTCAGTACATTTATGTTCGCATAATTCGTCAAAATGTACTGAACAGCTGACTTTTTTTTCGATTTCACTAAAAGTTGTTCATAATTATGAGTACAACGACCCCTTAAGAGGTTATGCGTTATTTAAGTTACACGTTGTATATGTCTTACTAGGGTGTTCCACTCCCGGCGTTTCCACTCACATCTGCCTTACCTTTTGTTCGTCGCCTTTCATTCATCCTCTCAACATGACCAACCCATCTAAGTACGGGTTTACGACGGTCATTCTAAAAGTAAGTCTTTTTCTGCCCAACAGCTAACAAGTTGGATGTAATGTTGGTATAGTGCCTATATCGCAAAGTGTACAGGGTGCGTGTATTTCAGCTTCGTTGTGGTTTTATTTACACCCTGTAGAATAAATTGTATCCTACTACGTTTTACAAACAATAATTTCGAAGAATATCAAGAAACTGGGCATCCTAAATAGGGTGAAGCGATACTTTGCGCCTGGACAACTTTTAACTCTTTACAAAGCGCAAGTCCGATCCTGCATGGAGTATTGCAGTCACCTTTGGGTTGGATCAGCCAAGTACCAACTAGCCGCGCTTGACTCGGTGGAACGCAGAGCTAAGAGGCTCATTGGCGACGTAAAACTGGATGGATGCCAAGCTTCATAGCTTGGCTCATCGCCGCAAGGTTGCCTGCTTGTAGGTCTTCTATAGACTGTACTCAAGAACTCAACGACCTCATTCCACCGGCCCCCTTCTACCATAGGACATCTAGACGCACTGCCAGTTACCATCCCTACCTGGTTGCTATTCCACCGATTCGCTCTAAGCGTTTCCAAATGACTTTTATAATGCGTACAGCTGAAGAGTGGAACTCACTACCTGGGTCTGTGTTTCCGAACGCATACAACCCTAATCTATTCCAAGTGAGAGTGAACAGGCTTCTTCTGGGTAAGCTCACTCCATCGTCGACTTTGTCTCTGTCACCTCTGACCTAGACTAGAGTCGAGAGCAAACCCATCTCAAATAAAAAAATATCGATACTTAATAATATCAAATTTATATTTGTTTGCAGAACGACGGCTCAGTTTCAGCGCGATGTTCTCCTAATGTTATCAAACGCGCTTATGTATAACAGCAGTGAACACAGCGTTTATACAATGGCTAAAGAGATGCACGCCGAGGTACGTACTATCATTAACCTTAACCTATGAAGGTCACCTTATCAACCGTATCGTGTTACCCAGTAACTGGGTTGTGCAGATCAGGTAAGCAGGCGCTCCATGTTAAATACTGGTATTCAGCTGCATCCGGTTAGACTGGAAGTCGACCCCAACATAGTTAATATTAGTAATGATTTATTTTCTCACCACAATCCTAACTAATATTATAAATGCGAAAGTAAGTTTGCTTGTTTGTTTGTTACCTTTTCACGCCTAAACCACTGAACTGAATATCCTGAAATTATGCATATACGTTGTCACGTGTACAGAAACGGACATAGGATACCTTTCATCCCAAAAAAAGGTACTGTTCCCGAGGAAAACAACAATAACGTTCTTATGATAATAGATGGCGCCACGTGTTTTTCGAATCATGATTGAATGATTACGCTTTCACGCTAAAACTGCTGAACGGATTTGGATGAAATTTGGCACTTGGGTAGACTATGACAGGTCATAGTCTACCCAAGTGCCAAATTTCATCCAAATCCGTTCAGCAGTTTTACCACACGGGAACGTACTACCGGGATTAAAAGTATGTTATTACTTTTAATCCCGGTAGTACGTTCCCGTGGGGTAATTTCCGAGAACCACGCAGGCGAGGCTCGGGTAAAAGCCTAGTAACCTTATACGAGGGGTGATCAAAAAGTAATGATAATCAATATTAAACACGGTGATTATAGTTAAAAAAAAAAATTATTTCTCTACATAGTCCCCTAACAAGTCAATACACTTAGTCCATCTTTTTTCTAAACCCAGAATTCCCTTAGAAAAAAAAAATCATTGTCTTGACCCTCCAAAAACCCCTCAACAGCGGTCATCACCCGGAGGTGTTCCTTGAGCCGAGGAAAGAAATAGAAGTCACTAGGAGCTAGATCTGGCGAATAGGGCGGGTGTACGAGCAGTTCGAACCCCGATTCTTGAATGGCAGCCATCGCAACTGCGGCTTTGTGAGCTGGTGCGTTGTCTTGGTGAAACAGCACTCCAGCTCGCAGTTTGCCGCGTCTTTTTTCCTTAATGGATTCCCGCAATCTTCTTATTTGGTCTGTGTAGTAAGAGCCCGAAATAGTGGCTCCCTTTTCTAAATATTCCACCATAACTATTCCTTCAGCGTCCCAAAAAACGGACGCCATAATCTTTCCCACTGAACTTGACACTTTGAATTTCTTCGGCGTCGGTGAGGAAGCTCGCTTCCAGGTCATTGATTGTTGTTTGGTTTCAGGATCAAAACGGTGAACCCAGGTCGTGTCCATGGTCACGAAACGTGGCAAAAATTTTTCCTGATCTGCTTGGAACTTCTCGAAATTCACTCTCGAAATGTCGACTCGTTTTGCCTTTTGCTCGTCGGTTAACATTCTCGGCATCCAACGCGCTGAGACCTTTTTCTTATGCAATTCGTTCGTAAAGATTCTTTGAACACTGCCATATGAGATCCCTGTGACCTCAACTATATGTCTGATGGTAACTCTCCGATCTGCCAACACGACATCTTCGACTTTTTTCACATTATCTTCAGTGAGGGACGTGGATGGGCGTCCTTCGCGATGTTCATCTTCCGTGGATGTTCTGCCTAGTTTAAACTCCTTCGCCCAGCGTGCAACTGTGGAATATGGAGGAGCAGAGTCCCCCAATGTTTCCACCAAGTCGGTGTGTATGTCTTTGGTAGACATTTTTTTCAAACAGAGGTACTTTATGACAGCTCTAATTTCGTTTTTCTCCATTTTGATGTTATTTCTTCGACTGTTCGTATTCAAGTGAATGTACCTCCGGGGAATCGTGGCCTATTTATATGATTTTTTTATGTGGGTATATGAGCAAGCAAAAAAGTTTTATTTTTATTTTTATGTGCACTGGAACTACCCGATTATCATTACTTTTTGATCACCTCTCGTAAAATGACAACATAACAGCATTGCCCAATCATGGGCCGGTCCAGTCGGAAAAAGGCTAGGCAGATTTATGTTGCTGAAATATGTGACAAACTGATTCCATGGTGACAGGTTGTGCTTCGATGTCTCTGCCATCCTTTATTTAATACTAGTATTCATATTAGGTTCTATGAAATGATATATAATCAAAAATCCCAAATTTATCAACTTTCTAATTTCACCTGCGATACATTTTTGTTTCAAAAATCGAAATGTTCCAATAATCCTCTCTCTCCCTGTCAGGCACAAGGCCAGCTGGGCATGCTCCTAGCTGCGCAGGCGCACGCCGGCTTGGTGGATTCTACGCCCTCGCGCCGCAAGCGCCGCCGCGAGCACGAGCCCAGGCCGCAGGCACACAAGCGACACCATTGATGTAGCAACGCGCGAGGCGACCAATATTTTTAATATAGTGCACAATTTTATTGAAATTACTGTATTTAGAATCAGTGAAGGTCTTAGAGGAAACGCGATCACGTGGTCGTTGGTGGTCGTAATAAAGTATACCTCTGTTTTCTCCCTGGTTAAGGCGAAAGCGTCAGGGTCGCTTGCGGTATTCAAATTTTCTTACGTTTTTTTTTTTGGAATTTGCAGGTCAGTATCAGGTTGTATGTTGATATTCGCGACCGTAATAAATATGTATTTATATAAATCTCTCAAGTTCATATAATCCTAATGAAAGACTATTTCATGAAATCATGACATTTCAGGTCAATTGGACACTTAAGGAGTTGTATTTATGATTCTATTGATCATAATTCTGTAAATACATATTTGTTACAGCCGCGAATCTTACTCTAATCAACATATTATGTGTACCCAGACACTGACCGTAAGAAAATCGCACTAAATTAGCTTGTGAACCACTATCCTGCTCGCACATTTTATGAATGAGCCACGAGCCTTCCCTATAAGCTTTCAGAAATAGTGATTGAATCAGGCATACACAGTGGCGATGGGGTTATCACGTAAAGGGCTGGTTTCCTGAACGAAAATGTAATGAATTTTGATTAAAATACAACGTAGAAATCACCACGATTTGCAAAAAACCGGCCAAGTGGAGGGTCTCGTAGTTGGGATGAATTTATCCCAAAAACAAACTTAACATTGTAGTTGAAAAACATGATCTTCCATACGTTGATATACGTCACAGTCAATTCTCCCACTGCAAATTAAGAGGATTGTGAAGTGCCGATACGCGGCGCGAGTCTTGCGAGGCAATTACCTACATTTCATACAATTATTTACGTAAATAATGTTTCGGGTGATAACGTTTTCACCACCCTAAACCTTTACGAAATGAGACGTTTTTGGTCTCATTACATTCAATACATCTTAATCTAGGTCTGTATGTTTTTCTTTTTTAGTAATTCTATTCAATATAATTTAAAAAAATAAAAACGCTCGAGGAAGTTTTTATGTCAAAAATATAGATATTTAGATGCTAATAACTTATACCGTATGCAATATTTCTTTATAATAAAAACGTACGGACCTAGATTTTCATTATATCTACAAAATTTCCAAAAAATATGAAAATTAGACTATGTTTACGGGTAGAAAAACGTTATTGCTTTTTGTATGAAAATTTATAGCTTCACAATCCTCTTAATGTTTGTAAACCCATTTTTTTTTATGTGATAAAATTAGAAATTAATGATTTTCGGACTTACTTGTGCTGTGAGATCTTGTTTCTTGCCAAATTTCATGATTCTAGATCAACGGGAAGTACCCTATAAATTTTGGATTCCCTTGAAGGTCGAAATATACGTTTTTTGCGGCATAAACGGCCGTATCTTTTTTTTTACGTTAACTTACAAGTTTGATTTTTTCACAGCTTTAACACATTCTCTGCTTAATTCTTTATGCAAACGCTTCTTTATGCTACACCCTTACCGACCCTTTTTTACGATGTTTTCGAAACAATAGAGATGTACAACGAACGCACATGTGCGGCGCGCCGCACTCGAAGAAAGTTATGAAAACGCGCATGTGCGTCTGCCGCGCCTAATGTATTAAGGGACTGTAAACCTGAGTAATATGGTTTTAATTTCAACTCGATACCTCCTCTCGTTTCCGAGTTAAGGGTCTTGACAGACGGACAACAAAGTGATCCTCTAAGGGTTCCATTTTTTCCTTTTGAGGTACGGAACCCTAAAAAGCGGCCAAGTGCGATTCGGACTCACACAAAGGGCTCCTTACCACCGTAAAATATTTAACACTACATATTTTGGAGTTTACTCCTTATGAATCGATTTTCATATAAGGCCCCCGGTATGGACATTTTATGAGGAGTTTGAAATAATAAAAGCGTTAACTTAAAAGCGTTACGTTTGTTACGCCACGTAGAACAAAACGAACGCCTTTACACATAAAAGTTGCTTTTGGTATAGCACTGATTTATTGAAGAAACTCTACCCCTATGGTCCTTTGTTTTCATCCATCAATAGAAAGTCGGAACGGCACAAAAAAGAGGAGTAAACTCCAATTGTGCGTCGGAGGTGATACACACACACTTTTTTATGACTTAAAAAAACACGGTTTGTTGTATGGGGACCCCCTTTATTTTATTTTTGATTATAGCGGCCATAGTAGAACACACTGTGAAATTTTTTAAGTGTATTACGTAAAATATATAGCCCGGAATCTTAGTAATAGGGTTCCTATTACTGATCCCTGAAAACGTAAGAAATGTTGAATTTCGCGGACTACATTGACGCATTCCTTTAATATGATAACCTCATCGCCACTTTTTGTTTTTACTATGTAGCAGTAAAAAACATATTTTGCAGGCATCCAAAGAGCAGACTGTATAAAAATAGTTCGCTTATAGCTTATACATATCTAGCTTAGTATAGCAAAATGAAAAGTACAACGTTATAATGAAAAATAGAATCTTTTGTAATAGGGTAGTTGATTATTTTAACTAGGATTTTATTAATAGAGCTCAGGCTGGTGCATACCTGGTGAGGCGCGGTTGTCACTGCCAAACAAATATCAACGTTGTGTGCCTAAAAATAAAGTTGAGAATACCTCTTTCCGCTTCGACGCGCTCTCGAGTTAATTGAAGTTATTTTATTTTCAACTTTATTTAAACTGGTGCAAGGTCGATATTTGTTAGGCGGCTAGCCAGATGTTAGCCGGCAATTAGTGAAGGAGCTCGCCCGGGGCAGTACTATCATTATACCTATATATTTCTATCGCCAAGCAGCAATGCCGTTTAAAGGGTATGGGAGCCAACACAGAGCACGGAGACGTCTCGCCGCCGCTGCTAGAGGCGGCATTGTAAACACTTCCCATACAGACCAAGCGTGTCATTGTCGTCGTCGTGTCGTTTACGTAAAGAATCTTGACGGTTTTCAAGGCCGTCTGTGACAGTTGTGTGCTCAACGTGCTTTCGGCGCTATGAATTTTATAAGTACTGCCGTCTCTGGATGCTTCCGTGCTCTGTAGGTGCCAGTATCATAACATGTGCTATTAGAGAAACGAACATCTAAACACCGTGAGAGCTAAATCCACCGACACAATGATGTGTCGTGACGCAGTATACAGCTATCAAACGAATCTGTTCAGCACTACGTCAAATCACAACGAGTTTTGATTGATACCACTGCGTCAGAAGGCGTCACAACACGACACAACACAATAATATGACTCCGGCTTGAATTCCGTACACATGATGACCACATCTATACCGCTCCCTTATGCTTCACCCAATAAAACAAAAATAATTAGTAATGTTTTGTTTAAATAAAGTTCTCAGGCTCTGTTACAATTATCACAGACCACCCTTTTGTGGCTTTTTTTTTCATTTACAAAAACAAGGGGCTCAGCCAAAATTTGATTCTGCGATGCTATTGGTTGATGAGCGTAGGTAAGCGTTACTATAGCGGCCGAGCACTACAAGCAAGAATAGTCCTAACGGTGTTCAGATGTTCGTTTCTCTGATAGTACATGAGACATTTCACCATTGTCTCTGGGATATTGTAAGTGACTTGACGATTTTAGTTTCAAGTGAAATAAGTCGACTACTCTAAATTTAAATACGCTTTGTGATTGTATCTCGAAAGTATGTGTAAGTTATAATTTTACGTACAATTATGTATTTTTTGTGAGTAAATAAAATGACAATAATGCTATTGTTTTTTTTTTTATATTTCCTTCTTTGTGTATGTGAATGTGATATACAGGTGACTGAAAACATGCGACAATTTTAAGGGGGCTATTCTACTCATGAATATGAATAACCTTTACTATGGGACCAACTAAGAATTCGCAAAAAAAAATTGACCTTCCCATGTAAAAGTACAGTCGCCAGTAGGTCAACCTACCCGAAACTGTCAGATTTTCCCAATCAACATTGAACCTAATGCTTTAGCAATAAATTCGAAAATCTATTAAAGAAATCTGACAGATTGTAGTAGCTTGATGTGCTGGCGTCTGTACATACCAGATTGGACCATTTTGTATAAGGTCGATTTTTTTTTGCGAATTCCAAGTTGGTCCCTTAATAAAAGTTATTCATATTGATGAGTAGAACATCCCCTTAAATTTTGTGGCATGTTTTCAAAGTCACCCTGTATGTGAGGTGATAACAGATTTCATTATGACAGCTCTTGTTATAGTTTGACCAAGACCACTGTACCGCGCCTAAGGAAAACGCGGCGAGGAGGGGTGCAGCGCTGGCGAATGAGCGGTGGGACGCCGTGAGCGTTGACGAATGAGCGGCCTGCATTGACCCCGTCTCGCCGCGCACTTACCTACGGTGCGGTACAACGGTTATGCTCAAACCATATAATAACTGAAGTTTGATACTGAAGTAGAAAGGTAGTATTTTTAAAAGGACAGAAGATAAATATTAGTTTAGACCTGTAAAATTAGTCAGCGCCTGACGTAAAATGACGTATTTTCAGTAGCCAATGGCGCTGATTCTATTGTTCAATAACTAAACTAAAATTAGAGAATTGCAATCTTTTACTAACAGACAGCGCGAGAAAAGGACGCTTATAGCTATGAGCTAAGTTAGAGATGTCAAACTAGTTTACGACTTGCGCTTCACCATGTTTTTACGTGTCGTCTGAATTTGTATGGAAATATTAGTTCCAACTAAATTTGACAGCTCTAATTTACGTCCGTCTCTTTCTTGTTTTATTAGAGAGAAAAGTTAGCAAATAGCTTACATTAAGTTTGTGCACAACAGACTCGGCACCAATTTTTTAATACATTAGGCGCGGCAGACGCTCATGCGCGTTTTCGGACGTTCACCAGGTGCTTGACGGCGCGTATGCGCGTCCATACAATTTACATAACTTTCTTCGAGTGCGGCGCGCCGCACCTGTGCGTTCGTTGTGCATCTCTATTGTTTCGAAAACATCGTAAAATAAGGGTCGGTAAGGGTGTAGCATAAAGAAGCGTTTGCATAAAGAATTAAGCAGATAATGTGTTAATCACGTCTAAACCTGTCTATGGAGTATCTCAATTTGACAATCAAAGAGTAAAGTAATATATGAGTTGACAATTTAGTTTACGTTGTGAACAAGGGAATCGGCGCCTATATTAAAATTACATACTCTTTGTATCTATACTAAAACAGCAGCGTGCCATGCCATGCGCATCGGAAAGCCTGGTTTCAGAGCGGCAAACTTACGTGAGGCTTACGATCTTTATCGGACTATTATGAATGAGGCTGAGGAATGTTGTGTTGTTCCTGTTCCTCTGATTCCGTATCTGGAAACCATTTCCAATAATCGTTCATGAGAGACGCTTTACTCATATCCACGAATAAAACTGTAACAGGTATTTTCATGTCAATACAGTCTGTTATTTTTTTATTAATTGAAATGCTGCTAAAGATATACTGCTATTTTTACGAAACCCATTTTGTTCGTACTTAATTATCTTGTGCTTTTCGATGAAGTTTGCTATTCTTTTATGAAACACTTTTTCAAAATTTTTAGAAAATATACAGTACCTATCAAACTGTCGGTCGCAGGTCCCCTTTTTTAAATATTGATTTCACTACTGATCTCTTTAATAAATCAGGAAATATTCCTTGTTCTAGAGAGAGGTTAACCACATGTAGGAATGGCTCTAGAATTATATAGAAGGACATTAGGACACAGGTGATTATTGGTGATGTTCTTCAGGTCAGGTGCGTAGTACTCTCAAACGACGTGCGTGTATAACCAGAAATGTATGAACGTAAACGAAGCAAAAAGAGTAGTAAGAATCGTATCAGGTGGCGTTCTGTAGTTTCTGCCTACCTCCATGGGAATAAGGCGTGAGTTTATGTATGTAGTATGTACAGTACAACTATCGGTAATCATCACATTTCCAAATACAATAGAATGCTAATTTCCATGTCCATCAACTATTAGATTTATTGTTCTACTAGCTGTTGCCCGCGACTTCGTCAACGATTCAGGATGAATAGTAGCCTATGTCCTACTCCAGGTCATGGTCTACCCATGTGCCAAAATTCATCCAAATCCGTTCAGCCGTTTCCGCAAAAAGTTTCTATAATAATATAATACAACCATTATTCGAAAGACACGTGGCGCCATCTATTATCATAAGAACGTTATTGTTGTTTTCCTCGAGAACAGTACTGTTTTCGAAATGAAAGGTACCCTATGTCCGTTTCTGTACACCTGACAACATATATACAAAATTTCAGGATGATCGGTTTAGGCGTGAAAAGGTAACAAACAAACAAACAAACTTACTTTCGCATTTATAATACTATATAATAGGTTGGGGAAAAAATTTCTTCGCATTTTTTAAGAAAATGAAATAAACTATATTAAAAACATTTTTTAATATAGTTTATTTACATTTAACTAAAGTATGTAGGTACCATTTTGTTCGATAACTTTTTGCCATCTTGTAGGTAGGGACATGATCCCATTGGTATAGAAATTTTGGGACTTCTGGTCAAAATACCGCGACAAGTGGTTTTGGCAGTCCTCTCGTGATGTTAACCTGACACTGCCTAAAGAATTCTGAAGAGACCGAAACAGGTGGAAATCTGAAGGTGCAAGGTCTGGACTATACGGCGGATGCATTAACACCTCCCAGCCAAACTCTCTTAATTTTTGCTGAGTGGCTAAATATATGTGAGGTCTAGCGTTATCATGATGAAAAACCACACCCCTTCTGTTGATTAATTCCGGCCGCTTTCTCTCAACTTCTTGCTTTAATCTCATCAGTTGTTCGCAGTAGAGTTCAGAATCGATGGTCCTGCCTGGTGGTAACAGCTCATAATGAATAATGCCCTTCCAATCCCACCACACACACAGCATCACCTTGTTGCGAGTTAACCCGGGTTTCGCCACAGTCTGTGAAGCCTGACCGGCCTTTGACCACGACCTTTTTCGCACGTTCTTGTCATACGTGATCCACTTTTCATCACCAGTTATCAGCTTCTTCAAAAATGGTTCGGTTTCATTACGTCGTAATAAAGAATCACAAATGAGTACACGGTTCATTAGGTTTCTTTCAGTGAGCTCGTGAGATACCCAAATGTCGAGCTTTTTTGTGTACCTAGTTTTTTTCATATGCGCCAAAACTGTTTTGTGGTCAATTTCCAGTTCTTCAGCTACGTCGTAACTACTGATATGCCGATCTTGCTCCACTTTTTCAAAAATGGCATCCATTTTATCCGTAATAGGGCGACCAGAGCGACGTGCATCTTTGACATCAAAATTTCCGGATTGAAAACGCTTAAACCAAATTTGTGCCACTCTCACAGACACTACACTAGGTCCATAAACATCGCAAATTTTTTTCGCGGCTTGCGTTGCATTTTTACCTTTTTTGTAGTAAAATTTTAAAATGTATCGAATTTCTTCATTAGATTCACTCATCTTGACGGGATTGGTTCGGGAGACATCGATGCGAGCGGTCGCGCTGCGCTCCGTCATTTTATTTTTTTATTTTGCTAAGGGTCTATGCGGCGGGCGTGCCACATGGGCCACAACATTTTGTCCCTACTAGTTTGATTAGTTATTAGGTATGTGCTAACTCGTGTATCTACCTACCTGTACGGTGCACGGGTATTTTGTGCCGCGAAATGAAATCCTGTGGTGTTGTGTGCAAAGTGTTTGCAAAAGTGGGGTGGACTGCGTGCGCACCTGTTACTGTTTCTGCCAAGGAGGCTCTGACACCGCAGCAAATTTGGTGAGATCCTTCCATTTTATTTGATTATTACCTTGGGCCTGATGGCCTAGGGTCATGATCAAATAATATGGAATACTTAAGGAAATAATATGGCATGTGACAGCGTTGTTAGTGTTAAATTGAAGCTATCTTCGGTCTTAATCCTGTGTGTCACTGTGAAACCTTCTGGTGAACCTTCAAATCTCGAGTCACGCGATCATTCGAAATTTACTCTGAATTAATTGCTGTAGGATGGTGTCTTCATCACTATCACTACATATTATGGAGCGGGGTCCTCCGCCGCGTCTGTCTGTCTGTCTAATGTTCGTGAAGATTTCGAGAACTGCTGGGCTGATTTTGATGCGGTATTCGTCAGTAGATGGAGTGATTCGGGAGGGGTTTGTACGTATGGTGTTGCGACGTCTGCGCGGGCGATGCTGCGGGCAAAGGCTATAAGGCTGGATAAACGCAAACTCTATTTTACTCTAACAAAATAACGTAATTGATTTGGTTTTCGTACAGAAACTGTTTCCCCATAATACTTCTTACATCGACTAGCCTTCTAGCTTACTACATGTTAATATTACTTCTAGACTAAATTCCCAGGAAATAAGTAGTTTAATTGCCTGGTTGTTTGTTGCCTGATTATCGCGCCGGACGCCGGAAACATGACGCCTTTATGTGGGATGTCAAACTAAACATTATTTTGAAACACAACAAAAAATGTACCCCAAATTGTAAAGCGAAAACGGCTCGTAAATCTCACCCCTGTCAAAGTTTAAAACTAGAGGCAACTTGTTAAACATGTGTTGGTCGTTCCAACCAATTTTGATAACGGCCCATAAATCCCGCACTAGTCTGTCTTCAAGACGCCACATGTGTTGGAGTGTGTTCGTCATTCTAATCATTGCAACCATTTGGGCAGAAACATAATTTTACAATGACTCCATTTGTGTACCAATAAAAAAGGGACGGACCAAATAAATAAATTAATATCAGAGTCAAAATGTGTCAAAAAGATGTGTTACGTTCATGGTAACTAACGTTTAAGATCTGTTCGTGCTAAATGTCCCTAGAAAAGAGGGACTTGCTTGGCGCGGTCGAAAGACTTCCGAGTCTTCACAAAGCGCGCGGGAGTATTATATCTGCCACATTTTAATATAATATCATTGACTAATATTTAAAGAGTAAGCCAAATCTGGAGAAAAATCTTAAGTTTGGCGATCCTTAAGTTTGGCGATACCTACTTCGACAATGAAATCAACTTTTGGGTGGATACGGCTGAAGAAATAAGATCAAGAAGGCCGCCAACGAGATTTACAAGAAGCCTGAAGCGGATAGCATGATACCTTAAACGAAGATTTTGAAAACAGCAACGTGTAATAATGCAGCTTAGCAGGGACATAAATAGACTGCACATGTGACTCTCCGAACAAAACATCTTCAATGGTCTCATGAATTCGGCTTCCAAATAAACGAAACAAAGGCTGTAACAGAGCTCATAACTTGAACTTTTTTTGTCATCACAAAACAATACAATATGTGTTGAACACCACAAAAATTTACCCGGTCGCGTCGTGCGATTTCAAATATAACGCGTTTGTCTCAATTATAATTAATAATTTTATGTACACCTATAATTTGTGTATACATTAGCAGTAATACCTTACATAACTCATGTAAACCAATGTTGAATGTTGTAACGTAACAGATAGCCGGGGCTATCTGCTACTTGCAAATTTTAAAAATAGTAAACAATAATAAAAAGGTTAATGGTTAAAGTTTCGATGGTCAGCAGCGGGGTTACCAAAACGGAGGGAAATACCAACAGCTGTTGGTGTTCTTTAATAAATACCTATATAAATAAATACGATAATTATATTACGTGCAGTGTTTATGCTCCTGTGTCCTAAAATCGGAGTTCAAAAGTGTTTTTTGTAAGTGGTGATGTGATTTATTTATGAATGCGCATTCTGAACAGAGAATATCGTGAACTCAAGCGCCACTAATAGGCGCGGGGCTCCGGCTCCGGCGCCGGCGCCGCTACGACAGGATTTTTGTCGGAGTGTCGGAGTTTAGTCTTATTATATTATGTAATAGTGTGCATAAAGTTTAGCTAGAGAACTGTAACTTCTGCAGTCGCGTCAACCTGAGCCGGGCAGCGGCGGGCTACAGGTCGAACTTTGAATGGTAACAAAAATTGCATTGTTTGGGGTCGAAGCTGGGCATAAATAACGAGGATGATAACCAGGATCGGGCCAACCGCATCCTGGACATTCTGCTGCTACTACTCGAGAATAAAAGAATAAAAGAAGAAAGGAGTCGAGAGAGCAGTTTAACCCCGCCAAAAGTTTCACCGGTGAGGCTGGACCTGTGCCAGCCGGGCGGCGGCATCGTTGGGAGATGCCCATCCACTGATTAATGTAAACCGTCTCTCCACAAATCCATTGCTGACGTGACCTACTTCGATAAGACAATATGCGGATGGACGCGACTGAGGAGCGACAAGATTGAGAGGGCTACTACCAGCGAGAATTACAACAAACCAGAAACGGATAGTAGCGGGATCTCACACGAAGTCTGGAACTACACAGCATAGCAGTCACATGGAAAATGTCGGGAATGCAGCTTAATCCTGCCTAAGGATTCACTGGTGAAGCTGAACTTGAAGGAGAATGGCAGAGACGTCGTAAAAAGAGCCCATCCATAATTATAATCACCCATCTCTCCACAATTCCAATGATTATTTAACGGTGCATACCGGGTAGGCGATAATCCCTATCCATATCCTAAGGGCCTGTCTTCCCTACCATTATCGTGCCCCCCGGTCTACTCTTTGATATGCAATGATCCCTGTTGCACCATGTAACATGAGGCAACAGGGGCTAGTGCGAATCTTTGGGTTCATTCGAATAATCGAGTCTGGTCAAACCACGCTGGGGTCGGAGGCATTTCATTCATTCATTCATAGATTCACTCATCTTGACGGTACGAATAACAAATGAAAATCACACATTTTCCTAATTTGAATTTGGAATTATGTTCTTTAAAATTTAAACTTTCAATGATACCAAAACCAGCCAGATACAAATAGTATAGCCAAAGAGATTTTATTACAAGTTCATACATACTATAATGCGAAAAGACTTTTTCCCCAACCTAATAGTTAGGATTAATTTTAACTGTTGTTAACAACAATTAAGTACTTAGTTCTGAATTCAAATAATTATACACGATAAATCTAATAATTGATGCGACATGGAAATTAGCATTCGTTTGTATTCGGCAATGCGATGATTGCCGAGGGGCATTAAGAGGATTGTGAAGCTGTAAATTTTCATACAAAAAGAGATAACGTTTTTCTCCCCATAAACATAGTCTGATTTTCATAATTTTTGGAAATGTTGTAGGTATAATGAAAAACAAGGTCCGTACGTTTTTATTATAAAGAAATATTGCATAATTATGATATAAGTTATTAGCATCTAAATATCTATATTTTTGACATAAAAACATCCTCGAGCATTTTTATTTTTTAAATTAAATTAAATTGAATTACTAAAAACAAAAAAACGTAGAGACCTAGATTAAAGTGTATTGAATGTAATGAGACCAAGATTGTCTCATTTCGTAAAGGTTTAGGGGAGTGAAAACGTTATCGCCCGAAACAATATTTATGTAAATAATTGTATGAAATGTAGGTAATTGCCTCCAAGAATCGCGCCGCGTATCGGCACTTCGCAATCCTCTTAAGAAAATAGTTGTACTGTAGGTATGTAGAGTAGTTTCGGGTATTATGGTCTGGTCGGCCAATATGGACTACTACTATTTCTCCGAAATAAAAAAACACTAGCGTTTAACTTATCTGCCACGACGTCGCGCAACACTACCTACGCCTCCTCAGTCAATCCGTGCAGCGCGGCGATAGCGTGCGTGTCCTGCATGTGCTGTTGTCCAGAATTACGTATTTCGATGTTATTTTTTTGTAATTTTCAATCATTTCAGTTATTCGAAATATGAATGTTTTTATATTTTTAATGCACAGTTTTGTAGACAAATCCTTTATCTGTGGTGTGGTAACAGTTTTGTATGTATATTGTTCATTGGTTTTACGTAAGATTTTACTTGTCAAAAACGTATCCTGCGGCCAATATGGCTCACCAGGTGAAACATGTATTAAATGCCTATGTTGTAAGCTATGGGCTTTTGAAGAACGCTCAGGAGTGGAAACTGACATTTAATTCTGTGAATTTGGTCCACAAAATCACTTGCACTTAATATTGTTTGTATTGTTAGATCTGATGGGCAGTATGGCTCACTGAATTTTCGGCCAATATAGCCCCAGGCCATATTATCCCACCATGTTCAGATTTTGATGATTGTTCAAGTTTACGAAAAGTTATATTTTTTGTTATTCTTTGAAATTATACTGCCTTAACCTTCTAGTTATTAATTACTGATTAGTTTAACGACATAATTAACCAATAAAGACTGAATGATCTCATACACTTCCGAGTTTTATTTCCAAAAAAGCTTATGGTGTGCCATAATACCCGAAACTACTCTACTTTTTATAGGTAAGTAATTCAGTAAAATAAAACACCATATTCATCTATGATAATGTATTTCACTTAAGTTTACATACAACCAACTGAATGCAACATAATCGACAAATACTATATATTTAATGTGATACATTTGGAGACTGAATATAAACTTTCCACATCTCTTATACAATAAGTCACGTCCTATTAATACCACAGAAAAATTAAAAAAGATAAAAAATACCTTTTTCAATTTTTTGATTTTTCTCATTAAATAATCATATCGCAGACTAAATATATTGATGTCTGAATTTTAATGAATTTCTGCGCATTTAGCTAATTTTTATCTTTTTTAACGCTCTGTGGAAACCCTGGAGTAATAAGTAAAACAATCATGTCGCTATTACGTGGGCTACTGCTACGGTACTTATTAGGGCAGTATTGTGCTATATTTACTAAAAACTGCACCTTTCTGGATCATCATTCCTTCCCCAGCATTGTATACGAAAATTCACTATCGAACTCGCTTTTGAGCTCGAAAACTTATCCAACCATATTTCAAAACATTTATAATATTATTAAAAAAAAAAAAAACATGAGATGTCTTAATTTTATATCCTAGAGTAGCTCAAAACTACTTTACTCATTACTCCATGGTAAGTAGGTCTATTTTGCAATAAACCATGTCACTATACAACCATAATTTTTCTCCATACCATATAGCCATAATCATTTCTGTCAATCCGAGTTCTGCGAGAGATATCGCCGTCTTAATATTACAAGTATAAAAACGTCAATTATTAGAACAGCTGGCTCGGCAAGCCACCTTGTCAATATCAATAGATGGCAGTAATTTCACATCCTTGATTTATCGTCTAATTATAAAGTGCCTGTTTCAGTGTCGAGATAAGCACTATCTCCCGGATAAACTTATCTCCTGGTTAAGTTATCCGGAGTTTACCAGGAAAAACAGGTCAAAACTCGTTTTAATCATTTTTCTGAAATCGCATTGAGCTAGCTTGGCGACGAATGCTCGTATCTTCTCTGTATGAGAAGAGGTATTTGCCCTATAGTGGGTCAGTTACAGACCGCTATTCTGACTGCTAAGGCTAAATTGACGAAAGTGCATTTAACTTCTCAAATGTCGTATGAACCCCACCGGTTCAGACACTGGCTTTTTAATTGATTGTATATATAAAAGGAATAGTACGAAATTTGAAAAGCACTTGTGTTAATTAAGCCCAAAACATCATAGTCTCAAGTCATTACTTCTCAATGAATGCTTTTAGCTACCAATAAAGATTTAATGCATATTTAGCATCAATTTGGGAGCTACTGCTTAAATAATATAAACCTTACGAAACCCGCATACAATAGTATAAAATATAATTTTTAAATAATATAAAATTGCTTTGTTTTATATCAATCTGCCTAGCTTTTTCCCCAACCATGTTGTGGTCGGCTTCCAGTCTAACCAGATCCAACTGAATACCAGTATTTTACATGGAGCGACTGCCTATCTGACCTCCACAACCCAGTAACTGGGTAAAACGATACCCCTTGGTAAGTCTGGTTGTCAGACTTTCGGGCTTCTGACGACCTCTGACGACGGCTTCTTATGTAAATTGTACGGACGCGCATACGCGCCGTCAAGCACTTGGTGAACTTCCGAAAACGCGCATGTGCGTCTGCCGCGCCTAATGTATTAATAGAATTAGAATTTATACATGCCGTCAAGTTCAGAAACCATAGTTATACACGCAATACAGAGTGTTTTAATTATGCCGTGTATGCCGTGTTTACAGAGCGATGTTTACCTTAAAGTCGACACAAATAATATTATGATTATGTCAAATCAAACTAATTATAATTAACTAGGTGTCTCTAAAACAACAAACTGATTTTAGAAACGAGTCCAACGCCCAGTGTCTGTGGTCATAATTATTTTTTCGTGTATTTTTCTGATGTTTTAATAGTTATTCTGCTATTCGGGACAGAGACAAATACAACAAATCAAAAACCATGAAAATCGGTCCAGCCGTTCTCGGATTATTGTTCGAACAAACCCGACTTTGTTTTATACATATAGATTAGTTCGATATATTTTTGCTGAACACTAGGAAGAAATTCACAAGTCTTTGCGTGTCGTATGAACCCCATAGGTTCAGATACAATGGCTGTTTAATTGTTTCTGTAATTACGACATTCGACGCGTTATTGTCGAATGAATTACCTATTGAGCGTTTACCTGAGGACCTCAGAAGCCGGGCATTAGTTGTCAATTTTGACTAACTTTACCTTAGTCGGAATAAAGTTCAAAATACAAAACCTGTCCCGAAGTTAAACTCTTTTGTTACGGCAGATACATGTACATTGTACCGTCTTTTCAGAGTTATTTTACCTCTGATTTTACATCACTGTCAAAATGACAATGATATTTACTGTCGTAGCAATAAGGCTGCTTGCTATTGGATTGCTGCCATTGGCAATACGGTTGCTACTGTCAGAGGTTAAATAGCTATGAGAGGACTGTAGCATTATGATTGGGTTTATTGAAGCCACAGATTATTTGTGGTTCTGCCTGAGCGCGGCGGCGATGTCTCTGACGTCGAGTTGAACTTTAGGTTTGTGCTGAGGCGGTTCGAAGTAGAAGTCGAACCGTTTGAACGACTCTATCTCGCGTTCGGAGACTTCTAGAGATGACAGGTTTGTAATGCTCGAGTCTGGGAGGAATACGCTGGATTCTGGAAAGAGAAGAATTATTTTAAACAACATACATAAACTCACGCCTTCTTCCTATGGGGATAGGCAGGTACAACAGAACGCCACCTGCTGCGATCCTCACATACTCCTTTTGCCTCGTTTACGTTCGGACATCTGGTCATACACGCACGACGGTTGCGAGTACTACGCACCTGACCTTTCCGAAGAACATCACAAATAAGTTCACTATATCGCTCATCCAATAGAACAACGACGTAATTATGTTTTAGCTAAATTCGCAATTACGTTTTTGTTCTTCGTGATCAAGGACGTAAATACGTTTTAACTAAATTCGTAATTACGTTGTCCTATTGGATGAGCGATATGTCTTCCTAGGTTGGTCCCTCCCAGCGTTTCCACTCATATCTGCCTTATAAAACCTTTTGTTAGTCTCCTTTCATTCATCCTCTCAAAATGACCAACGTTCTAAGCATACTCTTTTCAGTTTTTGTCACTACATCTTCTTTAAAATCGCACTGTTGTCTTATCACATCATTCCTCAGCTTATCATTCATAGTCACACCACACATGCTAGCATTTATTCTACTTTCATGCTTTTCTTTGCCACTCCCAACATTCACTTCCATACATAAGGGTGTATTCACGCAGAAAGCTGGTACCTGGCGTCGATATACCAACGCGTGTCGGCGCTGATCAGCGTTGGTTGCCAACGCTGATCAGCGCAGGCAGTTTTCATACTTTTTGCCAAATCAACGCGAACCGTAGTAATGATCAGCGTTGGCAACCAACGCTGATCGGCGCCGATTACCAGCGCTCTCCTTGAATACGCCCTAAATGTAGGTACCAGTATACCATTGTGAACAGCCAGTCAACATTTTAAACAACAGCAAATCAAAAAGTTTTCATATTTTATAATAGTATCCTAGGGGAAGTTCTTTAAGTTATCGGTTAAAACGTTTAGTCTTGTGAATGTCGAAATCGGTTTATTGGTCGAGGTGATAAGTGTCACCATACTTCTGCATTATTGTATTACTGTTATGAGAAAGATTAAAGAGATATTTGAATGAAAATTAAACCCGAAATGCTGAGTATGCACGTATTTTTCTAATATTTACATTCGATAGTTTACATCGCCTAATATAATATTTAAAAAAATATTCAACGCTAAAAAAGCAATAGACAGTACTTCGCTCTGATTAATGGCGTCGCTTTTCAAATATTTGAATTTCTACTGTCTCTGTACACTTTTTTCTTTGGTGTATTTCTTGCACAGATAGAAATTATGATTAAAAATATTGATGGAGGCATAATTCTGAAGTAATACAGTTTATAAAAGTGTATTTTTGTAAACGAGCTTTTATTAGTCTGGATATCATCTAGGACCACAGTCCTTGTCAAGACGAATCAAACGAGCCCAAACTCTATAGGATAATAATAATAAGAACTAATAACCCCACATAATAACCCCGCCGCTATATCTCTACGTCCCCACCGCTGTATCTCTACGTTGACGTCGTGGTGGGGCATGCGCGCTCCAAACTTTAGGTCTGTGCCGGTAGAGTTTGCCGGAACGGGTCTAGGATGAGGAGCCAGACCAAGAGATACAGAAACCCGCAGGGCAGCATGTGGCGAGCTGTTGGGCAGTAGCGACCCCACGGACCCTATCTCCCGGGAGAAATCTTGTCCTCATCTCTAGCTTGCCTTCATTGGCCGGCTGGAGTGAACACTGACGAGGAACAGAGCTCCCACCTCTTTTTTGCCTTTATTTGCCGGCTTGAGTGGAGATTCGCAAGAGCAAACGTGCTCGGAGGAAGGAAGTATTCCAGTAAGGTGCTGGTAGAGATCTTGACCGTACTTCCGGGATTGTCCTGATAGCCGTGGAATACCTCTCCACTCCTCAAGCACCTCAGGAAGTGTTGCCCCCTTGTCGCTACGTCACTATGTGCTAGCGGCCGTCTCCGGGGGCCCATTATTGAGTGTGCAGGTCACCCCCTGCCATTTTATCCGTGTATAATATATAACATTGGTCAGGCAGGGGACATAGCTTTTCCATAGTTCAAGTTACCCAATCCACTTTAGCCACCCAGACCCATAGCCCAGTTTGTTTTATTTCCACGCCGGCCAATAAAGGCAAGCCAGAGATGAGGACAAGATTTCTCCCGGGAGATAGGATCCGTGGGGTCGCTACTGCCCAACAGCTCGCCACATGCTGCCCTGCGGGTTTCTGTATCTCTCTTTGTCTGGCTCCTCCTTATTTTTATTATTCTTCGAATCACATGCATATTGTTGACAATAGTGATGTGTTATAAAGTTGAAACTTTCTGAATACCAATTAATGAATTAATGTATTAGTACCTCTCTGCGGCTGCATGGTGCGGGTGCGCGCTCCGATGGGCCCGAAGCGGCGCTCGTCGCTGGGCGGCTCGTCGGCACCACGCGGGCTGCAGCCTGACTGTGCCGACGAGCCCGTGGGCGAGCTACGAGCCGACTGCACGCCTGCATAAAAAAACACACAGGCTCAGAAACTCACTGTAATGTATGTGAATAATAATGATTGAATCTATCGTCTCATGCTTACACACCGCACGCACGTCCGTCTTAACTCGCAGCCATAAGCAAAGTGATGGATGAGGGAGGGGGATGTGCCCTACTCCCCGCCCCACATAAGTGTGCGGCGTGTACGCATGAGACGACAGAATCCAAAATAACATTCCCCCAATGGAGTAAACAGACGCCATATATCGACCGTCCCTATTAACAATGTCGGTTCTGCAGGGAGACTACTGTTTAGTTCCTACAGTGGTCTTTTTCGCAGAACTGACATTGTTAATATCATAAAGATTCTTTTTTATCGTTAGGGCAAACTTTGAACTGCCCTCAGTTCAAAGTTTTTTTGACAGTGAAGATTTGTTTTTAAATTGTAATTCGATTTATGTAAAAAGTGAATATTGGTAAAAATGTATATCCGACATTGTTAATAGGGACGGTCGATTTATGCATACAAAAAAAAAAGGTCAAGTGCGTGTCGGACCACGCACAGTGAAGGAATCCGTGAATCCGTAGTTGGGATGAATTTTCACCCAACAACAAACTTAACATTGCATATGAAAGACATGTTCTCCCATGTTGAGGAGCTCGTGGCTAAGTAATAACAGCCGCACGGGTCAATTCATTAGGTTAAGCTACGCTTGCCGGGGTTGGTCTGTGGATGGGTGACCATCTTTACATACCGAGACTCCTCCGTGCCTCGGAAAGCACGTTAAGCCGTTGGTCCCGGCTGTCATTCGTGGATCTTTGACAGTCGTTAGGGGTCGTCAGAAGCCCGAAAGTCTGACAACCAGTCTTACCAAGGGGTTTCGTATTACCCAGTAACTGGGTTGTGGAGGTCAGATAGGCAGTCGCTCCATGTAAAATACTGGTATTCAGCTGCATCCGGTTAGACTGGAAGCCGACCCCAACATAGTTGGGAAAAGGCTAGGCAGATGATGAAAGACATGTTCTCCCATAGATCGATATTATGTTACGGTCAATTCTCCAACTAGTTTGTACTTGCAAAAAAATATTTTATTATGTGATACTACTACAAATTATCGACTTTCGGACTTTTTCCTTTACTTGTGCTGCGAGACTTTGCTACTTGCCAAATTTCAAGATTCTAGGTCAACGGGAAGTACCCAATACGAGTAGTGAGTGATGAGTCATTGTGAAACAGATCGCTAATCCATTGCTACATATGTTCTAAAAATTTATCTGCTCAACAGCATAAATAACTGTGAAGTATACACACCTTCTTATTACATAGTAAAAACTCTATGGCCTATCTGTATTGCTACGCAACACTCGGTTGTTGATACTTTGAAGTTTTGTGACTTACAATAAAACTATCTTTTTTCATGTATTTCTATTATATTTAACAATAACGCAATGAATGTTGTTGAACTGTCAAAATGAAACAGATTCCGATTGATAGTGTTACGCAATTGCCCCGCCGCACTTATTACTCTGCACCTTAATCGCGTAACACATTATCAATCGGAATCTGAACCACATTTTGAAGTAAATTGCTAATCCATTGCTTCATATGTTAGAAAAATATGTCCGCTCAACAAGGTAAATAACGCAATGAATGTTGTTGAACTGTCAAAATGAAACCGATTCCGATCCCTGTATGCAAAGTGACGTACAATCGTACGTCACTTACTACTATCAGACTTTGTGAACAATAGCGATACGCATTAACTAGAAATTAATTAACGAGTTACTGTGGTTTCTTTATGCCAAAAGACAATACAAACCGGATAAATATGAAGAGATTTAGTTCGTTAGTGGACCAAAAACATCTAAGAAAAAAGAAAACAAGAAAGTATAGTGTTAAAATTTTTATAAAGAAAAATGTCAGCTTATCCGACGATGAAAACTTGTTTTTAGAATCTTACTTAGTTAAGGCTCACCAACAGTTGTTACAGATATACACTACAGATAGGAAAATACAAGTATTTGTGTCTTAAATCTCACTGCACAAGCAATAGGGATGATGCCTGGGTAAAAAAAAAGAAATTCTATTTAGTCCGTCAGTCAGGTAATAAAAAAATATTAGATACGTATTTTTTGCTTTATCATATTAATAAAAAATGACTTAGATAACTCGCATTAAAGTTCGGGAGTGGGGGCTTGCTACGTCACTTCTAGATATAAAATCTACCGAGACGTGACGTCATGCCACATTTTAACTCAATGTATCGCCGTAATCTTTTGAATACGTAGAGAAAAAAAAATACGTGTCCAATATATTTTAATAATCTACATGACGGACAAAAAATCATTTTCACGTCATCATCCCTATTATAGGCAAACACCACAAGCAAAGTGTTCTTTGTATGAACATCTACTGAATCAAGTGGGGATAGGTCCAATGTCCGGACTGTTCAAAGAGCAAACACCGTAACTGCAATCACCGTCGATGTTGGTTACTGCACCACCACTTCCATCTGTGATAATGATTAGGACAAACAACTAGACTTACCGGTTTTATTAGGACAGGGCGGTCCATACAGCTGGTCAGGCCATGCGTGGCTCGGTGGTCTGCTGAACAAAGACTCTTCTCCCTGCATCCCACACTCTAAGGGGAGACCTGGCTCCTGGGAAAAATACAAATACATTAGCTCCTGGAATATTTTTGTAAGACATTAATTTTATTTTATTATATTGTTCTGAACACTGAGCTGCTGTCGCGTATCCTATTTAGTATGAGTCGATCAGAACTAAAGTCAGATATCTTTTATCTGAGTTTTTGTATGGGAAAACTATGAAAACGTATGTATAAAAGTTTGGTCGAATTCGCCCAAAAATTGCCCGTTATAAACGTTTTAAAATAATAATAATAATATCCTGGGACATTTTCACACACGGTCATCTGATCCCAAACTAAGCAGAGCTTGTACTATGGAAACCAGATAACTGATATACTACATACACTACTTTTTTTTTTGTAAATACATACTTATATAGATGTGAAGGAGAAGGAGCTCGTGGCTAAGTAATAACAGCCGCACGGGTCGATCCATCAGGTTAAGCTACGCTTGCCGGGGTTGGTCTGTGGATGGGTGACCATCTTTACATACCGAGACTCCTCCGTGCCTCGGAAAGCACGTTAAGCCGTTGGTCCCGGCTGTCATTCGAGGATCTTTGACAGTCGTTACGGGTCGTCAGAAGCCCGAAAGTCTGACAACCAGTCTTACCAAGGGGTATCGTATTACCCAGTAACTGGGTTGTGAAGGTCAGATAGGCAGTCGCTCCATGTAAAATACTGGTATTCAGCTGCATCCGGTTAGACTGGAAGCCGACCCCAACATAGTTGGGAAAAGGCTAGGCAGAATGAAATGAACATACTTATATAGATAATTACACCCAGACTTAGGACAAACAGACATGTTCGTGCACACAAATGTTTGTCCTGGATGGGAATCGAACTCACGACCTGCGGCGGTCTCTTAACACATTCTCTGCTGAATTCTTTATGCAAACGCTTCTTTATGCTACACCCTTACCGACCCTTTTTTTACGATGTTTTCGAAACAATAGAGATGCACAACGAACGCACATGTGCGCCGCGCCGCACTCGAAGAGTTATGAAAACGCGCATGTGCGTCTGCCGCACCTAATATGTTAACCAACCACGCCATCTGGCCTGTCAAAATAACTGCTCTATCGCAGAAGTGACGTCACGACTATGTAACTTCATACTAGCGCCATACATTCTCCGTACCGCGCGACAAGAACGGAAATAATCCCTTTCAAAAACTTTAAAAGCGTGCAGCTTCTCCATATTTCCAATGATTTTACAGTTTTTTTTTTTTTTCAATTATCTCATTTCACTATGTCTTCATTTGAATTACATTATTTGTTCGAACATTTCTAATATTAGTCATCATCCCTATTGTCACCAAAATTATGACAATGTTGTCATTTCCACCATTTTTGGTAAATAAAACTCCTGTTAGACAAAATTTTGAGTTACGAACTAGAAAAGCGCCGAGACATTGAACTTCAGCGAGCTCCACTGTCTTTGAATCCGCAACAAAATTAATTTAAACTAATATTGCAAGAGTTTGTATGTAGGGGGTAATCTTCGGAACTACTGATCCGATTCCGAAAATTCTTTCACTAATGGTAATTTTCCTAAGCTTCCTTACAGTATTGCATTGCCGAGTGTCATAGGAGAATTTCACGCGGACGAAGTTGCGGGCAGAAGCTAGTATTATTGTAAAATGTGTAAAATTAAAATTTTATAATGAAAACTACATAAGACTACTACTATAACTTTACGCTTTTCATTCTGGGGTAGGCAGAGAGAATCGAGCAGCAAATAAGCGTGTGGGGTTTTGCTGGATCCCATAATTAAGCAGAATATGTATTATTAGTATTTTTATCTCACATAGCAACGCGATCTTTACATGTGGTTACCAAGTATACAAACACGCTGTGAATGTGTGCGTGCAGACGAGTACCGTCAGCAAATAACATACACACACGACTTCGACATTGTGTTTCCGAGCGCATACAACCCTAATCTCTTCAAAGTGAGAGTGAACAGGCTTCTTCTGGGTAAGCTCATTCCATCGTCGACACTGTCTCTGTCGCCTACGACCTGGACTAGAGTCAAGAGCAAACCCATCTTAAACAAATAAAAAAAAATATATTGTCTGACATTCACCGCGTGTTTGTACACTTGATTAATATTAAAAAAAAAATAACTTAAAATAAAATAAATAAACTCAAAATTATGAAATAAGTAACTAATTTCGGAAGTCGGTGTCTTGGGATCTCTATTTTAATTTTTTGCCACCTACTTCCGAAATTAATGTTACTTATTTCATCATTTTGAAGTCGATTTTTTTTTAATTCTTTTTTATTTCCTAATTTTTAGTTTTTAGTAAAAACTGTAATATTTGTTTGTAAAATATTGCACTAGAATTCGACCAAGATTTCGAGATGTTTTCCCTTTGACACCACACCCGTAGCTCGTATCAATAAGCCAGGCCGTTACACTTACACGTGTTAGTCCATTATCTTGAAAACTACTGAACCGATTTTGATGACACTTGCACCTTACCCTAAGTTGAAGTAAATGTAAGCCAATAAAAATAAAATGGTCACGAACCGATCAATAGTTTCGGAGAAATGCGCGGACAAACAATACATACATACAATCATATAAACATACATACATCTATAAAATTTTGTTTATTTGTTTGTCAGCCCTAATAGATTATCATATGTGAATATATTGCAGTTCCAGCTTTTCAGCTCCTTTTTTGAAGTCGGTTAAAAATCTAGTGTAAAATCAGAAATGAAACAACTCACCTGTCCCTTATAAAACTTGGATTCAGTAACGTGATGTATGGTAACTTCGCTGTTCAGCTTGGAGCCGACTCTTAACCTCTGAAAGTACGGCAGCGAGTCCCCATTGGCCACATGATTGACCCCCAGCTCTTCATTCTTCAAATGAGAAGACTCATTCTTATCACTAAACAACGCATTTCTGAATACATTCCGATCTTCTTGACCAAATGGGGTGTATAATCCTGTATAATCAACTCTCTCTTCTTGTTTTAAAGGAGTTCCTATAGGTTCTGGTCTTTGAATCGGGTTCGCGAACAGAGAAGAATCGGATTCGAATGCCCGCGTTGTATCGACCGGTCTGGTGCCAATCGGGTTAGGTGAGACCACAGATTTTGGGCTCTGATTCTCGTAATACTCCGGAGTTAGGAAGCTGCGTTGCTGATTATCGTCTGGCGTCTTAAACAGAGAGTATCCTTCGTCGTTCTTTTGTGTAAAAGACGCTAAATTCATGATTCTAGTTTGGAAATCATCCGGTTTTGGGGACGCCCTTGCTTGTTCCATGTACTGAGTTGGGGGGTTGGGGGGTACAGGGTTGTACTGATTAGGGTTAACGTAGTTATATTGCTGTCCATACATAGGATTTAGTTGGGGACTCTGAGTCTTGACACCCATAAGACTCTGTTGATGCATCATGGTCATTAATGGGTTTCTAATTGTGTACATTCCGTTGGACGTAGGGGTTATAGTCGCTTGGCAAGCGTTGGGTGGCATCGGTATAGGATCTGGTATCCTAATCTGTTCCTGCTTCTTCTGTGCTGGTTGATTCGTTATTTGAACCGGGGGTAAGTTGGGATGGAACATGGGGTTCCGTAAGGTGACGATCTTGGCGCCGTCTGGTTTGGCCTCTTCGGCGGCCGCGGCGGCCTTTTTGGCTTTTTTCTTGGCCTTTTTCGATTTGCCGACTGGAGGCGGCGGGTCGGCAATTATTACTGGTTTTGGTGGTTCTGTGGATAGAAAGAAAGCGTTTTTATTACTAAATGTGAAGGCAGAATTAGACAGTTTATAACAATTTTTTTAAACCAACTCAGCAGTGGACTTCAGACGAATTACTTTGGTACAATTCAAGTAAATTCTATCTAATATTTTTTTCAAATTTGTAAAGAAAGAAAAATAAGTTTATTTGTCACATAAGACAACAGAAAAAAAAATTCTCTACATATTTATAATCACGAGCACAAAATACAAATAGTCTGCAGCTGCTGGTACGTCATGCCTATGACAAGAAGGCTTCCATTACGGCGCAGCTCTCGTTTTCAGTGGTCACACGAAAAGAACGTATGGAAACTAAGTTAGGTTTAATATACTTACATAAATAGGTAACACAATAAAATAAAATAAACAGTACTTAAAACATAGGTTCCCAACGGGGCGGTACCGCCCCCTAGTGGGCGCTGGATCTTTTCGTGTGGCACGAGAGAATTAATTTTTAATTTGTGATTATTAATAGATAATAGACTGACATATAAAATTGGTATAATTAACTATTATGTAAAGGGGGCGTTGGATTTTTCTTTTCTTGTAAACGGGGGCGGTAGTCCATAAAAGTTTGGGAACCTATGACTTACGAATATAACGAAAGTATAAAGTGAGTGAGTAAGTGAGTTTGTGCCAGGTCGGGAAGTGTTATTAGGTTTTTTCCATCAGGAATTTCTCAGTAGCAACTCGGAGTCTGGATTTGTGCCCGGTTGAAAGCAACAGGCTCGCTCTCATATATACATGGAACTTAAACATAACTGTCGAAATGTGGGTGTACTATAGGTACACCTCTGCTTATCCCTTCGGGGATTACAGGCGTGAAGTTACGTATCTTACCAGGGTGTGCGGTGGAGAACATAACGTTGGCGGGGTCCGCGTTGATGACGGGCACGGGCCGAGCCACCGGCGTAGGCGCCGCCGGCAACTGGCCGGCCTTCCATAGTGGCTGTAAACATAAAAATAACACCATTATAGATACAAGATTAAATTAACTTATTATTTACTTATTTTTAGCCTGTGTTGTTCCATTACATGGTAAAGGCCTCCCTTTCTCCTTTCCACTCCTCTCTGTCGTGAGCTAGTATGGACCAATCCTGTCTGTAGGCGTCATTGTCTCACAATCTTCAAACTCTGCCTCAATATCGACGGGCATTTTCTGCGGTCCCACTTTAACTTATTAAATACTCAAAACGAATTCAATCTTACTTTGACAAGGCCAGCTGGCGTGGTTGGTTAAGATACCACCTATCATGTCGCTGGTCGTGGGTTCGATTCCCACCCAGGACAAACATTTGTGTGCATGAACATGTCTGTTTGTCCTGAGTCTGGGTGTAATTATCTATATAAGTATGTATTTACAAAAAAAAAAAAGTAGTGTATGTAGTATATCAGTTATCTGGTTTCCATAGTACAAGCTCTGCTTAGTTTGGGATCAGAGGACCTTGTGTGAAATGTCCCAGGTTATTATTATTATTACTTTACACCTACGCTACTAAAAGTAGCGGATGTTGAAGAAAAAGCAGCCAGGCTGAAGTAGGAGTAGGCTGGCCACATCAAACGAATGCACTCGGAGAGATAGATGGGCAAAGATTGCACTCACTGGACGCCTGAAGGAGGACATCGCCGTTGAGGCAGACCACGACGTACGTGGTGTGACGATGTAAATATGTTTGCGGGACTACCATTGCCAGAGATCGCATAAAAACGAGAAGTGGACCTAGTTGTGCAAAAAGCAGCCATATGGCACTTTTTCCAAAAATGAGTTATAAACAGTCATACTAATTTCAACATACAAGATTTTTCGCAAAAACAACCATGTCGATATCTCTATTTATCACGGAGATATGAGCCGTCAAATGCAGCCTTGTCCGTACATCCATAATGCAACCATCGATAGAAAAATGCTCATAACTCTGTTTGTACTTTTCTCGACGGCTGCTTTCTGCATAACACCATACAAGTAAGGAAATAAAAAGCCTGATTAAGGGGAGAAAGGGCCTATGCCCAGCAGTAGGACACAAAATAGGCTAACAAAAAAAAGTTTCTTACTACCGAATTAAAAAATCAATCTGCCTAACCTTTTCCCAACACGTTGGGGTCTGTTTCCAGCACCGGATGCAGTGTAGTTAGAAGCTCGAAAGTCTGAGACCCAGTCTTACCAAGGGGCATCGTATCGTATTACTCAGTAACTGTGTTGCGGAGGTCAGATAGCCAGTCGCTCCATGTAAAATACTGGTATTCAGCTGCATCTGGTTTGACTGGAAGCCGACTCCAACATAGTTGGGAAAAGGCTAGGCAGATGATGATACACAATGGTGGTGTACCACAGTCTACCTTATAGGTTACCAACGGGGGCGGTACCGCCCCCTAGTGGGCGCTGGAGCTTTTCGTGTGGTCGGTAGATTTTTAATTTGTGATTATTAATAGATAATAGACACGACATATAAAGGGTTATTGGTAAAACACCAACAACCTCTTAAGGGGTCATTGTACTCATCATTACGAACAACTTCTACTATAGGACCAACACAGGAATCGCGAAAAAAAATCAGCTGTTCAGTACATTTATGTTCGCATAAATCGTCAAAATGTACTGAACAGCAGATTTTTTTTTTTGCAAAATCAGGTTTTGTCCCATAGCAAAAGTTGTTCATAATGATGATTACAATGACTCCTTAAGAGGTTGTTGGTGTTTTACCCATAACCCTCTATAATTAACTATTATGTAAAGGGGGCGCTGGGATTCCTTTTCTTGTAAAGGGGGGCGGTAGTCCATAAAAGGTTGGGAACCTATGGTCTACCTGCAGTATTGTCTCTCGTTCTCCTTTTAAATACATCCAAATGTTGTCTATAATAGATCGCTTTTAGCGACAACATGGGCCATTGTGTCACCCTATGTAAAATTTCTACATTTATGTCTGTACTTCGTATGATGTAGAGTATTCTATACTGTTCTATTCTAGTTTAGTTTACTACTGTTCTGCGACTTCGTCCGCGTGAAATATCTTGCACCCCCGACTTGCCGGCGCAATTACTTCGTTTTCGCTTAGCGTTCTTTCAGACAGACAGAAAATACAAACCTATTTTCAAATCCGACTGGTAGTAGTTCCAGAGATTAGCGCGTATAAACAAACAAACAAAAAACAAACTATTCAGCTTTATTGTTAGTATATAAATTCTGTAGTGGTTTCATTCTGCGGTCAACCTTATATCTTACTGGCAGTATCTATGACATTCGAACGGTCACTATTTTGTTCTGGGGAGACGTCAGCGAGGCGCAGCCCCCTGGGCGAATATAGGCGCATTGGCTTTTAAATCGTCATGATCGTAGAACAATGTCGGTTTTGAAGAAAATACGAAAATCTCTTTTTACTATATTTGGATATTACATTATAAAAATAATATTACTACATTTAAAATGAATTTAACCTATTAATCAGATATGTAAATTTTCAACATAGCAGATATAGTATTAAAAAAATGATGTCAGTAAAACTATTCTACCTAATATTATAAATGCGAAAGTAAAGTTTGTTTGTTTGTTACCTTTTCACGCCGAAACCACTGAACCGATCATCCTGAAATTTTGCATATACGTTGTCAGGTGTACAGAAAGGGACATAGCGTACCTTTCATCCCGAAAAAAAGTACTGGTCCCGAGCAAAACCACAATAACGTTCTTATGATAACAGATGGCGCCACGAGTCTTTAGAATCGTGATTGAATTTTAGTAGTGTGTTAAGAGTTTTATTTTTTATTTAAGTACCTAATACATTTTGTGAGTCGTGGAGTGTCGATAGACCGGTTCTTCTTCCTCCTAACTGTAATAATATAGATGCGAAAGTAAGTTTGTTTGCGTGATACCTTTTCAGGCCCTAAACCGCTATTCTAAATTAACGCGAGCGAAGCCACGGGCAAAAGCCAGTAAAAAAAATATTTTAAATGGCTGCCCTGTACAGTTTAACATGTGTCAGATCCGTCAGTGTTCTACGATTATGACGAAATATAACACAGTCTAACGAGCCAGATTATTATTTATTAGTATAGATCCCGTAAACAGTAAAGGTAGTATAGATCCCGTAAACAGTAAAGGTAGTATAGATCCCGTAAACAGTAAAGGTAGTATAGATCCCGTAAACAGTAAAGGTAGTATAGATCCCGTAAACAGTAAAGGTAGTATAGATCCCGTAAACAGTAAAGGTAGTATAGATCCCGTAAACACTAAAGGTAGTATAGATCCCGTAAACACTAAAGGTAGTATAGATCCCGTAAACAGTAAAGGTAGTATAGATCCCGTAAACACTAAAGGTAGTATAGATCCCGTAAACAGTAAAGGTAGTATAGATCCCGTAAACACTAAAGGTAGTATAGATCCCGTAAACAGTAAAGGTAGTATAGATCCCGTAAACACTAAAGGTAGTATAGATCCCGTAAACAGTAAAGGTAGTATAGATCCCGTAAACACTAAAGGTAGTATAGATCCCGTAAACAGTAAAGGTAGTATAGATCCCGTAAACACTAAAGGTAGTATAGATCCCGTAAACAGTAAAAGTCTCCCATCGAAGATCGTTGCAGTACTTACCACGGACTTGATGGGCGGCGGCTCCTTCTTGTCGTGCGGCTGCACGCGCGTCAGCGTGATGCCGGGCGGCAGCTTCAGATCCGCCACCTGCAAGTGTCAGTGCTCACTCGAGGTGTCACGCTACTCCCACACCGCAGTGTAACTACATTCAGCCGTAGAACATTCAAATAGCCTCTGCAACGCTACAAGCTTATTTTAGCGCGTGGTCAAAATCGGAACTAAAATCACCATCATGCTTTCTCGATAAAATTATGCGCTTTTATAATATCTGGTTGCCCTAACGGGTTAGGCAGAGGTGTACCACATATCGCCAGTTATGTTTAAGTCCCTTGTAATAGAGAGTCAGCATATTGCCATCAACCGGGCACGAATAAAGTCTCCGGACTGCTATCGGATGTTTCTCCGTTTTTGCTAAAAACACATCATTGGTGGCATCTCGTGGCTAAGTAATAACAGCCGCACGAGTCGATCCATCAAGTTAAGCTACGCTTGCCGCGGTTCGTCTGTGGATGGGTGACCATCTTTTCATAACGAGACTTCTCCCTGCCTCGGAAAGCACGTTAAGCCGTTGGTCCCGGCTGTCATTCGTGGATCTTTGACAGTCGTTACGGGTTGTCAGAAGCCGGAAAGTCTGACAACCAGTCTTTCCAAGGGGTATCGTATTACCCAGTAACTGGGTTGTGGAGGTCAGATAGGCAGTCGCTCCATGTAAAATACTGGTATTCAGCTGCATCCGGTTAGACTGGAAGCCGACCCCAGCATAGTTGGGAAAAGGCTAGGCAGATAGATTGATTGACATCATTGGTGGCATATGATTTTTTTTTCTGAAAACAATAAATTAGACACAGACTGTTTTGCTAAAAAATTATGATGGGATGAACTTGAAGGTGCATTATTCAATATATGCGCATATACTTCAATAAATATTTGCAAACATTGATGCGACTACGTTTACGATACTACTGACGTTTCTTTTTGTGACAAAGTTTTAGGTTAAACAAAAATATTGTTTTTTTTTTTACAAATGTATTTGATTTTTTTTACTTATACTATTTGGGCGGTTATTAGTTTAAAATTATCGTCAAGTATTTTTTTTCATTCCGTCGCTTGTACAAATTACGACACCAAGACTTTAAGTGGTGGTGTTTGGAAACGGAGGTGAATGAGGATGAGCATATACTGAATAACGCGCCTTCCAAGTTCATCCCATGAGAGCTATTTAGCAAATCAGCCTTCGTGTTAAATTGTTTCCAGAAAAAACATATGCCACCGGAAAGTGTTTTTCGCCAAAACGGAGAAATTTCAGAAGGAAAACCCAATACCATTGCCCGACCTGGGAATCGAACCCAGGACCTCATGCTCAGTAGTAGCGCTAGCGGCCACTAGACCAACGAGGCAGACCTCCACGTCCATAAAATGTATGGAAATAAGTGCATGTTTTAACGTTATCGTGGATGGAAACATAAAAAACGTCTTCATTATATTCTTGTCAGACTTTCGGGCTTCTGACAGCCCATAACGACTGTCAAAGATCCACGAATGACAGCCGGGACCAACGGCTTAACGTGCTTTCCGAGGCACGGAGGAGTCTCGGTATGAAAAGATGGTCACATATCCAAGGACCAACCCCGGCAAGGTTAGCTAAACCTGATCAATCGACCCGTGCGGCTGTTATTACTAAGCCACGAGCTACTCGCACTGTGTTCTAAAATTCTTAAATAAAGTTAACACATTAACTGCTGAATTATTTGGCGAATTTGCTCCAAGTGCTGCTTTATGATACACTAAACCCTGTGCGGCAAACGCTCATGCGCGCCCAAAAAATACTTCGTGTGGTGCTATGAGCGCGCATGCGCGGTTGAAGAAACTCTACCCAGTGCGGCTGGGCGCATATGTGCGGCGTTACAAACTTGTCCCAAGTGCGGCGAGACGCTTATGTGTGTTTGAAAATTTTCTAGTTTTATGCGTCATAAAACAATTACGCCAATAACAATAGAGATGCACAAAAAACCCACAGGTGCGGCGCGCCGCATTCGAAGGAAGTTATATAAATTGTATGGACGCGCATAAGCGCCGCCAGCACATGAACGTTCGAAAATCGCGCATGCGCGTTGGCCGCACAGAACGTGTTTAATACTCATATTCTTTTGTTTCGTCGAGCATGAGGGCCTACTCCCTAAGCACGAAATCCGTAGTTTCGGCCTTCATGACGGGCGTTTCCTACTCCGTCTCACCTACCGATGGATGATTCGTTCGGAGGCCGAACGTAAAATGAATGACAACCCGATTCGACAGTTTTCCCTCCTCCCGGTGTGTTTTTGCTCGTCCGAAAAATTGAACTTTTACACTTGTTTTGACGGATCGTTATGTCAGACGGACCCCCTGATCAAGTAGTACTGGAATGTAGTTACACCGCGGTACGAGCTCTCACGTTGTGTCACATCACACTGGTACATACCTGCACTCCACAGCTCAGCTGCTCCATGATGCTGCATGAGGCAGGCTTCTCTGGCTCTGTGCTGCATGGGTTCTGAAATGAAAACACGTCGTTAATGTGTGTCAAGTGGAACCCTGTCTTTTACGAGTTATACAAAGTGTAACTTAAATAACGCACAACCTCTTAAGGGGGTCATTGTACTCATCATTAAGAACAACTTTTACTATGGGACCAAACCTGATATCGCAAAAAAAAAATCAGCTATTCCATACATTTATGTTCGCATAACTCGTGGAAATGTAGGGGGAGGAACAGTTGCTTTTTTTTCTCGCGATTTCAGTTTTGGTCCCATAGTAAAAGTTGTTCAAAATGATGGTCTCATTAATATCCCAGAGTTATGGTATATATAAAAAAAAAACACGTATTTGACAACCAGTCTTACCAAGACGTATCGTGTTACCCAGTAACTGGGTTCTGGAGGTCAAGACAGTCGTTCCATGTAAAATACAGTGTAAACTCTTTATAACGAAACTCAAGGGACCAAGCTATTTTTTTTATAGAGTTTTCATTATGCGGAGTGAAGAAAGAGAAATAACCAACTACCAATCATAATACTCTTTAATACTTTTATTATTTATTTATTGGTTTACGACTGATAATACGAGAGGTGCCTGTTGTGTTTAGTAACTGGGGCTATCTTTCCTAAGGACAATGCAATCCAAGAGTACTGTCACACGTGTTCTATGCCAATAAGGCGGCTGTTTACGACCTCGGCTGTTTCTTAGAAATTTCGGCACCTCGAAGATTTAGTCAGAGCCTTTTGTAAACTGATGACATATACAGTAATGCTGATAAAAATATATTAACTGACGTCTAAATATGAACGTATTTCTTGGTAATAGCGAATGGCTGTTGCGCTATAAAGAGTGTACCAATGTATGGACTTTAAACTAAACCAACCAAAATGAACTAATTTCTACGTTATATGAACTACTCGACTTCGTCTGCGATCCAGGATGAATAGTAGCATATGTCCTTCTCCAGGTCGTGGTCTACCCATGTGCCAAACTTCATCCAAATCCGTTCAGCCGTTTTAGCGTGAAAGCGTTATCAACAAACACACTTTCACATTTATAATATTAGTTAGGATAGTTGAGGATGAAAACCGGTCTATCGATACTAGACTCACAAAATGTATTAGTGAAGTACTTAAATAATAATTTAAAAATAAAAAACTTATAATAGGTACACTACTAATTTCTATAATAATATAATTCAATCATGATTCGAAGGACACGTGGCGCCATCTATTATCGTAAGAACGTTATTGTCGTTTTCCTCGGGAACAGTACTTTTTATCGCGATGCAAGGCACCCTATGTCCATTTCTGTACACTTGACAACGTATATGCAAAATTTCAGGATGATCGGTTCAGTGGTTTAGGCGTGAAAAGGTAAAAAACAAACAAACTTACTTTCGCATTTATAATATTAGTTAGGATAACGTTATATGTAGAGACATTATAAAGAGTATACACTGCACTGGTAGTCAGCTGCATCTGGTTAGACTGGGAGCCGATGCCAACTTAGTTGGGGAATAGCAGGCAGATGATGACCACGACAGAACCAAGAGTAGATATAAGAACTTACCTTTTTACTAACAACTTCTATGGTGGTATCCGGCGTGATGTTGATCACTTGCGGCTTGTTCTGTTGTAGCTGTTGTTGTTGTTTCTTGTTCTCCTTCTTAGTCTGTTGTTGTTGTTGTGGCTGCGCTGGTTGTTTTGGCGTTTTGGGCTGAGGTGGTGGTGCTGTAAATAATATTACAAATGTGTTTTTTAAGGTGAAGTGGTAGCCCGCGAGATTCTATTTTTATCACGTTTTTTGCAATGTTCAGGTCAGTGTCTGGTTGTATCTTGATCAAAATAGGAATCGCTACAGTGACAAATATGTATTTAGAAAATTATAACCATAACAATCATCGATACATATCTCTAAGTTAGATTTGTTCTCTAGTTTGATTTCGGAAATCTCAAACAAACCCTGGCAAGTGTAGCTTATGTGACGTTCCACGGGAAAAGGTACCTTATGGTGCTTTTTAGTTTCGGAGATATTAAATGTTTCGTAAAAATATGTAAAAAATAGTTTTTTTTTTATTGCTGTTTTGTAAACCATTTTAATGCAGCACCTATTTTTATTTCTTACGATATGCAAGTTATTAGCCCATAATGTGGAGAAAGGTACCTTATGACCGTGTATTATGAAAAATAAGAAAATAATACTTGCAATCATGTGGGACATGCTCCGCTTAGATGATTACGTAACTTATATCCAATAGAAAAAATACGTTGAGTTTAATAATATAGTTTTTTATTATTATTATTTTCTACTCTTGTTACGTCTTTCCTCGAAGTTTAGGTTTACTCTACCTATTCCGATCTCTGGTTATTACTAACAAATTGGATTTCATCATCTGGAAACTAAATGATTAATTATTTGAATCACTCACCCTTCTCCAATTTATTCTCCTTCACTTTCTTTTCCGCCTTCTTCTCTACCGCCTTCTCTTTCTTCTTGTCTTCTTTCTTCTCCTTCTTAGTGGGTTCCTTCTCTGGTTTCTTCTCAGCCTTCTTTGTGGGCTCGGGTTTGGGCACATCGGCTTTCTTAGCTTCAGATTTTTTGGGTTTCACTTCTAGTTGTTGCTGTTGTTTCTTCTTGTCTTCTTCTTCGGCCTGGAGAGAAGGGAATTTAATAATTATTTATTTATTTTCTCTGACAGACTTCCACCTAAACAAAACAATAGTAGGACAAAGTAAAACAATGGTAGGTGTAAGTATTCCATCATGTAGCAGAAAGGCGTCGTAAAAGGCAATGACTGAATATGGCGTGTTTTTTTTTCTAGGGGCCAACAACCAAATCTTGTGTTTAACCGACATCCAAAAAGGAGGTTCTGTATTCGACCCGTATGTATGGATGTGCGCGATCATCTCGAAAACTAATGAAACAATTTTGATGCTTCATTCACTAACGTAATCTACATACTTTCAGGAAGGTAATACATTAGGCAAATTATTCTTATTAACGAAGTTATATGCATAAATGTACTTGTATCTCCGGCCTTTCTAAGCGGATTTTGATAATTCCTCTTTGCTTATGTAATTGTATATTCAACTAAACATGGATAAATAAATTTACTTAAAAAAAGTAAAAACCGACTTCAAAACCTAAATCGAATAAAATAACTTTCATAAAAAAAATTCAGCTTCTGATATTATTGTCTTCCAATTCTTTAATGCAAGGTGCATTAAAGAATTGAAGACAACGATTTCAGCTTATCAAGTTTTGTGTTAAGTAGGTTTTTACTTTTTTTTTTGGAACAGAATAGTGTAACAAACGAAACTTATTTGACATGCCTATCACTAAACTCAGTCCGAAATGAGATATAAGAGTTAGAAGTTTGTATGTATTTATTAGGTTTGTAGACAATTTTTGACTCCTAACGCACGGGAGGGGGTGTACAGAATAGTCTAATGTCCAAAAACATTTAACGGCTATCTATTTTGTGGCAACTTATCACTAACCTTACATCTAGGAGTCGAAAATTGCCGACAAACTCTTCTAACTGTTATATCTCATTTAGAACTGAGTTTAGAGATATGCATGTCAAATAAGTTTCGTTTGTTACACTGTTCTGTACTAGGAAAACAAGATTTGGTTGATGGCCGCGAGAAAAAAAAAAATGACGCCACCTTCCATACTAATATTAGCATAGTCCTTTAAGGGTGTGGTCCAGACTATCAAACGGAACAACTTTCTCCATGCGACCAACATCGCTATCGCAAAAAATAATCAGCCGTCCCATACATTTGGGCTCGAGTAGGTATTTAAATTTTGTGTGGGCTAGTTGATAAGTTTAAATTTGTTTAAGCAGGTATCACACCTCCGCCGCGAAATCGCAGGATATTCCGCTACTCGAATCGCGATTGGAGTAGCGAAACATCATGCGAGTCCGTTCATTCTCACAAACTTTCGCATTTATAATCAATCTGCCTAGCCTTTTCCCAACTATGTCGGGGTCGGCTTCCAGTCTAACCGGATGCAGCTGAATACCAGTATTTTACATGGAGCGACTGCCTATCTGACCTCCACAACCCACTTACTGGGTAATACGATACCCCTTGGTAAGACTGGTTGTCAGACTTTCGGGCTTCTGACGACCCGTAACGACTGTCAAAGATCCACGAATGACAGCCGGGACCAACGGCTTAACATGCTTTCCGAAGCACGAAGGAGTCTCGGTATGAAAAGATGGTCACCCATCCACAGACAAACCCCGGCAAGCGTAGCTTAACCTGATGGATCGACCCGTGCGGCTGTTATTACTTAGCCACGAGCTCCTCTTTCGCATTTATAATATTAGTAGGATTACCTGTTGTTTAGCAAGTTGCTTCCTCTGCTTCTTAGAGAGCGTCTGAGGGTCCGGCAGAGAGTTGGATCTCTGTGGCTCTTTCACCTCTTTAGGTCTGGGTTCCGGTTGTGGTGTCTTCTCCTTCGGCTCTTTATGCTTTTTCTGGAAAAAAAATGGCAGAATATCATGATAGGTATTTTCTTAGTCGTGCTAAGTTCCGAGTAATAAACTAAAAGTTGATTCGTTTTATTACTTTCTGATAGATCCAATAAGGGATCGACAGAATGAGTGCGTCAAAATCGACACTCACATTTATTTCACAAACTAGATGTTACGCTGCTACGCTCGCGTGGACGTCAATGCTGCCCTATTTGAATCGGATTTTGTTCACAATTGTCATGGGTTTTAATGTTTTGTTGCGCGGAACACTAATTATTTTTCTAAAATAGAAGTAGCCTAAGTTTCTCCTTATAATATCAGCTATCTACCAGTGAATGTCCCGTCAAAATCGGTCCACCCGTTTCGGAGATTAGCCGGAACTAACAGACAGACAGACAAACATGAAATGACAGACACATGTACACAGGGTCTATCGCAAAGGTGTCGTCAAATTTAAGGGTGTGGTACAGACGATGAAACTGAACAACTTACTCCATAGGACCAACGTCGTAATTGCGAAAAAATTATCAGTCGTCCCGGTACAAAACTTCCAATACCTAGTCTACACAAATGTATGGGACGGCTGATATTTTTTTTTCTTGATTTCGGTGTTGGTCCCACAGAGAAAGTTGTTCAGTTTGATGGTCTGTACCACACCTTTCTGATAGAGATAGAAGAAGAAAGAAAAAACTTTTATTTGCAATAAACATGACGCAAAGAAATAAAATAATAAAAGCTAATTCGTCGCTCAGCATAATGCCGCGACCCCATACGAGACAGAGCCCCAGCGCTGGTTTTCTCAGCGACAGCCGGCGTTGACGTGATGACGTCGACCGGTGCAGCATGCAGTGAAAGTACAAATGACAATTAAAATGAGATAAATAACAATATTGAATATTTTCAAAGTTTATATAAATATAATATTGAAGTTGAGAACATTGCGTTCCGTCAAGATAACCGATTTAACCGTGGGCGTACAATACGCTTGTCAGAGACACGCACAAAGCATCACATTTTCTTGTTCCATATTTGTATTACCTTCTGCTTATTAGCTCCTTTGGCTAGCTGGTTCATGTGCGCCAGCGCTTGTTCCCACGTCTGCTTGCGACCGTCTGCCGTCTTAGCGGGAGTAGGCGCGGGCGCAGGCTCCTCGCATACGTTTAGTACTGGAATGAAAAGAAGATAGTGCAGTAATTTTTTTTAACTGAACAGACAGCTATGCTGCTGGGGAGTTTGTTGCGCCACTTCTTCTCCCCAGCTAAAGCACTAGGAAGTGGTGAAGGGCGGGCGTTTTGGGGGACTGTCTTATGTAATTTTGACGTTCAAAAAGTGCTGATTCTCAGCCTAGTTTGAATAAATGACTTTTTAATTTTTGTTTTTTTTTGATAAGAGTATCACTTTATTTATATAATTTGCATAGTCTCTGTCACTCATTCGTTTGTAACAATCTTTTTCAAAGCTCATAAGCAGCCTATAATGTGCCCATTGCTCAGTCACAGGCCTCTCTGTGAGGGAGTGGACCATAATCCACCACGGGGCCCTGGTGCGGATTGGTAGATGTCACATGTCTTCGAATTTTTTGGTCCTAGGACATGTTTGCGAGCTTAATACAGATGGGACACTCCGCAGTTTAGGTATGAAGCTACAAGTACGCGGCGGGCCTATCTCACTGGGCCAATGCAGTAAGACTGCCGCGGTCAGAAGGTATAAGAGAGGCAACTTGTACGTAATAAGCGTTGTGCGACCTGAATTGCACTTTATTGCGTCGTAGCTAGAGTCGCTTTTTATTTAAATGATTTTGCGGAGTGTCCCGTCTGTATTAATCTGTGGCAGCGGTGATAAATATGGGGCTGGTTTCATACCAGTGACATGTTTATTGTTGTGCACCAGCTGAGCGAGCGGCGTGTCGTTGTGCTGTCCCGGGATGGACACAGTGACGGCGCCGTCGCCTGGCGAGCGGCGCACGCACACGATGCCGCCGCCTGCGCCGCTGTCTGTGGGGGGAAAACGTTGTAGAGCTTGTCTACTCGGAAATGACGCGCCCCATTGCCGCATTGACCGTGTATAGTTCCCGGCACGAAACTTGAATGCTGACGATGAATTGCTTTAAGCGATTTTAGACCTTACTCCTGAGACAATACGTATGCGCAAATTACCCCCGCCACTGCACCGAGCACTGAAGATTCATTCCGGCAAGTATACGTATACAAATTAAGTAGTGGGGCGCGTCATTTCAGAGTAGACCCGTATACAGGGTTATTGGTAAAACACCAACAACCTCTTAAGGGGTCATTGTACTCATCATTATGAACAACTTTTACTATGGGACCAAACCTGAAATCGCGAAAAAAAGAATCTGCTGTTCAGTACCTTTTGACGAATTATGCGAACATAAATGTACTGTACAGCAGATTTTTTTTCGCGATTTCATGTTTGGTCCCATTGTAAAAATTGTTCATAATGACCCCTTAAGAGGTTGTTGGTGTTTTACCAATAACCCTGTATACTGGCCTGTATAATAAAACATTGAAAAAAAAAACAGCGGAATTCGAAAGAACCGGGAATTTGCCGTTGTTTTTTCAATGCTATATGTGAACACCATGTATCTATCACATAATTAATTTATCTGTCCTTTATAATTATTTTTACCTATTATGGTATAGTTATTTTATTCTATTCACATAATATAATTATATAACGAATGTATACAAAACATTGTAAAACTGTTTTAAAAGAGTAACGGTGGAGTTTCTTGCTCATTCTTCTCCATACGAAACTACCTTTTGGAATCGACGACTAGAATCAATTCTATTTCATTTTTTTTTATTTTTTTTTTGTAAATTATGACGATTAAAAGTGTCTTTTATGTGCTTCATCATTCTCCTGCTCTTGTCCCAATTTATTTGGCGTCGGCGCAACATATCTTTTTCTTCCATACTTCGGTATTAGTCGTCATCTCGGTAGTCACCCCCCTTGCTAGCCATATCATCTTTCACACAGTTCATCCATCGTTTCTTTGGTCTTCCCCTACTCGTATAGCCATCCACATCCATACTCAAAACTTTCCTGACGACATTTTCCTCATTCCTCCGCATCACATGACCGCCACATATGTGTATGTGCTTATTAGAAATAAATGATTTATCTTCGAATTATCAAATATGTATTTGTTGCAACTGACTACTTAGCAAATAAGTTATCGATTTAGAGAAAAAGTACTAAAAAGCGATTTTTTATTTTTATTCCAACGACCAGATCATTTCGTACAAATCCTAGACCTGACACCCTTTTTTAAGAACGAAAATTAACGACTTATCAAAATTAAACGCATTACGAGTGATCCGATTAGCATAATCAGCCTATAATGTTCCCGGCCTCCTATCGGTGAGAGGGAGTGGGCTATAATCCCCCACGCGGGCCCAGTGCGGGTTGGTAGATGTCACATGTCTTCGAATTTTTGCTTCTAGGACGTGCCGGTTTCCTCACGATGTTTTCCTTCATCGTTTTGAAAGCAGTAATAATATCCTAGGACATTGTTCACACACGGTCATCTGATCCCAAACTAAGCAGAGCTTGTACTATGGAAACCAGATATAACTGATAAACTACATACATTACTTTTTTTTTGTAAATACATACTTATATAGATAATTACACCCAGACTCAGGACAAACAGACATCGCTGCTTTGCATGAATACCCGCACAACCCAAAATTTTGAAATTAGTGGTTTATAACACAGCCCAATGCAAAATTGTCCTTATTTCATGGTCAGTAAGACTCACATTCATAACGGCATAATCGGCGGTTTTGCCGTTATGAATGTGAGTCTTATTGACCATGAAATAAGGACTATTTTGTATTTGACTGTGTTATTAACCACTAATTTCAAAATTTTGGTTTGTGCGGGTATTCATGCAAAGCAGCGACATGTTCATGCACACAAATGTTTGTCCTGGATGGGAATCGAACCCACGACCTGCGGCATAGCAGGTGGTATCTTCACCAACCACGCCAGCTGGCCCGCCTTCAGTGGTGATGAAATAATTTACACAAAGTAAAGTGCCTGTCTGGATTCGTTACCACTGGGCCACCACTGTTCCGATTAGCTGTTCATAATTCTGTCAACCAATCACAGCAGTTGAAATGCGCTTAACAATTATCTATACTAAGTTTTCGTGATATTTGTTCGTACAAACGTGGTGTTAGAATAAAAAAAAATGTAACTCACTTATAAACGTAGCAGTCTGTTTCTGTTTCTCTATCTTCTGTTTTTCCATCTTCTGTTTCTCCAATTCCAACATCTGCAATTGTCGCTGTTGTTCTAATTGTTGTTGTTGCAACTGTTGTTGTTGTTGCAATTGTTGTTGTTGTTGTTGTTGCAACTGTTCTTGTTGTTGCAGCGCCTGTTGTTGTTGTAGTTGCTGTTGTTTCGCTAGTAAAGCTGCTTGATCGATCTGTTGAGGAAGTAAACGTTATAGACAATCATAACAAGTATTAACACAAAAAGAGATCAGAGTCATTCGTAGATCATTCGATAGTCCTTACGGGTAGTCAAAAGCCCTAAAGTCTGGCAACCAGTCTTACTTAGGTATTGTGTTACCCAAGCACTGGGTTGTGGAGGTCAGATAGGCAGTCACAGTCGCTGCATGTAAAATACTGGTATGGTATTCAGCTGCATCCGGTTAGACTGCAAGCTGACCATAAAATAATTGGGAAAAGACTACTAGATGATGACGATGTCTACACTCTGTCTAAGATAATTTTGTAAACAAAAAAATTTTTTTTAGTTTTTGTTATTCCAAAATAAACAAGTATTTCCATGGTGGTAACAGCTTTATATTAGATCTCATCATCGCGCGTTCGTAGTTCCGAAGATAGTCGATGATTCCTGAAGCGCATATTGTATTTTTATCACACGAAGCGCTTTACATGTGTACAAACATCCTGTGTACAGACACGCTGTGAATGTATGCGTGCAGACGAATAGCGTCAGCACATTACACACTTCTGACTTGACCATTGTCTCGGACGGTGCCGAGAGCTTCTGCGCTTACACACATACTCAGCGGGTTTCTACACTTGGTAAAAACTAGTAAAGCGTGCGTCGCTTCGTGAGATAAAAATACTGTATCATTGTTTGGAAACCTGTATTTGTGGTATTACAGGAACATATCGAGTAAGAAATGAGTACATAACAAAAGTCTGAAAGTTGCATTGGTGACTGAAAAGTTGTTGCCATGGTCTGGGCATGTGAAGCAGAGGAATGAGGCAAATGACGTCAGAAAAGTTTTGAGTATGAATAGCTATGAGTTTTGGGTATGGGTGCGTGGTGTTACGCGAATGGATAGAACAAGAAATGAGTATGTTCAATGTTATCGGGTTTGGTTTCCGCACTTAGTCCTTCAAGTGGACCATTGTGGAGCCATGGCGGCCGTCGGTGGTTGTTCCAACCAGCCCACCTCCCTCCAGAAGTTAACCACAGCTTCTGGTCTGTACAGAACATCTGTGAAAGATCTGGGTGCCCCGAGGATTTCCATTCTTATCTGTGTAACGCCTGTGCACTCGAAGAGCACATGCGCAACGGTTTCCTCAGCCTCCATGCAAGCTCTGCACAGAGGGCTGTCCGTTATGCCCATTGTGTAAAGGTGTTTGTTTAGCGAGCAGTGTCATGTGATGGTCCCCGTCACCAGGCGCAGGCCATTCCTGTCCAGGCGTAGAAGTCGCCTGGTTAGTTTGCCATCTAATCTTGGCATAGCCTCCCTGGACTGTCTGCAAGCTGGTGTCGACGACCACCACTCCTCTGCTTGTGTGGTTGAACTCTTGTAGCCACCTGCGTAATTGGTTGAATGGGATGGTCCACAGACTGACGTGCTGGATGCCCTCCTGGCAAGTTCGTCAGCTGCATCATTACCCAGCGACCGGCGAAGAAATGAGTATATAAAAGGAAGTCTGAAAGTGACACCGGTGACTGAGAAGTTGTGCGGAAATCGGTTGTCATGGTATGGGCATATGATGCGGAGGAATGAGGAAAATGTCGTCAGGAAAGTTTTGAGTATGAATGTGGATGGCTATACGAGTAGGGGAAGACCAAAGTAACGGTAGATGCAACTGTGTGAAAGTTGATATGGCTAGAAAGAGTATGACTACTAATAAAATTGTTACAATATTACTAATTATCATTACTACACTATTGGTGATTAAACGTTTTTTTATTTCTTATTAGTATTTTGTGTTTAAATGAGGAGCTCAGGAACAAACATCGATAAATTCACTTTTCGTATTTTTACTGGAAATACAAAAGAATGATTTCCTACGTAGGAATGATTATGTTGTTTGTTAAACTAATTCAACGTTAATTTGGCTTGTAGCAAGGGCATTCAAATAGGTAAGATTAAAAAAATATAGTGTTGATAGTTTCCCCACAATTTTAGTAAAATAAATTTTAGAAAATTTGGGCATAATGTGGATTTATCGGCTTTTGTTCCGGAGCTCCTCAAATGTTATTCTTTATTTCTTTATAATAGTAGTCTATTTTCTATTATGGGAAAAAATAACATGTTGCGTCAACCCCAAATAAATTGAGATAAATCCAGGAGAATGACGATGTTTGGAAAGCTGTACTAACATGTGCATGATTCACGGTTTTATCAGGCTTGCCCTGGACCGCTCTGGACTCTGCTAGCTGTCGTTCACAGTTCTGAAGTCGCCGGGAGAAGTCCAGAACTTGCTTTTCAGCTGCCTGCATTTCCTAGAAAAAATATAATGGTCAGGTTAGCTATGATTAACTAGTCTCTTGTCAAACTACGTTTTATTATTTTTAAAAGCCTGTGATGACCCACTGCACGGTAATGGCCTTCCTATAGCCTCAGAACATTTAAATGTAAATTATTTAACTTTCTTTTAATACATTAGGCGCGGCAGACGCACATGCGCGTTTTCGGACGTTCACCAGGTGCTTGACGGCGCGTATGCGCGTCCATACAATTTACACAACTTTCTTCGAGTGCGCCGCGCCGCACCTGTGCGTTCGTTGTGCATCTCTATTGTTTCGAAAACATCGTAAAATAAGGGTCGGTAAGGGTGTAGCATAAAGAAGCGTTTGCATAAAGAATTAAGCAGATAATGTGTTAAGCAAATGTTATTACTCGACTGAAGATTTTATGAATGACAAATTATTTGACATTATTGCCTATAGATCATATTTTATCTCCTTGACTTCATTGCATTTTGACTTATATAAATAATCTCTTTTACAACTATTGTTCAATTTATTCAAATTTTGTATTTCTAATTCTTAATTTTAATGTAATGATGCTATATTTTTGTACGCCGGAAACGGCAGAGTATTATGATCGCAATACATAATTCATATAACAACTTTGTACAATATTCTGACAAATAAATGCATTATATTCTATTCTAATTGTCTTTGCACTTCTCTCTGTTTAAAGCTGCTAAGGACCAGTTCTTGTTGAAAGAGTCCAGCTCATCCCGCCGTCTGCGTCTGGGCCTGCTTCGATTCCTCTTTTCGTTGCGACCGTACATTTATGTTTCTGATAGTGTTCGGGCCCTGATGGTGGGCACAGTTCAGATCGTCAAGGGCCACTCTGGCAGACGGGGCATAGTCTGATCAGGAACACCACACTCACAGTGGGTGTTGGATGAGAGAACAATCGCGAAAAAAATCAGCTGCTCGCTACATTAATAATAATAATAATATCCTGGGACATTTCACACACGGTCATCTGATCCCAAACTAAGCAAAGCTTGTCCTATGGAAACCAGATAACTGATATACTACATATACTACTTTTTTTTGTTGTAATTACATACTTATATAGATAATTACACCCAGACTCAGGACAAACAGACATGTTCATGCACACAAATGTTTGTCCTGGATGGGAATCGAACCCACGACCTGCGACATTATAGGCGGTATCTTAACCAACCACGCCAGCTGGCCTTCCACATTTTGAGGCGTTATGCGAACAGTATGGGACCGCTGATTTTTTTTCACGAATTCAGGTTTAGTCCCATAGTAAAAGTGAGTACAAACATGTGTTTAAGTATTGATCACTAATTACCAGTCATCCCCTAATATAATGCCCCTGCGACGTTGCTTGTCATTAAGACGGGCGAGAGTTTGTGTATGTATGTATATAAACAGATTATAATGTTTGCACAGTTACAGCGGCGTGCAAAGTATAATGTCACTCCGAGTCTAATTATTTAAAAATTAAATGACTATATAAGGTGTATCTATTCATACACGAAATCTCTTAAGGGGTTATTGTACTGACCATTATGAACAACTTTTACTATGGGACCAAACCTGAAATCGCAAAAAAAAAATCAGCTGTTCAGTACATTTATGTTCGCATAATTCGTCAAAATGTACTGAACAGCTGATTTTTTTTTTCGCGATTTCAGGTTTGGTCCCATAGTAAAAGATGTTATTCCTAACGGCATAATCGGCGATTATGCCGTTAGGAATGTGAGTCTTACATACCATGAAATAAGGACTATTTTGCATTTGGCTGTGTTATAAACCAGTAATTTCAAAATTTTGGTTTGTGCGGGTATTCATGCAAAGCAGCGATATGTAGTGATAGTTAGGATAAACATACCTTGGAAGTAGTATTCATAAGAGTAGTCAACTCTCCTAGCTGTTCAGCCACTAGCTGCACTTTCGCTTGCTGAGCAGGGTTCAACTTCTGTTTTTTACCTGTTTAAAAAAAATATATATTAGAAAGAGGGGCTTGTGGCTAAGTGATAACAGCCGCACGGGTCGATCGATCAGGTTAAGCTACAGACCGTCTTTACATACTAAGACCCCTGCGTGTCTCAGAAAGCACATTAAATGCTCGGCTAATATAAACAAAAACGAAGCGTTTTGCTTACCAATGACAGTATTTTTTATTGTCAAACTGGGATGTAAACAGATTCGTAAGCTAATTTTACCTGTGATAGCTATATACATATGGGAGGGTCTAAATGCAAAGCTATGTCACCAAATGTCCTTTCTTTGGTATTGTTTGTCGAATCGTTGAGCTCCTTAAGTTCCGAGTTGAGCTGCGCGATTACTGACAAATGCGTGCACTGACTGGACAGGTCCTCTCAATCTGTGTGGTTCTTTCCTCAAAAGACCATTTCAGACACCAATCTACATGGTCTTCACATGAAGTGACCAAGATTATGTCTGGACTTTATAAGAGACTGTGACCTCTGAGTTTGTTTCGGCCTTTCTTCTCAGAGTAGTCAGATAGGAAACGCCGACCTCATCTAGTTTAAAAAAAAACATGATTGACGTGTAAAATTGTTTGCGAAAACCTACTTAGAGAAATAAAATCATTTATCATTTATGAGGTCTTTGCTTCATTATTGGCAAAGATACAAGGGTCTTAATTTTAACCAATAACGATCTATAAATTATAGGAATCGGCCATAAGCTGTTGGTCCTGGCTGTCTGACAATCTTTACGGGTCAGAAGCCCGAAAGTCTGATCTTACCAAGGGGTATCGTATTACCCAGTAACTGGGTTATGGAGGTCAGACAGGCAGTCGCTCCGCGTAAAATACTCAGCTGCATCCGGTTAGATTGGAAGCAACCCCAACATGGCTGGGAAAAAGCTAGGTAGATGATGATGTATTAAGATTATGGTTACCTTTCTTCTTGGTGGCCTTGTTCTGCGCCTGCAGCAGCTGGCGCGTGTGATCCAGGCGTCGCTTGGCCGCCGCGTGCGCCACCTGTAGCGCGTCCATCTCGCGCCGCGCTCGGTTCAGTTCGTTCACCACGGCGTTGCGTTCCTCCATGAGACGTGATTCCATCTGTTGGTAAACATCAGATAGCTGATTACAAAAAAACAATTGATTTAGTTGCAGAGAGAACCGACCCCTGAGGAACTCCGGCATCAATAGCCATAAGGTCAGAGGAGCAGCCATCAACGACTACTCTGATCGACCGTTCACTAAGTAAAAAATCAGCTGGGATGCCAACTCTACCGGACTTACCCTAGAATTATTTTTTCGTCAGGGATTTTTGATTGGCCCCCTTTTTGCAGAAAGTAACCCTTACTTTCTGCAAAATGGGGGATATCTTCGCCGATGTCGGGTTTTATCGACATTTTTATCGACCAAATACCCCTCTTCCCTAGTTGAGGCTAGAGATGCATGTGTGCATTCAATGACTGTATCTGTAGTTTCTAGTGCTCGCCCCATTTGAACATGTGTGCAATAAAATGGCACAAAAGAGTTACGCATATTTCCTTGTGTGCGTGCGAAAAACTCATCATGTGTGCAGTATCTATTTCTTTTGTTTTTGATTGAGTTTCAGGAGTGGGGAAAACGTGGCGATACTGAAACTGAACTAGAGTGAAGGCATATCTCCGGATATCTATGGCATAGCCTTTTCCCAACTATGTGTTGGGGTCAGCTTCCAGTCTAACCAGATGCAGCTGAATACTAGTATTTTACATGGAGCGCTTCTGACGACCCGTAACGACTGTCAAAGTTCCACGAATAACAGCCGGGACCAATGGCTTAACCTGCTTTCCGAGGCACAGAGGGGTCTCGGTATGTAAAGATGGTCACCCAATCCACGGACCAACCGCGGCAAGCGTAGCTAACCTGATCGATCGACCCGTGTGCGGATGTTAATACTTAGCCTCAGGCCTCTCATATACAAAAAAGATAATGTACTCAAAAAAAAAAAAAAAAAAAAAAAAACAAAACAGATCTATAATCACGAGCACAGAACGGGAATAGTCGACAGCTGCACGTCCTGGCTGTGGCAAAAAGGCTTCCACAGTGTATGATAATGTGTTATGCTAGGACAGAGTCGACAGCTGCACGTCCTGGCTGTGGCAAAAAGGCTTCCACACTGTATGATAATGTGTTATGCTAGGACAGTACCATGCTGAGTGGATTCCACAGCCCAGTTAGTGTGTTTTTAGAGTAATTTTGCTTATACAGGGTTATTGGTAAAACACCAGCAACCTCTTAAGGGGTCATTGTACTCGTCATTATGAATAACTTTTACTATGGGACCAAACCAGCAATCGCGAAAAAAAAAATCAGCTTTTCAGTACATTTTGACGAATTATGCGAACATAAATGTACTGAACAGCTGAGTATTTTTTCGCGTATTCAGGATTGGTCCCATAGTAAAAGTTGTTCATAATGATGAGTACCCCTTTAAGAGGTTGCTGGTGTTTTACCAATAACCCTGTATAGTAAGCAAGATGTCGTAGGTTGGATGATGCACGTATATGGACCCGGTACAGGACTAATCTTTCGAACCATTTCGACAACTCGAGTAGTTGACATAGTTAGTTAACATCATTCAGTTTACATGTCCTAATGCGTTACAGATTCAGTTTCTTATAATAATCGACTTTATTTATGAAGAAGTTTAAATCGATGTAACACACATTTATATTTTATTTTTAAAGAAAAATGTCAAGAAAAACGACGTCCATGAAGTTATGCATTTTTTCGTCTATGGTTGCTAGCAAGGACTTCATAGGCATACCATAAAATTAACTGGCAGTGTCTAAACATCACATACAATTAAGTCGCATGCAATTTTATTGAATGGCAAAACTTGCATTCAATTATTTTGTTACCAATTTTATGGAATCGCACGCGTGTAATTGAATGTGCTTTATGGCATGCTCTTGAAAGTTCTCATTGCTCTTGAATGTTCCATAAACTTGCACGGTGTAAACGGGGCTTAAATAAGAGAGTGTAGATGCCGATCGGCTGTGTAGTAATTGCTTCGGGTCGGCTTTGTTGTTCAATTAAAAATGCCGACCCGAACTTGTGTGTCGGAGAATTGGCTTGCCCGTCGCGGTGCCTCGTGACATGCTCTAAGAATAACTTCTTTCATTTTTTTCTCCACTGTCGCTGTCGCAAGACGCTTGTCGCTTGAGCGCGTAGACAGAGAATGCTATAGACAAATTTCGACCTCATATACGGATATATGAAAGTGGGCACATCCTTTATTACTGGAGGCTTTTATTTAAGTATAAAGTTCTGTATACGTTTTAGGTATTGTATTTTTATTCCTGCTTGAGCATAGTTTTCCATTTTCTTTTTGGTATATTGGCGTGTGCTAGCTTACTTATAGCAAATAATTTAATTTTATGTTTTGTGTTGCGTAATGTACAGACGCCAGCACATCAAGCTACTACAATCTGTCAGATTTCTTTAATAGATTTTCGACTTTATTGCTAAAGCAATAGGTTCATAGTTGATTGGGAAAATCTGACAGTTTCGGGTAGGTTGACCTGCTGGCGTCTGTACCTAAATTATTATGCGCAGTGTTGTATAGATTCAATTTTTTTAACTGAACAGACAGCTGTGCTGTTGAGGAGTTTGTTGCGCCACTTCTTCTCCCCAACTAAAGCACTAGGAAGCGGTGAAGGGCGGGCGTTTTGGGGGACTGTCTTATGTAATTTTGACATTCAAAAAGTGCTGATGCTCAGTCTAGTTTGAATAAATGACTTTGATTATGATATCTTTTGTCGCACTCACACAAGAAAAAGAGCAACTTACACCGATGTCGTGTAAAGAAATGCAATAGAACGATAAGTTTTTTTGCTTCACAGCGCGTGTCTCCTTTTTCAAGGTTAGCACACTACTTTGCTAAACAAAGTTGGACAGTTAACCGGGTCGGCACATTCGATCACAATTTACCTTCTTGGCCTTCTGGCGCTGCTTCTTGGCTTTTTTCTTCCCTCGGTCGACGTGTCTCGCAGGCCCTTCTATGTATTGTAACAGCGCATCGAGATCGCGAGTGTCTTCCGGTCGAGAACCACGCCAACAGGAGCCGCTAGAAAAGAAGAAAATATAATAGTAATTATAATCTTTACTTTTTACATTAATTACAACAAAAATATCGAGACGAAACATAACATCACGGCTGTAATCCTCGAAGGGTTAGGCAGAGCTGTACCTATAGTACACCCACATTTGTGTTTAAGTTCCATACAATAGAGAGCGAGCCTATTGCTTTCAACCGGGCACAAATCCAGACTCCAGGCTGCTACTGAGAAATTCCTGATGGTAAAACTCAATAACACTGCGCGTCCTGGGAATCAAAACCAGGACCTCATGCTCAGTAGTAGTGCTTGCGACCACTAGACCAACGAGGCAGTCTATATAAGGTGTATCTATTCATACACGAAATCTCTTAAGAGGTCATTGTACTCATCATTACGAACAACTTTTACTATGGGACTAAACCTGAAATCGCGAAAAAAAAATCAGCTGTTCAGTACAGTTATGTTCGCATAATTCGTCAAAATGTACTGAACAGCTGTTTTTTTTTTTTTTGCCATTTCATGTTTGGTCCCATAGTAAAAGTTGTCCGTAATGATGAGTACAATGACCCCTTAAAAGATTTCGTGTATGAATAGATACACCTTATACAGGGCTATTTTTAAATCATTAACTAAACTTTCACAGGGTGTTCTACCCATGAATATGAACAACTTTCACTATGGGACCAACTCTGAAATCGCAAAAAAAAAATCAGCTGTTCAGTACATTTTGACCAAATAAGCGAACATAAATGTACTGAACAGCTGATTTTTTTTTTGCGATTTCAGGTTTGGTCCCATAGTAGAAGTTGTTCATATTCATGGGTAGAACAGCCTGTGAAAGTTTAGTTAATGATTTAAAAATAGCCCTGTATATTCAACAACACAAACATTGAGACGATAAGTCTGTTCAATTTGACATGACCATAAAATACAGTATGTTAACCAACAGAGGGCGTTCCCGTTAACCCGCAATAGTATAGCATCCATACATGCTAAAAAAAATATTACCATTCGAAAACAAAATGGTTTTTATTTTTTTTAATATTAAAATATTCACTAAAAATGTTAAATTGATACGTAAAAGAAACACTCTGTACACGCGTACTTGAAGGACGGAAACATCGCAATTTAGTTTTTATTTTTAGTGAATATTTTTATATTTTTTTGAATATTTTTAGTGAATATTTTTATATTTTTTTGAATATTTTTAGCATTTTTAGTGAATATTTTAATATTAAAAAAAAATAAAAACCATTTTGTTTTCGAATGGTAATATCTTTTTTAGCATGTATGGATGCTATACTATTGCGGGTTAACGGGAACGCCCTCTGTTGGTTAACATACTGTATAAAATAATTACACTAGAACTAGCAAATTACCTCATTGACACAAGGGGCTTTATTAGAATGCCATATTTTTAATTCAAACAGAAGATCAGTTTCAACAGCTGCTAACTGAGAATTTGTAGGTTGTCATGGTATGGGCATGTGATGCTGAGGACTGAGGAACTTGTCGTGAGGTAAGTTTTGGGTATAAATGTGGATACGTGTAGGGGAATACCAAAAAACCCATGGATGGACTGTGTGAAAGATGATGTGGCTAGAAAGGGGGGAGAATGATGATGAGATCATTTTGAATGGTTTATGCAACTGTACATTATTTATGAAGTTTTTTTTTTAATGACTTGAATGATCAAAACGACTCGTCAACTTACCCAGAACATCCACTAGAAGTAGAGAAAACACTAGTATCTCTGCTAGAGAGAGACACAGTGCTTCTTTGTTGTTGCGCTCTACTCTGTCGTTGTTGTTGAGCATGTTGTTGGGCTTGTTGTTGAGCTTGTTGCTGTGCTTGTTGCTGTGCTTGTTGCTGCGCTTGTTGTTGGGCCTGTTGTTGAGCCTGTTGTTGTTGTGCCTGCTGTTGAGCTTGTTGTTGATTAAACCGCTGTTGTTGTTGTTGCTGCTGTTGCTGTTGCTGCTGTTGTTGTTGCTGTTGTTGATGATGCTGTTGATGCTGGAGTTTTTGTTGCAGAAGCTGTAAAAATATTTAAAAAAAATTGCATTTTACTATTCGCAGAATACAAATACGAATACCTGATTCTACTATAGCTGCACGCAATTACCAGTTAAAGAAGGTGAAAGGTAAAACGCAAAGCAATACAGGGTGTCCAGTAAATAGCACAACATACTGCAGGGGGTGACAGCTTGGGTCACTACCTATCAATACAACACAATATATGTTCAGCAAAATCTTACGGATTTACAGTTTTACAAAATTTTCCGAAATATCGAAAAATCTCTACCTTGAAACAGATTTTTAAGCATCTCGTAATGAAAAAATCCTTTTCTAGAATTTTTTTACGTCAAATTATTCGTGAATAGGTTACTCTACTCATTATAAGTTTTTTTTTTATCAAAAACAAGAAAGTTTTGAAGAAATAGTTTTTTTTGTTAAAATTTTCACAGAACGATTTTCTTTTCGCATAACTTTAACCTACAGTGGTGAAAAAAAATCAGTAAGATTTTGCTGAACATATATTGCGTTGTATTGATAGGTAGTGACCCTAGCTATCACCCCCTGCAGTATGTCGTGCTATTTACTGGACACCCTGTATAAATATTTACATATAATTTAATAATTAAAATTAACTATAGGTAAATTTTTATCAATAAACATAATAGTGGCCAGATTTTTGGAGCCAACGATACCTTGTTTCTGTTTGTATGTTTCCTGCTGTTGAAAATAGCTAAATACGTGCCGTTTACCTACCAACTTAGCTACAAACACAAACTAAAAGATCGCCACAATTACTGACCAACTAAACAAAAAATAAGAAAGTTTAAATTGATTTTATAAATGATCACTGTATCTGTCAACTCGGTCGCAACGCAATATCTATATGGGACTAGATAATCCGGTGATCTTCGTGCCACGTGAGACACAATGTAGTTATTCGATTTTTTTCGGTTGTTCCTTTGGGGTTTTTCTAATTTCCTTTTTTTTTCTAAACCTCCCAAGTAATGAGGCACACAAAACAAAACGCCATTTTGGAGTTTTAGCGAGACTACTGCACGGCAATTGATTTTATTATACAGGGTTATTGGCAAAACACCAGCAACCTCTTAAGGAGTCATTGTATCATCATTATGAACAACTTTTACTATGGGACCAAATCTGAAATCGCAAAAAAAAGTCTGCTGTTCAGTACATTTTGGCGAATTATGCGAACATAAATGTACTGAACAGCTGATTTTTTTCATGTTCATAATGATGAGTACAATGACCCCTTAATAGGTTGTTGGTGTTTTTTTTCCTGTGTTTTGAATAAACTGTTTTTCTTTATTTCTTTTACCAATATATATTTTTTAATAATTTCGTTACATAAGCAGCGATTTAAAACGTATTTAGTGATTTGTGGTGCAAACGAGCTTGAATACGAGTAAGGATTAATTTAAAATGTTCGCTAAAACTAACCTGTTGTTGTTGTTGTCTAATCTGTTGCTGTTGTTGAGGCGTTAGCGTCGGTTTGTTATGTATAGGCAAGTCGTAAATAGGCTCCGGCTTCTTCAGTTGTTGTTGTTGTTGTTGAGCCTGCTGTTGCTGTTGTTGTTGTTGTTGAAGTTGTTGATGTTGCTGTTGATGGGCGTGAGCTAGATGTTGTTGTTTTAATTGCTGTAACCAAATTATGGGTGTTTTAAAACTGTGCTTGCTACAAGTGATCAGTTTGTATAGCAAAACGGCATTTATTTAGGTTTAGTTTCTTATAAACCATAACCGAAAGGGCCGGTAAGTAGCTTTTGCCCGCAGTTTCGCCCGCGTGGAGTTCGAAAATTATCCCACAGGATCGTACTACCGCGAAAAAAGTTTCCTAAGTCCTAATCCAGGCCATCGTCTACCCATGTGCCAAATTTCATTCAAATCCGTTCAGCCGTTTTAGCGTGAAAGCGTAACAAACAAACAAACAAACAAACATTCACATTTATAATATTAGTTAGGTTACTGAACTCTTTACAAGAAAGAAAGAAAGAAAGAAAGAACAGTTTATTTGTAAGAATATAGTACAATAAGGTGTTGCAATTGTCATGGTCTCATACATTCTACCATTTCTGGTGTACAAATATTTTCTTATAGCTAAAAAACAATATTTTGTCATTCTTTGTCAGTCAGGAACTCGTTTGTTGAGTAATAGAATTTACTCAGTAATAAAAACTGAATCTTTGATAGAGAAAACTAAAATAGCATATTATTTTTTGCTGTCGCATTTTGTCACCGCTCTCGCTCACACGGTATCATATTTTTAAGAATTTAATCAATTAGCGAACTAATAAATAATATTAATTTAAAAGGTAAATATTAAAACACATTTTCATTGTGGCATATATTTAACTCCGCAATTGATGCAATAAGGTTACTTTTGGATTGCTACCATTGACGAGTCTGTCATAATCACAGTGATCCTTATTTTCATTGCAATAAAGTTGCTATTAGGTTACTGCTGTCAGAGCCGTCCCAGGTAAAATAACTGTAAACGGTTTGTACACAGAAACACGCTTTGGTTGGTATGTAGTGTTGATAATGCCGCCTTCAAGACCGCCGCGGCACGGTAATGTTATCTACAGTATTCTGTCTTCATACAAACGGTCGAAACGCGAGCCATACCTACACGCCTCAGTAGTCTTGTGTATTTCGTGAACGATGTACGAATATAATAACCTGGGACATTATTCACACACGGTCATCTGATCCCAAACTAAGCAGAGCTTGTACTATGGAAACCAGATAACTGATATACTACATATACTATTTTATTTATTTTTTCTAAATACATACTTATATAGATAATTACACCCAGATTCAGGACAAACAGACATGTTCATGCACACAAATGTTTGTCCTGGATGGGAATCGAACCCACGACCTGCGGCATGATAGGTGGTATCTTAACCAACCACGCCAGCTGGCCTGTCTGTGTGGAATAGGAGCCGTATCTTCGCACTGTACTAGAAGAAACGTTCCCGAATGCTACTCGATGTCTGTGAACGAATGAGAACGAGAGAGAATAGCCGAGCCGACGAATGGCTACCCGAACCCTAAACCCGACCGACCGAATTCGCGAGAATGAGATGAGATGCGCGTTATTTCATTGCCATAATGTTTAATTTAGCTTATCGCCCGAACACGCAAGACGAGCTGTGTTCTATGGAAATGCTGACCGAGAGCGAAGACCGAATAGAGCTATTAGAATAGAATGAACTAGTTCACTGTCCGAAATGAACTAGTACAGAGCGATCTTAAAAATTACTGAGCAGGCACAAGACCACGCCGCAGTGACGAACGGACGGTGTGATGGTTTTGTAAGCAGTAAGCGTGCGATTTGTGGCGACTCCGTGCTCTTTGGTAAGGATTATATAAATTACCTGTAGTCTAATCTGCTCCATAGCATTAGGGTTGACTTTCCCTTCAGCCTTTAGTACGGGCGGAACATTTATTTGAATGGGCACCGTTCGCTGTAACACCTGAAACGATATAGAAAAATAATAAAGTACCATTCACATACACACACACACAACATCACACCTGTATTGCCCAAACGGTTAGGTAGAGGTGTCAAGTACAACCACAATTCGCCAATGAAAAATGGAATGAAATTATGAAGTTCCAGGTAGCCCGAGAACAAGTTTTTTGCAATTTGCAAGTCAATATTAGGTTGTATGTTGATTAAAGTTATGATTCGCGACCGTAACATATCGCTGCTTTGCATGAATACCCGCACAAACCAAAACTTTTAAAATTACTGGTTTATAACACAGCCAAATGCAAATTAGTCCTTATTTCATGTTCAGTAAGACTCACATTCATAACGGCAAAAGCGCCGGTTTTGTCGGTTTTTATAAATCAGTAATTTTAAAATTTTGGTTTGTGCGGGTATTCATCCAAAGCAGAGATATATGTATTTACAGAATTAGTTGGTTAAACGCTAGGCAGATGATTTGATTATTACTGGCAGCCTTGTTCCAGCCGCTGCAGAGTATAGGTCTCCCTTTGTTCGACGCTTCCCTGGTCTATGCATATGTCATCCATGTCTTAACCGCCATCCCACACAACCCAATTACTGTCAGCGATGATGTTGTTACCTTAGGTTTGTTCGTAGTCTGAGCGGCTGCAGGCGGCGGTTTGTCGGACACGACCTTCTGCGCCATCTTGTCGGCGAGTTGTTTCTGTTGAATGTCTATGGACTGTCTGTGGTTACTACTAGTTACCTTAGGTTTGTACGGAGTATGAGCGGCTGCAGGCGGCGGTTTGTCGGACACGGCCATCTGCGCCATCTTGTCGGCGAGTTATTTCTGTTGAATGTCTATGGATTGTCTGTCTGTGGTTACTACTAGTTACCTTAGGTTTGTTCGTAGTCTGAGCGGCTGCAGGCGGCGGTTTGTCGGACACGACCATCTGCGCCATCTTGTCGGCGAGTTGTTTCTGTTGAATATCTATGGATTGTCTGTGGTTACTACTAGTTACCTTAGGTTTGTTCGGAGTCTGAGCGGCTGCAGGCGGCGGTTTGTCGGACACGACCATCTGCGCCATCTTGTCGGCGAGTTGTTTCTGTTGAATGTCTATGGATTGTATGTGGTTACTACTAGTTACCTTAGGTTTGTTCGTAGTCTGAGCGGCTGCAGGCGGCGGTTTGTCGGACACGACCATCTGCGCCATCTTGTCGGCGAGTTATTTCTGTTGAATGTCTATGGATTGTCTGTCTGTGGTTACTACTAGTTACCTTAGGTTTGTTCGTAGTCTGAGCGGCTGCAGGCGGCGGTTTGTCGGACACGACCATCTGCGCCATCTTGTCGGCGAGTTGTTTCTGTTGAATGTCTATGGATTGTCTGTGGTTACTACTAGTTACCTTAGGTTTGTTCGCAGTCTGAGCGGCTGCAGGCGGCGGTTTGTCGGACACGACCATCTGCGCCATCTTGTCGGCGAGTTGTTTCTGTTGAATGTCTATGGATTGTCTGTGGTTACTACTAGTTACCTTAGGTTTGTTCGTAGTCTGAGCGGCTGCAGGCGGCGGTTTGTCGGACACGACCATCTGCACATCTTGTCGGCGAGTTGTTTCTGTTGAATGTCCATGGATTGTCTGTGGTTACTACTAGTTACCTTAGGTTTGTTCGGAGTCTGAGCGGCTGCAGGCGGCGGTTTGTCGGACACGACCATCTGCGCCATTTTGTCGGCGAGTTGTTTCTGTTGAAGGTCTATGGAGTGTCGTTTTTGTTGCACTTGCGCCGGCGTTAGGTTCGGCGGCTGCGTTTTTGGTAATGCCTGCGAATAAAAAATGCATTCAAAATGAGGAACCTCACGCACTACGTGGCCACAGCGTCCAAATAAAGTATTGTAACCCAATCACAGTCATCAAAAGTGAAGGCACGTGAACACATTCGTAAGAAATTGCAGAATCGTCTCATAGTTGGACTAGTTTTTCTCCGTCTAATTCACAAACTTCGTTTCTTCACAGACTTCGCGTCACCGAAGCGCATAACTTTTCTGGTTTAAGAGCGTTTACGTCGCGTGGGCTGGCAACGTTACATTTCTAGAGGTTTATATGATTATTTTATTAAATTTAAATCAAAGTACTATTTTTCAGCCCCCCTCCTCCACCACTGGGGGTTCTGCCTACCCTTTTTTTAGCCTATTGGGGTCATTTTGACACACTTTGGGCACGGAACCCTAAAACGTAAAAAAACCTGTGTTACCGGTGGTTTAGGTGCGATCGGCGGCGGCTTAGTCTGTTTGGGCTGTGCGGGCGTCTCGATGGGCGGCGTCTGTATGCCCGACGGCGGGGGCTCTTGTTCGCCCTGCAACAAATACAATGCGGTTAACACAATTAATAAGAAAACTTCAAATTCGTTGCTAAACAACATCGGTAGGAAAAATAAACTATTCAAAACAATTATACGGTAGGATGTTTTTTTTTTACTATTGCAATATGGGCAGGCCCATATCGTATATACGAAACATAAAACAACATCTCTTAACCTCGATCTCGCGAGCCTTTTGCCATCAACCGGGCACATATCTAAATTCCGGGAAATTCCAGATGGCAAAACCCAATAACATTTTGCCTGACCTGGAAATGGAACCCAGGACCTTTTACTCAGCAGTAGCGCTTGCGACCACCTGGCCAAAAAATCGAGTGTCTTTCTAGAATTTTTTTTTTAAAGTGTGTCGGCATCTACATCGCCACATGCGAACTACGCGTCACACTGACGTCACGCAAAATCCTGCATCGCACAATCAGAGTTTACCGCGCGACTTGCATATACAGAGCTATTTTTAAATCATTAACTAAACTTTAACAGGGTGTTCTACCCATGAATATGAACAACTTTCACTATGGGACCAAACCTGAAATCGCGAAAAAAAAAATCAGCTGTTCAGTACATTTTGACGAATTATGCCAACATAAATGTACTGAACAGCTGATTTTTTTTCGCGATTTCAGGTTTGGTCCCATAGTGAAAGTTGTTCATATTCATGGGTAGAACACCCTGTGAAAGTTTAGTTAATGATTTAAAAATAGCTCTGTATACAACGTCCCGACATCAATCGATAATCGTTGGGCAGAAGCCCACGGGACATAACTCCCGTCTGTTCGGAGGAGCCTCCCTTTTTTCTATAAATGATCGAGTTTATAATCTACTTACATTGGCACCCTTGCACTGCTGTTTCTTCTTATTCAGTATAGATCGTAGTCGTTCTCTCGTCTCGTTGAAGTTTCGAGGCACGGGCGTCGTCAGAGGTGGCTGGAAGTAAATTAGTAACATTTTTACTACTGTAACCAGTGGTAAGTAAATTTGCTGTTAATCACATCATAGTTGATAGAAATAATGAGAGATAGTCGTCGTAGGGTACTGAAGCTGTTTCAAAGTAAAATCTCTTATCAACTATTAGGTTGGGGAAAAAATCTTTTCGCATTATAGTATGTATGAACTTGTAATAAAATCTCTTTGGCTATACTATTTGTATCTGGCTGGTTTTGGTATCATTGAAAGTTTAAATTTTAAAGAACATAATTCCAAATTCAAATTAGGAAAATGTGTGATTTTCATTTGTTTTTCGTACCGTCAAGATGAGTGAATCTAATGAAGAAATTCGATACATTTTAAAATTTTACTACAAAAAAGGTAAAAATGTAACGCAAGCCGCGAAAAAAATTTGCGATGTTTATGGACCTAGTGTGAGAGTAGCACAAATTTGTTTTAAGCGTTTTCAATCCGGAAATTTTGATGTCAAAGATGCACGTCGCTCTGGTCGCCCTATTACGGATAAAAAGGATGCCATTTTTGAAAAAGTGGACCAAGATATCAGTAGTTACGACGTAGCTGAAGAACTGGAAATTGACCACAAAACAGTTTTGGCGCATTTGAAAAAAACTGGGTACACAAAAAAGCTCGACATTTGGGTACCTCACGAGCTCACTGAAAGAAACCTAATGAACCGTGTACTCATTTGTGATTATTTATTACGACGTAATGAAACCGAACCATTTTTGAAGAAGCTGATAACTGGTGATGAAAAGTGGATCACGTATGACAAGAACGTGCGAAAAAGGTCGTGGTCAAAGGCCGGTCAGGCTTCACAGACTGTGGCGAAACCCGGGTTAACTCGCAACAAGGTGATGCTGTGTGTGTGGTGGGATTGGAAGGGCATTATTCATTATGAGCTGTTACCACCAGGCAGGACCATCGATTCTGAACTCTACTGCGAACAACTGATGAGATTAAAGCAAGAAGTTGAGAGAAAGCGACCGGAATTAATCAACAGAAGGGGTGTGGTTTTTCATCATGATAACGCTAGACCTCACACATCTTTAGCCACTCAGCAAAAATTAAGAGAGTTTGGCTGGGAGGTGTTAATGCATCCGCCGTATAGTCCTGCCCTTGCACCTTCAGATTTCCACCTGTTTCGGTCTCTTCAGAATTCTTTAGGCAGTGTCAGGTTAACATCACGAGAGGACTGCCAAAACCACTTGTCGCGGTATTTTGACCAGAAGTCCCAAAATTTCTTTAGCAATGGGATCATGTCCCTACCTACAAGATGGCAAAAAGTTATCGAACAAAGTGGTACCTACATACTTTAGTTAAATGTAAATAAACTATGTTAAAAAATGTTTTGAATTTTCTTAAAAAATGCGAAGAAACTTTTTCCCCAACCTATTATGATAATTAATTGTTTTTATTTCTCTAATTTAAAATAAGATATGTACGTAATCTTTACAATAATTTCCTTAAAATGGATTTTCTGAATTTCTTCATTAAAATAATACTTAAATTAGTAAGATAAAAATAATTATTAAATTCATTGTGTACCACGAATGAACAATTAATTTCATAGAACCTATACATGTCACAATAAACTTCTATAATGCAGCTGCCTAACCCGCAAAACTGACCAATCAACGAAACGGGCGATTAAAACAAGTAGAGATGTTATATTAGGGTCATTTTTAGGTAATCCTATTATTGAATATATTAGTTATCGCATATTATGATACTATACCTATTACTGGGTATTAGTCAAATATTAGTGAACCGATTCATTATTAGCTACTCAACCTAATATTGATACCTGATATATTCTCCATAATAATTAATATGAAATACAAGATTCTCGTGAATATGTTCACATATTCCTATTACAGAAGTGAAACGGTGATTACATTATGAAGTCGCTGTAACTGGTGTGAACTTTGGTCACTACAAATATTATTCTAAACTAATCAACATTAGCTAATACTACGGCGTGTGAGTGAGATGACTGCGGTCGGCAAATAATAATAACATAGCGAGTAATAGCGAGGCGACTCGGCCTATTACGCCTCCGTACCTATTATTTGACTAATACCTGGTAACCTACTACTCTATATTCGCATATCCTAATATTAATATACATGGCTTGTATTATAATACCTGTACCTATTACGAATATATTAGTCACACCTCTACTGACCAGTGATATGCGGACTCCTTCATATAAACCTCTAAAATACCGTAACCGATAGGAACCGGTAGTTCTTAAAATATGTGTTTTACTTACAGCATGTCCAAACACGGTGCAATAACAGCAAGTGCATGGCTGCTCGGTGCCTTCACCGGCGCACGCGACGCCACCGTGACCCACTGCGAAATATGAGCATTATTATTAGAACATAATTAGGGTTACTATACAGGGTTATTGGTAAAACACCAACAACCTCTTAAGAGGTCATTGTACTCATCATTATGAACAACTTTTACTGACCTCGAAACTAACCTGAAATCGCGAAAAAAAATATCAGCTGTTCAGTACATTTATGTTAGCATAATTCATTAATATGTACTGAACAGCTGATTTGTTTTTTCGCGATTTCATGTTTGGTCCCATAATAAAAGTTGTTCATTATGATGAGTACAATGACCCCTTAAGAGGTTGTTGGTGTTTTACTAATAACCCTGTATAAGCGGAAGTTTGAAAGTGACACCGGTGACCAAAAAGTTGTGTGGAAATCGGTTGTCATGGTATGGGCATGTGATGCGGAGGAATGAGGAAAATGTCGTGAGGGAATTTTCGAGTATGAATGTGGATGGCTATACGAGTAGAGGAAGACCAGAGAAACGATGGATGGACTGTATGAAAGAGGGTTTGGCTAGAAAGGGGGGTGACTACCGAGATTTATCCATTCTCGTCACTCCACACATCCATCTCAACATTCTCATCTCCGCTGCATGCAATCTTTTTTCATCCGTCTTCTTCACGGCCCAGCATTCAGACCCATAAAGTACGACAGGCCTTACCACGGACTTATAAATTTTCCCCTTTAACTTGAGGGGCATCCGTGGGTCGCAAGTTGTTCCTGTGACCTGTCGCCATTTCATCCATCCTGAGTTGATCCGGTGCGTTACGTCTCGGTCTACTTCGCCATCTCCTTGGACAAGCGACCCGAGGTACCGAAAGTCGGAACAGATCGATAAGGGCGTTCCGGCGAGAGATATGGGCACAGGACTGGAGAGACCGCCAAAATCACAAAACAGATACTCAGTTTTGGTCCGACTTACTCTCAGGCCAACGGTCTCGAGTCTTTCCCACCACACCTCCAATCTGCTCTGGACCTCTAAGCCGTTCTCGGCAATCAGCACAATGTCATCAGCGAACAGCGTACACCAGGGAGCCGCTTCCTGGATATCAGATGTAAGAGCATCCATTATCAGCACGAAGAGGTAAGGGCTGAGTGCTGATCCCTGGTGCAAGCCGACAGCCACATTGAAGCTGCCAGTAGTGCCCACTGTAGGATAATCGGATGCATATTATATGAAATAGTTTTCTCGCTAACGTTCTATAACCTAGATTTCATCTCTCTCCCAAACCACATTTCTACCGCAATAACGGAGAGACAAACTTAGCGTTTTTATAATATCTAAGGATGATTTTACAAATTGATTATTGTTTTCTTTTTCCCTAGATTATGCGCGCACAAGTACGCGTCTCTGTTCCTCCGGCCGATCACCGACGACGAAGCGCCGGGTTACAGCCAGGTCGTCAAACGACCCATGGACCTCACAACCATCAGGAGAAACATCGACTCCGGTGTTATTAGGTAATTTCTTCCAACACATATACATAAACTCACGCCTTCTTCCCATGGGGGTAGGCAGACACTACAGAACGCCACCTGCTACGATCCTCCATACTCCTTTTGCCTCGTTTACGTTCATACATCTGGTCATACACGCACGCCGGTTGCTAGTACTACGCATCTGACCTTTCTGAAGAACATCACCAATAAGGTTCATCACTACAAGGTGTAACTTAAATAACACACAACCTCTTAAGGGGTCATTGTACTCATCATTATGAACAATTTTTACTACGGGACCAAACCTGAAATCACGAAAAAAAATCAACTGTTCAGTACATTTATGTTCGCATAATTCGTAAAAATGTACTGAACAGCTGACTTTTTTTTTCGATTTCACTAAAAGTTGTTCATAATTATGAGTACAACGACCCCTTAAGAGGTTATGCGTTATTTAAGTTACACGTTGTATATGTCTTCCTAGGGTGTTCCACTCCCGGCGTTTCCACTCACATCTGCCTTACCTTTTGTTCGTCGCCTTTCATTCATCCTCTCAACATGACCAACCCATCTAAGTACGGTTTTACGACGGTCATTCTAAAAGTAAGTCTTTTTCTGCCCAACAGCTAACAAGTTGGATGTAATGTTGGTATAGTGCCTATATCGCAAAGTGTACAGGGTGCGTGTATTTTAGCTTCGTTGTGGTTATATTTACACCCTGTAGAATAAATAGCATCCTACTACGTTTTACAAACAATAATTTCGAAGAATATCAAGAAACTGGGCATCCTAAATAGGGTGAAGCGATACTTTGCGCCTGGACAACTTTTAACTCTTTACAAAGCGCAAGTCCGATCCTGCATGGAGTATTGCAGTCACCTTTGGGATGGATCAGCCAAGTACCAACTAGCCGAGCTTGACTCGGTGGAACGCAGAGCTAAGAGGCTCATTGGCGACGTAAAACTGGTGGATGCCAAGCTTCATAGCTTGGCTCATCGCCGCAAGGTTGCCTGCTTGTAGGTCTTCTATAGACTGTACTTCGGTGAGTGTGCTCAACAACTCCACGACCTCATTCCACCGGCCCCCTTCTACCATCGGACATCTAGACGCACTGCCAGTTACCATCCCTACCTGGTTGCTATTCCACCAATTCGCACTAAGCGTTTCCAAATGACTTTTATAATGCGTACAGCAGAAGAGTGGAACTCACTACCTGGGTCTGTGTTTCCGAGCGCATACAACCCTAATCTCTTCCAAGTGAGAGTGAACAGGCTTCTTCTGGGTAAGCTCATTCCATCGTCGACTCTGTCTCTGTGGCCTCCGACCTAGACTAAAGTCAAGAGCAAACCCATCTTAAATAAAAAATATCGATACTTAATAATATCAAATTTATATTTGTTTTCAGAACGACGGCTCAGTTTCAGAGGGATGTTCTCCTAATGTTATCAAACGCGCTAATGTATAACAGCAGTGAACACAGCGTTTATACAATGGCTAAAGAGATGCATGCCGAGGTACGTACTATCATTACCGACATAACTTAACCTATGACGGTCACCTTATCAACCGTATCGTGTTACCCAGTAACTGGGTTGTGCAGGTCAGGTAAGCAGGCGTTCCATGTTAAATACTGGTATTCAGCTGCATCCGGTTAGACTGGAAGCCGACCCCAGCATAGTTAATAATAGTAATGATTTATTTTCTCACCACAATCCTAACTAATATTATAAATGCGAAAGTAAGTTTGTTTGTTTGTTTGTTACCTTTTCACGCCTAAACCACTGAACTGATCATTCTGAAATTTTGCATATACGTTGTCAGGTGTACAGAAACGGACATAGGATACCTTTCATCCCGAAAAAAGGTACTGTTCCCGAGGAAAACAACAATAACGTTCTTATGATAATAGATGGCACCACGTGTCTTTCGAATCATGATTGAATGATTACGCTTTCACGCTAAAACTGCTGAACGGATTTGGATGAAATTTGGCACTTGGGTAGACTATGACCTGGATTAGGACATAACATGAAGTCATGTATTGTACCTATGGACGCTTTTACCTTTGGACATTGATTATAATTAAAAAAACTGGCAGTACTAAAATAAAATATTGCAACACTGTGGTGGCATTTTTATTTTCTAGCAACACCAGTGAGTGGCGTGACGCTATCGGTGTTGTGTGCAGTGTGAGGCCATTTTGTAGATAGTCTGAAATGTCCATAGGTACAATGCATGACCCTACTTTTAATCCCGGTAGTACGTTCCCGTGGGGTAATTTCCGAGAAACACGCAGGCGAGGCTCGGGTAAAAGCCTAGTAACCTTATACGAGGGGTGATCAAAAAGTAATGATAATGAATATTAAACACGGTGATTATAGTTTAAAAAAAAAATATTTCTCTACATAGTCTCCTAACAAGTCAATACACTTAGTCCATCTTTTTTCTAAACCCAGAATTCCCTTACAAAAAAAAAATCATTGTCTTGACCCTCCAAAAACCCCTCAACAGCGGTCATCACCCGGAGGTGTTCCTTGAGCCGAGGAAAGAAATAGAAGTCACTAGGAGCTAGATCTGGCGAATAGGGCGGGTGTACGAGCAGTTCGAATCCCGATTCTTGAATGGCAGCCATCGCAACTACGGCTTTGTGAGCTGGTGCGTTGTCTTGGTGAAACAGCACTCCAGCTCGCAGTTTGCCGCGTCTTTTTTCCTTAATGGATTCCCGCAATCTTTTTATTTGATCTGTGTAGTAAGAGCCCGAAGTAGTGGCTCCCTTTTCTAAATATTCCACCATAATTATTTCTTCAGCGTCCCAACAAATGGTCGCCATAATCTTTCCCACTGAACTTGACACTTTGAATTTCTTCGGCGTCGGTGAGGAAGCTCGCTTCCAGGTCATTGATTGTTGTTTGGTTTCAGGATCAAAACGGTGAACCCAGGTCGTGTCCATGGTCACGAAACGTGGCAAAAATTTTTCCTGATCTGCTTGGAACTTTTCGAGATTCACTCTCGAAATGTCGACTCGTTTTTCCTTTTGCTCGTCGGTTAACATTATCGGCATCCAACGCGCGGAGACCTTTTTCTTATGCAATTCGTTCGTGAAGATTCTTTGAACACTGCCATATGACATCCCTGTGACCTCAACTATATGTCTGATGGTTACTCTCCGATCTGCCAACACGACATCTTCGACTTTTTTCACATTATCTTCAGTGAGGGACGTGGATGGGCGTCCTTCGCGATGTTCATCTTCCGTGGATGTTCTGCCCAGTTTAAACTCCTTCGCCCAGCGTGCAACTGTGGAATATGGAGGAGCAGAGTCCCCCAATGTTTCCACCAAGTCGGTGTGTATGTCTTTGGTAGACATTTTTTTCAAACAGAGGTACTTTATGACAGCTCTAATTTCGTTTTTCTCCATTTTGATGTTATTTCTTCGACTGTTCGTATTCAAGTGAATGTACCTCCGGGGAATCGTGGCCTATTTATTTTTTTATGATACGAGCAAGCAAAGATGATTTAGATGATATGAGCAAGCAAAAAAAAAATTATTTTTATTTTTATGTGCACTGCACTGGAACTACCCGATTATCATTACTTTTTGATCACCCCTCGTAAAATGAAAACATAACAACATTGCCCAGTCATGGGCCAGTCCAGTCGGGAAAAGGCTAGGCAGATTTATGTTGCTGAAATATGTGACAAACTGATTCCATGGTGACAGGTTGTGCTTCGATGTCTCTGCCATCCTTTATTTAATACTAGTATTCATATTAGGTTCTATGAAATGATATATAATCAAAAATCCCAAATTTATCAACTTTCTAATTTCACCTGCGATACATTTTTGTTTCAAAAATCGAAATGTTCCAATAATCCTCTCTCTCCCTGTCAGGCACAAGGCCAGCTGGGCATGCTCCTAGCTGCGCAGGCGCACGCCGGCTTGGTGGATTCCACGCCCTCGCGCCGCAAGCGCCGCCGCGAGCACGAGCCCAGGCCGCAGGCACACAAGCGACACCATTGATGTAGCAACGCGCGAGGCGACCAATATTTTTAATATAGTGCACAATTTTATTGAAATTACTGTATTTAGAATCAGTGAAGGTCTTAGAGGAAACGCGATCACGTGGTCGTTGGTGGTCGTAATAAAGTATACCTCTGTTTTCTCCCTGGTTAAGGCGAAAGCGTCAGGGTCGCCTGCGGTATTAAAATTTTCTTACGTTTTTTTTTTTGCAATTTCCAGGTCAGTATCAGGTTGTATGTTGATATTCGCGACCATAATAAATATGTATTTATATAAATCTCTCAAGTTCATATAATCCTAATGAAAGACTATTTCATGAAATCATGACATTTCAGGTCAATTGGACACTTAAGGAGTTGTATTTATGATTCTATTGATCATAATTCTGTAAATACATATTTGTTACAGCCGCGAATCTTACTCTAATCAACATATTATGTGTACCCAGACACTGACCGTAAGAAAATCGCACTAAATTAGCTTGTGAACCACTATCCTGCTCGCACATTTTATGACTGAGCCACGAGCCTTCCCTATAAGCTTTCAGAAATAGTGATTGAATCAGGCATACACAATGGCGATGGGGTTATCACGTAAAGGGCTTGTTTCCTGAACGAAAATGTAATGAATTTTGATTAAAATACAACGTAGAAATCACCACGATTTGCAAAAAACCGGCCAAGTGGAGGGTCTCGTAGTTGGGATGAATTTATCCCAAAAACAAACTTAACATTGTAGTTGAAAAACATGATCTTCCATACATTGATATACGTCACAGTCAATTCTCCCACTGCAAATTAAAGTTTTTAAACCCATTTTTTTATGTGATAAAATTAGAAATTAATGATTTTCGGACTTACTTGTGCTGTGAGATCTTGTTTCTTACCAAATTTCATGATTCTAGATCAACGGGAAGTACCCTATAAATTTTGGATTCCCTTGAGTGTCGAAATATACGTTTTTTGCGGCATAAACGGCCGTATCTTTTTTTTTACGTTAACTTAGAAGTTTGATTTTTTCACAGCTTTAAGGGACTGTAAACCTGAGTAATATGGTTTTAATTTCAACTCGATACCTCCTCTCGTTTCCGAGTTAAGGGTCTTGACAGACGGACAACAAAGTGATCCTCTAAGGGTTCCATTTTTTCCTTTTCAGGTACGGAACCCTAAAAAGCGGCCAAGTGCGATTCGGACTCACACAAAAGGCTCCTTACCACCGTAAAATATTTAACACTACATATTTTGGAGTTTTCTCCTTATGAATCGATTTTCATATAAGGCCCCCGGTATGGGCATTTTATGAGGAGTTTGAAATAATAAAAGCGTTAACTTAAAAGCGTTACGTTTTTCTGCGCAATGTAAAACAAAACGAACGCCTTTACACATAAAAGTTGCTTTTTGTATAGCACTGATTCATTGAAGAAACTCTGCCCCTATGGTCCTTTGTTTTCATCCATCAATAGAAAGTCGGAACGGCACAAAAAAGAGGAGTAAACTCCAATTGTGCGTCGGAGGTGATACACACACACTTTTTTATGACTTAAAAAAACACGGTTTGTTGTATGGGGACCCCCTTTATTTTATTTTTGATTATAGCGGCCATAGTAGAACACACTGTGAAATTTTTTAAGTGTATTACGTAAAATATATAGCCCGGAATCTTAGTAATAGGGTTCCTATTACTGATCCCTGAAAACGTAAGAAATGTTGAATTTCGCGGACTACATTGATGGATTACCTTAATATGATAACCTCATCGCCACTTCTTGTTTTTACTATGTAGCAGTAAAAAACATATTTTGCAGGCATCCAAAGAGCAGACTGTATAAAAATAGTTCGCTTATAGCTTATACATATCTAGCTTAGTATAGCAAAATGAAAAGTACAACGTTATAATGAAAAATAGAATCTTTTGTAATAGGGTAGTTGACTATTTTAACTAGGATTTTATTAATAGAGCTCAGGCTGGTGCACAACTGGCGAGGCGCGGTTGTCACTGCCAAACAAATATCAACGTTGTGTGCCTAAAAATAAAGTTGAGAATACCTCTTTCCGCTTCGACGCGATCTCGAGTTAATTGAAGTTCATTTATTTTCAACTTTATTTAAACTGGTGCAAGGTCGATATTTGTTAGGCGGCTAGCCAGATGTTAGCCGGCAATTAGTGAAGGAGCTCGCCCGGGGCAGAACTACCATTATACCTATATATTTCTATCGCCAAGCAGCAATGCCGTTTAAAGGGTATGGGAGCCAACACAGAGCACGGAGACGTCTCGCCGCCGCTGCTAGAGGCGGCATTATAAACACTTCCCATACAGACCAAGCGTGTCATTGTCGTCGTCGTGTCGTTTACGTAAAGAATCTTGACGGTTTTCAAGGCCGTCTGTGACAGTTGTGTACTCAACGTGCTTTCGGCGCTATGAATTTTATAAGTACTGCCGTCTCTGGATGCTTCCGTGCTCTGTAGGTGCCAGTATCATAACATGTGCTATTAGAGAAACGAACATCTAAACACCGTGAGAGCTAAATCCACCGACACAATGATGTGTCGTGACGCAGTATACATCAATCAAACGAATCTGTTCAGCACTACGTCAAATCACAACGAGTTTTGATTGATACCACTGCGTCAGAAGGCGTCACGACACGACATAACACAGTAATATGATTCGGGCTTAAATCCCGTACACATGATGACCACATCTGTACCGCTCCCTTATGCTTCGACCAATAAAACAAAAATAAGTAGTAATGTTTTGTTTAAATAAAGTCTCGGGCTCTGTTACAATTATCACAGACCACCAACAAAAACAAAAAAATAAAAAAAGGGGCTCAGCAAAAATTTGATGCTGCGATGTTATTGGTTGATGAGCGTAGGTAAGCGTTACTATAGCGGCCGAACACTACAAGCAAGAATAGTCCTAACGGTGTTCAGATGTTCGTTTCTCTGATAGTACATGAGACATTTCACCATTGTCTCTGGGATATTGTAGGTGACTTGACGATTTTAGTTTCAAGTGAAATAAGTCGACTACTCTAAATTTAAATACGCTTTGTGATTGTATCTCGAAAGTATGTGTAAGTTATAATTTTACGTACAATTATGTATTTTTTGTGAGTAAATAAAATGACAATAATGCAATTGTTTTTTTTTTATATTTTCTTCCTTATGTATGTGAATGTGATATCAGGTGACTGAAAACATGCGACAAAATTTAAGGGGCTATTCTACCCATGAATATGAATAACCTTTACTATGGGACCAACTAAGAATTCGCAAAACAAATTGACCTTCCCATGTAAAAGTACAGTCACGGAATGAAAAGGTTCGTCAATTTTCAAATTGATTCGTTCAACGTATCGCGAGCACATATTACATTTTGAAACTATGTAACAGAATAGACTCGAGTTAGAGAAAATAATGTTTAACTGTTCGTTAATAAAGTTCAAAATTATTCAGAACAAAGTTGTTTGACTATTTATTTTGTCAACAAGAAAACTAAAATCGATGTTCGATAAACTAAAATCTTCATGTTGGTTCAACCTGCCATTATTATTTCTGTTAAAACTATTGTCAGTCATCTTCATATCATGTCATCACTTTGCAGTTTGTGATGTCATCATTGCAAAATATCATAATTTCTCCTAAATAACTATTTTATAATGCCAAGACCTTTAAGTGTTGAAGAAAGAGCAGCAATTGCTGCTGGCTACAACATCTCCGAGATATCACGTCGTCTATATGTGACCAGAGATAGTGTGAGATTCTGGATAAGGAGACATGGCGAAGAAGGTACACTAGTCGATCATCGTCACAATAATTCTGGTCGCCGTCGCTATTCTTAACGCCGCACAAAAATCAGACATGAGAAGGCAATTATGAAGAAGACGGCTTTGTGTCAGTGAATCATTTCGTCCAAATATAATATTATATTATGATGTTTGTCCAAGAGTGATAAGAAACGCATTACACTCAATGGGATTACATTATAGACGACACGTAAACATAGTTGCTCTGACAACGACTCATAAGGAAGCACGCTTAAGATTTGCACAGACCTATTTGAACTTCGATTGGAGTACCACTATATTTATTTTTACCGACGAAAAATGTTTTAAGTCGAGCCAACATGGGAGGATGGAGATATAATAGTACGAGATATACAGAAGACCATGTAGTGCCCTATTTCAGTTCTGGACGAATCTCGGCCAATATATGGGGGTGCTTCTTCCTCCAAGGGCAAACGCAATACACTACCAGTCTGTTTTAGAAGACAGTATGCTACCAAGTCTCCGTACCGTGTATCCAGCTGATGAGGTACCTGAGGTCAGATATATTATGTCCAGGACAATGCTCGCACGCACAATGCTCGTATTGTGAATGAATGGTTCAACCGGCATTGCGATAGAGTGGTGATGGTGATGGTCCCTGGCCGGCAAGATCTGCAGATTTCAACCCGATAGAGAGCTTATGGGGTTTAATGGTACAGCGATGGGAAAATAGAAATGAAAGGACCAACGAGGCTTTAGAAAACTACTGCCGAATTATTTGGGAAGACACTAGAGGCACGGATCTATGCTCTCGTTTAGTGGGTTCCATGAGAAATAGGTTACAATGTGTGATTGAAGCTAATGGTGGTTATACCTACCCGTTATTAAAAATAAATGTCATTAAACTTATTCGTAGTTTTCATTAACTTTTGCTTCTTATTTTATAGTTGTTATTTTATTGTTGTTTTAATACATTTTGTAACATACGTCATATTTATTTAAATGTTAGAAGCACTGTTTCTTGCACTGGTATGTTGGCATAATTAATTCTTGCAGTACTAGTGCAAGCGAAAACCGACTCTAAAGGTGACGAACCTTTTCATTCTGTGACTGTACATACCAAATTGGACCATTTTGTATAAGGTCATTTTTTTTGCGAATTCCAAGTTGGTCCCTTAATAAAAGTTATTCATATTGATGGGTAGAACACCCTCTTAAATTTTGTGTCATGTTTTCAAAGTCACCCTGTATGTGTGGTGATAACAGATTTCATTGTGACAGCTCTTGTTATAATTTAACCAAGACCGCTGTACCGCGCCTAAGGAATGCGCCGCGAAGCGGGGTGCAGCGCTGGCGAATGAGCGGTGGGACGCCGTGAGCGTTGACGAATGAGCGGCCTGCACTGCCCCCCGTCTCGCCGCGCACATACCTACGGCTCGGTACAGCGGTTATGCTCAAACTAATAGGTTGGGGAAAAAGTTTCTTCGCATTTTTTAAGAAAATTCTAAACATTTTTTTAATATAGTTTATTTACATTTAACTAAAGTATGTAGGTACCATTTTGTTCGATAACTTTTTGCCATCTTATAGGTAGGGACATGATCCCATTGCTATAGAAATTTTGGGACTTCTGGTCAAAATACCGCGACAAGTGGTTTTGGCAGTCCTCTCGTGATGTTAACCTGACACTGCCTAAAGAATTCTGAAGAGACCGAAACAGGTGGAAATCTGAAGGTGCAAGGTCAGGACTATACGGCGGATGCATTAACACCTCCCAGCCAAACTCTCTTAATTTTTGCTGAGTGGCTAAAGATGTGTGAGGTCTAGCGTTATCATGATGAAAAACCACACCCCTTCTGTTGATTAATTCCGGCCGCTTTCTCTCAACTTCTTGCTTTAATCTCATCAGTTGTTCGCAGTAGAGTTCAGAATCGATGGTCCTGCCTGGTGGTAACAGCTCATAATGAATAATGCCCTTCCAATCCCACCACACACACAGCATCACCTTGTTGCGAGTTAACCCGGGTTTCACCACAGTCTGTGAAGCCTGACCGGCCTTTGACCATGACCTTTTTCGCACGTTCTTGTCATACGTGATCCACTTTTCATCACCAGTTATCAGCTTCTTCAAAAATGGTTCGGTTTCATTACGTCGTAAAAAAGAATCACAAATGAGTACACGGTTCATTAGGTTTCTTTCAGTGAGCTCGTGAGGTACCCAAATGTCGAGCTTTTTTGTGTACCCAGTTTTTTTTAAATGCGCCAAAACTGTTTTGTGGTCAATTTCCAGTTCTTTAGCTACGTCGTAACTACTGATATGCCGATCTTGCTCCACTTTTTCAAAAATGGCATCCATTTTATCCGTAATAGGGCGACCAGAGCGACGTGCATCTTTGACATCAAAATTTCCGGATTGAAAACGCTTAAACCAAATTTGTGCTACTCTCACAGACACTACACTAGGTCCATAAACATCGCAAATTTTTTTCGCGGCTTGCGTTGCATTTTTGCCTTTTTTGTAGTAAAATTTTAAAATGTATCGAATTTCTTCATTAGATTCACTCATCTTGACGGTACGAAAAACAAATGAAAATCACACATTTTCCTAATTTGAATTTGGAATTATGTTCTTTAAAATTTAAACTTTCAATGATACCAAAACCAGCCAGATACAAATAGTATAGCCAGAGATTTTATTACAAGTTCATACATACTACATATAATGCGAAAAGACTTTTTCCCCCCAACCTAATATTATACACGATAAATTTAATAATTGATGGACATGTAAATTAGCATTCGTTTGTATTCGGCAATGCGATGATTACCGAAGGTCATTAAGAAAATAGTTGTACTGTAGGTATGTAGTACTTTTTATAGGTAAGTAATTCAGTAAAATAAAACACTAAATTCATCTATGATAATGTATTTCACTTAAGTTTACATACAACCAACTGAATGCAACATAATCGACAAATACTATATATTTAATGTGATACATTTGGAGACTGAATATAAACTTTCCACATCTCTTATACAATAAGTCACGTCCTATTAATACCACAGAAAAATTAAAAAGATAAAAAGAACCTTTTTCAATTTTTTGATTTTTCTCATTAAAAAATCATATCGCAGACTAAATATATTGATGTCTGAATTTTTATGAATTTCTGCGCATTTAGTTAATTTTTATCTTTTTTAACGCTCTATGGAAACCCTGGAGTAATAAGTAAAACAATCAAGTCGCTATTACGTGGGCTACTGCTACGGTACTTATTAGTGCAGTATTGTGCTATATTTACTAAAAACTGCACCTTTCTGGATCATCATTCCTTCCCCAGCAATGTATACGAAAATTCACTATCGAACTCGCTTTTGAGCTCGAAAACTTATCCAACCATATTTCAAAACATTTATAATATTATTAAAAAAAAAAAAAAAACATGAGATGTCTTAATTTTATATCCTAGAGTAGCTCAAAACTACTTTACTCATTACTCCATGGTAAGTAGGTCTATTTTGCAATAAACCATGTCATTATACAACCATAATTTTTCTCCATACCATATAGCCATAATCATTTCTGTCAATCCGAGTTCTGCGAGAGATATCGCCGTCTTAATATTACAAGTAAAAAAACGTCAATTATTAGAACAGCTGGCTCAGGAAGCCACCTTGTCAATATCAATACATGGCAGTAATTTCACATCCTTGATTTATCGTCTAATTATAAAGTGCCGGTTTTAGTATCGAGATAAGCACTATCTCCCGGATAAACTTATCTCCTGGTTAAGTTATCCGGAGTTTACCAGGAAAAACAGGTCAAAACTCGTTTTTATCATTTTTTCTGAAATCGCATCGAGCTAGCTTGGTGACGAATGCTCGTATCTTCTCTGTATGAGAAGAGGTATTTGCCCTATAGTGGGTCAGTTACAGACCGGTATTCTTACTGCTAAGGCTAAATTGACGAAAGCGCATTTAACTTCTCAAATGTCGTATGAACCCCACCGGTTCAGACACAGGCTTTTTAATTGATTGTATATATAAAAGGAATAAATAGTACGAAATTTGAAAAGCGCTTGTGTTAATTAAGGCCAAAACATCATAGTCTCATGTCATTACTTCTCAGTGAATGCTTTTAGCTACCAATAAAGATTTAATGCATATTTAGCATCAATTTGGGAGCTACTGCTTAAATAATATAAACCTTACGAAACCCGCATACAATAGTATAAAATATAATTTTTAAATAATATAAAATTGCTTTGTTTTATATCAATCTGCCTAGCTTTTTCCCCAACCATGTTGTGGTCGGCTTCCAGTCTAACCAGATCCAGCTGAATACCAGTATTTTACATGGAGCGACTGCCTATCTGACCTCCACAACCCAGTAACTGGGTAAAACGATACCCCTTGGTAAGACTGGTTGTCAGACTTTCGGGCTTCTGACGACCTCTGACGACGGCTTCTTATGTAAATTGTACGGACGCGCATACGCGCCGTCAAGCACTTGGTGAACGTCCGAAAACGCGCATGTGCGTCTGCCGCGCCTAATGTATTAATAGAATTAGAATTTATACATGCCGTCAAGTTCAAAAACCATAGTTATACACGCAATACAGAGTGTTTTAATTATGCCGTGTTTACAGAGCGATGTTTACCTTAAAGTCGACACAAATAATATTATGATAATGTCAAATCAAACTAATTATAATTAACTAGGTGTCTCTAAAACAACAAACTGATTTTAGAAACGAGTCCAACGCCCGGTGTCTGTGGTCATAATTATTTTTTCGTGTATTTTTCTGATGTTTTAATAGTTATTCTGATATTCGGGACAGAGACAAATACAACAAATCAAAAACCATGAAAATCGGTCCAGCCGTTCTCGGATTATTGTTCGAACAAACCCGACTTTGTTTTATACATACAGATTAGTTCGATATATTTTTGCTGAACACTAGGAAGAAATTCACAAGTCTTTGCGTGTCGTATGAACCCCATAGGTTCAGATACAATGGCTGTTTAATTGTTTCTGTAATTACGACATTCGACGCGTTATTGTCGAATGAATTACCTATTGAGCGTTTACCTGAGGACCTCAGAAGCCGGGCATTAGCTGTCAATTTTGTATTACTAACTTTACCTACGTCGGAATAAAGTTCAAAATACAAAACCTGTCTCGAAGTTAAACTCGTTTTGTTACGGCGGATACATGTACATTGTACCGTCTTTTCAGAGTTATTTTACCTCTGATTTTACATCACTGTCAAAATGACAATGATATTTACTGTCGTAGCAATAAGGCTGCTATTGGATTGCTGCCATTGCCAAGTCTGTTAAAATCACAGTGAGCTTTATTATCGTGGCAATAAGGTTGCTACTGTCAGAGGTTAAATAGCTATGAGAGGACTGTAGCATTATGATTGGGTTTATTGAAGCCACAGATTATTTGTGGTTCTGCCTGAGCGCGGCGGCGATGTCTCTGACGTCAAGTTGAACTTTAGGTTTATGCTGAGGCGGTTCGAAGTAGAAGTCGAACCGTTTGAACGACTCTATCTCGCGTTCGGACACTTCTAGAGATGACAGGTTTGTAATGCTCGAGTCTGGGAGGAATACGCTGGATTCTGGAAAGAGAAGAATTATTTTAAACAACATACATAAACTCACGCCTTCTTCCCATGGGGATAGGCAGGTACAACAGAACGCCATCTGCTGCGATCCTCACATACTCATTTGGCCTCGTTTACGTTCGGACATCTGGTCATACACGCACGACGGTTGCGAGTACTACGCACCTGACCTTTCCGAAGAACATCACCAATAAGTTCACTATATCGCTCATCCAATAGAACAACGACGTAATTATGTTTTAGCTAAATTCGCAATTACATCTTTGTTCTTCGGGATCAAGGACGTAAATACGTTTTAACTAAATTCGTAATTACGTTGTCCTATTGGATGAGCGATATGTCTTCCTAGGTCGGTCCCTCCCAGCGTTTCCACTCACATCTGCCTTATAAAACCTTTTGTTAGTCTCCTTTCATTCATCCTCTCAACATGACCAACCCACAAGCATACTCTTTTCATTTTTTGTCACTACATCTTCTTTTAAGCCGCACCATTGTCTTATCACATCATTCCTCAGCCTATCATTCATAGTCACACCACACATGCTAGCATTTATTCTACTTTCATGCTTCTCATTGCCACTCCCAACATTCACTTCCATACATAAGGGTGTATTCACGCAGAAAGCTGGTAACCGGCGTCGATATACGAACGCGTGTCGGCGCCGATAAGCGTTTGTTTTCAACGCTGGTCGGCGCAGGCAGTTTTCATACTTTTTGCCAAATCAACGTGAACCGTAGTAAAAAGTATGAAAACTGCCTGCGCTGATCAGCGTTGGCAACCAACGCTGATCGGCGCCGATTACCAGCGTTCTCCTCGAATACGCCCTAAATGTAGGTACCAGCATACCATTGTGAACAGCCACTCAACATTTTAAACAACACCAAATCAAGAAGTTTTCATATTTTATAATAGTATCCTAGGGGAAGTTCTTTAAATTATCGGTTAAAACGTTTAGTCTTGTGAATGTCGAAATCGGTTTATTGGTCGAGGTGATAAGTGTCACCATACTTTTGCATTATTGTATTACTGTTATGTGAAAGATTAAAGAGATATTTGAATGAAAATTAAACCCGAAATGCTGAGTATGCACGTATTTTTCTAATATTTTCATTCGATAGTTTACATCGCCTAATATAATAGTGAAAAAAATATTCAACGCTAAAAAAGCAATAGAAAGTACTTCGCTCTGATTAATGGCGTCGCTTTTCAAATATTTGAATTTTCTACTGTCTGTGTACACTTTTTTCTTTGGTGTATTTCTTGCACAGATAGAAATTATGATTAAAAATATTGATGGAGGTATAATTCTGAAGTAATACAGTTTATAAAAGTGTATTTTTGTAAACGAGCTTTTATTAGTCTGGATATCATCTAGAACCACAGTCCTTGTCAAGACGAATCAAACGAGCCCAAACTCTATAGGATAATAATAATAATAATAACTAATAACCCCACATAATGTCCCCACCGCTGTATCTCTACGTTGACGTCGCGGTGGGGCTTGTGTGCTCCAAACTTTAGGTCTGTGCCGGGTCTAGGATGAGGAGCCAGACCAAGAGATACAGAAACCCGCAGGGCAGCATGTGGCGAGCTGTTGGGCAGTAGCGACCCCATGGACCCTATCTCCCGGGAGAAATCTTGTCCTCATCTCTAGCTTGCCTTTATTGGCCGGCTGGAGTGAACACTGACGAGGAACAGAGCTCCCACCTCTTTTTTGCCTTTATTGGCCGGCTTGAGTGGAGATTCGCAAGAACAAACGTGCTCGGAGGAAGGAAGTCTTCCAGTAAGGTGCTGGTAGGGATCTTGACCGTACTTCCGGGATTGTGCTGATAGCCGTGGAATACCTCTCCACTCCTCAAGCACCTCAGGAAGTGTTGCCCCTTGTCGCTACGTCACTATGTGCTAGCGGCCGTCTCCAGGGGCCCATTATTGAGTGTGCAAGTCACCCCCTGCCATTTTATCCGTGTATAATATATAACATTGGTCAGGCAGGGGACATAGTTGTTCCATAGTTCAAGTTACCCAATCCACTTTAGCCACCCAGACCCATAGCCCAATTTGTTTTATTTCCACGCCGGCCAATAAAGGCAAGCCAGAGATGAGGACAAGATTTCTCCCGGGAGATAGGGTCCGTGGGGTCGCTACTGCCCAACAGCTCGCCACATGCTGCCCTGCGGGTTTCTGTATCTCTCTTGGTCTGGCTCCTCCTTATTTTTATTATTATTCGAATCACATGCATATTGTTGAAAATAGTGATGTGTTATAAAGTTGAAACTTTCTGAATACCAATTAATGAATAATGTATTTAGTACCTCTCTGCGGCTGCATGGTACGGGTGCGCGCTCCGATGGGCCCGAAGCGGCGCTCGTCGCTGGGCGGCTCGTCGGCACCACGTGGGCTGCAGCCCGACTGTGCCGACGAGCCCGTGGGCGAGCTACGAGCCGACTGCACGCCTGCATAAAAAAACACACAGGCTCAGAAACTCACTGTAATGTATGTGAATAATAATGATGAATCTGTCGTCTCATGCTTACACACCGCACGCAAGTCCGTCCCGACTCGCAGCCATAAGCAAAGTGATGGATGAGGGAGGGGGGATGTGCCCTACTCCCCGCCCCACATAAGTGTGCGGCGTGTACGCATGAGACGACAGAATCCAAATTAACATTCCCCCAATGGAGTAAACAGACGACATAATTATACTGTTTAGTCCCTACTGAACAGTGGTCTTTTTCGCAGAACTGACATTGTTAATAACGTAAAGATTCTTTTTTATCGTTAGGGCAAACTTTGAACAGCCCTCAGTTCAAAGTTTGTTTGACAGTAAAGAATTTTTTTAAAATTGTAATTCGATTTATGTAAAAAAGTGAATATTGGTAAAAATGTATATCCGACATTGTTATAGGGACGGTCGATATAAGCATACAAAAAAAAAAAGGTCAAGTGCGTGTCGGACCACGCACAGTGAAGGAATCCGTGAATCCGTAGTTGGGATGAATTTTCTCCCAAGAATAAACTTAACATTGTATATGAAAGACATGTTCTCCCATAGATCGATATTATGTTACGGTCAATTCTCCAACTAGTTTGTAATTGCAAAAAAATATTTTATTATGTGATACAACTACAAATTATCGACTTTCGGACTTTTTCCTTTACTTGTGCTGCGAGACCTTGCTACTTGCCAAATTTCAAGATTCTAGGTCAACGGGAAGTACCCAATAGTGAGTGATGAGTCATTGTGAAACAGATCGCTAATCCATTGCTACATATGTGCTAAAAATTTATCTGCTCAACAGCGTAAATAACGCTGAATTAAAATGAGTGTTGTTGAACTGTCAAAATGAAACAGATTCCGATTGATAGTGTTACGCAATTGCCCCGCCGGTTACTTATTACTCTGCACCTTAATCGCGTAACACATTATCAATCGGAATCTGAACCACATTTTGAAGTAAATTGCTAATCCATTGCTTCATATGTTAGAAAAATATGTCCGCTCAACAAGGTAAATAACGCAATGAATGTTGTTGAACTGTCAAAATGAAACAGATTCCGATTGATAGTGTTACGCAATTGCCCCGCCGGTTACATATTACTCTGCACCTTAATCGCGTAACACATTATCAATCGGAATCTGAACCACGTTTTGAAGTAAATTGCTAATCCATTGCTTCATATGTTAGAAAAATATGTCCGCTCAACAAGGTAAATAACGCAATGAATGTTGTTGAACTGTCAAAATGAAACCGATTCCGATCCCTGTATGCAAAGTGACGTACAATCGTACGTCATTTACTACTATCAGACTTTGTGAACAATAGCGATACGCATTAACTAGAAATTAATTAACGAGTTACTGTGGTTTCTTTATGCCAAAAGACAATACAAACCGGATAAATATGAAGAGATTTAGTTCGTTAGTGGACCAAAAACATCTAAGAAAACAAGAAAGAATAGTGTTAAAATTTTTATATAAAAAAATGACAGCTTATCCGACGATGATAACTTGTTTTTAGAATCTTACTTAGTTAAGGCTCACCAACAGTTGTTACAGATATACACTACAGATAGGAAAATACAAGTATTTGTGTCTTAAATCTAACTGCACAACCAATAGGGATGATGCCTGGGTTAAAAAAAAAAGAAATTCTATTTAGTCCGTCAGTAGACATGCGCAAAACAGTGCATCACGCAGTGATGTGATATGTCATTACATTTCGCGCCGAGTAATATTACATTTTACCATCACTTTAAACATCACGCGTAATGCCGCGCGATGTGCCCGCTATAAGTATTACAGCGATATTGTAATGCAATGTTTGGGTATAATAGAACTTCCGACATATACCGATTCCGAACATTGCCGAAGTACGTCGTTCGCCGTGCCGACCGCCCTGTCAGTACTGTCATGTTGGTGAGATACGTGATGCTATGCGTGATGCTTAATTTTGTCGAGTAATGTGTGATGCTACAGTACGCGGTCGGGTGATATTACGTGTAATACATCACTCGCATTACTTACACATGTCTATCCGTCAGTCAGGTAATAAAAAAATATTAGATACGTATTTTTTGCTTTATCATATTAATAAAAAATGACTTAGATAACTCGCATTAAAGTTCGGGAGTGGGGGCTCGCTACGTCACTTCTACGTATAAAATCTACCAAGACGTGACGTCATGCCACATTTTAACTCAATGTATCGCCGTAATCTTTTGAATACGTAGAAAAAGAAAAAATACGTGTCCAATATATTTTAATAATCTACATGACGGACAAAAAATCATTTTTACGTTATCATCCCTAATATAGGCAAACACCACAAGCAAAGTGTTCTTTGTATGAACATCTACTGAATCAAGTGGGGATAGGTCCAATGTCCGGACTGTTCAAAGAGCAAACACCGTAACTGCAATCACCGTTGATGTTGGTTACTGCACCACCACTTCCATCTGTGATAATGATTAGGACAAACAACTAGACTTACCGGTTTTATTAGGACAGGGCGGTCCATACAGCTGGTCAGGCCATGCGTGGCTCGGTGGTCTGCTGAACAAAGACTCTTCTCCCTGCATCCCACACTCTAAGGGGAGACCTGGCTCCTGGGAAAAATACAAATACATTAGCTCCTGGAATATTTTTGTAAGACATTAATTTTATTTTATTATATTGTTCTGAACACTGAGCTGCTGTCGCGTGTCCTATTTAGTATGAGTCGATCAGAACTAACGTCAGATATCTTTTATCTGAGTTTTTGTATGGGAAAACTATGAAAACGTACGTATAAAAGTATGGTCGAATTCGCCCAAAATTTGCCCGTTATAAACGTTTTAAAATAATAATAATAATATCCTGGGACATTTTTACACAGGGTCATCTGATCCCAAACCAAGCAGAGCTTGTACTATGGAAACCAGTTAACTGATATACTACATATACTACTTCTTTTTTGTAAATACATACTTATATAGATAATTACACACAGACTCAGGAGAAACAGACATGTTCATGCACACAAATGTTTGTTCTGGATGGGAATCGAACCCACGACCTGCGGCATGATAGGTGGTATCTTAACCAACCACGCCATCTGGCCTGTCAAAATAACTGCTCTATCAAAGAAGTGACGTCACGACTATGTAACTTAATACTAGCGCCATACATTCTCCGTACCGCGCGACAAGGACGGAAATAATCCCTTTCAAAAACTTTAAAAGCGTGCAGCTTCTCCATATTTCCAATGATTTTACAGATTTTTTTTTTTCAATTATCTCATTTCACTATGTCTTCATTTGAATTACATATTTGTTCGAACATTTCTAATATTAGTCATCATCCCTATTGTCACCAAAATTATGACAATGTTGTCATTTCCACCATTTTTGGTAAATAAAACTCCTGTTAGCCAAAATTTTGAGTTACGAACTAGAAAAGCGCCGAGACATTGAACTTCAGCGAGCTCCACTGTCTTTGAAACCGCAACGAAATTAATCTAAACTAATATTGCAAGAGTTTGTATGTAGGGGGAAATCATCGGAACTACTGATCCGATTCCGAAAATTCTTTCACTAATGGGAATTTTTTTAAGCTACAGTATTGCATTGCCGAGTGTCTTAGGAGAATTTCACGCGGACGAAGTTGCGGGCAGAAGCTAGTATTATTGTAAAATGTGTAAAATTAAAATTTTATAATGAAAACTACATAAGACTACTACTATAACTTTACGCTTTTCATTCTGGGGTAGGCAGAGAGAATCGAGCAGCAAATAAGCGTGTGGGGTTTTGCTGGTTCCCATAATTAAGCAGAATATGTATTATTAGTATTTTTATCTCACATAGCAACGCGATCTTTACATGTGGTTACCAAATATACAAACACGCTGTGAATGTGTGCGTGCAGACGAGTACCGTCAGCAAATAACATACACACACGACTTCGCCATTGTGTTTCCGAGCGCATACAACCCTAATAATAATAATAATAATAATAATAATAATAATATTCCACAACTATCACACAACGCCGTCTAGCCTCAAGCTAAGCAGAGCTTGTGTTATGAGTACTAGACAACTGATAAACATACTTATATATTTTGGGTAAGCTCACTCCATCGTCGACACTGTCTCTGTCGCCTACGACCTGGACTAGAGTCAAGAGCAAACCCATCTTATACAAATAAAAAAATAAATATTGTCTGACATTCACCGCGTGTTTGTACACTTGATTAATAATTATTTTAAAAAAATAACTTAAAAGAAATAAACTCAAAATTATGAAATAAGGAACTAATTTCGGAAGTCGGTGTCTTGGGATCTCTATTTTAATTTTTTGCCACCTACTTCCGAAATTAATGTTAGTTATTTCATCATTTTCAGTTTTCTTTTTGAAGTCGATTTTTTTTTTAAATTCTCTTTTATTTCCTAATTTTTAGTAAAAACTGTAATATATGTTTGTAAAATATTGTACTAGAATTCGACCGATGTTTTGAGATGTTTTCTTCCCTTTGACACCACACCCGTAGCTCGTATCAATAAGCCAGGCCGTCACACTTACATGTGTTAGTTCATTATCTTGAAAACTACTGAACCGATTTTGATGAAACTTGCACCTTACCCTAAGTTGAAGTAAATGTAAGCCAATAAAAATAAAATGGTCACGAACCGATCAATAGTTTCGGAGAAATGCGTGGACAAACATACATACATACATACAATCATATAAACATACATACATCTATAAAATTTTGTTTATTTGTTTGTCAGCCCTAATAGATTATCATATGTGAATATATTGCAGTTCCAGCTTTTCAGCTCCTTTTTTGAAGTCGGTTAAAAATCTAGTGTAAAATCAGAAATGAAAAAAACTCACCTGTCCCTTATAAAACTTGGATTCAGTAACGTGATGGATGGTAACTTCGCTGTTTAGCTTGGAGCCGACTCTTAACCTCTGAAAGTACGGCAGCGAGTCCCCATTGGCCACATGATTGACCCCCAGCTCTTCATTCTTCAAATGAGAAGACTCATTCTTATCACTAAACAACGCATTTCTGAATACATTCCGATCTTCTTGACCAAATGGGGTGTATAATCCTGTATAATCAACTCTCTCTTCTTGTTTTAGAGGAGTTCCTATAGGTTCTGGTCTTTGAATCGGGTTCGCGAACAGAGAAGAATCGGATTCGAATGACCGCGTAGTATCGACCGGTCTGGTGCCAATCGGGTTAGGTGAGACCACAGATTTTGGGCTCTGATTCTCGTAATACTCCGGAGTTAGGAAGCTGCGTTGTTGATTATCGTCTGGCGTCTTAAACAGGGAGTATCCTTCGTCGTTCTTTTGTGTAAAAGACGCTAAATTCATGATTCTAGTTTGGAAATCATCCGGTTTTGGGGACGCCCTTGCTTGTTCCATGTACTGAGTTGGGGGGTTGGGGGGTACAGGGTTGTACTGATTAGGGTTAACGTAGTTATATTGCTGTCCATACATAGGATTTAGTTGGGGACTCTGAGTCTTGACACCCATAAGACTCTGTTGATGCATCATGGTCATTAATGGGTTTCTAATTGTGTACATTCCGTTGGACGTAGGGGTTATAGTCGCTTGGCAAGCGTTGGGTGGCATCGGTATAGGATCCGGTATCCTAATCTGTTCCTGCTTCTTCTGTGCTGGTTGATTCGTTATTTGAACCGGGGGTAAGTTGGGATGGAACATGGGGTTCCGTAAGGTGACGATCTTGGCGCCGTCTGGTTTGGCCTCTTCGGCGGCCGCGGCGGCCTTTTTGGCTTTTTTCTTGGCTTTTTTCGATTTGCCGACTGGAGGCGGCGGGTCGGCAATTATTACTGGTTTTGGTGGTTCTGTGGATGGAAAGAAAGCGTTTTTATTACTAAATGTGAAGGCAGAATTAGACAGTTTATAACAATTTGTTTAAACCGACTCAGCAGTGGACTTCAGACGAATTACTTTGGTACATTCAAGTAAATTCTATCTAATATTTTTTTTTTAATTTGTAAAGAAAGAAAAATAAATTTTGTTTGTCACATAAAGATGTCCGTCCATACAAAAAGATAATTAACTCGAGTAATACAGCAACAGAAAAATAAAAAAAAAGTAGCTCTACATATTTATAATCACGAGCACAAAACACAAATAGTCTGCAGCTGCTGGTACGTCATGCCTGTGACAAGAAGGCTTCCACTATGGCGGACTCACAGCACAGCTCTCGTTTTCAGTGGTCACACGAAAAGAACGTACGGAAACCAAGTTAGGTTTAATATACTTACATAAATAGGTAACACAATAAAATAAAATAAACAGTACTTAAAACTAGTGGGCGCTAGATCTTTTCGTGTGGCACGAGAGAATTAATTTTTAATTTGTGATTATTAATAGATAATAGACTGACATATAAAATTGGTATAATTAACTATTATGTAAAGGGGGCGTTGGATTTTTTTTTTCTTGTAAAGGGGGCGGTAGACCATAAAAGTTTGGGAACCTATGACTTACGAATATAACGAAACTATAAAGTGAGTGAGTAAGTGAGTTTGTGCCAGGTCGGGAAGTGTTATTAGGTTTTTTCCACCAGGAATTTCTCAGTAGCAGCTCGGAGTCTGGATTTGTGCTGGTTTGATGGCAATAGGCTCGCCACCAATTACGTGGGATTTAACACATTCTCTGCTGAATTCTTTATGCAAACGCTTCTTTATGCTACACCCTTACCGACCCTTTTTTTACGATGTTTTCGAAACAATAGAGATGCACAACGAACACACATGTGCGCCGCGCCGCACTCGAAGAAAGTTATGAAAACGCGCATGTGTGTCTGCCGCACTTAATGTGTTAAACGATAACTGGCGAAATGTGGGTGTACTATAGGTACACCTCTGTCTAACCCTTCGGGGATTACAGGCGTGAAGTTACGTATCTTACCGGGGTGTGCGGTGGAGAACATAACGTTGGCGGGGTCCGCGTTGATGACGGGCACGGGCCGAGCCACCGGCGTAGGCGCCGCCGGCAACTGGCCGGCCTTCCACAGTGGCTGTAAACATAAAAATAACATCATTATATATACAAGATTAAATTAACTTATTATTTACTTATTTTTAGCCTGTGTTGTTCCATTACACGGTAAAAGCCTCCCTTTCTCCTTTCCACTCTTCTCTGTCGTGAGCTAGTATGGACCAATCCTGTCTGTAGGCGTCAAGATTGTCTCACAATCTTCAAAGTCTGCCTCAATATCGACGGGCATTGTCTGGGATCCCACCTGAACTTACTAAATGCTCAAAACGAATTCATATCTTACTTTACTACTACGCTATTTAAAAAAAAAAACAGCCAGGCTGAAGTGAGAGTGGGCTGGCCACGTCAAACGAATGCACCCGGAGAGATAGATGGGCAAAGATTGCACTCACTGGACGCCTGAAGGAGGACATCGCCGTTGAGGCAGACCACGACGTACGTGGTGTGATGATGTAAATATGTTTGTGGGACTACCATTGCCAGAGATCGCATAAAAACGAGAAGTGGACCTAGTTATGCAAAAAGCAGCCATTTGGCACTTTTTCCAAAAATTAGTTATAAACACAGTCATACTAATTTCGACATACAAGATTTTTTGCAAAAACAGCTATGTCGATATCTCTATTTATCACGGAGATACGAGCTGTCAAATGCAGCCTTGTCCGTACATCCATAATGCAAGCATCGATAGAAAAATGCTCATAACTCTGTTTGTACTTTTCTCGACATGGCTGCTTTCTGCATAACACCATACAAGTAAGGAAATAAAAAGCCTGAGTAAGGGGAGAAAGGGCCTATGCCCAGCAGTAGGACACAAAATAGGCTAACAAAAAAAAGTTTCCTACTACCGATTTAAAAATTAAATCTGCCTCACCTTTTCCCAACACGTTGGGGTCTGCTTCCAGTACTGGATGCAGTGTAGTTAGAATCTCGAAAGTCTGAGAACCAGTATTACCAAGGGGTATCGTATCGTATTACCCAGTAAGTGGGTTGTGAAGGTCAGATAGGCAGTCGCTCCATGTAAAATACTGGTATTCAGCTGCTTCTGGTTAGACTGGAAGCCGACTCCAACATAGTTGGGAAAAGGCTGGACAGATGATGATACACAATGGTACACCATAGTCTACCTTATAGGTTCTCAACGAGAATAGACGGTACCGCCCCATAGTGGGCGCTGGAGCTTTTCGTGGGGTCGGTAGATTTTTAATTTGTGATTATTAACACCACCTCTTAAGGGGTCATTTTAATCATCATTATGAACAACTTTTACTATAGGACCAACACAGGAATCGCGAAAAAAAAACAGCTGTTCAGTACATTTATGTTCGCATAAATCGTCAAAATGTACTGAACAGCTGATTTTTTTTTGCAATTTCAGGTTTTGTCCCATAGCAAAAGTTGTTCATAATGATGATTACAATGACCCTTTAAGAGGTTGTTGGTGTTTTACCAATAACCCTGTATAATTAACTATTATGTAAAGGGGGCGTTGGGATTTTTTTTTCTTGTAAAGGGTGCGGTAGTCCATAAAAGGTTGGGAACCTATGGTCTACCTGCAGTATTGTCTCTCCTTCTCCTTTTAAATACATCCAAATGTTGTCTATAATAGATCGCTTTTAACGACAACATGGGCCATTGTGTCACCCTATGTAAAATTTCTACATTTATGTCTGTAATTCGTATGGTGTAGAGTACAGTATAGAAATACTGTTATATTCTAGTTTAGTTTACTACTGTTCTGCGACTTCGTCCGCGTGAAATATCTTGCACCCCCGACTTGCTCACGCTATTACTTCGTTTTCGCTGAGCGTTCTTTCAGACTTTTTTTATTTCTGCTCGGCTCCTAAAGGTCCTAGCGTGATGTTACATAGCCTATAGCCTTCGTTAAGAATTGGGCTATAAAATGCAAACCTAATTTTTCAAATCCGACTGGTAGTGTAGAAAGTAGTGTTCGGCGCTATGGTGACCTAACACACCTTTCTCGTATTGATAGGATATGGTAAATGTGGTAAAAGTCAAAATCTTGGATTTTAAGGCAAATAGCTGTATTAAATCACTATAAAAATTTAGTTACAAGAATTGGTTTGAAAATGGTGAACTATATGACTAAGTGATTGGTAAAATGTAGGTATGGTAAAAATGTTATTGGTAATGGTTTTGTCGTGGTGTCTCCCTAATGAGATCTGAACGTGAAATGGCCCACGTTTTGGTGAACGAGCGAATGTGCATACTTGCGTTCGATGCAATTATGCATTTTCGCTGAGTGTTCGATTAAAACTCGAACAGGTAGTTCCAGAGATTAGCGCGTATAAACAAACAAACAAAAAACAAACTTATTCAGCTTTATTATTAGTATATATGTAGATTCCGTAGTGTACCTGTAGAGGTTTCATTCAGCGGTCAACCTTATATCTTACTGGCAGTATCTATGACGTTCGAACGGTCACTTTTAAAGAAGGCGTTTAGAGTTTGTTTTGGAGAGATTTCAGCGAGGCGCAGCCCCCTGGGCGAATATGGGCGCATTGGCTTTTAAATCGTCATGATCGTAGAACAATGTCGGTTTTGAAAAAACAAAAAAAACACAAAAAGCTCTTTCATACTATATTTGGATATTATATAATAAAAATAATATTACTACATTTAAAATCAATTTAACCTATTAATCAGATGTATGTAAATTTGCAACAAAGCAGATATAGTACTAAAACATTATGTCAAAAAAAACTATCCTAACTAATATTATAAATGCGAAAGTAAAGTTTGTTTGTTTGTTTGTTACCTTTTCACGCCTAAACCACTGAACCGATCATCCTGAAATTTTGCATATACGTTGTCAGGTGTACAGAAACGGACATAGGGTACCTTTCATCCCGAAAAAAAGTACTGTTTGTTGGGTTTTGAGAACCAATGAAAGACACAGTTATAATTTCCACTGATTTATTTATTATATTTATTTAGCAGGAGAGGTGTGTGTGCGCCCTCGCTTGGTCCAGACGGAACACTAGCGTCTAAACTATATTAGAGTTATGCACAGTGTAAATATGTATGAAAGAGAAAGACTCTCAAACTACTTAAGTGAGACGGATTTGTTTTGTTGTATTCCAACACGCCCCCTCAAAATAAATCCTCTTTTTAAAAAAATAAAAAATCAAATAATATTTACAATAATAATATCACACACCTTCCTTATCTGGGAGTACAATTTTTATGGTCCACCATTCGATGCATAGGATTAGGGAAAACCCAGGAAAACCTAATCAGACCAAGTGATGTTTATCTATAATTCAAATCTTTATAGTTTACAAGTAGATCTTATTAAATAATACCGAGTTTCGTTTTCATGTCTGAAAAACGCACTGTCGGTAATGACTTCGTTAGGACGTCAGCTAACTGATTACCTGTGGAAACATAAATCATTTTAATAACATTTTTCTCCACCTGTTCTCTTGAAAAGTGATACTTTATATCTATATGTTTTGATCTTTTGTGACTCGTAAGATTACTTGCAATGCTTATACATCCATTATTATCCTCATAAATAGGAATTGGATTTGGTAATTCTATGTTAATACTGGTCACTAAGGATTTTAACCACAGAGCTTCTCTAACAGCTTCAAATAAAGCCATATACTCTGCTTCAGTGGATGAAGCCGCCACTGTGAGTTGCCTCTTTGTGTTCCAGCATATTGTGCATTGTTCATATAATTTAAACAAATAACCTGTTGTACTTTTGCGGCCTATTTCGTCACTTCCCCAATCAGAATCAACAAAGCCACTCAATATATTAATTATATTGTCACTCCGCACGTAAGTTAACTTAAGATCCATTGACCCTTTCAAGTAACGTAAAACCCTTTTTAAATATAACCAAAGTGTACTGTTGCTTTTGTTAGCAAATCTACTTAAGACGTTTACACTAAAGCTCAAATCAGGTCGAGTGCATACCATTATATACATCAAGCACCCGATAAGGTTTCTACAAGGGCTCTTTGTTGTTTCATTTGAATTCAATGCGGCATAATCTACTTTAGTTTCCAAAGGTGTATTGACAGTTTTACAATCACTCATGTTGAACTTTTCTAAAACTGTTTCTATGTACATTTTCTGGTCTAATGTAACTGTGTTATTATAACGTTTGATTCTGATTCCCAAGAAACAACGGATATCTTCTAAGTCTACCATTTTAAACTTGTTCATTAAATAGTTTTTAAAGCTATTCATGGTATTTATATTAGCCGTTGAAATAACAAGATCATCGACATAGAGTACAACATAAATGTTTTCAAGAATGTCACCTGCATCTAGAATGTAAATACAACGATCAGCTGATGAGTATCGAAAACCCTTCTCTATTAAAGCTTTTTCGAACATTTGGAACCAACAGCGTGCAGACTGTTTTAATCCATACAACGATTTGTTCAATTTGCATACTAAATCATTATCATTTGGGATTCCTTCAGGAGTTTTCATAAATATCTCTTCTTTTAGTTTCCCATTTAAAAATGCAGTTTTTACGTCCATGTGGTGGACTAATAAATTAAACTGATTTGCAAAAGCTAATAAGAATCTAAAACTTGAGATTCTTGCAACTGGTGCAAAAGTTTCATTATAATCAACTAAATATTCTTGACTAAAACCGCGAGCCACTAAACGAGCTTTATATCTTAGTGGTTTTCCAAACTCATCATTTTTTATTGTAAACACCCACTTACAATCAATGATATTTCTATTTTTGGGTCTTGGTACAAGTGTCCAGGTTTCATTATCAGTGAGCGATTTAATTTCCTCATTAATAGCATTTTCCCATAATACTTTATCATTCCTGGATGCGATTTCATTATAAGATGTAGGTATTTTGCATACTAAAGATTTAGCGTATACCAAATAGTTCACAGAAATATCATCATCATTTTCGTTATATGATACGGTAGGCAAGTTTTTAATCCTCTCACTTTTTCTTTGACCATATGAAGTCGGTTCATTTCGAGACAAAGTCAACTCATTTTGAAATGAAGAACTGTTTTGATGCATATCTGTTTCACTTACAGATTTATTAGGTGGTGGACCTAATGATACTGGTATTTTGTCTGTTTGTTTACACATTTTCTCTACTTTGTATCTGTCAAAGTTATCAGAGTTAATACAACTTTCAGGCAAAACTCTGTCAGATTTCAATGGTCTGTTCAACAAAAAATTAATCTCATCAACTATCACATCTCTGACTTTTACAAACTTTTCGTCTACCACATCCCACACCTTATAACCATTCGGTTCATAACCAATTAATATCCCTTTTAAGGATTTCTCATCGAATTTGGTTTTTCTTGTTTTATTCACATAATAAACAGTTGAACCGAAAACTTTTAAATATTTAAGTTGTGGTTTTTTATTATGCCACATTTCAAATGGTGTGTTAGCTGTTTTCAGTGCTTTTGTAGGGCTGATATTTATTATATATGTAGCTGTCAACACAGCCTCACCCCAGAACGTTTTGTCTAATTTAGCACAAGATACCATGGCTCGACTTCGCTCTGTTATAGTTCTTATCATTCTTTCGGCAATACCATTCAAAGCAGGGGTATGCGGCACTGTTAAGTGGTAACTAATACCTTTTTGCACACAGTACTCTTTCATTTCATTTGACAAATATTCACCACCATTATCACAATACAAATTGACAATTCTCGAACCGAAATGAACTTCACACTTTGCAACATAATCTCGAAACGTAGCAAAAACGTCTGATTTATGAGCTATTAAGTATGTCGAACAGTAGTGTGTATATTCGTCGACAAAAATTACAAAATAGTTTTTGTCGTCAAGTGTTGAAGGAGTGATGGGACCACACACATCAGTATGCACATTAAATAGAGGTCGTTTTATAATTTTTGACTTGGATTTATTAAATGGCAAACATGCTTGTTTTCCTTTTATACAAGCTTCACATAATTTATCATTTGGTGTAACATGACTTATTTGTTCATTATCAGAATAAAATTGTTTGCCTTTTATTTGCACAAACTTAGATTTGCCCATGTGACCAAGCCTTTGATGCCATAATTCATAATTATTATTGTTTACGACCCTATTTGATGAGCTTCTAGCATTTAAAGCACATTTTTCAAGTATGAAATGAATACCAATTAAATTGTTCAAAGACTTACCCTTTGTTACCATCTTACCCTCGTTGTATATTTGCACACCACCGTTATTGCCAAAAACAATGGTCATTCCAGCTTGTTGCATTTTCTTTACCGAGAGCAAGTTGTAAGGAATTTCGGAACAGAAAAGGACATCCTGTAGCATTCCCTTTATGCCCAAGTGGCTGGTTACTGCAATATTACCCTTCTTTGTTGCTCTTATGTATGTTCCACTCTTAGCAACTGAGATGTTTATTGGATTTTTCAGTTCCATAAAGTTTCGTGCCAGATCTTCTCTATTAATTAAATGATCTGAGGCACCCGAGTCCAAAATAAATGTAATCTCGTTTTGGTCTTCACGTTCATTTCCACAACCTCCAATCATAAAAGCAAATCCCGAGATATTAGGATTTTCAGTATCTGTAATATTAACAGTTTGAACTGTTCTGTGGTTTTCGGAACGTTGTTTCGCCTGCTTGTTATAATAACAGTTCTTTTGTACATGGCCATTCCTTCCGCAACAATGACATTTTATATGTTTGAGTCTATCATTTTTCGGCTTGAATGAGGTTTTATAAAACTGTCCTCGATTCGAGTTCCGTCTCATATATGAATTTCTGTAATTGTGTCGGTCTTGAGTTTTAGGTTTTGTTGTAGTGCCCGCCGGTATTATTGTAGTTTCCGCCTGGAGAACTTTCATGCTTGTATCACGTCTTTCATTGATTAATTTTATTTCGTGATCAAGAAGTCTAGTTTGGACAAAAGTTAAGGTCAAGTTGGCCTCTGCCAATGTTTCAATTGCTGTGACGACACCATCATAGCTGTTTGGTAGCGTCATAAATAGATGTGTTACTTTATCTACTTCTTCTAATTTTGCACCTGCAGCGATTAATTCGATTAACAAGTCGTCGAATTCTTGGAAGTGTTTTGTCAAGGGGTTTTCTCCTTGTAGCTTCAAATTCAATAACCTTTTCCTCAAAGCTAGTTGAGTCGCTATGCTTTTTCTTTCGTAGATGGAATCTAGCTTCATGAAAATTTCCTTCGCAGTATTTTCTTCACTTGTAAGTCCCAGCAATGAATCTGATAAATACTCTATTATCGTATTCTTAGCGATTCTCTGTCTTTTGTGCCACTCACTGTCCGGTTCTTCAGGAGTTTCTTCTTCAATTATATTAAGCACTTCAAGTTCATTTAATAAATTACGTATTCTAAGTTTCCACACACTATATTTGTCCCCGTCAAACGGTTTAATATTTCTTTTCATTTTAAGTTTGTCCATTTTATTAAATCACTAAAAGTTACTTAGATTGTTATTTAGTCTAAATCACTGGGCCCATAACCTGTTGGGTTTTGAGAACCAATGAAAGACACAGTTATAATTTCCACTGATTTATTTATTATATTTATTTAGCAGGAGAGGTGTGTGTGCGCCCTCGCTTGGTCCAGACGGAACACTAGCGTCTAAACTATATTAGAGTTATGCACAGTGTAAATATGTATGAAAGAGAAAGACTCTCAAACTACTTAAGTGAGACGGATTTGTTTTGTTATATTCCAACACTGTTCCCGAAGAAAACCACAATAAAGTTCTAATGATAACAGATGGCGCCACGTGTCTTTAGAATCGTGATTGAATTTTAGTAGTGTGTTAAGAGTTTTATTTTTTATTTAAGTACCTAATACATTTTGTGAGTCGTGGAGTGTCGATAGACCGGTTTTTCTTCCTCCTAACTATAATAATATAGATGCGAAAGTAAGTTTGTTTGCGTGATACCTTTTCAGGCCCTAAACCGCTATTCTAAATTAACGCGAGCGAAGCTACGGGCAAAAGCCAGTAAAAAAATATTTTAAATGGCTGCCGTGTAAAGTTTAACATGTGTCAGATCCGTCACTGTTCTACGATTATGACGAAATATAACACAGTCTAACGAGCCAGATTATTATTTATTAGTATAGATCTCGTAAACAGTAAAGGTAGTACAGATCCCGTAAACAGTAAAGGTCTCCCATCGAAGATCGTTGCAGTACTTACCACGGACTTGATGGGCGGCGGCTCCTTCTTGTCGTGCGGCTGCACGCGCGTCAGCGTGATGCCGGGCGGCAGCTTCAGATCCGCCACCTGCAAGTGTCAGTGCTCACTCGAGGTGTCACGCTACTCCCACACCGCAGTGTAACTACATTCAGCCGTAGAACATTCAATTAGCCTCTGCAACGCTACAAGCTTATTTTAGCGCGTGGCCAAAATCGGAACTAAAATCACCATCATGCTTTCTCGATAAAATTATGCGCTTTTATAATATCTGGTTGCCCTAACGGGTTAGGCAGAGGTGTACCACATATCGCCAGTTATGTTTAAGTCCCATGTAATAGAGAGTCAGCATATTGCCATCAACCGGGCACGAATAAAGACTCCGGACTGCTATCGGATGTTTCTCCGTTTTTGCTAAAAACGCATCATTGGTGGCATCTCGTGGCTAAGTAATAACAGCCGCACGAGTCGATCCATCAAGTTAAGCTACGCTTGCCGCGGTTCGTCTGTGGATGGGTGACCATCTTTTCATAACGAGACTCCTCCCTGCCTCGGAAAGCACGTTAAGCCGTTGGTCCCGGCTGTCATTCGTGGATCTTTGACAGTCGTTACGGGTTGTCAGAAGCCGGAAAGTCTTTCCAAAGGGTATCGTATTACCCAGTAACTGGGTTGTGGAGGTCAGATAGGCAGTCGCTCCATGTAAAATACTGGCCGCATCCGGTTAGACTGGAAGCCGACCCCAGCATAGTTGGGAAAAGGCTAGGCAGATAGATTGGTTGACATCATTAGTAGCATATGATTTTTTTTTCTGAAAACAATAAATTAAACACAGACTGTTTTGCTAAAAAATTATGATGGGATGAACTTGAAGGTGCATTATTCAATATATGCGCATACACTTCAATAAATATTTGCAGACATTGATGCGACTAATGACGTTTCTTTTTGTGACAAAGTTTTAGGTTAAACAAAAATATTGTTTTTTTTTTACAAATGTATTTGATTTTTTTTACTTATACTATTTGGGCGGTTATTAGTTTAAAATTATCATCAAGTATTTTTTTTCATTCCGTCGCTTGTACAAATTACGACACCAAGACCGGAAACGGAGGTGAATGAGGATTTGCGTGATGTTTTGTTAGTTTTCTTTGTTTTCGACAGGTATATATGCATATACTGAATAACGCGCCTTCCAAGTTCATCCCATGAGAGCTATTTAGCGAACCAGCCTTCGTGTTAAATTGTTTCCAGAAAAAACATATGCCACCGGAAAGTGTTTTTCGCCAAAACGGAGAAATTTCAGAAGGAAAACCCAATACCATTGCCCGACCTGGGAATCGAACCCAGGACCTCATGCTCAGTAGTAGTGCTTGCGACCACTAGACCAACGAGGCAGACCTCCACGTCCATAAAATGTATGGAAATAAGTGCATGTTTTAACGTTATCGTGGATGGAAACATAAAAAACGTCTTCATTATATTCTTGTCAGACTTCGGGCTTCTGACGACCCGTAACGACTGTCAAAGATCCACGAATGACAGCCGGGACCAACGGCTTAACGTGCTTTCCGAGGCACGGAGGAGTCTCGGTATGTAAAGATCGTCACCTATGTACCGACCAACCCCGGCAAGGTTAGCTAAATCTGATCAATCGACCCGTGCGGCTGTTATTACTAAGCCACGAGCTACTCGCACTGTGCTCTAAAATTCTTAAATAAAGTTAACACATTAACTGCTGAATTATTTGGCGAATTTGCTCCAAGTGCTGCTTTATGATACACTAAACCCTGTGCGGCAAACGCTCATGCGCGCCCAAAAAATACTTCGTGTGGTGCTATGAGCGCGCATGCGCGGTTGAAGAAACTCTACCCAGTGCGGCTGGGCGCATATGTGCGGCGTTACAAACTTGTCCCAAGTGCGGCGAGACGCTTATGTGTGTTTGAAAATTTTCCAGTTTTATGAGTCATAAAACAATTACGCCAATAACAATAGAGATGCACAAAAAACCCACAGGTGCGGCGCGCCGCATTCGAAGGAAGTTATATAAATTGTATGGACGCGCATAAGCGCCGCCAGCACATGGTGAACGTTCGAAAATCGCGCATGCGCGTTGGCCGCACAGAACGTGTTAATACTCATATTCTTTTGTTTCGTCGAGCATGAGGCTAAGCTCCCTAAGCACGAAATCCGTAGTTTCGGCCTTCATGACGGGCGTTTCCTACTCCGTCTCCGTCGATGGATGATTTGTTCGGAGGCCGAACGTAAAATGAATGACAACCCGATTCGACAGTCTTCCCTCCTCCCGGTGTGTTTTTGCTCGTCCGAAAAATTGAACTTTTACACTTGTTTTGACGGATCGTTATGTCAGACTGACCCCCTGATCAAGCACCTGATCAAGTAGTACTGGAATGTAGTTACACCGCGGTACGAGCTCTCACGTTGTGTCACATCACACTAGTACATACCTGCACTCCACAGCTCAGCTGCTCCATGATGCTGCATGAGGCAGGCTTCTCTGGCTCTGTGCTGCATGGGTTCTGAAATGAAAACACGTCGTTAATGTGTGTCAAGTGGAACCCTGTCTTTTACGAGTTATACAAAGTGTAACTTAAATAACGCACAACCTCTTAAGGGGGTCATTGTACTCATCATTAAGAACAACTTTTACTATGGGACCAAACCTGATATCGCAAAAAAAAATCAGCTGTTCCATACATTTATGTTCGCATAACTCGTGGAAATGTAGGGGGAGGAACAGTTGCTTTTTTTTTCGCGATTTCAGTTTTGGTCCAATAGTAAAAGTTGTTCAAAATGATGGTCTCATTAATATCCTAGAGTTATGGTATATATAAAAAAAAAAACACGTATTTGACAACCAGTCTTACCAAGACGTATCGTGTTACCCAGTAACTGGGTTCTGGAAGTCAAGACAGTCGTTCCATGTAAAATACAGTGTAAACTCTTTATAACGAAACTCAAGGGACCAAGCTATTTTTTTTTATAGAGTTTTCATTATGCGGAGTGAAGCAAGAGAAATAACCAACTACTAATCATAATACTTTTTAATACTTTTATTATTTATTTATTGGTTTACGACTGATAATACGAGAGGCGCCTGGTGTGTTTAGTAACTGGGGCTATCTTTCCTAAGGACAATGCAATCCAAGAGTAATGTCACTCGTGTTCTAGGCAAATAACAAAAGCAAGACGGCTGTTTACGACCTCGGCTGTTTCTTAGAAAATTCGGCACCTCGAAGATTTAGTCAGAGCCTTTTGTAAACTGATGACTTATACAGTAATGCTGATAAAAATATATTAACTGACGTCTAAATATGAACGTATTTCTTGGTAATAGCGAATGGCTGTTGCGCTATAAAGAGTGTACCAATGTATGGACTTTAAGGTAAACCAACCAAAATGAACTAATTTCTACGTTATATGAACTACTCGACTTCGTCTGCGATCCAAGATGAATAGTAGCATATGTCCTTCTCCAGGTCGTGGTCTACCCATGTGCCAAACTTCATCCAAATCCGTTCAGCCGTTTTATCGTGAAAGCGTTATCAACAAACACACTTTCACATTTATAATATTAGTTAGGATAGTTGAGGATGAAAACCGGTCTATCGACACTAGACTCACAAAATGTATTAGTGAAGTACTTAAATAATACTTAAAAAAAAAAAAAAAAAAACTTATAATACACTACTAATTTCTATAATAATATAATTCAATCATGATTCGAAGGACACGTGGCGCCATCTATTATCATAAGAACGTTATTGTTGTTTTCCTCGGGAACAGTACTTTTTATCGCGATGCAAGGCACCCTATGTCCATTTCTGTACACTTGACAACGTATATGCAAAACTTCAGGATGATCGGTTCAGTGGTTTAGGCGTGAAAAGGTAACAAACAAACAAACAAACAAACAAACTTACTTTCGCATTTATAATATTAGTTAGGATAACGTTATATGTAGAGACATTATAAAGAGTATACACTGCACTGGTAGTCAGCTGCATCTGGTTAGACTGGTTAACTTAGTTGGGGAATAGCAGGCAGATGATGACCACGACAGAACCAAGAGTAGATCTAAGAACTTACCTTTTTACTAACAACTTCTATGGTGGTATCCGGCGTGATGTTGATCACTTGCGGCTTGTTCTGTTGTAGCTGTTGTTGTTGTTTCTTGTTCTCCTTCTTAGTCTGTTGTTGTTGTTGTGGCTGCGCTGGTTGTTTTGGCGTTTTGGGTTGTGGTGGTGGCGCTGTAAATAATATTACGAATGTGTTTTTTAAGGTGAAGTGGTAGCCCGCGACATTCTATTTTTATCACGTTTTTTGCAATGTTCAGGTCAGTGTCTGGTTGTGTATTGATCAAAATACAAATCGCTACAATAACAAATATGTATTTAGAAAATTATAACCATAACAATCATCGATACATCTCTCTAAGTTAGATTTGTTCTCTAGTTTGATTGTTTTGATTGTTTGAGTGTAGCTTATGTGACGTTCCACGGGTAAAGGTACCTTATGGTGCTTTTTAGTTTCGGAGATATTAAATGTTTCGTAAAAATATGTAAAAAATAGTTTTTTTTATTGCTGTTTTGTAAACCATCTTAATGCAGCACCTATTTTTATTTCTTACGATATGCAAGTTATTAGCCCATAATGTGGAGAAAGGTACCTTATGACCGTGTGTTATGAAAAATAAGAAAATAATACTTGCAATCATGTGGGGACATGCTCCGCTTAGATGATTACGTAAATTATATCCAATAGAAAAAATACGTTGAGTTTAATAATATAGTTTTTTATTATTATTATTTTCTACTCTTGTTACTTCTTTCCTCGAAGTTTAGGTTTACTCTACCTATTCCGATCTCTGGTTATTACTAACAAATTGGATTTCATCATCTGGAAACTAAATGATTAATTATTTGAATCACTCACCCTTCTCCAATTTATTCTCCTTCACTTTCTTTTCCGCCTTCTTCTCTACCGCCTTCTCTTTCTTCTTGTCTTCTTTCTTCTCCTTCTTAGTGGGTTCCTTCTCTGGTTTCTTCTCAGCCTTCTTTGTGGGCTCGGGTTTGGGCACATCGGCTTTCTTAGCTTCTGATTTTTTGGGTTTCACTTCTGGTTGTTGCTGTTGTTTCTTCTTGTCTTCTTCTTCGGCCTGGAGAGAAGGGAATTTAATAATTATTTATTTATTTTCTCTGACAGACTTCCACCTAAACAAAACAATAGTAGGACAAAGTAAAACAATGGTAGGTGTAAGTATTCCATCATGTAGCAGAAAGGCGTCGTAAAAGCCAATGACTGAATATGGCGTGTTTTTTTTTCTAGGGGCCAACAACCAAATCTTGTGTTTAACCGACTTCAAAAAAGGAGGTTCTGTATTCGACCCGTATGTATGTATGTGCGCGATCAGCTCGAAAACTAATGAACCAATTTTGATGCTTCATTCACTAACGTGATCTACATGCTTTCAGGAAGGTAATACATTAGGCAAATTATTCTTATTAACGAAGTTATATGCATAAATGTACTTGTATCTCCGGCCTTTCTAAGCGGATTTTGATGATTCTTCTTTTCCTTTATGTAATTGTATATTCAACTACACATGGATAAATAAATTTACTTAAAAAAAGTAAAAACCGACTTCAAAACCTAAATCGAATAAAATAACTTTCATAAAAAAAATTCAGCTTCTGATATTGTTGTCTTCAATTAAAGGTGCATTAAAGAATTGAAGACAACGATTTCAGCTTATCAAGTTTTGTGTTAAGTAGGTTTTTACTTTTTTTCTAGTACAGAATAGTGTAACAAACGAAATTTATTTGACTAAACTCAGTCCGAAATGAGATATAAGAGTTAGAAGTTTGTATGTATTTATTAGGTTTGTAGGCAATTTTCGACTCCTAACGCACGGGAGGGGGTGTACCGAATATTCTAATATCCAAAAACATTTAACGGCTATCTATTTTGTGGCAACTTATCACTAACCTACACACCACAAACCTAGGAGTCGAAAATTGCCGACAAACTCTTCTAACTGTTATATCTCATTTAGAACTGAGTTTAGAGATATGCATGTCAAATAAGTTTCGTTTGTTACACTATTCTGTACTAGGAAAACAAGATTTGGTTGATGGCCGCAAAAAAATGACGCCACCTTCCATACTAATATTAGCATAGTCCTTTAAGGGTGTGGTCCAGACCATCAAACGGAACAACTTTCTCCATGCGACCAACATCGCTATCGCAAAAAATAATCAGCCATCCCATACATTTGGGCTCGAGTAGGTATTTAAATTTTGTGTGGGCTAGTCGATAAGTTTAAAGTTGTTTAAGCAGGTATCACACCTCCGCCGCGAAATCGCAGGATATTCCGCTACTCGAATCGCGATTGGAGTAGCGAAACATCATGCGAGTCCGTTCATTCTCACAAACTTTCGCATTTATAATCAATCTGCCGAGCCTTTTCCCAACTATGTTGGGGTCGGCTTCCGGTCTAACCGGATGCAGCTGAATACCAGTATTTTACATGGAGCGACTGCCTATCTGACCTCCACAACCCAGTTACTGGGTAATACGATACCCCTTGGTAAGACTGGTTGTCAGACTTTCGGGCTTCTGACGACCCGTAACGACTGTCAAAGATCCACGAATGACAGCCGGGACCAACGGCTTAACGTGCTTTCCGAGGCACGAAGGAGTCTCGGTATGAAAAGATGGTCACCCATCCACAGACCAACCCCGGCAAGCGTAGCTTAACCTGATGGATCGACCCGTGCGGCTGTTATTACTTAGCCACGAGCTCCTCTTTCGCATTTATAATATTAGTAGGATTACCTGTTGTTTAGCAAGTTGCTTCCTCTGCTTCTTAGAGAGCGTCTGAGGGTCCGGCAGAGAGTTGGATCTCTGTGGCTCTTTCACCTCTTTAGGTCTGGGTTCCGGTTGTGGTGTCTTCTCCTTCGGCTCTTTATGCTTTTTCTGAAAAAAAAAAAATGGCAGAATATCATGATAGGTATTTTCTTAGTCGTGCTAAGTTCCGAGTAATAAACTAAAAGTTGATTCGTTTTATTACTTTCTGATAGATCCAATAAGGGATCGACAGAATGAGTGCGTCAAAATCGACACTCACATTTATTTCACAAACTAGCTGTTACGCGGCTACGCTCGCGTGGACGTCAATGCTGCCCTATTTGAATCGGATTTTGTTCACAATTGTCATGGGTTTTAATGTTTTGTCGCGCGGAACACTAATTATTTTTCTAAAATACACAGAAGTAGCCTAAGTTTCTCCTTATAATATCAGCTATCTACCAGTGAATGTCCCGTCAAAATCAGTCCACCCGTTTCGGAGATTAGCCGGAGCTAACAGACAGACAGACAAACATGAAATGACAGACAGATGTACACAGGGTCTATCGCAAAGGTGTCGTCAAATTTAAGGGTGTGGTACAGACAATCAAACTGAACAACTTACTCCATAGGACCCACGTCGTAATCGCGGTAAAATTATCAGTCGTCCGGTACAAAACTTCCAATACCTAGTCTACACAAATGTATGGGACGGCTGATATTTTTTTCTCGTTTTCGATGTTGGTCCCATAGAGAAAATTGTTTAGTTTGATGGTCTGTACCACACCTTTCTGATACATCCTGTAGAAGAAGAAAGAAAAAAACTTTTATTTGCAATAAACATGACGCAAAGAAATAAAATAATAAAAGATAATTCGTCGCTCAGCATAATGCCGCGACCCCATACGAGACAGAGCCCCAGCGCTGGTTCTCAGCGACAGCCGGCGTTGACGTGATGACGTCGACCGGTGCATCATGCAGTGAAAGTACAAATGACAATTAAAATGAGATAAATAACAATATTGAATATTTTCAATGTTTATATAAATATAATATTGAAGTTGAGAACATTGCGTTCCGTCAAGATAACCGATTTAACCGTGGGCGTACAATACGATTGTCAGAGACACGCACAAAGCATCACATTTTCTTGTTCCATATTTGTATTAGGTACCTTCTGCTTATTAGCTCCTTTGGCTAGCTGGTTCATGTGCGCCAGCGCTTGTTCCCACGTCTGCTTGCGACCGTCTGCCGTCTTAGCGGGAGCAGGCGCGGGCGCAGGCTCCTCGCATACGTTTAGTACTGGAATGAAAAGAAGATAGTGCAGTGTTATATAGATTCATTTTTTTTAACTGAACAGACAGCTGTGCTGCTGGGGAGTTTGTTGCGCCACTTCTTCTCCCCAGCTGGCGGGCGTTTTGCTTACGTTTTTAGTTTTGTATTTTTATTTACTTTTCTTGTTTTTTTTTTGTATATTGGCGTGTGCTAGCTTACTTATAGCAAATAATTTAATTTAATGTTTAGTGTTGCGTAATAATGTACCTTAATTATTTTGCACAGTGTTGTATAGAATCAATTTTTTTTAACTGAACAGACAGCTGTGCTGCTGGGGAGTTTGTTGCGCCACTTCTTCTCCCCAGCTAAAGCACAGGAAGTGGTGAAGGGCGGGCGTTTTGAGGGACTGTCTTATGTAATTTTGACGTTCAAAAAGTGCTGATTCTCAGCCTAGTTTGAATAAATGACTTTTTAATTTTTGATTTTTTTTTTTATAAGTTTTTCACTTTATTTATATAATTTGCATAGTTTCTGTCACTCATTCGTTTGTAACAATCTTTTTCTAAAGCTCATAAACAGCCTATAATGTACCCACAGCTCGGTCACAGGCCTCTCTGTGAGGGAGTGGACCATAATCCACCACGGGGCCCTGGTGCGGATTGGTAGATGTCACATGTCTTCGAATTTTTTGGTCCTAGGACATGTTTGCGAGCAAAGGCAGAGTTAATACAGATGGGACACTCCGCAGTTTAGGTATGAAGCTACAAGTACGCGGCGGGCCTATCTCACTGGGCCAATGCAGTAAGACTGCCGCGTCAGAAGGTATAAGAGAGGCAACTTGTACGTAATAAGCGTTGTGCGACCTGAATTGCACTTTATTGCGTCGTAGCTAGAGTCGCTTTTTATTTAGATTTTGCGGAGTGTCCCATCTGTATTAATTAATCTGTGGCAGTGGTGATAGATATGGGGCTGGTTTTTATCTACTGATTACATACCAGTGACGTGTTTATTGTTGTGCACAAGTTGAGCGAGCGGCGTGTCGTTGTGCTGTCCCGGGATGGACACAGTGACGGCGCCGTCGCCTGGCGAGCGGCGCACGCACACGATGCCGCCGCCTGCGCCGCTGTCTGTGGGGGGAAAACGTTGTAGAGCTTGTCTACTCGGAAATGACGCGCCCCATTGCCGCATTGACCGTGTATAGTTCCCGGCACGAAACTTGAATGCTGACGATGAATTGCTTTAAGCGATTTTAGACCTTACTCCTGAGACAATACGTATGCGCAAATTACCCCCGCCACTGCACCGAGCGCTGAAGATTCATTCCGGCAGGTATACGTATACAAATTTAGTAGTGGGGCGCGTCATTTCAGAGTAGACAAGCTCTACACTACAGGGTTATTGGTAAAACACCAACAACTTTTACTATGGGACCAAACCTGAAATCGCGAAAAAAAGAATCTGCTGTTCAGTGCCTTTTGACGAATTATGCGAACATAAATGTACTGCACAGCAGATTTTTTTTTTGCGATTTCATGTTTGGTCCCATAGTAAAAGGTGTTCATAATGACCCCTTAAGAGGTTGTTGGTGTTTTACCAATAACCCTGTATACTGGCCTGTATAATAAAACATTGAAAAAAAAAAAAAAACAGCGGAATTCGAAAGAACCGGGACTTTTCCATTGTTTTTCAATGAACACCATGTATCTATCACATAATTCATTTATCTGTCCTTTATAATTATTTTTACCTATTATGGTATAGTCATTTTATTCTATTCACATAATATAATTATATAACGAATGTATACAAAACATTGTAAAACAGTTTTAAAAGAGTAACGGTGGAGTTTCTTGCTCATTCTTCTCCATACTACCTTTTGGAAGGGGCGACTAGAATCAATTCTATTTCATTTTTTTTTTTTTAAATTATGACGATTAAAAGTGTCTTTTATGTGCTTCATCATTCTCCTGCTCTTGTCCCAATTTATTTGGCGTCGGCGCAACATATCTTTTTCTTCCATACTTCTGTATTAGTCGTCATCTCGGTAGTCACCCCCCTTGCTAGCCATATCATCTTTCACACAGTCCATCCATCGTTTCTTTGGTCTTCCCCTACTCGTATAGCCATCCACATCCTTACTCAACACTTTCCTGACGACATTTTCCTCATTCCTCCGCATCACATGCCCGCCATATCCGTGTATGTGCTTATTAGAAATAAAGGATTTATCTTTGAATTATCAAATATGTATTTGTTGCAACTGACTACTTAGCAAATAAGTTTATCGATTTCGAGAAAAAGTACTAAAAAGCGTTTTTTTTTTATTCCAACGACCAGATCATTTCGTACAAATCCTAGACCTACACCCTTTTTTAAGAATGAAAATTAACGACTTATCAAAATTAAACGCCTATAATGTTCCCGGCCTCCTATCGGTGAGAGGGAGTGGGCTGTAATCCACCACGCGGGCCCAGTGCGGATTGGTAGATGTCACATGTCTTCGAATTTTTGTTTCTAGGACGTGCCGGTTTCCTTACGATGTTTTCCTTCATCGTTTTGAGAGCAGTAATAATATCCTAGGACATTGTTCACACACGGTCATCTGATCCCCAAACTAAGCAGAGCTTGTACTATGGAAACCAGTTTTTTTTTTTTTTTAATGTACGGCATCTCGTAGTTGACCTAGAGAGGCCGTGACTACTTAACCGGACTATGGATGGAAACCAGATAACTGATAAACTACGTATACTACTTTTTTTTTATAAATACATACTTATATAGATAATTACACCCAGACTCAGGACAAACAGACATGTTCATGTACACAAATGTTTGTCCTGAATGGGAATCGAACCCACGACCTGCAGCATGGCAGGTGGTATCTTAACACATTAACTGCTGATCTATTTGGCGAATTTGCTCCAAGTGCTGCTTTATGATACACTAAACCCCGTGCGGAAAACGCTCATGCGCGCCCAAAAAATACTTCGTGTGGTGCTATGAGCGCGCATGCGCGGTTGAAGAAACTCTACCCAGTGCGGCTGAGCGCATATGTGCGGCGTTACAAACTTGTCCCAAGTGCGGCGAGACGCTTGTGTGTTTGAAAATTTTCCAGTTTTATGAGTCATAAAACAATTACGCCAATAACAATAGAGATGCACAAAAAACCCACAGGTGCGGCGCGCCGCATTCGAAGGAAGTTATATAAATTGTATGGACGCGCATAAGCGCCGCCAGCACATGGTGAACGTTCGAAAATCGCACATGCGCGTTGGCCGCACAGAACGTGTTAACCAACCACGCCAGCTGGCCTGTCTGCAGTGGTGATGAAATAATTTATACAAAGTAAAGCACCTGTCTGGGTTCGTTACCACTGGGCCACCACTGTTCCGATTAGCTGTTCATAATTCTGTCAACCAATCACAGCAGTTGAAACGCGCTTAACAATTATTTATACTAAGTTTTCGTGATATTTGTTCGCACAAACGTGGTGCTAGAATAAAAAAAAAAAATGTAACTCACTTATAAACGTAGCAGTCTGTTTCTGTTTCTCTATCTTCTGTTTTTCCATCTTCTGTTTCTCTAATTCCAACATCTGCAATTGTCGCTGTTGTTCTAATTGTTGTTGTTGTTGCAATTGTTGTTGTTGTTGTTGCAATTGTTGTTGTTGTTGTTGTTGCAATTGTTGTTCTTGTTGCAGCGCCTGTTGTTGTTGTAGTTGCTGTTGTTTCGCTAGTAAAGCTGCTTGATCGATCTGTTGAGGAAGTAAACGTTATAGACAATCATAACATGTATTAACACAAAAAGAGTATGCTGTCATTCGTAGATCATTCGATAGTCCTTACGGGTAGTCAGAAGCCCTAAAGTCTGGCAACCAGTCTTACTTAGGTATCGTGTTACCCAATCACTGAGTTGTGGAGGTCAGATAGGCAGTCACAGTCGCTGCATGTAAAATACTGGTATGGTATTCAGCTGCATCCGGTTAGACTGCAAGCTGACCATAAAATAATTGGGAAAATACTACTAGATGATGACGATGTTTACACTCTAAGATAATTTTGTAAACAAAAAAAAAATGAAAGTTGATATGGCTAGAAAGAGTATGACTACTAATTGTTACAATATTACTAATTATCATTACTACACTATTGGTGATTAAACATTTTTTTTATTTCTTATAGTATTTTGTGTTTAAATGTTATTCTTTATTTCTTTAGAATAGTTGTCTATTTTCTATTATGGGAAAAAAATAACATGTAGCGTCAACCCCAAATAAATTGAGATAAATCCAGGAGAATGACGATGTTTGGAAAGCTGTACTAACATGTGCATGATTCACGGTTTTATCAGGCTTGCCCTGGACCGCTCTGGACTCTGCTAGCTGTCGTTCACAGTTCTGAAGTCGCCGGGAGAAGTCCAGGACCTGCTTTTCAGCTGCCTGCATTTCCTAGAAAAAATATAATGGTCAGGTTATCTATGATTAACTAGTCTCTTGTCAAACCACGTTTTATTATTTTTAAAAGCCTGTGATGATCCACTGCAGGGTAATGGCCTTCCTATAGCCTCAGAACATTTAAATGTAAATTATTTAACTTTCTTTTAATACATTAGGCGTGGCAGACGCACATGCGCGTTTTCGGACGTTCACCAGGTGCTTGACGGCGCGTATGCGCGTCCATACAATTTACATAACTTTCTTCGAGTGCGGCTCGCCGCACCTGTGCGTTCGTTGTGCATCTCTATTGTTTCGAAAACATCGTAAAATAAGGGTCGGTAAGGGTGTAGCATAAAGAAGCGTTTGCCGGGCGGCGATTTTGCCGTTAGGAATGTGAGTCTTACTTCCATGAAATAAGGACTATTTTGCATTTGGCTGTGTTAAAAACCAGTAATTTCAAAATTTTGGTTTGTGCGGGTATTCATGCAAAGCAGCGATATGTAGTGATAGTTAGGATAAACATACCTTGGAAGTAGTATTCATAAGAGTAGTCAACTCTCCTAGCTGTTCAGCCACTAGCTGCACTTTCGCTTGCTGAGCTGGGTTCAACTTCTGTTTTTTACCTGTTTAAAAAAAAAATATTAGAAAGAGGGGCTTGTGGCTAAGTAATAACAGCCGCACGGGTCGATCGATCAGGTTAAGCTACAGACCGTCTTTACATACTAAGACCCCTGCGTGTCTCGGAAAGCACATAAATGCTCGGTTAATATAAACAAAAACGAATCATTTTGCTTACCAATGGCAGTATTTTTTATTGTCAAACTGGGCATGTAAACAGATTCGTAAGCTAATTTTACCTGTGATAGCTATATACATATGGGAAGGTCTAAATGCAAAGCTATGTCACCAAATGTCCTTTCTTTGGTATTGTTTGTCGAATCGTTGAGCTCCTAAAGTTCCGAGTTGAGCTGCGCGATTACTGACAAATGCGTGCACTGACTGGACAGGTCCTCTCAATCTGTGTGGTTCTTTCCTCAAAAGACCATTTCAGACACCAATCTACATGGTCTTCACATGAAGTGACCAAGATTATACAAGGACTTTATAAGAGAATGTGACCTCTGAGTTTGTTTCGGCCTTTCTTCTCATAGTCAGATAGGAAACGCCGACCTCATCAAGTTTAAAAAAAAAACATGTAAAATTGTTTGTGAAAACCTACTTAGAGGAATAAAATCATTTATCATTTATGAGGTCTTTGCTTCATTATTGGCACAGATACAAGTGTAAGGTCCCGTAGTAGTTGGTACCTTACACTTGTAGCTTTAAGTAAGAAGTGGTAAGTCAGTACTTGGAGTTAGGCGAGTTGATGTAAACACACACAGATTTGGTAACACTAAAGGTTTATTAGAGTACCGATCACAACAAAGTAAAAGTGGGTTGGATGCTAATCCGCGGTGTTCGCGTAAGTATGTAATTCGTCAACTAACTTAAAATCATATTAAACATTGTTTTAAATACCAAAGAGAAAAGTAGGTTGCTGCGTTTGCAGCCTGACGGAATGTACGTAAACCGTACAACAAGGGTCTTAATTTTAACCAATAACGATCTATAAATTATAGGAGTCGGCCATAAGCCGTTGGTCCTGGCTGTCTGACAATCGTTACGGGTCGTCAGAAGCCGGAAAGTCTGATCTTACCAAGGGGTATCGTATTACCCAGTAACTGGGTTATGGATGTCAGATAGGCAGTCGCTCCGCGTAAAATATTCAGCTGCATCCGGTTAGATTGGAAGCAACCCCAACATGGCTGGGAAAAAGCTAGGTAGATGATGATGTATTAAGATTATGGTTACCTTTCTTCTTGGTGGCCTTGTTCTGCGCCTGCAGCAGCTGGCGCGTGTGATCCAGGCGTCGCTTGGCCGCCGCGTGCGCCACCTGTAGCGCGTCCATCTCGCGCCGCGCTCGGTTCAGTTCGTTCACCACGGCGTTACGTTCCTCCATGAGACGTGATTCCATCTGTTGGTAAACATCAGATAGTTGATTACAAAGAAACATAAGTGATTTAGTTGCAGAGAGAACCGACCCCTGAGGAACTCCGGCATCAATAGCCATAAGGTCAGAGGAGCAGCCATCAACGACTTCTCTGATCGACCGTTCACTAAGTAAAAAATCAGCTGGGATGCCAACTCTACCGGACTTACCCTAGAATTATTTTTTCGTCAGGGATTTTTGATTGGCCCCCTTTTTGCAGAAAGTAAGTTTCTGCAAAAAGGGGGATATCTTCGCCGATGTCGGGTTTTATCGACATTTTTATCGACCAAATACCCCTCTTCCCTAGTTGAGGCTAGAGATGCATGTGTGCATTTAATGACTGTATCTGTAGTTTCTAGTGCTCGCCCCATTTGAACATGTGTGCAATAAAATGGCACAAAAGAGTTACGCATATTTCCTTGTGTGCGTGCGAAAAACTCATCATGTGTGCCGTATCTATTTCTTTTGTTTTTGATTGAGTTTCAGGAGTGGGGAAAATGTGGCAACACTGAAACTGAACTAGAGTGAAGGCATATCTCCGGATATCTATGGCCTAGCCTTTTCCCAACTATGTGTTGGGGTCAGCTTCCAGTCTAACCAGATGCAGCTGAATACCAGTATTTTACATGGAGCGCTTCTGACGACCCGTAACGACTGTCAAAGATCCACGAATAACAGCCGGGACCAATGGCTTAACCTGCTTTCCGAGGCACAGAGGGGTCTCGGTATGTAAAGATGGTCACCCAATCCACGGACCAACCGCGGCAAGCGTAGCTAACCTGATCGATCGACCCGTGTGCGGCTGTTAATACTTAGCCTCAGCCCTCTCATATATTAAAAAGATAATGTACTAAAAAAAAACAGATCTATAATCACGAGCACAGAACGGGAATAGTCGACAACTGCACGTCCTGGCTGTGGCAAAAAGGCTTCCACACTGTATGATAATGTGTTATGCTAGGACAGTACCATGCTGAGTGGGTTCCACAGCCCAGTTAGTGTGTTTTTAGAGTAATTTTGCTTATACAAAATTATTGGTAAAACACCAGCAACCTCTTAAGGGGTCATTGTATCTACTCATCATTATGAACAACTTTTACTATGGGACCAAACAAGCAATCGCGAAAAAAAAATCAGCTGTTCAGTACATTTTGACGAATTATGCGAACATAAATGTACTGAACAGCTGAGTATTTTTTCGCGTATTCAGGATTGGTCCCATAGTAAAAGTTGTTCATAATGATGAGTACCCCTTTAAGAGGTTGCTGGTGTTTTACCAATAACCCTGTATAGTAAGCAAGATGTCGTAGGTTGGATGATGCACGTATATGGACCCGGTACAGGACTAATCTTTCGAACCATTTCGACAGCTCGAGTAGTTGACATAGTTAGTTAACAACATTCAGTTTACATGTCCTAATGCGTTACCGATTCAGTTTCTTATAATAATCGACTTTATTTATGAAGAAGTTTAAATCGATGTAACACACATTGATATTTTATTTTTAAAGAAAAATGTCAAGAAAAACGACGTCCATGAAGTTATGCATTTTTTCGTCTATGGTTGCTAGCAAGGACTAGCAACCATAGGCATACCATAAAATTAGCTGGTGTCTAAACATCACATACAATTAAGTCGCATGCAATTTTATTGAATGGCAAAACTTGCATTCAATTATTTTGTTACCAATTTTATGGAATCGTACGTGTGTAAACATTTGCATTTGCAATTCTTGAAAGGCAATATAATTGAATGTGCTTTATGGCATGCTCTTGAACGTTCCAGAAACGTGCACGGTGTAAACGGGACTTAAATAAGAGAGTGTAGATGCCGATCGGCTGTGTAGTAATTTCTTCGGGTCGGCTTTGTTGTTCAATTAAAAATGCCGACCCGAATTTGTGTGTCGGAGAATTGGCAAGCCCGTCGCGGTGCCTCGTGACATGCTCTAAGAATAACTTCTTTCATTTTTTTCTCCACTGTCGCTGTCGCAAGACGCGTGTCGCTTGAGCGCGTAGACAGAGAATGCTATAGACAAATTTCGACTTCATATACGGATATATGTAAGTGGGCACATCCTTTATTACTGGAGGCTTTTATTTAGGTATAAAGTTCTGCTTACGTTTTTAGTTTTGTATTTTTATTTCTGCTTGAGTATAGTTTTCGATTATTATTTTTGTTTTTTTTTTTGTATATTGGAGTGTGCTAAGCTTACGTGTACCAAATAATTTAATTTAATGTTTTGTGTTGCGTAATGTACCTAAATTATTATGCGCAGTGTTGTATACATTTTTTTTTTTTTAACTGAACAGACAGCTGTGCTGCTGGGGAGTTTGTTGCGCCACTTCTTCTCCCCAACTAAAGCACTAGGAAGCGGTGAAGGGCGGACGTTTTGGGGGACTGTCTTATGTAATTTTGACATTCAAAAAGTGCAGATTCGAAGCCTAGTTTGCATAAATGACTTTTGATTATGATATCTTTTGTCGCACTCACACAAGAAAAAGAGCAACTTACACCGATGTCGTGTAAAGAAATGCAATAGAACGATAAGTTTTTTTGCTTCACAGCGCGTGTCTCCTTTTTCAAGGTTAGCACAGTACTTTGCTAAACAAAGTTGGACAGTTAACCGGGTCGGCACATTCGATCACCCTTTACCTTCTTGGCCTTCTGGCGCTGCTTCTTGGCTTTTTTCTTCCCTCGGTCGACGTGTCTCGCAGGCCCTTCTATGTATTGTAACAGCGCATCGAGATCGCGAGTGTCTTCCGGTCGAGAACCACGCCAACAGGAGCCGCTAGAAACGAAGAAAATATAATAGTAATTATAATCTTTACTTTTTACATTAATTACAACAAAAATATCGAGACGAAACATAACATCACGGCTGTAATCCCCGAAGGGTTAGGCAGAGCTGTACCTATAGTACACCCACATTTGTGTTTAAGTTCCATACAATAGGGGGCGAGCCTGTTACCATCAACCAGGCACAAATCCAGACTCCAGGCTGCTACTGAGAAATTCCAGATGGAACAACTCAATAACACTGCGCGTCCTGGGAATCGAAACCAGGACCTCATGCTCAGTAGTAGTGCTTGAGACCACTAGACCAACGAGCCAAGTCTATATAAGCTGTATCTATTCATACACGAAATCTCTTAAGGGGTCATTGTACTCATCATTACGAACAACTTTTACTATGGGACTAAACCTGAAATCGCGAAAAAAATCAGCTGTTCAGTACAGTTATGTTCGCATAATTCGTCAAAATGTACTGAACAGCTGATTTTTTTTTTGCGATTTCATGTTTGGTCCCATAGTAAAAGTTGTCCGTAATGATGAGTACAATGACCCCTTAAAAGATTTCGTGTATGAATAGATACACCTTATACAGGGCTATTCTTAAATCATTAACTAAACTTTCACAGGGTGTTCTACCCATGAATATGAACAACTTTCACTATGGGACCAACTCTGAAATCGCAAAAAAAAATCAGCTGTTCAGTACATTTTGACCAAATAAGCGAATATAAATGTACTGAACAGCTGATTTTTTTTTTGCGATTTCAGAGTTGGTCCCATAGTAAAAGTTGTTCATATTCATGGGTAGAACACCCTGTGAAAGTTTAGTTAATGATTTAAAAATAGCTCTGTATATTCAACAACACAAACATTGAGACGATAAGTCTGTTCAATTTGACATGACCATAAAATATAAAATAATTACATTAGAACTAGCAAATTACCTCATTGACACAAGGGGCTTTATTAGAATGCCATATTTTTAATTCAAACAGAAGATCACTTTCAACAGCTGCACACTGAGAAGTTGTTGGTTGTCATGGTATGGGCATGTGATGCTGAGGAATGAGGAACTTGTCGTGAGGTAAGTTTTGAGTATAAATGTGGATACGTGTAGGGGAAGACCAAAAAACCCATGGATGGACTGTGTATGGCTAGAAAGGGGGGAGAATGATGATGAGATCATTTTGAATGGTTTATGCAACTGTACATTATTTATGAAGTTTTTTTTTTAATGACTTGAATGATCAAAACGACTCGTCAACTTACCCAGAACATCCGCTAGAAGTAGAGAAAACACTAGTATCTCTGCTAGAAAGAGACACAGTGCTTCTTTGTTGTTGCGCTCTACTCTGTCGTTGTTGTTGAGCATGTTGTTGGGCTTGTTGTTGAGCTTGTTGCTGTGCTTGTTGCTGTGCTTGTTGCTGCGCTTGTTGTTGGGCCTGTTGTTGAGCCTGTTGTTGTTGTGCCTGCTGTTGAGCTTGTTGCTGATTAAACCGCTGTTGTTGTTGTTGCTGCTGCTGCTGCTGCTGTTGTTGTTGTTGCTGTTGTTGTTGTTGATGATGCTGTTGATGCTGGAGTTTTTGTTGCAGAAGCTGTAAAAATATTTAAAAAAAATTGCATTTTACTATTCGCAGAATACAAATACGAATACCTGATTCTACTATAGCTGCACGCAATTACCGGTTAAAGAAGGTGAAAGGTAAAACGCAAAGCAATACAGGGTGTCCAGTAAATAGCACGACATACTGCAGGGGGTGATAGCTTGGGTCACTACCTATCAATACAACACAATATATGTTCAGCAAAATCTTACGGATTTACAGTTTTACAAAATTTTCCGAAATATCGAAAAATCTCTACCTTGAAACAGATTTTTAAGCATCTCGTAATGAAAAAATCCTTTTCTAGAATTTTTTTTACGTCAAATTATTCGTGAATAGGTTACTCTACTCATTATAGGTTTTTTTTTTATCAAAAACAAGAAAGTTTTGAAGAAATAGTTTTTTTTGTTAAAATTTTCACAGAACGATTTTCTTTTCGCATAACTTTAACCTACAGTGGTGAAAAAAAATCCGTAAGATTTTGCTGAACATATATTGTGTTGTATTGATAGGTAGTGACCCTAGCTATCACCCCCTGCAGTATGTCGTGCTATTTACTGGACACCCTGTATAAATATTTACATGTAATTTAATAATTAAAATTAACTATAGGTAAATTTTTATCAATAAACATAATAGTGGCCAGATTTTTGGAGCCAACGATACCTTGTTTCTGTTTGTATATTTCCTGCTGTTGAAAATAGCTAAATACGTGTAATTTACCTACCAACTTAGCTACAAACACAAACTAAAAGATCGCCACAATTACTGACCAACTAAACAAAAAATAAGAAAGTTTTTTTGATTTTATAAATGATCACTGTATCTGTCAACTCGGTCGCAACCCTATATGGGACTAGATAATCCGGTGATCTTCGTACCACAAGAGACACAATGTAGTTATTCGATTTTTTTCGGCTGTTCCTTTGGGGTTTTTCTAATTTCCTTTTTTTTTCTAAACCTCCCAAGTAATGAGGCACACAAAACAAAACGCCATTTTGGAGTTTTAGCGAGACTACTGCACGGCAATTGATTTTATTATACAGGGTTATTGGCAAAACACCAGCAACCTCTTAAGGAGTCATTGTATCATCATTATGAACAACTTTTACTATGGGACAAAATCTGAAATCGCAAAAAAAAGTCAGCTGTTCAGTATCAATCATTCAATTATGCGAACATAAATGTACTGAACAGCTGATTTTTTTCATGTTCATAATGATGAGTACAATGACCCCTTAAGAGGTTGTTGGTGTATATTTTCCTGTGTTTTGAATAAACTGTTTTTCTTTATTTCTTTTACCAATATATATTTTTTAATAATTTCGTTACATAAGCAGCGATTTAAAACGTATTTAGTGATTTGTGGTGCAAACGAGCTTAAATACGAGTAAGGATTAATTTAAAATGTTCGCTAAAACTAACCTGTTGTTGTTGTTGTCTAATCTGTTGCTGTTGTTGAGGCGTTAGCGTCGGTTTGTTATGTATAGGCAAGTCGTAAATAGGCTCCGGCTTCTTCAGTTGTTGTTGTTGTTGTTGTTGAGCCTGCTGTTGCTGTTGTTGTTGAAGTTGTTGATGTTGCTGTTGATGGGCGTGAGCTAGATGTTGTTGTTTTAATTGCTGTAACCAAATTATGGGTGTTTTAAAACTGTGCTTGCTACAAGTGATCAGTTTGTATAGCAAAACGGCATTTATTTAGGTTTAGTTTCTTATAAACCATAACCGAAAGGGCCGGTAAGTAGTTTTTACCCGCGGTTTCGCCCGCGTGGAGTTCGAAAATTATCCCACAGGATCGTACTACCGGCAAAAAAGTATCCTATGTCCTAATCCAGGCCATCGTCTACCCATGTGCCAAATTTCATTCAAATCCGTTCAGCCGTTTTAGCGTGAAAGCGCAACAAACAAACAAACAAACAAACTTTCACATTTATAATATTAGTTAGGTTACTGAACTCTTTACAAGAAAGAAAGAAAGAAAGAAAGAAAGAACAGTTTATTTGTAAGAATATAGTACAATAAGGTGTTGCGATTGTCATGGTCTCATACATTCTACCATTTCTGGTGTACAACTATTTCCTTAAAGCTAAAAAACAATATTTTGTCATTCTTTGACAGTCAGGAACTCGTTTGTTGAGTAATAGCATTTACTCAGTAATAAAAACTGAATCTTTGATAGAGAAAACTAAAATAGCATATTATTTTTTGCTGTCGCATTTTATCACCGCTCTCGCTCACACGGTATCATATTTTTAAGAATTTAATCAATTAGCGAACTAATAAATAATATTAATTTAAAAGGTAAATATTAAAACACATTTTTATTGTGGCATATATTTAACTCCGCAATTGATGCAATAAGGTTACTTTTGGATTGCTACCATTGACGAGTCTGTCATAATCACAGTGATCCTTATTTTCATTGCAATAAAGTTGCTATTAGGTTACTGCTGTCAGAGCCGTCACAGGTAAAATAACTGTAAACGGTTTGTACACAGTAACACGCTTTGGTTGGTATGTAGTGTTGATAATGCCGCCTTCAAGACCGCCGCGGCATGGTAATGTTATCTACAGTATTCTGTCTTCATACAAACGGTCGAAACGCGAGTCATACCTACACGCCTCAAGTTCGTAACGCCTCAGTAGTCTTGTGTATTTCGTGAACGATGTACGAATATAATAACCTAGGACATTATTCACACACGGACATCTGATCCCAAACTAAGCAGAGCTTGTACTATGGAAACCAAATAACTGATATACTACATATACTATTTTTTTTTTTTTTTTCTAAATACATACTTATATAGATAATTACACCCAGACTCAGGACAAACAGACATGTTCATGCACACAAATTTTTGTCCTGGATGGGAATCGAACCCACGACCTGCGGCATGATAGGTGGTATCTTAACCAACCACGCCAGCTGGCCTGTCTGTGTGGAATAGGAGCCGTATCTTCGCACTGTACTAGAAGAAACGTTCCCGAATGCTACTCGATGTCTGTGAACGAATGAGAACGAGAGAGAATAGCCGAGCCGACGAATGGCTATCCGAACCCTAAACCCGACCGACCAAATTCGCGAGAATGAGATGAGATGCGCGTTATTTCATTGCCATAATGTTTAATTTAGCTTATCGCCCGAACACGCAAGACGAGCTGTGTTCTATGGAAATGCTGACCGAGAGCGAAGACCGAATAGAGCTATTAGAATAGAATGAACTAGTTCACTGTCCGAAATGAACTAGTACGGAGCGATCTTAAAAATTACCGAGCAGGCACAAGACTACGCCGCAGTGACGAACGGACGGTGTGATGGTTTTGTAAGCAGTAAGCGTGCGATTTGTGGCGACTCCGTGCTCTTTGGTAAGGATTATATAAATTACCTGTAGTCTAATCTGCTCCATAGCATTAGGGTTGACTTTCCCTTCAGCCTTTAGTACGGGCGGAACATTTATTTGAATGGGCACCGTTCGCTGTAACACCTGAAACAATATAGAGAAATAATAAAGTACCATTCACATACACACACACACACAACATCACACCTGTATTCCCCAAATGGTTAGGTAGAGGTGTCAAGTATAACCACAATTCGCCAATGAAAAATGGAATGAAATTATGAAGTTCCAGGTAGCCCGAGAACAAGTTTTTTGGAATTTGTTAGTCAATATTAGGTTGTATGTTGATTAAAGTTATGATTCGCGACCGTAACATATCGCTGCTTTGCATGAATACCCGCACAAACCAAAACTTTTAGACTCACATTCATAACGGCAAAACCGCCGGTTTTGTCGGTTTTGCTGTTATGACTGTGAGTCTTACTGAACATGAAATAAGGACTAATTTGCATTTGGCTGTGTTATAAACCAGTAATTTTAAAATTTTGGTTTGTGCGGGTATTCATGCAAAGCAGAGATATATGTATTTACAGAATTAGTTGGTTAAACGCTAGGCAGATGATTTGATTATCACTGGCAGCCTTGTTCCACCCACTGCAGAGTATAGGTCTCCTTTTGTTCGACGCTTCCCTGGTCTATGCATATCTCATCCAAGTCTTAACCGCTATCCCACACAACCCAATTACTGTCAGTGATGATGTTGTTACCTTAGGTTTGTTCGTAGTCTGAGCGGCTGCAGGCGGCGGTTTGTCGGACACGGCCATCTGCGCCATCTTATCGGCGAGTTGTTTCTGTTGAATGTCTATGGATTGTCTGTCTGTGGTTACTACTAGTTACCTTAGGTTTGTTCGTAGTCTGAGCGGCTGCAGGCGGCGGTTTGTCGGACACGACCATCTGCGCCATCTTGTCGGCGAGTTGTTTCTGTTGAATGTCTATGGATTGTCTGTGGTTACTACTAGTTACCTAAGGTTTGTTCGTAGTCTGAGCGGCTGCAGGCGGCGGTTTGTCGGACACGACCATCTGCACCATCTTGTCGGCGAGTTGTTTCTGTTGAATACCTATGGATTGTCTGTGGTTACTACTAGTTACCTTAGGTTTGTTCATAGTCTGCGCGGCTGCAGGCGGCGGTTTGTCGGACACGACCATCTGCGCCATCTTGTCGGCGAGTTGTTTCTGTTGAATGTCTATGGATTGTCTGTGGTTACTACTAGTTACCTTAGGTTTGTTCATAGTCTGAGCGGCTGCAGGCGGCGGTTTGTCGGACACGACCATCTGCGCCATCTTGTCGGCGAGTTGTTTCTGTTGAATGTCTATGGATTGTCTGTGGTTACTACTAGTTACCTTAGGTTTGTTCATAGTCTGAGCGGCTGCAGGCGGCGGTTTGTCGGACACGACCATCTGCGCCATCTTGTCGGCGAGTTGTTTCTGTTGAATGTCTATGGATTGTCTGTGGTTACTACTAGTTACCTTAGGTTTGTTCATAGTCTGAGCGGCTGCAGGCGGCGGTTTATCGGACACGACCATCTGCGCCATCTTGTCGGCGAGTTGTTTCTGTTGAATGTCTATGGATTGTCTGTGGTTACTACTAGTTACCTTAGGTTTGTTCGTAGTCTGAGCGGCTGCAGGCGGCGGTTTGTCGGACACGACCATCTGCGCCATCTTGTCGGCGAGTTGTTTCTGTTGAATGTCTATGGATTGTCTGTGGTTACTACTAGTTACCTTAGGTTTGTTCGGAGTCTGAGCGGCTGCAGGCGGCGGTTTGTCGGACACGACCATCTGCGCCATCTTGTCGGCGAGTTGTTTCTGTTGAATGTCTATGGATTGTCTGTGGTTACTACTAGTTACCTTAGGTTTGTTCGGAGTCTGAGCGGCTGCAGGCGGCGGTTTGTCGGACACGACCATCTGCGCCATCTTGTCGGCGAGTTGTTTCTGTTGAATGTCTATGGATTGTCTGTGGTTACTACTAGTTACCTTAGGTTTGTTCGGAGTCTGAGCGGCTGCAGGCGGCGGTTTGTCGGACACGACCATCTGCGCCATCTTGTCGGCGAGTTGTTTCTGTTGAATGTCTATGGATTGTCTGTGGTTACTACTAGTTACCTTAGGTTTGTTCGGAGTCTGAGCGGCTGCAGGCGGCGGTTTGTCGGACACGACCATCTGCGCCATCTTGTCGGCGAGTTGTTTCTGTTGAATGTCTATGGATTGTCTGTGGTTACTACTAGTTACCTTAGGTTTGTTCGGAGTCTGAGCGGCTGCAGGCGGCGGTTTGTCGGACACGACCATCTGCGCCATCTTGTCGGCCAGTTGTTTCTGTTGAATGTCTATGGATTGTCTGTGGTTACTACTAGTTACCTTAGGTTTGTTCGGAGTCTGAGCGGCTGCAGGCGGCGGTTTGTCGGACACGACCATCTGCGCCATCTTGTCGGCGAGTTGTTTCTGTTGAATGTCTATGGATTGTCTGTGGTTACTACTAGTTACCTTAGGTTTGTTCGGAGTCTGAGCGGCTGCAGGCGGCGGTTTGTCGGACACGACCATCTGCGCCATCTTGTCGGCGAGTTGTTTCTGTTGAAGGTCTATGGAGTGTCGTTTTTGTTGCACTTGCGCCGGCGTTAGGTTCGGCGGCTGCGTTTTTGGTAATGCCTGCGAATAAAAAATGCGTTCAAAATTAGGAACCTCACGCACTACGTGGCCACAGCGTCCAAATAAAGTATTGTAACCCAATCACAGTCATCAAAAGTGAAGGCACGTGAACACATTCGTAAGAAATTGCAGAATCGTCTCATAGTTGGATTAGTCTAATTCACAAACACGAAGTCACCGAAGCGCATAACTTTTCTGGTTTAAGAGCGTTTACGTCGCGTGGGCTGGCAACGTTACATTTCTAGAGGTTTATATGATTATTTTATTAAATTTAAATCAAAGTGCTACTTTTTCAGCCCCCCTCCTCCACCACTGAGGGTTCTGCCTACCCTTTTTTTAGCCTATTGGGGTCATTTTGGCACACTTTGGGCACGGAACCCTAAAACGTAAAAAACCTGTGTTACCGGTGGTTTAGGTGCGATCGGCGGCGGCTTAGTCTGTTTGGGCTGTGCGGGCGTCTCGATGGGCGGCGTCTGTATGCCCGACGGCGGGGGCTCTTGTTCGCCCTGCAACAAATACAATGCGGTTAACACAATAAATAAGAAAACTTCAAATTCGTTGCTAAACAACATCGGTAGGAAAAATAAACTATTCAAAACAATTATACGGTAGGATGTTTTTTTTACTATTGCAATATGGGTAGGTCCATATCGTATATACGAAACATAAAACAACATCTCTTAACCTCGATCTCGCAAGCCTTTTGCCATCAACCGGGCACATATCTAAATTCCGGGAAATTCCAGATGGCAAAACCCAATAACATTTTGCCTGACCTGGAAATGGAACCCAGGACCTTTTACTCAGCAGTAGCGCTTGCGACCACTAGGCCAAAAAGTCGAGTATCTTTCTAGAATTTTTTTTTTTTAATGTGTAACTGCATCTACATCGCCACATGCGAACTACGCGTCACACTGACGTCACGCAAAATCCTGCATCGCACAATCAGAGTTTACCGCGCGACTTGCATATATACAACGTCCCGACATTAATCGATAATCGTTGGCCAGAAGCCCACCAGACATAACTCCCGTCTGTTCGGAGGAGCCTCCCTTTTTTCTATAAATGATCGAGTTTATGATCTACTTACATTGGCACCCTTGCACTGCTGTTTCTTCTTATTCAGTATAGATCGTAGTCGTTCTCTCGTCTCGTTGAAGTTTCGAGGCACGGGCGTCGTCAGAGGTGGCTGTAAGTAAATTAATAACATTCTTACTACTGTAACCAGTGGTAAGTAAATTTGCTGTTAATCACATCATAGTTGATAGAAATAATGAGAGATAGTCGTCGTAGGGTACTGAAGCTGTTTCAAAATAAAATCTCATATCAACTATTAGGTTGGGGAAAAAATCTTTTCGCATTATAGTATGTATGAACTTGTAATAAAATCTCTTTGGCCATACTATTTGTATCTGGCTGGTTTTGGTATCATTGAAAGTTTAAATTTTAAAGAACATAATTCCAAATTCAAATTAGGAAAATGTGTGATTTTCATTTGTTTTTCGTATCGTCAAGATGAGTGAATCTAATGAAGAAATTCGATACATTTTAAAATTTTACTACAAAAAAGGTAAAAATGCAACGCAAGCCGCGAAAAAAATTTGCGATGTTTATGGACCTAGTGTAGTGTCTCCTGTATTGACACGTTTGTTCCGCCTCTCTCTTGAAAAAAGAACGGTGCCGAAATCCTGGAAGCTTGCAAATGTACAACCAGTGCCCAAAAAAGGCGACCGTGCAGACCCTGCCCATTACCGTCCGATCGCCATTACCTCCATTCTGTGCAAAGTTTTGGAAAGGGTACTGAACAATAAGTTGCTGAACTACCTTGAACACAATGATCTCCTCAGTGACCGTCAATATGGCTTTCGCCGGGGACGGTCAACTGGCGATCTTCTTGTGTATGTCACGCACTGCTTTGGCGAAGCCATCGAGAAACACGGCGAAGCACTGGCTGTATCACTTGACATCTCGAAGGCCTTTGACAGGGTCTGGCACGCTGCTCTGCTCAGCAAGCTTCCTGCTTATGGCATCCCAGCTGATTTTTGTAGCTGGATATCAGATTTCCTTAGTGAACGGGCGATTAGAGTAGTTGTTGATGGCTGCTCTTCTGACCTTATGGCTATTGATGCCGGAGTTCCTCAGGGGTCTGTTCTCTCTGCAACTCTTTTCCTGCTGCACATCAATGACCTGCTTCGGCCTGGTATTGTTGGGTACGCAGATGACAGTACAGTTTCAGAGAGATACTTGTCCAGCGCAAAAACCAGCGGGGCTGAAGTTCGTTCCTTGAGAGAGGCCATGGTAGAGCGGACAGATTTGACCTTAAGCTTTGTCTCCCAGTGGGGTGATGATAATCTGGTCTCTTTTAACACCACCAAAACGCAGGCGTGTCTTTTTACCGCGAAAAAGAGTCGTTTCGCCCAAACTCTTACTTTTCGGGGTACATCTGTTCCTGTAACTGATCGACTTGAGCTCCTAGGCATGGAGTTGACATCTGGTCTCAACTTCAGCGCCACCATCGAGTACAAGGCCCAAACTGCGGCCAAGAAACTGGGCATCCTAAATAGGGTGAAGCGATACTTTACGCCTGGACAGCTTTTAACCCTTTACAAAGCGCAAGTCCGATCCTGCATGGAGTATTGCAGTCACCTTTGGGATGGATCAGCTAAGTACCAACTAGCCGCGCTTGACTCGGTGGAACGCAGAGCTAAGAGGCTCATTGGCGACGTAAAACTGGTGGATGCCAAGCTTCATTGCTTGGCTCATCGCCGCAAGGTTGCCTGCTTGTCGGTCTTCTACAGATTGTACTTCGGAGAGTGTGCCCGAGAACTCCACGACCTCATTCCACCGGCCCCCTTCTACCACCGGACATCTAGACGCACTGCCAGTTACCATCCCTACCTGGTTGCTATTCCACCAATTCGCACTAAGCGCTTCCAAATGTCTTTTATAATGCGCACAGCAAAAGAGTGGAACTCACTACCTGCGTCTGTGTTTCCGAACGTATACAACCCTAATCTCTTCAAAGTGAGAGTGAACAGGCTTCTTCTGGGTAAGCTCACTCCATCGTCGACTTTGTCTCTGTCACCTCTGACCTAGACTAGAGTCAAGAGCAAACCCATCACAAATAAAAAAAAAAAAAAAAAAAAAAAGTGTCTGTGAGAGTAGCACAAATTTGCTTTAAGCTTTTTCAATCCGGAAATTTTGATGTCAAAGATGCACGTCGCTCTGGTCGCCCTATTACGGATAAAATGGATGCCATTTTTGAAAAAGTGGAGCAAGATCGGCATATCAGTAGTTACGACGTAGCTGAAGAACTGGAAATTGACCACAAAACAGTTTTGGCGCATTTGAAAAAAACTGGGTACACAAAAAAGCTCGACATTTGGGTACCTCACGAGCTCACTGAAAGAAACCTAATGAACCGTGTATTCTTTATTACGACGTAATGAAACCGAACCATTTTTGAAGAAGCTGATAACTGATGGTGAAAAGTGGATCACGTATGACAAGAACGTGCGAAAAAGGTCGTGGTCAAAGGCCGGTCAGGCTTCACAGACTGTGGCGAAACCAGGGTTAACTCGCAACAAGGTGATGCTGTGTGTGGTGGGATTGGAAGGGCATTATTCATTATGAGCTGTTACCACCATGCAGGACCATCGATTCTGAACTCTACTGCGAACAACTGATGAGATTAAAGCAAGAAGTTGAGAGAAAGCGGCCGGAATTAATCAACAGAAGGGGTGTGGTAGACCTCACACATCTTTAGCCACTCAGCAAAAATTAAGAGAGTTTGGCTGGGAGGTGTTAATGCATCCGCCGTATAGTCCTGACCTTGCACCTTCAGATTTCCACCTGTTTCGGTCTCTTCAGAATTCTTTAGGCAGTGTCAGGTTAACATCACGAGAGGACTGCCAAAACCACTTGTCGCGGTATTTTGACCAGAAGTCCCAAAATTTCTATAGCAATGGGATCATGTCCCTACCTACAAGATGGCAAAAAGTTATCGAACAAAATGGTACCTACATACTTTAGTTAAATGTAAATAAACTATATTAAAAAATGTTTTGAATTTTCTTAAAAAATGCGAAGAAACTTTTTCCCCAACCTATTATGATAATTAATTGTTTTTATATCTCTAATTTAAAATAAAATATGTACGTAATCTTTACAATCATTTCCTTAAAATGGATTTTCTGAATTTCTTCATTAAAATAATACTTAAATTTGTAAGAAAAAAAAATATTATTAAATTCATTGTGTACCACGAATGAACAATTAATTTCATAGAACCTATACATGTCACAATAAACTTCTATAATGCAGCTGCCTAACCCGCAAAACTGACCAATCAACGAAACGGGCGATTAAAACAACTGACCAGTAGAGATGTTATATTAGGGTCATTTTTAGGTAATCCTATTATTGAATATATTAGTTATCGCATGATACCATACCTATTACTGGGTATTAGTCAAATATTAGTGAACCGATTCATTATTAGCTACTCAACCTAATATTGATACCTGATATATTCTCCATAATAATTAATATGAAATACAAGATTCTCGTGAATATGTTCACGTATTCCTATTACAGAAGTGAAACGGTGATTACATTTTGGAGTCGATGTGGCTGGTGTGAACTTTGGTCACTACAAATATTATTATAAACTAATATCAACATTAGCTAATACTACGGCGTGTGAGTGAGATGACTGCGGTCGGCAAATAATAATAACATAGCGAGTAATAGCGAAGCGACTCGGCCTATTACGCGTCCGTCCCTATTATTTGACTAATATATACCTGGTAACCTATTACTCTATATTCGCATATCCTAATATTAATATACATGGCTTGTATTATAATACCTGTACCTATTACGAATATATTAGTCACACCTCTACTGACCAGAGATATGCGGACTCCTTCATATAAACCTCTAACAAACCGTAACCAATAGGAACCGGTAGTTCTTAGAATATGTGTTTTACTTACAGCATGTCCAAACACGGTGCAATAACAGCAAGTGCATGGCTGCTCGGTGCCTTCGCCGGCGCACGCGACGCCACCGTGACCCACTGCGAAACATGAGCATTATTATTAGAACATAATTAGGGTTACTACAGGGTTATTGGTAAAACACCAACAACCTCTTAAGGGGTCATTGTACTCATCATTATGAACAACTTTTACTGACCTCGAAACTAACCTGAAATCGCGAAAAAAAAAATCAGCTGTTCAGTACATTTATGTTAGCATAATTCATCAAGATGTACTGAACAGCTGATTTTTTTTTTCGCGATTTCATGTTTGGTCCCATAATAAAAGTTGTTCATAATGATGAGTACAATGACCCCTTAAGAGGCTGTTGGTGTTTTACCAATAACCCAATATAAGCGGAAGTTTGAAAGTGACACCGGTGACCAAAAAGTTGTGTGGAAATCGGTTGTCATGGTATGGGCATGTGATGCGGAGGAATGAGGAAAATGTCGTGAGGGAATTTTCGAGTATGAATGTGGATGGCTATACGAGTAGAGGAAGACCAGAGAAACGATGGATGGACTGTATGAAAGAGGGTTTGGCTAGAAAGGGGGTGACTACCGAGATGACAACTAATAGAAGTAAGGAAGAAGAATATTGAATTAGGGTCTCAAATAAATGAATTTGTAACATAACAAAAGTATTGTCCTTTACAAAGATCCGTCCGTGGAAGTACTTGTTATGATGACTAAAATTTTGCTAGAAAGAGATATTTTATCTCAGAAGATTTAGCCTTATTATAAAACGAGGACTGACGGAAAGGGTTGGCTTTAAGCCAGTTTTTATATTTCGAACCTTATTCCGACTATTATCAATTTCTTAATTCTAAAAAGACAGCATAGTAACGGACTTAGGTATCAGTTTTGTGTTAAGAACTGTATTTCGACCACAATAAGGTTCTAAATACAAACATGACTTAGAAGACTTACTGCTGCACTCAGACGAGTCAAAAAAATACATCCAGAATACCTACGTATTTGATATTAATTTCATCTTGATACCTCTACGCGTTCCTGATAAAAAGGGTCTCGACAGACAGATAAACAACAAACTGATCATATAGAGGTTCCGTTTTTTTTTATTTGGAGGTACAGAACCCTAAAAAAAAAAAAAAATTACCAACCTTTACAAACATGTTGTTGATGATTAACATTCTCGCAAGCCTTAGCTACCGGCTTCGGCTTCACCACGGGCTTCTTGACCTCCTTCTTCTTATCACCCTTTTTATCTCCATCATAACACTGCTTCACTATATCCCCTAAACAAACACTATCATTGTCCTTGCAAGAATTACAAACACAATCATTGGTCCATTTGCAATCCGTTTTTGGCGTATCACAGACATCACTCTCCGACTTACTCTGTCCATTTCTAAGACTTATACGTTGAAAAGCAACGGCGTTTAGAGTCTGTTTCGCATTTCGAAGCGCTTGCGCCGAATATTTAGCTAAGTCTTCATGGTTTTGCGGTGAAATTGGCTTTTCTTTTGAGTCTTCGTCTTCTTTGTCGGATTTTAAACTATCTTCTAAATCCTCGTCAAGTAATTTAGCGTCAATTGAAGAGCATATAGAGATGACGTGTTTTTTGTAGGTCTCCGGGACGGGCAGTCCTTGCGTTATGTATGATTTGATAGTGTAGAAGCTGTCTAATAATGATTTTTCTCCTTTAGATGTGAGGATCGCTTCACATTTAGCTAAAAGAGCGTCGTTTTTACACTTTTTATCGTCTTCTTCGACTTTTTCTTTCGTTTTCTCTTCTTTCTTCTTCGGTGGGTCAGTTTTTTTAACGACTCGAATGCTAGCTTTGCCTATAATCTTACTTAAGCCTTTAGCTGCTAGAATTTCAGCTTCGCTCGCGTTTTGTGTCGTCTTCACAGGTTGCGGAACAGCTTTATTAAAGTTTTCTTTTAACTTCTCCTCGTATTGTTCTAATTTGTAAAGCATAACTAGCCACTCGTCGCCTGTAAGGTTATTCTTAGGTAAAGTCTCCATATATTGTTTATTAACATCTCTTAATCTCTCAATAAAATAATCCCGTTTTTTCTCGCTAGGCATAGAGGAAAAATCTGGAACATTATCTGGTTTCTTAATCTGGAAGTCCATAAGGTCTTGGATAACGTTTACAGCTGTTTCAGGGTCGATTAGAACCCAGTTGGCAAGAGGTTGAGACTCACAGCATCTTCGCAAAACGTTCATATATTTGAATTTTAGTCCCTTCACCATATCCTTTTTCTCGCGAGTCAGTTTAGGGAATTTCATAATGAGTATATCTAATGTATTACCGACGGATGTAGTTAATAAAATCTGTCTGACAGTCTCTCTAGAGTCACTATCAGAGTCTCTATGCGTTTCGTGATGTCTCTTTAACTCGTCTAGCTTAGCAGCCATTCGATCGGGGTCAGACACAAAATTCTTCCCAGCTAATTCCTGTATGTAGATATAAAATTTATCTAACATAGCTTCAATTTCATTCTCTAAAATTTCGACTGGTATGCCTTTAAATTTTGAAGCTACGTAATGTTTCCACGAGTTAAAACGTGATTTGACTAAAACTCTTAACTCTTCCATACTCGACGCATCTTTGACGGAATTATCGAATAAATTTGACGCTTTTGAGTACATATCGGAGTTTGGACTATTTTTAGGGAACGAGAACAGTTCTCGATCTTCCTCTAAACATTTGGCTAGAACAGGACTTTTGTTTTGTTTTAAATACTCGAACACTTTGTTTATAACAACTTGAGCGGAGATTGAGAAGAGTAAGTCTTTAAAATCTTCTCTGTTTTTATTCTTCATTAACGCTTGCAAGTCCTTCTCATCTTTCATTAGTTCTACTAAATCTTTATTATCTAATTCAAAAGTCATTGTGCCTATAATATCGTTACTTTCAATGTTACTCTTAATTCTACGCTGCGTTTTGCGTTTCGCAGTATTTTTAGTTACTTTAACACTATCCCTAGTCTTATTAAGTTTTAATTCTCGAATTTGTTTCAACGTTTCCGGTGTGAGTTGAGCTTCGTTATTGACTTCCGGTAGACTGTTCATGATGGAGGCGAATTCCGGGAGTTCGAATGATGCGTTTGCGAATTCGGAGAGTTTTGACGCTATTTCGGGCATGTTGGCTAGGATTTGAGGCATGTTTTCGACGAGTTCAGCTAGTTTCGTGTTAGCTGTGTTTATGTCTATAGGATCCTCTGTATCAATTTTGTCTAGAAACTCTGCCGAGCTCTTGTCTAATGTCATCATAACCTCGCATATTTGTTCCAGCGACAGTTGCCCATCGTCCTCTTTTTTCCCGTCTTTGATACTGTTGTAAGAATTAATAATATTCTGGCATTCGTCCATAGCTTTTTTGATTTCTAGTCCGAAGGACACATACTTATAGATGTTGGGGTCTTTATCATTTTCTATTTCCGTCACGGTTTCTTTTTCATCTTTAACGAGTAAAGGCGTCCTGCGCGCGTTTAGAGGTATATTCAAAACTTCCGGCGTAATTTGTTGATTAAAATCTCCTTTGTCGTCCTTATTTAAAAACTTATTGACAGAGAGTAATCTCTGGTTCGGTTTGGAGGAATACACGGGCATCGGTTCAGGGGTAGTCGGGGACATCTCTTGAAGTGGTGGACTGACCGATTCTGGGTATTTCCCTTCAACCTGGAAGAAAGAATGAAAATACATATATTTGCAACAAACATACATAACATCACGTCTTGTTTCCGCGAAGGGTTGAGCAGAGGTGTACCTATGTACACCCACATTTCGCCAGTTATGTTTAAGTTACATGTAATAGAGGGCGAGCATATTGCCATCAACCGGGCACGAATCTAGACTCCCAGGCTGCTACTGAGAAATTCGTCATAAAAAGACACAAGAACACTTTGCCCGACCTGGGAATCGAACCCTACAAGAACACTTTGCCCGACCTGGGAATCGAACCCAAAATGATGTTTAGCAGTAGCGCTTGCGACCACTAGACCAACGAGCAGTAATGAAAAAAAAAATTGGTAAAAAAAAGTTGGGGGAAAAATATGCGTCCACAAAACGGTCATCACTCAGCATAATGCTGTGATATAGGAGACAGAGCCACAGCGCTGGTTTTCAGCGAAATCCGGAGTTGACGTAATGACGTCAACCGATGCCGCATGAAAAGAGATACCTTAACACATTCAGTGCGGCAGACACACATGCGCGTTTTCATAACTTTCTTCGAGTGCGGCGCGGCGCACATGTGTGTTCGTTGTGCATCTCTATTGTTTTGAAAACATCGTAAAAAAAAAGGGTCGGTAAGGGTGTAGCATAAAGAAGCGTTTGCATAAAGAATTCAGCAGAGAATGTGTTAAGGAGGAAGCGTCAGGGTAGCCCCCGAAATTCAAATTTTCTTACGTTTCTTGCGATTTGCAAGACAGTTTTAAGTTGTATGTTAAATAAAGCATGATTCGCGGCCGTAAAAAATATGTTTTTAAAGAATTATATACAATAGAATCAGTAATACAACTCCTTAAGTTAGTATAATCCTAAAATGTCAAGATTTCATGAAAGTAATTTTTTGGGATTACCTGGTCTTAAAGAGTTGTATTGATCACTTTAATGATTATAATTATGTAAATAGATACTTGTTACGACCGCAAATTATAATTTGATCTACGTACAAAATAATACCGACCTGTAAATTGCAAAAAAAACGTAAGAAAATTTGAATTTCGCGGGCTACCCTGACGCTTCCCCCTTCTTAAAGCAATTACGAAAAAAATAAATACAGAAAAATAATAATAATACCAGCTTATTATTATCGCACTGTAAGGCCAAGCCTTCTTCTCATACAGAGAAGGCACGAGCGTTGATCACCACGCTTCCTCAAGACGGGTTGGCAATTTTAGACTTAACGCTGCTTTGCACGAATACCCGCACAAACCAAAATTTTGAAAATACTGGTTTATAACACAGCCAAATGCAACATAGTCCTTATTTCATGGTCAGTAAGACTCACATTCATAACGGCATAACCGACGGTATTACCGTTATGAATGTGAGTCTTACACAGCCAAATGCAAAATAGTCCTTATTTCATGGTCAGTAAGACTCACATTCATAACGGCATAATTGACGGTATTGCCATTATGAATGTGAGTCTTACACAGCCAAATGTAAAATAGTCCTTATTTCATGCAAGCAAAACTCACATTCATAACGGCAATACCGTCGGTTATGCCGTTATGAATGTGAGTCTTACTGACCATGAAATAAGGACTATTTTGCATTTGGCTGTGTTATAAACCAGTATTTTCAAAATTTTGGTTTGTGCGGGTATTCATGCAAAACAGCGTTATGTTGATTATAAGTCCGGGTTTCCTCACGATGTTTCTTCTTCACCAATCTCAGTGATGTCCCAGATAAACTCAGAAAGTACCATAAATTGATAAACACACATTGTTACTTGCCCGGATTTGAACCCACAACCTAGTGCATGAAAGGCGAAGCCTTAATCACCGGGCCATCACTAAAATCATCATCTGTGCTTAGCCTTTTCCCTACGATGCTGGGGTCGGCTTCCAGTCTAACTGGTTGCAGCTGATTTCCAGTACTTTACATGGAGCGACTGCCTATCTGACCTCCACAACCCAGTTACTGGATAAAAGACACCCTTGGTAGGACTTTCGGGCTTCTGACGACCCGTAACGACTATCAAAGATACACGAATGACAGCCGGGACCAACGGCTTAACGTGCTTTCAGAGGCACGGACTGCTGTTATTAGCCACGTAAATACAAATAAATAAATCTTTATAATATAAACATGATATTACCTGCACGTTAAACTCTTCAGGTAAACTATCACTGTTCAGTGCGAAATTCGAAAATTTCGCGAGACACTCCTTCATATCCTTACACATTTCTACCGTCTCTTTCTCTCCCACTATCGTTTCTGTATCACTGATGTTGTCTTCTCTTTCTAACGGGAATGCCTCAGGAGGATCCGCTTCCGTCTTCACTTCTTCGATTTTGATGTCGTCTGTGAGTAGCTGTGTGGTTTGGGCCGGTGCCTTGTGTTTGAGCATTTGTAGTATTTTGTGTGGTTTGCTAATAATAGAAGGTGACGCGGGTTTTAGTTTACGTTTCGGTGCGGTGGTGAGGCGCGGCACTTTGGGACTGGCTGTGCGTCTTTTGCGATGGGGGAGGTCTTCGATTAATGTTACGTTGCTTTCTGGTAAACTGTTGAGAGAAATGTTTGGGATATAATAATTTTACTAGTCGGGTGTACGGCGATTTTTTTATTTTATAATAGTGTGTTGGGCGTGATTGAAGTCTTTGGCATCGTTACCGGGGATAAAAGTAGCTTCACAAATTTGTTTAAAATCATTGTGATTAATAATAATAATATCGGACCCTGTTCCCGATATTCCGATCAGTCATCCTGTTTTGTGCTTTTAGAGGAAAAGATCGAAAAAAAAAGTTTGATATGTCCCACTGTTAGCAACTTTATTGCCTCCTATCTGTCCCAGATAGGAGGGAATAAAGTCCGAACTGTCCTCTCGTTGCTAACAGGGGGACAGATCACAATTATGCGGAAAAATATGTAAAACAATAATAACCTTCGTCAGTTGTAATAAGTCTTAATTTTGTATGAACAACAAATTCAAAACTTTAACGAAAAGCTTATTTGTTGTTCATACGTTTCAAATGTCTTTTATAATGCGCACAGCAAAATAATGGAACTCACTATCTGCGTCTGTGTTGCCGAGCGCATACAAAACTAATCTCTTCAAACTGAGAGTGAACAGGCTTCTTCTGGGTAAGCTCACTCCATCGTCGACTTTGTCTCTGTCACCTCCGACCTAGACTAGAGTCAAAGACACGACTACACTCACTCACACACTACTACTGTCGACTAGTCATCTCAAATAAAAAAAAAAATACAAAATTAAGACTTAATACAACTGTCGGTGTTGTTATTATTTTACTTTTTTTTTCTGCATAACTGGACCGTGTTATGCAGAAAGCAGCCATGTCAAGAAAAGTACAAACAGAGTTATAAGCATTTTTCTGTCGATGCTTGCATTATGGATGTATGGACAAGGCTGCATTTGACGGCTCATATCTCCGTGGTCAATAGAGATATCGACATGGCTGTTTTTGCAAAAAATCTTGTATGTCGAAATTAGTATGACTGTGTTTAAAACTCATTTTTGAAAAAAGTGGCATAGGGCTGCTTTCTGCATAACTAGGTCCAATTGTGGCACACACCGGATAGCTCCGTGAGCACTTCCACTTGTTTTGTTTTCTATTACGTGAGTACAACTACAAGAGTATTATGTGGTTGTTCTTATCCTCTCGAATGTCGGAGACTAAATTGACTTGACTGACATTGTCAAGCTGTATTAGGATTACATTATCATAAAGGTCATTTTAATATTTTCACTTGTCAATTTAGTGTAACTGTCCGACTTAAGACACTTGGAGCATTTTTTCTTATGTCGAACTGTGTAACATAAGACATTCGAGAGGTTATTCATGAGAATATGAACAACTTTCGCTATGGGACCAAACCTGAAAATCGAAAAAAAATATGTACACGTTGCCTTACTAAAAATTAATAACTCAACTTATCAAAAGATATAAAACAGGCGTTCCCATTTTTGCTATTTCAGTAAATGGTGCCGTTTCTGTTGTACACAAACTAAATTTAGGTTATTGCTAACTTTTTCTCTCTGTCAAATTTAGTTACAACTAATATTAGTCGACTAAAAACACGGTGAAGTGCAAGGCATAAACTAATTTGACACCTCTTAGTAAATAGCTATAGCCTGTCTGTTAGTAAAAGATAGCGATTCTCTAATTTTAGTTTAGTTATTGAACAAGATAATCGGCACCATTCTCTAAATAAAGTATGGGGGAGTCCTTTGCCCAGTGGGACAGTATGTGTAAAAAAACAAAGATAAAGTATTTATTTAGGGCTTTTGCAAAGGATGCCTATGAATGCAAAGTCAACAGATGAGCAATTCTCGTATTTTCAAGAACTTTTGCATTCTAATGTCAGTCGCAATCTGTAAAAAGTACCTGTAAATTATCCTAAAAATTTTGTCAAGTTTTTTTTTTTTTTAAATTGATTGTCGGCATTGTCGCTAAGATGATATTGCGCCTAGATTTTGAACGTTTTTAAATACGAGAATTGGCTTTAAGTTATATTTTATTAGATAGATTAGTTTTGCTCACCTCTCCCGTTCCTGTCTCAGTTGATCCTCCAGCCACATCCGTAGTCTGTGGTAATAGAGTTGCTGGTCACGCATATGCATCACTTTGCGTCTCACCTGCAACAATACATCATAGCATTAAATAAATAAATTAATAAAACATAATTAATAATAAAACATTATGGTGGATAACTGGCAAAGTGTGGGTGTACAAATATTCCTCAAGACCGAACTGGCGAAATGTGTGTGTACAAATATTCCTCCAGACCGAACTGGGAAATGTGGGTGTACAAATATTCCTCCAGACCGAACTGGCGAAATGTGGGTGTACAAATATTCCTCCAGACCGAACTGGCGAAACGTGGGTGTACAAATATTCCTCCAGACCGAACTGGGAAATGTGTGTGTACAAATATTCCTCCAGACCGAACTGGCGAAATGTGGGTGTACAAATATTCCTCCAGACCGAACTGGCGAAATGTGGGTGTACAAATATTCCTCCAGACCGAACTGGCGAAACGTGGGTGTACAAATATTCCTCCAGACCGAACTGGGAAATGTGGGTGTACAAATATTCCTCCAGACCGAACTGGCGAAATGTGGGTGTACAAATATTCCTCCAGACCGAACTGGGAAATGTGTGTGTACAAATATTCCTCCAGACCGAACTGGCGAAATGTGGGTGTACAAATATTCCTCCAGACCGAACTGGCGAAATGTGGGTGTACAAATATTCCTCCAGACCGAACTGGCGAAACGTGGGTGTACAAATATTCCTCCAGACCGAACTGGGAAATGTGTGTGTACAAATATTCCTCCAGACCGAACTGGCGAAATGTGGGTGTACAAATATTCCTCCAGACCGAACTGGCGAAACGTGGGTGTACAAATATTCCTCCAGACCGAACTGGGAAATGTGGGTGTACAAATATTCCTCCAGACCGAACTGGCGAAACGTGGGTGTACAAATATTCCTCCAGACCGAACTGGCGAAATGTGTGTGTACAAATATTCCTCAAGACCGAACTGGCGAAATGTGTGTGTACAAATATTCCTTCAGACCGAACTGGCGAAATGTGGGTGTACAAATATTCCTCAAGACCGAACTGGCGAAATGTAGGTGTACAAATATTCCTCAAGACCGAACTGGCGAAATGTGTGTGTACAAATGGTCCTCCAGACCGAATTGGCGAAATGTGGGTGTACAAATATTCCTCCAGACCGAACTGGCGAAATGTGGGTGTACAAATATTCCTCCAGACCGAACTGGCGAAATGTGGGTGTACAAATATTCCTCCAGACCGAACTGGCGAAACGTGGGTGTACAAATATTCCTCCAGACCGAACTGGGAAATGTGGGTGTACAAATATTCCTCCAGACCGAACTGGCGAAACGTGGGTGTACAAATATTCCTCCAGACCGAACTGGCGAAACGTAGGTGTACAAATATTCCTCCAGACCGAACTGGCGAAATGTAGGTGTACAAATGGTCCTCCAGACCGAACTGGCGAAATGTAGGTGTACAAATATTCCTCAAGACCGAACTGGCGAAATGTGTGTGTACAAATATTCCTCAAGACCGAACTGGCGAAACGTGGGTGTACAAATATTCCTCCAGACCGAACTGGGAAATGTGGGTGTACAAATATTCCTCCAGACCGAACTGGCGAAACGTGGGTGTACAAATATTCCTCCAGACCGAACTGGCGAAATGTGTGTGTACAAATATTCCTCAAGACCGAACTGGCGAAATGTGTGTGTACAAATATTCCTCCAGACCGAACTGGCGAAATGTGGGTGTACAAATATTCCTCAAGACCGAACTGGCGAAATGTAGGTGTACAAATATTCCTCCAGACCGAACTGGCGAAATGTAGGTGTACAAATATTCCTCCAGACCGAACTGGCGAAATGTGGGTGTACAAATATTCCTCAAGACCGAACTGGCGAAATGTAGGTGTACAAATATTCCTCAAGACCGAACTGGCGAAATGTGTGTGTACAAATGGTCCTCCAGACCGAATTGGCGAAATGTGGGTGTACAAATAGTCCTCCAGACCGAACTGGGGAAACGTGAGTGTACAAATAGTCCTCCAGACCGAACTGGCGAAATGTGGGTGTACAAATAGTCCTCCAGACAGAACTGGGAAATGTGGGTGTACAAATATTCCTCCAGACAGAACTGGGAAATGTGGGTGTACAAATATTCCTCCAGACCGAACTGGCGAAACGTGGGTGTACAAATATTCCTCCAGACCGAACTGGCGAAATGTAGGTGTAGAAATGGTCCTCCAGACCGAACTGGCGAAATGTAGGTGTACAAATATTTCTCAAGACCGAACTGGCGAAATGTGTGTGTACAAATATTCCTCCAGACCGAACTGGCGAAATGTGGGTGTACAAATATTCCTCAAGACCGAACTGGCGAAATGTAGGTGTACAAATATTCCTCCAGACCGAACTGGCGAAATGTAGGTGTACAAATATTCCTCCAGACCGAACTGGCGAAATGTGGGTGTACAAATATTCCTCAAGACCGAACTGGCGAAATGTAGGTGTACAAATATTCCTCAAGACCGAACTGGCGAAATGTGTGTGTACAAATGGTCCTCCAGACCGAATTGGCGAAATGTGGGTGTACAAATAGTCCTCCAGACAGAACTGGGAAATGTGGGTGTACAAATATTCCTCCAGACAGAACTGGGAAATGTGGGTGTACAAATATTCCTCCAGACCGAACTGGCGAAATGTGGGTGTACAAATATTCCTCCAGACCGAACTGGCGAAACGTGGGTGTACAAATATTCCTCCAGACCGAACTGGGAAATGTGTGTGTACAAATATTCCTCCAGACCGAACTGGCGAAATGTGGGTGTACAAATATTCCTCCAGACCGAACTGGCGAAACGTGGGTGTACAAATATTCCTCCAGACCGAACTGGGAAATGTGGGTGTACAAATATTCCTCCAGACCGAACTGGCGAAACGTGGGTGTACAAATATTCCTCCAGACCGAACTGGCGAAATGTGTGTGTACAAATATTCCTCAAGACCGAACTGGCGAAATGTGTGTGTACAAATATTCCTTCAGACCGAACTGGCGAAATGTGGGTGTACAAATATTCCTCAAGACCGAACTGGCGAAATGTAGGTGTACAAATATTCCTCAAGACCGAACTGGCGAAATGTGTGTGTACAAATGGTCCTCCAGACCGAATTGGCGAAATGTGGGTGTACAAATATTCCTCCAGACCGAACTGGCGAAATGTGGGTGTACAAATATTCCTCCAGACCGAACTGGCGAAATGTGGGTGTACAAATATTCCTCCAGACCGAACTGGCGAAACGTGGGTGTACAAATATTCCTCCAGACCGAACTGGGAAATGTGGGTGTACAAATATTCCTCCAGACCGAACTGGCGAAACGTGGGTGTACAAATATTCCTCCAGACCGAACTGGCGAAACGTAGGTGTACAAATATTCCTCCAGACCGAACTGGCGAAATGTAGGTGTACAAATATTCCTCAAGACCGAACTGGCGAAATGTGTGTGTACAAATGGTCCTCCAGACCGAATTGGCGAAATGTGGGTGTACAAATAGTCCTCCAGACCGAACTGGGGAAACGTGAGTGTACAAATAGTCCTCCAGACCGAACTGGCGAAATGTGGGTGTACAAATAGTCCTCCAGACAGAACTGGGAAATGTGGGTGTACAAATATTCCTCCAGACAGAACTGGGAAATGTGGGTGTACAAATATTCCTCCAGACCGAACTGGCGAAACGTGGGTGTACAAATATTCCTCCAGACCGAACTGGCGAAATGTAGGTGTAGAAATGGTCCTCCAGACCGAACTGGCGAAATGTAGGTGTACAAATATTTCTCAAGACCGAACTGGCGAAATGTGTGTGTACAAATATTCCTCAAGACCGAACTGGCGAAACGTGGGTGTACAAATATTCCTCCAGACCGAACTGGGAAATGTGGGTGTACAAATATTCCTCCAGACCGAACTGGCGAAATGTAGGTATACAAATATTCCTCCAGACCGAACTGGCGAAATGTGGGTGTACAAATATTCCTCAAGACCGAACTGGCGAAATGTAGGTGTACAAATATTCCTCAAGACCGAACTGGCGAAATGTGTGTGTACAAATGGTCCTCCAGACCGAATTGGCGAAATGTGGGTGTACAAATAGTCCTCCAGACCGAACTGGGGAAACGTGGGTGTACAAATATTCCTCAAGACCGAACTGGCGAAATGTAGGTGTACAAATATTCCTCCAGACCGAACTGGCGAAATGTAGGTGTACAAATATTCCTCCAGACCGAACTGGCGAAATGTGGGTGTACAAATATTCCTCAAGACCGAACTGGCGAAATGTAGGTGTACAAATATTCCTCAAGACCGAACTGGCGAAATGTGTGTGTACAAATGGTCCTCCAGACCGAATTGGCGAAATGTGGGTGTACAAATAGTCCTCCAGACAGAACTGGGAAATGTGGGTGTACAAATATTCCTCCAGACCGAACTGGCGAAATGTAGGTGTACAAATATTCCTCCAGACCGAACTGGCGAAATGTGGGTGTACAAATATTCCTCAAGACCGAACTGGCGAAATGTGGGTGTACAAATAGTCCTCCAGACCGAACTGGGGAAACGTGAGTGTACAAATAGTCCTCCAGACCGAACTGGCGAAATGTGGGTGTACAAATAGTCCTCCAGACAGAACTGGGAAATGTGGGTGTACAAATATTCCTCAAGACCGAACTGGCGAAATGTAGGTGTACAAATATTCCTCAAGACCGAACTGGCGAAATGTGTGTGTACAAATGGTCCTCCAGACCGAATTGGCGAAATGTGGGTGTACAAATAGTCCTCCAGACCGAACTGGGGAAACGTGAGTGTACAAATAGTCCTCCAGACCGAACTGGCGAAATGTGGGTGTACAAATAGTCCTCCAGACAGAACTGGGAAATGTGGGTGTACAAATATTCCTCCAGACAGAACTGGGAAATGTGGGTGTACAAATATTCCTCCAGACCGAACTGGCGAAACGTGGGTGTACAAATATTCCTCCAGACCGAACTGGCGAAATGTGGGTGTACAAATAGTCCTCCAGACAGAACTGGGAAATGTGGGTTTACAAATAGTCCTGCAGACAGAACTGGGAAATGTGGGTGTACAAATATTCCTCCAGACAGAACTGGGAAATGTGGGTGTACAAATATTCCTCCAGACCGAACTGGCGAAATGTGGGTGTACAAATAGTCCTCCAGACAGAACTGGGAAATGTGGGTTTACAAATAGTCCTCCAGACAGAACTGGGAAATGTGGGTGTACAAATATTCCTCCAGACAGAACTGGGAAATGTGGGTGTACAAATATTCCTCCAGACAGAACTAGGAAATGTGGGTGTACAAATATTCCTCCAGACCGAACTGGGAAATGTGGGTGTACAAATATTCCTCCAGACAGAACTGGGAAATGTGGGTGTACAAATATTCCTCCAGACAGAACTGGGAAATGTGGGTGTACAAATATTCCTCCAGACAGAACTGGGAAATGTGGGTGTACAAATATTCCTCCAGACCGAACTGGGAAATGTGGGTGTACAAATATTCCTCCAGACAGAACTGGGAAATGTGGGTGTACAAATATTCCTCCAGACAGAACTGGGAAATGTGGGTGTACAAATATTCCTCCAGACAGAACTGGGAAATGTGGGTGTACAAATAGTCCTCCGGTTCGTGTCGACTTATACACTCGTATCACTTGTATCATAAATAACTATTATTGACAAGCTCGCGTTTGATCCCTATCTCAATATGTTTGTGCTACCTGATCCCTCGTACCGTACATGGTCGAGAAGTTCGCTCGAGACACTTGTTTGCTACTACTTTTTGTAGAACCAACTCAGGCGTACGCTCACCGCTGCGTCGATTGGTTGACACCTATAATAGGCAGTTTGGCTCATCTGATATTATGTTTCTCAGCAAGGCTATATTTAGAAAAGAAATTATTACTATATTAAGTGATCAGAACCCTACTAATTAAGTAATGTTTACTTTTATTCTGTTTATTTTGATATCGTTCATTCTAACTACTAGTACCTAGATCTGTTTAGTAATATGTGGATAACGTTGTGAGTAGTGTATTTGTTACCTCTATTATTAAGCTCTAACCTATGTTTACTTAGTATTACACTGCTGTTTGTTGTCCCTAAATAAATAAATAAATAAATAAATATCCTATGTGGTAGAAACAGAGCTATAGTGTGTGTGATTGATTCTATCAGGGAGTGACAGAATCTGTTCGCCAACTTTTTAAGTTGATTTTTTGCCATTGCTGGGCAAAGCTCTAAGATGAAGGCGGGAACTATTAGTCGATTTCTCACACTCACATTTATGTGTCATGATTATTATTATTGTAAATATATTTATACCAATGATGACCACCTTTAGATGCCTTCAATATTGGCAAAGTAAATAGGAGGCAAATGCCACGAGTTGAAATAGTCACGCAACATCCAGTGTCGCGGCTAGACGTCATAGTCACTCGTAATTTCCAGCAATTATTTGTGCAGAAAATGCCTTCTTGTGTTAAAAGACGACGTATAAATTATACAAATTACTGTGAAACAAAAGAAAAAAACGACTCATTTCATGCGTAAGTACGTTATTTTATTTTATTGTAACATAAAATGTTTTTTGTTTTGTACTTGTACCGCTATTTTTCCGCCATTTTGCGCGAGAGGCCACGTGACTAGGGGAGGTTGGGGCAATTACGGCAGCGGTATTTTTAATACAGACTTCTATGGGTACCTATTTTTATAATATCTACGTCATTAATTTATACAGAAAATTCTAGTTGATGTGTTTTTATGTATTTATTTATTGTATACTAGCTGTTTCCCGCGGCTTCGTCCTCGTGGATATCAATACTTCCTCATTTGAATCGGATTTTGTTCACTACTTCATGGATTTTAATTATTGGCGCGGAACCCTAATTCATTTTTTATAAAATAAATCTAGCCTAAGTTACTCCTTATTACATGCCAGTGAAAGTCCCGTCAAAATCGGTCGAGCCGTTTCGGAGATTAGAAGAAACAAACAGACACGAAAAACGCAGGGGCGTCCAGGTTCACGCACTGAATCCATGGTAACAGGTTGCGCGTCAATGTCCCTGCCACTCTGTATTTTATTTGTCAAATCGGTCCAGCCGTTTCGGAGATTAGACGGAACAAACAGACACGAAAAATTTAGACGCAGGGGCGTCCAGAGTCACGTACTGAATCCATCCCTAAGCGCAACACTAAGCGCAAAGCAAAAATGATATTCCCAACAATAAGCCATAAGACTACATTCGCCAGACGCCAGTTCTACATTGTGAGCTCTTTCATTTACAGAAACCTTGCTAAAATTATTCAATTACCAGGGCTAAATCACCATGAGGTCAGAGTTAAGGTACAAAGTTGGCTTCAGGATCAAGACTACGTTCGAACAGAAGAACTACTCCGCCTCCAGCAGTAGCAGTATAAAACTTCTTCTATCCATTTTTACCAATCGCAGTCTCATCAATGTCAGCAAGATACAGAAAAATATTACCTAACACTATAAACACACATACATGCAAATACATACAACTCAATCATAGACACACACCCTTACGTACATTAACATCCCCACTTACACTCCTCCACATTCACACACTCTACTACACGTGCACACTCACAGTTCCAACTCCGTTTAATAAATTCCTTTACTCTTAGTTTAATCTTTTGAAATTATTTGATTGTACTTTCAAACAGGTTTTGTGCCATGATTTTGTATGTACTTCTTAGTAAAAGGTTTTCGGTAGCACAGTGACAGCAGAACACTGACTCCTGAGTCACAGGATCTCCTAGTTTGGGAGTCAGGGTTTACTCTATCTGTATGACCTTTATTCACAGAAATTCATGCGACCTAGTATTTAAGCATTGTTTAAGGTTTTTGTATAAATAAAGATTTTTTTTTAATCCCTGAATGTTATTTGTCAAATGTTGGTGTTTCCAAAGATGGCCGATGGAATCTTTGATCGTGTTGCCTTTTTTTTTGTGGATGGGAAATCATCAAATAACTTCTCCCGCTCTGGGTGGAGCGGGAGGGCGTGTCAGACTTCTACTGACTAAAACCCATCCTTCAGTTGCCTGTGCCAGGGCCACGGTAACTCCTTCGAACAACCCGCAACCCTGGCGGGCAATTACCGTGTTGCGTACCTCCTTAAACCGCTGCAGATGGTACTCGGGACAGAGCGCGCGACAGGGCTGGTGCGGCGCGGCCGGCGGCGGCGAGCCGGGCGGCGGAGGCGCCGGCGCACGCCCGCCCACCAGCTGCATGCACACCTGCAACCAAACAAACACAATGTACCACGAGACCATACGCTCGCCGGCCGCGCCGCTCGCTTCGCTGATTGTAGTTCTAACCTAGCCACCCTTTTGGTCGGGGTACCCTTTTTAAAGTTCCGAGTTAGAAAATCCTCATGGATGTCCCCCGCCCTGGGGCGGGCGGAGGGGTCTGTCAGACTCTTACTGACTAAAGACCACCACGGTATTCCCTTCCCACACTTGGACCGGGATCATGGGAACTTGTGCGCCTTCCCCATGTGCGTCATCCCCGGCTAGTGCCGGCCCGCCTTTGCGGGCCACCTCAGGTCCACGGGGGGAGTAAGGTGTGAGACTCTCCCCGCGACGTCCATTAGGGCCGCGCGTGGAACACTACGCGCCGCCGCCTCTGGTCCTGCTGGATGAGGGGCGGCGGACGTGGTCGGGGTGCCCTGGCTTAGCTACTGCGACCAATACGGCTCGCGCGTGCTTGCTCACAGCTCCAACCTAATCTAATTTTATTATTTGTGTGTTTCACGAACTGTGTCCACATATCGACCGTCCTTATTAACAATGTCGGTTCTGCAGGGAGACTACCGTTTAGTCCGTACTGAACAGTGGCCTTTTTCGCAGAATTGTTAATATCATAAAGATTCCTTCTTATCGTTAAGGCAAACTTTGAACTGCCCTCAGTTCAAAGTTTCTTTTGACAGTGAAGATTTTTTTTAAAAATTGTAATTCGATTTATGTAACAAAGTGAATATTGGTAAAGATGTATATCCGACATTAATAGGGACGGTCGATATATGTTATTCTTTATTTTTACCGCGTTTAGTCGGTGGTACCCCAGCTTAGTTATTGGCGACCAACAGTGAGGAAAGACCAAAAAGTTTAAAAAGGCTCCTTTTTTTTTAAGGATGGTCTCCCATATACGAATCAACCCCGGCAAGCGTAGCTTACCAATCGATCCACTCGTGCGGCTGTTATTACTTAACCACGAGCTCCTAGTGATGACAAAATTCCACGATCACTCGCAGATTTGAGATTATTAGCAACAAATTGGCTGTTAAAATCTGAACGCATTTTATATCGACACCATTTCTGTCAATGCTATTACGTAGTGGTTGAGCTTTCGCAAAGTAACTAAATCGCTGATAATAACCGATGCTAAAAATAGCATGTCTTCTAAAGCCCTTAAGGCTTAAGACAACATTAAATAATATTTTATTTCTACAAGTAAAGACACTTTTACAAGTCAATGATTGCGTTTCTTTTAGTCAGATGACACCGACTTTCTCTTATAACAAAAGCGAAATTAGGTGAAATATTCAGATAACAAATTTTATTCTCGAGCTTACTATGCTAGCACTTACTGTAGACAATTTCTTCTGTTTCCTATAAACTTGCAGCTGCCTGCGGTGCACTTCCGGCAGTCTTCGGTACATCGCCATCAACTTCCGGTCTACCTCTGACAGTCCCATGTCAACACGTTTCCTGTAAACAAAAAATAAAAATTATTTTACATAATTATAGACTATTGAGAAGACGACTCAATCTGCCTTTTCCCAACTATGTGGGGGTCGGCTTCCAGTCTAACCGGATTCAGCTGAATACCAGTATTTTACATGGAGCGACTGCGTATCAGACCTTCACAGCTCAGTTACTAGGTAATACGACACCCCTTGGTAAGACTGGTTGTCAGACTTTCGGGCTTCTGACGACCCGTAACGACTGTCAAAGATCCACGAATGACAGCCGGGACCAACGGCTTAACACATTAACTGCTGAATTATTTGTGAATTTGTACCAAATGCTGCTTTATGATACACTAAACCCTGTGCGGCAAACGCTCATGCGCGCCCAAAAAATATTTCGTGTGGTGCTATGATCGCGCATGCGCGGTTGAAGAAAGTCTACCCAGTGCGGCTGGGCGCATCAGCGCGGCGTTACAAACTTGTCCCAAGTGCGGCGAGACGCTTATGTGTGTTTGAAAATTTTCGAGTTTTATGAGTCATAAAACAATTACGCCAATAACAATAGAGATGCACAAAAAACCCACAGGTGCGGCGCGCCGCAATCGAAGGAAGTTATATAAATTGTATGGACGCGCATAAGCGCCGCCAGCACATGGTGAACGTTCGAAAATCGCGCATGCGCGTTGGCCGCACATAACGTGTTAACGTGCTTTCCGAGGCACGGAGGAATCTCGGTATGTAAATATGGTCACCCATCCACAGACCAACCGCGGCAAACGAAGCTTAACCTGATGGATCGAGCCGTGCGGCTGTTATTACTTAGCCACGGGCTCCTCTTACTGAGAAGAATTAGAGAAAATGGAACAAGAAGACAAGTTGCGCCGACCTCAAAGCGATAAACCAACTACAGGCCAAGGACTCGGTCAGCCAGAAATATGAAGCTAGTTGCCCATTCCAAAGCATAGTATAATTATGTGGGACAAAGTAGGCTAATACACATTGGGTGACTAGTAATCAGTGACCGATACTTAAGCACATGATTGTACTCATGATAACAAAGAACAAACAACTTTTACTATGGGACCAAACCTGAAAACAAATGCGAGTCAGAGTCAGTGCCTCGCGCACTGAGGGTTCCGTTTTCCTGTAATATTTACATAAACTTCTATCACATAGCATAATTTCAGATTTTTCTCTATGCAAACTTCGGAGATAAGGAGGGGGAAGCTGTTTTTCTTTTTTGTATTTTCATCAAAAGTCGGATACTATTCGGCCTAAAAAAAAGCAAAAATGTTTTGAAAATGTGCAAACAGCGCTCTTTCATATAATATTTTTATTTTTTCTTATTTGCAAAATAGTTGGGCAAACGTCATCGAAAACTATTCCAAAATTTGATAGCATTAGTAGTTCTTGAGATATCCAGCTGTGAACGTCATCGAAACCTATTCCAAAATTTGATAGCATTCTTGAGATATCCAGCTGTGACAGACAGACTGAGTCGCGCCGTAAGGGTTCCTTTTTAACATTTAGCCTCGTTGAGGCTGCTCGTCCCTAACACCAGGCTGCGGCAGGCGCTGAGGGCACGGCTTTTCGACGTCCAGGTGGCTCGCACTAACGTAGGTAAATTCGCACCGGTTGCAAGAGCCATACGGTTACTAAACAGTGTCTCGCAAAGGCTTGACATTTTTAATTGTACGTTGGCGGAATTCGTGAGGGAGACTATCGAATTACTAACGAAGAAATGATAATCAGGTAATCACGTATCACATTAACGCATTGGGTGTCAACCTGTTAAGATAGTGTAAGATTGTATTAATTAATAAATAAATTTAGGTACGGAGCTCCCTACATTCTGACGAGTTATGCGAACGTGAATGTAGGGAACAGCTATTATTATATTATCTCACCTCGCTTCATGATCGTTCCTGGTGGGCGGCGCGGGCCACTCGTCGCAGTGCTTCAGCACGCGGTCCATGAGTCTCTCTATGGAGGCGATGGAGCGCATGAGGTGGCGGACGGTGCGGCACAGCTCGCCCGGCGCGGCCTCGCCCTCAGAGCCCCCGGACTCCACGGCGGCCGCTGCGGCTAGCAGCAGTTCTGATGCCGAGTCTAAGGACGAAGAGGTGCAGAGGCCTAGGGATCCGGTGCCTGAGTTTGCGTCGGAGTCTGATACTGGAAGAGAAATACATGTTATATTATTAATATACTCCTAGTGACACCAAAATCGGGGGCTCGTGGCTAAATGATAACAGCCGCACGCAATGCAGGTTAAGCTACGTGCGCCGCGGCCGGTTCATGGATGGGTGACCATCCATTATAAATTAAAACCCCTCCGTGTCTAGCAAAGCATGCAAGCTCCAGGTAGCCCGCGAAATTCAAATTTTCTTACGTTTTTTGCAAGTAACATAATATAGTATGGGATATTATTAATTGCACATCAAATAAATAATCACCAATCAATTTATTTCCATCATTTAAATAAATTTTTACATCAAAAATACTGACTGCACAGCAAATTAACCAGACCGTACATACACAATACTCGCACTCATAGCACATTTTGCTATAACATAGCGACTAATATTAACCCTGAGGTTAGGTTTGGTTAGGTTACTTTAAACCCTTTACACAGAAATAGAAGCCCAGCGAAGCGGGGCTTCGTCGACATAGGATGCAAGAGCGAGCGAAGGGCATGAAGGGTAAGTTACAATAATTTGTTTTTCTCAAGAATGGTAAAAGGTAATATATAGGTTTAATGTGCGCTAGTCATTATTAGCTATGCATTAATAAAAAAAGCTTTACTTTAAGATAAAGAACGGTGCGCCACGAATATAAATTGTTGCTTATTTATTTATATTTTGAGTTGAGTATTTTGCTGTGCAATCAGTAATTTTGATGGGATTTCGGAATCTTATTGCATAGAAAAAGGATATTTTTTGATTTGTGTTTAAATACTACCCATATAGTATTTACAAAATTATAATCATTGGAATCAGTAATACAACTCGTTAACTTAGTATAATCCTAAATATCAAGATTTTATGAAATAGTCATTCATTGGGATTATGTGAACTGAGTGTTGTATTGATGATTTTAATTATCATAATTCTATAAATACAGATTTGTTACGGTCGCGAATCATATTCAAATTAACATAAAACCTGATACTAACCTACAAATTGCAAAAAAACTTAAAACGATCTGAATTTCGCGGGCTACCTTAAGCCGTTGATCCCGGCTGTCATTCGTTGATCTTTAGTAACTGGGTTGTGCAGACCAGATAGGCAGTCGCTCCATGTAAAATACTGGTATTGAGCTGCATCCGGTTAGACTGGAAGCCGGAAGGCTAGGCAGATTGATTGATCCTGGTGTCACCAAAATAATGACTAAATAAAAGAGCACCTGGGCTTTCCTACACTCGGAGTGGAGTCGGCGGCGGTATGTGTATCATGTACCGAACTTGGCTTTTAAACATTTTTTTTGCTGTTGGTTATTTTTTTTTTTTTTTTTTATTAAATCTCTAGAGAAAATAAAGTCAGTGATTTTTTTTTGTGTTTTCTCGAGCTCGGCGACGTTAGATAATACGCTGACGTCAATTGCAGGGAAATCCGGACAAAACGTGTGTGAGAGCGTTGTCGCACTGCTCATGTTAGCCCGTGCAGCTGGTTCCATACAGTCCGGTGTCCGCAGTTTGACAGTTGATGGTGCAAAACCCCCGTACCTCGGCTAGCACAAGGCGCAACGTGTCCTGCGCCTGATCTCCCCCCGGTCGTGTCCGATTGCCGCCCCATCGGACTAAGAAAGTTAAGGAACAGAGAATGCACCTGTGTTTGGGCACACACAACCTCTCCTGTGTACTTCTCCGTAATCTCCGTTGAGATCAGACACCGTGGCTGAAATTCTGCCGGAAAGATTCTTTTTCTTTCTTGGAACGAAGTCCCTAAATGCGGCTTGCGGTAAGAGTAAACTGGTATGAATCGTCACGTAACGAAATAGCTTTTTAATGGGTGTCGTTTTCATGGTTTTCGAGGGTGTTAAAACCGATTGTGACGTTAAAAGTTGGCGGGAGCGTAAATTTTCAAATTTTTCATCAAGGGTTTACGAGGGTGCTAAAGTCGATTAACTCGATAGTGAGGTTAAAATGTAAATCCAAGATGGCGGATACGAAAATTTTGTTTTTATTTTAAATCATACGTGAGAAGGAACTTCCGTTTCTGACGGGCTACCCCAACCGCACACGTTTTTTTTTTTATTTCAGTCCCGATCCCAGAAGTACTCAGAAGTAAAAAGTACAATACTCACGGTCGTCCAGGTCGCAGGTGGTGTTCGAGTCGCTGTCCTTATCGGCGGCGGGCGCGGGCTGGCCCTCCGCGCAGTCCGCTCCCTCGCCACTCTCACCTGAACCAAACGATACTGTTACTGTAGTTTATTTCAATGGGGTGCCATCAGAAATGTACCTATTTTACTATAATCTCGATAAATAAAAGGAGCCATAAAGCTACGGTGTCCTAGAAGAGCGGTGGCCGTCACGTGGCGTCTGCAATTTACCATCGAATGACGACACTGAAACGTTATTTATGAAAGTAAGTTGGTGTGTTTTCCTACAGAGCGTTTTTAACACCGTGAAGTGAAACCCCGCTGCCATCATTGTCATGACAGCAGTCACTGCGGCCGTTATGTGGCGGCCATCGGTCTTCCAAGAAACCGCAGCTTTACATATATCTCTACTAATAATAAAGCTGAAGAGTTTGTTCTTTTGTTTGTTTGCTAGGAGCTCGTGGCTATGTAATAACAGCCGCACGGGTCGATCCATCAGGTTAAGCTACGCTTGCCGGGGTTGGTACGTGGATGGGTGACCATCTTTACATACCGAGACTCCTCCGTGCCCCGGAAAGCACGTTAAGCCGTTGGTCCCGGCTGTCATTCTTGGATCTTTGACAGTCGTTACGGGTCGTCAGCAGCCCGAAAGTCTGACAACCAGTCTTACCAAGGGGTATCGTATTACCCAGTAACTGGGTTGTGGAGGTCAGATAGGCAGTCGTTCCATGTAAAATACTGGTATTCAGCTGCATCCGGTTAGACTGGAAGCCGACCCCAACATAGTAGGGAAAAGGCTAGACAGATTGATTTTTGTATGTTTGAACCCGCTAATCACGGGAAGTACCAGTCGGATTTGAAAAAATATTTCTGCATTTGATAGTCCAGTCTTGAGGAAGGCTCTAGGCTATCATCACGCTAGGACCCTTAGGAGCCGATCAAAAAGAAAAAAAGCCAGAAAGAACGCTAAGCGAATACGAAGTAGTATTAGCGCGGGCAGGCGATGCGATGCGACGGGGTGAGTCGGGGGAACAGAAATTACACGCGTACGAAGTCGGGCAGAAGCTGGTACTTAATATAATAAAGCTGAAGAGTCTGTTTGTTTGAACAAGCTAATCTCTAGAAAATATGTAAAAATAACTTTTCAAAACCATTTCATTTTTTTTTATATATATACAGCGTTATTTGTACTCATCATTTTGAACAACTTTTACTATGGGACCAAACCTGAAATCGCGAAAAAAAAAATCAGCTGTTCAGTACATTTTGACGAATTATGCGAACATAAATGTACTGAACACGAACAGTTGATTTTTTTTCGCGATTTCAGGTTTGGTCCCATAGTAAAAGTTGTTCATAATGATGAGTACAATGACCCCTTAAGAGGTTGCTGGTGTTTTACAAATAACTCTGTATAATATTATGATAGCCCATTGCTTGAGGATGGTTGTTCTGCCGTCATAAGGAAGAAAGACGTATTTGACATTTTTATTTTCCAAATAGAGTTATTTACAAATTCGGAATCAGCAAAAAAAGACGCATCTACCAGCATTTTTAAATTAGCGTAAACTTAACGAAAACCTAATAATTCTTACTATTAAAGGACGCATCTGCCTTTGTATCTTATAGTTTAAACAGGACAAAATGTTTTCTCCATTTCAATATTTGTGTTGATACGTCATTTTTCCTTACGGCGGTAGAATACGCTATTTACCTACGACCCTTAAGAGGATTGTGAAGCGTCGATACGCGGCGCGATTTTTAGAGGCAATTGCCTACATTTCATACAATTATTTACATAAATATTGTTTCGGGCGATAACGTTTTTACTCCCCTAAACCTTTACGAAATGAGACAATTTTAATCTCATTACATTCAGTACACTTTAATCTAGGTCTGTACGTTTTTCGTTTTTAGTATTTCAATTTAATTTAATTTAAAAAAATAAAAATTCTCGAGGATGTTTTTATGTCAAAAATATAGATATTTAGATGCTAATAACTTATATTGTATACAATATTTCTTTATAATAAAAACGTGCGGACCTAGTTTTTCATTATACCAACAACATTTCCAAAAATTATGAAAATTAGACTATGTTTACGGGGAGAAAAACGTTATCTCTTTTTGTATGAAAATTTACAGCTTCACAATCCTCTTAAGAGCCGAGACGAAAAGAAAAATAAAGAAAAAGAGATATTAAACGGCGGCGCACAGCTAGTCCTGCATAGCCAATTAACACGTACGTACCACTATCGGCGGTCTCGGCACTCTCAGCGCTGTCAGCGCTTTCGCGGCTGCCGTGACTTTCAGCGCTCCCCATGCTCTCGATACTATCAGGCCCGTCCTCCGGAGGTCTGTGAACATGGTGTTGTTATAATTCATAGGTTTGTAGTAAGCTGCAAGACCAAAAGTTTGCTCCAAGTCTCAGTGTTTAAAAGTGTCACAAAGTCTTCTGATGTTTATTAATAAAACAATTCCGGTTTTAATACAAAAGATTTAAACACATGACCAACGCGTGTCTTACGTCAAACTCTAGATATAAACAAGCGTATTTTAAAAAGCTTTTATTAGTCTGGATATCATCTAGAACTAGTCCTTGTAAAGACGAATCAAACGAGCCCAAACTCGATAGGGTTGCGTCGTTTTATTACCGAGTTCCTGTCGCTACCTTCAGGCTCCATCATCAGATTAGCTCGATGGTATCAAAATATTGCGTTGTCATCGATTTTACATACGTGTGCCAAATTTCAATCGAACACCGGGAAGTGGGATAAATTTAACTTGCAAATTTAGAAAAGGACAACTTACATACGAAGATTGCTAGTTAAATAATAGCTTGTAATTGAAAAACGTAAGACACGCGTTGAACCTGTATTTAAATGCACCGGGGGGCTGAATAGTTTGAGCATAAGTACCTTCAACTGTGATTATTGTCTCGCGCTGCATATTACTAATTTGCGAATACCCTCTTTAGTATCAAAATCAAAATCAAAAGTCATTTATTCAAACTAGGCTGAGAATCAGCACTTTTTGAACGTCAAAATTACATAAGACAGTCCCCCAAAACGCCCGCCCTTCACCACTTCCTAGTGCTTTAGTTGGGGAGAAGAAGTGGCGCAACAAACTCCCCAGCAGCACAGCTGTCTGTTCAGTTAGAAAAAATGATTCTATATAACACTGCGCATAATAATTTAGGTACATTACGCAACACAAAACATTTAATTAAATTATTTGCTATAAGTAAGCTAGCACACGCCAATATACCAAAAAAAAAAAAAACGAAAACTATACTCAAGCAGAAACAAAATACAAAACTAAAAACGTAAGTAGTCAATCATATCAATACAGAGTTTCATGTCATTAGAATGATTACGCTTTTACTAATTGACCAGGCCAGCTGGCGTGCTTGGTGAAGATACCGCCTATCATGTCGCATGTCGTGGGTTCGATTCCCATCAAAGACAAACATTTGTGTGCATGAACATGTCGGTTTGTCCTGAGTCTGGGTATAATTATCTATATAAGTATGTATTTACAAAAAAAACAAGTAGTGTATGTAGTATATCAGTTATCTGGTTTCCATAGTACAAGCTCTGCTTAATTTGGGATCAGATGACCGTGTGTGAAATGTCCCAGGATATTATTATAATTAATCCATAAACATCATGATGTCTCAGTCCCCCGTGGCCCACCCCTATGCTCAAAACTTTCAGCCCCCCTAAGTGCTATTATACCTACGCGGTCAAAATGTATGGAACAGCAAATATTTTTTTTTTAAATAACCAACGAAATATTTCAACGCCGAGAGTCCAGAATCATGTACTGAATCCATGGTAAAAGGTTACACGTGGATGTTCCCGCCACCCAGTACAGTGACCTCATTGGTGATGTTCTTCAAAAAGGTCAGGTGCGTAGTACTCACAACCGGCGTGCATCACCAGATGTATCCACGTAAACGAGACGAAAGGAGTATGTAAGGACCGTAGCAGGTGGCGTTCTGTAATTTCTGCCTACCCCCTTGGGAAGAAGACGTGAGTTTATGCCGTAATAAACTTACTTGGCGCCCGTTCCGTCTCCCTGTGTGTGTATGTAATAAACTTACTTGGCGCCCGTTCCGTCTCCCTGTGTGTGTATGTAATAAACTTACTTGGCGCCCGTCCCGTCTCCCTGCTGTAACTCTCTGCTAGTCGTTTCTGGTTCCATCTCGTTTGGAGGCTGCGGAAACATATATACATAGTTATTGAAAGTTCTTTTTAGCCGACCGATTTGGAAAATTCTTTTTTGTTTGAAAGGGTATACTTTCTAGTTGGTCCCATTGACATCAGGTCAGGATCAGACGATGGGATCCGGGAGAAATCAACGGAACTCTTCAAATATTATAGGCACACTTATAGCAATTCGATTAGGTACTTAAATAATGTTTCTAAGCAATTTATGCTCGTCGCAATGCAATAAGTGGAGCCGATGGTACTTCACCATCAGCTCCAGTTCTCCTGGTACTTACCTGGAGAACTCCTCAACAATTAACGTCTCTGCTTCGGGAAAAGCAATATTTTGTAAAAGGTGATGAGCAATTGATATTAGGCTATTGTAACTTAGATAAATTACAAATTGGCCGACTAAAAAGTGAAAAATAACTTCAATTTCGGAAGTCGGTGGAAAAAGACTAAAATACAGATCCAAAGACACCGACTTCCAAAATTAAAGTGATTTTTCACTTTGTAGTGCTTTTTTTTTTTGGAAGTTGGTTGTTTCTTTTGGAAAAAAGTTTTTTATTTCCTTTATTGTGTACTGAAAGGTTGTGTTCGTGAAGCCGTGTCTCCTGCACGTGTTTTTTTTCGAAACATTACACAAAAGCATCGTAGCAAAGAGGCGTGGCCATACACATTTGTGTAGGCAAACACGATGTTTTAATTCTCCGAGCTGCAGAAAAACATTCCCCGTGCGGGTGAAAAGGGTAAGGGACAAACCCTTACCCTTTTCAATTTCAACCACCCGCGCGCACCTCCCACAACCGTCACTGTCAATCAGCACAGGTTTTGAGGTTAATATTGTCTTGTGAATGGTTGTGAACTTCATTCCGGAGCTCTTAGTTAATATCAAAATTTCGAAGTCGTAAATACAGTCCGATTCGAAATCTGTCTTCTCCTAGATATTGAATCTATAACTGCTAAAACTGACAGCACGTCTTCCTCGTCGGAACTCATTACGACATCTACAAAAAATGTATTATTATTAATCTAAAAATATTTTAATACGCCGGAGACAGCTTGTATATGAAAAAAAATGTTTTTGTGTAATTTTTAGAAAAAAAAAACACACGCAGGAGACACGGTTTGATATGTTTTGTCATGTTGACAAAACATATTACACACACGCACTCATTATTACTAGCTACCGGCCGCGGCTTCGCCCGCGTGGTCGATATAGAATAGCCTATGTCCTTCCCCAGGGTTCAAAGTATCCCCCATACCAAATTTCATCAAAATCGGTTCTGCCGTTTAGCTGTAAAAGCGTACCAAACAAACAAACGAACAAACTCAAATTCGCATTAATTTATAATATTAGATAGTATCTCTCACAAATCTTAAAATAAAGCTACGGTTTCCTAAAAAAGCGATGGCCGCCATATAACGGCCGCAGTGACGGCTGTCATGACAATGATGGCAGCGGGGTTTGACAATACGGTGTCAAAAAACGATATTAGGAAAATACACCAACTTACTTACATATAAATAACGTTTCAGTGACGTCATTCGCCGATAAATTGCCGACGCTATGTGGCGGCCACCGCTCTAGGAAACCTTAGCTTTACATATTTATGCAGTTGTCCTACCGCCGGCGAGGAAGCGACTAACTATTGGCTATTTTCTCGCTCAAGAAACGTAAAATAGATATACATTCCGTGTAAAAGAAATGCACATATTAATAGTGATTGCTGACTGTTCACACCACGCGCGAGCACTCGCTGAGAGACTCACGCTTGGTAACATACGCATACCAGCGAGTAATCGCTTGTCGCCGTCGTTCACTCGCTGCTTGTCGCTCGCCAGGTCGTTTCTAGTTTCTAACTCTACTCGCTTCTCGCTCATTGTTGGCGATGAGACAAATGCCATAAACAGGAAAAGGAGTGAATGTAAATAATGAGTTACCTTATCACCATCTGTACTCGTCTCAGGCTTGGCACCGTTGAATTCGTTTACAGATTCCATCATACCGAAGAAAGAGATGCTGCAACACAGAATAGTATAGTCAAGTCAATTATTTTTTAAACAAACTGACACACTACGACAATTTGCCGTATTATAGCTGTTTCATCACCAATCAATCTGTATTTTCCCAACTATTTTGGGGTCGGCTTCCAGTCTAACCGGATGCAGCTGAACACCTGTATTTTACCCAGAGTGACTGCCTATCTAACCTACCAGTTACCCTTTGGTAAGACTGGTTGTCAGACTTTTAGGCTCTAACGACTGTCGAAAATCTACAAATGACGGTCGTGACTAACTAACGGCTTAACGTGCTGTCCGAGGCACGGAGGGATCTCGATATGTAATGGATGGTCACCAATCCACGAACCGACCGCGGCAAGCGTAGTTTAACCTTCGATCGACCCGTGCGGCTGTTATTATTTAGCCACGAGCCTTTTCATATCACTATCAAAAAGTGATAGTTGTAGGTAGAATAAACAGATAATTTTAGTTGGTAGTAAACTTGCTAAACAATTTACATACCAGTAACAAATACTAGATTCCTAATATAATAATTATAGGCAGAGAGCTTATAATAGGTACTAAAAACCCGCCAAATGCGTACGTGGTTGTCAGGTTCCGTAGTTGGGATGAAGTTATCCCAAGAACAAACTTAACATCTTAGTTGAAAAACATGTTCTCCCATACATTCCAACTGCAAATGTAAATCTGTACGCACAATATTCAGAGATTTACTATGTTATTTTAAAACCATAAACTTCTTTTAGGTTTTCTGTAATCTATAGGTATAGTACTATTTTCTTTATTTTTTTATTTCAAATTTCTAGACAGTAGTTTCGGAAATAAGACCGCCCCGCCCAAGGGGGGCGATCTCCGTGGTAAATTTTCGTCTATTTTCTTAAGTAACTTTAAACAAATTTATTTTAAAATTATAAAAAATATATATTTGAGACCAGGCCCTTTCGTTTCGTATGTCTCACAATACAATGTGGTAAACTTTTTTTTTTTAATTTTCTTACTTGTCCTCAAATTGACCCCCATATTCAAAATTCAATTATTTACGCTACACGTCCGTGTTTGGGTCACAGAAATTCATAAGTGTACCAAATTTCAACTTAATCGGTCAATTAAACTACTCAAAACAAAATACGCCCACCGCGATTTATTCACAAAAAGTGTTGGTTTGTTACTTTAAACTTATTTATGAACAAGTTCAAGTGTTTTACCGTAAAACTTAGATGTTTATGAGTTCTTATCATTCTTTACCCTCAACACATCTACTCATAAAAAAATACATTTATTTTGTCAGTTTTCATTTTCGATGATAAAACCAAGTGGGCCCTATTTTGTTTTGAGTAGTTAAGATTCGGTGCAAATTGGCTGTAACAGACGGACAGACAAATATAGGTATAGCAGTTTGTGAAAAGCTATAAATAACAGAAATTAAATACTTACATAGCAGCCCGTAAGTGTCCGCTACTAAACATCGGCCGACCCCATAATCCGCTACAACAAAACATAGAATGCCTTAGATGTTGTTATTCATTTCTGTGAAAGAAAAAATATACGAGACGCAAATTTTAAAACAAACCTTTTGAGAAAGCGACTAGGCTTGCAGCGTTTGCATATGAATTTTTAATAGAAGAAGCGCCAGAGTAGCCCCGCGAAATTCTAATGTTGTAACGTTTTTTTGCAATTTGCAAGTCAGTATTAGGTTGTATGTTGATTAAAAAATTATTCGCGACCGTAACATATATGTATTTACAGAATTATAATCGTTGTAACCAGTAATACAAGTCCTTAAGTTAGTTGAGGAACTTCATAGCGTCCTTAAAGTATTACATTTTTTCGTCTATGGTTGCCTGTCAATAATTAAGGAATTTCATGCGTCCATGAAGTACCGCATTTTTTCGTCTATGGTTGCTTATCAATAATTAAAGAAGTTCATAGCGTCCATAAAGTATTGCCTTTTCTCGTGTATGGCTGCCTGTCAATAATTAAGGGACATCATAGCGCCCATAAAGTACTGCATTTTTTCGTCTATGGTTGCCTATCAATAAATAAATAACTTCATACCGTCCATAAAGCATTGCATTTTTTCGTCTATGGTTGCCTGATAAAAACTAAGGAACTTCATAGCGTGCATAAAGTATTGTATTTTTTCGTGAATGCTTGCCTGTCAATAATTAAAGAACTTCATACCGTCCATAGAGTATTGCATTGTTTCGTCTATTGATGCCTATCAATAAATAAAGAAGTTCATAGCATCTATGAAGTATTGCTTTTTTCGTCTATGGCTGCCTGTCAATAATTAAGGAACTCCATAGCGTCCATAAAGTATTGCATTTTTTCGTCTATGGTTGCTGTCAATAATTAAGAAACTTCATAGCGTCTATAAAGTACTGCATTTTTTCGTCTATGCTTGCCAGTCAATAAATAAGGAACTTCATTATAGGCGTGCTGATGTTAAAAGTTAAATAAATGGTTGGGAAGAGTATAAGAGCCTCTCACCTATGTTAAAAATATGGCCCAATTGGACGTCTGGTGACTTACCTAAGTAGCTGTTTCCTCTGCTGAGCACACAGCGTTCGCGGCGTGAGGCAGTCGCACCGATGTTTATATCCAGACCACGCGCCCACTGACAAATAAACGACACTGTTAGCCCCCGTTCGCACGGACAATTTTTTAACGAGACGATTTTTTATCGCGCACTGGGAATGCATAAAAAAAAAACACTGTTGAATTTTCACCTCTCGGCGTTAAGCAGTGCGTCGAAAATCCAGTGCGCGATATAAAAAAATCGCCCCTGGAAACTAGGGCTTATTGACAAATATTCCGATATGACTGATAGGACATGTTCTTTGACACCGGTAAGTTCAGATCGCGGGTCGATAACATGTATGTTCCAAAAATATCTGATATAAATGTAAACAAATGGATGAGAAAATGTACCTGTAGCTGCCAATTACAAATTAAGAGCTTTGATTTCATTATTTGAATACCCGAAATTCTAATTTGAAATCACCTTGAAGATTTTGTTTTTCATTTGACAATGTCCATAGTAAAACGAAAAGGATCCAACCCAACGAAAATATGTAAAATAATAACAACCTTCGTCAGTTGTAATAAGTCTTAATTTTGTATGAACAACAAAAGTGGGTTGGATCCTTTTCGTTTAAATATGGGCTTGAGGTTAATTTGATAACTTCAATTTTCGTCAATGATTTTTCAGTTATAATTTTATCCTAATTCTAACTTAACTAACCTAACATTATAAATTAAGTTTGTGAAAGTGAGTTTATTTGTTACGCTTTCACGCTAAAACGGCAGACCAGATTTAGATGAAATGACCTGGATTTAGGACACAGGATATTTTTATCCCGGTACTCTGTTCCCGTGGGATAATTACCAACATGTACGCGGGCCAAGCCGCTGACGAAAGCTAGTAATGTTATAAAAACAAAAAATGTTTGGATAAAGTGGTAAGATATAAAGTTGAAACCTTCTAAATCAGATGAATCTGTTGCTATTTTCCTTTAGTCAGCGATTGCATAAAATACCGGCCGAGTGCGTGTCGGACCACGCACAATGAAGGATTCCGTAGTTGGGATGAATTTATACCAAAAACAAATTTAACATTGTAGTTGAAAAACTATGTTCTCCCATACATTCCAACTACAAATGTAAGTTTGTACGTACAATATTGAAAGATTTACCTTGTTATTTTAAGACAATAGACTTCTTGTAAGTTTTCCTGTAATCTATAGGTATAGAACTATTTTGTTCTTTCAAAATTTTATGCTCAGTAGTTTCGAGATAAGGGGGGCGGGGAGTATTGTCAAATTTCGTCTATTTTCTTAAATAACTTTTAAATCTGTTTATTTTAAAATTATTAAAAATATATATATATTTGAAACGCTCACAGTAACCCCTTTAATTTGATATGTCACACGGTACAGTTCGCAAAACTTTTTTTTTTAACTTTCTTATTTGCTCCCCAAAATTTAACCCCATATTCAAAATTTATTTATTTACGTTACACGTCCATATTTGAATCACAGAAATTCATACGTGTACCATATTTCAACTTAATCGGTCCATTAGATTCAGAGCAAATTGGCTGTGACAGACGGACATACAGACACACAAGTGACCCTATAAGGGTTCCGTTTTTCCTTATGAGGTACGGAACCGTAAAAATTAACCGGAACAGGGATTGTTTACATTTTCTTCAGATACTTTTGCAACAGACGTCTTCCGACTAGAAACGCCGTGTACAGACACCAGCAGGTCAAACTATCCGAAACTGTCAAATTTTTCCAATCAACCTTGAACCTAATGCTTTAGCGATAAAGTTGAAAATCTATTAAATAAATTTGACAGATGAAGCTGTAGCTTGATGAGCTGGCGTCTGTACATAAATAAAACTGAAATTCTGTTCGTTGGTAAGCCGCATCACTTGCGAGCGGCTGGACCGATTTGGTTATTTTTTGTTTTAAAATGATTGTAATAGTCCGAATTTTACGAAAAAAAAAAAAAATGTTGCCGGGAAAAGTTCGAGAAAATTTAAAGAGCATTTTCTATGGGAATTTTATATGAATTATCGACATTTAGACAGGGACAACGTCTATCGGGTTAGGTAGTTACTAATAATACTCGTGCCCGCCCAATGAGCGCTGAGCGCAAATTTACCTGTTTCTATAAATTATAAGTAAATATACAAGACTTTTTATTTTGGATATAGCGACCTCCGGATATAGCGACGACATTAAATTGGTCCCTTAGCCGTCGTTATAGCCGAAATCCGATGTACTTGTTATAAATTTACGGTCTATAGAAGTTTCACACTGAGTGATTACCGCATAACCACAAAGTTTGTTGTTTTGCTTCATTATTGACAAGCCAGCTGGCGTGGTTGGTTAAGATACCACCTATCACGCCGCAAGTCGTGGGTTCGATTCCCATCCAGGACAAACATTTGTGTGCATGAACATGTCTGTTTGTCCTGAGTCTGGGTGTAATTATCTATATAAGTATGTATTTACAAAAAAAAAAGTAGTGTATGTAGTATATCAGTTATCTGGTTTCCATAGTACAAGCTCTGCTTAGTATGGGATCAGATGACCGTGTGTGAACAATGTCCTAGGATATTATTATTATTATTATCTCCATTATTTATTTTTTAAACTTATTTTATTACATTTTTAAATATTTTTATAAAAACATTTAAAAAAAACATTTAAAAATATAAAAAATAGTGATCCGCCGGTAGCGGGTGCAGGGTCCAAGCTACCGGTGGTTAGGGTCCCAGAGACAGGAACCTCCTCACAATACGCGCCGTATCAAGGAGGACTGCCTTCTGAATCAGGCCCTTCACCCAGCCACCCAACGAGAGCCTCTTGAGATGTTGGTCGAGGCTCTTAGCGATAAGGCCATTGACCGTAACGACTATCGGCACAATGATTGCCGAGTCCACATCCCACATAGCGACAACCTCGTGGGCTAAGTCGAGATACTTCAATTGTTTCTCCTTCTCAGCCTTCACGAGGTTCTCGTCATGCGGGATAGTGACATCGATTATCATTGTGCGGCGCACTGATCGATCTATTACCACTATTTCAGGCTTATTGGCTACAATAGTCCTGTCAGTGATAATTATTATTATGTTGTAATTTGACACGATCTTCATGTAAACAACATGAACAGGCGTATGAGTATTCGAAAAAAAAAATTCTTAGATAAATAATCTATTATGCAAAAATCAAAATGCCAAATATCAAATTCATTAGATCTACTTACACGTCAACTTTTAGTATACCATATGTGAAACTTTTTGGGGTTGCCCATTTATTCCATGAGTTAGCGTGGCCAGACTATACAGAGTGGCGATTAGGTTATCACATTAATTGAAACTACATATTCAGGACATGACTGTGGTCCCCTGCGATGAATTTTTTGCCGGTTACTATAAAAAAAAAAATGCTATTCCATACATTTTGACCACATAGGAAACAGTTTTTTTTTTATAATAACCGACGAAAAATTTCAACGCAGTGGGGTTCCAGAATCATGTAGGTACTGAATACGTGGTTTCAATCAATGTGATAACCTAATCGCCACTTTGTATACATGCTTTTGTTGGCAGTTATTTTAGTAAAAAATTTTATTGTTTCTATGAGTAAACGGTGACGTTGACAGACACTCTTGGTTTATATGGAAAGTGTTGACTATGCCGAAAGTGTTGACCGAGTGGACCCAACATGTTGCTGCGCCCTGCTGTGCCTACGACGCAGTTGTATGTATCGCGTCTGCATTACACCACGACAGTTGAGGAGGTCGTGCAGTACATGACAGTGAAGACCAACTGGACTCTGAGGGTCGAAAGGTTGGAATCGCGCCACGACATTAATTTTAAGTCATTTGTGGTGCGAGTTCCAACCCACCATCTACAAACCTGCTTGAAGGAGGACTTTTGGCCGAAGGATGTCGTATATCGACGTTTCCGAGGACGGTTACGCGACACCGCGCAGCGACACACGACGCCGACAACGTTACGTGTATAGTTATAGTTTAATAAGGTTATTAATATGTATTAGTTTATTTTTGTTGTTAATATTATTTTGTGTATTTTTTCTATGGGCACCAGTAGCCTGATAATAAAATGATTATTATTATTATTATTATTAATGCCGTCTCTAGCAGCAGCGGCCGAGGAGTTTCCGCGCTCGATGTGGATGTGAGACGTCCTTCGAACCTAATAACTTGATGGCGATACTGGCTAGTTTTTATCTAAAGTAATATAATAAAACTAAAGAGTTAAAAAACCAGAAGGTTCCCAGTTATGGTCCAGTACAAAAAAAAAAAAATCTAATAACGCATAGAACAAGTACCTCTCGGCTTCGTTGAGGGTATTTTGACATCCGTTATAATTACAGCTTGCGTTGTTGTGTAACTTACAATCGTGCGGCGTGGTCCGTGCAGCCATGTCGGCGAGGCGGGCCCGCGTGGAGGCTCGCTGGTGGGGTCGCAGGTAGCGCTGCAGTCGAGCCCGCGCCGCGCCCACCCAACCCCAGCGTGCCGCGTCCGCGTCACAACCCACGTCCACTGGTATCATCTCCACCTGGAGTTGGATGTGGAAGGAAGAAAAATTCTTTATTCTGTAAAGTTCTAAAACTAAAACGGAAACAATCTTAGAAATATAGCCAAAAGCCCGGTATCTAATTCTGGTTGGCTGTTTTACCAGTTACAAAATTAAATTTATTATTATTATTATTATTTATTTAAGATGGGTTTGACTCTAGTCTAGGTCGGAGGCGACAGAGACAAAGTCGACGATGGAGTGAGCTTACCCAGAAGAAGCCTGTTCACTCTAACTTTGAAGAGATTAGTGTTGTATGCGCTCGGAAACACAGACGCAGGTAGTGAGTTCCACTCTTTTGCTGTGCGCATTATACAAAATATTATTTCAGTAATGTCGTAAATACAAAACGGATATAAAAAAAATCTTTCACAGATAAAAATTTACGTCATTCCCGAGTCCATACTTTTAAAGCCAGAAAAATGCAAGGTCCCCGTAGGAATTTCCAAGCAAGTGAAACCGCGGGACACGCTTGTTAATTATTATGAACTTACCTTAAACGTGATAGTAGAGGCCGCTTTGAAGTTCTCTAATATTTTGCAAAACCTTTCTACTGCATATCTGTTGAATAAACAAAGTTAATGTTAATACTTAAATAAACTACTTTAATAAACCCGGGGCGTTAATATAACTCTTGAGGGGCTCGTGGCTAATTAACCGACGCCCCCAGAGCATGCGTAGTTCATACAAACGAAATACCAAAATAATTTGTAAATCAAACATATTCTTAAGGTAGTGTGTATTTATTCCGATTGGATTACAGAATATCTAGGTTCCCAAACATTGATTTAAACAGGAAATATGAAAAAAAAAAAGTTTTCTATAGAAATTTGAAATTCCTCATATCTCGTCTTCAAATCCTTACAAAATATATGTTTGGGAACCTAAATACTCTGTAATTACAATCGGAATAAATACACACTCAACACGATTTACAAATTATTTTGTTATTTCGTATGTATGACCTATGTACGCTTGCATCGTGTGGCTCTTAACAGGCAGGACCAACTGTTCCTGCCTGTCTTTCATAGATCTTTGACAGTTGTTACAGATAGTCCAAGGTAGCTAGCTACTCAGAGGGCCTGTGTGTGTGGGTTGTGGAGATCAAATAAGGAGTCGCTTCATGTAAAATACGTAGTCTGGTCATAAGTTTTGTCACACATGGAAAGTTAAATAACTGACACAATGCGTTACGCACTACAACCATTTATACATCAAATGAAAGGGTATAAAATACAAATTTACAACACATTCAAATTATCCGAAATGTCCTCCTCTCGCTTCGATACAAGCCTTCAATCTGCAAGGTCATCTATCGAAGCACGCACGACGTTCATGTCAATATCGGCGACTGCTTTAATCAGGGGTGCTTTAAGTGACTCCAAGCTGCGATGGGGTTTAGCGCAGACCGTCTCTATGTGCTGCCATATTTTGTAATCCAAGGGATTCAAGTCTGGACTGGATGAGGGCCAATCCTCATGCCTGATAAAGTCAATCCACGGGTCGTAAACCAGTTTTGGGTACTTTTCGCCTTATGAGCCCGCGCAGAATCCTGCTGGAATACCCAGTGCTTGTTTTCGAACATTGTTTGTGAAAGAGGTTCCACAATATTTGGTAGGACTGTGTTTTGATATACAAGGACACTGGTTTTCACGACTTTTTCACAAAAAAACACCTCCATTGGACCCGAATACGACACCCCAAGCCAAACCATGAATGCCGAAGGGTGATGACCACGCTGAACACGTGGCACACGTCTGCTCGCTTCTTCACTAGAGTGTGCATACACTTTATCATTTTGTTTGTTGAAACTCTCCTCAACATTAAAAATTTTTTCGTCTGAAAAAAGTATTTCGCGGTATTTTTTTCCCGCGTACCGCCTTAACAAAACCCGGCTTCTTTCGAGTCTGATTTTCTTCAGCCGTGCGTTAAGAAGATGTGCTGTTTCTTTTTTTCTATAAGCACGCAGTCCTAGGTCTTCATTTAACACCCTTTTAACAGTAGTTCTGCTTAGTCCCATCTGCAGAGCCAACATTTTTTGCTTGCGGACAGGATTTCGTTGGATTCGCGCCATCACTGCTTTGATGACCGCTGGAGTCCGAACAGTACGAGGTCGACCGCTCCTTTGTTTATCTTCTAATCTTGAATCTTCCCTGAATCGTTTGATAGTACGATAAATAAATCTCAGTGGAATTTTCAAATTTTACAGCAGTTTGAAAATCTCCGTTGGTGCGTGCCCGCAACGATGTAATGCAATTACTGCGACTCTGTCTTCTTTACGCGTCCCCTCCATTTTAGAAAATGAACCAAATTCCAGAAACCCTTTGTTTTTATTTTCTTTAAATATTCAAATTTCGAATGCCCATAATATTTTCCTCGGCTTGCATTCTAAATTTGAAATTTTATGTGACAGAACTTATGGCCCGACTACGTACTGCAATATAGTTGAGAAGCCGACCCCAACATAGTTGGGAAGCCGAACCCAACATAGATGAAATGACATGAACACAAAGGCGAGGCAGATGATATGATAGAATACGCACTCTTTCTCCATGGGCTTGTCAAACGGTCGACACAGGCATATGTCGCTGACTATTTGTTGCGTCGTTTCACTCTGCGCGGCCAGCTTGCATAGTTGTTCGTGTATTATAGATGCAACTGTAATTAAAAAAAAAAAAAAAAATGTTTTGCAGTTCCCGGTTGAATAGCCCACACTGGGCTCCGCAGTGTTTAAGGCGAAAGCGCCAGGGTAGCCCGCGAAATTCAAATTTTCTTACGTTTTTTGCAATTTGCAAGTCAGTATTAGGTTGTATGTTGATCGAAATATGATTCGCGACCGTAAAAGTCATCAATGACACCAGGTAACCCTAATGAATTACTATTTCATGAAATCTTGACATTTGACGATTATACTAACTTAGGAGAACTTTAATAGTTGTATTACTGATTCTAATGATTATAACTTTGTAAATACATCAAATCAAATCAAATCATTTATTTGCTTGAATATGGGTAGGTAGGTACATGAGGTGATACATAATAACAAAGTTCATTATACCATATTTTACCGTAATAGGTGTGCAAATATCTATTGTATTATTATTGTAATCTATTGTAATATATAAAACAAATATTAACATTTTTTAAAGTTTGAAAGTGGCGCCAGTGACAGAAAAGTTGAAAGGAAATCGTTTGGCTTGGTATGGGCATGTGATGAGAAGGGACGAAACGCATGTGACTCAAAGAGTGATAAATATACATGTTGATGGATGGAGAGGGAGAGGAAGGCCGAAGAAAAGATGGATGGAATGTGTAAAGAATGATATGAAAGAGAAGGGAGTGAATGATAGTGTGACGGTTGACAAGAGAGAATGGAAGAAGAAAACATGTTGCGCCGACCCCAAGTAACATGGGATAAGGGCAGGAAGATGATGATGATGATGATTAACAGTACATTATTAATTCAAATTTATTAATTATATAATTTTAAATACATTGTTTAATTTAAAATTTAATCAGATACATTTATCATTTAAATAATCATGCACTTTATAATATGCTTTATTGATAAAAAAACATCTTTAATATATTTTTAAATGATATAAAATTCGGTGCTTCCTTTATATTAGTAGGTAACTTATTATATATTCTAGGGCCCATACAGAACGCACTCTTATCAAACATAACTGTTCTATGTCGTATTGCTCGAAGTGTACTGGCAAGCCTGCTACTTTTTAATGTTTCATACTTATTTATATTATTCCTAATGTCTAATGCTAGTTCATAAATATACAGTGATGGGAATTTCAATATTTTTAAATTTATAAAATGTGGTTTACAAGTATCTGTAGGTTTTAATGCACATATTGCCCGGATACATTTCTTTTGGTCTTTGAAGACTGTTTCTCTCCCAGTGGCATTCCCCCAAAACATTATATCATATCTTAGTGTCGAGCCAACGTAAGCATGGTAAGCAGATAAAAGTGCACTTTGATTTGCCACTTTACGTAGCATATAGATGGCATATGAATACTGATTTAATTTTGTACATACTTGTACAATATGTGTCCTCCATGTCATGTCTGAGTCTATGTGTAGTCCAAGAAATTTTGTAGTGTTTATTTTTTCAATGTTTATTTGTTCATAATTTATGTTGAATGTTCTCAATTACCCGTAAGATATATATGTTACGGTCGCAAGTCATACTTTAATCAACATTACAACCTAATACTGACTTGTAAATTGCAAAAAACGTAAGAAAATTTGCGTTTCGCGGGCAACCTTGCCGCTTCCCCCTTAAGGCGAAAGCGTCAAGGTAGCCCGCGAAACGCAAATTTTCTTACGTTTTTTTGCAATTTACAAGTCGGTATTAGATTGTACGTTGATCAAAATATAGTTTGCGTCCGTAACAAGTATCTATTTACATAATTAGAATCAATAAAGTGATCCATACAACTCTTTAGGACCACGTAATCCTAATGAATTAGTAATTCTATTTCATGAAATCTTGACATTTCAGGATTATACTAACTTAAGGAGTTGTATTACTGATTTTAATGATTATAATTCTGTAAATACATATTTGTTACGGCCGCGAATCATATTGTATTTAACATACAACTTAATACTGACTTGCAAATTGCAAAAAACGTAAGAAAATTTAAATTTCGCGGGCTACCCTGACGCTTCCCCCTTAAGTAGGTATGGCGAACTAGCATAATTGAAAGATAATAATTAATGTATACGAGTATTGGAAGTGGACGACGACATACGTTTTTATATTCTAATATTTAAAAAATGTAATTTATTTGAATTTAACAATACCAGCGCATTACTGTCTCATTGCAGGGCAAAGGCCTCTTCTCATACAGTGAATAACTTGTATTGATCACCATACTTTCTTTCAAGGCGGGTTTGATATTTTTACTCTTTTTTTATCTTTTCCTACAATTCTATTCAAAAAGGGTTTGTGGTGTTTTATTTTGTACAATTAAAAAGTGGCTAAAAAAAGACTACAAAAAGTTTAAGAACTCCTAAGGGCCTAGACAAATGGCATTCGCTTCGGAGCGATTCTATTTATACCATTGAGATAGAATAACATGGAGATGGCATATTCTATTAAAGGAAGAAAGATATAGAAATATCTGTTATATCGACACAGACATGTCAAAAAGCGTTTTGTTTCTTTTTAACTAATCAAGAGCGTATGAAAAGAGTGACATCTAAATGTTTGTCAAGGACTTTTGAAAACACTCTTGTGTGACGTTAAAATCGAGTCTATGCGTGAACGGTCGCCATGTTGAGTGCTGAGTTTTGTGGTAGATGATTGGTAGATGTGCTGTCAAACGGTTTCTTGCTCTCTCTCTTGCACTCGCAGTTACAAAACTACGAAAGGCGGCCATGTTGAGTGCCCGATTGTTGTAGGTGTGCACGCTAATTTTGTAGTTAGGGCAAGTCCATAGGTTTACAAGTCAGTGATTTATACAATCGCTATAGCTTCAAAGTGACATTGACATGATCACGTGACATTTCGATAGCTTAGGTCCCCATACATTTTTTGGCTTTTTTTACTAGCGTCATCCCTAACCAAATGTTACTATCTTTATATATTATATGCCCTCTGTTATAATGTGATGTATACCTTGTTTTGAAAGTTAGTGATGAAAATGTAAACAAATCAGAAAACATACTTGTGGATGGCAATTTGTAGTGCAACTTACAAATTGAGAGCTTCGATTTGATTATTTGAATACTAACGTAATTAATTTTATAACCTCATTTTTCGTCGTTGATTTTTCAATTATGTACTAATTAAACATTATTAGAGCATTACTATTTAAATAATAATGATAAGAGCAGTGGTGGCCCAGCGGTAACGGCCCTAACTTACGATTTCTAGGTTTTATGTTCGAACTCAGACAGGCGCTTTACTTTGTGTAAATTATTTCATCACCACTCTGCTCTTAAAACAGTGATGAACAACATCGTAAGCAAACCGGCATGTCCTAGAACCAAAAATTCGAAGACATGTGACATTTACCAACCCGCACTTGGCCCGCGTGCTGGATTCACAGAGAGGTGGCCTGTGTCCCAGCAGTGGGAACATTATAGACTGATTATGCTGTTTAGTGGTGAGATATAAAGTTATAACCTTCTAAATACAAACGAATGTGTTACTAATTCCCCTTAGTGAGTAATTGCGTAAGAATTTACCCTCAACAGGTATTGTTTACAATTTCATTAAATACTTTTGGAACAGAGTATATTACCGTTTGTGGGCGCGAGCGCTCGACGCAGCATGCTGAGGTCCCAGTGGTCGGCGTCGTAGTGTCCGCGCGGGCGCAGCGCCCGAACCACGCGCGCCGCCATCGCCACCGTACTGGCACCTGCATACAGACACATTATATTCAAATAATTAGAATAGTTCAGAGTTACAAAATTAAACAGAGTCACATGTAAAATAACTCTGAAAGGACTATATAGTATTTTCTTAACACAATATTATGTTAGTTTCACTGAATAAGTCCTCATTTAAACGCACGCTGTTGTTCGTTCAGCTCCACGCCGCGCGCCGAGTGAAAATTCAACAAGTCACGATGAAAAATCAAATCAATCAATCTGCCTAGCCTTTTCCCAACTATGTTGGGGTCTGCTTCCAGTCTAACCGGATGCAGCTGAATACCAGTATTTTACATGGAGCGACTGCCTATCTGACCTCCACAACCCACTTACTGGGTAATACTGGCTGTCAGACTTTCGGGCTTCTGACGACCCGTAACAACTGTGCTTAACGTGCTTTTCGAGGCACGGAGGAGTCTCGGTATGAAAAGATGGTCACCCATCCACAGACCAACCCCGGCAAGCGTAGCTTAACCTGATGGATCGACCCGTGCGGCTGTTATTACTTAGCCACAAGCTCCTCACGATGAAAAATACGGCGTTAAATTAAATGTTTGCCTGCGAAAAGATGTACCGTTTCCCATTTATTTCATTCAAGCGCTTTTGAAAAAGTATCGATATAAAAATAGATATCGATATAGTTCACGTCACGTAAGTTTGCCGATCTGAAACAAGGCGTTCCGATGCGCATGCCATGGCGCGCTGCTGTTTTAGTATAGACATTGCCTACTGCGCAATTTTTAGCCTACTTCGGAGAGGCAAATTTGGAGAAGCTCGTGGCTATGTAATAACAGCCGCACGGGTCGATCCATCCGGTTTAGCTACGCTTGTCGGGGTTGTTCTGTGGATGGGTGACCATCTTTTCATACCGAGACTCCTCCGTGCCTCGGAAAGCAAGTTAAGAAGTTGGTCCCGGCTGTCATTCGAGGAACTTTGACAGTCGTTATGGGTCGTCAGAAGCCCGAAAGTCTGACAACCAGTATTACCCAGTAACTGGGTTGTGGAGGTCAGATAGGCAGTCGCTCCATGTAAAATACTGGTATTCAGCTGCATCCGGTTAGACTGGAAGCCGACCCCAACATAGTTGGGAAAAGGCTAAGGCAGATTGATTGATTTTTTTCGGAGGCAAATTTACATGACGCGAACTATACCTAGTATCGGAACATCCCTGAAGCTAGTAATGTACTCACAGTGCGCCAGCGCCCACACGACGTCACGTATGAACGCGAACAGCGCGTCGGCGTTGTTAGCGAGGCACAGGCACAGGCGACAGTGACACCCGAAGCGCGCGCGATACATCCACTCCTCTGTTACCATCTCTACGCTCCTGAGGAAAATGAAAAAAAAAAAAACAAACTGTAAAAATCCAAATTCCAACGAAACCACAGATGTTATCTATACAGGGTTATTCGTAAAACACTAACAACCTCTTAAGGGGTCATTGTACTCATCATTATGAACAACTTTTACTAAGGGACCAAACCTGATATCGCGTAATAAATCAGATGTTCAGCACATTTTGACGAATTATGCGAACTTAAGGGAAAAGCGTCAGGGTAGCCCGCGAAATTCAAATTTTCTTTCGGTTTTTGCAATTTACAAGTCGGTATTATATTGTACGTTGATCAAATTATAATTTGCGGTCGTAACAAGTATATATTTACATAATTAGAATCATTAAAGTGATCAATACAACTCTTTAACACATTAACTGCTGAATTATTTGCGAATTTGTTCCAAATGCTGCTTTATGATACAAACTTGTCCCAAGTGAGGCGAGACGCTTGTGTTTGAAAATTTTCGAGTTTTATGAGTCATAAAACAATTACGCCAAGAACAATAGAGATGCACAAAAAACCCACAGGTGCGGCGCGCCGCACTCGAAGGAAATTGTATGGACGCGCATAAGCGCCGCCAGCACATGGTGAACGTTCGAAAATCGCGCATGCGCGTTGGCCGCACATAACGTGTTAAGACCAGGTAATCCCAAAAAATGACTATTTCATGAAATCTTGACATTTTAGGATTATACTAACTTAAGGGAGTTGTATTACTGATTCTATTGTATATAATTCTGTTACGGCCACAAATCATAATTTATTTAACATACAACTTAATACTGACTTGCAAATTGCAAAAAACGTAAGAAAATTTTAATTTCGCGGGCTACTTTGAAGCTTTCTCCTTAAATGTACTGAACAGCTGATTTTTTTTCGCGACTTCAGGTTTGGTTCCATAGTAAAAGTCGTTCATAATGATGAGTACAACGACCCCTTAACAGGTTGTTGGTGTTTTACCAATAACCCTGTATACAAGGCAACTTAAATAACGCACCACCTCTCAAGCGGTCATTGTACTCATCATTATGAACAACTTTTACTATGGGACCAAACCAGAAATCGCGAAAAAAACATCAGCTGTTCCCTACATTTATGTTCGCATAACTCGTCAAAATGTAGCGACAGCTGACTTTTTTTCATTGCGTTATTTACGTTATCGACCAGAAGAATTTTTCAAAGATATGAAGCAATGGATTAGCAATATCCTTCAAAATCATTCAGATTGTGTTTGTGTGTTACGCAGTTGGTGCTGGAGTTTTATTAATTTTAAGTCTGAAATCGGCACTACACCTTGAGCTAGCGTGGTATGAAATCAATACTCGTGTCTTCTCTGTACGAGAAGCGGCCTTTGCCCTGCAAAGGTACTGTCACAGACCAGCTGACTAATATCAGTATACTCACATGTTTGTTCCTCGGAGTGTGAACATGAGAGCTGAGATCTCACACCAGGAGTGGAACACACCAAGCAGCCACTCCTGCACCGGAGCGAATAGCGCGCACGACTCGCTTGCTAGACGTTCAGCTTCTGTACAAACAAATACAGTATTACAAAATATTATTTAGTGCATTTCACAAGGTGTATAAGGGGAATATTGACTATATTTTCTTTATTTCTAACCCTGCGTATACGCGTATTAAAAGTACACGGTATTGTAATACAATACGGCCGATGAACCATGGCCGGTCTGAACATAGGCTCTCCGAACTTTCGCGCATGTTCTCTCACTCACACTCATCTCACAATTTTTTTTTTTTTTTTGTTTATCATCTAAACTAAAGAATACAGTATTACATATTACATAGCAACCAAAAAACACTAAGGTTTAAACTTGTGCTATCATGAGTCTATCTCAATATCAAACTAAACAATCTTGCATTTTATAAGTATGCGTTATTGTCGATACAATTAATAACATCTTCAGGTATTTAAATAGTTACAGCCATTCCTAAATAATACTTAAGTAATATTGCTTAAATTTACATTTTATATTTTTATTTAGTTCCTTAAAAATGTTCGGAGCGGCCATAATTCATCGGCCGAATAGTACAGACGCCAGCAGGTCAAGCTACCCGAAACTATCAAATTTTCCCAATTAACCTTGAACCTAATGCTTTAGCAATAAAGTTGAAAATCTATTAAAGAAATTATGTGCTGGCGTCTGTACATGTTGTGTCTACTGACTTCGTTAATCATTTACACCCAAAATTAGTTGTAAAGACTAGTTGTATACTTGTCTAAATTGTGAACAAGATTGTCAACAGAACATGTCTGACACAACACAACGTCAATACGAATATGTATGATACATGTTTACACCCTTAACACATTATCTGCTTAATTCTTTATGCAAACGCTTCTTTATGCTACACCCTTACCGACCCTTATTTTACGATGTTTTCGAAACAATAGAGATGCACAACGAACGCACAGGTGCGGCGCGCCGCACTCGAAGAAAGTTATGTAAATTGTATGGACGCGCATACGCGCCGTCAAGCACCTGGTGAACGTCCGAAAACGCGCATGTGCGTCTGCCGCGCCTAATGTATTAAATAAGTTGTGATACTTGTTTTTCAAAAAGTCTTTTAAAATACTTGTTGAAAGCACTACACTACTATTATCACTACACAACATTACAAAAATAGGGCAATTTTTTTCAATCCTCACAGGTTGTTCTACCCATGAATTTGAACAACTTTCACTATAGCACCAATTTGAAATTCACGAAAAATAAAATCAGCTGTTTCATACAAAACTTCGATACCTACTCGACCAAAATGTATGAAACAGCCGATTCATATTGAATGTTGTTCATATTCATGGGTAGAACACACTGAAAATTTGGGTTGTGATAAAAAAAATTGCCCTGTATAACGCCACGTCAGATAGGTAGAAAATAAATGTGTTGTCATTCGAAAAAACTGAGTATACAAAGGTTTAACTGGATAGGCTAGGAAGAGCTAATTTTTTTTTTTTTAACTGAACAGATAGCTGTGCTGCTGGGGAGTTTGTTGCGCCACTTCTTCTCCCCGGCTAAAGCACTGGGAAGTGGTGAAGGGCGAGCGTTTTGGGGGACTGTCTTATGTAATTTTGACGTTCAAAAAGTGCTGATCCTCAGCCTAGTTTGAATAAATGACTTTTGATTTTGATTTTGAGAGGTTATCTAAAATAAGCTTACAAGATTTTATCCTAACATACTAACTTTGGCTTGTAATTTGTGGCTAAGTAATAACAGCCGCACGGGTCGATCGAACAGATTAAGCCGTTGGTTCCGGCCGTCATTCATTCATTTCGACAGTTGTTACGAGTCGTCAGAAGCCCGAAAGGCTGACTACCAGTCTTACCAAAACTACAGATGGGACACTCCGCAAAGTCATTTAAACAAAAAGCGAGTCTTGCTCCAACACAATAAAGTGCAATTCAGGTCGCACAACGCTTATTACCTACAGTTATATTCACGTACAAGTTGCCTCTCTTTCTAACGCGTAACTCTTATACCTTCTGACCGCGGCAGTCCTACTGAATTGACCCAGTGAGACAGGCCCGCCGCGTACTTGTAGCTGGGTGAATATTCGAGCGTGTTAACCGCCGTCATTACCTTTCGCCAAAATTTGATGAAAGGTAATATATTTAATTAAATATTTCATCAATTCCCAGAATCTGCTTAAGGACCAGAATCAGGAATTGCTGAAATATTTCATTAAAAATATTCTCTTTCATAAACTTTAGGGGAATGATAATGACGGCGGTTAAAACGCTCGAATATTCACCCAGCTTCATATCATATCTAAAACTGCGGAGTGTCCCATTTGTATTAATCTGTGCCAAGGGGTATCGTTATATCGGTTACACTGGCAGCCAACCCCACATACATAGTTGGGAAAAGGCTAGACAGAAGATGAACGCCACATACAGTACTACTATGATACATGTTTTAACACGACAGGTTTTCAACAAATCTGTTAAGACTTGTTTAAAAACAAGTATCTCAACTTGTTACACGCCGACTTTAGGATTTGGTCTTGGAAAATTCACCCCGCATTTTTATATACTTAGTATTATAACAAGGATAATTATTTTCCAAGCGACTAACAACTTAACGGGCGACTAACTATTTGCTACTAAAAAAAATAACTTGGCTGCGAAAATAATGACTTGGCAGAGAAAATAATGACTTGGCAGCGAAAATATTTCCGTCGACATAGGATGCAAGAGCGAGCGTAGGGCACCCCGAGGTTAGGTTTGGTTAGGTTACTTTAAACCCTTTACACAGAAACAGGAGCCCCGTGAAGCGGGGCTCCGTCGACATAGGGTGCTAGAGCGAGCGAAGGACACCCCGAGGTTAGGTTTGGTGACCTTGTTCATATTTACCTCTCATCTCAGTTAACTTTATATACAACCTCATTGTATAATTTAAGAATGCCCATTTTCTACTTTTTATCCGCCGGTTGTAGCTGCCAACCTATTATTTTTGTTACCTGCTCTAATTATTTTTTAATTCCAAATTCTGATTAATTTGTCGCCGCGTTAAATACAAGCCTTATAACAAAGCTGATAACATACCAATACCGCACACGTAGTGTAGTAAGGCCGCCTCTTCCTCGGCGGTAACGGCGGCGTCTTCAAAGTCAAGCAATTCACTGCCAGACAGTCTGAGAAAAAAAATAAACAAGATTCAATTATTTAACCTTATGGGTAATTATTTGGGGTCGGAGGGTTTGGAGTCGAAACGCTCAGGTCATGGGGCCCGAGCGTCTCTTTTTTTATGGAAATTTCGCGCCGACGACTGGTGGACGCTTGACGTGCTCAGAGGGTCTTTTCCTAAAGAATTAGCGTTGCTATTCAACATGGCAATGCTAGCAATCTTCTGGGCACGTTTACTGTCCTTTTGTTTTTGTATTTATTTGTATACTTAGTCATTTGATTTTGTATCTAGAGTAAATAATTAGTTGTATAATAGTCTTATAGAAATCAATCATACAACAAATACAAAAAAAAAACAATTTTTTATTGTCTATCACGTGTAATTTCTAACGTGCCGATATTGTCGTAGACGTCCACGGGGCATCACGATAACACAGAGAAGTAAAATGTTTGACGATAATCTTACAACGTGCACGTATTTCCATATAGCAATTACAGGCGGTGGCGTTCGTTTTAAAAAAGTAATTTTATACCAGCCGAAAATCATACCAAAAAATAGTTTTTCCTTAGTGCATAAGAGATCTGAGCGTCAGCTAATCCAGCAGTGGGGGATTCCAAAGTTACAGCATATCAGAGTTTTAGAAAAAAAAACTTGTAAAACAAGTAATTTCATACCAAACCAAAACCTTATAGAACCAATAGGATCTAATAGGACCAAAACCTTATAAGAACCTTACACGACGGTTTTTGGGATCATCTTATACTAAAAAAAAAAAATAGTCACTTGCATGGAAGTGGAGGGAATAGTTAATATATCCATCACATAAATTAACACAATTGTTGCAAATGGCACATCTGGACAACTGGACAAAGAGGTCAAAGGAACCATGACCTCATTTTGAAGAATTCGTGAGGGTGACTATCGAATTACTAACGAAGAAATGATAATCAGGTAATCACGTATCACATTATCGCATTGGATGTCAACCTGTTAAGATAGTGTAAGATTGTATTAATAAATAAATAAATACATCTTTTGTTTTTTGACAAAGCTTCTTTTTCAGCCAGAAATAAAGCCCGTTTTCTACAAAAACAGCACCCTTTTTTATTGCACTAACCGATAGTGTGGTTTAAACAATTTTGACAAATCGTCCCATAAGGTTTTGGCGCGGTATGAAATTACTTTTTTATAAGATTTTTTTTAACAACTTAGACTTGCTGTAACTTTGGATTCTTCCTTGGGTGCGGCGGCTGACTCTAACATTCATGATTATTGAATATTAAACAATTACTAGAAATGAAATTTATTCAGTATAAAATTTGGTCGCAAAAATCGAGCAGTACTACTTGACCATACTATACTACAATTAGGCGCATGACAGGAATTCTGTTTCGGCACCCGCACCCCGCACCTATCCCCGCGCCTCCCGTAGTGACGTGGAGTTGTACACTCGCTTTCGGCAGTGATGATAATACGTACAATATCAATCACCGTTCCGGTGTCCCCTCCCTAGTTCCAATAACTTCATAGCCTGCCCTACTAAAACATTTTAGTTCGCTGCCGTGGATATCCAAGATACAATCACACTGTGAATGTGTGCGTGAAGACGAGTAGCGTCAGCACGTAACACACACACACATACTCCCGACTTCGCCATTGTCTCGGACGATACCGATTACCGAGAGCTCCTGCGCTTACGCACACATTCACAGCGTGTTTGTACACTTGGTAACTACATGTAAAGCGCATGTCGCTACTTGAAGCAAGTCCATATTAATGTACCGTTTGGGGTCATTGCCATCAACCAAGCACAAATCCAGACTCCAGGCTGCTACTGAGAAATTCCAGATGGAAAAACCCAACAACACTACATGACCTGGGAATTGAACCCAGACTGAGCAGTAGCGCTTGCGACCACTAGACCAAATATTAGACCAATGAGGTAGGCACTGGTAATCATTATCTTTCTGCCCCTATCCCATGTTACGTGGGATCGGCGGAAAACGTTTTCTTCTTCCATTCTCCCCTGTCAACCGTCACGCTAGACCAATGAGGTAGGCACTGGTAATAAGTTTATATATTACTCACATGTCAGTCTGAGGCTCTAAAGGCGACTCTTCCTCCAGCGGTAGATCCTCCCGAACGCTCTCCTCCGCGGACGCGAGAAGCTGACGGAAACATTACACATTTAAATAATCTGCAATCTATACAGTAAAAACACCGACCAAATGCGTGTAGACCACGCACAATGAAGGGTTCCGTAGTTGGGGGAATGAATTTATCCCAAAATTAAACTTAACATTAGTTGATAAACCTGTTCTCCCATACATCGGTATACGTCTCAGTCAATTCTCCAACTGCAAATGTAAGCCAACCACCTAGGAAGTATATACCCTTTAAAAATTTCTGTTTTCTTCACGAAAAAAAAATATCGACCACAAACATTAAATATACAGGGTTATTGGTAAACCACCAGCAACCTCTTAATGAGTCATTTTACTCATCATTATGAACAACTTTTACTATGGGACCAAACCTGAAATCGCGAAAAAAAATCAGCCGTTCAGTATGTTCGCATAATTCATCAAAATGTTAAACCACCAGCAACCTCTTAAGGGGTTATTGTACTCATCATTATGAACAACTTTTACTATGGGACCAAACCTGAAATCGCGAAAAAAAATCAGCCGTTCAGTATGTTCGCATAATTCATCAAAATGTTAAACCACCAGCAACCTCTTAAGGGGTTATTGTACTCATCATTATGAACAACTTTTACTATGGGACCAAACCTGAAATCGCGAAAAAAAATCAGCCGTTCAGTATGTTCGCATAATTCATCAAAATGTACTGAACAGATTTCCGATTTGGTCCCATAGTAAAAGTTGTTCATAATGATGAGTACAATGACTCATTAAGAGGTTGTTGGTGTTTTACAAATAACCCTGTATACTGGCAAATTTTCTTGAAACTTTCGAATAAAACATTGAAAAAAAAAAAAACAACGGAATTCGAAAGAAACGGGAATTTTCCCTGTTTTTTTTCAACGCTAGTCCAGCCGTCTTCCAAGCAATCGGGGAACATACATAAAAATTTAAAAAAGATATATGAACTGAGAACCTCCTCCTGTTTTGAATTCAGATAAAAAAAACCGGTCAAGTGCGTGTCGGACCACGCACAATGAAGGATTCCGTAGTTGGGATGAATTTATCCTAAGAACAAACTTAACATTGTAGTTGAAAAACGTTCTTCCATACATTCCAACTACCATTCCATATCCTTTTCGTTTAACTATGGACAAATGTAAGTTTGTACGCACAATATTGAGAGATTTACCATGTTATTTTAAGACCATAGACTTATATGTTAAACTGTAATCTATAGCTATAGAATTATTTTATGTTTTTTTTTTTTTAATTTTAAACCTGGAAACTTTTTTTTTTATTTAAAGAATATTTTTGAGACCCTCACAGTAAGCCCTTTCATCCCCCAAAATTGACCTCCATATTCAAAATTGATTCATTTACATTATACGTGTGTTTGGGTCACAGAAATACATACGTGTACCAAATTTCAACTTAATCGGTCCATTAGATTCGGAGCAAATTGGCAGTGACAGACAGACGGACGGACAGACAGACACGAGTGATCCTATAAGGGTTCCGTTTTTTCCTTTTGAGGTACGGAACCTTAAAAAGGACCAGCCAACATACGGACGGGCACAGACAGACAGGACGAAATAATACGGGTCCAGATTTGTTCAATTTAGCTCTGGCACATTAAAAATGTCCTGATTGACTGTTTCATCAACACAGAGCACTGAAGCTGGAAACATAAAAAATCGGATGGTAGGTAAGGATCTACCATCCTAAGAGGGTTCAATAAGATTTTTTTTTATTTATTTATCATCTAAACTAAAGAATACAGGATTACATATTACATAGCAACCAAAAACCACTAAGGTTTAAACTTGTGCTATCAGGAGTCTATTTTATTATCAAACTAAACAATCTTGCATTTTATAAGTATGCGTTATTGTCGATACATTGAATAACATATTTAGTTAGGTATTTAAATAGTTACAGTATGATACTTTGAATGAAAACCCATCAGGATTTTACTTGGAGCGTACGGCCTATCCGACCTCCTCAACCCAGTTACTGGATAACATGATACCCCTTGGCTTACTGGTTGTCAGACTTTTGGGCTTCTGACTATCCGTAACGACTGTCAGACCTACAAACGACAGCCGGGACCGTTTGTTTGTTAAGTTTTTAATTTTTCTCCCGTTTTCTTTTTTCTTTCTCCTTAGTTAAAATGAGTTTACCTGCAGTATATCCTCGTGCCTTATGAGGAAGTGTTCAGGGTGTTTCGCCGGCGCGTCGGCACTGAGTAGCGGCAACAGAAACTGCCCCATCGCGGGAGCCTCCGCCTGCAAGTACGAACGGATGTCAGTTAAGGACCGTCAAATAAAAATATTCACACGCTTATGCGAATTGCAGCCCTCATTTTGGGTCGGTCGTATGTTATCGAAATATGATTTATGACAGTAACCAATATGTATAGCTAGAATTATGGGACTTACCCGAGTGAAATAAATATAAGGTGTATCTATTCATACACGAAATCTCTTAAGGGGTCATTGTACTCATCATTACGGACAACTTTTACTATGGGACCAAACATGAAATCGCAAAAAAAAAATCAGCTGATCAGTACATTTTGACGAATTATGCGAACATAAATGTACTGAACAGCTGATTTTTTTTTTCGCGTATTCAGGTTTGGTCCCATAGTAAAAGTTGTTCGTAATGATGAGTACAATGACCCCTTAAGAGTTTTCGTGTATGAATAAATACACCTTATATATTATAATAATTAATTTCATTAAAATCTTCTAAGGGGCCTCTGCGAGTTGGCTTTTGCCCCTCGTACGCGGACCCGAGATATGTCAAAGACAATTTAAATAATAATAATATAGCCTACACAAGATGCGATACCTTTGGGCGAAATTCATACACAGACCATTTTAAGCAATAGTATAAACTAGCGTTTCATGCGGATATGAACTTTAGATTAAAAGTAATGTTTATATTGCAAGTGTATGCATGACCACCGTAGGAACGAAAGAAATCATCAACTGCTTGCCTTTTCCCAACTATGTTGGGGTCGGCTTCCAGTCTAACTGGATGCAGCTGAATACCAGTATTTTACATAGAGCGACTGCCTATCTGACCTCCACAACCCAGTTACTGGGTAATACGATACCCCTTGGTAAGACTGGTTGTCAGACTTTCGGGCTTCTTACGACCCGTAACGACTGTCAAAGATCCACGAATGACAGCCGGGACCAACGGCTTAACGTGCTTTCCGAGGCACGGAGGAGTCCCGGTATGAAAAGATGGTCACCCATCCACAGACCAACCCCGGCAAGCGTAGCTTAACCTGATGGATCGACCCGTGCAGCTGTTATTACTTAGCCACGAGCTCCTCAGGAACGAAAGAAATGTAAGACAAAATGACAGATTGTAGAAAGATCAAAAATGAAGAAGAGAAATGTCACTTTGTATACAAAGTGTAATTGAAATAACTGAAAACCTCTAATGGCTAGTTTACACAGTGCGAGCTAGCGTGCGAGTCGGCCTGCCGAGTAGCTGCAGTGCAGCAACTCGCACTGTCTGGACTATCAACGAGTTACTCGCACTTGCGAGTTGGCCTGTAGATTGCAGCCGAGTAACATCAACATTTTGTGTTTGCGTGCGAGTCGGCCTACCGAGTAAGCTTTGTTTAGTCAGTGCAGCAACTCGCACTGTGTAAACAGCCAAGGCAAGCCGAGCTACTAACATGCGAGTATACAGTGCGAGCAGCTGTCTACTGTCCAGTCAGCAGCTCTATGTAAACCAGCCATTAGGGGGTGAAATCATCATTATGTACAACTCTTAACATGGGACAAACCCTGAATTCGCGAAAAAGCCCGCTGCTCCATACATACGCTTAACTCGACCGAATATAGGAACAGCTGATTTTTTTCGCGATTTAAGGATTAATCCCATAATAAAAGTTATGATAAATACAAAGACCCCGTAGAGGGTTTCAGTTATTTTAATAACAACTTGTATACAAAGTGACATTTCTTTTTTTTATATTGGACCAAAAAAATATTCATTGATCTGGAGAAAGCGTATGATAGGGTACCTCGGGATGTCTTGTGGTGGGCCTTGAAAGAGAAAGGTTTGCCTGGGAAGTATGTAGAGTTAATTCGAGCTATGTACAGTCAATCTTGTAACTACTTCCGGTCGGCTACTGGCAACACCGACTAGTTCAGTGTGGCGGTAGGCTTGCACCAGGGGTCGGCTTTAAATCCTTACATCTTCCTGTTGATCATGGACGCTCTGACGGCGGACATACAGGAAGAGGCACCCTGGTGCATGCTATTTGCCGAAGACATCGTTCTTGTCGGTGAAGATGGCCCGGCCCTGAGATCCAGAGCAGATTGGAGAAATGGCAACGGAAACTGGAGAATGTCGGCTTGAAAATCAGCAGAAACAAAACCGAGTATATATGTTCTGCAATTTCGGCGGTCTCTCCAGTTCTGGAGCATTTAAGCAAGCGCTTGATGGCGTGCTTCTCCCGGTCTGCTCCGACTTCCGGTATCTTGGTTCACTTGTGCAAAGCGATGGCGAAGTAGATCGGACTGTTAAGCGCAGAATTAACACTGGATGGATGAAATGGCGGCAGGTCACGGGAACAATCTGCGACTCCCGCATTCCCCTTAAAGACAAGGGGAAGATTCACAAAACAATGGTTAGACCTGCTGTCTTGTATGGATCAGAATGTTGGGCCACAAAAAGAATGAATGAAAGGCAATTGCATGCAGCTGAGATGAGAATGCTAAGACGGATGTGTGGTGTTACGCGAATGGATAGAATAAGAAATGAGTATGTAAGAGGAAGTCTAAAAGTAACATCGGTGACTGAGAAGTTGTGTGGAAATCGGTTCTCATGGTATGGGCATGTGATGCGGCGGAATGAGGAAAATGTCGTCAGAAAAGTTTTGAGTATGAATGTATATATGGATGGCTATACGAATAAGGGAAGACCAAAGAAACAATGGGTGGACTATTTGAAAGATGATATGGCTAGAAAGGGAGTGACTACCGAGATGACGACTAATAGAGAAATATGGAAGAAAAAGACATGTTGCGCCGACCCCAAATAAATTGGGACAAGGGCGGGAGAATGATGATAAATATTTCTACAATCAATCATTTTTTACAAAAAGTAAATCTTGTACAAAAAGTTGTCTATTCTATAGATACAAGTGGTCACGCAACGAGTTCTAGATCGAGTCACGGTACAACAAAACGATACTGACCGAAGCCTTGTGTTGGTAGCCGTTGCAGTCAACATCGATAGCCGCTGCTTCCTTCAGTGACGAGCTGTCTGATGAGCCAGCTGTCAAACAAACATTATTTACCATTAAGGTGAAAGCGCCAGGATAGCCCGCTAAATTCAAATTTTCATATGTTTTTTTGCAATTTGCTAGTCTGTATTAGGTTGTATGTTGATCAAAACATGATTCGTAACCGTAAAAAGTATGAATTTACAGAATTAGAATCATCAATACAATAAATTGGCCTCAAATGATATGATTTCATGAAATAGTCATTCAATAGGGTAATTTGAACTTGATTTTTAACCATGATACAGGCTTGCCTAGTTTGGATTCACTGTAATAAAGAAACCCTTGTAATATTTTTGAAAGTTTAAATTATTTACTTTCTAGGGTTCCGTACCCGAAGAATGCCAAACGGAACCCTATTACTACACCTCTGCTGTCCGTCCGTCTGTCTGTCAACAGGCTGTATCTGACAGTTGAAATTTTCACAGATTGTGTATTTCTATAAAAATAAAATACAGTTAAAAATTAAAGAATCCAACAACAAGAAACGTGTTTTTTAACTGAAGTATTTTTTTATATTTGATATTAAATATTGTACGGTGGTACGGAACTCTTCGTGTGCGAGTCCGAATCACACTTGGCGGGTTTTATTAATTAAATGTTTTGTGAAATGTATTTAAAAAAAAACCTCATTTTGTCCACGCGCCAAAAGGAACTTGTAGCGCTATAATTCCATATGTCAATCACACTTACATGCGTCATCAAGCTCGGTCCACTGGTCGTCGGAATCGGAGTCAGCGCCCACGTCCGACGCGTCGGACACGACTTCGACGCGTCGTACGCGCATGCAGACTGCGCGGCGCGCTGCCGCACTGCGCCGGCGGGACATCTGAGGTGAAAATGATGTTATTACTGAATCAGCCTAGCCTTTCCCCAATTATGTTGAGGTCAGCATCCAGTCTAATCAGATGCAGCTGAATACCAGTCGTTTACACAGAGCACTTGGTATTATTTATTATTTGGCCACGAGCCCCTCGTAAATTGTGTTAATTATTTTTTATTATTAATTACCAGGGTAGTAAGTTAATATAAATAGTTTATAATAAATAACTTATAATACTGAGGAATCTATCAGAGAAATGCTGAAGGTATGTGAGAATTATGCTGCTGCACATGACTTGGGAAAAAACGAATATCTCACCACTGGCGATTAACGAGAAGCGAGTAGAGCTAGCAACTAAAAACGAGTTGGCGAGCAACGAGCAGCGAGTGCGTGACGGCGACGAGCGATTACTCGCTGGTATGCGTATGTACCAAGAGTCTAACGAGTGTTCTGCCCGCCTAGCGAGAGTCACTAAGCGAGTACCCGTCGGCAGTGTAGTCAGCGATAAACTATTAATATTTGTATCTTTTTAGGGTTCCGTACCTAGAAAGGAAAATACGGAACCCTTATAGGATCACTCATGTGTGTCTGTCTGTCCGTGTGTCACAGCCAATTTGCTCCGAATCTAATGAGCCGATTAAGTTGAAATTTGGTACAAGTACGTATTTCTGTGACCCAAACACGGACGTGTAATGCAATTTAATGAATTTTGAATATGGGGGTCAATTTTAGGGGCAAATAAGAAAATAAAAATGTTTTGCAAACTGTACCGTGCGATATATCAAATGAAAGGGCTTACTGTGAGGGTCTCAAATTTATATTTTTTTAAAGAAAATGTACGAAAATTTACCGTTTCCCGTCTTTATCTCCGAAACTACTGAGCTTAAAATTTTGAAAAAAATACAGAAAATACTTCTATACCGATAGATTATTGGAAAAACTATAAGAAGTCTATGGTCTTAAAATAACATGGTAAATCTCTCAATATTGTGCGTACAAACTTACATTTGTAGTTGGAATGTATGGAAGAACATGTTTTTCAACTACAATGTTAAGTTTGTTCTTGGGATAAATTCATCCTGACTACGGGAACCCGTCATTGTGCGTGGTCCGACACGCACTTGACCATATTTTTTTTTACTTTAACGGGATCTTAAGGCAGTTGTCCCACTGCCGGCGAGGAATCGACTAATTATTGGCTGTTTTCTCGCTCAAGAAACGTAGAATAGATATACATTCCGAGTAAACAAAAGAGATGCATATATTAATAGTTGATCGCTGACTGTTCACACCGAGCGCGAGTACTCGTTTGTCGCAGCGACAAGAGCTATCAAAGAGAGTAGTTGTCGCCGTCGTTCACTTGCTGCTCGTTACTCGCCAACTCGTTTCTAGTTTCTAGCTCTACTCGCGCTCATTGTTAGCGGTGGGACTAGTGCCTCAATCATGTACGTTTCTTATGCGAGTCGTTGATAGCTAGTCGCTTCATCGTCGGCGGTGATACAGGTGCCATATGATTTTTAAGGTCGTCAGTAAGTGCCCTAATCATGCAGCAAATTTTACGCCAAATGGCATGAGTCACTAAAAGCCAATAAGCAAATCTGGTGCCATTTTTACCCGAATGCACTTGCGGGGTTACTTAGGCACTTCGCCCACACGAGCTACAGTCGAGGCAACGTCGCGCCGCGGGCGTGCGGTGTAGGGGAGCGGGGGGTGCCTCGACTCTAGCTCGTGTGGGCAATGCGCCTTAGGCAGTTTTCTCACCGCCGGTGATGAACGAGTAGCGAGTAGAACTACCAACTGAAAACGAGTTGGTGAGCAGCGAGCAGCGAGTGTGTAGTTCCGATAGTTTTGTCGCTGGGCTGTCAGCGAGTGTCCGAGTGCGACGGGCGGTTACGCGCACAACTCGCTCGACTGCTGGTTGGTGTCTCGGCGTGAGCGCTGACCGCCAAGCGAGCATCGCTGAGCGAGTGTTATCTTTGACAGATCATGTCGCTCAGCGACAAACCAGTGGAGCGAGTCCTCACCGGCAGTGTGAACAGTCAGCGATCAACTATTAATATGCATATGTATGCATCTCTTTTGTTTACACGGAATGTATATCTATTGTACGTTTCTTGAGCGAGAAAATAGCCGATAGTTAGTCGCTTCCTCGCCGGCAACTGCCTTACGTAGTGTGAGATTGGAGACAAACTAAGTCATCTTGTTTCCATCTTTTTAAAAGTTCACTTTTTACGCAGTCGGGTTTTTGACTTTTTTCATGGGTGCTTTTTAACAGGGTTATTTTACTGCCCACTGGATTTTCTACGCTCGACTGGCTCGGATTAGCACCGTTATACTTGAAATCTATTGACTAACAAGGATTTCTTTCATCCCACTCTATTGGATTCTCAACGTTCGGTTCAATGCCAACAGTTGAAAATCCAGCAGAGTGATTAAGGGGGAAGCGTCAGTGTAGCCCGCGAAATTCAAATTTTCTTACGTTTTTTGCAATTTGCAAGTCAGTATTAAGTTGTATGTTAAATAAAGAATGATTTGCGGCCGTAACAAATGTGTATTTACAGAATTATAATCATTAGAATCAGTAATACAACTCTTTAAGTTAGTATAATCCTAAAATGTCAAGATTTCATGAAATAGTCATTCATTAGGATTACCTGGTCTTAAAGAGTTGTATTGATCACTTTAATAATTCTAATTATGTAAATAGATACTTGTTACGACCGCAAATTATATTTTTATCAACGTACAATCTAATACCGACTTGTAAATTGCAAAAAACCTAAGAAAATTTGAATTTCGCGGGCTACCTTGACGCTTTAAAGTAGTTTTAGTACTCAAATTATGAAAAGTCCAATGTGTAATATGATGGTGATATAATAGACCTTACCTCCTTCCCTTTCGCTATGGGCCGCCGTCTCGGGGCCCGTTGAGGTCGCGAGTGGCGCCTTGGACGGCCCCCGCGGCCCCCAGACCAGGAAGATGATGATGACCCACTGCCAGAGCCACGATGACCCATCTGTAAAGAAAAAAAAAACTTTATACTTCCGTACTTCCATACTAATCTATACAAATAAATAAAATTGATGTGACTGTTTGTAATGTCAAAATAACAGCTTTTTACAAATATACGATACTTATAACAAAGGAACCACTTTAGAATTGTTGTCTGTCTGTCTGTTTGTTCCGTGCTAAACACCGAAACTACTAAACTTATTTTGAGGGAACTTCCACTGGCAGTAAGCTGATGTTATAAGGAGTAACTTAGGCTACTTTTATTTTAGAAAAATAATTAGGGTTCCGCGCAAAAAAAATTAAACATCCGATTCAAATAGGGAAGTATTGAAATCCACGCGCGCGAAGCTACGGGCAACTAGGCTAGTATTCAATAAAAATGGGAAAGTAACTCTGTCAGCTTGCCTGTTACCTTTTCACACCTAAACCTCTGAACCAATCGTTGTAAATATGACAGAGCTGATTGATTTTCGACGGGCCAGTTGGCGTGGTTGGTTAAGATACCGCCTATCATGCCGCTGGTCGTGGGTTCGATTCCCATCCAGGACAAACATTTGTGTGCATGAACATGTCTGTTTGTCCTGAGTCTGGGTGTAATTATCTATATAAGTATGTATTTACAAAAAAAAAAAGTAGTGTATGTAGTATATCAGTTATCTGGTTTCCATAGTACAAGCTCTGCTTAGTTTGGGATCAGATGACCGTGTGTGAAAAATGTCCCAGGATATTATTATTATTTATTATTATTATTTGAGAGATAGCCTGGGACCTGGAGAAGGACATTGACTACTTTTCATCCTGTATTTGTAGAAAAAATCATCATCATCTGCCTAGACTATTCCACCTATCTGACCTCCACAACTCAATTACTGAGTAATACGATACCCCTTGGTTAAGACTGGTTGTCAGACTTTCGGGCTTTTGTCGACCCGTAACGACTGTCAAAGATCCACGAGAATGACAGCTGGGACCAAGAGCTTAACATGCTTTCCGTGGCACGGAGGGGTCTTGGTCTGTAAAGATGGTCACCCATCCACGGAACAGCCGCGGCAAGCGTAGCTTAACCTTATCGATCGTATATTTGTAGAAAAAATTATGAAATATTAAATTCATCAGACCTGTATTCCCGGGTTAAGCAGAGATGTACAGTAGGCCCATTTTTGCCAGTTATGTTTAAATCCCGTGTTATAGGTGCGAGCCTATTGCCAACAAACTATCCCAACGAGACACTGACTGTTCGCCCTTGAAACTGAAATTAAAAGCACCTGTTTGAAACTGACTGGTTCACAAGTGGTGGCATATTATGTGCGCTTTATAATTTCTGACGTCACGATACAAGCAGAATCAGCCTATAACGTTCCCACACTTCCCACAGCTGGGACTCAAGCCTCCTCTCTGTGAGAGGGAGTGAGCCGTAATTCACTGGGCCCGGTGCGAATTGGGGATATCACATGTCTTCGATGTTTTGGTTCTAAGACATGATGGTTTCCACACAAGTTTTCCTTTACTGTTTTGAGAGCAGCGGTGATGAACTAAATTACATAAAGTAATGCACCCGCCTGGGTAAGAAAACTTGACCTAACTCGGAAAGTCGGAGCCCTTAGCACTGGGACACCACTGCTCTCGTCCACAAAATGTATGGAAATACGTGCACGTTATAATGTTACTGCGGACGGAAAAAGCGTCTTCATATAATTCTTTTTACTTCCCTATGTGATCGTGATGCCGTGACGTGAACGTCCACGATAATATCGTCACAATTGAAATTATAAGAGCGCACATCGTAGTGTTCTGTTTCCCAGAATATAATAATTTTAATATAACATCTAGCAATGATAGTGTTAGACAATTGTTTTAAAGAATCTTCAGACATAAAATTTACCCGAGAAAATAATTTTACAGTTCACAGAATAGAATAGTTTAACATTATGAACCCATAGAGTTCGTGGCTAAGTAATAACAGCCGCACGTGTCAATCCAACAGGTTCAGCTACGCTTGCCGGGGTTGGTCCCGGCTGGCATTTGTGGATCTTTGACAGTTGTTATGGGTTGTCAGCAACCTGAATTTCTGACAGTCTTACCAAAGGGTATTGTATTATCCAATAACTGGGTTGTGGAGGTCAGATAGGCAGTTGCTCCATGTAAAATACATGTATTCAAGTACACCCGACCTCAACATAGTTGGGAAAAGGCGGCAGTTGATTATGAACGCACATAAATTAATAGTATCGACGGTAGAGTTAGTTAGTAAAAGTAATTATTAACTAGCTGCAAATCGTATTCCTTAGTGCATAAGAGATCTGAGCATCAGCTGCTCCAATAGTGGGGGAGTCTAAAGTTAGTACATGTCAAAGTTGTAAAAAAAACCAATAAAAAGTAATTTCAGACTCAGCTGAACCTTAAGGGGTTTCTGGAATCAACTTAAAAGAAATTAATCAGCTGCACGCAAGTGGTGCAAATATAATATCAGTCGCGTCAATGAACATGATTGTTGCGATGGCACATCAGGCTAAACTCAAAACTATGGGAAAGAAAAGTGGTAAAAGGAATCATGACTTCAATAATGAAGGAAAATAAAACTGCATTCTTTTTGTTTTTTTGTAAAAGCTTCTGACCTCTGAAAATACTAACCCCAAACAAAATAAATTTGTAGAATTCCCAACGAGAAGAAAACGTTATCAAAAATATTTTTTTTTTTTAATTACCCTTACTACCACAGTACCTTGTTTATCAGTTACATGGGCTTAAAAAAAAAAATGGAATTTTAAATATGGAGTTTGAGGTGAGCTGACATAACAGATAAGTTCATAATCTGCTTAGTCTTTTTTTAACTATGTTGGGGTCAGCTTCGAGTTTAACTGGATGCAGCTAAATACCAATATTTTAAATGTAATGACTGCGTATCTGACCTCCACAACCCAGTAACTCGGTAACATGATACCCATTGGAAGGTGTGTTGATCAAGTGTCGTAAGTTTTTGTGGCAAGACCCTTGAAGTCTTTACCACTACTATCAATGAGATGGAAAGACGCTAAAAATTCAATTAAAAAATAAAGCAACATCAGAGAAGAGAATTGTAGCCCATATCCTAATTTATTTAGAGTTACAGCAACATGTCTTTTCCTTCCACACTTCTCTATTCATATCATCTCAGTAGATACATCCTATTAAGCAACATCTTGTTTATTTAAAACTAACTTGTTTACAAACAGTAGTGCTGTTTATATATACACAAATGTTATAATACCTCTTTTATTTTGTAACACACAGTGGAAATATTCTCTACTTATCAACATTTGTCTTTAGTTTGTGATCTTCCTATGCGAGTCCCAATAAATACTTTTTCTTTCTTTTTTATCTACCTAGCCTTTTCCCAACATGTTGAGGCCTGCTTCTAGCCTAACCAAATGCAGTTAAATACCAGTATTTTTCAAGGAGCAACCGCATTTCAGACCCCTACCACCCAGTTACTTGGTCACATGATACTACTTGGAAATATTCTCTACAACTGAAAGATAATTTAAAGGAATAGTAATATTTTTAAGACTACTTCAATGAGTCAACATATTATGTAAAAAAATTAAGTATAACTATACCTAACCACCCCTACCTAACCCTTTGGGAAACACATGCATGATGTTATGTTAGCTAGAGATTGTTTTCCGAGTTAGCCGAGACAGCCATATGTATTAAAAAAAAACTGTTTGTTGTTGGAGCAAATGTGTCCTTTAGTAGAGACTTTTAATAGCATTCAGTAACTTGACAGTTTGAGTGATACCAGTTTCTGACACCAAATAGGTTTATAGGACCTTTTTGGTGTCAGAAACTGGTATCCCATGGTGGACTCATTATTTATAGCTAAACATAAACAATGAGTATTGGCTGATTTCACGTTTTTGAAAAGTCAATTAACTGAAAATAATGTCAAGTTAGGTAGTGAATATGATTAAAAGTCCAAGTATAACAACTTTGTTTGATACTATGTAGAGGGAAGATGCCGAGTGGTCATCAAGGAATCTAAAAAAAAAATGAAAATTCAATCACTGTGTATGTGTCATCATCTGTATTGTTGACGTTTCACCAAGAAATTGGTTAAGTTTGTTTATGGAATTAGTTTTTATCAAGTGATAATGTTATATTTATAATATGGAGCTAAAAATAAACAAGTAGCAAATGGTGGTTGTGTTAGTGACCCTAATAAGAAAATAATACATTGGGAAAAAATAACAAAATATGAGTTTATATAGGTACACTGATGAAAATGAAATGATAAAAATACTTTTACCCTCTTTGAAATCATCTAATATTTTACTTAAACAACATGATGATTGTATTTAAAAAATCAATAGTTATCCTAAAACTGAGGAAATAAAAAACACTAGTCGTTTTTCAACATAATAAAAATTGCAAGTTTTAAATTAAAAATCAAGTACCAGGCAAACAGGTTTTGCAGAAGCTATTAGTAACCAATCAATAACTTATAAAGGTATATCTTCATAATTGATTGTCACAAAATGTACACAAAACATACAATATAGGTATATATTATCGAATTGGAGTTCATTGACACTTGCTTGAAGCAAGGAGTCACAGGCAGACTCGATTTGTCAAGCCACCACCTAAAACGAAAGAGATGGGACCAGTCAGCCATATTGACACTCACGGCTATTTCGAAGAGTGATGGAAAGTCCTGTTGCGGTTCACCTTCCGCTAAGCCAGCCAGCAATCCGAGCTCCGCGCTCAAATCAGCCAGTTCAGCGCCGATGCGATCCGCCCGATCCGCGTCACCCAGTTCATCTTTCAGGATGTCTCCGATTTCGTCGGACACCGCAGCCACAGCTGAAGCAACCTCGTCTGAAGGCACTCCCTCTTTGCCCATCCCCTCGCCACCGCCGGCAAAAAGCTCAGCTTCCTCTGCAGTTCCATTACCACTACGGCCTAAACATTTCTCCATAGAAAACATCATTTAAGAACCGAATAACACAACTCATACGACAAACGTAACATCTAAAGTCACCGCTGGTCCTTTTAGATCACTCGAAAACAGATAACTCGGTAATTAAAAGACTTGAAACCATTTTTTCATCGGCACCGATATATCCCAAAGTTTTTGACAATACCAATATGGCGACGATATTTTTAGGTATTTTGTGACCAGTTGCAAACGGATAACGTGACAATATTGCATATGGCAATTTTCTTTGTTGGGCCTATTTTTGCCTTCTCATTTAAAACAAAGCTATGTTGGATTCATTATTATTTTGGTAGACTATACTATTCTTTAGCAAGAAAATATCCATTAATGATTAAAATGTACCTTAACAACTGAAGAGTCGATTCAGTCGGTTCTTCAGTTGTCAACAATGTACTGTAATTAATTTTCAATGGATATTTTTCTAACATTCATCGTGGAATAATCCCACTTAAAATTTCTCAAAGAATAACAGTCACTAATCAAGTGAGGAGTCAGAGGTGTCAAGGTTTTACCTATTCATTGTTTAATTATTTTAGCCTACAGCATGTCGAGGCATTAAATGACAAAGAACCAAAAACTTGGACTTTTCCTATCTGCGTGTCTGCTGCACTCAAAGATCAAGGTTATAGTATATAACCACGCGACGAATGAATGTATAGACTATAAAGTCTATTGCACACTTTCTACAGTTTCATAGGTTAAAAGTTCTAAGTTTCGTTATGTTTAGCAGTCTGTTAAAATAAAAAAAATGCTTGATATTGCAAAATATTGTGCTATAATTTATTTATAATCTTCAAGCCCATTAGGCCATTTCAATTACTTTAAATAGCTTTTTAATTGCTTGAAGCCGTACAAATAAATGTATTATTATGCAGCTTCGTTGTTGGTCTAGTGGTTGCATGCGCGACAGCCGAATGCGGGGTTCAAATTTAGATTCCCAGGTCAGGGCAGTGTTATTGGGTTCTTCTGAAGATTTCTTAGTAACAGCGTGGAAAGAAGATTTCACTCAAGTTTTTTGGCCTTATTTGGGTAGTACTATTGAAGCTTCGACTAACTGAAATGATAGATGCTACTCCTCATTAGATGTCGGTAAATAATTTTAGCAGCGTGCTGAACAGAGAAGAAAAAACCTTTACTTTCCTTGGCAACACTATTAACCAATTGTCAGTCAAATTATTGACAGAATTTGTTTGACAGCACTTGACAGAAGCAGATTCTGCGCGAAACACTTGCGAAGTTATTTTCTAAGATATTTATAAATTGTATATGAAAATCTACAATGCAGGTAAAATGCCGCATTGCGATGCACGCTGTAATAAACACGCGATTATTCTAATGTAACTATGTCGCTTAATTAATTAAATTAAGCACATGATCAGCCAAACAAACCCCTGCATTTATGTTTTTTTAAATCTATAATTAGTGTTGTAATTAGGTCAAAAGTGAAAACCGGAAATAGTGTTTGTAACTTTGTACTTATACAGTTTTAAATTCAAGTAATGGCGGTTCAAAATAAAGTTTTGTATGCCTTTCGGGGTTGGATAGCATTTGTTGCATTTATGGACTTAGGTACCGCAGGACGGTCCTATATTGAAAGGAGGTCGTTTCTAAGCAACGCCGGCGACGAACACTTGGATGGTAAGCCATTTAAATACATTACTGCTTAATGCATAGTGAAGCTCGAAATTGTGCCTAGAAAAAGTTTAAGTTTTTATCTTTGGAGATATTACACCTATGCCATATTGCCATAGGAATCCCCGTTTAGGTTTACCGTCGTGGTGAAAGGGTTGGTCAGCTAGACTCTGCGTTACCAAGTCCTAGCTGTCCAGGGTGTGCCGGGCATTTGCAACCACAGTACGATTTATGTTAACGCCACTCGGGGAGGCTCCTTTCGAGTCCAACTCATTTAATAATTTACCATCGACTCAAAAAGAAGAAAGATGAAGCCATAATCCCAATAATCCTCCCAAAAAATTGGGAAACTGAAATTCACTATATTTTTTTTTATTTAAACTTGAAATCTAACTCTGGACCTCTGGAAACTAATCAAGTTTGTAGTCATTAAATCTATGTGACAGTTAAAAATACTGCAAGTGCAAGCATTATTATTTGACACGACCTTCTGCCTGCGAGTTTGTCTACATGGACTTTTAGTGGGATAAGAGTATTCTATGTGTTAATGCTGTGTGCCAAATTTAATCAAAATCCATTCAGCCATTTTTGCATAATTGAGTAACAAACATCCAAACATTCACATTTATCATATTGACCGTGTGTGAAATTTCCCATTTTGAAGCCAACTCGCAGAGGCCCCTTAAATAATTTTAAATGATGAGGAGGCACCAACCGACGATTATCCCTGTATGCACTATGCAAGTGCACCCAAGGACAAACCCCGGTTGGTGCAGGACTATTGTTGTGCGTGGAAACAAAACATAATGGGCTATGGGTCTGGGTGGCTAAAGTGGATTGGGTAACTTGAACTATGGAAGAACTATGTCCCCTGCCTGACCAATGTTATACAGGGTTATTGGTAAAACACCAGCAATCTCTTAAGGGGTCATTGTACTCATCATTATGAACAACTTTTACTATGGCACCAAATCTGAAATTGCAAGTAAAAAAATCAGCTGTTCAGTACATTTTGACGAATTATGCGAACATAAATGTACTGAACAGCTGATTTTTTTTTCGCGATTTCAGGTTTGGTCCCATAGTAAAAGTTGTTCGTAATGATGAGTACAATGACCCCTTAAGAGGTTGCTGGTGTTTTACCAATAACCCTGTATAAAATACACGGATACAATGGCACAGGGTGACTTGCACACTCAATAATGGGCCCCCGGAAACGGCCGCTAGCACATAGTGACGTAGCGACAAGGGGGCAACACTTCCTGAGGTGCTTGAGGAGTGGAGAGGTATCCCACGGCTATCAGAACAATCCCGGAAGTACGGTCAAGATCCCTAGTTAGTTTAGGCGCCCAGATTAGAATGGAAACCCTAGGGGCACCCATAGCTTTCACAGATGTTCTGAACAGACCAGAAGCTGTGATTAACTTCCGGAGGAAAGTGGGATGGTTGGAATAACCACCGACGGCCGCCATGGCTCACATACAATAGTCCACTTTAAGAACTAAGTGCGGAAACCAAACCCAATAACATAGAATATACCAGTATTTTCCATGGACCGACTGCCGTTCTGACCTCCACAACCCAGTTACTGGGTAATACGATACCTCTTGGTAAGACTGGTTGTCAGTCTTTCGGGCCTCTGACGACCCGTAACGCCTGTCAAAGATCCACGAGTGACAGTCAGGACCAACGACATTACGTGCTTTCCGAGGCACGGAGGGGTCTTGGTATGTAAAGATGGTCACCCATCCACGGACCAACCGTGGCAAGCGTAGCTTAACCTAATTGATCGACCCGTGCGGCTGTTATTACTTCAAACCACAAGCTCCTCTATACACTATAAGTACATAATTATAAAAAATATATTTTTTTTTTTTTAATTTCAGGTGACTTTACGATATCACGAATGCTTGGGATGTATTCTTTTCTCAAAGCATTAGCACTCATACATTGTACACTGTACATCCATTACAGACCGTAAGTATTATGTTTGAATACGTATAGTTCGCGTCACGTAAGTTTGCCGCTCTGAAGTCAGGCTTTCCGATGCACATGGCATGGCGCGTTGCTGTTTTAGTAAGTATAGACAGTGTCATTGCACTGGTACATACATGACGCTCAAGATAAGTGCCTACAGCTCGCGACAACACAGTATCTGTGGTTTAGATAATTATTACTACGCAGTCATTTTTAGCCTACTTCAGAGCGGCAAATTTACATGACGTGAACTATACTTTTATTTTACGTAATAAAACACGCCGATTTTGTATGAAACGATATTGTTATGAGGGCTCCACATTCGCGCCGTGAACACCGTGAAACCGCGAGTGTGGATGGCTTTCGCGACCGTTCATGGGCTTCGTGTCTGGTCACGCCCCGTTCAGTATCGGTATTTGCGCCCGCGTCAAAGGGTTCGCGGGGCGCGAACCTCCCGTGAACGCGAAAGCGAACGCATCCACACTCGTGCGTGAAAAGAGAAGAGACTCGGTGCCAAAACGCACAGCGTCACGGCGATAGCAGTACATATTTAGGCGTCCACTCTCGACGAGCGCGCGAACTAAACTGTGAACGATAGCGAGTGTGGAGGGGCATGAGATACCTCGCTACCTATCAAATTATGCGCGACCGGCGAAAAGGTACAAAATTATGCAATAACGCTATAAATATGGACATAGTATATGCATTTGTATATTATATGCAAACATGCAAATGCATAATATAACTAAAACCCGATATTTATTTATATTTTTGTTTGAGTAATCATACATTACATAAATGAAAAATAATAACATAACAGCTTTTACTGGACACTATTAACAATTAATTGAAAAAAATGGGTATTATTGTTAAAAACCTCAGAGTTTAAAAAAAATACAAGGAACAGACTTCGTCTAAGACAAGTTTAGCTTAATAAGTTCTAAATGGTCTAAGATATCACCCCCTTCAGGCTTTGCACCCATCTACCAAACACCCTATATATTTTTTATTACAGAATATCGGTATAGCGTTTCTATGTGAGTTTCCATTCAATAATAAATAAGAGAGATATAAAATGTGACTGCCTCGCTGGTCGCAAGCGCTACTGCTGATCATGAGGTCCCGGGTTTTCGGCTTTTCCATCTGGAATTTATCAGTAGGTACCTGGAGCTTGGATTTGTGCCCAGTTATGGCAATAGGCTCGCCTCCTATTACCCGGCGAAACGTGGATGTACAGACGCCAGCAGGTCAACCTACCCGAAACTGTCAGATTTTCCCAATCAACTTTGAACCTAATGCTTTAGCAATAAAGTCGAAAATCTATTAAAGAAATCTGACAGATTGTAGTAGCTTGATGTGCTGGCGTCTGTACCTACTCTCCCACTGCTGAGCAAAGGTCGCCCCCAAATCCTTCCAAGCATCCTTTTCCAGAGCCACCTTGATCCAACCCTTGCGGTACGCGTCTAGGTCGTCTCGTTACCTCTTCCTAGGCCCGCCTCAGCGGCGCCGTTCATCCTCAGGCACCCACCGTGTGGAGACTGTTGCCCAGCGATGGCTATGCATGCGGCTGGCATGACCCGCCCAATCCCATCCCATTTTAGCTGGGCAACCTTTTTGCCTACGTCTAGGATCTCTGTTTTGGAGCGCAGTGTGGTGTTTCGTATTCTGTCAGTTCTTTTTACGCTCAGATTGCGTGATATTATGTTATGTTAAGAGGGTACCCCGCAGTGGCGCCCTCATCGTTTGTTTGGTTATTTGTTTTATTTCAGAATGAAAATGCAGAAAATGAGCACGTTAAGTTGAGCTCCACAAGACTATAGGTTATTATTATTACAAATAGTAGTTTTATATTGTTAAGTTTTATTGTAACCATTAAAACGGAAAATAGTGGCCAATAATAACGTCTTGTGGAGCACAACTTAACGTGCTTATTTTTTGCATTTTCATTCTAAAATAAAAGAAATAACCAAACAAACGATGAGGGCGGCACTGCGGTACCCTCTTAGGCTGCCAACAGACGGACTGCACAGCAGCAACCACACGCAGTCGATATACGACTGCAGCCGACCGCGAGAACTGCACTAACTGTATGCGGTTAGCAATCAACCGCGTGAGGTTGAAGTCACGACTGTACGAAGTCAAACGTAGAACTGCATGGAGTTGAATATATCGACTGCACGTGGTCGCTGCTGTGCAGTCCGTCTGATGGTAGCCTTAAAATGTATAGCTAGCCAACAGCCCCTTCGGCGTGCTTAACATTTAACTGATCTCTTTATATTTTCAGGGTGGTGTCACTGGGGTACTGGTCTCTATCTTTAACTATTATATTATATGTCTCCGAAGCATTCTACTTTCGCTCGACGGATCTCAACTTTTACGTGGTTTTCCCCTGCGTCTTGAATAGTAAGTTTTTTTAAATATTTTTTTTTCTTTGTAAGTACGTATACATAATTTCATTAGTCTTTGTTTTATCTTATTTTTTTTTTTGTACTATGACAAGACATAGGTATAAGGTGACTGGTAATTAGTGACCGATACTTACGGAGGAAGCGTCAGGGTAGCCCGCGAAATTCAAATTTTCTTACGTTTTTTGCAATGTGCAAGTCTGTATTAAGTTGTATGTTAAATAAATTATGATTTGCGGCCGTAACAAATATGTTTTTACAGAATTATATACAATAGAACCAGTATTACAACTCCTTAAGTTAGTATAATCCTAAAATGTCAAGATTTCATGAAATAGTCATTTTTTGGGATTACCTGGTCTTAAAGAATTGATCACTTTAATGATTCTAATTATGTAAATAGATACTTGTTACGACCGCAAATTATAATTTGATCAACGTACAATATAAGTAATACCGACTTGTAAATTGCAAAAAACGTAAGAAAATTTGAATTTCGCGGGTTTCCCTGACGCTTCCCCTTAAAGACATTATTGTACTCATGATCAAAAAAACAACTTTTACTATGAGACCAAACCTGAAATCGCGAAAAGAAAACTTTGTTGTTCCTTACATTTTGATGAGGCATGCGAACACACACGCGAATTTGAATTAGCTCCCATAGTAAAAGTTGTTTGTTATCATGAATACAATCATGTGTTTAAGTATCGGTCACTAATTACCAGTGAATAATAATTACAGGGTGAATTTTTCAAGTGGGCGTGGATGGCCAAATTCTATTTTCAAATCAATAATACTGTAATGCTGAATGCAGTACAATCCTTGAGACGTCGAATCCAGCTATGTATTGAAATCAATGGTCATAATTTTAAACAATTAATCAGTTACGGTTTAATAGGTAGGTAAGTAACATAAGAAATATAAAAAAGTATTTTGTTAAAAATGAACTCGTTCCTTTAGGTTGCCGTATGTCATCACTTCCCTGAATTCGATCCTTATTAGCGACACTATCGAATAGTGTAATAATACAGCGTGTGTTTTTTATGCTCCAAAATCAACGGGTTCGATTCCTGGGTAGAAATATTGATTTTTCAAAAACCCAATGAAGCAGTTTTAGTTTTCATCAAAATCGAGCCCGAGACTCCTGTGAGCACTTTTCGCTATTCCTCATAGTTTCTGATTTGGCCATCCACGCCCACTTGAAAAATTCACCCTGTATATAAAAAAAAAACCCTTCTCAAGATGGAGCGACTAGGACCCTATTTAATACTGGGTGTAATTTTAATCACCGTTATTCTCTTAAGCGGTCATTGTACTACATGAAGAACTAACAACTTTAAATATGTGACCAAACCCGAAATCGCGAAAAAAAATCAGCTGTTCTTTAGGGACTACAAGTCGCAATAATGCTAGCGGTGCAGAATGCAATCCCCCGCGCATACAGTATAGCGGCCAGTCGTTTTCCCAGCGCCGCGGCAATAACATGTGTTCCGTATAACTAATGTAAGAATTCATGATCAGCTGAATAGACTTATTCCTGTACATTTTCATTTAATCTTCTTCTACAACCACGACAACCATAAGGTCCCCACATGTTCCCTACATTTTGACGAGTGGTGCGAACATAGATGTAGGGAACAGCTGATTTTTTTTCGATTTCAGGTCCTATAGTAAAAGTTATTCATAATGATGAGTACAATGACTCTATAAGACGATAACAGTGATCGAGTTGTCAATGCGACATATTTGTCAAAGGAGATGTTTCAAAATGGGCCAGGTCTGTGTACACTACCTCAAAAAAAAAAAAAAACGAGAATAAATGTGACCAGACCTTTTCAAAGCCTACTGACATTGCAAATGCATTTAATGATTATTTTATAGATGAAATTGAAAATAATATAAAAACTAATATGGGATTCGACAATAAACTAGACAATTTGACAAGGCAATCTATGTTTATGCAGCCCGTTATAATAACCGACATCGTTTCAGCTATAAGATCACTTAAGAATACAAGTACTGTAGGATTTGACGGTATGTCAACAAAGGTGATAAAATTTGTGAATGAAGTTATAGCACCCATATTGGTGCATATTATGAACCTTGCTATTGTTGACGGAGTTTATCCTGAAGACTTGAAGAAAGTTATAATTAAACCACTTCATAAAAAAGATAACAAAACCGATATGAAGAACTATAGGCCAATAGCTAAAATTTCTGTATTTTCCAAAATTTTCGAAAAAATTATTTATAAGTCTCTGTATTGCTATCTCAATAAATTTAACTTATTATGCAAGGAACAAAATGGCTTTAGAAAGAATACCACGATCAACATGGCTATTTTTGATTTTTTACGTAGCATTATGTTAGCAATAGACCAAAAAGCTCCTATTTGTGCTGTTTACACAGATATGACCAAAGCCTTCGATTACGTAAAGCATAATGTCTTATTAGACAAGTTGCGTAGCTATGGTATCAGAGGCAATATTTTAAAACTACTCGAATCCTATCTCTCCAACAGAATGCAATGTACAGAGATCGCAAGAGTATGTGAAAAAACAAAATTTGAAAAGAGTTTTTTATCTCATTATAGATTGATAAAGTTTGGTGTCCCCCAGGGTAGCGTCCTAGGGCCACCTCTTTTCTTAATCTATATAAATGATTTGCCAAAGGTGACTAAACATCAAATGGTGATGTTTGCAGACGACAGTACTGCCATAGTGAAATGTAGTGATCGCAATATTTATCAAGATGACATAAATAATACACTATCGGACATAATTAGTTGGCTTAATAAAAATAATTTAGTTATAAACTTAAAGAAAACCAAAATAATGCACTTTCACCAAAGAATTGAAGTACCAAAAGTAAATATCCGACATAGTAACTGTGACATTGAAGAAGTTAAAGTAGCAAAATTCTTAGGTTTATTCCTTGATAACCAACTTAACTGGAAGGCCCACATAGATGACCTAAGTAAGAAGATAAATAAATCAGCATACGCACTTTTCCAAATTGCTAGAAAAATAAATATGGATGCGCTACTAGTTGCATATCATGGCTTAGTAGCCTCAATTTTGCGATATGGTATAATTTTTTGGGGCAATTCTACTGATAAAGATATCGTTTTTAAGGCACAAAAAAGATGCATAAGATCAATGTGTGGTCTGAAAATTGATGATAGCTGTGTACCATTCTTTAAATCGCTGCAAATACTTACCTTACCCTCATTATATATTTTTGAAATTTGTGTTTTCGTCAAAACAAACATGAGGTTATTTGAAAGAGTGTCAACGTTCCGAGATGTTGCGATTCGTAGCCAATACGCAAACTCTTTAAGCAATCAGCGTTGTAAGACTGCCTTGGTGAGAAAGAGCGTTTTGGGTATGGCACCGCGCATTTACAATAAATTACCGGATACCATGAAAAGTTTGAATGTTATACAATTCAAGAAAAAATTAAAACTCTTACTAGTTGACAAATGTTACTATACGACTGATGAATTTTTAAATGATATATTAATCTAGACTTATTTACTTATTTCACTGGAGAAACAATTTTTAATTGAATATTGTGACTAATTGTAATTTATGATTATTTATTTATGCATTGACTGTAGAAACTATTCCATTTTGTGACATCTATATTTTTTTGTTTTTATTATTTATCATCATTATCTTAATTTTGACATACCTACCAAATAATTTACCTCCCGCATGACCAAATTTTATTTCGCATGCAACCATATTTGTACGCCTCTTGGCATAACATAGCGACCTATGAACTCTGTTATAAGAACTGTATTTACTACCTATGCTATACAAATAATAAATGATTATTGATTATTATTGATTATTGAGAAAAATCCGTAGAATTCGGGAAAAATACAGATAATTCATTTAAATTTATACTGTTGTGGTAGGGAATTGATATTTATCAATTATTTTTATCTACTTTAACATGGCGTCTCACCGATTTAGTAACTCTGTGCATAAAAACAATGACTCTAAACCATAGATCGACCACTGATCATAGAAAGAGGTCTGTCAACTGTCACAACAGTGTCACTTCAGTCCTCTTCTTGAGTATTAAAGATGTCAAACGTCATTAATCAATCAAAATGACAGCTTACCCCCATGACGGGTTTTTGTTGTGTGTTGCAATTTCAAGTGTAATTAATTGTTGTTTACCAGCAAACAAAGACATTTTTGAAGTAATTGGACGGTTGAGAACTGTTTTAAATATATTTTCCTATTTTTATGCACAGTTACTGATGGGTAATGGAAAAATTTCGGAAGGAAAAGAAAAGAAAAAAAATATTTTTCCGAAATTTTTCCAATATTTTTCCAATACTTTTCCGATATTTTTCCAAATCAAAAAGCTGACTGTGATTAAAGATTAGAAAAAAATAAGACTATTAATGTGTACTCTGACATCAAGCAATGAACTGACAATCAATGAATGACATCAAGCAATGAATAGACTGCTTGAATATCTACGAGACTTTTTGCTGCAGTTATTATTCTAAGGTCTTTTGCCTGCTTTGCATGTGTGTCATTACTTTAGGTCTTTTTTTTTGTAACGTGCGTTTTGTTTGTGCAGAATAAACAGTTTTTCTTTCTTTTCTTTTTTTCTTTACTGAAAAATTATAAATATCTAATCTTTAATTTTTTATTTTTTTTTGCCATAATGTTCTCTTATTGGAAATTATATACATAAATAAGAAAGAAATTACAATGTGCACTATAAGTATGTACACAAGTAGTTCTTTTTGGCCGGGTAGACGTGAGCCGACGACGATGCGCAGAATGCACAATTGGAAAAATACCATGTGCAGATGGCGCAAGATAGCGGTTGCGCTCATTTAAACCCGCGGAGCAAATTGCGTCATTGGAATCAGTTTCTTTTTGACAGTTCAAAAACATTCACTGCGTTATTTACGTTGTCGAGCAGATAATATTTCGAACATACGATGCAATGGATTAGCAATTTGCTTCAAAATGATTCAGATTTGATTGATAGGTTGTAACGCAATTAGGGTGCTGGCCAAAAAGATTGGGGACTAATTGGACTACTGTACTTAATCACGTCCAGGCGGAGCATTATACTGAACTGTTACTTGGTCCACATTCACATGTTTTCCTTTATAACCGTCTACAAGTTTTAAAAGATAGTAAGTTTCTCATATACGGTAGTACATATTGCAATTCTTCTAACATTAAAAAGCAAAAATAATTTTCTTTTGTCAATATTTTCTTGTTTCTTGGCACAAAAATCAGGGCATAATTAATCATACCTCTAAAATGAAAGTGTATGAATTTCATACTCTTTCATTTTAGAGGTATGATTAATTTTGCTTGTATTGCGCTGTTCTTCTACAGCTGACTTAATTTTGGCGGGTTCTTTTCCTGGGTTTGGTTGATTTTCGGGTTTGTATAACTAGATCGGTTTTTCTCTGAAATTTGTTGGTGATATAAAATATTGATCATGATACTTTTCGCCAGTGATGATTCGGATTCTTCAACAGAATAGATGTGTTAATGCAATAAAACCCTTTGAATGTAAATAAAACCCTTTAAACTCTGTGCTATTTTACTTCCTGAAGTCAAAATTTTACAGTAAACAATAAAAAAACACATATCACAATCACTCCACTTCTAGTTCTCCACAATTCAATCAAACGCTTCGCAAAATAATAATAGATCGCCTAGATTAAGAAGATTGCGATTAAAATAAAACGTGCACCGACCACGAGTTCACTGCTCGTTTTACAAGATGGCCATCTCACTAGTTCTCGATGTTCGTTTTTGAGGTTGACATTTGTACAACAAGTCAATTAAGTCTAGAAAAGCGGAGGCGCCGACCATGTTCAGGTAGGCGTGGATTATCGGGTAGAATGGCAGTATTTAAAAAAATAACACCTATCACAATCACTCCACTTCTAGTTCTCCACAATTCAATGAAACATTTCGCAAAGTAATTATAGATCGCTTAGATTAAGAGGGATGCGATTAAAATAAAACGAGGACCGACCACGAGTTCACTGCTCGTTTTACAAGATGGCTGCCTCACTAGTTCTCGATGTTTGTTTTTGAGGTTGACATTTGTACAACAAGTCTATTAAGTCTAGAAAAGCGGAGGCGCCGACCATGTTCAGGTAGGCGTGGATTATCGGGTAGAAAGGCAGTATTTAAAAAAATAACACCTATCACAATCACTCCACTTCTAGTTCTCCACAATTCAATCAAACACTTCGCAAAGTAATTATAGATCGCTTAGATTAAGAGGGATGCGATTAAAATAAAACGACCACCGACCACGAGTTCACTGCTCGTTTTACAAGATGGCTGCCTCACTAGTTCTCGATGTTCGTTTTTGAGGTTGACATTTGTACAACAAGTCTATTAAGTCTAGAAAAGCGGAGGCGCCGACCATGTTCAGGTAGGCGTGGATTATCGGGTAGAAAGGCAGTATTTAAAAAAATAACACCTATCACAATCACTCCACTTCTAGTTCTCCACAATTCAATCAAACACTTCGCAAAGTAATTATAGATCGCTTAGATTAAGAGGGATGCGATTAAAATAAAACGACCACCGACCACGAGTTCACTGCTAGTTTTACAAGATGGCTGCCTCACTAGTTCTCGATGTTCGTTTTTGAGGTTGACATTTGTACAACAAGTCTATTAAGTCTAGAAAAGCGGAGGCGCCGACCATGTTCAGGTAGGCGTGGATTATCGGGTAGAAAGGCAGTATTTAAAAAAATAACACCTATCACAATCACTCCACTTCTAGTTCTCCACAATTCAATCAAACACTTCGCAAAGTAATTATAGATCGCTTAGATTAAGAGGGATGCGATTAAAATAAAACGTCCACCGACCACGAGTTCACTGCTCGTTTTACAAGATGGCTGCCTCACTAGTTCTCGATGTTCGTTTTTGAGGTTGACCTTTGTACAACAAGGCTATTAAGTCTAGAAAAGCGGAGGCGCCGACCATGTTCAGGTAGGCGTGGATTATCGGCTAGAAAGGCAGTATTTTAAAAAAATAACACCTATCACAATCACTCCACTTCTAGTTCTCCACAATTCAATCAAACACTTCGCAAAGTAATTATAGATCGCTTAGATTAAGAGGGATGCGATTAAAATAAAACGACCACCGCCCACGAGTTCACTGCTCGTTTTACAAGGTGCCTGCCTCACTAGTTCTCGATGTTCGTTTTTGAGGTTGACATTTGTACAACAAGTCAATTAAGTCTAGAAAAGCGGAGGCGCCGACCATGTTCAGGTAGGCGTGGATTATCGGGTAGAATGGCAGTATTTAAAAAAATAACACCTATCACAATCACTCCACTTCTAGTTCTCCACAATTCAATGAAACATTTCGCAAAGTAATTATAGATCGCTTAGATTAAGAGGGATGCGATTAAAATAAAACGAGGACCGACCACGAGTTCACTGCTCGTTTTACAAGATGGCTGCCTCACTAGTTCTCGATGTTTGTTTTTGAGGTTGACATTTGTACAACAAGTCTATTAAGTCTAGAAAAGCGGAGGCGCCGACCATGTTCAGGTAGGCGTGGATTATCGGGTAGAAAGGCAGTATTTAAAAAAATAACACCTATCACAATCACTCCACTTCTAGTTCTCCACAATTCAATCAAACACTTCGCAAAGTAATTATAGATCGCTTAGATTAAGAGGGATGCGATTAAAATAAAACGTCCACCGACCACGAGTTCACTGCTCGTTTTACAAGATGGCCGCCTCACTAGTTCTCGATGTTCGTTTTTGAGGTTGACATTTGTACAACAAGTCAATTAAGTCTAGAAAAGCGGAGGCGCCGACCATGTTCAGGTAGGCGTGGATTATCGGGTAGAATGGCAGTATTTAAAAAAATAACACCTATCACAATCACTCCACTTCTAGTTCTCCACAATTCAATGAAACATTTCGCAAAGTAATTATAGATCGCTTAGATTAAGAGGGATGCGATTAAAATAAAACGAGGACCGACCACGAGTTCACTGCTCGTTTTACAAGATGGCTGCCTCACTAGTTCTCGATGTTTGTTTTTGAGGTTGACATTTGTACAACAAGTCTATTAAGTCTAGAAAAGCGGAGGCGCCGACCATGTTCAGGTAGGCGTGGATTATCGGGTAGAAAGGCAGTATTTAAAAAAATAACACCTATCACAATCACTCCACTTCTAGTTCTCCACAATTCAATCAAACACTTCGCAAAGTAATTATAGATCGCTTAGATTAAGAGGGATGCGATTAAAATAAAACGACCACCGACCACGAGTTCACTGCTAGTTTTACAAGATGGCTGCCTCACTAGTTCTCGATGTTCGTTTTTGAGGTTGACATTTGTACAACAAGTCTATTAAGTCTAGAAAAGCGGAGGCGCCGACCATGTTCAGGTAGGCGTGGATTATCGGGTAGAAAGGCGGTATTTTAAAAAATAACACCTATCACAATCACTCCACTTCTAGTTCTCCACAATTCAATCAAACACTTCGCAAAGTAATTATAGATCGCTTAGATTAAGAGGGATGCGATTAAAATAAAACGACCACCGACCACGAGTTCACTGCTAGTTTTACAAGATGGCTGCCTCACTAGTTCTCGATGTTCGTTTTTGAGGTTGACATTTGTACAACAAGTCTATTAAGTCTAGAAAAGCGGAGGCGCCGACCATGTTCAGGTAGGCGTGGATTATCGGGTAGAAAGGCAGTATTTAAAAAAATAACACCTATCACAATCACTCCACTTCTAGTTCTCCACAATTCAATCAAACACTTCGCAAAGTAATTATAGATCGCTTAGATTAAGAGGGATGCGATTAAAATAAAACGTCCACCGACCACGAGTTCACTGCTCGTTTTACAAGATGGCTGCCTCACTAGTTCTCGATGTTCGTTTTTGAGGTTGACCTTTGTACAACAAGGCTATTAAGTCTAGAAAACCGGAGGCGCCGACCATGTTCAGGTAGGCGTGGATTATCGGGTAGAAAGGCAGTATTTAAAAAAATAACACCTATCACAATCACTCCACTTCTAGTTCTCCACAATTCAATCAAACACTTCGCAAAGTAATTATAGATCGCTTAGATTAAGAGGGATGCGATTAAAATAAAACGTCCACCGACCACGAGTTCACTGCTCGTTTTACAAGATGGCCGCCTCACCAGTTCTCGATGTTCGTTTTTGAGGTTGAAATTTGTACAACAAGTCAATTAAGTCTAGAAAAGCGGAGGCGCCGACCATGTTCAGGTAGGCGTGGATTATCGGGTAGAAAGGCAGTATTTAAAAAAATAACACCTATCACAATCACTCCACTTCTAATTCTCGATAATTCAATCAAACACTACACAAAATAATAATAGATCGCTTAGATTAAGAGGGATGCGATTAAAATATAACGTCCACCGACCACATGGTTGCGTGCGCACCTTACCAAAAATCCGAAGTTACCTGCTCATTTTACAAGATGGCCGCCTTACCAGAGTGCTCGGTGTTCGTTTTTGACGTTGCCATTTGTACAACATGACAATTGACAGTCTAGAAAAGCGGAGGCGCCGACATATTATTTACTTCATGTAAATAAAACAACAAACTAAAAATGATAACAACACCACGACAATTATGCTGTACCTACTGTATAGGAAAATAAACAAAATGGCAATTTTAGTTTAGTATTGCCAATCCAACCAACAATTTCCTAACCTTTTAGAACGAAGTAGTAAAAATTTTCATTGAACATATTTTTTTATTTGGCCTTAATTAGATAATATAATAGCATAAAAGAACATAGATAATTAATTGAATTTATTTTGTATAAATGTCACTTTTAGACGTTCAAATAAGAATTCGCCATTGTTCTTTTCGAGTTAATCAAGCCACGTAGTAGTATCCTCCCCTGCAAAATTTACTGCCCATTTTCACCCCGTAATTATTCTTTATTTTTAGTCTTATGTATAAATAGTGAGTTTAGAGTTAATTGGTCAGCGCGTTAAAATTTTGACACACCCAATTCCCCTTTAGCCCCCTAAAGGGGAATTCGGTGTGTCAGAATGGGTAGTTTAGAAAAACGAAAATTAAAAAGTTCATAATTAACATAAATATGTATTCGTGCCAAGTTCAAGTTTATTAACTCAAGGAATAAGATTTTTCATACAAACAAAAACCCCCCTTTTCACCCCCTATAAGATTGAATTTCCAATAACCCCTTCTTAGTGCTCCCCTAAATTATAAAAGGAAGCCGTGTGCAAAATTTCACGTTCCTAGACCCAGTAGTTTCGGCCGTGCGTTGATTTGTCAGTCGGTCAGTCATTTTATTCAATCAATCAGTCAGTCATTCATTCAGTCAGTCAGTAAATATGTTCAGTATAAATAAAACCCTTTAATTCATATGTTATTTTAATTCCTGTAGTCAACATTTTACAGTAAACAATATTTTTCCATTATTTTTCCATATTGTTATTTTTCGGAAAAATAAACGGAAAAATTTCCAAGTTTTGAAAAATTTCCGAAAATTACCCATCACTATGCACAGTGTACACGTACCTGGCCCAAGGTACATACAGTTTGGAACATCTCCTTTTCACGAAAGAAAACCATACCTAAGTAAAAAGAACTTTTAAAATTTTCAGATTGTCGCTTGTAACTTGCTTGTCGGTTTTGTTAAATGGGTCCCTGGTTAGGGTCGCAGGAAACAGCTTAATGAGAAAAGCGTACTAACGGTTTTTGAGGCTTGGAATGGAGGAGCCTTATGTCCATCAGTAGACCTTTTACAGCTGAATGTTAATGATATTTTCATTATTATTTTATCAAACTTTTGACTCTCATAGCATAGCACTTTCTTAGGGAGCGTTTACACTGAAGCGGAGACGAACAAAGATGAGCGGAGCTGAGACGTGCAGGAGTAATCATAGACGAAACGAGATGGGATCCCAACCTTATTGGTAAAATTTTACTGCCTCGTCGGTCTAGTGGTCGTAAGCGCTACTGAGCATGAGGTCCTAGGTTCGATTCCCAGGTGACGCAAAGTGTTATTGAGTTTCTGGAACAGGAATTTCTTAGTAGCAGCCTGGGAGTCTGTATTTGTGTCCGGCTGATGGCAATAGGCGCGCCCGCTATTACATGGAACTTAAACATAGCTGGCGAAATGTGGGTGACCTCTGATTAACCATTCGGGGATTACAGGCGTAATGTTACGTGATTGGTCGATTCCTACATGACTCCCCTCCGCTCCGCTCGTCTCCGCTTCAGTGGAAACGTCCATAACATAAACTTTCTTTTTCAGTTATCACTCTCCTAGGCTTAATATACTTACCAACGAAGTTAAAACTCTTTGGACAAATTCCCGGCACATCAGGCATGGACAGGGATGTTGATGATGAAAACACACAGATATTACGCACTATGGGCAACTTTAGACGACGGAGACCTGGTAACTCAGCCAAAAACAAACATGTCTGATACGTGTTGCTAGAGTCAAAATGGGCTGTGTAGTGTATAGCTTAGTTCCCTTGCGTGATCAGAGATACTTGTCAGCGTATACCCGCGGCCGTCCCTTTGATATTTTTTCTCTTCAGTATATTATTATTTTGCTGAATAAATACCTGCACCCTAATTGCGTAACACACTATCGATCGGAATCGGTTTCATTTTGACAGTTCAACAACATTCATTGCGTTATTTACGTTGTGGAGCAGACAAAAATTTGGAACATATGAACAATTTGCTTCAAAATGATTCAGATACCGATTGATAGCGCGTTACGCAATTAGGGTGCTGATTATTAGCACGAGACCTAGATTACAGACGTTACAGATTCTGCATGAGACCTAAGGGTCTCATGTTGTCACAAGTGAAAATACTTACACGCTCAATGTTACTTGCAAAAAAATAGCATGTCTGTGCAAACGGTTTTCTATGCGTTTATCTGTTTAACCCAAGCCATTTAAGAAATGATTTGAAAACTGCGGCGCTAATCATTCCTTCCTGCACATTATACTGTGCCAGCGCAATGGCAGACCAGGCTCCATTTCGCGACTACATTTACAGGTCAGGCCTACTTTTTAGTCCTGTCACAAAGTCCTGTAAAACAAATCGCTAATAAACGCTGACATGTATAGCTGTCATAAGCACAGAGCTCGGAATCGCCGCGCCAGCAAGGTCTAGAGAGAAGTGAGTTGAGCACACAACTTCTGTCACGGACCGCCTTCAAAGCTATCAGTTTATACTCATACGTCATTAGTGTCAAACTGCGAGTGACACGCTTGGTTTGTATGGAAATGTTGACAATGCCGCCTCTAGTAGAGCCCGCCGTGGCGTCTCCGTGCTCTGTGGTCATTAGGTTACCAATCCCACTAGCCTATCTGCCCCGGTGTCTGCTGTCAGTATTCTAAAAATACATACCTCTAAACCAAAACCATCATCTAACCCGCGTTTAAGAGCTGTCAGTGTCATTATAGCATAAACAGCCTATAATGTTCTTGGGGACACAGGCCTCCTCTCTTCGAGGGAGTGGGCTATATTCTACCACGCGGGCCCAGTGAGAGTTGGTAGATGTCACATATCTTCGAATTTTTGGTTTTAGGACAGCCGGTTTTCTCACGATGTTTTCCGGGTTCACCGTTTTGAGAGTAGTGGTGATGAAATTATTTACACAAAATAAAGCACCTGTCAGGGTTCGAACCCTTTGCCGGTAAGCTGACGACGTAGCGACCTACAAGTAGGTTGCGGTGCCGCATGCCGCTTGAACGACACCGCAACTGAGTCGTATGGGAGGCATCGCGGCTGAGGGTTGGAGACCGCGGCGGGAGAGGAGTGCCGGGTATGACGGTGAGCCGCTCTCCCTACCTTCCGCGGCCTTGAGGGTGTTGCCACCGTGTGATAGCGGACGCGGTGGGGCCGCAGAGGAGGAGGAGTGTCGGTATTTCGTTGACCGCTCTCCCTATCCTCTGCGGCCGAAAAGTGGTAGGGCCACTGACCTGACCGGTCGCAGGGGACCAAGGGTGCCTAGACAGGGGGTCGTCTAGCGCCCATATGTTGGTTTGGTCCCTAGTGTGGTCACAATGTGTTCTGGTGCGCCGGTGACGGGCGGTACTCCCCAGAGGAGGGTCCAGTGTTGGATAGTCGCGGCAGGTTCACGGATGAGTGCTAACGCGTGCCCGTGTTCCTGCCACAAGCGGCAGAGGAGGAAACCGTGGAGTTTTAGTGGGTTTGAGTCCCACATAACTGCACTATCTCCACGTGGTAGTGCAGTACGCATGAGTATTTCTCCACGCAAAAAAAAAGGTTCGAACCCTCTATAACTACAACTCGGTAACTTGTGCCGTTACTACTGGCCACCAGTGCTCTTCCAGAGTCATCGTAGCTGAGGAATCTTGACACTGACAGCTCTTTAACGCCCTTTAGAAGTAGGTACTGATCGCGTCTAGTTTCATTGGTGAAATCCGCACTTAATAGTGATTTCTTTAGTTCCAGTTAAAGCTACCGGGACAGATTAGTTTGTGGCACTATACGACATGGCGCACACTACGACAAACGACAGCTCGGCGACGAGACGCAACGACAGGCTGCGGCCGACAATTTTCATATTGTTCTAAGCTTCACACTTGGCGTCGAGCAGTGGTCTCGAACGTCACAAGGCCAAATCGGTAGAGTTCCCCACTAATATCGGTATATTTGCAAACAAAACAGGTAGGTAGGTAAAAAAATTTCCCAAAAATTATCCCATATCGTTCTACCGATATGGGATATTTTTTTAGTCTCGAACCTACCGATTTTTCGAGTTCGAGAACGCTGGCGTCGAGTTGCAGAGTCGCAATGACAGGCTAGGGGTGTCGCACTCTCTCGCTTGTCGCAGCGTCTCTTCACACAGTGTACGCGCACACCCGATGACAGTGTACGCGCACACCCGATGACAGTGCATGCGACTGGTCAGTGTCTTGTCGTCTAGCTGTCGCAGTCACATGTCGCATAGTGTGCTCCACAGTTACTGTCCTACAATTACTTATAAGATTTTAGATTACGTTTTTCTACTTTAAATTAAATCTAAACCTTTTTCCTGGTGCTTGTAGGCAATGAGTAAAGACAGGTATACTCAATCTTTTTATCGTCAAAGCGAAAGCGCCGGGTACCCAGCGAAATAAAAATTTTCTTAGGGCGAAAAGGCCAGGGTACCCTGCGAAATTAAAATTTTCTTAAGGCGAAAGAAAGCGCTGGGTATTCTGCAAAATTAAAATTTTCTTGGCAAAATCGCCAGGGTATCCTGCGAAATTAAAATATTCTTGGCAAAAGCGCCAGGGTTTTCTGCGACATAAAATTTTTCTTGGCAAAAGCACCAGGTTATCCTACGAAATTAAACTTTTCTTGGCCAGGGTAAATAAGATTTGATGATTATTATTTGATGATTGATTTGAGATGATTATGTTTTGGGTCAACGACCGCTGGTAGTGTTTTTACTAGAAGTATGAGTTGAGAAAAATGATTATTTATTGTTTTATCGTGTTTAGATATAGATACCCATTACGTCTGTGAAGTTTACAAAAAAAAAACTGATTTTTTAAAACTGATATTTCATCTACACTGCGCACACAGTATGTACAGACGATCAGTCAAATTTCTTTAATGGATTTTCAACTTTATCGCTAAAGCGTTAGGTTCAAGGTTGATTGGGAAAATTTTACAGTTTCGAGTAGCTTGATGTGCTGGCGTCTGTATGTAGGTACAGACGCCAGCACATCAAGCTGACCGTAACAACCGACGCGACCGTAACAAGTATGTGTATGAACACATACTTGTTACGGTCGCGAATCATATTTTAATCAAACAAGCACTTGCAAAATACAAAAAATAAAAAACGTAAGAAAATTTGAATTTCGCGGGTGTCGCTTTCGCCTAAGCAAAAAATCAGCTTTCTAGGTCCAAGGGTTTGGACTGAGTCATTCAGTATAATACGGCCGATGAATCATGGCCTATCCGAACTTTGCGCAGAAGCCTGCGCAATAAAAGTTTTTTGGAATCAAATGGTGACATTAGGCGATTGTGAGTGAGAGAACATGCGTGAAATTTCGGAGAGCCTATTTTCGGACCGGCCGTATTGTAAGTGAGCTGGAACTTTTTATAAGTATTGTGGTTTGTTTGTAACCTCAGAGATAAAATATGGATTGATTATACCTGGCCTAGCGATTTCACTGCATTTAAAAGTTTTCACTTTAGGAGTAGTTGAACGAACGTTAATGTATACGGTTTTTCTCAAGTAACTTGCACAAAAGCATGCAAGTAACTTGCAAAGGCACACAAGCTACTTGCATAGTTTTGTGCGAGTTACTGGAACGTATTCCTGTCTTTATTGATGATGAATGAGCATAAACTACTAGAACTTTTCACAGTATTTTCCTACCACAGCCTTATATTCTTGCACTATAGCTTCTAAGAGTTCTAAATGCTGATCTTATTTTTTTGATATTGCCATCTAAGGTAAACAGTGCGCCAGGTATATTTTGATGTATAGTATTGACAGTGAATTGAAACTTCATTAAGATACCTATGTAACTAAAATATGTAACTTTTACATAGACAAATAGACCTTTGTCGTTTCATGAAGTGCAAGTGATATTCCACCACGGGGTGATCAAGCAATTACGATGACTATACAAGTTGCGCAGATATATAGAGGGACTCCCCTTTTTATTGTCGTGGAAATTCTCATGAATGTTCTCCGCCCCTGGGGCCAACGGAGGGGTCTCTCAGGCTCTTAAACTCTGGTTTCTGGTTTGGTGGTGTTTCTGGTTTTAAACTCTGGTTGGTCTGGCTTCCTAGCAAAATCTGTCATTCTCACCAGTATGTATTTGACATTAAGTCATACCCCGCCTCCCAAAGATTTAAATCACTAGATTTGTCCTCACCGTACAAAGAAAAAGAGTCCATACTGAGAAGAGTGCGCTCACACATTATTAAATAGCGTTTCCATGATAATCAAGTCAAGTCACTGCGTTGTTGCTTGTCAGAGATGTCAAAACGAAACAGAAATGCGAATATCTTTTGACACAACAGGGCGAATCTAACAGTTTAAATCTTTGCCGCTGTCATCATTATCATGACAGCCGTCACTACGGCCGTTCCACGCGGTGTTCTTTAACTACCTCTGGTCGGGGCGCTAGAGCTTTTGCGCAGTTCTGCGCTTTCCCCGGAAAGGTACCCCGTTAACCCACAGCCGCAGTTATAAAGACTCCCCTATATCTCTTTGGCTTAGTGTTATGATGCAACATGCAAATAGCGGGTTTTAAACACTCGCCCGACGCCTAACCGCCGCGCCAAAACTGTTACTTAGATGTTATATCAAATAAGTAAAAATCAACGATTTACACTTCATTTTTATAGCTCCTTCTAATATATAGCGAGTTAGCGAGTATATACCTCTAAATAAGAGTGCCAATAATAGATGAAGCATATAATTTTATACATAACACGTTTTATACATGCAATAGTCAATTAGAACACTCTTATTGTATTAGCAAGAACAGTAACCATGTTTAGATTTGCGGTACAGTCCCACTAGCCCTCTGGCCCGGTGACGGACGCCAGCGTTGTTGGTGACCAACAAATGACAGACCTTAATTATAATTTTGACGTTACTGAAACGTTGTACAGACGCCAGCGCATCAAGCTACTACAATCTGTCAGATTTCTTTAATAGATTTAGTTGATTGGGAAAATCTGACAGTTTCGGGTAGGTTGACATGCTGGCGTCTGTACATGATGAAATTGAATTCATGGGCATCCTTTTAATGGGTCATTGTACTCATCATTATGAACAACTTCTACTATGGGACCAAACCTGAAATAGCAAAAAATAATCTGCTGGTCCCTACATTTATCTTCGCATATCTCGTCAAAATGTAGGGAACAGCTGATTTTTTTGCGAATTCAGGTGTTTTCTTCTCATAGTGATTTCGTTAGTAAACCACCTGGCCAGAAAAGTTTGTTGCACTGTACTTACACCATAGAATTATTGATTTGTTTTAAGTGATACAAGTTTGATGTTATAAAGTGTTTAGTAATTTCTAGTCAATAAATATTTAAGTAATTTTAAAATTTTATTGTGACTGAGGAAAACTAAGATTATCTGTACTTAAGTACGTTAAACCGCACTTTAAAGGATATACTTGAAATACAAAAACCGCTCTTACTGCTACGAAACAAAGGCGCTTCCAAAGTCAAGTTACCCTTTTGTGACAGAGCTGCCAGTGAGAGCAAAAAATATACCAGCAATGTTTTCTTAATTGTCTTGTTCACCATTAAAATTAACTAAAGGTACAGACACCAGCACATCAAGCTACTACAATCTGTCAAATTTCTTTAATAGATTTTCAACTTTATCAAGGTTGATTGGGAAAATTTGACAGTTTCGGGTAGCTTGACCTGCTGGCGTCTGTACAATTCCGAAGGCGACGGCAGTGACGTTGCCGTTGACAGTAGACGCAGGCAACTTGCAGCTGCAGTGTTGATTCCGAACGCAACATCACATCTACGAAGGCAGCGGCTTTTCACTAAAGCAAGTTTACTCAAAGTGGGTTACGCGAACCCTTAGGGGTTTGCCATTTGACGGTAGGGGGTTCGCGACAAGATTCACGTAATGGCGGCTGGATGGCTGGCAAGCGAGCCGAGTCGGAATTGACGAAAATTACTCCTAAAATCGACTCAATTTGTGACAAGAAACAAGCCGCCCATCGATCACATTAATTTTCTTTTTAACACTGTATTTGATAACGTTTATTTAAAAAAAAAACCGTATTTTCTACTACCTAAAGCTACTAACAAGGGTACGTGGGGTCATAGGTTTGAGAAACCCTGCTCTAAAGCTTTGGTTGCCTAGAAATGCGGCTGCAAATAGTAGAATAACAGTTTTTCATGAAGCTTATTCATGAAAAACTGTCATTTTCACTTATTTGACATTGGGTCAAACCCCGCTGCCCAAAGATTTAAATCGCTAGATTCGCCCTCACCGTACTTAGTCACAAGGTAAATACTGAGAAAAGTGAGCTCACACATGATTAGGTAAATAGCGTTTCCATGACAAGGAAGTCAAGTCAACTGCGTCATTGTTTGTCAGAGGTGTCAAAACGAAACAGAAATGAGACTATAAATTTTGACGCGGTAGGGCGATTTAAATCTTTGACATTGCCATTATTATAATGACAGCCGTAACTGCGGCCGTTATGGGCGGTCTAGGAAACCGTAACCGTAGATTTACTGATGATATGCCGTCCTGCAATTGCCGCCCACGCCGGTCGACCGCAGCAACAGGAGACACTATCGCCATCTACGGAAGCGTTTTTTATAAAAACAGAAACCAGTAGTGTCGCTGCAGGCTATCATTGCGGTTGGGCGGCACTACCGCTGTAGTCTGCGGTCTGTCGTTGCCTTCAGAATTGTACCTTTAGTGTACACACAAGCGACACGCGTCAAGGGTAGAGGCAACTGCACACGTCGACGCGCCGACGACCTAAAGCGAAGCTTGCAGTTCCGCCATTTTTTCACTCCTGGACTATTTGCGGTCCACTGACGAAAATGGCGGACGCGACACGTTACAACTGCAAGCGTCGCTTTAGGTCGGCGGTCGACGAGTGCAGTTGCCTCTGCCGTTGACGCGTGTCGCTCGTCTGCAAGAACACTACGGATAGATTTGACTACAGATTAATTTCCATAGGCTGTCAGTCAGTCAAAAGTTCAAAACACTTATTTCAATTAGAGCTAATTTTTCAATCGTCGGATAACTTTTATTTATGGAATAAATATGGCGGTTTGACAGCTTTTGTATAGAAAATATGTCAAACTGTCATATTTATTATTTATATAAATGTTATCTGACTTCTGAATAATCAGCCCTTAAGCTCATAAAATGCACTTTTGAATGTCAAAATTTACAAGAGAATAGAATTGATCCAAGTTGAGTCTTCCAAAAAGGAAAAAAAGGCAAGACATTCCACACTTGGGTAGGTAGGTACTTATTCCTTTAAAATGTTTTGCATACTTACCTATATTAATTTTATTATACAATTACTTATATACAGCTACAGATAATTTTAGTCTTCCTCTAAAAATAAGACAAGTTTTTACGCAATAAGCTCAACAACATGTGCTTTGTAGACAATAGATTTTAATTATTAAAGCATTATATTTTGGAAATATGAACAGACAAAAGGTTCCGAAAGTCGGCCGTTCGTTCCCACGGCGCTGTACCTACTGTACGATATTTTACGGTAAAAAGTTGGAACACATCATCACCTGTCTAGCCTTTTCCAACTATGTTGTGGTCGATGCAGCTGAATACTAGTATTTTACATGGAGCGACTGCTATCTGTCCTCCACAACCCAGTTACTGGGCAATACTGGTAAGGTAAGACTGGTTGTCAGACTCTCGGGCTCAAATGGTGAAATGTTTACCTAACTGTAATTACCTATAGGTACAACGACTGTCATCACGACACGACACAGTGGGAACAGAGTCTATTTCTTTTAAACACGAACATTTCTCAGTAAGAGTGCGTTTCCTCTGAAAAGACGTAACGGAGCGGAGACGTCCAGGAATTGACCAATCAGAGACGAGGACATGAGAGACTCGACGCGAAGTAGACTTCAACTAATGAGTTTGTACGATTCCTGCACGTCTCCGCGTCAGTGGAAATTCACCCAAAAGCACGTACGGTAATACAAATTCCTCTGACTTGCACAAAAGTATGCAAGTACAGTGATCTAGAATCTAGCTACTCGCTGTGCAGTACCCCACCCCTCATCCTCGCGGTCACATGAATTTGTGAGGTATAGTTTCCGGCACGGAACTTGAATGCTGATCTTGAATTATTTTAAGCGATTTTGGACCTTACTCTTGAGACAATACGTATGCGCAAACAACCCCTACCACTCCACCGAGCGCTCAAGATTCGTGCCGCCAGGTATACTGCGCTGCTACTCGCCTCGTGTTCAGAACCGCCACATCGGGCTGTATAAACCTTGCATGCCATTATGACATAATTTACGAATCGTAAGTTGTTATGGCACATGGCATGCGAGCACTACTAACTTGCATCCTTTTGTGTAAGTTACAGGCTATTTACCTACCGACAGCTTAAATAAACTATTTGTATGTATTTTCAAAATATAATATATCTACCTATTATGTAAACATAGAAGGACCACACTCACCAGTGCCATATCAGTATAGGAATTGTTACATTTTGAGAAATAAAACACGGTTTGAAAAATAAAAAAATATTGTTTTATTTAATTAAACTTCCCATTTTCACTGCCCGTTGATCTAGTTGTAGTGCATTCGCACTTAGCGTGGAATCCTGGGTTTTTCATTATTTATTCTATGGTTTTTTTTCCTCAAAAATTTGGTAAAAATCAATGATAAAACTGAAATTATTCCGTCCGAAACTAGGGTTTTTACAAAAAGTACGCCGTGTGTAGAGTGCGTTTCATCCACGGAACATAAAAAACAGTGGAAGTGGTATGCAACAAAATTACTATAGGAACCGCTGTCGCCAAACTCACACAAATAAACCGATAATCATATAATGCACTACAAACAAACAATTCGTCTGATTTGTCGTTTTAATTTTAGTCAAAACTAGCGTAAGTCACAGATCCTACATCCAGAAATAAACCTTCATGCATTATGAATAGGATTTATTTTGCTTCAGTCCAGAAAGTATTTATAACGTTTTGTAATCTCAAGTCAAAATAGATTCGATTGACGAGTAAATTCCGCTACTTGACCATAGATGGCAGTATTCTCAGTGATCGCAATTATAAGTCTAATTGCGTTAGTCATAAGGTTGACATTCGCGTGATAGGTCGATAACTATTGCTACTCGATCAAGGCCACACCAGTGCAGTAACACATTGAATTTTGAATTACATTATCGATGTCGATAGATACCCGATTTCTTGTTTAAATCGAAAAAATAAGTATTGTTGGGAGTTAAGTAAAACTGTAAGAAGAATGAAGTAGTGTTTTTTTTTTCTTTTGCTTATATCTCGAAAACGGTGTCCTATCGAAAAAATAATGAAAATTTTGCCCCCCTTTGCAACCCGTAACTCCCTAAAACTCTACATGTTGGTAATACTCAATAATAGAAATTTTGAAATTTTTCATATTTTCCATACAAAAAGTGAAAACTTCGTCCAGTTGAGGTGTCATTTATTTTTTAGCTTTTGCTTATATCTCGAAAACGGTGTGTCCGAATAGAAAAAATTATGAAAACTTTTAATCGCGATTAAAAAAAGACATTTAGTTTGATAATCAAAATTTTAGGTTAAAAACATCAAATTCAGAATAGCAAAATTTCCATTTTCACTAAATTAAATAGCTTAGGACCAACTTAGTGCTGTCTAACAATAAAATAATTAAGTTGTGTAACTTTAGTCCATCGTCGTTTGACATAAATAAACTAAATTTAGATGATTTTTAGTCTAGTGTAGAGACATTTGTGACAAGAGAATATGCACCATTTTCTTTTATGGATAAAACTAACATCCGACACGACCACATCACTAATTGAGTAGCGAAGTACTTTCGAGAACGAAATAAGAAATACCAGAGAATACAAACAATCCAAAAGAAACTTTATTTTAATCCTATAAGGTTGATTTTAACTAGAGGTTCTATTACTTCATTCGTAAATTGAAATTAACTAAGATTTTATTAGAAAACAAATTAAATCTTACTTAGCGATGGTACGAAACACCTCCATTTTTAAAAGTTTTTTTCCTACTATCATTTTTGCACTCCAAAATGGAACAAAACGGCATAGCTACGGAAAAATAAATTTGTCGCGAGACTGCAACTCGACGCGATGTTAGAACTCGACTGTGACCATAGTTTAACACTGTGGGGACCAAGCGAGCGATACAGCGCTTATTTGTGCCACGCGTGCCACGCCTACTTAGCACTTCCACTGTTTTTTTATGTTCCGTGGTTTCATCAAATAGTTCCTATGTCGTAATGTTGGCTCCGCTGTTAAACTTGTAACACATGGACCTATTGGGTCCATGCTTTATCAACGGTAGCCTATCGTGTTCGCCCAGAACAGTTGAGCCAACATTACAGCATAGGACGCACCTCAGACTAAATATCCTGTAGACGGAGCCTATAAGAGAGACGCGTGTCCTTTTCTTGTTAGTGTGCGGCTCTAGAGTAGTATTAGTGTGCGTGACTAGGGAAGGGTCGACGCTTCAAAGCATACTATGGAATCTGTAGTACATCAATTTTTTGCTTAACAAAAAATGCACAGGAGTGAAACTGCGGATAGAAGCTAGTACCTACCTACCTACTATAATAAAATGTGTGCTTTGTTAAATAAAAAATATGGGCACATAAATATGGTATTATGTAAAATTAATGTAACAATTTATTACCATAATGTAACAATTTGTTATCAATTAAGGGTACAACTTAAATAAATAATCAGACGTATATTTTTACGATTTTATTTATTGTAATATTTACACAGGTACATATCGATGCCTTAGTTCACAATTGCACTAACTACAGAATTGTCAATTTTGAGGAGAGAGGTTTAAAGTTTTTACATGAACAGTACAAAAACTAAGTAAAATAATATGTGAACTACTTTTTTGTTAGAAAGAGACGTATCAACGGTATTTCAATATGCGCAAACGAAAGAGCGTGACATTTAGTGTATTTGGCACTAAAAAAGTGATTATTGAAAATTTTGTAGTTAGTACCTACAATTGTGAACTAAGGCATCGATATATTGGATAACAATGAAATGAAATGAAATTGTTTATTTTGCAAATTGGATGTTGGCAATATTCTGGATATTCGAATACTGTTGGCACCGAAGCACTTTTTTTTTTTTTTGTAGATAAACTCGTTATGAAGCAGGATGTCAGGCAGGATGCAGGACTCGTTATGGAGCTGTGGCTTTCTTTGGAGCAAAGTCTTGAATATTTCTTATTTCTAGTTCTGACGTCTAACAGCTTTAATCCACTCGCTTCTTATTAATTTCACAATATTATGAAAACCTACAACAGTAACCAAAAATTATTATACCATATCAACAACAAAAGTCGATAGATTTTATCGATAATATTGTACACATCCCTGCAGTTCACGCCTAAAACAATGCCTAAGTTAAACATTAATTTAGACTATAAAACCTGGTTTTTTATCAATATGATATAAGACAATCTTAGTCTTAATATGTAAATCTTCAATGTTTATCGATTTTCTAACAGTTAACCTCTGTAATTAACGATAAAATTGTTGTCATAGACTTACGTGTGAAATGATAATTCTGGGTCTATTACGCCTTCTTTCGTTATTCTTGATGAATAATATACAGCCGCACACAGCATATTTTCACTTTACTAATTTTGTCCTAGCCAAACCACTGATATTATTTAATATTTCGCATTTAAACTGCACCAAGCCGCAATGTTTTGACCGACTAAGTCGGTCACTTGTTGACACGATTTACACAGACAGTGCGACGTTGCCAAACTTACATGTGCTGTACCTTTTACTCGTTCCTGAACTCTGTGAAATAGACAGAGAGAACAATACTTTGTTTGACACACGGATACAAGAGCGGCAACAAGTTATAGCTCCGTCTACAGGATACTTAGTCTGAGGGACGCACTCTAAGCGCGCGTGGCACACCGGAACACAGATTACTAATATGTAGGAAGCTACACCGGAAGCTCGGGAAAACGAGAGTTCAAATTGTGTCTAACAAAATTCGAGTACCAACAGAATGTTTATTATTAGATCTTTTATGACAATTGGTCAATATTTTACTAGATGGCGCTGACATATGTTATTGCTGACTGATCCCTGAAACCTTCAACTGTCATGTTTAAAACACAATTATTTTTTACCGGCCTCTAGGAGGCCGATCGACAGTTGAGATCGTGCTTTCCAGAGAACGCAGGGTCTCGGTATGTGATGGATGGTCACCCGTCCACGGACCGACCTCGGCAAGCGTTGCTTAACTTTAAAAGATCGATCCGTGCGGTTGTTATTACTTAGCCACGAGCCCCTCGACTAATAGAGAATTATGGAAGGAAAAGACATGTTGCGCCATAACCAAATAACTTGGGATAAGAGCTGGAGAATTATGGTGCTGATGAGGCAGTTGAGGTAAGGCAATATTGTAACATGAAATTGCCAATAAAGAAAACATGTCTTAAAAATATATTATTTTATTTCAATTCTTAATAAATAAATAGGACAACAATAATAACATTGTAAAATACATAAGTAATATTTATTGGACGGGAAAAATAGTATAAAAAATTGGAATGTATGTTAAAATACTTCTCTTACATTGTCTATCTTTCTTTTATAATAAGCAAGAAAGTGATGGCAATACTTTAAGCTTTAGCCGTATTACGGCTATCAAAAAACTTTGTCCGTCTTATAATACAAAACAAGTTCTAACTTTTGTCCAAGTTATTATAATAGGGCGTTTGGAAGCTAGGTGCAAAGACTTAAGGGGGTGGTGATTGCCACTATTTTGAGCCCTACATGTCTTACACGAAGTATGTTGTTTTTTTCTTTTTTTTGCCACAGTATTGTTTTTTTTTACTGAAAGATAGCAGTTAAAAATTTAAAAAAAAAAAGCTCAAAATGCTCTAAATAGTGTCAACTATCAATCATACTCTTAAGGGTTTGCACCCAGCTTCCAAAAACTATATTTTGAACTTTATACCAAACATGGTAAAGTTCGAAATATAAAATTCTCAACTTAGACTTTGGTTTGACGTCCAGTTAAATATGTTCGGGCATAAAACTCCAGATACTTAGCTGGTAACACTGTATTATCAAAATACCTTCACTCTGCACACGCTTATAAAGAACTAATTAGAACTTATTCGGTTCGGTTAGTTCGAATTTCAAAAATGTCTCGTTAAACCTGGGTCTAAACATTTTTTTTGGTCGTCGAATGACGTCACTAAAACGTTATTTATGAAAGTAAGTTGGTGTGTTTTCAAAAAGAGCGTTTTTGACACGGTAAAGTCAAACCCTGCTGTCATCATTGTCATGACAGCCGTCACTGCGGCCGTTATATGGCAGCCATCGCTCTTCTAGGAAACCGCAGCTTAAACGAGTTTAAAACATCGTTCTGTTTCTGTTAATCGTTTGAAGATGACAAAGACATATTTTAAATACGTTTAGAGTTAGATGTATTTAGTGATTGTTTTTTTAGAGATTGATTTGCAAACCGGCCTTATTATGAGTCAAGATTTTAATAATAGTCTGGGACAGGCGCGCACGCAATTTTCACGAAGTCTTCATAGCGCACTATGCCTGTGTTCGTTACATTGGCTTCCCGGAAGATATTGTCCACCTGTAAGCAAACATGTATTTTTTAAAGCCATGTCTTCCCATTCTCACGTATGCTTAATTATTATTATTATTTTTTGACATATCTCGAGACTGGGGTCCCGGACCTTTGGAAGGCGTACGAGGGGCTGAGGAGGCACCAACCGGCGATTATCCCTATATGCACTATGCAAGTGCACCCAAGGACAACCCCCGGTTGGTGCAGGACTATTGCAGAACGTGGAAACAAAATATATTGGGCTATAGTGGATTGGGTGAATTGAAATATGTAAGAACTATATTATGTCCCTTGCCTGACCAATGTTATGTTATACACGGATAGAATGAGAGGGGGGGGGGGGGGGGGGGGATTTTTTTTTTTTTTTTAACTTAGGTTTATAATAGAGACAGTTGCTCAATGTAAAATACTGGTATTCAGCAGCATTCGGTAAGGCAGGAAGCTGACCCCAACACAGTTGGAAAAGGCTAGGCAGATGACGAAATTAACAATTTTATTATACCTCTCTGGCGGATAGGCCTTCGCCCCAGTTCTGCAGCAAGTTCCTCAGTTGCCTCGCTGGGATCACCCCATTCTTCTCAGCATCACCCGCTTTGAATGCATTCACTACCTAAAAAATAATGCTGGCAGATCAATAACTAAGTATGTATACAAAAGAAATACTTTCAATACAACTCTTTAAGACCAAGTAATCCTAATGAATGACTATTTCATGAAATCCTGACATTTGAGGATTATACTAACTTAAGGAGTTGTATTACTCATTATAATTCTGTGAATACATATTTGTTACGGTCGCGAATCATACTTTAATCAACATACAACCTAATACTGACTTGCAAATTGCAAAAAACGTAAGAAAATTTCAATTTCGCGGGCTACCCTGACGCTTCCCTTAAGGCGGTCGACTAACGCTCCAGGAATTACCGCGATCCTGCTGTTGCATGCGGTAAGTGCAACTATCGAGCGAATCCACCAGGGCCTATCTTAAAGTTACATATCATTAAGCCAGTATTCCCCGAAGGGTTAAGCCGAGGTATATCTATATTAGAACACCACATTTAGCTGGTATATTAGCTAGCTGTAAAAGCAATTATATTTACCTCGTTAGGTAGGTTTTCGGCTCTAGAATGTATATGCATTACTTCCAAAAAGTCGGCGAAAGACATCTTGCCACCTTTTCCTTTTAAATATCCTGAAAATATTTAAAAATTATGTAAAAAACCGGTCAAGTGCGTTTCGGACTACGCACAATGAAGGGTTCCGTAGTTGGGATGAGTTTTACCCAAGAACAAGAACAAAGTTATCATTGTAGTTGAAAAACATGTTCTCCCATACATTCCAACTGAAGTTTGTACGCACAATATTGAGAGATTTACCATGTTATTTTAAGACCATAGAATTCTTATAGGTTTTCCTGTAATCTATAGGTAAGTATAGAACTACTAGGCTCAGTAGTTTCGGAAATAGGGGGGGGGGGGGGGGGGGGAATGGTCAATTTTCTTTAGAACCGTTTATTTGAAAATTATAAAAAATATATATATTTGAGACCCTCACAGTAAGCCCTTCCATTTGATATGTCACACAGTACAGTTTGCAAACTTTTTTTTATTTGCCCCCAAAATTGACCGCCATATTCAAAATTCATTTATTTACGTTACACGTTCGTGTTTGAGTCACAGAACCAAATTTCAACTTAATCGGTCCATTAGATTCGGAGCAAATTGGCTGTGACAGACGGACAGACAGACAGACACACGAGTGATCCTATAAGGGTTCCGTTTTTTCCTTTTGAGGTACGAAATCCTAAAAATAAAACGTTTGTAAAGATTTTGAGTGCCTTCCATTTATGGGGGGGTTGAGCCATAACCCTGCATGGCAAACTCATCGACATGTGCATCCTGCCCCATCCTAAACTACGATGCTCAAACTTAGATCCTGACCTTGTCTCTAAAGTCCAAACTCAAGGTTTGCCAAAGGGCGATGGAGCGTAGCGTATTGGGTATTAAGCTCAGCGACAGAATACGTAAACCACGATACGCTCCAAAACAGGAATAGCCGATGTGGGCAATAAGTCTGCTAGATTGAAGTGGGATTGGGTGGACCATGAATACAGGATGCAATGGGACCGCTGGGCCTGAGACGTCGCGCAGTGGGTGCCAGAAGACGGGCGTCATCACCGAGGGAGGCCAGGAGAACGCTGGCGTGACGACCTAGATGCCTTTACGGGAGATGGGTCGGAGAAGAACAATGCACAAAGAACAATAGAAAGCCATAGGGGAGGTCTTAGTCCAGCAATGGGACAACATAGATTGAATCCTAACTATAAATTTACTAGCTTTTTGCCCGCAGCTTCGCCCGCGTTGTGTATCGGAAATTATCTCACGGGATCGCACTATACCAGGATCAAAAGTACCCATGTCCTAATCCAGGTCATACCATGTGCCAAATTTCATCCAAATCCGTTCAGCGGTTTCTATAACAATATAATTCAATCATGATTCGAAAGACACGTGGCGCCATCTATTATCATAAGAACGTTATTGTTGTTTTCCTCGGGAACAGTACTATTTTTCGGGATAAAAGGTACTCTATATCCGTTTCTGTACACGAAACAACGTATATGCAAAACAGAATGATCGGTTCAGTGGTTTAGGCGTAAAAAGGTAACAAACAAACAAACTTACTTTCGCATTTATAATATTAGTTAGGATAATGCGAGTTTGATAAAGTGAGTTTGTTTATTACGCTTTCACGCTACAACGGCTGAACGGATTTGGATGAATTTGGGGCAAATGGGTAGACCATAACCTGCACCCTAATTGCGTAACACACTATCGATTGGAATCTGTTCCATTTTGACAGCTTAACAACATTCATTGCGTTATTTACATTGTCGAGCAGACAAATTTTTCGAACAAATGAAGCAATGTATTAGCAATTTGTTTCAAAGTGATTCAGATTCCGATCTAGTGTATTACGCAATTAGGGTGCCGCATTCTTGTGTAACGCACTGTCAATCGGATTCTAAATAATTTTGAAACAAATTGCTAATCCATTGCTTCATATGTTCGAAAACTTAGTCTGCTCATCAACGTAAATAACGCAATAACTGGGTAGAGTTTGTCTACTCTGAAATGACGCGCCCCACTACTTTTTCTATACGTACAAGTGTGTGACAAGCTCTAATACGATACCCCTTGGTTACACTGGTTGTCAGACTTTCGGACTTCTGACAACTCGTACCGACTGTCAAAGATCCACGAATAACAGCCAGGACCAACTGCTTAACGAGCTTTCCAAGGCACGGAGGAGTCTCGGTAAGTAGCTTAACGATAGTTCTTAGATCGACTCGTGCGGCTGTAATTACTTAGCCACGAGCTACATAGGCTAGCAAAAAAACAAATCTTAGTGTGTGAATAAAAATAATATTACCAGCTAACTCCTGAATGGTGGGGCTCATTCCAAGAGATCTCATAACGACAGTGAGCTCATCCAGTGATGAAATCTGCCCGGAACGCGCAAACAGGTAGAAGCATTCACGAAACTCTGGAAATATAAAATACATAACGTAACTTCTTGTTTTCACGAAGGCTTAGGCAGAGGTGTATCTGTGACACTCACATATCGGCCGCCAGTTGTGTTTAACACTTTCACATATACAGGAAAATTAAAAAAAAAAAAATCTACTGTTTCATACATTTTGGCCGATTGAAGTTTTATATGAAACAGCAGATTTTTTTATTCGTAATTTCAGGGTTTGTGCCATAGTAAAAGTTGTTCATATTCATGAGTAGACCCTGTGAAAATTTGCGCACTGCTTAAAAAATTGTCCTGTACAGGGTTATTGGTAAAACACCAACAACCTCTTAAGGGGTCATTGTACACATCATTATGAACTTTTACTATGGGACCAAACTTGAAATCGCGGAAAAAAATCAGCTGTTCAGTACATTTATGTTCGCATAATCAGTGAAAATATACTGAACAGCTGATATTTTTTTCGCGATTTCATGTTTGGGGCCATAGTAAAAGTTGTTCATAATGATGAGTATAATGAGGTTGTTTGGTGGTGTTGAGGTTGTATGGTGTTTTACCAATAACCCTGTATATTCCATAGATGTCATAAATTTCTATTGTGTCTCCTTTACTGTTTTTTTTTGGGTGGGAAATCAAAAAACTTATCCCGCTCTGGGTGAAGCGGGAGGGCGTGTCAGACTTCTACTGACTAAAACCCACCCGTGTTCCTTCAGTTGCTCTTTCGAACAACCCGCAACCCTGGCGGGCATCGGCCTTAGCGGACCCCTTCAGCTAGTGCTGACATCTCTTTGAGGCGCGCGTGGAACACAACGCGCCGTCGACCCGGGCCTGGTCCTTACCGGACGGCGAGCTACCCATTGCTCGCCATCCGCAAGCCCGCGTCTACGGTGGCCGAGAATCGGCTATCGATTCCCGACGCCCAGGGCGTCTCCTGCAGCGACTAGGGGCGTGAGGGCGCAAAGATTGCCTCTCCCTCACGCGTTCAGCCTCCTCCTTCGCGAGCATTACTGCTTCGCAGGAGGTGACGGCTTCCCATGCACTCTCGCTCCGTACCATGGCCTGTACCAGGGCCGGACGCGAGAAATCGCCGCCACCGATCGCCTCTCTGCCCAAGCCGGGCAGACCTCCACCGTGTCCTCCGGGCGATCCACACAATGGTAACACCCGGGCGTTTCCTCCCGCCTTATCCGGAACAGGAACCTCCCGAAGCAACCGTGTCCGGTGAGGACCTGCGTCAGGCGGAAGGTGAGGATGCCGTGACGCCTCTCCAACCACTCCTCAAAGAGGGGACTTATCGCCGCAATTGTGGCGTGCCCCGTCTCCTTTACTGTTGGTGAACCAATTAAGTCCAATGTTATAGGGGGCTAGCTTATATTGCCATCAACCGTGCACAAATCTAGGCTCCATGCTGCTACTGAGGAATTCCTGGAAAAGCCCAATGACACTGCCCGACCTGGGAATTGTACCTGGCTCCTCATGCTCAGCGCTACCGCTTGCAACCACTAGCCTAACGAGGCAGTCCTCAGAACACCTCAACAAGCTTATAATGTACAGACGCCAGCAGGTCAACCTACCCGAAACTGTCAAATTTTCCCAATCAACCTTGAGCCTAATGCTTTAGCAATAAAGTCGAAAATCTATTAAAGAAATCTGACAGATTGTAGTAGCTTGATGTGCTGGCGTCTGTACAATCGGTCAGTAAAAGAGTAGGGTATACAGGCTAAACTATTTGAGGAGCTGGCAAACCAATCCGGACTTGTCCACACACTCCATTTTTTAATTTTATTTTTTTGCGCTCTTTGTGCACTCTTATATTTACTAATGAAATATTTTCAATTAAAACTGGCTCTAAATGCCTAAAAAAAGTGTTTTCTATCAGAAACAGGCTCGTCCTTGTCTAGTTGGATGAATTGAAATTGTCCAGAATTTTTTTTAAAAAAGGGGGTTGTTAGGGCTTCTATTGAACTAAAGCCAAACCCGGGCTTAAATTTTGATATACTATTTTACTAACTTTAGCTTATTTTGGTTTTTGACCTCTATACTCTAAAAAATCAATTACAGGACAAGTCCGGATTTATTCGCCAGCTCCTCATTTGCATTTTCACCATAATATATTATTTTTTATTGAACTTTTGGTTTAAAATATTGTCGTGGTACATGCAACAGGTTGAATGTGAAAAAAAAAATGCAATTTTTTCTCTTTGGTATCCAAAACATGCTTCCATAACATTTGCAAAACTCCTATGTCTACCGACCAATCAGAAGCGAGTATTATCACAAATCATATTTAACTAGCTATAACAAAAAAAAAAAACAGTTTTAATCCTTCCTGTAAAGTGGTACCTAACTCACATTCGACCTATTGTATGTACCGCTACGACAAACTATTGTATCATTGTCCTATTGTGAAAAACATGGTTAAAGTCGTGTTATAATAATATTTAAAAGATTTGGCATCCAGAAGTTATTAGTTTCCTATAAACTGATCTCCTTTGTGAGTAATATAAAAACAATTAACTGCTAATTCTGCAACACTTAAGTTTTGATTGTATTAAGTACAGTTAAGTCCAAAATTATATTTACATAATTCTAAACCTAACAGCCTGAGTGCTAATTTTTCAATAGTAAGATAACTTTTCTGAAGAATAAATATTTAATATGACACCTGTAAATACCTGTAAAAAAGTGAAAAGGGAGGGGAAGGAATCATAGGGCATCAAAATTTGCTTTAGGTCAGTACCTCTATAATTTCTGTAGATAAATTTCTAAAGAGAAATGTCAATTACCGTTATTTTAATAACAGTAAGTAAACAAAAAACGTTAAACTCCATTTTCTCGAACTTATACGTAAGCTTCCAATACAGAATGACAAACAAAATTCTAAAGCTTCTATTTTAAATAGAATTAACACAATGGGGTTGATTCAATAATGTTATCATATAAAATCTTATCGAGTTTAAGTAGATGATAAAAGAAAGTAGGACGTACCATCAATATCTTGTTCCTTGAAATAACGAGCCTGCAACAAAGTAATTAGACATTAAATGGACAGCAGTTATTTATAAATCACACGAGGAACGACTTATACATACCATTTCTTTGGTTTTGAAGAAGAATTAATTATCAAAACAATAATTTACAAAAGTTTAGAAATGTACGAATGTCACTTTTTTTTTTAAAGTAATTGACTAGATGTTTTTTTTTTTTTTATTATTTCTTTCGCCTGTATTAAAAGGCAGGCATCGATCTATAGACCATTCAGCCTTGACTAGATGACAATTTGACATTTGACAAAAGCACAGATATTACAATACTAAGTAGACAAAAGGCATTGGCACTTGGCAGTATAAAAAAATGAATGTGTCACTGAGTACTGACACCTTCTCTTTTCCGGGTCAAGTTCATTCGCATTTTTAGCTTTAGTATTAGAGAGTTAGACAATCAGCAGAACCAAAACTACAATACCAAAGCTGTGTGTCGTAAATACTGGCGTCATAAGGAAAAAGACGTATCGTGACATTTTTTTCGAAATAGAGTTACTTACATATTCGGAATCAGCAAAAAAATACGCATTTACCAGCATTTTTAAATTGGCGTAAACTTGACGAACACGGAACACCTAATAATTCTTACTATTAAAAGACGCATCTGCCTTTGTGTCGTATAGTTTAAACGGGACAAAATATTTTTTTTCTCCATTTCAATATTTCTGTAGATACGTCCTTACTCCTTACGGCAGCAGAATAGTAGTCCAACGTTAACGGGTCGATACGCCGTATATTTATCTATCACACCATCATCATCACATACCAGAGCAGATTGGATGTGTGGTGGGAAATACTCGAGCCCGTCGGCCTGAGAGTAAGTTGGATCAAAACTGAGTATCTGTTTTGTGATTTTGGCGGTCTCTCCAGTCCTGTGCCCATATCTCTCGCCGGAACGCCCTTATCGATCTCCGACTTTCGGTACCTCGGGTCGCTTGTCCAAAGAGATGGCGAAGTAGAACGAGATGTAACACACCGGATCATTTCAGGATGGATGAAATGGCGATAGGTCACAGAAACAACTTGCGACCCACGGATGCCCCTCTCAGTTAACGGGGAAAAATAAGTCCGTGATAAGGCTTATCGTACTTTATGGGTCTGAATGCTAGGCCATGAAGAAGACGGAAGAAAAAACATTGCATATACGCAGCTAAGACGAGATTGTTGAGTTGGATGTGTGGAGTGACGAGAATGGATAAAGTAAGAAATAATTATATAAGAGGAAGTTTGAAAGTGGCGCCTTTATCACCTAGACTAGAGTCAAGAGCAAACCCATCACAATGAAAAAAAAAAACGTTGAAAGGAAATTGTTCGGCTTGGTATGAGGATGTGATGAGGATGGAGGAAACGCATGTGACTAAAAGAGTGATGAATATACATGTTGATGGATGGAGAGGGAGAGGAAGGCCGAAGAAAAGATGGATGGATTGTGTGAGGAATGATATGAAAGAGAAGGGAGTAAATGATAGCGTGACAGTTGACACGGGAAAATGGAAGAAGAAAACGTGTGATGAACGTGTGTGATGATGACATTATCACATACCATAATTTGAACTATTTTTTTTCCTAGGTCTCAGAAGAATTTTTTTTTTAATTGACAACTTGCTTTAATACATTTTTAGGGTTCCGTACCTCAAAAGAAAAACGGAACCCTTATAGGGTCACTCGTGTTTCTGTCTGTTCGTCTGTCACAGCCAATTTGCTCCGAATCTAATTGGCCGATTAAGTTGAAATTTGGTACACATATGTATTTCTGTGACCCAAACACGGACGTGTAACGTAAATAAATGAATTTAAATACGGGGGTCCACTTTGGGGCGCAAAAAGAAAATTAAAAAAAAAAAGTTTTGCAAACTGTACCTTGTGATATATCAAATGAAAGGGCTTACTGTGAATGATGGTCTCAAATGTATTTTTTTATAATTTTTATAATTTTAAAATAAATCATTTTAAAGTTATTTAATAAAACATGAAAAATTACCATTCCCCACTTATCTCTGAAACAACTTAGCCTACAATTTTGAAAAAAATACAGAAAACAGTTACAATACCTATAGATTACAGAAAAACCTATAAGAAGTCGATGATCTTTAAACAACATGGTAAATCTCTCAATATTGTGCGTACAAACTTACATTTTCAGTTGGAATGTATGGGAGAATATGTTTTTCAACTACAATGTTTGTTCTTGGGATTCATCCCAACTACGGAGCCCTTCATTGTGCGTAGTCCAAAAGCACTTGGCCGGTTTGTTTTACATTTGCATGTATTAACACATGCATTTCACAATTAGAAAAAAAAAAAATGTTATGTATAGAAAATACGAAAATACAGCCATATTAGTAAAGCAAGGTGTCAAATCAAATACTGTATGAGTCTTTATAATGAGCACTTATCGAAATGAGGGAACCTATGCTTAATTTTATCGATGGAAAAAATATTTAAAAAAAAAATCTAAATATTTTTCATGGAATTTTTAAAAAAATTGTCCGCTTCTGTGACCCCAGTGTAAACAAAACGGTGTAACTTTTAAACTGAATTATCTATCTAGGTGAAACTCCATAGTGACTGGAAGCAATTAGGCATCCTCATAAAATGAATAGCGAAAACTACCCTTAATTGAAAATAAACGTGTTTTTTTAGCAAACAAACTTTTTTAAAAAAATCAATTCTTACAATAATCGTAAAATTTCTCAATAAGACGCCCGCATTACCTACCTTTTTTATTACTTTAACGTATTTTTCATCGTATTAGCTACCCAATAACAAAAATGGCATGTTTATAACTCAAACATAACATTTTCTATCAAATGTTAAAAGATGGCACTCCGAACGCGCCATTTATTGTTCTCTTAAGGATGGTTTATTGGGGATGATAATTAATACAAAAGAGTTCAATTAAAACCACTTATTATTTTACACAAAATTTAATGCATCAGGTTCTCAAAATATCCACCTCGTTGTTGTAGGCACAAAGCCGCGCGAATTAAAATTTGTTGTGTCGCTCTCCTTATCATTTCGGGATCATTGCAAATATCATTCGCACAGTTCATTATGCGGTCACGCAAATGGGCCTCACTGTTGATGGGGGTACTGTAGACGCGTTGCTTCATGGTCCCCCTTAGAAAGTACAGTCTAAATCTGTTATAACGACATCGAAGGGACTACTCATATTGAGTCGTAAAAACCGATAGTTGTAACAACCGGTGACAGGTATTAATAGGAAAGATAATATGTATATTCATGTAGGAAATTAAACCGCATTTTGTTTACTTCAATACAAACGTATAATATAAAAGAACAATATCATTTTTCCATCATTTTTGTATGCATAAAATCTGTAATTTTAGTTTGTTTGAAACACTTCTGTCGTGCATACACATTTTGTAATTCACGTTGGATTTTAATCAGCGTATCGTCACAATTTCCCTGCATGTGGAACTCTTCATTAAAAAGAACAATCTTTCGTAATACACTAACAGCATTGAGACCGTCAATCAAAGTTGGCACTGTAAATTGTTCTTCCGAGTCTTCCTGTTAATTTTCATTTTCCTCTTGAAGTTCACGTACAATATCATCCTCCGTAGCTGGTGCACAAATTGCAATAGACTGATCTACATCAATGAACTCGTCTGTTTCAGTAGTAGATAAAGCAGGTCGTAAATTTTGGGCTAATTGAGCCAAAGAAATATTGTCCTCTTCATCATCGTCAATCACATCATCTGAGGTTCTTGTTATAAGACTTGTAAGATCTTTAAAACCTGCATGCCCAAAGCAGTTAGCTATAGTTTTTTGTGAAACTTTTTCCCATGCTTCGGATATCATCAAGATGGCATCAAGAACCGTAAAGCTGTTCTGATTATTACTGTCATGCTTTGTATTAACTTTAACACTTGCAGTCTTCTATAATGAGATTTTAAACATCTTATTACACCTTGGTCCATAGGTTGCAGTACAGATGTAACATTTGGTGGTAAGAACACGAGTTTAATACACTTCAGATTAGTAACAGCCGGATGAGCAGGACAATTATCAACTAAAAGAAGAACTTTCTTATTGTTTGAATTATTGTTTAATTCAGCGTCCCAGTTTCGTAACCATCTTTCAAAAATTTCCGATGTCATCCATGACTTTACATTGTTTTCATACGTTACCGGCAGTGAGCGTATGTTTTTAAAGCATCTTGGTTTCTTAGATTTCCCAATAACTAAAAGCTTCCTTTTACAGGATCCTGTCATATTTGCTGCAACCATGATCGTTAGTCTCATCTTGGACATTTTTCCTCCCGAACAATTCTCTCCTTTGAATTTTAAAGTCCTGTCTGGTGTCATATTGTAAAAAAGTCCGGTTTCGTCTGCGTTATAAATGTCTTCTGGACTGTAGCCTTCGCATAATGTAGGCCACTTTTGCGTAATCCATTCGTCTACAGCATCTTTATCCACACTGGCAGCTTCACCACTCATTTTCCCGCCGACAATGCCATGTCGAGCCCGGAAACGTTGAATCCAACTAGACGAGCAAACAAAATCTTCACCAAAACGTTGAGCAAAATCGTTTGCTTTTTGTTGAAGAATTGGTCCATTTATTGGCACATTATTTGTCCTTTGATATTTAAACCACTTTAACAAAGCTTCCTCAATCTTCGTATGCCGCGTTGCTCTGGCTCGTTTCATTTTCAAAAAATTCTTGTCGTAAAGGATTTGAATTTTCTCCCTTTCTTTCCAAATGGTTGAAATTGTCGAGTGGGATACACCATATTCTTTTGCCAGGTCTTTGTTTGGAATTCCTTTCTCTAGCTTTGAAATAATATGCGATTTTTCTTCTATACTGATTTGTTTTCTTTTTTGCGACATGTTACAATTTTCACAGTTAACTCAACAATAATGTTTTGGTGCGTCTTGTGTAAAGATAAGTAACAAACTGACTTAAGAGATATGACGAAGCGGGCCTTGAGGCTACGGCATGCATGTGCTTTGTTTCTAAGAATTACAAAAGACCCTAAACTTTGTTTACTTTTACGATAATAGCCATTGACTATTATACTGTGCCAGATGTGGATACAGTTACCTATTCAAATTGTTTACAATACAGCTGAGCCGGTCGTTCTACAGATATAATTCTCCGAAAACATTAACCAAATGTGGTCGCTTAATGCGGTATGTCGTAGTAAACAATGTCGTAAAAACCAATGTTTTAGATAAGGCGGTCATATAACATTCAGCAAATCAAAGGTCCTGCCTTTGATTTTGGTAAATTTAACCGGTATGTGGTTCTAAACGATGTCGCCATAAACGGTTTTGACTGTAATCAAGGGGCGTCAAATCGGGTGAACTACAGGTCCTTGCCGGTCGATCCATTTATCACGATAATTATCGTTTAAAAATGATCTTACATTTGCAGCATAATGAGCAGGGCATCCGTCTATCTGCAGAAACATCCTTCGACAATATGACTGGTCCAATCAACATGTCATCGGTAAGACCAGCCCAAACATTTACTGAAAATCTTACTTTGAAAAGTTGATGAACGTTTCAATCTCGAGTTTTCACCTGCACGGCAGCATCTGTGTAAATTTCGACAGTTAGTAATACCGCCTCTAGTGAATGTTGCTTCGTCCATCCATAGTATGGTTTTTGGAAAGTTTGGGTTTGCTCTGGTTTTTCTTTGAATCCAAGTGGACATCACACACCTTGGACGGCAGTCTACGTCTTCATGTAGATGTTGCACCCTTTAAAATGCGCCACACTGATTTTTGGCTTATTCCGTGACGAAAAGCCAGTCGTCTAGTACTTATCGATGGATCAGCAAACAAATCACTCAGTACTGCTTGTTCAGTAGCTTCATCGATAATTACTGGAGGCGGCTCGCGACGATCTCTACTTGATCCAAGTCCAGTGATCGACAACCTTCTGTAAACTTCCTGGAAGTTGCGGGCAGATGGCACTGGTTGCCTGTTAGGAAACGCAGCTGGTTGCATGTAAGCTGCGCGCGTAGCTCTGGCACTTCCTCGTCCCACTCCATAATAAAAATGAATGTCAGCAATGTGTGCCGGGGAGAATTCACTTAAACGCGGCATCATGTAGTAGCGAACGAAAGTTACGAAATTCAGGTAGCAGCGAACGAAAGTAACGAAACACATCGCACATTGATAAGAAGAGTGACACTAAACAAAAAAGCGGTTTTTTCAGTAGAAGCATTTAAAGTTTTCCCAAACAGTAATGACTAGTTGTTTTTTTTTTTTTTTTTCAAAAAATTGTTTCACGTTAAAAACGTTAGTTACAACTCAGGTGTTTTTGCAAAAATATAGTATTCTTCGCGCGCTAAGAGTTAGTGCTTACAGAAAAAACATAAATTTTCGTATAGTGACGGTCTTCTTATCAATGTGCGACATGTAGGAGCGGCAAATAATTCGGAGCGACTGCCTGCCTGTCATTCAAGGTCCCTTCGGCTGGCCCTACCTCCCTGCACCCCGACCCGCGCACATTCACAACAAAATTCACAAAAAAAAAGGCTAAACAATAGTGCATAGCCGTGCGCTGGGCCTTTCTTTAACAGTTGATAAGAAATGTTGGGATTGAGTTAAAAACATGCAATTTTTACCATTACGTGGCTAATACGATGAAGAATAACTCAAAGTAATAAAAAAGGTAGGTAAAGGGGGCGTTTTATTGAGATATTTTACGATTATTATAAAAATTGATGAAAAAAAAACAGATTTTTGCTAAAAAAAGATGTTTATTTTCAATTTAGGGTAGTTTTTTTTCTACAATTTTCATTTTATGAGGATAACTAATTACTTCCAATCATTGTGGAGTTTGTTTCACCTCGATAGATAATTTAGTTTAAAAGTTACACCGTTTTGTTTACACTGGGGTCACAGTAGCGGACAATGTTTTTTTAATTTCCATAAAAAAAAATATTTATATTTTTTTAATATTTTTTCCGTCGATAAAATCAAACATAGATTCCCTCATTTCGATATGTGCACATTATAAAGATTCACACTGTATTAATGATTTTATTCTGAGACTGGAAAATTGTAGTTGAAAAGACTACTATCTATATCTACAAATATGTATAGATAGTCTGCGAATCAACATGGACGACCAATCAGCTGACATTACTGAAGGCATATTTTTCCATGGTGTAATTATCTAAATTGGGTGAATTATTACATAAAACCTACTGCAAGGCAGTTTTCAGTGATTAGCTTGTTTTTAAGTGAATTATTTACCTACATCTGTTATGGATATCGAGATAAGCATTGCGTGAGTTTTCCCATGATAGTCTGAGATTATAAATTCCATTTTATTGATGTTACCTTGTAGATACTGAGAGATTGCAATGAGTACAAATTATTGTCCTTTGACCACCGTAAAACTTAATTTATCTGAGGTAGTGACTTGTTATTGGATAATATCGATTTCTATAATAATTCATGTTCAGTGCCATGCTAGCCTCAAGTTCATAACATGTATAAAAATCTCAATTAGTAACGCACGACTATGCTTTTATGCTTATTTATTTGTCCTTTTATGACTTAAGATTGAAGGTTTTTGTCAAAACTCTTGAATTTAGACAAGATTTTTCATAAGTTAAACTATGCATGATTAGAAAAAAAAACATTACAATTCAGAATCCTACATATGACTGTATGACATAAGTCTATGAGGCAAAAAAACGCGATTGTTTCTGACATAAACTGGGCAAAGTTATATAAAAAAGTTTATTTAATTTCAATGCAAGAACTGTACAAAACACTATGATAAAGTAGAGTAGGTTATCAACATTTTAAATGTTTCTCTCAGACCAAATAAAAAAAGTAGGCCTGAGATGTTTCTTAGATGTATGTTATTTCTATTTAATGATTTATTTATTTGCACAATGTACAAACAGTTACATGCTATGAACAGGTTAAAACAAGAGTACATTGACCCTGTTAGTAAACATTGACGAGGAACAGAGCTCCCACATCTTTCTTGCCTCTGGCGTACTTGAGTGGAGATACGTAAGAGCAAACATGCTTGGAGGAAGGAAGTATTCCAGGAAGATGCTGGCAGGAATCTTGACCGAACTTCCGGGATTGCCCTTGATAGCTGTAGGATACTTCTTCACTCCTCATCAGCACCTCAGGAGTCAGGACATGTTGCCCCCTGGTCGCTATGACAGTATGTGCTAGCAATCGTTTTTGGGGGCCCATTATTGAGTGTGCAAATCACCCCCTGCCATTTTATCTGTGTGTTACATAAAATTGATCAGGCAGGGGACACAGTCCTTCCATAGAACAGTAACCAAACCCGTAGGGGTTTGGTTACTGTGGCGGTGGCTATGGTGGATTGGTTACTGTTCATTGTTCTGTTCATACTGTTTATTGGGCTATCCCAATATGTTTTGTTTCCATTTTCTGCAATAGTCCTGCACCAACCGAGGGTAGTCCTTGAGTGCACTTGCATAAAGCAAACAGGGATAATAGTCAGTTGGTGCATCCACACTTAAAATTGTCTCCGTATTACACACTTAAAGTTGGCTTCGGCCCCTTGTACACCTTCCAAAGGCCTGGAACCCCAGGGTCTGGAGATATGACAAAGATAATTTAAATAATAATAATAATCCCAGCCTATTATTGATCCACTGCAGAGCAAAGGGATCTTCTCATATAGAGAAGGCACAAACATTGATTACCACGCTTACTCAAGACGAGTTGGTGATTTCAGACTTATCACTAACACATAAAGAATTGAAAAAGTCACATTGGTATTTGACTGGATTTGAACCAAGAACCTCGTATGAACATGAGAGGCGAGGCCTTAACCACTGGGCCATCACAATTAGGGTTGGAAAAAATCATGATTTTTTTAAAAAAACCTGATTAATAACGATTTTTTTGATTTTTCGTTTTATCATACAGTTTAACTATGTTTCTGCTTAAAACGGAACGCGCCCTTGGGTGTCAGAGAAAACGGGAATCCGCGCGCAGTGTTTTTTAAACTTCGCATGCAATTATGGTCTTACATTCGTTCTAACAAGCATTCATTTGTTCAGTTTTGTTTAATATTTTTATTGCTGCGTTGTGTGCGTGACTAATTTATTATAAACTAGCTGTTCGTGCCCGGCTGAATTTGATGTGTCTATCTGCAGTGGTTTAGGCTTTTTTTGGGTGGGAAATCATCAAATAACTACCGCTCTGGGCGTAGCGGGAGGAGTGTCAGACTTTTACTGACTAAAACCCACCCGTGTTCCTTCAGTTGCCTGTGCCAGGCAGGGCCACGGCAACTCTTTCAAACAATCCGCAAGCTAGGCAGGTAGTGGTTAAGGCTGTGTGTTGTCTGTTTTCATACAAAAATACTGTCGAAATTTCTGGTGAATTTTCCAAAACAAATATGTCATACAAACCTTGTCCTGACAATTACAAACACACACAAAAAAAAGAATTATGTGCAACCGTTCTGAAGTGATACGTTTAGCGCTTACATACAGTCGGCAACTGACATTTATTAATACAATAGATAAAAATGCCTCGCTAAAGAGATCAGATTTGGGAACATTACACAGAAAATAGCACTAGCAAAACTGGCTGTCGAGTTAGGATAAAAGGGTTAAAAGGTTAGGTTAAAAGAAATTCAATGTCTGGTTTTTTTTGTTCAAGCATTATAGTAATGTTAATTTTTCAGATGTAAAAGACCCTAACAGCCTTACTAATAAAGATTTCTAAATGACTTATACCAGAGTTATAAAGCTTTTTAAAAGGGCCAAGTGTTATAACTTGTGTGTAAATCTTTATTAGTAAGGCTATTTGTGTTTAGCATATAATTTCTTAATGTGTTTTTTATATTGATTTCTGTAAAAGAAACTAAAATTAAACACATTTGATTATATTATATTATCATTTGATTTAAATTGTGATTTAAAACAAAATAATGTTTTGATTTAATTCACAATTTATATCAAATGTTTTTCAATAAAAATCAACAATTTAATCAAATGTGTTTAATTTTAGTTTATTTTTAATTGTGCCAACCCTGATCACGACATCTAGTGAAAAGTTTTTTTTTTTCTATCTTTACAGGTCAAGTGTGCAGCGACAAACACTTGAATAAAAATCATGGAAGAACCTATACATAGGATAAATCAACTACTTTTCGATATAAATAAAATCACTTAAGTTATAACAAACTCAATTAGTGCAGCTAACAACAATAATATCAGCAAAAAATACACTAAAAAACAAATAGGTAATTCAGAGATCTAGTCTCTATAGAATAAAACAATAGTGAAATTAGTTATAAAAACAAAATAAAAAATATTTATTTTTGTTAATTATTATTATTATACAATTTAGTTGACAGTTGATTCCATTGTTAATCTGTATTCAAAATACAGAATATAGATAGTTTTTAAAACTATTTTAAATGGTTACCAAAGAAATAATTGTATAGATCATAAAAATAGATGTTTGTAAATATATGGAATTCTATAGAGAGATATAAAAAAAGTATATTTGAGGGTAGTGAAATTGGTATGGCCGCAACGATGGTGGAGACTCCGCCTCCGCAGCTGATCACCACCATAGAATGGAGTATGATGGACAAGAAGAAGTTTTTTCCGCTTTATACTTTGAGTAGTTTCACAGGTAAGAACCTATTTTTACACGACTGCCCCAAAAAAGGGAGACAGGAGAGTATGGTTTTCAGGGTTCATGTATGTATGTGAGTTTCTTTATTCCACCATAACTTTTAAATGCTTGAACAGATTTGGATGCATGGAGTATCGATAGAATCCTTACATCATCCCACTGTGACACTGGCAATATTAATTTGAAAAAAAAAATCAATATGGCTATGAGTATTTTCAAATGTGAAAAAAAAAATACCTATTCTTAAATTATTACAATATGGGTATCAAATTGAAGGCCTTGATGAGCACATTCCAAAAAAAAAGTGGTCACTAAAATGAGTGAAATAAAAATAAATAAGTAATTCAAAAACAGTCGTGTTTTTGAATTACTTATTTATTTTTATGCCCTGCCAAAAAACGAACTAAAAAGTAAAAATGTTGTATTAGTTAATTTGTTTATACAAAGCGCAAGGTCACTCAGTCATTTACAGGGCAGTCATGCTTTTGTTTTTTTTTTTTTTTAATTTAAATTATTTACCGACTTAAATAGGACCAGTCTGGAGTTATGCCCGGTTGATAGCAGTAGGCTCGCCCCCTACAGGGGACTTAAAGATGGCGAAATATGGGTGTACTTATACATTTAGGTACACTTCTGCCTAACCCTTCGAGGAATACGGGCGTCATTTTATGTCTTCAAAAGGAGGAGGACCGAAAAGTTCTTTTTAATATATTTACTTTGAATTATATATAATAATAATTATTATTATTATGAATTGACTATGAATGATAGGTTGAGGAATGATGTGATAAGTAGTGATCGAATATTCGGGCGCTAATATACCTAAACTTCTTCCGACGAAAGAATAATATGGACATTAGTTCTGAATAAATAAGTAATGCCGGGTTCCCGGGTAGCGTAGCGTTTTTCGTTTTTTTTTTTTACGAAAAACACAAATTTCGGCCCCTTTACAACCCTCCGCACCCGCACCCCTCCCCCACCCCCACCCCCGCATGACTCTCAGGAGCCGAGCAAAACGAAAAAAAGTCAGACGGAACGCTATGCGCGGCCGATGCAACACTGTAAGTGCGGCGGGGACGAGGGAGTTTTATTAAGACGCTACCGAGCGCACAGTGGCGCCCTCATCGTTTGTTTGGTTATTTCTTTTATTTTAGAATGAAAATGCAGAAAATGAGCGCGTTAAGTTGTGCTCCATAAGACTATACGTTATTATTATTACAAACAGTAGTTTTATATTGTTACGTTTTATTGTAATCCTTAAAACAGGAAATGTTGGCCACTTTTTTCCGTTTTAATGATTACAATAAAACTTAACAATATAAAACTACTGTTTGTAATAATAATAACGTATAGTCTTGTGGAGTACAACTTAACGTGCTTATTTTCTGCATTTTCTTTTTAAATTAAAAGAAATAACAAAACAAACGACGAGGGCGCCACTGTGCGCTCGGTAGCCTCTTAAAATGTGGCTGTTATTTTAGTATATTGTGTAACTTACGACTTCCACGCGAAAAAGTGGCGGGGCACAGCTAATAAATCGTAATAATTTAGGTGGGAATATAAATCAATTTGTATTGGTCGATAATCACATTTCATTCGCTATATTTCGGATTTTCTTAAGATAAACGTTAGAACCTTCTAGGAGCCCGTGGCTAAGTAATAACAGCCGCACGGGTTGATCCATCAGGTTAAGCTACGCTTGCCGGGGTTGGTCCGTGGATGGGTGACCATCTTTACACACCGAAACTCCTCCGTGCCTCGGAAAGCACGTTAAGCCGTTGGTCCCGGCTGTCATTCGTGGATCTTTGACAGTCGTTACGGGTCGTCAGAAGCCCGAAAGTCTGACAACCAGTCTTACCAAGGGGTATCGTATTACCCAGTAACTGGGTTGTGGAGGTCAAATAGGCAGTCGCTCCATGTAAAATACTGGTATTCAGCTGCATCCGGTTAGACTGGAAGCCGACCCCAACATAGTTGGGAAAAGGCTTGGCAGATTGATTTGTTATTTTAGTATATTGTGGAAATTACGACTTCACGCGAACGAAGTGGCGGGGCACAGCTAGTCGTAATAGTACACACAAAGCCATTGGTTAATGAAAGGTCAGTTTTTATACGTTTTATTAAGAGGCGTACAGAGTACACATCCAAAACGTTAAATATAGGTACTCGTATCTAATCAGGACTGGATTAGAAGTTCATTTATCTAATCTTTTAGTAATCATATAGATACACAAAAGAGACGACCTACATAATACCTTTAATTGTTACTAATCTGAATTAATTTGCGTTCGCAGTTTAAGTTTCCAAACATTGAACAAATTTCTGTTTTTGGAAAAATAACTTCAATACCTACATTTAGAGTTTAGTTTACGCTACACTTTCAACAGTTTTTTTTCCTTTTTTCAAAATTACTAGTCAGTCTACAATAAACTTTATTTAGACTTCCTTTATAGTCTAGTACAGTGTTTCTCAAACATTGTTCTGCCATGGCCCAGTAATTTTCACACTGCCCCTTCGTGACCCACGTAATACTTTTAAACCCAAGCCAATGGAACCCCATTAAGTAAAATAATACACATTTATTAATAATAGTCAAAATGTTTTATTAATACTACATATTTTGGTATCCCCTACTTAGTCACTAAATTTTAGTGCGAAGTATGGATCTACTGCTTATTTTTTTACCAAAGAATCCAAGTTCGCGGAAATTGACGAAATTCACATTTATAAGTTGTGACAAAAGGCATTAAAAAAGTTATTGCTTGATGAGCTGATTTAGTGTACCTATTCTTGACGACAAGATAACCAAAAATCTATCAATGGTCTTGTGTCAAATATATGCTTGAGTGCTGTGCGAGTCAACATCTGAATCTGTCAAATTAGTTTCGGAATCTAACTTGAATGTAAATGGGTTTCTTATCCAAGATTTGTTGTTGTCGATTAGAGGAAAATATTCTTGAAGATTCCTCTCCAGTCCTCATAAATGTTCTTTAATTTGAGTTAAGATTTCTTGTGACAATGCAATCATGTACTTTTTAAATAATAATTTTATTTCAAGCAACAAGACTCATAGTGTTAGTAACAATATACTTACAAACTGTGTTAGTAATACACTCACAAAAACAAAACTAAAAACAGATTGTGACATCATTGCTGCACGGTGACAGGCCCAGCCGACACCCTACAGCAGTGGTTCACAAACGCACAATCAAGCCTGCTCGCTATCATAGACAGGATGCTGTTGGCGCTGCCCCGCACCCCACGGAGCAAGGATGCGCACCGCTTCCGCATCACGGTGTAAAAACAGTCCACGTGAGCTTCAGCGAACATCCCTGATGCGCTGCAGTACCGGGGCAACCCCATCAACACCCTGAATGCATTATTGTACTGTATGCGAAGGGCGCCGTATGATTTTTGAGTATAATGAACCCACAGACTGCAAGTATAAAAGGACGTACAGTAAGCACTAAATATAATGCACTTGACCTCTTTAGAGGCACGCCTGAATCTGCGGGCAATCATGTTAGCTCTCACACACAGCGCCCTCCGCTCCCTGTCAATATCCTCATCGTCCTTGAGGCCAGTGGTCAATAAGTGACCCAGATATTTAAATGTCTAAATGTTTGAAGTTCCCTGTTTCCGCGCGTTGTGCCCATACGTTAAGCTTTTTTCTTGCAGCTTCCACCTTGTCTTGCACTTTAAATATTGTTACCTTGCAGTGCCATGTTTGTATTATTTAAAAATTCAAAAATATCAGATATGTAAGCCACTTGCCAACCACTTAACATCCTGAAATCTCTCCTTTAATACATTAGGCCGACGCACATGCGCGTTTTTGGACGTTCACCAGGTGCTTGACGGCACGAATGCGCGTCCATACAATTTACATAACTTTCTTCGAGTGCGGCGCGCCGCACCTGTGCGTTCGTTGTGCATCTCTATTGTTTCGAAAACATCGTAAAATAAGGGTCGGTAAGGGTGTAGCGTAAAGAAGCGTTTGCATAAAGAATTAAGCAGATAATGTGTTAATTGAAATATTACATCTCTGGCTGTTTGGGGATGTTGTTCTAAAAAAAACTCTTACTTCTTCTTTTAATTCAATAAGCCTTTTTAAGACATTGCCTCTTGAGAGCCATCGCACCTCACAGTGTAAAATAAAATGTTCGTGATCCATGTCTTTGTACAAAAAAGAGAATAATCTTCCGAGTTCAGTGGACGAGATTTTATAAAGCTTATGAACTTGAAACACTCTTGCATCGTTGCTGTCAAAGATAAAAAATGAAATGATCGATTGAAATTATGTAAGTTCTTGAATTAATATAATAAATTACAGATGTTCGAATTGCCGCCCTTCATTTACAATACAGGCGCGGCATCTACGTCTGATTACTACAGTTGGTGTGCGCAGCAGCATTTCCTGTCTCATAACTTCGAAAGCAGCATTAATTCGATTTATGTAACCATCCCAAGGGAATAGTGAATGTCAATTTGCACCACTGCTACTGGCTAGCCGTCGATGACTTAATTTTTACCAACCTTGCAGTATTAAATTTCGCAAAACATCGCTAACTGTGGAGGCTTGTAAATGGCTTTTCGATGATTGCCCCACTACAAATTTTTGTATTGTTAGCTGTAAGCCACCCAAACACAACAAAATAAAATAAAATTTCACTTTCCGTAAAGGTAGAGTTTCGTCAAAAATTTCCTACTTGATAAAATTATGAAATAACTCAATTTTTTTTTTTATAAAAGCAAATTACTTACCATTAGAAAGGTCACACACTAGGGATGTTTTGCTAGAATTGGATCTCCTCAATCATTTTTTTTTTTTTAATGCAAGTTGAATTTAAGATTTAAGTATTTTTTACATCTTTCTGTAAGTTTGAGGACTCATAACTTTTTTTCTAGCTAACATCTGAATAAAGCAATAGTTTTATATGAATCTGCCAACATAAAAGATTAAAAAAAATATTGCCTGTTTTACCCATTTTTAATAAAAAATACGCTTTAAAGTTAAGAAAGTGGTGAAACTAGAAAAAGCAAAAAAAAAAAATTGTATATTCAGGGGGCCAGGGCCAAATAAATTAGGGCTGAGTAAGTAGCAGATGACCCCACCTATCCACCATTTTCGTATGTTCAACGTTCTGCCAAACACCCTGTATAAAGAAAGAAGTTCAAGTAATATAACCTAGTCTCGCCATAAATATTGTCACGAAGAAAAAAAAATTTTTTTATTGCAAATAATATTTATTACTTTTACAGTGTGTTAGTTTAATACATAAATATAAAACAATTTAAAATATAAATAGCTTATTCGAAGTGGTCTCCATTGGCTGCAATACAGTCCTTTAAACATTGAGGCCAGTTATCAATAGAAGCACGCACTCGTTCCATGGGAAAATTCTTCACTGCGAATCGTATGGATTGTTTTAGGGACTCCAAATTATCATGGCGCCTAGAGCAAGCCGTACTCTCTAAAACTGACCATAAATCATAATCCAGCGGATTAAGATCGGGACTTGACGACGGCCAGTCTTCAGCTCTGATGAAGTCCGAAACGTTCACTTCCAACCAAGACTGCGTGGACCGAGCTTCATGACCCGGCGCTGACTCTTGTTGGAAGGACCATACTTGGTTATTGAACATGGTGTTGTTAAGGGGCTTAACTACCTTCTCAAGAATGGTATCTTGATACACTTGTTCCAATGTTTTGATACCTTTTTCACAAAAATATGGCTCAGTTACTCCTTCATAGCTAATGCAATCACAGCGATTCGGTTCTCTTTATCACCCCACTCCTATTTTAATATCGCAAAATATTGTACAATGTATTGGCGCCAAAATTAGAAAATTCAATGAACAATCGTATAAAAATGACAGATACCAAATTCAAATGTAATATTTTTATTTTTAATTGTAACAGTATTTATGGCCAGACTGTGTAAATTACGATGAGTCAAGGGACATAATTAGTAAAGGAAATAAAAATCGAATGTTGTTTTATGAGCTTTATTTACGTATAAAAGTCTGTCAGGTAGTCGTGACCATGGCGTGCTGGGCACATTTTGGTTTGTCTTCTATACATGACTGTGGCGGTCAAAATGTCTATTAAGGAAGACCAAGGAAACGATGGATGGACGGTGTGAAAGATGATATGGCTAGAAAGGGAGTGACTACCGAGATGACTAATAGAGAAGTATGGAAGAAAAAGACATGTTGCGCCGACCCCAAATAAATTAGGATAAGGGTAGGAGAATGATGATCATCAACGTCACCTGTCTGCCTTTTCTTAACTACGTTGGGGGTCAATATTTTATATGAAGCGACTGCCTATCTGACCTCCACAACCCAGTTACTAGGTAACGTGATACCCCTTGGTAAGACTGTTTGTCAGAAGTTCAGGCTTCTGACGACCCGTAACGGACATCACCCATCTACGGACCAACCGCGGATACGTGGCGCGAGTCTTGGTGGCAATTACCTACAATGCTGTTTCGTATCGTATAATAATAACTTTTCTTCCACCTAAACCTTTACGAAATGAGACAATTTTGGTCTCATTACATTCATTATACCTTAATCTAGGTATGTTTCTTTTTTAGTAATTCAATTTAATTTAATTTTAAAGAATAAAAACGCTCGAGGAAGTTTTTATGTCAGAAATATAGATATTTAGATGCTAATAACTTAAATCGTATGCATTATTTCTTTATAATAAAAACGTACGTACCTAGTTTCTCATTATACCTACAACATTTCCAAACATTATGAAAATTAGACTATGTATTTTTTTTTTTAATTTGAGATGGGTTTGCTCTTGACTCTAGTCTAGGTCAGAGGTGACAGAGACAAAGTCGACGATCGAGTGAGCTTACCCAGAAGAAGCCTGTTCACTCTCACTTTGAAGAGATGAGGGTTGTATACGTTCGGAAACAGACGCAGGTAGTGAGTTCCACTCTTTTGCTGTGTGCATTATAAAAGACATTTGGAAGCGCTTAGTGCGAATTGGTGGAATAGCAACTAGGTAGGGATGGTAACTGGCAGTGCGTCTGATATCCGATGGTAAAAGGAGGCCGGTGGAATGAGGTCGTGGAGTTGTTGGGCACACTCTCCGAAGACAATATGTAGAAGATCGACAAGCAGGCAACCTTGCGGCGATGAGCCAAGCTATGAAGCTTGACATCCACCAGTTTTACGTCGCCAACGAGCGTCTTAGCTCTGCATTCCACCGAGTTTACGGGGAAAAAAACGTTATCGTTTTTTGTATTAAAATTTCCAGCTTCACAATCCTCTTAAGCTGATCGATCGACTCGTGTTGCTGTTATTAGTTAGCGGCAAGCCCCTAGTTGATGAAATGTATTATTTAAATTTTCAGTTAGATGTGCGCTGTATCCACTAACATTAATCAAGACACAGATCCAAGTTCAGAGGAGGAAGGAAGCTTACAGTGGAGTAGCCGATGCTATATCTAAGATATATAAGAACGAGGGAGTGCCCGGGCTGTACCGAGGGTTCTGGCTGTCCAGTGTGAGTATCACCATCATCTGTCTAGCCTTGTCCTTTTTTTTTGGGTTGATTAGTCTGCATAGGTTTCCAAACTTTTATGGACTACCGCCCCCTTTACAAGAAAAAAAATCCAACGCCCCCTAAAGGGGCCTAGTGGGCGCCTAAAGGGGCCTAGTGGGCGCTTAAAGGGGCCTAGTGGGCGCCTAAAGGGGCCTAGTGGGCGCCTAAAGGGGCCTAGTGGGCGCTGGAGCTTTTCGTGCGGCACGATTATAGAGAGAGGGAGAGAGAGAATTAATTTTTAATTTGTGATTATTAATTTATAATAAAAGACAGACATATAAAATTGGTACAATTAACTATTATGTACATAATAGTTAATTATACCAATTTTATAATTATGTCTGTCTTTTGTTAACTATTGTGTACATAATAGTTAATTATACCAATTTTATATGTGTCTTTTATTATAAATTAATAATCACAAATTAAAAATTAATTCTCTCTCTCCCTCTCTCTATAATAGTGCTGCACGAAAAGCTCCAGCGCACACTAGGCCCCTTTAGGCGCCCACTAGGCCCCTTTAGGGGCGTTGGATTTTTTTTTCTTGTAATAATAGTTAATTATACCAATTTTATATGTCTGTCTTTTATTATAAATCACAAATTAGAAATTAATTCTCTCTCTCTCTCTATAATCGTGCCGCACGAAAAGCTCCAGCGCCCACTAGGGGGCGGTACCACCCCCGTTGGGAACCTATGCAAGGGATCACTTTTTGCGGTCAGTTTGGTAGACGATTACTAGCAACCAAGATTAAAATATCAATTATGAAATAAATCGAAAAGATACATATTTAATTTTAACAAATTAAGTATCTACTTAATTAATATGAATGTAAAAAAAAAAAACAATTTTTACTTTGAACTATCTGTCTGAAGTCTGGAGTAAAGTTGGTGCAAGCTATTGCCATTAAGGGCCGGTTTCTTGATCCATAGTTAACTCAACCAATTGTTAAACATAATAACTAAAGGTTGAATTATGGCTAAATGTTTTTGCCAAAATGCCATTAGTTACTTATTATTTTTTAACATGAATGAGTTAACACAAATACATTCATGTTATTTCATTAATGTTTAGCCGTTCACATGTAGCCAAAATCAACCTTTAGTTACTATGTTTAACCATTGGTTGAGATAACTACGGATCAAAAAAACCGGCCCTTAATCGGAGATGTTCCATCGGTAATTCGAGATCGAAATATACCTAAAAAGTCCCTCATGGGGACCACGTTTCGCCATTTCGTGACTCCTGGTCTAACCGGATGCAACTGAATACCAGTATTTTAAATGCAGCGACTGCCTATCCGACCTCCACAACTCGATTACTAGGTAACACGATACCCCTTGGTAAGCTGGTTGTCAGACTTTCTGACTGCCTAGCGTGCTTTCCGAGGAAAGGAGGGGTTGTCTATTGTAAGTCTTGTCTATGAAATACATATATTTAAAAAAACAGGCCCAAGTGCATGTCGGACCCCGCACAATGAAGGGTTCCGTAGTTGAGATAAATATTTAAGTAGTACAGCATCGACATTATAATATTTTATTAACTGACTTAGGCTTTTGAAATTATTTAGTTTATCTTATTAAATTCTTTTGATTATTAAAATTATATAACAAATTATTTTTATACCAATTGCATTGGTAGAACATAGAGATCATGCTAGAATGTAGATTTTAAGACCTTTTATGTACCTATGTTCACAAATAAAGTTTGATTTGATTTGATTTATTAACTTTAACGGCCGCTAAAAGAAGTTTGTATACTTATCATAGTATTTCTCAATAAATAAACTATGGAAAACAACGTTATTTCTGTGGTTGTAACCAAAAAAATCCCACAAAACTACGAGTATTGACTTAAAAAGCAGTCACTTGGAAACATCCTAATATTTTTATTAATGGGTTTCAACAATACCTCACACTCACACACAGTTCATTGTTTGTTTTTTTTTTTCATCTTTCGGTTACATGCACCCCTAATTATTTTTTTCAAACTCACTACAAAAACATTTTTTAGCGGTACACAGAATACTTCTACTTTTCAAAAATTATAAGGGTTCCGTTTTTGCCATTTGGCTACAGATCCCTAAATAGGACAAACAAGCATGTGTCTTTAATTAAATGTATTATTAAAAAAAAAAACAGTATTTGTAAGCTATAACGCAGCAATCAATTAATATTATTGTCCTATTATAATTTTTACTAAAGAATCAAGTCATGGATACTTGAATAAATAAAATAAAATTTAAATTGAAAAATTGTTATATGTCTATAAAATTATTATTATAATTTTCTTTTATATAATGAACAAGTACGCTAATTGATGAGAAAAACTATTGGTTAAGGGGGAACCTCCAGGGTAGCCCGCGAAATTCATTTTTTTTTTTGCAATTTGCAAGTCACTATTAGGTTGTTTAAAGTATGATTCGCGACCGTAACAAATATATATTTACAAAATTATAATTATTAGAATAACAACTACAATTACAACTCAGTACAACTCCTTAAGTTAGTGTAATCCTAAATTTCAAGATTTCTTGAAATACTCATTCATTAGGAATAATGAACTTAATGAGTGGTATTGATGATTGTAGTGATTATAATTCTATAAATACATACTTTTTACGGTCGCGAATCGTATTCAAATCAACATACAACCTGATACTGACTTGCAAATTGCAAAAAACGTAAGAAACTTTGAATTTTGCTGGCTACCTGAAGCTTTCGCTTTAATGCTGTATATTTTTAGTTGGTAAGTCTTTATATAAGTAAAGAAATAAATTTAACCGATGTTTTTTACAGTTTCAGATAATATCAGGAATATTCTACATCACGACGTACGAGGGGGTCAGATACGAGCTGGGCAAATATGATGTCAGTCCAAAGTTGAAGGTATATTATACTTATATAAAATAAATATATGAGTTCTATATTAACAGCTGCCTCCATGGTCTGCTGAGCACGAGGTCCTGGGAAGTTTTGTTTTGTTAATGATTTTTTTTACGATGTTGGTACCATAGAGACAGTTGTTCAGTTTGATGGTCTGTATATACCACACCTTTCTGATCGATGCTGTATAATGCTGGGTCGGTAATTTCGGTAAAGCAGATACTTTTGTGCAATAAGCAGACAAAAATTGCCCTTAAGGTGACGAGGATACTTTGCCTGTGACTATACGTACATTCGCGGGCTACAGCTGTTCTAATAAACATTATTTCAGTCTTTCATAGGTGGCGGCTGCGCGTCCATCGTTGGCCAGACAATCATTGTGCCGTTTGATGTGCTGAGCCAGCACCTCATGGTCCTAGGCCTGGTCAGGAGTCGAGGCAATATGAGGAATCCGGTGAGAGAAACATTATTATTTTTGTTATACAGTATTTAATCGAACCTCTAATAATTCCCATTGTGCGCTCCTAAAAATATTAATGAACACTAATTATGTTTGCGCCTCTTTTAGTGAACCTCAAATAACTCCTATTTTGGGGTCCTAAACACGATGTAGCGCTAGCAGGCCGTTGCGATCAACTGTGAAAAAAGGCTCGAAAGTAAAAAAAAAAGATGAATAAGTTTTTAGAGGATCAGTTTAAATATTCCCCCTTTTTTATAATTGAACCGTGTTATGCAGAAAGCAGCCATGTCGGGAAAAGTACAGAGTTAAAAGCATTATGGATGTATGGACAAGGCTGCATTTGACGGCTCATATCTCCGTGATAAATAGAGATATCGACATGGCTGTTTTTGCAAAAAATCTTGTACGTCGAAATTAGTATGATTGTGTATATAATTCAATTTTGGGAAAAGTGCTATATGGCTGCTTTCTGCATAACTAGGTCCAGTTATAAACGTACGGTTCAGTGGTTAAGGGTTCAAATCCGGGCAATTACCAATGTAACTTAAACTCAGAAAGTACAGACGCCAGCATGTCAACCTACCCGAAACTGTCAGATTTTCCCAATCAACCTTGAACCTAATGCTTTAGCAATAAAGTCGAAAATCTATTAAAGAAATCTGACAGATTGTAGTAGCTTGATGTGCTGGCGTCTGTACATGCCTTCTCTGTATGAGAAGAGGGCTTTGCGCTGCAGTTGGACAATAATAGGCGGGTATTATTGCGTAGGCTGAACGCGTGAGAGAGAGGCAATCTTTGCGCCCTCACGCTCCTAGTCGCCGCAGAAAACGCCCTGGGCGTCGGGAATTGAGAGCCGATTCCCGGCCACCGTAGGCGTGGGCTTGCGGACGGCGAGCAATGGGTAGCTCGCCGTCCGGTAAGGACCAGGCCCGGGTCGACGGCGCGTTGTGTTCAAAGAAATGTCAGCACTAACTGATGGGGTCAGCTAGAGCCGATGCCTAACAGGGTCGCGGGTTCTTTGAAAGGAGTTACCGTGGCCCTGGCACAGGCAACTGAACGAACACGTGTTGAAGGTAGTGAAGGAGCGGGAGAAGTTATTTGATGACTACCCTACAAAAAAAACAAAATCTTGACTATTGAAGTTATTGTAATAATCTCAATTTTCTTCGACGATTTTTCAATCACTATTTATACTGTTTACGCTGTAGTATGTATGGTGCGGGTGACATTTAACGAACTTTTGAACGTCACCACGATTTTGTTTTACTACATTACTACAATCATGATTGAATATTTTAGCTGTACCCTAAAAATATCATAGTCGTAAAATACGGAATCAGTAATAACTGTTGTAAATTAAATAAATTTACCCTGTCAAAGGTTATCTACAAATAAAATCAAATTGAAAAAAAAAGGAAGCAATGTGTTACGCGTGTAACTCCATAGACATGTTTCGTGATGGGATGTTTTCCAAATTTTTTTGTTATAGCACTCGTAATGACGCAAAATGGCCGCCGACGCACCGCGCCACATGGCAAAAATGTTACCAAGAAAAAAACTTTTTTAAAAAATAAATAACGGTTGTGCTTTGAATGTCTTTTTTTAACCATTGTATTATATACAAATGTATTTTAAAATAAATTTCACAATATTACGATATGTCAAAGACATTTTTAAAATTGTAATAAAGAGAACGAGATTTTTGCTGTGAGAAACGTTATCGATAAAATTGAATTGCATAATGTCACTGACCCAATGCGGTACTGACATCTGTCACCCGTAACATACACAATGTTATTCAAACAATAATTGTTAGAAAAAGTGGTAAGTTAAAAAATTGAAGCCCTCTAAATACAAATGAATGTATTGCTAATTCCCTTTAATGAGTGGGAATTTAACCCTGCGGGATAATTGCGTAACACACCTACAGTGAGTTTAATTTTGACAGTTCATCAACATTCATTGCGTGATTTACGTTGTTGAGCCGACAAATTTTTTGAACAAATGAAGTAATGGATTAGCAATATGCTTTAAAATCATTCAGATTGTAATTAATAGTGTTTTACGCAATTAGGGTGCTGAATAGGGTTTGTTTACAGTTTTATTAGATTGGAACAGACTATCACATTATCTGCTTAATTATTAGCGAAATTTATGCAAACGCTTCTTTATGCTACACTAATCCTGTGTGGCAAACGCTCGGGTGCGTGCCAAAAATATCTTGGGTGTAGACACCCTTACCGTCCCTTATTTTACGATGTTTTCGAAACAATAGAGATGCACAACGAACGCACAGGTGCGGCGCGCCGCACTCGAAGAAAGTTATGTAAATTGTATGGACGCGCATGCGCGCTGCAAGCACATGGTGAACGTCCGGAAACGCGCATGCGCGTCGGTCGCGCCTAATGAATTAAATTAGTATAATATTATATTATCATATCACTGTGTATTTTTTCTGTGTGTACATAATAATTATTATTAAAAGCCTGTGAGGTCCTACAGCAGGGCAAAGGTCTCCCTACTCTCTTTCCACTTCTCTCTGTCTAGAGCTACTAAGTACCAGTTCTTGTTGAAGGTGTCCAGCTCATTCCGCCATCTCCGTCTGGGAATTGGGCTGGACACATCTGCCGCATGTCAGACGACCATGGGCCAAACTTACAACCCAATGTGTCCTTCTTAATGGCAAGCGACATCGCGGCAGGTGTACATCACACTAATAATATTAGAAAGGCGAAAGTTGTATGTGTTTGTATGTTTGTTACTCTTTCACTCATAAACTACTGAACGGATTTTTATGAAATTTTGTAGACAGACAGTTTCGGATAATTTTTGTCCCTATATTCCCACGGGTTCGAGACTTACGCGGGTGAAATGCGGGGAGCTGCTAGTAAATAATATATATATTTATTTTTTTTACAGAAAATGAATCCTTTAGGTTTGGATCTAGAAAAGAAAATGTCGAGAGCTGCTCTCGCGAAGGAGGTGGCGGTTCGAGTGTACCAACTCCATGGTCCCTTAGGATATTACCGGGGGTATACAGCATCCTTAGCCGCATATGTTCCGAACTCCGCGCTCTGGTGGGCCCTATATACCGCGTATCAAGGTACGAATCTATTTTAATCTGATTCTCCAATTATTCTATTACAGCCGAACGAACCATTTGGTATCAAGCTATTGTCTCTTCTCCCTTTAAATCCATCTAGAGGTTGTCTTTAAAATATCGCCTTTAGCGAAGACCGCCACTGTCACCCTATGTAACATTTCTATATAAGGTGACTAGTAATTAGTGACCGATACTTAAACACATGATTGTACGCATGATAACAAACAACTTTTACTATGGGACCAAACTTGAAATCGCGAAAAAAAAATCAACTGCTCCCTACATTTTGACGAGTTATCAATCAGTCTGCCTAGCCTTTTCCCAACTACATATGTTGGGGTCGGCTTCCAGTCTAACCGGATGTAGCTGAATACCAGTATTTTAGATCGACTGCCTATCTGACCTCCACAACCCAGTTACTGGGTAATACGATACCCCTTGGTAAGACTGGTTGTCAGACTTTCGGGCTTCTGACGACCCGTAACGACTGTCAAAGATCCTCGAATGACAGCCGGGACCAACGGCTTAACGTGCTTTCCGAGGCACGGAGGAATCTCGGTATGAAAAGATGGTCACCCATCCACAGACCAACCCCGGCAAGCGTAGCTTAACCTGCTGCATCGACCCGTGTGGGTGTTATTACTTAGCCACGAGCTCCGACGAGTTATGTGAACATAAATGGAGGGAACAGCTGATTTTTTTATTCAGACCAACGTACGATCTGATACTGGCATGCAAATTGAAAAAAACGCAAAAAAAAAATGAATTTCGCGGGCTCTCTGGAGCTTTCGCCTTAAGATATGACCAGGCTCAAGTGACGGCGCCTTCACGATCATAAACAGGAGAAAGAGCTCTTTTTCTCACTATGCTACTGCCGAGCTAGGTCCTTGGGTTCAATTCTGAGGTTGGGCAGTGTTATTAGATTTTTCCATCAGGAATTTCTCAGTGGCAGCCTGGAGTCTGTATTTGTGCCCGGCTGATGACAATAGGCTCGCCCGCTATTACATGTAACTTAAACATAACTGGCGAAATGTGGGTGTACTATAGGTACACCTCTGTCTAACCCTTCGGGGATTACAGGCGTGATGTTATGTTGTGTGCTAATTTCCCTGACTTTATACAGGTGAATTTTTAAAGTGGGCGTGGATGGCCAAATTCGAAACTATGAGGAATAGCGAAAGTTACTCAAAGGAGCGTAGGGTTTGATTTTGATGAAAACTAAAACAGCATCATTGGATTTTTTTTTAATTCTAGCCAGGAATCGAAACCACAGATTTTGAAAAAAAGAAAACTATTATTACACCATTCGATAGTGTCGCTAATAAGTATCGAATTCTGGGAAGTAATGACATACGGCAAACTAAAGTAAAGAGCTCGTTTTTAACTAAATACTTTTTTTTATTTTTCTTATATTACCTACCTATTAACACATTAACTGCTGAATTATTTGGCGAATTTGCTCCAAGTGCTGCTTTATGATACACTAAACCCTGTGCGGCAAAGGCTCATGCGCGCCCAAAAAATACTTCGTGTGGTGCTATGAGCGCGCATGCGCGGTTGAAGAAACTCTACCCAGTGCGGCTGGGCGCATATGTGCGGCGTTACAAACTTGTCCCAAGTGCGGCGAGACGCTTATGTGTGTTTGAAAATTTTCCAGTTTTATGAGTCATAAAACAATTACGCCACTAACAATAGAGATGCACAAAAAACCCACAGGTGCGGCGCGCCGCATTCGAAGGAAGTTATATAAATTGTATGGACGCGCATAAGCGCCGCCAGCACATGGTGAACGTTCGAAAATCGCGCATGCGCGTTGGCCGCACAGAACGTTTTAAACCTTGATATTGATTTTTCAAAAATCCAATGATGCAGTTTTAGTTTTCATCAAAATCGAGCCCGAGACTCCTTTGAGTACTTTCGTCATAGTTTTGGATTTGGCCATCCACGCCCACTTGAAAAATTCATTCTGTATAATGCCCTTTTAAGGTTTTCTTTTATTTCAGTTATGCACCTTGTATTTCCTATGTTCTGAACAGATGAAATGCTGAAAATCGCTCCAGCTTGGGTGTCCACCCTCCTGATACAGTGCGCCGCGGGCACGCTCGGTGGTTTCACGACCACTTTCCTCACGAACCCACTCGACATCGTTCGGGCAAGGCTACAGGTACGCATTTCACAATATACAGGGCTTTTTTTAAATCACTAGCTAAATTTTTACAGGTTGTTCTACCCATGAATATGAACAACTTTCACTATTGGACCAACTCTCGACCAAAATGTATGAAACAGCTGATTTTTTTTCGTGATTTCAGAGTTGGTCCCCTAGTGAAAGTTGTTCATATTCATGAATAGAACACCCTGTGAAAATTTATCTAGTGAATTAAAAATAACCCTGTATATCACCATCCCAGCCTTTCCCAGCTAAGTTGGGGTTGGCTTCCAGTCTAACCGGATGCAGCTGAATACCAGTATTTTACATGGAGCGACTGCCTATCTGACTTCCACAACCCAGTTACTGGGTAACGCTATAGCGTAAGACCATAAACATAGAGAACGGACTGAGTGTTCCGTATTTACTTGTGCAATGAATACAGACAGAAAAAAAGTACGAGAGAGACAAAGCGAAGGTGCGGCCAGTAGTTGTCTCTTTCTAGAATTCTGATTGGTTCAATGATGTTTTAACTTTAATGGATATAATTTCATGTTTGTAAAATATCAGTGTAATCTTTGACATTTAATCGATATGTATATGATGTATGTACAGACGCCAGCAGGTCAACCTACCCGAAACTGTCAGATTTTCCCAATCAACCTTCAACCTAATGCTTTAGCAATAAAGTCGAAAATCTATTAAAGAAATCTGACAGATTGTAGTAGCTTGATGTGCTGGCGTCTGTACATATCGCTGCTTTGCATGAATAATTTTGAAATTACTGGTTTATAACACAGCCAAATGCAAAATAGTCCTTATCTCATGGAAGTAAGACTCACATTCATAACGGTAAAACCGCCGATTGTGCCGTTATGAATTTGAGTCTTACTGACCATGAAATAAGGACTATTTTGCATTTGGCTGTGTTATAAACCAGTAATTTCAAAATTATGGTTTGTGCGGGTATTCATGCAAAGCAGCGATATATATTTATTAATAATCAATCAAATAAAATTATCAAGGCTTAGTTTCACTTTTGAAGAAAAAAATATTGATGAAAGAAAATTCAGTCTCAAACCTAAGACAGTAAAGTCTAGAAATAATAATTAACATTTTAAGCGCTTGGCTAAATATCAATTGCCGTGCACCTTGCGCGCGGCTACAAATCGATAAAATAATATCTACAATAAATAAGGAGGAGCAATCGTTGTAACATTTAATAATAATAATAATATCCTGGGACATTTTTCACACACGGTCATCTGATCCCAAACTAAGCAGAGCTTGTACTATGGAAACCAGATAACTGATATACTACATACACTACTTTTTTTTTTTGTAAATACATACTTATAATTACACCCAGACTCAGGACAAACAGACATGTTCATGCACACAAATGTTTGTCCTGGATGGGAATCGAACCCACGACCTGCGACGTGATAGGCGGTATCTTAACCAACCGCGCCAACTGGCCCGTCAAGTTTTGAAAGTAATTTTAATTAAAAATGTTTTTGTTTGTTAACACCTTTGTTTTGTTATTAAAGATTAGTAGTTGTTATAAAATACATAATGGCTTTTGATTTCTTGAATTGAAGTAATATTTTTTTTAACTTTTAAGTTGGAGCCTGCTGCATACATTTACCGATCATGTACATACTTTCAAAACAACTACTATTTTTTAAAACGTAACACACGTACGGCTATTGATCAATGGCCATCATTGTCTATTGTAGTAATATTGTCAATAGCTTCAATTGCACTTGGTAGACGATCAATTTGCGCATCAGTGTGCATCAATCACGTAAAAATTGAAAATTGCATTTGATCGTTTCGGGGACCCTTAAACCGTGTACCTGGTAACACTGAGCGCATTCGCTGCGGATGACGTCATTGGCAGAAATACCGGTCTCTGCTGCAGATTTGCCGATCCAGTGCACGCTAATCCATAGAAATCAACACAAAGCAATAAAACCGTACGGTGCGGATGCTCGGATCCAACCCGGTGGACGCGTAACTTAAGACCGACGCATTACACTCTGTAGTCGGTATTAGCGTTAATATTCGCGTTATTCCAAATACGCTTTATTCTAAAAACTATAAGGTATATTTTGTATTACCCAAGTAACCCGAATATTTTGACAAATATCATTAAAAGACAACCTTTTTTTTTTTGTTACAGGTCGAAGGCGTAGGCACTATGAAGGATATCTTTAAAACGTTATGGGCAGAAGAGGGTTTGCTAGGGCTGTACTTTAAAGGGTTATCGGCTCGTCTGCTGCAGTCCGCTTGCTTCTCATTCAGCATCATCCTAGGCTACGAGAGCATAAAGCGTGTGGCGCTGAGCGACGAGTACAAACCACGAGTACGCTGGTGATCCTAATAAATGTACACCATAAATAAACACTTTTATTTCTTGAAGGTTTTCATGACAATTGACTCCACCAGTCGCCGCCACTTTGACATCCACCGCTTCCAATTCGAAAATGAATATAAAAAGCCGGCCAAGACCGAGTCGGACTCGTGCACCGATGGTTCCGTACCATCAAAAAAAAAATGCTATTTAGAGACGTTTTATTTTTCCTATAATCTTTACATAAAGTTTTATTACATAGAATAATTTCAGATTTTTTTCTATGCAAACTTCGGAGATAAAGGGGTGAATGGTATTCTTTGTTAAAGTCGAAAACCTAAAAAAAAAGATAAAAGGTTTGAAAATACACCATATGCCCTAGTCTTAAAAATTCGAAATGGGGCACTTCGAATTTTTAAGACCCCTTTCAGTCCCTTTTGCAAAAAAAAATGTATATTTTTATTTCTTTCTTATTTGCAAAATAGTTGGGCAAACGTCATCTAAAACTATTCCAATACTCAAGTTGATAGGATTAGTAGTTCTTAAGATATCCAGCTGTACTCAGCTCGCACCATAAGGCCTGAGTTCCTCCTACGCTGATGTCGGTCGCGTTGGGTTGGTCGCGGACGTCAGCAAGAAATAAATAATAAAATATCATAGGTACTTGCGATACCGACCGCTCTACGGCACGCTCGCCAGTCGACCGACGTACGCAGCGCTGACGAGCGAGACCGACGCGCGCGATACGCGGCGCGTAGCAAACTAGCAAGGCGCAACGTACGCGCCGCTGACGTTAGCACTGCAGTGTGGTGCTATACTATAGAACACTGTATGGTACGCGCGACCGACATCAGCGCAGGAGGAATGCAGGCCTAAGGGTTCCTTTTTATCATTTTGGTACGGAACCCTAATATATGATGACGTTCATAATTAATTTACAACTAAAGAAAATATAGGCGCTTTGACACTTGACAGCTGCCCGGACCAGACGTCTCAGTGCTGCCACCTAGTGAACGTCATTTCTGAAAACCCTCGTCCTATCTAGCCTGTCCCTTACAGAACTCCCTAAGTCCCATCATGCACACATCCTGGTGCAAAAACTTTCAAATGTGACGGTTTGTCAATAGGTACAGTAACTGTACTGTAACCACTTTTGGAATGTTACTATAACTGTTATAGTAACATTCCAAAAGTGGTTTGAATAAACATCTTCGAACAGTAATGAGTACTTAAAAAGTCGCAATATGACTGGGATATCACATTTCCACTGTGACTTCGATTTAGTCCATAGCGGCCTCGCTTTTCGCAAATTTTTCTGATCTATATAAATAAAGCCAAAATTCAGAAGTTAAAGTCAATCACTGCATTTTTTTGAGCTTGTGGATTACTGGACATAAGCAAATGAAATATACAAGGTTATTGGTAAAACACCAACAACCTCTTAAGGGGTGATTGTACTCATCATTATGAACAACTTTTACTATGGAACCAAACCTGAAATCGCAAAAAAAATCTGCTGTTCACAGTGGCGTGCACAGAGTTTTTAGACAGGGTAGACAGAAAATTTTAAAAGCCAAAATACTTACTGCATGTTGGTTTTGGTTCGTCGTCTTGTCGATTAAATAATGACGTAGGTAATAGCCACCTCAAATATCCATACATTGACTGATTTTATAGACATATCAATTTACGGATATTCAAAGTGGCCTTTCGGCGCGTTTGTTTGATGTTCAGTATTTGTAAAATTATGTAATAGCAGTGAAACGATGGTGGTGTGAGTATAGGTACGGACGAATCTATAAAGGCACCTTCAAACAGGAGCGACTTGCATCGCGTGTCACGTCTGTTTGCAAGAGCTTTAAAGTTATTTTAAGATTTTTTTATTTGTAAATTAAATCTACACGTCTATCTTTCTGTAAGAATATCTGCAATATGGAATCATAAAAGTTGGGAAGGCGTTTCATTTCCGTAAGAAGTTTTTTTTCTATTGAAACCATGGAAAGATCTGTAAGACGTTTCTGGCCTTGTGTATTTCTTAAGTAGGTGTGTATACGTTTTAGTGACGAGAATGACCTTTCAGTAGAAGCACTGCTCGCCGGAACTGTAACAATTAATTTTGCCAACCGCAGTACTTCGGGGAAAACTGTATTTATGTTATTTTCGTAAAAATGTTCTATGATTTTGTAAATACTAAGGTTTTTGAATTCCGCAGATTTATAAACACATTTGAGCTCATTGATTAGGCGGTCTAAGTTAAAGTTGTGTGATTTATAAACATTTACGAATTGCGTTACTAATTCAACCGGAAAATTGTCATTATAATTATTGAAATTTTCGCATGATAGTAGTCCAAAAAATTTTAACTCTTTCAGATTTTTATAACGGTCGCGACATTCGTTCGATATATTGTCTATAATTTCAATAAAAATCCGCTTATAATTTATTTTGGCGTCCACAACATTACGTTTCCGTTTTGGCGGTCCGGTTATTTTTTTTACGCTTTCAAAAATGAATTCAAACCTAGATCTAAATGATTCTAAAAAAGATTCAAACTCATAAATTTTTTTGACGCAATAAATCACATCCGACGTCTTTTTTTGCATAATTTCGTAAAGCACATCAGTTTCTGCGAATATTTCGTTAAATACATGGAGTAAAAACTGGAATTCAAAGTCTTTTAAATTGTATAATAAAGAGGAAACTTGATCTAACGTCTCGCCATCCCAGGACTCTATGTGTTCAGCCATATCCTCAAATAAATCAATTAAATGTGAAGAAGAATTGAAAATGACATTTACAGTACGCGAATTGTAAGTCCATCGAGTGTCAGCAACGCGAGGCAATTTTTTCATATCAGCCATTTTATTGTAGTGGTTTTGCCTTTTGGTACTATTATTAAAGAAATTGGCTAATGTTTTTATGCGACTGAAAAAACTTTTAGTTTCATGAATACGTTCGCACGACTTGGAAAGTATCAAATTAAGGACATGGGCGGAACACCAAACGTACTCAGCAAGAGGACACTGCTGGCGAATCATCGTCTGAACGCCGTTCCGTTCAGATGATAACACAGCAGCACCATCGTATGTCTGAGCTATTAATTTCGCCAAACAGTTAAATTCTGATAAAATCTGCAGTATGATGGCACTTAAAGTTTTCGCGGTACGGTCGGAACTTACGTCAATATATTTTATAAATCGATCAAACACTTCTGACTCACGAAAATACCTTAAAACCAGTACTAGTTGCTCTTTTCCACTTACGTCTGGTGTTTCATCGACCATCACAGCAACAAAATCAGTGGAAGCAATTTCTTGTTTTATTGTTTGAATCATTACAGACGCTACACTGGAGATTAGGTCATTTTGAATTCGATTTGATAAACCCGTAAATGAGCTAGTGCAATTTTGCAAATGGTTTTCCAAAACTCCGTCGTATTTCGCGAGCACGTCGACCAGCTCTAAATAATGTCCCCTATTCTCTGACGAAGCAGATTCGTCATGTCCACGAAAAGCGAGCTCTTGTTTCCCCAAATAGCAAACAATGTCAATAAGTCGCTGAAAAATATTTCGGTTCCGATCGACTTTCGCGTTATGTCTATCAATGTCGATTTGTATCTGTGAATTTAAACGCGTCTCAATACGATTTTTTCCAAAGGTGTGATATTTAAGGGAAGCTTCTAGGTGTTTCTCAGATTGGTCATGTTTTTTAGCTGCAGTAGGAAAGTTATGAATATCGATGTAACCGGTATCGTTCCAGACCGCTTTATTGTTTGAAAATAGTAGACAAGGGAAGCAGAACAACCTATTGCTATGTATGCAACCTGTGAGCCAATAATATGAATCATATTGTTTTGTATTGAATTTACGATTGACTTTACCTTTAGTTTGTACTAATTGCAAATCCGGTGTACAACGACCTTTTACAATCACTTGTTTTTTATCACCGAATGATAGTTTTGAAAACGCATCATTTTTTATTTTCTCTATACACACACCACCTGAACAACTTTCACAGTGAATATTATCCATTTTTCACACTATTATCGACGTTAAACTCTTTAAATACCAATTATTATGGCTCACATCACAAACCAAAACGAATCAAACAAACAATGGCCACGAAACTAGTCACAAACTCGGAGCTAGTGCAAAAAATAATACGACAAAAGGAAATAGTGTAAGCTAGGGTGCAATATAAATGAAACAATGCAACTTTTTAAAATAGTTGTATAGCTAATTTCGGTTCGGAAAACATCGGACAATTTCGTAATTTGTCGTGTTCTGAAAAAGACACTGCCTATTCTGTACGGTTGTGTGCGTTATTGTGACATTGTGTGCTACGTATTTATAGGAACGCACACCCATTCAATTCGCATGGCCACGAGAGCACACATATAAACATTTAGACTCGAAAGTTTGTGTCTTTCCCGAGGCACTTCTGGTACTCAGGTCGTCGCGGCGCTCTAGTGCCGCGCAATACAATACTGAACGAGCTTGCTTGGAGCGACTGTTTGTTGATTTTTTTTTGTTTATTGTTAGTAAGTAGGTACTCGTCGGACTCGTAGATAAAATAATAATAGATATCAGAACAAGATTATACTGAATTAGGTAGGGTAGGCACTGTCTTTCTGTCTTTATGAAACGCACGCCACTGGCTGTTCAGTACATTTGACGAATTATGTGAACAGAAATGTACTGAACAGCTGATTTTTTTTTCGCGATTTCAGGTTTGGGCCCGTAGTAAAAGTTGTTCATAATGATGAGTATTGTACTCATCAGGGGTCATTGTTCCCTCTAAGGGGTCATTGTGACCCCCTTAAGAGGTTGTTGGTGTTTTACCAATAACCCTGTATATAATAATATCTCTTAGTGGTTTACTTGCATGAGAATTTTGAATATGTATAGAATTTCTATCATATCTAATTAAAAAATATCAACTCAAAAAAAAACGTTATTTTTAAAATAAACGTAATTACAACTGCAAAATGGCTACATAATGCGATGCGCCGCCGTTCTTCAAAACGTCCGATTTGTCAAAACGCAATTTTGTGATAGGCCTCTTAAATATTGTGGCCTGTGTAGAATTATTCTGACACAACTGGAGGGGCAAATTGGAATAAATCAAAAACAGATGTCAGGCGTAAGCTTACAATACCTACCAATACTGAAGAACCTTCAAGATTTTATGGTATAGGATTGCAGGCAAAAAAAAAACAAATATAGGTAATATGAAAATAATCATTTTAATTTTGGGTTGGTATTCGTAATCAACTTTAACTTATTATAATTAACATGAACGTTGGTACTTATGACAACTTTTTAATTACAATAAAATATAACCACTTCCTTTGAAATTGTAAAAAAATAAAAATGAAATGATTGAATGGAATGCAATTTATGTACAGACGCCAGCACATCAAGCTACTGCAATCTGTCAAATTTCTTTAATAGATTTTCAACTTTATCGCTAAAGCATTAGGTTCAAGATTGATTGGGAAAATTTGACAGTTTCGGGTAGCTTGACCTGCTGGCGTCTGTATTATTACAATATTTTAGAAAATATTAAATTCTACATAATATTTTTTTACATTTTAAACAAGGCTTCTTACTAAATATAATTTGTTGTTTTGATTGTGGTCAATCAAATATTGCATTTTAATATACTTAGGCTTCTCATATCACTCTCACACAACACGTAATACACATGTTTCCCAGTCACACACACACTCACACGATGAAAACAATACACACGATTCCCAGTCATATACACAGAATCAACAGTAATTTTACTTTTTAACTTTTTACTGTTATTTTGTTTTTCAATGGCAATGCCTCTTCTGAAAATAAGTCTAACTGGAAACTATAACCTAGGTGTATAAGCTACGTAAGCAATTTAGTTACCAAGGATGCATAAAAAAAATGTGTTGTTAGTAAAGCAGCTTTAACAGCTTAATATAAACTAAAAAAAAAAGGTTTACAACTTCTTCAATAGGTAAGTTTACTTAGTATGTACGAGTCAGTCTGAAATCAACTTAATTTACACTAGAGTGTGATATTAATTCAAGTAGAAATAACACCAATTGGCAGCAAATATATGAAAACACTTGAGCTGACACACATTATTTTAAAATCACAATGATCTCGGTAGTAATAATTGTAATTTTATTTTAATATATTTTTTAATCATTTCAATCATCATCAATCACAAAAAACCCAAAACCCACACACTCCGCGTCTCAAAACAGTCGGCAAATGAAGAGTTGTTAAATTGTGCACTCATTTCAAATAATATCGCGTCACTCGCACGTTAAAAATGCTGAAGTGTTCAATGAAAAATTGTAAAAATATTGCATCAAGGACGTTAAAAAAGGATGGGATATCGTACTTTCGGTAAGTAAAAGAGTTTATTGATTAGTTTTTTTATGACTAAATATAAGGAGTTATAAATGTTTGATTTAATTTGTTATAAAACTTCACTCAACGGTCCAAGTATAACGGCAAATTTCAATGGCCGGTTTTTCAGTGCAAGAACAATGCATTACCTACAACGTCCTTTTAATTTAGACGAATAATACAAATTGACCCTGTTCTTATTCAATGAAGTCGATTTTTATTTATTGTTTATTAATGAGTTTATTAACTTTTGTACCTTTTTGTATTTAGTTTTTAATTAGTATCTATTTATTTATTATACATATTTGTAGTTTTTAACCGACTTTCAAAAGGAGAAGAGGACTTATATTATGTGCCAAATTGAGTAATTATTTTTATTTTATTTTTAAGAATATAGTCTTCGATTGTGCCTGTATGAACATAATCATGATCTGATGATGAGCTTTGGAGATACCTAACGGTACTCTTCATAGAACGATAGCAAATCTTTCGTAACAACGAATTTTGTTATGTTAATAGTGTTGCTGATAACCGTATTTCTCAGTGGAAGGAATACTGTTATAAACTCTTAAAATACTAAGTCGATGTATAAAGAAATAAAAAGTATTAAAAAAAAAAAATTCGACCCCACTTCATGCCTTGTCTTACCGGCAAATTTCAGTCGCAAAATTGGTATTGCTTGTTATACATCACTTTGTAAAAGCAATTTTAAATCATGCGCCTAAGGTTGAATTTGCAAAAAAGTATATATCATATCTTCAACTACTTATGTGTAATTGCCTGCATACAGTTTTGAGTGCTACTTTTGTTCGAGACTGTGCATCTTGGGTTTTTTATACATTATATCAATGATTTTAATACACTTCCGGACTCCTACCTCCCCACCCTGCACTTTTTAACTTTTAATATGGTTGTGTATTCAAATTCGGAACCATGACGACACCAAAAAATTATGGCAATCAAAACTGCATTTCACTTTTTTTTTACTCACTATTATTTTGATGTTTTAGGCCTTTATACCTCACAAGGAATGGTGACTCGATTTAGGGGTCTGGGAGGAGTGTATTAATGTAGGTTTTGCATGCTGAAATAAGTAAAATACTTTCCCACAAAAAGGGTGCGCGTCGGCATTACATACGCGCGATGATTACATCCCTAACATTCGACCTGTTACTTGCCTCTTTTGTGAGTCATATAAAATCAAACCTGGCAATCTCCACTGCGTCGAATTGTTGGGGAAATAGAAAAATGTAATACAAAATTAGACAGACTTTTCAAGAAAATTTCTACAAATAGTGGTCAATAGTAATCTACATTAGAGGTGTTCATGTATATATTTAGATAGTACATTAATACGAGTAAAACATTCATGCTATTTTTTATTACATTTTTTAATTTCCCCAACAATTCGATACAGTGGAGATTGCCAGGTTTGTTTTTATATGACTCGTACTCGTATTACAGTCCGGCCGTCGAGAGTTGTAATTGTAATAAGAATGAAATTCGCAAAACACGTATTCGTTAGTATGGAACTGACAGGTTTCAAGGTCAAAAATTAAGGTAAATTTAAATTTCGGTATGACGTCATACCGTTAAAATAAGGGTTACTGAAATTCCGATACCGTTCTTTTTTTCAGTAGCGGAATTTTAAGGTTGAACATGCATACCGGTATATTTCGGTAGAAGTACTATAACCTTTCTAAATGTTTCGGTAGCATTACCTAAACCTTAATAAATAGTGTTTTTCTTTGACACAAAATACATAAGTTCTAACGTGTTCGAACCCCGCGCCGCGCCGTCTCGCATGTTTTTCGGTACCGAAATCGTGTAGTAGTTAAATAACGGTTTAATTCAATCTTTATTGGTTTAAAATAAAGGTTGAGCTGTACCGATACCATTATATTTTAACTTTATATTTACCGGTACCAATATATTTTTGAGGTATCTGAACCTTTCAGTTCCTGGTTTCAAGAACGCATTCTCGCGACGGCCAGACTATATAGGTACCAGTATGCGTTTCAATGGCGCGGCCATGGCGTTATTTAAAAAAAAAGCCATGCCAAGATTTTGAAAAAATTTGTAAAAGTTGATTTCCAAAACCATAAATTTGTCAAAGCTATGGTTAAAAAGTTATTAGGGTTTGAACGTGGCCGCGCCATCGAAACGCGGAGAACCGCGCGGCCACGGAGATCTTTAAAACTAAGCGTTGCAGAGACTTGAAATTTAGGTAAATAACAGATTGAATTTTTTAAAATATAGAAAAAAATCCTAGATTTATATTATAAGAGCTGTGATAGTAAAACCCCCATGGCCGCACCGTCGAAACGGTAAAAAACGAGTGATAGCCGATATCTCGCTGAAAAAGCATCGCAAACGTCTGAAGTTTTTTGTAAAACCCAGATTTGAATTTGTCAAAATTTGTAAAAATACAACGAAAAATCCTAGGTTTATGTTTCAGGAGCTGTAAAACACAAAACCCTATGGCCGAGCCATTGAAACGGTGAAAAACACGTTATCGCCGATATCTCGCTGAAAAAGCATCGCAGAGGTCTGAAGTTTTTGTAAAACCTATATTTGAATTTGTCAAAATATGTAAAAATACACATAAAAAATCCTAGGTTTCTATTTCAGGAGGAGTAAGGTATCGCGTAGAAATAAGTCGTGATTATCTCTCGAAGAAAGTAAGTATTAGCGAGATATTTTTTTGTTAACAACACCTATTAATATGTATTAATATGTAGAACTACCGATAATAGCCAAAAAACATTTTTTTTCTTAATATAAAACTTTCAATACGTTTTGAATGTTTCACGATAGGGTGACCATAGCTTATTGTTTACAGAAAACTCCACCTTTTGTATTAGAAACTATACCTCAAGGATTCTAAATTAAAATGAAACGATAAGATACAAAAACATAAGTGTATTTCTTTAAAAATCACATAAATCAGAGATTATTTAGTTAGGTACCCCTCCATTTCTCGATAGTTAAAAATACTGTGGTTCTGAGTACCCGCCTTAGCAGATAACTTTTATTATTCTTGTAAGATAACACTATTTGATGTATCTATCACATAATTTATCTGTCATTGCTTTATTATTAATTATTTTCATCCATCCGCTTATTGACGTACTCGGTCCCGTTGTCAGTGCGCAGGATCTTCATTTTCTTGCCGCATTGATTTTCAGCAAACGCCTTAAAATCTATAAACTTTTCGAAAACTTCACTTTTTTTATGCAAGAAATAAATAAAAGTTTTTCGTGTGAAATCGTCAATAAACGTCAAAAAATATCGGAACCCGCTAATTGAAGGTGTACTCATAGGTCCACACACGTCTGAGTGCACTAAACCTAATGCTTCCGTAGCTCTCGTTGCAGTAGTTTTACGAAACGATTGTTTCGTTTGTTTTTCCATAATGCAAGATATACACTCCAGTTTAGAAGCAAAATCAGGAAAACTTACTCCTGTTGCCATCTTATCTCTCAGTAGTTTGAGGTTATGCATACCAAGATGTCCCATCCTCCGATGCCAAAACATCTGCTGGTCATGCTCTGTTGTTGCTAGCGCAGAACCCTGTGAACTGCACTTGATTTTATAAATGCCTCGTTCTTCCACACATTTCACAATAGGCTTACCTCGCACCTCACACTTATTTCTCTTGTAGATGTCACAACTTTTATCTGTAAATACTACCACATTACCCTTTTTCGCAATTGCATTCACACTCAATAAGTTAGAAGCTAACTTAGGAACATACGTAACGCCGCTGACTGTCAATCCTGACTTACATACTACCGTACCCTCACCTGCACCGAACACCTCATAATATAAATGTCAAATCAATGACTTTTTTTCAGGTGCTTTTTGTAGTTAGTTACAAGTTACACACGGATATCACGCGCGGTATAAGTGCGAGTGTCAAACAAACATACGGTAACTTGATGTGACGCCTACTGTCTCTTAAGACATAATTTATGGGTTTGAGTATACAATTGTTCATTCAAAGTCAAAGTCAAATCTTTTTTTTTTTTTAAATAGGCGCATAAATGGCACTTTTGAACGTCAGAATTTATAAAAAAAAAAAATAGAAATGATTCTAGTTGCCCATTCCAAAAGGTAGTTTCGTATGATGAAGAATGGGCCCGAAACTCCACCGTTACTCTTTAAAACTGTTTTACAATATTTTGTAAACATTATTTATATCATTATAGTGTGTGAAGTGAAGACGATGCATCTAGAATAAAATTACTATACCACAATAGGTAAATATAATTAATAATAAAGCAATGACAGATAAATTATGTGATAGATACATCAAATAGTGTTATCTTACAAGAATAATAAAAGTTATCTGCTAAGGCGGGTACTCAGAACCACAGTATTTTTAACTATCGAGAAATGGAGGGGTACCTAACTAAATAATCTCTGATTTATGTGATTTTTAAAGAAACACACTTATGTTTTGTATCTTATCGTTTCATTTTAATTTAGAATCCTTGAGGTATAGTTTCTAATACAAAAGGTGGAGTTTTCTGTAAACAATAAGCTATGGTCACCCTATCGTGAAACATTCAAAACGTATTGAAAGTTTTATATTAAGAAAAAAAATGTTTTTGGCTATTATCGGTAGTTCTACATATTAATACATATTAATAGGTGTTGTTTACAAAAAATAAACGGTAACGTTTCGACGGCGCGGCCATGGGGGTTTTACTCTCACAGCTCTTATAATATAAATCTAGGATTTTTTTCTATATGTTTAAAAAATCAATCTGTTATTTACCTAAATTTCAAGTCTCTGCAACGCTTAGTTTTAAAGATCTCCGTGGCCGCGCGGTTCTCCGCGTTTCGATGGCGCGGCCACGTTCAAACCCTAATAACTTTTTAACCATAGCTTTGACAAATTTATGGTTTTGGAAATCAACTTTTACAAATTTTTACAAAATCTTGGCTAGCTTTTTTTTAAATAACGCCATGGCCGCGCCATTATTATTACAAAAATATAGATTAACAACTGTATGCACTTATGAGTCACAGATGACGAGTTGCGACCAGAGTAGGTAACCCAACGAGAGAAAACTTCATACAAACGCGCAATGATAGCTACAAAGCGCGGCAGTACAAAACTTAGAAGCTTTGCCTCAACGATCGGTTTAACCATATGTGGGACCATTTCCATATCGTATTTTATGATAAAAATAAATATTCATATTTATATTTATCACAGAGCACGGAGACGCCGTGGCGCCCGCTCCTAGACACGGCATTGTCAGCACTTTCTATACAAACCAAGCAGTTCACCGTTTACATAAATGAATAGAAACTGAAGGCTCATCGCAATTTCAGCGTCACGAATTTTATTAGCACTGGTTTTTGGTGACGAGCAGTGTATGTGATGGCCCAGGGCTAATGGCCCCGACTTACGCGTTTGTACTTACCGATCTCTGTAGTAGTACTCGTAATTGTAATTTTATTTTAATATATTTTTTAATCATTTCAATCATCATCAATCACAAAAAACCCAAAACCCACACACTCCGCGTCTCAAAACAGTCGGCAAATGAAGAGTTGTTAAATTTTGCACTCATTTCAAATAATATCGCGTCACTCGCACGTTAAAAATGCTGAAGTGTTCAATGAAAAATTGTAAAAATATTGCATCAAGGACGTTAAAAAAGGATGGGATATCGTACTTTCGGTAAGTAAAAGAGTTTATTGATTAGTTTTTTTATGACTAAATATAAGGAGTTATAAATGTTTGATTTAATTTTTTATAAAACTTCACTCAACGGTCCAAGTATAACGGCAGGTTTTTCAGTGCAAGAACAATGCATTACCTACAACGTCCTTTTTTTAAATTTAGACGAATAATACAAATTGACCCTGTTCTTATTCAATGAAGTCGATTTTTATTTATTGTTTATTAATGAGTTTATTAACTTTTGTACCTTTTTGTATTTAGTTTTTAATTAGTATCTATTTATTTATTATACATATTTATAGTTTTTAACCGACTTTCAAAAGGAGAAGAGGACTTATACAGGGTGACTCAGAAGACCTCTTTTGATCCAGCGGCCCCATATTCTGTTGTGCATTATTAATCATTAGATGAAGTCCCCAACAATGTTCATTAAAGTTTTTGAATGCTTTCGACATGTCAAAGTTTTCTTCATATTTTTGATGGAGTCAACCCTAAAATTGGTTGACCTCTATTCTCTCTTCTTTGATATAGGGATGAATGCGTCAGATAAGACACTTAGCACATAATAGTAAAAAGCCTATAATTTTCTTGCATCAGAGAGGCAAGTTGATTTTTTTTTCAAGATTGAATTAAGTCTTGAATACCAGTATGATATGCGAAATACCTACGCAGAGTAGAAGTAGACGTAGCTACATACATCTGCATAAAACTGCAGTTTAAACCCAACTACAAGGTTTTTATAAAAATACAAATACCTAGTAAAAAGTTTAATAAAAAAAATATTAGCTCCCTATGAAAATTAATTCCATTTGTTTAACAGGTCTATCCTCAAAAGTAAGATATCGAACGACCTAACTGTTTTCGTTACTCTTTGGTGAAATACATTTTTATAAGAATTAATTGCAGTTTTAATCCTCCGATTGGTAGAAATGCCACCAAATCTTGCAATTTACTGCACGCCCATTGCTTCCGGCTTTCTTATTGGATATCGGCATCGGTTGAAGAATGCTTCAAATCCGAAAGATTTTTTAAACTGAAATGATTTTGAATGTTATTTAATCATAAAAATAAGATTCAAAATCATTTCAGCTTACAAAAATCTTTTGGCGTGCCGCCGTGCCGCCGCGCGCGGCCTTTGAGTTCGCCGCCACCTCGGAAAGAAAATCACTAAAAGATTCCGTAGAATTGTTTTAATCTTTTTGGGGTTTTTGGATACTGTATTCGATTATTTTGGAATTAGATTTAGATTTAGAGAATTAGGTTTCGTAATTATGGCAATGTATTTTATTTCTTTATTATTTAAAAAATACAGAAAATAGGTAAACCACTAAGATTTGTAATTAATGCTACAAATACTAGTCAACCTCGATAATACAATTTTAACTGGCCCCTTATCACATGGGACAGAAATACCGTAAGCAAAATGTAGGTGCACTGCTACCACTAGGTACAATATAAAAACGTTCAAACCCTAATAACTTTTTAACCATAGCTTTGACAAATTTATGGTTTTGGAAATCAACTTTTACAAATTTTTACAAAATCTTGGCTAGCTTTTTTTTTTAAATAACGCCATGGCCGCGCCATTGAAACGCATACTAGGTACCATTATTACAAAAATATAGATTAACAACTCTATGCACTTATGAGTCACAGATGACGAGTTGCGACCAGAGTAGGTAACCCAACGAGAGAAAACTTCATACAAACGCGCAATGACAGCTACAAAGCGCGGCAGTACAAAACTTAGAAGCTTTGCCTCAACGATCGGTTTAACCATATGTGGGACCATTTCCATATCGTATTTTATGATAAATATAATTATTCATATTTATATTTATCACAGAGCACGGAGACGCCGTGGCGCCCGCTCCTAGACACGGCATTGTCAGCACTTTCCATACAAACCAAGCAGTTCACCGTTTACATAAATGAATAGAAACTGAAGGCTCATCGCAATTTCAGCGTCACGAATTTTATTAGCACTGGTTTTTGGTGACGAGCAGTGTATGTGATGGCCCAGGGCTAATGGCCCCGACTTACGCGTTTGTAGGTCGTGGGCTCGAACCCCGACAGGCGCTTTACTTTGTGTCAATAATTTCATCACCACTTCTCTCGAAACAGTGAAGGAAAACACCGTGAGGAAAAATTCGAAGATATGTAAGATCCACCAGCCCCTACTGGGCCAGCGTCGTGGATAACAGCCCACTGCCTCTCCAAGAGAGGAGGCGTGTGTCCCAACAATAAGAACATATAGACTGATTATGCTGTCTCTAGACGTTGCCGGCGGCGATTCGTGCTGTGATATTCATCAAGAAGGCCAATGAGTGTGAAAATAAACAAGATCATTACTTACAGTTCGACCGAATTGTTCATTGACGGGTAAAAATACATTTCTTGCATGTTTTGCTGAAACATTATGCTTACTTTCTTCTCCTAATGCGACTAGTTCATTGCATATTTGACAAAATACCCCGTCCTCCGAATGGTCAGGTAACTATGAAAATGGTTTTGTGATATCTTTACTTTGACCCCGCTTGGATTAGCTACATGAATAAATTCATCATCTACAATGGGCAAATTCACTTTCAAGTTATATTTCTCAACCATGTCTTTGAAATAATTTTCTTTGGAAATAAGTACTCCGTTATATTTGTCAGTTAATGAATGATCAACAGTACAGGTTGGTTTCATTGTATTGTGATTAGCAGAACAAACGATTTTGGTCTCATCACTGTTACAGTTCTCCTCATTAGTTACCACTTCTAAGTTATTATTTTTAATATCATTCTGAATAATTGCCATACCAAATTTGTTTGCAGAATCTCTGTTTTCATCCAAAATTTCTTCATTCTTTACCTCTTTAACACTAACATAGCCTTTATTTTCTTCAAATATTTTCCAAAATTCATGCACAACATTAATGCTTCTTTGCGATTTGACGTGGTAGGCTGATGATTCGTGCTTATGTTTGTTTTCTATTTTAATAATCTTAGAGCAAGGCTCGCAGTAATACACATCTTTGTCGATGTCTTCGTCGTTACTAATTACACTTGTATTTATTTGTGTGGCGACTCTTTCAAGAACTTTCTGGAATATAGTTTTTAATGTGACATGGTTTTCGCTCTCGTTATGTTTTTTGAAACACAATACGGGCACTGCTACCATTACATATATGACAATTAAATGTCTCAAACGTTTCTTCTGAAAAGAAACAGCCGCTATTTTTGGTACATAATTAAGATTTAGGGGCCATCCATAAACGTCACATTCATGTCAACAAAGTGTGACGTCGTGTAACAAAGGATATCCCCTTGTCACACAATGCTCTACAGATTTGGACGTCACAATCATGTACAAATCTATAGTACTCAATATTCATGTGACTCAGGTTGGCTGGACAAATCTTCAAAATAGCTTGCATTTAACTAGGTCAATAGGCCACTTTATGTGACGGCTAAACACCCTTATTTCAGAATTTATGACGCTACAGAATCTTAGATAATCGATCGAAAACGTGTACAGCCATCTTGAAAAACCACTTTTCGCTGGTCTCTCAATCTCGGTAACGGAAGTGATTTTGACGACTTTTTGCATATCAACGGGCGTCACATAAATTTGTGACGGGCACCGAGCTAAAAGTCCAGCCAACCTGAGTTCAAGATGGCTGGACACATGTATCTCCACTGCCTGATGATCTACGACCTTCGAAATGTTGTGACGGGGACGATAATGATAACCTGAAATTGTGACGGAGAAACTTTGCGTAGTTTCAAAGATATTGATCATTTAAATTTCCCCATACAAACACTGCAGTAGGGTAACCAATATTGTAGGTTTCATGTAGGACAAGTATATTTTAAGGTGTTTTCTTTAATGGACGAAAATCCGTGTATTGGTGATACTAATACGAACAACTGTAGATATTTAAATCAATAGAAGACAAAAATGTAGAAGTGAAGAAGGGGGGGGGGGGGTGTAATTTTTAAATGTTATTGATTATTTACGTGCAGATATCTATTCTTTTTAGTATGTATATATTATGTCAGGAGAACTAAACTAATGCTCTGAAGGTATTTAAATGAAAAAATAATGTTTGCTGTAAATAAAATCACATTTATTTATTTGTACTTATACAGCGTTTCAAATGGCGAAAATGACGATGATCAACTCGCATTTGCACTTCCGTAACCCCCGCCTTGTACCACAACATTGTTTTACCGCCGTCCTAAGGCCGCGTACCGGACGACGGCAGGCGTGGGCGCGGCCGGCGACACGCGTAAACTGGCCCGTTCGTACATTTGGTATATCTCTTCACCGCGACAAACTGAGCGAAACTGAGAACAAGTCAGCCCCCCTAGCCAAGTCACAAACGATAAACGTAAACTCTCAGTAGTCTTTAATAGATTTTCAACTTTATACTCTTAGGTATAAAGTTGAAAATCTATTGGAGATTACTAAGCAGATTACACACAAAGCAAATCTCATCATCATGGCCGCGTTCCGAATCGCACTCATGAGCACTAAAATCGCTCATGCTGCTAATTCATAGAAATGAGTCAGTAGTGATTGAATGTTATGAAGTTGCAGCTAGGTATTGTTTATTTAATTATCAGAATAATAATTAAATAAACAATATCGATTTCAAAATTTGAAATCAACAAATTGCGTAAAAAATGTATTTAATGTGATTCCTTCGTGGTAGCCCGCGAATTTCAATTTTTCTTGCGTTCATTCGTTAAAAGAAATCAAAATATGATTCGCGACAATAACAAGTATGTATTTACATAATTATAACCATAAGAATCATCATACATATCTATAAAATATTTGTTTCCGCGGACGAAAAAAATAACTGCAAAAAACTCAAGAAAAATTGAATTTCGCGGGCTACCACGAAAACGTCGGAGGACAAGACAAACTATACTGCCATGATAGCTGATGTTGGTGTCGCCATCTATTGCTTAAAGTTGGTACTACTAGGACAACTGGTCGAATCTTAACTCTTATTTAGGTTGTCTTACCGCAGATTAATTAATAGTTACTAGTACTCTGATTAGTGATAACACTTCGGAAAGTAAGTACATACACCGCCGGCTGTCGAGTTTAGTTCTCATTTTCAGTTACATAAGATAATGAACTAAACGCGAAATACAAGTGGGCTCTCTCTTGCAGCGCTGGTGGTCAATTGTTATTTTGAATTAACACATACTTACTCTTTTCACTGCAGGAAAACCTTTTATTCCCACGGGGAAATCAAATACAAAGCAGGCGTGGATGCTACCGGCCAATTAATCGATTAAAAAGAAAGCCTTTATGTACCTATGTAAAATTAAGGTCACCTCACAATATTAATGGATGTTTGTATGGAAAAATTTAAATGGTCAATATCTTTGAAACTACGCAAAGTTTCTCCGTCACAATTTCAGGTTATCATTATCGTCCCCGTCACAACATTTTGAACACATTTCGAAGGTCGTAGATCATCAGGCAGTGGAGATACATGTGTCCAGCCATCTTGAACTCAGGTTGGCTGGACATTAAGTTTTTATTGATTTCTCGTAAACCCTTACATGTGACGCCATAAATCAAATGTTATTACTGTCACACATTGCGTCACCAAGTATTAGTAAAGGAACCATATTCGAAAACGCCCCCGTTATTGAGATTCGGAAGTGCCAGCCATAAGTTTTATACGTAAATTCAAGATGGCTGGACACAGATTTTTGCATTTTTCTACTAAACCACTGTACTTATCACAAAACTTTTAGCTCGGTGCCCGTCACAAATTTATGTGACGCCCGTTGATATGCAAAAAGTCGTCAAAATCACTTCCGTTACCGAGATTGAGAGACCAGCGAAAAGTGGTTTTTCAAGATGGCTGGACACGTTTTCGATCGATTATCTAAGATTCTGTAGCGTCACAAATTCTCAAATAAGGGTGTTTAGCCGTCACATAAAGTGACCAATATTGACCTAGTTAAATGCAAGCTATTTTGAAGATTTGTCCAGCCAACCTGAGTCACATCAATATTCAGTAGATACCAACTGTCAATAGGGATGATGACAATTTTTTTTTTAATTGTCCGTTCTGTAGATTAGTATAAAATATTGGATACATATTTTTCCGTTTTTTACGTAATCAAAAGATTACGGCGATACATTGAGTTAAAATGTGGCATGACGTCACGCCTTGCTAGATTTTATACGTAGAAGTGACGTAGCAAGCCCCCACTCCCGAACTTTAATGCGAGTTATCTAAGTCATTTTTTATTAATATGATAAAGCAAAAAATACGTATCTAACATTTTTTATTATCTGACTGACGGACTAAATAGAATTTCTTTATTTTTACCCAGGCATCATCCCTATTGTAAGAAAAAAAGAATTTAAAAGATTTACTTGCAAAATCTGTGACGTCACACGAAGAATGCCCACCTGTGACAAGGATGAGGGCGAGGGGGGGGGGGGGGGCTCCATAAATCATGAAACTCGTGTGACATCGTATATGGGTGGCTTACAGGCCAAATAGAAATAATTAACTTTTATTTCTAAATAAATTACCATCAACATGCTACAAAACAGGTTTTAATAAAAATTGGATGCAACAGTATCAAAAATCAGCAGTAACAAAAATATACAGGAAAAGTTTTTAAGCAGTCTGCAAATTCTCACAGGAAGTTCTGCCCATGAACATAAACAACTTTCACTAAGAAATCGGCTGTTCATACATATTGGTTGAGTAGGTATTGAACTTTTGTATGAAACAGCATTTTTTTTTTCATATGAAAGTTGTTCATATTCATCCTGTAAAAATTTGCACACTGTTTAAAAACTTTTCCTGTATGCTTTTACCTATTTTAGACGAGTTTTATCTTAGACGAGACAATTTAAATTGAAATAAAACACAGAAAAATTGGCTTTATTTGATAGATAATTTTATGGCATTAATGCTTGAACATGATTTCGGGCATGTGGCCGCCGCCGCTGACACCAACACCTAGTTTACTGAAAACTTAACTGTTTTATTAAATTTACTAAAGGAAACGTTTGACAAACAACTAATTTCCTGAAATCTGGCCATCTCATTTGTGCGATTTGAAGCCATTACTTTCTCTCTCTGGGGATATGTAAAGTCGCATGTCTACTCCGATATACCAGTAACAATTGAGCACTTGGATGCCAACATTTGATGCATTATTGCCGAAATACAGCCTGATTTACTGCGAAGCGTGTGTGAGAATTTGACCTCCTGATTACGCTATGTACAGACGCCAGCACATCAAGCAACTACAATCTGTCAGATTTTTTTAATAGATTTTCGACTTTATTGCTAAAGCATTAGGTTCAAGGTTAATTGGGAAAATCTGACAGTTTCGGGTAGGTTGACCTGCTGGCGTCTGTACATAGGCTTCACACGCGGCGGCCACATGCCCGAAATCATATTCAATCATTAATGCCATAAAATTATCTAGGTATCAAATAAAGCCAATTTCATGGATATTAAAAACATTTTTCTGTGTTTTATTTCAATTGAAAGTTCTACCCTAAAAAAAAAAAAAAATGTAATATCTTGATTCTAACCATTTTGTAAACCTACCTCAGACACTTTTCTCTATTTAAAAAAGAGGCCCGAAAAGAGACTGCCTACCAAGCCTGGGTCAAGGCCCGCGACCGCAAAGTTAGAGCGCGCAGGGTTCGCGCGAAGAAGAGAGCCTTTAATTCTGCCGCCAAGTTCTGCAAGCGGGTTTTGCGTAGGGCACGTTTTGACCATGTCGGACATATCGGGGCCAGGCTGGCTTCGCACCCTCCGGGTAGTAAACAGTTCTGGTCCCTGTCTAAAGCGGTTGAAACGAATTTCTGTCGTCCCACTTTACCTCCTATGTTGAAACCTGATGGGTCGCTGGCTCACTCTGCAACTGAGAAGGCAAATTTATTTGCATCTCTCTTCGCAAGCAATTCGCGTCTGGACGCTGGCTCAAAGCAACCACCTACTGTACCTCATTGTGACTCCTCGATGCCGGAGATCGCAGTACACATTAAAGAGGTCCGAAGAGTATTGTGCAGTCTAGACGTGAACAAGGCCAGCGGGCCTGACGGCATTCCAGCGAGAGTGTTGAGGCAGTGTGCGCCTGAACTGTCTCCTGTATTGACACGTTTGTTCCGCCTCTCTCTTGAAAAAAGAACGGTGCCGAAATCCTGGAAGCTTGCAAATGTACAACCAGTGCCCAAAAAAGGCGACCGTGCAGACCCTGCCCATTACCGTCCGATCGCCATTACCTCCATTCTGTGCAAAGTTTTGGAAAGGGTACTGAACAATAAGTTGCTGAACTACCTTGAAGACAATGATCTCCTCAGTGACCGTCAATATGGCTTTCGCCGGGGACGGTCAACTGGCGATCTTCTTGTGTATGTCACGCACTGCTTTGGCGAAGCCATCGAGAAACACGGCGAAGCACTGGCCGTTTCGCTTGACATCTCGAAGGCCTTTGACAGGGTCTGGCACGCTGCTCTGCTCAGCAAGCTTCCTGCTTATGGCATCCCAGCTGATTTTTGTAGCTGGATATCAGATTTCCTTAGTGAACGGTCGATTAGAGTAGTTGTTGATGGCTGCTCTTCTGACCTTATGGCTATTGATGCCGGAGTTCCTCAGGGGTCTGTTCTCTCTGCAACTCTTTTCCTGCTGCACATCAATGACCTGCTTCGGCCTGGTATTGTTGGGTACGCAGATGACAGTACAGTTTCAGAGAGATACTTGTCCAGCGCAAAAACCAGCGGGGCTGAAGTTCGTTCCTTGAGAGAGGCCATGGTAGAGCGGACAGATTTGACCTTAAGCTTTGTCTCCCAGTGGGGTGATGATAATTTGGTCTCTTTTAACGCCACCAAAACGCAGGCGTGTCTTTTTACCGCTAAAAAGAGTCGTTTCGCCCAAACTCCTACTTTTCGGGGTACATCTGTTCCTGTAACTGATCGACTTGAGCTCCTAGGCATGGAGTTGACATCTGGTCTCAACTTCGGCGCCACCATCGAGTACAAGGCCCAAACTGCGGCCAAGAAACTGGGCATCCTGAATAGGGTGAAGCGATACTTTACGCCTGGACAGCTTTTAACCCTTTACAAAGCGCAAGTCCGATCCTGCATGGAGTATTGCAGTCACCTTTGGGATGGATCAGCTAAGTACCAACTAGCTGCGCTTGACTCGGTGGAACGCAGAGCTAAGAGGCTCATTGGCGACGTAAAACTGGTGGATGCCAAGCTTCATTGCTTGGCTCATCGCCGCAAGGTTGCCTGCTTGTCGGTCTTCTACAGATTGTACTTCGGAGAGTGTGCCCGAGAACTCCACGACCTCATTCCACCGGCCCCCTTCTACCACCGGACATCTAGACGCACTGCCAGTTACCATCCCTACCTGGTTGCTATTCCACCAATTCGCACTAAGCGCTTCCAAATGTCTTTTATAATGCGCACAGCAAAAGAGTGGAACTCACTACCTGCGTCTGTGTTTCCGAACGTATACAACCCTAATCTCTTCAAAGTGAGAGTGAACAGGCTTCTTCTGGGTAAGCTCACTCCATCGTCGACTTTGTCTCTGTCGCCTCTGACCTAGACTAGAGTCAAGAGCAAACCCATCACAATAAAAAAAAAAAAAAAATTAAGATTGTGCATTTTATTAACTAGTGCCTGTAATGTGATGTTGAGATAAATAATGATTTAAGATTATGATATTATAATCAATAAATTCAATACAACTCTTTTAGTTCAAATCGGTCAAATATAAAAAAAAAAAATTGAATTTCGTCGGCAACCCACTAGGGTTAAAAAGGTATTAGGGGTGAAATCACTAGTTTTTCTTACCAGAATAGCAATGTTCATTATTATCTTGAGTCGCTATTTGTATGTGACCGTCCAGGCACTTTGTTGTCCACACCAATCTCTTCTCTGCAATTGCGGTCCTATCTAAAGGTATGGTGAATGACATGCCACCTTCACTTTTTATTTACGTCATTCTTATCTAGAAAATGGTATTATAGTTCTGTATCAACTATGGCATGTATTTGAATTTTCATGAGGCAACCATTACTTGAGAAGACTTTGATTGTTATAAAAAAATAATGTTTAATTAAGAGTGCTGTGATAGCCCAGTGGTTAAAGCCTCGCCTCCCATGTATGAGGTTGTGAGTTTAAATCTCAATGTGAATTATTAAGGCAAGTAAGAATGTTACTTTTTCAATTCATAATTATGTAGGGAGGAGCTCGTGGCTAAGTAATAACAGCCGCACGGGTAGATCCATCAGGTTAAGCTACGCTTGCCGGGGTTGGTCTGTGGATGGGTGACCATCTTTTCATACCGAGATTCCTCCGTGCCTCGGAAAGCACGTTAAGCCGTTGGTCCCGACTGTCATTCGTGGATCTTTGACAGTCGTTACCGAGTCGTCAGAAACCCGAAAGTCTGACAACCAGTCTTACCAAGGGATATCGTATTACCCAGCAACTGGGTTGTGGAGGTCAGATAGGCAGTCGCTCCACGTGAAATACTGGTATTCAGCTGCATCCGGTTAGATTGGAAGCCGACCCCAACATAGTTGGGAAAAGACTAAGTAGATTGATTTAATTATGTAGCACAGACGCCAGCACATCAAGCTACTACAATTTCTTTAATAGATTTTCGACTTTATCACTAAAGCATTAGATTCAAGGTTGATTGGGAAAATTTGACAGTTTCGGGTAGCTTGACTTACGTACCACGTACTTTCCGAGTTTATCTTGAACATTACTGACATCGATGAAGGAAAACATCGTGAGGCAACCTGGACTTATAGTCAATATAAGTCTGAAATCTCCAACCCGTCTTTAGCAAGTGTGGTGATCAATACCAGTGACTTCTCAGTATGTGCCCAGCAGTGGGGCAGTAATCGGCTGTAACGGATTTTGAAAATAAAGAATACTACCTAGTCGGTCAGTGGGTCGTCTTAGGGGCGAATTCGTTAATTAAACTTTTACGGATAGCTAAACCCCAGCACAGGGACATTTTTGTTTTTTAATTGGTCCGAGGTAGTACTTACCACTGTTTTTCACGTTCAAATCTGCTTACACAAGGCTGTAGGCCCCAACGGGAACAATCAGTCGTCAAAATCGGTTACTTATTTGTTATTTGAAGTCAAAGACTACTATAGTCACAGAGTACATTTATATATATAGGCTGGCAAGAGACAGGTGTTTGAAGTGTTGTTGCAGTCTGTGTTGCAGTCCGTGGTAGTGGTAGGATATTTTAGCCGTTGGCAAAAAATCATTGAACCACAGAACACTATTATCCTATCTGAACTGATTCGACTTTTACGGAAACCGGTCATCACTCTGTGCCGGTTAAAGAGTATAAAAATAAGGAGGCAAAGAGTATGTATAATTGTAGGGAGGTGCCGATCGGTCATCCTAGCCAGAATCCACAGACTAAGTAGAACTCTGAATCTCAATCAATCTGCCTAGCCTTTTCCCAACTATGTTGGGGTCTGCTTCCAGTCTAACTGGATGCAGCTGAATACCAGTATTTTACATGGCGTGACTGCCTATCTGACCTCCACAACTCAGTTACTGGGTAATACGATACCACTTGGACCAAGACCAGTCTTACCAAGAGTCTTGGTAAGACTGGCTGTCAGACTTTCGGGCTTCTGATGACCCGTAACGACTGTCAAAGATCCTCGAATGACAGCCGGGACCAACGGCTTAACGTGCTTTCCGAGGCACGGAGGAGTCTCGGTATGAAAAGATGGTCACCCATCCACCGACCAACACCGGCAAGCATAGCTTAACCTGATGGATCGATTCGTGCGGCTGTTATTACTTAGCCACGAGCTCCTCCCCGTAGAGAGAACTCTGAATCTCCAGAGTATAATAATGGGGAGGAAAACTAACTTTTTATCACGATAGATGGCGCACAATCGACTGTACCTTGTTTTGATATATTAGCTGACAAATCGTATGGATTTTTGCAATCTACTAAGTTTAGCTTTCCTATTTTCCGTAATTTTGTCCCAAATACCTGTAAAAACAGAGGAGTACATATTTTGTTTCCTAAGGAAAGTAAGGCCAGTGAACAATGGGAATTGGCGTTACGCATTAAATACTTTAAGGCTAGATTAGTAAAGAAGCTGTCCTTTAGGCTGGGTACTATATTATTAGCTAAATTAGTAGTTAGGCTTCAACTAGATATCTATTTTTTTTTCTGTTTATATTACTATATGTTTGAAGGAACACAGTAAATGAAACGTATTGTAGTTTAACATTCAAATCACACATTTAATATCATAACACTATTTTTCATAACTTTCTCATTTACTTTACACATAATACTCGGTATCTTCGGAATATAAAACATTGTACATACTTAGTATATAAATACCACAACTAGCAAAAGTTACACGATATGATCCAATATTTAAAATAAAATAACGGCACAGTTATAATTTAGTATGATATTGAAAGAATAGTTATTGAATAAGACTGACTGACAGTAGGTTCACCTCACTTCACTGTTATGACTTGTTCTCTCGGTGGTCCATGCTCGAATGCCCGAGAGCCCCAATGTTCTTAACCTCCTTAGTGAGCGTTGAATTCACAGACAAAATACAAACGATCGTTGTCACGTGACAGGCAAAAGAAATGTAGCCATCAGCCAATATGATTTTAACAAAATAAAAACGTAAATAGTAAACAAAATGTACTTATTGTGGAAGAGTGAGAATAATGCAATCTTAATTCTCTAACAATATCTATAAAACAAAAGAATCAAGATTATGATCTAATAAAATAAAATCATTGTCATCATAATAAATGTGTCATAAAATATACTATTATATATTAGCTAATCTATGTAGTAAAGAAGTCTCCTAAAGATTTAATCAGTCAATATAGGTAGTTAGTTTTAAAAATATTCCTGTTTTGCCTGTCTGTTAATCATTGGTAAAGGAGTATCTAAATGAAGGAAGGAATGAAGGAGAAGGTAAACATAGATATGCGGTGTCGTCTTGCATGTCGCAGTCAGCACCAAAGTTTTGGTTTCGATCATACGAATGTAATCTGTAGATTAAAAATAGGAATGTTAGTCCGTGCCTTATAAAAAAAGGCTCACAAACAATCATAAATATTTTAAGTATTTTCCTTTCAATCAAATCGGCCTTTTTACCGGCAGTTGCTGCATTCCTTTTAAGGAGTTCAACTTTTAGTTGAGGCACAGTCATTAACGCGTACATATATTATAGTCAAATTATACTTTGAAATCTCATAAATAGCAGTCACACTACTGTTACGAAAGGTTAAAGTCGACTACAGCGACATCTACACACAGCTTTGAGTGTGTAAATCTCTGTTTACCTGTAGACAGATAAAAGAGTTTTCTCTATTCTCGGTCTACGTGTTCACCACACTTGGGCTTACCCTAACTACAAAATTAGCGTGCATACCTACAAAAATTGGGCACTCAACATGGCCGCCTTTCGTAACTTTGTATGTTGTACAGACGCCAGCAGGTCAAGCTACCCGAAACTGTCAAATTTTCCCAATCAACCTTGAACCTAATGCTCTAGCGATAAAGTTGAAAATCTATTAAAGAAATTTGACAGATTGTAGTATGATGATGTGCTGGCGTCTGTACATACAACCGGTGCGCGAAACAACCCTCCTCCCGCTTCCCCGCGCAGGGCTCCGCTTTCGTCGTGTGAGACAAGTAGCGTTAGCATCACTGTTGCCGTTGCACGTATCCTTCCGTTTGAGTTTCGGAGTAATTTGTTTGCTGTTATTTTGTTTTTGTTCTAATAGTTACGTTTGGACAATATTCAAAAAACTAAAATAAAATTTAAAAAAAATTTGCACTCAGTACTTTATACTAAACTTCATTCATTCGAGCCAGGTGCCATGTTTTAATGCGCACGAGTTGTAAATGCGAGTGCAAGAGAGAGAGAGACAGAGAAAGAGAGCAAGCAACCGTTTGACAGCACATCTACCACAAAACTCGGCTCTCAAGTTCATTCTCTATCTACGGCTCTCAACATGGCGACCGGTCACGCATAGACACGATTTTGACGTCACACAAGTGTTTTCAAATTTAGTCCTTGACAAACATTTAGATGAATCTCTTTTCATACGCAGCTCTTGATTAGTTAAAAAAAATATTTTTAACTAATGTGTTATGTGATGTGGGTGTAATGTGTGTGTGTTATGTGTTTTTGCAGTCGGGTTTTTGTTTTTACAAAAACCCGACTGCAAAAACACATAACTGAAAAGAGAAAAAGCAAGCATTATAATCTATAGAATTTTGGTACTGCAGTCGGGTTTTTTGTTTTTTAAAGTTTTTTTTTTTTTTCAATATTTTTAGTTTTATTAATGCACCTAGTCTTGCCATAAATATTGTCAAAAAGAAAAAAAAAATATTGCAAATAATATTTATTACTTTTACAGTGTGTTAGTTTAATACATAAATATAAAACAATTTAAAATATAAAAAGCTTATTCGAAGTGGTCTCCATTGGCTGCAATACAGTCCTTTAAACGTTGAGGCCAGTTATCAATAGAAGCACGCACTCTTTCCATGGGAAAATTCTTCACTGCCAATCGTATGGATTGTTTTAGGGACTCCAAATTATCATGGCGTTTAGAGCAAGCCGTACTCTCCAAAACTGACCATAAATCATAATCCAGCGGATTAAGATCGGGATTAGACGACGGCCAGTCTTCAGCTCTGATGAAGTCCGAAACGTTCACTTCCAACCAAGACTGCGTGGACCTAGCTATATGACCCGGCGGCGCCGAGTCTTCTTGGAAGGACCATACTTGGTTATTGAACATGGTGTTGTTAAGGGGCTTAACTACCTTCTCAAGAATGGTATCTTGATACACTTGTGCCGATGTTTTGATACCTTTTTCACAAAAATATGGCTCAGTCACTCCTTCATAGCTAACGCCCCACCAAACGATCACTGAAGTCGGATAATGCCCACGTTGCACTCTGTCGACTAATTGGGAAGCTTCCTTAGAGCTTTGAGCATAAATACGGTCATCTTGTTTGTTAAAATGGTGCTCAATTGTAAAGATTTTCTCATCCGTAAACAAAATTTTTCTGTGACCTCCCTTTGCGTACCGCTTCAGTAGTTGTTTCGATTTTACCACCCTATTCTTTTTTAAATTATCAGTTAAAAAATGACCAGTGCGTCTCTTATAGGCTGCAAGTCCTAAGTCATCTTTTAAAATACGCGACATGGTTCTGGGTGCTATCTTCATCTCCCGAGATAAAATTTCATCGAATTCTTTCCCTTACTGCTTTGACCACCTTTTTCGTACGAACACTACGTGGACGGCCAGATCTTTTTCTGTCACGAACAGAGGTCTCATTGTACCTATTAATAGCCAGGTACACAAACATTTGACTAATACCAAGCGTATGTAGAGTTTTAAAAATTGCATTTGGCTCCATACCTACCATCTTTGTGTACCAATCACAGCGATTCGGTTCTCTTTATCACCCCACTCCATTTTAATATCGCAAAATATTCTACAATGTACTTATTGTCGCCAAAATTAGAAAACTCAATGAACAATCGTATAAAAATGACAGATTCCAAATTCAAATGTAATATCTTTCTTATTTTTAATTGTAACAGTATTTATGGCCGGACTGTGTATATTTGGAATTGACTCATTACTAGTATTCATTTCATACCAATAATGTTAGCAATTTGTTTATAAAAAAACATTCCCCTCCCTTTTTTATATTTTCAGATGTAATATATAAATATTATACAGTCTATGTCACTCCCATAATTAAGACAAATCTAACGACCACTCATATGTTAAAATCCATCAAGCTGTTTAGGCTACAGAGCGTGCCAAAGAAATAGACATACTTACATACATACTCTCGAAAAACATTACCGTCCTTCTGGGGCAGTCGGGTAAAAAGAAACAAAACGTTTTTTGACATGTCTGTGTCGATATGACAGATATTTGTATAACTATTCTTGATCTAGGACCAAGTTCTTCATAAGAGTAGAATAACTACTATCTCCATGTTTTTTTTATCACACTGTTTACTCACAGTCAGTTCACTCCTTAGTTCAATCATTGTCAGTTCTCAGTTTGTCTTTGTTCGAAGGAAGCGGATGTGGGAGGATGAGTCAGGCTGGAAGCATTTGTTGCTGAGGGCGCCAGTAAAAAGCAACTACCCATAGTTAAAGGTAACATAATTATAATAATTAAAGTTATCAATACAACACTTTAAGATCAGGTAATCCTATTGAATTACAATTTTTTTGAAATTTTGACATTTAGGATTAACTTGTGGAGTTGTATTACTGATTCTAATGATTATAATTCTGAAAATACATATTTGTTACGGTCGCGAATTATACTTTAATAAAAAAAACATGATATGACTTGCAAACAACAAAAAACGTAGAAAATTTTTCTCTAAGTTATTTGTAATCATAGTCTGGCAGTTTGAGTAATTTATGCGGCCTACCCAAATGTCCTTTCTTTGGTATTGTTCGTCGAATCGTTGAGCTCCTTAAGTTCTGAGTTAAGCTGCGCGATTACTGACAAATGCACTGACTGGACAAGTCCTCTCAATCTGTGTGGTTCTTTCCTCAAAATACCATTTCAGGCAACAATCTACATGGTCTTCACATGAACTGACCAAGATTATGTCTGGACTTTATAAGTTTTTTTTTTAGACTGTGACCTCTGAGTTTGTTTCGGCCTTTCTTCTCAGAGTAGTTAGGTAGGAAACGCCGACCGCATCTAGTTAAAAAAAAAAATAAAAAAACATGATTGACGTGTTAAAGTGTTTGTACAAACCTACTTACAGAAACAAAATCATTTATAATTATACATAGGATACTTTTATCCCAATAGTACGTGTCCGTGGGTTAATTACCGACATATACGCAGGCGAAGCCGCTAGCAAAAGCTAGTTAGTTAGAAATTTCTTCCTCGGTTCTCAAACACTTTTTCAATGGGGAAATCAACTGTCAAAATGTCACATTCGTAGCTAGATCCTAAAACAAGCTATTATTACAAGGCGAGAGGTGGTTTTATTTTCTTTTTCTGAAAATGATTCGTTGTTGTGTTTCTAAATGCTCCGAGATGGGGGTCCATCATTTTCGCTTCGTAGAGAAAAAAATGTAATTAAACAGAGTTTGAGGTTATGCAAGGTTATGTCGAAAACATTTGGAAGAAAGTGATCATGTACAAGGAAATAAGCAATAATTACGGTTTTTAATTCAGACACTTTCCATATCGAGTCACCGAAAATAAAGAAATTGTGAAATAAAACCAAACTTATGAACGAACATGAAATAGAATGAACGGCAGTGAATGACCGCAATGTTAAATTTAGTATAGGGAAGCGGTAAAGCTCGCGAAGGAAGAGACGGAACGTATGAGGAAGAGCAATCTTTGCGCCCTCACACCCTAATCGCCGCAGGAGACGCCCTGGGAGTCGGGAATTGAGAGCCGAGCCGGGTTTGCGGACGGCGAGCAATGGGTAGCTCGGCGTCCGTTAGCGAAACGTTGCGATACGATAGCGAATCGCAGCGTTGTGAATAGCTATGCAGGCCCAGATCGACGGCGCGTTACGCCACGCGCGCCTCAAAGAGATGTCAGCTCTAAAGATAGGGCCGCTGCCTGCCAGGGTCGTGGGTTGTTTGAATGAGTTACCGTGGCCCTGGCACAGACAACTTAAAGAATATGGGTGGGGTTTTAGTCTGTAAAAGTCTGACACCCCTCCTGCTGAGAGAGAGCGGGAGAAGCTATCACCGCTAAGTGGGATCATTCAGCCGTACCACAGGCAGGCCTGTGGTTCCGTTGCCCGGGGGGACCACTAGTAGGTAGATCCCAAACCACCACGAAGTCGCGCGCTACTAAAGCGATACACACAAATACGGCCATCGAATAATCTTATTTACTGATGAAAAAATTTTCACCGTCGAAGAAAACTTTAACCGTCAAAATGATAGAGTATACCGTAAAACGCTGCAACTTTGCCAACTAACCCCAAGTTTGCCTCTTTCGTTTAAATTACGATATTTCGCGTTTGCTTAGTTTTTTTCTTATTTTCTGCCATTTGGTATTAATTTTACATTATTAAGGCAACATATTTTTCATTTTTTATAATGGTAACTCCATTATTACTCCGTCAGCTGTGCGACAAAAACCAGTAGGAACGGGTGAACATTTTTAAGGGTCCTGTAACTGTTGCAGTTCTAGCTACAGATAAGGTCTCTTCGTGCAGGAAAAACGTCCCAAGGTAAGAAAATACTGTCTGTTTTCCGTATGGTTTGTTTATTGTTTAAAAAAAGCACTTGACTTCATCAAAATAACTTAGTAGGCAATGTTGTGCACTGTTTTGGAAACTTGAGTAACACAACTTTGCCTGGGTCTAGGGTTGTCACTTGTCGGTTTTTTTTTTACATATGATTTCGTTCAATCAAGATAACTGGCGAAATGTGGTGTACTATAGAATACACTTCTGCCTAACCATTCGGGCATTACTGGCGTGATTTGGTTGTATTTAAGTGCCTAAGTCTTTATTCTATTCCAGTTATAATGAAGAAACGGGAACCTAGGAGCTCGTAATATTATGCTGATTACTCAGTTGAAACAAAGCTATTTCATCATATGAAGCCATAAGCAAAGGGCAGTATCTACTTATTTCGTTTTAATATACATTAAAATAAGTTAAAGCAATACTCTAACCATACTCAAACATACTCTAAATAATCATGGTGAAGCCATGTTATAAAAACTCAAGCGTGGTTTCGTGCTAACAAAATTGATGTTATCGCGCAGGAAGAATGGCCATCCTCAAGCCCAGACCTAAACCCTCTGGCTTATGCCATATGCCAAGTTATTGAGGTGAAAGCCTGTGCTAAACCCCACATGAATCTCGACTCTCTTAAGCGCGCTATTGTCCAGACAGTTGCGGAATTGGACATAGTAGTAGTGCGTCCTGCCATCGATGACTGGCCTCATCGTCTAAAGGCATGTGTTCATGCCAGGGGCGGTCATTTCCAATAATAATTAATACAAATCTTGAGTATTTGTGTTTTCATTTGTTACAAAAATCATTGTAGTATTATTTAGTATTATTAGTGTTTTTCATAGTTACAGAACTTAGTAACAAACTGTGTATTTTTTGGACTTATATGTTCGAGCTAATTGAGGTTGGCCGTGGGATCCGAGCACCCACTTAGTTTTTCAAGACATCATCATGAGTGATGCAAGCGGTTGGTCGACTCTTCACGTGACTTGAAGATTTTGTAAGTTTATTATTGGTTTATTATGATTCCTTCCCTTCCCTTTTTTATTATCTTGTACTTATTCTAGAAAACTTGTACTTGTGTAAACATTATCTTGGTAGTAAAAACTTTACATTTAACAACGGTTGTTTTATTCAATGACGGAAATTGAACTGATGCCAGTGATCCTATAAAGTCCCCGTAAATATATCGACACAAATCTCCGGGAGTTATAAAATGTTATAATGGCAAGCCGGAAGTCGTGCCAGTGCTGTTCTGGGCCTGTGCCACAGATAAGATATTACTGGCTAGTGGGCAAATACGGGGAAATACGGTGCCACAAAGCACAAACGACAATCACCTGACTGTTCTGATCGGGGTTACAAAGTGTTAAATATGAATTCCGTAAAAAATAAATTGGTTGTTCGGTCACAGTTGACCGAATATAAAGAAGTAGGTACAAACATTAGAAAGTTCAAATTGTTACCAATACCATGGACGTGCGATGAGCTGTACAATACCTGTCAGTCTATTATGTGGCACAGCAAGTTCTAGAAACAGTTCTGTTTTGCAGAGCATCGTTGTCTTTGTTACTCATTATCATACAAAAATGGTTGTTGTTGTTTGTTTTTATATTAGTAAGGTATTTTTATGTAAATAAAATATGATAAATATAAAGCATATTATAGATATCTTAGTGCAGGCAGGACACAGTCCACCATAATATAATTTATTTAGATCATAGATTTGAACTTTAATTTTAATTTGAAATTAAGTTACATTTTATTAACATGATTTAAATTAAAACGAAGCATAAGTATGTTAAGATCGTAGCAGGTGGCGCGTTCTGTAGTTTCTGCCTACCCGTATACATCAACGTGATAAAAAAAAGACAACGTAGTTCGCGTCAAATAACTTTACTGCTCTGAAAACAGGCTTTTCAATGCGCATGGCATGGCGCGCTGCTGTTTTAGTCTAGATATTGACTACTGCGCTGTCGATCATTTGCGCGCATTTTAGAGCGGCAAACTTACATGACGCGAACTAGTGTGGTTTTTGTATGAGACCTCGACAGACTAAGCTCGATGTGCCATATCATTTCATTTTTGAAAAGATACCTAAACTATGGGTAGTTGCTTTTTACTGGTCACCCTCAGCAACAAAGTTGGCATCCTGTCCGACCAACATTCATTTCCGTTTCCTATAAACAAACTTAGAAAGAAAGACAAACTGACAGAAATGACGTAACAGTTCTGTGACTTCGCTTTTATAAGTTTTTGTAAAGTTTTTGCTAATGTATATAGTAGACAGACACAGACTGCTAAACAACACCCATAGCACAGCACCTATTTAAATAAATAAGTAACCTACATATTTTGACGACTGATTGTTACTGCAAGGGGCTCCAGCCTCGTGTAAGTAGATTAAAACGTTGGAAACTGCGGTAAGTGATGAGTATGATATTTACAAAAATAAAAATAACTACTCCGCCCTTAAGACGACCGGATTTTCGCATAACTAGATGTTGATTTAAACAAATCGACGGTCCCTATTAACAATGTCGGTTCTGCAGGGAGACTACTGTTTAGTCCCTACTGAACAGTGGTCTTTTTCGCAGAACTGACATTGTTAATATCATAAAGATTCTTTTATAACGTTGGGGCAAACTTTGAACAGCCCTCAGTTCAAAGTTTGTTTTGACAGTGAAGAATTTTTTTTTAAATTGTAATTCGATTTATGTAAAAAAGTGAATATTGGTAAAAATGCATCCGACATTGTTAATAGGGAGATTGGATTTTTTTTTTTTTTTAAGTTGAAAGGAAAGTTAAGGTCAACAGACGCCAGCACATCAAGCTACTACAATCTGTCAAATTTATTAAATAGATTTTCAATTTTATCGCTAAAGCGTTAGGTTCAAGGTTGATTGGGAAAATTTGACAGTTTCGGGTAGCTCGACCTGCTGGCGTCTGTACAACCATGTGTGTTCTTTTCAAAAAATAAATTTTGTGCTTTACTCCTTAAAAGTGAAAAATCGATTTGGGGATTTTTCAAATTGGAGCACCCAAATGTTGATTGAATTACGCTGTTCTATTTTTGTAGTAATTCTAACCATCTTTCTCACTGTAAATATATTTCCAAACTACCTACAAAGCCAAAAAAAAAGTAGGGATATTAGCCAAAAAATTGCGTAAAAGTTATCTTGGACATCACTGACATTGGTGAAGGAAAACATCGTGAGGAAATCTGGACTTACGGTCAATATAAATAATTATATGCTATTGAAATCTGCAACCCGTCTTGAGCAAGTGTGGTGATTAAGGCACGGGCCTTCTTTGTATGAGAAGAGATCCTTTGCCCTGCAGTAGGCAGGTATCACACCTAAATGCCTAAATACATGACATGGTTAAAAAAACGTCGAGAGGAAAAGAAAATGTTGAATATGAAAATAACTAAAATAAACTAACCGAGCTGTATCAACGTCAGTATATTGTCTGACTTTCCTGACGGCGTAGGCGGCTGAACTGAGCCTATCCACTATACTTGAAATATGTGGGTCCCACTGAAGTTTGGCATCCACTGTTCATCATTCTCCTGCCCTTGTCCCAATTTATTTGGGGTCGGTGCAACATGTCTTTTTCTTTCATACTTCTCTATTAGTCGTCATCTCGGTAGTCACTCCCTTTGTGGCCATATCATCTTTCACACAGTCCACCCATCGATTCTTTGGTCTTCCCTTACTCGTATAGCCCTCCACGTTCATCTCAACACTTTCCTGACGACATTTTCCTCATTCCTCCGCATCACATGCCCATACCATGACAACCGATTTCCACACAACTTCATCCACTGTTATGCCCAATAAACTGCCGAGTCTACAGTTTTAAGCACCTCTTCTATGTTCTATGTTATTGGGCTTGGTTTCCGCACTTAATCCTTCAACTGGACCATTGTGCGTGAGCCATGGCGGCCGTTGGTGTTTATTCCAATCAGCCCACCTCCCTCCAGAAGTTAATCACGGCTTCTGGTCTGTTCAGAACATCTGTGAAAGATCTGGGTGCCCCGAGGGTTTCTATTCTAATCTGGGCAACGACTGCGCGCTCGAAGAGCACATGCAAGCTCAGCACAGAGGGCTGTCCATTATGCCCATTGTGTAAAAGTGAAAGCACCTTTTTATCTAATCATGACTGCTCATGAAAGATCAAACACATGCCGCAGTTGATATAGAACTTCTTTTTGTTTCAACGGTACATATATTATTCTTATATTGTTTGGGCACATTTATTGCGGCTTCATCCCGTCAGAGGCTTTGTTCAGATCGTCAACATATGGAACTATTATACCATTTTAAAAGATTACTCATAAACTCATAAGATACATACAGGGTGTGGCGTAAATAGTGGTCCAACGTTAAGGGGTTGATACACCGTATATTCACCTATCACATACCACAATTTAAAGCATTATTTTCCAGTCTCAGTATAAAATATTTTTATATTAAATTATTTGAAAAATTGACACCTTGTTTTACTAATTGAGAGGTGCCAGCCATAACGTTGTAAGTGCCTAGTTTATTAATAAAAAATGTAATAATGAATTCGCTTTTTATTTAACAATCAAAACAGTTCTTTTTGTGTCTACTGAAAACTTTTTTTTTTGGCATTTAAAACGTTATGGTTTGGCACCCCTCATTTGGCTGTATTTTCTATTTATTACATTATTTTTAATGTTGTTTGTTTATAATTGTGAAATGTATGTATGCAAATGTAAAAAAAATAGTGAAGCAAGTCGTCAATTTAAAAAATAAAATGTGTTCTGAGTGATAGCATGGTTGGTTAAGATACCACCTGCCATGCTGCTGGTCGTGGGTTCGATTCCCATCTAGGACAAACATTTGTGTGCATGAACATGTCTGTTTGTCCTGAGTCTGGGTGTAATTATCTATATAATAATAATAATAATAATAATAATAAACTTTATTTCATAAAAATACAGATTTAACGTGTTTATATAAAGACAATTTAATTGAGCTTTGGTAGTAACACAGTGCGATACAAATCTAAGAACTGAAATCTGTGCACAATATGGAAAACCCTGCCTCTCAAACTAGGTAACCTGTATCTTGAGAGACAGTGATTCAGCTTAAAATGTGATTTTGTAGATATTATAGTAGACTGTGTCGATCTACCTGAGCAAATGAAGGAAAATAAAAATTAAAAAAAAATAAAAATGATAAAAAGCTAATTAAGTATATAGTTAGTATGTACGATGTGCGTGTGTGTGCATGTGTGCATGTATGTGTGTGTGTGTATGTGTGTGTGCGGGTGTGTTGTGTGTGATTGGAAATATGGATGTAGGTAGTTAGGCGACATACTTAAGTAGGGATTCTGTTTGTAGATAGTCCTGTTTCAATAACCATTCCGTCAATTTTGACTTTACTTCATATCTATTTAGATCGACTATGTTTATCTTTTTGTGAATTTGTTTATAGATATATGTACTTAATGTGTAGTATTGGTGTTGAGCGAAGGAGGTTTTGTGAGGCGTACTTAAGGGCAGTTTCTTCCTTTTTTTAGGGTCAGTTGGGGGAACGCTTGCGTGTCTTCTAACAGTAGACTGCAGTACAAAAAGCTGGCGTACTGATAGTACTTTGGAATCAGCGTATAGTTGCGTAGTGTATGTGCGCATATAAGTATGTATTTACAAAAAAAAAAGTAGTATATCAGTTATCTAGTTTCCATAGTACAAGCTTTGCTTAGTTTGGGATCAGATGACCGTGTGTGAACAATGTCCTAAGATATTATTATTATTAAGATATTGTCCTAAGATATTATAACTAGGAAAAAAAAGTTTTAAATTGTGGTATGAGATAGCTGAATATATGGTGTATCGACCCCTTAACGTTGGACCACTATTTACGACACACCCTGTTTATAACACATGCTATTATAAGTCTTACCATTTCCTAGATAAGAATGATGGAAATCAAAAGTGAAGGTGGTCAGTCATACATAATACCATTAGATAGTATAGACTTGACGTACCTCAGTACGTTTGCCCGCACCCCACACACAGAGAAGAGACCGCTGTGGACAAAGAAGTGCCTGGATGGAGAATCTGAGTATTGTTACATAAAAATAATCACTCAAGATAATAATGAAGATCACTATTCTGGTAAGAATTTTATTTTTTAAGGCGAAAGCGCCTGGGTAGCCTGCGAAATTCTTTTTTTTTAGGTTTTTTGCAATTTGCAAGTTAGTATTAGGTTGTATGTTGATCAAAATATGATTCGCGATAGTAGCAAGTATGTATTTACTGAATTATAATCATTAAAGTCATCAACAAAACTCTTTAAGATCAGGTACATCTATTGAATGATTATTTCATGAAATCTTAACATTTAGGATTACACTAACTTATGGAGTTGTATTACTGATTCTAATAATTATAATTCTGTAAATATATATTTGGTACGGTCGCGAATCATACTATAATCGAATGTACAACCTAATATGGACTTGAAAAAATAAAACGGTAAGATAAATTTAATTTCGCGGGCTACCCTAGCGCTTCCCCGGTGTAACCCGGTGTAAATAATTTTAAGTAAAAGATATAGATCGGACTAACTTACCTAGTGACGTCCGATCCTCAAGTATGTGAATTAATCTCGTCCTCATTTATTACTTTGTAGTCTGCACTCGTGCGCTACTCGCTAACCACGGTTTTGAAAGATGGAAGCCTTCATCATAAGGGCCTGTGCACACCACGGTTTTTAAGCGCGCCGTCGATGCGCGTTAAAGAAACGCGCGTTGACGTCGCGCTTTTTTCCTACAGAGCAGTTTGTTGTCGTTTGTATCGATTCAATCGCGCGGCACCGGCGCGTCTGTATCGATACACACGCGCGCTTGTATAGCGTTTGTATCGATTCAAACGCGCGACACCGATGCACTGTATTTTGACGAGTTAATTCCGGTTTAAGAATCTCAAGTTCTTTAAATGATGAATACGACATTCGATAAAAATTTGCAATTTTTTTGTCATATCCTATTAATTTTCTAAACGTTGTTGTATAATGTCCACACAATCTTCTCTCGCTTGTAAATGGGTGTACCCAAAAACGTCGGTAATGTTTCTTCTTCCTTTAAAAAAAAAAAAATAACAAAGCGCATGCAATCAATGCTGTCTCGACCGACGCCAATTTGCTACTGCTGACGAGGTTCTGCTTAAAAACGCAAAATGCCAGCGCGTTTGTATCGATACACACGCGCGTTTGTATCGCGACTGTATCGCTACACACGCGTGTTTGCATCGCGTCTGTATCGCTACACACGCGCGTCTGCATCAATTCAAACGCGTATTTGAATTTATACAGGTGTGCAAAGGTCTACAGGCTGCGTCTGACTTGCGTGCGTATCGCGTCTCTATAGCTACAAACGCGCGTCAACGGCGCGTTTAAAAAACGTGGTGTGCACAGGCCCTAAGAAAAAATGTTACCTATGGTCCAGTCGCTGGTGCGCTCTCCTGTCATATGTCACATCATTCTTTCAAAGCATATGAACGGGAATTCACGATGACCGGTATGGGCATCGTATAGTCCCGGCATAATGTATACAGCACAACGCAACTTTTAGAAGGGGTTTTGATAAGACGATCCAATACACATTAATAAGTAGGTTGATTATCTGGGAAGGGCTGGGATGCAATGAGGACGAGATTACTTCACATAATTGAGGATCGGACGTCACCAGGTAAGTTAGTCCGATCTATATAATTATGCTTCGTAATCACGTCCTCATTTAATATTTATTTATTTAATTTTTATAACAGCTTAAACTACCATTACAGGGTAAACCCTGTAATGGTAGTTTAAGATGTTATAAAAAATCAATCAATGCTGTCTCGACCGACGCCATCTTGCTACTGCTGACGAGGTTCTGCTTAAAAACGCAAAATGCCAGCGCGTTTGTATCTCGACTGTATCGCTACACACGCGTGTTTGCATCGCGTAAAGGGTAAACCCTAATGCGACAGTTAAGAACTTAAACGAATAACCTAAGCTAAGTATATTTACTTGTACTTACAATAACCAAATTAGATAAAAATAAAATAAAATAAAATAAAAACTAACAAAATTACTAAATTATTACATCATTAAAAGCACAAAACATAGTATAACATAATTACTTACGTCACATAGTACAAACATAACATAGTACAACATAAACACAAACATACCTACTTTACATACATTATGAAAAAAAAATTAAGTATTATTTTGCTTGTAGCATAATATAAATAGTAATACCCTTGCGAATTCACTCGCACAGCATGTAAACACATCAGTCTGAGTTTGAAGGTCGTTGATGGTACGGATAGCTCTGGTAAGGTAAGGCTCATCTAGTTTAAAAAAAAAACATGTATGAATTGTAAAAGTGTTTGTACAAACCTACTTACAGAAATAAAATCATTTATCATTAAGGGGTGCCTTGGCAAGTAGGTTAGTTCTGGCTGTAGGTACCAGTAGCAGTGGCGGGCTGCGCCGCCTCCACACGTAGCGGTCCGGCACGCACAGACTCAAGCGCTGCAATACTCCCGGGTTACTCTCCACTCCACGAAGCACCTTTACCAAGTAGGCGACCAGCGTAAACTCCCGTCGGACATGCAATTGATTATAGCCAACCATGCCCAGGACAAGCAGAGTGGGATACATCAGTGGGTAAAACGGATATACCCCATATAATTTCCTGTACAAATGGCGCGTGAACTTGTTCTGAACACGCTCCCAACATTACAGAGTACTTAGCTTCATGTGGAGCCCATATGACCGCACTATATTCCAGATGACTTCTGACTAGTGCATCATACAGGACCCTAACTGCTGTGATGTTTGTGAAGCTTTGTGCCTCGGAACAAATCCCAAGTTTCTCTACGCCTTCTTACAAATCCTGGTTACATGCTCACGGAATGTCAGATCGGGAGTCATGAAAACACCCAAGTCTCGCACCTCCGTGACTCATTGCATTGGCACCGCGTCCACTTCATACTCATAGAGCAGAGGTGCACGAGCACGGGTGAAACTCATCAACGAGAACTTGGATACGTTGAAGTACAGTTTGATTTCATGGCTCCATTGTACTATTCGATCAATGTCTTCCTGTAGGCGCTTACAATCAGACTCGGACCTAATCTCAAGCAGCAACTTGAGGTCATCAGCAAATAATAAACAAGAGCCATGTCTTACTGCTACTTGCCTTGTTTATAGTTATGAATTCTAGAGGCCCTAAGTTGGTGCCCTGACTTACTCCCGACCAAGTGTAATATAAGTCGGATTCACATCCGTTGCAGTCCACATACTGCTGTCTGCCTTACATGTAACTGGCGAAAAACCGCAATAGATGCTGGGTACATTCAACCTCTGCTAGCTTCCGCAGTAAGATGTCATTGTCGACGGTGTCAAAAGCTTTTCTGAAGTCAAAATAAGCTGCGTCCACCTGAACCCCAGCATCCACCGCCGGCACCACGCGTCCCATGAAATCGAAGAGATTGGTAGCAGTGCTGCGCCCCGGCCGGTATCCGTGCTGCGCATCCGATACAATACTTTGTAGATGTTCGAAGAAAAGAGTTGTGTTGGTGATACAATCCGTAAAGTTTTGTCATTGACGGGGCGAGCCTATTGCCGTCAACATTCAAAAAGAAAACGTCAATTGCTATGGAAGTATAGGCTAACGTCAAATCCGAAAGACAAAATACACTTTAAAGAATATACTAAAAGACGACTACTATGAACTATAATAAAACGCAAAAATCACAAAACAGTCGCTGAATGAATGTAGTAAACATTCATTCAGCGACTAATAAAGGTAAAGCAATGTGGAAAATCATTAACAATAACAAGACTGTAACACCTAAAGAGGAAATAAACCAAATAATAGTAAATGATAGAATAGTAACTAAACCGACAGACATAGCTCAGTCATTTAACAACTTTTTTATTGACGATGTAAAACCGACTCCTAGGGACAGTGGTGTACCTCTAAAAACACTGGCATATAATAACTCCAATTCAATTTCTATGAAACCAACAAACCCGCTTAATGTAGGCCAAATAATAAAAATGCTAAAAAATACTTATAGTACAGGGTACGATAATATCAACACGAAAATAGTTAAAAGTGTATCGCATCTCATTGCTCCAGTACTTAGCCACATTATAAATCTGTGCCTTGAACACGGATTGTTTCCTTCGAAGCTGAAATTAACGGTTATAAATCCCATATTTCAAAAAGACGACAAAGAAGAGATGAAATCTTACAGACCAATCGCGTTAATACTTTGAATCTAATGACATATTTGCAGATGAATAGTTCGAGTTTCGTAAAGGCTCTTTTTAACTTTTTAAGGACTGTAATGACAGGGCTGGATAACAAGGAACATATAACTGCCATTTTTATGTACATGTCAAAAGCCTTTGATCGCGTAGATCATCAAATACTCTTGAACAAATTAGAAAAATATGGGGTAAGAGGTAATGCACTGAATCTTCTAAAGTCATATAAAAATAACAAATGATAAAAAGTTGGAACAAACATATATGTCAGATCCTAGACCTATTGGAGTGTATGGAGTGCCCCAAGGAACTATTCTTGGACCTCTTTTGTTTATCATCTACATAAATGACCTACCAAAAATTATAAAACAGGAAATGATACTATTTGCAGATGATAGTACAGCTATTTTTACGAACCAAGATAAAGAGAAATATGAAATAAACATTAATAAATCACTTGAAGATATTAGAAAATAGTACAAAATGGGGTATTTTAAAAATACACTCCTTTCAAACGACCGTTTTATGATATATTTTCTCAACAATGTCGTTTAAATTAATTTGAAAATATTGTAAGTGAAAATAGTTGAATGTAAACAATCTAAAAATAAATATTGAAAAAACAAGTTATATGACATTCACAAAAAAAATATACTAATTCGGAACAAAAACTACATACACATTATAAAGGCGAACAAATAAAAGAAGTGAACAACACTAAGTTTCTTGGTATTCATATAGACTCTGAACTAAACTTCAAAATGCAGGTTGATCATGTTTGTAAAAAATTAAACCAGTTTTCATATGCCCTCTACATGTTAAGGAAAGTTGTTAACGAGAGAACATTACTGAGCGCTTACCATGCATACGTAGGTTCTACAATAAAATATGGTATTCTTTTTTGGGGAAATTCAACTAACAGAGAATATGCATTTAGGGCACAAAAAAAAAGTGTGTTAGAAGTATCTGTGGTCTTAATACATTAGGCGCGGCAGACGCACATGTGCGTTTTCGGACGTTCACCAGGTGCTTGACGGCGCGTATGCGCGTCCATACAATTTACATAACTTTCTTCGAGTGCGGCGCGCCGCACCTGTGCGTTCGTTGTGCATCTCTATTGTTTCGAAAACATCGTAAAATAAGGGTCGGTAAGGGTGTAACATAAAGAAGCGTTTGCATAAAGAATTGAGCAGACAATGTGTTAAACAGACGGATTCATGTAGAACAGAGTTTACAAGATTACACATTTTGACATTACCTTCACTATATATTTACGAAGCAGCAGTAATGATAAAACGCGATTTAAATAATTATGACACATTGAGAAGTGCACGGTATATAAATGTATTAAGCGGAATTAAGTGTAGGACAGTTAAGTTTAAATCTAGCATATTTGGGATAGGAGTAAAAATATAGAACAAACTTCCAAATTATATTGTAGCATCTACTCGTATGTACGTTAGGTATTGTGGCAGCTATACGTGCTATGAGGTACTTATAAATAAAAGACGTGTCCTACATAGTGAACGGCTTAAGATGAACTATCTTTTTATTGAGTAACATACATCGCCTTATATATTGTTCTCCGCGCATGCGCGAGCGCAAAAAAAAAAAAAAACTAAGTCAATTCTTGATAAGTAAAGCCAGTAAAGTTCAATCAATGACTATTTTAATGACAAAAATACAGGTTAGATAAGTTGCCTCAATGATTAATTTAATTTGTATGACATAAGTGAGAAAGATGTCCGTTACCTCAGCCAGATGTGGTCGAAAATGGTCATTTGAATCTTATAGATAATTAGTTTTGCGGCTTCTGTAATTGTTGCACACATTTTTAAATTTGTTGCGCTTATAGTTTTTTAATTATTTCACAAAAACATTTCCTGCTGGGGTAACGTTACCCCAGCCAGACCTTTTTCTTTCTAATGGGAATATTTAAATAAATACTAGTTATAAAATTAGTTGTCTAGATGAAGTAAATGTTGTGCCTTATTTTGTATTTGTTCTTTCTTCGGTTGCGAAGTTATTCGAGATTTTGCTGGGGTAACGTTTTTGGTTTTGCTAGATCTTTGAAACGGTTAAGCGGATTCTTATCATATTTTGTACAAGACTTCTTTGGAATTAGTTTAAATTTGTTCTGCAATAAAAATACCAAAATAATACATAGCTTAAATGTTATTTCATTAAATAGAAAAACACTTCAATTGGTCCCAGCACTCTCAATAAGAGGTCTAAAGACTTACTTTAAACATTATTTTGAAGCTTGTAACTGCCTTCAAATGTATGTGAAGTTTCATTAGTATCCTGTAAGTATTTAACAAGTTATGATGATATTCAGTTCTTCACGAGCACGGTCATGATGCGCGCGGTGTTATTTGGCCACTGATAAGCCTGTATATGGATATTTGAACTGAATGTTATGTCAATTATTAGTTGTGTAGTTCAGTTGTATATCAGTAAAATTTCAACGTAGTACATTGGATAATTAATGAGATAATACGATTAAAGTCATTAGGAAGTGAATGACCGTGGTAACCCGACCAAGTTTAGGTGGTTACGAAAAAGCGAAAACGTAGAACATTATGCTATCTTTTGAAATGTTTAGTATAATACACCTTACAATTTCGGTACAGACGCGTACACTGTTAAATACATAATAATATAATAATATCTGTACTATGAAAACATTATTATTATCTTCCAGTTGCACATACTTATCAAAAATCACCGATAACACGTCGTTCGGCGGGACGCGGGAGGGGTGGGGTGAAGGGGTAATTCATTGTTTGCATAACGCACTAAACATGCTCCATAATTACATAATTCATCTTGTAGAGTGCGCGTGCGCTTCGGCAGTTCCGTTTCCTGTTTTTGAAAATATTTATCGAGTGCGTGAGAGCTATTATTATAATAATAAGTGTGGCAAATTACTGTTAATGTGGAGTGCTTCTATTGATGATCATAATTATGGTGCGTGCTGCTTGATGAATTCACGAACAAGGTAAGCTTGCATAATGTAACTACAGAAATAGTAGCAAAATTATTATTAATATGTACATGTTGTTAGGTACTTATCTAAAACTGTATTTTTTTAAGGCTTAAATATTTGAATTTAGGAACTTACTTATTATTTTCTTTTTTTTCGTACTTAGTACCTGGACTGGAATTCTCGACAATGATGACGACATATTTATCCTTCGATACATAGTATCTATAAAACAAAGTCGCTTCCCGTTGTCTGTCCTTGTTTGCTTGGATCTTAAAAACTACGCAACGGAATCTGAAGCAGTTTTTTTTAATAGATATACTGATTCAAGTGGAAGGTTTTTATGTATAGGTACATTGTCAACATATTATGCGGGCGGAAGCTAGTTTGTAATAGACTTGAAACTTGATTAATGAAATTCATGACTTCGCGACCGATTTTTATCGTTATCAATGTCGGGAGTCGGGACTACCGCAACAGTAGGTAGGTATTTATTTCCACAAACTCCTTGGACACATAGACTTTAAGAAATCTATAATTACCTTCTTGTGACACTCGCGTTGATATAAACTCGCAAATAGATGACGTTTCGAGTTTCAAATATGTAGCAAAACTACAATTGAAACCCTATTAAGGATTTAGACAAAAAAATGTACTCTTTCTTTTTATTGTAGGCATAAACAGAATGGCAACATAGCAACAGCCACGGGCCGCGATGATGGACGCGGTGATGGCGACATAATACCTACATATGAGTGTGGTGGCGACTATGGCTGCGTGGTGAAGATGTAAAAAATATCGTTTGACGTTCTCTACGTCTGTAATTCAGAAACTCTCAATCTACGGTGAGTACTGGAAACGGAAAAGTTATATTTGCTATTACTTGACCCAAAGCATGAACAAATAAATGAGTATTATTTGCCGTCTACAAACGATACTTTAAAAAGGCTGTTGCGAAAATTACCTATGTGGGGTAATGTTATGACCAAATATTTTGTCAATGCAAAAGAAGTAGCTAGTAGTTAAAATAATGAAAATCATTTTAAGGACCTAAAGACCATATATTATAATACCAAAGATGAGCGAATTCGACTTGATGAGTTCATAGTACAACACTATAGTTTTATAAATAGGTCTGTCAAATTAAACATTTCTGAAAATTTAGAAAAAACAAAATTAAATAAAGACATTTTACAAAAACGAAAAATGACTAATTGTTTTGACTTTACACATGAAACAAAAAGTAAAATTGTAGTTTTACAAAATGCGCCTATTCCGCAGACATCTACATATAACTTAGAACATTCAAATGTTCAAAACTTACTACTAAATAGAAATACAGCAGTTCATACACGAAACGTGAAGTACAATGAGGACTTTGAATTAGAGTCTATATTTCAGGACGAACCTGTTGAAGTAGAAAACTGGTGAGGTCTTGCTGTTTCTCGCAAAAAAACAAACGTTAGCATAAAACCTATATATATATTACAAAATGGCAACATAGCCATATCTAGAAATAAAAGTATAATTCTCACTAATACTTGTGCATTTGACGCAATCTCGCAAGCATTAGCCATAGCCTACAAAGAAAGAAATACATACATTCAGACAGGAGATCAACAACAGTAAAAGAATGCAAAATGACGCTTTTACGACGTTCATCGCAAATCTTGCTACTGCAAAGAACTTCAGCCAAAAACTCTACAACCAAAGAGATGTACTTTTAAGTAATATTTTTTGTGCTAATTTTGAAACAAATAACGAAACTACGTCCAATGTTATAAATTGCGCATGTAATATTACAAAAATATTAGAAGAAATTTGTATTTCATACTTTTCCGCTACTAGAAAAAGAATTTGCTCAAACGCAAATTGCACTAGCCACAAAAACAAAGAGTCATTTGAATGCAAATACTTGCCATTAAATATAGATCTCATAAAACAAAAAAGTATTACAAATTTACAAGTCTGTAGAAGCAGGAATGAAAAACGATTTCTCACCACTTTGTGTTTCTTGCAGAATAGGCACAGTTTCATTTACTTATCATTTGAGCCATTTAATAATATTTGAGCTTCATGATATTAATATACAGCTAAATGATATCCCAATTAATATTGAAATTAATAATAGATTATATGTGATCTTGGCAGTCATTGAATTTCATCCACCTCTCAGCTTTGAAGGAGTTGGCCACTACAAAGCTCATTGCTATCGAACACAAACTAGAACTTTTCAATGTTATGACGATATGTATAGCAAAATTCAGAAGAGTCAGATTAATTTAATGCCTCACGCGATTATTTATACATTACAATCTGATAATATCTAATTTATCTAAAATACAAAACTATTTTATAGATCTTGTATTGTCACTTGACATGTATTTACTTTAAAATTGTGAATTTTAATGTTAGTCACATTTTTTTATAGATGTGATAATAATAATAAAAAAATCGTCACCAATCTTATGCAGTCGGAAGCAATGTGTTTTTTATTAAATTAAACATGGTGAACACATATTTCACACTTTTTAGTATAGAACCTAAATCATGACCATTTGATCGACTGACGTAAGAATCAACAAAATCTGCCTATCTACGCTTATGGTCTCTCTAGAGCGGCAACTAGATCTCTGTTTATGACAACTTTTGTGTCACAAAGTTATTTACGTATTTGGATACTCATTTTACGTGATGATCTGTGATTTTTTATACAAAAACCAACAAACTTTTAGAATTTACCTTTACACGTTGACTTTTTGAGATTATAATTAGTTAAAAGTAATACTTACATAATTATTTGACTGCAGTGTAATATTACTTAATTTTATTATTTTTGATCTGTGATTTTTAAATAGTTTAAGTTCATTTTATGTGTATAAACTTAGGGAAAAAAATGTAATATTTGAAATGAGACAACAAAACAGTAGGACTAACTGTGAGCATTTTACTACATTGTGATGTCATTTAGTATTACCATTGATCTGTGTGATATAAGTGGGTATTAGTAGACATACGTAAGTTTAGTGTTAACTGAAAAAAAACATTATATAATTATTTATTGTCTGTGATCATTACACATTCCAATATTGTGTATACCTATTTAAATAAAAACTGTAACTGTGTACTGTGTTTACTGAAATCTATCATTTAAATAAAAAGTAATAGAAAATTCAAAAAAACAAAATTACTATCTGTAATTTTAATCTGTGATTGTTTTTAAGTATAAGTTTATTAATACTTTAAAAGTTCAATTGAAATGATTATTTTACCAATTAATAAAAATTAGTTAATAAACATGTAGTTTTTTTTAACACTTGTGTAAATGTCTGTACTAAATTTGTAACACTATCCTACATATTTTAGAAGGTAGCATAATGTTCTGCGTTTTCGCTTTTTCGTAACCACCTAAACTTGGTCGGGTTACCACGGTCATTCACTTCCTAATGACTTTAAACGTATTATCTCATTAATTATCCAATGTACTACGTTGAAATTTTACTGATATACAACTGAACTACACAACTAATAATTGACATAACATTCAGTTCATACATCCATATACAGGCTTATCAGTTGCCAAATAACACCGCGCGCATCATGACCGTGCTCGTGAAGAACTGAATATCATCATAACTTGTTAAATACTTACAGGATACTAATGAAACTTCACATACATTTGAAGGCAGTTACAAGCTTCAAAATAATGTTTAAAGTAAGTCTTTAGACCTCTTATTGAGAGTGCTGGGACCAATTGAAGTGTTTTTCTATTTAATGAAATAACATTTAAGCTATGTATTATTTTGGTATTTTTATTGCAGAACAAATTTAAACTAATTCCAAAGAAGTCTTGTACAAAATATGATAAGAATCCGCTTAACCGTTTCAAAGATCTAGCAAAACCAAAAACGTTACCCCAGCAAAATCTCGAATAACTTCGCAACCGAAGAAAGAACAAATACAAAATAAGGCACAACATTTACTTCATCTAGACAACTAATTTTATAGCTAGTATTTATTTAAATATTCCCATTAGAAAGAAAAAGGTCTGGCTGGGGTAACGTTACCCCAGCAGGAAATGTTTTTGTGAAATAATTAAAAAACTATAAGCGCAACAAATTTAAAAATGTGTGCAACAATTACAGAAGCCGCAAAACTAATTATCTATAAGATTCAAATGACCATTTCCGACCACATCTGGCTGAGGTAACGGACATGTGAGAAAGGGGATTGACCAACTTCTATGGGCCTTTGGCCATTTATAAACAAACAGTTCAGCTAATAATATATGATTGATTTAATAGTTCATATCAGTAAGAATGAAGATATAAACCTAGTTTTGTATCAAGATTTATATTTAGATATTTTTTAACATTTTATTGAAATTGGTTATGCATGAAATAAAACTTGTTTTTCTTATTAAAATGTATTTATTAATCTGATTCATAAGTGATTAAAATATCGTCAAGGAACTGGGCAGGTGGATTAATATGTTCCTGATACCTTGCCCAACTTAAAAACCAAATAATGGTCATTATATGTGCACAGCAACCTACTGTTCTACGGCCCACCATGCAGTTGCAGCAATATTGTTTGATGGCTGCCCTCCCTTCAGTATTATTATCATATAATATATATACAAAATATGTTTTTCTGCTCACATGTCTACTCTGTATTTTCCCACGCAATAAACTGCAGTTGACCGAAGGGAGCGGGAAACCTTCCAGTAGGCTGCTGGCAGTATTTCTACACAACTCAATGGTATAGGAACCATCGCCTCTTATGTGTTCTCCATAGTAGGAACTTCATTCGTCGTCAGATCACCGTGAGCAAACATGGGATCTAAGTCCACGAGGTCCACATTAATGCCGGGGTTATCGTTTGAGCGAGGTACGGTGTCCGTAGATGTGCCAGGGTCATCATAAATACAAGGTTCAGGGTTCATGGAAGTGCCAGGGTCGTCAAGAAGGGAAGAATCGGAATCCATTTAGAAAAAGCCAAAGTAATCACAATAAAACTTACAAAAACAACACTCACGATGCAAAAAAACAAAGCGAATGATGTGATGATAACTGTCATTTTAACACAACATTTTAATAGCATTGTGTTGCCAAATTAAAAAAATATATTGTATCGATATATATGGAATCGGTTATTGTTTTAAAAGTTCTTCAGGTATAATGCAGTCTTCAATTTATCATTTTTAAGTCTTTAATCATTTATATCGTTTATTAGTATTTTAAAAATAATATGATTAGATGAAAACTGCGTTAAATACAGTGGAAAGATTACGATACATTTTAAATCGATTTGAATTTATTGTTTATACAGTTTTTGTTTGGCAACACTAAAGTCAAATTCAAAGCCAGCCGACTTGGTCACATCATAACAAGTACAAAAAAAACAAGATTTTTTACAGTGATAATTCATACAAAATTATTAGCATCAGATATTTACTAAAATAGAATTACAATTATTGGTAAATTACATTTTTGTATAGCAGCGTGTTTAAAAATGGCCAAATCAGGACAATTCCCTTTAATGAAATCGATGAATAATTTAATTTTTATGACATCAACCAATAATTTAAATTTAATGACACTAATGAACAATTGAACAATTTAAGTTGTACGGTATAATTGAGTAATTTAATTTTAATGAAATTAATGAATAATTTAATTAGTATGAAATCAATGTACCTATTACTTATTTATCTGACTGTGAATAAACAACTATATTATTGCATGACGAATGATGGACGTTTACTTAGGACGAATAATGATTGTAATGTTAAATAAGTATGGAACAAACATTAAATATTGTACACCTTATAGGTATGTTACAGCGACCCTTTATAATAATCATAAGAACTGATATTTCACCTGTGACAAACAATAAATGAATTTGAATTTGAATAACTCTCTGTCTCTCACAAACTAAATCTCTTTTATTCTTTATATTTTCAGAAGAAACATTTGACACATTTCATTGCCATATTTGTAACGTAGAAGTGCCCGTATTGTGTTTCAAAAAACATAACGAGAGCGAAAAACATGTCGCATTAAAAACTATATTCCAGAAAGTTCTTGAAAAAGTCACCAGACAAATAAATACAAGTGTAATTAGTCACGACGAAGACATCGACAAAGATGTGTATTACTGCGAGCCTTGCTCTAAGATTATTAAAATAGAAAACAAACATAAGCACGAATCATCAGCCTACCACGTCAAATCGCAAAAAAGCATTAATGTTGTGCATGAATTTTGCAAAATATTTGAAGAAAATAAAGGCTATGTTAGTGTTAAAGAGGTAAAGAATGAAGAAATTTTGGATGAAAACAGAGATTCTGCAAACAAATTTGGTATGGCAATTATTCAGAATGACATTAAAAATAATAACTTAGAAGTGGTAACAAATGAGGAGAACTGTAACAGCGATGAGACCAAAACCGTTTGTTCTGCTAATCACAATACAATGAAACCAACCTGTACTGTTGATCATTTAGTATCAACTGACAAATATAACGGAGTACTTATTTCCGAAGAAAATTATTTCAAAGACATGGTTGAGAAATATAACTTGAAAGTGAATTTTCCCATCGTAGATGGTGAATTTATTCATGTATCTACTCCAAGCGGGGTCAAAGTAAAGATATCACGAGACCATTTTCATAGTTACCTGACCATATTCGGAGGAATTAGGCTATTTTGTCAATTGTGTAATGAGCCAGTTGATTTTGGAGAAGAAAGTAAGCATAAGGTTTCAGCAAAACATATAAGAAATGTATTTTCACCCGTCAATGAACAATTCGGCCGAACTGTAAGTAATGATCTTGTTTATTTATACACTCATTCGTTTTCTTGATGAATATCACAGGTTACGGAATCACCGCCGGCATCGTCTAGAGACGGCATAATCAGTCTATAATGTTTCCATTGTTGGGACACACGCCTCCTCTCTTCGAGAGTGAATGGGCTGTCTGTTATCCACGACGCTGGCCCAGTAGGGGGTTGGTGGATCTCACATATCTTCAAATTTTTCCTCACGATGTTTTCCTTCACTGTTTTGAGAGCAGTGGTGACGAAATTATTGACACAAAGTGAAGCGCCTGTCTGGGTTCGAGCCCACGACCTGCAACCGCGTAAGTCGGGGCCATTAGCTAATGAAATTTATGACGCTGAAATTGCGATGAGCGCACAACTATCGTGTACCGGCCGCCATTCAAAGCTGTCAGTATCTACACCTCATTTGTGTCACAATGCGAGTAAAGAGTATAACGACCGTGAACTTCTGATACCTAACTAGTATTTTTGCGCAAAAAAATTTTATAACACCAACTCCTATTTACGATTAATACATTAGGCGCGGCAGACGCACATGCGCGTTTTCGGACGTTCACCAGGTGCTTGACGGCGCGTATGCGCGTCCATTCAATTTACATAACTTTCTTCGAGTGCGGCGCGCCGCACCTGTGTGTTCGTTGTGCATCTCTATTGTTTCGAAAACATCGTAAAATAAGGGTCGGTAAGGGTGTAGCATAAAGAAGCGTTTGCTTATAGAATTAAGCAGATAATGTGTTAAAATAAAAACAACACAATACTAACTGCATTTAATTATGATTTCATAAAATACATAAAAACTAACCAACCAATTTTTGGTTTACCAAAATTCTCCACGAAAAATTAATAAATTAGTTTTATGTTCCTCTTGTAAAATTTGTTGTAGGTAGATAGAAGATCTCAGAAGTTCACGGACGATAACTAATAAATAGAGAGATGCCGTGTCTGTCCATGCTCTGTGACGAAATTAACAAAAAAATTCGTACATAAATGGTCCCACATACAGTCAAACCAGAAAAGATTTGTGCTACGGTAATCTTTGTCTTTCCGAATTAAATCGAACGTCGCACAGAGGTAAAACTTCTCAAGTTTTGTACTACTGTTTTGTGCTATTATTATATTTATATTTACATTATGTTGGCCACGAAGTCTATAGGTATGATGTTATGCCAACCGAACAGCTTACTTTTCTACCTGACAATAAAGACAAATGTAGTTATTTTTATTATACATCTAAAGATACAATACACACTATTTTTTTTTTCTTTCTATGGAATACTATGTAAAATATACGAGTGCATAAAAGTGAGCAAATAACAGTGATATAATGTTATTTGGCAATATAATACGTAAAAAAAATGATATTAATGTATATACCTAAATTGTGAATTTAATAGTCCACGCATTTTCTTTATTTACTTACCTTATAATTTTAGCATACATACATACCTATTACTTCCTAATACAAACTATTCACACACCTTGAAACAACTGTTGCTATAGAGTACACAAAACATATGTTGTGTCATAAATCTACAGAGTGATAGGTTAAACGAGGGATTTACTTTAAGGGGTCATTTCATCATTATGAACAACTTTTACTATGGGACCAAACCTGAAATCGCGAAAAAAAATTAGTTGCTCCCTTCATTTTGACAAATTATGCGAACATAAATGTACTGAACAGCTGATTTTTTTTCACGATTTCAGGTTTGGTCCCATAGTAAAAGTTGTTCATAATAAAGATGAGTACAATGCCTTAAACCCCTTGAAAGTAAATCCCTCGTTTAATCAATATCACGATTAATTATTTTAATAATTTGCGCTACATAACCCGGGCTACGAACGACGACGGTTTCTACGAGTGGCGTATAAATGTTTGTTAGCGGCCTATACGTTAGATGGTAATTTAAACCCAAAGTATCAGGAAATAAGGTTGATTTTTAACTGTGCCTCCTGAGTGGTAATAATTTTTTGGCGAATCAGCGACGGGGTTCCACCGATGTATTAATTTGTTTGGGATTTTGTTTGTGTTGAAGTAATGCTTCCATGTTTATTCTTTCACTGTAATTGAGAAGCTGGCGAACAAATCCAGAGTTGTCCTGTAGTTGAATTTTTAGAGTAGAGTTCAAAAACCATAATAAGCTAAAGTGTAGAATTTTATGCTTTAGTAAATGAATAGTGTATCAACAAATTTTAATCCCGGATCTGGCCTTAGTACGGTAGATACCCTAACACCCACCCCTTTTTTTTTTTTTTTTAAAAACACCTTTTTAACATTTTTTCTTGTTGAGGCATTTAAAGCCAGTTTTTATTGAAAATATTTCGTTAGTAAATATTCGAGTACACAAAGACCGCAAAAAAAAATGGTGTGTAGACAAGTCCGGATATATTTGCCTCCTCACTCCTCCTCAATTTTGTAATCATGGTACCTACAGTCTGGCCGTAGAGAAAATGCGTTCTTGACACCTGTCAGTTTCATACTAACGAATATGATTTGCGATTTTGACCCTTAAGTTTGCACTAGTCTAACTGATTGGCGACGTGGCTAATATGCATACTATTTAATTTATTTATCTATTTATTTAGTTTTATTTACATAGTATTTATTTATTTTGTCAAATAGACGATGATTTATAACGAAAACGAGCGCATAAAATTTCATGAACAGACTTTTGGACGTATAGATATTATGAATAAAATTTCTGGATGTAATTATTCAAAATAAAGTTATTTGAATTCTTGAATCTATGCCTGTACGGTAACAATAGTTATTTATGCCACAAGTGAGGGAAGTAGATGATTCCCGACGAGTGTATAAGTCGACACGAGGCGGAAATCATCTTACGCACGCTTATCATACAACGTTTTACTATGCATTGTGTGTGAAAATAAAAAAAATATATATTGGAAAAGGCGTTTATTTATGAATTAAAATTCAAGGTTATATTTGTACAATTTTCGAAGTTAAAACTCATTGGTTTTCCAGCAAACTGTATTTTCTGGCTTACAGTATGTTCGTGTAATATTTCTTCATTTTTCTTACGATTTTGTAGAATTGCCCATGAATCACAAAAGATCTTGCGATTTTAGTTTTGGTGTTCGGTACTTTTACTAAAATCATTTCACCGTGATTTTCAATGTCATCTAAAATTATATTGGCGAGTTCCCCTCTTCTGCACGCACCCGTAACGTAAAATTTATAAACAAAATACTTAATTAGGCACGTACAGTAAAGTTAATTTAACACAGGTAGGTTAAAATATAGGTAATTTACCTTGGTTGCCAGGTACTTATTATCTGGAGCCTCATTTAAAAACTTCTCACGTCGTCGTTTCCTGTCAACACTTTTGACTTTTTTGATTTAAAGCCATCGTTTGGCCGTTTCAGAAACGCAATTAATTTTGAGTAACTTTTTATGTCAATGTCATTCTTACATTTCATTGTACTCGTTATTATTCTAAGGTACTCCTTATCATAGAATATAGAGACCACAATGTGCTTGGCTTATATTTCTTGGCAAATTCGTAGAAGTATACCAACAGGACATTTTCAAAAAAAAAAAAACCGGCCAAGAGCGTGTCGAGCCACGCTCAGTGTAGGGTTCCGTAGTTTCCCGTCCGTAAAAATATAATAAAATATGTAAACGAATTTAAAAAAAATGCTTGCATATACGATTATACTACAAACATAGTCCAGAAATTATTTTGTACAACTTTTTGTCTTTTTTGTACAAAAACTGTTGTTTCCATCAAGTTCAAAATGATTTTCCTATAAAGTTCTACTTTTTAGATTTTTTTCATATTTTCTAAACTTATGGTTCAAAAGTTACGAGGGGGGGACACAGTTTTTTTACATTTGGAGCGATTATTTCCGAAATTATTGACAATATCAAAAAATGATGTTAGTAAACCCCTATTCATTTTTAAATACCTTTCCAACAATATATCACACGTTAGGGTTGAAATAAAAAAAAAAATCACTTCCCACTTTACATATAGTCGGCTACCCCAATAAAACATTTATTTCCAATTTTTATTTTACCACTGTCGGCGTGATTGATATACATATTGGTACCAAATTTCAGCTTTCTAGTGCTAACGGTCACAGAGATTAAGCGAGGACGGACAGACAGACATGGCGAAACTATAAGGGTTCCTAGTTGACTACGGAACCCTAAAAAGAGCTGGCTTTCTTGTTTTCTTTCCATCGCAAAAAGTCATTATAAGTATTTATGTACTTTTCTTTTGATTTAGCTTGTAATAGGCAGTTGTTGGCATTTTGTGCTTCTTGAATAACATTTTCCGGGGTTCATTTAATTGATTCGTCACTTGAAATCGATATTTTTAACAGATTTACACAGATTGACTCCAAACTAAGCAAGAAATTAGTAAAATGGCTGGCTTATTTTAAATACATGCGCGCTCAGCATATCTACTACTGTGCATGTGCAAATAGCTGCCAAGTCGTATCGCAAAAAGGCACGAGCAAAATATACGTTCAGCCAAACATATTTAATGAATATTTAATATTAATTTACTGATCAAAATCTAAATCTAGAGTAATTAATAACGCGTTTAATGAAGTATTAGTTTTATTGAATCTTTTATTTGAATGATAATCTGTACTTGACTAATTTGTAACGCTTTTCTCAAATAATAAAAACTCTGCGTCGGGCTGTCGACGGAGTTAAAATTAAAAATAAAACTGAAAAGTAAAAAGCACTAGTGCGAAAAAGTGGCACTTTCCGCACCGTTTGGGTGCTTGGAAAACGCTGTTTTCGAGCACATACATTGTAAATTTATCATTTTCATACTCCGGGAACTATTTACTTACACCCAAATATGGGTTAAAATTTGTATTGAAATATGAAAATTTCGACGCTCCTAACTTCCAAAGCAATATCTTTTTTCCGAGTCGGCTTCCATACAGGACTAGATAATGACGAGACAAATTGACATAGTTTTTAGTTTTGAAGGTACACCGTCAAACAGACTAGTAATCACCATACTACGTTTGTATGGAAAAAAGACCGACTAGCGTAACCTTAATGCAACTAGTACCGAATTGGTCGAGAGAATGCGTCCCAAATTCTCTCGATGGCCGGACTGTAATACAAAATAGGCAAGTACAGTGCTACAAGTATGTTTTGGCGCTTGAATGACATTGACTGTTGGTAAATATTTACTTAAATGTTTTGTGAAAATTGAAAAAAATAAAATGACAGCGTTATTTCTGATTTTACCAACACGCCAAAAGAACCTTGTACAGCTATATTTCCATGGTTGTAACAGCTCAGTTTTAGGGATCTAATCATCACGCGTATGTATATCCGAAGTTAGACGATGATTGCCGAAGCAGATACTTTTTCTGGTAAAGTATTTTACTTTTTTCAGCATGCAAAAAATACATTAATAATATCCTAATATCCTGGGACATTTTCACACACGGTCATCTGATCCCAAATTAAGCAGAGCTTGTACTATGGAAACCAGATAACTGATATACTACTTATGTTTTTTTTTTTTTTGTAAATACTTATATAGATAATTACACCCAGACTCGGGACAAACAGACATGTTCATGCACACAAATGTTTGTCCTGGATGGGAATCGAACCCACGACCTGCGGCGTGATAGGTGGTATCTTAACCAAACACGCCATTCAAATTATAATATTGGATTTGGATTGGCAAAGTTTGGATGCCTTTCGTCCAGAACTCTGATGGCTATGCCTCGAAAAAGTTGTTCACTCCGACTCTACATCAGAGAAATCATTAAATTGTTTACCCCGCAAATGTTGTTTCAGGCCTCTAAACAAATGATAGTCTGATGGGGCGAGGTCTGGGAAATAAGGTGGGTGGGGTAATATGTAGAGTGAAATCACACTCAGTCAGCATTGTGGTTTCACCCTTATTCGGGACTTGAATCATGTTTTCAGAAATTGAGCGGAGAATACCAACTCCCAATACCCCCTCCCCTATGACCCTGTTCACGGCCTCGAGCGGCGGGACTCGTGTCAAACAACACGCGCGCAGCACTTGTTTCCGTCCGTGCGTCGCTCCGCGAGTCACGTCGCGGTGTCTTGTGGCTTGCTCTAAACAACTTCTTTCATTTGTTTCTTCCGCGGTCGCTGTCGCAAAACGCGTGTCGCTTGAGCGTGTAGCTCGAGGCCACTAGGTATAATCTAACCTAACTAATATTTAATGTTTTTCTTTTCAGCGCAATGTTCATAGTAGTCATTGCCTCATATGTAACACGCTAGTTATGACAAATAGGCTATCCGAACACCATCTGTACAATGATAACCACGTCAAACTCTTAAACAGCACAAAATTAACTGACATTTGTCAAAACAATGAAGATTTAGCCAACGGGATTAATACGGAGAACAACATTGAACGAGCACATTCAGAAAACCATGTTAACAAGTCAGAGGAAAACAGGACAGTAAAATGTATTAATAATAAGGAACATATTGCTAAACTTAATTTATCTGGAAATGCGGATGGGTTACAAGCATATTTTTCTAAAGACAATCTAAAAGCAGATAGCTGTACGTCTGAAATACAAAACGATACACCTAAAAATGATAATGAAAACGACACACTTAAAAATGATTATGTAGTCAAACAAAACATATCAGAAAATGATAATGTAAATAATCAAAACGATGTACCTAAAAATGAAAATGTAGCCAAACAAAACGATGCACTTAAAAATGATACTGTAGCCAATCAAAACGAGACACCTAAAAATGATAACGTAACCAATCAAAACGACTCATTTCAAAACGATGTACCTAAAAATGAAAATGTAGCCAAACAAAACGATGTATCTGAAAATGATAATGCACCTAATCAAAACGATATGTCTAAAACTGATATTGTAGCCAATCAAAACGAGACACCTAAAAATAATAATGTAACCAATCAAAACGACACATTTAAAAATGATGTACCGATAAAATGTACCGAAAACGATGTACAAAAAAATAATAATGTTGCCAAACAAAACGATGTATCTAAAAATAACTTAGTCTTTCTAAACCTGTTGACACGGCGGCCACATATAAATAATATTCCATTGAAACAAATTTGGTTAGATGAACTTAAAGATCATGATGACGACGAGTACTATTTTTTTTATAATACTTAAAAGTTGCCATTTTTATTGAAGAACGTACAGATGCCAGCACATCAAGCTACTCGAAACTGTCAAATTGTCCCAATAAACCTTGAATCTAATGCTTTAGCGATAAAGTTGAAAATCTATTAAGTTTGATAGATTGTAGTAGCTTGATGTGCTGGCGTCTGTACCTACGAGCATGTTAATTAGTTGATTTCAAATACCTAACCAAAATTAAAATGTTTATCTTCTTAACCTATTTTTTATTATTATTTTCGCCTTCAATCCTTTCCTTCAATCCTTCTAGATACCTTTATCAACAACATGACGCGGTCGAAATTGGTAGGTGTTGTAAGCTTAGACGCCTAACCATAGATGACTATTTATATATAATATCTGACATCTATCTATTTTTGACTATTCCACCTAGGCTCACTAATTTTTTCGTTCACAAATTAGACTCGCATAAACTATGAGTTTACTAAGGTTAGCACTGTTGCTTAAAATGTAAGGTGAAGCGTGGCCGAGCTCTCCAAAACTATTAAGTACCTACGAGTACATTATGTCTATTGTGTTTATTTTTTATCGTTTTTTATTTAGCTATCTTGAGAATTTCGTTGGACGGAGACCTAGATGACTGATGATGTCACCTAGCTGATGGTGGAATCTGAAGGCGGGTATAGGATCTCAGTGACGGCACTATGTAGAACCATCGTGTTTTTACTTATTTGAATAGAATATAAGTAAAGGAATATAAATGTTGAAAGCTAGTTCATACTAACTATATATTTCCATTACTGAGGACCAATAAGTAAACGGTGTCTCAGAATGTTTTTCGTTTTTAAATGTTAAATAAAAAACAACAAAATTAATTAAAACTCGGTTTTATTTATTGTTAAATTAAAGAGCAGTTCTTGAAGTTTATTTATGAAAAACAACCGTTTGCAAATGCGCACCATTCACTTATTCACACTCATTTAACCAGGAGCTAAAATTTTCAATCACTCGTTGGTGCATCGCTCTTGGAATAGAGTTGGTTTCTTCAGTGATTCTTTGCTTCAAAACGTTCAGGTTGGGTGACAATGGATTGTAAACTTTACTTTTTAGGTAGCCTCATAGGAAAAAATCAGCAGGCGTTAAATCAGGGCTCCTCGGTGGCCAGTTGATGTCTCCTCGGCTACTTATCACTCTTCCAGGGAATAAATCGTGAAGAGCAGCTAATGAGTCATTTGTAACATGAGAAGTAGCTCCATCTTGCTGGAAAAAGGTGTTGCGGTTGTAGCCGTACTGATTTTGCATTTCTGTAGCTAAAAAGTCCGGATCATATGACAATATCGATCAGAATTAACGGTCTAAGTTCGACCTCGGTCATCCTCAAAAAAATAAGGACCGATAATTCCTTGATTTGATATGGCATCCCAAATAACAACTTTTGGCGAGTGCAAGGGCTTCTGATGCAGTTCTAGCGAATTCTCGGAAGCCCAGTATCTGCAATGTTGTTTATTCACGTGACCTTTGATGTGAAAATTCGATTCGTCGGAGAACCAGATGTTATTGAAACTCCTAAAACGGTTTTTATTGTCCTGCAGAATTCGACTCGTTTATCAGGATCACCAGGCTTCATTTCTTGAACAATAACAATTTTATAGGGGTGAAAATGTAAGTTTTTCGAAATAATGCGATGAACCGTAGATTTGTTCAAATTAAGAGAAGCTGCGCGCAATCTCAACGACTGTCGTGGGTCGTCCATAACAAACTGGCGAACGCGGTCGACGTTCATGCTCGTTCTTGATGTCCTTTTGCGCCCAGACGATTTGTCCGGCATTGTATTCCCAGTGTCTTCAAACTTGCACACCCAATGCTTAATTAAATTGGCTCTTGGCACATGTTTTAAGCTTGTTAAATTAAAATGTGTCCTGTAGAGACGACGAAAAATAGTGTAAGAATCGTTGTTTTTATAAAACGCTCGCACGCAAAACACGCGCTGCGGTCCCGTGAAACGATTCATGGCTACTAAACAAGCCGGCCAAGCGTTTGAGACCACTCCCCTCCCCCTGCTACCTGCGGTTGGCGCGTATTGGTAAATTCAAAAACGAAAAACATTCTGAGACACCCTTTACTTACCTGTTCATCATCAGACCTTCAGAAAGTATCATGTAGTAGCACCCGTCCTCAATTAGATAAATGTTGTAAGCTGGGTCATCCCGACTATTTCCGTTATTGAGTACCGATAAACACTTAAGTACCTGGTCATCATCAGACCTTCAGAAAGTATCATGTAGTAGCATCCGTGCTCAATTAGATACATGTTGAAAGCTAGGTCATCCTAACTATGTATTTCCATTATTGAGAACCGATAAGCACTTACCTGGTCATCATCAGACCTTCAGAAAGTATCATGTAGTAGCACCCGTCCTAAATTAGATAAATGTTGAAAGATGGGTCATCCTAACTATTTCCGTTATTGAGAACCGATAAGCACTTACCTGGTCATCATCAGACCTTCAGAAAGTATCATGTAGTAGCACCCGTCCTCAATTAGATACATGTTGAAAGCTAGGTCATCCTAACTATTTCCGTTATTGAGTACCGATAAACACTTAAGTACCTGGTCATCATCAGACCTTCAGAAAGTATCATGTAGTAGCATCCGTGCTCAATTAGATACATGTTGAAAGCTAGGTCATCCTAACTATTTCCATTACTGAGGACGAAGAAGCACTTACCTGGTCATCATCAGACCTTCAGAAAGTATCATGTAGTAGCATCCGTGCTCAATTAGATAAATGTTGAAAGATGGGTTATCCTAACTATTTCCGTTATTGAGAACCGATAAGCACTTACCTGGTCATCATCAGACTTTCAGAAAGTATCATGTAGTAGCACCCGTCCTAAATTAGATAAATGTTGAAAGATGGGTCATCCTAACTATTTCCGTTATTGAGAACCGATAAGCACTTACCTGGTCATCATCAGACCTTCAGAAAGTATCACCCGTCCTAAATTAGATAAATGTTGAAAGATGGGTCATCCTAACTATTTCCGTTATTGAGAACCGATAAGCACTTACCTGGTCATCATCAGACCTTCAGAAAGTATCATGTAGTAGCACCCGTCCTCAATTAGATAAATGTTGAAAGCTAGGTCATCCTAACTATTTCCGTTATTGAGTACCGATAATCACTTAAGTACCTGGTCATCATCAGACCTTCAGAAAGTATCATGTAGTAGCATCCGTGCTCAATTAGATACATGTTGAAAGCTAGGTCATCCTAACTATTTCCATTACTGAGGACGAAGAAGCACTTACCTGGTCATCATCAGACCTTCAGAAAGTATCATGTAGTAGCATCCATGCTCAATTAGATAAATGTTGAAAGATGGGTTATCCTATTTCCGTTATTGAGAACCGATAAGCACTTACCTGGTCATCAGCAGACCTTCAGAAAGTATCATGTAGTAGCACCCGTCCTTAATTAGATAAATGTTGAAAGATGGGTCATCCTAACTATTTCCGTTACTGAGAACCTTGTTTTGAGATGTTTTCCCTGTGACCCCGCACCAGTAGCTTGTATCAATAAGCCAGACCGTCACACTTAGGTACAGGTATTAGTCCATTATCTATATACATCCTAAGTTCCTCGATTGGGTGTTATGTGGTAGGCCTAAATCAGGGTTTTTATACCAAGAAATGTGCGATAGTAGAAGAGTGTTCAAGTCTCGATTAAAATGGTGCCAAAATCATCAGGACCAAATAAGAATGGACGCTCTAGCTGTGAAACATTGTAAGGGGGACTTCCGCGGTTTCTGGAAGGGCACCAAAAAAGAAAACTTACGCCCCGGCCTTCCTGTGAGCATCGATGGTGTGAATGACCCGAAGGAGATAGCGAATCTTTTTAAGAATCATTTTTTGGTAAAGTCTCCATTGGGTACAGCGAAGGGGGTGCTCGATGCTGACGTAAACAGTCGGGAGGCGGTGACTGTCTTCCGGGCGAAGGCCGTAACTAAAGCCATAAGGTCATGATGGGCTCAGCATTGAGCACCTTCAGCACGCCGGACCACATATTGCTAGGGTTTGGCTATCAGCAACATCAGGCCGTTCGGCCAACGTGATCTCCATAACTGAGGACCTGAGAGAAACCGTCAATGAATAAAGATTTAGTGCCAACACTGAAACGAATTTTTACTGCTTTAGTTTTTTTTTTGTGACGGCCCCATTAAATGGTAAATTGAAAATTAAACTTATAACCTCAACACATTGGGATTATCCATTCCTCCACAACGACGAAATTTAGAGAAACCGTCAATGAATAAAGATTTAGTGACGACAGTGAAATGAATGTTTATTGATTTATTTTTATTCGTGACGGCCCCATTCAAAAGTAAATTGAAAATGTAACATACTATAACCTCAAAACATTGGCATTAAGTAGGTATCGATTCCTTCACAACGAAGAAGTTAGAAGGCTCGAAAACTCTTGATGTGAATAGGTAACTGCTCTGCAGGTTTTCAGTGCAATGGTGACAGTATTTTTATTGATTCAAGATCATCATATGGCGGACGGCGACTGAAATAGGGTGACCACGTCGCACGCACGGCACAAGTCTCTGACATCACGAGCGTTTCACATTCTTGCAGTTAAAAGTAGCAAATCGATAAGGGCCGCTATCCTGACTATCAATTATTTGGTTTGTTTGGACCGTCTGCTTCGTTAAGATGTGTATCATTTGTTGTCCTATGTTTGAAGTTCACAAACCGCCGAAATAAGACACCTACAGGCCATAAAGTTTCATCCATGTACCTTGGTAGATTGGCCTCTGAAATAAAAAAAACTTGTATGCCTTGTGCCCCCTTTCAAATTTCATATTTATCTTCTCTAAAGATACAGTTTCCCCAGTCTTATTGTAAATATGTTTTACGTGTATTATGTCACTTTCAAGAGTCGACATATGCACATTTGTAATAAACATTGGAATTCTTCTGTCTGCTCCATGAAATGTGCACTCCAAATCTCTGGCCACACCAGACTTGCCACCGAAACGATATTTCGCTAACCCTTTACGATGCACTACTTTCTGCCATCCTTCGTTATTATTATTGTTTACATTGACCGTAGTTTTGCATACATACACTGGCCGCTGTACTCCGCGCTGTCCCGTTGCAAAGCTATACCCGCCAACAGTCAGCTGTTCCGCTGTCTGCAAAGGCGTATTAGGTGCGTCTGACGTCACCGCAGCGCTAGGCATAGAAACGATCCGCGCGCTCGCCTATTGACTCACGGTCAGGCATTCCTTCTCCGCGCCGCAGTCAGTGCCCGCGCTCACTTGTTCATCACGAAAACTCGCACACTGTACCGCCATCGCCTCAGGTGCAAGCGAAGCCCTTATCTCACTCGTAACTGACGCATATGATTCACTCGCTGACCGTTCGTAGGGGAGATCTTCGCACAGGCCGCCGGCGGCATCGAAACCGATTCCTCGTCGCACATCGTCGTAATTATGCTCGTCATACACTCGGTCTCACTCACACTCTCCGGAGCTGTCATCCTGTCTCGCTCACCCACGTGCCTACTATTCTCTGTCGCACCATGTTGTGATTGTAAAAAAGAGATGTAGCTATTACCGCACTGATCAGGTGTTGTTGACATTTTTTCTGTCGTCCGGCCGCTAAATTTTGAATCAGCTGTTACTTGCGCATATTTTATGGGCACATATTGTAACCCGATAGGGCCACTATCAAGATTAACACTGTTTCGCAGACATGCTCCTCTCCTTGCGTTTACATTTCTGCCCGTCGTATAAGTGTCAGTTAGCGATGCGTGTTTCTTATTTTCTACTTCAATCTTAAAGATATCAAATTGTTCTGTTGTAACAAATATTTCTTCTAAAGCATTAACTTTGTTTTGCAGTATCACTAAGTTCTTGAGTAATCGGGTGACATCCACATGATCAAAGGACACAGGAGGGAGCTTATGGAGATCCTTCGCCACAAATACAGGAAAAAGTTCGGGATCTGATCCTTTTAGCAGACAAATCATATCATCTAGATCCCGCGACATTTTCTTTTTGCCACCCTTTCTCCGAACAGGCATCTTCTTCCCGCTAGGTATCGACTCAAACAACAGAGTCTTGGCTTTCACTGTCTCTTCTGCCGTGAAAGAGGAAGTACACAACTGATGCACACTGTCCTCATCCATAACGTCCAAAACATGTTGTAGGAACGCCAAAACGCCAAATTAATGAGCATTAATAACAACATTACAACTGTTGCACTTCACAGTACAGTACTAAGCGACATAGTTCACACGATATAGGTCAATGCCCTCCACGCGCACAAATACAACCAACTGAACGCGCTCGCGATCAGCTGACGACTGTGTGAATTTTAGCCTTCAAAAAAGTTGTTAATCGAACCATACTATTATTAGGATCAACTCTCCAAAAACTTAATTTATATTGGATAAGATTGCGACGAAGACACAAGCGGATCGGCACGAAAACGAAACGATTTGAAAAGTAATAATACCCTCAATCACAGTTTTACTAAACTGTGATTGAGGGTATTATTACTTTTTAATAAGGCGAAGAAGTATTCTAAATTCAACCTTAACTCGCAGTTCATACAGCAGTTAAGTTTCTGAAGTAAAATGACGGTAGTGCAACAATTTGAATCAAGCACATTATGTTCAACCAAACAAGAAATCTATGCTAATTTTTACCTTATGTTTTAGTTAATTGAGGAGTTACTTACTTATTGCATTTTGTAAAACAAGACGGTAAGGTGCTAGTTAGTTATCACGCGTGGTGGAAGTTGAAAAGAGCTGGCCCAAGCCCCATACAAAAAAACCCAGGCCCGGCGCAAAAGTTTTGTGTCTCAGATTTTAGAGGATATTTAATAGTAATATTCCATACTTTCACTATCTCTGTATCGGGTGGCTTACATTTTTTTTTGCTCGAGAAGTTTTGTAGGTGTTCCTATTAAAATCTCATTTGTCGACTAAAATATTTATTATTATTTGCGATTATTGTGCAATCGCCACCCAGACGCCAACCAAACATAAATAAGGGGGTAGGCAGACATAAATAAGGTAATATAAGTATTTATTTGTAATTTTATTTATTTTATTATATACATATGATTTACATTTTTAAATATTTTTATAAAAAACTTAAAATAAATAAAAACATTTAAAAATATAAAAATTTATTTAAAAGTTTATTTTATTATTATGATATATAACAAAATACCAAGTTGTTGGAAGGACTATAATTTGACATTATTCAAAATAAGACAGGAACTTTTTAGTAGACAAAGTCTATTATAGGGTTGAAGATTTTTTATTGAAGAAAGAAATTATTTGACTATTTTATAATATATTGTATTTAAATAACTATTAGAAATTGTGACATTAAGTATATTATTGACTGATGAATCGGAATTATTTTATGTATTGAATAGTTGAACATTGATAATTATTAGTGAATGATAAACTAGAATTTTATGTAATGGAAGAATAAATATGTGTTTGAATTGTAAACTTGATACTTTTGCATGCCTTGTAATTGGCAAAATATGGCTGATTCTGTATTCATATTATGTACCACCATGACTTATACCCGTGTTTGCAAAATAAAATATCTTTATCTTTATTTATTTATATATTTTTTTAAATATTTTGATCGATAAATGAGTTTTTAATAAGAACACCTATAAAACATATCGAGCAAAAAAAAAGAAAGCCACCCGATAGAGAGATAGTGATAGTTTTAAATATCCTCTAAAATCTGAGATACAAAACTTTTGCGCCGGGCCTGGGTTATTTTTGGGCCATCGCTTTTAAAATTTAATATCTAGAAGATTAGACCGTTTTCAACCTTGTTCGATAAAAAGAGTAATGCTATTCGAATTTTCGTTGAGATTGCTAACTGAGCCAACAGCCTAGTGGTAAAAGGCACGGTATAGATGTTCGGCTGGCGCCTGGTGATGTGGGTTCGTATCCTCAACCGCACATGTCTTTTTGTAAGTTATTCTTGGTATACGGTTCGACCAGAAGCCAAAAAATACTATATAATTATTAAAACATGCAAATAATATTTGAGTGGGATCGGTGGATGCTCGGGCAGAGATGGGTGCGGCGGCGGGGGAGGGAGCACGTGACGCGCCTGCCGTCTTGGGGGGTTCCTTTTCTCTGATGTTGACTGTACATAATTCTGTAAATACATATTAGTTACGGCCGCAAATCAGGGCTCGGAAACGTTATTTAAAATAACGTTTTTAAAACGTTTCTAACAGTTCTTTGTACAACATTTTGTTCGGAACGAAAACGATATGAGAACGTTTTCAAAAACCGGTTTATTCCGCAGGACGCAGCCGCGCGATATTTTCCCGCCGCAATCATTTTACATAATTATGTATTTGGAAGGAGTTTTATATAAGGGTATATATACAGGGTTATTGGTAAAACACCAACAACTTCTTAAGGGGTCATTATACTCATCATTATGAACAACTTTTACTATGGGACCAAAACTGATATTGCGAAAAAAATTAGCTGTTCAGTACATTTTGACGAATTATGCAAACATAAATGTACTGAACAGCTGATTTTTTTTCGCGATTTCAGGTTTGGTCCCACAGTAAAAGTTGTTCATAATGATGAGTATAATGACCCCTTAAGAAGTTGTTGGTGTTTTACCAATAACCCTGTATATGCAAGAAGGGGTGGAGATCCCCACCCTGCATGGGGGAAGTTTAGGAAATGCATAGTCTTTTTTATGAATTTAAAATAATCTTAGTTTATGTTTTGTTTTACCAAAAACTTGGTAAAACTTTAGTTTCATTTGCCAGGAGGAGGGGTGGGGGGTAGGGGGTGCAACCTCTCACCTGGCACCACTCCCATGAAAGATAACGCACCCCTTCTTGAGAAAAACAAATTATTGTAACCTAACCTCAAAAACTTTAATGTTGCTTCTGCAACGTCTCCAGCGCTGCGGGAAGTGCAGCCCCTTCGCCCTTGTGTAACAAACGATAGACACCCATGCTCACCTCCGCAGCTTCGGCTTGCTTCAGCTGCTATGGCCCGCACCGGTGCCTATGCTTTGTTACAGCGGGCGGGGGCTGCTCTCCCTTCGCGCCTCCGGATTTTTATATACAATCTAGAGGTAGCAGCTAAAAGACTACGTAGAGTCGGGTGCCCTGAGCCTGACTCGGTTTTTGAACAGATTCGAATAGCAACACCTGCTGTCAAAATTACGTCAAAAACAACAAAATAGTGCAAAAGTTGAGGTTATTTTATCTAAGTTTGATATTGTATATTTCCGAAAGTATTTAGAGCGCCATGGACAGTACGATCCCAACATAGGGCCTCCGGCAGGAAGTATTTGCGCCCCCCCCCCCCCCCCCCCCCCATATGCAGCAAACGCGAGAGTGCATTCGCGGTGCCCATCGATCGGGGAGCCAACCGCTGAAAATGCGGCCGGAAGTTCCACCGGATATCGAGGACGAGTCTTAGGTACTTCATCATCGACTTGATACCGATGTGAATACCTCCTACTATTGTGTTGGATCCTGAGGGTGGCGCTTTCCGGGGCCCGTGGAAACAAATGACTTCCGATTTATGCAGTGCCACCTGGAGACCCAATCGCCGGATCCTGCCTACGACTTGCGCAACCCCAGCTGTTGCTAAAAGACAGTCACCTGCCGGAGCGTCTTCCCCCGTGCCATTACCAGCGTGTCATCGGCGTAACAGATGACGCCGACGCCACGGAGGAGTGCACCGCGCAGCACCCAGTCGTATCCGATGTTCCACAGGAGTGGCCCCAAAACCGAACCCTGTGGAACACCACACGACATCTCTCGCCGACCCCATCCTTCTCGATCCGGGTAGATGACATATCTGTCAGATAAGCTCTGATAATGCGGCGGAGGTAGTTTGGCACCCTATGATATCAGAGTGACTCCCTAATGTTACTCCAGGAAAAAGTGTTGAAGGCATTGGCAATTTCCAAAGACACTGCCAAGACGACCTCACCCTGGGCCATTGCTTCCTCCGCCAAGACTTTCACGCGCATGATCGCGTCGATTGTAGAGCGCCCCTGACGGAAACAAAACTGGTTATCTGCCAGATCCGGCCCCTCTCTTGTCATGTGTTAGATAAGGCGGTCTGCAATAATTCTCAGAGTAATTCTAAGAGTTTGCCTACCTCACCCAACAACACAATGGGCCGGTAAGCGGATGGTGAGTCCGCAAGCCGCCCTTCCATTTTCAACAGGACCAGCTTTCCAGTCTCCCCAAACATGTGCTCAAGAGTCCCACTAATCAGGGCCAGAGATCCCTGATGGCCAGAACCCATGCATGGCCAAGATTGCCGTCAGTTCCTGGAGCAGTGTTTTTGGCCTGAAGCCTTTGTACTGCCGCTTTTAGTTCTATCTGGGTCATTTCAGGCGCGTCGCCATCGTCATTTTCCGAGTTGGGTACCATAGTAGGTGGAACTATATGCGGTGGTGTGTGCTCCCCTTGTGAGGGGAATAAAGCGCTCACACTAATCTAGAGGTAGCAGCTAAAAGACTACGTAGAGTCGGGTGCCCTGAGCCTGACTCGGTTTTTGAACAGATTCGAATAGCAACACCTGCTGTCAAAATTACGTCAAAAACAACAAAATAGTGCAAAAGTTGAGGTTATTTTATCTAAGTTTGATATTGTATATTTCCGAAAGTATTTAGAGCGCCATGGACAGTACGATCCCAACATAGGGCCTCCGGCAGGAAGTATTTGCGCCCCCCCCCCCCCATATGCAGCAAACGCGAGAGTGCATTCGCGGTGCCCATCGATCGGGGAGCCAACCGCTGAAAATGCGGCCGGAAGTTCCACCGGATATCGAGGACGAGTCTTAGGTACTTCATCATCGACTTGATACCGATGTGAATACCTCCTACTATTGTGTTGGATCCTGAGGGTGGCGCTTTCCGGGGCCCGTGGAAACAAATGACTTCCGATTTATGCAGTGCCACCTGGAGACCCAATCGCCGGATCCTGCCTACGACTTGCGCAACCCCAGCTGTTGCTAAAAGACAGTCACCTGCCGGAGCGTCTTCCCCCGTGCCATTACCAGCGTGTCATCGGCGTAACAGATGACGCCGACGCCACGGAGGAGTGCACCGCGCAGCACCCAGTCGTATCCGATGTTCCACAGGAGTGGCCCCAAAACCGAACCCTGTGGAACACCACACGACATCTCTCGCCGACCCCATCCTTCTCGATCCGGGTAGATGACATATCTGTCAGATAAGCTCTGATAATGCGGCGGAGGTAGTTTGGCACCCTATGATATCAGAGTGACTCCCTAATGTTACTCCAGGAAAAAGTGTTGAAGGCATTGGCAATTTCCAAAGACACTGCCAAGACGACCTCACCCTGGGCCATTGCTTCCTCCGCCAAGACTTTCACGCGCATGATCGCGTCGATTGTAGAGCGCCCCTGACGGAAACAAAACTGGTTATCTGCCAGATCCGGCCCCTCTCTTGTCATGTGTTAGATAAGGCGGTCTGCAATAATTCTCAGAGTAATTCTAAGAGTTTGCCTACCTCACCCAACAACACAATGGGCCGGTAAGCGGATGGTGAGTCCGCAAGCCGCCCTTCCATTTTCAACAGGACCAGCTTTCCAGTCTCCCCAAACATGTGCTCAAGAGTCCCACTAATCAGGGCCAGAGATCCCTGATGGCCAGAACCCATGCATGGCCAAGATTGCCGTCAGTTCCTGGAGCAGTGTTTTTGGCCTGAAGCCTTTGTACTGCCGCTTTTAGTTCTATCTGGGTCATTTCAGGCGCGTCGCCATCGTCATTTTCCGAGTTGGGTACCATAGTAGGTGGAACTATATGCGGTGGTGTGTGCTCCCCTTGTGAGGGGAATAAAGCGCTCACACTAATCTAGAGGTAGCAGCTAAAAGACTACGTAGAGTCGGGTGCCCTGAGCCTGACTCGGTTTTTGAACAGATTCGAATAGCAACACCTGCTGTCAAAATTACGTCAAAAACAACAAAATAGTGCAAAAGTTGAGGTTATTTTATCTAAGTTTGATATTGTATATTTCCGAAAGTATTTAGAGCGCCATGGACAGTACGATCCCAACATAGGGCCTCCGGCAGGAAGTATTTGCGCCCCCCCCCCCCCCATATGCAGCAAACGCGAGAGTGCATTCGCGGTGCCCATCGATCGGGGAGCCAACCGCTGAAAATGCGGCCGGAAGTTCCACCGGATATCGAGGACGAGTCTTAGGTACTTCATCATCGACTTGATACCGATGTGAATACCTCCTACTATTGTGTTGGATCCTGAGGGTGGCGCTTTCCGGGGCCCGTGGAAACAAATGACTTCCGATTTATGCAGTGCCACCTGGAGACCCAATCGCCGGATCCTGCCTACGACTTGCGCAACCCCAGCTGTTGCTAAAAGACAGTCACCTGCCGGAGCGTCTTCCCCCGTGCCATTACCAGCGTGTCATCGGCGTAACAGATGACGCCGACGCCACGGAGGAGTGCACCGCGCAGCACCCAGTCGTATCCGATGTTCCACAGGAGTGGCCCCAAAACCGAACCCTGTGGAACACCACACGACATCTCTCGCCGACCCCATCCTTCTCGATCCGGGTAGATGACATATCTGTCAGATAAGCTCTGATAATGCGGCGGAGGTAGTTTGGCACCCTATGATATCAGAGTGACTCCCTAATGTTACTCCAGGAAAAAGTGTTGAAGGCATTGGCAATTTCCAAAGACACTGCCAAGACGACCTCACCCTGGGCCATTGCTTCCTCCGCCAAGACTTTCACGCGCATGATCGCGTCGATTGTAGAGCGCCCCTGACGGAAACAAAACTGGTTATCTGCCAGATCCGGCCCCTCTCTTGTCATGTGTTAGATAAGGCGGTCTGCAATAATTCTCAGAGTAATTCTAAGAGTTTGCCTACCTCACCCAACAACACAATGGGCCGGTAAGCGGATGGTGAGTCCGCAAGCCGCCCTTCCATTTTCAACAGGACCAGCTTTCCAGTCTCCCCAAACATGTGCTCAAGAGTCCCACTAATCAGGGCCAGAGATCCCTGATGGCCAGAACCCATGCATGGCCAAGATTGCCGTCAGTTCCTGGAGCAGTGTTTTTGGCCTGAAGCCTTTGTACTGCCGCTTTTAGTTCTATCTGGGTCATTTCAGGCGCGTCGCCATCGTCATTTTCCGAGTTGGGTACCATAGTAGGTGGAACTATATGCGGTGGTGTGTGCTCCCCTTGTGAGGGGAATAAAGCGCTCACTACTCTCTCTAGCAGTTGCCGGTGGAGGCTACGGGATAGTGGAAACACCCACGAGCAAAGTTTGCGCCTAACCAAATGGTAAGGACGCCCTCACGGATCACGTTCTAGAAATGCCAGCATTTCTTTATGGGCTTGGGCCCAAGCCTATTATTTCCAGCTGAAGAGCCTTCTTCGCCACTCTACACACCTCGTACAGTTCCGCCTCTCTTACCATAGCTTCTGGTGTTCGTCTGCGCCTTCATCGCTGCCTGATGTACGGGCGTCGCGCCGCCACGCATGCAATGCGCAAATGCGCAATGTCTTGCGATCACCAATACACATGGCGCCTGGCAGATGGAGACTGAACTGAACATCGCAGCATCACAGATTTGTGTCATGGTCTCCCGGAACCATTCTGCCTCCTCGTCAATATCGACAGACCTGACTGGTGCGTCCAACCAGGCCTTCACGATTGAGGCAACCAGAAGGGTTTCCCGTTTCAGTTGTTTGAGCGCCCATCGCGAGCCATCCTCAACCCCGGTTGGGGCCGCTTGTGCCGGGCCATTCGAGGTCTGGGCGGAGACGTCGAACTGTATCTGTGATCCGACAACGTCTCCACGTACTCCAATACACGCCAGTCCTGAACACGGCGTGCGGCAGCGGGAATAGCAAACGATAAGTCCACTATAGACCGACCCCACTGCCACACACATGTCTGAACAGTTCCCCGGTTTAGGAGCAATAAGCCTGACTCCACCGCTCACTCCTCCAGTAACACACCCCGTGCATCTGTTGCTGGGGAACCCCAAGTCGTGGATTTGGCGTTAAAGTCACCCATGACAAGGACAGGGTGAGGACGGCTTCGACTGATGACTGTGCCCAATTCCGTCATGAAACTCTCAAAGTCGGCGAGAGGTGGGTTGGGTGAGAAATAAATCCCCACGACCATGATATCTTCGACTAAGACGGCTACAAAGCCCCGCCCCCGGGTGACGGTCCCCAGGGGCGGAGTGCCAGCGGCCGGCCTCGAGATAAGTGCCACTAAGCCATCAATGTCACCCACTCAGTCATCCCTGGGAGGAACAAAGTATGGTTCGGCAACGATAGCGACGTTGATCAACCACTCCGCCATGCTCTGGAGCAAAAGGTCCTGAGCCCTGGCGCAATGGTTGATATTCGCTTGGAGAAGACGAAGGTGTGGGGCCATTCCTGAGTGTCCATAACAATCGCCTCCCCCTCAACCCTTTCTTCGGCTTTATTGCCAGCGGTCAGTGGGCGCGAGGGCCCAATTTTCCTATTTGAGTCAGCTTTTTTATCCCTCGGTACATGCCTTGCTGCCCGTCTGGTGGTCAACCGACCTGTTCAATGCCGCACACACTACACAGTGTGGCGCGGCATCGCAAGAGCTGGCCTTGTGACCGAGCTGATCACAGCGGAAACAAAGACCGCAGCAATCGACCTCTGAGGTGAATGGAACACCAACGTGTCCCTCTCTCATGCACCTATAGCATTGAGGGGCTTATTTGCCAGAAGCCTGACCCGTGCCAAATTCCAGCCCACCACCAGTCTGGGACCATCTTTTAATTTTCGAGCTGCCGCGACGGGACAGCTGACCAGTACTGTCCGTAGGTCAGAGAAGCCCGGACGAATTGTTTCCACCTTAACTTGGTCTAGGCATTCTCCGGCCTTTGCAACAGCAGGTACGACCTCTTCCGAAGTTGCAGAGTCCCCCAGGTGCATTATACGCAGATCTGCGCACTTGAACTGCCTGGACACTCTAACGTCCACTACTTGCCTACCCTACCACACACTATTTACCTACGCGTACTCACAGAGTCACAGATAATACTTAGTACTTGTGAAACGACGAAACTAAGCCGCGTGGCCTTGAAATACCATTGAATGAAATACTCGTAGAACTTTCGTATCGGAAAAACCCAAGAAATGCAATAAAAACGGTTAAAAACGTTTTATTAATCGAAAACGATTAAAATTTTGTTCTTCTTCAAAAACGTTATTTATAACGTTCTGTTCGAACGTAACCGAAACAAATCGTTTCTTAGGTATTTAAGACGAAACCGTTTCGAAAAATATACCGGTATCCGAGCCCTGCCGCAAATCATACTTTATTTAACATACAACTTAATACTGACTTACAACTTGCATAAAAAAAACGTAATAAAATTTGGATTTCGCGGGCTACCCTGACGCTTCCTCCTTAAAGGCTAGGCGCCAGGCTAGCCCGCGAAATTCAAATATTCTTACGTGTTTTGCAATTTGCAAGTCAGTATTAAGTTGTATGTTAAATAAACTATTATTTGCGGCCGTAACAAATATGTATTTACAGAATTATGTACAGTCAGAAGTCGACTAGCAATCTCACAAAACTATGGCATAGCAATATTAGTTGTACTTATGACCTTCTTCTATAAGAACGTTTGACAATACTACACATTGGCAGCCCGTATAGCGCAGGCGATAATGGTCATTGCAGTGTAAGTAGATTTCTAGACGTTGACTGTACATTAGAATCAGTAATACAACTCCATAAGTTAGTATAATCCTGAAATGTCAAGATTGTCAAGATTGACATTTGAGGATTATATTAACTTATGGGAGTTGTATTACTGATTTTACTTATTATAATTATATAAATACATATTTGTTACGGTCGCGAATCATTCTTTATTCAACATACAACCTAATACTGATTTGCAAATTGCAAAAAAACGTAAGAAAATTTGAATTTCGCGAGCTACCCTGACGTTACCCCCGGTAAGTATACCTATGTCAGTTTTTTTCTCGTGCTAGTCAAAAGTATTATTTTATCAATTTCTCTATAGTAGGTACCAAGGGATCTCTGCACCTGCATGGAATGCTTTCCTCCACCAGCAACTTCCCCTTGACGCATTGCTGTCTCTCGCTCGCCAGTCGCATATTGTCATAATGTCACTCGGTGTAACGTCATCCAGGTCAGGTAAAGAGAACCTCTGATAATAGTTGTCCTTCCTGGTTCTACTATAATCGTAAATGGGTAGCTTACGTTGTGGCTGACCTTACCTGAAAGAAAGCTGTAATGTTGTAGACTAGCACATATTTATAAAAATGTAATTTTATGTAGTTATTGTACAATACCTGCGGTGATTTCTCTAAGGAACTGTTTATTTGTTTCTATTTAATTGTAAAATGTGTAATCTGGTTTTAAAACTGATAATAATATTGTGTGGCCATCACTGAAAGAAATCCGATTTGACAAGTTTCAAATAAATCTCACATATCACAAGAAGCTGTTAAATCGATCTATCTTCTCTTGTCGTGACCCAATTTAACAACTGATTCTAAAATGTACAAATTATTATGCAGCGGGGCTAAATCTACCAAACTACAGCTTTTTGTGGATGATTAATTAGAAATAAAGCATTTTTTAAAGTTGTGTTTCTATTTATTTACGTAAGTATCCTTGTAGTAAAATTTTCCAATCCAATGTTAGTCAATTTAGGCCTAAATAGACTCGACCAATATAACAAAAACTACAGCATACTGTTATGCTGGCATCGGCTCAAAGTTGCTTGTGCAACAATAATACTAGCTTCTGCCCGCGTCTTCGTCCGGGTGAATCTCGTGTTCCCCGACCCACCCCGTCGCATCACATCGCCTGTCCGCGCTGTTTTTTCGTTTTCGCTTAGCGCTCTTTCTGACTTTAATCTTTTTGCTCGGCTCCTAAACGTCATAGTATGATGTTAAATAGCCTATAGCCTTCTTCAAGAACTGGGTTATCAAACGAAAAAAGATTTTTCAAATCTGACTGGTGGTTCCAGAGATTCGCGCGGTGAAAACAATCATCAAAACAAACTCTTCAGCTTTAGTATTACCTAGTATAGGTTAATAAACGTTTTCGTGACGTGTTTTGTTTCATTATGTACTAGGTACTCGATAAATACTTGTTTTGTTCCAACGGAACCAGTACCTATTTATCGAGTATTCTAATACATGGTCACCCTATTTCAGTCGCCGTCCGCCATAGTGGCATATGATGATCTTGAATCAATAAAAATACTGTCACCATTGCACTGAAAACCTGCAGAGCCGTTACTTATTCTCGTCGACTGCAACACATCAGGAGTTCGAGTCTTCTAACTTCTTCGTTGTGAAGGAATCGATACCTACTTAATGCCAATGTTTTGAGGTTATAATATGTTACATTTTCAATTTACTTTTGAATGGGGCCGTCACGAATAAAAATAAAGCAATAAACATTCATTTCACTGTCGTCACTAAATCTTTATTCATTGACGGTTTCTCTAAGTTTCTTCGTTGTGGAGGAATCGATAATCCCAATGTTTTGAGGTTATAAGTTTAATTTTCAATTTACCATTTAAAAGGACCGTCACAAAAAAAAACTAAAGCAGTAAAAATTCGTTTCAGTGTTGTCACTAAATCTTTATTCATTGACGGTTTCTCTCAGGTCCTCAGTTATGGAAATCACGTTGGCCGAACGGCCTGATGTTGCTGGAACTATAATTCATTTTACTTTTAACCGGTGGCATTACGAGTAAAAGTAAAGCAGTGGTTGTTTGTAACAAAATGGTCACTAAATCTCTATTCAGTAACAGTTTCTTTAAGGTCCTCAGTTATGGAGATTCGGGTTGGCCGAACGTTCTGATATCAGACCGTTCGGCCACACACAAATGCTTCTAACTTTCGAACTGTTCTGTCACAAATTATTTGGCTGGCATCTTTATGCGTCACAAAATCGTCACTAAAAACTGGAGTAGCAGCCAGCTCTCTACCTCGATTGGCCGAACGTTCTGATATACACAAATAAAATATACCTCTTCAATGCAACATATTTAATTACTTATAAAAATTAATATATAAGAGCCACTAAGAGGAACCAATAATAAAAAAAATCTGCTTTAATTCTATAACGATGACATTAAAATCAATCAATCAATAAAAGGTAACATGTTTATTTTATTGTTATTAAAACTATTGAATTATCCCCGAATACTCAAACGACACTTGACGTTCCCCTGCTGCACACTTATCTGACCCGGTGGAACTAAAGCTACGGTTTCCTAGGAAAGCGGCCGTAATGGCCGTCATGAAAATCTGTCATTTTCAAACCCCGCCCACGAAAGATTTAAATCGCTAGATTTGAGAAGAGTGAGCTCACTCATTTATTAAATAGCATTTCCAAGACAATCAAGTCAAGTCAATGCGTCAGAGGTGTCAAAACAGAAACGCGACTATCGTTTTATGCGGTACGGCGAATCTAAAGATTTAAATCTTTGTAACTGCCATCACTTTCATGACAGCCGTCACTGCGGTCGTTAACATTTTAACTATTGAGCATTACACCCCAACATTTGGCCGTACCTTCCTTCCCAAAACCGCAAAATTAGATCTCGGTTGTGTTTCGAGTATTCGGCCAATAATCAAAAACATTTCGACCTCGTAATTGCTTTACCACTTTTGATAATAATTCCGAGTTAATTGACAACAAATCTAAATGACTTTCCATGGGTTATTTCTTTGGTTAAAACTATGAAACTGTCACATAAACAATTTATGTTACCACTATGTCAAAACGTCGAACAAATATTTTTTCCGACAGCTCCGCGCACACATTAAGGGGGATGCGCTAAGGTACCCTGTGAAATTCAAATGTTCCCACATTTTTTGCAATTTGTAGCTCAGTTTCAATTTAAAATATGATTCGCGACCGTAATAAATTTGGCTTTACAGGATTATAATCATTAGAAACATCAATACAACTCCATAAGTTAGAATTGGCCTCAAATGTCATGATTTCAAGTAATAGTCATTCAATAGGGTAGTATGAATGAGAGTTGTATTGATGATTTTTATGATTATAATTCTATAAATAAATATTTGATATGGCCGCGAATCATATTTAGATCAACACAAAATCTGTAAGTACTAACCTGCAAATTGCAAAAAACAAGAAAATTTCAATTTTGCGGGGTATCCTCGCGTGCGCCGTTGCCGACGAGTCTCGAGTCTCGCTTATGGTCGCAGCATTATGACGAGCGATGGCCGATTTGCGTAAATGTGAAGCATATTTTCCCCCAACTTGTTATTTTTAGTGTTTGTATTCTTTCTTTGCGACAGACCAGCTGGTGTGGTTGGTTAAGATACCGCCTATCATGTCGTAGGTCGTGGGTTCGATTCCCTTCCAGGACAAACATTTGTGTGCATGTTTGTCAGGACAAACATACATGTTCGTACACCCAGACTCAGGAGTCTGGGTGTGATTATCTATATAAGTATGTATTTACAAACAAAAAAAAAAAGTAGTGCATGTAGCATATCAGTTATCAGGTTTCCATAGTACAAGTTCTGCTAAGTTTGGGATCAGATGACCGTGTGTGAAATGTCCCAGGATATTATTATTTATTTATATTTACGTCAAATAAACGTATTTTCTTTCTTTCTATGGGAGGTAAAGCAATTAAGAGGTCGACTATACAATGTTCTATAAAGATAATTGTTTAATTCTTCTATTTGTAAATAACATTGTACTTAGTAAAAATATCACAAAATACTTCAATGACCTGGGTCCTAATGTATATCTACAGGTCTTACGTTAAATGAGGGACATACTTTTAGACCGCGTCCAAAAGCGCCGTCGCGCAATTTTATATGAATATGGCAGTTGTGCGATTAATCAAGTCGCGTTTGTACGTCGTAACTCACGCTCATACTAACGATCACATCGAAAACTTGCGCTTGAGATGCGATTTGGTCATGCCATGCCACGACCTGTCACTAGCGACGGCGACCTGCTAGACCGCGCCCACCAGTCGCTCCCGCTCTGAAGTCGTGGCCGCCGTGCTGTTAGCTAGTGAATTTGAATCACTCGCGCGCCAAATCGCTTTTCATCGTCCTGTTTCCGTCGCGCGAGTAATACGCACCAAACCGACGCTCCGCAAGTTGTGTTGTGGTGACTCGTGGCTAATGGAGTCTACCTACTCATGAAAATTAACAACTTTTAATTTCGGACCAATCGTGAAATGAAATTACGAGAAAATCAGCTGCTGACTAACATAAATCGCGTAACTCGAAAAAATATAGGAAACAGCAGTTTTTTTTTTCATATTTCAGTGTTGGTCCCGTAATAAAAGTTTTTAATTTGCAAGAGTACCACACTCCTTTAAGGTGGTGACACATCTGACTGAAGATGCGTCGCGTATTGTCGGTCGAGTAACGCCAGAACGGACAAGTAGATAATAAAACATTCAACCTTACGCGACGCAACGGATGATGCGTAAAGCTACGGTTTCCTGAAAGCGGCCGTAAAAAAATCTTTAGCGTAACATAAAATCTGTAATTTTCACCACTTTCTTTTTTCTTTTGACTTCGCACCGCCTCTTAAAATTTTAAATCGCTTTAATAATCGATTTAAATCGCTAGATATGTCCTCACCGTGTGTAGTCACAAGAAAAAGTGTTCATACTGAGGAGAGTGAGCTAGTACATTACATAAACAGCGTTTCCATGATAATCAAATGAAGTCACTGCGTCAATGCGTGTCAGAGTGGTCAAAACAAAACAGAAATGCGACTATCTTTTAATACAGTAGCGATTTATATCTTTGCCACTGCCATCATTTTCATGACAGACGTCACTGCGGCCGTTAAGTGCGGTGACCGCTTTTCTAGGCAACCGTAGCTTTAGTGCGTCCAGCGTACTAACTGGACGCATCTTCCGTCAGATGTGCGGCCACCCTAAAGTATGCCACTCGTGTAACCTAACACAGTAGGGAAGGGACGAAAGTTAATTGATTTCTTTTAATTTCATTGCATGTCTTTCTCCAAGAACATGATAGATTTCGCTAATTCTTCCCAATTTGATCTGACATATACCACAATAATAATTTGTATAGTTTATCTTAAAAATGTTATTATATTTTAGTAAGTTTCTATACCTTTCCCTGTGCCGACGGGCGACACAGTTATTAATGTCGTCTTCATAAACATATTTTCGCATTTCATTCTTGTCAATTTCGTAGTTCTCTAGGAATTCGTAAGTGTGAGCTTTACTGTTGATATGTTCGAAATAATCGGTGGTGCGCTTGTCACAGCATTCACAGTAATAATATGATAATTCTCTGGTTACTAAATGAAACTCTAATAATTCATTTTCAGCCACTTCATGATTTCTACCTTCCATATGTTCAATAATATTACGTTCTACATAGGGTACGTTGACGTCACAGATCTCGCATTTTACTTTCGTTTTTACGTCATCGGTGAAAACCAACAGTTTGTTGAAAACTTCCATCTTTTTTTTGTTGGCGATTTTGTTGGCTAAATGATTCCTACCCTCCATATGTTCAATAATATTTCGTTCAACAAAAACTATATTAACACGTTCTGTGCGGCCGACACGTATGTGCGATTTTCGAACGTTCACCAAGTGCTACCGTCGCATATGCGTGTCCATACAATTTATGTACTTCCTTCGAATGCGGCGCGCCGCACCTGTGGGTTTTTTGTAGCAGTGAATGTGTTAACAAAGCAAATTTTGCATCGCACTTTAGTTCTGGTGTCATCGGTAAAGTCCAGTAGATCGTAATAAGCATCGATTTTGTCATCAGAGAGATTAGTTGCGTCACTAAGGCTAGATTCAGTGCTGGACATGGAGTTGATGCTTGTAAAACTAACATTTTTTGCGTTAGTGCTTAGAGAATTACCATTTTGAGCAAAGCTACCGGGTTTCGCGCCACTTTGAACTTTATTTTGTGAGTGTGTGTCTTTGATAATATTTTTATGAGTATCATCGAGTGTATGATGGTTAGAGTTCGTCAATACTACTTCGTTGCACGCGACGCAATGACTTGAAACTGTGTCAATCTGAAATTAAAAATACGTATTAAAGTTGTACATACTGTGCTCCAATGATCTTTTGGCGTTCAAATGACGTTGACAGAAGGGCGCTGTTGGTAAACATTTCTGCAATTGTTTTGTGAAATGTATCGAAAAACAAGATAGCGGCGTCAATTCCGATTGTAGCCGCGCGCCAAAAGATCCTCGTATAAAATGATTTTTAGGCGCGTGTCCAAAATCGGTACTCACGCTGCCATTTTTTTTTTCAATGCAATGCCACAAAATATTTTCACAAATGTGAATTTTCACCAGCAATCTTTTTGGCCTTGGTATATTTTACATGTCAAATTAGCTGACCAGACGTTGTCCTGTCCAAATTTCAATTCATAGACAAAAGCGTCTTCAGTATTTCCCGAATTCTCAAATTTTCCGGACAACTTTTCCAATTATTATTTCCTTAAAAACCTTTTTCGGATTATTACATATTAGGTTGGGGAAAAAGTCTTTTCGCATTATAGTATGTATGAACTTGTAAATAAAATCTCTCTGGCTATACTATTTGTATCTGGCTGGTTTTGGTATCATCGAAAGTTTAAATTTTAATGAACATAATTTCAAATTCAAATTAGGAAAATGTGTGATTTTCATTTGTTTTTCGTACCGTCAAGATGAGTGAATCTAATGAAGAAATTCGATACATTTTAAAATTTTACTACAAAAAAGGTAAAAATGCAACGCAAGCCGCGAAAAAAATTTGCGATGTTTATGGACCTAGTGTAGTGTCTGTGAGAGTAGCACAAATTTGGTTTAAGCGTTTTCAATCCGGAAATTTTGATGTCAAAGATGCACGTCGCTCTGGTCGCCCTATTACGGATAAAATGGATGCCATTTTTGAAAAAGTGGAGCAAGATCGGCATATCAGTAGTTACGACGTAGCTGAAGAACTGGAAATTGACCACAAAACAGTTTTGGCGCATTTGAAAAAAACTGGGGACACAAAAAAGCTCGACATTTGGGTACCTCACGAGCTCACTGAAGGAAACCTAATGAACCGTGTACTCATTTGTGATTCTTTATTACGACGTAATGAAACCGAACCATTTTTGAAGAAGCTGATAACTGGTGATGAAAAGTGGATCACGTATGACAAGAACGTGCGAAAAAGGTCGTGGTCAAAGGCCGGTCAGGCTTCACAGACTGTGGCGAAACCTGGGTTAACTCGCAACAAGGTGATGCTGTGTGTGTGGTGGGATTGGAAGGGCATTATTCATTATGAGCTGTTACCACAAGGCAGGACCATCGATTCTGAACTCTACTGCGAACAACTGATGAGATTAAAGCAAGAAGTTGAGAGAAAGCGGCCGGAATTAATCAACAGAAGGGGTGTGGTTTTTCATCATGATAACGCTAGACCTCACACATCTTTAGCCACTCAGCAAAAATTAAGAGAGTTCGGCTGGGAGGTGTTACACATTCACTGCTGAATTATTTGGCGAACTTGCTCCAAGTGCTGCTTTATGATACACTAAACCCTGTGCGGCAAACACTCATGCGCGCCCAAAAAATACTTCGTGTGGTGCTATGAGCGCGCAGGCGCGATTGAAGAAACTCTACCCAGTGCGGCTGGGCACATATGTGCGCCGTTACAAACTTATCCCAAGTGCGGCGAGACGCCTAGGTGTGTTTGAAAAATTTCCCATTTTTTATGAGTCATAAAACAATTACGCCAAGAACAATAGAGATGCACAAAAAACCCACAGGTGCGGCGCGCCGCATTCGAAGGAAGTACATAAATTGTATGGACACGCATATGCGCCGGTAGCACATGGTGAACGTTCGAAAATCGCACATGCGTGTCTGCCGCACAGAACGTGTTAATGCATCCGCCGTATAGTCCTGACCTTGCACCTTCAGATTTCCACCTGTTTCGGTCTCTTCAGAATTCTTTAGGCAGTGTCAGGTTAACATCACGAGAGGACTGCCAAAACCACTTGTCGCGGTATTTTGACCAGAAGTCCCAAAATTTCTATAGCAATGGGATTATGTCCCTACCTACAAGATGGCAAAAAGTTATCGAACAAAATGGTACCTACATACTTTAGTAAAATGTAAATAAACTATATTAAAAAATGTTTTGAATTTTCTTAAAAAATGCGAAGAACCTTTTTCCCCAACCTATTATTAAAAAAAAAAAAATCGGAGGAGCTATTTAGAAATTTTTATTTGTAGGTATCAGAAAGGTGTGGTTATAAAAGGGTGTTGTACAGTCCATTAAACTGAACAACTTTCTCTATGGGACCAACATCGTAATCGCGAAAAAATTATCAACTGTCCCATACAAAACTTCAATACCTACTCGACCCAAATATATTGAACGGCCGATTATTTTTTCGCGATTACGATGTTGGTCCCATGGATAAAGTTGTTCAGTTTGATGGTCTGTACAACACCCTTAATTATGACAACAGATTTCTGATAAACACTGTACTTATATGTGTTTAAAAACAAGTAATTCTTACCGTTCTAGCGAACTTCTCGTTGATCGGCTTCAAGATATTTCTCACGTGATTTTCAGTGACATCGTGTAGCTTGGTTTCCTGAGGAATCCACATCTTGCACAGTTGACAATACACACTGTTATTCAAATGCAGATAACTTTGGAAATGTTCCCGAGAAACCTTCACTGTATTCCCATTTGGAGCCACAATCGAAATATATACACCATCAATTATAGGTACAGTAACTTTCAATTTGTATTTCTTAATCATTTCTTTCAAATATTCTTCAAAACTTTCAGTTTCCTCATCATTTGTTTGTTGGATGTTGTTGCCAGTGTTGCTGACCGTTGGTTTCATCATCAGATTGTCTATGATCGGTGCTTGGTCGGCAGAGTCATCGTCGCTATCAAGGTCGTTGCACAAATTCTTATTGGTTGTGTCGTAATTATTATTTGTTTTATAAGATTTAAAATTATCAAGTTCCAAATCACTTTCCTCATCCGTTTCTTCGTTAAATTCATTTTCATAATCACAATTTTCATTTTCTTTGAAAGTTTTATAAAATTCACTTAGAATACTAATATAGTTTTTTGATTTAACGTGGTAGGCTGATGATTCGTGTCTATGTTTGTTTTCTATTTTAATAATCTTAGAGCAAGGCACGCAGTAATACACATCATTGTCGATATCTTTATCGTTATTAATAACACACAAATTTATTTGTTTGGATACTCTTTCTAGAACTTTCTGGGATATGTTTTTAATAGTTTCATGTTGTTCACTCTCGGTGTGTTCTTTGTAACACATTGTGGGCACGTGTACGTTACAAATATGGCACTTGTAGGTGTCAGAAGTTTCTGAAAAAAAAAACAACGTAAGATGAATACACTCCTACCAACTTATCCGTGAAATGGCGAAAATTGGAACTACGGCCGTCATGTTGAAATGTCATTCGATTGTCAGCGTCTACCACATTCGGGTTCTCTGGGTGTTTTGTCGTGATATTGCTGAATTTATAAAGTTAAATATGCCGAAAGCTATTAAAAGTGATGCTCGAAACATTATTCTAAAGGTTAAAACCTTTTTTGTAGAAGAAGCTCGGGTGGGGTGTCCGATTATTCCATTATATAAATATACAAACTAATTTCGGCAGCGACAGGTTAGTGTTGTCAACTTTCTTGTTATAAATTACGCGATACTTAACTAATTATTTAAGTCCACGAAATATTCGTTTCTATTCTTGCTGCAGGTTAGCGTAACGGTAACGTACTACATCTAATAGGTAACCTGCTAAGTAAGTGAGCAAACTAACCTGCCAGATTTCAAATTTCTATAACATTTATTTTATTATCTTATATAATATTTCAGGTGTGAGTCAAGGACTAATTTAAAAAATAGTTAAGGAATGGCACGCAGCAGAAGAAACTGGTCAAAAATTCGGACACCAGGCAAGGAGAGAAAACGTAAAAGTGGATTTGTGCATGTTGATGATTTTGACATGGGAGTTATACGGAGGAAAGTACATCATTAATTTTATTCTGCTAAAAAAGAGGTCCCTACTGTTAAAAAGCTTCTAGAGGTCTTAAAGACAGAAATAAATTACACAGGACAGCGAGAGAGTCTGCGAAAGCTGCTTCACAAGGTGGGATTTCGTTTAAAAAAATCTCAATCCAATCAGAAGGTTCTTATGGAGCGTAATGAAATATCAGCTTGGAGAGCTAAAAAAAATAAATCTCCCCAGACCAGGCCCATAATTTATTTAGACGAGACCTATATTTACTCTTCGCATACATCGGGTAAATGTTGGCAACGAGAGGGTGAAGACGGAGTATTGGAGCCTGTATCGAAAGGGCAAAGATATATTATTATTCTTGCGGGAGGAATAGAATAGGACTTTTTTTGCTAAGAATGCAGGTACAAATAGGATCGAAAATAACATAATAAAGACCCGTGTGCATTCTGCCTTGTTGGCATGCAAATACAATACTTATATTGAGAGATACTGGATTTGTTACAAGTGCACTACTTGTGTTTAAATCAAACACAGAAAGTGGTGATTATCATGACGAGATGAATAGTACCAACTTTAAACAGTGGGTTATTGAAAAACCTGTGCCTAATTTACGAGAGCCATCCATAATATTGATGGATAATGCTCCTTATCACCGTATTTGTGTGAATAAAGTCCCAAATACGAATTCCTTAAAAAAGGATATGCAATTATGGTTGACCCAAAATAAAATTGACTACGGAGAGAATTTGACTAAACCTCAGCTTTTAGAAATAATTAAGAGAAACAAGCCTGAACCTGTATATGAGATTGAAAAATTTTTTAGAAGACAATAGATCTATACAAATGCTTATGTTTACCACCTTATCACTGTGATCTCAATCCCATTGAACTCATATGGAGCACAATATAAAGAAAAGTTGCTGATGTAAATATTGAGCACAAATATGCTGAAATTCCCCGCCTAGTTAGAGAAGCTTTTGACGCTATTACAGTTCATGAGTGGGCACTGGGGCACAGCATCGTAAACACGTTCGCAGGTTAGAAGGAGAATACTTAAAACATGATTTGTATTTAGATAAACCTTTTATTATAGAAGTGGTAAGTGACACTGAAACCGAAAGCGATAGTGATAATGATGATAGTGGTACGGAAATAAGCGGAGTATGGCCTCACAACCAGGATGAAGTTGTGTATGCAGGTTCATCTAAAGATCACAATTACTGTAAACCTGGTTTTCAATAAATCATTGTAAAGCAATTTGTTTTTTTTATTATACTACACTACCACTAGGTACCACTGCTAATTATAATTAGTCAAATCTGGTGTTAGGAGTTAGGTACGGTCATAACTAAATGTTAGACATCCAGGTACCTCTTGCAGGGTAGGTACCTACTTAACTTAGCATTAAATGAAAGTTGTATCCCCCCCCCCCCCCCGTGGAACATTTTATCTGCTGAATTTCCACTTCATTGGATTACTTTTTAGATAAAGCCATTGTTTATTGCTGAGAGACTAAACTGTTAGCGTACCTACGTAACTGTAAATTATCAAATTATTTTTATTTATTTTATTATTTTTATATAGGTATCATTGTTTTTAATTTGTAAAAACTGTAATTCTTATTAAACGATTATGTCTAATGTGAAATTTCCTTCTTGAAAACTTACTGACTATTGGGCACCTTATATTAATTAGCAACACTGAATCGACGGTGCCGTCCTCTTTCAGTTCACAGATAAGTTGGTAGGACTGTACCTACACTATCAGCTACCAGCATTAGAAAGTAGTGAAGGGTGAATGGGAAGTGAAGGGGAAGAATGTAATTTTGACGTTCGAAAAGTGCTGATTCTCAGCCTAGTTTGATTTATTGATCAACTTTGGTGATCCCGGGTCCCGGACTATCTCACTACAAGTTCCCCCCGCCACAGTGCTATAACTTAAAACAAAAGTAAAGGGATCATAACCGGCCAGTTTCGGTAGGCTTCTGCTTTTGGAGACACACAATTCAATAGATTTTCAATTTACTCTTATAGTAATATCAAAAGTTTAAGTTATGATGATGATGCTGTTCTCAAAATGTTGATAGGTTTAGTCTAAACAAAATGTTCCATTTTACTCTAATTTTCTTAAATTAACAACATTTTTTTTTTACAATGAAAAACGTTTAAGCGAGTTGAGACACCTTTTAAATTAATTGTGTTAACATACAACGTTTGTTTATATGTTTATAATCCTCCAATAACGCAACGCTATTTTTTTAAACTGTTTTCAATATAAGTGGGAGAAAAGGAACGCAACTCAAGTCAATGTCAAATTTGAAAACAATATTTGCAGCTAAAATATATTATATTAAGATTATAGTTTTATTAAGTGCAACGACTACAAAGTGCAATTCATTTCAGAAATTGAAGATTTGTGTACTTATTAATTTTTATATAGTGTCCGGTAATAAATGGATAACCCTGAAATGGGTCATGGTAGAATTAAAGGCTATTCAGAAAAAAATACAAATAAAAAAAAAGTATTATCAAAGTTGTTTTTTTTTTAATAATATCGATGTTTTTTGTTAACTTATTTTACATTCTTGTACACTAGTGATGAAATCCGCTATAAACTATAGACGCGTTATAGACTATAAAATATATTTTTCTAGCGCGTTGTTTTACACGCTATCATTATAGCACATTGTTACCAAACTCGCCCGCATTCTAAACGCGAAGACGTTGTCATTTTATCTGGCAACACGCTAGTGGCATGAGAATTATTATATTTACACTTTACAGTACAAGTTACATTTACACAATAACCAAATTATTATTTACAAAACGAATAAACAAGCGAGCGAGCGAGAGCCGTGTTTACAAACAATGCGTAGGCCAGCGTAGGTAGGGTCAAGCCACATCTATCAGCACGGAATCGCATTTTTTCATGCTCGATCCTTTTCTATCGCTCAGGATCGGCATTTGCTAGAGCGAGAAAGATAGAGTGCGCGCGGCGGAATGCGAACGCATCGACGTTTCCGTCGCGCGCACTCTATCTTTCTCGCTCTAGCAAATGACAATCCTAAGAGATAGAAAACGATAGAGGATGAAAAAATGCGATTCCGTGCTGACAGATGACCCGTACACGTTACATAACAGAAACCACGAGCCGACTGCCGCCCGAGTTCACCCGACACGTTGTGTTGCTATAAAAGAATATAAAACTATGTATAACGCTATCCCGTTCTGGCCCCGTTGTGCACATTTCGACTTTTAGACGGTTAGTTTGTTGAGGTGTTATATTCTAGCGCGAAGTCAGAGTTAATATAACAAACGCTAGATGCTTGTACACATAACGTGTTATATTTTGGCGCTATACGTTTTATTAATCACCACTGATGTACACCACGACCACAAATTAATAAATTCCATCGGTTTGTTATTGTTATAGTAATTTACGTTAACTGAGCTGATAGATAAGCAATAAAAAGTATGACTGCTGTTACACGGACTAAAACTTGAATTATTATTATTATTATTGTTCTAGTGAAAAATTTGTGAAAAATATTAATTTTGACAAAGTTTAAGCAACCGTAGCATAAAAAAAGTATCGAAACACAAGTGACCAATAATTTATAAATAATATGTGCCTAAAGCCGATTTCAGAATGGTATTATTCATTATTGTACCTAGTAAATAGTGAAAATTGTAGTAATTGGTAAATAGTGAATTATTGCTATTCGTGTTTAAAAAGTGTGAAAGGAGATGTTCCAGGAATGTATGGAGCCTGGGCTAGCACTATGTAGGTACACTAAATGTAAATATCGCTATACAATATAGTAACCGTGTTTAGGGTTCCGTACCTCAAAAGGAAAAAACGGAACCCTTATAGGATCACTCGTGTGTCTGTCTGTCCGTGGTCACAGCCAATTTGCTCCGAATCTAATGGACTGATTAAGTTGAAATTTGGTACACTTATGTATTTCTGTGACCCAAACACGGACGGGAACGTAAATAAATGAATTTTGAATATGGAGTCAATTTTGGGAGGCAAATAAGGAATTTTTTAAAAAAAGTTTGGCAACCTGTACTGTGTGACATATCAAATGAAAGGGCTTACTGCGAGGGTCTCAAATATATACATATATATATATATATATATATATATATATATATATGTCGTAGACGGTCATTAGTATGGACACTAAAACGAAACGCAAGCGCGCCCTCTGGTGGCGTTATCGTGCAACTTCATTTTGGCGCGCTTAGGCAGAGTCGTGACGTTACGAGCGGCTCCGACACAGCTCACTTTGGATCGAGTCGTCGAGCAGCAAGAACGTTGTCACGGAACTGCCCCCCGTTTCGCGTAGTGCCTAGTTTTGTACCTAGTACCTGCGTAATTGTTAATTGTAATTCGGTTCTGTGCTACAATAAAACTGCGGACTAAATTATAGTGTGTTCTCATTGCACGATCCCTTATTTCTGCCCACATGATGTCTGATGGCCGGGGTCTAGATCCTGACGATCCTACATCAGAAGTGGGATCAGATCGTGCTAATGAGATGCATAACGAAAACGGCGAAAATCAGTGGCGGGTACTTTTTGAACTGCAAAACCGGCAAATGCGTGAACTGATTAGTGCTCTAAAGACTCCGAGTGCGAACAATAACGTTGTGCTACCAGAATTCAACCCCGATAAGCAAGATTCCGACGCGCGGTCGTGGTGCGCAACGGCCGACATGTGTTTGGACGGACAGGCGATAGAAGGTGGTCAACTAGTTATGGTGATCAACAAGGCGCTAAAAGGAACGGCATCATCGTGGCTATCGCAGATAAGCTATCCAGGTATGACGTGGGCCCAATTCAAAGAACTATTTACGGCCAGGTTCGTCAGTTTAGAAACATTTGCGGCTACCCTCATCAATTTGAATAATGACAAACCGAAGGAAAACGAGACCTATGCTGCCTACGCTAGTCGTTTAGTGACGTCGTTGCTTAGCCGATGGAAAAATACCAGCATTGAGCAGATTGCAGTATCGGCGGTTGTCGCTCATTTGGCACAAATCGATACTCGAGATCACAACGCGTCATCAGCTGCAACAAGAGCTTCAAGCTTTCTCCTATTTGAAGAGAAAGACCCCTATGGATACGCGAACCGACGCTACGACTGAAAAACGACCGAAGTTTTCAACATCGCAGATCAAGTGTCATGCCTGTGGCAAGCTCGGGCATAAGCAAGTAGATTGCCGTACGAGGAAGATCGACATGAAGAAACCTGCTCCTACACCGGTCACATCAAGTGGTGCTCAGCGGCAGCAGCCGAGCGGCAGCACCGTGGTCTGCTACAAGTGCGGCGCCCAGGGCCACATCGCCAGCCGCTGCACTGCCGGCGGGTCCAGCGCCACAACCCCGGCGGAGAAGCATGTCAACCTGTGCGAGGTCGAGTCCCCATCCGGAACATTAAATCATTTTGGTGAGTGTTTTAGATTTGATTTTGATTCTGGAGCCGACTGCTCGCTAATCAAAGAGAGTGTTGCGTGTAAATTTAGAGGCAAACGATTGAATAATTTGATTTCATTGATTGGTATTGGTAATAAAAATGTACACAGTACTTTACAAATTTTAAGTGAGGTAGAAATTAATAATTTTAAAACGGAAATTCTGTTTCACGTCTTGCCTGATGCTTATTTACGTAGTGAAGTTATAATAGGAAGAGAAATTTTAAGTAACGGGTTTTGTGTAAACATGACTTCAACTGAATTTACGTTATCGAGAGATAGGGTTGTGAACGCGTGTAATTCGAGTGATTCATGTGTACCCACAAATAATTTTAATTGTATTGACACAGATATCCCGGCCGAAAGACTAAGCGAGCTTGTGGATATTTTAAAACGATATTCTGAATTTTTGATTAACGGTTTTCCTACTACCCGCGTAAATACGGGAGAATTAGTGATTAGGATGGTGGATCCTAGTCGTACGGTTCAAAGACGTCCGTATAGGCTGTCTCCGGAGGAACGTCAGGTTATGCGAGATAGAGTTGACGAACTGTTGCGCGCCAATATAATCAGAGCCAGTAGTTCCCCTTTTGCTAACCGCGGTAGAATGTGACAAGGATAGGTCGTGGCAGGACGCCCTAGGTGATGTGCAACTTGCCTTAAATTGCACTGTAAATCGCGTGACGAAGGCTAGTCCGTTAGAGCTTTTAATAGGAAAGGTAGCTTGTCCTTTAGATTTAATGACCAATGGCAATGACGATATAATAGATCTTGACGAGATTAGCGAGGCGGCTTCCGAGGGTATACATCAATCTGCAAGCTATAATAAGGCACGTTTTGATAGCAGCAAGGCAAGCGTGAATAGGTTTTCGATTAGAGAATTTGTTTTAATTGAGAATGAGGAACGTAACCAAACAAAATTAGATGCAAAATTTAGAGGTCCGTTTCAAATTGTAGAAGTTTTAGATGGTGACAGATATTTTTTGAGGTCATTGACCAACAAGCGTACTTACAAGTATGCGCATGATCGTATCAGGAAGATGCCTGAAGGCCAGATACCAATTGAGATAGTAAATGATGACGAGATAGATGATGAGGAACCATCTACAAGTGGTTAGTTGAGTGCACAGGTTCTCGATTCGTAGGGTCGGAGACTGTACCAGAATGCCGTAGCCGTAGCCTAGTAGAAATCGGTATCTGCTCTATGTAGTCCGTGGGTAGGCAGTAGGCGGTAGTTCTGGGTGGTACAGTCGGATCTTGCCTTGTAGCGAAGATCATAGAGTCGAGAGATGACTCGGGCTTCCCGTGGGGAAGGGTATGTAGCAAATGCGTTTGCTAGAGCTATTGTAATAGCTGTGGACCGCGAATGTTATGCCTGGTGCTTGTTCTAATTGTGATGAGTTTAATTATGATTTTTGTGTGAAAAGGATGCTCAATTGGTACATGGTCTCAGAGAACTTCGGTTTTAGATTAATTATGAAGCTTGTATTGGTAAAATAAAGCTACAAGAAGTAACCAAAGTTTTCATTTCTGATTCTGTCTAACTCTACCGAGTGTAGAATTGTTTGAAGTAGGATTGGCCGAACGGATACTGTGCTATTCTCTTTCTATTTCAGATTAACACACGAGGACGTGTGTCGCGCAGGATGGCCGTGTCGTAGACGGTCATTAGTATGGACACTAAAACGAAACGCAAGCGCGCCCTCTGGTGGCGTTATCGTGCAACTTCATTTTGGCGCGCTTAGGCAGAGTCGTGACGTTACGAGCGGCTCCGACACAGCTCACTTTGGATCGAGTCGTCGAGCAGCAAGAACGTTGTCACGGAACTGCCCCCCGTTTCGCGTAGTGCCTAGTTTTGTACCTAGTACCTGCGTAATTGTTAATTGTAATTCGGTTCTGTGCTACAATAAAACTGCGGACTAAATTATAGTGTGTTCTCATTGCACGATCCCTTATTTCTGTCCACATGATGTCTGATGGCCGGGGTCTAGATCCTGACGATCCTACATATATATATATTTAAATTTTAAAATAAATCATTCTAAAGTTATTTAAGAAGGTAGAAGAAAATTGACCATTCCCCCCCTTTATCTCCGAAAGGAATGAGCCTAAAATTTTGAAAAAAATAAATAAAATAGTTCAATACCTATAGATTACAGGAAAACTTATGAGAAGTCTATGGTCTTAAAACAACATGGTAAATCTCTCAATATTGTGCGTACAAACTTACATTTGCACTTGGAATGTATGGGAGAACATGCTTTTCAACTACAATGTTAAGTTTGTTCTTGGGATTCATCCCAACTACGGAACCCTTCATTGTACGTAGTCCGACACGCACTTTCTATAATTTGACTTTATTTTCGAGTCTGTCTAGGGAAGTAGGGATTTAGTGCGTCACTCGACTTGTTCGACTTCGCATGTGTTTATTTCGTTTCTGTTTGTGTATGTGTTATGTAGAAGTCAAAATTCACGAGTTGGCCTTCAAATATTGTAAAAAAAGTATAATAATATTATATTTTTAGTAACATACTTAACTAAAAGGAAAGAAAATAGCTATGCGTTGTTGCGTACATTGCGTACCTATACCTATATGCTGCATGGTTCTTGCTTATTGCCAGAGGGCGCCTCTAAATGTTCGAGTGATGAATGTTCGAGTACTTATAATGTGCCCCTGTCGCCGGTCCTTCCCCGTAGTCAAACTATTGGGTTGGTAGGAAAGTAATGGGCGTGTTTTCGTAGATTATCTGTTTTTATCTAGAAACGAAACAGAAATTTCTAGAATGCACTAGCGCTTTGTGGTGGGGATGAACAATATAAATACGTGTCGCCCAGCACCGAGCACTCGATCCGAGTGAGTCGCACTCAGTCAGTCAGGTTATATGAGTTCATATAATTATTTATTTTCTTTGACTGTAAAAGTCGATTTATTTTATTTTTATTTATCATTGACATAATCTACTCATTACAATGTTTTTTTTTTATGAGTGGTATTGTAATATGCGGTTAGCTTGTGACCTCGACAATTGATCATAATATATTATTCTTGCCTGAGCAACCGGCAGCGAGTTCGTCATGATCCCTTAGATGTCACTGCTTGCGGTAGCGTCGGGGGTCGGGTTCATCCCTCAAATATGGCGAGGGGGGTGATGGCTGAACTCTGCGTTATGCTCGTGAACGGGTGCTGCTTGTGGTGACTGGTCGTCTTGCTGACCTTGGTTTTGTTTTGTTATTAGTAATTAACTTTGTTTATATACTTCGATGGTCCTAGTTTATCATTTCTGACTTCGAGTTTCGGCTTCATGTACAATCTTCATATATGTAAGTGGGCACATCCTTTATTACTGGGGGCCTTTATTTAGGTATAAAGTTCTGCTTACGTTTTTAGTTTTGTATTTTTATTTCTGCTTGAGTATAGTTTTCGATTTTTTTTTTGGTATATTGGCGTGTGCTAGCTTACGTATAGCAAATAATTTAATTTAATGTTTTGTGTTGCGTAATGTACCTAAATTATTATGCGCAGTGTTGTATACATTCAATTTTTTTTTTTTAACTGAACAGATAGCTGTGCTGCTGGGGAGTTTGTTGCGCCACTTCTTCTCCCCAGCTAAAGCACTAGGAAGTGGTGAAGGGCGGGCGTTTTGGGGGACTGTCTTATGTATTTTTGACGTTCAAAAAGTGCTGATTCTCAGCCTAGTTTGAATAAATGACTTGATTTTGAATTTGAGTCTACACGCGGCTCACTTGCGACAATGACACCCACATAAAACACGCATCTGTTGCGTGGTGCGTGCTAGGTTAATATAGGCGTGCCACGTAGCAAACAACAGACACTCACCTCTCAACAGGCGCCTCAACACACACGCGAACGTGCGGCGCGGGCCCGCGACTCGCGTATACACCGGGCGGTATTACACAATACAATACCACCCTCACACTCAGAACACGGACCCTTCTTCCCGTCCGGGCTCGGCTCGACTCGAAAACGGAGAGGGGAGGGGGGCCATACACCCTATCTGTAGGAACGTCAAGTCCGTAACTCTGTCGCTGGTCGCCACTTGCTAGGCTTCCCTCATGTAGATGAGGGTCTCACCCGGTAAGGGTTGACCGCCGAGTTTTACGGTGAAGACAGCGGCGTTCGGCATCAACGTCGTGGTGTGCCTACAGACACAAATTACAGAAACTTCTCTACATGGGCGTGTATGCCACACGCCCAACCATCCACTCGCCAGTGGCGACCATATTGAGGGGCCCGTGATTACGGGCCACCGTAAAGCTTCCGCGGTCGGGGGGCTGTGCCCCGACACCGCACGAGCACTCGATTACTCGCTAATACATGGAAGCGACAAGAGAGCAAGTACGTCACTGTCTTTTGTATGAGTACCGTTTAGTATGTAATACATTTTGAGTCTAGAGTGTCGATAGACCGGTTTTCATAATACTATAAATGCGAAAGTGAGTTTGTTTGTTTGTTACGCTTTCACGCTAAAACCGCTGAACGGATTTACATGGAATTTAGCACATGGGTAGACTATGAACTGGATTAGGACATTGGATACTTTTGATCCCGGTAGTGCGTTCCCGTGGGATAATTTCCGACAACCACGCGGGCGAAGCCGCGGGCAAAAGCTGGTCTTAAATATGTAGAGATAAATATTAAGAGAAAACCTTGCTAAAAACTAATAGTTTCATCGGGAAATGGTGCGTATAAGGGGAACGGCACCGAACTAATTATCTTGTTGCCGTTCTTATGGCATTAAAAAAATTCTATCTCAATTTATTTAAGCGTCCACTCCATCGTAAAATGTAATATTAATGAAATGTTTTTTACGTTTTTATGCTTTTGTTTTTTTTTTCATTTGAGTTCTAAATTCAAAATTATATGCCAGTGACAATACATAAGGACCGACTGTGTATAATTAAATTATGGCTTTGTGTAGATTGGCTGAAATATGACGATGATTGTTGAAGACGTCGGAAAAAAATCATGACGACTCATGGCTTTACTGGCGTGCGCGTTACGGTTGTACGATTCCGTGGGATAATTTCCGACCTCCACGAAGGCGAAGTCGCGGACAAAAGCTAGTTCCATACAAATACACATACGAGTATTCCTCTGTTTTCGTTCAGGATAAGAGCGCCTTCAAATTAGTGGCAGTCTTAGTCGTTTTTGGTATGAGTATCCCCGCGTTCTAACCAAATGCAATCGTCGCACGAAAACGCGTTCATCGGGTTCATATGTCACTTTTTGTTCGGAAAAATCATACGAGGGTTCACGGGCTATTTGTATTAAACGACCTCCTGGCCAATATTAAGTTTTAATCATATTGACTTACAATCTACCTGCATTGGAGGAGCTCTTGGCTAAGTAATAACAGCCGCACGGGTCGCTCCATCAAGCTACGCTTGCCGGGGTTGGTCTGTGGATGGGTGACAATCTTTTCATACCGAGACTCCTCCGTGCCTCGGAAAGCACGTTAAGCCGTTGGTCCCGGCTGTCATTTGAGGATCTTTGACAGTCGTTACGGATCGTCAGAAGCCCGAAAGTCTGACAACCAGTCTTACCAAGGGGTATCTTATTACCCAGTAACTGGGTTGTGGAGGTCAGATAGGCAGTCGCTCCATGTAAAATACTGGTATTCAGCTGCATCCGGTTGGACTGGAAGCCGACCCCAAACATAGTTGGGAAAAGGCTAGGCAGATTGAATCTACCTGCATTAACAAGTGAAGAACGTAAAAAATTGAGATAGACACTATTGATAGGCCACTTTTTCTTAAAAAAATATTGATACTTTTTTATAATGTTCTCTTTTCCGAAAAATGAAACTTTGAAATGCTCTCCTGTAAAGTTCCAAAAATGTGGCTTAATACAAATCAGGGCTCGGATACCGGTATATTTTTCGAAACGGTTTCGTCTTAAATACCTAAGAAACGATTTGTTTCGGTTACGTTCGAACGGAACGTTATAAATAACGTTTTTGAAGAAGAACAAAATTTTAATCGTTTTCGATTAATAAAACGTTTTTAACCGTTTTTATTGCATTTCTTGGGTTTTTCCGATACGAAAGTTCTACGAGTAATATGAATTTCTTTCAATGGTATTTCAAGGCCGCGCGGCTTAGTTTCGTCGTTTCACAAGTACTTAGTATTATCTGTGACTCTGTGAATACGAGTAGGTAAATAGTGTGTGGTATGGTAGGCAACTATCGAACTGGAGATCCCTGGTGTCAACAGCGGCCCTCAGCGTCGCTCGACGTAGTGGACGTTAGTGTCCAGGCAGGTCAAGTGCGCAGATCTGCGTATAATGCACCTGGAGGACTTTGCAACTTCGGAAGAGGTCGCAGCTGCTGTTCCCGCTAGACCAAGTTAAGGTGGAAACAATTCGTCCGGGCTTCTCCGACCTGCGGACAGTACTTGCTGGAATTTGGCGCGGGTGCATGAGAGAGGGACACGTTGGAGTTCGATTCACCTCAGAGGTCGATTGCTGCGGTCTTTGTTTCCGCTGTGATCAGCTCGGTCACAAGGCCAGCTCTTGCGATGCCGCGTCACAATGTGTAGTGAGTGCGGCATTGAACAGGTCGGTTGACCACCAGACGGGCAGCAAGGCATGTACCCGAGGGATAAAAAAGCTGACTCAAATAGGAAAATTGGGCCCTCGCGCCCACTGACCGCTGGCAATAAAGCCGAAGAAAGGGTTGAGGGGGAGGCGATTGTTATGGACACCCAGGAATGGCCCCACTCCTTCGTCTTCTCCAAGGGAATATCAACCATTGCGCCAGGGCTTAGGACCTTTTGCTCCAGAGCATGGCGGAGTGGTTGATCAACGTCGCTATCGTTGCCGAACCATACTTTGTTCCTCCCAGGGATGACTGGGTGGGTGACATTGATGGCTTGGTGGCTCTTATCTCGAGGCCGGCCGCTGGCACTCCGCCCCTGGACACCATCACCCGGGGGCGGGGCTTTGTAGCGGTCTTAGTCGAAGATATCATGGTCGTGGGGATTTATTTCTCACCCAACCGACCTCTCGCCTACTTTGAGAGTTTCATCACGGAATTGGGCATAGTCATCAGTCGAAGCCGTCCTCACCCTGTCCTTGTCATGGGTGACTTCAACGCTAAATCCTTGGGGTTCCCTAGCAACAGATGCACGGAGGAGTGAGCGGTGAAGTCAAGCTTACTGCTCCTAAACCGGAGATCTGTTCAGATATGTGTGCGGCAGTGGGGTGGGTCTATAGTGGATTTATCGTTTGCTGGTCCCGCTGTCGCACGCCGTGTTCAGGACTGGCGTGTATTGGAGGACGTGGAGAAGTTGTCGGATCATCAATACAGTTCGACGTCTCCGCCCAAACCTCGAATGGCCCGTCACAAGCGGCCCCAACCAGGGTTGAAGATGGCTCGCGATGGGCGCTCAAACAACTGAACCGGGAAACCCTTCTGGTTGCCTCAATCGTGAAGGCCTGGTTGGATTCACCAATCAGGTCTGTCGATATTGACGAAGAGGCAGAATGGTTCCGGGAGGCCATGACACAAATGTGTGATGCTGCGATGTTCAGTTCAGTCTCCATCTGCCAGGCGCTAGGTGTATTGGTGACCGCAAGACATTTCGCATTTGCGCATCGCATGCGTGGCGGCGCGACGCCCGTACACCAGGCAGTGATGAAGGCGCAGACGAACACCAGAAGCTATGGTAAGAGAGGCGGAACTGTACGAGGTGTGTAGAGTGGCGAAGAAGGCTCTTCAGCTGGAAATAATAGGCTTGGGCCCAAGCATATAAAGAATTGCTGGCATTTCTAGAACGTGATCCGTAGGGGCGTCCTTACCGTTTGGTTAGGCGCAAACTTTGCTCGTGGGTGTCTCCACTATCCCGTAGCCTCCACCGGCAACTGCTAGAGAGAGTAGTGAGCGCTTTATTCCCCTCACAAAGGGAGCATACACCACCGCATATGGTTCCGCCTACTATGGTGCCCAACTCGGAAAATGACGATGGCGACGCGCCTGAAATGACCCAGGTAGAACTAAAAGCGGCAGTACAAAGGCTTCAGGCCAAAAACACTGCTCCAGGAACTGATGGCATTCCTGGCCGTGCATGTGTTCTGGCCATCAGGGATCTCTGGTCCCGATTAGTGGGACTCTTGAGCACATGCTTGGAGAGACTGGAAAGCTGGTCCTGTTGAAAATGGAAGGGCGGCTTGCGGACTCACCATCCGCTTACCGGCCCATTGTGTTGTTGGGTGAGGTGGGCAAACTCTTCGAGAGAATGATTGCAGACCGCCTTATCCAATACATGGCAAGAGATGGGCCGGATCTGGCAGATAACCAGTTTGGTTTCCGTCAGGTGCGCTCTACAATAGACGCGATCATGCGCGTGAAAGCCCTGGCGGAGGAAGCAATGGCCCAGAGTGAGGTCGTCTTGGCAGTGTCTTTGGACATTGCCAATGCCTTCAACATTTTTCCCTGGAGTAACATTAGGGAGTCACTCTGATATCATAGGGTGCCAAACTACCTCCGCCGCATTATCGGGGCTTATCTGACAGATATGTACCCGGATCGAGAAGGATGGGGTTGGCGAGAGATGTCGTGTGGTGTTCCACAGGGTTCGGTTTTGGGGCCACTCCTGTGGAACATCGGATACGACTGGGTGCTGCGCGGTGCACTCCTCCGTGACGTCGGCGTCATCTGTTACGCCGATGACACGCTGGTAATGGCACGGGGGAAGACGCTCCGGCAGGTGACTGTCTTAGCAACAGCTGGGGTTGCGCAAGTCGTAGGCAGGATCCGGCGGTTGGGTCTCCAGGTGGACTTCATAAATAGGAAGTCATTTGTTTCCACGGGCCCCGGAAATCGCCACCCTCAGGATCCAACACAATAGTAGGAAGTATTCACATCGGTATCAAGTCGACGAGGAAGTACCTAAGACTCTTCCTCGATACCCGGTGGAACTTCGCGCCGCATTTTCAGCGGTTGGCTCCCCGATTGATGGGCACCGCGAATGCACTCTCGCGTTTGCTGCCTAATCTGGGGGGGGGGGGGGGGCAAATACTTCCTACCGGAGGCTCTATGTTGGGATCGTACGGTCCATGGCCAATCAACCACGTCAATCAATCAATTTCAAGTCTAGGAAATAAATACTTTCGGAAATATAAAATATCAAACTTTGATAAAATAAACTCAACTTTTGCACTATTTCATTGTTTTTGACATAATTTTGATAGCAGGTGTTACTATTTTATGGAGTTTTAATAACGCGTTTTGATTTTGCAAATATTTTTATTATTTCAAAATCAAAACGCATTATTAAAACTCCCACATGACGCACATTTTTTTTTTTTGTGACAATGTAAAATTATTGTTTTTATCCTGACGGTATCTGCTAGAGGTGAAACTAAACACAATATCCATAATTTGCAGCCATCCTTCATCCATCTTTAAAATAGGTCGAATCTGTTCAAAAACCGAGTCAGGCTCAGGGCACCCAGACTCAACATAGTCTTGTGGCTGATACCCCTAGAGTGTATATAAAAATCCGGAGGCGCGAAGGGAGAGCAGCCCCCGCCCGCTGTAACAAAGCATAGGCACCGGTGCGGGCCATAGCAGCCGAAGCAAGCCGAAGCTGCGGAGGTGAGCATGGGTGTCTATCCTTTGTTACGCAAGGGCGAAGGGGATGCACTTCCCGCAGCGCCGGAGACGTTGCAGAAGTAACATTAAAGTTTTTGAGGTTAGGTTACAATAATTTGTTTTTCTCAAGAAAAAGAGGTGCCTAGTGAGAGGTTGCACCCCCCTACCCCCCACCCCTCCTCCTGCCAAACGATACTAAATTTTTACCAAAAACTTAACAAAACATAAACTAAGATTTTTTAAAATTCATAAAAAAAGCTATGCATTTCCTAAACTTCCCCCATGCAGGGAGGAGATTTCCACCCCTCCTTGCATATACAGGGTAAGACAGGGTTATTGGTACCAACAACCTCTTAAGGGGTCATTATACTCATCATTATGAACAACTTTTACTATGAGACAATTTATGTTTGCATAATTCGTCAAAATGTACTGAACAGCTGATTTTTTTCGCGATATCAGGTTTGGTCCCATAGTAAAAGTTGTTCATAATGATGAGTACAATGACCCCTTAAGAGGTTGCTGGTGTTTTTTTTACCAATAACCCTGTATATATAATATACCCTTATATAAAACTCCTTCCAAATACATAATTATGTGCTTTAGTTTTTAGCCCACGTTCGCACGGACGTAAAATTATTGCGGCGGGATTTTATCGAGCGGCTGCGTCCTGCGGAATAAACCGGTTTTTGAAAACGTTCTCATATCGTTTTCGTTCCGAACAAAATGTTGTACAAAGAACTGTTAGAAACGTTTTAAAAACGTTATTTTAAATAACGTTTCCGAGCCCTGATACAAATTGCCCGTGAACCCTCGATATGTAACTCTAGTTATTGAGCCGAAGGTTGAGAATCCAACAGAGCGCATCCCAGCGCATCAAGAAAACACTCTGTTGGATTTTCAACTCTCTTATATTTCTCTGTTGAATTTTGAGACTTACCAGAATAGTAATCTTCATTATCATGTTGAGTGACTATTTGTACGTGACAATACTCAGATTCTCCGTCCAGGCACTTCCTCGTCCACAGCGGTCTCTTCTCTGCGTGTGGGGTGCGGACATACTTACCGAGGTACTTCAAGTCTATACTATCCAAAGGTATTGTGTATGACTGAGCACCTCCAATGTCTACGCCAGCCATATCTTACTAAAACAAAAAAAAAATAGGTATATAAAAACATAGGAACAAATAGCACAGAACTGGTGCCCTAAGTAAGACGAGATCGCTCCAGGCCACGTAGGCTATGGAAGGAGGAGGACAGCGCCGGCTATAAAAAAAATTAAATAGAAAAAAATACTGCAATAGTAGGGGAGGCCACGATGCTAAATGGTGATTTACTCGAGCGTCGTGGGGACCTATTGGATTTTGAAGATTAGATGGTAGAAAGAAAAAAGGTTATATGATGAATCTTCACCGGTAGGGGCGGTTTTCAAAAGTGCAAAAAAAAATCTGTCACATGGAAATGATCGAGCGCGTCAGATATTGATAGTGTATAGGCCCCACGTGTTTCTGATAACGGAGGAATATTAATCTGCCGGATTGCATGGTGGGGCTGGCCGTGCGAAGGGGTTGAAAATGGGAAAAAAATATATTCGAGCGCGTCAGATATTCAGAAGGGATGTTAAGTAAACCCTAATATGGAGCTCCTATTCTAAGGACTGACGATTTGGGCGCGAAAAACTAAAGGCCGATTTTTTAAAATTAAAAAGAAAACGCGACATTGGGTTAGCACGAAAAGGACATCAAGCTGAAGCGTCTGTATATTAATCTCGCGCGTGTCAATATCATGAACCTTCCACAACAACAATGGAAGAAACCAAGTCGAAGCCAATTACCGAAGACGTCATCCGGATAACGACCCCACAACCCTAAGACCCATGTATACGTTGTATGTAGCACTCTTTGTTTGTAATCAATATAGTTAACATGTAGGTACGCAATATAATAATAAAATAAAATTATTTTTTATTTTAAATCCAGTTTGATAAATCGTAAGAGGCGCCCAAGTGGTGGGCAATTCTGAGCATCAAAACTCCTGCATTTTGAAGCATCGTATCTGCCTAGAACCCACAAATTCGTTAAGAACATTATCAAGAAGACTACGCCTGCATACGCGACTGAACAGTAACCAGCCTGACTAGTACGCAGCCAGCACGTAGCTTATTGGAATCAAGAGGACGCACGAAGGTCATTCAGCAGCAACTTAACACAATCGGCTTCGAAGATATCCACATGAACTGGAAGAACACACTGGTGTCGATCTACATCAGCACGTGAGTACACTTGTTTATAACTCTGGAAGCAAATAGGCCACTCCATCAGGAAAACCACTCATTAAACCATCCATCATGAGTATTACACAACTCCACAGTTCCAACACTATAGAGGCTCGACATATTCCAATCCCCATATACAAAGGTGACGGAATTAACGAGACTTGAATGTTTTGCTAGAGCATGTGAGAGATTCTTAATTTCCACCCCAGGTGATGAAACTACCAAAATAAATTTACTATTATCTCGGTTAGCTGGAGAAGCATCCAACGTAGTATATCGCGGAACCCATGACTTTACATGAACTAGTATTAAAACTCTTTTAACACAAAGATTCGGAATGGGACGCTAAAATAGATGATGTAGTAATAGAAATTCAAAATCTAGTACCTACACAGAATAGCTTAATTCCTTTCATGCAAGAAATATATGAAAGAGAAGCATTAATCACAAATGCTAAAATATTTTTACAACCTATGGCAAAATTAACATTATTAAAGAATATGCCTAAAGTACTTTATGATATAATATATGTGAAACAGAAGATTATGATAAAACATGCGAAAGAGCAAGATGGCTTGATAGAAAAGGGTATATAATAAATAACAACAAAAATACTCTGCAAAAATCTAATGTAACAGCACCTGCACCTTGGAACTTTAATCAAAACCCAAATAAAAATAATTACCAGAATCATAACTATCAAAATCGGTTTTTCAGACAACCATTTATACCTACACAAAATAACTTCAACCAACAACCTCGACACGCATATCCATCTTCTTCTTCTATGAAACAAAAGCAATTCTTTAACCAAAATTATAATCAACCTAATCAGTTCGTAACGGGTAATCAAAATCGAAATACGCTAAATCAATCAAATCAAGAAGATATAACAATGCGTACAGCTTCAGACCGAGCACAAGCACGTAACGCTATTTTTAATATTGAACCAATACATAAGAAAATAGATATAAGTAATTACGATGAGTACATGCAGCATTGCAACGACATTGTATTATCAGCAGTATGGTGAAACAAATACCGATAACACTAATGACTATAACACTAATGTCTATACCACTAATGATAATAACAACGCAATACAGGATTTTCCTCAAGAAGTTATCAATACGGCTCCCACATAATTCATTATCATCATGATAAAATACCACAACTACCGTATACAGTTATTCCAAGCCATAAAGAAAAAAATATTATTAGATACAGGAAGCTCGCGATCATTTATTAAAACTTCAATTGCTAAAGAGTATATGAACGATGGTATAGCTCAGTATATAGACGAAGCATTTTCAGTTCAAACATCACATTCTACAACTCAACATCGAGGCAACATAATTTTACCTACGATGAAAGCTATTTTTGGAAATAAAGAAACTCCCTTTAGAGTTTTATATGTTTGACTTCTCTACAAAGTACGACTAGTTACTTAGTTGGGAAGCCATGACTAAGTTACAAATCTCTATGATTCCTTCTCAAAATCAATTAATAACACCTGACAAAGAAATCGCATTATACTACGAGTACATTATTATACTCGTATATTGAACGAAACCCCACAATTACACAAATATTAAAATGAAAACTTAGATTTATTTGCTACAGACGCAGCAAGCACTTCGTTTAATTTAGTACAGCATAGAATAATACTATTAAAAGATGAACCTATTTACCGACGAGCCTATAGATAACCAGAAATTCAGAGAAAAGAAGTTTCAATGTTAAATAATAATACAACCATCTGATTCCCCATAGTCTAGTCCCGTTCACTCAATAGAAAAACACGTAGAACCAGGACAACCTAAAAATGGCGACTTGTTGTCGATTATCGTAAACTTAACGAACAGACCAGAGACGATAAGTTTCCACTACCTAACATCGAAGTCTTGATATCTATTCAAAATTAAATTGTTCCAAATACTTCTCAACTTTGGACCTCACTGCAGGCTATCAAATGAAGAAAGAATCAATACCATTAACAGTATTCTCTACACCCGACGGTCATTACGAATACGCCTTCTGGTCGACGCCTTTTGGTCTAAAAACAGCACCAGCAACTTTCCAATGGGTAATGAATAATATATTACACCCACATTTGGAAGCAGGTCATTGCCTAGTATACTTTGATGATGTAATCATATTTGCTCCAACGATACAAGAACACCATCAAAGATTAGAAAATATTATAGAAAGTTTACGACAAAATCAATTATGAATTAATAAAGAAAAAGGTCACTTCTTCCAGACATCTGTAAAATTCCTAGGACACATTTTAACAAGTGACGGTTTACAACCCTGTCGAGAAAAAATAAAGGTAATACAAAAGTTTTCTATACCTAAAACAACTAAAGAAATAAAATCTTTTCTAGGACTTTTACCCTACTACCGAAAATTTATACCAAACCTATCTAAAACAGTTAAACCAATAACAGAATACACAAAAAAGAATAAAGCCATAATTCACAATAAGATATTCAAAGAAGCATTTGAAAGAGCTAAACAACTTCTAACTAATCCACCTGTATTAGCATATCCGAATATTGATAAACAATTTACTGTAACTGCCGATGCAAGCGACATAGCATTAGGAGCAGTCTTATCCCAAGAAAACCATCCTATAGCTTATGCTTCTAGAACTCGGTAATGAAACGGAACAAAATATAATACTGTAGCATATCATAATTACTTAGTCGACTAATTAGAAAATAATTATCTGTGGGATTTGCCAATTAGTCTATGGCATTACCATTTTCACCTCTATATAGAACTTGCTAGAAACACAAAGTCTATAAATAGACTGGACGAGAGAAATTCAGTCCTTTTCTACGATAGCATATATAGTTCCCCGAAATTGGGTGAGTAGGTACTCATAGTGTCCTTAGGAGAATCTGTATATTACTATGTGTTTTATCTTGTGTTCATTCTACATCATTATTTTTATCTTGTAAACCACTGTGATGCTAGTTTCCTCTCCTATGACCCTTTCCTTGTTAGGAAACTACGCACATCACAGAGGCTTACCGGATCTTCCTCGGAGCTCACGGACGCACCCTTGCGTGTTTCCAGGGATCACAGCTTCGGCTAGACTACCGCCCTAACCCACTACACCGGCTAGCTGCCGTCCCGAACCCACATCTCCACCTACTAACTGCACCGGCGGCCTTGAGCAACACCAGAAACTACGGCTGACGGCCACATTACTGGCCCCACTACTCCGGCAGCCTACACGCCAGACGCTGCCCTCTACCCGGCGACCACGGCTGACAGCCAGAACTAAGGCTGACCACGCCGAACCACCGCAGCGCCAGCCAGACGGTCCACACAGGGCAGTACTCATTTCATTCTATAACCCTCCGGCCTACAGCCTTAATACAAGATAACCCGCGACCCCTACAATAATCTCTGTTAATTTCAACTATAAAATAAACTCTGTTTAAGTGACACATTAGTCTCATTTGCTCTACCCTAGAATCCGCTACGCCACAATACCACAGAACGAGAACTATTATGTATTCTATATGCCTTAACACAATTCAGGCCATATATTTACGGTCGACGATTTATTTTAGAAACAGATCACCAACCACTCGTCAGGATAGCAAAACTCAAAGAACCAAATGCTAAACTAACACTATAGCGATTAAAGCTACAAGAATACGATTATATCTCATAATCGTATAAGAATACGATTATGAGATAGTTCACAAGAAAGGAGCAACCAATCACGTAGCTGATGCTCTTTCCAGAATAGAACTTAACTGCCAATCAGATTGTGCCACGATCTATAGTAACTATGACGACTCAGATACGGGCTTTTTAATAAAACATGAACATTCACCACGACGTATGAATCGCACATATGTAACTCAAGCACCATATAATGTTGTAGTAACACGAAAATTAAATAAAACACATGATTATACTGTAATGTTAAACGAACCAGACGAATTAAAACGATTCATTATTGAACATTGTGGACAAAAACGATATGCTATTATATGTAAAGATAAAGCATTTTGTAATCAACTATCAGAAGTATATAGAATTTTTTTTTTAACAAAACTATACAAATTATTTGGTTCACTAATATTAGAAAAGAAATAACAGACACAGAAAAAACATTAAACATCATTAGAACAACCCATATTTCAAACCCTGCGTTAACAAAATAAATATCTAAAGAATATTACATTGAAAACATAAAACAGCATACCAATCATTATATAAAAAACTGTAACACGTAATAAAGTCAAATACGACAGGAACCCTATAAAACCACCAATGGAGCAAACTCCTACCTTTAGTAAACCTATGCAAAAATGGCAAATAGATACATTATGTTATTACCGATGGGTATTAAATGAAACCTTAGTCAAGGACCGATGCAGTCAAAAAGACGTTCTATTACAAGGATCCTATATAGAAGACAACACTAAATGTCTTGTAAAAGAAGAAAGAACGTTACGAAGACTACACAAGAAACAGGACAGTTGAACACACGACTATATTCTTTAGTGTTCATAATATCTATCATCCTCGTCATTTTCGTACTCTGGCAGGCAAGACAGAAGTACTCAAGACTGGGAGGGGGCTGTCAATATTATGAACCTTCTCACAAAAAAAAACTTCAATAAAAAACTTTTCAGAAAAAAGAAAAACAACTGACTTCCGAAATATCCCTACAAAGTGAAAAAAAGTCATTGCTTTTTTTTTTTTTTAAAGTTTGATTATGGTTCCGTACGTCCGTATGAAAAAACGGATCCCTTAAAGGATCACTCGTGTGTCTGTCTATCTGCCCGTCTCGTCTGTAACAGCAGATTTGCTCCGAATCTACTGGACCGATTAACTTTGGTAAACATGAATGTCTGTGACCCAAACACGAACGTGAAACGTAAATAAATTAAATTTGAATATGGGGTTTACTATTGAGGAAAAATTAAAAAAATAAAAAGTTTTCCGAACTGTACTGTGTGACATATCAAATAAAAGGGATTGTTACGAGGATTTCACATATATTATTTTTTTTTATAATTTTAAAATTAATAGTTTTAAAGTTATTAATGAAAATACATGAAAACTGACCATACCCCTCCCGTATCTTCCAGGCTGCTGGGACAAAAATTTTGAAAAACAAAAATAGACTATAACTTATCTCAGACTATGGAACAAAGTCGCAAGTACTAAAAATCACTGTAGGTACCTCCTCCGATCATAGATAATAGTATAGTACCGTAAATAACGTAGCGCTGTCGAATAAAACACGAATAATGCTAATTAAATTTAATTACACACTGTTATACCTAAGCAGCACTGACAGCATATCACGGATATGTCGCCTCCGTTCTCAGATATGGTCTTTTGGTTTGGGGAAACTCCACAAATATAAATAAGGTGTTTCTCGTTCAGAAAAAGTGTGTAAGGGCATTACGAGTATGTGGCGTTGGACCTTTAGAATCGTGTCGTCCATTATTTAAAAGACTTGGTTTACTAACTATCACTAATCTGTATATAATGCAAATCGGAGTATTTGTTAAAGAGCATCCAGAATTATTTGAAAATTTTGGAAAAACAAAACTGTACCCTAGCAGGGATCCGACAATGCTTAGAACAACCTGCTATAAAAGTTCTTTATATAAAAAAAAAAAAAACTGTAGTATGATGGCTATACGAATCTTTAATAAAATACCAAAATGTATAAGGGAGCTTCGATTGATAAGATTATTTAAGATCAAGTTACGAGAATGGTTGTTAGAGAAATGCTATTATAACTTAAATGATTTTTTAAATGACAAGAATGACTTAATAAACATATTGAAATGATAGATACAATGGTGACATATTAAAATGCAAAATTATATTATATATTGAAATTTTTAAATACCGATGAATGTAATTTTTTTCTTTTTAAATAAATAAGAGTGTATGTGTGTAATAATTAATGTATTTATGATCTATATTATTATCTGTGACGCTCCATTTATTTTATGTCATCTAATATTTGTATACCAATTAATGGTGAAACATGTTGAACTATTATTTCGCTGCCCTAGTTCAATAGTAAGATATTTTGATTGAGGTATGAGTTGAGCTAATTCAATTCACTTGTTATTTATTTAAAATGTGGTTGATTTATTAAAATGATAATTTAGTTTAATGCTTCTGGGAGTTATTTATATTTCAATATGACTAAAATATTTTTTTTTAATAATAGTTTTAAGGCTGTTAATAGTAAGATAACCTCATGTAGAACTCAGATTTTTTTAAAGATATCTTACTATTAAACTAGGGCAGCGATTTATTGTATGTAACATCCTCAATACCATGTTTTTTGACAAATAAATTACTTTCGACTTTGACTTTGAAACTTTAGGTAAATGTACTCATAAATACGAACAACTTTTACTATGAAGCCACCTCCAAAGTCGCGACAAAAAAAAAAAAAAAAAAGCCGTTTCATACATTTTGGTCGAGTAGGTATCAAACTTTTGTATGAAACAGCAGATATTTTTTCCGCGATTTCGGAGATGGTCCTATAGAAAAAGTTGTTCGTAATTATGAGTAGATTCACCTCCTAAAATTTCTTAGGTAAGTATTCAAAATTTAACGGTGTATTAGTACTGACAAAACAACAATAACAAATAAACTGCCAGGCTGCGTGGTGAGTGACCAAAACGTAAGCAGTTTTACTTGTTCTAATATAAAAAAATTGGTTTCACTCGGTAAGTTGGTAAGGTAAAATATGGTTGTCAGCTGACTGCTAAATGTGGTCTGCCAGCGACACCCTACAACATCGGGCGTCGCAGACTGGCAGATTCACGTTCTATTTATTAGTCTCCATCTCAGTATATTAGTTTTATTCGGTATTGTATGTGAGATATTTTTGATTGTTTAAAAAAAATCTTGTTCAAAACGTGCCAGTTTGCGCCACGGCAGACCAACTTTAAGACCACTAATGGTCTACATTATCTGCAAAATCCTTCTTGCCGGTATTAAGATGAGGTAGGGTTTGTAGCGGCCAGCTCCCGGACTATCATGGCCTATTTAATAGAGTGATTAAAAAGAATTCTACAGAGCGCTGGAATGCGCTCTATTGGAAAGTTTTGAGTATGAATTACTCAATACTTTATAACTATCCATCTGCCCAGCCTATTCCCAACTACGTTGGGATCAGCTTCCAGTCTAACCGGATGCAGCTCAATAACAGTATGGAGCACATGGAGCGACTGCCTATCTGACCTCCACAACCCAGTTACTGGGTAAAACAGTACCTCTTGGTAATTCAAGACTTTATAACATCATTATCAATTAAATATTCTAATAGGGTCAGGTGGGGTAATTGCAATAACGGGGTATAAGCAATAAGGCTTGTTTACGGTCTAACTACTAAAGAAAACTGGTGCTGCCATCTCTGATATGTGTAAAGTACTTTTTGAACTTCGCGCCTATCAATTCTCGGGAGAGTTTGACGTATCGATGAGTGAATGAAACGTCATTAGTTGAGTGACGTCGGTGCCGCGTGTTACACACTTTGTTATCCTAACCTTCAATTGGTTTTCATCTTGGAAAGAAACGTAAGTTTTTTGCTTTATTTGTATTAATGTGATAATATTCGGTGTTGGGAATGAATCTAAATAATAATTTTTACTTAATTAGGGAAGGTTGTTCTTTTATGACTATTACTGCATTTACCCCTTGAAATTTTGATGTTGGGGCAATTGTAATAACATGGCAAGGGGCAAATGTAAAGTTTTATTACAATTACCCCTGTCTTTCCAGATGGTGCGAAATTACCTAAAAAAAAAGGACTACCCAAATACTCTGAAGAAAAATTGCAAAGAGCTCTTGACGAAATAAAAGCCGGTACGCTTACCATACACAAAGCGTCTGTTCTTTACGGAGTTCCATTTGCAACATTGTACTGCCGAAACAAGGGAACTCGAGGAGCTATAAAAAAATGTAAAGGACGCAGAACTGCACTTCCCGAGAATGTTGAAAACGTTCTGGCAACATCTGTTAAAACACTGGCTAAATGAGGCTTTGGTCTTAGTCGAAAGGAAATTATAGAGCTAGTAGGCCAGTACGTTAACGTGAATAAAATCGAAACCCCATTTAAGGGAGGCATACCAGGAGAAGACTGGTTCCTTAATTTCAAGAAACGGCATCATTTGTCGATTAGAAAGCCAGAACCATTGGAGTATGCAAGAAAAAAGGCTGCCACGGATCCATTCATCATCTATGGATATTTTGATCTTTTAAAAAAAGTTCTAACGGAGCTAAACTTAGAAGACAAGCCCAAACAAATATGGAATTTGGACGAAAGCAGTCTCAGTATAGACCCATCGAAATCCAGAATAGTAGGAGAAAGAGGTGAAAGCTCATCCAGAGTTATCAGCACATCTGGAAGAGAAAACACGACTTTTGTGCTGGCCGCTAATGCTGCAGGTGGTCGAGCGCCACCTCTAATCATTTTTAAGGCAAAAAATATATGGGACCAGTGGAAGGCACCATCAGACAAGGAATATCCCGGTACAGCCTATGCTGCCACCCCGAATGGTTGGATGGAGACAGGGGTGTTTAAAAACTATTTTGAAAAAGTCCTTATACCAGCTCTGGGAGACGAACGGCCTGTACTGGTCATATACGATGGCCACTCCACACATGTGTCTCCCGACCTAGTTGAAACTGCTTTGGCCAAAGACATAACAATTCTTAAACTGCCAGCCCACACAAGTGACCAACTGCAGCCATTAGACGTTTCTGTATTCAAGTCTTTTAAACAAAAATGGGACCAAACTGTCGCCACTTGGCAACGGCAGAATATTGGTAAAAAGCTACCTAAAGCGCTGTTCTCGCAATTTTTGGGAGAAACTTGGGTCAGTGTCAGTGAAGATGTTATCATGAGTGGATTTAGAAAATCAAGGATATTTCCATTCAATTCTGACGTCATTCCAAGAGAAAATTTTTCTAAGGACGCTTTAGAGCGCTGGGAGAGGCACCTTGCAGGAGAGCTTGCGAGAGATAATGAGGCGAGTCCTGATCCTCATCGGTCAACTTTTAATAACTCATCGCCATCGATTTTAAATCTACCAGCTCCCGAGGAGGAGGCCATTCCCACAACACCTCAATCGTCAATTGTAAATTATCAATCGTCACAGAATCCTGTACCAGCAACTCCTCAATCAAATGAGATGCTAGCATATAATGCCACGCCAACAATATCATTTGAACAGATGATTCTTTCAACTATACAGCAAAAACATCTGCCTGTAAATAGGGAAAAGAAACGTAAGGTTGCCTCAGGTGCTGAAGTTGTTACGTCTGCTAGAATGCTTGAAGTGTTAAAGGAAAAAGAAAACTTAATCGCAAACAAAAAAGCTGAAATAAACAAGAAAAAAGCTAAAATAAACAAGAAAATAGGAAAGAAAGAAGGAAAAGTAAAGAAAAACGCTAAAGATTCAGAAAGTGATACTACAGATGTAGATTCAGGTAATGAAGTGCACTATGCGAATTCTGACGAAAGTGAATGGGTGGAAGAGGAAACTGAAGTTCTTATTGAGTCAGACAATGAGGCTGCAATAACAGAAATGAACAAAGAAAATAAGGCAGAAGAGGAGACTGGGCTAGATATTCATATTAACCAATGGGTGATTGTTAAATATGCTTTGGTAAAAGGACATAAATATTACGTAGGCTTCGTGCAACAACAGATAGACAGTCGTTGGGAGGTAAAGTTTGTACGACGTAAGGGTGCAACTTTTGCATGGCCTATAATAGAAGATGTTGATACAATCACCGCTGATTCCATCGTTAAAATATTGCTTAATCCTACAATAACCAAGCGTGGTATAATATACTTTGATTTCAAATTCAGAAATATGATTATTATGTACTTTGATTGATTTATTTAGTCTGTAAGGAAAAATTCATATCTTTGTAAGCTTTCACGTGATCTTTTTGAAATAAAAAATCAAAGTTAATTCAATTTTCGCATTTCATTGCTATTACCCCTGATTTGCAACTATCTAAAGTACTGAGAAATTGACCAACATTATTACATTTGCCCCTGAACACGGGGTAAATGTAATAAGTGAGATAACTTTTTTTTTAATTTGATTACCTAAATTATCAGAGTGATTATAATTAAACAAATAACTTAAAACTTTAGCCTACTAAATACTTAATACACGTGATAATTATAAATTGAATACTGCTAAAAAGTAAAATGTTGTCTAAGGTTGAATATGTCATTCTAGTTATGGTACTCGCATTTACCCCACCTGACATATCATTCTAATTAGTATTATATTTTTGCTTTTGTGTTTTATTTTATATTGTAAGCTCCAAAACCATAAAAACATGATTATTGTGAGGGAGTCGAAGCGGTCTTTCCTAAATACAGATTACTCAGTGATCTAGCATTGAGGGCAGCGCTTCACCCAACAATTCTTTGTACACCAAGTAATTAATAATGCATACTTTGTAAGACCCGCCCGCACGTAACTACAAACCTTTTATTTATTTGCTCTCATGTTTTGTAGAATTATTCATTCTACAAAGTAGTTTCCGAGATTAAATATCTTGGTATTGTACTTGATAGTCACCTTAAATGGCACCAACAAATTGACACGCCTCAGGAAGCTTTTATATATCTTTAAGAAACTTCGATCTGCGGCAGACCTTGGGACATTAATAAATGTATATTTTGCACTGGCTCAGTCAGTGATGGGATATTGCTTAACAGTGTGGGGAGGCGCTCATAAGACTTCTATGTTACGCATTGAGAGAGCTCAAAGAGCAGTTCTGAAAGTCCTTTCGAGGAAACCTATACGCTTTCCTACAATCTCCCTGTATTCTCTCTGCTAGGTCCTAACAGTCAGACAGCTGTTTGTTTCTCAGGCAGTGCTACGTAAACATTCCCAGCTTCCCTATGAACTAGCCAGATGTAACAGTAGACGCCGTTCAGATCGAGTATGCAATGTAAAACCTTGTACAAATGTAGCAGCACGTCGTCATTGTTCCTACATAAGCTCAAAATTATACAATAGAATTAACAAAAGGCTCAACATCTATTCTCTCACCAAAAATAAATGCAAGAAAGTCTCAATACTTGACTAAAATCGCTTACATATGATGCAACTGAAAAACTTGTGGAAGTGTAACACATTCACACTCACACACGCTAACACACCCTCACACACACTTACACACAGCCTCACTTACAGTACACTTATTCCGTAATTTTACTGTTGTGTTTTTCTTTTTTTTTTCCTTTCTATTCTTACCCACTAACATATTTTTATTATAGTTAAAAAATATGTTTTTCTCTGGAACGAACTACCCTCTCACTAGGAGCCGGGCGTTAATAGCTGCGCCACAGTTACGAACTTTTGCAGTTATCATAGTTTAACTATTTTTATGATTGTATCTGTTTTTGTTCCAAAATAAACGATTATTATCTTTTATTAAATTATTTTTAACTAAACCACCTGCGTAGTATTCCTTCTTAAATATTTGCAAAAAAATTTTGAATTCTGAATAGAAAATTTTGGCTCAGCTTTGACGTTATGGCTCGTGTCATTGCTGCTTCGGACTTTATCGATTGTACATTAATTGCGAAAGAATATCCTTTGGAAAAAGCTAACGCCTAAAGTCAGTGTGTATATTTTAAAATATTTTTGGTTCTTCCGCCTGTGCGCCGCGGGTTTTCATCTCCAGATTTGTTTTGGTATGTGCTTGTCACTTACAAAGGATTCACAATTCCTTCCCTTCGCGTCGCAGTTATGCAAAGAGATTAAAATTATACTAGCAATAGAGCGGCCATCAGAACAAATGTCATAGAAAAACTGTGATCTCATGTCTCAGTAACGCCATCTAGCTTTGAATAGCAACCATAAACGTTAAATGTATTAAATTCAGCTATCACTTGATAGATGGCCAGTGTGTAATAGGGATGTTACCAATCATTTAGATATCGACTATCGATAAATAAAAGTTCTATTTTTTTCTTCAATGAATAGCAAAAAGTTAGGAAATCAATAAAATGCAGTAGTTTCAAAGTATATTATTTATTTGGAAAATTATTTTGGAAAACACCATTGATAAATTAATGTTTAGTTTCAAACCAACGTTTCGTATACTACTTATTTTATAAACACTCGCTTTACAAGAATTTAGTTCTTTAATGCTCTTTACAAATGTTTCGGATATTGCATCATTTATACATTTTTCATTTAATATTTAGATTCTCTTGGAAAAATCACATTCATACTAAATAACATTTTTTACAAAGCTGACCAGCGCGACTTCACCTGCGTCACATTTTTGCTGATCCGCTCCTATTGGTCGTAGCGTAATGTTATATAGCCTATAGCCTTCCTCGATAAATGGTCTATAGGATTTTTTCAATTTGAGCCAGTAGTAGTTCCTGAGAGTTTAACCAAACAAGCAAACAAACTATCTGATAATTTTCCTCTTAAGTGAATTATTTGGTTAGTTTGTTGTTGTATATGATAAAATGACAGCATGGTGCAGCATGCAGGGGGACATTAATAAGTTGGTACTAATACAATAAGAGACAGATAGTTTGGAAAGTTGATTGATACCGGTCAATGTTTACAACAGAGACGAATTTAATGACTAATTAAATATTATGTCCCATCCTACGTCCCTTCAAATAAAATCAGTTTTGTGAACTTTTGTCTTTTAGATTTGTTCTGAACACCGGGGTCGAACTTAGCAACAAATCGAAGTTTAATATTAGCATAAGTCTCTATTATGGATCTTATCAAATACAATCTGTGATTGAGCATCGCAGGGCTCTCAAACGAGTGTCTAATGAGTCCTTCAAAAATACTCGAATTTGTGAATACTTTTAATACTTTCGTTTTTATAAAATCGATAGTGTGCTTTGTACTACTCAAACGAGTGTGGGTAATTTTAATAAATAGCACACATAACATAACATCACGAATTGTTTCCCCCAAGGCTTATGCAGACGTTTACCCATAGCAGTACACCCACATGTTGCCAAACAAAACTTAATAAAAAAAAATACGAAAAATCGAGAAACGTGCAACATACTTCACTTATAGTACAAGGTACCGATCCTTTTTTTTAAATGGATCGACCAGTCTTTCCGTAGCTAATGTTTTCTTTCTTAAAATGCTTCCAGCACAATCTTGAAGAAGCAGTTGGAAGCCAGTTTTCTTCTTTACGATCTATCTGCACAAACCGTATCCACTTTTCGCGTTCTTCTCTATTTACATTCGGAAATCTAAAATGACAGAAACCTACTTAAACGAATAGACCTTGATCCTTTGTTGACATTTAAATTAAAAAACAGGATTATGTTCAATTATTTACTTACCTCATAAAATTATATCGATAACAAAATCGATAAACAACAATATTATGGACATCTCTTACAAGAAAAAGTTAAGCTACTGAATAATAGAGGGCGTATATTACAAAATTACCAAATATTCTAGAACTTTTTATGAAAATTATTGAATTCTAATTAATTACTGTGTAAATTAAAAAAAAATCTTACGAAAATAAACCGCAGTTAGGTGCAGTCATTTTACCGTAACGTGATTTACAATAACGCAACGCGCAACTCGGGGTATTTACTCAGTAAATGTTTTTTTTTTTTTTGTTGAATAGAGTGGACACAAATACGATTTGACATGCAGGAGTGCCAAACTAGACTGAGCGAATTAAGTCCACGAGGACTTAACTATCGGATTACGATTTTGTTCGCTATGTCCTGTCTATTGCTAGTATAATTTAATGTCTTTGCAGTTATGTAATCAATCTGGTTTTGTTCCGTTTTTATAGAACAAGGCGGTGACATTACGGTTCGGGGTTCATCCTGTGGTGATCGGTTCGCAGCTGCTGTTGTACGTAAGTTTTTCACCTTTTAATACTATCTACTCCATAGAGATTGACCCTGGCTTTTATATTCACTGACTTCTACTGTTTGTTTTCCGTCTAGGGAATTGTTAAAGCCACTGTTCTGGCTCCTCCCGCCCAGAGACAGGTCTCCAGCCGCATGCTTGCTCCTTGGGAGTGTTAGCAGCAATGGACTGCCTCGCCATACGAGTCCATATACCCCACCTACGTCGGGACTGCGCCAGGAGTTCTTGCGGACAAAAATGTAGCTAATCCTTTATTTTTCATTCTCATCGTTTTATTAAACGAGGAACTTTATCTTATAAACCGTCGGCTAGACCAACATAATTTTATATTTGGTTTCGTAATATAATACGGCTTTGTCCAGTAGGCAGTCAGTTAGGTTATGCTTAAGTGTTATTTGTTGACTGAATCGCTACCTGACAATCGCCATCGCAATCGCTAACTGAATTCGAATTCATTACGAGAGCACGTCTGATTTCGCCCTTGTCCGTTACGTATTAAGGAGGAAGTGTTAGGATAGCCCGCGAAATTCAAATTTTCTTACGTTTTTTGATGATAAGTAATTGATGATAAGTTGACTCTAAACCAACATGTAGAAAATATTGTAAATAAAGCCTTCGTTAAAGGTTTCGTTATGAGATCGTCCACTCGAGTTAAAGCGGGTCTCCACATACCTTTTCCTATATAAGACCCTTGTACGATCACAATTAGATCTCACTAATATCAGGGGGTTGCACTCCAATCTCGATTCGGTCCATCACCACCTTGAGACCGAGAAGCCGCACCTGTTTTTCCTAACGGAGACGAAGATAACAACCCCGTCGGACGTGGCGTACCTCAACTACCCGGGGTACTCTCTTGAACACAAGTTCAAGAAGCAAGCTGGGGTCTGTGTGTACGTCCGCGATGACATTTGTTGTCATCGTCTCCGTTGCTTTGAGAAATCGGGTTTCTCTGCCATATGGCTACTTGTGGATACTGGCGTGGAGAAATCTCTCTACATCGGCATCTACCGATCGCATAGCGGTGACCAGGAGACAACAGCGCTCTTTAATTTCCTCGTGGAGTCGACTGACGTAGCCCAGCAACGGTACCCAACGGCGAAGCTCATTTTTCTGGGGGACTTCAACGCCCATCATAAAGAATGGTTGTTCCCATACCAGAAAACTGACCATGCTGAGTTGGAGGCGCGCAATTTTGCTTTAACGCTAGATCTGACCCAGATGGTGAATGTGGCAACGCGGGTACCGGATGTTGACGGCCATAGACCCAATTGCTTGGACCTTCTGCTGGCATCTGATCCAGACAGTCATTCAGTATCGGTCTCAGCCCCGCTGGGAACGTCTGACCACTGTCTGGTGAAATCCATATCAACCTGCTCTCCTCCAGATGAGAGCCCTAGAGGCACGAGGCGAGTATGGCGATACGGGTCAGCAGACTGGGATGAGATGCGGCACTTTTTTGCGTCTTATCCATGGCGGCAAGTGTGCTTTTCCTCGGGTGACCCCTCGCGCTGTGCTGACGCGGTTGCGGACGTGATTCGGCAGGGGATGGAATATTTTATTCCATTCTCCGACATCCCGCTCGGTCACAAATCCCGGCCTTGGTATAATGCAGAATGTGCCCACGCTGAGGCCCGAAAAGAGACTGCCTACCAAGCCTGGGTCAAGGCCCGTGACCGCAAAGTTAGAGCGCGCAGGGTTCGCGCGAAGAAGAGAGCCTTTAATTCTGCCGCCAAGTTCTGCAAGCGGGTTTTGCGTAGGGCACGTTTTGACCATGTCGGACATATCGGGGCCAGGCTGGCTTCGCACCCTCCGGGTAGTAAACAGTTCTGGTCCCTGTCTAAAGCGGTTGAAACGAATTTCTGTCGTCCCACTTTACCTCCTATGATGAAACCTGATGGGTCGCTGGCTCACTCTGCAACTGAGAAGGCAAATTTATTTGCATCTCTCTTCGCAAGCAATTCACGTCTGGACGCTGGCTCAAAGCAACCACCTACTGTACCTCATTGTGACTCCTCGATGCCGGGGATCGCAGTACACATTAAAGAGGTCCGAAGAGTATTGTGCAGTCTAGACGTGAACAAGGCCAGCGGGCCTGACGGCATTCCAGCAAGAGTGTTGAGGCAGTGTGCGCCTGAACTGTCTCCTGTATTGACACGTTTGTTCCGCCTCTCTCTTGAAAAAAGAACGGTGCCGAAATCCTGGAAGCTTGCAAATGTACAACCAGTGCCCAAAAAAGGCGACCGTGCAGACTCTGCCCATTACCGTCCGATCGCCATTACCTCCATTCTGTGCAAAGTTTTGGAAAGGGTACTGAACAATAAGTTGCTGAACTACCTTGAAGACAATGATCTCCTCAGTGACCGTCAATATGGCTTTCGCCGGGGACGGTCAACTGGCGATCTTCTTGTGTATGTCACGCACTGCTGTGGCGAAGCCATCGAGAAACACGGCGAAGCACTGGCTGTATCGCTTGACATCTCGAAGGCCTTTGACAGGGTCTGGCACGCTGCTCTGCTCAGCAAGCTTTCTGCTTATGGCATCCCAGCTGATTTTTGTAGCTGGATATCAGATTTCCTTAGTGAACGGTCGATTAGAGTAGTTGTTGATGGCTGCTCTTCTGACCTTATGGCTATTGATGCCGGAGTTCCTCAGGGGTCTGTTCTCTCTGCAACTCTTTTCCTGCTGCACATCAATGACCTGCTTCGGCCTGGTATTGTTGGGTACGCAGATGACAGTACAGTTTCAGAGAGATACTTGTCCAGAGCAAAAACCAGCGGGGCCGAAGTACGTTCCTTGAGGCCATGGTAGAGCGGACAGATTTGTCCTTAAGCTTTGTCTCCCAGTGGGGTGATGATAATCTGGTCTCTTTTAACGCCACCAAAACGCAGGCGTGTCTTTTTACCGCTAAAAAGAGTAGTTTCGCCCAAACTCCTACTTTTCGGGGTACATCTGTTCCTGTAACTGATCTACTTGAGCTCCTAGGCATGGAGTTGACATCTGGTCTCAACTTCGGTGCCACCCAAAGGTACAAGGCCCAAACTGCGGCCAAGAAACTGGGCATCCTAAATAGGGTGAAGCGATACTTTACGCCTGGACAGCTTTTAAGCCTTTACAAAGCGCAAGTCCGATCCTGCATGTAGTATTGCAGCCACCTTTGGGATGGCTTAGCTAAATACCAACTTGCTGCGCTTGATTCAGTGGAACGCAGATCTAAGAGGCTCATTGGCGACGTAAAACTGGTGGATGCCAAGCTGCATAGCTTGGCTCATCACCGCAAGGTTGCCTGCTTGTCTGTCTTCTACAGATTGTATTTCGGAGAGTGTGCCCGAGAACTCCACGACCTCATTCCACCGGCCCCCTTCTACCACCGGACATCTAGACGCACTGCCAGTTACCATCCCTACCTGGTTGCTATTCCACCAATTCGCACTAAGCGCTTCCAAATGTCTTTTATAATGCGCACAGCAAAAGAGTGGAACTCACTACCTGCGTCTGTGTTTCCGAACGTATACAACCCTAATCTCTTCAAAGTGAGAGTGAACAGGCTTCTTCTGGGTAAGCTCACTCCATCGTCGACTTTGTCTCTGTCACCTCTGACCTAGACTAGAGTCAAGAGCAAACCCATCACAAATAAAAAAAAATAAAAAAAAATTAGAATATGCCGTCCCTATCTGGAACCCGTTTTACCTACCAGAAATACATAGACGAGATTGAAAAAGTCCAGCGTAAGTTTCTACGAACCATGCATTATAGATGCCACAAAACTTATTTGTCGTATTCACAATTATTAGATAAATGTAGGCAGGTCAACCTAGAATTTAGACGTAAGTATCTAGAGGCTTCTGTACGGTATGGTATTGTTCATGATGTTTTTGATTGTGTCGATCTCACGAGCAAACTATGTTATGTAGTTCCACGCACTCTTAATAAACGTAGTATCCGTGCAAGTACCCGATTTCCTGTCAATACCTGTCGAACTAATACTAGCTTGCGGCTGCCCTATCCGTCGAATGGTTGAATCTTATAATTGTAATTTTGTTAATATTGATATTTTTGTATGCTCAAAATCTAAATTTAAATGTGATGTTATGAATATTTTTATTTTGCATGATGTAATAAATTATGATGTATTTATTTGTTATCAATCTAGTGGCACTCATTACCACATTTTCTCTTGTTAATATGCGGATAATGTAGTGTGCTGCAATAATGTTAATATTTTGTATTATCTTTTCTCTGTTCCAACACATATTGTAGCTGTTTATTGTCCCTGAATAAATGAATAAAATAAATAAAAACGAACTATCTTCCTACCCTACTCACCTACCATAACTATCTACCTACCCTACTCACCTATCTACCGACCCTACTTACCTACCATAACTATCTACCTACCCTACTCACCTACTATATCTATCTACCTACCCTACTCACCTACCATTACTATCTACCGAAGTACCGACCCTACTTACCTACCATAACTATCTACCTACCCTACTTACCTACCTTAAATATCTACCTACCCTGCTCACCTACCATAACTATCTACCTACCCTACTCACCTACCATAACTATCTACCTACCCTACTCACCTACCATAACTATCTACCTACCCTACTCACCTACCATAACTATCTACCTACCCTACTTACCTACCTTAAATATCTACCTACCCTGCTCACCTACCATAACTATCTACCTACCCTACTCACCTACCATACCTATCTACCTACCCTACTCACCTACCATAACTATCTACCTATCCTACTTACCTACCTTAAATATCTACCTACCCTGCTCACCTACCATAACTATCTACCGACCCTACTCACCTACCATAACTATCTACCTACCCTACTCACCTACCATAACTATCTACCTACCCTACTCACCTACCATAACTATCTACCTACCCTACTCACCTACCATAACTATCTACCTACCCTACTCACCTACCATTACTATCTACATACCCTACTTACCTATCTTAAATATCTACCTACCCTACTCACCTACCATACCTATCTACCTACCCTACTTACCTATCTTAAATATCTACCTACCCTACTCACCTACCATACCTATCTACCTACCCTACTCACCTACCATTACTATCTACATACCCTACTCACCTACCATACCTATCTACCTACCCTACTCACCTACCATTACTATCTACATACCCTACTCACCTACCATACCTATCTACCTACCCTACTCACCTACCATTACTATCTACATACCCTACTCACCTACCATAACTATCTACCTACCCTACTTACCTATCTTAAATATCTACCTACCCTGCTCACCTACCATAACTATCTACCGACCCTACTCACCTACCATAACTATCTACCTACCCTACTCACCTACCATAACTATCTACCTACCCTACTCACCTACCATAACTATCTACCTACCCTACTCACCTACCATAACTATCTACCTACCCTACTCACCTACCATAACTATCTACCTACCCTACTCACCTACCATAACTATCTACCTACCCTACTCACCGACCATAACTAATATATATCCTGGGACATTAATCACACACGGTCATCTGATCCCAAATTAAGCAGATGCTTGTACTATGTAAACCAGATAACTGATATAAGTACTGGATACACTACTTTTTTGAATATTTAAATAATTGTTGATACAAGTACTTTCAAACAAACAAAAGCACAAAGCGCTAATATTAGATTTTGTTTTGTGTAGATTATATTATATTAGATATTGCTGTGTGCAATTGCCAAGTCACTCTATTTATTAAATAAATGTAATATTGATATGGTCACTATAAAATGTTGTTAACTAACTAACAAGGTATGATTTTATGACAAAGTGGTTGGATAGCTGCTCCCATAGATAGGTAGGTACTGAATTAACCGACTTGGTTTACATTCGATTTCACAACTTTTTACAGCAGAAAAACTGCATTGCGAGACTTGTGCATTTTTGTACATGTTATGTTTTTGATGAGATCTCATTTCTTTTTGGAGGTAGTCTTCCTGTTTTTCTTTTCAGGTATTAGGTATGTCTTGTGCCACAGCTGCCGGCTTTCTCAAAGCCCACTCCCTGTCTCTGTGGGCTTTTCTCAGAGGCTTTGATGTATTGATTAGACTTATTTGAGAAAATGCAGACTCCTGCACTTAAATACAACCAAAGTTGACATTGCTTAGAAGTAAACCGCCTAGACTTCTCACTCTCGATAGTGCCACATATGCTTGACTGCTTGTGTATACTGAAGAAGCAATGACCATCAATGCACTATTAAGACATTCTTGTGTATCGTAATAGCATAGGCTATACATATTGGAAACTGTTTGCAATGAACATAAGCAATTTCAATGAAGTCTAATTGAGAACTGTAAAACTAACTTTGTAATTACATACAATTTAATGGGATTTATATAGGATTACAAAGTTATGCAGATTGTATATCTAGAAAAGGGGACTAAAAATTCGGAATGTCAGTTTTTCCTTGCTTTATAGGGTAAACAATAACTGTGTTCTAAATTTGAAGCTTGTGGGTCTGCTAGAAGTACCTTAGAATTTTGATGAGTGGTGAGTGAGTGAATCGATGACAAAATTAAGGAACTTTGACTTGCAATAATTCTTAAACTGCTGGTCCAAATTTAATGTAATTTGGAAATATATCTGTATATGTAATGCCCTCTTGGTAACTGAAAATTTAGACTTCTAGTTTTTTCCACAACGAAGTTACAGGGGTCGAAAATGGCCCGAATGGCTTCGAGAAAAAGATATTAAGGCCGTGCCTTTGTTTTGCTCGACTTGGCGGGGGCACTTCCGTGCCCCCACATTAATACGGTAAGGTCAATATGGGTAAGTGTGACATACTTTTCACAAAGTTTACTTTGAACATAAAAATCAAAACGTTTAAGGATAAAATTTCAAATATCTCTTAAAGCAAAGCAAAATAATAAGGTCCATAAAGGCCAGAAAACAATGTGTTTTGTACAATTTTAATCATTATTTGTTGGTTTTTAGGGTCCAAAATAAAAGTACTACGTTAGACACACTTCCCCAGCAAAACGAGGCAAGTGTGACTACATAATAAACCCGCGATAGACAGCTGTTTTTTAAATAAAATCTGCAAATTCCTTGATACTTAAGCATGTCAACCTTCATATTTTACTTATACTACTTACAGCGCTTGTTATGATAATTTAAAATAAAAAAAGTTACGGGGTAAGTGTGTCATATCAGGGGTTTAAAACATTTTTTTTTATAAAGGTGAATTGAAAGAAAAACACATATTGGTGCTTGATACAAAATATATTCATTAAAACAATGCCAATCAAAATAACAATGTCTGAAAATTAAAATTTGCGAAGGAGTTTCTAAAAATTATAAAATTAAACAAAAAATCAACATCTTAAACGTAAGCTGTGAAGTAAGTACTTACCCACTTACAGCAAATTTTCATAATTAAGTTAGTATCTGTCGAGAATTGAGCTTACGATCTACGACAGGAGGATTACTTTGGGATCCTACATAAGTCTTTAGAATATTCATTAAAAAAATAAAATAAACATAAAAAACAACATTTTCTAAATTGTATAATTGCACATTTGTGTGTAAATTTCTAAGTAGGCTACGAGTATCTGTCTAAAAATGCACTTAGGACCTAGGAACTAGAGCGTAATACTGTTTCGTTTTGGAATATTATCACATTAAAAATTATATAAAACAATTCAACATTTTCTAAAATATAGCACATTTTTATAACTAAATAAATAATAAAAACAAAAATAATAAATACCTACCTACAATAAACACAATTTAACATAGACGCTCTTCCGCAATTCAATTCAGTACTTTCAATGCTTATCCCAAGTAAAAAAAACTTCAGGTAGGTAGGCACTTACCTCTAAGTAGGTAATAATAATTAGTCATACATAAATGTTTGAGACTCCCGACTTGAGGCAAGTGTGACATAAAGACACACTTGCCCCAAGTAAAGTAGACACACTTTCCCAGGGTCAAGATTTTTAGATTATATTTTTAAAACTTACGTAAAACTTTTATTTTCAACAATACAAGTAAAATAGTTAGAATAACATAAAGTTTAACATATATAAAAAGAACTTACCTATGCGAAATTCACGGATTCGACGAAATCACCGAGATTTTTATTGATGAAAAACCACGCACCTCATTGCGTCACGTATTAAAAATTGTGCCATGTTACAAAACGGCGATAACTATAAAAGTGTTTGACTACGACATCTAGAATAGAAATTGTGAATCAATATTTTTTTTACTCATACTAACAGATGGCACTTGCTTCAATAGCTTAATCAGTTTTCGTAATATAAGGGGCAGTTACACTTACCCCGTAGCTACACTTACCCATATTGACCTTACCTACAACAATTTCGTTAATTACTAATTTACTAAAAAGAATTATCCTTAATTAGGTATTTAGGCTACGTTATGTAGGTATTGTAATACATTCACAATTTTACCTACCTACTTAAATAAGCCACAATTTTAATGAAATGTCAACTTACCAAGTCACAATACGTACCTATGTAGTTTTATGTTAGATACACTAGTGCAACTGAAGTTAAAAAAAATTGTATTAGTTTCTTTTTCAATGAATGAACTATTTTTAATACCGAAGTACGTTATCAATTTGACAAATTGACAGATTGGAATAGTGAAGTGAAATTACATAAAAAATTATCGACCCAGCGGTGAATCGCAATGTTGTTCAAGATTCGGAGGCATTTTTCTTGTGAAGACTGACAGGATTTTTTTTTTGTAATTATCAACTGATTTTATACCTAGGTAGTAGGTACTAAACTTTCCATATAGATATTGTAGCTTTCCTTCGGTATTTTCGTTTTCAGCGTGTTTAAAAAATATTGTTATAACTAGGTTCAAATAAACAAATTATAATATCTACCGTAAAGATGATTATGTTAGGGTTGCTATCTTTGTACATAGGTCAATACATTCATGTATCTGTGACGTACAAACTAAACGAGGGTATTGATCTTTTGTGTGTTAAAATTTTCAGCTGTTGTAGTGAAATCGAGCATATTATTGCTGTGTACTGTGCACCATCTGTGCGTACCAGCCAACAAGATTGGGACTCAGTTTTTTCTTTAGTTAAAAAAAAAGTCTTGTTTTAAGGGATTTTAACTGGCACCATACCAACTGGTCTTACAGAACTGATGTAAGAGGATCTCTTTGTGATGCTATTTTAGATTTGTAACCCTGAATGGCAAATCCATCCGTGCTAGGTTAGTTAATAACCAACTTTAGCGTCCGCACCCGGTATAACGTTGGTTTCCTCTAATTTAGCTTTGACATGTAACTGGAACATTATGAACGAAACCCTAGGAAGTGAATGATTAATATAACGACTAATTTCAAGGTTGTACCTAGAAATATTTATCGACGGAATGGGGATTGGGAAAGTTACAAAAGCTTATGTGAAAAATTCAATCAATAAATCGTTTATTTTGTACTTATTTATTAACTTTAAGCAGTCGGGCAATCTTCAAACGGACTACGATAATTTTATTAAGTATGTAAATTTAGCAGCAGACGTTCTTATTCCTTATATTTAACGTCTTTATTCCCAAGCCCTACTGGAATGCAGACCTATCCAAATCAGTTGCAAATCGTAGATTAGCCCTTGCAACCTTTAGACCTAATCCTACGCCGAATAACTTACCTATCGCTTCTTAATAAAAAATATAAGAGTCACAAAGGTTAGTGCGCGAAGCTATGGTATATATGCTAGGGATAAAGGTTGGAAGGATCTCTGCATATCATTAGACGGAACAACTTCACAAAGTCTGATGAGGCAAAATATGCAATGGTTTAAAGGGCGTAGAACTACTAGACAACATGTTGATGGCGAGCGAGCCAATAATCTACTTCGTAGCCTAACTCCCGATTATGCATCTCCTCACGACTTATCATTTGTTTCTAATAATTTAAAATTAGAGACAATCACGAAACAAGAACTTAATAGCTGTATTCGCGCTAAGGACACGTCATCCAGTTGTGACAATATTTCGTACTCAATGATTAAATATCTTCCTGAGAACGGCAAATCTATTTTATTATCGCTGCATAATGGTTCTCTGTCAACCGGCTTTATACCCAATCAGTGGCGTGACATCGCAGTCATTCCAATACCTAAACCTGGCCGCGACGCGTACTCTTCACTCAGACCGATATCAATGTTGTCGTGTTTATGTAAAATATTCCACAATATTTTGAATAATCGAATAGAATGGTTCATCCAATAAAATAACATCTTATCGCCATATACTACGGGGTTTAGAAAAAGTCGATCTACAATGGACAATCTGGTTAATTTAGTCTCTCACATTCAAACTGGTTTTACAGAAAATAAGTCAACAATGGGGCCGGCCGGTAAAAGCTAATCATAGATGGCGCTGCCATAGGTAGTTCCCTTGTCATAGATTTTGACTGTATTTATGCTTGCAACAGTGTTTTTATTTTTACGTTTTATGAATTAAAACATATGAAAATAGTGCCTTTAATGATGTATTGCACATGGCGAGTCAGTGAGTTAATTAGAGGAAAAGTTGAAGAAACCCGGCGCCTCTTTACGAGGATGGAAAACTGATTAGATCGAAAGGTAAGGTGCACCTTTTGGATTCGCTTCGTTATACTATGTATTTACTAATGATATAAATATAATATATAAAAATTTACTAATTCATTGTCAGTTAACAACAGCTCTTTACATAACAATCTTAAAATATTTGATACTATCTTTTGCCAGCGGCTTCGCCCGTGTGGATGTTAGAATTTATCCCACGGGAACCGTATATTTTTTCGGGATAAAAAGTAGCCTGTATGCTATTCCAGACTATAATCTATCTCTGTGCTAAATTTCATTCAGATCCGTTCAACCGTTCTGGCGTTATTGAGTAACATCCAAACATCTTCACAAACTTTCACATTTATAATATTAGTAGGATTTGTGTTGCTCACGATATGTTTTAGTTATCAATGAATCAGCTGATGTGGATTCTAAATCTTGTCACACATGAATTTCTATATTTACAGAGACTTTAGCAACAGTACATTCCACATGGTGACCCTGCAACGGTACAACATCACCTAGTCTTTGTGATGTTGAAAGCTTTTCTTGAAACAAACTTTTTCTTGCATGGGAACATAGAAGGAATAGCAGTTTAAAAAAAAAATGTGTAGATGTTCTACACCTGTAAAATAAATAAAACAAATACTTTTAAGGCGAAACATTTAAGTAGCTTAGGTACTACTTAAATGTTTCGCCTTAACTATTAAAACATTATTCAGACATTGGACCGTAAGAGAATATTATTTACTGAATTTTTTGTAGTCACTCTCCTTGAAATGTTTTCTACGTAACATCGATTGGATTTTAGGTATAAAATCAACACGCCTTATTGGTTTCAGCCACAGTTTTTTTTATTTATTTTAGAGTCCTTTGAAAATGATGGTTTCCCGTCTCCGAACAATTGGGTACACTACACCGCGTCATTTCAATAAAATAAATAAGAAATAAGTATATAATATATTAATCGTACAAAAACACCACTGTTTTGGGAGCGATCTACGCTAGCGCCATTTTGACAGTTGCCAGCCCCATAGGATGCTTTTTAGATATAGATAATGCATATAATAACATAGATACAATTTCATTAATGCAAACAGTGGAGTGGGATCTAAAATATGTCAATATTTATGGTATTTTTAAAAAGAAAGAAAGTTGAAGGTTTTAATAGATAATGTATACATGAGTCGAACTACCGGCCGCAGATTAACCCAAGGTGACCCTTTGTCCCCGTTGCTTTTTAACTTAGTAACTTCAAGTATATGTGCAAGTATTATGAGCAGCGGAGTTTTGTTATCTCAGTACGTGGATGATTTTGTTCTTTATTCAGTAAATAAGAACATACAAGAAGGTGTTAATCTTGTACAAAATTATTTAAATAATTTAGTTAAATTGCTTTCAAACAGGCTTAGAAATTTCATCTTCAAAGAGTAAAGTATGCGTTTTTAAAAGAGGGTATAATAGAGAATGTATTAATCTGTTAATAAATAAATCATGGCTGCAAGTAGTAGATAATATTAAATACTTAGGCTAGACCGCAAGCTTAGGTGGAAAAAAAACATATTGGGGAACTAGCCGGAAAATGTTTAAAAGCTCTGAGAATCTTTCAAGTTCTTGCTGGGTCTGGCTGGGGCGTACATCCATATAACTTGAGGCTATTATATACGTATATTTCTATTATTCGTTCGAGACTAGACTATGGCAGCTTTTTATATGATAACTGGTAGAAGAGCAACTTAGTCACGTCATTGGACACCACTATTAGTGACGGTACATGAGTATCTTATTGACTACCCTATACTTTCATCGCAGCAATTGAGAAGATTTTCTTTGAACACGTGGGTGAGCAGTCCAATGAGACCTATCCAATGTACTAAAACCGTGTATAGATGTCATAGAAAAACCGAAACATTAGTATAGAAGTAGAAACATACATGAAATTTGTGATCAGTATCTAAATGCTAATTATTTAAATTTTTACTCAGTCTATACTCATGGGTCACAAAAAGGTAACGAGTCGGGGTATGCTGTTTTTGATCCGCAAACGAAGGCATCTAGAAAGTTTATATTATGTGCTAAAATTTAAATACGTACGTTGAACTACTAGCGATCTCTGAAGCTATTACATATTGAGTCATTCGACTCAGGTAACTATTTAATACTGACTGATTCTAGGAGTGCTCTGCAACACTTGGCTCGATGTACAGTCGCGAACCGGGATTTCTGAACCACGAGCATATCATCTTAACTTGGTTGTGTTACACGAATGCCGCCCGATTTTCGTTATTGAAATGATGTCACATGTCAAATTTCACGGGCGGCATTCGTGTAACACAACCAAGTTAAGATAATAAGCTAGTGGCTCAACAATCCCGGTTCGTGAATTTACCTCGAATTGTCGAGTTACACCGATAGCCTATAAAATTTTAGACACCATTGGCAAGGTATTGGTAAGGTATTAGAGAATGCTGGTACCCATAACACAAGTTAAATCTTTTACTTGGGTACCAGAGTTCATACAAACACTTGTGTTAAATTGACATTAATAGTCTTATGTTTAAGTTCTAATGTGTATTTTTTTCATGATCCACGCTTTTTTTTTTATAAATGTTTGTCTGTATATGCCCATTAAGTTCAATAAAATATATTATATATAAGGTCCAAGACAAAGAATTGTTCTTCAATGGGTACCACCCCATATTGGCTTGTATGGAAATGAGGAAGTGGATCGTTTAGCAAAAGAGGCTATCACAGACGGAATATCTGTTGAATGTTTTCCCCTATATAGTGACCTCTTGTATCGAGTTCGCAACCAGTGTTTAGAATTATGGAAAGAATACTTTGATGAGAGGTCACTAAGTAAGGGAATTTGGTATAGAACCATTCAACATTTCCCTCCATCCTTGGTTTGTGGGTACAGATAAGCATCGAGATGAGATTGTGACTGCTTTCAGACTACGTTCTGGACATATTCCGTTGAATAGTTTCGCCTTTCTAATGAGAAAGAGTGATTCGCCCAATTGTTCCGAGTGTGATAAAGTAGAGGATACCACTCATATTTTAGCGGAATGTGTCCGGAACGAGGTTGAGAGGAGTAACTATTTCATAGAAAACAGTTTAAATTATATTAATTTTGGCATGTATAACAGTATCTTGGCTGCTCCGTTGTCCAGGACAGCTAAAAAAATATACAAACTTGCACATTTAGGTATTAAGCGTAGATATACATGGATTGCCCCAATGAGGGTGGCATGGTCATGCTGATCAAACCTTCTATAAGCTAACAAAGATTAAAGAAAAAAATGTTATAACTTGTTTATTATTGCGTAGAACATTCGTGGACGATACATTATTGTGTAACTTTATTTGTAGAAAGTTGGTTTCCTTAGGTGTCGGAGAAATAAATAAAAAATATTAACGTAAAGATTTTTTTTACCAGCCTATGTCCCACTGCTAGGCAAAGGCACTTACTTATCATTATATTTTAGTTTTGCGACTTTCTTATTGGTTAGGTTGTAATTTATTACATACGTTTCACACAATCATGATGCACGTGTGCACCACTTGACGCAAAAAAATATAAGCTGCATTGAATTAGGGTTACGGCTAGTAAGACATTTATTTTCTGTTGGAAGATTGCCCCGGATTTGGTGGTCTAAAGTTTTGTGTCTAACGTTTTAAATGATGTAACGTAATCTGATTTTTCAAAAAGAAGAAGAAAAATAAAGTAAGTATTAAATTAACATAGAAAATAATACCGATATATTTTTTAACACTAATCGTACGTTTCAACACTACTTCCCGTTTACTTCCCCGGCCATAGAGTTATTCAGTTTCCAAGCTAATTGTCTATGGTACTGATGACGTTGTATATCTTCTGTAGTATAGATAAACCCACGGAATAATAAAAACAGTGGAAAGTGGAAGTGGCCCGCAGCCAGGGACGGTTACCGTTACCAAAAAAATCCAGTAAAATTACCAAAACGTTTCGTTACGTTACGTTAAATATCTAACGTTAAATATAACGTTAAATAATAAGATTTACCGGTATTTAAATAGCGTTACTAATAGCGTTATTTTGATAAAAACTAGTAATATCTGCTGCGACGTTGACAAACCGAAACACGCGCCGTAACGCCGTTCGTTCGGCTCTTCTAAGCGGAGTGGCAACAGCTAGCATTTTAAGACGATCGGACAGATACCCACGAATACGAGGCCCCTCGCGCATGTTTCATTTAATAGCTGAGCGCTTAAAAATATGTACTCCCTCACTTTTTGAAGTCTAATATACCTGCCGGCACGAATTTAAAGCACACGGAGGAGTGGTAGGGGTGTATTGCACATACCTGCTTATTTAATAGCGGCAATCACGACGAAACGTGTAGAGGAACATTTATACCACAGGGGTTTCCTGCAGTGCAATGCAAATGAGATAACTATTTCCTCATTTTCCTTTTATTATTAAATAGCACGTACCTATAATCGTATGTATAATAAGGTTATTTATAAAATGTATTTGATGTATCATATAACCAAAATAAAAATGCATACATACTTAGGATGTGATTTTGGCAATTGTTCCTAATAGATAATAATAAATAGAGTATAATTTGACAACGTATTTGAAGTGGAATGATTGGGTATACAGGGCTTCAATTCCAGACTGCCGAATTTATGTACATATTTCTCGTGTATGATTGTGGTGAGAATATTAAATTTACTTATTTAATGTATAATTGATAATTTAAACTGTGATTGTGTTTATATAATAGAAACGAATAATAAAAACGAACGAACGAAACGAACGAACACCAAACCCTTGTAGTTTAAATGTTCCTCTAGATACATTACGTCGTGATTGCCAGTATAAAATTAGCAGGCGTTCAAATTTAGAATTTTTATTTTCAAAATGATTTTTAAACCTTTTGCCGCGTCTGATTCTGCTTTTGGTACGTTCGAGCACATTGCCGGAAAATTGCTACGCTAATGTTTTCATACTTACATAGTAAGTAGTTTGCTCAGATTAAAAATACACCCGTCATTCTGATATCAGGCTGGCGGCTCACTAACTTTTTTAAATAACTCTAGTTTTATAAAAGCACATTGCTTTAAATTTTAAGCACATTCTTCACATTGCTAGAACATTGCTTTCATGTGTATAGAATCACTGTTTTTGACGTACACTCGTCATCCTGATTTTCACGATATCTTGTATGGGGCAAATCTATGTGCCCTGCGCAAGAAGGATGGCGGCATTCGTCCCGTTGCCGTAGGGTCCACTTACCGTCGTATTGCAGGCAAAATTTGTTGTGCTTTTTACAGCGCAACCCTGGCCAACAAATTCCAGCCCCTACCGCTGGGTTTTGGCTCCAAAAGAGGCTGTGGTACATGCATTATCTACGTACCTTAATAGCGATAAAGGTGAGGCACATGCGACCTTGCAAGCTAAATTGGGTGCATAGACAATAAACTTTACAGACTTATTGCAATAGGGTCTATTTAATTTATGATTGATTTTATCTTTTTGATTCTTGTAGTTTACACGATGGTAAAAAAGTTGCCAGACGAAAAAAAAGTTATGTTATGTTATGTTATGTTTTTTTTTTTTTTGTAAAACTGTATATGAGGTAAGGTGTTATAATTATTTGGCTACTAGCTTTTGCTCTCGGCCTCGCCCACGTGGATATACTTGCTTATTTTAATCGGATTTTGTTCACAATTTCATGGCTTTTAAGTTTTTTTGTGTGGAACCATAATTCTTTTCCTAAAATAAAAGTAGCCTAAGTTAGTAACTTATAAAGAGTACCTTATAGCATCAGATATCTGCCAGAAGAAGTACCGTCAAAATTACAAACCTATTTACGGAATTGAAAGAACGCTTTCAATTCCGTAAATAGGACTTGTTGACAGAAGTTCAAAAAGAAATACCTAAAATTTACAGTTTTCTCTATCAATGTTACAGGCACCCCTCTAAATTAATTTATAAAGACAACGTTTTGAAATCAGCCGTTGGATGTCAACAGGCTGACCCTCTTGGGCCAGTCATTTTTAGTCTGGCAATAAATCCAATCACTCGACAACTAAATTCAAAATTCAACGTAAGGTATTTGGTTGACGGAACCCTAGGAGGGGATGTAGACACTCTTAATATGTGTAATTTAGTTTTAGTTTTATCGGTCTTTTAATGTCCGAGAGATAAATTCTCAATTAAATTCATGTTTTTATGTTTTTAATTACTAGTTTAGAGTGGCTTAAAAGATTTAGCTTCATTAAATGAAAAATTTAGTTCCATTGGCCTTGACCTTAACCTGTCAAAATGTTAAATTTATCTTCCCTAAGATACTGACAGACAGACTAACATAGCAAAATTTAATACAATAGCACCAATATCAAAATTACGGAAAGAAACTCTCTTCACCTCCTGAGGTCCCCAATTTTTGACGAATCCTTTCCAACGTTTATTGAGGTGAAAATTCAAAATTTTCATGATGTTTCGGAAAGACTTTTCAAGATTAATATTCATTCGGCCTCCACTCTCCTTCGATACTGTTGCTTTGGACCAAAATTCACATAATAGGTATAGCCTTCGCTCTTCCCATCTGTGGAAAAATCCACAACTTTTAGAAAAAGTAGACCAAATTATTAGAGAAACACACTAACTTCTATCCTAAATGTGACCCTGGACGACCGAGCGTGGCAGCAAGCTACACTTCCTATTAGCCTGGGTGGTCTCGGTGTCCGCAAAACTTCAAGTAGGTATAAGTTTACTGGCCTTCCTGTCCTCGGTCCACAGTACCGATAAATTAACCAGAAAAATTTTATCTTCCGCACTGGACGATTTTGAGGTACCGTGTTTGACCGATGCGTTGAACGCTTGGATAAGGCTTGTTCCAATACGGATTTGCCCGGCAACCCGTTCTCTCAGAAACGGTGGGACGTGCCGCTCTGCAATATTATACGGAATACTTTAGTAAACACGTCATTTAATACTGTTGAGCGTGCCCGTCTGCTGGCTGTGGGATAATGGGAGTCAGGCTTGTGGATTCAGGCGCTACCGTCATCCACCATAGGCACTATGATGGATGACACATCGTTTCGGCTCGCTACGTGTCTCCGCTTAGGCGCTCCTTGTGTTGCTCCGCATCGGTGTCACTGCGGTGAAGCTGTCGAGAGTCTCGGGCACCATGGCCTGTCCTGCTGCAGGAGTGCAGGTCGCATAGCACGGCACGCCAGCATCAACGATATTATTCGTCGAGCTATTGTCACCGTCGGCGTACCAGCGGTGTTAGAACCAAACGGCTTGGTACGTGACGATGGCAAGAGACCAGACGGCATGACGTTGTTGCCTTGGAAGGTGGGTAGTCCTCTGGTGTGGGACGCAACCTGTGTCGACACCCTTGCGCCATCTCATGTTCCCAGCTCGGCGTGCTGCGCTGGCGCCACTGCTGCGGCTGCTGAGACCCTCAAGCGGCGCAAATATTGTAACCTTATGGGTAACTACAGTTTTGACCCGTTTGGGGTCGAAACGCTCGGGTCATGGGAAATTTCTCGCCGACTGATCGACACTTCACATGACCCGAGGGCTGGCTTGTACTTCCGGGATTATCCTGATAGCCATGGGATACCTCTCCACTCCTCAAGCACCTCAGGAAGTGTTGCCCCCTTGTCACTACGTCACTATGTGCTAGCGGCCGTTTCCGGGGGCCCATTATTGAGTGTGCAAGTCACCCCCTGCCATTTTATCCGTGTATAATATAGAACATTGGTCAGACAGGGGACAGGATAGTTTCTGAAGGTCTGATGATGACCAGGTAAGTGTTCAGTAAAGGAAATAGTTAGGATGACCTAGCTTTCAACATTTATCTAATTGAGCACGGGTGCTACTACATGACACTTGCTGAAGGTCTGATGATGACCAGGTAAGTGTTTATCGGTTCTCAATAACGGAAATAGTTAGGATGACCCAGCTTTCAACATTTATCTAATTGAGCACGGATGCTACTACATGATTCTTTCTGAAGGTCTGATGATGACCAGGTAAGTGCTTATTGGACCTCGGTAATGGAAATAGTTAGGATGACCTGGCTTTCAACATTTATCTAATTGAGCACGGGTGCTACTACATGATACTTTCTGAAGGTCTGATGATGACCAGGTAACTGTTTATCGGTTCTCAATAACGGAAATAGTTAGGTGACCCAGCTTTCAACATTTATCTAATTGAGCACGGATGCTGCTACATGATTCTTTCTGAAGGTCGATGATGACCAGGTAAGTGCTTATTGGACTTCAATAATGGATTTTTTTTTTTTTGCGTGGGAAATCATCAAATAACTTCTTCCGCTCTGGGTGGAGCGGGAGGGCGTGTCAGACTTCTACTGACTAAAACCCACCCGTGTTCCTTCAGTTGCCTGTGCCAGGGCCACGGTAACTCTTTCGAACAACCCGCAACCCTGGCAGAGTTAGGATGACCTGGCTTTCAACATTTATCTAATTGGGCACGGATGATGACATGATACTTTCTGAAGGTCTGATGATGACCAGGTAAGTGCTTATTGGTCCTCAGTAATGGCAATAGTAAGGATGACCTAGTTTTCAACGTGTAAGTGTGACGGGCCTGGCTTATTGATACGAGCTACGGGTGTGGTGTCAAAGGGAAAACATCTCAAAACCTTGGTCAAATTCTAGTGCAATATTTATAACAAAACTATTAACTACTTATTACAATCAAATATTCCAGTTTTTACTAAAAACTAAAAATTACGAAATAAAAAATAATTTAAAAAATTAAATCGACTTCAAAAAGAAATAAACTCAAAATTATGAAATAATTTTAATTTCGGAAGTCGGTGGCAAAAAATTAAAATACAGATCCCAAGACACCGACTTCCGAAATTAAAATTATTTCATAATTTTGAGTTTATTTCTTTTTGAAGTCGATTTAATTTTTTAAATTATTTTTTTATGTAACTACTGAATGTGCTCAGAAACTAGGATTACAACGTAAAAAATGTCCTTTTACCATTCACGGTACAGGTGGGGACATAGTTAAAAATCAAGGCAATGGTTACTTGTACATTAAAAGTTATTTCAAAGGTGTCTGCTGATATGCCTAATATCTCTTTCACAAATAATGTCATTAACGAAAATAATACTTATACGTTAGCAGATCCACTGTTTTTTAAGCGTTCGCGGATATATTATTTGTTAGATAACGACATATTGCCAGATATAATTAGAGATAAGCCATTAGTAATTAAGAATGGTATTCCGAGTGTTGTTAAAACGGTTTATGGTTATGTTATTTGCGGAAAATTATATCCACTTAGAAATAATAGTTCGCAAAATCTTAATTTATCGGTTTCATATGACGAAGAACAGTCGATTGCAAAATCTTTACGCGGGTTTTGGGAAATCGAAGAAGTGCCGTGCACACCGTCAATAAATCCGATGCATCAGTTAGCCGAGGAGATGTTCTCTAATGAACATACTCGAGAGTCGAACGGGCAATAAGTAGTTCCGCTGCCTTTTGCGCCCGAATGCTCACCGCTAAGTGCGTGTGCGTACGCGCAGCGGAATGTTGTTGAATTTAAAGATTTTAATTATGCAGATATTTAGTGTATGACGTCGTATAATTGTGTATGGTAAAAAAAAATTTGTGCACGCAACCATTGTGGAGAAATTCACCAAAAACTGATTCCGCTGGGCGAACGTTGTCCTGGCGGAACTTTTTTTAATCCATAGACTTTAGAAGAAAAGAGATGTGTCCAAAAATTAGTGTGTATTTGTGTGTAATTGTGTATGTATGAATAAAACTAGTGCATGCATAAACTTCGGAGAAATTCAAGTTTCCGCTACGCGAACGTTTGGCCATTAGCTAGTTTTCATATAAAGCGCTTACATAGAGAGCTGTAGATTTTTACATACGTTGTTTTGAATTTGTTTATATTTGTTTAAAAAACAGATTTAGAAAAAATCGTAGGGCTTAAAAGATAAAAATATAAACGTAAAATACGCTTATTAGGTCTTAGTTCTTAAAGTATGCACTTTGGGGTCTAGATTTTCACGTTTATACAAACCTTGTAAGTGTCTGCAACATGTTGCCAAGTATCAATGATGTTCCGTTAGTAATTAAAGAGTTATAGGACAAATTTACCATGAATAGATCACTGTTTACAAAGCAGTCAAATATCACGACGTTCTAAATGAATTGCATGGTAAAATGTATGCCAATAATTAGTGTATTCATTCAACTATTCACATGCAAAATTTCATATCATTAAATTCAGTAATTAAAGAAAAACAATTATAATACTGACGAAGCATCGAAAACCTACATAACCCGACCAAGTTCGGATGGCTACAAAAAAGCGGCCGTGCCATATATCTAAGAAACGTTCTTAACCTTCCAATATAGTATTTATTAATATGGTACAGTGGCGTACACAAGCGTTAGGAAAAAATAAAACAATTGCATTTCTTGAATGAAAAATATTTTTTTAATAATAACGCCACTATCTACGATAAAAACAAATCTTCAATTAACAAGTACTTCTCTATTTAAATATCCGCGTACAAAAATATTTTTAATTACATATAATACTTAATTATGTAATTATAATAACGTTAACAAACGCTTGCAATGACAGCAATAGACTTAATGTGTTTTAACTAAAATAGATTATGAACTAGCTTTTGCCCGCGACTTCGTTCGCGTGGATGACGAAACTTAGGGTAAGTATAATATTTCGAGCTTCAATAAAAATTAAAATCACATCACATAACTAACCTATTCAGTTGTTTAGATTTGATCAAGATTAAAAAAGTGCTTATAAACTAAAACATTGGTATAAAAAAGTTATTTTCAAGAAAATATTCTTAAATGAGTAGCAAATACTGTAAATAACCTCAACATTTCTAAGTAGGTATACCTAATATTTTCTAGTTTCAATAATAAAATCACAGATTAACAATCACAGATCACATAACTAGACTATTTAGTTGTTTAGGTTTGAGAGTCTGCCTAATATAAAAATAAATCAACATTTAAAAAGTACTTATAAAATAAAACATTGGTATAAAAAAGGTATTTTCAATTCAATACCATTTATTAAATGAGTAGCAAATACTGAAAATAACCTCAACATTTCTAAGTATAATGTACTCTAGCTTAAAAAAAATCACAGATTAACAATCACAGATCACATAACTAGACTATTCAGTTGTATAAATTATTGCATGAGGCATCATGTTTTTGGAACTATTTTGAATTTTGCTACATAAATCATCGTAACACTGAAATGATTTATTAGTGTACGGGGGTCTCGAACAATGCGCCTTGTAATGACCAATACCTGGCATTTGTAAAGGTGGAACATATTCAATAATAGCCAATATTAAAAATAGCTTATTATTTATTTCAATATTACGAGGTATGTCCTCTAGATTTATGTACAAATTATGTAGTTCAAAGATAATCAAATCATTTAAATCATATTTAAAATCGACAGTGCCTATTCCACAAAAATTACAAACAGGAGGATTGTCACTCCTCATACCAGATTCTACAGACTCTTGCAATTTGGCAATGCCTTTACACTTAATGATATCAATGTTTAAAGGTAGGTATTTACATTTAAAATTGCTGTTATTTATGGAAACAAGGCATTCTTTATTTGAACAACATTTCTCTCTGTTTCCAGAAAAGTATGGCAAACAGATGTCTTCAATAATTTTTGTGACATTGCACGCACAATCTATAATTTGGCACTGTGTTGCATCGAGTGTATTGTTATTAACATTAAACAATGGATTTAGTAAAATGTCTCGTTTTGCGTATAACGTTTTGCAATTCCTTTTCGTATTAGATAATTGGATAAAAAAACGAGTGAATGAATCTTTGCTAATCAAGGGATCTATAAAATGACGGAAAGAGATACGGTCAGTATATGCGACTGCGAAAGCTTGAGCCACTGCGTCAAATGCACAGGTATTAGTCACTACATTTTTGATGTCTTTCGATATTGATACGTTACCATTTTGTAAGATGTATAGAGGCTTCGACGAGATAGTTTTTTTGTTGGGAATAACTAGACCTCTCCAGTTTTTTATTTCAACAGGATAGTCTTGAAAAATGGATTGCTCCTCGAAATCACCTATAATTTTGGTCTGTTTAACTTGATTTAAAATCATATGTTCATTCTTATTCTTAATTATCTTAGTAGCAGTTTCAGAATATTTAGCTTTATTTAATTTGATCATCCCATTAATGTAAGTGTAATGTTGTATTAAAAATTCGTCTAAACGTATTCGCTCCTGCTTTGTGTTGAAATATATGGTCTTTATATCTTTAAAATGATTTTCAACATTTGAGCTACTTCCAACAATTCTAACATTACGAAAATACTTATCCATAACGCCACTCCACATTGGCAACTTTCTCAATAGTCTTTTTAATGTATCATTTATTTCTGGTAAATAATATTCGTTTTTATGTTCGTTCGGGTCAATTAACATTAAATACAATTTTTCGGTTTCTAGAATATTGTCGTAATATTGAATGAGTGGGTTTGTACCTGCATTGTTGGTGTCATTCTTTTCATCGGGTAATACAGAACATAATGACTCATCATCGTTACAGTTATCTAAATCTTGGATGTCAACCTTATACTCGCTTATGTTCGCTAAACACGCTACAGCTTGATCATATTTCTTGCATGATTGCCCATCCAAATCTAGGGTTACATATTCATGTAAAGATACAGTAACGACATCTTTGATTACTGATTTGACTTCGTCATAGGACTTAAGCAAGTGATTTTTTTTTATACAATTTATATAGAAGTTTTTACATTTTTCTGTCGCTTTTTCGAAACAGCTTTGTTTGTATAATTTTTTGAAAAAATGAGACTTATCCAATCTAATGTAACATGCTGGTATAGAATTATGTTCACCTTCTAATATCGAAAAACACTGCGCCAAATATTTGTTTGTGTCGGTGTTTAAAAAACTGCGACATATTGCTCCTAATAGGGCAGACGAATCATCACTGATAATTTCATTCGGTGGATTACGGTTACGCGCCCATGTGCTTAACCACGTGGCTATGGTTTCAGTAGTATGGGACTGGGACGCCATATAACATAAAGGTATACTTGTGTTTGCAGTGTATGCCACAACGGCATATAAAAAGGCATGTTTGGGTTCCTTAGTTCTTAAATTATCGTTAACATTTGGCGGTGCAATTACTTGAAAAATCGAACCGGTTGCATCGATAGATAAAACGATATATTATGTGTATTTTTTAATACTTCATCATAATATTTACCTTGTTCTTGGGTCCAAAAATATAAAAAAACGGGACTAAACTAAATTTTTGAACAAAAGAATCAAATGGTGGACTTTGCGACATAGCATAAATGGAGAGAATTGTATTCTTATCGAATTGGAGTGCCCTTTTAACTGCGTGTCGTATACGCCTCAAAGTACTTAATTTCGGAAATGTTGGAGGTTCACTTGGTTCATTTATGCCTATAATTTTGTCTGCCATCATAGCTCTAACTGCTAATGCCCTATTGTGTTTTAACATTACTGCTAATTTTTGTTTTCTTACAGAATTAAGTTTATTTTTTATAGTCGAATCATGGACAAAATCTTTTTTATATCGGCTTATCAAACAAGTAACATCTATGAAATTACTAGTTATTGGATCAATAGTCACTAAAATATTTGCTCCACATTGGGTACATTTGCCATCACATTTGATGTTATTTAGCTTTAAATTTGAAGGAACGTAATTGCTTTTAAATGAAAAAGTGCACTGAATGTCCGTTTTGCCCATATTTGGTCTTGTAGCTCATTCGTCCAATTATTTTTTAACAACTTGTGATTTGTTGGTTCTATATTTCTGTACTCATGATAATCCATTAGAAATTTTACTTGAACTTCATCAGATTCGTCTGTAATATCAACATTTTTTTCATCAGAATCATCAAAATAATGTTTACTGGTGGGTATGTTTTCACACTCGTCAAAAAAAAAATTATAATGGCGTTTAATTGACATTTGAAGGGGTCAGGGGAAAAACAGCTTTTGTCACCTAATGAACAAACTGAGATATTACTAATTAAAAGATAAGATCTTAATAAAATAGTGTCATTTATACCCAAATAAATAAGAAAAGCTTTTTTTATTGAAAAGATGTTTATTGTTAATGTAATTATTTATTTATTTTATTTTCACTTCACATCGGTTAAGAGTTATATTAAAAAATTGAGACTAAGTCAGAATAATCAGGTGAAAATCATCCTATGTCCACCAATATCAGGGGAAAAACAATTGATGTCACAAGGCAATCTAATTATTGTATTTTAGGTTGGAAAAGAACTTTTTTGCTGTTGGTCCACAATATTTAGATAAAGACTGTATATCCAGGAATTTTGCTTTACTGATTGGTAAAATGTCCTTGTAAGCTTGGGAGAGTAAATTCTCCTGAATTAGGGATGTCTTCACAAGAAGATGAGTTTACCCTTCTTCTCTTTGCATCCAGCATAACTGAGGAAGTCCAGTGTCCATTATAGGAATCTCTGTAGAAAATGAGACGGGGATGTGTAATCTCAACTCTGATCTCACGGATATATTATCATAGTCTCATCATAGTCGACCATGGACAATGGTTGTTTTTTTCCTGAACGGTTCTGACGTTGGATGTTTTTTCCCTGTACCAATATTTTAAAAGCTTGACAGCGCAGAGACTATGAATGTTATTGCCCTGTTGTTTTTGAAAGAACATAGCGACAGATATAACCATTCAGACTGCATTGCTAGTTGAAAAAAATAAAAAATGTGACAAAGTTGTTTTTCCCCTGACCCCTTCATTTGTATGGCAGGTTTCTTCATGTGGTAATTAAATAATTCAGCTAACTGCTTTTGTATACAGTCATACACTTTATGGCTAACAGAAGGAACAGATTTAACAAATGTGTCTTTATGTATTCGTACTACTACTTTCATATTACTTAACGGTATAGTACTTTTTCTGCCGGCCATTTTAATTTTTTCCTCCCATCGGTAGCGCCGCGCGATGTGTTGGATGAATTGGTTTGGTTTGTAGAATTAGGTCGTTGAGGTGTTCGCTTCTAGTGAGATTAAGACGCCATTATAATCTGAAACATTAATAAAAAGTATGAATTTACGTATATGGACTTATACATAAAGCTAATGTAAAATTGTGATACTTTATTAGTTGCTTTCCTTTTAAGGGGAGTATGTCTTAGTGATATAGAATCATATGCATAATTAATTATTGAAAAACAGCCGTTATTGCCATCTCTACACATAACCCCACAAAAAGAAAGAAGCTAATAAAAATCTGCCTTATACGTATATCATTACATCATTTCATTTACCTAGCCTTTTCCCAACTATATTGAGGTCGGCTTCCAGTCAAGCCGGATTTAACTGAATATCAGTATTTTACGAGGAGCGGCTGCCTACCAGACCTCCACAACCCATTAACTGGGGTAACACGGTACTTCATGGCAAGACTGGAATCATATTTACTGGCTTCTGAGTATCTGTAACGACTGCCTAAGTTCTACAAATGACAGCTGGGACCTACGGCTTATCGTGCTTTCCGAGGCACGAAGGAAACTCGGTATGTTAAGATGGTCACCCATCCACAGACCAACCTTGGCAAGCGTTGCTTAACCTTGAAGATCGACCCGTGCGGCTATTATTATCTAGCCACGAGCTCTTCGTGCAACATGCCGCTTGTGTGTATGAACTCATAATTACAATCCGGTCACATTAACTTGACGCATCTCTGAAATACTCACATCCCCCCGCTTCCCACCGCATTCCCTTAGCTCGCCCGGCAGGTGTCAGGTATGGTCAGAATCTTTGTTATCGATACGCTCGTCAATAATTTGGCTAGTTCTCTGTTGTTGTTATATTGTTTTTGGACATTATTATATCGACGCCATGCGTCAAGTTAATGTGATCGAGTTGTACTAACACACACAAAATTTCAATTCAAAAACCGATTAGGTACACAAATTAAACTCTATATCAATAGACCTAAGGTCTAATTTACAACAAAATTGCAACTAAATGAGCAAGTTCCTGTTACTCGGTTTATCCTTACCCAGGAAGGTGGTGATCTTGTTCTGGAAGTTGTTCCAGGTTGCCGAGGAGTTGACGATCTGTGAGAGGCCCACATACGTATATCATTACATGTAGGTAATAAACATAAGGTGATTATTTAATAACAATATTTCTTTTCAACATTTCGTTATAATCTGGTCGGTCGTTTAGTAGTTTAGATCTATTCAGTAGTTTGTCTTTAACCAGGAAAAACATCTACTTTGTTACGATTATATTATAATATATGTCTAGTATAATTTATTATTATAAATTTAAGTAAATAGATATAGAATTAGATCAATCAGTAGATATTAACTTGGGTTTATGGTGTCTGTCCAATGTTAACATAACACAATTATTATAATTTATCTGCCTAATAAACTACCTACGTAAATGAATAAGTCTATAGCTATTAATTTATTATAAAATCTTACCTTATATCTGTTATCAGCTTCTCACTATCATTCACTCAATATTCCTACTACATAATTATGTTATGCTTCACTGTTACACTATAACATTAATAACACACTTTGTCAATATTATTATTACAGAGAATTGGCGATGCATAGCAAAACAACAGCGCATACGCACATTGTCCTTGACTGCACATTTATTTGTTTGTGACTGGGGATGAAACAAAATCAGGTTCAAGTTCAACAGCAAACGAATACGCGCGAAAACATATTGCCCTCTCTTTTCTTCAAGGATGACAGTATCGTTTCAAGCGGGAAGCCGCCTATCGATCGTTGCGCGCAGCGCGTTGTCTATTTTTTCACACAAGAATATTTTTGATCAATTCATAACTACAATACTTAGACTATTTAACTAAAGGATTAAGCGTACCGAACTTCGAACAAAATAATTCTGCATATTTTGGTGGGGTGCGGGGGAACACGCTCACATACATAAGAAAAAAAAATCGATTCAAGAAGTAGTTTTTTTTAAGTTATTAGATTGTTTGATCCACTAAAGTTGCAAAGGGGAACGCTCGTGCATGCCTAGTCTATTGGTTATATAGTGTAATAAGCTACAATATTTACCTAAACAGTAGTACATACTTACATGTGGTAAATTTAATTTCCCTAAGGGGTCTATAGTTAGAATCCTGATCCGTGAAATCTTCAATAGAAATTAGCTGTATGAATTTTATTTGTCTTAAATAATATACATATTTAGATTATATCTCAAGTCTCAAGCGCATACTTAAATAAAGTACCTACGTAAATAGTACCTACTTTCTGTCATAGTCAAATACATTTAAAAAAGTAGGTGTACAAAAATAAATGACCTATAAATTATATCGAAACAACAATTGTGTTATCACCTATACCAATTCAATACCGGTATTATACTGTAAATTTTGGGATGTTACCTAAATATATTGCACGGCCGCTTTTTTGTAGCCATCCGAACTTGGTCGGGTTATGTAGGTTTTCGATGCTTCGTTAGTATTATAATTGTTTTTCTTTAATTACTGAATTTAATGACATGAAATTTTGCATAAGAATAGTTGAATGAATACACTAATTATTGACATACATATTACCATGCAATTCCTTCAGAACGTCGTGATATTTGACTGCTTTGTAAACAGTGATCTGTTCATGGTAAATTTGTCCTATAACTCTTTAGTTACTAACGGAACATCATTGATACTTGGCAACATGTTGCAGACACTTACAAGTTTTGTATAAACGTGAAAATCTAGACCCCAAAGTGCATACTTTAAGAACTAAGACCTAATAAGCGTATTTTACGTTTATATTTTTATCTTTTAAGCCCTACGATTTTTTCTAAATCTGTTTTTTAAACAAATATAAACAAATTCAAAACAACGTATGTAAAAATCTACAGCTCTCTATGTAAGCGCTTTATATGAAAACTAGCTAATGGCCAAACGTTCGCGTAGCGGAAACTTGAATTTCTCCGAAGTTTATGCATGCACTAGTTTTATTCATACATACACAATTACACACAAATACACACTAATTTTTGGACACATCTCTTTTCTTCTAAAGTCTATTGATTAAAAAAAGTTCCGCCAGGACAACGTTCGCCCAGCGGAATCAGTTTTTGGTGAATTTCTCCACAATGGTTGCGTGCACAAATTTTTTTTTACCATACACAATTATACGACGTCATACACTAAATATCTGCATAATTACAATCTTTAAATTCAACAACATTCCGCTGCGCGTACGCACACGCTAAGTGCAACGCGCGCCGTGGCTGAGCGCCGGTTGTTGTAGTACACGGAACGAAAGCTCACACGTACGGCCGATCTAAATAATAAGTATAAGGAATTTATGCGGGAATATGAAGACCTCGGTCATATGGAACTTTATCAGGGTGACAAACCTAGCAAATATATTATTCCACATCACAGTATTTTGCGAGCTACTAGTACCTCCACTCCGTTACGTGTTGTGTTCGACGCGTCAGCGAAGAGTAGCAATAACGTGGCTTTAAATGATATTGTGTTAGCCTAAGCTGTATCCGGATATTGCGGCAATAATTTTGAAATTTCGGTTATTTGTTTATATGTATATTGTTTGGTAAGTGATGTTTGTAAAATGTATCGTGCTATCTCCTTAAGAAAAGAAGATCGTATATATCAATACATTTTACGTAGTTATATATCGGGAATCGCCTAACGATCCAATAAAATTATACGAATTAAAAACCGTGACGTACGAACTTAGTTATTCACCGTTCTTAGCAATTGGGACGCTACTTCAGTTAGCTAACGATTAAGGGAAACGTTTTCCATTCGCTGCTCAGGTCCTCCGTGAGGGAATTTACATGGATGACATTGTATATTCCTGTAATACTTTTGAGCAAGCTTGCTTAGTACGGGATTAATTAATTGGTATTTTTGAGTGCCAACTATACCTTAAAAAAGTGGATGAGTAACAGTGAGAAGTTACTACGACGCGTCCCGTCCGAAAATAGGGAAAACTCCGTAACGTTCGTTAAAGATGAAGACGATAGTACCATTAAAGTTTTAGGCCTTCAATGGATTCCAAAATCCGATAATTTCATTTTTTCGGTTAATTTAACTGACAACGAGTCAACCAAACGATCAGTACTAAAATTGCTCGCGTCGATTTACGATCCCGTAGGTTTTATCGCACCATCCACGTTTGTCGCGAAGCAGATCATGCAAGAACTGTGGAAGCTAGGTATTGGTTGGGACGAAAAGTTGTCGGATAACAAAAAAAAATCGTGGCACAATTTTATCTTGGCCCTCTCCGCCAAGTCTAAAGTTGCACCAACAAAAACGATATTTGTTCTCGCGGAGCGTCTCCGGAACAACTTGTCAGTTGTACTTGTAACCAACGTTAGGTTCAGGGCGCCGATTGGATGTATCAAAATGATATCGATTGGCCCCTGACGGTGTTTGTTAATGAGGTACCGGAATTAAAAGCGTCTGTTAATTTCTTGACTGAAAATAACAATAATGACAATTTTAATGAATCTAAAACAGAATTTTGTGAAAGATCTTCCAAAACTTTTCATCATTTTCCAAATTGCAAAGGTCATTTGCTTGGATTTTAAGATTTAGACGAAAAAGGAGTGATATGAACACTACTCACAAATTGGTAGTATTATCAACCTTCGAATTAAAAGAAGCTCGCGATAAGTTGATAAAGTTAGTTCAAAATGCCTATTTTGAAGCGGAATTAAAACTGATTAAAAGATAAGAAACACGTTTCTTCATTACGAAAATTATCTCCATTTATTGATTTCGACGACTTCCTCAGGTAGGGGGGTCGCATCGGTGATTCCAAACTCCCGTATAATTCTATACATCCGCGTCTTCTTCCGAAACATAGTTTATTTACTAAACTATTGATCAATTATTTATATAAAACATACTTACATGTAGGACCGCGAACCTTACAAAGTATAATTAATGAATGTTTTTGGATATTGTCTGCTCGTAGCGTCATTAGATCCGTTTTATCTAAGTGTAAAACGTGTTTTAAATGTAAACCGTGTTTACTGCAACCCGAAATGGCACCTCTGCCAACAACTCGGTTGATACCTAACAAGGTTTTTTCCAACGTCGGAGTTGACCTGGGAGTTCCATCTTTAATTAAAGAATTTAAGAATTAAAGAAAACTACGTTGTAATGCTAAAGTGACCAAGGCGTATTTAGCTATATTTGTCTGCTTTTCAACAAAAGCTGTACATCTGGAGGTGTTATCTTCTCTCTCCGCCGACTGTATTCTTGCGTGCTTAGACGGATTCGTAGCTTGTAGAGGTCTATACGCTGTTCTCTATTCTGTCTGTGGTACTAATTTTGTTGCTGCAAGTAAACATCTCCGAAATCCAAAAGTTTCTGCGCGAGAGTCAAAATGACATTTCGGATGGCTGCTCTAAAAGGCAGGTTGATTGGAAATTTAATGTCCCTAGTGCTCCACATATGGGTGGTCTCTGGGAAGCGGGTATAAAGTCTGCAAAATATCACCTAGTGCGAAGTGTAGGTGAAATGGCCTTAACGTTTGAGCAAATTTCCACGATATTTTATAAGGCAGAAGCCATTTTAAATTCGCGTCCCTTGTGTCCACTACCTGCTAGCGATAATCCCAAGGAATTTAAAGTCGCGCTAGGCACCCACTCTAGTAGAGCGGGCGCCTAGCGCGACGAGCCCTCTAGCACAGAATAAATAATAGTGCTAACAACTGAAGAAAGCCGCTTTTATAATAGCATACAAAATCAGCTCTAACGATTTCGATCAACGTTGCAATATAGAGGTTTACGGGGGGTGAAAAATCGCTGAGAAAATTCGTTTTCTCTATTTTCACCCGAGCAGAGCTCGGTCCACCATACTAAAATAATATACATCTTCAATGCAACATATTTAATTACTTATAAAAATTAATATATAAGAGCCACTAAGACGAACCATAATAAAAAAAATCTGCTTTAATTCTATAACGATAACATTAAAATCAATCTATCAATCAATAAAAGGTAACATAGTTATTTTATTGTCTATTAAAACTATTGAATTATTCCCGAATACTCAAACGACTCTTAACGTTCCCCTACGGCACACTTATCTGACCCGGAGGAACTAAAGCTACGGTTTCATAGGAAAACGGCCGTAACGGCTGTCATAAAAATCTGTCATTTTCAAACCTCGACCCCCCAAAGATTTAAATCGCTATATTTGAGAAGAGTGAGCTCGCACATTTATTAAATAGAATTTCCATGACAATCAAGTCAAGTCACTGCGTCAGAGGTGTCAAAACGAAACAGAAACGCGACTATCTCTTTTGCGGTAGAGCGAATCTAAAGATTTAAATCTTTGCAACTGCCATCACTTTCATGACAGCCGTCACTGCGGTCGTTAACATTTTAACTATTGAGCATTACACCCCAACATTTGGCCGTACCTTCCTTCCCAAAACTGCAAATTAGATCTCGGTTGTGTTTGAGTATTCGGCCAATAATCACAAAAACATTTTGTACATCCAGTCGACCTCGTAATTGCTTTACCACTTTTGACAATAATGCCGAGTGAATTGACAACAAATTTATAGGACATCCAAGGGTTGAAACTAAACAATTGTCATATAAAGAATGTATGTAACCACTATGTCAAAACGTCGAACAAATATTTTTTCCGACAGCTGCGCGCACACATTAAGGGGGATGCGCTAAGGTACCCCGCGAAATTCAAATGTTCTTACATTTTTTGCAATTTGCAGGTCAGTTTCAGGTTGTATGTTGATTAAAATATGATTCGCGACCGTAATAAATGTGGCTTTACAGGATTATTTTTATTTTATTTTATTTTATTTTATTTATTAGGGACAAAAAACAGTTACACGCTACAGATTACAGAGAAATACTAAAACTAAGATTTAACAAACATGTAACCCACACCATTGTCCTCATTTTAACTAAAAATTAAACAGCAGTGCTGATAAATGCAAAAAAAAAAACAAAAAAGGAAAACAACAAAACAATAGTCGCTATAACAATAACGTATTATTTAAATTAATAATTTATTATTATAATCATTACAAACATCAATACAACTCCATATGTTAGAATTGGCCTCAAATGTCATGATTTCAAGAAATAGTCATTCAATAGGGTAGCAGCGGCGAGATGTGAATTTTTGTAAGAGAGAAGGCGAAGTAAAGCCGGTCTTAACTTACTTACATATTAATAAAGTGAAAATGAATTGACTAACTTAAAAATAAGTCTTTTCTTTACTTCATTTAACACCATCTATCGGTAAATAGCAGAACCAAAAAGACGTTATCACTATACAAACTAAACTTTTAATGTTTTAGAGAAATAAAGTCAACTAAATAAGGGACGATCATTCTAAAATGACTATAGGAATATAAAGAATCGAATACAATACAGTTGAATAAGTGAAAACTTAGGCCCCCAACACACGGATCGTAAGCGTAGTCGTCTCGTAAGCGTATCGTCATGCCGCATTGACGCGAAAAATCTCATACGATTTGCTGCAGCACCGCTTTGTATGCGGACAAGTTTGAACATGTACGTGCTCGTATGGCTCTCGTCCTACGCGCGTATTACGATACGCTTACGATCCGTGTTAGAAGGGCCTAAATAAAATATGCAATATTCCTCCATCTCGTTTTCGCTGACGCATTTTTTCTATATCTGTCTCTATCGTAACCCGTTGTATAGCGGCTTGCTCTCGTCCATATCAAGCGGTGCCACGTGACCTAAAGTGACGTCATAACGGGATCGCTATTGTATGAATTTTTAGTTCCCAATTATGACGTTTTGGGGCCGGGTTTTTTCAGAATATTTTTTTGTTGTTGTTGTTGTAATTCAAAGCTAATAATAGGCATTTTTGTCGTTTGAATGTTATGGTTAATTAAATACTGATGTGTAACTATATTTTTGACAATACTAGACACTACTGACTGTAGCATTCTTCAATAGCGGTAGAGTTGCTGATCCGAACCTCCGAAGGGAATCCGGTAGGAATCGTGTTACACGGTGCTTTCGCCACTGTAGGGTAGTATGAATGAGAGTTGTAGTGATAATTTTTATGAATATAATTCTATAAATAAATATTTGATACGGCCGCGAATCATATTTAGATCAACATACAATCTGATATTAACCTGCAAATTGCAAAAAACAAGAACATTTTAATTTTGCGGGCTATCTTAGCGTGCGTCGTTGACGACGAGTCTCGAGTCTCGCTTATGGTCGCAGCATTAGGCTGAGCGATGACCGTTTTGCGTGGATGTGAAGCATATTTTCCCCCAACTTGTTATTTTTAGAGTTTTTCTTTCTTTGCGTCATATTTACCTTAAATATACGTATTTTCTTCCTTTCTATGGGAGGTAAAGCAATTACGAGGTCGACTTACAATGTTCAATAAAGATAATTGTTTAATTATTTTATTTGTAAATAACATTGTACTTAGTAAAAAATATCACAATATACTTCAATATCCTCTGTGCCTAATGTATATCTACAGTGTGTTACGTTAAATGAGGGACATACTTTTAGGCCGCGTCCTAACCTACCCAAAAGCGTCGTCGCGCTCTTTTATATGAATATGACAGTCGCGTAATCAATGAAGTCGCGATTGTACGTCGTAATTTTCATACAAACGATGACGACGATCACTCGCGTTTTGTTAGGACGCGGGATAAGAGGGGGCGTTGAGTTAGATGCGAATTGTTCATGCCAGGCCAGGACGCGTCAGTAGCGACAGCGACCTGCCAGACCGCGCCCGCTCTGAAGTCGTGCCTGCCGCGTTGTAGCTAGTACATTTGAATCACCCGCGCGCCAAATTGATCTTCACCGTCCTGTTTCCGTCGCGCGAGTAATACTCACACCAAGCCGACGCTCCGCAAGTCACGTCGCGGTGACTTGTGGCTAAGGGAGTGTAGTACCTACTCATGAAAATTAACAACTTTTAATTTGGGACCAATAGTGAAATTACGAAAAAAATATGCTTCTGAAACATCACTCGCATAACTCGAAAAAATATAGGGAACAGCTGTTTTTTTAATATATTTCTGTGATGGTCCCGTAATAAAAGTTTTTTAATTTGCAAGGGTATCATCACACTCCCTTAGGGTGGTGATACCGACAATACGCGACGCATCTTCAGTCCGATGTCCGCGAAACGCCAGAACGGACAAGTAGATAATAAAACATTCAACCTTACACACTCAACCGATGATGCGTAAAGCTACGGTTTCCTGAAAGCGGCCGTAATAGCGTAACATAAAATCTGTTATTTTCACCAGTTTTTTATTTTCTTTTGGCTTCGCACGGTTTGTGCGCTTAGCCAGTGTCCACCAGTATTTGACATTAAGTCAAGCCCCGCCTCCTAAAGATTTAAATCGCTAGATGTGCCCTCACCGTGCGTAGAGTCACAAGAAAAAGTGTTCATACTGAGAAGAGTGAGCTCACACATTACATAAACAGCGTTTCCGTGACAATCAAGTGAAGTCACTGCGTCATTGCGTGTCAGAGGAGTCAAAATTAAACAGAAATGCGACTATCTTATAACGCGGTATGGCGAATCTAGCGATTTATATCTTTGCCACTGCCATCATTTTCATGACAGACGTCACTGCGGCCGTTAAGTGCGGTGACCGCTTTTCTAGGTAACCGTAGCTTTAGTGCGTCCAGCGTACTAACTGGACGCATCTTCCGTCAGATGTGCGGCAATCCTAAAGTATGTCCCTCGTGTAACTTAACACAGTATATCTATACCTAAATAGTATACCTCAGTAGCTTTCGTGTCTGTCTGTGTCTGTGTGTGTGTGTGTGTGTGTGTGTGTGTATGTGTTTATGCTTACTTCTTCTAAACTACACAAGAGATTTTAAAAGGGACGAAAGTTAATTGATTTCTTTTAATTTCATTGCATGTCTTTCTCCAAGAACATGATAGATTTCGCTAATTCTTCCCAATTTGATCTGACATATACCACAATAATAATTTGTATCGTTTATCTTAAAAATGTTATTATATTTTAGTAAGTTTCTATACCTTTCCCTGTGCCGACGGGCGACACAGTTATTAATGTCGTCTTCATAAACATATTTTCGCATTTCATTTCTGTCAATTTCGTATTTCTCTAGGAATTTGCAAGTGTGAGCTTTACTGTTGATATGTTCGAAATAATCGGTGGTGCGCTTGTCACAGCATTCACAGTAATAACATGATAATTCTCTGGTTACTAAATGAAACTCTAATAATTCATTTTCAGCGAATTCATGATTTCTACCTTCCATATGTTCAATAATATTACGTTCTACATAGGGTACGTTGACGTCGCAGATCTCGCATTTAACTTTCGTTTTTGCATCATCGGTGAAAAGCAACAGTTTATTGAACATCTTTTTTTTGTTGGCGATTTTGTTGGCTATATGAGTCCTACCCTCCATATGTTCAATAATATTTCTTTCAGCAAAAACTATATTAACTAAGCAAATTTTGCATCGCACTTTAGTTCTGGTGTCATCGGTAAAGACCAGTAGATCGTAATATGCATCAATTTTGTCACAAGAGAGATTAGTTGCGTTACTAAGGCTAGATTCAATGCTGGACATGGAGTCGATGCTTGCAAAACTAACATTTTTTGCGTTAGTGCTTACAGAATTACCATTTTGAACAACGCTACCGGGTTTCGCGCCACTTTGAACTTTATTTTGTTTAGGTTTAATGCTATTTTTATCTTCTAAACACAACTGACTGACCACCTTCTTGTGTGGCTTTCCATCGACATGGATTTTCATTCCACCGCTAGGTACCTTTACTTTACAAAGCTCACAGTATCCAGAGTCATTAATTTTAATGCCTACTGCAGGAGAATCATTACTTTTGTTATTTGTTCGAGTAGAATCATTTCTTTTTTTCGCTATATGTGTTTTAGAATTGACGTGATTTTTAAACTCGTATTTTGGCACAGTTATGTTACAAATTTTACAAAGATAAATATTGTCCTTAACAGTTTTGTGTACAGAGTTTTGTTGCATGATTACATTAAAATGTTTCTTTGAATTAATGTGGGCGGTAAAGTTGAGGGTGTCGATGTATATATTACAAACTTCACAGAACGTTTTACCTGTTCTAGGTGAGTATGTGTCTTTGATAATATTTTTATGAGTATCATCGAGTGTATGGTGGTTGGAGTTCGTCAATACTACTTCGTTGCACGGCACGCAATGACTTGAAACTGTGTCAACCTGAAATTAAAATACGTATTAAAGTTGTACATACAGTGCTCCAATGATCTTTTGGCGTTCAAATGACGTTAACATAGGGGCGCTGTTGGTAAACATTTCTGCAATTGTTTTGTGAAATGTATTGAAAAACAAGATTTTGGCCGCGCGCCAAAAGATCCTCGTATAAAAGGATTTTTAGGCACGTGTCCAAAATCGGTACTCACGCTGCCATTCTTTTTTTTTTTTCAATACAATGCCACAAAATATTTTCCCAAATGTGAATTTTCACCAGCAAACTTTTTGCCCTTGTATACAGGGTTACTGGTAATTCGACGTATATCCGTCAGGGGCTGATAAGGGGGCCAAAATGCAACAAATTGAACCCCCCATATGTATGGCCGAAATTCTATAGTTTTCGAGATATTTGAATTTTAAGTTTTTCGATATTTACCCAAAATTTGACATTTAATTCCAAATAAAAAAAAAACATAACTTGAATGGGTACCATTAAAAATGATGTTGTAGCTGGCACTTTAAATAAGCTATTGATATAATTAAAACTACTTAATTTAACAAAATAATTAAAATAATGAGCGATTTAAGAATAATATCTTATTAATATTTTCATTTTACGCTTCAAAAATGTTGTCTCGTCTCAAAAATTTCTATGACATTAATCGTACAAATAACTAAAACAACTTGCCTAATCTGTAAGCTTTTCAAAAAGGTATAAAAGTCAATTTTAAAATACATAATTCGTGGCATGGCATGTGTTTGAACCGGGCGGGGGAGTACACGGCGTCTGCTGCGCTCGCGTCGCCTTCCTTAGTAAGTTTCGACTCTACGCCGCGCAAGCACGTGTGTTGTTATCTTGCTATTAACACATTAACTGCTGAATTATTTGGCGAATTTGCTCCAAGTGCTGCTTTATGATACACTAAACCCTGTACGGCAAACGCTCATGCGCGCCCAAAAAATACTTCGTGTGGTGCTATGAGCGCGCATGCGCGGTTGAAGAAACTCTACCCAGTGCGGCTGGGCGCATATTTTGTGGACTGACGAGTCAGAGTTTGACCGGGATGGTATAACGAATTACCATAACTTACATTTTTGGGCACCTAAAGTAGGCCGGAATCCAAAAAAACTAAAAGAAACTGCGTCGCAAATGAGATTTTCCCTGAACGTATGGATGGGTGTCCTTGATAAATATTTGCTGGGCGGGCTGGGCCCTCATTTCTTGCCCCAAAATTTGAACGGCGAAAATTACGAGGAGTTTTTAAGAAACAACCTAGATGATTTGTTGGCGGATGTTCCCGAAGAAATAAAAAACAACCTCATGTTTAAACATGATGGTTGCCCAGCACATTACCGGATTACTGTCCGACAGTGGCTAGACAAGAGATATCCAAACCAATGGATTGGGAGGGGAGGGCCAATTCCGTGGCCAGCACGAAGCCCTGATATCACACCACTTGATTTTTACGTTTGGGGTCATATGAAGGAATTAGTTTATGTGACCCCAATAAATTCAGTCGAAGAACTTCGACAGCGAATAATAAATGCGCAGCAACAGATGAGAACAACGTTCATATCAAGAGTGACGAAAACCGAAGTTAGGAAGAGAATTCGAACCTACATTCGTAATCGAGGGGCTCATTTTGAACAAGACCTGTCTAAAGCGGTTGAAACGAATTTCTGTCGTCCCACTTTACCTCCTATGATGAAACCTGATGGGTCGCTGGCTCACTCTGCAACTGAGAAGGCAAATTTATTTGCATCTTTCTTCGCAAGCAATTCACGTCTGAACGCTGGCTCAAAGCAACCACCTACTGTACCTCATTGTGACTCCTCGATGCCGGAGATCGCAGTACACATTAAAGAGGTCCGAAGAGTATTGTGCAGTCTAGACGTGAACAAGGCCAGCGGGCCTGACGGCATTCCAGCGAGAGTGTTGAGGCAGTGTGCGCCTGAACTGTCTCCTGTATTGACACGTTTGTTCCGCCTCTCTCTTGAAAAAAGAACGGTACCGAAATCCTGGAAGCTTGCAAATGTACAACCAGTGCCCAAAAAAGGCGACCGTGCAGACCCTGCCCATTACCGTCCGATCGCCATTACCTCCATTCTGTGCAAAGTTTTGGAAAGGGTACTGAACAATAAGTTGCTGAACTACCTTGAAGACAATGATCTCCTCAGTGACCGTCAATATGGCTTTCGCCGGGGACGGTAAACTGGCGATCTTCTTGTGTATGTCACGCACTGCTGTGGCGAAGCCATCGAGAAACACGGCGAAGCACTGGCTGTATCGCTTGACATCTCGAAGGCCTTTGACAGGGTCTGGCACGCTGCTCTGCTCAGCAAGCTTCCTGCTTATGGCATCCCAGCTGATTTTTGTAGCTGGATTTCAGATTTCCTTAGTGAACGGTCGATTAGAGTAGTTGTTGATGGCTGCTCTTCTGACCTTATGGCTATTGATGCCGGAGTTCCTCAGGGGTCTGTTCTCTCTGCAACTCTTTTCCTGCTGCACATCAATGACCTGCTTCGGCCTGGTATTGTTGGGTACGCAGATGACAGTACAGTTTCAGAGAGATACTTGTCCAGCGCAAAAACCAGCGGGGCTGAAGTTCGTTCCTTGAGACAGGCCATGGTAGAGCGGACAGATTTGACCTTAAGCTTTGTCTCCCAGTGGAGTGATGATAATCTGGTCTCTTTTAACGCCACCAAAACACAGGCGTGTCTTTTTACCGCTAAAAAGAGTCGATTCGCCCAAAGTCCTACTTTTCGGGGTACATCTGTTCCTGTAACTGATCGACTTGAGCTCCTAGGCATGGAGTTGACATCTGGTCTCAACTTCGGCGCCACCATCGAGTACAAGGCCCAAACTGCGGCCAAGAAACTGGGCATCCTAAATAGGGTGAAGCGATACTTTACGCCTGGACAGCTTTTAACCCTTTACAAAGCGCAAGTCCGATCCTGCATGGAGTATTGCAGTCACCTTTGGGATGGATCAGCTAAGTACCAACTAGCCGCGCTTGACTCGGTGGAACGCAGAGCTAAGAGGCTCATTGGCGACGTAAAACTGGTGGATGCCAAGCTTCATAGCTTGGCTCATCGCCGCAAGGTTGCCTGCTTGTCGGTCTTCTACAGATTGTACTTCGGAGAGTGTGCCCGAGAACTCCACGACCTCATTCCACCGGCCCCCTTCTACCACCGGACATCTAGACGCACTGCCAGTTACCATCCCTACCTGGTTGCTATTCCACCAATTCGCACTAAGCGCTTCCAAATGTCTTTTATAATGCGCACAGCAAAAGAGTGGAACTCACTACCTGCGTCTGTGTTTCCGAACGTATACAACCCTAATCTCTTCAAAGTGAGAGTGAACAGGCTTCCTCTGGGTAAGCTCACTCCATCGTCGACTTTGTCTCTGTCACCTCTGACCTAGACTAGAGTCAAGAGCAAACCCATCACAAATAAAAAAAAAAAAAAAAGATGTGTAAAATTTTTTATAAAATTTGACGTACATTTTTTAATGCATTTTATTTCATACAAATACAAATGACCCTTTCTCTCCCCGCGCCGATTCAAACACATGCCATGCCACGAATTATGTATTTTAAAATTGACTTTTATACCTTTTTGGAAAGCTTACAGAATAGGCAAGTTTTTTTAGTTATTTGTACGATTAATGTCATAGAAATTTTTGTGACGAGACAACATTTTTGAAGCGTAAAATGAAAATATTAATAAGATATTATTCTTATATCGCTCATTATTTTAATTATTTTGTTAAATTAAGTAGTTTTAATTATGTCCATAGCTTAATTGAAGTGCCAGCTACATCATATTTAATGGTGCCCATTCAAATATGTATTTTTTTATTTGGAATTAAATGTGAAATTTTGGGTAAATATCGAAAAACTCTTAAAATTCAAATATCTCGAAAACTATTGAATTTCGGCCATACATATGGGGGGTTCAATTTGTTGCATTTTGGCCCCCTTATCAGCCCCTGACGGATATACGTCGAATTACCAGTAATCCTGTATTTTACATGTCAAACCCGCTGACCAGACAATGTGTCCAAACAATCCAGAGACAAAAGCGTTTTCAGTATTTCCCGAACTCTCCATTTTTCCGGGCAACTTTTCCAATTATTAGTTCCTTAAAAACCTTATTAGGATTATTACGAATATTAAAAAAAATATTTCGGTGGAGCTGTTTAGAAATTTTTATTTATAGGTATCAGAAAGGTGTGGTATATACAGTCCATCAAACTGAACAACTTTCTCTATGGGACCAACATCGTATTTGCGAAAAAATTATCAACTGTCCCATACAAAACTTCAATACCTACTAGGGTGGGTCACTTATGTATGAAAAAAAAAAGTGTACATTTTACACAGGCACAGTGACAAAACGGTGCCAAAGTATGAGGGTAAATAGATTTTTAAGTTTCATTGCAATCGGAATCTATCTTCTGCCTCCGGAGTCATGTGGAAATTCTCAACAAATATATTTAAAAAGGCCTAACAGCTGGCATATAAAAAAATACTAATGAATCCTTTTTATAAATAAAAGTCTTAAATCAATAGTAATTATAAGTTTATTAAAGAGCTATCAATTTTTACAATAAAAAGAATGAAAAATAATTATTAGAGTGAAGGGTTTAGTTTGGGGCGAAATCCTTTTTGCTGTCGAATTTCAGCATTGCTTTTCTCGAGTCTAGCTGGGCTTTGATGTAACCTTCTGCCATTGTTTTATTGCATAAAGTGGCTGAAGCTTCGGCCACAGCTTTAACTGCTCTTTCTACTGCTTTTGTGTGACACGGAAGACGTAATAAATCCAAATCTCCTTCTCCTTTTTGTTGAATAAACAATCGTAGATTTTCCTCGGTTACAGATTTTAATAATGGTGGATCAGTGATATTTTCTTGCCAATTCAAAAGGTCATAATATGTTGATGCGTTATAGTTTATTTTTGGTAACTGGAACAGACGCAACGTTTTTGGTGTTTCTGATCTAGCTTTTAAAATTCGACGTGCAGCTAATTCACGAACGTGCGGCTGGGGATCTGTCAACATTGCAAGCAATGTTTTCCGGGTGTGCAAAATAGCTGTTTCTTTGAATTACTGGGTCGATAACGGCTTTCAAAGTTGTTGGTAAATACCTGGTTAGTTCGATGAGTTTAAACAAGTGTCGCGATCCATCTTTACAGCTAGAATGAGTTTTTATAGAAAACCATATCGGAGCGTAAACCTTGACAATATACGTTGCAAGAGTTATTAGATTTTCGGAGGCAGTCGCCACTGAAACATACAGGCGGAGAATCCTGTTGGCACGAGTTAGCCATCGGGCATGGGACATTTTGCCTGGTGATTTGTTAGCTAAGTCGTTAGGAAATATGCCTGTTGAAATTGCTTCAACTATTCTGTACAAGTACTTTTGGTCTGTACTGATATCTTTAGCAGAAAGCTCTGGTAAGTTCGCCGAAATAGGTTGAAACGGAGTTATAGGTCTTGTCTCACACTTCTCAAGTTCTTTGCCAATTGTCCCTGAAAATGTTTGTGGCCCAGACGTACTGCCATCAATGTGTTGAAATAGATGTCTAAATGGCAGTTCGTTCATGTGCAATAAACAAATAATCCACTGTAAAGGTCTATCCAATCTTATTTCTAGCATCCGTATAATCCCGCCGTATTTGCCAACATTTACATTTGTCCCATCACATCCAATTGCAATCAAATGATCCATTGATACACCTGCATTCAAGAAAAAGTTGAATATTTCTTGTTCTATACACTTTGCAGTACCGGAAGCAGGTGTAATGTAACCTAAAAACTTCGAATCAGGTTCTTTTATCAAACTATTATGGTCTTCAAGTATGCGTCGCCTGTACTTTTTCCCATCTTTTTCAGACATAATCAAAGTTTGATCTTTTCTCCAATCGAAGTATAATGCTGGTATTTGGGAAACAGATTGTTGTGAAATTATATTTTCTCTAGTTTGCTTTCGTTCTCGGCGAAGCTTACTTTTGTATATTACTTGAGAACTTGAGGCATGTAGAACTGCTGATGCGATTGCTGCTCCTGCCCTGTCTGATACTCCAAATCTATCGCATGTTTTCGATAGCAAAGCATAATCAACTGCAGTTGTAATATTACTCACCGAAACAGTACTTGAAGTCTGCAACTGAATTTGGCTTGAATTTTCACAATCCGAAGATGTGCTACTCAACTCTTCCGTACATATTTCGATTACTTTTTGTCGTTTGCTTTCAGATTTATCTCGTAACAACTTTCTTTTCAGTGCTCTTGTCATTTGTTTTGTTGTGCCAATATCTACGCTTCCTATCATCATTTGCCTAACAGTTCGTTGGTCTGTTATGAAGCTGTGTTCTCTTGCAGGTATTTTTTTGTTTTTAGAGCAAGTACATTTAAGAAAATCTCGACACTTGCAAGCCGAAATATCAAATAAAACTTTACTTCCCAGACGAAACTCTTCCAACTTGTTTTTAGGTATTTTTGGGTGAGACTTAAGAAGGTTTTTGCATTTTAAATGATAGGATTGTAACATTACCTTAATTCGCTTCGGTTCTACTGTAGGAATAGAAGATTTCTCCCATATTTGTACTAGTTTTGCAACTACTACAGCTTCTATTTCTTTATATGTTGGCTCTTTTTTCGTTTCTCTTTCAAATTTTAACGTGTGTCGGGTCCACTCATAAAACTTGATCACATCTTCGTAACTTGGTAATATGTTTATCTTTTAAATCACATAAATCACCAAATAAAGGACACTTCCAACTATTTCGAGTGCGTTCCATTTTTCTGATAATGTAAAACAAATGACTGCACTCTATTACGCAACGCGCGGCACTGATTGTTTTACCAATAAATCGCGCGTCACCTGTGTCAACTTCCCCCGCACCCCACCCCTCCTGACTCCTTTGGCCTTGAACTCAACCAAACAATTTCGTATTTATCATTACTAAAAAATATTAGGATCAAAATCTGATATCACTAAGTTGAGAAAAGTATTAGTAAAGTGACGTAAAAAATCGACTTTTTTAAATAATTCTATGACAGTCCGGAGGCAATAAAACTTAAAATAATCTAATAAAACTTTACATATCAATTAGCGACACTATTTGGCACCTTTTGAAAGCTGAGCATATATGAAAAACGAGAAAAAAAAAACGACCCACCCTAATACCTACTCGATCCAAATGTATGGGACGACCGATTATTTTTTCGTGATTAAGATGTTGGTCCCATGGATAACGTTGTTCAGTTTGATGGTCTGCCCCTTAATTATGACAAAAGATTTCTGATAAACACTGTACTTATATGTGTTTAAAAACTAGTCATTCTTACCGTTCTAGCGAACATCTCGTTGATCGGCTTCAAGATATTTCTCACGTGATTTTCAGTGACATCGTGTGGCTTGGTGTCCTGAGGAATCCACATCTTGCACAGTTGACAATACACACTGTTATTCAAGTGCCGGTAACTTTGGAAATGTTCCCGAGAAACCTTCACTATATCCCCATTTGGAGCCACAATCGAAATATAAACACCATTAATTATAGGTACAGTAACTTTCAATTTGTATTTCTTAATCATTTCTTTCAAATATTCTTCAAAACTTTCAGTTTCCTCATCATTTGTTTGTTGGATGTTGTTGCTAGTGTTACTGACCGTTGGTTTCATCATCAGATTGTCTATGATCGGTGCTTGGTCGTCAGAGTCATCGTCGCTATCAAGGACGTTGCACAAATTCTTATTGGTTGTGTCATAATTATTATTATTTTCATAAGATTTAAAATTATCAAGTTCCAAATCACTTTCCTCATCCGTTTCTTCGTTAAATTCATTTTCATCATCACAACTTATATTTTCTTTGAATGTTTTATAAAATTCCCTTACAATATTAATATAGTTTTTTGATTTAACGTGGTAGGCTGATAATTCGTGTTTATGTTTGTTTTCTATTTTAATAATCTTAGAGCAAGGCACGCAGTAATACACATCCTTGTCGATATCTTTGTCGTTATTAATTACATTCAAATTCATTTGTTTGGATACTCTTTCTAGAACTTTCTGGGATATACTTTTAATAGTTTCATGTTGTTCGCTCTCGGTGTGTTCTTTGTAACACATTGTGGGCACGTGTAAGTTACAAATATGGCACTTGTAGGTGTCAGAAGGTTCTGAAAAAAAAAAAACAATGCAAGATGCACTATCAGCTATCAGCTAAAGCACTAGGAAGTGGTGAAGGGTGAATGGCAAGTGAAGGGGAAGAATGTAATTTTGACGTTCGAAAAGTGCTGATTCTCAGCGTAGTTTGAATAAATGACTGGATTTTCTGATCAACTTTGGTGATCCCGGGTCCGGACTATCTCACTACATCTTCCCCACCGCCGCCGCCGCGTCTGTCTGTCTGAACGCGACAAACTCAAAAACTACTGAACACTAAAAACTACTTGAATTTTGAGACTTACCAGAATAGCAATCTTCATTATCATGTTGAGTGACTATTTGTACGTGACAATACTCAGATTCTCCGTCCAGGCACTTCCTCGTCCACAGCGGTCTCTTCTCTGCGTGTGGGTTGCGGACATACTTACCGAGGTACTTCAAGTCTATACTATCCAAAGGTATTGTGTATGACTGAGCACCTCCAATGTCTACGCCAGCCATGTCTTACTGAAACAAACAATTTATAAATATTGAAAAACGTGGGCACAAATAGCACAGAACTGCACTCTAATTGCGTAACTCACTAGCAATCGGAATAGGTTTCATTTTGACAGTTCAACAACCTTCATTGCGTTATTTACGTTGATGAGCGGACAAAATTTTCGAAAATATGAAGTAATGGATTAGCAATTAGCTTCAAAATGATTTAGATTCCGATCGATAGTGTGTTACGCAATTAGGGTGCTGGTGCCCTAAGTAAGGCGAGATCGCTCCAGGCCACGTAGGCTATGGAAAGAGTCCTTTGCCCAGGAGGGGGACAGCGCAGGTTAGAAAAAAATTTAATAGAAAAAAAAACTGCAATAGTAGGGTAGGACACGATCGGGGTTGCGATATTCGTCGATAAGATCCGGCGATTGGGACTCGAGGTGGCCCTGCACAAGTCTTAGGTCATGCGTTTTCATGGTCCTCCGAACGCGTCACCGTCGGGTTCCCAAATAACGATAGGACGGGTTAACATCGGCGTCGAGCCGACGATGAAGTACCTGGGACTAGCCCTCGACAGGCGGTGGAACTTCATGGAGCATTTCCGACGTTTGACTCCTAGACTAGAGCGGTTCGGGGCTGCCTTGAAGCGGCTCCTGCCCAATCTAGGGGGTCGAAGCGCTCTACGCGGGGGTCGTGCGGTCCATGGCCCTTTACGGGGCACCAGCGTGAGCGCGTTCCTACTAGGTTGTACTTGTCCCAAAGGGTCATGGCCTCCGGCGAGGCGGCGAGCCTCCTTGCCGGACTGCCGCCATGGGATCACGTGGGAAGCAAAAGACACATGAGAATGGCGCGAGGAGGCCTAACGCCGCGAGAAATCATGGCACAGCGGACAGAGCTCCGGCGGGATCTCATGGCGACATAGAGAATGCGACAGTCGCAACCCAGTACTGGACACGTCACAATTGCGGCGATAAGTGCCCTCTTTGAGGAGTGGTTGGAGAGGCGGCACGTTGTCCTCACCTTCCGCCTGACGCAGGACCTCACCGGACACGGTTGCTTCCTGTTCCGGATAAGACGGGAGGAAACGCCCGGGTGTTACCATTGTGTGGATCGCCCGGAGGACAATGGAGCATACGGTGGAAGTCTGCCCGGCTTGGGCGGAGCACCGTCGCGTCCTTGCGAAGGCGATCGGCGGCGGCGATCTCAAGCGTCTGGCCCTGATCCAGGCCATGGTACGCAGCAAGAGTGCATGGGAAACCGTCACGTCCTTCTGCAAAGCAGTAATGCTCGCCTAGGAGGAGGCAGAACGCGTGAGAGAGATGCAATCTTTGCGCCCTCACGCCCCTAGTCGCCGCAGGAGGAGCCCTGGGCGTCGGGAATTGACAGCCGATTTCCGGCCACCGTAGGCGCGGGCGTGCGGACGGCGAGCTATGGGTAGCTTGCCGTCCGGTAAGGACCAGGCCCGGGTCGACGGCGCGTTGTGTTCCACGCGTGCCTCAAAGAGATGTCAGCACTAGCTGAAGGGGTCCGCTGGGGCTCAGGGTTGCGGGTTGTTTGAAAGAGTTAACGGGGCTGGCACAGGCACGTGAAGGAACACGGGTGGGTTTTAGTCAGTAAAATACTGACACGCCCCTCCCGCTCCGCCCAGAGCGGGAGAAGTTTTTGATGATTTCCCATCCAAAAAAAAAGGGAGAGGCCACGATGCTGAATGGTATTTACTCGAGCGTCGTGTGAGGACCTATTGGATTTTGAACATTAGATAGTAGAAAGGAAAAAAAGGTCATATGATGTTATACCCTTCACCGTTGGGGAGAGCGGCTACAGGTTTTCGAAAGTGCAAAAAAAACTGCCATATGGAAATGCTCGAGCGCATCAGATATTGATTGTGTATATGCCCCATGTGTTTCTGATAACGGAGGAATATTAATCTGCCGGTTTGCATGGTGGGGGTGGCCATACGAAGGAGTTGAAAATGGGAAAAGAAAAAGTACTCGAGCGCGTCAGATATTCAGAAAGGATGTTAAGTAAACCCTAATGGAGCTCCTATTCAAAAGAATGACGATTTGAACGCGACCAAAACTCATGGCAGATTTTTTTAAATGCAAAAAAAAAATCGTGATCTTGGGTCAGCACGACAACAGGGGAGGTCACACCAGGCGGCGGCCGAGCTAGCGACACATGGGGTTGCGATAATCGTCGAGAGGATTGGGACTCGAGGTGGCCCTGCACAAGTCCAAGGTCATGTGTTTTCATGGTCCTCGGAACGCGCCACCGTCGGGTTCTCAAATAACGGTAGGAGGGGTTCACATCGGTGTCGAGCTGACGATGAAGTACGTGGGACTCGTCCTCGACAGCCGGTGGAACTTCGTGGAGCATTTTCGACGTTTGGCTCCAAGACTGGAGCGGGCCGGGGCTGCCTTGAAGCGGCTCTTGCCCAATCTAGGGGGTCCAAACGCCTCCTGCCGGAGGCTCTATGCGGGGGTCATGCGGTCCATGGCCCTTTACGGGGCACCAGTGTGGGCGTGTTCCTAGAGGCGGCGACCAGCCCGCCAGTTGAACGCGTCCCAAAGGGTCATGGCCATCCGGCTATTTCGGGGATACCGCATGGTCTCCGGTGAGGCAGCGAACCTCCTTGCCGGATTGCCGCCGTAGGATCTGGAAGCAAAAGTCCTCGCATACACTGGGAGGGGCGCGAGGAGGTAAAACGCCGGGGCGTAACTCCGCTGCCACGAGAAACTATGGCACAGCGGACAGAGCTCCGGCGGGATCTTATGGTGACACGGAGAGTGCGACTGTCGCAACCCAGTGCTGGGCACGCCACGACTGCGGCGATAAGTCCCCTCTTTGAGGAGTGGTTGGAGAGGCGTCACGGCATCCTCACCTTCCGCCTGACGCAGGTCCTCACCTGACACAGTTGCTTCGGGAGGTTCCTGTTCCGGATAAGGCGGGAGGAAACGCCCGGGTGTTACCATTGTGTGGATCGCCCGGAGGACACGAAGGAGCATACAGTGGAGGCCTGCCCGGCTTGGGCAAAGCACCGCCGCGTCCTCGCGGAGTCGATCGGCGGCGGCGATCTCTCGCGTCCGGCCCTGGTACAGGCCATGGTACGGAGCGAGAGTGCATGGGAAGCCATCACCTCCTTCTGCGAAGCTGCAATGCTCGCGAAGGAGGAGGCTGAATGCGTGAGGGAGAGGCAATCTTTGCGCCCTCACGCCCCTAGTCGCCGCAGGAGACGCCCTGGGCGTCGGGAATCGGCTATAAGATTCCCGGCCACCGTAGGCGCGGGCTTGCGGATGGCGAGCAATGGGTAGCTCGCCGTCCGGTAAGGACCAGGCCCGGGTCGACGGCGCGTTGTGTTCCACGCGCGCCTCAATGAGATGTCAGCACTAGCTGAAGGGGTCCGCTAGGGCCGATGCCCGCCAGGGTTGCGGGTTGTTCGAAAGAGTTACCGTGGCCCTGGCCTGGCACAGGCAACTGAAGGAACACGGGTGGGTTTTAGTCAGTAAAAGTCCGACACGCCCTCCCGCTCCACCCAGAGCGGGAGAAGTTATTTGATGATATCCAATAAAAGGGTCAGCACGACAAGGACATCAAGCTGAACCGTCTGTATATTAATCTCGCGCGCATGAGTATTTCAATGTCACGATTTTTACGTATTTCACGGGTTGGGATACTATTTAATATGGTTCCTAAGCAATATATGCTCGTCACAATGCATACGGTGATGGTGACTTCGCCATCATCTCCAGTTTTCCTGGTTCTTACTAGGAGAACTCGTCAGCAATTAACGACCCTGCATCGGAAAAGCAATATTTTGTAAAAGGTGATGAGCAGTTGACATTAGGCTATTGTAACTTTGATAAATTACATACTGACCTACAAAAAAGTTGAAAATAAAAGCTTTTACAACCCGACTAAGTGAAAAATAACTTTAATTTCGGAAGTCATGGTAAAAACTAAAATACACAGCCAAAGACACCGACTTCCAAAAATAAAGTTATTTTTCACTTTGTAGGGTTTTTTTTGAAGTCGGTTGTTTTTTTTTTTAAGTTTTTTTTTTAATGAATCGGTACGTCCGAATGAAAAAACGGATATCTTACGGAAGAAAAGGATCACTCGTGTGTGCTCCAAATCTACTGGACCGATTTACTTAAAATTCGGTAAACATTAATTTCTGTGACCCAAACACGAACGTGTAACGTAAATAAATGAATTTTGCATATGGGGGTTTACTATTGAGGAAAAATTAGAAAAATTAAAAAAAAAAGTTTCCCGAACTGTACTGTGTGACATTATCAAATAAAAGGGATTGTTACGAGGATTTCACATATCATTTTTTTTTTATAATTTTAAAATAAATAGTTTTAAAGTATTCATGAAAAAACATGAAAACTGACCATACCCCTCCCTTATCTCCGAAACTACTGGGCCTAAAACTTTGGAAAAAAATATTTGCAGTTGGAACTTGGAATGTATGAGGGAACATGTTTTTCAACTACAATGTTAAGTTTGTTCTTGGGATAAATTCATCCCAACTACGGAACCCTTCACTGTGTGTTCCTTCCTTCATGCATAGCCCCCCACTTAAGATAGTGATGGATAAGAATTCAACAGAGCGCTGGGAAGCACTCTATTGGAATGTTTTGAGTATGAATTACTCGAAAATTTTATAACTATCCATCTGCCCAGCCTTTCCCCAACTATGTTGGGGTCAGCTTCCAGTCTAACCGGATGCAACTTAGTAACCGTATTTTACATGGAGTGACTGCCTGTCTGACCTACACAACCCAGTTACTGTGTAAAACAATATTTCTTGGTCATTCAAGACTTTATAACATCATTATCAATTAAATATTCTAATAATATCATTCTAATTAGTATTATATTTTTGCTTTTGAATTTTATTTTATATTGTAAGCTCCAAAACCATAAAAAACATGATTATTGTGAGGGAGTCGAAATTGTCTCTCCTAAATACAGCAACATAATCTACTAGGTAATTTAATTAGTTGTCCATATAGGTACTTTCAAACAAATAAAAGCACAAAGCGCTAATATTGTATAGATTTTGTTTTGTGTAGATTATATTGCCGAGTGCAATTGCCAAGTCACTCTATTTATTAAATGTAATATTGATATGGTTACTATAAAATGTTGTTAGCCAACTAACAAGGTATCAATTTATGACAAAGTGGTAGGATAGCTGCTCCCATAGATAGGTAGAAACTGAATTAACCGTCTTGGTTTACATTCGATTTCACAACTTTTTACAGCAGAAAAACTGCATTGCGAGACTTGTACATTTTTGTACATGTTATGTTTTGATGGGATATCATTTCTTTTTGTAAGAAGTCTCTCTTTTTTTCTTTTCGGATATTACGTCTTGTGCCTCAGCTGCGGGCTTTCTCAAAGCCCACTGCCTGTCTCTGTGGGCTTTTCTCAGAGGCTTTGATGTATTATTATTTTTGACAGATCTGGACAGTAAATGCATTTAGTCTATTATTTCAGAAATTGCAGCACTTTAATAGAACCAAAGTTGACATTGATTAGATGTAAACCGCCTAGACTTGTCAATCTCGAAGTGCCACATACGCTGGACCGCTTGTGAATACTGAAGAACCAATGTCCATCAATGCACTAGACCAGAAATAACGTAGCCCTTGAATCTTGTGTATTGTAATAGCATAGGCTATACATATTGGAAACTGTATGCGATGAACATAAGCAATTTCAATGAAGTCTAATTGAGAACTGTAAAAGTAACTTTGTAATTAGATACAATTTAATGGGACTTATACAGGGTGATTTTTAAAACATGCGACAAAATTTAAGGGGGTGTTCTACCCATCAATATGAATAACTTTTACTATGGGACCAACTCGGAATTCGCAAAAAAATTTCGACCTTTTTATACAAAATGGTCCAAACGGGTATGTGCTTTTACATGGGAAGGTAATTTTTCTTTTGCGAATTTTTAGTTGGTCCCATAGTAAAAGTTGTTCATATTGATGGGTAGAACACCCCCTTAAATTTTGTCGCATGTTTTCAAAGTCAACCTGTATAGGATTACTAAGTTACTTATTCAGATTGTGTGTAGAAAATGGGACAAAAAATTCGGAATGTCAGTTTTTCCTTTTTTTATAGGGTCAACAATAACTGTGTTCAAAATTTGGAGTTTGTGGGTCTGCTAGAAGTACAGACGCCAAAGGTCAAGATACCCGAAACTGTCAAATTTTTCCATTCAACCTTGAACCTAATGCTTTAGTGATAAAGTTGAAACTCTATTAAAGAAATTTGACAGATTGTAGTAGCTTGAAGTGCTGGCATCTGTACCTTAGAATTTTGAAGATTGGCGAGTCTGTGCGTCAGTGACAAAAGTCAGAAAAAGAATAAGGAACTTTGACTTGCAATAGTTTTTGAACTACTGGTTCAAATTTAATGAAATTTGGAAATATATATATATATATAGGTGTAATGACCTCTTGGTCACTGAAAATTTAGGCTTCTAGATTTTTCCACAACGAAGTTACAGGGGGTCGATGGCCCAAATAGCTTCGAGAAAAGGATGGTACGGCCGTGCTTTTGTTTTGTTCGACTTGGCGGCGGCACTTCCGTGCCCCAGATTAATACGGTACCTACAACAATTTTGTTAATTACTAATTTACTAAAAAGAAATATCTTTAATTATTTAGGCAACGTTACGTACCTATTGTAATAGATTCACAATTGAGGAGCTCCGGAACAAAAGCCGATAATTCAACTCTTCGTATTTATACAGGAGATACAAAAGAATGATTTACCTACGTAGGAATGATTTTGTTGTTTGTTAAACTAATTTAACGTCAATTTGGCTTGTAGTAGAGGTTTACAGATAGCTAAGATTTAAAAAAATGTGTTGATAGTTCCCCACAATAAAAGTAAAAAAAAAAAATGGGTATTAAGTGGATTTATCGGCTTTTGTTCCGGAGCTCCTCATTATTTTACCTACCTACCTATATAAGCCACAGTTTTAATGAAATGTCAACTTACCAAGTCACAAATATGTATGTAGTTCCTTTGTTTGGTGCACTAGTGCAACTGAAGTAAAAAAACTTATAATAGGTAGTTTCTAACTTTTACAATGAACTATTTTTAATACCGAAGTAAGTACCTACGTTACCAATTTGACAGATTGGAATAGTGAAGCGAAATTACATAGATAAAAAAATATCGACCCATCAGTGAATCGAAATGTTGTTCAAGATTCGAAGGCATTTTTTCTTGTGAAGGCTGAAAAGGTTTTTGGTTTATAATTATCAACTGATTTGATACCTAGGTAGTAGGTACTAAAATTTCCATATAGATATTCTAGTTTTCCTTAGGTATTTTTATTTTCAGCGTGTTTAAAAAATATTATTATAACTTGGTTATTATTGCGTACAACATTCGTGGGCGTTACATTATTGTGTAACTTTATCTGTAGAAAACTTGGTTTCCTTAGGTGTCGGAGAAATAAATTATTAAATATAAAAATATTAACGTAAAGATTTCATTACGTACTTTTTTTACCAGCCCTTATTGTTCCACTGCTAGGCAAAGTCAAATTCATTACTTATCATAAATTTTTAGTTTTGCTACATTTTTATTGGTTACGTTGTAATTTAATACATACCTTACACACACTTATGTTGCACGTGTGCACCACTTGACACAAAAGAGTAAAAACTGCATTGAATTAGGGTTACGGCTAGCAAGACATTTATTTTCTGTTGGAAGATTGCCTCGGATTAGGTGGTCTAAAGTTTTGTGAACGTTTAAAATGACGTAACGTAATCAGATTTTTCACAAAGAAAAAAAAAGTATTAAATTAACATAGAAAATAATACCGATATATTTTTGAACACTAATCGTACGTTTCCAACACTACTTTCCGTTTACTTCCCCGGCCATAGAGTTATTCAGTTTCCAAGCTAGTTGTCTATGGTACTGATGAGGTTGTATACAGTTATTATTATTTTCAAATGTGTTCGTAGTTCCCCTAATGACATCATAATTTAACGGGTACATCATTCATTAAGTATTATTGAATTCGGAGTATTTACTCTTAAGGGAAAGCGTCAGGGTAGCCCGCGAAATTCAAATTTTCTTACGTTTTTTGCAATTTACAAGTCGGTATTATATAATGTACGTTGATCAAATTATAATTTCCAGTCGTAACAAGTATATATTTACATAATTAGAATCATTAAAATGATCAATACAACTCTTTAAGACCAGGTAATCCTAATGAATGACTATTTCATGTAATCTTGACATTTCAGGATTATACTAACTTATGGAGTTGTATTACTGATTTTAATGTACATAATTCTGTAAATACATATTTGTTACGGCCGCAAATCATACTTTAACATACAACTTAATACTGACTTACAAATTGCAAAAAAAAAGTAATAAAATTTGAATTTCGCGGGATACCCTGACGCTTCCTCCTTAAGGAATTATGTAAATTATTATTATTATAAGCATTTTTTTGTAATAAGAAAGACTGACATAGGTTTACCTGAAGTTATGGGCAAACTTCGATTGGGTAAGCGTATTTTGAGATAATGGCGCTGATTCCCTTGTTCACAAACTTAATTTAAGTCCAGTGCACCTTTTTCTTTCCATTTCATTAAGAAAAAAAATATTTCCTGTCAAATTAGTCAGCGCCTGACGTAAATTGACGTATTTTTAACCGACTTTTCAAAAAAGGAGAAGGTTACCAATTTGTTGCGTATTTATATACATATATATGTATGTACAGACACGCCAGCAGGTCAAGCTACCCGAAACTGTCAAATTTTCCCAATCAACCTTGAACCTAATGCTTTGCTTTAGCGATAAAGTTGAAAATCTATTAATTTGACAGATTGTAGTAGTTTGATGTGCTGGCGTCTCGCGTCTGTACACCGATTTCTCCGTCAATTGTGGACCGATTTCGAAAATTCTTTTTTTTTCCATCGAGTACAAGCCCAAACTGCGGCCAAGAAACTGGGCATCCTAAATAGGGTGAAGCGATACTTTACACCTGGACAGCTTTTAACTCTTTACAAAGCGCAAGTCCGATCCTGCATGGAGTGTTGCAGCCACCTTTGGGATGGATCAGCTAAGTACCAATTAGTCACGCTTGACTCGGGCTCATTGGCGACGTAAAACTGGTGGATGCCAAGCTTCATAGCTTGGCTCATCACCGCAAGGTTGTCTTTTCTTAATGAAATAGAAAGAAAAAGATGAACTGAACTTATATCAAGTTTACTTTGTGAACAAGGGAATCAGCGCCACTAGGTAATTTAGGGTTTGGTTAATTTTTAATTTAGTTTGGTTAGTTAAATTCAATAAAAAAAAATAAAAAATAGGCAGTCATGGGGTCTGCAGACAGAAGTGAAACACTTAAAATTATGCATAGCATGTGGTGGTGTTGCGGTCTGTAGTCAGCCTGTAGTCAAGTAGTCCCTAATCGGACGTTTCGCAACACTACTTTTTGTACTTCCTCGGCCATAGTTCTCCAGTTTCCGAGATAACTGTCTATGGTACTGATGACGTTGTATACCTACAGTTATTGTTATTTTCACTGGTTTCGGTAGTTCCCCGAAATGACATCATTAATTCATTAGGCGCGGCCGACGCGCATGCGCGTTTTCGGACGTTCACCATGTGCTTGACGGCGCGTATGCGCGTCCATAAAATTTACAATACATAACTTTCTTCGAGTGCGGCGCGCCGCACCTGTGCGTTCATTGTTTCGAAAACATGGTAAAATAAGGGTCGGTAAGGGTGTCTACACCCAAGATAATTATGTTTTGCACGCACCCGAGCGTTTGCCACACAGGATTAGTGTAGCATAAAGAAGCGTTTGCATACATTTCGCGCAGATAATGTGTGTTAATTACTAGCTGCTGCCCGCGACTTCGTCTGCGATCCAGGATGAAAAGTAGCCTATGTCCTTCTCCAGGTCATGGTCTGCTCAAGTGCCAAATTTCATCCAAATCCGTTCAGCAGTTTTAGCGTGAAAGCGTAATCAACAAATAAACACACTCGCATTTATAATATTAGTAAGGAGGATGAAAAAGCAGTCCTTCGATACTCTAGACTCACAACATATATTAGGTATTTAAATTTTTAAAAAACCTTAATACACTACTAAAGTGTCTTTAATAAATAATTCAAGCATGATTGTAAGGACACGTGGTGCCATCTATTACCATAAGAACGTTATTATTGTTTTCCTCGGGAACAGTACTTTTTTTTCGGGATGAAAGGAACCCTATGTCCGTGTCTGTACACCCGACAACGTATAAGCAAAATTTCAGGAATGATCGGTTCAGTGGTTTAGGCGTGAAAAGGTAACAAACAAACAGACTTACTTTAAGTGCTGGAGACTCTCCCCAGCAGGGCCAAATTTATATCTCAAAAACTAGGGCACCTAGCGAAGATCTGTTTTCTCCCATATTTAGTCGCCAATTAGTCGGAATTAGTCGCCAAATATCAGAATTAGTCGGTCACTGGTTCAAAAGATATAAGGGTATAAACCCTTATATCTTTTAGGTGGCCCTGCTGGAGAGTCTCCCCAGCAGGGCCAAATTTATATCTCAAAAACTAGGACACCTAGCGAAGATCTGTTTTCTCCCATATTTAGTCGCCAATTAGTCGGAATTAGTCGCCAAGTTACAGATGTAGTCGGGTCTTAGTTTAGGAGATATAATGAGTTCAATTAGTAAGGTATAGTCCAAGAGCTAGATCGAAGAGTTCACGAAAAATTACCAAGAAAAAATATTTCTATTAATATGTGTAATATACTTTTAGTTTTATCGGTCTAAAGTCTTTAGAAATGCCCGAGAGAGATAAATTCTCAATTAAATTCATGATTTTATGTTATTAATTACTAGTTTAAGAGTGGCTTAAACTTCTTTGAAAACATTAAACCTTGCTCTTGGTCTATTTGGTGTCAAGATATACAGTCGCATGCAACTGTTTTACCAGTTTACAATGTTAACCTCTAATTAACGTTAGAATAATAAAAAAATATCGTACCTTTAGTAAAATGTTTAAAATACTAAAACGTTGAAAACGTATTGTCAATTGTAATCAAATTTTATTTTATAAAAATGAATTTTCAAAAAGTTCGTTTGACGTGTGTTGTGTTTGTGTGTATTTTGAGGTGATTATGAGTGTTGTGTTGTGGGTATGGACGGGTTGAGTTTTTATTTTATCTTAATTTAGTTTAGAATAATAAAACTTCTGTTGTCGAAATATAAAATGATTTATTACCTTAAAATTATTGTACTTTCAGAAAATGTTACAAATACCTATTTATTCAATATTATGAACAGATACAGTTTGTGAGTTTGGATGTTAGGGGTTTTATTAACATGTTCTTCCATTTCTTCTTCTTCCACCAAAAGCACAATTATAATCATATAACAATAATAATAATAATATCCTAGGACATTGTTCACACACGGTCATCTGATCCCAAACTAAGCAGAGCTTGTACTATGGAAACCAGATAACTGATATACTACATACACTACTTTTTTTTTGTAAATACATACTTATACAGATAATTACACCCAGACTCAGGACAAACAGACATGTTCATGCACACAAATGTTTGTCCTGGATGGGAATCGAACCCACGACCAGCGGCATGGCAGGTGGTATCTTAACCAACCACGCCATCTGGCCTGTCATATCCCCGTCCACCATCGTTGACGAACTTTCGCGACAAACTGGCATGTTTACTGTAGCTGTAACCTAGAACGGTTTACTCGCGCAGGCTCGCGAGGTCGCGCGCAAGCTCGAACATACGCGATCCGTAAAGAAAATACCCGAGACCGTACGGGGATTATTCCTCTCTGTCTGCGCTGACCCTTTAAAACTTACGTGACGGGCAACTCGTTCTAAGCAGCTCGTCTGTACACGCGCATCTATCTCTTTCTTACTTACCGTACCTAAATGAAACGGAGCGCAGCGATCTATCTGCCAGCGACTAAGTGGTAAGTGCACATTGTGTTGGATAAATAATTACACATACACATACACACATTACACACACACACATTACACACACACACATACACATTACATCGTACATTATTGTAGATTTGTTTATAAGTAATGAATACAGCTTTCCTATGGTGGGTTGAAATTATAGACTAAGTTTATATTTATTTAATTCGAAACAAACATTTCTCCATAAGACGTCATAGATACTATCTAGAAAATACATAAAGTATTTTGTACTCGCTTGTACCACTGTATGGGGAAATTGAATTCTTTAATATCTTTTATAAATGTGGCCCTGCTGGGGAGACTCTCCAGCAGGGCCACCTATAAACCCTTATATCTTTTGAACCAGTGACCGACAAATTCTGATATTTGGCGACTAATTCCGACTAATTGGCGACTAAATATGGGAGAAAACAGATCTTCGCTAGGTGCCCTAGTTTTTGAGATATAAATTTGGCCCTGCTGGGGAGAGTCTCTCCAGCAGGGCCACTTATAAACCCTTGATATCTTTTGAACCAGTGACAGACTAATTCTGATATTTGGCGACTAATTTCGACTAATTTTTTGCGTTTTCAAAATTAAAATCCCTGATGGTGGCCCTGCCAGAGTCAGTGACACAAACTGTAACCATTTTTCGCTTATTGTGGTTAATTTTTATTATTTTTGTTAATTTAAACTTTGGAACCGTAACCCTAAATAACATTTCTAAAAATCACAGTCAAAAACAATGACACAATTGCCCTAAGTTTCCTAGAATTAAGACTTTGTTAATAAATTAGGTGCGGCAGACGCTCATGCGCGTTTTCGGACGTTCACCAGGTGCTTGACGGCGCGTATGCGCGTCCATACAATTTACATAACTTTCTTCGAGTGCGGCGCGGCGCACCTGTGCGATCGTTGTGCATCTCTATTGTTTCGAAAACATCGTAAAATAAGGGTCGGTAAGGGTGTAGCATAAAGAAGCGTTTGCATAAAGAATTAAGCACATAATGCGTTAAACTATGAATTTAAAATTTTCAAAATTTGTCGCCTTTGAAAGCCCCTCCTTTAAAAAAAATGTACCTACTAGTGCCTTGGCAAGTGCCATTAAAAGTTGGCGCATTTAATCAGGATTGTAAAATGGTACAGTACCTACTTGTTAGTTTCATACTAAAAAAAAAGAGTAAAAAAATAAAAACCTCAAGTAACCCGATTTTTGCTAACCCATCATACTCAGTTAAAATGTTTTGTATTCGCACAAGCTCTTGGTAGGTTCTTAATTTTACGGCAAAATGATAAGAGAGATGGATAGTGGACATGGTTGCCATGAGTGAGAGAGACAGATAGTGACGCCACTTTTACCAAAGTCAACAAAAGTAGGTAAGTAAAATTAATAAAATAATGAAAATCTTGACCTAGTTTAGTTTAGGTTTATTGGAATAAAAGTCAGATAGGGAAATAACATTTTTTTATTACAACAAATATTCAAATTGTTTACTATCAGCCTCAATACACACCCTACATCTTCTTAAAAAAGATCTACTTATTAGCCGGGCATATCCTCGAGAGTTGATGTCCTCAGCAGCTTGAGAAATTCGTTCACGCAGCTCGGCTACGCTCTCAATGGGCTTTGAATAAACTTTTTCTTTGAGAACGCCCCAATAAAAAAAAATCCAGGGGATTTAAATCTGGGGAACGGGTTGGCCACGAGATAGTGCCTGAACGTCCAATCCACCTTCCCGGATATTCCTGGTCAAGGAAATCTCTTACTTGCACTGCGTAATGCGCTGGGCAGCCATCTTGTAGATACCACATGTGGCGAAGATCTGTTAGTGGTACGTCCTCTAACAAAGTTGGTAACCATTTTAACACGGCTCTCTGTTTACATTGACTAAAACACCGATTCCAGGATTTAAGTGTTAAAACTATATTTTCATTGATAATAAGAAATTTCTAGTCATTTATGCTAATGACATAATAAAAATATTAATATTATCCATAGAAAAGCCAATGACTGTAAGGTGCCCGTTTTTTTTTTTTGCAAAGGAGTGTAGATGTGATGTTTCCAATGATTCAGACATTTAAATATACCTACTTAGAATCTCTTTGCTAATCATTTAAATTATATCTTATCGCTATAGGTGGTGGACCCTTAGCACCCTACGTTGTCGTGCACTTTCTCCATTATAACTAGAAATAAAATGAAATATACCTCTTTAATGCAACATATTTAATTGACTATAAAAATTAACTATGTAGGTACATAAAAGCCACTAATGCCCTGCTTCTGAAGAATTCTTAAACAGAATTGCTCTTGATAGCTATGGATTCGACAAAATACGAATTGCGAATTCCTATTTGAGGTCCTCAGAAAACCCTTGATATTAATTCACTCGACTTTTAAGAGCCCCACGAAGCATGCGTAGTTCATACAAACGAAATACCAAAGTAATTTGTAAATCAAACATATATGTATTTATTCCGATTGGATTACAGAATATCTAGGTTCCCAAATATATATTTTGAAAGGACACTGATTTGAAGACGAGATATGAGGAATTTAAAATTTCTATAGAAAACTTATTTTTCTCATATTTCCTGTTTAAATCAATGTTCTTATTTAATATATATTTGGAAACCTAGATATTCTGTAATCCAATCGGTATAAATACATACTACATTTAGAATATGTTTGATTTACAAATTATTTTGGAATTCCGTTTGTATGAACTACGCATGCTCCGGGGGCGTATTAAGCTAAATTCTTCTCTATCGAAGTTTTGAAAAACACGATTTTGAACTATCGAATGGATAAACTCCGTTTAAGAACCTCAGAAAAACAAACAAAAAAAATAAAAAAATAAAACATTGATTTAATCAATTTAATTCTATAACGATAACATTAAAACGTAACATGGCTTATTTTATTGTTATTACAACTATTGAATTACCCCCGAATACTCGAACGACTAGTTCCAGTATATTTCGTTAGTTCTACCGGGTCAGATGTGTGTGGCACAGGGAACGTTAAGAGCGTTTATTCCGCGCGGGCTGGCAGCGTCCCATTTCTACAGGTTTTTCGTGATTATTTTAATATGTTTAAATCAAATTACTATTTTTAATTTTACATTACAGAATATTGTCAATTTCTATGAGTAAATACCAAAATAATTGTAAAAAAATAGCATACATATAAATTTTGTTGTATTCTCCAAAGTCATTTAAATCCAAATAAGTACATCTTTGTTTGATACAACTGGTTTCAAGAAAATTCCTTCCAAGCTTCCAAAGTTTAATTTTTTATTGCATGAATGGAATTTAAAAACTTCTAAATTCGTTAAAAAAAAAAACTAAGAGCCATTTTGAACTTAGCTTTATTTTAAAAAGTTCTTTAGTTGATACCCTTTCTAACGGTATGCTACATGTCATAGAAATTACTCATTATGTTGTAAAAATAAGGGATACTACTTTGTCATGGCCGAACCGCACACAACAATAGAAACTATGGATGGATTTTTTTTTGTTTTAGGGATCGAAGATGGTGATAATGCTAGACGGCTGGATTTCTGTAGATTTATACTGCATACAGACGTCGAAGATGGCAACTTCTTGAACAGAATTTTGTGGACCGATGAATCAAATTTTAGCCGTGAGGGAATAGTGAATCTCCACAATCTTCACCATTGGAATCAAAAGGGTACCAAAATCCTCGCGTTAAAAGGCAGAGTTCTTTTCAAAGAAAGTTCAGTGTCAACGTTTGGGCTGGTGTTATTGGACGCAATCTCATCGGCCCATATTTTTTGCCAGAAACGTTGAATGGAGACATTTATTTAGATTTTTTAATCAATGCTCTACCCGAACTTGTTGTGCCAGTTTTGGAAGAAGGTGTGCCGCTAGTTTTCCAAAATGACGGCTGTCCGGCACACTACCAACTCAACGTGAGAGAGCATTTAAATAATGCCTTTCCAAACGCATGGATTGGTAGAGGCAACCCTATTCCTTGGCCCGCACAGTCCCCAGACCTGACGCCTCTGGATTTTTACGTCTAGGGACGTGCAAAAGAATTGGTTTACCAGACAGAAGTGCCCACTAGGGAAGTTCTAATTGAACGAATAACTTTAATAAGTCTTTTCTTAACCCTGACTTTCCTAACTAGTGTTTTGACTACATAATGAATAATTTCTATGACATGTAGCATACCGTTAGAAAGGCTATCAACTAAAAAACTTTTTAAAATAAAGTTCAAAATGGCTCTTAGTATTTTTAACGAATTTAGAGATTGTAAAATTTCATACATTCAATAAAAAATTAAATTTGGAAGCTTGTAAGGAATTTTCTTGAAACCAGTTGTATTAAACAAAGATGTATTTGGATTTAAAAGATTTTGGAGAATACAACAAAATTTATTTTGTGCCACTACACCCACAAACAAAAAAGTTGTTTCGAATTAAAGGAAACATTTTGGGTATTTTTTTAATTAAAAAAAAAAAATCATATGTAACCACCCGTGACATTTGGGACAAAGGGTGTATGGGTAGAACCTAGCTCCCAAATCCCTGGAAAAATTGTGTCGGTCCATGCGCCAAACACTCTGTATATTTGATTTAAATGTATTAAAATAATCACGAAAAACCTGTCGAAATGTGACGTTGCCAGCCCGCGCGGAATAAATGCTCTTAATTCATTGGGCGCGGCGACGCGCATGCACGTTTTCGGACGTTCACCATGTGCTTGACGGCGCGTATGCGCGTCCATACAATTTACATAACTTTCCTCGAGTGCGGCGCGCCGCACCTGTGCGTTCGTTGTGCATCTCCATTGTTTCGAAAACATCGTAAAATAAGGGACGGTAAGGGTGTCTACACCCAATGTATTTTTTGCACGCACCCGAGCGTTTGCCACACAGGATTAGTGTAGCATAAAGAAGCGTTTGCATACATTTCGCTAATAATTAAGCAGTCAATGTGTTAACGTTCTCTGTGCCACACACATCTGACCCGGTAGAACTAACGAAATATACTGGAACTATGAAAAATGACAAGTTCTGTCATTTTTAAAGTGAAAACTTCTATGATGTGTTTTTTAATCTCGGAGACTAAATTGACAAGTGCAAATGTCAAACTGGCTTACATTACATTTTCATAAAGGTCATTTTAACATTTCACTTATCAATTTAGTCTCCGAGATAAAAAAAAAACTCACCATATAAGCGCACTTTGCGCTCTTTTTGAACAGTGAACCGCCACGCTCGCGTCGGTGAAGCTGAATCGGGTATACTTGGCTCCAGTCGTAAATTTTCAATTGTATCGTGTGGATAGCATTAAAAATCCGAGGTGAACCGAGCTAGTTTTTGAAGGGAAAACTTCTTTAGGCCCGTTGAGCGATTTTCGGCCGACGCTCCAGAAGTCGCGTTGCGGTGACTCGTGGCTAAGGGAGTGCCTACCTACCTACTCATGAAAATTTTCAAATTTTACTTTGGGACAAATCGTGAAATTGCGAAAAAAAGCAGCTGCTCTAAATATGTTTGTTCGCATAACTCGACAAAGTATAAGGAACAGGGCCTGCAGTCTCGACATAGATAGTGATCGCTTTACGGCCGAATTTGGTCGCGAAGTCCTAGTGGGGTACCTAGACGGTCAAAATTGCTTGACAGGCATGTGATTTTTTCGTGTTTGTCATGCAATTTTGACCGTCTAGGCACCGCACTAGGACTTTGCGACCTAAATCGGTTGTAAAGCGATCGCTATCTATGTCGAGACTGCAGCCCCAGCTGATTATTTGGAACGAAGTTCTTTAACGCGGCTTGCAGTAGGAGTTGACTGGTAGAAATCGTCACGTAACGAAAATGCAAGGAGTTTAAAAATAGGGAGTGCGCGCTTCATACTAGAGAAACGGTCTTATATCGGTGACCTTGAAATGAAATTAAGGCACCGAGTTAAGCGTTCCGTTTCTTTTTAATAGTGTCTCTCTTTCTAAATGTGCGTGCTAGAAGGAGATAAAATACAAAACTCGGTGCCTCTCTTTCTAAGAAAACTGAGGAGAAAACTGAGGAACAGTTACATGTTCCAAGCGCTCGCTCCGTATTTTTAAACCTCCTTGCGAAAATGTCAGTTTCAAGGTCTCGAGTTTCAAAAGTTTTTGTTTTTTAATACAGAGCCATCTAGTATATTTGTTTAGCTTCGAAAAACTTATACTAGATGGCTCTGTATTAATACATAATATACAGCGATAGGAACTTCGTTCTAACCGGGTGTTCCACGACACCTCGCGACTTTTTCAAATACCATGTTAAAATGAGCACCCATTGTTGTTAGTCCCTTATTAAAATTTGTCCAATTGCAAGAGTACCGCACACACACACGCACAGAAGGTCACACATCTGAAGGAAGATGCGTCGGAGCTAACTTCGATAAGGGGGAAGCCCCCGGTAGCCCGCGACATTCAAATTTTCTTACGTTTTTTTTTTGCAGGTCTGTATTAGGTTATATGTTAATTCAAACTTGATTCGCGACAGTAACAACATATATTTACAGAATTATAATTATTAGAATCAGTAATACAACTTCATAAGTTAGAAAAGTCCCCAATGTCCAGGTTTCATGAAATAGTCATTTAACAGAGTAATATGAACTTAAGAGAATTGTATTGATGATTTTAATTATTATAATTCTATAAATACGGAATTGTTACGGTCGCGAATCATATTTAGATCAACACAACCTAATACTGTCCTGCCAATGGCAAAAAACGTAAGAAAATTTGAATTTCGCGGGCTACCGTGGCGCTTCTCCTTTAAGTTAGTGTAATCTTAAATGTCAAGATTTCATGAAATATTCATTAGGATTATATGAACTTAGAGTATTGATGATTTTAATTATTATAATTTTGATACAGTCGGGAATCGTATTCAGATCAACATACAAGCCGATGCTGACCTGCAAATTGCAAAGAACCCAAAAAATTTTGAATTTCGCGGACTACCTGGAGATTTCGCCTTAACTTCCAGTTAGTGCGCTGTCTTGAGTGTATAAGGGTGAATGTTTTATTATCTACGACTCGTGTCACCTAAGACAGGTAACACATACTACCTAGTTAGTATACCTCAGTCGCTTTTCCTGTCTCTGTGTGTGTGTGTGTGTGTGTGTGTGTGTGTGAAATTAGAAAACATCGATAAGTTTATCGATATTTTCTAATTTCAAACCATTTCTGTCGTCAAGGACCTGATTGATTTCGCTATTTCTTCTAAAATCCCAGAATAAACAGATTCAGTGCTGGACATGGAGTTGGTTCTACCAAAACTATGTGTATTTAATTTTGTGTTAGTAATTACAGAACTACCTTTTTGAGCGACGCTACCGGATTTTGCTGCTTTTCGTGCTTTTCTTTTCCTTTTTTTCTTTTTTCCTTTGATGTCATTGTTATCTTCTGAACACAACTGACTAACAACCTTCTTGTGTGGGTTCCCATCGACATGGATTTTCATTCCGCCGCTGGGTACCTCTACTTTACAAGCCTCACAGTATCTAGAGTTATTAATTTGAATGCCTACTTCAGGACAATCATTACTTTTGTTATTTGTTTGAGTAGAATCATTATTTTTGTTATTAATCTTAGTAGAAAAATTATATTTGTTATTTATTTCAGTAGTATCGTTTCTTTTTTCGCTATTATGTGTTTTAGAATTAATGTGACTCTTTAAATCGTATTTTGGCACAGTTATGTTACAAATTTTACAAAGATAAATATTGTCGCTAACACTTTTGTGTATAGAGTTTTGTTCCATGAGTACATTAAGATGTTTCTTTGAATTAATGTGGACGGTGAAGTTGTGGGTGTCGATGTATATATTACAATCATCACAGAACGTTTTACCTGTTCTACGTGAGTATGTGTATTTAATAAACTCTTTATGAGTATCGTCGAGTGTATGGTGGTTAGAGTTCGTCAATACTACTTCGTTGCACGGCACGCAATGACTTGAAACTGTGTCAATCTGAAATTAAAAATGGATATTAATTTTGTACAATGATCTTTTGGCGTTCAAATGACGTTGACAGGAGGGCGCTGTTGGTAAACATTTCTGTAATCGTTTTGTGAAATGTATTGAAAAAAAAAAACAAGACAATTTTGGCCGCTCGCCAAATGATCCTCGTATAAAAGGATTTTTAGGCGCATGTCTAAAATCGGTACGAACGCTGCCATTCTTTTTTTTTTTAAATCGGAACTAACGCAGCCATTCTTTTTTTTTTCAAAATCGGAACTAACGCTGCCATTCTATTTTTTTCCAAAATCGGAACTAACGCTGCCATTCTATTTTTTTCCAAAATCGGAACTAACGCTGCCATTCTTTTTTTTTTCAAAATTCGCACTAACGTTACCAACTGCCATTCTTTTTTTCAAAATCGAAACTAACGCTGCCCTTCTTTTTTTTTCAAAATGGCAACTAACTCTGGCATTCTTTTTTTTTTCAAAATCGGAACTAACCTGCCATTCTTTTTTTTTTTTCAAAATCGAAAGTAACCTGCCTCGTTTTTTTTTTTATACAATTTCACAATGTGAATTTTCACCAGCAAATTTGGCCTTGTATATTTTATTTCAACCTAGCTGACCCTACTGACGATCCTGTCCAGATTTCAATCCACATTACCATCGGAATTTTTATTTAGAGGTATCAGGTATGGTCATTGTCGTAAATGAAAGACGGGTTGACCAAGACTGATTTTTATTGAGTACCCACAACCTCATGATTATTTTATGACAAGCTATTGTCCGCTTACAATCTACCTACACTAGTATACGACATCTCCTTCCTTTTTTTTTTTTTTTTTTAGTTTGCCTAATTAAACAATATTTCCTAATATTTTCTATTTAGTAGCTATTACAACCATAACATACCTTTATACAAATTTTGTTATATCTAAGTACTTATGTATTTATTCGTACTTTCTTGTTAGTGTAATTCATTTTACAAAGTAAAGTAACACAGATAATTATTATGGGTAGGTACACACAGTAATACTCAATCCAGCTGTATATTATGTAAGTTTAAGTTGTTAACTAATAATCTGACATTAGGTTGGTTCATTTAGTAATACATATTATTATGCTTTCCGTAGCTTAGTGGGTAGGTAGGTACTTATATTTATTGGTTTTGTAAAGAGTTTTCAATTCTTTCTCGTGCTACTACAGCCGCCGTTCTGCGATTGCGCTGAATTGGTGCGCCTTGTGGTGGAATGGGAGTAACAATGTCATCGCTTGTTCCGGGACTGTCGCCGCTACCGCTTTTGGGACTACTCCAAGTCTCATCATCGCTCATCAGATCATGAGACGGGCCGGGGGTTACATTGCCATCGGTTGGCAGCTTAACTAGATGCCGCCGGTTCCGCCTGTACAGCCTACCCGTGTCGTCTGCGACAAAATAAGAGCGTGGTTGGGCCGCGCGACCTATTATTCGTGCAGATTTGCGTTTGCTGTCATCAGTGACGAGTACTGGTTGACCGGCCGCTAACACTGGTAGCGGTTTCGCTCGGCTATCATAATACGTCTTATTGGCCTGCTGTTTACGTAACATCTCTTTGTAATCATTGTCATTGTCTCGACTTGGTTTTAATTTTTTAGCGTGTGATGGTAGCCTAGTATTGAGTCGCCGCCCCATTAACAGTTCTGACGGTGAACTGATTCCATTACGTGGCGTAGCTCGATAGTTTAACAGACCTAAGTAGAAGTCTGTTCCTGAGTTTATGGACTTTATCAAAATATTTTTTATTATTTGAATACTCCTTTCACTTTGCCCATTTGATTGCGCATAGTTTGGCGAACTAGTAGTGTGCTCAATGCCCCACTTAGAACAAAATTCACCGAACTCTTTTGATGCGTATGCCGGACCGTTATCAGTTACTAACTCCTGTGGGATTCCGTGTCTCGCGAACTGATCTCGCATGGCGGTCACCACCGCCTTCGTACCTATGTTTGTTAACGGATTCACTTCTATGTACTTTGAAAAGTAATCTACTAGTATTAAAAAATACTTTCCTGCATACTGAAATATGTCTGAGCCCACTTTGGCCCACGGCAAGGGCGGTATGTGATGCGGCATGAGCGGCTCCCGCGCGGGACGGTGCGCGCGCTCGGCGCACGCGTGACATCGGCGGACCATCTCCTCCACGTCACGTGACATACCTGGCCAGAACATCACCTCGCGAGCGTGACGCTTGCACCTGTCTATGCCCATGTGACCGTCGTGTAATCTACTCAGCATTTCCGACCTAATGCTTTTCGGTATATAAACTAGGTTATCTTTAAATATAATTCCATTAATAAAACCAAAGCTACCTCTATACGACCACTGACCTCTCACTCGCTCGTCGACTGAGTATTTATTCTGCGGCCACCCTTCTTGTATGTATTTTATAAGTATTTGACATTCTATATCATCTTTCATGGCGTTTTTTATGAGATTTACTTTGCTGGTACTGAAACGAACATTTTCTATCAGAAAACATGACTGTTCTTCTACTTCCTCACATACTTTTTCCGATGTTAGTTCCGGTAATGCCGCTCGTGATAAGGCGTCTGCCACGTACATGTACTTCCCTGGTTTATATATGACGGTAAAGTCATAGCCTTGTACGCGTAGCATCATGCGTTGTAGACGCGAGGGGATCGCATCGAGCGGTTTTTTAAACAACGCCTCCAACGGCTTATGATCGGACTCCACAGTGACGTCGTGACGTCCATAGACGTACTGATGGAACCGTTCGAGAGCGTAGACAATCGCAAGCAGCTCCTTCTCTATCTGCGCATACCTGGTCTGCGTGTCGGTGAGCGTGGCAGAGGCGAACTCGACCGGGCGGCCCGCCTGCAGCAGCACGGCGCCCAGCGCACGCGCGCTCGCGTCCACCGACAGCAGCACGGGCTCGCGCGCCGAGTACAGCGCCAGCACGGGCGCCGCGCACACCGCGCGCTTCAGCTGCGCCGCTGCCGACTCCTGCGCCGAGTCCCATACCCACTCGCTATCTTTTTTCAATAGATTGCGGAGAGGAAGTGCCAACTCTGAGTAATTGGGGATAAATTTGGATAGGTAATTTATCATGCCCAAAAATCTCTCAAGCGCTGGCCTATCTTCTGGAGCTGGCATTTCCTCTATCGCTTTTATTTTGTTTCTATCTATGGCCATGCCCTCCTCGCTGAAAACGTGGCCTAAGTAACTCACCTGCCTCACTTGAAACTCACATTTATCTTCGTTAAATTTTATGCCTACTTCTCGTGCCCTATCTAGCAATCTCTTCAGACGCTCATCGTGCTGAGCTTTGCTGGAGCCCCAGCAGATTACGTCATCTATAAATGAATCGACTCCCTCCAGGTCTTCGAGTATCTGACGGATTTTATGATGGAAAACCTCTGAAGCGCAGTTGATTCCATAGGGTAAACGCATAAATTGGTATCTACCGAACGGCGTCCCGAAGGTACAAAGATCAGCACTGGCATCGTCGATTTCCACCATCCAGAACCCAGAACGAGCGTCTAACTTACTGAAATATTGCGCCCCCTGGAGCTTGGTTGCGATCTCCGTGAGCGTCGGCAGCGGGTAGTGCGCGCGCCGCACCACGCGGTTCAGCGGCCGCGGGTCGAGACACACGCGGATGGTGCCGTCCTTCTTGGCCGCCACTACTATACCATTCACCCACTGTGTCGGGTGAGCCACCTTGCGGATCACTCCCATTTTCTCCATGCGCACCAATTCTTGCGACAACTTATCGCGAACACCTATGGGTATTTTTCTAACCGGACAGACTGACGGCTGGGCACACTGATCTATTACAATGGTATATTTACCTGGTAATTTACCTAAACCATGAAACAAGTCTGCATAGGAATCTAGGTTGAGAGACAATATACGCTTCACCATTCCGAGCTCTTCACAAGCATATCTACCTAATACACTTTGGCAATCGAAGTCGGCAATAATGAAACGCAATGTATACTCTATGTTTTTATAAGTACATTTCAGATAACAATAACCAGCTATCGGTATATAATTGCCACAAAATGATTGCGCCCTCGTGTTGTCTGAACTTATAACTTCTTTTGGCAGCCCTAGTCTCTGAAATGTACTCTGTGAAATTACATTTAAATCTGACCCTGAATCTAACTTAAAACTTTCACTAGCCCCGGTACATTTAAAAATCAATGTTTCATACCATTTAGAGTCCTTACGATCCATCTTCCTCGTTAGCGAAGAAACATAGTACAACCCGTCGTCGTCCTCGCCGACGATCAAGTCGGCGCCGGCGTCGTGCTCGTCACGAGCGTTGATTTGTAACACGCGCCTACGCAATTTCGGACACATGTTTTTAAAATGTCCTCTTTCACTGCACCAGAAGCACATCGCATTTTTAGCCGCACATTTATTGCTATCACAACTACCCATACCGCACGCAGCACACAACACTTTTCCAGGCACGCTCTGCTGAGCGGGCGCGCCGCTCCCTGCGGCCGCCGCGCCGCGCTGCGGCTGGCGCGCACCGGCCCCGCCTCCGCGCGCTCGCCCGGCCGCCACCGCCGCGCCGGCACCCGCGCCGCCTCGCGCTGCGCCTCTGCTCCTGCCCGCGCGGTATCCGCCGCGCGAGTTCATCGCGTCCACTGCTACTACCTGAGTCTTGGTGCCCTCTATCTGCATCTGTTCCTCCGTGGACATCTCATTAGCTTGACAGACTTTAACAGCTTTTGCCAGAGTGAGATCGTCTGCCCTGAGTAGTCGATCGCGCAGCTTGCTGTCACGGACCCCACACACGATCCTGTCTCGCACCAGGCCCTCTTCTAAATGCTCGAATTCGCATCGCTGAGTGAGAAGCTTTAGTGCCGTGACATAGTCGTCTATAGATTCGCCCTCTTCCTGGTTTCTTGTGAAAAACTTAAATCGAGCCATCGTAGTGTTCTGTTTGGTTCCGAAATGTTCATTATATTTTTGCACGAGCGTATCGAAACATTCTTTGTTTTCGTCTTTAGTGAATTTGAATGTTGTATACACGTCGTAACCCTCCGATCCGACCAAATTCACCAATAAACTTGTTTTGACATCAGTGGATTCTTTGTGTACACCAGACGCTTTTAAAAACACGTTGAATTGCCTCAGCCATTTTTGCCACGCCTCAGCTCGACTGGCCGGCCCACCTTCCAGACACAATTCGGCCGGAGGCCGTGCGTGTTCCATTATTTAGGCACTATAATCACTGTATACCTAAACCACTCACTCACTTTTTGATCTTAAACTGCGATTATTGGGTGTTAATTTCAATAAAATACTCTGCACCGCTGCCACCATGTCGTAAATGAAAGACGGGTTGACCAAGACTGATTTTTATTGAGTACCCACAACCTCATGATTATTTTATGACAAGCTATTGTCCGCTTACAATCTACCTACACTAGTATACGACAGTCATATTTAAGGGTGTGGTAGAGAGACACCATCAAACTGAACCACTTTCTCCAAGGGACCAACATCGCGATCGCAAAAAAATAATCAACTGTCCCATACAAAACTTCAATACATACTCGATCCAAATTTATTAGTAAATAAATGAACTATGGACTACCGCCCCCTTTACAAAAAAAAAAAATCCAACGCCCCCTTTACATAATAGTTAATAATACCAATTTTATACGGCTGTCTATTATCTATAAATCACAAATTAAAAATTAATTCTCTCTCTCTCTCTGTAATTATGCCGCACGAAAAGCTCCAGCGCACACTAGGGGGCGATACCGCCTCCTTTGGGAACCTATGGTTTATTTAGTAACTAACCTGTGTCAGAGTTTTATGGCGCCCATGGGCCTCGGACTTGGCTTCACATGTCGTCAAGAAATATCTCTCAGGCATGCCGGTTTCATCACGATGTTTTCCTTCATCGTTTTTAAGCAAGTGCAAAATTTTATACAATACGCACATCACATGAATCCGAAAAGTCAGACGTGCGTGATTTGGGTTCGAACTCGAGACCTGGACTGGACCTGGACTTGGAAGTCGATGGTCACACCACTATGCTATCACTGCTGTTAGTATATTTGTTATTAATGTATCATTGTTTAGTTGTTCAAAGGACTATACAACACCCTATATTATGACCACACATTTCTGATAAACGCTCTTTATAGGTGTTTTATTACTTCAAGCAATAAACAAGTAATTCTTACCATTCTAGCGAACTTCTCGTTGATCGGCTTCAAGATATTTCTCACGTGATTTTCAGTGACATCGTGTGGCTTGGTGTCCTGACGAATCCACATCTTGCACAATTGACAATACACACTGTTATTAAAGTGCCGGTAACTTTGGAAATGTTCCCGAGAAACCTTCACTATATCCCCATTTGGAGCCACAATCGAAATATGAACACCATTAATTATAGGTACAGTAACTTTCAATTTGTATTTCTTAATCATTTCTTTCAAATATTCTTCAAAACTTTCTGTTTCCTCATCATTTGTTTGTTGGATGTTGTTGGCAGTGTTACTGACCGTTGATTTCATCATCAGATTGTCTATGATCGGTGCTTTGTCGGCAGAGTTATCGTCGTTATCAACGACGTTGCAAAAATTCGTATTAGTTGTGTCGTCATTGTTATTTACTTTATAAGATTTAAAATTATCAAGTTCCAAATCACTTTCCTCATCCTTTTCTTCGTTAAAATCATTTTCATCATCACAACTTTTATTTTCTTTGAATTTTTTATAAAATTCGCTTACAATATTAATATAGTTTTTTGATTTAACGTGGTAGGGTGATAATTCGTGTCTATGTTTGTTTTCTATTTTAATAATCTTAGAGCAAGGCATGCAGTAATACACATCCTTGTCGATATCTTTGTCGTTATTAATAACACTCAAATTTATTTGTTTGGATACTCTTTCCAGAACTTTCTGGGTAATGTTTTTAAAAGTTTCATGTTGTTCGCTCTCGGTGTGTTCTTTATAACACATTGTGGGCACGTGTAAGTTACAAATATGGCACTTGTAGGTGTCAGAAGATTCTAAAAAAAAAAAACAACGTGAGATAAATACACTATCAGCTACCAACTAAAGCACTAGAAAGTGGTGAAGGGGAATAATGTAATTTTGACTTTGCTGATTCTCAGCACAGTTTGAATAAATGACTTTTGATTTTAACTTTTTGATCAACTTTGGTGATCTCGGTTTTCGGACTATCCCGGAGGTTAATGCGGTCAGCTCATAACTACATATTATAAAACAAAGCCCTCCCGCCGCGTCTGTCAGTCTGTCTAAAAGTCTGAACGCGACAAACTCAAACTACCAAACGGATTTTCATACGGTACGGTTTCACCAATGGACGAAGTGATTCATGAGGAAGGTTTACCTACGTGTGTAATTCTTTATGGTTTTGTGTAAATTGGCTGAAAAATGACGATGATTGCTGAAGATGTCAGAAAATATAATGCCGACTGGGAGCATTACTGGCGTGCGCGTTACGGTAGCACGTTTCCGTGCGATAATTTCCGACCACCACGCGGACGAAGCCGCGGGCAAAAGCTAGTTCCATACAAACTGACATATTCCTCTGTTTTCGCCCAGGATAAGGGCACCTTCAAATTAGTCGCAAGCTTTGTTGTTTTTGGTTTGAGTTTCCCCGCGTCCTAACCAAAAGCGGTAGTCGCGCGCGAAGTCGCGATAGTCACGCGCGAAGTCACGATCGTCGAGTTCATTATGTGACTTTTTGTTCGAAATACCTTTTTCAACTCTCGGTATTGAGTCGAGCGTTGAGAATCCAACAGAGCGCATCCCAACACGTCAAGCAAGTTTTCTGTTGGATTTTCAACTCTCGGCGCTAAGTAGACAGTTGAATATCGAATGCGCGAAAACAAAAACGGCCGTTCTACCCAAACTATGAACGGAATTTGTGAACAAACTCATTTCTGATATACGCAGTATTTTTTTTTTCGTTTTTTTTTGTTTTTGCTAGTCTATTTTGTATCTCGCTGCTGGGCAAATGCCTCTCCTTTTCCCTTCCAAACCTTTCTGTCCACACGCTGTATTATTAATTGAAAATAGCGCACAAGATATAACCTCTTACGAAGACACGGCTTCGCGCTGCCAGACGACACACTCAGATGTGACCAACAACCGGCTATTATTTTTATTATTAGCGATAAGACCGCCGTTGTACATACCCTGAATATTACTGGTTATGTAAATGAGCTTCGTTAAATTTTGGAGTACCTACAATAAAGCATATTCTATCCATCTAACCCCTGTCATAACTGTCGACCTATTCTGTAAAAATCTCACTGTGAACTTAGGTGAAGTGAGCTGTCATTCTACCTGACAACTCACTTCAAGATCACGTCACCTAAGTTTCCTCGGTGAGTTTTAACAGAATAGATTCCGGTCTTTTTTTTTTGTGGATGGGAAATCACTTCTCCCGCTCTGGGTGGAGCGGGAGGGCGTGTCAGACTTCTACTGACTAAAACCCACCCGTGTTCCTTCAGTTGCCTGTGCCAGGGCCACGGTAACTTTTTCGAACAACCCGCAACCCTGGCGGGCATCGGCCCTAGCGGACCCCTTCAGCTAGTGCTGACATCTCTTTGAGACGCGCGTGGAACACCACTCGCCGTCGACCCGGGCCTGGTCCTTACCGGACGGCGAGCTACCCATTGCTCGCCATCCGTAAGCCCGCGCCTACGGTGGCCGGGAATCTTATAGCCGATTCCCGACGCCCAGGGCGTCTCCTGCGGCGACTAGGGGCGTGAGGGCGCAAAGATTGCCTCTCCCTCACGGGTTCAGACTCCTCCGTCGCGAGCATTACTGCTTCGCAGAAGGAGGTGACGGCTTCGGGCTTCCCATGCACTCTCGCTCCGTACCATGGCCTGTACCAGGGCCGGACGCGAGAGATCGCCGCCACCGATTGTCTCCGCGAGGACGCGACGAGGCAGACCTCCACCGTATACTCCACCGTGTCCTCCGGGCGATCCACACAATGGTAATACCCGGGCGCTTCCTCCCGCCTTATCCGGAACAGGAACCTCCCGAAGCAACCGCGTCCGGTGAGGACCTGCGTCAGGCGGAAGGTGAGGACGCCGTGACGCCTCTCCAACCACTCCTCAAAGAGGGGACTTATCGCCGCAATTGTGGCGTGCCCATAGATTCCGGTCTGGATGTCCTAGTTCAGGGGTCGAGACCACATTGCTGTAATGTAACTGAAGTTTTGGAAATAAATTACTATGTATAACATTATAAGAAGCTATCAGTGCAGAGATTGATCGGACTATGTGACCCAGTTACCGCACGCCGGGAACAGGGGCGCAGTGGTAACGGCCCCACCAACTTACCGAGTTGTATGTAGTGTGTTCGAACCCAGACAGGAGCATTACTTTTTGTATTTTTATTTCATCACCACAGCTCTCAAAACGGTGAAGGAAAACATCGTGAAGATACCCGCATGTCATAGAACTAAAAATTCGAAGACATGTGACATCTACCAACCCGCACTGGGCCCGCGTGGATAACGGCCCACACCCTCTCACAGAGAGAAGGCCTGTGTCCCAGCTGTGGGATTAATATTACAGGCTGATCATGTGTGTGGGTACATTTTGAACAGTCAGACTGTCCCCCACTCGGACCCTGGTACTTACCAGAATGCGGTCCAAGTACCCATTTAGTTATCCGAGACATCGTCAAGCGGTTGGTTGACTCTTCACGTGATCAGACGGGCTGGCGTATTTTTTGGCCAAAGAATCTGTACATATTATTATGACTATATTGAGACTTACCAGAATAGCAATCTTCATTATCATGTTGAGTGACTATTTGTACGTGACAATACTCAGATTCTCCGTCCAGGCACTTCCTCGTCCACAGCGGTCTCTTCTCTGCGTGTGGGGTGCGGACATACTTACCGAGGTACTTCAAGTCTATACTATCCAAAGGTATTGTGTATGACTGAGCACCTCCAATGTCTACGCCAGCCATGTTTTACTGAAACAAAAAAATTATAGGTATAGAAAAATGTGGGCACTATAGCACAGACCTGGGCCCTAAGAAAGTAAGGAGTGGACGGAGGCCTTTTGCCCCTGGGGAGTTTGTTTTTTCCAGCTAAAGCACTAGGAAGTGCTGAAGGACAGGCGTTTTTGGGAACCACAAAATAAGTATTACTTGGGAACTGTCTTATGTCATTTTGACGTTCAAAAAGTGCTAATTCTCAGCTAAGATTGAATAAATGAATTTAGATTTTGCCCAGGAGTGATACAGTGCAGGCTAGAAAAAAAATTTGAAAATAAAACTGCAAGCTATTCGGTTGGTATACAGACAAAAATATTAATCTTTCCACTACACTCCGAATATTCATTTTTATTGTGTGTGCAATAACTTTATATTTTATTTTATTTGGGAAACTTACAGCTAACTTATACTTACTAGAAAATATAATTGAAGGCCATTTCAACAAGGCAAGCTAGAAGGCAAGTTTCCACTGATAAACTCTAAAATAAAAACGATAATAAAAGGTCAGTACAAAATACCTATAATTAGCATAAGTACTTTCTAGAGTTTCTTGCTATATGCTATATTATACCTACCTATAGCGCTTTATTTAAGTAGCGATGCTTATGTAACTTACTAGTCTTACCTAGAGGTACTGTGTTACCGAGTAACCGAGTTGTGGAAGCCAGATAGGCAGACCATCGGCCATCCATATAAAATACTGGTATTCAGCTGCATCTGGTAAGACTAGAAGTGGACTCCACATAGTTGGGTAAAGGCTAGGTAGAAGAGAAGTTATAACAATACCGAGATACGTGTTTAAACAAATAGTTATACTCTGAATATAAAAACCTAGCTACGTTACATATGCATAGGCAAGTACGTAATTTTACTTACCTAAGTACTTAAATATGCCGCAAATAAAGTGAAATGTCAACAACTTTCCAAATCCTAAAGTAATTCGCTTGTTCAATACACTAGTGCAATTGAAGTTTTAACTTTTAATAAGTAACAAAACAAAAATTAACAATGGAATAAATGAGTCAACTTTATTAAAAGTTATCATTATCAATTTGACTTGACAGCTTAAAATAGTGAAGTGAAATTACAAAGATAAAAAAAAATATCGACACATTGGTGAATCGAAACGTTGTTCAAGATTCGGAGGCATTTTTTCATGTGAAGACTTAAAAGGATTTTTTTTGTAATTTTGAACAGATTTTTACACCTACTTAAATTTTCATACTATACAGGGTGTTTGGCAGAACGTTGAACATACGAAAATGGTGGATAGGTGGGGTCATCTGCTACTTACTCAGCCCTAATTTATTTGGCCCTGGCCCACTGGGTATTTTTAATTTTTTTTTTCTTGTTTCACCACTTTCTTAACTTTAAAGTGAAATTTTTATTAAAAATGGGTAAAACAGGCAATATTTTGTTTTTTATTTTAATCTTTGATGTAGGCAGATTCTTATAAAATTATTGCTTTGTTCAGATGTTAGCTAGAAAAAAAGTTATGAGTCCTCAAACTTACAGAAAGATGTAAAAAATACTTAAATGTTAATTTCAACTTGCATTAAAAAAAAAAACAAAAAATGATTGAGGAGTTCCAATTCTAGCAAAACATTCCTAGTGTGTGAGCTTTCTAATGGTATGTAATTTGCTTTTATAAAAAAAAAAACTTTAAGAGTTATTTCATAATTTTATCAAGTAGGAAATTTTTGACGAAACTCTACCTTTACGGAAAGTTAAATGTTTTGCGAAATTTAATACTGCAAAGTTGGTAAAAATTAAATGATCGATTGAAATTATGCTGTACCAGTTAGGTGCGTTAATAAAACAATTAAATAAATTTAAATAATTTATTTAAATAAAATCACAGATGTTCAAATTGACGCCCTTCATTTGCAATACAGGTGCGGCATCTACGTCTGATTTCTACAGTTGTTGTGCGCAGCAGCATCTCCTGTCGCATAACTTCGAAAGCAGCATTAATTCGATTTAACAAATCTTCTCGACTTTCTACTTCTGTAGTGTAAACTAGTTCCCTTGCCCTTCCCCACACGTGAAAATCGAGCGGAGTGAGGTCGGGCGATCGTGGAGGCCAGGGAATTGGTCCTCCCCTGCCAATCCACGAATTTGGGAAACAATTATCCAAATGCTCACGTACAATTAGACTAAAGTGAGCTGGGCAACCATCGTGTTGAAAGACAATAGGCCTGTTTATGTCTACTTGGAACACTTCTTCCACTAATGGTGGTAAATCATTTATCAAAAAATCCAAGTAGTTGTTCGCATTGATGTTGTCGGGCAAATAATGAGGCCCTATTAGCTTATCGCCAATCACTCCTGCCCAGACATTCACACTGAATCTCCTCTGGAAGCCCCTATGTCTCTTCACGTGTGGGTTTTGATTTTTAAGTGCCCAATGGTGAAGATTGTGATAATTGACGATCCCTTCTTTGTCAAATTTGGACTCGTCCGTCCACAGAATACTTTTTAAAAAGTTTACGTTGTCCACATCGGTATGCAGCAAATGGCGACAAAATTGCACACGTCTCCCAAAATCACTGTCATCGAGACCTAGAACAAACAAAACACGTCTAAGAATCGATTTCAATACTGAATCTTTTCTTCCTCCGAGTTCAAACTCTACAATTATCTAAATTAAATTATCTTCAATTTTTAAGTACACTAATTGGCTTTATGGCTTAGCCATAAAGACGTAAGACCACATTCACAAAAGGGCGTGCGACTTTTCAATTTTGTTCTAAAAAGGAGCCATAAGTGCTGGCAAGTTTACCTACGCTGACCACCTGCGCAAACCGAATCCGAAATCCGAATCCTGTAAGCGCTGGCCGCCTGATTGTTACGTGAATGCGGCCGAATAGGAATAGTTTATTCGAATTTAATTTGAAATTAGAATTGAATGCGCTAAAAACAACATGAGGCAAAACAACTAATAAAGAAAGTGACGAAATCAAGGTTAAATGGAACGATCAATTGAACTGTCTCATAATTTACTACATTCCACAAAATCGTATCAGATGCAGTGCATAAACGGCTTAATCTTACCTTGCACTGGAGTGTAGTGAAAAGCATGCCTACCATCTTGCCGGAGAACAGACCACACTTTCCATATGCTTAAGCCAAGTATTGAAGCTATCTGTCTAATGCTTTTGGTAGGGTCCGCGTCAAACTCGGCAAGAACTTGTTCGTCAATGGTAGTATCGGGTCGTGCTGCGTTCACTCGTGGTTCTTGTAAGTTCAGGTTACCGGTTTGTCGTAAACGTCGGTAAGTACTCGCAAACGTCTGATGACTGGGTACTCGGCGGTTGGGATAACGCTCTTGATAAATTCTTCGCGCTTCACGCGAATTAGTATTAGCGCTTCCATACGCTAACAACATGTCCGCGTATTCCTCACTGGTAAAAGCAGCCATTTCTTTACCAATAACAACAGGTAACAGTAATAACAAAAAACTTAACTAACAGGTTATAAAACTAGTGATAACAATAAAAGAAAACGAAGTGAACAAAAACAAACGTAAGCGTAACGGGCACGTGAGATCGCAGAGGCAGTTAAGTCTCGACTGAATAAAAGAAAAGAATTCATTCTGAGGCGTCACGGTGCCACGAGAGCGAAAGAGAGCAAAAATACGCTATGACTGCGCAAGAGTGAAACAAAATTTCTACCTGCTTTGTGTAACCATCTCAAGGGAATAGTGAATGTCAATTTGCACCACTGCTACTGGCAAGCCGTCGATCATTTAATTTTTACCAACTTTGTAGTATTAAATTTCGCAAAACATTTAACTTTCCGTAAAGGTAGAGTTTCGTCAAAAATTTCCTACTTGATAAAATTATGAAATAACTCTTAAAGTTTTTTTTTTTATAAAAGCAAATTACATACCATTAGAAAGCTCACACACTAGGGATGTTTTGCTAGAATTGGAACTCCTCAATCATTTTTTTTTTTTTTTTTAATGCAAGTTGAAATTAACATTTAAGTATTTTTTACATCTTTCTGTAAGTTTGAGGACTCATAACTTTTTTTCTAGCTAACATCTGAAGAAAGCAATAATTTTATAAGAATCTGCCAAAATCAAAGTTTAAAATAAAAAACAAAATATTGCCTGTTTTACCCATTTTTAATAAAAATTACACTTTAAATTTAAGAAAGTGGTGAAACAAGAAAAAAGAAAAAAAAAATTTTAAAAATACCCAGTGGGCCAGGGCCAAATAAATTAGGGCTGAGTAAGTAGCAGATGACCCCACCTATCCACCATTTTCGTATGTTCAACGTTCTGCCAAACACCCTGTAGATATTGTAGTAATCCTTTGGAATATTTTTTTTTTATAAGAAAACTGTATGATTGCGTATACAGCGTATTTGTAAAAAACAGTGGAATCCGTTTATTATGACTCCGCCTGACCAGCCGCTTAGCATGTCCATGCTTTGTATGACGTCCGCTAGTATGACGTGTTTGTCTTCCCTTCGATGTCATTATAAGCGGATTCTACTGTATCTATTGTATCTATTATAACTTGGATAATATTGCATACCTAAATAATTCGTGAGCGACACATTATTACATTTTTTTACTAGCCCATAGCTATTGTCGCACTGCTAGGCAAAGACTTCTTCATTGTTTATCGTTAATTTTTTCTTGGTTACTTTGAAATTCTACGTACTTTCCACACATAGAGCAAACACTGCATTGAATAACGGTTACGGCCAATTAGACATTTATTTTCTACTGGGACATTGCCTCGGATTTGATTGTCTAAAGTTTTGTGAACGTTTTATTATGATGTAACGTAATCTGATTTTTCTATCACGAGAAAAATAAAAATAATACCGATATGTTTTAAACACTAATCGTACGTTTCTCAACACTACTTACTTTCCATTTACTTCCCCGGCCATAGAGTTCACTTTCCGAGGTAATTGTCTATACTGCCGCCGTAAGCAAAAAGGACACATACAGAAAATATTAAAATGGAGACAAAATATATTTTGTCCTGTTTAAACCACAGAGCAATACGGGCCGCAGGCTGAGGCCCGTGTTTCATCCCTAGCTATTGTTACCAGAGCCCTGGGAGTCTTCTCGTCATGGGAAATAATATTCCAAGTCATTCTGCCAAGCCTTTTCCCAACTATGTTGGGGTCGGCTTCCAGTCTAACCGGATGCAGCTGAATACCAGTATTTTACATGGAGCGACTGCGTATCTGACCTCCACAACCCAGTTACTGGGTAATACGATACCCCTTGGTAAGACTGGTTGTCAGACTTTCAGGCTTCTGACGACCCGTAACGACTGTCAAAGATCCTCGAATGACAGCCGGGACCAACGGTTTAACGTGCTTTCCGAGGCACGGAGGAGTCTCGGTATGAACAGATGGTCACCCATCCATGGACCAACCCCGGCAAGCGTAGCTTAACCTGATGGATCGACCCATGCGGCTGTTATTACTTAGCCACGAGCTCTTCAAATAATATTCCAAGTACTTGCATTAAATAAAACACGTTAAACCATACATAATATTTATATCAAATAAGATTTATATTTAAATTTAATATGACACTTTTCCTACAGAACTTGTGTTTGTTTGATTTCTTATTAAATAATTTGTTATTTCTGTTTACTAGTTTACCACAGTTCTTTTTGTTACTTAATTTTCTTTTGATACCTTGTTTAGAATTCTTCAAAGAACTTTTGTTTTTATTTTGGGCCAAATTTTCTTCATTGCACTGTGAATTATTGTGATTCATATTTTTGTTTGGAAGATCTAAAATCGCTAACTTATTAAGTTTGTCCTCACTTTCTGAAGCTATTATATCTTTAGATTTAGTCGTATTGTTTCTTATTTGAGAATTGTTCGTATTGTTATAAGTCTCATTCAAAGTACCGTTTGCAATATATTTTTCTTTGTCAAGTCCATTCTTTCTTCTAACTTTTTCTGTTGTAATAATAATTGGGTTTCTAACGTTTTGTTCCGTTACATTTTTGTCTACTTCAAATTCATCTGAATCGGTATAGTCTTCATAAGACGTATATTCTTCGACTGTCAAAGCCCCGTTATCGTAGACATATTCTATTCTATCGGTAACTGCTTCTTCTGAATATTTTAAAAGATCTGTGTCTGTTCCAGTCGCTTTATCATTTAAAGCTTCATTCGAAGTAGATCTTTCTGTAGTTGTAATAATATCGACATTGCTATCAAAAGCTTCTTCAGGTTTTTCAGTTATATTTAACAAGGCGTTGCTCAAATAATTTTCTTTTACAATTAAATTGACATATTTAGAAGTAACAGGTGAAGGTTCTGATAAATTAACGTTAAAAGATTTACCATCTGGACTACTACTATTTAGGTTTTGTGTTAAATTTAACGCCTCGTTTTGTAAATTATCAGGAGATTTGTGAGCTTCAGCTGTATTTTTATCTATTTCATCTGCCAGTGTATTAAGAGGGTCTATATTAGTAAAGTTTTCTTTGTTTTGTTTCACGTTATATAGTAAATCTTCTTCACTGTCATTATTTCTACGGTTATCAGAAAGATCTAGTTTATTATCATAATAATAATCATCATCATCATCAAAAAGCATGTCCATATGTTGAGTATCATAATAATTTCTTAATTTCTCTTCTACTTTCATTCTATCTTTGCCGTTTTTCTTCCTTGTATCATTACGAATATAGTTTTCTTCTTTGATGATGTTTAGGAAATAATCCAACAGATGGTCGAGAAGGTGTTCTCTTAGTTCGCGTATATTTGATACGTCTGTATCTTTTCTTACAGTATCATTTTCTTCATTTGAAACGTTCATTGCTTTGGTCAAATTCGAGTAGTCTAGTGGTGTTTTTATTGTTTCTTTTAAGTGAATATTAACTGAGCCTTCAGATTCACTAATATTTGTTATTTTTTTGGTGGGTTTAGGCAATGATAGTCCAGAAATTATAATATATTTTGGATCAATAGCTTTGTAATAAACAGGCTGCTGTAGCGGTGCGTCCTTAGTTGTTGTTAATCTATCTGTGACAACATTTTTTTTCTCAACATTAGCTGGAAACTTTGTAGCGTTATTGACAAGAGGTAATTTCGGAGTATAAGAATTTGGTGCGAATTCATTTGCATTTTTATTATCGTTGTCATTAATATTTTGATCATTATGATTATCATTGTTTGGTTTGAAAAACGTTTTTCTAGTAGCAACGTCATCGGAATCTATTCCTGTAGTATCTTCTGAATCAAAATTGATTTCTTTTTCATCGCTTCTCTTCAATCGAGGGTCGTTTTGCTTAGAATCGGTGCAAGAACGCGGATTTTCTATTGCCTTCGCTATAATGTATCCCATTTGTATTAGTAGTAGAAATATAACTGGAATGTAAGAAAATATTTTTACTAGAGGAGTGTAAGTAAAAGTCTCAACAATTGAGGGTGCGTTTCCTCTGAAGTGGAGATGCCTGCGGGGGAATTGCGTAATACACTATCAATCGAAATCGGTTTCATTTTCACAGTTCTAAAGCATTCATTGCGTTATTTACGTTGTCGAGCAGATTCATTTTTTGAACATATGAAGCAATGGATTAGCAATTTGCTTCAAAATGATTCAGATTCCGATTGATAGTGTATTACGCAATTAGGGTGCTGGAGTGGAGCGAACACGTGCAGAAATTGACCAATCACAGACGAGATGATAGTTGCGATGTGGATTTCAACCAATGTGATTGGTCCTGCACGAGTCCGCTCCGTACCGCGCCTCACCGCTAACCACTTCCACCTTTACGGAACTTGAGTATGCCACTCACGCAGTGACGGTGGCGCTGTCGGTGAAATAAAACTGACAGACCTTGTCACTTTGCATAGTGATTTCGTTAGGGTATGTATTTGATCTTCAAATAATTCCCATTGTTTTCCTAAAAATATTATTGAACACTAATATGATGATTGCGCCTCTTTTATTGCACCTCAAATAATTCTTATTTTGAATACTGAATAGCCAAGTAATTGCGTCACCACCAACTTGGATGTGTAGCGCTTGCAGTGCTATTGTGTACAAATCTCACCGTGGAAACATAGGTGAAGTGAGCTGTTAATAGTATCAATCCCTAGCATCAGGTGGAATGACAGCTCACTTCACCTAAATTTTCACGGAGAAATTTTTACAGAATAGACCGGCAGTTCTCTAAATGTACCCGAGTGAAAAAGCGTCCAGCGGGGCGTTCAGCATTGCGTGCAAGCGGCGAAGAGCATTCACCGAGCGCCGCTCGGCCGTCACTCAGGACACTCGCGAGTGTTTGCTCGTGTTTAACACGAACGTCACACGGCCCGCCCCGCCGGACGCTCGAGTCGAGCGTGCACTCAGGCCGTACACTGACCTAACCTAACCCAATTGGTCGGGCGGGGTGCGCTAGCTTAAGTACTTACTGTGACCAATTGGTTCGCACGTGGTTGGTCCCAGTTCCAACCTAACCTAAGCCATTTCGTAGGGGTAACCTAGCTTAGTTATTGCGACCAACTGCGCGGAAAGGCCAGAAAGTTAAAAAGAGGCTCAATTATTTAAAAAAGTGTCCATCATTAGAAAATCAATAAGTTTTTAAAAGCCCTATCACAATTGTCTTCTTCTCCTTCAATTGCGGCGCATAGCATTATATAGCAAGTGGCAATTAAGTTTATTTTGAGTGTTATAATTGTTTTTTTTTTTTTGTTTTTTTTTTAGAGTATGACATTTTAATTTCTTATGAACTAACATTGATTCTGGTATAAATTTTACGTAATAATATTAATGTAGTAAGGAGAAAACAGTTACTTCTGAGAGTTTTTTGTAGTTTTTGAAGGGCCTTAGCATATCTCCACCGCGTAACCGCAAAACACTGAAATCGCATGATGTTTCGCTACTCGAGTAGCGAAACACCATATGAGTCAGTTAAATTGAACCACTGCGGTTTCGCTGCTATGGTTTCGCGACGGAGGAGTGCTAAGGGCCTTATGGTTTTGAATGGGTTATTTTATAGCTATTCCATACATATTTCAAAATTCTGAGGCCGCTATGGACTAAAACACTATTTAAGAGGAATTTTTGATTTCATTTGCTTATGTATTTAGGAACAGTATCCACGAGTTTGAAAAAATGCAGTCTTGCATTTTAACTTTATTTATTATATAAGAAAAAAATTGCGAAAAGCGAGGCTGCTATGGACTATACAAATAACTATTCTCCAACACTCAATAAGTCAATGTTTTCGAAGTCTTTCAGGTTTTTAGAATAAGAATGCCAAAGTTGTCCAATAATTTACGCAAAAATCACTGTTGAAATGTAATAATATGCATCTTAAAGCTACCGGACCAGATAATCTTGCTGCACTGCACTATGCGTACGGCTCAACCTGAGAAGTCAGTCTCACCGCTATCCTACTGACCGGTTTCTTCACCACAGCATAACCTACTTTCATGTTACAAAATGGCCCACAGTGAAGCGAGAAAAGAATTAAATGCTTCACAGCGATCACTACAATCTGTGTGGCAAGAGTTATTGTCACGGGTTGTTATTCTTTTAGCCAGTAGCGTCACCCAGAAATATCAGATCGGGAATTCGTTCGCGTGAAATTTTTTGTTTTCCCAACCTACTGCGTTGCAACGCATCGTCCGCCCGTGCTATGACTTCGTTTTCTCTTACGTGTTCTTTCTGACTATTTCTTTTTGCTGGGCTCCTCGTCCCGAGCGTGATGTTAAATGGCCTATTAATAACTTCCGTCAAGAATTATTATTGGGCTATCAAATTCAAAAAGCATTTTTCAAATCCGACTGGTAGTTCCAGACACTATAGCGCGTCAAAACACAAAATCAAACAAACTCTTCAGCTTTATTGTATTAGTGGGTATAGATAAATACAAGGTTATTTTAATTTAAATTGGCTAGCTAAACTGTGCAATTGCGGTGAGTGTCGATAAACATATAAACACGATCTAATAAAAAATAAAAAGATTTTATGGCTTTTTTTGGGAAGTCATCGACCAGTGTTAGTGTTGCGACTTGAAATATGAGTTGAGAGAAACTGTTGTGTTATGTTTTATCGTGTGTAGATACCTATCGATACCCATCACGACTGTGAAGTTTACAAATATATATATATATATATATATATATATATATATATATATATATATATATATACTGATAGGTATTTCAAGTGACTACAATAACCGCGGTCGATTACCCCAAAAAAAACTCTTTATTTATTTTTTGTTTTATCGACACCCATCGCGTCTGCGGAGTTTAGCTAGCCAATTAAAAAATAACCCTGTTTAGTTATGTATAGATTCTAGACAGGCCGCGCACAACAAGATTTAAAAAAAATTGTCTTACCTAGCCTCATGTTACATTTATAAGGATTCCACATTTCTCGTGTGCAAGACAAATACGTACTAAACTGCAATGTAAGGAAAATAAATAATTAACTATTGAAGGAAATTAGTTAACGTGGCACAGATTAGAAAAAAAATACAGGTAGATGCGACATTATGGCGAAAAGTTATAAATAGAAAGAAAAATGTACATTTATTCAGCACAAACAAAATTCACAAAACCAAACACAAAAAAGTATGCAAAGTACCTACTCAAAAGCCTTATATTCAACTAATAAAAGTTTAAAGTATGCCAAATGTTGTTCATTAGCACCTGTTCTCTTGTCACAAGTGCCTATAAACTAGACTAAAAATCACTACAATTTAGTTTATTCCTCTCAAACGACGATTTCCCATTCTGAAATTGACTGAAGTGACACAACTATAATTATTATAGTTTGACAGCACTAAGTTTCATTATGATAATTAGTTTAGTGAAAATGGCAACTTTGCTATTCTGAATTTGACGTTTTTTCACCTATTTTACTGTCAAACTAAATCCAACTATTTTGAATCGCTACTAAAAATGTGTGGAATAAAATTAGTTGTCATGAAATAAAATTTTGTAAAACAGTACCTACTGTATATATTTTTTCTTTTCTTTTGCTTATCTCTAAAACGGTGTGTCCTATCGCAAAAATAATGAAAATTTTGCCCCCCTTTGTAAAACTCATAACCCACTTAAAACTCTACATGTAGGTAATCTTCTCCAGCGCTGCGGGCTCGTCTCTACAGCCTCGGCCATTACAGCTCGCATGGCGTGTGCGCCTTATAAAGGTGCGTTTCCACTGACGCGGAGCTAGGCGGAGTGAAGAGGAGCGGATCGTGAATTGACCAAACATAGTGCTCCAAATCTCCACTCCGCCTCAGTGTAAACAGTGTAAGTGGAGCGGAGCAGAGCTAAGCGGACTTTCAAATAAAATATATGAACACGTGGCCCCAAGCCGAACAGAACGGAGTCAAGCGAAGTTCAAATATTCTGACATTGTTTTGCAATTTGCAGTATAGTACCCAAAGAATATTGATAGTATCAATTATGTTGTATAATGATCAAAAGATGATTTGCGACCGTACTCGCATCCGGAGTGCTTTTATGACATGTATGAACGTAAACGAAGCAAAAAGAGTATGTAAAGATCGTAGTGGAGTTATGTAATGTAGTTTTCCTTCCTTTGGGAAAAGACAGGAGTTTATAATGGGTATAAAGCTGCGATTCAGGCATCTTTTTTGAGAGTCGGCCTGGGCCTTAATCCACCACGCTGGTTCACTTCAATGCGGGTTGGCTGACGTCATTGAATTTATCGTATTTATTTCTATTTTTAAGTAAGTACGTACTCAGAACTTTGTTTTCGATATTTTAATTCTACGTAGTGGTCAGTTTCTTCATTCTCTTCGAGTCGACGGCATTTTTTTCTGTCGTTATGTTGGTTGCGCCTCTCTTTTTTAACGATTTCAAGAAAAGGAGTTATGAATTCGACACCTATGTATGTAATATTATTAGAACTGCAAAACATTCACATAATTATGATAATCTATTAGGGCTTCCAAACAAATATACAAAATTTTATAGATATATGTGTATATGTTTGTCCACACAACTCTCCGAAAGTATTAAGTATACGCAGTTTTAAGTATACGCAGAGGCCGCTCAGTGCCCTACGTGTCCAATATAACAATGGATTTAGGATGTTGTTAGGGTTGCCACGGTTTTGCAGTGCGTCTGGTATGTTTGCGGAGGCCGGGGTAGACGGCTTTCATGCCATCATGCGTAAGCGGCTCGCTTCCCTGTTAAGTAGAGTTCGGGGTAGCACTAACAGCATCCTACAGGTCATTGCAGATAAACAGGACTCAAATATCCTGAAATCATTTATACGTGCACAAATTTTATAACCTTTCTCTTTTTATGGACATGGTCTGAAATAAAGATTTTATTATTATTATTATTATTTCCTTTATTTTTTATTATATACATATGATTTACATTTTTAAATATTTTTATAAAAACTTAAAATAAATAAAAACATTTAAAAATATAAAAAATAGTAGCCCACCGGTATCGGGAACAGGGTCCAAGCTACCGGTGGTCAGGGCTCCTGAGAGAGGAACCTCCTAACAATACGTGCCGTGTCCAGAAGTACCGCTTTCTGGATCAAGCCCTTGATCCAGCTGCCTAACGAGAGCCTCCTCAGGTGTTGGTCGAGACTCTTCGATATTATGCCATTGGCTGTCACAACTATCGGCACAATGATTGCTGTATCCACATCCCACATGTCGACAACCTCGCGAGCCAAATCAAGATACTTAATCTGTTTATCTTTTTCAGCTTTCACGAGGTTCTCGTCATGCGGAACCGCTATATCAACAATCATTGTTCGACGCTCTTTTCGATCTATCACCACTATATCTGGCTTATTGGCAACAATAGTCCTGTCAGTGATGATAGATCGATCCCAATACAACGTGATATTGCCATTTTCGAGAACTGGGTCGGGCACATACCTATAGTACGGTACTTCCGATTCCACAAGATTGTATTGCAAAGCAAGTTGCTGATGGATAATCCTGGCTACAAGGTTGTGTCTATGCAAGTAGTCTCCGTTAGCCAGACGAGAACAGCCAGAAATAATGTGACGGATAGATTCCCCCGGACGGTGGCATGCCCGACAGATGTCAACCGTGCCGTCCTTCACAATATATTTCCGGTAGTTGTTCGTCATTATAACTTCGTCCATAATCGCAAAGATAAAACCTTCGGTTTCACCAAAGAGATCACCGAATCGCAACCAGGATACGGACGCCAAGAGGTCTACATCAGGCCCATGTAGGACCCGGTAAAAGCGCCCATGAAGCTCTTTGCTCTGCCATACCTCCCTACGGTCATTAGTATCTAATATTATAGGTTTGCGCCAGTTCTCGTTAGCCAAGGAGAGCGGGGTGAGGCCCTTGTCCACTGAGACCACATCTCGGTGCATCCCCACGTCGGCTTCTAGGAAGTATTCCCTGAGACTGCATACCTCACGGTTGTGCAAGGTCTTAGCATTTAAGAAGCCTCGACCACCACACTTCCGCGAAATATACAGTCTCATCACCGATGACCGTGGGTGATGCATCCGATTTGCAGTCAGCAGTGTGCGGACCCTTCTATCCAAGGCGTCAAGTTCTGTTTGAGTCCATTTGAGTATACCGAAAGAGTACATCAAAACCGGCATGACCCAACCGTTGAAGGCGCGCACCTTGTTTCCGCCTGATAGAAGACTATTAAATACTTTGTTCAGGCGGTTAAAGAAGCGCTCCTTCAGCGATTGTTTCATGTCAGCAGCGTTGATGCCTAACGCTTCCGACATACCCAAATACTTGTAAGTTTCGAGTGAGGAGAGGGGTCTTAGGTGTATGGAATCCGAGAGTTGGGTTTCTACGGATTCCAAAATCCTCCCCCGCTTTACATGCATGACCGCACATTTGTCCACACCAAATTCCATCCTGATGGCACTACTGAAAGTTTTGGTTACCTTCAATAGCTCCATCAGTTGAAAATTGCTGGGGGCAAAAAGCTTCAAGTCATCCATGTAAAGAAGGTGAGATATAACCTGACCACCTCTTCTCAATCGATAGCCTAAACCTGAATCCTCCAACAGTGTGCTTAGAGGATTCAAGGCTAAGCAGAACCAAAGTGGACTCAAACTATCGCCTTGAAATATACCTCGCTCGATCCTTATCGGCTCACTATTCCTCTGGATATGTAGACATCCTGGATAGCGAAGGACTGTCCTCCACTGCCCCATACACGACATCAGGAAGGTCCGCAGAGTTGCATCTACTTTATACAACTCCAGCACCTTCATGAGCCATGTATGTGGCACCGAGTCATAGGCCTTCTTGTAATCTATCCAGCATGTCGACAGATCCTTTCGGGAACGACGAACCTGTTGGTTAATGGCCATATCTATGAGGAGCAGCTCCTTAGTACCGCGGGATCCATTCCTACATCCATTTTGAGAGGCAGACATGATGGAGTTATTGTCTATATGTTTGTTAATTTTAGCTCTCAAAATGGATGTAAGAACTTTATAGACCGTCGGTAGACAAGTGATCGGTCTATAATTTTTGGGTTCCGCAGTACTACCTGATTTATGGAGCAGGTGGGTTATTCCTGTCGTTAGGAACTGGGGCAGCGACCCCGACTCTAAGGCTGACTGGAACTGGGATGCCAAGCGGGCGTGCGACTTATGGAAGCATTTTATCCAAAAGTTGTGCAGCCCGTCCGGCCCTGGGGATTTCCAGTTAGGTAACGGACGGACTGCACAAGTTACATCTTGGGGGCTGATGGTAAGTGCCTCCATTTCTGGTATTTGATCGCACGTTCGCTCGATCTCCCTAGTCCAATCACCTTCGGTGTGACTGACAGGCACCGACCAGATGCTTCGCCAGAACGAATACATGGCGTCATCATCCGGGAGGTGCGTGTCGGTCACACCATGGTCTGGTCGCTCCCAAGCCCTATAGACCCACTTTTCATCGCTCCGGAATGTGCGATTCTGAGTGTACCGATCCACTCTCCGCCTGTACCGACGAATACGGTTTGCCCATGCACAGACCTTCTGCTTCAGGAAGTCGATACGCTCTGTGACGCGGGTCAAGTAATCTCGAGAACTAATATCCATCCCCGAGAACGCCCGCCTCACAAAGCGCATCACTCTAGGGCGAGTATTGCCCTGCCTGAAGCAGATTAACTTGCCGATGAGTGCTCTAGCCTCACCAATACGACGCTCAATCCTGCACTGCCAAGCTGGTACAGCTGGTTTTGGTCGTGGAGCTCTGTCACTGTTAGGAAATTTAACATGAGCTACACGATATGCCGCTACAGCAGCACAGTACAAGATCGAGTGGGTATCGGTGAGGTCTTTGCTGCCGTCAAAATAATTTGACAGCTGCGAATCTAGAGCACACACCAGCGCCTTATTTTTCTTGTGCATGGGCAAACGAGGTAAACGTGGTCTAAGCCCAGGCGGAGTGGAACGGTACTCCCGGAAAGCATCCTCCAGAGCGCTCCTCAATCGTACATTGCATTGGGAACTCACGGACATAGCCCCGTCATCATCCTCATCACTAACGCGGTCGGGTCGCGGTGAGGCACTGGGTTGTTGCACCGCGACCAGTGGCGAAGCAGGCGTAACATGGCTATTCCGTGATTCGAGACGTAGTCGATCAAGTACGACGTCATCCAGCATATGGTTACGCTGGATGACCCGCACCTGATCCGATAGTCGTTGCGCCGACACGTTGACAGCTGGTTCAAGCACCTGAAACAGAGAGAGCATCCGACCACGATACGCAGTCAAGTTACTTCCCCCCTCTGTAGCCCCAAAGTATGCGCGCATGACATTTTCGTTGATGGTTTGTGTCCACCTCATGCGCTGCACACTTCCACCGGCAGCGGGGACCCTATCAGAGGCCGATGGGCCTCGGAGTCCTAAGCTGGTCGGTGGTCGGCCTCTTCCGCGCCGACGTAATGGTGGTGGTGTTGTCGGCGGCGAGAAGTATTCGTCACTCGAGCTCGACGCAACTGCAGCAGCCGGTATCACTGGACTCACGTCTGGAGCAGGTTCCGGCAACTGCGAGGCGGAGCTGAGCGACGAACCCGAAGATGTTGGGCGTGTGTTTCGTCGTGCCCGACTTCTCGTCAGCATTGTGTTTGGTCTTCTATTCTCCGTGTTCAGTAGTTAGTAGGTGGTAGTTTTCGTCTTGCATCCTGATATAGTATGTTTTGGCATAAAAACCAATTTTGGGTTGAGTGAATTGGTGTTGGAACACATAACACCACATTATTGCATTAAAAGTTTAAAATCAAATAGAAAATACACGGAGAAAAAATTTTTTCGACCGTCAGCTTGACAGTCGGGCCACAGATTATTATTATTATTATTATTATTATTAATAGGATCGTGACCATTTTTTGTTGGCTTTCATTTACTTCAACTTAAGGCATAGTGAAAGTTTCATCAAAATCGGTTCAGTAGTTATCAAGATAATGGACTAATACTCGTACCTGTACTTTAGTCCAGCTTATTGATACGAGCTACGGCTGCGGTGCAGTGTCAAAGGGAAAACATCTCGAAACCAAATCCTAGTGCAATATTTATAACAAAATTATTACTGAACTACCTACTTATTACAAACAAATATTCCAATTTTTACTAAAAACTAAGAATTCCGAAATAAAAAATAATTTAAAAAAATTAAATCGACATCAAAAAGAAATTAACACAAAATTATGAAATAACTTATTTCGGAAGTCGGTGGCAAAATACTAAAACACAGATCCCAAGACACCGACTTCCGAAATTAAAGTTATTTCATAATTTTAAGTTAATTTCTTTATGAAGTTGATTTCATTTTTTTTAATAATTATTTTTTTGTAATCTCCATTTTACACTCTTTTATCGGTTACAACTTAGGTTGTGGCTAAGTAATTCTGCCGCTCGGGTCGATCGATCAGGTGAAGCTACGCTTGCCACGGTTGATCCGTGGATGGGTGATCATCTTTACCTACATATCAAGACCCCTCCGTGTCTCGGAAAGCACGTTATGCCGTTGGTCCCGGCTTTCATTCGTGGATCTATGACCCAGTCTTACCAAGGGGTATCGTAGATTGTGTAGGTCAGATAGGCAGTGTCTCCATGTAAAATACTGGTATTCAGCTGCATCCGGTTAGATTGGACATAATTGGGAAAAAGGCTAGACAGATGATATCAATTTCAACTTACAACTAAGGTTGGCTTAGCTACACAAGGATACTTTGGCGCTTGGCCAATATCGGAAGTAAAGCCGCCATCATGTTATAATACAATGTATTACTTCTACAAGTATCTTTTAGCGCTCAGATGACGTTAACAGGGTAGCGCTGCAGGATGCATACATTTATACGTAAGAGTACATCAATTAACTCATCTATCGCAGTCCTGCTGGACTGGCTCTCCCATGCTGCGCCCCAACTCCCTGTCCTCCGCCGTCTGCATCCAGTCAGTCCCAGCCACGTTTCTAAGGTCGTCAATAGGCCAATCTGCCTAGCCTTTTCCCAACTATGTTAAGGATAAGCTAAGCAGATTGATTGACTGGCTGCTACAGTCTAACCAGATGGAGCTGAATGCCAGTATATCCAGTATTGAGTGGAATGTGACCTTTTAGCGGGATGTCACCGCATCTGCAGTACTCCTGGTTTAATTGGTACAGACAAGGAAATTAGTTTCATCAAATTGACACGCTACGTGAATTTGTCGTGTTAGAGCATGCAACTCGAAAGTTACATTTAAAATTTAAATTAACGGACAACTTAAATCGGTACAGACAGGATCTCGAGAGAATGCGTTCCTGACACCAGTCAGTTGGAAAATTTCTAGTAACTATACTCTGTCCACTAGGTTATTCACTTTTTGACACCTGCCAGTTCCATAGTAACGAATATGTGATTTGCGAATTTGATCCTTATTATAACTGGAAATTTTCCAACAAAAACAGATGTCAAAAAGTGAATAACCTAGTGGACAGTGTATATAAGGATCAAACTCGCAAAACACATATTCGTTAGTATGAAACTGACAGGTGTCAAGAACGCATTCGCTCGATGGCCGGACTGTAGTCAATTTGCTAAACAATTAATTTCCTTGACTTTACATACATATGGCAGTGAGCACTGAGCACTTACCATCGGTGGTCGGTGAGCCGTTGGCTTACTGTTTGACCAATAACAAGTAAAAGAGTATAAAGCACCCCGCGGGCTGGCTTTAGGGCAACACTGACAGATCGCACTTTGTTAAGTACCTTTCCTAAAATATAGTAGGGGTGAACGAAATAAATAGAAATAGATTTATTTGTCACAAAAACTCGTACTTACATAAAAACACTAATAAGTAAGTTAATTCGAATAAAAAAAAACAACAGCAGATCTATTCTGTAAAAATCTCACCGTAAAAAGTTATGTGAAGTGAACTGTCAATCCACCTAGGATGGACCGCTTCACATAATTTTTCACCGTGAGATCCTTACAGAATGACTTGCAGACGAGGGGCACGAGCGTCGTGCGAGGATGCGTAATGAGGCCCGTGCGTAAAACTGAATGGTTCTCTATTGTGTTCCCTAACTTTTTTATCCATAATCTAAATTGCCATAATGTTTTTTGTCCTAATCTATTAGTCATTATATTATTATTCCGAATGATAACTTGCCCGAACCTAATGTCACATAATATCACATGCCATATAAAATAAATCCCTAAATTCAATATCCCCTAAATTTGTTTGACATAAATATTACAATATTACAATTTATTTTACTATTACAATTTATATTACAATAAAAGTTATAAGTCCTAAATTCAAATTATTTAATGTTTATTTATTACAATTGTTATTTTACCAAATCAAACTGATACAATACATAAATAGTAAAGATGCAAAAGCAATCTTGCTTTTGTCACGGCTCCGGCAGCAAGCATGCAGCATACAACATGCAGCAGGCATGGTTTCTGTCACGGCTCCGGCGCTGCGGGTCTCCGGCGGTCCCACGCGTGCTCATCGTCGCAGACGGCTGTCGCTCACCGCCGGGACTGAGGCTGGCCGTCCTGGGGGCCGATTCTACTAATTTGCAACGTTACACGTTCAATTTTGTTTCAACAACAGTTCAGTTTCGATCGCCGTTCGATTCGTTACCAAAAAAGTCATTCTACTATTCTTTAAGCAAAATGGAAACTAAACTTAAACCGAATCGTAACGGGAACGTAACAGCGGGTAACCTGTGCGACCAACATTCCAAATAGTATGTTTTAATAATACCACAGAAAAAAAAAGTTGAATCTAATAATATTACTAAATACGAATAAGTGCTACTAAAAGTATTTCTAATTTAAAAACATATCTAGACTATTCTTATACTTTTAGCCTGTATATTTTTTTGTAACTTTTCAACTTTATAAATAATAAAAACTCCGAAGAACGTTTTTCGAACGAGCAAATAAGCATGTTTTCTGCATTTTAATTCTAAAATAAAAGAAATAACCAAACAAATGATGAGGGCGCCACTGCGCGCTCGGTACCCTCTTAACTGACAGGCTGACATCCGCCGCCGGCGGCGGACTGAAAATATTATCAACGCTAGCAGTAGCTCGTAGCTCAAGCTATGAAAATGAAGCGGTGTTATTCGTTAGGCACGTGTTCCACCGCCAGCCATTAACGGGAAGTAAGTAGAGCTAGCAACTAATAACGAGTTGGCCAGCAACAAGCGAGTGTGCGACGTGGACGAGCGAATACTCGGTGGTATGCGTATGTGCCAAGCGTGAGTCTCGCACCGAGTGTTCTGCCCGCCAAGTGAGCGTCGCTGAGCGACTACTCCTTTTGATAGCTCTTGTTGCTGCGACAAACGAGTAGTTTGAATATACAGCGATCAACTAAATATACCTATATTTATCTCTTAAATCTTTATTTCTTATAATCTTTTGTCGTATTTCGTATAGTATTTATCTTATAATTTTTTTTACGTTTCTTGAGCGAGGAAATCTCTAATAGCTTGTCGTTTAGGTAGTTTAGTTAACACACATCTCTTGCTACGCATCCTCGTTCATTTCTGGAGGAAACGCAGCCTGAACATCACATACGAGGCTGAATATTATTCTTAAAACGGTTGCTGACAAAATGGACATTTTGAGCCTAAAATATGGTTCTTTACATTTTAATATGGTACTTAAACAAATTCTAAACTACCATCTAAAATAAAAATAGAAGGAAACCATCCTACGGTCGTGCTATGAAGTACCACACACATATTAAGGCAAAATACGCTCGTGTTGAGACACATGGTTGACTAATAGACGTCGCGTCTGTTAGTGGTGTCTGGCGAGTGGCGACGAGTGTACGACAGGCTCAGTACTCCGGACTTTCTTCATTTTGTAACATATCAGATGGCAAGTGCAGGTTGACACCTCTATAATCGTACTGATGTATGGGTTTGTCGTCGGTTGGTCGAAAGTTGCATCGGGGGTCGTCTGCAATAATAACGTCATTTATAGCTGTTAATGTTATTGAATGGGTAATAAAGCTAACGGCCTATCTGATAGTAACTCCGTGGCTATGAGCTACATGCTCAAGCGACAAGCTTCTTGCGACAGCGATTGCGGAGAAAACAAATTAAAGAAGCTGTTTAGAGTATGCCCCGAGATAACATAACGCGACTTGCGGACTGACGGACGGAAACAAGTGACGCGCGCGTTTTGCTTGACGCAAGTCACGTTACATTGCTCGACGGCATCTCAAAACTAAAGCAATCGATACGCAATCGATAGTGCGAACACGTGTCTATCGCGTTCATTTTGTTCGGCGAGCCTTAACGCGTTGTTGTGCCGACAGAGGGCGCTTTCCGGCTTTCTGAGCAAATGAGTGACAACTGAGCGTGACGATTGGGTATTCGTCCAACCAATTACTTCACGAAAGGCCAGTCATCACAGAGAGAAGCAGAAGGATCTCAGCTGCCTGTAATTAGTTAATTATTTTATAATGCAGCAAGCTTATCTGGCCCGGTGGCTTTAATTGGAACTAACAATATCACCATCAAAATTGACAGTGGCGCCGTTCCGTTATCCACAAACTAAACTAATTTTTTTCAGTGCATCTTTTTCTTTCTATTTCATTAAGAAAAGGACAGAAGATAAATATTCGTTTAGTCCTGTCAGGAATCGGCGCTAAGTTCTGTCATTTTAGTTCACCGCCACTGACACCGGCACCCTAATTGCGTAACACACTATCGATCGGAATCTGTTTCATGTTGACAATTCAAGAGCATTCATTGCGTTATTTACGGTGTTGAGAAGACAAATTTTTCGAACATATGAAGCAATGGATTAGCAGTTTACTTCAAAATTATTCAGATTCCGATCGTGTGTTACGCAATAAGGGTACAGCCGGTCTATTCTGTAAAATTCTCACCGTGAAAACTTAGGTGAAGTGAGCTGTGAATAGTGTCGATCCCTAGGAATACGTACGAATCAACCCCAAACTAATTCGAAGACATGTGACATGTACCAACCCGCACTGGGCCCGCGTGCTGGATTACGGCCCACTCCCTCTCACCGAGAGGAGGCCTGTGTTGGACTTGCCCTAACTACAAAATTAGCGTGCATACCTACAAAAATCGGGCACTCAACATGGCCGCCTTTCATAGGTTTGTTACTGCGAGTGCAAGAGAGAGAGCAAGCAACCGTTTGACAGCACATCTATCACAAAACTCAGCAATCAACATGGCGACACGATTTTGACGTCACAAAGTGTTTTCAAATTTAGTCCTTGACAAACATTTAGATGTCTCTATTTTCATACGCAGCTCTTGATTAGTTAAAAAGAAACAACACGCTTTTTGACATGTCTGTATCGATATGACAGATATTTGTATAACTATTCTTCCTTTATTAGAATATGCCATCTCCATGATTTTCTATCTCAATGATACTTAGCATCTGGTGTAATGATAATGATAGTTCACTTCTTCTTCACTTCACCTAAGTTTTCACGGTGAGATTTTTACAGAATAAATCGACTGGTCAGATGGGCTTGCTGTACCATACTCATGTTCCGTAAGTAGTAGGACCGATCACATTGATTAAAATCCACATCGCGACCCTCATCTCGTCTGTGATTGGTTAATTTTTGCACGTGTTCGCCCCACTCCAGGTACCTTCACTTCAGTGAAAATGCACTCGTTGAGACTTTAGACACCTCTAGTAAAACAGTTTCTTATTTTCCAGTCACTTTTAGGTACCTACTAAATTCACGATTACGAACCGACTTCGAAAAACTCCACATTCCAATTTTAGGGTCTTTCGGAGAAAGGTGGTTCGGAGTATTTGGGAACAACACAGCGAGTTATTTTCGAAAAAATAAAATAAAACCACCTCACGCCTTGTATTATTAGCTAGTTTTGGAAACAGGCCAAAAACTGGCTATGTAGGTATGTACAACAGCGCCATTTTGACATTTGCCTTTCTTTGTTGTCTGTCGACTTTTGTCCACAGCAAAGAATTGACTTAGCTGTTAGAATAGTCTATGGCAAGTACCCAATATTAATTAAAACGTGTAAAATTAGATTAGTGAGATTAAAATTCGAGCTAATTAACGAATTATGTTCGTTAAAATGTTAATGAGCTGTAAGAACGAATCGATTTACGTGACTTATGGTAATGACGGCGAGTTGTCAGAAACAGAAACTGGAAAGGCGTATAAAGGTATTATAACAGTCGTAAAAGACGCGAAACGAAGTCGACATTGCCGCTAGTCTGCAGGGTAATTGCGTAACACCATGGAATAGAAAAAACAGGTGGAAGTGCCCACGCAGCTATCCGGCGTGTGTCACAATTATGCGGAAAAAATGTACAATAATAAAAACCTTCGTCAGCTGTAATAAGTCTTAATTTTGTATGAACAACAAATACACATTTGATGAAAAGTTTATTTGTTATTCATACAAAATTAAAACTTATTACAACTGACGATGGTTGTTATTATTTTACATTTTTTCCGCACAATTGTGACACACACCGGATAGCTAGGTGGGCACTTCCACTTGTTTTTAACCGACTTCAAAAAGGAGGAGGTTCTCAATTCAACTAGGTTTTTTTTTTGTATGTTTGTTACGCGATTACTCAAAGACGGATGGACCGATTTGGAAAATTCTTTTTTTGTTTGAAAGGTTATACTTCCCTATAAATTTTATTAACTTTGCTTGGGTAGTTTTAAAATTTGCTTCAATAATGCGTATTTCTCCCACTTAGTATAGGTATGTGGATGATGTTTTTATCCATGTTGTTCGCCGACTCAAGGAACGCGCTCACACCCAGTAAAGGGCCATGGACCGCATGACACACGCGTAGAGCCTCCAGCAGTTGTTACTGACACCTATGGATGTAATTTTTGGACCCGAAATAAATATATTTCATTTGATTTGATAGCTTCATAAGTTTGAAAAAGTTGTCTGCTCAGCAACGTAAAGAACGCAATGAATGTTGTTGAAATGTCAAAATGAAACCGATTGCTACTGTAATGGCACCGCCGGTTGTATTATTTTTTATGTGTAACATCTTTCCTTTCGCTTTCGTGTAGAGGGACGGAAGTGTGTAACAGGGAGCCAGGGAAGCGTGCGCTATTTGATTTGACCAATGAGCCCACGCGGTGCTAGAGTTGGCTGTCAGATGGTACCAACCCGAACAGATGTCAGATGTACACACACATAATTATGTGACTACTTTAAGGTTTGCCGTTTTTTTTTTTTGACTTAAGATGCTGGTTTTTATTTTTTGTTCGGTGTACTGGTGGTAAGTTCAATATTTCTGATCGACGAAAACGTATAAGATTTCAACCGCTAATAACTACGAGACTTTTCTTGCTAGAGCATTCAAAAGATAGATCATATTTATAGAAATTTTAAGGCCACTCGCAGTATATCACTGCGAGTGCACGAGCATGCACCGTGAGGCGACCCTCTACTTTTCACTATGTGTCGAAATATTAATTGGCCAAAAAACCTGTTTAGCTAGATCAGTTATTCTGATGTTTTTTTGTCAAGAACCAACCAGGACCTAAAGAGAAACAACAGACATATTGGCCAAAATGGGAGTAAAAATTAATATGAAGTTGATATTAGCAAAATAATGTCAGATGTCGTCCGTAAATCTACTCAAAAATGAAAAATACCCCAATTGAAGAAAGCTTGCATCAAAAGGAACGCAATGATTCTAATAAGTCTAGTGCCAAGCAAATGGCAAAAAGTTTAGGCTGACGTGACGTCTCATAATGGCCGTAAATCTGCTCAGAACTGAAAAACATAAGGGGTACTTACTTACAAGAACTTTGTAAGCGATGCAATGAGCCTACTAAGTTGAGCCATTGTATTTACAATGGCTACGGCAGTATCGGAAACCGTAGTAAAATTTCAATCTGTTTTCACGAAAACAAACAGCGCAGACTCGAACTGCGCCTACTAATTTTTTTTTTATCTTTTCTAACTTTTGGTCGGCAAGACGGATGATTAGAGTTACCTGATGGTTTCTCAGCTGTCCCCAGTTTCCGCTGAGCACGGCATATGATGAACCTCAGTATCGTGTCATCATCACCAGGCTCTATTATTCTGCCTTCAGGTTTCGTGCTGGACTCCGATAAGTAAGGGGCAGACAATACGCATGGGTATCGAGCTACCAACTCCATTGCTGGAAAATTTAGGATACAAACAACATTAAGTAGGGAGTTACCCTCGTTTTTGTTTTAGTATATTTAAGTAATAGTATTATTTTTAACCGATTTCAAAAAGGAGGTTCTCAATTCGTCGGAACCATTTTCTTTTTTATGTATGTTCCCCGATTACTCGAAGATGGCTGGACCGATTTGACTTTTTTTTTGTTTTGTTTGAAAGGGTATACTTTCCAAGTGGTCCCATGATCATCAAGTCAGGATCTGATGATGGGATCCTGGAGAAATAGAGGGAACTCTTCAAATTTTATAGGCACACTTGAAGCGATTTGGGTAGTTTTTGGAAGAGTACTTTCTTGAAGTGGTCCCATTTCAATTTGGTGAAGATCTGATGAAGAACTTCGGAAATAAGTAACGGAACTCCTCAATAAATGATAGCAAATGGCCCGGGATTGCTGAAATCTCATGTCTGTCTATTGTTTCCACCAGTTCGTGACATAACATCACGCTGGTACGCTATGAAGGGGTAAGCACATGTGAACCACTAAAAAGTGAAAAATAAAAACTTTTTAACAATAAATAAAACCGACTTCCAAATCAAAACACTACGAAGTGAAAAATAACTTTAATTTCGGAAGTCGGTGGCAAAAAACGAAAATACAAATCCAAAGACACCGACTACCGAAATTAAAGTTATTTTTCACTTTGTAGTGTTTTGATTTGGAAGTCGGTTTTATTTTTTGTTAAAAAGTTTTTATAATCCTTAAAATGGGAAATAGTGGCCACTATTTTCCGTTTTAAATTACAATAAAACTTAACAATATAAAACTACTGTTTGTAGGTAATAATAATAACGTCTAGCCTTGTGGAGCATAACTTAACGTGCTTATTTTTGCATTTTCATTCTAAAATAAATAATCAATCAAACGATGAGGGCGCCACTGCGCGCTCGGTACTCTCCTGTTCACAGTTATATTTCCTCTGATTTTGCATCACTCTCGAAATCACAGTGATCTTTACTGTTGTGACAATAAGGTTGCTATTGGGTAGCTGCCATTGCCTTGATTGAATGCCATTGATTGAATATTTTAGCTGCACCCAAATACCAAGGTCGTAAAATACGGAATCAGTAATAACTGTAGTAAATTAAATAAATTTACCCTGCCAAAATGTTATTGTATGCAAGTAAAATCAAATTGAATTAAATTGAATCGTGTTATGCATGTAGGTGTAACGTAACGCCATAGACATATTTAGTGATAAAAAAAAAGAAAAATATCGACTACCCATCATAGCAATACGGGATGTATTGCTATGATGGGTAGTTGATATTTTTTATAGAAAAAGAAGTTTATTGTATGTATTTTTTTTTTTTTTTGTTGTGAAGCGTAGCACTCATACTGACACAAAATGGCCGCCGATGTACCGCGCTACAGCGCAAAAATGTTACTACGAAATAGAATATTTCTTTGTTATAAATATCGGTTAAAAATCACATTTTGAATGTGATATTTTAAATATTTTTTATTAAATACATAATTTTTCCGCAAAATTTCTAGTGTAAGCCTACCGGCGTTCCTGTCCTCGGTCCACAGCACCGAAAAGTTAACCACAAGAATCTTAGCCCCTTCTCAGGTTGACTCTGAAGTGCCGTGTTTGACCGACGCGATGAATGCCTGGAAAGTGGCTTGCCCGGATACGGTTCAGCCCGAGAACCCGTCTTCCCAGAGACAGTGGGATGAGCCGCTCTGCAGGTTGGTACGGAATAAACTTATTAATACGTCCACCAATACTGCTGAGCGTGCCCACCTGTTGGCTGTGGGTGAATGGGAGTCGGCTCTCTGGCTTCAGGCTCTACCGTCACCCAACATAGGCACTATGCTGAGTCATGAGTGACACCACATTCCAGCTCGCTACATGTTTGCGTGTGAGTGCTCTTTGTGGGGCTCCACATCGCTGTCAATGCGGTGAAGGAGTCGACTGCCTCGGACACCATGGACTATCCTGCAGCAAGAGCGCTGGTCGGATGGCACGGCACGCCAGCATTTATGACATCATCCGTCGGACTCTTGTCACCGCCGGGGTGCCAGCTGTTATAGAGCCCAATGGCTTGGCACGCGACGATGGGAAGAGGCCAGACGGAATGACCATAATGCCTTGGAAGTTGGGTAGGCCTATGGTGTGGGATGCAACCTATGTCGACACTCTCGCGCCATCCCATCTTCTTAGCACGGCGAGTTGTGCCAGGGCGGCTGCTGCAGGAGCAGATAACCTCAAACGGCGCAAATGCAGCAACCTTATTGGGAGCTATATGTTTGAGCCGTTTGGGGTTGAAACTTTAGGGCCTTGGGGTCCGAGTGCTTATCGAGTATTTCGGGACATCGCCAAGCGGTTCATAGACTCTTCACGGGACCAGACGGCTGGCCTATTTTTAGCCCAAAGAATCAGCATTGCCATCCAACGTGGCAATGCTGCCAGAATTTTGGGAACTTTTTCCATTGACAGCGATGGGGACGAATTTTTTGATGCCCTATGAGCTCTTCACTTTTTTATTTTCCCCCTTCCCCCCGGACCTCTGAGGAGCTCAGACGTTTTTAAAGAGACTCGCTGCGTTAATTAAATTCAATATCTAAATAAAATTTTCTACAATTAAATCGAGCTAAAAAAATAGGAGTTCATCACTTTCGAGGAGATCCTATCTTATCCAACGCCGTGGTTGTCATTGAAGTGACGCATCGATCCTGCCCCTCCTGTGCTGCCCCACCTACTGCTGCCATCAGCCCGCCTCCTTGGGGCGTGACGAAGTCCAGTCAACTAGCGACGCACGCGCAAGACCACGGCTCCGCATCACTACTGGGAGGTACGTACCGGTGCTCCTGGTATTTCGCTATCACTTTCTCGCACGGATCATCGCCACCACTATACAGCGCTTCTATCCTAGTACTTCCATTAAATTGAGCACATACCTAGTGATGCCACTTAGACGTACTCCACCGAAGCAACAGATACTCTCGGAGACGGACTCTGAGAGTGTTGAGGGAAAAGTGACAAATATGCAAAGTACAAATGACCAGGATAACATAAATGTGAAGCGTATGGTGAAACGTAAACAACAAGAAGAGCTTAGTAATTTTATGCAAGAGGTACGAGATTCTTTCACAAAGTTCTCTGAGGAACATAATCTGAAGTTACAAAGTTTAGAATCATCTTTAGCTGAAATAAAAAACCAGAACGACAGTATTAATACGTCCATGCAGTCCTTGTCCTCCAATTATGACGTCATACTTAAGGAATTAGAAAGTCTCAAGCGTGAACGTAAGGAACACTTGGTTTATATTAATTCCCTAGAAAATAAGTTAGAAAACCTTGAAAGGCAGTCCTGTTCGGCTAAGATAGAATTGAGAAACATTCCGAAATTACAAAACGAGTCGAAAGTGGAGCTGTGTAGTGTGGTGAAGAAAATAGGAAATGTTCTCAATCTTCAATTACAAACCACGGACATTAAAGATATCTTTCGTCCTTTTGCTAAACCGAACGTACTGAAACCGATTGTAGTTGAATTTACCTCAGTGCTTACAAAAGAAAGTGTCCTAAACAGTGTCAAAAACCTAACATTGACAGAAAAGACCGAAAAGTTAAATACTAGCTTAATCGGCCTTGATAGCCCCCCTAAGCCGATCTTTATATCAGAATGTTTAACGCCAAAGTGCAGGCGACTATTCTTTCTAGCGCGAGATTTTGCTACTACGTATAAATACACTTACTGCTGGACGTCCTATGGAAAAATTTATTTGCGAAAAAAAGAAGGTATGCCGCATATCCGTATTAACGAAGAGCAAGACCTGATTAAGATTAAGGATGAACAGAAGGCCACAGAATGACTATGTCTATACTATTATGTTCTATCTGATCAATCTCCATCCACTTGTGCACATTTGTTATACCTGAGTTTTTTAATATTGCATGTTATTTTTAGGAAAAATACTTTTTATTTTAAGAACACTGTAATACACCAAACACTTGAACACTCCACACTTAGCTACTTAAAATACAGCCAAATCAACATAATACGTACATTTATGTTTGTTCATAATTCTATATCGATTTTAATCATACATGCATCGCAAATGCTTACATCCTGTAGGAAATATTATAGCAAAAACGTCGTAACATGTCTTGCTCGACTACTGAATAACATTAGTAAATTGTTAATCTACAAATACTCCAAATCACATTTAACTGATCCTGTGCCTAAATATTTTATCAAAAATGCTTGACATTTCTGCTGAAATTGATGAAATATCAGTATCTAATTCTGTTGCATGCGATGTCGAAGACTGCAGAGGTTTGATTCCTTGTCCGAATGACTGTTTGACTGTTGTTACCCAAAATATACGCAGTTTATCTCGAAATTTTGATGCATTTGAGGTATTTCTATCTAGGTTGGGTATCGGCTGTGACATTATTATTCTGACAGAGTGCTGGTTATCATGTAACCCTGTATTGCCTAATCTCGATGGATATAATCGATTCTCTTCAAACAACTATGCTAATCAAAATGACGGAGTAACAGTGTTTCATAAAATAAATCTGCATGCTACTTGTGAAGAGCCGCAATGCCACGACTGCAATTGTCTTGTCATAAAAATCGGCACTGAAACTGCGATAGTAGCAATTTATAGATCTCCGTCAAATCGAAACACTGATGCCTTTCTCTTATCTCTCAATAACATTTTAACCAGTCTCAGTACTTATAAAAATATCTCTGTCATTGGAGATATTAACATAAACATTTGTCCGGAAGGCCAAGGCCCTAAATCTTTAGAGTACTTAAATCTATGCGCTTATCACGGTATCTTACCTGCCCACACCCTGCCCACGAGAAGTGGCAAGGCGTGCCTTGATCACGTGATGCTTAAAACTCAATCTCAGGCGCTCACTGCTGTATTGCAATCAACAATCACTGATCATCAGGCTGTTTTGTTATGTCTTCATCGTGGGCAGGCTAGAACTTTTGCCCACGTGTCCGTCACCAAAGTAAATATTGAAAAATTAAACTATAGTTTATCACAAATTGATTGGCAGCCGCTTTACTCCATATCTGATGCAAATGTTGTGATGGAATTCTTCGTAACAACCATTCAACATGAAATTGCTGCAAACACTACCATGCGAAAATTACCGAAACGATATAAAATTATTAAACCATGGATAACTCCAGGACTGATACGTTGCATGAGACACAGGGATAATTTACATACAAAGTTAAGAAAGTCTCCTGAAAACAATACACTTAAAACTATATACACAAGGTACCGTAATTTCTGCAACCGTCTACTAAAAAAAGTTAAAACATCGTACGAAAAGAACCTACTGAAAACTGCAGGCACAAATAACAAAAAAATATGGGATGCAATAAAAATTATAACAAACACTAAAAAGAGTAAAAATACCGCGACAGAATTAATAAATGCATGCAACGCAAGAGAGTCGGTAGGAAAAGTAAATGATTTCTTTGTCAGGGTAGGCAAGGACCTGGCGGATAATATTATAAACTGTGCAAATCCGGAGCACTTAAATTACGCAACTGAAAATTTTAAGCACTGCCGAAAGTCACTTGCTTTATTGGGCACAGATGAAGCGGAGGTAGAGAGTTTAATTATGGGTCTCAAAAACATCTGCTCTGTTGGTTGGGACTCTATACCCAACAGCCTTCTTAAAGAAAATAAACACATACTTGTGCCCCTTTTAACACATCTTTTTAATATTTGTCTATCACAAGGTATTTTTCCTACAGTCCTTAAGAAGTCAGTGGTGCATCCAATACACAAATCCGGAGATAAAGACCGCGTCACCAACTATAGGCCCATTTCTATTTTGCCCTCTGTCTCCAAGCTCCTGGAACGCATCCTCAATAAAAGACTCACAAGCTACCTAGAAAAAAATAACCATCTTTCTAACAAACAATTTGGTTTCCGAGCTGGCAAGTCGACAAGTGATGCAGCCCATGAGCTTGTAGATTTTGTAGTGGGAAATCTAGATGCCGGCAGAAAGACTATAGGCTTATTCTTAGATTTGGCCAAAGCCTTTGATTCTGTCTCAGTGCCACTGCTTTTGCAAAAACTGGAACGTTTAGGCGTTAGAGGAGACCAACTCAAAATATTTAAAGACTACCTTTCTGGTCGCACACAATGTGTGAAAATAAATGATTACTTAAGCAGTGACTTACCAGTCTCTTTTGGTGTTCCTCAGGGTAGTATTTTGGGTCCAACTCTATTTCTGGTCTATTTAAATGACTTGTGTGAGCTAAATCTTGCTGGAGGTAAAATAATATCGTACGCAGATGATACGGTGCTACTATTTTCTGCTGACACTTGGGAGGATGTGTTTAGGAGTGCACAGCATGGTTTTAATATAGTAAGTCACTGGCTACAGAAAAATACTCTTACTCTTAATGCAGGTAAAACTCAATATCTTATCTTTTCTATGCGAAACTGTAATCGCCTTCCCCCAAATCTCTCCATAATAGCACACAATTGCTGCAATGATGTTACATGCTCTTGCCCTGCACTAACTAATGTAAACAAAGTTAAATATTTAGGAATAATTATTGACAATAATCTATCTTTTCGACCTCACATAGACATGGTTACTTCTAGGGTAAGAAAACTGATTTTCATTTTCAGAAATCTACGAAATGCAGCTGAACCTAAATTAGTTAAACAAGTATACCTAGCACTTGGTCAGTCTCTGCTGCAGTATTGTATTTCTGTATGGGGAGGCACGTCAAAAACTATACTCAAACCGTTAGAAGTTGCACAAAGAGCAATACTCAAAGTCAGCATTTTCCGACCCTATCTGTTCCCTACATACCTGTTGTACCAGTCTTGTGAAGTCCTTACTGTCCGGCAGTTGTTTGTCCTTCACGCAGTCTTGAGACACCATCCTAATACAAACTATGACAAATCCTCATATTTATCTACACGCAGACGAAAGGTCATTACACACAATGATCTACCGACCTTTAAACACTCGTACGCTCGCAAGTACTATGGTTTCTTGGGCTCTTTTCTGTATGAAAGACTAAATAAACTTGTAGATATGTACCCCCTAAATAGAAGCAAATGTAGATCTACGGTAATAAACTACATTCGCAATCTAAACTACGATGAGACCGAAAACCTGTTGGCTGTAGTTAAGTAGCTTATAATAATACTCACCCTCCTACACACATCCACACATTTACACTCTACTCACCGGAGGCCATCAATGTACAACTAACCTAAAAATGTGCTCCTGTTTATTGTAATTTCCATATTATTATTATTGTTTTTTTTTTTTCTCTCTTTATTTTGTGTTTGATCGAATGTGTTTGTTTGTAAATGTGTATAGAGGTCATGCTAAACTAATCTGTAAATGTCACCCACAACCGGGGAAGAGCGCTGATGTCTGAAATACAGATATTCTATATCTAGTTCAGACACAGATGTTCAATATCGGATCATAGAATTTAAGATTTCCAGTATGTCAACAAATTATTTAATTGTCTGTATACTTTTGGAAAATAAAATTATTATTATTATTATTATTATTTTTATGTTTTTTTATACACTTGTACATGTAGTTACTGTTTTAAATAAATGTTATTTTAAAATAAATTTCGTAGTAATAAGATACATCAAAGACATTTTTTTAATGATATAAAAGAGAGCGAGTATTTTGCTATGAGGATAGTTACCAATATAATTGAATGTCACTGACCTAGTCACACGATACTGACATCTGTCACCCGCACCATGCTACAGCGCAAACAGTGTAGTTAGTGGACATCGCTAGTCTGTATACATCACAATGATCTTTATTTTTGTTGTAATAATGTTGCTATTCAGTTGCTTCTGTCAGAGGTAAAATAACTGTTAACGGGCTGTAGACTCGTGTTTAGTGTCAGTGTAAAAAATTTGCGTGCATACCTACAAAAATCAGGCGCTTAAGATGGCCGGCTTTCGTAGAGTTGTAACTGCGAGTGCAAAACAGAGAGCAATCAACCGTTTGACAGCACATCTACCAATCAGCTACCACAAAACTCGGCACTCAACATGGCGACCGGCGGCGAAACGCTTTTTGACATGTGTGTGTCGATATGATAGGTAATTGTATTATTCTTCCTATAGTAGATAGAATATTATGCCATCTCCATTAGTTTTCCTATTTCAATGGTCTGAGGTTTATTGCGTTCAGAGACACACAGATATACTCGGCTGGGGGACTTTGTTTTAGAGCATGTAGTGATTCATTTGTCCTGTTGATCCTGTACCGTAATTGCGTAACACTATCAATAGGAATCGGTTTCATTTTGACAGTTCAACAACACTCATTGCGTTATTTACGTAGTTCAGCTGAGAAAATTTTCGAACATATGAAGCAATGGATTAGCAATTCGCTTCAAAATGATTCAGATTCCGATCGATAATGTGTTACGCAATTAGGGTGCTGGAGTGTATCTGATTAATAGACTGTAGACTTACTTTCATCTTCATGGTTGCATGTAAACATCCTCAAGTGACATACGCTCATAAACGTTTTGTATATTCCGTGTTGGCATCTGCCGCAGACCATAACGTCACGAGACGGACAAACATTCGGACAGTTTTTTCCGTATTCTTCCTTATCTGTGCAAAATATTATCCTATCAGTTTATACAGGGTCCAATTAAATAAGCTAGCGAAACTTCGAAAACGTGATGGGTATCAATATCTACCTACCTGAACATGTTAAAACAAAAAAAAAAATAATTTGGTGATCTTTTTATGGGGTCATCGACCGCAATTAGTATAGTCAGTTGATTTTTTTTTTTGTTAGTGTAAACTTCACAGACGTGATTGGTGGGACATCTAAACAATTAATAGCTACTACTACGAGTATTCTCTTATATTCTTGTACTATGTATAAAACTATGAAAGTACATACATAGTATTGTTACTTTCACAGTGATTATGTGGTGCTGTTGGTCAACGAAAAATGGTAAGAAAGAAAGAAAAATACCTTATTTGGGACACGCACAGGAAAGACAAACAATAAAACCCGCCAAGAGCGAGTCGGACTCGCGCACCGAGGGTTCCGTTCCATTAAAAAAAGTGGGCTATTTAGAGACATAGACATCGTTTTATTTTTCCTGTTATCTTTACATAAACTTCTATCACATAGAAAAATCTGTAATTAAGGTCAATATGGGTAAGTGTGACATACTTTTCACAAAGTTTACTTTGAACATAAAAATCAAAACGTTTAAGGATAAAATTTCAAATATCTCTTAAAGCAAAATGTAATAAAGTCCATAAAGGCCAGAAAACCATGTGTTTTGTACAATTTTAATCATTATTTGTTGGTTTTTAGGGTCCAAAATAAAAGTACTACGTTAGACACACTTCCCCAGCAAAACGAGGCAAGTGTGACTACATAATAAACCCGCGATAGACAGCTGTTTTTTAAATAAAATCTGCAAATTCCTTGATACTTAAGCATGTCAACCTTCATATTTTACTTATACTACTTACAGCGCTTGTTATGATAATTTAAAATAAAAAAAGTTATGGGGTAAGTGTGTCATATCAGGGGTTTAAAACATTTTTTTTTATAAAGGTTGAATTGAAAGAAAAACAGATATTGGTGCTTGATACAAAATATATTCATTAAAACAATGCCAATCAAAATAACAATGTCTGAAAATTAAAATTTGCGAAGGAGTTTCTAAAAATTATAAAATTAAACAAAAAATCAACATCTTAAACGTAAGCTGTGAAGTAAGTACTTACCCACTTACAGCAAATTTTCATAATTAAGTTAGTATCTGTCGAGAATTGAGCTTACGATCTATGACAGGAGGATTACTTTGGGATCCTACATAAGTCTTTAGAATATTCATTAAAAAAATAAAATAAACATAAAAAACAACATTTTCTAAATTGTATAATTGCACATTTGTGTGTAAATTTCTAAGTAGGCTACGAGTAGGTATCTGTCTAAAAATGCACTTAGGACCTAGGAACTAGAGCGTAATACTGTTTCGTTTTGGAATATTCTCACATTAAAAATTATATAAAACAATTCAACATTTTCTAAAATATAGCACATTTTTATAACTAAATAAATAATAAAAACAAAAATAATAAATACCTACCTACAATAAACACAATTTAACATAGACGTTCTTCCGCAATTCAATTCAGTACTTTCAATGCTTATCCCAAGTAAAAAAAACTTCCGGTAGGTAGGCAAGTACCTCTAAGTAGGTAATAATAATTAGTCATACATAAATGTTTGAGACTCCTGACTTGAGGCAAGTGTGACATAAAGACACACTTGCCCCAAGTAAAGTAGACACACTTTCCCAGGGTCAAGATTTTTAAATTATATTTTTAAAACTTACGTAAAACTTTTATTTTCAACAATACAAGTAAAATAGTTAGAATAACATAAAGTTTAACATATATAAAAAGAACTTACCTATGCGAAATTCACGGATTCGACGAAATCACCGAGATTTTTATTGATGAAAAACCACGCACCTCATTGCGTCACGTATTAAAAATTGTGCCATGTTACAAAACGGCGATAACTATAAAAGTGTTTGACTACGACATCTAGAATAGAAATTGTGAATCAATAATTTTTTTACTCATACTAACAGATGGCACTTGCTTCAATAGCTTAATCAGTTTTCGTAATATAAGGGGCAGTTACACTTACCCCGTAGCTACACTTACCCATATTGACCTTATTATAGATATGTGATAGAAGTTATTTTTTTACATTTTTCATCAAAAGTCGAAAACTATTCGGCCTAAAAAATAAAAAATTCAAAATGTGCAAATAGCGCTTTTTTATGATACCCCACTTCGAATTTTTAAGACACTTGCAAAAAAGAAATCTTTCTTATTTGCAAAATAATTGGGCAAATGTTATCTAAAACTATTTCAAAATTCAATTTGATAGCATTAGTACCTAGTTCTTGAGATATCCAGCTGTGACAGACGGACAGACAGACAGACAGAGTCGCACCGTGTCCGGGGGAAGCGCTAAGGTAGCTCGCGAAATTCAAATATTCTTACGTTTTTTGCAATTTGTAGGTCAGTACTTATTAAGTTTAATGATGATTCAAATATAATTCGCTACCGTAACTATCATACATTTACAGAATAATTGTCATTAGAATCATTAATAGAACTTCATAGAAATAGAAAAGACCCCAAATGTCAAGATTTCACGAAATAGTCAATAGAGTTATATGAACTTAGAGAACTGTATTGATGAATTTAATGGTTATAATTCTATAAATACAGATTTGATACGGTCGCGAATCATATTCAAATCAACATACAACCTAATACCGACTTGTAAATTGCAGAAAAGGTAAGAAAATTTGAATTTCGCGGGCTACTCTGACGCTTTCGCCTTAAGGGTTATATTTTACTATTTTGGTACGCAACCCTAAAAAGGAGCATATAAAACTAACAAGATTAACATTAAAAAACATTTATTGTGGGTACACACAATACAGGCAAACCAGTGAGGTATTTTTATGACTATAGTCATAAAAATAAGTCATAATAGGTGCCATTTGCAGCAAAATTTTCAAATCTCTGGTCAAAATACTCTATGAGTTATTAAAGTTATTAAATATCTTATATGTTTAAATCACCCCAGCTGCTCATGTCATATCTTCGGAAGGAAACAAGATATGATTATGTATTATAATTCAAAAATTAAGGCATAATAGGTGCCATAGGTAAAAAAAAAATTCAAATCTCTAAGCCTTGTAGTTTCCACGTAATAAACAAAAAACAGTTTCCGCGTTAAAAGAAAATCAAATTATTGGCTCGGAGGAGGTAAGGAGCGGCGTTGCCGTTCTTCATTATTGAAAACCAAGTTTCCACTTAGCAAGCGTTGTATTAGCAGTCATTTTAACTTACCTACGCTCAAAATAATTTTAATTTTGTATATTTTGAGCCTGAGACTGAGAGCCGACTGAACTACTGTGGAACCACAGTATAAAAATATGATTTTTAGACTGTGGTGGAACTATGAATGTAATTTAAAAAGTTCTTATCAACTTTAGACGACGAGAGAACTACTATTATTGTTTTTTTTGTGACTAGTTCTCTGTAGTTCGGTTAAGGTAGGTAGCTCGTGGTATTCAAATTTTGTTAGGTTTTTTTTTGCAATTTGCTGGTCAATGTTAGGTTCACACACTAAACGGCACACATTAACGAAGTTTTTATGGCACCTAAATTAAGATTGGGAACTTTGATTGAACCTATTATGCCTTAAATATTGGCATAATTTTAGAATTATAATATCACCTATGAGGAAGCCGGAGTTATAATGCACATAGCCCACGTACGCACGTGTGCTTTTTAATGGCGACTATTTTTTTTTTTTTTTACCATACTCTGGATTTTCAAGCGTTTCAAGTTTTCTAAGCGCCAAGAGTTGAAAATCCAGAGTACCTACCAAAAAAAAACATCGCCCGTGCTTATGTGGGCTTACTTTCATAATAGTAGGGGAGGCCACGATGCTAAATGGTGATTTACTCGAGCGTCGTGGGGACCTATTGAATCTTGAAAATTAGATGGCAGAAAGAAAAAAAGCTTATAAGTATGATGTATACTCTTCACCGGTGAGGAGAGTGGCTACAGGTTTTCAAAAATGCAAAAAAAAAACTGTCTCATGGATTTACTCGAGCGCATCAGATATTGATAGTGTATATGCCCCACGCGTTTCTGATAACGGAGGAATATTAATCTACCTGTTTCCATGGTAGGGGTGGCCGTACGAAGGGGTTGAAAATAGAAAAAAAAATTCGAGCGCATTAGATATTCAGAAGGGATGTTAAGTAAACCCTAAAGGAGCTCCTATTCAAAAGGCTGACGATTTGGACGCGACCAAAAATGAGTTTTGGTTTTTGTTGGCCCGATTTTCTAAAATGTAAAAAAAAAAATCGTGATATTGAGTGCTTCAGATTAAATATATAGAGGGTTCAGCTTGATATTCTTGTCGTGCTGACAGCCGGGCTCGTGCTTTTCGAGGCACGGACGGACCTCGGTACGTTATGGATGGTCACCCATCCACGGGCGCGCATACGGAACCCGTCACAACTAATATTCGAAATAAAACATACCTGCTTTGGTCAATGATTCTGTAAAATTAAATAAGTAATAAATAAATAATTATTCTTAATAATAAATTAAGCTTCAGGGTTTCGAACTTCCAGGTTTTGTAGTTCCCGCGCCAAATCTCCTATGTTGATCAAAATGTAGATAATAAGCGGTAGTAATTATTACTGACTGGCTGCCCCGACAGACGTTGTCCTGTCCACCAAAAATTCCATAGAAAATGCACTTTCAGTTTCCCGAATTTCCTCATTTTCCCGCCAACTTTAAAAATTTTCTTTCCGCAAAAACGTGATTCGGACGATAGATAGATGGATTAACGGCCGAACCCAATAAACTATTTTCAGTAAAAGACAGATCGCTATTGTTGACAGACAGTATAATTCTATGTGTGTAACTAGGCTGAGAATCGGCACTTTTCGAACGTCAAAATTACATAAGACAGTCCCCCAATACGCCCGCCCTTCACCACTTCCTAGTGCTTTTGCTGAGGAGAAGAACGTCGTCTCATATTCATTCATTAATGCTATCTATCTAACGAAAGCAATGGATATATGGTTCTATACTTTTCCTCCCGTGCGTTCCAACTAACATAACTTTAAAAAACAACGTGCATACTTAACACTCGAATATATTAATGAAACGTAATTGACAGTTTGACATAAGAAACACCACACCGTGCTAAGGTTACTTTTATATGTTGCTAAAGGAGATGGTTCAAAATGGGCCAGGTCTGTGTACACTACCTCAAAAAAACGAGAAAAATCCGTAGAATTCGGGAAAAATACAGATAATTCATTTAAATGTATACTGTTGTGGTAGGGAATTTATATTTATCAATTATTTTTATCTACTATCAACATGGCGTCTCACCGATTTAGTTACTCATAAAAACAATGACAGTAAACCATAGATCGACCACTGATTATAGAAAGAGGACTGTCAGCTGTCACAACAGTGTCACTTCAGTTCTCTTCTTGAGTATTAAAGATGTCAAACGTCATTAATCAATCAAAATGACAGCTTACCCCCATGACGGGTTTTTGTTGTGTGTTGCAATTTCAAGTGTAAGTAAATAATTGTGGTTTACCAACAAACAAAGACATTTTGAAGTAATTCGCCAGTTGAGAACTGTTTTAAATGTATTTCCCTATTTTTATGTATAGTGTACGTACCTGGCCCAAGGTCCATACATTTTGGAACATCTCCTTTCGGTGATTAAATTACTCACTGCTGTTTAATTTTAATTTATAACAACTCGACGCGGCATTTAATAGGTTATCTGTGAACTAAGTGATTGGACCACAAAATCACCTTTCTGTCAGCTTTGTTTTATAAGAAAATTGTTATTTAATTTAAGTAAACAATTTATATACGTTTGGAATTCAAGGAATATACCAATTTGTCATCTTTAGTGACTGTCCTGTCAAACAAATAGCTGTTAAGAGCGTTTAACCCGCGCGGGCTGGCAACGTCGCATTTCTACAGGGATTTTCGTGATTATTTTAATACATTTAAATCAAATTATTTTTTTAATAGAATCTCTAAAGTATCAATAAGTAAGTACCAGTAAGTAAATAACTCTAGAGAATATTAAAAAAGAATGCAATTTGATTTAAATGTATTAAAATAACCACGAGAAACCTGTAAAAATGCGACGTTGCCGTTGATACTTTTTCTTACAATTAGCTATCCGTAGTAAGCGCCTAAGCGGTAGCCCCTCTCATCAATAGATGGCGTGGGCTGATAAGATTTCCTAATCTCTGATAGATTATTGGGACGTTAAGTCATGGATAGATTGTATTTCTATCTCCAATCATACCAAAACTGGTGATAAATAGGTTATTGCATATGCAATTTTAATTTCTTATGAAATAACGTTTATCATGGTATACATTTTACGTAATAATATGAATGTAGTAAGGAGAAATTTACGGATTCTGCGCGTTTTTGGTTTTGAATGGAATTTCTTTATAGCTATTCCATACATATTTCAAAATTCTGAGGCCGCTGTGGACTAAAACACTATTTATTATATATTTTTTTCATTTCCTTTGCTTATGTGCAGACGCCAGCATGACAAGCTACCCGAAATTGTAAAATTTTCCCAATCAACCTTGAACCTAATCCTTCAGCGATAAAGTTGAAAATCTATTAAAGAAATTTGACAGATCGTAGTAGCTTGATGTGCTGGCGTCTGTACAGTTGTCAATCCACGAGCTCAAAAAATGCAGTCGCGTATTTTATGAAAAAAAAAAAACCGGTCAAGTGCATGTCGCACCACGCACAATGAAGGGTTCCGTAGTTGGGATGAATTTATCCCAAGAACAAACTTAACATTGCAGTTGAAAAACATGTTCTCCCATACATTCCAACTACAAATGTCCATAGTTAAACGAAAAGAATCCAACCCACATTATCTACACCTTATGTGGGTTGCATCCTTGTCGTTTAACTATGGACAAATGTAAGTTTGTACGCACAATATTGAGAGATTTACCATGTTGTTTTAAGACCATAGACTTCTTATAGGTTTTCCTGTAATCTATAGCTATAGAAATATTTCTGTATTTTTTTTTTTCAAAATTTTAAGGTCAGTAGTTTCGGAAATAAAGGGAGGGGGGATGGTCAATTTTCGTCTGTTTTCTTAAATAACTTTAAGAAATACATATGTGTACTAAATTTCAACTTAATCGGTCCATTAGATTCGGAACAAATTGGCTGTGACAAACGGACAGATAGACAGACAGACACTTGAGTGATCCTATAAGGGTTCCGTTTTATCCTTTTGAGGTACGGAACCCTAAAAAAAGAAAAAGAAAGAACATACGTTTATTTGCGGTAAACATAACGCAAAGAAATAACACAACAAAATAAAATAATAAAGGAACAAGTTGGGGGAAAATATGCGTCACAAAAAAAAAAAAACTATGAAAAACTTGCTTCAGAATTATGGCATTGTTCACATAGGTAGAAAAAATTACGAAAAGCGAAGCCACTATGGACTATACTAATAACTATTCTCCAAGTAAAGTTGTCGAAGTCTTTCAGTTTCACAGAATAAGAACGCCAAAGTTGGCCAACTTACGAATCACGGTCGATGTAATATGCCTCATACAGAGCCATCTAGTATAGTTTTTAGCTTGCTAAATCAATCATCATTAGAATCAGTAATACACTCCATATGTCAAGATTTCATGAAATAGTCATTCAATAGGATTATTTTGGTCTAAAAGATTTGTATTGATGCCTTTTAATTCTGTAAGTAGGTATCTATATATTTGTTACGGTCGCAAATCATATTTTGATCCACATACAACCTCATACTGTCATGCAAATTTCAAAAAACATAGGAAAATTTGAATTACGCGGGCTACCCCGGTGCTTTCGCCTTAAAATATTGTCTAATTGAAACATACCTTCGCTAAATTTGCCAGCTTCCCCTGAAAGCATTGGGAATTCTGTCCCGAGTTCTTGACTACCCCGAGCAGTCAATTCCAGTGATTGAGAGAGCCGGTACGGTCTGTTCCCCTTCAAACCTGGTGAGAACGAATTTAGTTTTTAAACCTTTTTTAGATAAGTCCGTGAACGAAGATAGGGGGGGGGGGGGGGAAGTAGTTCGAAACTTCGGAGTGAACCCTACACCCGATTAATTAACTTTTTCGGACGGGTGAAAACATCAGGAGTAGGGATAGGGACAACAGTCAAATCGTGGTGGCATTCATTCTAAGGTCGGGCCCCAAACTAATATTATGTCCGTAGGTGACAGGTGTAGTAGGAATCGCCCGTAACTTCAGCTGAAACTATGGATTTCGTCCTCCTTAACCGTCACGCTCAACGGTGACGCTGAATCGCGTATACTCGGCGCAGAATTAGGTATACTCGGCCCCCGTCGGTCGATGACGCTGAATCGCGTACACTCGGCTCCAGTTGAAAGTTTTCTCATTTTAACTATGTAGACAACATTACGATTGGCGCCTTTGTAAAGGCGCCGTTCCACAGCGGCCCATGGCTATGCTACGCTCGTACGTAGCTTTGCCGCGGGCCGCTAAGTGAAGGTTTACACGTGTACTAAGCTTCGCTTTGTGACAAAATGTAGCCGGGATCGTTCACTGCGAGCCATAGCCACGCTACACACGCTTGCGCGGCTGGCAAACAAATGAACCGCGCAGTTAATGTGCGTGATCTCTCCGTGTGTCCTACGTTACGCAGCCGTGGACGGTTGAATTATCCTACGTTCCCCTTGATGGAAGAGCGTGAAGAATGTGCAAACACTTCAGCCCAGACCAAAGCGTATGGATTTAGTCAGCTTAAGGCAAGTTTACACGAAGCCAGTGCGCTGTCGCTAGCCATACAGACTTGCATGCCTTGCCGGTGATGTTTACACAAGGCCGGTAATTTCTACATTTTTTTTTTGTGGTGTACGCACGTCCGTTTCATTAAAAATGAAATCGGACCAATCCGGCAGTTGAAAAAGAAATGTATAAAGAACTTAATTGCAAGAGGAGTCAAAAAACCAAACATATGTGCACAGAGATGCACCAGCGACAAGCCCGATGTGTTTACACGAGTCCAATCGCTGGCGTGGGGGATAGGATTATAGACGGGCGCTCTTTTCTTGCCAGCGCTGGATACCATGCAGTGCACGGTGGGCCGCCCATACGTCAAAACCCCCTATAACTCAATGGTGAATATTGACATTTCATATAGCACCATGCTATCACTACGACCGTACTTACCTAGGGGTCTAAATATCAGGGCTATTTACTTCAATTATCACTTATTTATCGACATTGAAAGAAAGTGAATGCAAATTGCGTAATATGCAGACGGTGGATCGAAAAAAAACAAAGTTATTTAAACCTAATTTATTTTAGAGGAAATTATTACAATTAAAATTGGTGAAACCTATTCGATGCTAGAATATGGATTGACCAAAAATACGTATAAAAATAAGTAAAGCTAATGTTGAATTCCGCTGCGTCAGCGGCTCGTGGCTGAAAGGATGTTATCGTTGCAGTTTCTATGCACTTGGCGTAAACTGAAGGAATTGCAAGATCGGCGATATACATTAGGGATACGTACTTAACACCTTCATCTGCAGATCAGCAACTATTTGAACTATTTCTCATTGTTGTTGCTCGCTAATTAACAGAGGCTTACCCCGCGCGCGGTGTTTGTGTTCAATTACTAAGAATTGCGAATTATTTTGTTATTTGTGTGTGATGAAATTCCAAGAACAGGGTGTGTTTTGTGAATATTATGTTTTACACATTTATTAACGTGTACTTTTCGTTTTATGTGGGTGCTACGCCAACCTATTTCTTTTTGTTACTGTAACTTTATCAAGAGCTGCAAAATTTTGGCCCCAATTGGCCCTCTCCAGATGTAGTTTAAAATGTTTGTACATCTATCTATTTTATGAGGAACATCATTCTAGCTATCCCAATTTGCCCGCGCGACCGCAATATGTCTGCTACGACGCGGCATAGCGCCGTCGACGCGGCGTAGCAATTGCTACAAAACTTTATTTTATTTTGTTTTTTATTTATTTAACCATTTATGTACACACAAATAAACAGACAAGAATAAAGGAACAGAAAAATACGTACAAAGGAGATGCTTATTTCTAAAGAAATCTCTTCCAGCATACCTACGATAGGACAGAGGATAAACAGAGATGTAGACACCGTGTGTAAAAAAAACGAAAATAAAATACATAAAATCTTAAACAAAAACAATTAGCAAATAAAACATATAATAAATACTTAAATACATACATACTTCTAGAATAAATATTACTTAAATAACTAATAACTATGAAAAAATGGAAATATAGTGTTCTTTCACTCTTAAATACTGCAACAGTTGATATTAATTTTATATTTTTATTTCAGGTACTAAAATTTTGTGTTCACAAAAACCATCAGATTGTAAAAATGTTTTAGAAGTTTTTTAGCGTTTCTTAAGGATGCCGAAAATGTAGATATTGCACCTTTATCACATAGAATTGTTAATGTTCGTAGAAGTCTTGAAAACTGGGATATTAATCGGATCGTGACCATTCTTTTTTTGTTGGCTTACATTTACTTCAACTTAGGGCACAGTGAAAGTTTCATCGAAATCGGTTCAGTACTTTTCAAGATAATAGACTAATACGTGTAAGTGTGACGGCCTGGCTTATTGATACGTGCTACGGCCTACGGGTGTGGTGTCAAAGAGAAAACATCTCAAAACAAGGTTCTCAGTAACGGAAATACTCGTAGTTAGGATGACCCAGCTTTAAACATTTATTGAGCACGGTTGCTACTACATGATACTTTCTGAAGGTCTGATGATATCCAGATAAGTGCTTATCGGTTCTCAATAACGGAAATAGTTAGGATGACCTAGCTTTCAACATTTATATTCCTTTACTCATATTCTATTCAAATAAGTAAAAACACGATGGTTCTCACCCTGTTGGTCACCTCCTGCTACGAAGCAGTAATGCTCGCTAAGGAGGAGGTGGAACGCGTGAGGGAGAGGCAATCTTTGCGCCCTCACGCCCTTAGTCGCCGCAGGAGACGCGCTTGGCGTCGGGAATTGAGAGCCGATTCCCGGCCACCGTATGGGCTTGCGGACGGGGCGAGCAATGGGTAGCTACCCATTGCTCACCGTCCGGTAAGGAACAGACCCGCGTCGACGGCGCGTTGTGTTCTATGCGCGCCTCTAAGATATGTCAGCACTAACTGATGGGGTCCGCTAGGGCCGATACCTGCCAGGGGTCGCGGGTTGTCATGGCCATTCGGCTAGTCCGGGGTTACCGCACGGTCTCCGGTGAGGCGGCGAGCCTCCTTGCCGGATTGCCGCCGTGGGATCTGGAGGCGAAAGTCCTCGCGCACGTGTGGGAGTGGCGCGAGGAGGCGAAACGCCGGGGCGTAACTCCGCTGCCGCGAGAAATCACGGTACAGCGGACAGAGCTCCGGCGGGATCGCATTGTGACATGGAGAGTGCGACTGTCGCAGCCCAGCGCTGGGCACGCCACAATTGCGGCGATAAGTCCCCTCTTTGAGGAGTGGTTAGAGAGGCGCCACGGCGTCCTCACCTTCCGCCTGACGCAGGTCCTCACCGGACACGGTTGTTTCGGGAGGTTCCTGTTTCGCATAAGGCGGGAGGAAACGCCCGGGTGTCACCATTGTGTGGATCGCCCAGAGGACACGGTGGAGCACACAGTGGAGGTCTGCCCGGCTTGGGCAGAGCACCGCCGTGTTCTCACGGAGGCGATCGGCGGCGGCGATCTCTCGCGTCCGAGCTTGGTCCAGGCCATGGTGCGGAGCGAGAGTGCATGGGAGGCCGTCACCTCCTTCTGCGAAGCGGTAATGCTCGCAAAGGAGGAGGCGGAACGCGTGAGGGAGAGGCAACCTCACGCCCTCAGTCGCCGCAGGAGACGCCCTGGGCGGCGGGAATCGATAGCCGATTCCCGGCCACCGTAGGCGCGGGCTTGCGGACGGTGAGTAGTGGGTAGCTCGCCGTCTGGTGAGGACCAGGCCCGGGTCGACGGCGCGTTGTGTTCCACGCGCGCCTCAAAGAGATGTCAGCAAGAGATGGGGTCCAATAGGGCCGATGCCGCTGGGGTCGCGGGTTGTTTGAAAAAGATACCGTGGCCCTGGCATAGGCAACTGAAGGAACACGGGTGGGTTTTAGTCAGTAAAAGTCTGACACGCCCTTCCGCTCCACCCAGAGCGGGAGAAGTTATTTGATGATTTCCCATCCACAAAAAAAAAAAAAAGGGGTCGCGGGTTGTTTGAAAGAGTTTCCGTGGCCACAGAATAAATAATAGTAGTAAACTATCGTGGCCCTGGCACAGACAACTGTAGGGACACGGGTGGGTTTAAGTCAGTAAAAGTCTGACACGCCCGGGAGGGCGTGCAGTCAGACCTTAACTCCGTGCTCGTAGTCCAGCTTAATGTAAGCAATTCCGAATGGTCTGAGTGCTAACTTGAAGTCCAGAGGCGGCCCGCACTTCTGCTTTTATTGTAGTGGCATTGATTTCTGGGTCACGGGCTGCCAGCAATCTGATATAGCGCTTCTGTGCAGAAGTCAGAACAGTTGGGCGACCACTGCGGGGTCGATCAGCTAAATTATCCATGCCGTGGTACCTCTGCAACGTTGCCATGCCATATGATGCAGAGTTGTGCGTGCTATTTCTCTCGTGGATTTTTTTCCCTAAAAGCTACAATTCTTGCTCGTCAAAGTTCCGATAATACTTCTGGCATTTTCTCAATCACAACATTCACAACTTTCCTCGAAAATGTATTTTAAATCCGTTAATCAGATTTCTGAATGAGCGTAAGCTTGGAACCTTGGATTGAATTTCTTTTTATATGGAAAAACAGTTGAATTTGTTTTATTGTTTTATATTCTAATTATATATTTTTAAGTAAAGAATAAAAAAAGAAGTAATTATAATACAGTCTACTGACCGTAACAAAACAGATTTCGATTTTTCAAACTGATCGCAAACTTTTTTTGATGTGTGTACTTTCTTTACCTGTACATGCCATGTTCTTTGATTATTGTTGAAGAAATCGTTACCAAATCTGATTTCTAAAACTAACCACTAGTAAAATTACATTAAATTATCTAACTCACGTACCTATCGCTGATGGCGCCAAGAAAGCCTTCGGCTGGAGCTGGAAATAATGCTGCTTTGAGGAGCTCGCGTCATCGTGTTCAACGTCCAGTAGATGGCCAGCGAGTCCTGGAACAATCAATATCTGTACCTACACAAGACAACACATCAAGCTTTTTACTTCGCCCTTGCGTAATAAGACGCAAGCACCGGAGGCTGCCCTACCTAGCCGTACGCCTCCGGCTCTAAAAAAACTCTCGGGATAGGACAAACTCCGGTTCCACGTGGTAGGTACTTCCAAGTGGAGTCAGGGTTGGCTAACTCAGTGACAGTTTTTTAATCTAATTCTATACTAAAACGGCGTCGGAAACAAAACATCATGGGGTTATTAACCTTATAATAATATGTTCCTTACGATAGAATCAAGAAACTAACGATTTGCGAAAAATACATTTTTTTGGTTAATAATTTCTGTCTTTTTTCCTCAATGCCCCGATACGTACTCTCCAACCAAACTGATTGAATCGTAGGGCACCCCGACCAAATGTGTAGAACTGTGTTTGACAAACCGTGCGCGAGCCGAGCGAGCGAAGAGAGCGGTGCCGCGGCAGCGGGCGGCGAGCGCTACTTACAAAGGCTAGGCTGGCTAATCAAGCTAGTTGGCTGCTACATAACCATAAATTTACTCTGTTTAGCCTGTGTTTATTTTTATTTTTTTATTCGGACGGGTTTGCTCTTGACTCTAGTTTTGGTCAGAGGTGACAGAGACAAAGTCGACGATGGAGTGAGCTTACCCAGAAGAAGCCTGTTTACTCTCACTTTGAAGAGATTAGGGTTGTATGCGCTCGGAAACACAGACGCAGGTAGTGAGTTCCACTCTTTTGCTGTGCACATTATAAAAGACATTTGGAAACGCTTAGTGCGAATTGGTGGAATAACAACCAGGTAGGGATGGTAACTGGCAGTGCGTCTAGATGTCCCATGGTAAAACGGAGCCGGTGGAATCAGGTCGTGGAGTTGTTGGGCACACTCACCGAAGTACAACCTGTATGAGCCAAGCTGTGAAGCTTGGCGTCCACTAGTTCTACGTTGCCAATGAGCCTCTTATCTCTGCGTTCCACCAAATCAAGCGTGGCTAGTTGGTACTTAGCTGATCCATCCTAAAGGTGGTTGCAATACTCCATGCAGGATCGGACATGCGCTTTGTAAAGGGTTAAAAGCTGTCCAGGCGTAAAGTATCGCTTCACCCTATTTAGGATGCCCAGCTTCTTGGCCGCTGTTTGGGCTTTGTACTCGATGGTGGCGCCGAAGTTGAGACCAGATGTCAACTCAATGCCTAGGAGCTCAAGCCGATCAGTTACAGGAACAGATGTACCCCGAAAGTAGGAGTTTGGGCGAAACGACTCCTTTTAGCGGTAAAAAGACGCCTGTGTTTTAGTATAGATATTGACTACTGCGCAGTCATTTGCGCGAACTTCAGAGCGGCAAAGTTATTTGACGTGAACTATAATGACTTCGTTAAGAAATTACTTAACACAATAACGGCTGTTCGAATACTGAACGGTATTTGACACCTGTTTGACATTAATCAAATACGGGTGACAATGACAGATTTCCATAACTGCTCTTTTGGCGCTTGAATGACATTGACAGAGGGGCGTTGCTGGTAAACATTTGTGAAATTGTTTCGTGAAATGTCTTACTATAAGTGAAATGTATAGAAAAACAAGATTGAGGCGATACTTCTGATTTCAGCCACGCGTCAAAATCTTACCTTTTTTAATTTTTATCCTTTCATTATTTTCAAAGTCAGAATCAGATTCTGAGCTGAACGGGTCACCCAGAGCCTGTCGAACGTGATGACCAACACCGTGACCCTTCATTGTCGATGGATTGTAATTGTCCTTTGATATAACATTCGAATCTTCATTCTTCCATTGCAACATATCCTCCCCGAGTTTGTTGTTGTTAATTCTCAATTTCTTCAATATAGGATGTTTGGTTTTGTTGAGGTTGTCTGTTGGATTTAGATAAAAAATATTAACGCACTTAAAAAGTCGCCTCATCATTATGGTGATATGTTGAAAAAAATGTGGTTTTTCTATTTCGTGTAACTTGTTAAATATGTGGAATAGGGATTTAACATTTTAGTATATGTTTTCTGATTCTTTAGTCTAGTATCATGTAAAAGGAATACACGATTCAATGAATTATCGGATCGAATCGGATATATACGTAAATAATGAGTTGCGCTCGCGAGTTACTTCTTTTGTGATTTTTGTTGTTAGATCCTAAATTCCTAACCACTTGACCGGTTTTTATCAATGGACTCATTTTACAGGAAATCAGAATCAATAGCTGATAATAAGAAATAATCGAAGTCGCCACCTTCGCTCATAAATTTGGATAATCAGCTACAACCTATCCTCGCCTCGCAAAGTAATAATGGGTAAGCATTCTATTTGCTAGAACAAAATATCTGTTTTAATTTTTGTAAGTTACCTATAATTGTGTATCTAATGAAAAAGGCTAAATTTAAAATGTAATTATAATTAATTTTAGGTTAGAAATATGTCAACAATACATCGGTCATACGTCAAGTACTATTACTGCGTGTGACAGGCTAAGAGCACAAAAAGCAATGGAGTCGCATTTGAATTGCGAAAAAAGGTGAGTTTAGTCGAAATTATTTTTTTATCTTTATTGAAGTATGGATTATTGTGTGTGATTTATTATAATAGTTTATTTTAGTTTTTTTAAACATTTTAGTTTTCTTTCCAACAAGTGTTGATTTTTTTTGTGATTTATGAAAGTCGTGGAACAAAAGTTATCAAAAAAAAAAAACAATCTGCATGAATTTGATTATGCTAGCTCCACTTGAATGTTGATGAACATTTTTATTGCAGAAATAAAAGGAAGCAACAACCACTGCCATACGAAATCGAACTTGAAGAAAATGTGAGTTCTCTTATTTTATTTACTATGTACTATGAACTTTATACTATAGAGCTTGGCATAAATATCATTTTTCCATGTTGACTTATACTTTTCTTTCAGGAGTCCAAAACTGCCGACATCAGTGGCCACAGAGTTGTTGATGTAAATTACTTTTTTAATGAATTTGTTAAAATATTGAGTCACGAATCAATGTTCCAATGTGGCCTTACTTCCATCAAATTAGAATCCGAAAAGTTTCTGGCCTTTCATCTGAGTTTACATTTTCTTGTACCTACATTATGTAAAATAAAGTTTAAAATACAGAACTCAACACACAGGTTGAATAAAATGGCGGTGGCCGGGATAATGTCAGCTGGTTGTGTTAACGCTTAACTGAAACAGTTTTCGGCAGCTGTCGATTTACCATCCTTGTCGGAATATAGGTACAAAATCGTACAAGATGAAGTATGTGACCAATGGGAAATGACGGCATGAGAAGAGATGAGGAAAGCGGGGGAGCGGGAGAAAGAAGCGGCAGTCAAAGAAGGAAATCTTACTAAAGATGGCATACCAATAATAGATGTGATCTTAGATGGTTGTTGGGCTAAACGTTCATACAGAACTAATTATGCTGCACTATCTGGCGCTGCGACAATTATAGGTAGACGATTTCGTCAAGTTCTTTTCATGGCAGTCAAAAACAAATAATGTTGTATTTGTGCTAGAGCGGAAAAACGAAATGAGATAGTAAAACAGCATGAGTGTTTTAAAAAATATAGTGGATCTTCCATAGCTATGGAATCCACTATTATCGCCGAACAGTCCATAGAAATGCATGGCATTATCTATGGAAGATACATAGCTGATGGAGACAGTAGCACTTAGGCAAAAATACTTGACACTCGATCATATCCCTCAATCACGGTCGAAAAGATTGATTGCAAAAATCACATATTAAGATTTTTTTGTAACAAATTGATAAATTTAAAAACGGATACAAAATATGCTGAAACAGAAAAGAACATAATAATTACAAATAAGATTTTAAAGATACGAAAGTACATATGTAACGCCATAAAACATCATGGCTTACAAAATCTACAGTAATCAGACAAAATAAAAAATCTGCACCAAGATATTACGAATGCCATTTATCATGCATTTGACCACCATGATTCTTGTGATAAAAATATTTGTAGTGAAAATACAAATGAAGAATCAAAAAATATTTGTAACACACGTCTCTGGCATCAGATGAAATATATTTTAATCTACAATGTTGCATCACACTAAGGATCTAATTGAAAATGTAGACAGCAACATTGTAGAGAATTTTAATGGAGTAGTTGCCAAATTAGTTGGCGACAAAAAAGTCAACTACGCTCTTAAACGGTCTTATCAGGCAAGATGCGCAGGGGTAGTAGTATCATTAAAAAAAATATATATATATATATATTACTTATTTTGCAGTTTCATTATAACTGAAAATTTGATTATTTAATTTAAAGAATATAAAAAATAAAAATACGAGTAGTGTTATAGAAAATTGCCCTGATTAAATACGGCGAACACTAACAAAATTAAAATATAAATTTGTAAAATTATTTAACCGATTTTTAAAAAAAAAGTGTTACTAAGAAGTTTAAAATAACAAAAATTGTCTACCTATTGTGATTCTGAAGTACTTAATAGAAATCTATAAACTGTTATGACTTTCAGTTAATATTAGGTTGGGGACAAAGTCTTTTCGCATTATAGTATGTATGAACTTGTAATAAAATCTCTTTGGCTATACTATTTGTATCTGGCTGGTTTTGGCATCATTGAAAGTTTAAATTTTAAAGAACATAATTCCAAATTCAAATTAGGAAAATGTGTGATTTTCATTTGTTTTTCGTACCGTCAAGATGAGTGAATCTAATGAAGAAATTCGATACATTTTAAAATTTTACTACAAAAAAGTAAAAATGCAACGCAAGCCGCGATAAAAATTTGCGATGTTTATGGACCTAATGTAGTGTCTGTGAGAGTAGCACAAATTTGGTTTAAGCGTTTTCAATCCGGGAATTGTAATGTCAAAGATGCACGTCGCTCTGGTCGCCCTATTACGGATAAAATGGATGCCATTTTTGAAAAAGTGGAGCAAGATCGGCATATCAGTAGTTACGACGTAGCTGAAGAACTGGAAATTGACCACAAAACACAAACACAAAAGTTTTGGCGCATTTGAAAAAAACTGGGTACACAAAAAAGCTCGACATTTGGGTACCTCACGAGCTCACTGAAAGAAACCTAATGAACCGTGTACTCATTTGTGATTCTTTATTACGACGTAATGAAACCGAACCATTTTTGAAGAAGCTGATAACTGGTGATAAAAAGTGGATCACGTATGACAAGAACGTGCGAAAAAGGTCGTGATCAAAGGCCGGTCAGGCTTCACAGACTGTGGCGAAACCCGGGTTAACTCGCAACAAGGTGATGCTGTGTGTGTGGTGGGATTGGAAGGGCATTATTCATTATGAGCTGTTACCACCAGGCAAGACCATCGATTCTGAACTCTACTGCGAACAACTGATGCGATTAAAGCAAGAAGTTGAGAGAAAGCGGCCGAAATTAATCAACAGAAGGGGTGTGGTTTTTCATCATGATAACGCTAGACCTCACACATCTTTAGCCACTCAGCAAAAATTAAGAGAGTTTGGCTGGGAGGTGTTAATGCATCCGCCGTATAGTCCTGACCTTGCACCTTCAGATTTCCACCTGTTTCGGTCTCTTCAGAATTCGCGGTATTTTGACCAGAAGTCCCAAAATGTCTATAGCAATGGGATCATGTCCCTACCTACAAGATGGCAAAAAGTTATCGAACAAAATGGTACCTACATACTTTAGTTAAATGTAAATAAACTATATTAAAAAATGTTTTGAATTTTCTTAAAAAATGCGAAGAAACTTTTTCCCCAACTTATTACTTTTTAGTTCAAAGCTTCTTTTGAAGACGGTTCAAATTCGGCTATTTTATTTTAAATGTTTCAGTATTCGCCTTTTTTAGTCAAGGCAATTTTCCATAAAATTACTTACTCATATTTTTATTTTTTATTTAATTTGTTGTGTGGAGCTCTGTCATATTTATGTACTATAACTTTGTAGTGTAGGTAAACTAAAACCATACTTGGAGTACCTAGATTATACCAGTGAAAGAATTATCAATATCGGTTCAGTAGTTTACTAGAAAATTGCGAACATATATGTATATACATAAAACATGAGTTTTTTAAAGTAGGTTAATTTTTGTAAAATTAAAATAATTCATTAATCCTACTAATATTATAAATGTGAAAGTTTGTATGTTTGGATGTTTAGATGTTTGTTACTGCAAAAACCGCTGAACGGATTTGGATGAAATTTGGTATACAGATAGTTTATAACCTAGATTAAGATAAAGGATACTTTTCATCCCGGTAGAAGGTTCCCGTGGGATATTTTCCAACATAGCCGCCGGCAACAGCTAGTATATTAAGACATAGGATACTTTTCATCCCGGTAGAAGGTTCCCGTGGAATAATTTCCGACATACACGCGGGCAACAGCTAGTATATTAAGACATAGGATACTTTTCATCCCGGTAGAAGGTTCCCGTGGGATAATTTCCGACATACACGCGGGCGAAGCCGCGGGCAACAGCTAGTATATTAAGACATAGGATACTTTTCATCCCGGTAGAAGGTTCCCGTGGGATAATTTCCGACATAGCCGCTGGCAACAGCTAGTATATTAAGACATCGGATAATTTTCATCCCGGTAGAAGGTTCCCGTGGGATAATTTCCAACATAGCCGCGGGCAACAGCTAGTATATTAAGACATAGGATACTTTTCATCCCGGTAGAAGGTTCCCGTGGGATAATTTCCGACATAGCCGCTGGCAACAGCTAGTATATTAAGACATAGGATACTTTTCATCCCGGTAGAAGGTTCCCGTGGGATAATTTCCGACATAGCCGCTGGCAACAGCTAGTATATTAAGACATAGGATACTTTTCATCCCGGTAGAAGGTTCCCGTGGGATAATTTCCGACATACACGCGGGCGAAGCCGCTGGCAACAGCTAGTATATTAAGACATAGGATACTTTTCATCCCGGTAGAAGGTTCCCGTGGGATAATTTCCGACATAGCCGCTGGCAACAGTTAGTATATTAAGACATAGGATACTTTTCATCCCGGTAGAAGGTTCCCGTGGGATAATTTCCGACATACACGCGGACGAAGCCGCTGGCAACAGCTAGTATATTAAGACATAGGATACTTTTCATCCCGGTAGAAGGTTCCCGTGGGATAATTTCCGACATAGCCGCTGGCAACACCTAGTATATTAAGACATAGGATACTTTTCATCCCGGTAGAAGGTTCCCGTGGGATAATTTCCGACATACACGCGGGCGAAGCCGCTGGCAACAGCTAGTATATTAAGACATAGGATACTTTTCATCCCGGTAGAAGGTTCCCGTGGGATAATTTCCAACATAGCCGCGGGCAACAGCTAGTATATTAAGACATAGGATACTTTTCATCCCGGTAGAAGGTTCCCGTGGGATAATTTCCAACATAGCCGCGGGCAACAGCTAGTATATTAAGACATAGGATACTTTTCATCCCGGTAGAAGGTTCCCGTGGGATAATTTCCGACATACACGCGGGCGAAGCCGCTGGCAACAGCTAGTATATTAAGACATAGGATACTTTTCATCCCGGTAGAAGGTTCCCGTGGGATAATTTCCAACATACACGCGGGCGAAGCCGCGGGCAACAGCTAGTATATTAAGACATAGGATACTTTACATCCCGGTAGAAGGTTCCCGTGGGATAATTTCCAACATAGCCGCGGGCAACAGCTAGTATATTAAGACATAGGATACTTTTCATCCCGGTAGAAGGTTCCCGTGGGATAATTTCCAACATAGCCGCGGGCAACAGCTAGTATATTAAGACATAGGATACTTTTCATCCCGGTAGAAGGTTCCCGTGGGATAATTTCCGACATACACGCGGGCGAAGCCGCTGGCAACAGCTAGTATATTAAGACATAGGATACTTTTCATCCCGGTAGAAGGTTCCCGTGGGATAATTTCCGACATACACGCGGACGAAGCCGCTGGCAACAGCTAGTATATTAAGACATAGGATACTTTTCATCCCGGTAGAAGGTTCCCGTGGGATAATTTCCGACATACACGCGGACGAAGGCGCTGGCAACAGCTAGTATATTAAGACATAGGATACTTTTCATCCCGGTAGAAGGTTCCCGTGGGATAATTTCCGACATAGCCGCTGGCAACAGTTAGTATATTAAGACATAGGATACTTTTCATCCCGGTAGAAGGTTCCCGTGGGATAATTTCCGACATAGCCGCTGGCAACAGTTAGTATATTAAGACATAGGATACTTTTCATCCCGGTAGAAGGTTCCCGTGGGATAATTTCCGACATACACGCGGGCGAAGCCGCTGGCAACAGCTAGTATATTAAGACATAGGATACTTTTCATCCCGGTAGAAGGTTCCCGTGGGATAATTTCTAACATAGCCGCGGGCAACAGCTAGTATATTAAGACATAGGATACTTTTCATCCCGGTAGAAGGTTCCCGTGGGATAATTTCCGAGATACACGCGGGCGAAGCCGCTGGCAACAGCTAGTATATTAAGACATAGGATTCTTTTCATCCCGGTAGAAGGTTCCCGTGGGATTATTTCCGACATTCACGCGGGCAACACCTAGTATATTAAGACATAGGATACTTTTCATCCCGGTAGAAGGTTCCCGTGGGATAATTTCCGACATACACGCTGGCAACAGCTAGTATATTAAGACATAGGATACTTTTCATCCCGGTAGAAGGTTCCCGTGGGATAATTTCCGACATAGCCGCGGGCAACAGCTAGTATATTAAGACATAGGATACTTTTCATCCCGGTAGAAGGTTCCCGTGGGATAATTTCCGACATACACGCTGGCAACAGCTAGTATATTAAGACATAGGATTCTTTTCATCCCGGTAGAAGGTTCCCGTGGGATTATTTCCGACATTCACGCGGGCAACACCTAGTATATTAAGACATAGGATACTTTTCATCCCGGTAGAAGGTTCCCGTGGGATAATTTCCGACATACACGCTGGCAACAGCTAGTATATTAAGACATAGGATACTTTTCATCCCGGTAGAAGGTTCCCGTGGGATAATTTCCGACATAGCCGCGGGCAACAGCTAGTATATTAAGACATAGGATACTTTTCATCCCGGTAGAAGGTTCCCGTGGGATAATTTCCGACATACACGCGGGCGAAGCCGCGGGCAACAGCTAGTTATTTAAATAAAAAATATTCTTAGTACATGTACCACGTTTTTAGTATAAGAACACAATTAGACTAAAAGAAATAAGCATTTATTATATGCCTTCATTACCAAATTATTTTTTATTACATGGTTTACTAAATAAAATAAAAATGGTTGAAAATTAAGTATTTGTATTATTTGTCTACCCCATAATCTCCTATGTGCTAATATTTCAAAAAATCCAAGAAGTGCGTACTCGCTTTTCCCGATGCGACCGCGTACTTTGCATTCGCCGGTCCCCGCGCGGGGGGGCTAAGTCACGCCCACCGAGCTACGATTTATTTTCGAGATAGCCCCTTAACAGTATCATTCTGGGTATAATTTTATCTATATAATTATGTATTTACAAAAAAAAAAAAGTAGTATATGTAGTATATCAGTTATCTGGTTTCCATAGTACAAGCTCTGCTTAGTTTGGGACCAGATGACCGTGTGTGAAAATGTCCCAGGATATTATATTATTATATGTATATTATTATTATCAGTTTACTGGTTTCCATAGTACAAGCTCTGCTTAGTTTGGGAACAGACGACCGTGTGTGAATAATGTCCCAGCATACTATTAACACATTACAATGGTCTTTCATTTTGACAGTTAAACTACATTCATTACGTTATTTACGTTATTGAGCCGACCAATTTTTCAAACATATAAAGCAATGGATTAGCAGTTTTCTTCAAAATCTTTCGGATTATGATTGAATGTGTGTTACGCATTTAGACTGCAGATCATGGTCTACCCGTGTGCGTCATCCAAATCCGATCTACCGTTATGACGTGATTGATTAAAAAACATCCAAATTCACAAATATACAAACTTTCACAAAAGTAATTCTTGAAGGATAGAAAGAATAAATAAATCGAATTACCTACCTATTTGTTTTATTTATTACTTATGTAGCGATAAATATAAATAAGTAATTTTATTTTAAACTACTTAAAATAAGTAATAAATACTTGCCTTTAAATCCACCTGAAACATAAATCAATTTTTGTTTTGCTTGAAACATTACAATTTTCCTAAACTACCAAAAGATCGCAGTGGGGTGATGATAATCTGGTGTCTTTTAACGCCACCAAAACACAGGCGTGTCTTTTTACCGCTAAAAGGAGTCGTTTCGCTCAAACTCCTACTTTTCGGGGTACATCTGTTCCAGTAACTGATCGGCTTGAGCTCCTAGGCATGTAGTTGACATCTGGTCTCAACTTTGGCGCCACCATCGAGTTCAAAGCCCAAACTGCGGCCAAGAAACTGGGCATCCTAAATAGGGTGAAGCGATACTTTACGCCTGGACAGCTTTTAACTCTTTACAAAGCGCAAGTCCGATCCTGCATGGAGTATTGCAGCCACCTCTGGGATGGATCAGCTAAGTACCAACTAGCCGCGCTTGACTCGGTGGAATGCAGAGCTAAGAGGCTCATTGGCGACGTAAAACTGGTGGATGCCAAGCTTCATAGCTCGGCTCATCGCCGGAAGGTTGCCTGCTTGTCGGTCTTCTACAGATTGTACTTCGGTGAGTGTGCTCAAGAACTCCACGGCCTCATTCCACCGGCCCCCTTCTACCATCGGACATCTAGACGCACTACCAGTTACCATCCCTACCTAGTTGCTATTCCACCGATTCGCACTAAGTGCTTCCAAATGGCTTTTATAATGCGCACAGCAAAAAAGTGGAACTCACTACCTGCGTCTGTGTTTCCGAGCGCATACAACCCTAATCTCTTCTTCTTCTGGGTAAGCTCACTCCATCTCGTCGACCCAAAGCAAACCCATCTTAAATAATAATAAAAAAAGATTCCGATGAAGTGTTCTTCGAATTCGTTGTTAGATCTTTTTTTATTTGGTTAATTTTTTCTTTCTATTTCACCGGTAAATCGGCCTGCTCTTATCCTCGATCTCGTCGGATGGAAAGCGATGGATGAGGTCTACTAGGGAACCGAGCGTGCCCAGAAGATCCAGCTCAGTGTTCACTTTGCTTTGAAGACAGACGGGTTATATGTGGACGGGAATACAGACACTCGCAGAGAGTTCCACACTGGCTGTGCGCATAATAAATGTGGAGGAGAAGCGCGGAGAACGACTGGTTGGTATATCAACCAAGTGCGGATGAAACCCTGTAGTACATCTGGTAGTTCGGTAGTGAAAGGGTGATGGTGGCATCAGGTCGTGGAGATCCTGTGCACACTGTGGGAAGGTATGCAACATCACGCCAATGAGCCAGGCTGTGTAAATAAGCCGTAACGACCTGGGGGCCTGCTACCACCTCTTATTATTTTATTCATACTTCAGCGTGGGAAGGAGATGGCTATACAGGACGAATAGCACCATCCCCTTTGCAGAATGAAACAGTAATAGCCATTTGAAGACCAATTCCCGAATTTAAATACGTTACTTTAATTTATGACCCTCTTTTGTATTAAATGAAATGGCGAAACTAAACAGACGTGATGGGCGTCGATATCTAAAGCCGAGAATCCACATGACAGTAAATTGCTCAAAAGTAGGTCTGTCTGCCCGCTGGTCTCGTGGTCGCAAGCGCAACTACTGAGCGTTGGGTCCTGGGTTCGATTCCCAGGTGGGGCAAAGTGTTATTAGGTACATCCATAAGGAATTCCTTAGTAATAGCTCGGAGTTTGAAAATTGACGGTGTCTTGTAAAGAACGTTAAGCGGTTGGTCCTGCGCCTGATCTCTCTCGGACGTATCAGATTGCCGTCACATCGGACTATGGCACTGTGGAAAGAGAGAGTGCACCTGTGCACTATAACATCTCCCTCGCCAAAGGCTAGTCTCCACTGAGGTTGGTCACCATGGCCGAAATTCGGTCTGGAGGACTTAAAAGTATGCAAGCGCATACTTTTGTGCAAATTGATATGACTGATATGTGTATTACTGGCAAAAAAAAAAAAAAAAAAATCGAAAAATGATTTCTTATACCCATTTTGTTTTGTGATGGGTTTGCTCTTGACTTTAGTCTAGGTCAGAGGTGACAAAGTCATAATTTCATATTCTACATTAACAAGTGGGCGTTGACCCCGCCTAGATTTATCATCATTAGCTCTGTACCCAACAGTCTTACCAAGGAGGTATCGTATTTCCCAATATCTTGGTTGTGGAGGGTAGACAGGCAGTTGCTCCATGTAAAGTACGGCTGCATCCTTCTGCAGACTGGAAGCCAACCTCAACACAGTTGGGATATGGCTGGCAGATGATATATTTTAACGGGGTGCGGAACATTGGTATGGCCAAATGGAGCATATAGAATCTTAGAAATATTTCTTTTTAAATCTCTATATGCTCTGTACTTCGATCAACAATACTACTAGTTGGTTTTGTTGATCGATGATTCTGTACCTACATTAAAATAAACCCATAATCCAAGTTTTCTCATAAACACTGCTGATTTTGAGGAAACTGCGACTTTTTAGTATCGAGCCAAGTTGTGTCAGTCGTGTTTTGGCTCTTATAATTATTTAAAAGAAAATCTTTATAATCATAAAAAAGAATAATATGGCTTTGTAGTTTTTGAGGATAAAAATTGATTTTACGTGCCGCGTACAGCAGGAATGCGTCAAAATATCTTCTTTGGGATCCATTCATTTCGCCTTTTAAGAGATATCTCGACCTATCCATCTGTGTATTTAATTTCGCCAGTTATTTTAATTTGACCTGTAGAATAATCGTTATGAAAAAAAAAGTCGGGGAGGCGAAGAGCTTGACCGAAAAAAGCGTAATATTTTGAACTTAAAGACACTTTGGCTAGGTACGTAAAAAAGATGTTCATTCATCAAGTGTGCAGTAACATGCGATAAGGAACTTCGTTCTAATACCATTGTATCATCCCATTTTATTAAGCATGTAATATTAGGACCTAGAAGCCATGACACGTCATGCTTTACGTGTGGTCATCTGACAGCACGCTATGAAGGGGTCGACCGTCCTGCATCGGTCACTTGTCGGTTAGCTCTCATACGGTGAGGTGGTCGGTTGATCGGCGCTATTTGCTATTTGTCGTTATTTTGCGATTTTGAGTATTTGTACTAAAACTAAGGATTGTTAGCTACTGTAATTTTGTTGTGCTTATTTAATTAAATTAATGCAAAGAGAATTACTTAGTAAAATGAGTGTGATAAATGTTTTTGTTCTTAATTTTATTTATCTTACTACTGATTCCTAAAAGTAGGTATGTATTACTTGACAAGGTATATATAAAGTTCACGGGGAAGTTTATCCCAAATATCAGGACTCCAAGGATCCTCTATGGGACGGTTATGGTTTCCAAACGGCTGCCGACTTGATTCTGAGAAACAAAACCCAATAAGATAAACCTTAAAAACCGACGAAGTGGATTGGGCTGTCGTACTGGGTGCTGTAGGTACCAACAAAACCAATGTTTAATAAAATTAATAAAGGGGCCTACAGGACCTAAAGCGCGGTCGCTGTCGGACTGTTTAGAAAAGAAAGAGAAGCGCGATGACACAACCCTGGTAATTTATTGCAAAATATGAAGTAATTATCTATTTATAAAAAAACTATTGATTGGACTTAAAAATTTTAAAAAAAAGTTTTTACGTTGCTTGTAGAATAATCTGACAAAAATCAGAATGATAATATGATTGTATATTTGTATGATTTTTAATCGTTATAAGAAATTTTTAGAGGTATCTTCGTGATTTTTTTCTATCGTATCAAATAAGTTGTATTATGTTTTCAACACACTCTAACTAGCATATATCCGTAAGTTTATCATATACAGGGTTATTGGTAAAACACCAACTCACCATTATGAACAACTTTTACTATGGGACCAAACCTGAAATCGCGAAAAAAAACTCAGCTGTTCAGTACATTTATGTCCGCATAATTCGTCAAAATGTACTGAACAGCTGATTTTTTTTTCGCGATTTCAGGTTTGGTCCCATAGCAAAAGTTGTTCATAATGATGAGTACAACGACACCTTAAGAGGTTGCTGGTGTTTTACAAATAACCCTGTATTTTTCTGTATTTGTTTACTGCAATAGATCATAATAATATACTTTTAGGCATTATAAAACTTGCGTTTAGGTTCTGTAGTAGGTACCCATAAGGCGACGCTCCACAGTTGCCCACTGTGAAACGTGTACCTAACATCACGCCTGTAATCCTCGCAGGGTTAGGCAGCGTACATATAGTACCTATATTTCGCCAGTTATTTTTAAGTCCCATGTAATAGGGAACGTCACTTTGTACTTAACCTAAGCTTTTATTGAAAATATGCAACTGCGACTCACGGTTAGTGCACGCACGCGTGGCTAGCAAACAAAAGAACCGCGCAGCTAGAGATGGGCGGGTGGGTATAAAATGGGAAGGTATAAATTGGAAGGAAAGGTAAGAAAAGGTAAAAAAGAAAAAATACCCTTTTTTACCGGGTATTAACAAAAAATACCGGGTAAAAAATGAATAATGTCGTTATATTATTTAATTGGCTTCGTCATCAATACTACGACCAATCATTTTAATTTTGACCTTGACAATTGAAGATAAAATATTGATTTCAAGTAAAACGAAGTTAAATGTCTTTTAAATCATTATTCAACATAAATTTTTAAATAAAATCAACTGTTTAGAACCAAAACAAATGAGTACTGTACTGACTGCACATGTTTTAACTAAATGCTGCACACTACCTTTAAGAATATGTAGATAAGTAACATATATATCGTGAAAACATTTCAAAACAAGTAAATAAGTGAAAATTACTGAGATTTTTCGTTTCACAATACAATAATTCCAATGAAACCTATCAGGGGACGTATTATGAACTATTAACGCCATCATTTTTCCAGTGCTCCATGTAAAATACTGGTATTCAGCGGCATCCGGTTAGACTGGAAGCCGACCCCAACATAGTTGGGAAAAGGCTAGGCAGATGATGAATACTAAACTTGACTAAACCTCTCTATTAATTCAGTAGGTACTTTTGGCACTGTGTGACAACTAAAAAAAAAGTTCTTTTTTTTTCTAGTCCGTGTTACAGTGCTATAACACTATAACGTATATGCCCGACGACGACGACGGTCTCAAATAAAATAAATTATAAAATTCTGTATGTCAAAGTATCTATTAAAAAATAAAATAATTAGTTTAAACTGATTTAATTTTTACCCGGTATAAATTAAAAATGGGTAGGTAAAAATGGGTATAAATGGGTATTTAACCAAACTCTGGGTTTTTGCCGGGTATATGCCCATCTATACGCGCAGCTAAAACTTTGGTTTCCTAGGAAAGCGGTTCCGGTCCAGCGCTGTCCCAAGCTAAATAATTAAATTACCTTTAAAATGGTGAAGGTTTCATAAAAATACACTTGATAGTTTTTGCGTGATTGTCAGTTTTTTATCCGCGTTAGACATAATTTTACAAATTAATTACATAATGTAATATAGACATATATTCACATATTATCACTAAAATATTCACATATTAAGTTATTGAGAAAATGTTCTAATTTTACATATATTTTTTTTTATGTTATTACCACTACTCGTTTAGAGGTGATCTTTATTTTAAAACCTTTAAAAGTCGATTATCGTCGCCTTATGGTTTCAAAAAACCGGTCAAGAGCGAGTCGGCCTCGCGCACAGAGGGTCCCGTACATCCTAGTATCCTACTTAATATTATAAATGCGAAAGTTTGTGAGGATGGATGGATGTTTGTTACTTTTTCACGCAAAAACTACTTAACAGATATTCATGAAATTTGGCACACAAATAGATTATAACCTGGATTAACACATAGAATACTTTTTATCCCGATATTCTTACGGGTTCGAGACTTACGCGGGTGAAACCGCGGGGCGCTGCTTTGCAATATATAAAAAAAAGTGTGCTATTTACAGTTATCGTTTTATTTTTCCTGTAATCTTTACATAAACTTTTATCACAAAGAATAATTTCAGATTTTTCTCTTATGCAAACTTCGGAGATAAGGGGGGAACGGTATTTTTGTGTACGTTTTTCATCACAAGTCGAATACTATACCGCCTAAAAAAAAAATGTTTGAGAATGTGCAAACAGCGCTCTTTCATATGATACCCACATGCCCTAGTAGCCCCACTTCGAATTTTTAAGACCCCCTTTCAGTCCCTGTTGCAAAAAAATATATAAACATTTTTATTTCTTTCTTATTTGCAAAACAGTTGGGCAAACATCATCTAAAACTATTCCAAAATTCAAGTTGATAGCATTAGTAGTTCTTGAGATATCTAGCTGTGACAGACAGACTGAGTCGCACCATAAGGGTTCCTTTTTACCATTTTGATATGGAACCCTAAAAACACTCTGTATTTGGACAACCGTTATTGTGACCGATCACGGCTTTCTTAGAAAACCAAAGCTTTACGTGGTAAATCTCCCCGTGCACACCTTACGTAGCAGTGAACGGTCACCCTTGATGACAGAAGAATAAGTAGGTACAGACGCCAGCACATCAAGCTACTACGATCTGTCAAATTTCTTTAATAGATTTTCAACTTTATCGCATTAGGTTCAAGGTCGATTGGGAAAATTATACAGTTTCGGGTAGCTTGACCTGCTGGCGTCTGTACTTAATCCAAAATAATAAACACTTACTTCTTGGCTGCTGTGTTGCTTCTGTAAATAAAGGCGTTTATTTAATCGATCCCCTGATTCCCATTTTTAGGCAACTTCTGACAACATTGAAAGTTTCTGAGAATTTGGAAAGTTTCTGCCAACTTGGAAATATTTAATAACTATCTTGTTTTAAAATGCAACAAGTACAGTTTACAGCCAGTAATAGGACTCGCCCTTGATTAACAACAACGACACATTGACAGCTTGGACGACAACGATATCGTCCGACGATATCGAGACGACAATCAATGTCGGCGACGATACCGTTGACTACAACGACAGAGTGTGAAAGCGTTTAGTAGTAATTGTATGAAACTACCAGTCCGACGATATCGTGTAGTTATCGTTATCGTCCAATGTGAAAACGGCCAATAGTCTTCTGATTCACGTATTTCACTTGGGCAGAGCAACGGTTAACTATGTACTTGCTAAGAGATGGCACTAACTTGTTAGTCTGAACTCTGAGGCACTAAACTTAAAGGCGAAATACTCGTACTAATTTAAGAATAGAGAAGCAGTTTTCTTTTAGGAGACAGTTTTTTCAGCATAACGTCCATCCAAAAATTGAAATATTTTTTATCTCGATAAACCTTGTTTTTAGTCTACGTCGTGAGTTTAGTCCCACAAACAGGGCTTTGATTCTACTACAAACTGATGACATCATATTGAAACTTAGACATAAGCAAACAAATAATTAAAATATCATAAAATAATTATTTTATAACTTTTTTACATACATTAGATGTCACATAGAAGAAAAACAAAAGAAGATGTGAAATAGTTAAAATAAAGAAGAATAAAAAAAACTATATAAAGAGGTTTTAGACTTCTTGTTGGCTCTAACAAACTTGTTAAATAATTTAAGGAAAATAATAACGTATTGTTGCAACGAAAGGTAAAAAGAGTAGTGCGGGGATTGCGGGCCAGCGCCTGACCATGCCACTCGCCCCGCGAATCTCCTTCACCCCGCACTGTGTAGTCCGCCGATATCGGCACGACAATGAATGTCGGCGACGATACCGTAGACTAAAACGATAAGTGTGAAACCGTTTAGTACTTTCCTCTCAGATCCCGACGACCCCATAACTCTTCTCCAGGAGAGCAGTAGGGACCGTAGGAACAAACACAAATCGACATTCCGACCTCGCCGCCGAGGTCCCTCGCGACGACCCCGTAATAATCGTTCTCCCCCCCGTCCCTTGCTCGGGTATGAAGTGCCAGCTGGTGGCGTAGCTGAGCCAGTAGCTTTAAACTCCCCTGACAATAATAATCATTCTAATCTGATCCAGCCTGTCCCCCAGCGACGCCCTAAACCGAGGCCCGTTCCCCACAGGGGGAGCCCTTAGCGTGTAGTCGCTTAGTCTGTAAGTTTTATGCCCCTGGCTGGAGGCTTTGAGTCATCTTAAGGCAGCCACAGGATAGTCCGGTTTTAAAGTAGTCACGACCTCTCTAGGTCAACTACGAGATGCCATACATAAAAAAAAAGAAACCGTTTAGTAGTAATTGTTAGAAATTATCAGTCCGACGATATCGTGTAGTTCTCGTGTCGTTATCGTTATCGTCTAAAAGCTAAAATAAAAGACGGTTGTAAAAGTGGAAAACGACTATATTTTCACCCCAAATGTATGCTAACAAAATCAATACTTACTGCTCTCTATAATCTCAGCTTGACGCCAAATGTTCTTGACCCTTCTCTTCACACGAATATTCGCTTTACCTAGTAAAAAACAGCATATTAAATTAATAATTATTTAGGACCAATTTTACCGCCCTCAGCACATCTAAACCGCGTTCAACAGCTGCCACTGTCAAAAGAAAGAAAAATATTTTATTTGGGATACGCACAGGAAATACCAATAAAAATAAGTCGGGAGACGTCGTGGGATAGCCGCGTACCCGGTTGGAATGACTGCCCATTTCAAGCTCACTTCATCTAAGTTTTCACGTTGATATTTTTACTGATGATCGTCAGGTATTAATTCTTGATTCCTGTTAGCTACTTACCCGGCTTATTTTTCTTTTCTTCGGCTGACTCAGCAACTTTGTGGCTACAATATTTCATTGGAACAATTTTAGCTACCACACCTAGAATAAAAAAGAAATGTTATTAGAATAAAATAAGAAAGAGATAGAAAAAACGTCACATATTCAAATTTTTCTTTTCTTGTTCTCACGCACCATTCATGTCGACTACATATAATTATCGTTTTAATTTCTCCTTTCGCAGAATCTGCTGGAAGAAATTTCATAAGAAATAAGCAGTACCTTTGTACTCTTATGTTATGTATCGTAGGTATGTGTAAATTAGTGTGTGTAAATAAATAATAAAATAAATAAAGAATGAAAGTTTATTAATATGTTGTTTTTCTAAGCAATTGTAATTTTATTTTATTTTATTTATTAGGGGAAACAAACAGTGACACATTACGTTTTGTAGGAAGGAATACAAAAAGATACGGCCAAATGTGTAACCAACAACATTTTCCACGGAATACACATAAAAATAATCTTTACAAACCATGCTCTTAAAACTTTAACCTACAAACTACAATAATTCAAGTTAAGAAAAGAAAACATTTTACGTAATAGATAGTAAAACAAAAATAAAAGCAAACAAAAAAAGCAATAAAGGCATGCTAATCTTAATAGTTAAAATTACTAGTGACTAAGTGTTTTGAGTACCATATTTTTGAATCTACCAGCAGAAAGTGCAGACATATCGATTTGATGGAATTGCTTGTTGTAATTATTAGTAAGTCGACGCAGAGGTGCCCGCATACCTGCGTTACTACGACAAGAGGTAACTGCAAACAGCGGCCGTGCGCGCACCCCGCGGCATACTGTCGTTCTAGGAACTATGTAACTTATGTTAGAGAATTAAGATTGCATTATTCTCACTCTTCCACAATAAGTACATTTAGTTTACTATTTACGTTTTTATTTTGTTAAAATCATATTGGCTGATGGCTACATTTCCTTTGCCTGTCACGTGACAACGATCGTTTGTATTTTGTCTGTGAATTCAACGCTCACTAAGGAGGTTAAGAACATTGGGGCTCTCGGGCATTCGAGCATGGACCACCGAGAGAACAAGTCATAACAGTGAAGTGAGGTAAACCTACTGTAAGTCAGTCTTATTCAATAACTATTCTTTCAATATCATACTAAATTATAACTGTGCCGTTATTTTATTTTAAATATTGGATCATATCGTGTAACTTTTGCTAGTGTTGGTATTTATATACTAAGTATGTACAATGTTTTATATTCCGAAGATACCGAGTATTATGTGTAAAGTAAATGAGAAAGTTATGAAAAATAGTGTTATGATATTAAATGTGTGATTTGAATGTTAAACTACAATACGTTTCATTTACTGTGTTCCTTCAAACATATAGTAATATAAACAGAAAAACAATAGATATCTAGTTGAAGCCTAACTTCTGATTTAGCTAATACTTATTTTATTACGGATATCAATACAGTCGTATACATTGCTACACAAATCAAACAAAAATACCGTCTCTAGGAGAGTGCGTCTTGAATTTAGACCAAGTAATTTATACTTCTTAAGCAAATCGTCATAAGATAAAACTGTGTAAAAGCAACGGTAATGCATGGCTTTTAGGAATTTTTTTTGAACCTTGTAATTGTAATTGTTGTTGTATTGTTTTTGTGTGTATTTATTTATAAGGGGTACCTATTAAAACCGAATAAGCCGAGATGAGTGTTTTAATACCTAATTACAGTACAGTTGCATACAAGACTTTATTTAAAACCATGATATGAATCCTAACTTCCTAACTAATATTATAAATGCGAAAGTAAGTTTTGTTTGTTACCTTTTCACGCCTAAACCACTGAACCGATCATCCTGAAATAATGTTTCATCACAAAAAAAAAGTACAGTTCCCGAGGAAAACAACAATAACGTTGTTATGGTAATAGATGGCGCCACGTGTCTTTCGAACATGATTGAATTATATTATTATAGAAACTTTAGTAGTGTGTAAAGATTTTTTTTTTTTTAAGTACTTAATACATTTTGTGTGTCTAAGAGTGTCGATAGACCGGTTTTTCATAATACTATATTGTTTGTTTGTAATGCTTTCACCCTAAAACCGCTGAACTGATTTGGACGAAATTTGGCACATGGGTAGGCTATGACTTGGATTAGGACATAGGATACTTTTGATCCCAGTAGTGCGTTTCCGTGGGATAATTCCCGACCACCACGTGGGCGAAGCCGCGGGCAAAAGCTAGTCCTCTATAAAAGGTTCTGAAACAATAGTACAGTGTTGTAAGAACTCTATGTAAATTCATGGAAAGTTTAATTGCTGAGTATCTAATACAAACAAACTATTTATAGACTTTTCTGGTAATCATTGGTTAGAAATGTCCTTTGCTGCATTAGAAATATCTGGTGGTGTGTTCGACAATCGAGTGGAGGAACCGGCGCTCGCATCGAACTGCTCGGCTCGCTGCACTGACTACTATAACTTCTTACAAAACCTCGTTGCAAATAAACGTTGCAAGACCCCTGGCTGGAGGCTTTGAGTCATCTTAAGGCAGCCACAGGATAGTCCGGTTGAGTAGTCACGACCTCCCTAGGTCAACTACGAGATGCCATATATAAAAATAAATAAAAAAGTTGCAAGTCAGTCTCCGCAGTAAGGTTATGTCAATGTGTGCGCGAATGTCAGCCGAACCTAGAGGTGTGACCACGGATATCTATGGGTGTGACTATTGTAGTGTATGAATAGTTCCTGGCTGCTTGCTTATCATTGTGCATGCGTAAAGTTTGTATTTTAGAGACATAGTTATACACGTCGGAAATTCTTATGAAAGCTGCATGAGTTGATTACCAAGTAAAAAAAACAGTTTTTTTCTAAAATAGTCACTTATTCCTGTCGCATCGTGTCGTATTAGCTAATATTGATATTAGTTTATAATAATATTTGTAGTGACCAAAGTTCACACCAGTCACAGCGACTCCATAATGTAATCACCGTTTCACTTCTGTAATAGGCATACGTGAACATATTCACGAGAATAGCTAATAATGAATCGGTTCACTAATATTTGACTAATACCCAGTAATAGGTATAATAATAATAATATAATATATCCCCACCGCTGTATCTCTACGTTGACGTCGTGGTGGGGCTTGCGCGCTTCAAACTTTAGGCCTGTGCCGGTAGAGTTTGCCGGAACGGGTCTAGGATGAGGAGCCAGACCAAGAGAGATACAAAAACCCGCAGGGCAGCCTGTGGCGAGCTGATGGGCAGTAGCGACCCTATCTTCCGGGAGAAATTTTGTCCTCATCTCTGGCTTGCCTTTATTGGCCGGCTGGAGTGAACACTGACGAGGAACAGAGCTCTCACCTCTTTCTTGCCTTTATTGGCCGGCTTGAGTGGAGATTCGCAAGAGCAAACGTGTTCGGAGGAAGGAAGTATTCCAGTAAGGTGCTGGTAGGGATCTTGACCGTACTTCTGGGATTGTCCTGATAGCCGTGGAATACCTCTCCACTCCTCAAGCACCTCAGGAAGTGTTGCCCCCTTGTCGCTACGTCACTATGTGCTAGCGGCCGTCTCCGGGGGCCCATTATTGAGTGTGCAAGTCACCCCCTGCCATTTTATCCGTGTATAATATATAACATTGGTCAAGCAGGGGACATAGTTATTGCATAGTTCAAGTTACCCAATCCACTTTAGCCACCCAAACCCATAGCCCAATATGTTTTGTTTCCACGTACAACAATAGTCCTGTACCAACCGGGGGTTGTCCTTGGGTGCACTTGCATAGTGCATACAGGAATAATATAATATCATAATATGCGATAACTAATATATTCAATAATAGGATTACCTAAAAATGACCCTAATATAACATCTCTAGCCGAACCCCATAGGTTCACAAGCACAACTACTGTAAGGCCGCGGTCGCCATAGGCCACAAACATCATTCTCCTTACCATTCTTCATTCATTTCTTTTAATTTATCTTACCATCATGACATTTCATGTAATCCAATTCGCATTTACTGGCCGCAATGACATGGATTGTGAGATTCAGGTCATGTCGTCTCATGCGCACACACTGGGGCTCGTCAACGGCAGCGCATTTAATCTTTTTGCATTTCTCATTCATTTTGGGAACAATTAGTTTTCTTAGTAACTTTGAAGCAGCTTTCTCACACGTTATTGCTTGGATTACTGCAAAAAACAAAATCTTCAGAAAGGTCAGGTGCGTGTACTCGCAATCGGCGTGCTTGTATTGGCACCTTTTAACAATCGGCGATTATAGATAATTACCTGAAAAACTAAACTAAACCACTGAATGGATTTCGATAAAATTTGCCATGGAGATAGATAGCATCCCGAGGAAGGACATAGGCTACTTTTTGTCTCAAAAATAATCCCAAAAGGGGGTGACAAAGGGGATGAAGGTTTATGATCGCCGATTGTGAATAAGCACCATATAACCAGATGTATGGACGAACGAAACAAAGATGTAAGGACTGTTCAGTAGCAGGTGGCGTTCTGTTGTTTCTGCCTACCCCCAATAGGAAAAAGGCGTGAGTTTATGTATGTGTATGTGTACGTACTGCAAAAATACAAAGTTTAAACTATTTAGTTGGTACTTTGCCAGTGAATTTGTCCAAGTTGATTTCGGACTTTTCTATACTTTTACGTAATTTCATCTCCCTAACGTGTGCTTTTTATAATTATCTACTAACGTGACGAAATTATTGTGGACGTTGACGTCCACGTCACGGCAACACATATACGGCATCACATAATAATAATAATAATAAACCCGCAGGGCAGCATGTGGCGAGCTGTTGGGCAGTAGCGACCCCACGGACCCTATCTCCCGGGAGAAATCTGGTCCTCATCTCTGGCTTGCCTTTATTGGCCGGCTGGAGTGAACACTGACGAGGAACAGAGCTCCCACCTCTTTCTTGCCTTTATTGGCCGGCTTGAGTGGAGATTCGCAAGAGCAAACTTGCTCGGAGGAAGGAAGTATTCCAGTAAGGTGCTGGTAGGGATCTTGACCGTACTTCCGGGATTGTCCTGATAGCCGTGGGATACCTCTCCACTCCTCAAGCACCTCAGGAAGTGTTGCCCCCTTGTCGCTACGTCACTATGTGCTAGCGGCCGTCTCCGGGGGCCCATTATTGAGTGTGCAAGTCACCCCCTGCCATTTTATCCGTGTATAATACCTATATAACATTGGTCAGGCAGGGGACATAGTTCTTCCATAGTTCACGTTACCTAATCCACTTTAGCCACCCAAACCCATAGCCCAATATGTTTTGTTTCCACGTACAACAATAGTCCTGTACCAACCGGGAATGTCCTTGGGTGCACTTGCATAGTGCATACAGGGATAATCGTCGGTTGGTGCCTCCTCATCATTTAAAATTATCTAAGGGGCCTCTGCGAGTTGGCTTCGGCTCCTCGTACGCCTTCCAAAGGTCCGGGACCCCAGGGTCCCGAGAAATATAAAAAAAATCACAAATAATAATAATAATATCCTAGGACATTGTTCACACGGTCATCTGATCCCAAACTAAGCAGAGCTTGTACTATGGAAACCAGATAACTGATATACTACATATACTACTTTTTGTTTGTAAATACATACTTATATAGATAATCACACCCAGACTCAGGACAAACAGACATGTTCATGCACACAAATGTTTGTCCTGGATGGGAATCGAACCCACAACCAGCGGCATGGCAGGTGGTATCTTAACCAACCACGCCATCTGGCCTGTCACATAAGAAGTAAAATATATCGGAAACATTACAAAGACGCTTTTGGGCTTTAAATCTATTGATTGTTTTAAAAATAGCGTCACACGATAATACCTATATAATTTAAAGACCTAAAGAGGAACAAAAAATATCATATAACATGATATCCTAAAGTGTCACATTACCGAGATAAATAGAGTTAAAAAAACTTTTTAGCAAAAAATAAAACCGACTTCCAAAACAAAACACTACAAAGGGAAAAATAACTTTAATTTCGGTAGTCGGTGTCTTTGGTTTTGTATTTTCGTTTTAGCCACCGACTTCCGAAATTAAAGTTATTTTTCACTTTGTAGTGTTTTGTTTTGGAAGTCGGTTTTATTTTTTGCTAAAAAGTTTTATTTTTCACTTTTTAGTTGTGGAACCTACCCCACACAAATTTGAATACATAATTGAGCACAATAATTGTAGATATAGCCATGTAAATAACAGTGATAGGAAGTTATTAAAACATCATCACATCATCCACATAAAATAAGTGGGATATATACGCATTATTGAAGCTAACTCAAAAACTCCCCAAGCAAAGTTAATAAAATTTATATGGGACCACCTCGGAAGTATACCCTTTCAAACAAAAAAGAATTTTTCATATCGGTCCATCCGTCTTTGAGTAATCGCGTCACAAACATACAAAAAAAAAATACAGACGAATTGAAAACCTCCTCCTTTTGGAAGTCGATTAAAAATAGATTTAATGAGTCCAAATACATATTTTCAAAACATTAACTAACGCTGAACACCGCTTCTTGGCTTGAAGAACGAAAACTTCTTCTTACTTACCCATGTGTAGTTATGGTATTCAATCTTGTAATAAATATGACCATATGAGACAACTATATACCTACGACAAAGAAATGCACATCGGATTCTAAGTACCTATTCTAATGCAGCACTTCGAATCAGTTAAGCTTTCTACATAAAGAGGTAAAAATAAAATACACATAACATTGATTTGAAATTACTTTTCATTAAGATAACATAAACACATCACATACATTTCCAATAAAAAAAGTTTATATAATAAAATTACAAATAAAATAAAATATGTCGCATAAATGGCCGTATTTTTTTATATTGCGTCGACATAGAAGCTTGATTTTTTTAGAGGTCCAAGGGACCATATATTATATATCTACGTATTTGATATTAATTTCGACTTGATAGCTCCACGCGTTCTTGAGAAAAAGGGTCTTGACTGACTGGTAGACAGACAGACGGACAACGACTCTAGGAATTTATAGATGTACCTACCCATGGGACGCCACAAACTAACTCAAAATTATGAAAAAAACTTTAATTTCGGAAGTCGGTAGCATAAAACTAAAATACAGATCCCAAGTCACCGACTTCCAAATTTAAAGTTATTTCATAATTTTGATTTAATTTCTTTTGGAGGTCGATGTATTTTTTTTTTTTATTAAGGCCAGTTATATACATATAAGTCCTATGTAATAGGGGGCCTATTGTCACCACTGGGCACAAATCCAGACTCCCTGCTACTACTGAGAAATTCCAGATAGAAAAAACCCAATATCACTATGCGCGACCCGGGAATCGAACCTCATGCTCAGCAGTAGTAGTCAAGTAGCGCTGCCGACCACTAGACTAAAGAGGCAGTCTAGGTCTAATTTCAAACAGCTTATTTAAAAAAAAAACATACCCATTAAAATAATGAAAATGAAAACACAGACTTTCATTTTTATAAATGCTGAAGTTCCAACTGTCAAAATTCAGAAATATTTTTTACGTAAAACATTGAATCGGAAATAGTTCTATTTTATAGTTATTACAAAATCAGTCTGGTGTGAAATTAAGAAAAGTACAATCTTCATGGCCATTCTGTTTTATATGTTTTTAACCTACTTCAAAAAAGGAGGTTCTGTATTGAACCCATATGTATGTATGTCCGCGATTTTCTCAAAAACTAATGAACCAATTTTGATAATTCTTGCACTAGCGTGATGTACATATTTTCAAGAAGGTTTTAGTATATAATACATTAGGTAGCTATTCTCATGTATAAAGTTATATGCATATATGTAGGTACAGTATTTTAGGATTTTCTAAGCAGATGTTGTTGATTCTTCTTTTTGTTTCGTCTTGGGCTTATGCACATACACTTTGCCCGACCTGAGAATCGAACCCAGGACCATCATGCTTGGGCACGCCACAATTGCGGCAATAAGTCCCCTCTTTGAGGAGTGGTTGGAGAGGCGTCACGGCATCCTCACCTTCCGCCTGACGCAGGTCCTCACCGGACACGGTTGCTTCGGGAGGTTCCTGTTCCGGATAAGGCAGGAGGAAACGCCCGGGTAACTATTGTGTGGATCACCCGGAGGACATGGTGGAGCATACGGTGGAGGTCTGCCCGGCTTGGGCAGAGCACCGCCGCGTCCTCGCGGAGGCGATCGGCGGCGGTGATCTCTCGCGTCCGGCCCTGGTACAGGCCATGGTACGGAGCGAGAGTGCATGGGAAGCCGTCACCTCCTTCTGCGAAGCAGTAATGCTCGCGAAGGAGGAGGCTGAACGCGTGAGGGAGAGGCAATCTTTGCGCCCTCACGCCCCTAGTCGCCGCAGGAGACGCCCTGGGCGTCGGGAATCGATAGCCGATTCCCGGCCACCGTAGGCGCGGTCTTGCGGATGGCGAGCAATGGGTAGCTCGGAGTCCGGTAAGGACCAGGCCCGGGTCTACGGCGCGTTGTGTTCCACGCGCGCCTCAAAGAGATATCAGCACTAGCTGAAGGGGTCCGCTAAGGCCGATGCCCGCCAGGGTTGCGGGTTGTTCGAAAGAGTTACCGTGGCCCTGGCACAGGCAACTGAAGGAACACGGGTGGGTTTTAGTCAGTAGAAGTCTGACACGCCCTCCCGCTCCACCCAGAGCGGGAGAAGTTATTTGATGATTTCCCACCAAAAAAAAAAAGAAGGACCATCATGCTCAGACCAACGAGGCAGTCGAGTGTGCTGTGTAGAATGTTTAATAAAAAAAATATTTAAAAAACAAAATCCCGACAGCACAAACACATAACTGAAAAGAGAAAAACTTTTTCCATTTTTAAACGACTTCAAAACAGGAGGTTCTCTATTCGAAATTTATGTGTGTGTGTACGTTTGTATGTCCGCGATTTTCTCAATATCAAATGAACCAATTTTGATGATTCTTTCACAAACATAATCTACATACTTTCAGGAATGTTTTAGTGTATAATACAGTAGCTTCTGCCCGCAACTTTGTCCGCGTGAAATGTCTTGTTCCAGACCAACACGTCGCATCGCATCGCCTGCCCGCGCCATTACTTCGGTTTCGCTTAGCGTTATTGCTGACTAGCTTTTGCCCGCAGCTTCGCCCGCGTGGTGGTCGGAAATTACCCTTCGGGAGCGTGCTACCGGGATAAAAAAGTACCTAACCTAGGTCCAGGCCTATTCATATGCCTTTCATCAAAATCTGATGGATGAAAGGCATACGCAATTATAGTTATACGATTACTTACGATTCCTTGCATTTTTGCTTTCTTCGCACTTCGCAAGCGTCCCTGTCTTGAATCCCTTGTTGAGTAACTAAAGCGGTCATAGTCATAATTATGTAATAGTACTCGTAGGTACCTAACATGAGAGGAGTGCATCCGCAAGCCGAAAGAACATTAAAATCATACTTCCAATTTTTATGAACATCAAAACACTTATTATATTCATTTAATGGAGTGAGAGAATAGTTACTTACGAAGTAAACACACTTCTAATACGCAAAATTTGTGAGGTATATAAGGTTAATGGAAATTAATAGGCGAAACTTTAACAGTCAACTTCACAACTTTCCCAACAAAACCTGAATATTCAGGAAAAAAAAAATAGGTACCTTTTCATACATTGTCCGATCAGCTGTGCAAGGTGGATCCGCAAAGGTAGCTCGTGAAATTTAAATTTTCTTCTTCTTACACACACACACACACACACACACACACACACACACACACACACACACACACACACACTTGCGGATCCACCTTAAGGGTCAATGTACGGGTAGGTGATTTTTTATTTTATTCCTCGACCTATGTTCCCTTGAAAATGTTGTGCAGTATTATTGACTTGCTACACTGTCAAAGTTTCGCGTTATTTATCTATTATTTATGTGAGGTGTCGGGATCGGGATTATTTGACATAAATTTTGCCATGAGACATATCCACAAGTTCCTCAACCATTTCGAGACAGCTCAGATAATTGCTCGTGCAAATTTTCAAGTTTATTAATCAAAGGAATAAGACTTTTCACAATTATTAACTGTATCCGTTCTTTTCACCTCGATTCCACAGGGGTGGAATTTTTAAAACTCATTTGGGAAGTTTCCATAACTTTACTCAAAGATTATTTATACCATTCTTTGAGTTAGGAAAGCCACGCAGTAAAATCCTCCCCTTAAAATTGAATTACCCCTTTTTGCCTCTTCAAAGATCGACTTTTCTTCGGGATCAACATTCGAAAAACCCAAAATTACAACTTAAAATTGTTAATTTTCTGCAAAAGTATAAATAATGAGTTTCGAACTATTCGGTACCGCGCTTTAAAATTCTTCCATACAAACTTTAACATCCCTAAACCCCCTTTGAGGTGTAGTTTTGAAAAACTAATATACCGATGGAACAAGTCTCCACTTGCTCAGTAGACAGTAGCGCCCTAAGCCTAGGTTCGAGTCCCACTATGGGACGCCCTTAGCTGCGCTACTTAGAGTTTAATTTCTAACCCGGCGAGAGGCCCTTCTGGCCCCGCCAACGCTCGGTTAAGCAGTCAATGCTCCCGGAGCAAACTGCGATAGGTCCTTATTAAAAAAAAAAAATGACAACCTTTATTACTTACTTAGGAAGCGTTTGTGCCAAGTTTCAAGTTTCAAGCCAAATGAATAAGATTTTTCATATAAACTGTATTCCCTGTTTTCCAAATCCAAAAGGTTTTTTTTTCAAATTCCACCCCTGTGGAATCACACCCACTAAACCCCCCAATCCCCCTTAGTGGGTAGTTTAGGAAAACTCAAAATGTCAAACTATAATCTACTTAGGTAAGTATTCGTGTCAAGTCTAGTAACTCAAGGGATAATATTTTTCATGCAAACTTTCATCCCCTGTTTTACCCCCTTAGGGGTGGACTTTTGAAAAACCTTAAAAATTACTTAGGCAAGTATTTGTGCCAAGTTTCAAGTTAATTAGCCAAATGAATAAGATTTTTCATATAAATTGTATTCCCAGTTTTCCAAATACAAACGATTTTTTAAAATTCTGTGGGCCACAGGAGTGGAATTTTTACAAAAATCCTTTGGGATATTTCCGTAACTTGACTGAATATTATTAACATCAATTTTCGAGTGTATCAAGCCCCGCAGTAAAATCCTCCCTGTAAAATTGATTACCCCTTTTCACCCCGTTAGGGATAGATTTCCGGAAAACCATGTTACACGATATTTTTTTATTCTTGGTCTCAAGTATAAATAATGACTTTCGAGTTAGTCGGACCGCGCGTTAAAATTCCTTCATACAAACCTTGACACCCCCCAATCCCCTCTTAGAGGGTAGTTTTAGAAAAATAAAAATGTCAAACTTTATAATCTACTTCGGTAAGTATTCGTGTCAAGTTTCAAGTCTATTAACTCAAGAAATAAGATTTTTCATACAAACTTTCTTCCCCTATTTTACTTACTTAGGGGTGGAATTTTGAAAAACCCTTTCTAAGTGGATACCAACTTTTCATACAGAACACACCCTCTAAATTTCATGTCTCTAGGACTAGCAGCATAGGCTGTCCGTTGATATTATATCAGAAGTGATCGGATAATCGGGCGCTAAACTTATACAATACCTAAACTTCACTTTTATTCCCAAGAAATAATAATACGGACCGGCCTTTCAGAAGCCTTTCTGTTCGTATAAAATACAATAAATTAGTCGATTCGATCACTAATCTGTTAGATAGATAAATCAATTTCCACTACTTGACCACATTGTGCACATTATCATTTTGTATTGATGCTCCATTTGTTTTGAATAATAAAGATGCTCAATGAAAATAACCATTGCTATAATAGTTGTTTTACAAAATTGTTCAATCCCGGGAACCCGGGATTACTTATTTATTCAGAAAGAAATGTCCATATTATTCTTTCGTGGGAAGAAGTTTAGGTATACAGGGTGACTCAGAAGACCTCTTTTGATGCAGCGGCCCCATATTCTGTTGTGCATTATTAATCATTAGATGAAGTCCCCAACAATGTTCATTAAAGTTTTTGAATGCTTTCGACATGTCAAAGCTTTCTTCATATTTTTGATGGAGTCAACCCTAAATTTGGTTGACCTCTATTCTCTCTTCTTTGATATAGGGATGAATGCGTCAGATAAGACACTTAACACATAATAGTAAAAAGCCTATAATTTTCTTGCATCAGAGAGGCAAGTTGATTTTTTTTTTTCAAGATTGAATTAAGTCTTGAATACCAGTATGATATGCGAAATACCTATGCAGAGTAGAAGTAGACGTAGCTACATACATCTGCATAAAACTGCAGTTTAAACCCAACTACAAGGTTTTTATAAAATACAAATACCTAGTAAAAAGTTTAATAAAAAAAATATTAGCTCCCTATGAAAATTAATTCCATTTGTTTAACAGGTATCTATCCTCAAAAGTAAGATATCGAACGACCTAACTGTTTTCGTTACTCTTTGGTGAAATACATTTTTATAAGAATTAATTGCAGTTTTAATCCTCCGATTGGTAGAAATGCCACCAATATCTTGCAATTTCCTACACTATACTGCACGCCCATTGCTTCCGGCTTTCTTATTGGATATCGGCATCGGTTGAAGAATGCTTCAAATCCGAAAGATTTTTTAAACTGAAATGATTTTGAATGTTATTTAATCATAAAAATAAGATTCAAAATCATTTCAGCTTACAAAAATCTTTTGGCGTGCTGCCGCGGCCGTGCCGCCGCGCGCGGCCTTTGAGCTCGCCGCCACCTCGGAAAGAAAATCACTAAAAGATTCCGTACATGTGTAATAATAACGCGATTCTATTCTAAGACCGGGCAATCTTTTTTGGGGTTTTTGGATACTGTATTCGATTATTTTGGAATTAGATTTGTTTCATAATTATGGCAATGTATTTTATTTCTTTATCATTTAAAAAATACAGAAAATAGGTAAACCACTAAGATTTGTAATGAATGCTACAAATACTAGTCAACCTCGATAATACAATTTTAACTGGCCGCTTATCACATCATGGGACAGAAATACCGTAAGCAAAATGTAGGTGCACTGCTATCACTAGGTACAATATTTTATTTTAAAAATAGTACTTATTTATTATCGGAATTCACTTAATATCTTATTGATCCCTAAAATTGTGTACATTTTTATTATTTTTATTTTTATTTTACTTTATTGGGACATAAAACAGTTACACATTACATATAAGGTATGCCAGAGAATTTTCAAAACTAGGTAAACATGTAACCCACAAAAATGTCCGCGAAATAACAATAACAATCAGTTATACAATTAAATTAAAACGTGCGCTAATAATACAGAAAAAGTAAGTAAAAAGTAGTCGTTAGTATTTAGACAATAATATTAGATGACTAAAGTCTATTTTAAAGATTCTAAAGCCAATCTTTTAAACTTTACGTGAGTAAGCGCGAAAATATCCAATTTGATAAAGTGTGTGTTATACGTATCTACGATGCGCCGGAGAGGCGCTCGCGCACCAGCGTGAGTCCTGCACCTTGCAGTGTGGAACAGCTGTTGCACGCGCGCCCCCCGACGCATTACAGTTCTAGGTACAATGTAACACAACCCATTAGTAATATCAGTACAATCGAACCTGTTATTGCAGAGACCGTGAAGCATCAAGGCCATAAGCAAGCTGCGTCTAGACTCCAAGCTTTGAAATTTATAAAGGTTCAATAAGTGTGCATATGGTATTCTAGACTTAGTGCATCTATAGTGCATAGCACGTAGGAATTTTTTTTGAACCATTTCAATTTTTTTAATATAAATATCAAAAATGGGACTCCAAATCGGGACTGCGAATTCCAATTGAGAGCGGACCAAGGCTTTATATAGAAGCAGATAAGTAGACGGTCTTTTAAAGTCGTTTGACGAACGCATGACGAAACCAAACATACGGAACGCTTTGTTCACAATATTGTGAATATGAACATCAAAGTGCAATTTCGAATCCATTGTCACCCCAAGATCTCGGATGTGATCAACTCTTTGCAAACCGATACCATTTAGCTTATAGTCAAATAATATGATTTTCTTATTTTTTGTAAAAGTGATTGTATTGCACTTAGGTAAACAGAGCTGAAGTTTATTGCTTGAACAATATAGAGAGAGTCTGTCAAGGTCGTCTTGTAGGTGTTGGCAATCTTGGGTGCTTTTGCATGACTTATAAATTTTAATGTCGTCGGCGTACATAAGGAATTGAGAATGATTGAAACATTTCTTAATATCATTAATAAACAGCGTGAAGAGTAGGGGACCCAAAATTGAGCCCTGGGGCACGCCAGAAGTAACAATGATTGAATTCGATTGGAAGCCTTTAATAACTATTTTTTGTGATCTATTGAATATATATGCCATAAACCATCGTAACAAGTTGCCACGAATGCCATTGTATGCAATTTTATCTAAAAGTAGTTTGTGGTCCACCCTGTCAAAAGCCTTCCGAAAATCTGTGTACACAGCATCAACTTGAACTTGTTCATCCATGCTTTTGAATAAAAAGTCAGTGAACAACATGAGGTTGGTATTCGTCGAACGACGTTTAACAAACCCATGCTGCTCACGAATAATGACATTATGAATATGAGAGTATACTTCACTGTGTACAAGACTCTCGAAAAGCTTCGACAAGGCGGACAGTATAGAGATAGGGCGATAATTTTGTATGTTGTGTCTATCGCCATTCTTGAATACCGGAGTAATATGTGCCAGTTTCCAAATACTGGGAAAAGAGCCTTCGCGTAAACATTTATTAAAAATAATATGCAGTGGACGAGTAATAACATCTGCGGTTTTCTTTATGAAAACGGGTGGCAAGCCATCGGGACCAGGGCCTTTGTTTAAATCCAATTTTTTGATTGCGTTATGTATAACATCTGCTGATAAAAAGATTTCATGTAAATAAGGTGAATTATCCGCATATGTGCTAGGTGGCTGCCACGTCGCAGGGTCAAAATTTGTGGGCTCATAGACAGAGGTAAAAAAGGTTGAAAACATATTACATATATCAGTTGGATTATTAGAGTTAGCATTGTTAAGATACATATTTGCTGGAATCTCCACCCCTCCCTTCCGTTTAGAGATGTAGGTCCAGAAATGTTTTATGCTAAGCGGAATACTGTCTTCGACCGATCTCATATATCTCGCAAAACACTTATCAGATTCAGATTTAAAACTTTTACGATGGGTAGAAAAACTTTCATAGTCCGATGCGTTACCGTATATTTTCCATTTTAACCAAGCCTTTTCTTTTTTTTTAAAAACACGAATGAGAGAAGGAGAAAACCAGATCGGAAAGCGTGTATTCTTAGGACGAGTTAGTGGAACATGTCTTTTAATTGAACTGTATATTTGATCGTAAAATACATTAACCGATTGTTCAGCCGAGAGATCGTCAAGCAATACATTCCAATCTAAATTGCTCAATTCGTTAATTATTAGTTCATAATTAGCTTTGAAAAAATTATATCGCATGGATAAGTGACGTTTAATTGGTATTTGCTTAGCTAGCGATGTCACTACCGAGAAAGGCGGGTGGTATACATCAAGTGGTAGCAGCGGTGTACACGTTTTAAGCTCACAGTCAACGTTTGACAAAAACAAGTCAAGTATACGCCCCAAGTTATTCCTGAGTGTATTATATTGTGAACAATTACTTAAAGAAATAAAATCGCAGAAAATACCAGCCACAGTATCAGTCGGTTGTGGAACAACATACTTACATCCACTACGATCAAGCCAGTTAATGCCCGGTAAATTGTAATCGCCTGCTATGAAGAATGCATCTGTACTTGTGTGGTTAATGACATCCAGCAACATGTCCAAGTGTGAAGTGTACAAGTTGTCCGGAGTACGCGGCGGAATGTAGGTTGCACTTATTGTAGGCTAATTATGTAATTAGGCATTTATTTCGCTAGTTCACTTCATTCTTTCGAGCTGGATGCTCGTGGTCTAGTTTCGCGTTGGATTGCAGTGAATTTTGCGAGGAATCATGACCGAATATGCGAACAATGAATATTATGACATGATAATGTGTGTAGGTGCGACTGACGGTAATCTTGCAGCAGCAAGACAACTGTCTAAGTTCTGTGTACCTTTTGTGTTTGTTGTCCTTATTGTGAATAATATGTTCATGTGTTAAAACTATGAGTGTACTTACGTGTACCTACGTGTGTAAAGCTGCGCAGGATTTGAAAAGGAAAATGGTACCTATGTACAAACTTAATAATTACCGTACTGATCATTTCACTCGCGCGATGAGGCAACAGCTTGCCAGGTCAAAGGACGCGACAATACCTACATACCTACGGCCTGCGGTCATTGATTTATTTGGCTCCGCCTATCTAGGGTTGCTACGACATAGCAAAATTAAAATATTATTTTTATTTTGTAAGAGAAAACCGAAATTATTTAAAGTTGAGATATGACCATGGCGACCTTCCAGAATAACTAATAGTGTATTAAACAATACACTGTTTTCGGTATAACAGGGGTATTTTGAATCACACTGTATAAGCACCCGATTATCTGATCACAGTATATCAGTCAGTCAGCCTGGACTTTGAATTTTATTTTATAACTTTATTACCAGTCATGATAGTCGAGTATATATATATACGTCGTCTAATAGCATTAGCACATTTGCCCGCAAATCACATGCCTGAAGGTTATTTAGCTGTGACCAGCAGTTACGAAGATGTGAATGATAACATGGAAACATTTAATAATTATTTCTGCAAACAATGGCTCAACCCGAAAATTATTGAGACTGTAAGTTGTTATAATAAGCGAAATCGCACAACCAACAAACTGGAGGGATGGCACTCTCGAATAAATAAAATCTTCGGAAAAAAGCCAAATCTATTCCAATTTTATCAGCCATCGCATGCCAAAATTAAGCGAAATATTTAACTGCACAAGAATATTTTATTTACCTTTGTATTAACGCATAGCAAATACCTAAATGATTTTGACTTTGACAAAAAACGTAAGAAAGTTTGAATTTCGCGGCTTCATAAAAATATTGTTTCAAGGTTGAAATTAAAATAATTTTCTGCTAGCAACATTTCTTCAATTGGACTGTCAAAAAGACATTTAACAAAAGGGGTTGTCATTAAAGAAAAGACCTACTAGTGTAGAATTCTTGCAATAGTGCGGTTGTTAATTTAGTGAGAGTTACATTTTGACGCGCGCCATCTACAATTATTTGGGGAACTTACAAATGACTTAGAGTAGACGCTACATTCTACATTTCCGCCGTCCCGTTGTTCTAAATTGGTGAAACCACGGAACATATATACGAAACTGACATTCATATAAATTCCAGTAATTAAATAATCGCAGCAAGATAGAAAAAAAATATTATCAGAACAAAAATATTTGTTGTCTATAATTTACATTGAATCGCATAATATTATTAAATAGTAATTTGTAGATAGTAGTTATTTGCTTATCAGTGCTGACAACTCTAATTTTGAACTTGACAAGACATTCAAAACCAAATTACCAAATATATTTGAAAATCAGAAAAACATTGACCAATATTTTTGTGAAAAGCTATGAGTTCAGAAAGCAACATGGAAGAGTTTTTTGATACGACTTTAACGAAATTGGTAAGATTACCAAAATAGTTTTATACCGTGTTTCTTTATTGAGAATACTATTTTAATATATGAAATCTCTTCTTATTTGTTATTTCAGTACTTATACAAAGCTTATGCAGATAACGAGTGTCATCTCACCTCGAATCAGTGTCAGAGGTTACATAAATGCTAAGCGTGAATTAAATATAGTTATTTAATCATTTTTGGATGGAAGAAAGCGACATTTTGCGCCGACCTCAAATAAATTGGGATATGGGAAGAGAATGATGATGATGATTCGTTTCATCATGGCAAATCATCTGTTCCTGAGCTATGGCTGGCTTGTAGGTGCCCTATAGCTCAGGAGCATATGATAAATTACTGGCCATCAATATAAATCTATACAATATAAAAATAGTGTATAGTGTAATATGTATAATATACAACAGACAAGACGGTATGCTCTTCACGACACATTGTGCACAATTTCTGAACAAAAAGTATGCTTTCATGAATTCACGATAGTATTTCGGTTAAAAGCTGGAGCAACTTTTAATCAATTTTGAGGCATTCTTCAGATTAGCCCAGCGGTTGATCCTGTGAAGTTTTTTTTTTTTTCTATTTTTATATATTGATTGCCTCGTGAGTGTAGTGATCGCAAGCGCTACTGTTGGGCATGAGGTCTTTTTTTTGGGTGGGGAATCAATGGGTCGGGCAAATTGTTATTGGGTTTATCCATCAGAAATTTCTCAGTAGCAGCCTGGAGTCGGTATTTGTGCCCGGTTGATGGCAATACACTCGCTCCCTATTACATGGGACTTAAACATAACTGGCGAACTGAAGGTGTACTCTGCCTAACCCTGTGGGGATTATAGGCGTGATCAATCTGCCTAGCCATTTCCCAACATTGTTGTGGTTGGCTTCCAGTCTAACCGGATGCAGCTGAATACCAGTATTTTAGGGCGTGATATTATGTTATATGTATTTTTTAATTTTTTTTAGAACACAAACAACTACAATGAACTTACTCTGGTCATAGGCAATGAAAGCTGTGACCTAGACTCCGCAGTAAGTGCAATAGTCTTTGCAAATTTTTTGACCTGGCAATACAACCAAATTAGATGCAAAGTTTGCACAACGGCTCATCGTGATAAGGACGTAGTACTGAAGGATGACATCTTCGTCCCGATAATGAATGTGGATCGAAATGACTATGAGCTGAAGACTGAAGTGAATTACTATTTGAGGAGCAAAGGCATAAATGATAGTAAGCTGGTGTTTAGGTATGTAATATTATTTATTTTATTTCTTTTTCTGCCTAGCCTTTTCCCAACTATGTTAAGGTCGGCTTCCAGTCTTACCAGAAGCAGCTGAATTCCAGTATTTTACATGGAGCGACTCTAAATCTGACTTCTACAAGTGACTGGGTGACACAATACCTCATGTGAACTGTTATTTATTTTTTCTTTTATTTCATTAATATATCTACATATAAATTATATTTTTAAATATTAGAATATAAAAAATATAAAACATTTAAAAATATAAAAAATACCGGTATCAAGAACAGGGTAGCCAGCTACAGGTGGTCAGGGCTCCAGACAGAGAAGTCCCGCTTTCTGAATCAAGCTTTTAACCCAGTTGTTACTGAAACTTTTTTTTATCTCGTATCATAGTAATTTTTTAGCAAAAGTTATCTGCTCATTATTATTTTTAAATTGAGGGTATTCGCCATACTTTTTTTTTAACTATATATTGATCTTTATAACGATTGGTCGTTGTAAATGGGTTAATCCAGCTGCCCAACGAGAGCCTCCTTAGGTGTAGTTCAAGGCTCTTTGCAATTAAGTCATTGGCTGATACGACTATCTGCACAATTATTGCTGATTTATTTATTTTATTATTATTACTTAATTTTTATTTTTTAACCGACTTCCAAAAGGAGGAGGTTCTCAATTCGTCTGTTTTTTTTTTGTAAGTTTGTTACGCGATTACTCAAAGACGGATGGACCGATTTAGAAAATTCTTTTTTTGTTTGATAGGGTATACTTCCGAGGTGGTCCCATATAAATTTTATTAACTTTGCTTGGGGAGTTTTTGAGTTAGCTTCAATAATGCGTATATTTCCCACTTATTTTATGTGGATGATGTGATGGTGTTTTAATAACTTCCTATCACTGTTATTTACATGGCTATATCTACAATTATTGTGCTCAATTATGTATTCGAATTAGTGTGGGGTAGGTTCCACAACTAAAAAGTGAAAAATAAAAACTTTTTAGCAAAAAATAAAACCGACTTCCAAAACAAAACACTACAAAGTGAAAAATAACTTTAATTTCGGAAGTCGGTGGCAAAAAACGAAAATACAAAACCCAAGACACCGACTACCGAAATTAAAGTTATTTTTCACTTTGTAGTGTTTTGTTTTGGAAGTCGGTTTTATTTTTTGCTAAAATGTTTTTTTACCTCATTGGTCTAGTGGTTGCAAGCGCTACTCCTGAGCATGAGGTCTTAAGTTTGATTTCCAGATGGTCCGAAGTGTTATTGGGTTTTTTCATCAGGCAATTCTCAGCAGCATTAGTAGTCTGGAGTTTGGATTTGTGCACAATTGATGGCAATACGAAATATGCGGGTGTACTATCGCTCCATGTAAAATACTGGTATTCAGCTGCATCCAGTTAAACTGGAAGCCGACCCCAACATAGTTAACAAAAGGCTAGGCAGATTGATTGAATATAGGTTGGGTGACTGGTCATTAGTGACTGATACTTGATTGCACTCATGATAACAAACAACTTTTACTATGGGACCAAACCTGAAATCGCGAAAAAAAATCAGCTGTCCCTGCATTTTGACGAGTTATGTAGGGAACATCTGATTTTTTTTCGCGATTTCCGGTTTGGTCCCATAGTAAAAGTTGTTTGTTGTCATGAGTACTATCACATGATAGTACTCATGACAACAAACAACTTTTACTATGGGACCAAACCTGAAATCGCGAAAAAAAATCAGCTGTCCCTGCATTTTGACGAGTTATGTAGGGAACATCTGATTTTTTTTCGCGATTTCCGGTTTGGTCCCATAGTAAAAGTTGTTTGTTGTCATGAGTACTATCATGTGTTCAAGTATCGGTCACTAATTACCAGTCACCCTATACAACGTGTCCCAGAAATCAACGTCAAGCCGAAAACGGGCAATAGGCCAAGTCGTGACAGTTATTAGAAAAATATAAAAAAAAATCTTGGTCATGTACTTTTCAAACTTTATGGATTCAAAAATAAATCTCAAAAAGTAGGTAGTACATTTTTTTTACACTACACTCGGTTAAAGTTGCGTGATGTAATAATTTTGAATTCAATGTTGGGCAAAAATCTAACATTTTATTTAAAACTTTTACAGAAGGGTTATTCATGGTTACGTCACAGAAAAAAACTCACGAAAAGTTAATATTTGTAGTCACAGGACTTGAAAGATCATCGCAGGGTGTCACTTTTTGAGATATAATTTTGAATCCATAAAATTTGAAAAGTACATGACCAAGATTTTTTTTTAACTAACAAAACTAACAAAACTTGTATTGTCCTTTCAGCTAATAACTAACATTAACAATTAACAACTACCACAAAGTGAAAGTTCGACGGCTCATCTCGCTGTGCTGCCGTCACCACATGACGCTGGCAGAATAGTCGATACCGGCTCAGTTGCCAAAGAAGAAAAAAAAAGATTTTTTTTTATTTTTTTCTAATAACTGTCACGACTTGGCCTATTGCCCGTTTTCGGCTTGACGTTGATTTCTGGGACACGTTGTATAGGTCTACTTAACCCTTCGGGGATTACAGGCCTGGGCCGTGATGTTATTTTTTTTTTATAAAAACGAATGCTTTTATTTCTGAGAAACCTTAAGGATAATCAGTCTATAATTTCCCCACTGCTGCGATACAGGCCTCCTCTGTGACTGTGCTATGGAAACTAATCATAATATTATCAACCTTGCTATAGTTCAAATTAAGTTGAATATAAATAAACTTCTATTGCTCCGAGAGCATCAACACGACAGAGGTACGCGTACGCGATAATGTATTTTCGACATTATTTTAAGAGCGTTTATCCCGCGCGAGCTGGCAACGTCGCATTTGTACAGGTTTTTCGTGATTATTTTGATACATTTAAATCAAATTACTATTTTTGTTTTTTTTAATAGGCTATCTAGATCGTTGGTATTTTTTTTATTATTTATTTATCATCTAAACTAAAGAATACAGGATTACTTATTATATAGCAACCAAAAACCACTAAGGTTTAAATTTGTGCTATCATGAGTCTATCTCAATATCAAACTAAACAATCTTGCATTTTATAAGTATGCGTTATTGTCGATACAATGAATACAATCTTTAGTTAGGTATTTAAATAGTTACAGCCATTCCTAAATAATACTTAAATAATATTGCTTAAGTTTACATTTGATATTTTTATGTGTAATACTTTTGTTTATTTCTGAGGGTAGACTATTTATAAGTATGTATGCTATTTTTTTTATAGTTATTTTGATATTTACTCATAAAATTTACATTAGAGACTTGTCAATTTTTATGAGCACATACCAAATTAAGTGTAAAAATAGCATACATAGTTATACCAACGATCTGGAGTCTATTAAAAAAAAAATAGTAATTTGATTTAAATGTATCAATCATCATTCTCCTGCCCTTGTCCCAATTTATTTGGGGTCGGCGCAACATGTCTTTTTCTTCCATACTTCTCTATTAGTCGTCATCTCGGTAGTCACTCCCTTTCTGGCCATATCATCTTTCACACAGTCCACCCATCGTTTCTTTGGTCTTCCCTTACTCGTATAGCCCTCCACGTTCATACTCAACACTTTCCTGACGACATTTTCCTCATTCCTCCGCATCACATGCCCATACCATGACAACCGATTTCCACACAACTTTTCAGTCACATTTCTTATTCTATCTATTCGCGTAATACCACACATCCCACACACATTTAAATGTATCAATATAATCACGAAATAACCTGTACAAATGCGACGTGGGCAGCCCGCGCGGGATACGTGGATATTTGTTTGGTAAGTGAAATTAATATAAAAACATTATTTTACTGCCTCGTTGGTCTAGTGGTCGCAAGCGCTACTGCTGAGCATGAGGTCCTGGGTTCGATTCCCAGGTCGGGCAGTGTTATTGGGTTTTATATCTGGAATTTCTCAGTAAGCAGCTCGGAGTTTGGATCTGTGTCCGAATTATGGTAATATTAGGCTCGCCCCTTATTAGTATTACGTACAGTCAGTACGACAACGTTCTAAGGTTCGTGCGGTTTCGTTTATTTTCGGAAAATCCAAAGTAAGAGCTAATAAAATCAATTCTATTGGTCAATAGTCTCAACTATTGACCAATAGAAATTGATTTATATTCCCACCTAAATGATGACAGACTGTCGCACTAATTCCGTCACTCCCTTATTGGAACAGTCAGTTTTAATTCGGCAAAGTTCGGTTTTTCCGAAGATAAACGATGGAACCTTTAACACATTATCTGCTTAATTCTTTATGCAAACGCTTCTTTATGCTACACCCTTACCGACCCTTATTTTACGATGTTTTCGAAACAATAGAGATGCACAACGAACGCACAGGTGCGGCGCGCCGCACTCGAAGAAAGTTATGTAAATTGTATGGACGCGCATACGCGCCGTCAAGCACCTGGTGAACGTCCGAAAACGCGCATGTGCGTCTGCCGCGCCTAATGTATTAAACATCGTCATAATGTACAGACGCCAGCAGGTCAACCTACCCGAAACTGACAGATTTTCCCCATCAACCTTGAACCTAATGCTTTAGCAATAAAGTCGAAATTCTATTAAAGAAATCTAACAGATTGTAGTAGCTTGATGTGCTGGCGTCTGTACAATCTGTCAAATTTCTTTAATAGATTTTAAACTTTATCGCTAAAGCATTAGGTTCAAGGTTGATTGGGAAAATTTTACAGTTTCGGGTAGCTTGACCTGCTGGCGTCTGTACATGGTACTTAACCATAACCACAGATTAATACAGATGGGACACTCCGCAGTTTAGGTATGAAGCTACAAGTACGCGGCGGTCAGAAGGTGTAAGAGTTACGCGTTAGAAAGAGAGGCAATTTGTAGGTGAATATAACTGTTGGTAGTACGCGTTGTGTGACCTGAACTGCACTTTATTGTATCGTAGCAAAAGTCGCTTTTTATTTAAATGATTTTGCGGTATGTCCCATCTGTATTAATCTGTGCCACAAGTAGCAAAATGTGGGTGTACTATACTGCCGCCGTAAGGACGTATCTACAGAAATATTGAAATGGAGAAAAAAAAATATTTTGGCCTGTTTAAACTATAAGATAGAAAGGCAGATGCGTGTTTTAATAGTAAGAATTATTCGGTTTTCTTTAAGTTTACGCCAATATAAAAATACTGGTAGATGCGTATGTTTTTGCTGATTCCGAATATGTAAATAACTCTATTTCGAAAAAATGTCAGATACGTCTTTTTTCACTATGGCGGTAGTACCTATAGGTAGGTACACCTCTGCCTGACCCTTCGGCGATTACAGGCCTGAAGTTAAGTTATGCGTTCTTTGTTTCAGAAATGATCACGATTTCAACACTTTGCTGACGAAATCTAGATCTAAAGTGGTGTTGGTGGACCATCATGTTTTAGCGAGAAGGGACCAGTTCCTAGCGCCGTTCGTGACTGAGATCATCGACCACAGGTGAGAGAGAAAAAAAAACCGGCCAAGTTTCCGACTACGCACAATGAAGGGTTCCGTAGTTGGGATGAATTCCAATAGGAAACTTAACATTGTAGTAGAAAAACATGTTCTCCCATACATTCCTACTGAAAATGTAAGTTTGTATGCACAATATTGAGAGATTTACCATGTTGTGTTAAGACCATAGACTTCTTATAAGTTTTCCTGTAATCTATAGGTATTGAACTATTTTCTGTATTTTTTTTTTCTTAAAAATTTTAGGATCAGTAATTTCAGAGATTACGGAGGGGAGGGGGGAGAATGGTCAATTTTCGTCTATTTTCTTAAATAACTTTAACATGATTGATTTTAAAATTTAAATAAAATATATTTGAGACCCTCACAGTAAGCCCTTTCATTTGATATGTCACACGGTACAGTTTGCAAAACTTTTTTTTTTTATTTTATTATTTGACCCCCATTTTCAAAATTCATTTATTTACGATACACGTCCGTGTTTGGGTCACAGAAATACATACGTGTACCAAATTTCAACTTAAGCGGTCCATTAGATTCGGACAGACAGACACACAAGTGATGCTATAAGGGTTCCGTTTTTTTCCTTTTGAGGTACGGAACCCTAACAAAAAAATTGCGTGTGTACTGTGCACGTGATAAGTGAAACTTCTTAAAAATAAAGAATAAGAAAGATTTATTGTGAGAGACAGAGAGACCTAGGCTATATATTTCTTCTCTCTCATGTAACGAAATGTGCCTACAAGCAACGCGTCCTTGAACCTTCACTCAATTCTTGTCCAATTATCAAAGCAGAAACTTCTTGAAAAGTAAGATTTATTGTGAGAAACAGAGATATCAAATCTATATCTCGCTGCTTTGCATGAATACTCGCACAAACCAAAATTTTGAAATTACTGGTACAGCCCGCGGCACGTAAGTTGGCAAGGTTTTGGCGTAGTGGGGGTAAGTTCGCGCATGCTACACTTATTGCAACAAAAAATTGGTCACTTTTATTGCTTGTCATTATTCTGTGGTTATTACCATAATTTATTGTTAAACATAACTATTTAGAAGAAAGTTAAAGAAAGGAGAAGAATTCGTGAAGTATATTAGGAGTAATAAATAAAATATACAGGGTTATTTGTAAAACACCAACAACCTCTTAAGAGGTCATTGTACTCATCATTATGAACAACTTTTACTATGGGACCAAACCTGAAATCGCGAAAAAAAAAATCAGCAGTTCAGTACATTTATGTTCGCATAATTCGTCAAAATATGTAACAGTGTCACATCATAAACCATTTTTCTGGCATGTCTACGTAAAATACGTATTTGTTTGTGGCATTATCTAAATTTAAAAATTCAAACAAAACAATAACAAGAACTTGTAACAAAAGCTCAACAAAAACAAATGTTCAATTTTAGTGCACGCAAGTGTACTCGGGAGCGAATGGAACGTGGACGCGACGCGAGAGACAAGGGTCGACTGACCAACCAATCGCGCGCTCGGAATGATGCTACCTCATTCCCCGCGTCCCGCTCGCGACCAAAGAGATCTAAAAAATGACTTCTGCGCATCTAACGACTCTTGCCAACTTACGTGCCGCGGGCTGTATATAACACAGCCAAATGCAAAATAGTCCTTATTTCATGGAAGTAAGACTCACATTCATAACGGCAAAACCGCCGATTATGCCGTTATGAATGTGAGTCTTACTGACGCAAAGCAGCGACCTGTCTTCTCTCTCATGTAACTAAATGTGCCTACAAGCGACACGTCCTTGGAACTTGGAACTCAATTCTCGTCCAATTATCGAAGCCAAATAATACTGCCGTGGTTATAACGGCTCCATATAAGTGATCGGGCGTTCTTATTACCGAAGATAGATGGTAATTGCATACTTTTGTTGGATCTGTACGTATGTGTGATAGAGACGAGTATACAAAGCTGAATTTGTACAAAATTCGTGCCAGAGCGATCACGTCGGGGTCACCAGTAGTGCTATTCGGTTAAAATGTCACGGTGAAAACTTAAGAGGATTGTGAAGCTGTAAATTTTCATACAAAAAGAGATAACGTTTTTCTCCCCGTAAACATAATCTAATTTTCATAATTTTTTAAAATGTTGTAGGTATAATGAAAAACTAGGTCCGTTTTTTTTATTATAAAGAAATATTGTATACAATATAAGTTATGCATCTAAATATCTATATTTTTGACTTAAAAACATCCTCGAGCATTTTTATTTTTTTTTAATTAAATTGAATTACTAAAAACGAAATACGTACAGACCTATATTAAAGTATACTGAATGTAATATGATCAAAATTATCTCATTTTGTAAAGGTTTAGGAGAGTAAAAACGTTATCGCCCGAAACAATCTGCCTAGCCTTTTCCCAACTATGTTGGGGTCGGCTTCCAGTCTAACCGGATGCAGCTGAATACCAGTATTTTACATGGAGCGACTGCCTATCTGACCTCCACAACCCAGTTATTGGGTAATACGATACCCCTTGGTAAGACTGGTTGTCAGACTTTCGGGCTTCTGACGACCCGTAACAACTGCCAAAGATCTACGAATGACAGCCGGGACCAACGGCTTAACGTGCTTTCCGAGGCACGGAGGAGTCTCGGTATGTACAGATGGTCACCCATCTATGGACCAACCCCGGCAAGCGTAGCTTAACCTGATGGATCGACCCTTACGGCTGTTGTTATTAAGCTCCGCTTTAAGATCCTCAAAAAACAATAAAGAAACATGGAACATTATAAAATCTATAACCAACGAAGACAGGAAACCAATATCAGCTGACAAACTTCTACCTGCCACTGGTGTTGCGGATACGCATATTGCCATTGAGCAAATAAACCATTATTTTTCGAATGTTGGTAAGCGACTGGCGGATAATATTATTAAAAACCAAAATTCCTCACTTGCCCCATACAAAATTGGAACACCCCCTGCGCGTGATTCTATGGTTCTACTTTCTCCGGACGAAGCTGAAGTAGAAACGGTAATTAACAACCTAAAAAATGATTGTGCCTCAGGATGGGATTCTATTCCGGCTATACTCCTCAAACTGGGTAAAGATATATTAGTTCCACCTCTTACAAAGCTTGTTGCAGCCTGTTTTGAGCAAGGAGTTTTTCCCCGAATTTTTAAGAAAGCTTTAATCACACCTGTTCACAAGGGTGGAAACCAAGACGATATTAAAAATTATAGACCTATCTCAGTTCTGTCAGCACTATCAAAAATACTGGAAAAATTATTGAACCGTAGACTAATGAAATATCTAGAACACTATAAAATATTATCGGACACACAATTTGGTTTTAGGTCCGGGAAAAGCACCGCAGACGCAGTTAATCAACTCGTTGATTACGTGACTGGAAAAGTGGACACAAAGCTAAAATGTCTGGGTGTTTTTCTGGACCTAGCCAAGGCGTTTGACACTGTCTGTATTCCAACCCTTGTGACCAAGTTAGAACATGCTGGTATTCGGGGAAGGGCTTTAAGCATATTTGCAGACTTTCTCAATGACCGTACACAAAAAGTAAAGGTCGGTGAGGTCATTAGCAATGAAGCCAGAGTTGATTATGGTGTGCCTCAGGGTAGCTGCCTATCCCCGAGTCTTTTCCTGCTCTATGTGAATGACCTATGCCAGCAGTCTCTTACTAAGGGTAAAATATTTAGCTATGCAGACGACACCGTACTTATATTTCATGGAGAGAGTTGGGATGTGGCACGGCAAGCTGCAGAGAAAGGCTTACGTAAAATAATCCACTGGCTGGAAGCTAACTTACTAACCCTTAATATTTCTAAAACCTCATTTCTGCAATTTACCTTCGCTAAAACGAAACCTACAATAATAAACCTTAAAGCGCACTCCTGTAATGACTCCAACCACAATCTTCCATGCTCATGCCTTCCAATTACACAAAAAAAGACAATGAAGTACCTGGGTGTGATTCTGGATGAGAGACTTGGCTGGCGTCCCCACATAGAGCAGACTGCCTCCCGAGTTAGGAAACTTATATGGGCATTTAAAAGACTACGGCAAGTGGCCGACTTTAAGCTTCTCCGTGTGGTGTACCTGGCACTAGCACAGTCAATCATAGGTTACTGTGTCACGGCATGGGGAGGTGCTTGTAAAACCTATATGATACACCTCGACAGAGCCCAAAGATCTTTGTTAAAAGTCATGACCTTCAAACCGTACCGGTTCCCTACAAAAACCCTATATGAAAGTTGTCGAGTACTTACAGTGAGACAACTATACCTTCTCAAGCTAATAATGCAACAGCATGAAATCACACCTGTAAATCACGCAATGAAACATAAGAGAACTATCAACAATGTATGTCGCGCAGTGAAATGTAAAACCGCATCCGCTCGACGGCAGCGCCCATACCTAGCTACTTATATTTATAATAAAGTAAACAAAATTCTCAACGTCAACCCACTAATAAAATATAAAACTAAGATGAAACTAAACATATGGCTTCAAACACTGGATTACCCACAGATAGAAAACTTACTGAAAGAACTATACACGTGATAACTAAATAGTAATGTAGACAAACAAACTCAGATAATAACCCATAGCCCAGTCATAAAACCCAAACACTCACACAACATGCACACCCTCACACACACACATACACACACACATAAACACATCACTCACTAACACCACTCAAGAGCATGTATGCACTAAATTCCCTTCGTTTTATGATGTTTTAATTTTATTGCATAATTGTTAATGTTCTAAAATCGGGTGAAGACACTGACTCCTGTAACACAGGTACCACCTAGCTCAGGAGTTAGGGCTTCAATTGAAGATGTTACATCTATTTTTATGTCAATAAAATATTTTATTATTATTTATTATTATTATTTAGCCACGGTGTAAATAATTGTATGAAATGTAGGTAATTGCCTCCAAAAATCGCGCCGCGTATCTGCACTTCACAATCCTCTTAAGTGAAGTGAACTGTCATTCGACCTGATGCCAGGGATTGAAAGCGCCACGGTAGCCCGCGAAATTCAAATTTTCTTACGTTTTTTGCAATTTTCAAGCTTGTTTGTATTAGGTTGTGTGTTGATCAAAATATGATTCGCGGCCGTAGCAAGTATGTATTTACGGACTTATACAGGGTTATTTGTAAAACACCAGCGGTTTAAGGGGTCATTGTACTCATCATTATGAACAACTTTTACTATGGGACCAAACCTGAAATCGCGAAAAAAAAATCAGCTGTTCAGTACCTACATTTTGACGAATTATGCGAACATAAATGTACTGAACAGCTGATTTTTTTTTCACGATTTCAGGTTTGGTCCCATAGTAAAAGTTGTTCATAATGATGAGTACAATGACCCCTTAAGAAGTTGCTCGTGTTTTACAAATAACCCTGTATTATAATCATTAAAGTCATTAATACAACTCTTTAAGACCAGGTAATCCTAATGAATGACTATTAATTCATGACATTTGTAGATTATACTAATTTAAGGTGTTGTATTACTGATTTTTATCATTATACTTCTGTAAGTACATATTTGTTACGTTCGCGAATCATACTTTAATCAACATATAGCCTATTACTGACTTGCAAATTGCAAAAAAAAACGTAAGAAAGTTTGAATTTCGCGATCTACCGTGGCGCTACTCCCTTAAAGCTCACTTCACCTAAGTTTTCACGGTGAAATTTTATCAGAATAGCACCTGTAAAAATCTTACCGTGAAAACTTAGGTGAAGTGAGCTTTAAGTGACCTGTCAATATTTTCAATCCCTCAATGACAGCTCACTTAAAGCCCACTTCACCTAAGTTTTCACGGTGAGATTTTTACAGAATAGCACTACAGTATGAGGTTTCCTCTATGAGGTGTAAAGTTCACTCATCCTTCTAAGAAAAGGTTTTTTTTTTTTGTAATGGGGTCTTGTTGGTCAACCCAGGTGTTTGTCGACTGTTAAACCGGACTTACCTGTGGGTTAGATGACTGTGCACCTCAAAAAATGGCCTCCAACCAGGGCATAAAATTTAAAAACTAAGCGACTAAACGCTAAGGGCACCCCTGGGAGGTACGGACTTTGGCTTAGGGCGTCACTGGAGGTCAGGCTGAATTGGATTTAGGTTAATTTAGGACTAATTTAAAGGCTCAGTGGCGCTGGCTGGCAGGCGCAATGGTTGGGGCGAGGCTACTGCCCGATTATTGATCTCGTATATAAGGTGTAAATTACTATGGGACCAAACCTGAAATCGCGAAAAAAATCAGCTGTCCCTGTCGAAACTTCGCTCGCGCGCTGCAGGATTTTGCGTGACCTCAGTTTGATGCGTAGTTCACATGTAGCGTTGTTTATGTCGCCACACTTACAGCCGGATACTGTTCTACTTCTGACAAACCCTCATTTCTTTCTAGGCCCATAGACAAATCGGGCTGGACATACAACCCTGACGTTCGTTCTACGATAGAGACGGTTGGCTCTTGCTGCACGCTGGTCGCACAGCGGATCAAAGATCTGGGAGCCTTGGTAGCCAAGGATGTAGATTTCTTCAACGCCTACCCACTCTGCATAGAGATGCTACGAGGTAAGCCCGACTCATCACCTACCTAGCCTTTTCTCAACTATGTTGGGGTCAGCTTCCAGTCTAACCGGATGCAGCTGAATACCAGTATTTTACATGGAGGCACTGTCTATCTTACCTCCACAACCTAGTTACTGGGTAATACGATATCCCTTGTTAAGAGTGGTTTCAGACTACTCGTAATGATTGTCAAAGATCTACCATCGAAAACCAGGACCCAAAGGTTTAACGTGCTTTCCGAGGCACGGAGCTGAAAGTGATTCCTTCAATGTAGCCCGCGAAATTCAAAATGTCTTTTTTTTAGGTTTCTGTACCCAAAGGGCCAACGGGGAACATATTACTGAAGCACCGCTGTCCGTCTGTCTGACTCTGTCTCTCTCACTTGAAATTTTCAGTGTTTACTATTATGGTTGTTATAACAACAAAAAATAAAATAAAGTTTAAAGTTACAGGGGGTCATAGAAGGAACGGGTATTTTTTCGGCGTTTTTTTGCTCGTTCTTTACAATACGGTGGTACGGAACCCTGGCTGTCATTCGTGGATCATTGGTAGTCCTTACGGCCCGTCAAAAGACGAAAGTCTGATAAGCAATCTTACAAAGCTACCGTAACTGGGTTGTGGAGGTCAGATATCAGTCAATTCGCACTAAGCGCTTCCAAATGTCTTTTATAATGCGCACAGCAAAGGAGTGGAACTCACTACCTGCGTCTGTGTTTCCGAACGCATACAACCCTAATCTCTTCAAAGTGAGAGTGAACAGGCTTCTTCTGGGTAAGCTCACTCCATCGTTCCAGCACGGAGACGCCTCGGTGGCCGCTCCTAGAGGCGGCATTGTATTATAAGTAATAACAGTTTTTATTTTATTTTACTAAACATAATACATGTACTTCCAACCCGTTCGACGTAACTGTGCACTTCTCTTCTCTTCTCTCTTCAATGAAAATTATTTTTTTTAATATTCAGACTATTACGAACATTTTTAAATACAAAAAAATTGCCAAATCGGCCCTGCCGTCTCAAGTGATGCGCTTACGAACGAACAGCATTTCATTTTTATCATTAAACTAGGTGTAACTTAAATAACGCACTTGCAACCTCTTAAAGGGTTGTACTCATCATTATGGACATCATTTACTATGGGACCAAACCTGAAATTGCGAAAAAAATCAGCTGTTCTCTCTCTATATTTATGTTCGCATAACTGGTTAAAATGTAGGGAACAGTGGATGTAGAGAACCTGAATGGAGTATTGCAGTCACCTTTGGGATGGATCAGCCAAGTACCAACTAGCCGCGCTTGACTCGGTGGAACGCAGAGCTAAGAGAGTCATTGGCGACGTAAAACTGGTGGATGCCAAGCTTCATAGCTTGGCTCATCGCCGCAAGGTTGCGTGCTTGTCGGTCTTCTACAGATTGTACTGCGGAGAGTGTGCCCGAGAACTCCACGACCTCATTCCACCGGCCCCCTTCTACCATCGGACATCTAGACGCACTGCCAGTTACCATCCCTACCTGGTTGCTATTCCACCAATTCGCACTAAGCGCTTCCAAATGTCTTTTATAATGCGCACAGCCAAGGTGTGGAACTCAGTACCTGCGCTGCGGCTGTGTTTCCGAAAGCATACAACCCTAATCTCTTCAAAGTGAGAGTGAACAGGCTTCTTCTGCGTAAGCTCACTCCATCGTCGACTTTGTCTCTGTCATCTCTGACCTAGACTAGAGTCAAGAGCAAACCCATCACAAATTAAAAAAAAAAAAAGATAGCTCCATGTAATATCAGTATTTTACATGGAGCTATCTTTCTTTTTTTTTTTCAGCTGCATCCGGTTAGACTGGAACCCGACCCCGATATAGTTGGTAAAAGGCTAGGCAGATTGATTGGCACGGAACCCTTCGTGTACGTGTCCCACTCACATTCGGCCACTTTTTTGCTGTTTTACGAAATAATATTTGTTGCAAATAAAACTATTTCTTAAAAATATGATGATCTGCAGCAAATATAATTTCGTGAGTTACACAGGGTGTAAAAAGACACATCACAAAGCGGTCAAGTATGCATACTGTACATCTAAGCTTTGCGGATAAATTGTTGCTGGGAAACGACTTTTATTTTTAGGTATTTTTATACAGCTACTATTTATTGTCCGCAATGTAATGCAGACCCAGGCAAACCTCCCCTCGTACCCGTGCGCGTAGGCGCATAGGTACTTGTGGTAGTGTGCGTTTGATATTAATTGCCTTTTTATAACTTCTGTTACGTAATTTGTTAAGAAAAATCGAAAATTTTGGTAATGTTTGTTTGGAAAAAAGTTTAGTAATAACACTCCGAATTCGTTGTCGTCCAAAAGTAAAAAAAAAAAAAAATTGGGACCTTCAATATCTCCAGTGGATTCCCAGGTATGGTCTAGTGGAAAAAAATGATCCAAATAATGGATAGAATATGTGGCTTTCGGCTTCGTTGATCTTTTAAATGAGGAGCTCGTGGCTAAGTAATAACAGCCACACGGGTCGATCCATCAGGTTAAGCTACTCTTGCCGACGTTGGTCCGTCCATCTCCCATCCAGGGTGACCATCTTTACATACTGAGACTCCTCCGTGCCTCGGAAAGCACGTTAAGCCGTTGGTCCCGGCTGTCATTCGTGGATCTTTGACAGTCGTTACGGGTCGCCAGAAGTCCGAAAGTCTGACAACCAGTCTTACCAAGGGGTATCGTATTACCCAGTAACTGGGTTGTGGAGGCAGATAGGCAGTCGCTCTATGTAAAATACTGATATTCAGCTGCATCCGGTTAGACTGGAAGCCGACCCCAACATAGTTGGGAAAGGCTAGGCAGATTGATGTTTTAAATGATTATGAATGAATTTAGTAAATATTGTTAGGATTAATAATAATAATAATAAATCATTTATTTCGGGTAACAAAGACCCATAACATATATACCTTACAGACTATCATACATATTTATAAAAACATTATTGTACACGAAGGAACGGCGTCGTATTACGCTGCGTGGTGTCGCGTAGCCTTCCGCGGAATCGCCGATACATCCCCTTCGGCCAAAACTCTTCCTTAAGGACGGTCTCGATAAATTGAGTCGGAACTCGCACCACGAACGACCTGAAATTCGTGTTGTGGCGCGACGCCAACTTCTCGACCCTTAAGATCCAGTTGGTCTTCGCTCGAACATACTCCACGATCTCCTCAACCTTCGTGGTGTGATGTAGCCGAGAGACATAGAGCTGCGTCGTAGGTATTGCCGGACGCAGCATATTGGGTCCTGCCAGCGCGGTCCCGCACTGGTTCCGACTAGGAGGCTTCTTCCCCTTCTTCCTCTCCACCTTCACGAAGCCATCCTTGTCACACGTGCCCGCAGCCGGGCCTTGCTGTTTCGAACCCCTGTCGGCATGTTCACAGCAGCTCTCCTTATCCCCCTTTTTGGCCTGAGACACAGGTTTGTGTGTGGCGACGATAGTAGCGTAGGCAGGTTTAGGGGTCAACGAACCTACACGAGTCACTACCTCGACCGGCAACGAGTCAGCGACGGCGGCGGCGCAAGTTGCAACGCGTGCAATATCAGCAGCGGGTGACGCAGTGGAGCTCGCCGACTCAAAACTGCCGATGCTAGCGTTTTCTCCCGCTCCGCGACGTGTGTTCACATTGGAGGTATCAGGCGACCTATTTACCTTAACAGCGTTGCGCAACAGCTCTACTTCGGCACGTAGTTCACCAATGGTGTTATTAGACACCTCCAACTTGGACTGTACATCGGCCAGGCTCGCCTTGAGACTTGTAATGTCCTTCAGCAACCTGGTGACGTCGACGTGGTCAAACGTGACTGGGGGCAACTTATGTAGCTCCTTCGCCACAAAAGCGGGCACGTCGTCCGGGTCGGTGCTCTTCATCAATGTGATGATGTCCTGCACACACTTCTGGCCACCATCCCTCCGGCGGGATTGCATCTGCTCGACTTTGCCGAGCGATTGGAACAGCAGCAGCTTGGCACTGCTGATCTCCTCCTCCTTGAAACTGGACTTGCAGATCTGCAAGATGCTGACTTCGTCCATGTAGTCGATGGCATGGTTGATAAATGCCAAGACCTCGTTGGCTATGAGCGGTTTTCACAACCGACTCATAGCGACGTAAACCGAGCAGCGGCTAAAGCCGCGCAACACGTGAATATAATATTCTTGTCGAGCAGCGCAAACACGTCCGTACTTGACCGTGCATTGCACTGGACTAAAAAAAGGGGCACCTAAAGAAAGGCCGCTCTAAGAATGTAATTAATAAGTTTATTATCCTTTTCTTTATATATTAGTCGTTCGAGAAATCTAGTTTTAAAATATTGGCCAAAAAATTCACTTGTGAAATTCTCTTCGACGATCTAATTACAGAAATAAACATCATTTCATATAAGGATTTTGCCGTTTGGCTACGGAACCCTAAAAAGTACTTAAGCTACGGTTTCCAAGAGCGGTGGTCGCCACGTGGCGTCCTCAATTTACTGGTGAAAGATCAGAATGACGTCAGTGAAACGTTCTTTATGAAAGTAAGTTGGTGTGTTTTCCTAAGAGCGTTTTTGACACCGTATCGTCAAACCCCGCTGCCATCAGCCGTCACTGCGGCCGTTATGTGGCAGCCACCGCTCTTCCACGAAACCGTAACTTTACGGTTAATTATATTTTGGATTCATTTTTGTATTCCAGCCACAATTATTCTGGATACGGTGAATTTCTCCACGGACGTGAACAAAGCCACCCCGCATGACGAAGAGATCATGCTGTTCTTAGAGGGTCTAATGGGACCGGGTGATCACATGGCTGACAGGTTAGTTTACTTTATTTACAACTAAAGAAATAAAATTATTTATTGAGACTCGCACAACAAGATCACAAACTAAACACACAAACTAACATCGTCTGCGTGGATGTCAAAATTGGGTCTAGGAGTATGATTGGCTAAGTAATAACAGCCGTACGGGTCGATCGATCTGGTTAAGCTATGCTTGCCGCCGTTGGTCCGTGGACGGGTGACCATCTTTTAATACCGAGACTCCTCCGTGCCTCGGAAAGCACGTAAAGCCGTTGGTCCCGGCTGTCATTCGTGGATCTTTGGCAGTCGTTACGGGTCGTCAGAAGCCCGAAAGTCTGACAACCAGTCTTACCAAGGGTATTGTATTACCCAGTAACTGGGTTGTGGAGGTCAGATAGGCAGTCGCTCCATGTAAAATACTGGTATTCAGCTGCATCCGGTTGGACTGGAAGCCGACCCGAGTTGGGAAGAGGCTAGGCAGATTGATTCACAAAAGCTCATATTTTTTCCTTACTTTGTAACTTTAATATAAATTGATTCGATTTTGTGAAGTTTGATTATGATAGATATACAACCTTTTCAACAGATGCTCCTCTCATATAGGATACTTTTATCTCGGTCGTCTGTTCCCGTGGGTTACTTTCCGACATCCACGCGGGCGAAGCCGCTGGCAAAAGCTAGTTAATTAATCAAATTAAGAGGATTGTGAAGCTGTAAATTTTCATACAAAAAGAGATAACGTTTTTCTCCCCGTAAACATAGTTTAATTTTCATAATTTTTGGCAATGTTGTTGGTATAATAAAAAACTAGGTCTGTACGTTTTTATTATAAAGAAATATTACATACGATATAAGTTATTAGCATCTAAATATCTATATTTTTGTCAAAAACATCCTCGAGCATTTTTATTTTTTTAAGTTAAATTAAATTGAATTACTAAAAACGAAAAACGTACAGACCTAGATTGAAGTGTACTGAATGTAATGAGACCAAAATTGTCTCATTTCGTAAAGGTTTAGGGGAGTGAAAACGTTATCGCCCGAAACAATATTTATGTAGATAATTGTATGAAATGTAGGTAATTGCCTCCAAAAATCGCGCCGCGTATCGGCACTTCACAATCCTCTTAAAATATATATATTTTTTTTTTTCTTGGAGAAATGCTCATGTATACTGCACTACCACGGGGAGATAGTGCAGTTATGTGGGACTCCAACCCACTAAAACTCCACGGTGTCCTCCTCTGCCGCTTGTGGCGGGACCACGGGCACGCGTTAGCACTCACCGCGAACCCACCGCGGCTGTCCTTCACCGGACCTCTGGGGAGTACCCCCATCACCGGCGCACCAGAACACATTGCACACCGTGACCACCCCAGGGACCAAACCAGCACATGGGTGTTAGACTACCCCGTGTCTAGGCACCCTTGGTCCCCTGCGATTGGTCAGGTCAGTAGCCCGGCCACCTAGCATTTTTGGCCGGAGAGGATAGGGAGAGCGGCCAACGAAATACCGGCACTCCTCTCCCGCCGTGGCCTCCAACCTTCAGCCGCGATACGTCCCATACGACATCGCGGCCCGCCTCAGTTTTGCGATGTCGCCCAAGCGGCACTGCAACCTACCTGTTGGCCACTTCATCGTCGACTTCTTGGGAAAAGCCCTGATGAGCGGCCCCTCCTCGGGTTCTTCTTCTTCGCTTCACCGTGGGTTACCAAGCCACGGCTACTAAGCCTCGACAATGTGGGAACCCACTGGGAGGAAAATATAATCTGCCTAGCATTATTAACCTACATAACCTAGCACTTGTACACTCATGTACACACGCCCAAACATACACACACACAGAGACACACACACACAGAGACACACACACACACACACACACACACACACACACACACACACACACACACACATACATACACACTCATACACACATGCACGCACATACACATACACACAAGAAATACGTTCATTATTAACCTTATTTAATTTTACTTCCTTATGATTTTTGATAATTGTTTAATTGTGGGTAGATCGACAGGGTCCTCACTTGATTAATAGTTAGAACATCACTTTATGGCCGTCCACTGTCTCTTAAGAAACAGGTATACCCTAGTTTAAGAGACAGGGTATCAGAAATTGTCAACAGATGTACCGTGTAATTACATCACCATGTTCTACCATAATAATGTAGTTACATAACTTTATATATCTTGATTGTTACTATTTTAAGTTTTGTTTTTCTCATCATCTGTACTTTCAAGATCAATAAACAATTTATTTATTTATTTATAATATCCTAACTTAACTAAAACTATTACCTATCTAAATATGGCGGCGCAAAATTCCTCCCCATAGCTCTCTAGTCTACTGTTTTGCGGTGAACCATTTTTGAACCTTATTACCATAGTAATAAGGCGAAAAAGTGGTTCACCGCAAATGTCTGCGATAGTAAAGACGCCAGCACATCAAGCTACAACGATCTGTCTGTGTTTAATAGATTTTCAACTTTATCGCTGAAGCATTAGGTTCAAGGTTGATCGGGAAAAGACAGCTTCGGGTAACGGGTAGCTTCACCTGCTGGCGTCTGTCCTTAAGAGACTGGCGGCATTGCCACGTTGTATGGCCATGGTAAAAGCCAGCCCAAGGGTCAAATAAATGAACAATTTAGTAGGCAGAAACTACAGATTGCTCCTGCTACGATCCTCCATACTCCTTTTGCCTCGTTTACGTTCATACATCTGGTCATACACGCACGTCGGTTGCTAGTACTACGCACCTGACCTTTCTGAAGAACATCACCAATAAGGTCACTATATGTCTTCCTAGGGTGTCCCCCTCCCGGCGTTTCCACTCACATCTGCCTTGTAAAAACTTTTGTTAGTAGCCTTTCATTCATCCTCTCAACATGACCAAACCATGAAGACTTGATGGTTTGGTCATGTCTCTGAGGAGAGTACATTTTTATCGCGTTTAAGACTTTCGGTTCATTGAAATAAGGTTGATTATTGTTTTACACGTAAGGTCGGCTCTTAGGCGTTCTCATTTAAAAAAAAAGTGAAATGAAAACCAACCTTATTTCAATGACCCAAAATTCTTTTTTAAACGCGATAAAAATTACTCTCCTCTCCGAGTTGGTATATGTGATCGGACACTAAGCATACTATTTAAAAATTTTGTCACTACATCTTCTTTTAAACCGCACCATTGTCTTATCACATCATTCACTTATATGAACAAATTATTATGAACTATACAGCGTGTAAGGGACAGCCCTCCGCAGACTGATATAAACCTGATTTGTTTGTGTTTTTGTGCACAAATCGGAGCATCAGTTACTGGTTTGGAGGGATAAGTAATAGGTATGCGGTGAGTTCGATGAACTCTGTAGCTACGCAGAAAGTGAACAGCTGATTTCACGCGTCGTCCGGTAGAGTAGTTCAAGATCCATTGCTATTTTTGTTTATTGTAGCTGTTTTATTTACATAAATGGAGTACTGCGTACAGATATTGTAATTTTACATTGAAATAAAGGAATAGTAACTGAAAAACTAAAATTTTCCTGAGAAATTTGCTAGTGGAATATGATTCAAAATAAGGAGCTGAATGCATCCTGTTAGTTTGTGGAAGGCTGTCCCTTACACCCTATATGTCCCTTGCTGCAGGCAATCCGTGCATGACTGCTTAGTAGCAGCGAGGAAGAACGTGGCAAATCTGACGCCCGCTCAACTGCTGAAGAAAGATGTGAAAATTGTCGGCGATATCTTCATTCCCAGTTTTCCTATACTGGTCAAGGTAAAAAGTAAATGAGGAGCTGACGAACAAATCCGGACTTGTCCTGTAATTGATTTTTAAGAGTAGAGGTCAAAATCGAAATGAGTTAAAGTTAATTAGGTCGCATTTTAAGCTTTAGTAAATGAATAGTGTATCAAAATTTAAACCCAGATCTGGCTTTAGTTCAATAGAAAACCTATCCCCCCTTTTTTTTGACAATTTCAATTCATCCAACTAGACAAGGACGAGTCCGTTTCTGATTGAAAGCACAGTTTTTAACAAAAATTTTTTAGGCATTTGGAGCCAGTTTTGATGGAAAATATTTCGTTAATAATAAGAGTGCACAAAGAGCGTAAAAAAAAATGGAGTGTGTGGACAAGTCCGGCAGGCTTAATTATTACGCATCTTGCAGAAGCTTAGCGATAGCAAAACTGGCTTTTCAATCGCAAACCGGTTTTATGTGCCAGCGATAGCCTAGCTAATCATAGATAAACTAGCGATAGTGCTGCCTCTATGGAACAATCAGTTAACTAAAATGTGCATTTTCTTAAAGTAATCGTACGGCCTCAATGAGTACGGCACACCCTCTCTGTTCTGTGGGCACACCTCGACTAAAATGTGCATTTTCTTAAAGTAATCGTACGGCCTCAATGAGTACGGCACACCCTCACTGTTCTGTGGGCAGACCTCGACTAGGTTAGATCCAAAGATTGCTCCTTTACTTTTTTTTGGCGGTAGTGTCGTAGCGATACGTGCATATTAGCAAACAGCGAGCGATTAGCGAATGATTTTCTAAATAAAACCGATTTTTATAACATTAAGCGATTGAGCGCGCGATGACTGCGCGATAATTGCTGTTTGCTGTTTTTTTTACTGCGGATTTGTTCTCCAGCTCCTCAAATGAGAAATATATTATATAACTGATCCTCTACAAATGTATTGACGTATTAATGTACACTTTTTAAAATTAATGAACCTCTAAAAACTTTGGGGTTCTAAATTATGCATAAGTTTTTCCCTAATTGCGCCTCCTTTTAAATTTATGGCGTTTGTTCGCATTAACTAAGCAAGGGCACTCTCGACTAAATGGGTTAGGTTAGGTTATAACTATGGCCAACCGCACGCGAGCCTAGCGAGCGCTACATCCGTGTTGGTCGCACATCCGCGTTATATCCGCGCTACGTCCGTGTTGGACCACAAAATAGGAATTATTTATCATTCACAAAACGAAGCGCATTCTTAAAAAAAATCAGCTGTTCAGTACATTTTGACGAATTATGCGAACATAAATGTACGGAACAGCTGATTTTTTTTCGCGATTTTAGGTTTGGTCCCATAGTAAAAGTTGTTCATAATGATGAGTACAGTGACCCCTTAAGAGGTTGTTGGCGTTTTACCAATAACCCTGTATACCTATTTCTTTCCAGCAATTACACTAATCTGTCTCTCGTTCTTTGCCCTTGCTGAAGGGCTTGATGAGCGGACGTACTCATCTCTATGTCTACTGCGCTCTATTTATAGGTCTTCCTCGTTGAGGGAAGGTGTTTCTAAGACCGCCCGAGTGTTTAACAAAATATGTGTACATATTGTGTTAAACACTGCAGACAAAAGAGGTATTATATCCTCACACAAATTCGAACAATTCACGTATGAGCCTATGGTTCCCTATGAACTCAACGTTGGGAATACTCGCCAACCAAAGTTTTGGCGTAAATGTCGTCGTCGTCGCCTCCGCTCTTCCTGTAGACCTTCTTCGAGCATTAAAAAGCAGCCATAGTTTCGATTTCTTCTTAAGCTTGTTACTTTCGTCGACAGTACGGTAATTATTTTGATGTCGTATCAACTGACATAGGATCCATCAAAACAAACACATCGGGAGTAGGGGCAAATGTCAAATCGTGTCGTCATTTATTCTTCGTTCGAGCCCCGAACGAATCATCCGTCCGTATGTGATAGGGAGTAGGAAACGCCCGTGATGAAGGCTGAAACTACGGACTTCGTGCTTAAGGAAGGGAGGGGGTCTCTCCAGGTACGGGGACGGACTCTAAAAAAATGTACACGACATTTTATACAGATTGTATCAGAAAGGTGTGGTCATTAAGTGTACAGTCTCAAAATACAGATTATCAAATTGAACAACTTGATTCCAATTGCATTTGGGTCGAGTAGGTATTTAAGAGGCTACCGAGCGCACAGTGGCGCCCTCATCGTTTGTTTTGTTATTTCTTTTAATGTAAAAAGAAAATGCAGAAAATAAGCACGTTAAGTTGTACTCCACAAGACTATACGTTATTATTATTCCAAACAGTAGTTTTATATTGTTCAGTTTTATTGTAATCATTAAAACGGAAAAAAGTGGCCACCATTTCCCGTTTTAAGGATTGCAATAAAACGTAACAATATACTGTTTATAATAATAATAACGTATTGTCTTGTGGAGCACAACTTAACGTGTTCATTTTCTGCATTTTCATTCTAAAATAAAAGAAATAACCAAACAAACAATGAGGGCGCTACTGCGCGCTCGGTAGCGTCTTAAGTTTGGTATGGGACGGCTGATTATTTTTTTGCGATTACGATGTTGGTCCCATGGCGAAAGTTTTTCAGTATAGCAATACAATACATATTATATGTTATGATCGCGAATCATATTTTGATCAACATACAACTTGGTACTAAATCAGTACCAAATTGCAAAAAACGTAAGAAAATTGCAATATTGCGAGCTTCCCTGTCGCTTACGACTTCTTACCAGTTCGACTGTACCTTAAATATTTTCTCCTAGGAGTTCCTAAAGCGACCTGGGGCGCTCCAGGCCGTGTCCGAAGCCCTGCTCCACAACAAGTGCAGCATCGCGCTGCTACTCGGCATGGACCTCACCGAAGGGCTCCAAAGAGACACTGCTCTGTACTCTCCCGAAACTCCCGACAAGGCTGTGCTAGTAAGTAAATCATGCACCATTCTGTATCGAAAGGGCTTTAAGCTTTGGCCACACTGAGGTGAATGTCGCACCGTATGCTGGACACGACTGCTCACCTCGATTCTTTTAAGGGCGCACGGAGCGTTTGTCTTGGCGCACGGAGCGTTTGTCTTTGTCTCTGTCTTTTTCTTAACCGCACTTTTTCAATGTTTTTCGTTGTGCTTTTCATCATAAATTGCTCTTATATAAAAAAATATCGTGTATAAACGCTCCAGTGATCTATGAACTTTTTTTAGTACTTAATACATTAGGCGCGGCAGACGCACATGCGCGTTTTCGGACGTTCACCAGGTGCTTGGCGGCGCGTATGCGCGTCCATACAATTTACATAACTTTCTTCGAGTGCGGCGCGCCGCACCTGTGCGTTCGTTGTGCATCTCTATTGTTTCGAAAACATCGTAAAATAAGGGTCGGTAAGGGTGTAGCATAAAGAAGCGTTTGCATAAAGAATTAAGCAGATAATGTATTAAATGAATCATAATATCAAATTACTTATTTATATAAAAAAGAAAATAGAGGAAAAATTACTCGAAAACAGGTAACTTTGCGAATTTATTGTATCGAGCCAACTTTATCAAATCGTGTTTCCATCGTGTATACTGCCTAGTAATATAATATATACAGGGTGTTTGGTGCATCGTGTGCCAAATTGAAATGGTCGACTGGGGGGGTCACCTTCTATCCTTTCAGACCCCTAAACACTTCTCATGCCCTGTGGCTTTTTTTTCATCGACTTTTTATTTTTTTATAAAACAAATACCCAAATTTTGCATTCAATTTCAAAATAAAAAAAAAGTGTAAGTCGTAGACTCTGAATTTTAATTTTATTTAGACGTGTATTGTATTACAGTACTTTTAAATTCAAAATTAGTGACATTAGCCATCCAGTTTTTTTAAAATTTACTCGCAAAGTTTCGGACTTCAATTAAAGCTGTCCATGTTACAGCTATTTACATGGCTATAAAAAAAAAACCAAAAGCGACCGGGATCTTCCAACTCCCTCAAAAACTCTCTAGTCTATCCTCTCTCTCTATAGTCTTGCTAGTGATGTGCCACATGCCATAAAAATCTTTTTACAACTTTGTGAATTCGCTAGAATTGTGAATCGAGTCACAAAATACTAAATTTGAAATTATGATTTAAAAAAATATTTTTACTTAAATTATACCTCAAGAACTCATTTAATCTGTTATCTCACTCTTGTAAGGTAAAATCTGTCTCGTATCTCTCTTTTTTGGGGGGGACGGTTACTAGAAATAAAAAATAATTGCATTTTTAACATTTATTTAATCATTTTTTACATATTCTGCTCAAATTGTTGGCCGCTATTGCGAATGCAGGCCCGACATCTATTTCGTATTTCCACAGTTGTTGTACGAAGTCGTATTTCCTCCTTAATTTGATTAAACGCCGTTTATTTTTTATTTCTAGTAACCGTCCCCCCCAAAAAAGAGAGATACGAGACAGATTTTACCTTACAAGAGTGAGATAACAGATTAAATGAGTTCTTGAGGTATAATTTAAGTAAAAATATTTTTTTAAATCATAATTTCAAATTTAGTATTTTGTGACTCGATTCACAATTCTAGCGAATTCACAAAGTTGTAAAAAGATTTTTATGGCATGTGGCACATCACTAGCAAGAGGATAGACTAGAGAGTTTTTGAGGGAGTTGGAAGATCCCGGTCGCTTTTGGTTTTTTTTTTTATAGCCATGTAAATAGCTGTAACATGGACAGCTTTAATTGAAGTCCGAAACTTTGCGAGTAAATTTTAAAAAAACTGGATGGCTAATGTCACTAATTTTGAATTTAAAAGTACTGTAATACAATACACGTCTAAATAAAATTAAAATTCAGAGTCTACGACTTACACTTTTTTTTTATTTTGAAATTGAATGCAAAATTTGGGTATTTTTTTTATAAAAAAATAAAAAGTCGATGAAAAAAAGCCACAGGGCATGAGAAGTGTTTAGGGGTCTGAAAGGATAGAAGGTGACCCCCCCAGTCGACCATTTCAATTTGGCACACGATGCACCAAACACCCTGTATAATAATATATAATATATCCCCAATAATACCAGTATAATTCCCTAGATTTTAATTGAATTACTACTTCAATAAACAACTACTTATAAAAACCTCGCTGTCGGTTCGCGACAACTGCGAATGACAGCCGGCAGGCTCATTACGTATCCTGCAGAAGCCTAGCGATAGCAAAATTTGCGCAATGATTGCTTTTCAATCGCAAATCGGTAGTATGTATCAGCGATACGTCATACTGATTTGCGGTTGAAAAGCAATTATTGGGCAATTTTTGTTATCGCTAGGCTTCTGCAAGATACGTAATAAGCCTGCGGGACCAATGACCGTAAGTAATGGATGGTCCGTTACTTATCAAAGTTGGTCTGCCTAATCCTTCGGGTTAAATATAGGCCTGATTTTATGTTTGTAATTTATTTATAATTTGTTTCAGTTAAGTAAATACCTAGAAGACTTCACAAGTCCGTCGCTAGGGCTGTCCCCGGAGCACCTCACTAGCGCCAAGGAGTGTAGCTACTACTGGCAACTGAATCTGTCCGCCTCGCGAAAGCAATACATACCGGCCGTCAACACTTTTACTACTAAAAAATGATTGCTCATAATCTTGCTCTTTTATTTATGCCTGGGTATAGACAACAGTGTTAAGGGAAGCTCCAGGTAGCCCGCGAAATTCATATTTTCTTATTTTTTTTTGCAAATTGGAAGTCAGTATTAGATTGTATGTTGATTAACACATTCGGTGCGGCAGACACACATGCGCGTTTTCATAACTTTCTTCGAGTGCGGCGCGGCGCACATGTGTGTTCGTTGTGCATCTCTATTGTTTCGAAAACATCGTAAAAAAAAGGGTCGGTAAGGGTGTAGCATAAAGAAGCGTTTGCATAAAGAATTCAGCAGAGAATGTGTTAAAGTATGATTCGCGACCGTAACATATATGTATTTACAAAATTATAATCATTAGAATCAGTAATAAATGTCAAGATTTCATGAAATATTCATTAGGATTATGAACTTAGTTGTATTGATGATTTTAATGATTATAATTCTATAAATACAGATTTTTTTACGGTAGCGAAACATATATCAACATACAACTTGATACTGACCTACAAATTGCAAAAAACATAAGAACATTTGAATTTCGCGGGCTACCTGGAAGCGCCAGTGTGGCCCACGAAATTCGTTTATTTTTTTAAAGTTTTTTGTAATTTATAAGTCTGTATTATATTGTATGTACGTTGATCAAATTATAATTTGCGGTCATAACAAGTATGTATTTACATAATTAGAATCATTAAAATGATCAATACAACTCTTTAAGACCAGGTAATCCTAAAAAATGACTATTTCATGAAATCTTGACATTTTAGGATTATACTAACTTAAGGAGTATTACTGATTCTATTGTATATAATTCTGTAAATACATATTTGTTACGGCTGCAAATCATTCATTATTTAACATACAACTTAATACTGACTTGCAAATTGCAAAAAACTTAAGAAAATTTGAATTTCGCGGGCTACCCTGACGCTTCCTCCTTAACCGCGGCTTACGGATGCGTCCGATAAATGTGTATCCTAAGCTTTATAGTGTATACTAGCTTTTGCCAGCGGCTTCGCCCGCGTGTATGTCGGAAATTATCCCATGGGAACCTTCTACCGGGATGAAAAGTATCCTATGTCTTAATTCAGGTTATAAACAGATAGTTTATAACCTGAATTTCATCCAAATCCGTTTAGCCGTTTTTGCGTGATTGAGTAACAAACTTTCACATTTATAATATTAGTAGGATACTAGGATCTATGGAGCATAGTCTGTGAGCATAGCCTAATTATATCGTCTGTGACTCACTGCGCTGCCAGATTGGGGTTTTTCGCGATGTTGGGGAAAAATCTTTGACATTGGAGAAATTTGGGGTTGACCGTTAACAAAGAATGAAACCTATCCTATTGCATACCTAAGGTAATAACTTTACATTTTCGAATGAAGAGGTGTGGAGAATCTTGATGCGACCTTACAAGAGTAGTGAATACACCCTTTTCAACCGTCGAGAAAACCTGAATCGGCTGATGAATTTTGGGCTGTTCTATCATAAAAAACGGTGCTGGGGAAATAGCGTTTCCTCACTCAATGAAATTAGCCACGTCTATGTTGAGTTTACCTTCGCCAATGCGAGTGTAAAAAGGGCTTTTTCGATCATGCACTTGTTCAAAAACAACACAAACAAACGGCAGACAACCTAACAAGGGTGAGACGCGGACTAGCAGCCCGTGGCGGATGTTCATAGTTTGAGCTGACTGCTAAAATGATAAATCGGTTCAATTCCGAAAACGTCTACTTACTCTGTGGGAGATGAAGATGTAGAATTATTACATTTTTCTTTGGTCCGGTTTTAAGAACTGAAAACGAATCTGCCTTTTCAATAAATAATATAAAGATAACATGTATTTATTCCATTGTTAATAAACTTTTCCAAAAAAAAAAAACTGACTTTCAAAAAACACTACAAAGTGAACAATTATTTTTATTTCGGAAGTCGGTGTCTATGATTTTGTATTTTAATTTTTTGCCACCGACTTCCGAAATTAAAGTTATTTTTCACTTTGTAGTGTATTTTTTTTTTGGAAGTCTGTTGTTTTTTGTAAAAAAGTGTTTAATTTTCCCTTTAACTTTGTGGTACCTACATACTCTACACAAATTCAAATACCACTACTTGCAAAAGAAATTGGAACACACATAAACTAAGTGGAGGAAAAATACATATTATTGAAGCTAACTCAAAAACTACCGAAGCAAAGTTAATAAATTTTACATGGGACTATTGTATACTTTGAATAGATTAGTAACACATTATATATTTATATTAAAATTTATATTTTGTTTGTTATATTTCCTTGCGTCTTGTTTATCGCAAATAAATGTATTTTCTTTCTCTTTCTTCTTCTTTCAAAATAATAAATCATTTATTTCACTTTGAATACATTCGTAATAAATTTATTATTTATAGTAAATAATTCGCAATGTCTTAAATCTCCAGATTAAATCGTTATGTTTATAATTCCCGGATTTTATAGGAGGTATCCGCTCTTGTTACTTCTTTCCTCGAAGTTAAGGTATTTATGCTCTACCTATTCCGATCTCTGTTGGTCATACATACATGAAAAATATATATCGACGCTTGAAAGGCAATGGTGCCGATTCTCTTATTCAATAAGTAAACCAAAATTAGAGAATCGCTATCTTTTACTAACAGGTAGCGCGAGAAAAGAACGACTATAGCTATGAACTAAGTTACAAATGTCAAACTAGTTTACGCCTTGCGCTTCAGTGTGTTTTTAGTCGACATGTTTTTACGTGTCGTCTAAAGTATGGAAATATTAGTTCAACTAAATTTGACAGCTCTATTTTACGTCCATCTCTTTCTTGTTTTATTAGAGAGGAAAAGTTAGCAATAGCCTAAATTAAGTTTAGTTTATGCACAACAGAATCGGCACCAATATTTACCAAACGACGTGTTGGCAACCTTACACTAGAGCATTTTAGTTTCTTTTTTTAATAGTGAAAAATCGCCTATTAGTCATACTATTAGACTACTTGATTCCAACGAATTTTAATTGCAGTTTAAAGGCTTAATAATAAACTGGCAGATTATGAACTTTCTCAATATATAACTCTATATCGCCCACATGTCGCTTGGTAATTCTTGCCTTTCAAGCGTCGATATATAATAATATGCGTGTCGACTTTAAAACCTTCTCCTTTTTAGAAATTGAAATGGAAATTTGAGAAATCATATCTGGCAATCCTATCTGTGAGTAAACCACAGATTGAGATTACTAATATATAGCAAGTTGAAACTTCAAAACGGTTAAATTGAAATGTTTGTTTAGGCTGAATGGTCTATAGATCGATGCCTGCCTTTTAATACAGGCGAAAGAAAACAGAAAAAAAAAAAAAAAGAAATGTTTGTTTATTGTTATTGTTTTGCACAGAGTGCTTTTTATATATAGTTGTTTTGTTTGTTAGCGCGTAACGTGCCGTGGCTGCCGGTGAAAACTATTATTATGCATTACTAAATCCTATCAACCACGGACTACATACGAGAAACAAAATAAGAAGATCACATATGACCTAATCCAGGACATGGTCTATTTCCTTGTATGCCAAAATATCATTAAAAACTTTTAAATTAAAAGTCGAATAGTGAGCTAGGTATCAAGGGTAAAATCTACGAGATTTTACACCTGTGCTCCCGCTCCTACTGCTGCCCTGTCCAAAGAGTATGTAATTTTGCCTTGTCTAACTAACTGAGGACCACATCCACAATGTGCTCAGATAACATTCTGTGTGCACAGATAGCATCGTAGTTTCAAGTTGTTACAAAATAATAATTATACAATTATTGTTGATAGTTTTAACTCGACAGGGTTTTTCAAACATTTGACATAAGCCAACTAAAACAACAAGGTGATTTATCTCAAGTTTAAAAGATGGAAAAACTGCCAATGTGTAGGATATGTTTAGCGGAGAATGTTCGGATGTATGTGGTTGCGAACGAGAATCTACAGGAGATTTATGAGAATCTAACTGATGTACCAGTAAGTAGAATATTTAAAATCTTTAATACGTATCAATTTTCGTGAACTCCATTAATCTTGAGTTCCCCTCCCCCTCCCCCCCCCGCCCCCCTCAAGACGACCTACTTACCAAATTACTAAAGGAAAGACTTAAAGCAATACTAACCAGATACTATTAGCTTGGATAATTATTACAATACATATATAAATTGGAATGAAAGTATTCCACTTGTGGCTAAGTAATAAAAGCCTGCGGTTGGTCCGTGGATGTGTGACCATCTTTACGTACCAAGACCCCTTCGTTCCTCGGAAAGCATGTTAAGCCGTTGGTCCCAGCTGTCATTTGAGGAACTATGACAGTTGTTTCGGGTCGTCAGAAGCCCGAAAGTCTGACAACCAGTCTTACCAAGGAGTATTGTATTACCCAGTAACTGGGTTGTATGGTTGTGGAGGTCAGATAGGCAGTCAATCCATGTAAAATACTGGTATTCAGCTGCATCTGGTTAGGCTGGAAGCCGACCCCAACATAGTTTGGAAAAGGCTATGCAGATGATGATAAAATTGGGATCGAAGTATTCTATTCATTTGAAAGAATATTGTAAGAGTATATCGCACACCTAGATAAAGAGTAGCACAACTCAAAATAATCCAAAATCGAGTTATTGCGATTATCGGACTCTGCGTCGAAAACTACATTGACTGATTGACTTCGAAGACACATGGGTACCAATCTCCATTAATTAATTACAACATCTTACAAAAATATTTTAAATTGATCAAATAGAAAACGAGTAAAACGTTTTTTACTGTGCCTGAAAAAAGGGGTACCTATTTTGAGTTGTGCTACTTTTGATCTAGGTGTGCGAATTATGTATTTGTTGCAGTTTGTGACTGAAGACAGAAGACCGATGCTCGCTTGTTTCTTCTGCTATGCGAAACTAAAGCAATGCAACCAATTGCAGAGAAAATGTCTACAAGCCGAGGAGCTGTTTGCTCAGATGTTGAATGAGGATTATGAGGTGAGGGATTTTCTATGCACTATATTATATTAATAACTTATAATGTTAGTATAATGTGGAAGAGACTTTCTCTATTATAATGCTGTCCTAAGGAAAAATATTGTTTCTACAGAAATATTAAAATGGCAAAAAAAAATATTTGGTCCTTTTTGAAATACAAAAGCAGATACATCTTTTAATAGTAAGAATAATTAGGTTTTCGTTAAGTCTATTATCCAATATATCGCACCTTCGGTAAGACAAGGCCATAAATGTCAAAATTTCAAAAAGTCGGTTAAATATGCCTAAGTGCTTTAAAAATGCTCTTTACCATCAGGGATCACAAAAGTATAGGGCTTATTTTATACAAAGAGCAATAACTTCAAGGTGGTAAGGCGGTATGAGCAGAATAATACGGATTTGAATATAAAAAAAAATCTTAAAATGGCTCTCCTGTAAAATTACAAAAAGTGCAGTTGTGCCCTTGTTTTACCGAAGGTGCTATATGTAAAAATACTGATAGATGCGTCTTTTTTTGCTGATCCCGAATATGTAAATAACTCTATTTTGAAATAATGTCAGATAATCTTTTTTTATACTACGGCAGTATAATCATAATTTATAATTATATCTTACCTAACACAGAGGCGTTCGTGGCTAAGTAATAACAGCCGCACGGGTCGATCCATCAGGTTAAGCTACGCTTGCCGGGGTTGGTCCATAGATGGGTGACCATCTTTACATACCGAGACTCCTCCGTGCCTTAGAAAGCATGTTAAGCCGTTGGTCCCGGCTGTCATTCGTGGATCTTTGGCTGTTGTCAGAAGCCCGAAAGTCTGACAACCAGTCTTACCAAGACCAGGTTGTGGAGGTCAGATAGGCAGTTGCTCTATGTAAAATACTGGTTGAATACCAGTATTTTACATTGCATCTGGTTAGACTGGAAGCCGACCCCAACATAGTTGGGAAAAGGCTAGGCAGATTGAATGATCTTACCTAGCACTATTTTATTTAAACTTGTACAGTAGTGGTACAGACGCCAGCACATCAAGCTACTACAATCTGTCAGATTTCTTTAATAGATTTTCGACTTTATTGCTAAAGCATTAGGTTCTTTTTTTTTTTTTTTTTTTATTTGTGATGGGTTTGCTCTTGACTCTAGTCTAGGTCAGAGGTGACAGAGACAAAGTCGACGATGGAGTGAGCTTACCCAGAAGAAGCCTGTTCACTCTCACTTTGAAGAGATTAGGGTTGTATACGTTCGGAAACACAGACGCAGGTAGTGAGTTCCACTCTTTTGCTGTGCGCATTATAAAAGACATTTGGAAGCGCTTAGTGCGAATTGGTGGAATAGCAACCAGGTAGGGATGGTAACTGGCAGTGCGTCTAGATGTCCGGTGGTAGAAGGGGGCCGGTGGAATGAGGTCGTGGAGTTCTCGGGCACACTCTCCGAAGTACAATCTGTAGAAGACCGACAAGCAGGCAACCTTGCGGCGATGAGCCAAGCAATGAAGCTTGGCATCCACCAGTTTTACGTCGCCAATGAGCCTCTTAGCTCTGCGTTCCACCGAGTCAAGCGCGGCTAGTTGGTACTTAGCTGATCCATCCCAAAGGTGACTGCAATACTCCATGCAGGATCGGACTTGCGCTTTGTAAAGGGTTAAAAGCTGTCCAGGCGTAAAGTATCGCTTCACCCTATTTAGGATGCCCAGTTTCTTGGCCGCAGTTTGGGCCTTGTACTCGATGGTGGCGCCGAAGTTGAGACCAGATGTCAACTCCATGCCTAGGAGCTCAAGTCGATCAGTTACAGGAACAGATGTACCTCGAAAAGTAGGAGTTAGGGTGAAACGACTCTTTTTAGCGGTAAAAAGACACGCCTGCGTTTTGGTGGCGTTAAAAGAGACCAGATTATCATCACCCCACTGGGAGACAAAGCTTAAGGTCAAATCTGTCCGCTCTACCATGGCCTCTCTCAAGGAACGAACTTCAGCCCCGCTGGTTTTTGCGCTGGACAAGTATCTCTCTGAAACTGTACTGTCATCTGCGTACCCAACAATACCAGGCCGAAGCAGGTCATTGATGTGCAGCAGGAAAAGAGTTGCAGAGAGAACAGACCCCTGAGGAACTCCGGCATCAATAGCCATAAGGTCAGAAGAGCAGCCATCAACAACTACTCTAATCGACCGTTCACTAAGGAAATCTGATATCCAGCTACAAAAATCAGGTGGGATGCCATAAGCAGGAAGCTTGCTGAGCAGAGCAGCGTGCCAGACCCTGTCAAAGGCCTTCGAGATGTCAAGCGATACAGCCAGTGCTTCGCCGTGTTTCTCGATGGCTTCGCCAAAGCAGTGCGTGACATACACAAGAAGATCGCCAGTTGACCGTCCCCGGCGAAAGCCATATTGACGGTCACTGAGGAGATCATTGTCTTCAAGGTAGTTCAGCAACTTATTGTTCAGTACCCTTTCCAAAACTTTGCACAGAATGGAGGTAATGGCGATCGGACGGTAATGGGCAGGGTCTGCACGGTCGCCTTTTTTGGGCACTGGTTGTACATTTGCAAGCTTCCAGGATTTCGGCACCGTTCTTTTTTCAAGAGAGAGGCGGAACAAACGTGTCAATACAAGGTTCAAGGTTGATTGGGAAAATCTGACAGTTTCGGGTAGGTTGACCTGCTGGCGTCTGTACATAGGTGGACTTAATGCCACAAGGCATTTATTATTATCTTTTACAGCCAAATCCTCTGTTACACCAAGCCCCATTAGAGTTTTGCAGTGGATTTATTATAACTCCGTCAGAGCAAATAAGCATATTGGATGGATGTCAAGTAGACTGCAATGATATCAAAGAAGAATTACCAGACGACACTTGTGAGGGACCAGATGATATTATTGAGCATATGGAGGAGGAATATCAAAGTGATGGTAACTATAATATTCTTAATTTATTTGTTTTTTGTTTTGTGAAAGAATTTTGACACACCTACTTAGAAAAAAAAAAACGTCAGTCTTTTGATTAATTCAACAAAAACCACCATATACAGGGTGTAAGGAACAGCCCTCCACAAACTAACAGGGTGCATTCAGCTCCTTATTTTGAATCATTTTCCACTGGAAAATTTCTCAGGAAAATTTTAATTTTTTAATTTTGTTTTTCAGTTACTATTCCTTTATTTCAATGTAAAATTACATTATCTGTACATAGTACTCCATTTATGTAAATAAAACAGCTACAATAAAAAAAAACAGCAATGGATGTTGAACTACTCTAACGAACGACGCGTGAAATCAGCTGTTCACTTTCTGCGTAGCTACAGAGTTCATCGAACTCACCGCATACCTATTACCTAGCCCTCCCAACCAGTAACAGATGCTCCGATTTGTGCATAAAAACACAAACAAATCAGGTTTATTGGATTCTCATAACGTCCCTGAAATAATTTCATGTACCGGTCATCTTAGTATGATATAGTGAATTCACCCCATCAGTCTGCGGAGGGCTGTCCCTTACACCTGTGCAACAAAATAGTAAAAATTAATTATTAAAGTTCTGACAAAAAAAAAACTGTTTATTTGCAGAGCTAGCACTGGAATATCAAGACATAGCATATCTAAATAGCGTTACAGATCAAGAAGATGTGATAACAGACCTTTCCGAATCAGAAGATATACCACTAAACCATTCTGAATCAGAAGATTATGTGCCCTCGGTGGAGTTTATAACAGAAATGGACAGAAAACAAGAAGTATCTAAGAAGAAACGAAGAGCCAATAATATGGAAAGTAAGTACCTACATATTAAAGACTCGGAAGCCATAAGTACTTAAGTCAATTCTTTTTGCATGCAAAATTTTTACAGGAGACGGTTTAATTCGATTGGTATGAAAAAAATGTACTACAGTTATTGTTTTTATTATTTATTATTACACAATTATAATCTAGTTACATATCAGAGTATGGCTATTTAGGCTTTATTTATTATTTACTGAAATATCTGACTTAAGTTTCTTTGAACATCAAGAAATTGTGACTTAAGTGTTTATTAACGGACTATAATTACTTGGCTTATTTATTTTATTTTATGATTTTAAAACAAAGCATGAATAATTACGATTATTAATTATTTTTTTTTAAATATAATGCATGCTATAAAGTCAAAAACTAACAGTCACTCTCTTCAGAATCTCGTATATCTGGATCAACATCCTTGGTATCGTCAGTGGTTACTAAATTTTGGTAAAAATTATGGAAACATTCTGGTATTAAAGACAAAAGTGATATTGTATCACGTTTTTTTTCGACACTTATTGGTACTGGCTTGTCAGTAATCTGCTTCAAATTAAATTCCTTATCACGCCGCGTGTTCCGTTTGAAATTAATACTTTTAAATGATTCTTCTCTAGAAAGAGATGTTTTGTATTTTATGACGCCGTACTCAGAGTCATAACTCAGCCACTTCACATCATGCCACTTGAAAATATTTCCGTCATCGTCTTTTTTTCGGGACCTTTCAATAAGCTAGCGAAATCAAAGAAATCATTTTGTCGCATTTCTCTAACGGTAAATTTTTTGCTACTCGATCTTACTAACTGCATCCAATCGTGGGGGTGATAAATTTGTATTTCGGTTTTTTTCTTTTTTTTTTCCATAATTGCATGGTCCAAGTCAACCTCCATATGTGTATGACCAGGTATCATAAACTTGTGATGTATTACCTTCATTGAAGGTTTTCTAATCAACAAGTATGTGAACATTGCAGCCACGTGAGTGTTCTTGTTTTGTCCTCGACAAGTGTCAGAGTACAAAATCACTTGTGAGATTTCTTCCGGTTGTTCTCGTAAATATGCAAACAAACAAGAGGCTATTTGATTAGCACCGCGACCCGAAATACCCTCATGCCACATGTGGTACGTTGACATTCCAGTCGCGTTGTCATGAAGTCTAAGGTTGAAGGTCCAAAGTTGTCTTTTATAAAAGGCTACAGATGATTGTAAAGCTGGGGTTGGCAAGCATTGCTGTAGGTCAAAAGTCAGGCATTTGATTTTGTTATTTGTAATTGCGACATTTTTATCACACTGCTTCTCTTTGTACGCCATATCAGCGGCTAGCAGATGAGAGTCGCGTTCTTTTTCAAGGGCTAATTTTGTGATCTCGTCCGTAGCAATATTTAATTTCATTTTAAACAAGTCGCATGTGTGACAAGTGTCCACTTTTGGTTTTTTGAAACTTAAGTTTAATTTATGAAATTCTTTGCGGTATATCTTATCACTCACAGGATTTTCATGTGATTCTGAATAAAGAGAATACATTTTCGATATAGTCAAATGCGATGGTAAATATTTGCGGGTGCTTCTACGTCTAGTGTAATGACTTTCATATAGCGGAAACGAATTGATATGATTAATCACCTCTTGAATTTTTTGTTCGGAATGTTTGTTTGCTGGTGTATTCTTTCCAGGTTTGTCTGTTGGTATAATTCCACTCGAGGTGCCGCGTTTCTTCAAACCGATTAGTTTTACAAAATTGTCACTTATTGATAGGGTTTTTAGAAAGCAGCCTTGACAAACGGATATTTTTTCACTATTGACGTTAAAATGATACGTATAAGTCCACTGTCTAGTTTTTTGTAAACTAGGATCTTCGACCCGACGACGCTCGGTTTTTTTCTCTCGAATGGTAATCAAAGATGAAATGAACGCTGCCCTTAAATCATAAGACCCAAGATTCCAAACCTCTTTGTGAATTATAGCTCGTTGCTCATCACTTATGTTTTGACGACACTTATTTCGACAATTAGGTAGTTCCTTCATTTGACGTTACGTTTGCCGATAATTTTTCCAGAAGCTGTTTGATAGGATTGGCCTAAGTTTCTTTTTATTTTGTTATCTTTCTTCCTTCTTCTACAGGGCACTGGTTTGTTTTGTTGTTGTAATGACGTATCTTCAATACTTTCAGGTATTTCATTTTATGGTGCTAGCTGGACATCTACTGAAGCATCATAAACAGTGGTGTCCATCTCATCTTCATGTTGTGTAAGCAAACTAGGGTTATCTGGAGAGTAGGTAGGATCAGCAACAGAATCGTCACTAGAATAGTCAAAAGCAGCTTCATCAGGAGTAATTTGTTTTTGAGTTCCAGATGTACTTGGTTGCGGATTAGTAAATGGGTCTTCATCGCCTGTAAAAAAGTGAAATGTAATTTTTTTGTTGTTATGGGTTGTAATTGTGTCAACATACATTTGTTTTGCATATTGCATAAAAATGAAAGGAAAATATTAAAAACTTACCTTTATTCTCATTATTTAAGGCGAGATTTACTAATTTTCTGGCTCTTGAATCCATTATAAATACAGTTAATGCACAACACCACTACGACCGTCACACCAAAACACTAATGAGGGAATACGTATTTAATTTTACTTCACCCATAACTTTCGTCAACTTTTTATCAAGAACTTCAAAAAAGAGAGTTAGTAGATACTTGAAAATATTATCGCCAACAAAAACGGATCACTGTTACCAAGTTACATAAGTCAGTCGGTATAAGAGTTGTCATGCCGGGAAAAAAAACTTAAGTCAACTTAAGTGGTTTATGTCGCCGCTTGATTTGTTGATACAACTTAAGTTTTATAGTACAGTCGACTATTACGACTGAATGGAGCGACGTTGACTTACGTGCTTATTCCAGTCAACGGATAATACATAAACATGGGTGATGTGACTTTTTCAAATTTTGAGCTAAAATTGACTTAAGTGCTTTTGGCCGCCGCGTCTAGAATTTATTAGTGGGAGCAGTATCCTCTAGTGGCACTTTGTAGAACTTACAACGACACATCGCACCCTTAGAACATAAATGGCACTATACGAAAATGATCATTTTACGGTACGGCCATTTTAAGTTTTTTTAAGTATTGTATCGGTGATATGGAACTAAAAAAATATACATAAAGCTTTGTGATAGGCTTAAAATAACAGTTTAACGAACGCTGTTTCAGTATCCAGTGGGCGCGTTTCGTCTTAAGCATTTTGACACTAAACTAAAAAATGTCAATTTTGTATAGTGCCACTTATGTTTTAAGGGTGCGACATACTTTCGCCTATACTGCGTTCGCGATTTAGCTTCCAAACGTAAATTGTAAACAATTGTGTTTGTGGAAAAGAATTTTAAAAAGGACAGATAGGCAGTATCTCCATGTAAAGTACTAGTATTTAGCTGCATGAAAAACGTTCAAAATGTAGTTACAATCTCATCAAGGCTAGTTAGGCGATAACCAATACTGTAGTTTTATACAGAGCGATAGTTTTGCTGATAAAGGCTAAGGATGAAATACTGCAATATTACATTACTGCAGCGGCCGACAAAAGAGATATTGGACGAACGTGAAAATGCCGAGCCACACGTTCGACCATGCCTGGTTATGGCCAAGCGTTGTATAGTACATTTCTCAAATAATGCGCGGAAATTCAAACGAAGTACTTATATCATTCTGCGGTGTTTCGCTAAAAAAAATTAGCTGTTCCCTTTCTAAACATTTTGAAGAGTTATGCGAACATAAATGTACGGAACAGTAAAAGTTGTTTATAATGATGAGTACAATGACCCCTTAAGAGGTTGTGCATTATTTAAGTTACACCTTGTACATGTAATATGTATAAGGTGTAACGTATACGTGCCGCCTGTTTCAAATTTCATAGCGGTGCGGTAAGATCAATAATGGCGCGCGGGTTTTATGAATGATCAAAATAGTAGAGCGACATCGCGCGTCTTCCCCCCGCCTATTCAGGTGTGTTCCGATAGGAACAAAGCTTGGAAGTACGACAGGGATCAAAGAGGGTACGATTATGACCAGGTGTACCAGGGCCAGGATTATTGCCCACCGGAGTACACAATACAGGTACCAAGGAACTCCCTTGCTGAAAACTTTGCCGCGAGATGGCGCTAAGTGTTTTTTTTTTTTTTTCTTCCTTTTGGCAACTGAGCCGATGTCGACTATTCTGCCAGCGTCATGTGGTGACGGCAACGCAGTAGGTAAGCCGTCGAACTTTGCACTTCGTGGTAGTTGTCTAATTATAATATGTTAGTAGCTGAAAGGAAGTGTTTTTTCTTGTCGCCGTTTGGTCGCTTTGTCTTCAAGATGACATTGACAAGTAACAAACACACAGCGCTCTCTCGCGGCGAAGCTTCCGGTAAACAACCCCATTATGATTCCATTTTGCTTTAACGACCCGAAAATTATTATGCCCTGTTTATAGTGTTTATGAAACTTTTTTTTTTATTTTGTCAACAGAAACACCTGTCCGCAACACTAAACAGAAAATAAAAGACAAGAACGCCAAAAAAAGACCTCGGGCCCTCTTCTCACAGACCCAAGTCGACGCCTTAGAAGATCGCTTCAGACACCAGTGCTACCTCACAGGCCCCGAGAGAGTACAACTAGCCGCTACCTGCAACCTGTCACCCACACAGGTCAAGAACTGGTTTCAGAACAGAAGATACAAGTGTAAAAGGATCAAGCCGCCTGAAGTATCCACCTCCACTGATGCAAAGTCTAGCAAATCCCTGAACGGAACGAAGATGTTCAAGCCAGAAAACAATGAAGCTCAGATAACGGTACCAAGCTATGCAGCTTATAATAAAATCGGATATGACCACGGCAAATCGTACTCCAGTGACCAATTAATCTCCACCATTTACTTCGACGGTAGGCTAGCGTATGCCAATCAAAACGATAAATATTTTTAACCGACTTCCAAAAGGAGGAGGTTTGCAATTCGTCTGTATTTTTTTTTTGTTTTTTTTTTTTTTTTGTATGTTTGTTACGCGATTACTCAACGACGGATGGACCGATTTAGAAAATTCTTTTTTTGTTTGATAGGGTATACTTCCGAGGTGGTCCCATATAAATTTTATTAATTTAGCTTAGGGAGTTTTTGAGTTAGCTTCAATAATGCGTATATTTCCCACTTATTTTATGTGGATGATGTGATGGTGTTTTAATAACTTCCTATCACTGTTATTTACATGGCCATATCTACAATTATTGTGCTCAATTATGTATTCGAATTAGTGTGGGGTAGGTTCCACAACTAAAAAGTGAAAAATAAAAACTTTTTAGCAAAAAATAAAACCGACTTCCAAAACAAAACACTACAAAGTGAAAAATAACTTTAATTTCGGAAGTCGGTGGCAAAAAACGAAAATACAAAACCCAAGACACCGACTACCGAAATTAAAGTTATTTTTCACTTTGTAGTGTTTTGTTTTGGAAGTCGGTTTTATTTTTTGCTAAAAAGTTTTTTAATAAATATGTAGGTACAACATCTGAAATACAATGCAAACTGAAAGGAATTGATGTATGAGGAACCGGAAATCAAAAAGTGTTTTCCAGTGATTGTAGTTCAAATTCCTGCACCATTTCGACTGATCCCTGAAGACTATTTTAGTACGTAAGTTTGTTATTTGTGTCGAGATTCTGTTGTGCACAAACTAAGCTTAATTTAGGCTATTGCTGACTTTTTCTATCTAATAAAACTAGAAAGAGACGGACGTAAATTAGAGCTGTCAAAAATTGGAACTAATATTTCCATACAAATTCAGACGACACGTAAAAACATGTCGACTAAAGACGCGGTGAAGCGCAAGGCGTAAATTAGTTTGACATGTCTAACTTAGTTCATAGCTATAGCCGTCCTTTTCTCGCGCTGCTTGTTAGTAAAAGATAGCGATTCTCTAATATTAGTTTAGTTATTGAACAAGAGAATCGGCACCATTGTCTAGTTCTAATGACTATTTTTGTGCATGCCTGTGCAATGATGTATTAAGATGCTACCAGAGGGGCTAAAAAGTTTTGAGCCTAAGTATCTTCAAGTGTTATTATTGTCTCGCGCTACATATTACTAATTTGTGAATACCCTCTTTAGTATATATACACAGTTTCATGTCATTAGCATAATGATGTTAATGACGTAACTCTGTATTTATATTATAGAGGGAATTCGCAAATTAGTTATAATAAAGCGCGAGACAATAATGACACTTGAAAGTACTTAGGCTTAAAACTTTTCAGCCCCCCTGGTACCTACTCCAAAGTATTAAATAGATTTTAAGAACTGTTTTGTAAATAAAATTGTCTACTTTGTTTGTTTTCTTCTTTTTTAACTTCTGAATCAAGGAACCCTATTTGTCTAATACCCCTAAAGAAAGAAAAAAATCAATCTGCCTAGCCTTTTCCCAACTATGTTGGGGTCGGCTTCCAGTCTAACCGGGTGCAGCTGAATACCAGTATTTTGCATGGAGCGACTGCCTATCTGACCTCCACAATCCAGTTACTGGGTAATACGATACACCTTGGTAAGACTGGTTGTCAGACTTTCGGGCTTCTGACGACCCGTAATGACTGTCAAAGATCCTCGAATGACAGCCGGGACCAACGGCTTAACGTGCTTTCCGAGGCACGGAGGAGTCTCGGTAAAAGATGGTCACCCATCCACAGAGCAACCGCGGCAAGCGTAGCTTAACCTGATGGATCAATCCGTGCGGCTATTATTACTTAGCCACGAGCTCCTCCTTCCCCAAAGACATACATTTCTGATACATATTATGGGTGTATTAGAAAGGTGTGGTCCGATTTAAGGATGTAGTACAGGGTACAGACCATCAAACTGAACAATTTTCTCCATGGGACCAACGTCGTAATCGAGAAAAAAATTTCAGCCGTTCCATACATTTGGGTCGAGTTTTGGAACAGCTGGTATTTTTTCTTGATTACAATGTAGTAGTGGTGGTTAATATATCATATAGCAAAATAAAGCGCCGTGCTTTTCATACATATCAAATAGCAAATGCTATCATGGCTCTCACTTCTTGCTAATTGCTTAATGCTTTTTACATCGCACTCTCTGTCTCTGACAGTCGCGCATCAGAAAATCGCAAATCGCAAAGCATGAAAGCAATAGCAGCGCGGCGGGGCGGGGCGGCCAGTTGTCGCATGCTAGAGATTGAAAGCAATAGCAGCGCGGCGGGGCGGGGCGGCCAGTTGTCGCATGCTAGAGATTGAAAGCAATAGCAGCGCGGCGGGGCGGGGCGGCCAGTTGTCGCATGCTAGAGATTGAAAGCAATAGCAGCGCGGCGGGGCGGGGCGGCCAGTTGTCGCATGCTAGAGATTGAAAGCAATAGCAGCGCGGCGGGGCGGGGCGGCCAGTTGTCGCATGCTAGAGATTGAAAGCAATAGCAGCGCGGCGGGGCGGGGCGGCCAGTTGTCGCATGCTAGAGATTGAAAGCAATAGCAGCGCGGCGGGGCGGGGCGGCCAGTTGTCGCATGCTAGAGATTGAAAGCAATAGCAGCGCGGCGGGGCGGGGCGGCCAGTTGTCGCATGCTAGAGATTGAAAGCAATAGCAGCGCGGCGGGGCGGGGCGGCCAGTTGTCGCATGCTAGAGATTGAAAGCAATAGCAGCGCGGCGGGGCGGGGCGGCCAGTTGTCGCATGCTAGAGATTGAAAGCAATAGCAGCGCGGCGGGGCGGGGCGGCCAGTTGTCGCATGCTAGAGATTGAAAGCAATAGCAGCGCGGCGGGGCGGGGCGGCCAGTTGTCGCATGCTAGAGATTGAAAGCAATAGCAGCGCGGCGGGGCGGGGCGGCCAGTTGTCGCATGCTAGAGATTGAAAGCAATAGCAGCGCGGCGGGGCGGGGCGGCCAGTTGTCGCATGCTAGAGATTGAAAGCAATAGCAGCGCGGCGGGGCGGGGCGGCCAGTTGTCGCATGCTAGAGATTGAAAGCAATAGCAGCGCGGCGGGGCGGGGCGGCCAGTTGTCGCATGCTAGAGATTGAAAGCAATAGCAGCGCGGCGGGGCGGGGCGGCCAGTTGTCGCATGCTAGAGATTGAAAGCAATAGCAGCGCGGCGGGGCGGGGCGGCCAGTTGTCGCATGCTAGAGATTGAAAGCAATAGCAGCGCGGCGGGGCGGGGCGGCCAGTTGTCGCATGCTAGAGATTGAAAGCAATAGCAGCGCGGCGGGGCGGGGCGGCCAGTTGTCGCATGCTAGAGATTGAAAGCAATAGCAGCGCGGCGGGGCGGGGCGGCCAGTTGTCGCATGCTAGAGATTGAAAGCAATAGCAGCGCGGCGGGGCGGGGCGGCCAGTTGTCGCATGCTAGAGATTGAAAGCAATAGCAGCGCGGCGGGGCGGGGCGGCCAGTTGTCGCATGCTAGAGATTGAAAGCAATAGCAGCGCGGCGGGGCGGGGCGGCCAGTTGTCGCATGCTAGAGATTGAAAGCAATAGCAGCGCGGCGGGGCGGGGCGGCCAGTTGTCGCATGCTAGAGATTGAAAGCAATAGCAGCGCGGCGGGGCGGGGCGGCCAGTTGTCGCATGCTAGAGATTGAAAGCAATAGCAGCGCGGCGGGGCGGGGCGGCCAGTTGTCGCATGCTAGAGATTGAAAGCAATAGCAGCGCGGCGGGGCGGGGCGGCCAGTTGTCGCATGCTAGAGATTGAAAGCAATAGCAGCGCGGCGGGGCGGGGCGGCCAGTTGTCGCATGCTAGAGATTGAAAGCAATAGCAGCGCGGCGGGGCGGGGCGGCCAGTTGTCGCATGCTAGAGATTGAAAGCAATAGCAGCGCGGCGGGGCGGGGCGGCCAGTTGTCGCATGCTAGAGATTGCTTTCGGTCGCGTGAGTAATCGTTTTACGCACCGCTTGCGATTTTGCTAATCCGTGATCTCGGGCGGCTCACGTAATATAATATACGTAAATATTATTTTACTTCGTGCTATAATTCGCCTATAATTGCTTAAATTAAATACTAATATACTTTATTTCATCATAACACTTAATCAATTATAGACAGTCCTAAGCCTGGAAAGTATGAAGGAACGTTCATTGTTTTTTTACTGTTCCGTTTTATCGTAATAAATTCATAAACGCGATGCACCGCGGTTGCTACCTATAGTCGCTCCCGCCCGTTTGGCGCCCGTAAAAGTAGGTACCTACGCACGGTCGCACGTACGCCGTCGCAGTACGCTTATAAAAAAAGCATGCTTATAATAAAGCATATAAAATAGCATGCTTAAAATATAAAGCATATAGCATTAAGCAAGTGATTGCCATATAGCAACTTTGAACACTACTACAATGTAGGTCTCATGGAGAAAGTTGTTCAGTTCCATGGTCTGTACCACACCTTTGTGATAAACCTCCAAGGCCGGCGCTGGCAATAGACCCAATCACTTAGGGTATTCAAGAAGTAATTTTATTATTTTCCCCTCTTTTGAAGTTTTTCTTTTCAATACTCTATGTAACACTGCATTTATTTATCGGTTTATCAAACTTATGCACACCTACTTTGCAATTACAAAACCTTAAGTAGATAAGTATAAGAATTATTATTTGAATCAATAAGTAGGTAACAATCCCACACTAAATAGTATTCTATTTTTAAAGCTCATAACGTAGTTGACCATCTGCGTCAAAAAGTCAATATTTTAAGAATTCGCGCAAATATCTATAGGTGTTTTAAATCAGGTTTACTATAGTAAACCTAATGTTTTATGTAATATAGGTATTACATCTTTGAGAATCTACTACTGTGCATTTGAGGTGAATTAATAAAAAAATATATAGCTTTTATCGCTACGTGTCTTGTTCACTCGCCATTCGGCCGCCATTGCTGTAAGGGGAGTTCAATGAAAGGTAAACTCGTAGTATTTTTTAAGAACACTGTAAATATTTTATGAAATCAGTGTACAAATTTATATCTGTTAACATTAGGTAGGTACCTAATGTTAACAGACATAATTTTTTTTTTTTTTTAAATAGGTTTTGAGACTGGTTACTACTGGAACCCATGTTGTATAGGGTGCCAATAGTTGACCATGTGGTTTACTACTGGTTATTTCTATAATTTCCGTTGTTTGTCATTATTATTGATCTTTCAACAATTCTCTTTTATTATATTAATGCACAATACAAGACGATTTTAATTAACATATTCCAGTAGTTGACCAGTGGTTTGGTATAGGTACAAACGCCAGCAGGTCAACCTACACGAAACTGTCAGATTTTCCCAATCAACCTTGAACCTAATTCTTTAGCAATAAAGTCGAAAATCTATTAACCTTTTCACCGCCAAGCACTTCTATAGAAGTTCGGGATTTTCGTGCCACCAGCGCCACAACTTCTATAGAAGTTGTTCATTTTAATTATCTTATTAAAATAAATTTACTGTGATTAAAAGCTTTGTTTCATTTTATTATTTAAGATAGCACTGTCTACTACCCTGTTTTTTATTTTTCTACACAAAATAAGCCCTAGTTTGTCCTAAAATCGGCAAAAACAGAAACTCCGAATTTTGTTACTTTCCTCAGAACGCCAATCACTTCATATCAAGTTGGCCAGTGATGTGCCGTGAAAGGTTGATTTCACCATTGAAATATTTATAAATACAGAAAGTTACGAATATCGAAAACATTTTGAGGTCAATAAAATATGAACTTAGTTATCTACTTCATTACAAAGGATAGTAGATGAATTTCGACCTTCAGGTAGATGCCGATACGTAATTATAAAGTTGTTACTAATTCTTGTCGATAGTTATTTTCCCATCTCTACAAAACAATTGGTCGTCTATGCCCCTGTGCGCCACCGAGTGCCACGAACTACTATAGAAGTTGGTCAGTGACGTCATAGGCGTGCGGCTGTCAAGGTCACTTTGGCATAGTGCAGCACAAAATCGGATTCGCGCGCACGCATCTTTCTTTCTTTCACTTGCAAATAGAAAAATGAGTGAAGAACTTGATTCGGACGAACTTCTGAAAATTTTGCAAGGTGTGGAATCGGACTCGGAGTATTTTGTGGAGAATATTGAACCAGAAGATAAGATAATTAAAAAAAAAACAATTCAAAATTCTGCCACTTAGATACCTACGGTAAAAAACGTTGACTGAAGTTATTAAAAAAACACAGGAATAAACAAAAATAGAAGAAAGAAAGACCATAGACCCCATCCCTCATCAGAATCGAATTCAACGTGCCCTCAGTGCCAATAACTTGATATGAAGTTAAAGAATGAGATCATGAAACAAATAGAGATGTACCCCATTCCTTATAGTTCTAATTGAGTTATGTATTAGTTTCTTTGATACTCATAAATTATACTGTTTTTTCTTATTAAGGATACTGTGAAATAAAACAAATCTGGAAATATTTAATCAGTTTTTATTTATATTCGTAAAATCAACTTTAAATCTTAACTTTACGCGTACAAATCTTATTCATCGATATGACGATATCCCCATCACTACTGTTTACTGTATATTTAGTTATACATTTATAGCTTGGCGCTCGGCGAGGCATTGCGTTTTGTGTACGTTGGCGGCGAAAAGGTTAAAGAAATCTGACAGATTGTAGTAGCTTGATGTGCTGGCGTCTGTACATTCATAGTGTTCGTGGAGTTGACCAGACATTGTACTGTAGCATAACGAATTATTTAACTAAAGCTAGGTATTAATTATCTGTAGGATTTTTATATTTAATCTGTAACATTACTACTATCACCTCCCTACTTGCTAGAAACTCGAGAGTCTATAAATACGACTGGACGGGGGGGACTCACTCCTTTTTCCGCCATAAACACTGAAGCCTGTATAGTTCCCCGATATTGGGTGAGTACTCATAGTGTCCTTAGGAGAATCTGTATATTACTGTAACTGTGTTTTATCTTGTGTTCATTCTAAATAATGATTTTGTAAACCACTGTGATGATGATTTTCCTCTCCAATGACCCATTTCCTTGTCTTGGGGCTACGGCCTCGTCTCGTTAGGAAACTACGCACATCACAGAGGCTTACCGGATCTTCCTCTGAGCTCACGGACGCAACCTTGCGTGTTTCCAGGGTTCACAGCTTCGGATACTTCGCTTCTACGGATACAATCACCGCACCGGCTAGACCACCTTTGGCTAGACTACCGGCCATAACCTCTACGGCAGCCTACGCGCCAGAAGCGGGCTCTCTACCCGGCAACTACGCGCCAGTCGCGGCCCTCTAACCGGCGACTAAGGCCGAACACGCCGAGCCACCGCAGCGCCAGCCAGACGGTCCACCCAGGGCAGTACCCCACTTTTTATAATCCGACAGCGAACAAACGTTACAACTAGAATCTACGACCCTCTTCTGTAACTTGTGGCTTAACCTATAATTAATTTTTTTTTGCAATATATTCAGGATGGTCTAGTCTTTACATCCTGTATATATTTCTTGTTTACCTTTTATACGGAAGATTTTATTTTAGTTTCTTCAATTAATGTTTCCTTTGTTTTAGCCACCAAATGCCACTCAAGAAAATATTCTTTAAATATAACTGTTTCGTTACAATAAATGGTTTGAAGAAGTATTATATCAGGTTGGCGGAAAAGTCTTGCACCAAGATATAGACTTAATGAATTTATTGATAACTTTGTTATTTACAATAATTAATCAGTAATGTAATCCCCAAATAACTATTACTCTGGCCCATCTAGTTGGTAGATTGTTGATGCCCTGCGCCCAGAATTCAGGAGGCTGTGCAGAAAAGAAATTGTCCACTGCCGTTTTGAGGTCTTCGTAGTTTTGAAAAATTTTCTCACGCAAATAAAGGTTTAGTGGTAGGAACAAGTGATAATCGGATGGCGCGAGATCCGGTGAGTACGGTGGGTGGGCAACCGGGTGCCATCCAAGCTCTATGATTTTTTGTCGAGTCTCCGATGCGACATGAGGTCGCGCATTATCATGGAGTAAGTGAATATTTACACGTCTCGGTCGTTTTTCTCTTATTGGGTCAGCCAGTTTCTGAAGCTGTTCAGTATAAATGGAAGTCGTAATCGTCCTCCTCGCAGGGAGAAGCTCGTAATAGAGTGGGCCCTTCGCATCCCACCAAACGGAGAGAAGATGCTTGCGAGAGTGACGGTTCAGCTTTGGCTGCGTTGGTGGCTCTGCGTCGTAAGGAAGCCAGACGGCGTGCCGTGGGTTGTTATCATAGAGAATCCAGCTCTCATCGCCGGATACCAGATCAAGAAACTTTCCGATGTGGCTGAAAAAGAAGCGATTCACAAATACATACTAACTCTGACTTGACGATGACAGTCAGTTAGTTAGTTAGTCCATCGTGGCATTACCTACTTTACGATAGCCGAGTTTGTGTAAATGAGATAGTGCTCTGTGTAAATGAGCCTCGACGGTCGAATGATGACAGCCAAGAGTATCTGCCAAATCACGCATATTTATTTCTGGATTAGCCTTTAAACAGCGGAGTAATTCCTCATCGTCGAAGGTGGATGGTCGCCCGATCGCGCAGATCTTCAAGAGTTATATCTCCCGATGCAAAACGAGCAAACCAGCGGCTTATCTTCCATCGCGATAAAACACCTTCACCGAACGCTTTGCTGATGTTAGCGGTAGCCACACTCACGTTGTGTCCCTGACGCCACTCGTAAAAAATGATCGTTCGAATTTGATGTTCACTAATCATTTTCACAAACTAACCAAATCCTCACTAGCGCGCCTTTATATACCCTTGATGTGATAGCTTTGAGAATTATTGCTTTGAGCAATATTCTTACGTATCCCAGATCAATACTAAATATTCCGGAAAATTCTAGTACCTAATTTACAATTTCTTGTGCAATATTGTTCCGCCAACCTTATATTAGGTATATAATAGGATAGAAAATATGAATATAAGCTGAACGTGCCAAAGTTATGTTGCTGTGATGTGAATCTCAATGACGTAGGTACAAATGTTAGATCTCAATAAACATTGATTCTGAAATTGAATAAATGCCTTTTTATTTTACCCCCCTCAAGTTGATCAATTACTGGCTCAATCTTGGTTAATAACCGGGTAGGTACTGTTGGTCCAACTAAGGAACAGTTCAACTTTTAAGATTTATTTCCTATTTACAGAAATTCCCAAATACTTATGCTGCAATGACATATACTTCTCATTTTGTATATAAGCAAACTTAAAAAAATAACATGGAACTAAGCTCTTCCGTCAAAATCTGTTAAAATGACAGTTAATTAAAGTCATAATATCTTCATACAAAATATATTCAAACATCTTATAGCTAGTTTGGGACTGGTACGTCCACCATCTTTTTTAAATAATGTGATGTCATACAACGGAAACGTCTCAAACTTTTTAGCCCTGTCGTGGTCAAAATGTAGGACATAGTTGATTTGAAAAATCTTATTCCTTTGATCTATAAACTTAAAAACCAACCGAATACTTATTTATCTAAATAAACGATAAAGACCGAAAACATTAATTTTCGAAAACTACCTTTCAAAGGAGTGTTAAATTTTTTTAGAGGAAAGTACGACGCGGACGAAGTCGCGGGCAAAGTACTCGTTAAATATAAATTCCAGAATCAAATAATAATAATAATAAATTTATTTCAGACCATAAGTCTATAAACAAACACACATTACAATTTTATACACAAAACATACATACATACATACATGAAAACACATACTACACAAAAAATACACTAAACAACTTATTTTAAATATTGGAACGACGCACGATGACTGGTCATCCATTGCCACATCATTGGACTATCCATCCTGTCGGCTACTATAGCAACCTAGCTGTTGGAGCTGTCGCGCACTCGCCGCATCAGGGATGCTATCCGTGTCCACATCAGTGCGTAAAAATCTGGCACGCCATTCTCCGCGAACATCCCCGATGCACTGCAAAAGCGCGGCAGCTCCAACATAACTCTGAAGGCGTTATTGTATTGGTCTCGCAGAGCATTGTACGAGCTTTTGGTATAGCTGACCCATAGGTCACACGTGTACATAGATTGGGAATACGCTCTAAAGAGTGTAATTTTCAGCAAAGACGAACAGCAATAATTTTTCACGCGACAATATTACATACACCTTTGGTATTTTTCCTCTAAGGGGCATCCCTCTTCTTCTATGCCTCCGCTTCTGGGAATACTGGCGTGATGTTGCCTATATATGTATGTGTAATTGTGTACTAATATTATAAAAAAGGGTAAAAGATTGTAAGTTTGTATGTAGTTGGTAATCGCTGGAACTACCCACGGAGCAAATACTTTGTATTTTCTCCATAGAACTACCAGTCGGATTTGAAAAGTTCTTTTTGTATCTTTTTTATTTATTTGTTTAAAGGGCGTTGTCGCTTTGCGACCACGTCGCCCCATTTTGGATTTGATAGGCCAATTCTTGGGGAAGGGTATAGGATATTATAATACATCACGCTCTATCCTTTATGAGCCGAGAAAAAAGAAAAAAAAGCCGTAAACGATAATAGCATGGGCCGGCGATGCGATTCGACGCGGTGGGTTGGAGGAACAAGCACGCGGCCAGAAGCTAGAACAAAATAATACCATCTAAGATTCTAAGACTGAAACAGCGATTATTATTACAAGGCATCGGCAATAATTGCCATAGAGAAAAATAGAATAGACAGTGACAGCTGACACTGACATTGACTGACAATGCCGAGGAATAGGGAGCCGGAGGAAAGCAAAACACCAAAAATACACAAAACTGGAAGAAAACAATATATTACTTTCATCCACAAGTTTAATAATATTTAGTTTTCATGGTGACACCTATGGCCTACTTGAAGTCTGGACCTGTTGCGGCCGGTGTCCTATCTTGAGTTGTACCTATCTTACTGAGGTCCACATAAACAACAGTACTTTCATACCCAAGTGTCGAGTTAGGTGATTTCTTCTTGAGTTTAAAAGATGGATAAACTGCCAATGTGTAGGATATGTTTAGTGGAGAATGTTCCGATGTATGTGGTTGCCAACAAGACGCTACAGGAGATATATGAGAAGCTGACTGATGTTCCAGTAAGTGGATTATTATTGTTTTTCTTAGCCTGCATCATCTCACTGCTGGCAAAGGCCTCTCCCCATGACGTCCAGCTCTTTCGATCCAGGGCTAATGTGGACCATGGGTTGTTTGTTTTTTCGTCTCATCACGCCATCTTCTACGGCGTATTCCGCGACGCCTTCTGATTGAGTTGAAGTTAATTATGATAAATTAAATTAGAAAAGGTTTTTAGAATATTCATGAATATTGTATCTAGCACTGTTAGCAAGATCGTGTTAAATTATTGACTTATTCATTCCATTACAAAATGCCTTTGTTTGAAGAAGCTCTTATTTGGTAATTATTTTAAGTAAAGGTACAGAAAGCAATTTTTTTTTTTTTAATAAAGCAATGAAAAACAGTATGTTGCTTTCTGTATAGTGACTACATTATTTTTTTAAATATGATATTATAACATCATCATTCTCCTGCCCTTGTTCCAATTTATTTGGCGTTGGTGCCACATGTCTTTTTCTTCCATACTTCTCTATTACTGCCGTTATAAGGAAAAATGACGTATCTGATATTTGTTTTGAAATAGAGTTATTTACATATTCGGAATCAGCAAAAAAAGATGCATCTACCAGTATTTTAATATTGGCATAAACTTAATGCAAACCTAATAATCTTACTATCAAAAGACGCATCTGCCTTTGTATCTTGTATTTTAAACAGGACAAAATATTTTTTTTCTCCATTTCAATATTTCTTTAGATACATCCTTTTTCATTACGGCGGCAGATTAGTCGTTATCTCAGCCGTCTTAAAATATGAAAACAAACTAACAAATAAGACCTAAATGTGTGTTGGGTGGTCTTATTTTCCTTGGAATACTTGTTGGCTTGCACAATATTACAATATATTACGTTGGGGAAAAAGTCTTTTCGCATTATAGTATATATGAACTTGTAATAAAATCTCTTTGGCTATACTATTTGTATCTGGCTGGTTTTGGTATCATTGAAAGTTTAAATTTTAAAGAACATAATTCCAAATTCAAATTAGGAAAATGTGTGATTTTCATTTGTTTTTCGTACCGTCAAGATGAGTGCATCTAATGAAGAAATTCAATACATTTTAAAATTTTACTACAAAAAAGGTAAAAATGCAACGCAAGCCGCGAAAAAAATTTGCGATGTTTATGGACCTAGTGTAGTGTCTGTGAGAGTAGCACAAATTTGGTTTAAGCGTTTTCAATCCGGAAATTTTGATGTCAAAGATGCTCGTCGCTCTGGTCGCCCTATTACGGATAAAATGGATGCCATTTTTGTCGCGGTGTTTTGACCAGAAGTCCCAAAATTTCTATAGCAATGGGATCATGTCCCTACCTACAAGATGGCAAAAAGTTATCGAACAAAATGGTACCTACATACTTTAGTTAAATTTAAATAAACTATATTAAAAAAATGTTTTGAATTTTCTTAAAAAATGCGAAGAAACTTTTTCCCCAACCTATTAATTAATGAATGACTACCTCGTTGGTCTAGTGGTCGCAAGCGCTACTGCTGAGCATGAGGTCATGGGTTTGATTCCCAGGTCGGGCAAAGTGTTAATAGGTTTTTTATCTGGTATTTCTCAGTAGCAGCCAGCCCAGTGTGTATTAGTGCGCAGTTGATAGCGATAGGATTGCCGCCTATTACACGGGACTTAACTGGTGAAATGTGTGGTCACCCTTCGGGGAAACAAAGTGTGATGTTATATTATTGATATGACAGGCCAGCGTGGTTGGTTAAGATACCGCCTATCACGCCGCAGGTTGTGGGTTCGATTCCTATCCAGGACAAACATTTGTTTGCATGAACATGTCTGTTTGTCCTGAGTCTGGGTGTAATTATCTATATAAGTATGTATTTACAAAAAAAAGTAGTATATCAGTTATCTGGTTTCCAAAGTACAAGCTCTGTTTAGTTTGGGATCAGATGACCGTGTGTGGAATGTCCCAGAATATTATTATTATTATTTACATTAATTAACTGTGGTCCTTGTCGCAAATCATATTTTCGAGACTACCATTTTAATTCGGCAGCATTGTATTCTCGTACGGACCACGGGTAACAAAATTTCCCACGGTCCCTTCCAGTGACTACAGCAGGGACCATGGCTATTAAATGGTTATGTAATTACCAAATTTGAAGCTCATTAAAAAATGAACAAAATAGTATCCTAACTAATATTATAGATGCGAAAGTAAGTTTGTTTGTTTGTTTGTTACCTTTTCACACCTAAACCACTGAACCGATCATCCTGAAATTTTGCATATACGTTGTCACGTGTACAGAAACGGACATACGGTACCTTTCATCCCGAAAAAAAGTATTGTTCCCAAGGAAAACAACAATAACGTTCTTATGATAATAGATGGCGCCACGTGTGTGTGTAATCATGATTGAATTATTACGCTTTCTCGCTAAAACTACTGAACGGATTTGGATGAAATTTGGCACATGGGTAGACTATGACCTGGATTAGGACATAGGATACTTTTGATCCCGGTAGTAAGTTCCTGTGGGATAATTTCCGACAACCACGCAGGCAAAGCCGCGGGCAAAACCTAGTAAGAGTATATTTGTTGCAGTTTGTGACCAATGACAGTAGACCGATGCTCGTGTGTTCCTTCTGCTACACTAAATTAAAGCAATGCGGCCGATTGCAGAGAAAATGTCTGGAAGCGGAGGAGCTGTTCAATCAAATGTTATGTGATGATTACGAGGTGAGGGAATTTCATCACTAGACAACTATTCTTCTTTTTTTTTTATTTCTAGTCTATCTATTTTTTGTGTTACTGTGCGATGTGGGGATGAGGAGGGGTTAAGTAAACAACATGACGTGTATTACTTTGAGAGTCAATTGTGAACTGAGACTCAACTGTCCTCAACTACAGTCCTCAACTGCCCTCTCTCCTTTAATAGGTGGTTTAAATATACATAGATAGTACGTGACTACGTGCTAACACTAAGCCTACGGAGAACAGTATATTTACCTTAACTTAACCCTGGACAGTACGTGACATGCTGATGTACAGACGCCAGCACATCAAGCTACTACAATCTGTCAGATTTCTGTAATAGATTTTCGACTTTATTGCTAAGGCATTAGGCTCAAGGTTGATTGGGAAATTCTGACAGTTTCGAGTAGGTTGACCTGCTGGCGTCTGTACAACATACGTGACACGATGATGAACAATATACGTGACTTCTCAGCACAACTGGAATTGGTTTCTGCACTTAGTCCTTCAGTGGAATATTGTACGTTGGCTATGGTGGCCCTCGCTATTGAAACCAGCCAGCCCACCTCCCTCCAGCAGCAGATTAGGTCCCCAGGGATTTCTGTTCTAATTTGGCTCTCATTTGTGTGTATTCAAAGATCACATTTGCAACAATTTTCAAAGCAACCAACCTTCTTGCATGCCCTACAAACGCACAGAGGATTGTATATTTGTAGTCTAATTTTATTAGCTACTGAAACTCCGCAGATGTGATGGGTAGCATATCTAAACTTGACAAAACATAAACTAAAAAAAAACTGATTATCTAAACTCATACTTGAAGCAACTGCACCTAAGTAAATATGGTGAATGACCTCAAAAAATCGTCACTTCAACTTTTTTTTTTTAGAATCATTAATACAAATTCATAAGTTAGTATAATCCTAAATGTTAAGATTTCATGCAATAGTCATTCAATAGGATTACCCGATCTTAAGGGGGAAGCGTCAGGCCCGCGAAATTCAAATTTTCTTACGTTTTACGCCTTAAAGAGTTGTATTGATGACTTTAATGATTATAATTATCTAAATACATACTAGTTACGGTCGCGAATCATAATTTAATCAACTTCAAACCTAATTAATACTGACTTGCAAATTGCAAAAAGCGTAAGAAAATTAGAATTTCGTGCTCGCTACCCTGGCGCTTACGCCTTACCATCTCAATGTCCGTGCGACACAGCTGTCAGAGTCAGAGCGTCGCCCTAAAGAACAATGGCAGCTTCCCATACATTGTTTTATTTGAAATTAAATCACTATGTCTTGAAATGGAAAATACCTTATTTAACTCAGCGTCATTTTCTGAGATAGTTTGTGCAACATTTTTTGTTAGAGAAAGCTCAGTTTAATAGTTAATCAGTGTTGAACTTTTAAACAACATAGGACATAGTCTGCGCTACATAGAGATACAGAACACAAGCATCAGTTATAAACTGTTAACGGTTGTCAATGTCAACCACCAATAAATATTTTTTTAAGACTTTGAATACTAGTCGTTTTAGTTCAGAATTGCCATAACATTTGATATATTTCCTACTTTGCTGCAATACTTTTATCTAAGGAAGAATACAATAAACTCAAACATCAACAAAATAAATACATTATTTATTTGAAGTCTTTCGACTTTCATCTAATGTGTTCTCTATGTTCAGGTAGACGTGAATTATCAGGTAGGAAGGTAATAAAATAACACCTGTCACAATCACTCCACTTCTAATTCTCCATAATTCAATCAAACACTGCAAAATAATTATAGATCGCTTAGATTAAGAGGGATGCGATTAAAATATAACGTCCCCGACCACAAGTTCACTGCTCGTTTTGCAAGATGGCCGCCTGACCAGTTCTCGATGTTCGTTTTTGAGGTTGACATTTATACAACAAGTCTATTAACAGTCTAGAAAAGCGGAGGCGCCGACCATGTTCAGGTAAGCGTGGATTATCGGGTAGAAAGGCAGTATTTAAAAAAATAACACCTGTCACAATCACTCCACTTCGAATTCTCGATAATTCAATCAAACACTTCACAAAATAATTATAGATCGCTTAGATTAAGAGGGATGCGATTAAAATATAACGTCCACCGACGACATACTTGCGTGCGCACCTTACTGCAATCTGAAGTTCCCTGCACGTTTTACAAGATGGCCGCCTCACCAGAGTAATCAGTGTTCGTTTTTGACGTTGACATTTGTACAACATGTCAATTGACAGCAACAATTTCCTAACTTTTTAGAATGAAGTAGTCAAAAAACCTTTCATTAAGCATAATTTTTTATTTGGCCTTAATTAGATTAATATGATAGCATGAAAGAACATAGATAATAAATTGAATTTCTTTTCTATAAGTGTCACTTTTAGACGTTCAAATTTATTTCAAATAAGAATTCGCCATTGTTCTTTCTCCGCGCAGCGCCCCGTGCCATTTCTAACTTAAAGCTTATTATCTAGTAAACTACTGCAGCTCTACCATAATAAAAAAAAAATATACTGTGTGTGTGAAACTATACGGAATCAATATTATGTAAGAACTAATTTACTTTAACATTATTTAGTAAATCATACAAAAATGCTCGCGCGCAACGCGGCGCAATGCCCATGTTTTCTCATGTCAATCGTTTTAAACAGACTTCGAACTTATGACATTCATAGATATAGCTTAAATCTTGAGAATTTAAATTGATCGTAAACACACAGAACACATATACCCTAACGGCCACGAACTGATTTGACTGAGCTGACGTTTAACTTTTATTTTTCGATAGAAGCTTAGAGCTTGCAGAAAGTTTGCTACCTACCCTCAGACGCGGTATTTAATATACCGTCATCTCGTGTAATTTTTAGAAGCGTTCATAGAGTTAGCATGGTACAAAAACGTTTTAAAGCGAACAAGTCAGGGAGGCTGCTCAAGTCATCCGGACATTCAACCGGAAAAATTTTTGGGAAGAGTTTGACGAGTTCTCTACTGCAATTTCTCAATTAAAAACCGGGTGTTTTTGAAGTAAAACTTATTTGGAGGCGATTCCATAATTGGACGAGAATTGAGAGTGAAATTTCAAGGACGAGTCACGTAATTCTCTGTCTCTCACACTAAACTTTTGTTCTTTATTTTTTTTCACATTTTTTTTTTTAATAGTGTCATCATCTTTCTTGCAGCCAGACACACCTTTAATATATCCAGGAAGGTTAGAATATTTTGGCGGACTTACAACATCTTCAATTGAGCATATGGGTATAGTTGATGAGTGGAAAATGGAAATCATTGCTACCGATGAAGATGTATCAGACTATGATAATAATTCCAGTGATGATGACTATATCAGTCGCGAGAATACTCAGCTAAAGGAGGAACACCAAAGCGCTTGTAATCAAGGTTATGTTGATATGAAGCAGGAACATGAAAATGATGGTACGTTCTTAATTTTATTTCCTACTAGCTTTTCCCCGAGGCTTCGCCCGCGTGGATATCGCAAAACTATACGTATAATAAACTTTCCTGTTGAATCACTCGTAACTATTGGTGAAAACCGCATTAAAATCCGTTAAGTAGTTTTTGAGATCATCGCGAACATACAGACAGACAGACGCGGCGGGGGACTTTGTTTTATAATATGTAGTGATGTTCTATGAATATGTAAAGAAATTTATTTATTTAACCGTTTATGTACACACAAATAAACAGGCAAGAATAAAGGAACAGAAAATTACGTACAAAGGTGATGCTTATTTCTAAAGAAATCTCTTCCAGCATACCTGCGATAGGACAGAGGATAAAAAGAGATGTAGACACCGTGTGTAAGAATAAAAGAGAAAATAAAAATATATAAAATCTAAAAAACAATTCACTAAGCAAATAAAATATATAATAAATACTTAAATACATACATACTTCTAGAATTAATATCACTCAAATAACTATGACGAAATGGAAAGATAGTGTTCTTTCACTCTTCTTTTAAATACTGCAACAGTTTGGCAGTCCTAATGTCAGGTGGAAGTGAATTCCACAACCGAACCGCGTGCACAGTGAAGGAGTAGAAGTCAGTGGAATGGGAAGGAAATTTTAGGTTTCTAAGATGCGACTTGCAAAGCACATCAGAAGGAGGGGCATAAGAAAAGCGTTCCCGCAAATAGGAAGGTGTTTTAGGGTTGTGAAGGATGTTAAATAGCAGACACAATATGCGAGAGTTCCTGCGAAGTCGAATAGGTAGCCACTTGAGTGTCTTGCGAAATTTAATTTAAGAGGATTGTGAAGTGCTGATACGCGGCGCGAGTCTTGGAGGCAATTACCTACATTTCATACAATTATTTACATAAATATTGTTTCGGGCGATAAAGTTTTCACCCCCCTAAATATTTATGAAATGAAACAATTTTGATCTCATTACATTCAGTACACTATAATCTAGGTCTGTAGTTTTTCTTTTTAAGTAATTTAGTTTATTTTCATTTAAAAAAAAATAAAAAAGCTCGAGGAAGTTTTTATGTAAAAAATATCGATATTTAGATGCTAATAACTTATATCGTATGCAATATTTCTTTATAATAAAAACGTAAGGACCTAGTTTTTCATTATACCTACAACATTTCTAAAAAGTATGAATATTAGATCATGTTTACGGGGAGAAAAACGTTATCGCTTTTTGTATGAAAATTTACTGCTTCACAATCCTCTTAAGCTCAAAATTATTTTTTTTAAGTTATGTGTTTGTTATCTATCATACATAAATAAAAATCGGTCCCACGGAAATGTGGGCCTGTACCGCACAGCGTCGATCACCAACAACCACTGGTCTTGCTTGAGCGCCAACTTCGAGATAAAATACGAGAACAAGATTTTTGTAGTTTCTATTAGGGAACCCCCTTTAATTTTTATATATAACGGAATCCCCTTTTATTTTTAATTAAATTTAATTTTTATTATTTGTTGCTATAGGAGCAATAGAAATAAGTACACTCTGTGAAAAGTTCAACTGTCTTCCTATTACGGTTCATGAGATACAGCCCGCTGACAGACGGACGGACAGCGGAGACTTAGGCGCGTCGCTCACACGAGCTAGAATCGAGGCAGCGTCAAGGCGCGGGCGTGCGGTGCAGGGATGCGGGGGGGGGGGACTTACCAGTGAGCGACGCGCCTATGTAATAGGCTGCTGTTGGCACCCTTTGGGTGCGGAACCCTAAAAATTCTTTCGTACATTTAGACGTCATAATATGTTGCATTTCTGCGACAAAATAATCACGCTATAAAACGCCGTACACTGAATATAAACCGCGCGAATCGCACGAAAAAGTCTCAGTGCGGCCTAGGCCTGTCTGCCGCAGTCACTGTCATCATTCTCCTGCCCTTGTCCCAATTTATTTGGGGTCGGCGCAAAATGTCTTTTTCTTCCATACTTCTCTATTAGTCGTCATCTCGGTAGTCACTCCCTTTCTAGCCATATCATCTTTCACACAATCCATCCATCGTTTCTTTGGTTTCTTACTCGTATAGCCCTCCACGTTCATACTCAACACTTTCCTGACGACATTTTCCTCATTCCTCCGCGTCACATGCCCATACCATGACAACCGATTTGCACACAACTGAAAAATTGCCTCAGTCACTGTGTTATATTGATAAAAAAACCGGTCAAGAGCGAGTCGGACTCGCGCACCGAGGGTTCCGTACCATCCTACTTCCTATCCTACTAATCCTACTATTATAATATTATAAACGCGAAAGTTTGTGGGGACAGATGGATGTTTGTTACTCTTTTACGCAAAAACTACTGAAAGGATATTCATGAAATTTGCCACACAGATAATTTATAACCTGGATTAACACATAGGATACTTTTTATCTCGATATTCTTACGGATTCGAAACTTACGCGGGTGAAACTGCTGGACATAATTTTATTTTTCCTGTAATCTTTACATAAACTTCTATCACACAGAATAATTTCAGATTTTTCTCTTTGCAAACTACGGAGCATTTTTCATCAAAAGTCGAAAACTATGCGGTCAAAAAAAAATGTTTGAGAATGTGCAAACAGCACTCTTTCATAGGATACCCCACATGCCCTAGTAGCCCCACTTTGAATATTTAAGACCCCCTTTCAGTCCCTGTTGCAAAAAAAAAAAAAAACATTTTTATTTGTTTCTTATTTGCAAAAGAGTTGGACATACGTCATCTAAAACTGTTCCAAAATTATCAACTTGAATTTTGGAACAGTTTTAGATGACGTATGTCGTGTATGTGCATTAGTAGTTCTTGAGATATCTAGCTGTGACAGACGGACAGACAGGCTGAGTCGCACCATAAGGGAGGAACCCTTTTACCATTTTGGTACGGGACCCTGACACCCTAAGGGGCTACCCTAAGGTAGCCCGCGAAATTCAAATTTTCTTACGTTTTTTTGCATTTTGCAAGTCAGTACTCAGTATTAAGTTGTATGTTAAATAAAGTATGATCCGCGGTCGTAAGAAATATGTATTTACAGAGTTGTAATCATTAAAATCAGTAATACAACCCCTTAAGTTAATCCTCAAATGTCAAGATTTCATGAAATAGTCATTCATTAGGATTACCTGGTCTTAAAGAGTTGTATTAATCACTTTAATGATTATAATTATATAAATACATACTAGTTACGGCCGCGAATTACATTTTGCTCAACGTACAACCTAATAATAGTATTGACTTGTAAATTGCAAAAAACGTAAGAAAATTTGAATGTCGTGGGCTACCCTCACGCTTTCGCCTTAATTTGCCATTGCATCTACTGTATGTTATTGTTACTTACTTGTTTATTATCACAGCGGCGCGCGGCGCGACGAAACCAACACTGCACGTACGAAGAGCAAGTCTAGAAGATACAATAACTGTCAAGCAAGAGATTAATCAACTCTCAGACTCGAAATTAATCCGGACAACGCAATATCGTACGACCAACCCTGCCACTAAATACAAAGAACCTACCATAATAAGTAATTTACAAAAAAATATTCGGAAGCACACTGCTGAAAAACCTTACAAATGTCAAGTATGTCAGAAACATTTTAGTCAAGGTGCATATTTGAAACGACATTTACAAACTCACACTGGTGAAAAACCGTACAAGTGTGTTAAATGTCAACGTGGTTTTCGTTCAAAGTATTTGTTAAATATTCATTTTCGTGTACACACTGGTGAAAAACCTTACAACTGTCAGTTTTGTCAAAAGGGGTTTAGTCAAAGTGGACATTTGAAACACCATGTTCTTACTCACACTGGTGAGAAACCGTACAAATGTGATGCATGCCCGTGTAGCTATCGTACAAAGGCTTATTTAGATAGTCATATTCGTATACATACTGGTGAAAAACCTTACAAATGTGACGTATGTCAGCGTTGTTTTATTAGTCAGCCTACGTTAAGAACTCATATTGCTTTACACAATAACGAAAAACCTTACAAATGTGATATATGTCAGCGTGGTTTTAGCATTAAGTCTAATTTGAAAAAACATATTCTAATACACACAGGTGAAAAACCTTACAAATGTGATGTATGTCAGAGCAGTTTTACTCAAAAAAATGCTTTGGACATTCATGTGCGAAACAAACACACTGGTGAAAAACCTTACAAGTGTGATATATGTCTGCGTAGTTTCAGTGCTACGACTGTTTTAAAAAATCATTTACTAACACACTCGAGTGAAAAACCTTACAAATGTGATATATGTCAGCGTAGTTTTAATCGAAAAGCTACTTTGGAGAATCATGTTCTTATACACAGTGATGATAAACAGTACCAATGTGAAATATGTGCAAAGTGTTTCAGACAACCAAGTACACTGAATAGTCACCTATGGGTACACAAGAAAGAAAAGCAATAATTATTATGTGGTATTGAAATAATATCTTCACCGATTAAATATACAGGGATAAATTAAATTAGATAGGTAGCGAAACTCCGCAGACGTGATGGATATCCATATCTAAACATGATAAAACAAACAAAAAAGAAATGATTTGATGGTATTTTTTTATGGGGTTTACGATCTCTTATAATGTAATTAGTAGTTACTTAAAGTATGAGTTGAGAAAATAGTTTTTTTGTTGAATATTGTGTTAAGATATCGATAGCCATCACGTCTGTGAAGCTGACGGAAACAAAAACTGTTTTTTTTTTAATTGATATTTCAAGCAAAGACGTGTCGTTGATATAAAACATATTCTGAATGACTTTTTACCGTCTTCAAAAAAATAAGGTATAATAGGTGAACGGAGTAGCCTATGGCATACCTAGTTTTTTTTTTTTTTTTAATAATATCGAAATTCAAATGATGATTTGAATTTCGATATTTTTAACGACCTATAAAGTTTTTTCAAAATTTCTGTTTTCATTGTTCTAGTTTACCTACTTCAAATCTGTAGTGTTTATTGATAGAGCAATTTCTGTCTAAGCTATTGAAAAAAAAAAAAAACTAGGTTTGCCATAGGCTTCTACTCCGTTCACCTATTGTACCCTATTTTTTCAAAACGGTAAAAAATCATCTAGTATATCGATACCCATCACGTCTGTGAAGTTTCGCTAGTTACTTTACAGACACAGTAAAGTGTAATTCAGGTCGCACAGCGCTTATAACCTACAGTTATATTCACCTACAAGTTGCCTCTCTTTCTAACGCGTAACTCTTATACCTTCTGACTAGTTAGGGTTGTCTTCTTTTACGACGCGGCGTGTGAGTGAGTATCGAGCTGACCGTGCGAGCCGGCCGGTGCGCGGCAGCCCGCACTGAATAGGGATGATGACTAGAAAATGTATTTTTGTCCGTCATGTAGATTATTAAAATATATTGGACACGTATTTTTTATTTTGTACGTAATCAAAAGACTACGGCGATACATTGAGATAAAATGTGGCATGACGTCACGTCTTCGTAGATTTTATACGTAGAAGTGACGTAGCAAGCCCCCACTCCCGAACTTTAATGCGAGTTATCTAAGTCATTTTTTATTAACATGATAAAGCAAAAAATACGTGTCGGTTATTTTTTTATTATCTGACTGACGGACTAAATAAAATTTCTTTTTTTTTACCCAGGCATCATCCCTATTGGCCTGACAAGTGAGCCCGCCGCGTACTTGTAGCTTCATACCTAAACTGCGGAGTGTCCCATCTGTATTAATATGTGCTATCAGTTAGCTTCGATTAGGAATCAATTTTAAATTCGTAACACAAATTATTCTATTGTACTCTGCGTTTGCATTCCTTTCACAGTAACTTCCGCGACTTCGTCCTCGTGAAATTTCTTATCCCTCCGACCCACCCTTTCGAATCGCATATTATCACCTGCCCGCGCCATTACTTCGTTTTCTGACTTTTTTTTTTGCTCGGCTCCTAAGGGTTGTAGCGTAATATTAAATACCCTTCCTCAAAAATTGGGCTATAGTTTGACCAAGACCGCTGTACCGCGCCTTAGGAATGCGAGGCGGGGTGCAGCGCTGGCGAATGAGCGGTGGGACGCCGTGAGCTTTGACGCATGAGCGGCCTGCACTGCCCCCCCTCCTCGCCGCGCATATTCCTACGGCGCGGTACAGCGGTTATAGTCAAACTATATCAAATTCAAAAATAATTTTTCAAATCTGACTGGTAGTTCCAGAGATTAGCACGTTCAAACATACAAACAAACTCTTCAGCTTTATTATTAGTATAGATATAGATTTTGCACCTGTAAACTATATCGCTGCTTTGCATGAATACCCACAGAAACCAAAATTTTGAAATTACTGTTTATAACACAGCCAAATGCAAAATAGTCCTTATTTCATGGAAGTAAGACTCACATTCATAACGGTAAAACCGCCGATTGTGCCGTTATGAATTTGAGTCTTACTGACCATGAAATAAGGACTATTTTGCATTTGGCCATGTTATAAACCAGTAATTTCAAAATTTTGGTTTGTGCGGGTATTCATGCAAAGCAGCGATATGTACACAGACCGTTCACAGTTATTGTATCCCTGGCAGCTCTGACAGCAGCAACCCAAAAGCAACCATATCGCATATAGGAGTACCTACATTTTTTTTTTTCTTTTTGCTCGGCTTCAAAAAGTCATATCGTGATATTAAATAACCTATAGCCTTCCCCAAGAATTGGGATATCAAATGAAAAAATATTTTTCAAATCCGACTGGCATTTCCAGAGATTAGCGCGTTCAAACAAACAAAAAAGTTATAGTGAGCCTTTATAGTGAACCTTAAAAGATATATGGTATCGCGGACTTTTTTTTTAACGTTTTATCCTCTTGACCGTCGGGCCTCTGTATGCGCAAGTACCGCAAACGTCGCCTACTTCGACAAGCGTCGAAGTACTTGTTGATTCTCTATCTGATAATCTTATTTTCCAATGGTGTTACGGCGACGTTTGAGAGGTGAGGACCATTTCCACCAAACATGATTGTTGCGTTACTTTAACCGTTTACGCAGCGCACGCAACGGAAGCTCTCAAAAGGTATAAATTTTCACCGTTTTTGCAACATTTTTCATTGATGCTCCGCTCCTATTGGGCGTAGCGTGATGTTATACAGGGTTATTGGTAAAACACCGACAACCTCTTAAGGGGTCATTGTGCTCATCATTATGAACAACTTTTTCAACCTGAAATCACGAAAAAAAATCTGCTATTCAGTACGTTTATGTTCGCATAATTCGTCAAAATTAACAGCAGATTTTTTTCGCGATTTTAGGTTTGGTCCCATAGTAAAAGTTGTTCATAATGATGAGTACAATGACCCCTTAAGAGGTTGTTGGTGTTTTACCAATAACCCTGTATACCTATTTCTTTCCAGCAATCACACTAATCTATCTCTCGTTCTTTGCCCTTGTTGAAGCCTTCCTCGATAAATAGGCTATCCAACACTAAAAGAATTTTGCAATTCGAGCCAGCAGTTCCTGTTGCGTGTTCAACCAAACAGAAACAAACAAACTTTTCAGCTTTATAAAATTAGTATAGATATGTTTTTTTTTTCTTTCTCTTTATTGGTTTTGGGGTTTTATCTAGACAGATATGCCAACCCCATCGTGCCTTTTAACATTGTATAACATTTACACTTATAATTAAGACATAAAATATAGGATACACGTAAAAAAAATATGAGACAACTTGGAGATAAACATACTCGACGTATATGTCACAGCTGGAGGACTAATATTAACCGACATAACTTTTTGGCACATTCTGACGTTGGTCGAGATAAAATTGATCTACGCTAAGCGTGTTTAAGTCGAATTCTCTCAAAATAGACTCTCGCGTCCGTTCCGGACCCAATCCATCAGCAATTGCTGCACGTCCTCAATCTGATCACACTCTCTGCAATTTGGCGAATCTGCTTTTTTATGAGAAATGCAAACTTCGCTGATATCCATCAAAAAAAGCAAAGTCCAGAGCAAAGTCTTAAAATTGAATTTATATAATTCCTACTTAATTGATCGACATCGAACCAAGGCACTCGAGGAGGCTCGCCTTGTATGGTATACCTTTTTGTTGACTAACATCAACAAAGTGTGGTTCCCAGGAGTTATAACAAATTACTTTAAATTTGGATATGAATTCCCAATAATCAGGTAAGTAATCAATTGCGGTTCCCTCTGCTGCTGCTAATTTAGATAACCGATCACCCTCTTCATTGCCACATAGTCCGATGTAAGCTGGAATCCATTGCAACTTAATTTCTATGTTATTCTTAGATAATAATATAATATTTTCAAGAATATCATATCGAGGGTTCACGGGCTATTTGTATTAAGCGACATGTTTGGAACTTTACAGGAGAGCATTTCAAAGTTTCATTATTCGGAAAAAAGAACATTATAAAAAAGTATCAATATTTTTTACGAAAAAGTGGCCTATCGACGACGGATAAGAATCAATAGTGTCTATCTCCGTTTTTTACGCTTTTCACTTTTTAATGCAGGTAGATATGATTATAACTCAATATCGGCCAGGATGTCGCTTAATACAAATAGCCCGTGAACCCTCGATATGCTATGGATGCACCTCTGAAACCAGAGGTGAGAGAATATTAGTATAGATATGTTGCTATAAGGTTGCTGTCAGATGAACAATATTGTAAAAGGAGTGTACAGACCGTTTACAGTTATTTTACCTCTGATTTTGCATTATCATCAAAATCACAGTGATCTTTATCGTCCATGTAATAAGGTTGCTTTTGGGTTGCTACCATTGACAAGTCCGTCAAAATCACAGGGAATTTTATCTTCGTTGCAATAAAGTTGCTATACTGGCATCACCGAAAGATTCGCTATGTAAAATGGCGCCAACGTAGTACCCTTGTTCGTTTACGTTTCGCGTTTATGAAATCATGACAGTTGGTTGTTGGACGTTTAAAGAAGGGCTGTGTCATTTAAATTAAAATTTAGATTGGAGATCTACTGTAAAATAGGGTAACCTATTAGTTTTTATTGTAAATATTAGAATACTAAATAAATAGTAATATTAGGTATGTGCAGATGATTGTATGGTGTAGAAAATTGAATAAACGAATGGTGAAATCTTAGTGTTTCATGTTATTTTTCGTATCCCTCACAAATATCGTAAATAGTTATAGTATTTCGTTATTTGTGTAATTTTCGAGTAACAACTTTAGAATCCATTTTGAGGTTAAATATACCTATTTGGAATTAGGCTGGCCGCACACGCACGGTTTCCTGATTAGGAATTCAGATTCGGAATTCCGTGAGATTAGCCCAGACGTTCGGTTTTTTGTACAAGGAATTTTATACGACCAGTGCCTTCAGAGACACAGTCGTGAAAGCTCGTCATCATGGACGACGACGAATTGATTGCTATTGCACTTTTACTGGTGCTTCATAAGAAGAAGAGGAATCGTCGTTACTGGGTACACCCGTTGAATACTCAAAGATTAACAGAAAGTCAATTCTACATCAAAAGAGCAAAAATGTAATGACATTCAAGTATAACAGAATGTCCATAAAATCCTTTGATGAGCTTCATAATGGCATACGAGTGAAAATAAAAAAGCAAAATACATGTATGAGATTGTGTTTGGACACGGAAGAAAAATTAACCATAACATTAAGGTATGTATTTAATTATTTATTTTTAATCATATTCTTATAAAGGTGCATTTCTCGTAGGTACATAGGTAGGTACTTACACATTTTGATTCATTATTATCAACATGTTACATAGTTATTTAAATTTTAATTATTTTTTTAATATTATCCTCTTGGGAATCTTCAGACTGTAGAATTATAAACTGAGCCTGACTATCTTCAGCAGTAGTCTCTGGTATAGTATACTCGGGATCTGCGAGTCAGTGATCTCGAACGTCACAAGGCCAAATCGGTAGAGTTGCCTACAAATATCGGTAGATTCGTACCCAAAATAGGTAGGTAAAAAAATATCCCATCCCAAAAATTATCCCATATCGTTCTACCGATATGGTCTATTTTTTGGGATAATTTTTTGGTAGAACCTACCGAAAAATCGGTAGGTTCGAGACCATTGTCTGTGACTCGGGGTAGTCTTGCACGGCATGTTGTTGGTTAGCCGAATGGGGAGGTGTGACATTTGTAATTGAGCGTATAACTATTTTAGGCTTAGAGGTATTTGCACTGGGTACAGGCTGCTGGGAGGATGAATGATGTAGTTGATGCTGAAGGCGATTGAGATGGACTTCTCAAATATATCGGTGAATTTTGCGGTGCATATATATTTCTCTGCATAGATAGAATGTATGTTGGTGATGGAGATGAATTATAGTAGCTTCGCGGTGCAGGAGTGTATACATGGCCAGAATGAGGACTTGACAATGGCTCTAGTGAATTGTCACTGTATGTATATGAAGATTGTGATGGAGATGGTTCGTTTTCCAAGGTAATTTTTTTTACTAATTGAAACATACCCAGTGGAAAATCAATTTTTTGTTTAAATAAATAAAATTAAATTCCTTTAATTCAGATAACTTAGTGATCCATACAAAGACTTAAACAGCAGACAGATATATATCAAATTACCCGCTTTACAAAGGATCTCCACAGCGGAGACGAGACCCTGTCAGCTAACGTCCTCAAGATTCCGTTGCAGCTGCCACGCATTCTGTAGATCAAGGACACAGTTTTTTTGCGCATGATGGCATGAAAGCCATCAGTGCGATACAGCGCAAACATTCCTGATGCACTACAGAACCGAGGCAGCCCCAACATCATCCTGAAGATGTTATTATACTGGATGCGCAGGAGTTTAGGGTTCATTTTTTTCATATAACTTCTGAAACTCATCAAAAAATTGGTGTCGTCGTCTTCGTTAGTATTGCATGGCATACCGGTTGTTTTTTGCCTCTGTTGCAATATATTTAATATTTAAGTTGGAACGTCTTTCTTCCTTTTCACCACAGGTCTATTTGTTACTGGAGGTGACTCCATATGACTGACATCTTTGGGAACTTCCGGTTAAATATTTTATTCTGATTTATCTGATTGAGAATCTAATTCCTGTGCATAATTCCCCTCGGAATCTCTTTTTGAAAACATGGGTGTTAGAAAATAAAGTAATTGGCTGTATACATATGTTTTAGAATTCTTAGCTGCACTGCCAGTAGGAACATTTTTGGTTTTTTGCACTTCTTTTCGATAGTAGTCCCTGATGGACAAACTTCTTCTTTAATTCGGCACCTGGAATAAATAATATTATTGTTTGATTTTCAGATTTCTGGCAACTGGTTGTAAATTTGAAGAATTAAAAACAGATTATCTGGTGGGAAGCCGAACTGTATCTGCGCTTGTTAAAGAAACCTGTAAAGTTATTTGAGAAGTGTACCAACCCTTAGAAATGAATCCACCGTCATCAAAAGAGCGTTGGATAGAAATTGCAGAAAATTATTATAAAAATACTCACTTCCCAAACTGCGTAGGTGCAGTTGACGGGAAGCATATCCGTTTGATCTCCCCTCTACATAGTGGGTCTGGTTTTTATTACTATAAAAATTACTACTCTATTGTATTGATGGCAGTAGTAGATTCAGACTATCGGTTCATAGCTATAGATGTTGGTGCTTTTGGCAGAGACAGTGACAGCAATATTTTTAACAATTGGGTTTTTGGGAAAAGGTTAAAAGAAAATCGCCTTAATTTGCCTGAACCAAAATCTCTACCAGGAACTAATGGCCCGCCTTTACCGTATGCGTTTCTAGGCGATGAAGCCTTTCCACTACACAATAATTTTTTGAAAAATTATCCAAGATGTAACCTCAATAACCAACGTCGAATTTTTAATTATCGTCTGAGTCGATCTCGACGTATTGTAGAATGTGCTTTCGGTATTCTTTCAAACAAATGGAGAATTTTTCATACAAATATGACCATTTCGCCCGATTTTGCTGTTCTAGTAATGAAAACAACATGCGTATTGCATAATTTTGTACGTAGACGAGATAGTTATAACTAACTGATACTTTGACGCATTACTTCGAGGATTTGCCATTCAGTTCTTCACGACAATCCACAAACAGAGGCAGAACTGTAAGAAATAATTTTGCTGAGTACTTCATGACGCCGGCTGGAGAACTATCATATCAATACAGCCATAAAAATAATAGCAAGTACTTACATTTGTTTGCTTTGTCTGTGCACTTTTCCCAGTTATCAAAAACTTCCTTACAAATCTGCTCCCAACCCAACTCCTTTATGTCTCTATTGTGGTAGTCCACATTGTTAATACATGGATATTTTTCTACAGACATTATTAAATTTTCGGCCTCACACATTTTCTAACATACATAAAACTAGCACGAGCACGATACACGTCCACTTGCAACAACGCTAGCGCGAGTCTGAATGGAAACTGAGCCAAAATGTACGAGATCGCTGCGTTCGGGATGATGTCATTAGGTTTTATCCGTTCTAACAACTCGAACGCATGGGGAAAATTTCGAAACGGATATTAGGTTTTTCTCCGTTCGGAAAAATAAGTACGTGTGCGCGTGTTTGAACATTTTGTATGAAAGAAGAGTATTCAGGTTTCCGAATCTGAAAACCGTGCGTGTGCGGCCAGCCTTAAATTGATTGTTCTAGAAAAGTTCATTAGCTTCTTAATATATACCTATGGTTTGTTCAGAAAGTATCTAATGAAACTGTTACGATTTCCTATTCCAATACTCGTTGATTCATCTTTTTCACGTGCTTAAAAGACTAGTTTTCAAAAAGTCCCAGTTTCATAAAACTACGAGTGGAGCGACTGATTAAAAACCAAACGTCACTATCTTTATTATCTCTGAATTATTATCTATCTCACGTCAGACGTCAAATTTTATCGAGCAATGAGATATAGCTTTTGCTTTTAATTCATAATAATATTCGTAGATTACAAGAAGAAATTGAAGTAATAATATTATAAGCATCAGGTATTTCTACTCTGCAGTGTTTTTTAAAACCTAAAGATGGAAAAACTGGCAATGTGTAGGATATGTTTATTGGACAATATTCGAATGTTTGTGGTTACCGACAAGAACCTGCAGGAGACCTATGAGAAGCTGACTGATGTTCCAGTAAGTAGATGTGTAAAAATTAAATTACCTAATAGGTTTTTAATTAATAGATAAAAAGAATCTAGACATAATCTAACTGTACCATAGTAATCAGATTTATGAAGTGAAAACTTATTTAGCGTCTAAAGAAGTTTCACTTCATAAATCTGATTTTGAGCGATTTTTTATAGGGGAAAATGTTACGGGTTCGCCTCACCGACTTGCTAATACAATAACATAACAGTATATTTGTAGCTAATGTAATTATTGTTATAGAGGTATTCAAGTTTTCACTTCTGTTGGTAGTCCCCTTGACTGTTTTCAATAGGTTATTTTTATAATACTGACCAAGTAACCAGTGACCCCAACTGTGGGCTTGGACAGTTAAGAATTACCATCGACAAACGCTAGGCCTTTCCAATTTTGAAACATTTTTTTTTTGCAAGCTGACAAAGTATAGAACATATGGGGCAGGGTTTTTCCAATGAATCATTGTATAGAAAAAGCAACTTTAAGGTGTAAAGGTGTCCATTTTGTCAATAGTACCTATTTTATTCATAAACTGGCTTTGCACGGCTTGGATGGTGACATGTCAAATCAGAAAAATAATAATATCCCAAGACATTGTTCACATACAGTCATCTGGTCCCAAACTAAGCAGAGCTTGTACTATGGAAACCAGATAACTGATATACTACATACACTACTTTTTTTTAGTAAATACATACTTATATAGATAATTACACCCAGACTCAGGACAAACAGATATGTTCATGCACACAAATCGACCGTCCCTATTAACATTGTCGGTTCTGCAGGGAGACTACTGTTTAGTCCCTACTGAACAGTGGTCTTTTTCGCAAAACTGACATTGTTAATATCATAAAAATTCTTTTTTATTGTTAGGGCAAACTTTGAACTGCCCTCAGTTCAAAGTTTGTTTTGACAGTGAAGAATTTTTTTAAATTGTAATTCGATTTATGTAAAAAAGTGAATATTGGTAAAAATGTATATCCAACATTGTTAATAGGGACGGTCAAAATGTTTGTCCTGGATGGGAATCGAACCCACAACCTGCGGCGTGATAGGTGGTATCTTAACCAACCACGCCAACTGGCCTGTCCTATTATATTTATATAATAAAGGTAAACAAAATAGTTTCAAATCAGTTTTGTTGCAGTTTGTGACTGAAGACAGTAGACCGATGCTCGCTTGTTTCTTCTGTTACACTAAACTGAAGCAATCCTACCAATTGCAGAGAAAATGTCTGGAAGCTGAGGAGCTGTTTGTTCAGATGATGAATAAATATGAGGTGAGGGATTCTTATACTGACAACTAATTTCATGAATTAGAATTCTAGTATAACTATGTAATAGCTTGGGGAAAAAGTTTCTTCGCATTTATTAAGAAAATTCAAAACATTTTTTAATATAGTTTATTTACATTTAACTAAAGTATGTAGGTACCATTTTGTTCGATAACTTTTTGCCATCTTGTAGGTAGGGACATGATCCCATTGCTGTAGAAATTTTGGGACTTCTGGTCAAAATACCGCGACAAGTGGTTTTGGCAGTCCTCTCGTGATGTTAACCGGACATTGCCTAAAGAATTCTGAAGAGACCGAAACAGGTGGAAATCTGAAGGTGCAAGGTCAGGACTATACGGCGGATGCATTGACACCTCCCAGCCAAACTCTCTTAATGTTTGCTGAGTGGCTAAAGATGTGTGAGGTCTAGCGTTATCATGATGAAAGACCACACCCCTTCTGTTGATTAATTCCGGCCGCTTTCTCTCAACTTCTTGCTTTAATCTCATCAGTTGTTCGCAGTAGAGTTCAGAATCGATGGTCCTGCGTGGTGGTAACAGCTCATAATGAATAATGCCCTTCCAATCCCACCACACACACAGCATCACCTTGTTGCGAGTTAACCCGGGTTTCGCCACAGTCTGTGAAGCCTGACCGGCCTTTGACCACGACCTTTTTCGCACGTTCTTGTCATACGTGATCCACTTTTCATCACCAGTTATCAGCTTCTTCAAAAATGGTTCGGTTTCATTACGTCGTAATAAAGAATCACAAATGAGTACACGGTTCGTTAGGTTTCTTTCAGTGAGCTCGTGAGGTACCCAAATGTCGAGCTTTTTTGTGTACCCAGTTTTTTCAAATGCGCCAAAACTGTTTTGTGGTCAATTTCCAGTTCTTCAGCTACGTTGTAACTACTGATATGCCGATCTTGCTCCACTTTTTCAAAAATGGCATCCATTTTATCCGTAATAGGGCGACCAGAGCGACGTGTATCTTTGACATCAAAATTTCCGGATTGAAAACGCTTAAACCAAAGGAGATCCGCAAACAGCCCTAATAAATTAGGCCTCAATAAACAAAAATAAAATAATTTGAATTTGCAAGGGGTAATATTAGTCTATTGCCCTGTGCAATTAGTTTTTCGATATAACATGGGATATGAAAATTAAAAAAAAAAACTTTATTTCAGACCGTAGTCAATAAACCCCATTATCATTTGTTCCCGTTATTTTATTAGGTTATGAGTTTTAGTGACAGACATCTTTTCAACAAGAGGTGAAACTTACTTACAATATCAAAAGGCAAAATCGGAGTCAGGCAGTTACAATTGTCTAAAAACACAGCAAGGATCGGTAATTAGATGTAGCACACAAAATAAACATAAAAAGTAAGTCTGCAACACAAGCGAGAAAAGTTATGACGGCAATCTGTTGTTGACAACCGATTGATTGACAGCCGTATCGAATGTTGCAGTTCACAAAAATGCAAATCGATTTTTCTATAAAATCATTAAAATAACATAACAACAACGAAAAATACTCTATCTTTAATCATTGTTTCGCAATAAACTCGAATAATACTTTTATAAGTGAAAATAAATATAAATCGAATATTATAATACAAATCTTTTAATGGGAAAAAGCAATTTCATTTAAAAATAGCATAATATTGCAACATCAGTTGTTATTAAAACAACTGCAACGCAAGGAAAACACTAAATGTTTTTTTTTTTTTAATTCCTTTTTCCTACGTTTTTTTAGGAAATGATAAATTAAAGTACGGCTTATAATTATTTAAATATTTTTTCGAATGGTCTAATACTTTGTCTATCAGGGCCAGGAATTGCTGATCTCCTTTGTGCTACTCTCACAGACACTACACTAGGTCCATAAACATCGCAAATTTTTTTCGCGGCTTGCGTTGCATTTTTACCTTTTTTGTAGTAAAATTTTAAAATGTATCGAATTTCTTCATTAGATTCACTCATTTTGACGGTACGAAAAACAAATGAAAATCACACATTTTCCTAATTTGAATTTGGAATTATGTTCTTTAAAATTTAAACTTTCAATGATACCAAAACCAGCCAGATACAAATAGTATAGCCAAAGAGATTTTATTACAAGTTCATACATACTATAATGCGAAAAGACTTTTTCCCCAACCTAATATTGTGTGTAAGTTAGTTTCCTTACAAGCTTTTTTATATGATTATTTGGACAGTGTTATGCAGAAAGCAGCCATGTCAGTAAAAGTACAAACAGAGTTATAAGCATTTTTCTGTCGATGGTTGCATTATGGATGTATGGACAAGGCTGCATTTGACGGCTCATATCTTCATGATAAATAGAGACATCGACATGGTTGTTTTTGCAAAATATGTTGTATGGTGAAATTAGTATGACTGTGTTTATAACTCATTTTTGGATAAAGTGCCATATGGCTGCTTTCTGCATAACTAGGTCCATTTTATCCTATACTGTCTCACTACTGGGCAAAGTTCTCCCTCATACTCTTCCATTTGTCTCTATCTGCTGCCTTTTCCAGCCAATCAGTCAAGAACGAGTCGAGGTTGTTGCTCTATAAGCTACAACCTTAACCTTATAAGTTATAAGCTAAGATTCACTTCTTTATTTTGATACACCTAAATGCTTTTGACAAATATTGGTGTTTACAAATATTTGGGTGACTATACCATTTTCATAAAAAGATTGTGAGACTGATTTGGACGTAGTTATGCTATAACGTTTCAATCCACACGCAGGTCGAACTGAGTAAATCGCGTTTTTTTAATTTTGTGGTACGCTTTTTTTTGGTAGCGAGTACAACTAAGTAGTATGTATCACTTCAACTAAATAAATAAACATTATTTTATTATATACTTGTCAAAATACCTAGCTTGGGCTCAAAAACTCAATTTTGACCACCTTGTGGATTGGAACGTTATAGCATAACTACGTCCATTTTTAAGGATTTTTTTGCATTATACTAAATTAATTTTACATACATACATAAAATCACGCCTTCTTCCCATGGGTACGATCTTTACATACTCCATTTGCCTCGTTTACGTTCATACATCTGGTCTCATACGCATGCCAGTTGTGAGTAGTACTCGCTTTCTGAAGAACATCACCAATAAGGTAACTATAGTTATTACCCATATTCTAAGTTGTAGCCACGATAGCTCCTCGACTCACAACTCGGTCGAGAAGACTTTGAGACGTGCCTCGAAAGATTGAGGAAATTATGAGGTTCATAGAATGAATCGTAAACGAATACGTCACGTAAACGTCATTATTTGGAGAAATATTCCGTTTATAACTTATTTTTAGAAGCCTGTGCGCGTTGTCTGTTTTCTGCATCTCTTAAATAGCGTCGTGCGTGATTTTTTTAAAAAATTAATTGTATGGATTATTATCATACAAATATTAATAATTATAATTAATTAATAATATAATAATTATCTATATAAGTATGTATTTACCAAAAAAAAAGTAGTATATGTAGTATATCAGTTATCTGGTTTCCATAGTACAAGCTCTGCTTAGTTTGGGATCAGATGACCGTGTGTGAAAATGTCCCAGGATATTATTATATTATTATTATTATTCAATAAACTCTTCAAAAGACATTACGAATATCGAATAAAATTATGCAGTTCCTCCTGGCCTACGTACCTTACATACCTCGACTCAAATTCACCTCGACTAAAGCCTCCTCTACACGTCGACAGATGCATCAGCAGATGTCATCTGCGGATGCGTCCGCCGACGTGTAGACGGGGACATTTGCTCGTCTGTGGTAGGTATTTAACGTCGCCAGATGCGTCTGCCACCAATCAGCTTGTTGTCGGTTTTTGTGGCACGCAACAAAGGGTTCCAGCGCGAGCGCCCCGCGTCTGTCCACACGTCTCACGACGCATCAGTATATCGGAGTTGCGAATGAGAGTGCACGCGTGCTTCTCGCAGTTTTTTTTTTTTTTCTAGATTGTTAATATCGTTCGCAATATGTAATTTTTATTTTTTATTTTTACGGTCTCAACTTCCATTTTTTATTGCGTGCGTGCGTGCGTGCTGCGTCTGTCGAGAATTAACACAGACTGATCGACGTACAGACGTGTGGTCGGATCGTGCTGATTCCTCTGCTGATGCATCTGTCGACGTCCGCGGACGCGTCTAACGACGTGTAGAGGAGGCTTATGGAAACAGATGAAGAGTAAAATTGCAAAGCTATGAATATCAAACTACTTAGGTGAGGTTGAATCGAGACGATGAAATCATGGACTTAGAATATGGGTATAAGTCCCCCTAGTAGGATGTCCCCTCCCGGCGTTTCCACTCACATCTGCCTTGTAAATAATAAATTAATTTTGTTACAGCTGAAACCTTTAACAAACCAAGGCCGCTCAGAATTTGTTGGTGGATTTGTTAAAACCTCAATAGAGAACATAAATATAGTTGATGATGGTCAAACCGACATTGGGACTATTGAAATAGAACTACCAGCGGTTACTGAGAATCAATGTGACATTTTAGAGATCAAGGTGGAACGTCAAATTGATGGTATGTTATTTTTTTTTAAGCGCTAAGGTAACCCTCGTAATTCAAATGAAGAGCTGCGGAACAAAATTTTTTTAAATTTTTTTTTACTAAAATTGTGGGGAAACTATCAACACAATTTTTTTTTTAATCTTACCTATTTGAAAGCCCTTGCTAAAAGCCAAATTGACAAACAACATAATTATTCCTACGTAGTTAAATCATTGTTTTGTATTTCCTGTAAAAATACGAAGAGTGGAATTATCGGCTTTTGTTCCGGAGCTCCTCAAATATTCTTATGTTTTTTTTTTTTTTTTGCAATTTTCAGGTCAGTATTAGGTTTTTTGTTAATTCAAATAAAATTCGCGACAGTAACAACATATATTTACAGAATTATAATCATTAGAATCAGTAATACAACTCCATAAGTTAGAAAAGACCTCAAATGTCAAATTTCATGAAATAGTTATTCAATAGAGTAATATGAAATTGGAGAATTGTAATGATGATTTCAATTATTATCTTACTTCTTACTAATATTATAGAATGAAAGAACCAAAAACTACAGAACGGGTTTCGATCTTTGGCATACAGATAGTTTATAACTTGGATTAACACATAGGATACTTTTTATCCCGATATTCTTACGGATTCGTGACTTACGTGGGTGAAACCGCGGGGCGCTGCTAGTAATTCTATAAATACTTCTAATACTTATTTGTTACGGTCGCGATAGATACGAACTAATACTGACCTGCAATTGCAAAAAACAAGAAAATTTGAATTTCGCGCGCTACCGTGGCGCTTACGCCGTAAGTCAATACTTCTTAGGGACTGTTCACACGTACCACAACGGCCACGCAGCGACAGAATGTTGGCAAGCAGTGGTTACGTGTGGTTTGGTCGGTATAGCCCACACGATTGATTTTGACGGTCAAATGTGGTTTATATGAATAAACAATTCATTTTCATACAAATTAGCGCTCGTCCACGTGTTGTCGTTGTTTTTTTTTTTTTATATTTGTGATAGGTTTGAGAGGAGTTCAAGAGGAGCTCGTGGCTAAATAATAACAGCCGTACGGGTCGATCCATCAGGTTAAGCTACGCTTGCCGGGGTTGGTTCCTTGATGAGACGACTGAGACTAACGATGAGATGACCATTTTTTCATACCGAGACTCCTCCGTGCCTCGGAACGCACGTTAAGCCGTTGGTCCCGGCTGTCATTCGTGGATCTTTGACAGTCGTTACGGGTCGTCAGAAACCGGAAAGTCTGACAACCAATCTTACCAAGGGGTATCGTATTACCCAGTAACTGGGTTGTGGAGGTCAGATAGGCAGTCGCTCCATGTAAAATACTGGTATTCAGCTGCATCCGGTTAGACTGGAAGCCGACCGCAACATAGTTGGGAAAAGGCTAGGTAGATTGATTGATTTGAGATGGGTTTGCTCTTGACTCTAGTCTAGGTCGGAGGCGACAGAGATAGAGTCGACGATGGAGTGAGCTTACCCAGAAGAAGCCTGTTCACTCTCACTTTGAAGAGATTAGGGTTGTATGCGTTCGGAAACACAGACTCAGTTAGAGAGTATTTTTGGTTTGGTTGTGGTATGTGTGATCGGGTCCTTAGGCGCACTCTGCGCTCCTTCTGAACAGTGATTGAATCTAATCCGTCACGCTCGGGCCGGTGACGCTGAATCGGGAATACTCCGCTCTTGTCGGTCGGTGACGCTGTATCGCGTATAATCGGCGCAGAATCGCTTATACTTTGCTCCAGTCGTAAGTGGTCACTTCTATCGTGTAAGCACACAACCTCTTTTTATCATTCCGTGCTCGGAAGAGCGCCGAACGGGACTCTATTACTAAGCCTCCGCTGTCCGTCCGTCTGTCTGTCAGCGGGCTGTATCTCATGAACCGTAATAGGTAGACAGTTGAACTTTTCACAGATTGTGTATGAATTAAAAGGCGTCCCCATACAAGAAACGTGTATTGTTTTTTACTAAAGTAAAAAACGTAGTATTAAATGTTGTACAGTGGTACGGAACCTTTCCTGTGCGAGTCCGACTCGCACTGGACTATTTTTTTATAAATTTAAAATTTCCACTGAGCACGGAGACGCCTCGGTGGCCGATCCTAGAGGCGGCATTGTATTATAAGTAATAATAGTTTTTATTTTATTTTACTAAAACTAATACACGTACTTCCAACCCGTTCGACGTAACTGAGCACTTCTCTTCTCTTCTCTTCTCACTTCAATGCAAATTATTTTTAACCGACTTCAAAAAGGAGGTTCTCAATTCGTCAGAACCTTTTCTTTACCTTTTTTTAATTTTTTTTTTATGTATGTTCCCCGATTACTCGAAGATGGCTGGACCGATTTGATTTTTTTTGTTTTGTTTGAATGGGTATACTTTCCAGGTGGTCCCATGATCATCAAGTCAGGATCTGATGATGGGATCCTGGAGAAATAGAGGGAACTCTTCAAATTTTATAGGCACACTTGAAGCGATTTGGGTAGTTTTTGGAAGAGTACTTTCTCGAAGTGGTCCCATTTTAATTTGGTGAAGATCTGATGAAGAACTTCGGAGATAGGTAACGGAACTCCTCAATAAATGATAGCAAATGGCCCGAGATTGCTGAAATCTCATGTCTATCTATTATTTCCACCAGTTCGTAACATAACATCACGCCGGTACGCTATGAAGGGGTAAGCACATGTGAACCACTAAAAAGTGAAAAATAAAACCTTTTTACTTTGAAGTCGGTTTTATTTTTTGTTAAAAAGTTTTTATTTTAATATTTGGACTATTACGAACATTTTAAAACAAATAATTTCCAAATCGGCCCTGTCGTCTCAAGTGATGCGCTTACGAACGAACAGCATATCATTTTTATCTTTAAACAAGGTGTAACTTAAATAACGCACTTGCAACCTCTTAAAGGGTCATTGTACTCGATCATTATGGACAACATTTATTATGGGACCAAACCAGAAATTGCGAAAAAAATCAGCTGTTCCCTATATTTATGTTCGCATAACTGGTCAAAATGTAGGGAACAGTGGATGTAGAGAACCTGCATGGAGTATTGCAGTCACCTTTGGGATGGATCAGCCAAGTACCAACTAGCCGCGCTTGACTCGGTGGAACGCAGAGTTAAGAGGCTCATTGGCAACGTAAAACTGGTGGATGCCAAGCTTCATAGCTTGGCTCATCGCCGCAAGGTTGCCTGCTTGTCGGTCTTCTACAGATTGTACTGACTCCTGAGAACTCCACGACCTCATTCCACCGGCTCCCTTCTACCATCGGACATCTAGACGCACTGCCAGTTACCATCCCTACCTGGTTGCTATTCCACCAATTCGCACTAAGCGCTTCCAAATGTCTTTTATAATGCGCACAGCAAAGGAGTGGAACTCACTACCTGCGTCTGTGTTTCCGAACGCATACAACCCTAATCTCTTCAAAGTGAGAGTGAACAGGCTTCATCTGGGTAAGCTCACTCCATCGTCGACTTTGTCTCTGTCACCTCTGACCTAGACTAGAGTCACAGCAAACCCATCACAAATAAAAATAAAAAGAACAGTGGATATTTTTTTCGCGATTTCAGGTTTGATCCCCTAGTAAAAGTTGTTCATAATGATGACTACAAACAGTCCCTAAGAAGTTGTTCGTTACTTAAGTTACACCTTGTAGATAAATAATAATTATGCCTTTCTCGTGGGTCTAGTGGTTGCCTGAGCTACTGCTGAGCATGACTAAATGTCCGAGAACATTTAAAAAAAGCATTTTTTAACCCGTGGATTGGCAGAGGCGGCCCAAGGAATACGGCCTACCCGGTCCCCAGACCTGACACCCCTGGATTTCTACGTCTGAGCCAGTCTGGGGGGACCTGCAAAGGAATTATTTTCATTTATCTCGCTCTTGACTGTTTTTGTTTTATTACAGAGCTAGAACCGGAAAATCTAGACAACAGCTATCCAGATGTAGCAGATGTCCCACCATACCACTTAGAATCTGATTCAGAAGATGATGTGCCATTAACAGAGTTTAAAACTGAAGTGGTAGACGTGAAAGAAGAAGCAGAAGGGCAAGAAGTGTCCAAGACGAAACAAAGAGCCAAGATCACTAAAAGTAAGTATTATTATAGTCATTTGGTGGCAGTATAGTTTTATAGTGCTGCGCCTCGGAAAACACGTTAAGCTGGGTCCCGGATGTCATTCGTACATCTTTGACAGTCGTTACTAAAATAAAAATAAATAAAATCTGACAACCAGTTTTATCAAAGGGTATCGTGTTACCCAGTAACTGGGTTTTGGAGGCCAGATAGGCAGTCGCTCCATGTAAAATACAAATATTCAGCTGCATCCGATGAGACTGGAAGCCGACTCAACATTCATACCCAAAAGTAAATGAATAAATCATTTCTAACCCATTCATTGCGGCGACAAATTTTGCTCTCACTAGTCAGATGCGGCTCGCTTTTAACGTAAACGCCGAACGGCGCGCGTGAGCCGCACTTGATGAATAAAAAATAACACGCCAATTGGCGTTTTCAGCACTTTGTTATGAATTTGAATTTATTAATTACGAATCCACGAGAAGCCTTTATTTTGAAAAACTAAAACAAGAAATATAAAACAACTATACATTACGCCAATCGGAATCGTAAGAAAAAAAAATACGCCGATCGGCGTGCGCCGCAATGAATGGGTACCAAATTATTTGATTATGAACGTAATTACACATAGTTAATACCAATACCAACCTATTACTGCCACACAGCAGGGCAAAGGACTCTTCTCATACAGAGAAGGCACGAGCATTGATCACCACGGTTGCTCAAGACAGGTTGGCGATTTCAGACTTATATTGTCTAATTTGCTTTCCTCACAATGTTTTTTCTAGTCATAATCATCTGTCTAGCCTTTTCCCAAATATGTTGGGGTCGGCTTCCAGTCAAACCGGATGCAGCTGAATACCAGTAATTTACATGGAGCAACTGCCTATCTGACCTCCATAACCCAGTCACTGGGTAATACGATACCCCTTGGTAAGACTGGTTGTCTGACTTTCGGGCTTCTGACGACCCCTAACGACTGTCAAAGATCCACGAATGACAGCCGGGACCAACGGCTTAACGTGCTTTCCGAGACACGGAGGCGGTCTTGGTATGTAAAGATGTTCACCCATCCACGGACCAACCGCGGAAAGCGTAGCTGAACCTCATCGATCGACCCACGTCAATAACTTAGCCACATATTATCAAAAATTAACAAATTGCTTATTTTTTTTTTTTTTTTTGTATTTGTAATCACAGGGGCGCCCGTCATTAAGAAATCAAAACTAATAGATGTTACGTCTACAGCGAAGCAAAAGAAAACTGGACCATCAGACTCGAAGACTATTCGGCCAGCTCAAACTAGTACGTCCAAATCTGTTACTAAATTCAGAGAGCCTGTTGCTATTACAAAACCAACAGCTAATAACAGTCCTATATACAAAAGTAACGAAAACTTTATAGAAGTTAAAACTAATTTAATTGATTATATACATTCCGCTATAGATACGAGTTTCTGTAACAAAAGTGATTTAAAATGTAAGATATTGAATAATAAAAGTATTGCCAGGGAAGAGTTAAGTCGACATCCGAAATCTTGTGTTAAAGAAAAGGTTTACAAATGTGAAATATGCCAGCAATGTTTTAGTGGAAAGGGTAATTTAAGAAAACATGTTCTTGAGCACGGTGAAAAACCATTCAAATGTCAGTTTTGTCAGCGTGGTTTTGATGCAAAATGTCATTTGGATAAACATGTTCGTATACACACAGGTGAAAAACCTTACAAGTGTGATATTTGTCAGCGTAATTTTAGTGAAAAGAGTAATTTAATTAAACATATTCGAAGGCACAATGGTGAGAAACCTTTCAAGTGTGATATTTGTCAGCGTAGTTTTTATCAAAAATGTCAATTGATATCGCATGGTCTTGTACACACTGGTGAAAAACCTTTTAAATGTGAAGTATGTCAGCAAGGTTTTAATCGATTATATAATTTCAAGCAACATTATCGCACACATACTGGTGAAAAACCTCACAATTGTATTATATGTCAGCGTAGTTTTACTCATAAAACTTCTTTAACAAATCATCTTCGTAAACATACTGGTGAAAAGCCTTTCAAATGCTTTGTATGTCAGCGTAGTTTCACTCATAAACAGTCTTTGGACATGCACTTTCGAAAACACACTGGTGAAAAGCCTTACAAATGTGAACACTGTCAAAGATGTTTCACTCAAAGCTCACATTTAAAACAACATCTTCGTATTCACGCTGGTGAAAAAACCTTACAAATCATGTAACACACAAATCATGTGTTATTCAACGAGAGGGGAGAAGTTTAAAAAAATCAGATACACACTGGTGAAAAACTAAAAAAAAAAATGTTTGTCACTATAGCTTCTAAGGCCCTAGCGTTAATGGTCTTATTTTTTAAATGTATACAGAGTGTCCCGTAAAGAATGGATAACCTTGAAATAGCATATAAACAAAATACAAAAAAATATGTTTATTCCAGGAAGTACAGACGCCAGCAGGTCAACCTACCCGAAACTGTCAGATTTTCCCAATCAACATTGAACCTAATGCTTTAACAATAAAGTCGAAAATCTATTAAGACGTTAAGTGCGGCCAACGCGCATGCGCGATTTTCGAACGTTCACCATGTGCTGGCGGCGCTCGTCGAGATGTCGCTACGCCCCCGTAAGGGGGCGTGGCGTGCGGTGTCGGGGCATGGCCCCCCGACCGCGGCAGCTATACGGTGGCCCGTAACTACGGGCCCCTCGTCGTGTTCGCGACTGGCGAGCAGATGTTTGGGCGTGCGGCATACACGCCCATGTGAATAGGGTTTCTGAATTTGTGTCTGTAGGCACGCCACGACGTTGATGCCCAACGCCGCTTGTTTCACCGTAACTCGGCGGACAACCCCTACCGGGTGAGACCCCCACCTACATGGGGGAAGCCCAGCAGATGGCATCCAGCGACAGAGTTACGGACTCGACGTTCCTACAGAAGGGGTGTATGGCCCCTCTCACCTCTCCGTTTTCAGGTCGAGCCGAGCCCGGATGGTGAGAAGGGATCGTGTTCTGAGTGTGTGGGCGGTATTGTACTGTGTAACACCGCCCGGTGTATACGCGAGTCGCACGCCCGCATAAAAAGAGCCGCGACTTCGCGTGTGAGTTGGGTGCCTGTATAGAGGTGAATGTATGTTGTTTGCTATGTGACACGCCTATATTAACCTAGCACGCGCCACGCAACAGATGCATGTATTTGTATGGAGTCAGTGTCACAAATGAGCCGCGTGTAAGCTGAGGGCGGCTCATTTAGAAGTCCAGTCCGGTGCGATGGGGTCGTCGTCCGCAAGCAGGTCGCGGGGGAGGGGCCTCGCGTCAGGGGGGCGCGCATGCCAGGGCGCGATCTGCTTGACATGTGGCCAGGCCGACGCGTCGTCGGCACGCGCGAACATTCCCTTCGCGAGGCGGCACGCAAACTCATCCAGGCTCTCAATCCCGAGGTCTCGTTGAAGGACGCTGTTCCTCACGAAGCGAGGCGCGTCGACTATGGTCCGCAGCGCAAGATTTTGCTGCGCGCGGAGCGTCTTACGGCTCGTCTCGCTCGTGAGGGCGAACCAAGCCGGTGCGGCGTACGTCAAAATTGGGCGCACGTACAACTTGTACACGCCCAACTTGACGCGCGCCGGGAGGTGGGACGAGAGCACTGGTTTGAGTAGGTTGCGGGCGACCCTACCCTGTGCGGTGACCTTGCGGACGTCCCCATCGTGAGCCGACGATCGATGGTGACACCCAGGTATTTGACCCGGGGCGACCACTCGATGTCGACTCCTTGCAGCCTCAGGGGTGGTGGTAGTCGTGCGGCTACGGTGACCATCGCCTGCGTCTTACCCACGTTCACCGACAGCCGCCACTTCGACAGCCAGTCGGGAAGAAGGTCGAGGGCGCGCTGCATCTTGACCGCCACGTGCTTCGCATTGAGCGAAGTACAGATGTACGCGGCGTCGTCAGCGTACAGCGCGAGCGTCGCCTCCTCCGTGGTGGGGATGTCGTCCGTGTATCGCGAGTAACACGCAGGCGACACGCAGCTACCCTGTGGTACACCCGCCAGGACCGGGCGGGCGCTGGATAGCGCACCGTCGACCACCACCCTAAAAGTCCTGTGGGAGAGAAAGCTAGATACCACCTTTACAACGCGACGGGGCGCGTCTGACGTGGCCAACTTGAAGAGGCCCTTGTGCCATACACGGTCGTAGGCCTTCTCCATGTCGAGGAATACTGCAACCGAGCATACCTTCTTGTTGAGCGCAGCTGTGAGTAGGTGCAGTACCCTCGGTACGGCAGGTGGCGCAGCACTGTGTTAGTGATACCGTCGGCTCCGGGGGCCTTTCTAGGCTGCGCCCGGCGAGAAGAATACTGGGTCTTCATCGGGAGCTATCGGCGTTGCGAAGTAATCTCCCAGGTGTTGCTCGACTGCTGCGACATGGTCGTGGTCGCTGGTCGGGTTCGGTTGGAACTGACGCTCCAGGTGCTCAGCGAAGACCTCCGCCCGGTCCTCTGCTACGTATTTAAGCGCCCCGTCGGTGCTGAGCAGCGGACGCACCGGAGCTGGGGTATTCGCTAGTTGGCGGCAGAGGCGATGTACAGACGGCCAACTGTCCGTCGTGGCGTCTATTCGTTCCTCCCAGCCCGCGGCGGTGTGTGCCTTGAGCTCGGCCTTCACATTCTCCGCGAGACGGTTGAGCTGCTGTTTGAGTTGCGGGCATCTGAGCTGTTGCCACTGCTTGCGTAGGCGCCTCTTCTCGGCGATCATCCTGCTGATGCGCGCTGGTAGGGGCGGCAATAGCCCTCTCCCCTCCGGCTGCAGTGTTGTCGCCTGGCGGCGCTTATGCGCGTCCATACAATTTATATAACTTCCTTCGAGTGCGGCGCGCCGCACCTGTGGGTTTTTTGTGCATCTCTATTGTTATTGGCGTAATTGTTTTATGACTCATAAAACTCGAAAATATTCAAACACACAAAGCGTCTCGCCGCACTTGGGACAAGTTTGTAACGCCGCACTGATGCGCCCAGCCGCTCTGGGTAGACTTTCTTCAACCGCGCATGCGCGAGCATAGCACAACACGAAATATTTTTTGGGCGCGCATGAGCGTTTGCCGCACAGGGTTTTGTGTATCATAAAGCAGCATTTGGAACAAATTCGCAAATAATACAGCAGATAATGTGTTAAAGAAATCTGACAGATTGTAGTAGCTTGATGTGCTGGCGTCTGTACATTAGATTTTTTAGAAAAAAAAATGTAACTTTTTTACATTCTTCTTCACCACGACCATAAATAAATGAATTCTATCGGTTATTTGTTGTTATAATATTGTACGTTGACTATGCCAACAGAGGGGCAGTAAATAGTGTGACTAGAAATTGCACAGTATTTTTTTTTATCGTGTTTTAGGTACTACTTGGGATATATATGTGACGTTCCACGGGTAAAGGTACCTTGTGGTGCGTATGGAGTTATGCATACCATAATAATCTGGAATTAATAAGCGGTCGATATCAAAAAAGATCAAGGTCCTACGATGTGCAGTTACGGATATCCATTTGTTTGAAGATTGTATTGGAAACGGTGCAATGTTACAAAATAGACAATTTAAGTTTAGCCACCTCAAAAACAATGTTGTCGTTGTAAGTTACATAATGGGCCATGTAAACTAATTCCTTGGGCTCCTGTCCTTCAAAGAATGTTGTGTTAAGTTCTGTATTACAAATCAAAACCTTGGGGCTAATGAATATGCATAGTAACCAAATTCCTGAAAAATATTTTTTTCTTAATTTTCACTATTTTTACGATGAGAACGCCAGATTTTTTACTGATCAATTAGAAAAGAATTACTTGATAACATTTTGGCAAAAATAAAACAAGAATTAGAGGTAACAATAACTTTTAATATTTTCATGCAAAATCACAAAACTTAACGATTTAAGTTTTCATTTAACAAACAATATAAATTCTTGCACACAAAACAACAATATTCTTCCATTAGCATATAATAAAACTGATAATATCGTATTTAGAGACTATTTTTAACTTTTTAAGTCACTTAAACTTACATCACAATAACAGTCTTTGTTTCATACATTTCAGAAAATGTACTCTATGGAAATTACGTAACAAACAATATGTCAGGACAATGAATGATCTTTTTATTAATTTTAACTATTATTTCAAAAATAATCAGTTCCTTCTTACCTATATTTTTTTAAGACTTAGGAACAAGTGGGGTACAATGAAACGAAAAAAGCATTTTAATTTATAAAAAAAAAACTGTATTATTAAACTCAACGTATTTTATCTATTTCGATATAATTTACTTAATGCTTGCAAGTATTATTTTCTTATTTTTCATTACACACGACCATAAGGTACCTTTTCTCCTAAACTTTAAAGCCACATTATGGGCTAATAACTTTCATATCATAAGAAATAAAAATAAGAAAATAAATGTTACATCTTATGGTTTACGAAACAGCAATAAAAAATCTATTTTTTTTTTTCTATTTTTTTACGAAACATTTAATATCTCCGAAACTAAAAGCACCATAAGGTACCTTTTCCCGTGGAACGTCACATTTTTTTTTTTTTGTATTTTTTTAGAACGGCCATAAGATCTATTACTCGTATATGCTACTTCAAGGTTATTCATTCTTTACTGGACATCCTGTGTACTTACATAAAAGTGAATAATAAATTAATTGCTTTGCATGTTTTGTATTTTCTATACAAAAGCCTGCTGCCAAACTACCACATTTACACCTCAGAGATTATTTTGACGTTTAAATAAATAAAGAAATAAATGTTTTAAATTTAATTAATTAAATAAAATGAATAATATCTAATCAAGTTTTAATTAACATAACATCACGCCTGTAATCCCCGAAGGGTTAGTCAGGCAGAGGAGTACCTGTATTACACCCAAATTTCGCCAGTTATGTTTAAATAAGTTATGTTAAGTTTTGATTATCCGTAGATAATTTAAATATATACATATGTACATATTGTGTATACAATACCTGTTTTATTTTATACGTATACCTCTTCATCAATGTTATTACACTATTTTTATCTGACATGCGCTTTACTTTTGGTTACCATGTGTGAATGTGTGTGTAAGCGCAGGAGCTCTCAGCACCGTCCGAGACAATGGCGAAGTCGTCTGTGTGTTATGTGCTGACGCTACTCGTCTTCACTCACACATACACAGCGTGTTTGTTGTATACATGGTACAAGTAAAGCGCGCGTGTCGCTTTACTTGTGGTTACCAAGTTTATAAACATGCTGTGAATGTGTATGTAAACGCAGGAGCTCTCGGCACCGTGTGAGACAATGGCGAAGTCGTGTTATGTTGTGCTGACGCTACTCGTCTTCACGCACACATACACAGCGTGTTTGTTGTAAACTTGGTAAACACAAGTAAAGCGCGTGTCAGTTCGTGAGATAAAAATATTATCCTCGTATAATGTTAGAACTTGAGATGCATAGCAACGCTGGGGAGAAGAGGTTCTAGCTAGACATAGCTTTTAGCCTAGCGATCGCACACAATAGAGAGGTTTGGAAGGAAAAAGGGCAGACGTTTGCCCAGCTGTGGGAAACAATGCAGGCCCACAAAAGAAAGTAGGTAAGTGAGGATTAAATAGATACCTTTCCCCAGTATTTGGAAAGTAATAGTTGAGAATAGAAAAAATCTAAATGTTTTGCGGTACTAGTACCCTCGGGGGTCGAGGATTGTGTGATGTGTGCGTCTGCGTCGACGTTCGTGCAATGCCTTTTATGACACTAATATTAAAGTGAATTACAATATTTAATGTCATCAGGAAACCCTCTGCTCGCTCATGCTCTTATTATTTTGATTTTTTATTATTATTTTATTTGTGATGGGTTTGCTCTTGACTCTAGTCTAGGTCAGAGGTTACAGAGACAAAGTCGACGATGGAGTGAGCTTACCCAGAAAAAGCCTGTTGACTCTCACTTTGAAGAGTATAGGGTTGTATGCGCTCGGAAACACAGAAGCAGGTAGTGAGTTCCATTCTTTTGCTGTGCGCATTATAAAAGATATTTGGAAGCGCTTAGTGCGAATTGGTGGAATAGCAACTAGGTAGGGATGGTAACTGGCAGTGCGTCTAGATGTCCGATGGTAGAAGGGGACCGGCGGAATGAGGTCGTGGAGTTCTTGAGCACACTCTCCGAAGTACAATCTATAGAAGACCGACAAGCAGGTAACCTTGTGGCGATGAGCCAAGCTATGAAGCTTGGCATCCACCAGTTTTACGTCGCCAACGAGCCTCTTCTTTTCCTCCTTTCCTGAGCATTCTTCTAACTACTACGGCGCATGTAACCCATAAAGGTAAGGTTCACTCTGGTGTGGCGGCTGCCGAGGCGTTCGCAGAATATTTTGTGAGCGTTTTCCAACCTGAGGTACCAAAGTTAGACCATGAAAATGTAGCCAGTCCAAGCAACTGTAATATTAGTAATTATATTAATATTGATAATTTCACCGAAAGTGATATAAGCACAGGAATTAACAAGCTAAAACTAAACAGTTCTATTGGTCCGGATAATATTCCTCCATGGTTTCTAAAAGAGGGAAAGGAATTTCTCATTCAGCCCCTTTACCACATTTTTAATTTAGCCCTTAAATCCGGAATCTATCCACCACAATGGAAGATCCCACTCCCAGACTCCCATACCGAAAACTTCCAATAAATCTTCAGTCGATGAATATCGTCCAATAGCGATACTATCGTCTCCCGCGAAAGTTTTCGAGAATGTCCTCCATCGAGGAATTTACAAGCAAGTGAAGCAGCACCTGTGCAACGAGCAGCATGGTTTTCGTGAAAAAAGATCCGTCAATACCAACTTACTGACACTAGTTAATTACATCTCGACTAGTCTTGATCGCAGACGCCAGGTAGACGTGGTTTACTTTGATTTTCAAAAGGCGTTCGACAGAGTCAATAACGACGTCTTGCTGTCAAAGCTCAGTGCGTTAGGCGTTGCTCCAAAGCTTCTACGGCTTCTGGCAGATTATTTGCGGGACCGACAACAATTTGTCAGATTAGGTTTGTACGAGTCACTCCCATACTGCACTCGCTCCGGTGTGAGTCAAGGTTCGGTAGTCGGCCCTCTCCTTTTCATTTTGGTGATAAATGACCTCCCTGATGAGGTTGCGAATGCCAGATCCCTCTTATATGCTGATGACTTAAAACTATTTTATGAAATCAAATCTGAGCACGACTGCCAAGCTCTGCAATCAGACATTGACTCAGTATTTAAGTGGAGCTTAGAAAATAAAATGGAATTCAATAAGTCAAAGTGCTACGTGATGTCTTTCGGTCGAATGCGGCGCCCTATCAACTTTCTATACAAACTGAATGGAGAAACAATCACAAGAACTGATTCCATGAAAGACCTGGGAGTCACATTCGACCGGAAGCTCACTTTTCGCGACCACATCGCATCCACTGCCAAGGAGTCCTTCAGGCGCCTTGGCTTTGTATTGAGAAACTGTCGTGACTTCCACAACCCCCACGTTATCAGGCTTCTTTTTGGGGCATTGGTCCGTAGCAAGCTTGAGTCTAGTGCGTGCGTATGGAATCCTTTTGAGAAGCAGTATGCGTTAGCTTTAGAAAAAGTGCAAAAAGCATTCCTCAGATACCTTTACAAGCATATGTACGGGTTTTATCCCTTCTTGTATCCCACTAAATTCCTGTTGGGCTGTTTGGGTTTCAATTCTCTAGAAGTAAGACGGTCGCGCAATCAGATGATACTGATATTTAAAGCTTTTCGGGGGATTATCGATGACCCTGAGTTGCATAATGTAATCTGCAATCTATTTGTCCCAGACAATTACTGTCGCGGCAGGAAACACCGCTTATTGGCTGTTCCAACTTGCCGCACAGTTGCGCACTCCAAGTCACACATCCCTCGGGCATTAGGCGCTATTAACGCTCTCCTGGACTCAAACACATATCTTGATATGTTTGCGGATGAATGGAAGATGATACTATCGGAATGTTTGAAGTTTTGTGAGAATAATGCATGACTGAGTTGAACCAATTATAGGTACTTTATGTCAAATTATAATTAAATAGTGTAATTGGCTTCGGCCGTTCTATTTAAATAAATAAATAAATGTACTTACCAGATTTGCGTATAACCGCAGGCGCGCCAGTGGCGAAAAAACGAAGAACAAAACTAGAAGATACAATTACAGCCCAGCAGAAGAAAACGGAACAACCTGACTTGAAGATTATTCGAACAACCCCAAATGGTATTTCCGAACCTAAATTAAAAGAGCCTTTCACTAATACCGAACCTATAGAGTTAATAACAATATCAATAGCACTGCTATAGATACCAATTCCGTATTATTAATAGAAGGAAAAGGGATGAAAAAAGGCAGTTGTGTTAAAGAAAATCCTTACAAATGTGTGCGGGACAAGTGAATAAACAGTGCAACTAGTGAAAACACAAACTGATAGTACAGTTCATAGTTTTAAGTATAACAGTTTGTTTTGTTTTGTATTTTTCTCGTTTAGTTTATGTTATATAGAAGCCGAAAATATGTAATTTGTTATATGTTTACATTGTAAAATACTGTTAAAATGTAGGAAATTGTCGAATGGCTCTCGTTACGGTAAAGTAACGTCGTAGCTAAGCTTACTGCACCGATACCGACTTCGCGCTCATTGGTTGAAAAGTCCTGCGCTCTGATTGGCTGACCAATCACAGGGCTTACATTTTGTTAGCCGATTTCATATAAATTCCGTGTCATTCCTTCCACTCTCCTTTCCCCCCCCGACCGATCACCATGTTCGGCAAGCCGATCCCTTGGGAGACGCGAGCCAAATACCTCGGTGTGACCCTCGACCACCACCTCTCCTTCGCTGAGCACATAAAGCAGGTGCGTTCGCGCGCCGCTTTCGCTCTCGGTAGACTCCACTCCGTTCTGAATGCACGTAGCAAATTGTCACTTAGGTGCAAATTGCGCATTTATACAGCGTGCATTCGCCCCATCATGACCTATGCGGGTTCAGTGTTTGCGCACGCAAAACCTCACCTCATTCATAGGATGCAGGCCCTCCAAAACCGTTTCCTCCGAAAGGCAACGGGAGCCCCTTGGTTCGTTCGGAACGAAATCCTCCATGTCGATCTCGACATTCCCACCATCTCCCAGTTCTTGAAACGCAATTCCAAGCGTTTCTTCGACTCAGCCACCAACCATCGCAACCCTCTGGTTGTCGAGGCGGCTAGCTATGTCCCCTCTCGTATCAGTAAGGTCCGCCGCCCCAGGCTTGTCCTCTCAGATCCCGACGACCCCATAACTCTTCTCCAGGAGAGCAGTAGGGACCGTAGGAACAAAAACAAATCGACATTCCGACCTCGCCGCCGAGGTCCCTCGCGACGACCCCGTAATAATCGTCCTCCCCCCCCGTCCCTTGCTCGGGTATGAAGTGCCAGCTGGTGGCGTAGCTGAGCCAGTAGCTTTAAACTCCCCTGACAATAATAATCATTCTAATCTGATCCAGCCTGTCCCATCTTGCTGTCCTCCCCCCAGCGACGCCCTAAGCCGAGGCCCGTTCCCCACAGGGGGAGCCCTTAGCGTGTAGTCGCTTAGTCTGTAAGTTTTATGCCCCTGGCTGGAGGCTTTGAGTCATCTTAAGGCAGCCACAGGATAGTCCGGTTAAGTAGTCTCGACCTCTCTAGGTCAACTACGAGATGCCATTCATAAAAAAAAAAAAAAAAAAAATCCACTCTCCTGGTTTTATTCTTCACCAACCCAGCACACAAATGCGCCTATAGGGCACAAAATGTGATTTTTTAGTAAAACTACGCTGACATATTATGTCAGCGTAGTTTTACTAAAAAAATAATTAAAATGTGTATAGGTAAATGTGTATAGGTAAGAAGAGCGAGCTGCTGGTGTTTCGGGTGGGGCGCATGACGCCTTCGTGTGTACCGCCCGTGACGCTGGGAGGGGTGGCGTTAAATAGGGTCAGCCAGTTTGTGTACCTTGGCCATGTGGTAAATGAGGATCTGGTGGACGATCCGGATGTAGAACGGGAACGCAGGGGGCTGGCGGTTAGGTGTAACATGCTGGCCCGCAGGTTTTATAGGTGTAGTAGGGAGGTAAAAAAGACGTTATTTAGGGCCTACTGCCAATCCTACTATACCTGTAGCTTGTGGGTCAGTTACACACAGCGGGCCGTCAGCGCCCTGCGGGTCCAGTACAATAATGCTTTCCGGTTGCTGATGGGACTGCCTAGATATTGCAGCGCATCAGCGATGTTTGCTGACGCACAAGTGGATGGCTTCCATGCCATAATCCGTAAGCGAGCGGCATCGCTGATGCGCAGGGTGAGGGACAGTTCCAACGGCTACCTGAGGGTCATTGCTGAGAGGGTAGATAGTCCTCTATGGAGGCAGTGGATACACATCCACGTTAGATAATTTCCTTATATATACTATGCCTTATATGTACTAACATTTATTTTTAAGTTCTTTTACATGTATTTACTAACACTATATGGACACATTTAGTCTGAAATAAAGAAATTGAAATTACATCAAATATTTATTTTCACGTACCAATATATAAGTATATAACATCTAAAAATTCGTCCGCACCGCTGTCAGTAGGAAAAGTGCCCAAAAGGCTATCAGCGTTGCAACGTTGGATGGCAATGCTGATTCTTTGACTTAAAAATAGGCAAGCCAGCCCTCTGGTCACGTGAAGAGTTGACCAACCGTTTGGCGATGCCCCGAAATACTCGATGAGCACTCAGACCCCACGACCCTAAGTTTCAACCCCAAACGGCTTAAACATATAGCTCCTAATAAGGTTATTATAATTAGGATATTTGCGACGTTTGAGGTTTTCTGCACATGCACCAGCCGCCCCTGCACAGCCTGTCATGCTAGGAAGTGAGGATGGCGCGAGGGTGTCGACACAGGTTGCATCCCACACCAAAGGCCTATACCCAATTTCCAAGGCATTATGGTCATTCCGTCTGGCCTTTTCCTGTCGTCGCGTGCCAAGCTATTGGATTCTAAAGAGCCCGACGGATGATGTCATTAATGCTTGCGTGTTGTGCCAACCGATCAGCGGTCTTGCTGCAGGAAAGGCCGTGGTGTCCAAGGCGGTCGACTGTTTCACCGCACCGACAGCTATGTGGAACCCCGCGAGGAGCGCCCAGACGTAAGAGTAGTAGCGAGCCGGAAAGTGAAGTCACCCGAGTGCCTATGTTGGGTAACGGTAGCGCCTGAAGCCATTCTCTCTCCCACAGCCAGCGGGCGGGCACTCTCAGCAATATTAATGGACTTATTAATAAGGTTATTCCGGACCAACAATAGTGACAAAAATAGTGGCCACTTTTCCGTTTTAAGGATTACAAGCAATATAAAACTACTGTTTGTAATAATAATAATGTATAGTATTGTGGAGCACAACTAACGTGCTTGTTTTCTGCATTTTCATTCTAAAAAAAAAAGAAATAACCAAACAATAGATGAGGGTGTCACTGCGCGCTCGTTACCCTTTGTCTAAAGTTATACTCCTTGGTTAGTTCTTATCGTTTTTGTGCTTAAAAGGCTAGTTATCAATCTAACCGAAAAGACTTGGTTTCATAACACTACGAACGACATTGCGATTAAAAAACCAAACGTCACTCTATTGAAAGTTGACAGCAATAGTAGGTACTCAAACTTGTGGTCAAACAAAACTCGACCGCTCCACTAGGAGAGATTGAATATTCGTCGAACGGTCGAACTTATTCGTAGATAAAACTTACAAGAAGTTGACGTTATTAATTTATATTATAAGCGCCGGTTCTTTGTACTCTGTATTGTTTCTAAATCTAAAGATGGAAAAACTGGCAATGTGTAGGATATGTTTATTGGACAATAGTCGAATGTTTATGGTTACCGACAAGAACCTGCAGGAGACATATGAGAAGCTGACTAATGTTCCAGTAAGTAGATGTGTAAAAATTAAATTAAGTATTAGGTTCTTATTAATAGATAAAAATAATCTGCGTTGTACCACAGTAAACAGATTTTTGAAGTGAAAACTTCTTTATTTAGTTGCGTTGAGCGATTTTTTGGTCAGTGGGTAGCCTTAGGGGCGGATTTTTATTTTACCGATTTTGGCTTTATTTCCACTAGTACCACCGGTAGTACTAGCGGCATATTTTGTTCTCTATAGTACCACCATTTATATTAATTAATATTAGAGGTACTAGTGAGACTGTTTGTTCCCAATAATACTACCTACCTACCTACTTGTAGAGATGGCAGCTGCACTTTAATAAAAAAAAATTAATAGATATTATCATTTTAATGGCAAAACAAAAGTAAACAAAAAACAAACTTATCTTTCGGCCAAAGGAAAAATACAATACCAACGTTTATATGCGAACTAGCGAAGTTTCTCTAAAAAGTGGCCAATACAACTTTCTAAACTCTGTCCTATCTGTTGATAATAAGCTACTGATCTACAACGCTGTGCTGAAGCCCAACTGGATCTATGGAATCCCACTATGGGGCTCTGCCAGTAAGAGCAACGTTATGTTCATCCAAAGTGTTCAAAACAACATTCTGCATACCATCGCAAGAGCCCCATGGTTCACTAGAAATGACGAGATCCACAAATACCTTGGCATTCCCAATATTCAGTCTGAAATTGACAAATTCAAAATAAAATATGCTAATCGGCTCTCGGTTCATCCTAATTAATACTCATAATTCATATTATTTGTAAAAATTGAGAATTAAACAGAAAAAAAATCCTATGAAAAAAAAAAAAGAATTCCGAGTCGAATTATGTAAAAAACAATTCAGAGTCGCATTATGTAAAAAAGTGAATTTCGTAAAAGTGCAGTTGACTCTTTCTACTTTGTTGCCGTCGTACTGTCCACACGGTAACGTCATTTTTGTCTTCTTCCATGGACAAGACACTTCTCTACGGTTCTCGTGCTAAGCCTGCTGATGAATCAACATAATTGAGGCAAAGGTAGTATGTCAAGATTGTAGAAGGTGGTGTTCTGTAGTTTCTGTTGGCATGTATTTAACGCGGTGACAAATTAATCTGAATTTGGGATTAAAAAATAATTAAAGTGGGTAGCAAAAATAATAGGTTGGCAGCTACAACCGGCGGATAAAAAGTAGAAAATGGGCATTATTAAATTATACAATGAGGTTGTATATACTGTTAACTGAGATGAGAAATAAATATAAACAAGGTCACCAAACCTAACCTCGGGGTGCCGCGGGGCTCCTGTTTCTGTGTAAAGGGTTTAAAGTAACCTAACCAAACCTAACCTCGGGGTGCCCTACGCTCGCTCTTGCATCCTATGTTGACGGAAATATTTTCGCTGCCAAGTCATTATTTTCGCAGCCAAGTTATTTTTTTCGCAGCCAAGTTATTTTTTTTTTTTAGTAGCAAATAGTTAGTCGCCCAACACGCACAATGGTCCACTTGAAGGATTAAGTGCGGAAACCAAACCCAATAACATAGAACATAGTTAGTCGCCCTTTAAGTTGTTAGTCGCTTGGAAAATAATTATCCGTTTCTGTTTACCCCTATGGGAAGAAGGAGGCGTGAGTTTATGTAATACAGGAAGCAATTTTGTACATATATATATATATATATATATATATATATATATATATTATTTACTACCTTCTGCCTGCGACTTCGTCCTCAGAAAATTTCTTGTCCCCGAACCACCACGTCGCATCGCATCGCCTGCCCGCGCACTTTGATTTTGCTTAGCGTTCTTTCGGTTTGTTGCAGTTTGTGACTGAAGACAGTAGACCGATGCTCGCTTGTTTCGTCTGCTTCACTAAACTGCAGCAATCCTACCAATTGCAGAGAAAATGTCTGGAAGCCGAGGAGCTGTTTGCTCAGATGATGAATAAATATGAGGTGAGGGATTCTTATACTGACAACTAACCTCATGAATTAGAATTTTAATATCATGTGAAAGTTTAAGAAAAACAGACTAATCAAATATATCCAATAGCTTAAGGCTGGTTTTTTGATCCGTATTTGACTCAACTAATGGTAAAACATAGTAATTAATGGTTGAATTTTAGCTAAATGTGGTTGCCAAAAATGCCATTTTTACTATTTTTTAATATGACTGAGTTAACATGAATACATACATGTCAAAAAAAATATGTTTAGCTTTCCACATTCAGCCAAAATTCAATCATTAGTTATATATTATGTTTAACCATTGGTTGAGTTAACTACGGATCAAATACCCGGCCCTTAGGCCTGTGTTCATCAACATTCAAACCACTGGTTAGGTGTTTAAACAGTTGTTTTATGTCAAATTTGATAGGAAGTTTGACATAAACCAACTGTTTAAAGACCTAACCGGCGGTTTGAATGTTGGTAAACACAGTCCTTAGTCATAATAGCTAGTTCGTTGATCGTCTAAATCCATAGTCACATAAAAAAAACTCAAACTCAAACTATTTATTTGCTTAAAACATGGTGTTTATAGGTCTTACAATTAAACAGGAGTACAAACATGTTTAGCTATTGGAACTATATATAGCATGCAAAATCGAGTCATACAATGATTTCAAAAGGATAAAGTAATATATAAGTCAATGAACTCATAGCTTAAATCGAGTCATAATTTATTTTCGAAGAATGTTTTCAGGGAGTAGAAGTTGTGGGCTTTCAGCCATTCCAACAATTTATTCATAAACAGTCTATCATTTAATTTAAAAACCATTTAAAAAACACTTATATTGGGATGATTTATTTGATAGTTCCAAAATACTCATATGCATTAGTATAGCCAGTGTTTTCATGTTTTGTAATATTATCGATAAATGTACTCTGTGTATTGTCTTCTCCACATTGTATATTTGGGTAACTATACCTACTAATTTCATAAAAGATTGTGCTCATGAATGAGACTGAGTTTAGGAGATTTTTCATTACACTGAATTAATTTTGTTACAGCTAAAACCTGTAACAAATCGAGGCCACTCAGAATTTGTTACTGGTTTTGTTAAAACCTCTACAGAGAACATAAGTACAGTTAATGATGATCAAACTAACAGTGGGGCTATTGAAATAGAAGTACCAGCGGTTTCTGAGAAACAATGTGACATTGTTGAGATCAAGGTGGAACGCCAGAGTGATGGTATGTTCTTAATTTTATTGTTTTAAATTTACACATTTTTATTTATTCTTTTTATTTTGTGTAGAGCATGGAGACTATAAATAAAAGATTTTGATTTTCCACTTATTACAAAACAAAAAAAAAACCTCCTACAAAAAAAGCACTACAAAGTCAATCTGCCTAACCTTCTCCCAACTATGTTGGGGTCGGCTTCCAGTCTAACCGGATGCCGCTGAATACCAGTATTTTACATGGAGCGATTGCCTATCAGACCTCCACAACCCAGTTACTGGGTAATACGATACCCCATGGTAAGACTGGTTGTCAGACTTTCGGGTTTCTGACGACCCGTAACGACTGTCAAAGATCCACGAATGACAGCCGGGACCAACGGCTTAACGTGCTTTCCGAGGCACGGAGGAGTCTCGGTATGAAAAGATGGTCATCCGGCCATGGTCCCGGCAAGCGTAGCTAAACCTGATGGATCGACCCGTGCGGCTGTTATTACTTAGCCACAAGCTCTTCGTCTAAAGTCTAAGCACTACAAAGTCAATAAAAACTATTTTCTATAAAAAAAAAACAACCATACTAAGTAAAAAATAAATTTTTCGAAAGTCGGTGTCTGGATCTTTATTTTAGGTTTTTGCCACCGACTTCCGAAATTACTTACTACGACTTCATCATCAGTTCCACTTCATCAAATGGTGCTTTCCGAGAGCAAATGCACAAGTTACTATAAAACATATTGCTACAGGTGTGCTTATAAAATTTCGTCTATACAAGGTGTTCGGCGCATGGACCGACACAATTTTTTGAGGGATTGGGAAGGTCATTTGCTAGGTGTGACGGTAATTGAGATATGTTTTTTTTTTATTACCCGAAATCTTGCCTTTTTTGTTTATGGTTGTAATGGAACAAAATAACTTTTATTATAGTTTGCAATGTATTTTTATTTTATATAAATTATTATTTGATCTAATTGATTGGTAGAAAATTATCTATGTGCTTCCAAGTCTCAAAAATGTTTAAATGTATGAAAAATTACAACTCCTAAATTCATTATAAAAAAAACACTAAAAGCCATTTTGAACGTAGTTTTTTTTTTTACAAAGTTCTTTATACCCTAACTTCTAACGGTATGCTACATGCCATAGAAAACAATTCATTATGTAGTCAAAATAATATTTAGAAGAGTCAGTTTGAGAGTGTTTTAAGAAAAGACTTATTACAGTAATTATGTTTTAATTTATTTAGAATAAGTATTTTCAGACTATAATTCGAGTTATTTTATTCTATTACGACCTTAAAGAAATATAATATATATATATGTCACGATTCAAAGGCGAGATTTTGGGTAATTCAAAGAAAAATGACAACGGAGCCTTTGGGTGAAACCTACCAAATGACCCCCCAAATCACCCAAAAAATTGTGTCATGCGCCGAACACCCTGTATAGGGTGACTGGTAATTAGTGACCGATACTTAAACACATGATTGTAATCATGATTACAATTATGTGCAAACAACTTTTACTATGGGAGCAAACCTGTATTCGTGAAAAAATATTCTGATGTCCCATACATCCACGTTCGCATAACTCGTCAAATCTAATTTTAGCTCTTTGTGATTTTATTTGTTTGAAAGTACAGTCGCGACCAAAAGTCGACAAGCAAACTCACAAAGCAATAGCTTGGCGTTTGGTTTCACTTAATACCTTCTATTTCCAAGAACATAAACATACATAATTATAGTCTTCAACAACTGATTGTAGTTTACAATTTCAAAGTTATAACATGTGTAAGGATGACCTAGCGGTTAAGCGCGTGCAGATAGATGCGTGAATCAGTGAGTCGTGAGTTCAAATCTCACGCAGTAGTTACTTGACTTTTTGTAAGTTTTTACTTGATTGGAAGTAATGGGACAGAAATATAATATTCTTTATCTTCTTCGCTTGGTCACTCATTTCGTAAAGTTAGAAAGAAAACTAAATAGGTATTGACAATTATATATGTGTTATTAGAATATCCTTTCTTTGTTATGTTATTATGAATTGACTAAGTGGGTATACAACAAAAAATCCTATGAACGGTTACAAAAAAACTTCTTTTTAACCGACTTCCAAAAGGAGGAGGTTATCAATTCGTCTGTATGTTTTTATTTTTTTTTTATTTTTTTTTTGTATGTTTGTTACGCGATTACTCAAAGACGGATGGACCGATTTGGAAAATTCTTTTTTTGTTTGAAAGGGTATACTTCCGAGGTGGTCCCATATAAATTTTATTAACTTTGCTCGAGGAGTTTTTGAGTTAGCTTCAATAATGCGTATTTTTCCCACTTATTTTATATGGATGTTGTGATGGTGTTTTAATAACTTCCTATCACTGTTATTTACATGGCTATATCTACAATTATTGTGCTCAATTATGTATTCGAATTTGTGTGGGGTAGGTTCCACAACTAAAAAGTGAAAAATAAAAACTTTTTAGCAAAAAATAAAACCGACTTCTAAAACAAAACACTACAAAGTGAAAAATAACTTTAATTTCGGAAGTCGGTGGCAAAAAACGAAAATACAAAACCAAAGACACCGACTTCCGAAATTAAAGTTATTTTTCACTTTGTAGTGTTTTGTTTTAGAAGTCGGTTTTATTTTTTGCTAAAAAGTTTTATCTAGTAGGAATGTAACGTCACAATTCTCTTAAGTTTGTTAATTTTATAAATAAGTAAATAAAACGAATAAACATTTTTGTTACCATTCAGCACGACTTTTTTATTTAAACACCGAAAAGATACATTAAAAATCACAAAAATAGTTAAATAATAATGCAATAACTAATATTTAACTTCTTATAAAAATAAATAATAAATGAACATAAACATCTAACAAATTTTTGCTTAAAATAGAAATATATTATTATGGTTCCAAAGAAACAAAAAACAGTCCAACATTGTGATTAAGATTCGAACTCAGACTTCATTGATCGTGAAACCATTGCTTAGCCCAAACAGCTACCAGCACATGTTATGTTTATGCGAATTTTAGCAATGCAATGGTAAGATCAAGTCGCCACTATGACGAGTATTCTAAATTCAACAGAAATATAATGTTATTTCGCGTAGTACGACGACATGCGACAATTCATTAGTGTGTGTTATCTGCGGAATGTTGGCTCATACACGCACACGTACTGGTTCGTGCTCGCACAGTTCATAGCAATGTAATCCTTAGCATGCTTATGGACTTTTGAGCGTTTACTGTACCTATATGGAGAACTATTTAAATTCCCTAGTAGATTATGTTGCTGTGGAGCTGGTGGCTAAGTAATAACAGCCGCACGGGTCGATCCATCAGGTTAAGCTACGCTTGCCGGGGTTCGGTTGGTCTGTGGATGGGTGACCATCTTTTCATACCGAGACTCTTTCGTACCTCGGAAAGCATGTTAAGCTGTTGGTCCCGGCTGTCATTCGTGGATCTTTGACAGTCGTTAAGGGTCGTCAGAAGCCCGAAATTCTGACAACCAGTCTTACCAAGGGGTATCGTATTACCCAGTGACTGGGTTGTGGAGGTCAGATAGGCAGTCCCTCCATGTAAAATACTGGTATTCAGCTGCATCCGGTTAGACTGGAAGCCGACCCCAACATAGTTGGGAAAAGGCTAGGCAGATTGATTGAGTAGATTATGTTGCTGTGTGCAATTGCCAAGTCGCTCTATTTATTAAAGAAATCAAGAAATGTAATATTGATATGGTTACTATAAAATGTTGTTAGCTAACTAACAAGGTATCAATTTATGACAAAGTGGTTGGATAGCTGCTCCCATAGATAGGTAGAAACTGAATTAACCGACTTGGTTTACATTCGATTTCATAACTTTTTACGGCAGAAAAACTGCGTTGCGAGACTTGTGCATTTTTGTGCATGTTCTGTTTTTGATGGGATTATTATTACTATTTTTGTCTGTTTTTGTTTATTTACAGAGCTAGAACCGGAATATCTAGACAACAGCTATCCAGATGTAGCAAATATACCACCATACCACCTAGAATCTGAATTAGATGATGATGTACCATTAACGGAGTTTAAAACTGAAGTGCTAGAAGAAGCAGAAGAACAAGAAATATCTAAGACGAAACTAAGAGCCAAGAACACGAAAAGTACGTATTATTGCAGTCAATTGGAGGGAGTAGTTTGAAGTAATAACAGCCGCACGGGTCGATCCATCAGGTTAAGCTACGCTTGCCGGGGTTGGTCTGTGGATGGGTGACCATCTTTACATACCGAGACTCCTCCGTGCCTCGGAAAGCACGTTAAGCCGTTGGTCCCGGCTGTCTTTCGTGGATCTTTGACAGTCGTTACGGATCGTCAGAAGCCCGAAAGTCTGACAACCAGTCTTACCAAGGGGTATCGTATTACCCAGTGACTGGGTTGTGGAGGTCAGATAGGCAGTCGCTCCATGTAAAATACTGGTAATCAGCTGCATGCGGTTAGACTGGAAGCCGACTTGGGGTCATAGATGGGAAAAGGCTAGCCAGATTAAGTTTATAAAGTGGTGCGCGAAACTAAAATCAAACTAAAATCATCATGACAGATACATTTTGCGTAATTAACTGGCATAGTCAGGGACACTAATTGTTAATCAAATTTACTACCAAGCTAGATTTACCGTTCATATAACGAGAGCGCGACTGCTGAGCGTGGGGTCCTGGGTCCGGCAAAGTCTTATAAGGTTTTCCATTAAGAATATGTTAGTAACAGTCCGGAGTTTGGGAGTTGGTGGTGTGATACCCCCGTGCCTCGCAAAGAACGTTAATAATAATAATAATAAATCATTTATTTCGGGTAACAAAGACCCATAACATATATACCTTACAGACTATCATACATATTATATAAAAACCACAATAATATTATTGTATACGAAGAGACGGCGTCGTATTACGCTGCGTGGTGTCGCGTAGCCTTCCGCGGAATCGCCGATACACGACACCCTTCGGCCAAAACTCTTCCTTAAGTACGGTCTCGATATATTGAGTCGGAACTCGCACCACGAACGACTTGAAATTCGTGTTGTGGCGCGACGCCAACTTCTCGACCCTTAAGACCCAGTTGGTCTTCGCTCGAACATACTCCACGATCTCCTCAACCTTCGTGGTGTGATGTAGCCGAGAAACATAGAGCTGCGTCATAGGTATTGCCGGACGCAGCATATTGGGTCCTGCCAGCGCGGTCCCGCACTGGTTCTGACTAGGAGGCTTCTTCCCTTTCTTCCTCTCCACCTTCACGAAGCCATCCTTGTCACACGTGCCCTCAGCCGGGCCTTGCTGTTTCGAACCCCTGTCGGCATGTTCACAGCAGCTCTCCTTATCCCCCTTCTTGGCCTGAGACACAGGTTTGTGTGTGGCGACGATAGTAGCGTAGGCAGGTTTAGGGGTCAACGAACCTACACGAGTCACTACCTCGACCGGCAACGAGTCAGCGACGGCGGCGGCGCAAGTTGCAACGCGTGCAATATCAGCAGCGGGTGACGCAGTGGAGCTCGCCGACTCAAAACTGCTAGCGTTTTTTCCCGCTCCGCGACGACGTGTGTTCACATTGGAGGCATCAGGCGACCTATTTACCTTAACAGCGTTGCGCAAAAACTGTACTTCGGCACGTAGTTCACTAATGGTGTTATTAGACACCTCCAACTTGGACTGTACATCGGCCAGGCTCGCCTTGAGACTTGTAATGTCCTTCAGCAACCTGGTGACGTCGACGTGGTCAAACGTGACTGGGGGCAACTTATGTAGCTCCTTCGCCACAAAAGCGGGCACGTCGTCCGGGTCGGTGCTCTTCATCAATGTGATGATGTCCTGCACACACTTCTGGCCACCATCCCTCCGGCGGGATTGCATCTGCTCGACTTTGCCGAGCGATTGGAACAGCAGCAGCTTGGCACTGCTGATCTCCTCCTCCTTGAAACTGGACTTGCAGATCTGCAAGATGCTGACTTCGTCCATGTAGTCGATGGCATGGTTGATAAATGCCAAGACCTCGTTGGCTATGAGCGGTTGTGAACTCATAGCGACGTAAACCGAGCAGCGGCTAATATTCTTGTCGAGCAGCGCAAACACGTCCGTACTTGACCGTGCATTGCACTGGACTGAAGCTTAAGCCGTTATCCCTGCGCCTGATCTCTCTCCGGTCGTGTCGGATTGCCGTCCCATCGGACTATGAGAGTGAGGGAAGAGACAGTGCATCTATGTCTGCGCACACACTTGTGCACGGCTGGTCTCCGCTGAGATTGGTTGCCATGCCCGAAATACGGTCTGGCTGACTATTTATTACCACGACAGCGCGACCTAGAGACAACTCGACCGAATTCTGAATGGAAAATCCCAATGATACTTTACCCGAACCTAGAATCGATCCAGGACTCCCACGCTCTGCGCTCGCTTGCAACCACGAACATTGTCGCTATTATTTAGATTCGTGTTTATATTAATCTTCTTCCAACATTGTACTTATCACATTTGTAATCACAGGGACGACCGTTGCGAAGAAACCAAAATTAGACAGACGAAGAACAATACTAGAAGATGTAATAACAGCTGAGCAAACAGAAAAATCAGACCTGGAAGTTATCCGAACTATTCAAAGTCCTACGTCCAAACCTCGCACTTATTTCAAAATGTATAATTTAACAAAACCTATTTGCATACACACTGATGAAAAACCTTTTAAGTGTAATGTATGTCAGCGTAGTTTTAGTAAAAAGAGTAATTTAACAGACCATATTCGTATGCATACTGGTGAAAAACCTTTCAAATGTGATATATGTCAGTGTAGTTTTCGTCAAAATAGTCATTTAACAACTCATATGCGTCAACACACTGGTGAAAAACCTTATAAGTGTGATGTATGCCAACGTAGTTTTAGAAAAAATGATCATTTAAGGAATCATATTCGTGTACACACGGGTGAAAAACCTTATAAGTGTAATGTGTGTACGCGTAGGTTTTGTAATAAGAGTGATTTAACCAAACATATTCGTATACACACTGGTGAAAAGCTTTATGTGTGATGTGATGTACCTATGTCAGTGAGTGTTAGTCGAAAGGATAATTTAAAACGTTTTTTTTTGTAATTTGCAGGTCAGTGTCAGGTTGAATATTAACCTTTCATATGCCGGGAACGTAGGTCTGCGCGATTTTAGCTGTACTCGAAAAAACACCTAATTACATTAATGTAATTAGGTGTTTTTTCGAGTGGCGCACTCGCATAAAAAAATGGTGCGCAGACCTGCGTTCCGGCATTCGAAGGGTTAATCAAAATATGATCCGTGACTTTGACAAATATTTATTTACATATTATAACCATAAGAATCGTCAATACAACTCTCTGACTCGTAAGTTAGATTTGTAACAAATGGCATGATTTCCGAAATCAAACTTTAGAGATAGTGAACGTAAATTACTTTCATTCACTGCTTAGAGAGTACAAATCTAACTTAGATAGTTGTATTGATGACTAATGAATGATTATAATTCTGTAAATACATACTTCTTACGGTCGCGAATCGTATTTAAATCGACATAAAAACTAATACTGACCTGAATCTATACATAATAATACATACAAATTTTGAAAAAAAAAAAAAAAGAAAATAGTTCTATTTTCTTTATTTTTTTTTTCAAAATTTTAGGCGCAGTTGTTTCGGAGATAAGGGGTGAATGGTCAATTTTCGTCTACGTTCTTAATAACTTGAAAACAATATATTTTAAAATTATAAAGAATATACAGGGTGTCCGGTAATGAATGGATAACCTTGAAATGTCTTATAGTATAACTTATGGCCGTTCAGAAAAAAAATTGAAACAAAATATATCATAAGTAGTACCTAAGTTATGATTTTTTTAAAAGAAAGGTCTAATTTTTTTTACCTTGTTTTACTTTTATGAACACTACGATCAGAAATGAATGGATTCCATCGGTTTGTTGTTATTTTATTATTATACACGAACTATGCTAATAGATAAACAGTCAATAGTATGACTAGCTATTGCACTTTTTTATTAAAAAATTAGCAGATTAATTAATTTTAGAAAAACTTTGCAAAATTTATTTTTTAAACTATGTTTAAACATCTTGGGTATAAAAAAAATGTATGAATACATGAGTGGCCAATAATTTTAAAATAATGTCACTTTCAAGTAGATTTTATAATGGTACAATTCATAAATGTATCTACAATAAATAGTGAATTATTGCGATTAATGTAGAAAAGGAGAAAATTTTACTAAATATCAAAATTTGTAATATGGGAACATTTTTTAAATTTAATTGTACCTGAACTTTGGGGATTAATAAAAAACAACATTTAACATAAACAACACTTTATTATCATTCGATTATAATAAATGTTCAAACTGCCGGCCTCCCACTCTTATGCAGGCCCTACATCTACGGATAAATGATCTACGGAGCAGTCTTGTGTACCGTCGTTCACTAATTTTTGATGCGGCTGCTCTGACTCGTCTTCTTAATTCTTCTAAAGACCTTATAGGCTTACAGTATACTTCCTCTTTAAGGCAGCCCCAATAAAAAAAATCCAATGGATTTAGGTCCGGTGAACGTGGAGGCCACAAAATTGGCCCTAGCCGCCCGATCCATCTATCTGGGTACGTGTTATTTAAAAATGCACGAACAGATACAGCATAATGCGCAGGACAGCCGTCATTTTGCAACCAATATGACTCCCTCAGCTCCTCGGGCACTTCTTCTAATAAATTGGGGAGATCATTTTGAAGAAACTCCAAATAACTTTGCCCTGTTAAATTCCCCGGTAATTCAAATGGCCCGATTATTATTCCACTTAATATTCCAGTCCAATAATTGATTTTAAATTGGTATTGGGATCTATCTTCACGCATAAGATGGGGATTTTCTAATTCCCAACCGTGTAAATTATGAAGATTCATGTATCCATCTCTTTTGAATGTTGACTCGTCGCTCCACAGAATTTTATTAAAAAATTGCGGGTCTTCTTCGATTTTTGCCAGCATTTGTCGGCAAAAACGCAATCTAGCTGCATAATCTCTTGGTTGGAGAGTTTGCACGCGTGTAACGTGGTAAGGGTGGAATTTATTTTTTTTCAAAATATCGTGCACGGTCGATTTTCCGATACCTGTGCGTCGAGCTATTGTTCGTGTAGAGGTAGAAGGATCGTTTTCGACTTCCTCAAGCACGGCTTCTTCTACATCAAGACGAGCGATTCTTCCACTGCTTGTACCACCGACACCACTACCAGGCAATCTTCCTTCGGAGTAACAACCGTGGACACGAATAAATACGCGGTAGTCTGGGTGGCGCGCATTAGGGTATCTCTCCCTATAGAGCGCTGCAGCTGCATTTGCGTTACCTCTGCATTCTCCATAAATGTAATGCATATTTGCATATTCTTGTGCCGTATACTGACGTGGCATTTTGATACACAAAAACACAAAAGTCCAGTTTAGTCCAAAAACAAACCAAATCGTCGCAAATATCACCAAACAAAACAAGTCCAAATCAGTAAGAAAAACGAATAGTCCAATAAAATAGCCACGTGGTCGTTTTAACACTGATTCAAAGTAAATCACGATAATTGCAAACGGAAACTAAATAAACACATGCGAAGTCGAGCAAGTCGAGAAACGCACTAAAAGTATGAGTGCTTACCTGATGTTTTACATTTATTTCCTCTCTCTCGCACCTAGCCGATTCAGACCCTCTTTGTCTAACATAACACAAAAGAATGACAGCACGGCGTGCGCGCAGGTAGCAAATATGAAGGTCACACGACCCATTTCACGCTTTTAAAGTAACTATTTTAATCATTATGAGTATTTGTAAATTTCTGACAATTTGGTTTCAATACGCAATTTTTATTCACTACAAATTCCTTAAATGTATTTTTGATTAATCTTCAGTGGTCAGAAGCAATTTAATTTAAAAAAAGTTCCTACATTACTTTTGACATTTGGTAAAATTTTCTCCTTTTCTACATTAATGGCAATAATTCACTATTTATTGTAGATACATTTATGAATTGTACCATTATAAAATCTACTTGAAAGTGACATTATTTTAAAATTAGTGGCCACTCATGTATTCATACATTTTTTTTATACCCAAGATGTTTAAACATAGTTTAAAAAATAAATTTTGCAAAGTTTTTCTAAAATTAATTAATCTGCTAATTTTTTAATAAAAAAGTGCAATAGCTAGTCATACTATTGACTGTTTATCTATTAGCATAGTTCGTGTATAATAATAAAATAACAACAAACCGATGGAATCCATTCATTTCTGATCGTAGTGTTCATAAAAGTAAAACAAGGTAAAAAAAATTAGACCTTTCTTTTAAAAAAATCATAACTTAGGTACTACTTATGATATATTTTGTTTCAATTTTTTTTCTGAACGGCCATAAGTTATACTATAAGACATTTCAAGGTTATCCATTCATTACCGGACACCCTGTATATTTGAGACCTTCACACGGTACAGTTTGCAAAAGTATTTTTTTTCTTATTTGCCCCCCAAAATTTACCCCCATTAATTTATTTACTTTACACGTCCGCGTTTCGAGTCACAGAAATTCATACGTGTACCAAATTTCAACTTATCGGTCCATTATATTCGGAGCAAATTGGTTGTGACAGACGGACAGGCAGACACACGAGTGACCCTTCATGGGTTCCGTTTTTCCTTTTGAGGTACGGAACCCTAAAACCAATAACAACCAAACGAATAAGATTATAGGACTGCAGACGACAGGAGTGTGTATTTAAACCGTAGAAGCGTCGGTGGGACGCTGAGGAGGTAAATAGGCGCCGAATTAAATTTTTGACGTAACAGACGCCTTGGCAGAAAAATCGAGCTATATAGCGTAATGATCGTAGCAGGTGGCGTTCTGTAGTTTCTGCCTAACCCAATGGGAAGAACGCGTGAGTTTATGTACGTGTATATTCGTAACACTAGTGCTCCTAATAAAAATACAATTCAGATGTACAGTATCTGGCCGTAAATATTTCACATGGGAGTTTTCTGAAAATGTTGGGCTTTGTAGAGAGTCGTCTTCGTCACAGGTAATTGTGTGTGACAGACTTTCTAATGCTCGATGTGTCATATTAGGTACTTGTTTCATGTGCTTTTCAATCCATGTGCAATATTTACGGCCGGAAACTGTACAAAGTGAATAACAGTTAGAAATACTTACAAGAACGATTCTGCCGTAATAAGGAAAAAGACGGTATCTGACATTTTTTTCGAAATAGAGTTATTTACATATTCTGAATCAGCAAAAAAAGACGCATCTATCAGTATTTTTATATTGGTGTACTCTTAACGAAAACCTAATAATTCTTACTATTAAAAGACTCATCTGCCTTTGTATCTTGTATTTTAAACAAAACAATTTTTTTTTCTCCTTTTCAATATTTCTGTATTGTCGTTGTAGTCCTTTTTCCTTACGGCGGCAGGATTACGTACAGTTCATATGGTTCGGTACTAGAGTTCTAGGAGTAGGTAACTCAAATCACATTAGGTAAAATATAAAATTGGAAAAAACTGAATACCCGACGGCTACTCAAGAGTTCTAAACAATCTTACTTTTCAAGCAGTCTTTGGTGGCAATGGGGAAGAAAACTCTCAAATTAGTTCCGCGTAGATGGCGCTAAGTGTTTGTTACTTTCATTCAGCTGCCAATGGAGTTTCTTGCTGAAAACTTTACCGCGAGATGGCGCTAAGTATTTTTTCTTGTCGCCGATTGGTCGCTTTGTCTTCAAGATAACTTTGAAAAGTGACAAAAACACAGCGCTCTCTTGCGGCGAAGCTTCCGGGAAACAACTCCATTATTTTAGTTCAATGTCAGATTTGACTGCTTGAAAAGTGAGCTTGTTTTTAACCGTCTTCCAAAAAGGAGGAGGTTATATGTTCGACTTGTTTGAAAGGGTCTGTGTCTGTTCTCGAGTTGGTCCGCTTGTCACCAAGTCAGAATCCCTCAAATTTTATATAGCGATTTGGGTATTTTTTTTAATATTCGGTTTCGATTCAAATGGTTGCTTAGCAATTTATGCTCATCACAATGCGTATGGCGAAATGGAGTGATTCGTGACTTCACCAGCAGCTCCAGTTCTTCTGGTTCTTACTAGGAAGTAGGAGAACTCTTCAACAATTAACGTCTCTGTATCGAAAAAAGCAATATTTTGCAGAAGGTGACGAGCAATTGACATTAAGATGGTCTGTTTTTTAATCTCGGTGACTAAATTGACATTTGAAATGTTCCATGTATCATTTTTCATTTCATAGTTTTGCACCTGTCAAACTAGTCTTCGAGATTAAAAAACAGACCATAGATAAATTACAAACTGACCCACTAAAAAGTTAAAAATGATAAACATTAAAAAAAAAATAACTGACCCAAAAAACACTACAAAGTGAAAAATAACTCTAATTTCCGAAATCTGTGGCAAAAAACTAAAATACAGATATCCAGACACCGACTTCCCAAATTAAAGTTATTTTTCACTTTTTAATGTTTTTTTTTTTTAAGTAAGTTGTTTTTTTTTTCAGTTTTATTTTAATGCTTAGTGACGCGGAAGAACAACAAAACTGTGTGAGTTAGTGTTAATACGAGTAGTAATTAATGTTATTTATACATCTAATAAACATAAACTTACTAAGGACAATTAGAAAAGTATTATTATACAGACAATTCAATTCCTTAGCCTACTCTTAACATGTCGATGGCAGAGTTCAAATATAATATGATTGGCTTAAATAAGCCTAATAATATAGGTTCTCTAAGATAAAAGACAAAAAAACGAGCGAGCCTTTGAGGCATCGCATGTGATGTGTAACATCTGACATCTCTCTGATCTCACCTTGGTAATCATGATGGCTGACAGTACCAATCTCTCGGAAAATAGGTTGGTACCATCTGACGGCCTACTCTAGCACCGCGCGTGCTCTTTGGTCAAATCAATAAGCGCAGGCCCCGGCTTCCTGTTACACATTTCCGTCCCATTTCACGAAATCACTCCCACAGATTACAGGAAAACGAGAGGAAAGACGTTACACATAAAAACAAATGATTCTGCTTGTTATTATTGCATAAAATGTTTATTAGTGCAAAGTCAATATACATGTATGGACGAAAAAAATATCAGTTCTGTAAAGTGCTTATTTTATTGAGACTGATAATTATGGCGTTCCAGTGGAAGGTTTAAAATAATTAATGATTAAAGATTAATTTCTCATAATTGTTATTGTTTTTTTTTTATACCCATTTGTATATCTACACAAAAAAGACAACTTAGTACGTCTTCCTAGGTACTAACAAATATATACTTTTATTTGTGATAAATCTAAATTACAATATACAAGCTAATAGTAAAATATCAGGTTGGCACACAAGTAATGAGACACTTAGTTTACGTTTTATATTTTTTTTATTATTATTACAATGCAAAAAGCTTAGTCAATGATGTAATGTAATCACCATTAGCATCTAAGACTTCTTGCCAACGATCCGGCAAAGTTTGGATGCCTTCCGCCGAGAACTCTGATGGCTGTGCCTCGAAAAAGTTGTTCAACTGCGCCTCTACATCAGAGAAATCATTTCGAGGGTTCACGGGCTATTTGTATTAAGCGACATCCTGGCCGATATCGATTATCTACCTGCATTAAAAAGTGAAAACGTAAAAAACGGAGATAGACAATATTGATTCTTAACCGTCGATAGTGGCCTATTGTACCGTCGATAGTAGTGTTCGCTGTCTCGCTGTGTCGCTCGTCCATTTTTCTTCAAACTGACTAAACTGATTTTTTTTTTTGAATGACATCTCGTAGTTGGCCTAGAGAGGACGTGACTACTTAACCGGTCAATAAACTACTAAACCGATAGCGAGGGCGGCTTTATATACCCCCACATCACAAGTACCTAGAATGTTCTACAATATTCTAGAATATTAACGAAAACAGTTAACTTGAAAAAGGAAATGTATAGAGTTTTGTAGTGTCTCATTACTTTTGTGCCAACCCAATATATCAGGTTGGCGGAAAAGTCTTGCACCAAGATATAAGACTTAATGAATTTATTGATAACTTTGTTATTTACAATAATTAATCAGTAACGTAATCCCCAAATAACTCTTACTCTGGCCCATCTAGTTGGATTGTTGCCTTGCGCCCAGAATTCCGGAGGCTGTGCAGAAAAAAAATGGTCCACTGCCATTTTGAGGTCTTCGTAGTTTTGAAAATTTTTCTCACGCAAATAAAGCTTTAGTGGTCGGAACAAGTGATAGTCGGATGGCGCGAGGTCCGGTGAGTACGGTGGGTGGGCAACCGGGTGCCATCCAAGATCTACGATTTTTTGTCAAGTCTCCGAAGCGACATGAGGTCGCGTGTTATCATGGAGTAAGTGAACATTTACACGTCTCAGTCGTTTTTCTCTTATTGCGTCAGCCAGTTTCTGAAGCTGATCAGTATAAATGGAAGTCATAATCGTCCTTCTCGCAGGGAGAAGCTCGTAATAGAGTGGGCCCTTCGCACCCCACGAAACGGAGAGAAGATGCTTGCGTGAGTGACGGTTCGGCTTTGGTTGCGTTGGTGGATCTGCGTCGTAAGGAAGCCAGACGGCGTGCCGTGTGTTGTTATCACAATCTAGCTCTCATCGCTCGCTAGCCTTCCAGCTAGCGAGCCGTGTCTGAATAAAGGTTAAAACTGTCTTAAGTTACTCCTAAAATCGACTCAATTTGCAACAAGAAACAAACCTAACCATCACATTCATTTTCTTTTTGACACTGTATTTGTGAACTTTTATTAAAATAAAAGACCGTATTTTCTTCTACCTGCTGCTAAATCTTCATATTTTCTTTACTCGGGTTAGGGGTTCGCTGTCGTTTGGAAACTTTAAAAGGGTACGTGGAGCCATATGTTTGAGGAACCCTGTAATAGATGGTAAATTGGTAAATGGTGGAATTTCTGTGACCCAAATACGGACGTATAACGTAAATAAATGAATTTTGAATATGGGGGTCAATTTAGGGGGCCATTAAGAAAATTAAAAAAAAGTTTTGCAAACTGTACTCTGTGACATATCAAATGAAAGGGCTTACTAAGGGTTTCAAATATATTATAGTCAGGTGGGGTAAATGCGAGTACCATAATGATAACTAGAATGACATATTCAACCTTAGACAACATTTTACTTTTTATACTGCTTATACCCCGTTATTGCAATTACCCCACCTGACTATATATTATAAATTTATATTTATAATTTTAAAATATTTTGTTCATTGAAGAGATTTGGGTTGTATGCGTTTGGGAACACAGACGCAGAATCTGCATTAAAGGGACAAGTTTAAAAAAATATGGGCAGCTAGGTTTCCATACATTTTTTTTATACCAGACGAACTCAAACTTAGGAAAAAAAGTTTACAGAAACACAATTTCTTCACTTTAAGATAAAAAAGAAAAACACATACAGTATTCTAAAAATTGTAATAAACATCTTATACCACGTTTATTAAAGATTATTATGCAGAAATCAGATAGTGAAAATTCCTTCATTTGTGAACACGGTGGCTGAGGAAGTGACCAAAGGTGGCATTTTTTTTTTAATAAAATAAATAAAAATTGCGCATGCCCATTGACTCCGGGGTTTGACATTTTGTTTATATTTTAGGGCTTGGGGTCCCTGCACATACAGGTTTATCCATTAATTACGCTACACCCTGTAGATCAATAGGGCACGTCCTCGCTTTTCTTTGGTCATTGCATAAAAATGATGAAAGCGGCAAAGATTTAAATCGTTAGATTTGTCCTACCGCGTCAAAAGATGGTTGCATTTCTGTTTCGTTTTGACACCTCTTAACTAATACACGGTGCCGATTCTCTTGTCACAAATGCGTCTAAACTAGACTAAAAATCACAAAAATTTTGTTTATTCCTGTCAAACTACGATTTCTCATTCTGAATTTGTCTAAAGTGACACAACTTAACTATATTTATAGTTTGACAGCACTAAATTGCATTATGATAATTAGTTTAGTGAAAATAGCAATTTTGCTGTTCTGAATTTGACGTTTTTCACCTAAAATTTTGATTGTAAAACTAAATCAGACTATTTTTAATCGTGACTAAAAAAGTGTGGAATAAAATTAGTTGTCATGAATTAAAATTACGTAAAACAGTACCTAATGTATATTGTTTCTTTTCTTTTGCTTATATCTCGGAAATGGTGTCCCTATCGTGGCGTCCCTATGGTGGCTGCAGAGTGCAGACAGACAGGCATGATCACGCAGGTCCCCGCGGCCCTGTGCCCGTGCCGCTACCCGCACCGCGCTGACGCGATGGCTAGGGAGGGAGCGAGACAAAGCACTAAATGTGTAGATGTGTAGCAATAACTTTAGGTACGCACGGTGATGCCTGTAGATTCATTTTTTATGTTTTTTTTAATGTTTATCTATAATTTGTTTTTATTTATATATGTTTGGTTTAAGCTTTGTAAGAATAATTGCGTTATAATATTCTAGGTACTATTTGTTTTATTTTATTTATTTTTTCATTTAATTCATGTACAGATCATTTAACCTGACTTGGTTTCCGTACCTACATCTTTTTCGGGTGACCACTGAAAAACAGCGCTGTGCTGTGGGCCCCCCATAGTACAGCATCATGCTGAGTGGAACCCTTCTTGTCACAGTCATGGCGTGCCAGCAGCTGCCGACTTTTGTTTTGTGCTCGTGATTTGTTTTATTTTTGTTATTGTAAAACTCGAGTTAATTATATTTTTGTATGCACGTGTTTCTGTGACAAATAAACATATTTTTCTTTCTTTCTTTCTATCGCAAAAATAATGAAAATTTCGTTATAAACCTCATAAACCTCTAAAACTTTACATGTAGGTAATAATTTTTCATATTTCCCATACAAAAAGTGAAAAATTCCATACAAAACAAGTTGCGAGCCGCATTTTCTCCATCGCTACGGGCTCGTCTCCGCAGCCTCGGCTGCTACTGCTCGCATAGTACGTGCGCCTTATAAGGGTGCGTTTCCAATGACGCGGAGCTAGCAGAGTGAAGAGGAGCGGATCGTCAATTGACCAAACACAGTGCACCAAAGATTGCAGACAGTGTAAGTAGATCGGAGCAAAGCGGAGCGTAGCTAAGCGCAGCGGAGTGGAGCTAAGCGGACTTTCAAATAAATCATAATAATCATAATCATAATCATTTTATTTGCAATAAGTATTGGTACAGTGTTGGTGTTAAGGTTAGTAATAAAGTTTCCTAATACATAGTCAAACATTTGACATGCAAAATTTTACAATATAAGAGTATATTTACGTCCAATGGCATGCTTTGAGTACTAGTTACTAACAATCTTTACTTTTACAATACATTCAATATTCATTATCGTCACATTACACAATTTAAAACACATTATTTATAAATTCATTTATAGAATAAAATCGTTTTTCCAGCAGCCATAATTTTAACTTTTTAAAAAATAGATTATTAGGTAAATCTTTAAATTTCTTTGGTATTTTATTATAGATAAGTCCACTCATGTGATAACAGTTCTTTTTATAAAGAGAAGTCCTTGGTGCCCTGGGCAGAACTATTCTATCTGGATCTCTTACTTTACGAGGGCAACGGTCTTGAGCCTTTTTAAACAGGTTAAAGTGCTGTCGGACAAATTTAGCACATTCTAAAATATACATACTGGGTAATGTAAGAAGTTTTAACTTTAGAAACAACGCTTTACAGGATTCCCATGGTGGAATCCCACAAATAGCTCGAATGCATTTTTTCTGTACCCTAAAAGCTTTATCCGCGTCTGTAGAGTTACCCCATAATATAAGGCCGTATTGTAGAGTTGAAGCAACGCAGCCGTGATATGCAGTCAACATCGTACTCTGTGACGAGGTCTTTCGCAGAGTGTAGAGAACATAAACGTATTTGTTTAGTTTGTTGCATACCTTTTCTACGTGTGGTTTCCAAGAGAAGTACCCGTCCAATGCTACTCCCAGAAAAGTGGTTTCGTTTGCCTCTAATAGAGATTGTCCGTTATGACTAATATTAAGTTTATCTCGCTTACGACCATATGTGCTAAATTGAACAATTTTTGTTTTATTTATATTTACATTTAAATTATTAGAGCTTAACCAAGAAATTGTTGATTCAATTGTGTTATTAATGTCAGCTCTGTAATTATTTATGTCAGTATAAATTGGTGATGTCATAATGATAGAAATGTCATCCGCAAATAATGTGCATTGATTGGGTGTATGATCAGGAAGATCGTTAATATATAACAGAAATAAAGGGGGACCCAAAACGCTCCCTTGTGGTACACCCGAGTTGTTAAATTTTGTTAGAGATCTAATTCCCTTCAGTTTTCTATTCTCAGTCATACTCAGAACCTCAACACACTGCTTTCTGCCCACTATATAGGTTTCAAGCCAACTAAGTGCCGGACCTCGAATACCATATCGTTCCAACTTTGAAAGTAATAATCGATGGGATACAAAATCAAAAGCTTTCGACATGTCGAAAAAGATAACAGATACCCGGTTTCCTATATCTACTTCATCAAAAATATATGAACACGCGGCCCCGAGCCGGACAGAACGCAGTGGAGCAGGACGCCCAATCACACAGTGTAAGAAGAGCAGAGCGAAGCGGAGCGTAGCTAAGCGGAGCCGGGCAAGCAGAACGGAGTGGAGCTAAGCTCGGCTCCGCCCAGCTCCGCGTCAGTGTAAACGCACCCTTACAGCGGGCGGAGGCTGCCCTGCCCTTCCTGCGTGCCTCCGTCTCTAAAAACACTCTCGGTTTAGGACTAGAGATGGGTATATACCCGGTAAAAACCCAAAGTTTGGTTATTTACCCATTTATACCCATTTTTACCTTCCCATTTTTAATTTATACCGGGTAAAAATAAAATAAGTTTAATTTAAACTAATTATTGATTTTTTTAATAGATACTTTGACATACAGAATTTTATAATTTATTTTATTTGAGACCGTCGTCAGCACGTCATGCGTATGTTGTGCTGGCGACGGTTTTGGTGTCAAAAAATTGAGGGCTGTGTTTACCAACATTCAAACCGCCGGTTAGGTATTTAAACAGTTAGTTTATGTCAAACTTCCTTTCAAATTTCACATTAAACAACTGTTTAAATACCTAACCAGTGATTTGAATGTTGGTGAACACAGGCCTGAGTCGGTCCATGCCGCCGAACACCCGTATAATCTATGTTCTATGTTATTAGGTTTCTTTTCCGTAATTAGTCCTTCGAGTGGATCATTGTACGTGAGCCATGGCGGCCGTCAGTGGTTATGCCAACCAGCCTACTTCCCTCCAGAAGTTAATCACGGCTTCTGGTCTGTTCAGAACATCTGTGAAAGATCTGGGTGCCCCGAGGGTTTCTATTCTAATCTGGGTAACGCCTGTGCATTCGAAGAGCAAATGCGCAACAGTTTCCTCAGCCTCCGTGCAAGCTCTGCACAGAGGGCTGTCCGTTATGCCCATTGTGTAAAAGTGTTTGTTCAGCGAGCAGTGTCCTGTGATGGTCCCCGTCACCAGGCGCAGGCCATTCCTGTCCAGGCGTAAAAGTCGCCTGGTTCGTTTGCCATCTAAACTTGGCATAACCTCCCTGGACTGCCTGCAACCTGGTATCGAGTACCACCACCCCTCTGCTTGTGTGTGGGTGAACTCTTGTAACCACCTGCGTAATTGGTTAAAAGGGATGGGTAAGATTGGTTCAGGTCCACAGAATGACGCGCTGCATGCCCTCCTAGCAAGTTCGTCAGCTGCATCGTTACCCAACGACCCACCGTGTCCTTTTATCCATTGCAGTGTCACTGTATTGCGGTTAGAAACCGTTACTCGTTACGTTCTAACGCATTGTGACATTTTGACATTAGACTTGAAGTAATATATTTTTTCTCTAAGGTTTGGAGTACTGAGGCACTGTCGGAGAGTATACGTATATGGGCATCCATAACTATTCTGGCCTCTATGGCATACGCCGCTAGAATAATGCACACACAGTCTGCCTGGTTGAGGTCGTGTGAGAAGACTCCGACTCCGCTTCCGGAGTCGGTCTTTGACCCGTCGGTGTAAACTCGTAGCTCTTTCGGGCCCGAGTAGTCACACTGTTCTTCCACGAGTATTATGTTGTAATGCTTTTGAAAGTAGTGTTGTTTCGGGGCTCTGTCGCAGGCTGATGCCATCATTGGCTGTCTTTTGATCACATCCTCCTTAATGCGTATGTGCTTAACTCTGTAGTCTTTGCTCAGGATACCGGTTATATTTAGCCTATAGGCGGCCAAGGCTGCCTCTTCTCTCACGATAAGGTGTAGTGGAGGCAGTCCAAGCATTGCCTGTAGAGGGGTCGTGGGTGCAGTTCTCATGCAGCCAGTGATTGCTACACAGGCGAATTGCTGCAGTTTTTCGAGATCTTTCCGAGTTGTACTCAAGTCTGTCCTGGGCCACCAGACTAGTGAGCCACAGTTATCAGACCGATCATCACTTATGTGATGATCGGTCTGATAACTGTGGTGTATAGCCAGTAAGTGACCTTAGGGTTAATACCCGGTTCCTGCCAAGCAGTCTCTTACACTGCCACAGGGCTATGCTGCTTTTGTGGTGACGTAATTAGTATGTTTTGCCCAGTTCAACTGACATTCCCACCATAATCTAGATTATTACGATTTTATTTTCCGAATTACATACAGGGTGTTCGGCGCATGGACAGACTTAATCTTTTGGGGCTTGGGGGGTTATTTGCTAGGTTTCACCCAAAGACTCCTATGTTGTAAGTGTGACGGTAATTGAGATATGGTTTTTTTAGTTTTTCTTTGAATTAAACAAAATCTCGCCTATGTATCAACCAAAGTCTCGCCTTTGCACAATAAGGCAGAATTATGCGCCAAACTTAAATTTTCTACTAAAAATAATAACAATAATAATAAGATTTATTTACTGATGGCAACTGGGCCCAAATTATTAGTAACAGTGTTCTTATAAACTATGTTAGTAGTAATACTCAAAAAGATGTTTTTTTTTTTTTTTAATAGAAGATAGACCAACAATAAATAAATAAAAAATAAAAATGTTTATTTCAATTACAATGGGCATTTAGATACATATTTTTGGAGATCTCCTTTTAAGCAAGGAATAAATGCGGGTGAGACCGGGATGCTAGTATACTCGTAGGTAGTTACAAGCGTACGCTAAATTGTTGGCTAGCCCTACGAACGATGTCTTGGGATCGAGAGAAGCAAAATAAGTCTTCTTTCACTAACCATGCGGAATACGACCTGAGTGTAACCACGTTGGCTATTGTAAATTAGATACAATAGACTCAATATCGTCATAGGATTTAGTTTTAAGCCACTCGAACCGCCACCTACAAAAAACGCCACCAACAAGAACAACCTAAAGCCTAGGGTTTTTTGACTAACACCGCCATAGCGTGAGACAACCAGGGTGCGTCATACTTGTGTACCACCATACTTAGGATGCCATTCGAACTAGCCCGCGCCGTTGACAAAATTGAATATGTCTTCTTTCGAATTATCGCGTAAAAGTCATCGGTACGCGCAGATGCGAACATACCGGACGCACTACAACAACGCGGCAGACCCAACAACATCCTGAAGCAGTTATTATACTGTACGCGCAGAGCGTCTAGCGACCTCTTGGTATATCTGACCCACAAGCCGCTCGTGTAGAAGGATTGGCAATACGCTTTAAATAGTGTAATTTTTACCTCCTCACTACAACGAGCGAACCGGTGTATCAGCATATTAGCTCGGACCGCCAACGCCCTGCGCTCACGGTCTATGTCAACTTCATCTCTAAGGTCCCCGGTAAGAAAGTGTCCCAGATACTTAAATTTTATACTCTATTAAGTGGCGACCCGTTAAGTGTAATAACCGGATCACACGGTACACTTTTCCCAGAGGCCTCAAAGACCAAGTATACACTTTTTTTAACATCGTATAATATCGAAATATCATTATAATGTTTTTTCGTCAACGAAATGTGAAAAACTGTATTTTATAATTGCGAAACCTACCTACTGGTAACTGCATACGTTGTGAATCACGCGCTGGGTTTTCAAATGCCTCACAAGGTCAATGTCCCTCAACATTTTTTGCCGGCGCGCGCCGGTGCGCCTAGCCACTTATACGCGCCTCGTACACAAAATATATTTCCATGAACTGATAGTAAATGGTTTCTACACGATCGAAACCAACCACAAACAGAGGTCACCTTGGTTGAGTTGATGTTAAAATCAACTGTGTAGACGTAGGTTGATGTCAATATTTGGTTTGTCAACTGAGCGACCTTCCAACCACCTTTGTTGTGGGCGCATCCCTCTACCGAGGGCAAATAGATGTCATTGAGTTGAGCTACGACCGTGTGGACACCAGTTTGCCCGTCCATTTGCGTCCTAAACGTCGCACGCTACGGTGTCTTGTGTTGTGATCAAGATGGCGGCGCGCCGAGATCGTGAAATTCTAAAAGAGTTTCTAGAATAATAATTATATTCTGGTTTTCTCTACCTGTGGGACTTGAGCTCCGATCAATATAAAGATCAAAACAAAACAATCAAGCTTGGGAATTGCTGGCACAAAAATTAAAACAAATAGACCACGATGCAGATGTCCCGTCCAAAAAGAAAAACATTGAGCTCTTTTCTTCCTCTCTCTCTTTTTCTTCCTCACATAAAGCTGTTAACGCTATGCCATTTTGATGTTTTGAAAGATTAGGTTCCATGTTTCGAAAGGTAGCGTAGGTTATAACTCCACGTATACACTGACTAGTTGATGATTGATCCAACCACACTACCATGTAAACTAAAATCCAAATCGTTGGTTCCGATTGTGTAGAAGGCCTTTAAATAGTAAACTAATGACTGTTCCTTAAGGTGGATAAACCAGGCTAGATTATACAACTGGTTTTAAGATTATGAATATTAAAAGATTTAGACTATAAATTAAACAAAATAAAAACGCAAATAAATACGTTCGTATTGCCGATTGAACCATAGAATCTGTAGATAGAAATAGTTTTCTCTGTCTACGATAGAACCCCACGTGTCCCACGGGACCCCACGGTATTTTAGACAAATTTAATATGCTACAGATACCTATCCAATAAGCATGGAACGCAAACGGTGCGCCAACACCCAAACTTCCAAAAAATTAAACAGGAACGCGCCGTCCGACGCGTGACAGCTACCTAGCGCTATTACGTGATCGATCTGTGAAAGTGTGAAATAGGTAGTACTCTGTGATCGGTGACACGGTATGTTTCATGGTTACGAAATGACCTCCAGCGTCGGAGTGGACTCCTTGTTCAGACACAGAAAGGACCACAGACATATAACAACCCTCTTTTTCTTTTCTTTGCCTAAAAAGATAGTTTTCAAACTATTCTGGGGTAGCGAAAAGACCCGGTTTCATAACACTACCGACTACGTGCGACATTCTTATAAATTAAAAACGAAACGTCACGTCACTCAAACAATCGGTTAGGGATGTAAGATGTAAGTATCGATATATATCGTGTTTATATAATTTCTTATAATTGCTATCGATTCGATATACCTATTGGTGAAATTTTCTAAAAAAAATATTTGTATGTACTATATGAATTTCTTTTGTTTTCTTTTTCATATAAATACCAAACTAGGAACATGTTCAAACATAAATGAATAAAACATTGATAAAAATAAGTATACTTTTTACAGCTGTGAATACCAGCGGTTTTATGAAATGCATCGCGATACATTTTCGATACTTGATATTTTATATCGATATATCAATATATCGAAATATAAATAAATAACACATTGATAAAAATAAGTCTAATTTGTAACGGCTCTGAATAGCAGCGGATGGAATCAGTGGCAAAAACGGTGTAGCTTTTGAAAATGTATCGTGATACACTTTCGATACTTGATATTTTATATCGATAATGAAATTGCATAAAAACATCGATAGTTCGAACAAAAAATATCGATGTGCCGATATATCGATATTTTTCTACAAGCCTATAGTCACTACAAGTCTGAAGTAGTCTGTGAATGAAGCTTTTGATTATATTTCGTAGATTACAAGAAGTTATCGTAATAATATTATAAGCGCCAGTTATTTCTACTCTGCAGAGATTTTTAAATCTAAAGATGGAAAAACTGGCAATGTGTAGAATATGTTTAGAGGAAAATGTTCGAATGTTTGTTGTTTCCGACAAGAACCTGCAGGAAACCTACGAGAAGCTGACTGATGTTCCAGTAAGTAGATTGTGTAAAAATTAAATTACCTAATAACTTATTAATTAACAAGTTCACCCGCGGTAAACGAGACACAATAGAAGTTTTATTGTTATAAAAATTTTAAAAATAATAAAACTTTATTGTTCAAGAGACATGAGGATTAAGAGACATTAGGATTCTCTGTTTCGTGGAACTAGTCTCCTTCGTCTTACAAGATTACATAGGTACATAGGTGATAAGTGAGCATGGATTTCTGAGGCGACAATAAACAAAATAAATGTTCTTTCAAATCAATAAATTTATATAAACATGTTATTGACTTATGTGTATTAAATTTAAACATGTATACAAGCTGCTTTTTTATTGGCTAGGGAACTGTCATGATAGTGTTGTACTTGTACATCATTATGAACAACTTTCACTATAGGAACAAACCTGAAATCGCAAAAAAAATCAGCTGTGCCCTACATTTTGACGAGTTATTGAATGTTGGTCCTATAGTAAAAGTTATTCAGTTGGATGGTCTAAAGCACTTAAAGCACTCAAAGTTTGTTTTTTTTTTTTTGATGTTGAATAATTATGCCATAGTGAATCTATACAGTCTCTACTATAGATTAAAGGTAAACAAAATAGTTTAAAATTAGTTTTGTTGCAGTTTGTGACTGAAGATAATAGACCGATGCTCGCTTGTGTCTTCTGCTCCGCTAGACTGAAGCAATGCTATCAATTGCAGAGGAAATGTCTTGAAGCCGAGGAGTTGTTTGCTCAGATGTTGAATAATTATGAGGTGAGGGATTCTTCTACTGAAAACTTTTTTATTTGAGATGGGTTTGCTCTTGACTCTAGTCTAGGTTGGAGGTGACAGAGACAAAGTCGACGATGGGGTGAGCTTACTCAGAAGAAACCTGTTCACTCTCACTTTGAAGAGATTAGGGTTGTATTTGTTCGGAAACACAGATGTGGATAGAGAGTTTCACTTTTTTGCTGTGCGCATTATAAATGACATATGGAAACGGTTAGTGCGGATTTGTAGAATAGCAACTAGGTAGGAATAGTAACTGGCAGTGCGTCTAGATGTCCGATGGTAGAAGGGGGCTAATGGAATGGGGTTGTGGAGTTCACACTCACCAAAGTACAATCTGTAGAAGACCGACAAGCAGGCAACCTTGCGGCGATGAGCCAATTACCCTCTTAGATCTGCGTTCCACCGAGTCAAGCGTGGCTAGTTGGTATTTAGCAGAGCCATCCCAAAGGTGGCTGCAATACTCCAAGCAGGATCGAACTTGCGCTTTGTAAAGGAATAAAAGCTCTCTAGGTGTAAAGTATTCTTTCTTGGCTGCAGTTTGGGCTTTGTACTCGATCGTGGCGCCGAAGTTGAGACCAGATGTCAACTTCATGCCTAGGAGCTCAAGCTGATCAGTTACAGGAACAGAGCCCCCCGAAAAGTAGAAGTTTGGGCGAAACAACTCCTTTTAGCAGTAAAAAGACACACCTGTGTTTTTCAACTAATTTCATGAATCTGAATTTTAAATCTGACAGTGACTTTAATCAAATATGTCCAATAGCTTAGCAACAATAGCTAGTTGGCTGATTGTCAAAATCCATACACAAAAATCACTTTCTTAATTTTGATGTTTGGAGGATTTATTTGATAGTTCAGCATGTAGTATAGCCAGTGTTTTCATTTATTGTCGTATTACCGTGTCTACTTTGTATATTTGGGTGAATATACCATTTTCATAAAAGATACCAAATTAATTTTGTTCCAGCTAAAACCTCTAACAAATCGAGGCCACTCAGAATTTGTGGGTGGTATTGATAAATTGTCTACAAAGAACGATGGTCAAACTAACAGCGGGACCATTGAAATAGAAGTACCAGCGGTTTCTGAGAAACAATGTGACATTGTTGAGATCAAGGTGGAATGTCAGAGTGATGGTATGTTCTTAATTTCCACAGAGCATGAAGACGAAACATAAAAGTTAATTAAAGCATATACAGGGTTATTGGTAAAACATCAGCAACCTCTTAAGGGGTCATTGTACTCATAATTATGAACAGCCTTTACTATGGGACCAAACCTGAAATCGCGAAAAAAAAATCAGCTGTTCAGTACATTTATGTTCGCAAAGTTGTTCATAATGATGAGTACAATGACCCTTTAAGAGGTTGCTGGTGTTTTACCAATAACCCTGCATATCTATGGCTCTAATTTCGGCAGTCTGTGGCATAAACCGAAAATACAGAACCACAACTTCTTCCGAAATTAATGTCAGGTAGCGCGCGAAATTCAAACTTTCTTGTTTTTTTTTTTTTTTGCAATGGGGCCGGCCGGTAAAAGCTAATCATAGATGGCGCTGCCATAGGTAGTGCCCTTGTCATAGACTTTGACCGTATTTATGCTTGCAACAGTCTTTTTATTTTTACGTTTAATGAATTAAAACATATGAAAATAGTGCCTTTAATGATGTATTACACATGGTGAGTCAGTGAGTTAAGTAGAGAAAAAGTTGAAGAAACCCGGCGCCTCTTTACGAGGAAGGAAAACTGATTAGATCGAAAAGTAAAGTGCACCTTTTGGATTCGCTTCTTTAATATAGTTTTTACTAATTATATAAATATAATATATACAAATTTACTAATTCATTATCAGTTAACAACAGCTCTGTAGAGAACAATCTTAAAATATGTGATACTATCTTTTGCCAGCGGCTTCGCCCGCGTGGATGTTGGAATTTATCCCATGGGAACCGTATATGTTTCCGGGATAAAAAGTAGCCTATATGCTATTCCATACTATAATCTATCTCTGTGTTAAATTTCATCCAGATCCGTTCAGCCGTTCTAGCGTTATTGAGTAACATCCAAACATCTTCACAAACTTTCACATTTATAATATTAGTAGGATTTGTGTTGCTCACGATACGTTTTAGTTATCGATGAATTAGCTGATGTGGATTCTAAATCTTGTCACACATGAATTTATATATTTGCAGACTTTAGCAACAGTACATTCCTCATGGTGACTCTGCAGCAGTACAACATCACCTAGCCTTTGTAACGTTGATGGCTTTTCTCGAAACAAACTTTTTCTGCAATTGCGAGCTCTAAGACGTCCTTCTCTGGATAAAGCCTGTTTTGAAACAGGCTTTTCTTCCATGGGAACATAGAAGGAATAGCACTTTAAAAAAATGTGTAGATGTTCTACCCCTGTAAAATAAATAAAACAAATACTTTTAAGGCGAAACATTTAAGTAGCAAGATTATTAAAACATTATTCAGACATCGGACCTTAAGAGAACATTATTTCTTCAATTTTTTGTAGTCACTCTCCTTGAAATGTTTTCTACGTAACCTTGATTGGCTTTTAGGTATAAAATCAACACGTCTTTCAGGTTTCAGCCACAGTTTTTTGATTTTAGAGTCCTTTGAAAAATGGTGGTTTTCCGTCTCCGAACAATTGGGTACGCTACACCGCGTCATTTCAATATAATAAATAAAAAATATATATTAATAGTACAAAAACACCACTGTTTTGGGAGCGATCTACGCTAGCGCCATATTGACAGTTGCCAGCCCCATTTGCAAGTCAGGTTGTATGTTGATTAAAGTATGATTCGCGACCGTCATTCCAAAATCGGTGTAAACATAAAAACAAACATAATGTCTGCCAAACTGCACAGCAGTTTGTCGGCATTTCCAAAACTATAATAATTAGAATCAGTAATACAACTGTTTAAGACGCTACCGAGCGCACAGTGGCGCCCTCATCGTTTGTTTTGTTATTTCTTTTAATTTAAAAAGAAAATGCAGAAAATAAGCATGTTAAGTTGTACTCCACAAGACTATACGTTATTATTATTATAAACAGTAGTTTTATATTGTTAAGTTTTATTGTAATCATTAAAACGGAAAATGGTGGCCACTTTTTTCCGTTTTAATGATTACAATAAAACTTAACGTGCTTATTTTCTGCATTTTCTTTTTAAATTTAAAGAAATAACAAAACAAACGATGAGGGCGCAACTGTGCGCTCGGTAGCCTCTTAAGTTGTATAATCCTAAATGTCAAGATTTCATGAAACAGTAATTCAGATTATATGAACTTAGAGAGTTGTATTGATAATTTTAATGATTACAATTCTATAAATACCTACAGATTTGTTAAGATTATACTGATCTGCAAATTGTAAAAAACTTAAGAAAATTTGAATTTCGCGGGTTACCTCTGACGCTTCCTCCTTAAAAGTATTTCATTACATAATTTATTGCCACGATAAATATTTCTGTTGACTTCATTTATTATTACTATTTCACTGTTTTTGTTTGTTTACAGAGCTAGAATCGGAATATCTAGACAACAGCTATCCAGATGTGGCAAATATACCACCATACCACTTAGAATCTGATTCAGAAGATGATGTACCATTAACGGAGTTTAAAACTGAAGCGGTAGACGTGGAAGAAGAAGCTGAAGAACAAGAAGTGTCTAAGACGAAACAAAGAGCCAAGATCACTAATAGTAAGTATTATTGTAGTCAATTGGGGTAGAAGTTTTTATAGTGATGTGCTTCAGAGAGTATATTAAGCTGTCGATTCCGGCTATCATTTGTAGATTTTTATGGTCGACAACCAGACTTACCAATGTTACCCTGTGTTCTGTGTTGTGGGAGGTTAGATGCATCCGGTGAGACTGGAAGTCAACTTAGGGTCATAATTGGGAAAGGGTTATTGCAGGGCAGTTTTTATAATGGTGCGCGAAACTAAAATATGTGACGTAAAGTCAGGGACACTGATTGTTGAGCAAGTTGACTACCAACCTACATTGTCCGTTCAAATATAACATGACAGATACTTGTTGCGTAGTTAAATGACGTATAGTGAGGGACACTAATTGTTGAGCAAGTTGACTACCAACCTACATTGTCCGTTCAAATATAACATGACAGATACTTGTTGCGTAGTTAAATGACGTATAGTGAGGGACACTAATTGTTGAGCAAGTTGACTACCAACCTACATTGTCCGTTCAAATATAACATGACAGATACTTGTTGCGTAGTTAACTGACGTATAGTGAGGGACACTAATTGTTGAGCAAGTTGACTACCAACCTACATTGTCCGTTCAAATATAACATGACAGATACTTGTTGCGTAGTTAAATGACGTATAGTGAGGGACACTAATTGTTGAGCAAGTTGACTACCAACCTACATTGTCCGTTCAAATATAACATGACAGATACTTGTTGCGTAGTTAACTGACGTATAGTGAGGGACACTAATTGTTGAGCAAGTTGACTACCAACCTACATTGTCCGTTCAAATATAACATGACAGATACTTGTTGCGTAGTTAACTGACGTATAGTGAGGGACACTAATTGTTAATCAAATTTACTACCAAGCTAGATTTACCGTTCATATCACGAGAGCGCGACTGCTGAGCGTGGGGTCCTGGGTCCGGCAGTCTTATTGGGTTTTCCATTAAGAATATGTTAGTAACAGTCCGGAGTTTGGAAGTTGGTGGTGTGATACCCCCGTGCCTCGCAAAGAACGTTAAGCCGTTATCCCTGCGCCTGATCTCTCTCCGGTGGTGTCGGATTGCCGTCCCATCGGACTATGAGAGTGAGGGAAGAGACAGTGCATCTATGTCTGCGCACACACTTGTGCACGGCTGGTCTCCGCTGAGATTGGTTGCCATGCCCGAAATTCGGTCTGGCTGACTATTTATTACCACGACAGCGCGACCTAGAGACAACTCGACCGAATTCTGAATGGAAAATCCCAATGATACTTTACCCGAACCTAGAATCGATCCAGAACGGAGCATTCCCTATTAATGTTCCTTAGGGATCGAATTGCCAGAAATGCTGAGTCTTAAATAATTTCTAACCAAAAAAGAGGGTGTCCTTCCTGTGTGACCTTTAGAGTCAGTTCAGACCAAGCGGAAAAGGAATTTACTGGCTCCAATGAAAATAGGACCGTATTACAATAGCCTAAAGTATAAAATTGTCAGTCGGCGCGGCGAGCCGACTGTGTCGATATTCATGCAATTTTGTACTTTAGGCTATCGTAATACTGTCCTATTTTCAATGGAGCCAGTAAAGTCCCCTAGGATTTTTCCGCTTGAGCTGAACGGACCCTAAGGGTTACGATGGACACATGAAGGTCACCCTCTTTTTAGTTAGAAATTATTTAAGAGAAGTGAGTCATACTTACAGCTAACTTAATCTTATTTTGATTTATAGTCACAGGGGCGCCCGTCGTGAAGAAATCAAAACTAATAGATGTTACTTCTACAGCGGAGCAAAAGAAAACTGGACCATCAGACTCGAAGACTATCCGGCCTACTCAAACTAGTACGTCCAAATCTGTTACTAAATTCAGAGAGCCTGTCACTATTACAAAATCAACAGCTAATAACAGTGCTATATACAAAAGTAACGAGCACTTTATAAAAGTTAAAACTAATTTAATTGATTGTATTAATTCCGCTATAGATACGAGTTTCTGTAACAAAAGTGAGATATTGAATGATAAAAGTATTGACAGTGAAGAAAAGGTTTTCAAAAAAATTTCGAAATTTGGACTTTGATCTCTGCTACTATCCAACAACTAGCGCCATATTTTCCTCAAGCAGTGAATAGACGAACTAATAAGTAGTACTACTAGTGCCAATACAGCCTCAAGCGGCAAGTAGGAAAACAAAAGTGTTACCTTAATAAAAATAAAAAGAGTACTACTAGCGCCATTACGGCCTCAAGTGGCAAGTAGAAGAACTATGAGTAATACCACATAAAAAAATACATTTGGATTTGGTAGAAAGATTTGCGCGGGGCTGCGCAGGAGTCGCGACACCGACCGCTGAGCCACAGAGCAGGTGACATCGGTTACCGAAACTAACATCCCCTCTCTTCTCTCACCCTTCTCGATAGCAGGTACCTGAGTCGCTGTTTGTGCACATCGGACCAACTTGTTATTCAACTGTTCACGCTAATTAGCTGGCTGCTATCAACTGACCAGTCTGACTATTTTGCGGATACCTACTTTTTACACTTAACGGATTTGGAAACAGTTGGCCAACCATGCCGCGCACTATTCGCTCACCCCCCCAGGGCTCTCCAGGTGTCCGTGTTTCATTGGAGTCGTCATCGGAACCTGACTTTTCACCGGCTTTGTCGGTTCCGGTAAGTAGCACCTACGATACGGACAACATTACCACAAGGCCGAGCAATAGACGTTTTCGAGGCGACGTTAGCTGCACGGAGCCGGATGGTTTCGGGGAGTTGAAGAGCATGCTGCAGTCTTGGAAGGCCGATCAGGATAAAATACTCAATAAATTAGTGGCAGATGTTTCTGAATTAAAGCAGCAGAATCAATCTATTCAAAAATCCAATGTAGAGATTGAAAAATCTATTAAATTCTTTAACGTAGAATACGAGGTTATAAAGACTCGCTTGGATACCGTAGAGGCGGCACATAGGGAATATCTGAAGCGGGACAATAATTGCGAACATAAGGTGGCCATACTTGAAGCAAAAGTTGACTCCATGGAACAGCAGGCACGCCAGTGCAACATTGAGATTTGCAACGTGCCCGAAAAACGTAATGAAAACCTTATAACCATTATGGAGTCTATAGGAAAAGCCATTAATTCGCCAGTGCCGCAAAATGAAATTGTGTCTATACATCGAGTCCCGCATGCACAGCAGCAGGATAGCAAACCCAAGAATTTAATTGTTAAACTCAGATCGCGGATCGTTCGTGACAACATACTCAGCGCCTACCGTAATGTGAAGAGTATAAAGTCAGATCAGATAGGAATTCCAGGCGCTACTCCGGTACCTGTCTACTTGAATGAGCATCTGACTCTCAAAAACAAGGCTTTATTTCGTGATGCCAAAGTACTCGCCAAGGAAAATGGATTCCAATATGTCTGGATCAGGAACTCGACGGTACTTGTACGTAGGCGGGATGGAGACAAGTCATTTGCGATTCGATCCGCTGAAGATCTCAAAAAGATCAATGCTGGCGGGTAGACCGGTGCCGAGAATACAATCTAACGACTCAACTTATGCTGCTGTGTTATCATTTATTAAATTTACGTTTTTCTATTGCTTGTCGCTTTTATGTATGGTAATATGTGCTCTAATCTTTGTTTTCTCTGAGCTATGTATGTGCTGCTGTCCTTCACCAACTTGTCATTTTTGCTTGTTTTCATGCTGTATGCTGTTAACTACAGTTGCTATGTCATATTTCCGCCAGTTTCATAATTGCGTGTTATTACAATTTTATATTTTAATGTTATTTCGTAAAGTTTTACGTACTCGTATAGCGATAGACCTCAAATTTAGAATACATTACTTTTTAATATCATTTTTCAACAATAAACGTGTTATTTATAGTTATATCTGTAAAAATCTAATTATCAATGGCTAGTAATAATATTGTGATTTACTATCAGAACTGTAGAGGGATCCGTACGAAGTTACACACGTTGTACATGAATATTATGGCGTGCTCCTATGACGTCATAATACTGACGGAAACCTGGCTGATTCCCAGCATCCAGGATAATGAATTTATTGACGATCGTTACATGGTCTTCAGATGCGATCGTGATCGTTCTGTGACAAAAAAAGGAGACGGGGGTGGTGTTCTAATAGCTGTTCTGCGAGAACTGCGTCCTACTAAGCTATCGACACAATCCGGTCATGCAGAAGTTGAGCAAGTTATTGTTCAACTACCTGCTTCCCAGCACAATAAACGCCACATCCTTAGTGCTACCTACATGCCACCGCGAACACATGAAGTAACATATACACATCTCTTAGACATGCTGCAAGGCTTAGCTAACGATCCCAATACCGACTCCTACTTTATTGTTGGTGATTTTAACCTACCTGACATTGACTGGTTGGACCAGGGGAATCATGCAATCGCACAGGTTTCTAACTCAATCGGACGATTATTTTTGAATTTTGTTAATTTAATTGGTGGCTCACAGTTCAATATCACAAAAAACAAATTAGGTCGTATATTGGACTTGTTTATCTCTAATGTTGACTGTCAGTCCACGTCATGTAATGCTCTGCTTGACCCCGATGGTCATCATCCAGTTTTTTCTGTATTGACATGTCTGAATATGCATTACACTCCACTAAAATACCACTCGGTCCGTAGACATAATTTTCATAAAGCTAATTACGATAACATAAATTATGACCTTGGTAAAATTAACTGGGACTCTGTACTCTTTCACCTTGACTCTAATCAAGCTGTTAACGTCTTTTATGAGATTTTATATGGAATTATCAAGTCACATGTTCCGTTAACTAGAATGAAAAACTCAAGGTTCCCTGTCTGGTTTACGCCTTCACTCATACGAATCTTTAAAACAAAAGAACGTGTTTGGATAAGATGGAAGAAATACAAAAGCCAATCTGACTATTTAAAATTTTCTAACTATCGTAAGCTTTTCCACGGGGAGTTATTTAAGTGTTATCGGAAGTACATCGACTCGATTGAAGATAGCATTCCTAAGAATATAAAGCACTTCTGGTCTTACGTCTCATCTAGAAAAGGAAAATCTAACTATCCGGCTAGTATGTATTTCAAAAATGCTTCCTCAGACGACCCCATAAACATTTGCAATCTCTTTTCATCTTTTTTTTCTTCTGTTTACGAACCCTCTTCTTTGAACCCTGTCAATTGGCAACCTTCGGGTCGCTTTGCAAATAACTCGACTTGCGTATCTAATATTTCTCTATCCTCCGAAGTTATACGCGTGGCTTTAAAATCTTTAGATTCTTCTAAAGGGGCGGGACCCGACGGCCTACCTCCCAGCTTCTTCATAAAAACACGTGATAGCTTGTGTACTGCATTGCACATAATTTTTAATAAATGTTTGCGTGAAGGTGTTTTTCCCGCAATTTGGAAACTTGCGTTTATAACTCCTATTTATAAGACTGGTGTCAAGAATAATGTAGAAAATTATCGACCCATCTCTATCCTCTCTACTTTGTCTAAGGTTTTTGAGAGTCTTGTGCATGGCGCTTTGTATCCCCAAATTCATCAGCTTATTTTACCAGAGCAACACGGTTTCGTCAAACGTCGCTCAACAACAACCAATCTGTTAGTATTTACCAACTATTTATTTGAAAACCTGGATCAAAATGTTCAAGTGGACGCTGTGTACACGGACTTTCAGAAGGCGTTTGATAAGGTGGATCATACACTACTTTTAGAAAAAATAGCTTTCAACGGAATACGTGGTAATTTGCTCAGATGGTTTGTTTCTTATATCTATAATAGGACCCAAAAAATTGTTATTAACGGTTACGAGTCTGATCCTATAGTTGTAACATCTGGCGTACCACAGGGATCCATTTTGGGACCTCTCCTCTTCATTATATTTATTAATGACATTAAACAATGTTTTATCAATTCAAAATTTTTAATGTACGCTGACGACATAAAAATCTACAGATCATGTAAGAATATACACGACTGTCTGCTTCTTCAAATGGACCTTGACAGATTATTTACATACTGTAATAATAATAGACTCTTTCTCAGTCTACCCAAATGCCATGCTATCTCATTTACCAAAAAGAGGAATAAAATTGATTTTAATTATTCAATTAATAACTCACACTTGGATAAAGTTAGATTTGTTCGTGATTTGGGTGTTACTCTGGATGCCAGTTTGCACCTCGACATACACGTTGACAATATAGTAAACAAGGCGTTTCAAATGTATGGTTTCGTCATGAGATCATCGCGAGACTTTTTGCGGCCCTCTACGTTTTTAACACTTTATAAGACCTTGGTGCGATCCCAGTTGGAATACGCCGTTCCGATCTGGAACCCATTCTACAACAAATACGGCGCTAGAATAGAAATGGTGCAGAAGAAGTTCTTACGGTCTATGAACTATAAGTGCTTCCAATCAAAGGTACCTTACATACAGCTATTGAAGCGGTATAACGTTCAGGATCTGGGAATCAGGCGGCTGTTTCTTGATGTCATGACGCTACACGGCATATGCAATAACCAACTGGATTGTATGGACTTAATAAACAAAGTGTGTCTCAGGGTACCTAGAAGTGTTACTCGAAGGGGGGTGTGCGTCCCACGACTGTTTCATACAAACATATGCAGGACCAACGCTGGGGAGCGAGCACCTCTTCGTCGCCTTGTTGATTCTTATAATACGTATTTTATGGAACTGGATATATTCTCTCAATCTAAGCAATTATTTAAGAAAATGGCTGTTGATGTTTTAACTGGCGAAAAGATTTAAGTTATGTTAAGCTAATCTTAGCAACACAGCGTTATTGTTATAGCGACTATTGTTTTGTTGTTTTCCTTTTTTGTTTTTTTTTTTGCATTTATCAGCACTGCTGTTTAATTTTTAGTTAAAATGAGGACAATGGTGTGGGTTACATGTTTGTTAAATCTTAGTTTTAGTATTTCTCTGTAATCTGTAGCGTGTAACTGTTTTTTGTCCCTAATAAATAAAATAAAATAAAAAAATAAAAATAAAATGTGAAATTTGTCAGAGTTGTTTTAGTGAAAATTGTAATTTAAGAAAACATATTCTTGAGCACGGTGAAAAACCTTTTAAATGTCATTTTTGTCAGCGTGGTTTTGATTCAAAATGTCATTTGGATAAACATGTTCTAATACACACAGGTGAAAAACCTTACAAGTGTGATGAATGTCAGCGTAATTTTAATGAAAAGAGTAATTTAATTAAACATATATGTCAGCAAGGTTTTAATCGATTCAAGCAACATTATCGTGCACACACGAGTGAAAAACCTCACAATTGTATTATATGTCAGCGTAGTTTTACTCATAAAGCTTCTTTAACCAATCATCTTCGTAGGCACACTGCTGAAAAACTTTATGAATGCTCTGTATGTCAGCGTACTTTCACTCATAAGCGGTCTTTGGACATGCACTTTCTAAAACACACTGGTGAAGAACCTTACAAATGTGAAGAATGTCAAAGAGGTTTTACTCAAAGTTCACATTTAAAACAACATCTTCGTACTCACACTGGTGAAAACCCTTACGAATGTGAACACTGTCAAAAATCCTTTACTCAAAGTTCACATTTGAAACAACATCTTCGTACTCACACTGGTGAGAAACCTTACAAATGTGAACACTGTCAAAGATGTTTCACTCAAAGTTCACATTTGAAACAACATCTTCGTATTCACGCTGGTGAAAAACCTTAAAAATAATGTAAAATATTATATCAGCGTTTTTTAATGAGATTTTCAGACACACACTGGTGAAAACGGAAAAGAAAGTTTGTCACAATAGTTTCTAGGGGTCTATTTTTCAAATGTCAGTGTGTCTGAATAATAAATAGGATGCTTTGGCATAATATTTTCTATACAAAAGCTGGAAACTACCACATTTACACCTCAGAGGTTATAAATCGAGACCATTGATAAATCAGCCATAAGTAACCTAATTAATTTTTAATAATAGGTACCTACGTAGATTATTATTTTTTTTTTTATGTTAGCTTGCATTGAGCCACTGCTGAGCCAAGGCCTCCCCCAAATCCTTCCAAGTATCCTTCTCCAGAGCCACTTCGATCCAACCCTTGCGGTACGCGTCTAGGTCAGGCGGCGCCGTCCGTCCTCAGGTCAGGCACCCACCGTGTGGAAACTGTTGCGCAGTGATCGCTATACATGCGGCTGACATGACCCGCCCAATCCCATTTTAGTTTGGCAGCCTTTTTGCCTACGTCTAGGATCCCTGCTTTGGAGCGCAGTGTGGTGTTTTGTACCTATTCTGTCAGTTCGATTTACACCCAGAATGATGCGCTCCGTTGCTCTTTGGCAAACCCCCAAGGCGGAACTTTTACGACTCGGTGAGCGACCAGGTCTGAGCACCGTAGGTTAGGACGGCCAGAATACACATATCAATGAGTTTTCGCTTCAAGGAGATCGGTAGATTGCCCTTTATTAGCGTCTTCATGGACCAGTAGCTTTTCCAGTCATTTTCGATGCGGTGATCTATTTCCTTTTCTTGCCTATTTTCTAAAGAAACTAACTGGCCCAAGTAGATCGACATAATGTATTTTCTGCCCATCTACCTCGACTCTACGCTTAGTGCTTCATGGTTTTTGTTATAGACCGATTCATCGCGAGTCCAACCTTGGCATGTCGTGCTTGGGTCTTGAAGCATAGTCTAGAGCTGTGTGTGGGGGCTAAAAGGACTTAGTCGTCGGCATTTGCCGACGACTAAGTCCTTTTAGCCCGAGGTTTGTTTAAGTCGGAGGTTTGTTAACCTACTGCTGCCGAATTCAATGCCCTTGGTCGTCCATGAGGCTGCCAGTGTTCTAGATATCTCTTCGAGAGTGCTTGTGAATAATTTCGGAGAGAGCGGGTTACCCTGTTTAACACCCTTTTGTATCCTAAACGAAGGTCCTGTAGTACTCAGTTTGATGTCTGCGGTACTGTTTTGGTATATAATATATATTTCTTAAGTGGTCTATATATTGCTGTTACAGATTTTTTTTTATTTGAGATGGGTTTGCTCTTGACTCTAGTATAGGTCAGAGGTGACAGAGTTCTTGGTTTTCTAATGATTTGAATACTTCAGAGTGTTTGATGCTGTCGAAGGCCTTCGTATAATCTACGAAGGCTAAGTAGAGTGGTTTATTAAATTCGGAATATTTTTCTAGTAGCTGGTTGAAGGTCTGTAGGTGGTCGGTTGTTGAGAAGCTAGGGCGAAACCCGGCTTGTTCTGGTAGCTGATGTTTATCCAGTTTCCCGTCTATGCGATTATCTATAACCTTAATAAAAGTTTTGTGAATGTGAGATGTTAAACTGATTGGACGGTAATTGCCGATGTCACATTCGTCGCCTTTTTTATGCAGAAGAACTATATTTGAATGGCATATTGTTTTTGGAACTTTTCCGGATTGTAATATGGTATTAAACAGGTTTTCAAGGTGGGGCAACAGTGGTAGAGCCGATTTTGAGCGCTTTGTAGTAATTCCATCTTCCCCAGGACTTTTAACATAGCGTATTGTAGCCAGTGCATTGTGCACTTCGTAACCGTTTATTGCAGGAATGGAATCAAAAGGATTGTATTCGGTATTAAAATCGGGTGGTGAGTGATCGGAATTTAATAATCTATAGAAAATGTTTGCTATTTCCATGATTTTGTCTCTGCTGTAATGTTTTTTTTTTTTCATTATCTACTAAAGTGTTAATCCAACTTTTCCTTTTGTGACTCCTTGTTTTAAAACTCTTAGGGATGTATTATTTTCCAAGGCTGTTTTAACCAAATGTGTATTAAGATTTCTTAAGTCTTTTCTAATGCTCCTAAAGAAGTTGAACTTCTTTATCTGTTGTTCCGTATTCTGTTGTTCCTATTATTTTATTAGTTGGTTTTTTTTTTTATCAAATCGGTACTATGAGCTTTTAGTTTGTTTCTATTTATGGGTTTGTTTTCTATGGTTTTACAAATATTGCTTATTCCGGTCACTATTGCACTGTATTGTTCTGCGTATGTTTCATCAACTTCAATTCTTTAAAATAATTTGATAATTCTAGGTTGTAATGTTCGGAATTGCTAATGAATGTGTCTTTATAAAGTCTTTTTTTTTTTGTAAACAATTTGGCTCGGTGAATTCTAAAGTCTAGTCTGATTTTTGCACGGATTGGTCTATGGCCTGAACTATATTTGAATGTATTAATGACGCTAATCTTTTTTTTATAATATGACTGTCAGATGATAAAACGCGTGAAGCCTATAGGTGACACCCAAGTCCATCGTCGTTGTGGTTTCTTCGAGAAGAAACTATTGGCTATGTGCATGCTCTGTCCAAAGGCAAACTGGATGAGACGAGCACCTTGCTCGTTGCGGTCCTCTAACCCAAAACAACCCACAGTATCTCCACTATCCAGTTCCCGCCTTCGTCCTACTTTTGCATTAAAGTCACCAATTACCATAATCCACATGCCCCTATTTTCGGCGCAACAAACTCCCCAGCAAACTGAACGAACCTGCGCGTACCGACAGGGTTCACAATCTGTCCGATTTTATCACTCGTAAAATTGTGAACCGTCCCCGATTGAAGACTGAGAAAATGGATTGTTGCTGTTCACAATTTTTCGATAGTTAATAATCTCGCGACATAGACTATAAACTAACAAAGTCTATAATCATACGGTGACATACACACACATACATTACCATATCTTTAATCAATGTTACTATAACGATAAAACTTAAGATAAATGCAAGCTGGGGAGTAGAGGTTCTAGATTGATATTTAGCTTTTAGCTTCGATCACAAAATAGAGAGGTTGGGAAGGAAAAAGGGAAGGCCTTTGCCTAGCAATGGGAACACCACCTCGGTGGCCTTTCCGCAGCAATTGGAAAGTAATAGTTGAGAATAGAAAAAAAATGTAAATGAAACTTGTATTGGGTGACGTCTGCAGCGTCTGCGTCGATGTTCCTACAAGTGTGTCCTTAATGACACTAATGTTAGGCGAAAGCGTCAGGGTAGCCCGCGAAATTCAAATTGTCTTACGTTTTTTTTTTTCAAATTTACAAGTCGGTATTAAGTTGTATGTTGATTTGAATATGATTCGCGACCGTAACAAATCTGTATTTATAGAATTATAACCATTTAATTAAATCATCAATACAGTTCTCTAAGTTCATATAACTCTATTGAATGACTATTTCATGAAATCGTGACATTTGAGGTCTTTTCTAACTTATGATGTTTACGGTCGCGAATTATATTTGAATCATCATTAAACTTAATAATAATAATAATAATTTTATTTCGGAATAAAATCCATTGAGTGTTAGTAACATAATGTAAAAACAACTTATTATCTAGGGTTAGTACCAATCATCCTCTGTACAAACTGCTTAACAATCGGAGAGCTGAACCTCTCCGCTACAGTTCTCAGAATGCTGTTGCGACTGTCTCTCACTCTGGTCAGTAGTGAAGCTGTTTTTTTACGAATAATCGCGTGAAACCCGTCGGTACGTGCTTGCGCGAACATTTCCGACGCGCTGCAGTAGCGAGGAAGTCAAAACAGCATCCTGAAACCATTATTATACTGGACGCGCAGGACATCCAGTGATTTTTTGGTGTAACTGACCCATAGATTACTAGTGTACAGACTCTGGCAGTAAGCCTTGAAAATAGTGATTTTGACTAGGTCTGTACACCGAGCAAATCTACGGGCCAACATGTTGCACCGAACGGCGAGTGCCCTGCGCTCCCTCTCTATATCTACATGGTCCTTAAGGTCGTCGGACAGAAAGTGACCTAGGTATTTAAACGTGGATACCCTTTTAATTACTGACCCGTTTGTAAGTAGGTCGGATCCCACTTCACGGCATTTGCCGCCGACCCCAAAGACCATATATTCACATTTACTCACATTATAAATTAAACCATGTGCGGCAGCATAAGCTTCACAAGTCTTAAGCAACTCTCCGATCGCACCCGCAGACGGACCCAGCAGCACCATGTCGTCAGCATAGCTGATGTTGTTAATGCTAACCCCATCAACACTGCATCCGACACGCATGCTGCTGTGTCCCTCTATGAGGTCATCTACGTAGAGGTTGAAGAACCTGGGAGACGTCAGACCTCCTTGTCGTTAAAAATACGGACCTACAAATTGCAAAAAAACGTAAGAATATTTGAATTTCGCGGGCTACCTTAACACGTTATGTGCGGCCAACGCGCATGCGCGATTTTCGAACGTTCACCATGTGCTGGCGGCGCTTATGCGCGTCCATACAATTTATATAACTTCCTTCGAGGCGTTTTGTGCATCTCTATTGTTATTGGCGTAATTGTTTTATGACTCATAAAACTCGAAAATTTTCAAACACACATAAGCGTCTCGCCGCACTTGGGACAAGTTTGTAACGCCGCACTGATGCGCCCAGCCGCACTGGGTAGACTTTCTTCAACCGCGCATGCGCGATCATAGCACCACACGAAATATTTTTTAAGCGCGCATGAGCGTTTGCCGCACAGGGTTTAGTGTATCATAAAGCAGCATTTAGAACAAATTCGCAAATGATTCAGCAGATAATGTGTTAACGCTTCCCCTTAAAGTGTATTATTTAATGTCATCAGGATATCCTCTGCTCCACGCTTATAGTTACGTAGTTGTATGTCACTGCAATTCAGGGAAACATTGGCGACACAACACAGGCCGCTTGCAAAAAGAAGAATTAGAATCCAAATGTTCGACCTTTAAAGTGTATCACTGTTGTACAATTTAATCATACACTACTTGTACGATTTGGTTTTTAAATACGAAATAAATTTATATTAAATTTATTCCCCTATTATTTTTATTCCTGAGCATACTCTTATATACTTCGGCGCATGTACTTATCAGATTCGTTTCGCCCAAACTCCTACTTTTCGGGGAACATCTGTTCCTGTAACTGATCGACTTGAGCTCCTAGGCATGGAGTTGACATCTGGTCTCAACTTCGGCGCCACCATCGAGTACAAGGCCCAAACTGCGGCCAAGAAACTGGGCATCCTAAATAGGGTGAAGCGATACTTTACGCCTGGACAGCTTTTAACCCTTTACAAAGCGCAAGTCCGATCCTGCATGGAGTATTGCAGTCACCTTTGGGATGGATCAGCTAAGTACCAACTAGCCGCGCTTGACTCGGTGGAACGCAGAGCTAAGAGGCTCATTGGCGACGTAAAACTGGTGGATGCCAAGCTTCATTGCTTGGCTCATCGCCGCAAAGTTGCCTGCTTGTCGGTCTTCTACAGATTGTACTTCGGAGAGTGTGCCCGAGAACTCCACGACCTCATTCCACCGGCCCCCTTCTACCACCGGACATCTAGACGCACTGCCAGTTACCATCCCTACCTGGTTGCTATTCCACCAATTCGCACTAAGCGCTTCCAAATGTCTTTTATAATGCGCACAGCAAAAGAGTGGAACTCACTACCTGCGTCTGTGTTTCCGAACGTATACAACCCTAATCTCTTCAAAGTGAGAGTGAACAGGCTTCTTCTGGGTAAGCTCACTCCATCGTCGACTTTGTCTCTGTCACCTCTGACCTAGACTAGAGTCAAGAGCAAACCCATCACAAATAAAAAAAAAAAAAAAAAAAGATTCCCGTACCTCAAGGGCGGGTTACTTTGACTTTAGGGCATAACTTTGGCCCAAATCAAGACAACTGTTTAAATTGCCTGAAAACCTTTGGTAGCTAATAGACGGCGATATAGACGCGTACTTGCGGAACTTTGTGTGGATTTATTGACACTAAACATATGTCCTGATTTGGGTCAAAGTAACCCGCCGTTATGGTCACCACAAGGGTGCAGTGGCGAAAAAAAACGAAAACTAGACATACGAAGACCAAAACTAGAAGCTACAAAAGCCCAGCAAAAGAAAACTGAACAAGCCGACTTGAAAATGATTCGAACAACCTCAAATTGTATTTCCGAACCTGTTACTAAATTCAAAGAGCCTTTCACTAATACTGAACCTAGAGTTAATAACAATATCAATAGCACTGCTATATAGACGAATTGCTGTATTATTAATAGTGATATAAAAGGAACGACAAAGGCAGTTGTGTTAAAGAAAAACCTTACAAATGTGATATATGTCAAAATAGTTTTACAATTTAATTTGAAAACATATATCGACGGTTAAGGGTCGGTTTTTTGGAACTAACTAATGGTTGGATTTTGGCTAAATGTGAATGGCTAAACATGAATGAGCTAACATGAATTCATTCATGTTTAGCCTTTCACATTAAGCCAAAATTCAACTATTATTTACTATGTTTAACCATTGGTTGAGTTAACAATGGATCAAAAAATCGGTCCTAAGTATCAATACGTAGTGTCTATTTTAAATGGTCTTTCATCACTAAAAGGTGCTATAGATAATACGAGATACGAACCTCGAAATGTGATCCGAAATGCAGAATTGTTGTAAACGTGGGGCTGGATGAGTGCTGCTGGACCACGCGAGCTCGCTTTTATACCAGGAAGAGGGCAACGACTATACGTATTTAGAGGTGCTACAAAATATCATGGTACCCACAGTGCGCACGGTGTATCCACAACTGGACATGCCAGAAATTTATTTCTTTTAGGACAATAATAATTGCCCGATACACCGTGCGCGGGTTGATCAAGAGTGGTTGTGAAGGCAACCATAAAACAGTGCCATGAAGTGGCCATCCCGATCGCCAGACTTCAACCCCCATTGAAAATTTGTGGGGTTTAATGGTCCAGAAATGGGATAACAGAGCAGAAAGAACGAAGGAAGCACTTGTCACACATTGCGAACATGTTTGGGACACTGAGAGGTTCGAATTTGTGTGAAGTCGTAGTTAGGTCCATGCGTAGCCGCTGTGATACTGTGATAGATGCGGGAGGAGCAGCGACGAAATATTAATTTAATTATGATTTTTAACATACTGTATGTTAATTAACGAAAGGCGTTCCCGTTAAACCGCAATAGTATAGCGTCCATACATGCTAAAAAAATATTTCCATTTAAAACTTCGCGACAAAAAATCGGCTGCTCCCTACATTTTGACAAGTTATGCGAAAATAAATGTAGGGAACAGCAGATTTTAGATACTATTGCGGATTAACGGGAATACGCCTTTCATTATTTATTTATGTATTTATTTATTTATTTATTTAGGGACAACAAACAGCAGTGTAATACTAAGTAAACATAGGTTCGAGCTTAATAATAGAGGTAACAAATACATTACTCACAACGTTATCCACATATTACTAAACAGATCTAGGTACTAGTTGTTAGAATGAACGATATCAAAATAAACAGAATAAAAGTAAACATTACTTAATTAGTAGGGTTCTGATCACTTAATATAGTAACAATTTCTTTTCTAAATATAGCCTTGCTGAGAAACATAATATCAAATGAGCCAAACTGCCTATTATAGGTGTCAACCAATCGACGCAGCGGTGAGCGTACGCCTGAGTTGGTTCTACAAAAAGTAGTAGCAAACAAGTGTCTCGAGCGAACTTCTCGACCATGTACGGTACGAGGGATCAGGTAGCACAAACTGTTCACTAGATCAATACAGTCGACTTTATTACGACATATACTAAATAGGGTCATCATCTCAAGTAGGGTGCGTCTGGATTTTAGAGTAATAAGGTCATATTTTTGCAGTAATAATTGATAAGACATTTTCTTTTTTTTTCTTTTTTATTATGCAATGCCGGCAACGCGCCTGTTACGGTGATTATCGCTTAAAAGCATGAATTGTCAACCTCTGATTAAAGCATCAAGAAAAGTGTTGGTTTAATTAAACTCCAGTCATAACGTGCTGAAGATTTTAGACCCGCACCCTAATTGCGTACCTAACACACTATCGATCGGAATCTGAATCATTTTGAAGCAAATTGCTAATCCATTGCTTCATATGCTCGAAAATTTTGTCTACTCAACAACGTAAATAAAGCAATGAATGTTGTTGAACTGTCAAAATGATACCGATTCCGATTAATAGTGTGGTATTGCACTGCATGCCTCGGGCATTTTAATTGGAGACATAACTTGTTCGTAAAATCAGCCAATGCTTATTATTATAATTTTTTTAAATTATAATTTCATCAATGTTGTGCTTATAGGTAAATGTATACGTCTCTAAAAGGAACAACAGGGTTTTTGTTACATATTGTATTAAAAACAAAATGTTTTACGTTTCGGAGTTTCCAGATAATATAAAAAATGTTATTTCTGGGTGCGTTATTGACGAATTCAACCAAAAACAGCACAATATAGGTAGTCTATGATTCTGCCGCCGAGGAAAAAGAGCGTTTCTACAGAAATATTGAAATGAAGAAAAAAAATATTTTGTCCTTTTTTAAAATACAAAAGGAACAAACAACAGTGCAGGCCGCAACAAGTACATACATAGAGAGTTGTAATCATTCTTTAAATACATACTGGCTACGGTCGAGAATCATATTTTGACGAACACAACTTAATACTAACCCGCAAATGGCAAAAAAAAAACCAGAAAAGAAGCGAAAGCGTCAGGGTATGACGCTTTCGCCTTAAGGGGCAAGCGTCAGGGTAGCCCGCGAAATTCAAATTTTCTTACGTTTTTTGCAATTTACAAGTCGATATTATATTGTTACGTTGATCAAATTATAATTTGCGGTCGTAACAAGTATCTATTTACATAATTAGAATCATTAAATTGATCAATACAACTCTTTAAGACCAGGTAATACTAAAAAATGACTATGTCATGAAATCTTGACATTTTAGGATTATACTAATTTAAGGAGTTGTATTACTGCTTCTGTTGTATATAATTTTGTAAATACATATTTGTTACGGCCGCAAATCATACTTTATTTAACATACAACTTAATACTGACTTGCAAATTGCAAAAAACGTATGAAAATTTGAATTTCGCCGGCTACCCTGACGCTTCCTCCTTAAGTGTAAAATACTGGTATTTAGCTGCATCTGGTTAGACTGGAAGCCGACCCCAACATAGTTGGGAAAAGGCTAGGCAGAATCAAAATCAAAAGTCATTTATTCAAACTAGGCTGAGAATCAGCACTTTTTGAACGTCAAAATTACATAAGACAGTCCCCCAAAAACGCCCGCCCTTCACCACTTCCTAGTGCTTTAGCTGGGGAGAAGAAGTGGCGCAACAAACTCCCCAGCAGCACAGCTGTCTGTTCAGTTAAAAAAATGATTCTATATAATACTGCGCATAATAATTTAGGTACATTACGCAACACAAAACATTAAATTAAATTATTTGCTATAAGTAAGCTAGCACACGCCAATATACCAAAAAAAAAAAAAAAAACGAAACAATACTCAAGCAGAAACAAAATACAAAACTAAAAACGTAAGCAGAACTTTATACCTAAATAAAAGCCTCCAGTAATAAAGGGCGTGCCCACTTACATATAGCCGTACATGTAGTCGTAACTCACAAGTCACAGATAGGGATAAACTAGGACCATCGAAGTAAAATCAGCAACGAGTTAAATTACTAATAACAAAACAAAACCAAGGTCAGCAAGACGACCTGTCACCACAAGCAGCACCCGTTCACGAGTATAACGCAAAGATCAGCCATTACCCCCCTCGCCATATTTGAGGGAAGGAGACAACCCGACCCCCGACGCTACCGCAAGCAGTGACATCTAAGGGAGCATGACGAACTTGCTGCCGGTTGCTCGGGCAAGAAAAACTATGATCAATTGTCGAGGTCACTAGCTAACCACATATTGCAATACCACTCATAAAAAATAAATAAACATTGAAATGAGTAGATTATGTCAATAATAACTAAAAATAAAATTAAAATAAATTGACCTTGAGAGTCAAAGAAAATAAATAATTATATGAACTCATATAACCTGTCAGTAGTTATGCTAATTCTGGAGAAAGAACATAAACATTGTCTTAAGCTAAACACAGCGACCAACTATTCTTATCGTTTAAGTAATCGTTGATAGAATAGTATGCCTTTGAACAAAGGTTAGATTTTACTTTAGCTTTGAACGCATTAAAGGGCAAATCTAGCAAAGAAGAGGGTAGCTTGTTATAAAAAGTTATAAGTAAGCAGATTGAGCGTTTCCAAAATATGTATATTCCGTGCATTGGATCGTGAAACAGAGCGATTAACTCAATGGCACCTGTTTACAAGCGTGACAGTGACAGACGACAGTGTGATGGTCTGTCATTGTCAAATCAAGCTGTCAAAGACCTAGATTAGATCATTAGATGCCAGGTGCTTGATTGTTTACCTACCTCACAGAGTACTTTTTACATACAGGGTTTACCTCTTAGGAAAGTAATAAATATCGGCTAATTTTTCCAAAGAATAAAACAAAAGTTTGGTCAGTGGGTCGTCTTAGGGGTTAAGTTAATATTGGAGAGATTTTATGCTCGAGCACTTCGGACCCTGCTACGGCTGCTGGCCTGTCTTACTAAGGTCCACATGACAAACAATAATATTAAAAATATGAACTTACCTCATAAAAGCTGCTCACGACACCTATTCAATGTGTAGAACACAGTAGAAGATTTAAAAATTCGAATTCATATTTTGTGCCAGTAATTTAAACTCGGCAGTGTTTTAAATTTGAAGATGGAAAAGCTGAAAAAGTGTAGGATATGTTTAGTGGACAGTGTTCGGATGTATGTGGTTGCCAATAAGAACCTGCAAGAGATATATGAGAAGTTGACTGATGTTCCAGTAAGTACATTACCTATGTAAAAATTGAAGACCAAATAGTAACAGTTTTCATCTCAGTCAGAAGATGTTCACTGCTGGTCATACGCCTCCCTTTATACCATCAATCAGTCCTGTGGTTCTCGCATCCAGCAAGTTCCTACCAGCATCGCTATTCACAATCATTCAACAGGTCGAAAATTTCTCATTTTTGGTTACCTGATTTGGCTTCCACCTGACAGTAAATAGTTGTTGAAAGAATAGCGGCCGTCTATTTGATGTAAACTTACAAGATTCTATGTTCTATGTTATTGGGTTTGGTTTCCGCACTTAATCCTTCAAGTGGACCATTGTGCGTGAGCCATAGCGGCCGTCGGGGTTTATTCCAACCAGCCCACCTCCCTCCAGAAGTTGGTCACGGCTTCTGGTCTGTTCAGAACATCTGTTAAAGATTTGGGTGTCCCGAGGGTTTCTGTTCTAATCTGGGCAACGCCTGTGCACTCGAAGAGCACATGCGGAACGGTTTCCTCAGCCTCCATGCAAGCTCTGCACAGAGGGCTGTCCGTTATGCCCATTGTGTAAAAGTGTTTGTTCAGCGAGCAGTGTCCTGTGATGGTCCCCGTCATCAGGCGCAGGCCGTTCCTATCCAGGCGTAAGAGTCGCCTGGTCAGTTTGCCATCCAGGCTTGGCATAGCCTCCCTGGACTGCCTGCACCCTGGTGCCGAGGACCACCACTCCTCTGCTTTTGTTTGGGTGATCTCTTGCAGCCATCTGCGTAATTGGTTGAAGGGGATGGGTATGATTGGTTCGGGCCCATAGACTGACGCACTGGATGCCCTCCTAGCAAGTTCGTCCGCTGCGTCGTTACCCAAAGACCCACTGTGTCCTTTTATCCATTGCAGTGTCACTGTGTTGCGGTTAGGTACCGTTGCTCGTTCTAACGCATTGTGACATTCTAGTATTAATCTTGAAGTAATATATTTTTTTTCTAAGGTTTGGAGTACTGAGGCACTGTCGGAGAGTATACGTATATGGGTGTCCGTAACTCTCCTGGCCTCTATGGCATACGCCGCTTGAATAATGCCCACACATTCTGCCTGGTAGACAGTGTTGAACATTCCCAGCGGGCTGGATATGTTTATGTTGAGGTCGTGCGAGAAAACTCCGGCACCGGTTCCGGAGTCGGTCTTTGACCCGTCAGTGTAAACCCTCAGCTCGTTCGGGCCCGAGTGGTCACGCTGTTCTTCCGTGAGTATTATGTTGTAATGTTTTTTAAAATAATGCTGTTTCGGGGCTCTGTCGCAGGCTGATGCCATCATTGGCCGTTTTTTGATCGCATCCTCCCTAATGCGTATGTGTTTAACCCTGGAGTCTTTGCTCAGGGTTCCGGTTATATTGAGCCTAAAGGCGGCCAAGGCTGCCTCCTCCCTCACAATGAGATGTAGTGGAGGCAGTCCAAGCATTGCTTGTAGTGCGGCCGTAGGTGCGGTTCTCATGCAGCCAGTGATTGCCACACAGGCTAATCGCTGTAGTTTTTCGAGATCTTTCCGGGTTGTGCTCAGGTCTGTCCTGGGCCACCAGACTAGTGAGCCATAAGTAATGATCGGTCTGATAACTGCGGTGTATAGCCAGTAAGTGACCTTGGGGTTAATCCCCCAGTTCCTGCCAAGCAGTCTCTTACACTGCCACAGGGCTATGCTGGCTTTTGTGGTGATGTAATTAGTATGTCTAGCCCAGTTCAACTGTTTGTCCAAAAAGATGCCCAGGTATTTGGTTTCAGTCGATAGGCTTAGGGTAGTTCCAAAGAATCGTGGTAGTTGTAGTGTTGTCAGCTTCCTCTTTTTTGTAAAAAGAATCAGCTCGGTTTTGGTAGGGTTCACTGATAGTGTATGTTTATTGCACCAGTCCTCTACTATCTTCAAGGCCTGACGCATGAGATTACATAGAGTGTTTTCGTGGGTGCCGTTTATTATTATGGCTATGTCATCAGCGTAGCCAACAGTGAAATATCCTTTATCATTGAGTGTCTTAATAAGGCTGTCTACGACCAGGTTCCATAGCATCGGAGAAAGGACGCCCCCTTGCGGGCAGCCCTTTGCTACAATGGCCCTTGTAGTGTCGTTCACTGTCACTTGTACAGCTCTCAGTTTGAGCATGTTTGTGATCCAGCCACTCAGGGTTGAGTCTATGCCGTGTCTATCTAGTGCCATGCCAATACTGTTGAACATGGTCTTGTCGAAGGCACCCTCAATGTCAATGAAGGCGGCCAGTGCTGAGCATTCGTGGTCCACTGCGCACTCAATCTTGGAAACCACAGTGTGTAGTGCAGATTCCGTTGATCTGCCAGTGGAGTACGCATGCTTATTTATTTATTTATTTATTTATTTATTTGGGACAAACAAACAGTAACACATTATATCTGCGCAAGTAATATAAACAAAGATATTATATAAATGTGAAACTCACAACGTTATCCACAGTTATGCTGTTGTTTATGTAGTGGTTTTATCCTAAGAGGTCCATCTCGGATGTATCTATCACATAGTCTCTCGAGGGTCTTCAGTAGGAAGGATGTGAGGCTTATAGGTCTGTAAGACTTGGGTTGTGTATAGTCAGTCTTTCCAGGTTTGGGTATGAAAATGACCTTCACTTCGCGCCATGCGAGGGGTATATATCTAAATGCTAAGCAGGCGCGGTAGATTTCCACCAGCCATGGCATCAGATGATCTACCCCCCACTGCAGTAAGGCTGGGAAGATGCCATCCAGTCCTGCGGACTTGTATGGCTGGAAGGTATTTATGGCCCACTTTATTCGGTCTTTTGTTACTATATTGTGGGCTCTAGTCCAATCGTGATCCGTTGGGGTCCATTCTGGTTCAGCCCCCCACGTCCTGTCCTCCAAGAGCTTACAGTTTGGGAAGTGAGTCTCCAGAAGGACCTTACTGGTTTCTTGGTCGGTTAGAGTATATGAATTATCGGGTTTTTTCAGCGCGCCGAGGGTTCGGTCCTGATCGGTTGATAGGATCTTCCTTACCCTCGCAGCTTCGTTGTTCGTCTCAATGGATTCGCAGAATTTACGCCACGCAGTTCTTCTGGCGGTTCTGATCTGCTTTTTGTATGTGTATTGGGTTTCTTTATATATTTCCCAGTCATCCGGGAGTCTAGTGTTTTTAGCTCTGTTGAATTGCTTACGTAGTGCATTTCTGAGTTTGCTAAGTTCAGCGTTCCACCAAGGGTTTCTCTCGCCCTTGAGTTGTGGCGCTCTTAGCTTGCAGCATGCATAGTAAGCTTCGGTTAGATATTCTGATAATTTTGTCACGGTATATTCTAATTGTGCTTGGTCTTTTATGGTTATTTGTGATAGGTGCCTAGCTAGTAGTGAGGCTAGTAGGCGTTTATACCCTGGGACATTGGTGCGCCGTGGGTTGCGTCTCGGTTCTGGTTTCCTTGTGTTGGCTGTTAGTGTAAATCGGATCCTTCTATGGTCTGAGCAAGAGGGCTCGTCTGATACGTGCCAATTTGTGATAAGGTTAGTCGCGTTTTCTGTAGCAAGTGTCAGGTCTATGATTGTTTGACCTCGAACTGTGACCCAAGTGGGTTCTGAGCCGCGGTTAACAATGTTAAGGTTAGTAGAGAATAAATATGTGGATAATACCTCTCCTCTGGGGTTCGGTGCGTCGCTGCCCCAGAGCGGGTGATGGGCGTTCGAGTCAGTGCAGATGATTAGGTCAAGTTTGGCGTGCTCGCAGTGCTGCACCAGGTCGGCCATCTCCTTCGGAGGGCAGTCTGCGTCCTCCCCCGGCATGTATACCGAGGCCAGTACTATGTCTGGGATGTCACCTGCAGTCTGGAGCCTGACAGCCGTCAAGTCTCTGGAACAGAATTGGGTGAGTGGTGTGCTGGGAATATGTTTGGGTATGTATGCGCATGTTCTTGTTTTGTCTGAGCCGTGTGTGTTGAGGATTAGCTTACCTCCGATGTTACCGAGGCCACATATTCTGTTGTTCCTGATCCATGGCTCCTGGATCAGTGCAATGGTTTGGGGCTTTACCTCCAGTGCCCTGCGTAAGCTAGCTGTGGCAGTTTGGCTGTGCTGGAGGTTGGTTTGAATGAAGTTGAGGGGTGATGACGGCGGTGGGGTAGAGTTAGTCGGAGCTGGATCCATCGGACGATTTTCCCTCTAACTCTACCCTGTTCTGGTCTTCATGTGGGTCACCCGGCGACGAGGCTAAGAGCTGCTCGCTCCAGTCGGGTGATGCAGTCGGTGTGGGGTCTATGTCGGCCATTGCCGCTCTGGCCATGTCCTCCTCAAGTTGGGCAATGGCCGCGTCATTCGTCTGTGTCGTCGGTTGTGGCGTCTGTGTGTCCGTGCTGTCAGTCTGGGTGTCAGAGGGTTGGGCCGTGGGCCAGAAGCGAACGTATATCGACCCGAGTAGGTACGATATTCGTCGCTCCCGGGCCAAAACCCTTTCAACCTCCTCCGGTGGCACACCCAGGGTCAAAAATGTCCCATAGTTGTCACCACCGACGGCTGTTGCCCTGTAGAGTGACCATCTGGCGATGTCGTACCAGGTATTCTGGCGAACCAGAATATTCTGGAGTCGAGCTACGTCACCTCGGTATCGAGGGACGAAAAGCGAGGCTCGGGCACGAGTGGGTACGTCAGACTGTTTCAGTACTGTCAATGTAAGGTCAGTGTCAGGTAGTCTAATCTTGGGTACATTCTGGGTCAGCCATGCTAGGGCATTGTCGTCCTCACACCACATCTGCACCGTGCCCTCCGCTACCCGTGGGTATCCGCGAAAGGCCGGGAGTGGTGTGGTCGCGTCAGTGTCCATCAGCATGTTCTCGAGGTTAGTCTTAATGTACTCGGCTTCCTCTTTTGTCAGGTCTTTGGAGGGGGGAGGAAAGCAGATTGCTACGGCTAGCCTCGCAGGGATATCCTTCGTGGCCCGCGCGTAGGTTCTCCGCTCTCCCTGAGCAGAGTGGACCCTCGCACGTTTTGCGTCCCCTTGGATCGTGCTCGGAGAAGCCGTGTCGTCGGGGCGCTCCCTCTTTACCGGCCCCGGACCACTTGGTCCTGGCTGCGGCTTTGAGGTGCTTGGCAAGGTGTTGGCTGCCAAAAAGCTCCTATGCGAGGCTCCAGCCCGCCTTTTCCTCCTGTGTCTGGGTCGAGTTCGGTCTTGGGTTCTGTCAGGGTCCTGAGGTCGGCTGGCTACCCCGGCATGCTCTGTCATCGGGGACTTTTCGCGCCGGGTATTCCCTACACGGACTTGTCCCCGCCCACATGTTTCCGCGTCCGGCCGCTTTTCGCGCTGGGTGTCCCCTTCGCGTACTTGCGGCTGGTCGCGTACTTCCCCTTCGGCGTCCGATCGCGCTCCGCGCCGGCTAGTGCCTACGCAGATTTTGCGCTTTCGGTCGCCTAATTCTCTCTCCCGGGCCCTGATTTTTTCGCGCTTTTGTCGCAGCAGGCGTACTTCATCAGTCGGGAGCGTGGTAGAGCTGCCAGGCTCGTCCTCCTTCCCCGACCCTTTCTGTGCGTGTGTTAGGTCGTCTAGCCTGACCTCGATCCTCTCACGTTGGGATGCCAACGTGCGAAGCTCGCTGTCCAGGCTCGTAATGGGTGCTTGGTCTTGGTCATTGTCAGGGTTATAAGTAACACTCTTCCTCACGATACTCTGTTGCCAGAGGCTCGTGGACGGCGCGTGAGTCGCAGCCGGAGTAGGGTCTTTTGGCGCGGTAGTCGCAGCCGTGGTCTGGGTTATTGGCGCTTGTTCAGCAGCCTGGGTTGTTGGCGCTTGTTCAGCAGCCGGCCGCGCTGAAGAGCGCGGCACCAATTTGCAGTGGGGTGCCCCCCCCAGATTACGTTGGGGGCTGACCGCCGAAGCGATGTGGGATTCCCCGGCTTGGCCGGGACCCACCTGGGTAAAAACTTTGTCCTGCTGCTTCATGGTGATAAGGTGGTGGGCTTTTTTGGAGTAGAGGTTGCCCCTCCTCTGGGAACGACGGGATATAGGGATGGGAGGGAAGATGTCTTATGGATAAGGTCCAGGGTTTTGAAAGGTTACCCAGGTCTGGGAATTGGCCTGGGATTTAGGAACTACGGGATAATAAGGATAGGAAGGGAACGGCTTATTTGGATCATGGATACATGGGAAAAGGTTCATGGGTTACCCTAAGCCTGGGTTTTGGCCTTCGGGAACTTCTCTTGTCCGGGATCTCTAACGAGATGCTCCGGGCGCGGGGTCGATGTTATCCGCCGATCCCGCCCCCGGAGTTGGGCTATCCGCAACCTGCCCACCCGCTCGGTTGCAAGAGAAGAAGTGCCTGGCAGTCCGGGTCGTCTCACCGCTGATGTACCTTTACATAAGCGTTGAGACGACCCAGGCTCCCCCGAGTCACTTACAACTTACAAGATTTTCGGATTTCGGATTTGTGAACAGTGTACAATGGATACCGCCTATCACGCCGCAGGTCGTGGGTTCGATTCCCATCCAGGACAAACATTTGTGTGCATGAACATGTCTGTTTGTTCTGAGTCTGGGTGTAATTATCTGTATAAAAGTATGTATTTATAAAAAAAAGTAGTATGTAGTATATCAGTTATCTGGTTTCCATAGTACAAGCTCTGCTTAGTTTCGGATCAGATGACCATGTGTGGAATGTCCCAGGATATTATATATTATATTATATGACACTGACTGATGTTCGATTCGGCACAGCAGCACATCAAATGGTTGTGAATAGCTATGCAGGTCACCTGTTCACCTCGTGAGAGGCCTACACACGCTGTGTCGTCACCGCTCCATACCCTTTTTCCCTAACTCTTTGGACTATATAATAATACATTTTTTGGACTGGAAGGGTTTCATTCATAAATAATCAAATGCTATAAGAGTAGTTTGGTTGCAGTTTGTAACTGAAGACAGTAGACCGATGTGCGCTTGTTTCTTCTGCTTTGCTAAACTGAAGCAATGCAGCCAATTACAGAGAAAATGTCTGGAAGCCGAGCAGCTGTTGGCTCAGATGTTGAATGAGGACTATGAGGTGAGGTTCTACTTTGAGGGCCTTATATTTTAGTATAATGTGGTGATAATATTGTCTGGATTTAATTTGAATGCTCATTCACTACTTCAATAAATGCTTTTGTGCTCATAGTGACCGTGATCAAACATTGTTAACAACTTTTTCCAGATAAAACCACTAATAAACCAAGGCCTGTTAGAGTTTTGCAGTGGGTTTACTATAACTCCAACAGTGCACATAAGTGTAGTTAATGAAGGTCAAGCAGAAAGAGATGGTATTAAAGAAGAATTACCAGATGTTTGTGAGGGACAAGGTGACATTATTGAGGTAAAGGAGGAACATCAAAGTGGTATGTTCTAAATTTAATTATAAAATATTGTTATTTTGCATGATTAATAATAGACTGACCTAACTAAACGTCTTAACTCATTTTGGACCTGAACTATAATCGGTCAGTTTATTATTAAGCATGCAATTTATTGATCCAAGACATATCGCTGCTTTGCATGAATACCCGCACAAACCAAAATTGCAATGCAAAATAGTCCTTATTTCGTGGTCAATAAGACTCACATCCATAACGGCAAAACCGCGCAAAACGTTTTGCCATTATGAATGTGAGTCTTATTGACCATGAAATAAGGACTATTTTGCATTTGGCTGTGTTATAAACCAGTATTTTCAAAATTTTGGTTTGTGCGGGTATTCATGCAAAGCAGCGATATGGTTTTACCTAGTAACTGGGTTGTGGAGGTCTGAGAGCCAGTCGCTCTATGTAAAATACAGGTATTCAGTGAGCTGCATCGGGTTCATGGGGCATGTAGTTGGAAAAAGGCTAGACAGAAAATGATACTGATAGTTCAACACATCTGTGCATGCGGCGCTATGTGTGGGTAAAGCAATAAGGACACGTTTTGCTCGGACGACGACTGCCGCGTCATTGCCATACAATGTAAAGCTGTATAATTACAAGCACACGCACACAAGGCGCCGCGCGCACATATGAGTTGAAGTATCTATAACATTGTGTATCTACATTGGTCAAGTAGCGAAGCAGTGACTGGTCGCTCATAATTTATTAAAACAAAATACCATCAGCACTGAGGCTGAACATTAAGAGGATTGTGAAGTGCCGATACGCGGCGCGATTTTTAGAGGCAATTGCCCACATTTCATACAATTATTTACATAAATATTGTTTCGGGCGATAACGTTTTTACTCCCCTAAACCTTTACGAAATGAGACAATTTTAATTTCATTACATTCAGTACACTTTAATCTAGGTCTGTACGTTTTTCGTTTTTAGTAATTCAATTTAATTTAATTAAAAAAAAATAAAAATGCTCGAAGATGTTTTTATGTCAAAAATATAGATATTTAGATGCTAATAACTTATATTGTATACAATATTTCTTTATAATAAAAACGTACGGACCTAGGTTTTCATTATATCTACAACATTTCCAAAAAATATGAAAATTAAACTATGTTTACGGGTAGAAAAACGTTATCTCTTTTTGTATGAAAATTTACAGCTTCACAATCCTCTTAAAAGGTGACTCAGAAAAGAGTATTGGTTTTGACTGGTTTTGTTTCTTTACAGAACTAGAACACATATATCAATACATTGAATATGTAGATAGCTATGCAGAGCTGGAAGATATGCCACCACACCATTCTGATTTAGATTCAGAAGATAGCTTGCCTTTAATGGATTTTAAAATTGAAATGGAAGTAAAACAAGAAGTATTTAAGAAGAAACGAACATGCAATAAGACAAAAAGTGAGTATTATTTAATCAATTGGTATGTAAATTTTCGTACAGGCCGCCTGATGAGCCTGAGCCTCAGTGTGGTGGGACAGTGGCCGACAGTTTATATATATGCTAGTCGCGAGGATGATTTTGCCTTATTTAAGGAGGAAGCGTCAGGGTAGCCCGCGAAATTCAAATTTTCTTACGTTTTTTGCAATTTGCAAGTCAGTATTAAGTTGTATGTTAAATAAAGTATGATTTGCGGCCGTAACAAATATGTATTTACAAAATTATATACAATAGAATCAGTAATACAACTCCTTAAGTTAGTATAATCCTAAAATGTCAAGATTTCGTGAAATAGTCATTTTTTAGGATTACCTGGTCTTAAAGAGTTGTATTGATCACTTTAATGATTCTAATTATGTAAATAGATACTTGTTACGACCGCAAATTATAATTTGATCAACATACAATATAATACCGACTTGTAAATTGCAAAAAACTTAAGAAAATTTGAATTTCGCGGGCTACCCTGACGCTTCCCCCTTAATAGTATACTCCTATTGCAACTACTTTAATTAAATCCCAAACAAGGCCAAAATATGTTCAGTAAGTAAAAGGCAGTTTGTAGTTGGACCTCTACTTATCCTAAATACATATACGTAGGGTGCGAAAATTTGGTGCGCTTTTGCATCCTGCTTTTACTGTTTCTCAGACTTTTCTGTAGTAAGTCGACAAAGTAAGAAGACAAAGAGGACTAAGGCTGCCATCAGATGGATTGCACAGCAGCAACCACACACAGTTGATATATTCAACTGCATGCAGTTCTACGTTTGACTTCGTACAGTCGTGACTTCAACTCATCTCGGTTGTCACCCCTCTCTAGCCATATCATCTTTCACAACAAGTTGCATCCAACAATATATTTAGACATTCGTACTTACCAGATTTATAATCACAGGGACACCTGTTGCGAAGAAACCAAGACGAAACATACGAAGACCAAAACTAGAAGATACAATTACAGCCCAGCAAAAGAAAACGGAACAATCTGACTCGAAAATTAGCCGCAAAACTCAGAAGCGTACGTCCAAACCTGTTAGTAAATTCAAAAAGCCTTTCACTAATACAAAACCTATAGTTAATAATATTATTTATAAAGCTACAGATAAGATTTGCCGTAATAATAGTAATAAAGATGATTTTACAAGTAAAATATCGAGTAATAAAGGTATTCAAAATGATGGTATGAATAAACATCAAATATTATCTGTTAAAGAAAAACCTTTTAAATGTGATATATGTCAGCGTGGTTTTAGTATGAAGGCTTATTTAAAAGATCATTTTCGTTCACACACTGGTGAAAAACCATTCCAGTGTGATATATGTGGGCGTAGTTTTACTCATAAAAGTAGTTTAACTTATCATATTCTAGTACACAAAGGTAAAAAACTTTTCCAGTGTGATATATGTCAGAGTGGTTTTTCTTATAAAAATAGTTTAATTAATCACATTCGAATACACACTGGTGAAAAACCTTTCCAGTGTGACATATGTGGGCATAGTTTTACACATCAAAATTATTTATTGACTCATAGTCGAGTACACATCGGTGAAAAACCTTATAAATGTGAAATATGTAAGCGTAGCTTTACTAAAAAGGGTACATTAACAAAACACATTCGTTTACACACTGGTGAAAAACTTTACAGATGTGAAATATGTCCGCATGTTACTGGAAGTAATCATCAATTCAAAAGGCATATTCTAACGCATACTGGTGAACAACCTTATAAATGTGAAATATGTCAGCGTCGTTTTGCTCAAAAAGTTAATGTTCAAAGACATGCTCGAATACACACTGGTGAAAAACCCCACAAATGTGAAATATGTCAGCGTAGTTTCAATGAAAAAAATAAATTAACAAATCATATTCGACAACACACTGGTGAAAAACCTTTTAAATGTGATATATGTCAGGATAGTTTTTGTATAAAGAGTAGTTTAGATAGACATATTCGTTTGCATGCTGGTGAAAAACCTTACAAATGTGAAATATGTCAGCGTAGTTTTACTAATACCAGTGATTTAAAAAGACATAATCTAATTCACACAGGAGAAAAACCTTTCAAATGTGAAATATGTCAAAAGAGTTTTACACAAACAAGTTCGTTAAACGTTCACCGTCGGATACACACGAGGGATAAGAAAACGTAATTAATTATTGAAAGATCTTTTTAGCCATTTGGCCGTTTTGTACGTCTGTACAAATACCATTAAAATTGTTTATACATTTCGGACCATCTGTTTAAGATGCTACCGAGTGCGCAGTGGCGCCCTCATCGTTTGTTTTGTTATTTCTTTTAATTTAAAAAGAAAATGCAGAAAGTTGTACTCCACAATACTATACGTTATTATTATTATAAACAGTAGTTTTATATTGTTAAGTTTTATTGTAATCATTAAAACGGCAAATGGCGGCCACTTTTTTCTTTTTTAATGATTACAATAAAACTTAACAATATAAAACTACTGTTTATAATAATAATAACGTATAGTCTTGTGGAGTACAACTTTCTGCATTTTCTTTTTAAATGAAAAGAACTAACAAAACAAACGATGAGGGCGCCACTGTGCGCTCGGTAGCCTCTTAATCAGTTGCTTGTAATGCAGGGTACACATTGGTGGAACTTAAGGGCTCCACAAATTTCCAGTCCGCCAGTCAGTCCACTCGATCGTTCCCGCTCGTTAATAATACCACTATTAACGAATGGGAATGTGTTGTTCCACTCGTTAACAGCGTTGAATAACGCGACATTTTTTTCCTAAAGTTTAGGAGTCAGGGTGAAGAAAAGTGAATTGAAGCGGTTGTAAATTAAGATGATCTGTGATACAGATCGTAGTTTACAATACATAATTAAAAAACAGCGTAACTATATATTATAAAGTCACAAATAATCATCAATTTTATAATAATTAAAAAAAACTTACCTACGTGTAATTCGTATTATTTAGTTTGCCTAATTTTTAATCAAAACATTTGTCACATTCAGTTCCGATCAGTATGACACAATTTACTCCGCATCATTTCAAGAAAATGTCCAACCGATAGGCACCTTGTGTGTGTGCACTATGGTGCAACTATGTGGCCAAGTTTCCGTGCCGGTGAGTGTACACAGTCGGTTCTTAAGTATTGTAACAAGTATAATCCTAACTATAATATTAGAATGCGAATGTAAGTTTGTTTGTTTGTTTGTTACCTTTTCACGCCTAAACCACTGAACCGATCATCCTGAAATTTTGCATATACGCTATCACGTGTACAGAAACGGACATAGGGTACATATCATCCCGTAAAAAAGTACAGTTCCCGAGGAAAACCACAATAACGTTCTTATGATAATAGATGGCGCCACGTGTCTTTCGAGTCATGATGAAATTATATTATTATTAAACTTAAACTAGGAGTGTGTTAAGAGTTTTGTTTTTTTTTTTATAATTTAACTCCCTAATACATTTTGTGAGTCTAGTGTCGATAGACCGCTTGTTTATAATAATACTATAAATGCGAAAGGGAGTTTGTTTGTTACGCTTTCACGCTAAAACCGCTGATCGGATTTGGATGAAATTTGGCACATGGGTAGACTATGACCTGGATTAGGACATAGGATACTTTTGATCCTTGTAGTGCGTTTACGTGGGATAATTCCCGACAGCCACGCGAGCGAAGCCACGGGCAAAAGCTATAGGTCATAAAATTAAAAATACACACTACAATTAAAAATACTTTCAAAAAATGTATTTTTTATTTTATTTGTAAGGTTAGTAGGTATTTTAGGATAATATTGAAATCAAATTTATTCAAAATGTCCACCACCATTCGCCACGCAAGCCGCGGCCAGTCATCAATCGCAGCACGAACCATATTTATATCTATTTCGGTCACTGCTGTTCTCAGTGAAGACTTCAGACTCTCCAAATTTTTATGAGGCTTAGCGCAGACAGCCATATTTTGCAATCCAAAGGATTAAAGTCAGGGCTGGAGGAGGGCCAATCTTCATGCTTTATCAAGTCGATGTTGTTGAACTCGAACCACGCCTGGGTGGTTCTGGCCTTGTGCGCCGGTGCGGGGTCCTGTTGAAACGTCCATAGCCGTCCTCGAAAGAGCGTCTGAGGTAGATATTTTACGATAGGATCCAAAACAGTGTCTTGGTAAACTTTCGCACTGGTTTTAACACCTCTTTCGCAGAAGTGAACTTCAGTCGGGCCAAAATACGAAACTCCCGACCAAATCACCAGTGATGAAGGATGGTGGCCATGTTGCACTCGGGGAACGGCATTACCAGCTTCCGCAGAACTTGTAGCGTACACCCTATCATTTTGTTTGTGTACTTCTCTTCTATTTCGAAATTTTTTTTCGTCGGTAAACAGGATGTCACGGTTTCTGCTTTTTTGCGTACCGCCTTAGCAAAACTCTTGTCTTTATCACTCTCGTGCCTTTCAAGCGCGCGTTGAGGAGATTCCACTTTTTTTTTCTGTAAGCTCGTAGACCCAGGTAATCATTGAGTACCTTTTTTTACTGTCTTTGTACTTAAGGGTGAAGCGTCAGGGTAGCCCGCGAAATTTACGTTTTTTGCAATTTGCAAGTCAGTATCAAGTTGTATGTTAAATAAAGCATGTTCCGCGGCCGTAACAAATATGTATTTACAGAATTATAATCATTAGAATCAGTAATACAACTCCTTAAGTTAGTATTGTTTAATCCTCAAATGTCAAATTCATGAAATAATCATTCATTAGGATTACCTGGTCTTAAAGAGTTGCATTGATCACTTTAATGATTATAATTATGTAAATACATACTTGTTACGGCCGCGAATTACATTTTGATCAACGTACAACCTAATACTGACATCTAATTTGTAAAAACCGTAAGAAAATTTGAATTTCGCGGGCTACCCTGACGCTTTCGCCTTAAGCCCATTTTTAATGCCATCAGTTTCTGTTTGCGGACGGGATTTCTTGCAACACGCGCCTTGATTGCTTTGACGACTTGCTGAAGTGCTAACAGAACGAGGTCTACCTGATATTTTCTTGTCATCCACACTTGAGTGTTCATTGTACGTAGTCGGGCCATAAGTTCTGTCATATAGGTAAAATTTCAAATTTAGAATGCAAGCCCTGATTAAAGCAGTCGCCGATATTGACATGAACGTCGTGCGTGCTTCGATTGATAACTGGCCTTGCAGATTGAAGGCTTGTATCGAAGCAAGAGGAGGACATTTCGAATAATTTTAATGTGGTGTAAATCTGTATTTTATACCCTTTCATTTCATTTGATGTATAAATGGTTGTAGTGCGTAACTTATTGTGTCAGTTATTTAACTTTCCATATGTGACAAAACTTATGACCAGACTACGTACAGACGCCAGCACATCAAGCTACTACAATCTTTCAAATTTCTTTAATAGATTTTCAACTTTATCGCTAAAGGTTGACTAGGAAAATTTTACAGTTTCTGGTAGCTTGATGTGCTGGCGTCTGTACCTTTTAATAGTACGATACACAAATCTCTTCGTGTTTTTCAAGAAGCTGGAATATTGTGTGTGTCGAGTGGCCACAACGGTGTAATGCAATTACTGCTACTCGGTCTTTTTTGAGCTTCCACTCTATCGTATAATATTAATAATAGGTCTGAAATTGCCGTTTAGTATGCAGAAAGTTAAAGTCATTTTTATATAAATATTGTTTATTTCTATCAATCGAAATATGCACCCATGCTATCGATGCATCTCTGCCAGCGCAGTGGTAATTTTGCAATGCCCTTCTTGAAGAAGTCAGGTGCACGGGAGCCAACAAACTCTTCAAAAGCATTTTGTACTGCCTGAATTTTTTCCCTGCCAAGGAGTTGTCAAAATTTTGGAAAAAGTAGAAGTCTGTCGGCGCAAGGTCTGGTGAGTACGGTGGATGACGCAAAACTTCCAACCCTAGCTCTTATAGCTTAAGAGACCGTCTGTTGTGCGAGCGATTAACCAAGGCTGGCCGGAGATTTGCGAGCTTCTCCATCATTGTGTCCAGTTCCATTCGTGCTGGTGCCATTTGGTAAGAAGCTGTGAGGAATTATACCAGCACTAGACCACCAAACGTCGAACGCAAAGGTAAGTTTTCGTTCGTTTGGGGCATTGCCTAGGCGCTGAACCAGGGTTTAACTTAGGTCAACAGTTCAGGTCCACGGTTTAACTCCAGGGTTTTATTGATCGTAAAACAGTTGAAAATCGTATGCTATTGTTTCTTTTTGGCACATAATTTTGAATTTAGAACTCAAAGTAAAAATCCTTTGAGTTCTAAATTCAAAATTATGTGCCAGTGACAATACATAAGGACCGACTGTGTATATTTTACATAATAATGTTAGTAATTAATAATCAGTACCGTCAGACACTTCCAGTTGGCGGATTTTAGTTGGCGCTTTGAAGCTCGCAAAAAATGCCGTCATTTTACTTATAGTTTGAGTTTTCATTTTTATATAATAATACTCGGGGGACTATTTCACTACTATTTTTGTAAGCAGCCAGACCAATCGTAGTGGTCAAACATCCCCCAGAGTCCAGACAATAGATAGATCACTAGTTTACAATGTATCTGTTGCCGGGAAAATTCTGTTGTTGGCTATAGGTACATGACTTGCTGAGTTCAAATATATAAATTAAATTTATCGATCAGCTCTAGTTTTTAGTTAACAAAAGGAAACACGCACGTTATTCACAAACAAAAACACTTAAATGATGAAAATGAACAATAAAATCACTTGTGCTGTATAAAAATTTGAGGGTATATTCGAAAATAATAGGTACTGTAGGTACGTCACGAGTAAACAAAAACCATCATAAAGATGGCGGCAACGGACAAAAATTAAAATTTTGTAAACTATCGTCTGTTTTTTAATCTCGTAGACTAATTTGACAGGTGCAAATGGAACATTTGAAATGTCAATTTAGTCTACGAGATTAAAAAACAGACCTTAGTGAATTTATCACGCTCGCGCTCATACTAACAGCGGCAGCGTAATTGTGTCTCTTTGTGTAAATGCGTAGAAAATGATTGTAAAACCTTGTAAAAAAAATTGAACTCTGCTTTTGTTCAGATTCTAAAGGTAATTTTTAGGGTTCCGTACCCAAAGGGTAAAACGGGACCCTATTACTAAGACTCTGCTATCAGTCTGTCTGTCACCAGGCTGTATCTCATGAACCGAGACAGTTGAAATTTTCACAGATTCTGTTGCCGCTATAACAACAAATACTAAAATACAGAATAAAATAAATATTAAGGGGGCTCCCATACAACAGACATGATTTTTTTGCCGTTTTTATAGATTATGGTACGAAACCCTTCGTGCGCGAGTCCAACTCGCACTTGACCGGTTTTTTATTTCTTTATATTTTTTATAAAAAAAAATAAACGTCTGAAGTACTTGTCTGTGTTATGTTTTATTTAAGTATGACCCATAAATACATCCATAAACAATAGTTTTTAATAAAGTTCCATGATTACAACCAATAGTCTTTTGATGTAGTTATCTAACAATGTTAACATGCTAATCACAATAGTCACTGGCAACATCAGTTATATTGAGTCCTGGGATCACTACAATACATATCAGAAGTCAGAATGCGGACTGCATATTTTGTAAACGAAAACCCAATTGGAGCTTGCACTATTTAGGAAAGAATTATATATTTCTAGATTTTCTTAAGTTTTTAAAGTAACAACACTGCACCTGGAAATTAGGATTTTTTTTGTGATTCGAAGCAGTATCTTCAATCGGTTTCCGCACTGACCAAGGTTTCTACTCCATCACCACCGTCAGGCTGAAAACAAAAGTTATTCATTCAATTTACTAAGTTTAAAACCAATCAGGCATGCACTTCAAAAAAATTATTTTATCACTTGCATGCTCATAAAACGGTGAAGGAAAACATCGTGAGGAAACCGACATGTCCTAGAACCAAAAAATCGAAGACTCGGGCAATTACCAACCGGCACTGGGCCCGCGCGTGGTGGGTTACGTCCCACACCCTCTCACCGAAAGGATGCCTACATAGGCATCCTTTCGGTGAGAGGCAGTGGGAACATTATACTACAGACCGTTCACAGTTATTTTACCTCTCACAGCAGCAATCCAACAGCAACTTTAAAATAACGATGATAAAGATCATTTTGATTTTGACAGACTTGTCAGTGGCAGCAATCGAACAGCGACTGTATTGTGATAAAAATAAAGATCATAGTGATTTTGATACTGATGCAAGATCTGAGGTAAAATAATTGTGAACGGTCTGTAGACTGATTATGTATGAGATGGTCACAGTTTTTCTTAACGTTGTTTGTCATGTAGTGGTCTAAGGCGCGTCGCTCACACGAGCTAGAGGATTAATTAAGGCGCGGGCGTACGGTGCAGGGGTGCGGAGGATTTTCCACGCTACCGGTGAGACTTTTTCGTCTCAGCAGTTCGTACGACCGGACTCTTGAGCCTGATAGTTCGGTATCGATAGCGGACCTGCACCTGTAAGGAAAGACTGAAAGGTAGGAATATTGTAGCCCTTGTGGATACGCGTCTTTTGAGACCTCAACCATTCATGTAGCCTCACGACACCAAGGCGATGCCACGCTCTGAGCGAAAATGGGGGCTATACTGAAGCGATCGAAAAAACATTTTCAATGTTAAAAATACCTAGTCATCCTAAAATGACAAAGAGCATTCATTGTTTCAAAAGCTCGACCACTGATATCCTTGGTAAGCTTCAGAAACGTCGGTCATAATAATCAAGAGTGGTCAATAAAGTTTTAATAACAAAACTAATTACACGAATAGGTTTAATAGGTACCTACTTTTAGGTTGTTAACAGAGCTAACTTAGCTCTAAGGTCGTCAATAAAGAGAACTGACAACAAAACAGATAGGTTAATGTTTAATATTTTATTATATGTCGACCTTTCAGTCTTTCCTCGATACCGAATTATCAGGCTCTGTAGTCCGGGTGCATTTCATCACCGAACTGTCGAGACTATAAGTCCGGGACCGGACTAAATAACCGTTCTACTGAGAACGCCCGCCTCGACTTACCAGTGAGCGACGCGCTTAAGGGGACGCGCCAGTGTAGCCCGCGAAATTCAAATATTCTTACGTTTTTTTGCAACTTGCAAGTCCGTATTAGGTATGATTCGCGACCATAAAAAATATACATATTTGTTATGGTCGTGAATCATACATACCTCATGTTCGAAACATCTACCTACATGTTGAATGTTTTCTGGTGCAAACATTATTGCGTAGACTGGCGCCGATTCCCTTGTTAACAAACTAAACTAAATTTAAGTTCAGTGCAACTTTTACTTTCTATTTCATTAAGAAAAGGACAGACGATAAATATTAGTTTAGTCCTGCCAAATTATGATACTCCATACAAGTTTAGACGTAATTAAAAAATTGGCTACTAAAAATACGTCAATTTACGTCAGGCGCTGACTAATTTGACAGGACTAAACTAATATTTATCTTCTCTCCTTTTCTTAATGAAAAAAAGATGCACTGAACTAAAAATTGGTTTAGTTTGTGAACAAGGGAATCGGCGCCATTAGGTGAGATTGTTTTGTGAAATGTATTGAAAAAACAAGATGACGGCGTTAGTTCCAGTTTTGGCCACGCGCCAGAAGATCCTTGTCCTGCTATACTTACTTGCATATCAGCCACCGTCAAAGGTGGGTCATCTTCACGCAGTACCGTCTCTCCATCCAGCTTCTTCAGGTTCGGCAATCTTCGGGCGGCTTCGGATCGCCACGCGTCCAGCTCGCACGCATCGTACAGGGGGTTGCCGACGAAGAGCAAGTCTTCTAGATGTGGTAGTTCCTGTAACAAAAGATTACACCTGTGTTCTGTCGGCTGAAGTGCAGTACACTCAACCGCACATCAGTGGTAACATTAGCAGTAAGAAAACACCCTTAAATCCATATTACACTACACGATATTAATAGCCCGATATTTAGGTGACATAGAGGGCAGGGGTATCTGCTCTGAACTTACAAGTTATAGTAGGGGAGCCCAGTAGGGGATTTTGGGATTTACTCGAGTGTGTTGGGGACCTATTGGATTTTGAAGATTAGATGGTAGAAAGCAAAAAGGGTTACGTGATGTATACTCTTCACGGGTAGGGGGGAGCGGCTACAGGTTTTCAAAAATGAAAAAAAAAACTGTCACATGGATTTACTCGAGCGCGTCAGATATCGATAGTGTATATGCCCCACGTGTTTCTTATAACGGAGGAATATTAATCTGGCAGTTTGCATTGTGGGGGTGGCCGTACAAATGGGTTGAAAATGAGAAAATAAAAATTACTCGAGCGCTTCAGATATTCAGAAGGGATGTTAAGTAAACCCTAAAGGAGCTCCTATTCAAAAGATTGACGATTTAGAAGCGACCCAAACTCATGGCTGGTGTTTGAAAATGCAAAAACAATATCGTGATATTGAAATACTCGAGCGCGTCGGATTAATATACCTACAGACAGTTCAGCTTGATGTCCTTGTCGTGCTGACCCATAATCTTTTCGTTACTCGTCTCCACGCACACATACACAGCGTGTTTGTACACTTCTTGGTTACGATAGATAAAAATACTACCTATAGTGTATTTTAAATATTGTTAAATCACTGAAAATTTTGAGCCTAAGTACCTTCAAGTGTTATTATTGTCTCGCGCTGCATATTACTAATTTGGGAATACCCTCTTTAGTAAACATCATCATGTCTCATATTCGCGGCCCATCCGTAGGCTCAAAACTTTTCAGCCCCCCGGTACACCGAATGTACAGACGCCAGCAGGTCAACCTACCCGAAACTGTCAGATTTTCCCAATCAAACTTGAACCTAATGCTTTTGCAATAAAGTCGAAAATCTATTAAAGAAATCTGACAGATTGTAGTAGCTTGATGTGCTTGCGTCTGTACATACCTAACACTCTTAAGTTGTATTGGCGTAAATACTTACCTGCAGCTTATTAAATTCGCTCCACTCCTTCACGAGATTATTGCTCATATACAACACTTTCAAACTCCTCAATACGTGTATTCCTTTTAGTTTCTCTATTAAATTGTATGAAATCCATAGCTCTTCTAAACTGTCTCCAAGCGGTTCCTGAAAGAAATTAAGTTGTTATTTCTGTAAATAGAATATTCGAATCACTTTTATATGTCTTAGTTGACGGAAAGAAACTGCGAACAAAAATTTGAAATCTTTATATAATAGGTATATAAACGTATATATTAAATATGTATATAAACATAAAAAAAAACATCATCTTATGGCGACCGCGGGCTTACAGTAGTTGTGAACCTATGCGATTCGGCTGACATTCGAACAGACATTGACAAGACCTTGACATAACGTATGGGGTTTTTCAGACAGTTGAGAGGAGTCCAAACATAATCTTGATCAGATCATGTGAGAAACATTTAGATTTAGATTGGTGTCTGACTCAACTCTGGTAACTCCCAACTAATCAGAGATAGGATAATCGGGCGCTAATATACCTAAACTTCACTTTAATTCCCACGAAAGAATAATACGGACATGCCTTTCAGAATCCCTTCTGTTCGTATAAAATACAATAAATTAGTTGATTCGATCACTAATTTTTAGGTAGATAAATTAATTTCCACTACTTGACCACATTAAGCACATTATCATTTTTATTGGTATTCCAAATCGCAGAACGTGTACTCAGTCTTGGTTCTGCTGATTTTCAAGCCAACATTCTCCAGTTTCCGTTGCCATTTCTCCAATCTGCTCTGGATCTCAGGTCCATCTTCACCGACAAGAACGATGTCGTCGGCAATTAGCATGCACCAGGGTGCCTCTTCCTGTATGTCCGCCGTCAGAGCGTCCATAATCAACAGGAAGATGTAAGGACTTAAAGCCGACCCCTGGTGCAAGCCTACCGCAACACTGAACTCGTTGGTGTTGCCAGCAGCCGACCGGACGTAGGTACAAGATTGGCTGTACATAGCACGAATTAACTCTACATACTTCCCTGGCAAACCTTTCTCTTTCAAGGCCCACCACAAGACATCCCGAGGTGCCCTATCATGCGCTTTTTCCAGATCAATGAACACCATGTGCAAGTTATTGTGTGCACGTCTGTACTTCTCGCACAATTGGCGGAGTGTAAAACTGGCGTCCACTGTTCCTTGACCTGGCATAAACCCAAACTGGTTTGGGGTAATCTCACTCTCCTCTCGCAATCTTTTCTCTATTATTTTCTCCCATACCTTCATACTATGGATACTATACATACTATTCAGCTTTATCCCTCGATAGTTGTTGCAGTCCTGCACGTCACCTTTATTCTTGAAGATGGGCACTAGCGAACTATTGCACCATTCTTGTGGGATCGCTTCTTCATGCAACAACTTATTGAAGAATAAAGTCAGCCACATACATCCATCTTCTTTTAAACACTTCCATACTTCTACTGGTATGTCATCTGGGCCTATGGCCTTTCCATTTTTCATACTTTGGACTGCCTTCCTTCTTCCTTACTTCATTCATGCTAATTAACTATCTTATAGTCAGCACTAAATTGCATTATATTAGTTAGTTTAGTGAAAATGGCAATTTTGCTATTCTGAATTTGACGTTTTTTCACCTAAAATTTTGATTGTCAAACTAAATCTCACTATTTTTAGTGGAATAAAATTAGTGGTCATGAATTAAAATTTCGTAAAACAGTACAGTATATTTTTTTCTTTTCTTTTGCTTATATCTCGGAAATGGTGTGTCCTATCGCAAAAATAATGAAAATTTCGACTCCCTTTATATGATTCATAAACTCCTAAAACTCTACACGTAGGTAATAATTTTTCATGTTTTCCATACAAACAAGTGAAAAATTCATACAAAACAAAATCGCATCTTCACCATCGCTACGGGCTTGTGTCCGTAGCTTCGGCACCTATAGCTCGCATGGTGCGTGCGCCTTATAAGGCTGCGTTTCCACTGACGCGGTGCTAGCGGAGTGAAGAGGAGACAGTGCACGAAATCTCCACTCCGCGTCAGTGTAAACAGTGTAAGTAGAGCTAAGCAAAGCGGAGCGGAGCTAAGCTAAGCGGAGCTGAGATAAGCGGAGCTAAGCGGAGCTGAGTTAAGCTGAGCAAAGTGAAACGGAACTAAGCTGAGCGGTGCGGAGTTAAGCTGAGCGGAGTGGAGCTAAACTGAGGGAAGCGGAGCTAAGCCGAGCCGAGCGGAGCAAAGCGGAACAGAGCCTAGCGGCGCGGAGCTAAGCTGAGCGGAGAGGAGCAAAGTGGAACGGAGCTAAGCGGAGCAGAGCAAAGCGGAATGAAGCTAAGCGCAGCGGAACGGAGCTAAGCGGACTTTCAAATAAGATAGGAGCGAAGCGGAGCGGAGCTAAGCGGAGCGGAATGGAGCTAAGCGGACTTCGTCGAGCAGGGCGACCAATCACAATGCTCGAAATCCACTCCGCCCAGCTCCGCGTCAGTGGAAACGCACCCTTACAGCAGGCGGAGGCTGTCCTGCCCTCCCTGCGCGCCTCCGTCTTTAAAAACACCCTCGGTTTAAGGCAAAAAGCGTGAAGCATAAAGAAAAAAAAAGTACCACGTGGAGTCGCGATTGTCAATGTCAAACTCTATTATAGTTGTGTCAAAACTTTTTCTTTTAGAGAGAATTTTTAACAGAATAGCTTTTACGATTCTCATAGCCAGAAGTAAGAAATTTTAGTGATAGTTTAGTTCGGTGTACCTACAAGAGAATCGGCACCATTGTCTAGCTTTTGCCGGCGGCTTCCGCCGGATGCAGCTCGGAAATAACCCACGGGAACGTAGTACTGGGATAAAAAGTATCCTATGTCCTAACATAACCCCAGGCATAACCATAACCCCAGGATATAACCTACCCAGGACATGGTCTACCCGTGTGCCTTTCATGGAAATTTTTCTGTTTCTCTTTCATTCCATTCAGCCGTTAATGCGTGAAAAAAAGCAGTTAAAAATTTGTAATTTTTAATATTAGTACCTTTAAACACTGGATAGTACGGATTGAGGATCTTACCATGCCAGTAAAGGATTTTATATAATTTCTGCCTAGCGACAATACTCGGAGTTTCTTAAAAGTGTTCAATCCTGTGACTTTCTCAATCATATTTGTCGATAAACTCAATTTCCTGTGAAGAAAAATATTTATCTCAGTGTTTTACGCAAAGGTGGGTATGAAAAAGAATTCGTTAAATTAAGGGGAAGCGCTAAGGTAGCCCGTGAAATTCAAATATTCTTACGTTTTTTGCAATTTGTAGGTCAGTATAAGTTTAATGATGATTCAAATATAATTCGCGACCGTAACAATCACATATTCACAGAATAGTAATCATTAGTATCAGTAATACAACTTCATAAGTTAGAAAAGACTTCAAATGTCAAGATTTCTTGAAATAGTCATTAAATAGAGTTATATGAACTTAGAGAACTGTATTGATGATTTTAATGGTTATAATTCTATAAATACAGATTTGTTACTGTCGCGAATCATATTCAAATCAACATATAATATAATACCGACTTGTAATGCAGAAAACGTAAGAAAATTTGAATTTCGCGGGCTACACTGACGCTTTCGCCTTAATATGACTAGTTTTTCTTAATAAATCGAATTTCGTGGGCCGTCCGCCATTCAAGACCGCGGTAACTATTACTTTTGCTTTAGTTAAGTATAGTCTAGTGTTATCTATTGCGATAACGCACAATCTGGAACAGAACACTATTACTCCTAGCGTAGATCTGGAAACAGCAGTGACATTTGTGGATATGTTGCCAGAAAATAAAACAAGTTTTGTTCCAAATCCAAACTTCCAACAAGCCTTTTCAAAGCCGTGGTAGTTTCCCATTTCGCCACTTACCTACATTTTATTTTAGAACTCAAAGCAGAAATCTCAGAAATAATAAAACTACTTAAATTGAAGGAAGAAAGTTGTCCTTTTCCGAAGCTCAAGCTACTTAGGTTATTATACCCAAAGAGGTCTTTTAAAAGGACAAAAATATTAATATGTTACTGGACCAAGCCTTAGACACAAGAAAATAAAGAACAATCTCAGAAGCAAAATATTTCTGTAAACAAAATAGTCGTCAAATAAATTACAGTATTTTTTTTTAATAGGTATTTACTTACTCGCAATTTGTCAAGGTGGCAAGAGTGTTATCCATTTTCTCTATAGGTGGCCACTGAAACATAAGGCTGACCTCGGTGGCCGTCGCTGCTTGGTCACCAGATTTCTCCTCCCATTTCTTTATAGCTTCTTTTATAGTCGTAGCTTTGGCCATTTTGAGAAAGTTTTATTTTTACACTTTTGTTTTGATTTTCCCTTGGATACTTTGTTATCGATAAAATAAGGCAATGATTTTATAAACTGGCAGGACAGAATTTATATCAGGATGTCAGACTTTTAAAAAGTTTTTTTTTAATTATAATCACAGAGTACTTTAGTAATATAAAATGAATAATTCCGCATAGACGCATTTCCAAAATATTTTATTGTTTTAGTCTAGTGTTGCCATACAAAAAATCATGCAATAACGCGTTGTAAGATTGGTTTTTATTGTAAGTAATGTCATGCTAAGGAATGGCGTCGTTTCTTATTTGTGAAACCACGCCTTGTTAAATTTCTACTTGCTTAGTGTTATATTTCCTTATAATTTTACTTAATTCCTCATTAGTTTCTGGAAATCTTTTTTGGTAAGTGTCACTATATTTGACATTTCTTTAAACGCCATACTTTTTTTTAATTTTTCTTTTTCGGTTTCTTTTTTTTAATTAAAAAAAAAACAAACGCCAATCTATTCTCGGACGGCTGAAAAATTGTGTTTTGATTGTAAATGTGTTGTTATTTTGCATTATTTTCGTCACAATTCTTCATATTATAAGTGCCTAAACAGTTTTCAGATTTATACAATGGCTTTATTCTCCGCTTGTCTCAGAAATCGATAATATTTTACCTTTTTTGCTGTGTTTCCGACGCCATAGTCTAAGTTTTTCTTTTTATAAAAAGTTTTTTGACAATAATAGATTCCCGCTTTTTCATTATTATTTGAATCTATTTTGATAATTTGTTGCATTTTTCCTATTTACTTTTGTATTTAAGTTGATTATGTTGAAACCTTTTAAAAGAGTAATTTCGCTGTTAACAACATAACCTAAAGTAGTTTTACAATCAATTCTCTCGTGTTTGCGAATTACTAATACGTGAAAACATGAGTTTTACAGCTTAGAACTATAACTCAGGTTTGTTTAGACCCCTTTACGCTTGAGGTGATTACGTAATTAAAACGCATGCTAGAGCATCCGATACTTAAAAATGGTTGACATTTCTACAGAATATTGAATTGTATATATTGTGAAAAATCAATGTTTTCCTTTACAGATCGCGATCGCAATGTCGCAACAGCCTGAGAGATACGTAAATGTGGTGCCTACTTCCCGTGTGAAGATAAAGGTATAGTAAACACTTTGTTTGTAAACATTACGATAATTAATAAAACTTAGGTACATATTCACAAATATCAACCAAACCACATAGAAATGGTATTTACATCAGGAATAGTTATGGTGATAGTACTTTACCTGTCTACAGAGGCCTCTGCTCAACCCTTTGGGAAACAAGGCATGATGTTATGTGTAAATTGTGCTAAACTAAATTCATATCAAACCTCAACATGCAGAATGTGGTGTACTTTATTTTAATACACATGCCGGGACGTTCACTATTTGGAAATGTCATAATAAGACACTTTAAAATCGCATACATTTTATCATACCGTCTACAGCCATACTACCATAATTACATATATTTTTAATTTTTTGGTACAACAAATACGGCCACAGACGTTGATGCTTATGGCTTAGGCTATGCCTGTCGGTAGTGTGAATGTGTTGTTTTGATGCATATGCACTGCATTATGTGTGTTGAAAAATTACTCGAAAAGAGGTTGCCATGACACTTACGAACAAATGAAGTTGCGTGATGTGACACTAGATCATGTGCTTCATAGGAATGCTATGGGCATGCAATGGCTATAGACGGTTGGCCAAATTGCATGAAACGGTGAACTTTACGGCTGATTGACTGAGGAGCTTGTGGCTAAGTAATAACAGCCGCACGGGTCGATCTATCAGGTTAAGCTACGCTTGCCGGGGTTGGTCTGTGGATGGGTGACCATCTTTTCATACCGAGACTCCTCCGTGCTTCGGAAAGCACATTAAGCCGTTGGTCCCGGCTGTTATTCGTGGATCTTTGACAGTCGTTACGGGTCGTCAGAAGCCTGAAAGTCTGACAACCAGTCTTACCAAGGGGTATTGTATTACCCAGTAACTAGTTTGTGGAGGTCAGATAGGCAGTCGCTCCATGTAAAATACTGGTATTCAAATACTGGTGTTCAGCTGCATCCGGTTAGACTGGAAGCCGACCCCAACATAGTTGGGCTAGGCAGATTGATTGGTAAACTTGACTGCCTTTAGCCATACTGTCACGTAACAATATACCGAGATTACGACGAGAGGCAGTCTGTCCTGGAAAGTGTTAAACCAAATTAAGGGTTTAGTTACATGACATACAAACGTCTTAATCTTTACAACCACAATACAGTCTGTATACACCAAAAACGGCTCTATAGTTATTGCGCTTTAGTATGGCAATAGCGGTCATTGCCCTTTTCTATTGTCGTTGGAACATGATGAGTCAGGAAGTTCACATCCTTTACTTCAGTTTTTTAAAATTGCTAGAAGTTGTGGGTGTATGCCGAAAGTCTGACAGCCAGAAGGCAAGGGTTATAGTATTACCTAGTAACTGGGTTGTGGAGGTCAGATAGGCAGTCGCTCCATGCAAAGTACTGGTATTCAACTGCATCCGGTTAGACTGGAAGCTGACCCCATCATAGTTGGAAAAAGGTTAGGCAGATGATGAGAAAATGTAGGTGAATCAATGACCAGCTATACTAAAATGGGACAACTATAAAAAGACTATTAAAACTCATTAAAATCCTCTAGTTGACATCTCTGTTTACCGAATTCTTAATTGTTTATTTATTTACAACCGGTAAAACATAAACATATCTATACACATTATAAATTAAAGTCTCTTTCCTGCCTGTCTGTGTTCTTCTAAATTAAGCAACAGATTTTGATGCAGTTTTCACTATTGTTTAGAGAATTTATTCTGCAAGGTTTATGTGTAATAATCAGTGGTCGGAGTAGGTAGAGCTGTTTTTGCAACTTGCGACATGCGGACATAACATGGATATGCCAAATATTATAAAAAATAATATAGAAATATATAATATTTCCTTGTGCAAGTGAAACTGTTAGAAACAATACTAAATATACTTTACGTATATTTAGTATTGTTTCTAACAGTTTCACTTAATTAATTCATATTTCACGAAGCTACCTCTAACAACATTCCAGGATCCCTGTGTGTGTATATAAGTAAGTATATACTGTTTGGGTGCTCACCTACTACCTGCTCATAACTGCCCACTTACCCATATTAACTCACTTAAATCAATCGACAATTTCAAAATCCCGGGATTTCAGAGGCATATCCATGTTAACATCAATGTTTGCGGTCATTCACCCCAAACAGCTCTACCTACTCCGACCACTGGTTATAATATATTAAACACAAAAAGAATGACTGCCTCACTGGTCTAGTGGTCGCAAGTGCTACTGTTGAGCATGAGGTCCTGGGTCCATTTCCAAGGCAGAAAAAATGTTATTAGGTTTTTCCATCTGCAGTCTGGACTCAAGGCTGCTACTTAGAAATTCCACACACAAATCCAGATTTGTGCCCGGTTGATGGCAATAAAGCTCGCCCCATATTACATGGTCCCTCAGACTAAATAAAATACCAAAACATAGTGCTGTCAACAGTAACGTGAGGCCGGTTTGCATATAAGCAGAATCCACCAACTAAGTTTTGAATGAGGCTTCTGATTGGTCATTATACTCCCATAGTAGACTTGGTCTACAAAATCCACCAACTGAGTTTTGAATGTGGTTTCTGATTGGTCGTCATACTCCCATAGTAGACTTTGTCTACAAAATCCACCATTTGAGTTTTGAATGAGGCTTCTGATTGGTCATTATACTCCCATAGTAGACTTTGTCTACAAAATCCACCAACTGAGTTTTGAATGAGACTTCTGATTGGTCATTATACTCCCATAGTAGACTTGGTCTACAAAATCCACCAACTGAGTTTTGAATGTGGCTTCTGATTGGTCATCATACTCCCATAGTAGACTTTGTCTACAAAATCCACCATTTGAGTTTGAAACAACCTCTGATTGGTTATTAAACTCTCATAGTGGATTTTGCACAAAAATTCAAACTCTGAAGGTGGAATTTGTATCCATGCGATCCGTGGTAGATTTTGTCAAGAAATGATAACTGTGCTGTTGGATATTGCATAAATAAAACCATTTTTTTTTAAATTAAGTATTTTTATTAGATAATATTAATATTAATAATTAACAAATTTTAAAGTATGTATGAACTAATGCAACTTAGCGTTAGCGACATTATGGTCTACGTATATTATAAGTCAAATCGTGTGTCCGCTTTTTCTTCTTTTTAGTCTCGCCAATAGCGGGTCGACCACCTGCCAGCCTCTTTGATCGTCTTGTGACGCCAGCTTTTCGCCTGCTTATGGCTGTTGGTTGAACGCGTATGGCTGCTCGTTAATGTCTTAGATGTATATCGCTTCCGAAAGTGCTTAAATATGTCTATATAGTGCTTCTATTTTCTCTTTTTCTAGCGTTTGGAGACAACGTTTCAGACAACGTTTTGTAGACCATGTCTACTACGGGAGGTTAACGACCAATTAGAAGCCACATTTCAAAACTCAGTTGGTAGATTCTACTTATATGCGGCCGGTTTTGTAAATATGTGTGCACTTAGTGAGGTGTAGTTTAGATGTGGTGTGGTGGTGGTGTAGTTTTGTGCATGCTTCACTGTATTGTTTTTATTTGGTCTGAGCATGGGACCTAAACATAACTGAAAAAGTGCGTGTCGGACTACGCACAATGAAGGGTTCCGTAGTTGGGATGAATTTGTCCCAAGAACAAACTTAACATTATAGTTGAAAAACATTTGCTCCCATTCATTCCAACTGTAAATGTAAGTTTGTACGCACAATATTGAGAGCTTTACCATGTTATTTTAAGACCAGACTTCTTATAATTTTTCCTGTAATCTATAGGTATATAAGTGTATTTTTTTTTTCAAAATTTTTGGCACAGTAGTTTCATTTTTAGATAAGGGGGAAATGGTCAATTTTCGTCTATTTTCTTAAAAAACTTTTATTTTAAAATTATTTAAAAATATATTTGAGACTTACAGTAAGCCCTTTTATTTGATATGTCACACGGTACTGTTTGAAAACTTTTTTTTTTAATTTTCTTATTTGCCCCCAAAATTGACCCCCATATTCAAAATTAATTTATTTTCGTTACACGTTCGTGATTGGGTCGCAGAAATGTACCAAATCTCAACTTAATCGGTCCATTAAATTCAGAGCAAATTGGGTGTAACGGACACGAGTGATTCTATAAGGGTTAATTTTTTTCCTGTTGAGGTTCGAACCCTATAGGTACACCTCTGCCTAACCCTGTTATATAATAAAGAAATCGCGATGTTTTGTCAAGTCGTAAAATCCGTGCGAAGCAGGAGCGGGTTGCTAGGTGTAAATAAACGTCGCTTTTCGTGTTTGTCTATGAGACCGCTTTGTACTTCAAAACTACGCAATGGATCTCGATGCGGTTTTCACCATCATTTAGATTGATTACGGAAGGTTTATGTGTGTATAGATACATTAATATAAAACTTATACTTTATAAGTACCTATATTTTTTTTTTTCGTTAGATGATAATACACAGGATAGCCCGCGAAATTAAAATTTTCTTATGTTTTTTGCAATTTACATTTCAGTATTAGGTTGTACGTTGATCAAAATGTGATTCGCGACCGTAACAAGTATGTATTTACATAATTATAGTCATTAAACTGATCAACACAACTCTTTAAGACCAGGTAATCCTATGAATGAATTTCATGAAATCTTGACATTTGAGGATTATACTAACGTATGGGAGTTGTATTACTGATTTTAATGATTATAATTCTGTAAATACATATTTGTTACGGTCGTGAATCATATTTTATTCAACATACAACCGAATACTAACTTGTAAATTGCAAAAAACGTAAGAAAATTTGAATTTCGCGGGCTACCCTGACGCTTCCCCCTTAGGGTACAATTTTAATATTGTGTTCCGTGAGACTTTCGAATTCCATTATGAGAGACCTGTTTGTTATCTCCTGGTGGCTTGCTTCATAAAACGCAATAATGTGATTAGTAGATGTTGCATAATAATACAAAGAAAACACATAATAATATTTTCATAATTTTAAAATTAACAATATTAATATGTACAAGTGTATAAAAATGGGTGGGGAATTAATCATAGAATCATCTTATTATAATGAAATCAGTGGTGGCCTAGTGGTAACGGCCCCAACTTATAAGTAGGTCGTGGGTTCGAACCCAGGCAGGCGCTTTCATTTGTGTAAATTATTTCATCACCACTGCTCTTAAAACAGTGAAGGAAAACATCGTAAGGAAACCGGCAAGTCCTAAAACCAAATATTCGAAGACGTGTGACATCTACCAACCCGCATTGCGCCCGTGTGGTGGATTACGCAATGGGAACATTATAGGCTGATTATGCTCTATAGCATAGTTTCCCAATCTTTTATGGACTACCGCCCCCTTTACAAGAAAAAATAAATCCAAAGCCCTTTTTAACCGACTTCCAAAAGGAGGAGGTTCTCAATTCGCCTGTATGTTTTTTTTTGTATGTTTGTTACGCGATTACTCAAAGACGGAAGAACCGATTTAGAAAATTCTTTTTTTGTTTGATAGGGTATACTTCCGAGGTGGTCCCATATAAATTTTATTAACTTTGCTTGGGGAGTTTTTGAGTTAGCTTCAATAATGCGTATATTTCCCACGTATTTTATTTGGATGATGTGATGGTGTTTTAATAACTTCCTATCACTGTTATTTACATGGCTATATCTACAATTATTGTGCTCAATTATGTATTCGAATTTGTGTGGGGTAGGTTCCACAACTAAAAAGTGAAAAATAAAAACTTTTTAGCAAAAAATAAAACCGACTTCCAAAACAAAACACTACAAAGTGAAAAATAACTTTAATTTCGGAAGTCGGTGGCAAAAAACGAAAATACAAAACCCAAGACACCGACTACCGAAATTAAAGTTATTTTTCACTTTGTAGTGTTTTGTTTTGGAAGTCGGTTTTATTTTTTGCTAAAAAGTTTTTATTATACTTATAATAGTTAATTATACCAATTTTATTGGTCTGTCTATTATCTAATAATAATTAAAAATTAATTCACTTTCTCTCTATAATCGTGCCACACGAAAAGCTCCAACGCCCACTAGGGGGCGGTGTCGCCCCCATTGGGAACCTATGCTCTATAGAAATCTCGGTGTTGCGTCAAGGCGAAGCTGGTTGCTAATAATTCTATAAAAAATTGCAGAAAGAAGTAATTCAGGATGACGATGACGCCATCCACTGCCGTCTCTGCTGGAAAGGGTTTGCGAGTGAGGTGGCTCTCCGGAACCATGCACGCATGGAGCATATCGATGCGTATGCTACCGGAGACCCTGCGGTGTGGACCCAGATTAACGAGAAACAACAGGTCAGTTACTAATGTGCTTCTTCACCATGTCGATGGTGCGACCGTCTAGACATTCTTACGACTGGTGCGAACCTGGTGAAGCGCCGCGCAGAGCGGGTTTTACTGCCAAGCAAATATCAACTTTGTGTGTCATATCATCATTCTCCTGCCCTTGTCTTAATTTATTTGAGGTCGGCGCAACATGTCTTTTTCTTCCATACTTCTCTATTAGTCGTCATCTCGGTAGTCTATCCCTTTCTAGCCATATCATCTTTCACACAGTCCATCCATCGTTTCTTTGGTCTTCCCCTACTCGTATAGCCCTCCACGTTCATACTCAACACTTTCCTGATGACATTTTCCTCATTCCTCCGCGTCACATGCCCATACCATGACAACCGATTTCCACGCAACTTTTCAGTCACCGGTATCACTTTCAGACTTCCTTTTACATACTCATTTCCTATTCTATCCATTCGCGTAATACCACACATCCTTAGCACACCACATTCTTAGCATTCTCATCTCGGCTGCATGCAATTGCCTTTCATACATTCTTTTTATGGCCCAACATTCTGATCCATACAAGACAGCAGGTCTAACCATTGTTTTATAAATCTTCCCCTTGAGTTTAAGGGGAATGAGGGAGTCGCAGATTGTTCCCGTGACCTGCCGCCATTTCATCCATCCAGTGTTAATTCTGTGCTTAACAGTCCGGTCTACTTCGCCATCGCTTTGCACAAGTGAACCAAGATACCGGAAGTCGGAGCAGACCGGGAGAAGCGCGCCATCACGCGCTATGGCTCCAGCACTGGAGAGACCGCCGAAATCGCAGAACATATACTCGGTCTTGGTTCTGCTGATTTTCAAGCCGACATTCTCCAGTTTTCGTTGCCATTTCTCCAATCTGCTCTGGATCTCAGGTCCATCTTCACCGACAAGAACGATGTCGTCGGCAAATAGCATGCTCCAGGGTGCCTCTTCCTGTATGTCCGCTGTCAGAGCGTCCATAATCAACAGGAAGATGTAAGGACTTAAAGCCGACCCCTGGTGCAAGCCTACCGCCACACTGAACTCGTCGGTGTTGCCAGCAGCCGACCGGACGTAGGTACAAGATTGGCTGTATATAGCACGAATTAACTCTACATACTTCCCTGGCAAACCTTTCTCTTTCAAGGCCCACCACAAGACATCCCGAGGTACCCTATCATACGCTTTTTCCAGATCAATGAACACCATGTGCAAGTTATTGTGTGCACGTCTGTACTTCTCGCACAATTGGCGGAGTGCAAAAGTGGCGTCCACTGTTCCTCTACCTGGCATAAACCCAAACTGGTTTGGGGTAATCTCACTCTCCTCTCGCAATCTTTTCTCTATTATTGTCATAAAAGATAGCCATCAAAAACAAATTAACTCAAAATTATGAAATAACTTTAGTTTCGGAAGTCGGTGTCCTGGGATCTGTATTTTATAGACTGGAAGCCGACCCCAACATATTTGGGAAAAGGCTAGGTCGATTGATTGGACCCTTTTGGCGCAGCCGTGGCACACAATATTGTTGTTAAAACTTTTTTTATTTGTATTTTGCGTTCCACAAAATTAGAAAAATGTCGTAATTAATGTTTTGAGCATGAATGTCGATGGCTATACGAGTAAGGGAAGACCAAAGAAACGATGAATGGACTCTGTGAGAGTTAATATGGCTAGATAGGGGGTGACTACCGAGATGACGACTAATAGAGAGAAGTATGGAAGAAAGTAACATGTTGCAGCGACCCCAAGTAAATTAGGATAAGGGCAGGAGAATGATGATGATGTTACACAAACTGTGTACAAATAAACGTAAAGGCCAGTGCACACTGGCGGGCGGAGGAGGGCATTGAGGAGGATTTGTGACGCCGCCAGCGCAGCGGCTGCCGGCGCACTACTGAATGCTGCGGTGTACCGCAAGATGCCATTGGCAAAGTTGCTTCTGAACGAGTTGGTTGTGTTAAGTTTCTAGAATGGTGAATCGCAATTTATGGTCGTCGGATCCCGCCGCGGTATGCTCCACCGCGCTCTTCAATACCGCAGAGAAAAATCCCCTTTGTTGCTCCGTGGACGGTCTCTGAGCCTTGGAATCTATGTCTAGTTATGAATTTACGTTGGTAAATTTTAAATACCCTGCCCCGCTGACCGTCGATGTACGATGGCTTTTATTCTTCCTTTCTTACTTTACCAACACTTAATAACCTCTTTTCCTTTGTTTCATTGAAAAACAAAGGCGCAAACAGAAGATAATATAATAAAATTAAAGACGGAACAAATACTTTCTGAGATGGAACCTACTAGTGTAATGGCACTAGCATCTAATGATGTGAGCTACATCATCATAAAGGCAGATGAGGGCAACGATATTAAGAGGAAGCGAATGGAGAGAGTCGTTAAGAAGGAAAAGGAGGAGAAACATATTCAGAGAAAGGAGAAGGAGTCCGAGCCTATTACGTGAGTATCTAACTATCCACGGAATAGAAAAATAACAAGTGGTAGTGCCCACGCAGCTATCCGGCGCGTGTCACAATTATGCGGAAAAATATGTAAAATAATAACAACCTTCGTTAGTTGTAATAAGTCTTAATTTTGTATGAACAACAAATTCAACTTTGACGAAAAGCTTATTAGCTGTATCGGCACTTCTACTGGTTTTTTCTATTCCGTGTAATTATCTATACATATAAACTGATCTACTGTAAAACTTTATGAGATCTGTGGCCTGCTATCTGTTAGGAAATTATATATCTGTGCCACGATCTTAAAAAAAAACATAAAACACTTACGTATGATAAAAACATAATATTAAAAAGAAGAAATGATATTATTGCGCAAGTTCCACAATCTAATACCAAATTTGCTGCTATGCAATATGATAAGCAATCAGCACGGCTATATAATAAAATAAATAAAGACATATATATATATATACACTGAACATCCACATACAGCTAAGAAAATGCTCATAGAATGGTTAAAGTCGCGCACGTATACAGACATTGAATTATTGGTACAATAAGTGGAAATTAGTTATACTGGCACCACCAAACCTACGTGCATCCTCCCTCATACATACATCCACACCACCCACACACTTCTCACACCCCACACACCTCACACATCACACACCACACACACTCGATACATCGTACACACCCCACGCACATCACACACTTCGCACACCCAACACACCTATATTAATTTATTCATTCTGTTTATTAGTCTAGCCATAAAATTTTAAATTGTAAGATGTACAAACAGACAAAGGTATGGAAGTGCGGAGTCTCCTAACACAGGCGTCATCATGCTTAAAAGGAGACTCCAATCGAAACTAATGTAAACGAGTTGGTACAGAAATAAACATTTTTATTATTATTATTATTATAAATCCTGTATCGCGCAATCAGAGTTCACTGCGCGACTTGCATTATACAGGGTTATTGGTAAAATACCGACAACCTCTTAAGGGGTCATTGTACTCATCATTATGAACAAAAAAATCAGCTGTTCAGTACATTTTGACGAATTATGCGAACATAAATGTACTGAACAGCTAATTTTTTTTTCGCGATTTCAGGCTTGGTCCCATAGTAGAAGTTGTTCATAAGGATGAGTACAATGACTCCTTAAGAGGTTGTTGGTGTTTTACAAATAACTCTGTATACAACGTCCCGACGTCAATCGTCGGGCAGTAGCCCACCAGATACAACACCCGTTTGGTCGGAGGATTCTCCCTTTTCTATGGAGGATGAGTGAACTTTAGTCAGTTCCTCATACCTCTATAGTAGCGAAGACAGTTTGATGGAGAGTGAATATAGTAACATGAAAATGTGTTTTATTAAAACTTCTTCATAAATGACGATAAAAAAAATATGTACGACTCGCAGTTAACTATAACTTAATCGATAATATAGTTTATAATGTGTCAAACACTATTTTAAGATGACAATTAAACATCATATCGCATAGAAATAATCACATTTTCGAAAACAATAATATTATTAATTAAAACTACAATATACATAGTTACGACATAATTTTTCTGAGCTGTCGTAATTTCATACGTAATGTGTTCTTCTTTTATTTGATTTTTTTCTTACAACGGCATGGAGAGCGAATTTTAAAAATTTCAGGTCCACCCTCGATGACATCCCGCAGGATTGAGCGCGGGCCGATTTAGCCCGATTTACTAATTATGAGTTTATTTAAAAATAAATAACCAATTATATAAAAACCTTCATTACCCAGCGCTAGAAAATATTAAAACCTATGTTTTGATATATTACTTACTTACTAAAAAAAAAATTGCAAGATCTAAATCGATATTTCCAACTAATTTCTTAGTAAAAAATTCTATCACAAAATCGATAGAATTTTTTACTAAGAAATAAGTTCGAAATATCGATTTAGATGTTGCAATTTTTTTTATCGAGCCATTTATTAGTAATTACATCTTTTGTCAGACCTTGACCGTATGTTCAATTTTGTTAAAATTATTTTTATTTTGCGCAATATTTACATTGGGTAAATAGCTGAAGCTATTATATAAAAATAAAAACCGGCCAAGAGCGAGTCGGACTCGCGCACCGAGGGTTCCGTACCATAAAAAGTGTGCTATTTAGAGATCGTTTTATGTTTCCGGTAATCTTTACATAAACTATCACATTTTAAGGCATTTAAATAATTTCAAGTTTTTCTCTATGCAAACTTCGGAGATAAGGGGAGGGGTAACAGTATTTTTTTTTTTCATCAAAAGTCGAAAACTATTCGGCTTAAAAAAAGAAGAAATGTTTGAAAATGTGCACACAGCGTTCTTTCATATGATACCCCACATACCCTAATAGCCCCACTACGAATTTTTAAGACCCCCTTTCAGACCCTGTTGCAAAAAAAAAAACATTCTTTGCAAAATAGTTGGGCTAACGTCAGTTGGAAGTATTCCAGAATTCACGTTGATAGCATTAGTAGTTCATGGGATATCCAGCTGTGACAGACGGACAGACAGACTCTAAAAACTTAGAAACGACTGCAACCTCGCCTTAAGGTGAAAGCGACAGGTTAGCCCGCGAAATTCAAATTTTCTTTGCAGTTTTATCAGGTTGTATGTCGATCAAAATATGATTCACGTACGTAACAAATATGTTGTTATTGATAATCCATTCGAAAAATGAACGCCTCTCCACAGCGGTTACGCTCACATGCAAAGGTGTATTTTTTTTTAATGGGCTTTGTCCTTGGTTGCTCAGTCACCGGTGGGACCAAATAACTACGTGGCTACAAAAAATGTTGAACAAAACGTCTATAATGGCTCTAATAAAGGAACGAATTGAAATTATTGATTGTGCTATGTGGGAAAATACATGGAATATCATAGTGTAATATCATAGTGATATCGAAAAACAATATATGAATTTTGACATGGATTTAGTATTCATGTTGAGTCTGATTCTGATGAAAGTGATTAGGTATAGGTATTGATAAATGAATAATTGATTAATTAATACTGTATTTCATAACGTTTGTTTGTAATGCATAATGTTGTTTTATTATAGTATTAGTAATGCTTGAAATAATAATAATTTCATCATTTACTTACTTACTACTACTACACTTATTTTTTTTTTATGCTAACGGTACCTACCGACTGACCAAACGCCGAACAGCCGGATTTGTTAGCCAACTAGTGTATAAATGAAACGAACGCGCAACAGAGCGAACGTGTCGTGCCATACAAAGCGCACGCTCCCCGCCGTACAATGTTAGTACCTGGACTGATCGTTAGACACGATTAGTTGTCCTCTAAGTGCGGCGACGAGTCCGTGTTTACAGTAAAATCGTCGCACGCACTCAAGTAAAGTGTTGGAATAATCCTAATCACACATTAGTATTATGGAGGGGCGTTCATTTTTAGAATAATAATAATAATAATTGTTTATTTATAAAAAGGTCACATTTACAATAAAAAGGTTAGCTTAACAAATAAACTAGAACAGTTGTTTATTTGCCTGAACTAGGTTGAACCTGTGTTTCAGGCTAGAAAGTGCAGTGTATGCTATAATACGTATATAATAAATTAACAAAGAGTATAAAGTATAAAATAAAATTAAAAACTTAGGTAAATAGAAGTAAAATAGTATGTTAGTGGTTCTATTTGCAGACAACAAGTAGATCTTCTGTCTGGGCATAATCTATGGTTAGTAAATATTTAAGTATAATTTTTTTACAGCTAAAGTAATTTAATTTATAGATACTTAGTTTCCTATTTAATCTATTGTACAGAAATGGGCCTAAGAATGTAAAAAATCTTTCTACAAAGACATGTTTTGAGGTCGCATTGGATAGGCATACTATATCATTCCGTCTTTTATTAGTATTGTCAGCATCGTAGGTAAGCAAGGTGTGCTGTTTTAAAACTAAGTGCATAATGAAAAGCTGGCGAACCGTTAGTACGTTGCAGGATTTATAAAGCAGATCTGTAGGAAAGAAGAAGGGATGGAAGTTTGCTACCTTTAAAATTGCTCTCTGAGCTCTTTCAAGAGGAAGCAAATTAGTTTTTGGTGCGCCACCCCAAGAAGTGATACAGTATTGAATTACAGATTACAGATAGACCTAGGGCCAAATAAACTTGTGTGATTAATTTTGAATCAGCTAATGTTCGCAATTTTTTAAAAACATATATTAGTTTTTAACTAGACTTTCAATGTGTTTTTTAAATGAGAGGGTGTCGTCCATTATTACTCCGAGGTATTTTATGTTGCTCGTTTGGAGAATAAAAGGACAATTACACATATTGACTGTACGGTTTCCACATTGGTGGGCATATAAATGAGGGTTAGTAGTGTTAATTTGAGGCTTGCGCATGGAGAACTGAATGTATTTTGTCTTGTCAGCATTTAAAGTTAGTAAATTGCTTTGAAGCCAATTAGTCACAGTATTGAAGCCTAGTTGAGCGATTTCGAACAGTTCGCTACTGGTTTTAGCGGTAAATAATAACGCTGTGTCGTCGGCATATGATATGATTTTGCCGTCTTTAATATTCAGATTACATAAGTCGTTAATATAAATCGGGAATAGCGTGGGGCCCAGAATACTCCCCTGAGGAACACCAAAACCAGTATTTTTCTGTTCATCGTTCGTAATATTATCTATTCGAACACATTGGTACCGACCATCTAAATAGTCGGCAAATAGTTTCAGCGGCGTTCCCCTTATTCCTATGGTCTCTAATTTGTCTAGCAGAACAGAAACAGACACCGTGTCGAAGGCCTTGGCTAAATCAAGGAAGACTCCCAGGGTCTGGTTTCCTTTGCCGAGTTCTTCTGAAATATAATCAGTCAAGCTATGCACCCAGTGGCGTGCACTCCATACATGCAAATAAGCACTGCATACCCTGTAGTTCCAGACATACATACCCCTCTAATTTGAAATGATAAATAACTATAGTTCAAAAAAAAATATTAATCTAACTTATTCACCATTCACACGAACACACATTCGCTTCCCGTATTTACAGTGCGATTTAAGCACCAGCTATGCCAGGCGCAGCGGGCAAAAGCATTACTACGCCGTGCTTATTTTTCATACAACGCATGATTTCGCGAGTCGTGTAGTACACAGCAAAAGTGTGTCTGTGGGCGTGAAAACGTGTGCGTGTGTTGGAGTTTTAGAAGCACTGCTTATATTGCAAACCGTCCAAATTGAGAAGCCGTAAAAGGACCGCCTAATTGTTGATTGCAGAGGGTCGACTTTTTTTTGTCGGATTGGCCAAATGACCGACTAATTCATTCGTTCGTATTAGTTCGGAACGTAATTGCAAAGTTCGTCGCCATATTGTTTGTTTATTTGTTATTCTCGGCGCAAGTGATTGATTGTCTAAGTAATTATTTAGTAAGTTTATTGTAAAAAATGGAAAATTATACCTGTGAGTCCTGTGCTGGCGAATTGTGTTTAAATAAATTAAAATCTGCCGCGTTTTCGACGTTATCTTTCGAGGAAAAATTTAAATTGATTGCAAAGGGAAGGTGTGTACCCGGATTGAATTAACTCAAAAAAAAGGTAATTCGTTACTTTCATGAAAAGGTTTATGATAATTATAACAGGTTTTGTATGTACTCACAAACATATTGTACTGTTTCCCTTGCATTTTGTTTACAAACCAAGATAAAAAGAATGTTTGAACCTATAACGGATATTCAGATCTAAATAATTTTCACAAAACGGTTGCTAAACACGATTCTTCAGAAAAACGCCTGGAATCCTGCTTGAAGTTCCAAACTTTTGGTAAAGGTAGAATAGAGACTAGTTTGAAAAGCCAGTTTAAGTTAGATATTGAAAGGCAAACGCGAAAGTTGAGAGAAATAGAAATATTTTGAAACGGTTAATTGATGTACTTAGTTTGTTTTCTTGGTAAACAAGTATTAGCATTCCGTGGGCATGACGAATCCAGCTTGTCTTTTAATAAAGGCAATTTTCTAGAAATTGTAGATTTGTTAGCTAAATATGATGGAAATTTGGAAACCCACTTACACACATCGGGTAGCTCATTCACGGGGTTATCGAATAGGACCCAAAATGATTTAATTTCTAGTGTTGCGTAGGTAATTAAATCAAAATTCAGTAGCGCTTCGACCGAACGATCATTTTCTAGTCTAAAACGAATTCATACATATATACGAAACACACGGCCAGAACAGACTCACAGATTTGTCTATGAATGCAATTGGAAAAGAATTTTTAGTAAAACGATGTAACAGTTTTTACGACGACGTTTTGCAAAACTATCTGAAATTATAGAGATAGATTTATAAACATTAACTTGCAGAAAGTAATCAGTTAACATTAAAGTAGTAATTTATTTTGAATTTAAATTCATTTGCGCAAAGAAAACAAAATAAACATCCCACGGCCTTTTTAAATGCCACTTTGCATGTCATATAAGCATCACTTATTTAAATATTCATAGTGGTCGCAAACAAACATCATGCGAAGCCAAAGGCTTCTGTGGTAAAACTCAGGTAGGGTAGGTAGTCCTAGTCGTTGGGCCACCGACAGCAACAAGCTGAAACTGGTAAGTTTTTGTTTAGCTGTGCATACCCTGTCTGAAATCTCTGTGCACGCCACTGTATGCACCGCATTGGCTGTCGATAGTTTGGCTCTGAAACCAAATTGCGCAGGCGATAATAAGTGGTTTTTTTCTAGGTAATTAACTAGTCTATTGTTTATGATTTTCTCTAGTAGGTATGTATTTTTGATATCGATGGTAGTAAGGATATTGGTCTATAATTATTTACAACGTCTTTACTTCCAGATTTAAAGATAGGGATTACAACTGCCTTTTTAAGACAACTAGGGAAAATCCCTTCGGAAAGACAGATTCGAAATATATGCGTTATGGGAGGCACTAAAATATGTTTAAAGAGTTTAAGAATCTTATTGCTTATATTATATCTTTTAACCCAGAAATAATTCGGGTTATTTCATCTTCATCAGTGTCCAGCACAACAAAAGAATTCGGGTTACAGTTATTTCTTGATTTTTGAAAAATGGTTGGTCGCAACATTTCGGAACTTTTTCAGCAAGAGTTTTCCCAACATTTACAAAAAAGTTATTTACATTATTAGCTGACAAGATTGGTGAAGTATTAGCTAGCAGTAAACTTGAATTTGATTCATGCTGTTTAGACATATTGGTGACGTTTTTAATATGTTTCCAAAGCTGCTTACTATTGTTACCTGCTCTATTTAATTCATATTTATCGTATTTATTTTTTAAATTCTTTAAGAGATTATTGCAGAAATTCCTGTATCTTTTATAGGTGGTTCGAATTATTAGATTATCAGGGTATCTCTTACTTCTCTGATGTAGTTTATCTCTGTGTCTTATACACCGAATCAGTCCTGGAGTAATCCAAGGTTTTATATTATAAAGTTTCTTATTTACTGTATAAACTGTCGTATTACGTAATATTGCTTGTTGGACACGTTTTATTAAGTACGATAAAGCTAAATTAGCGTCAGCAGTATTATAAACTAGGCTAAAATCAATGTTGCACAAATCATATTCGAGTTTATTTGTGTTTAATTTGGTTTTGGTCGTGGGACGATTTAGCTTAGGCAGCGTTGAATTTACGGTAAGTAGGACAACGTGGTGGTCAGTAATTGTTGCGTTAGTAACAAGCGTAATATATGATAAGCTGGTTTTGATCATCATATGATCGAGACAGGAACCACTCTGATGAGTAGGCAATGTGTGAGCGGGGAGAAATCCGTGGTATGAGCAGATGTTAAGGTAATCTTGGGTCCCTGCATCGCAGTTTTCAGAGCCAATATTTATATTTAAATCACCTGTTAATATAACATTCTTAAATGAGCTTAGCTCTTGGAAAATCTGGTTTAAAGAATTGTGAAAAGAATCCAAGTTTCTAGTGGAAGGCGACCTATACATAGCGATTATTGCTGTGGTTGTACCAATTTTGATAACTAAGCAATTATTCATACAGTCTTGCAGAGTAGGTTCCTCGACAGTGACCTTTAATGATTCTTTAGCAAAGACTACTACACCATCATTTTGATTGTGGTTTATTGTGGTATGCAATAAGTTGTACCCAGGTATAACTGGAAGGTTATCGATGCGGTTAACTAGCCAGCACTCGGTTAGTACTATTACATCACAATCAAAGTTAAGTCTATGAAGGAAAACTTTAAAGCTATCTATGTTCTTATAAATACTACGAATATTTTGGGTCAGTACGGTTAGTGACTTTGATAATTGGAAAGATATTGTCTGCAATCCTCAACGTCACATGTCTTTGACACAGCTAAAAATGTGTTATCTATTTCGGTAATTAAGTTATTATCCATACTAAAACTAAAAAATAACAATAACAAAGTACGTCTAAAATATAAACAAGTATGTGGCGCTCTTAGGCGCCTTCATAATCAATCGAGTTGATATACCTGTATTCGGCAGCTTTTTTGGCAGGACAATCTGCGTCTCCCGTCTTGTGGTTGGATTGTTTTTTAAAGTGCAAACATGTCGCACATTTTGGCGCATCGGCTTTCTTTGTGCAATCTTGAATTGCGTGTCCTTCTTCACCGCAATGTCCACATGCAGGGGCACCAATTTTGCACGTTTTGGCTGCGTGACCGTACTGCTGACATTTGTAACATCTCGTTACCAGTGTGGTTTATCTATACAGAATTATAATCATTAGAATCATCAATATAACTCTCATAGTTCAAATTACCCAATTAAATAGTCATTCAATAGGGTAATTTGAACTATTGAGAGTCTTAACGGCAGAACGGATTTCGATAAAAATTGGCACATGGTTAGACCATGATTTGGGTTAGGACAGGATACTTTTTATCCCTTTTTGTTCCTGTGGGATAATTTCCGACCTCCACGCAGGCTAAAACTAGTTATAAATTTATAATATACGTTGTACAATTTCCAGCGGCCCCTTCGAATGCCTGCAACCCTCAACGCTGGTGGCAGACGGGACCTGCCACCAGATATTCTTCTCTTGCTGCGAATATTCCATCCACTATCGAGATGAACACACTCGCAGGAGAAAGGGGCTGCGGTGTCAGGTGTGCGAGAAACCGTTAGCGTGTAGCGGGGAGGAAGTGCCGGCGCCATTCGCTTGTGAGGTGAGTCACTGTCGAGATGAACACACTCGCTGAAGAAAGGGGCTGCAGCTTCAGGTGTTAGCTTGGCTCATCGCCGCAAGGTTGCCTGCTTGTTGGTCTTCTATAGACTGTACTTCGGTGAGTGTGCTCAGGAACTCCACAACCTCATTCCACCGATCGAACATCTAGACGCACTGCAAATTACCATCCATACCTAGTTGCCATTCCACCAATTCGCACTAAGCGCTTCCAAACATCGTTCATAATGCGCACAGCAAAAGAGTGGAACACTACCTGCGTATGTGTTCCCAAACGCATATAACCCGAGTCTGTTCAAAGTTAGAGTAAACAGGCTTTTTCTGGGTAAGCTCACTCCATCGTCGACTTTGTCTCTGTCACCTCTGACCTAGACTAAAGTCAAGAGCAATCCCATCACAAATAAAAAAAAGGTGTGCGAGAAACCGCTCGCGTTTAGCGGGGAGGAATTGCCTGTGCCATTCGCTTGGGAGATGAGTCACTATCGAGATGAGCATACTCGCTGGAGAAAGGGGCTGCGGTGTCAGGTGTGCGACAAACCGTTAGCGTGTAGCGGGGAGGAAGTGCCGGCGCCATTGTTGTTTCTATAATATAAAACAATTTCTGTTCCAGGTCTGCGGCGTGGGCTACCAGACTAACAAGGAGTTGTCTGAACACACAGCGATCGCTCACGTCAAGCTAAAACCGTTTGAGTGTAGCGTCTGCCACAAGAGATTTACACAACATGTTAGTATTATTATCGCTGGACGCTACATACGATAATAATAAGCAATCAATCTGCCAGCCTTTTCCCAACTATGCTGGGGTCGGCTTCCAGTCTAACCGGATGCAGCTGAATACCAGTATTTTACATGGAGCGACTGCCTATCTGACCTCCACAACCCACTTACTGGGTAATACGATACCCCTTGGTAAGACTGGTTGTCAGACTTTCGGGCTTCTGACGACCCGTAACGACTGTCAAAGATCCACGAATGACAGCCGGGACCAACGGCTTAACGTGCTTTCCGAGGCACGGAGGAGTCTCGGTATGAAAAGATGGTCACCCATCCACAGACCAACCCCGGCAAGCGTAGCTTAAGCTTAACCTGATGGATCGACCCGTGCAGCTGTTATTACTTAGCCACGAGCTCCTCATTCGATAAATACGATAATAATAAGCAAAATTGAATTTTCGCTATGCATTTCAAGAGGACGTGCTCACTTTTACGCGCCTATCACATAACTATTATAGTGCGCGCGCAAGTGCTAGTCACCGCCTGAGGTATGTGACGGTGAGACGGGGGAGGTAGACAAAGGCCAAGCTAACTCAGTCTGTCAATCTTGTCAAATGCGGCATCCCACTTCTCACCGCTCACTGACCTCAGGCGGTGACTAGCACTTGCGCGCACACTGTATGTTTTTTTTTTTAATAATACGAAACTACATTCGCTTGAGTGACTGAATGCAATCAGAGTCATTTTTGTACCAACCTGCATGATGTAAGGTTTCCTTTTGCAGACAAGCTTTACAGTATATTCAGCTAGTGCCGTGGATTAGAAGCATTTGTGAGAAAATCTTAGTCAGACTCGGCTAAATATGATAAGCGTAAGGGCGTTTGTTTACCACTGCCGTCACCGTGACGTCACCGAGTATGAGATGACGGCGCCGAAGTAGCGATATACAGAGTTATTGGTAAAATACCAACAAACTCTTAAGGGGTCATTGTACTCATCATTATGAATAACTTTTACTATGGGACCAAATCTGAAATCGCGAAAAAAAAATCAGCTGTTCAGTACATTTATGTTAGCATAATTCGTCAAAATGTACTGAACAGCTGATATTTTTTTTGCGATTTCAGGTTTGGTCCCATAGCAAAAGTTGTTCTTAATGATGAGTACAATGACCCCTTAAGAGGCTGTTGGTGTTTTACCAATAACCTTGTATACATTTTACTATGGCTGCGTGTCCACCGCACGTCTGTCACCCGAGCGCGAAATAATTAAATAACATAGGTTCTCAGTCGCATAAATACGACCGAGGCGGCTCGAGCACGAAAACATTTGGCGCTCAATAGGTAACGACATGCTTAATTCTCTTTTTCCTCACCCCCAGGGCGGAGTCCTACAACATATGAGGATGCACACCGGTGACCGGCCGTTCCCCTGCACATTCTGCCCAAAAGCATTCACACAAAAATCAGGGCTCGACCAGCACCTCCGCATCCACACCAAAGTCAAACCATACCGCTGTGTTGTATGCAACAAGACATTCTGCCAATCTGTGCACCTGAAGCAACACATGAGAACTCATACCAACGTTGCACCATTCCAGTGTGGAATTTGTGACAAACGGTTCAAGCAAAGTAGTCATTTGAATTATCATTTGAAGAACCATAACCCAGCGGTGATGTCTGAAGAGCAACGGGAGAAGTATGCTGAGCTCATTGGCATGATGAACAGCCAAGTATTGGAGCAGGATGCAACGGTGCAGGTTGAAGCTGAAGTGGATAGTGAGTGGTGTGTTGCGGTTAGTGCTGACAGTTAACAGTGACTTGAGAGTGACTTGTGATGAGTGTTTGAGACATTATATATGTATCTACCTTTACGGTTTCCTAAAAAAGCGGTGGCCGCCACATAACGGCTGTCATGACAATAATGGCAGCGGCGTTTGACGTTACGGTCTTAAACTACGCTCTGTAGTGAAACACACCAACTTACTATCATAAATAACGTTTCAGTGACGTTATTCGCCAGTAAATTGCGGACGCTATGTGGCGGTCACCGTTCTTCTAGGAAACCGTAGCTTAAGTGAGGTAAATGTCATCATCATCTGCCTAGCCTTCTCCTATGTTGGGGTCGGCCGCAACCGGATGCAGCTGAATACCAGTATTTTACATGGAGCGACTGCCTATCTGACGTCCACAACCCAGTTACTGGGTAACGCAATACCACACGGTAAGACTCGTTGCTACCGGGCTGGTGGTGGGGGCAAATACCAACCATTTGGCCTACCTTGGGTGAAACTTTGACTGATTTATGTAGTTTTTAGTAATTTCTTGCAAGTTAATTTTCCAACAGCTTGAAAAGATGTATTATTGGAGTGGCGAAAAGTATAGGTTTTTATATTTGTAGCGGCCCAACATTCTTATTCATAGCATTTCTTCAGCAAACATTTTTTATTTATTAGTAACATACAGGGTTATTGGTAAAACACGAACAACCTTTTAAGGGGTCATTGTACTCATCATTATGAACAACTTTTACTATGGGGCCAAACCTGAAATCGCGAAAAAAAAATCAGCTGTTCAGTACATTTTATATTCGCATAATTCGTCATAATGTACTGAACAGCGGATTTTTTTTTTTCGCGATTTCAGGTTTGGTCCCATAGTAAAAGTTGTTCATGATGATGAGTACAATGACCCCTTAAGAGGTTGTTGGTGTTTTACCAATAACCCTGTATACAGTACTAGTAATCTTACTATTTGGAAAATGCTTAGCTTATACCGCGTGTATCAGAACTTCAATAATAGTTCACGTTATGTTTGCCGCTCTGAAACCAGGCTTCCCGATGCGCATGGCAAGGCGCATTTCTATTTTAGTATAGATATTGGCTACTAAACAGTCATTTGTAGCCTACTTCAGAGCGGCAAACTTACATGACGCGAACCAAACCTAGTGGACCCAAATGTATGGGAGAACTGATTATTTTTCTGCAATTACAATGTTGGTGCCATGCAGAAAATTTTGTGTGCTCAAATTTAAAGATGTGGTAAGAAAGAAAGAAAAATATTTTATTTGGGGCACGCACAGGAAATACAAACAGTAAATAAGGAGCTTTATATTTTATTATTTTTATTATTAGTTTTATATAAACTAACAAAATTAACATTAAAACAAAAAAAAAAAAAAACAAAAATAACAAATTTAAAAAAAAACGGCCAAGTGCGTGTCGGGCCACGCACAGTGTAGGGTACTGTAGTAGCCCGTTATCACAATATAGTACGATTCTGTTGTTCTTTATTCTGAATATAAGTAATGGTAAAGATATTAGCAGTTAATGGTTATAATAACAACAAAAATATATGACAAGGGTGTCCAGAGTAAAACAAAACTTTTAACACATAACGTAACCACAGAGGTCAAATCTTAACACCGCGATCTACAAAGTGACTTCACGGCACAACGCCATCTGTTATCGAATAGCGATACTAAACTAATGACAAAATCTTGATTTTCGAAGATAATTATTTAATAATCTGTTTGATTAGACATTAACTAATAATAACCACTTTCTTCCTGCTAAGCTAAAAAATAAGAGTACGATTGCTGCCAAAATATTATTTCAATTCACAAAATTGTAATTCGAAAACTATACAAAGTTCGTTTGTGACTTCTATAGGTAATCGAATAAACACGTAACCCGTTGGTACGGGGCCATCTAGCGGCAGTATTGTGAAACTTATAATAAGTTATTATGTTTTTTTATTTCATATTTTGTTTTTCAATGCAAGTCCTTACCCGTTATAAACAAGCAACTATTTCATCTTAGTCACTTTAAAGGATTAATGCTAAGGAATTTTGTATTTGGTACAAAATTATCCAACACCCAAGTTCAACGACTATTACTGCTAAACTGATAAAGTTATCTTAACCGCTATAATTTTCCTTTAAAGTTCATAAAATGCACTATCATCGTAAATTTTTCCAGATTTTGATATTTCGTAAATGGAGCATTAAATCGAAAAATAATTTTAGCAACCCCCAAGTCATTTTAGAAGACCTATTCAACGATACCCCACACGATAGAACCAATATTTCGGCATATAGTGAAAAATAGAAGGTCGCGCGCATGCGCGTGCACTCGCAGTGTGACATCACGCGCAGATTATATCCAGCCTTAAAAATAGTTATAAATATGATCTATCTTTTAAATGTTCAACCATTACTTTAGCATTAAAAGTCTCGTAGTTATTAGTAGTTGAAATCTTACAAGTTTTTGTTGGTCAGAAATATTGAACTTGCCACCACCACCAATAGTACACAGAGCGAAAAGACGTTTTCACGTCAAAAATAAGAAAACTGGTACTGGCCATCAAATTACACAACTTTCTCTTCGGAACCAACATCGTATCGTGAAAAACAATCGACTGTCCCGTTTGGGTTGAGTAGATATTGGCGCCGATTCCTTTCTAAAGTTCAGTTCAGTGCATCTTTTTCTTTCTATTTCAAACCTCTCGAATGTCGGAGACTAAATTGACTTGACTGAAATTGTCAAGCTGTATTAGGATTACATTATCACATTATCATAAAGGTCATTTTAATATTTTCACTTGTCAATTTAGTGTAACTGTCCGACTTAAGACACTTGGAGCATTTTTTCTTATGTCGAACTGTGTAACATAAGACATTCGAGAGGGAACCGGACAGACGATAAATATTAGTTTAATCCTGTCAGATACTCCATAGACAAGTTTAGACGTGATTAAAAAATTGGCTACTAAAAATACGTCAATTTACGTCAGGCGGTAACTAATTTGACAGGACTACACTAAAATTTATCTTCTGTACATTTCTTAATGAAATAGAAAGAAAAAGATCACTGAACTTAAATTTAGTTTAGTTTGTGAACAAGGGAATCGGTGCCATTGAAGTATTGTATGGGAAATTGAGAATTTTTTTCGCGATTATGAGATAATATGCATGTGACTAGATTGAATTGTAAATAAATAATGTTATTTTTGTTTCATTGTCTTGTACAGCTATACCTAAGTTGTAGTTGGAGCCCAATAAAGAGGGTGAAAAAGACGGGTGTAAATACTTGCCCGAACCTGACATATTGAGGGTTATCTGATATGACGTTCACTAGATGGCAGCACTGACACGTCAGGTCCGCGCACCTGTAATATAACGAAACGAACGATGGAGACGTCATCATAAATGTATTTTATATTCATTGTCGAAATGGAAGACCTCTTGTCAAAGTGGCGCCAACTGGTGGCGTGAATTTTCATGACAACCCTTATTTAGTATAGACGCCAGCACATCAAGCTACTACAGTATGTAAAATTTCTGTAATAGATTTTCAACTTTATCGCCAAAGCATTAGGTTCAAGGTTGATTGGGAAAATTTTACAGTTTCGGATAGCTTGATGTGCTGGCGTCTGTACCGACCTAACCAATGTGTAACTAATATGTTTTATAAACATTTATATGAATTCTATACTAGTACCTAGTGCAAGAAGCAATAGACTTGCTACATGATTGTATTAATTAAATAAGTTACATTTATTATATTGCACAGACGCCAGCACATCAAGCTACTACAATCTGTCAGATTTCTTTAATAGATTTTCGACTTTATTGCTAAGACATTAGGTTCAAGGTTGATTGGCAAAGTCTGACAGTTTCGGGTAGGTTGACCTGCTGGCGTCTGTACTTCCTCTAATTTTATAGTATTTACATAATTTAACTACCTACTCGAAATATGATTTCAATAAATGAATTTTTAAGATATTTTGTTTTTTATTATATACAGTATGTTAACCAACAGAGGGCGTTCCCGTTAACCCGCAATAGTATAGCATCCATACATGCTAAAAAAAATATTACCATTCGAAAACAAAATGGTTTTTATTTTTTTAATATTAAAATATTCACTAAAAATGTTAAATTGATACGTAAAAGAAACACTCTGTGCACGCGTACTTGAAGGACGGAAACATCGCAATTTAGTTTTTATTTTTAGTGAATATTTTTATATTTTTTTGAATATTTTAGTGAATATTTTAATATTAAAAAAAAATAAAAACCATTTTGTTTTCGAATGGTAATATTTTTTTTAGCATGTATGGATGCTATACTATTGCGGGTTAACGGGAACGCCCTCTGTTGGTTAACATACTGTATATTAAACCTTCGATCGGGCAGTAATTGAATCAGAATTTGTAATTTTATTTCAACTAAAAGTCTTCGTCATTAGATTATTGGATTAGATTTTGAAGCAAAGTCGTGGTGCTGGCGGCACGAAAATCCGGAACTTCTATTGAAGGCCGTGGCGGTGAAAAGGTTAAGCCCACGTAGGCGGGGGGGGGGGGGGGGGGGGCTGCCTGCTTGCTTAATGTATGTTCGGATACATAATACTTCGAACAAATGTTATTTCGGTTAAGTGTAACTGCGGTAAAAAGATTTTCGACCAAATGAAACGTCGGAGTAACGAAAAAAATCGAATTGATAATACGTCAACTGATACAGTGGCAGACGTGACTTCGATGAAGTAAAAAAAAAACCAAACGTTAATAGTTGAAATAAAATTACCTAGGTACTTAAGGCGCTACCCCGAGAAAAACATTGCAATAGTGCGTTATTCAGTCGGAGGTTATTAACTCAATATCTACTGAATAAACTACACCTAAAAGCACATTATCAATGTTCGATATCCTACCATCACATTACACGTTCATTGTTTTTATGCGTTATAAATACATTTAAAATCTCCTTGTAAAAAAAGTGATTAAAATTATTGATTACAGCATCTTTTGCTAAAGTTGACTTGCTAATGATTTGAGGAATACCCTTTTTTTTTTGTGGATGGGAAATCATCAAATAACTTCTCCCGCTCTGGGTGGAGCGGAAGGGCGTGTCAGACTTTTACTGACTAAAACCCACCCGTGTTCCTTCAGTTGCCTATGCCAGGGCCACGGTATCTTTTTCAAACAACCCGCGACCCCAGCGGTTGAGGAATACCCTAATGGATAGATAATTTAAAAATCTATTTTATTTTAAACTAGCTGTGTTACGCGACTTCTTTCGCGTGTTAGTCGTAAGATACACAATATACTAAAATAATAGCAACAGTTTAATAAAACTCCCTCGTCCCCCGCCCCGCCGCGTTGCATCGCCCACCCACGCTATTTGTTTACAATTTCATTGGTTTTAATTTTTTTGCGCGAAACCCTAATTTGTTTTCTAAAATAAAAGTAGCCTAAGTTATTCCTTATAACATCAGCTATCTGCACGTCAAAATCGGTCCAGACCTTTCGGAGATTAGCTAGAACAAATAGAAAAAAAAAAAGATTTTTTGTTAAGTATGTATGTACAGACGCCAGCACATCAAGCTACTACAATCTGTCAGATTTCTTTAATAGATTTTCGACTTTATTGCTAAAGCATTAGGTTCAAGATTGATTGGGAAAATCTGACAGTTTCGGGTAGGTTGACCTGCTGGCGTCTGTACCTACATATATACTTTCATATGCATTTAGTAAAAAGCAGTTGACATTACAAAGAGACGCTTCAATTTTATTTACTTGTATAGAAGATCGCTATTCTTTTTTTATTATTATTAAAATCATTTTCATCATTCTCTTGCACTTGTCCCTATTTATTTGGGGTCGGCGCAACATGTCTTTTTCTTCCATACTTCCCTATTTGTCGTCATCTCGGTAGCCACTCCCTTTCTAGCCATATCATCTTTCACACAGTTCATCCATCGTTTCTTTGGTCTTCCCCTACTCGTATAGCCATCGATATTCATACTCAAAACTTTTCTGACGACATTTTCCTCATTCCTCCACATCACATGCCTCATACTTCCACACAACTTTTCAGTCACTTTCAGACTTCCTCTTACAGACTCATTTCATTCTATTCATGCATGTAACACCACACATCCCTCTTAGCATGTAATTGCCTTTCATTCATTCTTTTTGTGGCCCAACTTTCTGATCCATACAAGACAGCAGGTATAAATTTTCACCTTAAGTTTAAGGGGAATACGGGAATCGCAGATTGTTCCCGTGACCTGCCGCCATTTCATCCATCCAGTGTTAATTCTTGTGCTTAACAGTCCGATCTACTTCACCATCGCTTTGCATAAGTGCACCGAGATACCACAAGTCGGAGCGGACTGGAGAGACCAACAAAATCGCAGAACATTTACTCGGTTTTGGTTCTGCTGATTTTCCAGCCAACATTCTCCAGCTTCTGTTGCCATTTCTCCAATCAGCTCGGGACCTCAGGTCCATTTTCACCGACAAGAACGATGTCATCGGCAAATAGCATGCACCAGGGTGCCGCCTCTTTCTGTATGTTCGACGTCAGAGCGCCAACCCTTGGTGCAAGCCTACTGCCACACTAAACTCGTCGGTGTTGCCAGGTCGCCGACCCGACGTTACGCGTCGTAACGTAGGTATTGTACAAGATTGACTGTACATACATACATAAACTCAGATTTTTAATTAGGTAGACTAAAATGACATATCATACCATGAGTAAAATGTCAAAACGACGCAAAATTTTCTCTTTCGAGGCCCACAACAAGACACCCCGAGGTACCCTATCATTTTTTAAATTAAAATAACTGCAAAATTTTTGTGGATTCTATGTTATATAAGGGCGTGCGCAGTGAGCGGCATCGTATCCATGTGGTATCCATCCTGCAAGAGAAAATAGCGAGATTATGGTGAAGAACACCCAAGCATGACATATTTTAAACATGTGTGTGGATTCTATGTTATATAAGGGCGTGCGCAGTGAGCGGCATCGTATCCATGTGGTATCCATCCTGCAAGAGAAAATAGCGAGATTATGGTGAAGAACACCCAAGCATGACATATTTTAAACATGTGTGTGTGCAAAAGAGAAACACTGTGATTAGCGCAAGTTTGAGAGAAATGGCAACAACTACAATAGCATGTTTCAAATGTTGAAAAGTAAAGCTAAGCTACCGAATGTGAATGTCTTTCACGATTTGTCAATGTCAAGTACGCATGTTGAAGTCGATTTGTTTTTATTCGAGAAAAATACCGGAAATCTCATTGCCTGTGAATTTTCTAGAAGAATATCATTTTCTCGTATTTTGTGCTGTTGATATCCAAAATGTTGACCTCCAAGGTAAGGTTTTTAGCGTACAAAGTCTAAGAAAGCCGTATTGTTGTAATGCATTTTTCACTACAATAATGTGCGTAATAATCATGACTTAGCAATTTAAGTACTAAATAATAGCCTTACTAAATAACTCCGCCCCTAAGACGGCCTACTGACCCTTGGTTGTTATCGAAAATCCTTCATAACAACAGTAAATAAAACAACCCTCCCTAGGCAGTCTGATAAAAATGATCTAAATACAGTTTAAACTGCTAAACAAGTAACGTCAAACATATTTGATTTGACTTTTTACTACATTTTTAATTAAAACTGGAGGCAAAGGTCATGGCTTTAAAGTTTGAATGTATTTACCTACAAGTTTACCTTATTCGAGTTGATGACTGGATATAACTTTGGTTGGTGTACATATCATTAATTTAAAGGTGTAAACTCATAATAATATGTTACTGGTGATATGGATGTGGTGAGCAACATTCAACAAGTGGCCACACAAATTAATGAATTAATGTAATCAAAACATTACAAAATGCTGGTCCCCAACAAATAGCATTGAAGCTGAAAAGGAGAACCACTGTACTTTAAGAGGGCCTTCCCGTCACACTTTTCATACAAACGCTTGTATGTGATTATGCTTATTTGCACAATTTTTACCTGAACTTTGGGCGTTCATAATGTACTCATAAATTGTAAAAGTAAAGAAAACAACGATAGAAATCTCACACTTGTAATGGAGATTCTAAATGACAAACATTTATTTCACAAACTTAACACAACAAAAGCAAGCCTTACTTGCTAAAAAAACACATATTTCCTAGCACACTATTTCTCGTTCGATGTTATTGCATTCTCACTTGCTTGTTAGTCAACGGGCGTTGCGCTGGATGAAACAACAAGCTTTTCGACGGGCCGGGAAGGGCCCTCTTAACCTCGGTGCTTTTTTTTATTAAACTAAAAATAGCTGCTATTTTTCGTTTGGGTAGAATAGACCCTTTAGTGGATTTTTGAAAACCCTAAGCTATAGTTTCTTTTGGGATTAGTGGGAATAGCATGTGGCGGGTCAAAATTATTTGTTTCCAAGCAATGATAAGGCGTAGTCGACTACACGTTATTATCGGGTTGGCTAATAAGTAATGAGCGTTTTAGTTTATAATTTCTAGAATTTTTGGAAAGGTTTGAGAACGTTCTGTAGCAGAGGGTATATAAAGAGCAAGTCGCGCTCATGCGCGTTATTGATAGTTTGGCTGTTAGTGCGTTAAAGTTCACAAAGCTGATATTAAAACCCACGTACGACATTGTTTAAACTTATTCCCCAACCTAATAAAGGTTGGGGAAAAAGTTTCTTCGCATTTTTTAAGAAAATTCAAAACATTTTTAAATATAGTTTATTTACATTTAGCTAAAGTATGTAGGTACCATTTTGTTCGATAACTTTTTGCCATCTTGTAGGTAGGGACATGATCCCATTGCTATAGAAATTTTGGGACTTCTGGTCAAAATACCGCGACAAGTGGTTTTGGCAGTCCTCTCGTGATGTTAACTTGACACTGCCTAAAGAATTCTGAAGAGACCGAAACTGGTGGAAATCCGAAAAGGTGCAAGGTCAGGACTATACGGCGGATGCATTAACACCTCCCAGCCAAACTCTCTTAATTTTTGCTGAGTGGCTAAAGATGTGTGAGGTCTAGCATTATCATGATGAAAAACCACACCCCTTCTGTTGATTAATTCCGGCCGCTTTCTCTCAACTTCTTGCTTTAATCTCATCAGTTGTTCGCAGTGGAGTTCAGAATCGATGGTCCTGCCTGGTGGTAACAGCTCATAATGAATAATGCCCTTCCAATCCCACCACACACACAGCATCACCTTGTTGCGAGTTAACCCGGGTTTCGCCACAGTCTGTGAAGCCTGACCGGCCTTTGACCACGACCTTTTTCGCACGTTCTTGTCATACGTGGTCCACTTTTCATCACCAGTTATCAGCTTCTTCAAAAATGGTTCGGTTTCATTACGTCGTAATAAAGAATCACAAATGAGTACGAGCTCACTGAAAGAAACCTAATGAACCGTTCATTAGGTTTCTTTCAGTGAGCTCGTGAGGTACCCAAATGTCGAGCTTTTTTGTGTACCCAGTTTTTTTCAAATGCGCCAAAACTGTTTTGTGGTCAGTTTCCAGTTCTTCAGCTACGTCGTAACTACTGATATGCCGATCTTGCTCCACTTTTTCAAAAATCGCATCAATTTTATCCGTAATAGGTCGACCAGAGCGACGTGCATCTTTGACATCAAAATTTCCGGATTGAAAACGCTTAAACCAAATTTGTGCTACTCTCACAGACACTACACTAAACTATAAACATCGCAAATTTTTTTCGCGGCTTGCGTTGCAATTTTACCTTTTTTGTAGTAAAATTTTAAAATGTATCGAATTTCTTCATTAGATTCACTCATCTTAACGGTACGAAAAACAAATGAAAATCACACATTTTCCTAATTTGAATTTGGAATTATGTTCTTTAAAATTTAAACTTTCAATGATACCAAAACCAGCCAGATACAAATAGTATAGCCAAAGAGATTTTATTACAAGTTCATACATACTATAATGCGAAAAGACTTTTCCCCAACCTAATATATGAGTTTCAATCTGGGCATTCTGCTGCCAAATGCCAAATATATGTCAAAAGACAGCTCACGATGCAGTCTCCGAAGCAACAGCAAAGCGCTGGTTCCAACGGTTCCGCAATAACGATTTTTCCTTAACTGATCAACCAAGGTCTGGGCGCCCCGTGGAAATAGATATCGATAAATTAAAACTATTAATCGAAGAAGAACCTCGAAGAACTACACGCGATTTGGCTGTTCAGCTCGAGTGCTCTCATGGCACCATAGAAAATCATTTACATGGTTTGGGAAAGACTTACAAATATAGTGTTTGGGTACCCCACCAATTAAGTAAGGATCAGCTGACCTACCGAGCTGAGATTTGTGTACAACTTTTATCTTTCCGCCGCACATTTAATCGTCGCTTGAGAAAATTACGATGAAGAGGGAAAAGCCATACAATGCTTTTAAAGTGTTTGTCAACAAAAACAAACTAGACGTTTTTCTAAATGACCAGATATGGCCTGACGGCGTAACTTTTAGGCGCTTTATTCACTTCAAGAATAGAAGAGAAGACAAAAATAACTCAATTTTTGGGAGTGAGGCAATAACAAAATCAAATAATGGATAGTATTTCAAAAATGAACGTAATAACATTCAATTGCAAAAATATCAAAAGGTCGGTGAACTGTGTGCGTTCACTGTGCAAATCAGCTGATATTGTTTTGCTACAAGAAACGTGGTTATACCCACATGATCTAACCTTTCTTGATAGTGTTGATCAGGAATTTGGTTACACGGGAAAGTCTTCAGTGGATACGTCAGCTGGAATGTGTAAAGGGAGACCCTACGGAGGGCTCGCCATACTATGGCGTAAAACTGCATTTAGCTACGTGAGTGAGGTACAGAGTATCAGTGACCGTATATGTGCAGTGAATATAGTGGTGAACAACAGGTGTTTTTTGGTTATAAACATGTATATGCCGACGGATTGTCGTGAAAATTTACCACTTTTTACGGAATGTCTTAGCGAGATGTATTCTATTATACAAAACAATAATGTTGAATCAGTGTATGTGTTGGGAGATTTCAACGCGCACCCGGGTGAGTCATTTTGTAATGAACTTATTAGCTTTTGTAGTGAGCAGGAATTATTATGTGCGGACTTAGATTACTTAGGCATATTATCGCAAACATACACGTTCATTAGTGACTCACACGGGTGTAAGCGCTGGCTCGACCACTGTCTTGTCACACAAGCGGCGGGAAAAACAATTGTAAACATTGAGGTTATTTATGATACGTTTTGGTCAGATCACTTTCCCTTAAAAATTGAATGTGATGTAAATGTTATTAGATTAAAAACTTGTGTAATTGAATCATCGCTTAACGGCGTTCGATGGGGTGAGAGAAGCCCTGACGAAATAGAGGAGTACTCGTATATGTGCAATAACAAATTGAAAAATGTTGACTTTCCTGAGGATTTTGAGCTATGTGCTGATATTTTTTGTGATAATCCCAATCACAGGTTGTTGTTGGATTCGATGTATAAAGACATAGTATCTATATTAAGTGAATCAGCTAGTGTAAACAGAGCGTCTAAAGCCATTATAAGAAAGAAAGTCATAAAAGGATGGAACAAGCACGTCAAAGATTTTCATACTCGGGCAAGGTCTAAGTTTAAGTTGTGGATGTGGTATGGGGAACCCAGTAGTGGGCCTATCTATGAGGACATGATATTAAGTCGTAAAGTATTTAAATCAAAATTGAAATGGGTCATTAAGAACCAAGAAAAAATTGCAATGGATATACTGGTCTCGCTCCATGCTAAAAAATGTTTCTCGTCATTCTGGAAAGGTACTAAAAAGCTCAATGTCTCCCCAAGCTTACCAGTTAGCGTGGAGGGTGAGATGGACCACACTGGGATAGCTAATATATTTAAAGAGCAGTTTATTGTGAGCTCACCTCTTGACACTGGGGGAAGGGTGAACGATGCTGAGTCCTATCAATCAGGAACACCCTTTAAGTTTACGTGTACAGAAATAAAATCAGTCATTAAATGTATGAAGCGGGGAAAGTCTCCTGGGCATGATGGACTCAGCATCGAGCATCTCCAAAATGCTGGTGTGCACTTGCCAAGAGTATTAACCATGTTTTTAAATCTTTGTGTGGGCCATTCTTACCTTCCACAGGAGATGCTCGATACATTAGTTGTACCTATTGTAAAGAATCGGACGGGAGACATAACTGACAAAGGGAACTATAGGCCAATATCATTGGCAACTGTGATAGCCAAAGTGTTTGACAGTGTACTTGACACGCACCTAAGTCACTTTACAAAACTACACGACACACAGTTCGGTTTTCGTGCGGGGCTGTCTACTGAGAGTGCAATACTTGCGTTAAAGCACACTGTCAAATATTATACGGACAGGAAGACACCAGTGTATGCTTGTTTCCTGGACCTTTCCAAGGCGTTCGACCTGGTTTCATATAAGGTTTTATGGGAGAAGCTTCGGAAGGCGGGAGTTCCGGCTGCATTGGTGTCTATATTATCTATCTGGTATGAAAAGCAGAGGAACTTTGTGAAATGGTCCAATGCATTATCAGAGCCATATAAACTGTGGTGTGAGGCAGGGGGGTCTGACTTCCCCGAGAATATTTAATATCTATATTAACAACTTGCTGGTTGAACTCAGCAGCACTCATGTCGGTTGCCATGTAGATGGAGTTAGTTTAAATAATTTAAGTTACGCTGACGATATGGTGCTGCTGAGCCCTTCAATCGGGGGAATCAGAAAGTTACTCACTACGTGTGAAAGATACGCTGAGCTGCATGGGCTAAGATATAATCCCACGAAAAGTGAGATATTGGTTTTTAGAGGAAGAAATAAAAGTCCCTCAAATGTCCCGCCCGTAGAACTGAATGGTTTACCTTTGAACAGGGTGTCACAATTTAAATATTTGGGCCATATTGTTACGGAGGATCTTAAAGATGACTTAGATATGGAGAGAGAGCGCAGGGCGCTGGCTGTGCGGGGAAACATGTTGGCACGCAGGTTTGCTGGTTGTTCAGCACCGGTTAAAATAACACTGTTTAAAGCGTTTTGTCAAATATTTTACACCAGCAGTCTGTGGGCTAATTATACCCAAAAAGCAGACAGCGCACTGCGCATTCAATACAATAACGCCTTCAGGGCGCTGTTGGGGCTTCCACCGTACTGTAGTGCGTCAGGGATGTTCGCGGATGCGCACACTGACGATTATTTCGCGGTCATGCGCAAAAAAGTGGCATCAGTGATACGCAGATTTGAGGGGAAGCAGCAATAGCATTCTGAGGGTGTTTGCAGAAAGGATAGGAGGGCCTACAATGGATAGATTTATCAAGCTGCATGTTAGACATGGGACTTGATAAATCTTCCTCTAATCTTGGCTGTATTTTTGTTGTGTATTTGTGTTTTTATTTTTGTGTTCATGGTTGCCTAAATGTTACATACTAACATAGTTTTTAAGATTTTTAAGATTGTGCTAATTACTAACACGCTATGGGCCGTCGACGCCTGAAAATAAACGATTTTTATTTTTATTTTATTTTTATTTAATTGGTTAGATCATTTTGTCACTGGAGATGAAAAGTGGGTTCTCTATGTTAATCACACACGCAAGCGCCAGTGGTTGGGTTGTAACAGGGAAAACCAACGTTAAAAGGTGATCTTCATCCTCGCAAAGTAATGCTTTCTGTCTGGTGGGATATACATGGAGTAATAGGCTGGGAATTCCTTCCTACTAATACTACAATTACAGCAACAGTATATTATGATCAACTCGAAAAACTGAAGCTTGACATCCATCGCAAACGTCCACAACACGACAAAATATTTTTCCTGCACGACAATGCCCGGCCGCATATTGCTAAGAGTACCAGGCTAAAACTATTGGAGCTTAATTGGGAAATAATACCCCACCCTCCATATTTGCCGGACTTAGCACCAACTGATTTCAGCTTGTTCCGATCACTTAGTAATAATTTACGGGAAAAAAGCTTTGACGATGAACCACACTTGAAACAATACATAGATGACTTCTTCAATTCAAAACCAACGAAGTTCTATGCGGACGCCATTCACTCTTTGTCAGATCGATGGCGAATGGTAGTAGAAAACGACGGTGAATATATTATTAATGATTAACAATTATTCATTTAATTAATAAATACGAATAAAATAGTTGTATGTCGCTCATTACTTATTAGCCAACCCGATATAATAAATAAAAAATCCAAGCCAAATCTAAGCCTTGCTTGGTAACAAATAAAAAAATCCTTGTTTAAAAAATTCAACTTATTTCTCTATGTAATTTTATTATCTATGCAAATAAGTCGATGTTTTTTTAAACTAGATTTTTTTGTCTACATGAACATCTTTTTTTTTTTGGCAACTGTGCTGATATCGACTATTCTGCCAGCGTCTTGTAAACACATCTAATATGCTAAAAAATTTGAAGTTTCTCACACGCTGGTTTGAAAGTACAGTGGGGCCTTATACTGGAGACCAATCCCGATACCTATTTAAAAACGTCCAGAATCTAGTTGCAAATGTCATCTCAGCGACAAATCTAGAGGTATTTTTAACAAATGAGGAGGCAGATTTGAATGCAACCTTTCTTAAAAATACTATAATTTCCCCTTTGGCGTCAGTAAAATCGGCCTATAATAAAATCCATATTCCTTATCATTACAGCTAGAAGTCCTAGTGGATTTCGGGTCAAAAGTAGACACAGAAGCTCTAACAAAGACTTTGGCCGAGTTGAAGTCCCAGGACGGTGTAAAGGAGGCTGCATACAAAGATGGAGCCATCTTAGTTGAGACCTCCTTGCCGAGCAGTCAGGTGCTTGAAATGGTTACTAAGACTTCCGGGAAGAGGGCTGTGCTGCAGGGATTTGGAGGTTAGTTATAAAATATTCAGTTGGGAAAATAAAGTGAAAAGCGGTCTGATTCCTGTTTAATTTGAATAAATTGACTTTTGATTTTAAAAGGATTTTTTCCGTTTTTTTTTAGTAATTCTTCCCTAAGGTCTATAATCTTTCCAACCATTTACAGTACAACTATTAATATCCCTCGGCAGTCATCGCATTTCCGAAATCAAACAAATGCTATATTTCCATGTCCATCAATTATTAGATTTATCATGTATAATCATTTGAATTTAGAATTAAGTACTTTATTGTTGTTCAAATCAAAACAAAACAACGATAAAGTTCTGAATTCAAATAATTATACACGATAAATCTAATAATTGATGGACATGTAAATTAGCATTCGTTTGTAATCGGAAATGCGATTTTTTTTTTTCTTCTTTCTTGGCAATTGAGCCGTTGTCGACTATTCTGCCAGCGTCACGTTGAGACGGCAGGAGTGGCGGGCCGTCAGACTTAACTTTCTGGTAGTAAAATGTTAGTAGCTGCAGGGACGAACACAAGGGTTAGTAAAAACATGTATTCTAATTTACAAGCATATAAAATAGGGTACTATAAATAAAAATATACATAGTATTTAAATATATAGTTATTTTACACACCATCACCAGTTAAAATTTTATTTTCATTTAGGAAAGTGGCTAAAATTTGGATGATTTTGGGGGAGAAGTGGGATAGAAGGGAATGGAAGTTAGTTGGGAGAGGAACGTCATATTTGGAAATCTTTCTACAGAGGTCGAAGGAGTTGGTGTTCAAAGAACAGGAGAAAAAAATATGATCCAAAGTACCCTCCGCAAGACCACACTCGCATAATGAGTTGTCCCGAACATGGATCTTGTTCAGGAACACTGGGCTACAACAGTGTCCGAGTCTCAGTCTAGAAAGTGACGAAACAGTTCTTTTGGACAATTTTGGGCATTTGAGAAAAACCAAGGTTTCCTTTGGATGTCGGGTTGTATCGCTGCGTAGTAGTTGCCCTTGGTTTTTGAGGTCTTCCTCCAAGTTTTTGTCCACGAATTAAATAGCTTGGGCTTGGCACCATTTCGCAAATCGTAGTTATGAGCTACGAAGTGCTTTCGGTCAGCCGGATTTGATGTGGCATACTTTGCTAACGAATCAGCGCACTCATTGCCAACAATACCCGAGTGGCCAGGGATCCAAGCTATCTCGATGTCCAAGCCGTTTTGGGAGCAATCAAATAATAAATTCTTAATTTCTATAATGATTCGGCTATGAATTTGACTTCTAAGTTGATTTTGTTTTAAGGCCTGAATACTGCTACGGGAATCCGAAAAAATTACTGCTTTTTTAATTTGGTGAGATTTAATAAAGTGTATGGCTTCTAAGATACCGATACATTCTCCTGTGAAAACTGATGTTATTGGCGGGCATTGGTAAAGTAAAGCTATTTTAGAATTTTGGAAATAAACTGCCACTCCTGTACATTCTGTTTGAGACAATTTAGATGCATCAGTGTAGAAGAGGTTCCATCCTTCCCAGAAACGCTTGAGAGCTAACTCGAAGTCGCCTCTTGCGTTTTGGGAATTCTTTGATATACCTAGTCCCAAAACGGCTTTTGGCTCAAAATGAATCGTCTCATATGCGGCGGAAAAGACGGGGAGAATTGGATATTGACAAACAGGCGAAGAGAGGTGTTTAAGTTCTCTATACCTATTTATCAGAAGAGGAAGTGTTTTATTCTTCCAATAAGGGGAATCATTCAAAGAAAGGTCGATTAGCTCTAAAATTGGGAGTAAAGGATGGGATGAAAGGGAGAATACTCTGGATAGAAAGCGATCTGCCAAATACTGTCTTCGTAGGAAAAGAGGCGGTTCTGCACATTCGACTTGAAGCGCATTTATGGGAGTGGATTTCATTGCTACAATAACTATTCTCAGGCATTTGGCCTGGATGCTGTCTAATTTTTTGAGCGCTTCTTTGTTGCAGGGCTCAATAAGAAAGCAACAGTAGTCTAAAGCGCTCCTGGTCAATGCATTATAGACCAGTTTAAGGGTGTAGGGGTGAGCTCCCCACCACACCCCGGCCAAAGCCTTAAGGATAGACACAGAGCGTTCACACTTTTTGACCGTGTTGTTAATGTGGTCAACCCCAGACAATCTTGAATCCAAAGATACTCCCAGGAACCTAGCCTTATCCTTGACCGGAATGATTTGCCCATCTATGTTTAAATCTATTTGGGGAACAGAACGCTTGCGGGTAAAAATGACCGCTGTACTCTTTGGCGCACTTATAGACAACCCGTGATCTAGAAGCCATTGGTTAAGTGAAGACAGAGATACATTCATTGATAGAGCGGCATCCTGAATGGAACTGCCAGTGACCATTAGTGCAATATCGTCAGCATACTGAAGAATTTTGCAGTCAAAATTTAGAGAAGAAGATAGGTTAGCTGTATATATATTATACAATGGGGGACTAAGAACAGACCCTTGAGGTAATCCTCTCCAGACTGTTCTTTGTTCAGAGTCAGCCCCAGGGATTCTCAGTTGAATGACGCGGCTGGCAAAGATGCTACCAATGATACGACATATCCTACCCGGGATTCTCAGCTCGTGCAGCTTTTGCCTGAGAAGAGGGAGGAGGACCGAATCATAAGCAGCCGATATGTCCAGGAAAACAGCAACCACAGACTCATCCCTGCTGCGGGCCAGTCGGACCGCTGACGTGAGGATTCCCACACTATCAGCAGTGCCCAGACCTTTCCTAAAGCCGAACTGAGTCGTCGGCAGCAGCCCCCTGCTCTCCACCAGCCACTCCAAACGATTTTTAATTAAATGTTCTAAAAGTTTTATTAGTATGGACGATAAAGCGATAGGTCTATATGAGAAATGATCATTAGGATCTTTGCCAGGTTTTAATATCGGAATGACAACTTGAACCTTCCAGTCTGTGGGAATGTAACCTGAATTAAAGCAAAAATTAGCCAAGTCCAGGTAGTATTGGTGAGTTTTTGGACCAGCTTTAGAAATAAAGGAGTAAGGGAATCCATCCACCCCTGGTGCGGAGTCTTTGACATGGGATAGTACAGCTTTTAATTCTTCCAGGCTAAATGGCATGTTCATAGGATCGTTAGAGTCGTCTACATCATTGATGCCAACACAACTATCCTCTACACTTGGAACATAAGCTGGAGCGATTTTTGAGAAGAACTGGTATCCCAGTTCTTCTGTGAGGTTGTTCGATGAGGCAGGTGCTATATTACTTCTAAAACGCCTCAACTTCCGCCACACTACCGAAACCGGAGTAGATGGATTCAGAGAGCTGCAGTATTTTGACCAACCTTCACGTTTCTTTTTTTTTTAAACTTTCCTGGACTTAGCTAATATCCGCTTGAAGGCAATGAAATTATCTAGGTTCATATCGTTGTTAGCAGTATCTTCAGCTTCATTCCTGGCCCCAACCATGTCAGTGCATTCCCTGTCCCACCATGGCGGAGAAGGAATTCTATCAGATTGGGGTTTTTTGGAAGGCAAGCAATCATCTGCTGTAGAAGAGACAGTGGAAGAAAAGGACAAAAAACATTCCTGGGCATTATCACTGTTAACTTTTGGAAGGGAAGTTATTCTTAAATCTAAGATTTTTGAATATAAATCCCAATCTGCTGAGTTGAGTTGGTGTTTTAAAAGGGGAGGAGAAACTTTAGTGGGAACATGTTTTGAAGGGAATTCGATCATGATGGGATAGTGATCACTTCCATAAGTCATATTCAAGCGACGCCAGATGAGTAGACTAGATATATTGGATGAGCAGAACGTCAAGTCAACATAGCTATTACTCTGCCCTGGAGCAGACATGCGTGTGGCACTGCCATCGTTAATGACACAAAGATCAAGATCATCCAATATATCCAGTAAGCCTATGCCAAAGTTATCGCAAGTATCTGATCCCCAACGATAATGGTGACAATTAAAATCACCCATAACAAGTATTGGACCATTGACACTGTATAACAAAATTTTAATTACCAAAAGATACTCAAGTTGTGGATGCGCAATATAAAAAGAAAATATATTTATATCCTCAGCCTTAACAGCAACAACATTTATGCTATTGCCAACTGAGGGTAGAGGAATCGGGGAAAATGATACTTTGCTATTGATGAGCAAAGCACATCCCCCGTAGCCATCAGGTCTATCATTACGAACACTGCTGAAAGAGGGCATCCTGAAATTACTTTCAGGTAAAAGCCATGTCTCAGCAATGCTACAAATTGATGGTTTGTATTTATTAATTAAAAAGGAGAGATCAGGTTTCCTGGGAGTAATACTCCTCACGTTCCATTGAAGGAATGTCAGGGGATGGTACATTATTTAAATAATTTAAAATTGAGGTTAGTTTTAGGGCAACGTGGTCAGGTATTGATTGGGTTGGATTCACAAGAACAGCCATTAACATGTTGGTAATGAGGTCTAGTATGTTTTTCGATTTGTCCTCTTGTTTAAACATAGTTGGCTCAGTGTCTTCCTTTGGAAAGGCAGAGCCATTTTTGGAGGGGGAAAAGGAGTAATTTTGAGTTAGGGCTTGATGGGCCTGTTTATTATAGCCAGGCGAGAGGGGGCACGGGGTTTAGGGTTTAAGAAGACTGTTTTACGATATGATTTTTGGGTTACAGGAACTGGGGATGATGACTGGGATAGTGGTTTATTAAATATGACCCTGTTACGTGGAGAGGATTTAGAGATGTCGGCATATGATCTAGAAACAGGAGGGAAAACCCGACTTGCCTCCGCATATGAGATCGATTTCTCTGCCATCAGAGCTTTGATACTCTTCTGGCGGCCTAACTCGGGACAAGCACTGTCGTTGGCGAAATGGTTCCCAGAACAAGATATACAAAAGCCTAACTCAGCAGTGACCTCACATCCATGAGCTGGATGATCTTCACCACATTTAAAGCACCTTGGTTTCGAACGGCAAAGAGTGCGGGTGTGGCCAAAGCGACAACAGTGGTAGCATTGAATTGTTGGGTATGTGTATCTCTCAACTGGAAGAGTCGAGTAGAAACAGAATACACGTTTAGGTAAAATCTGTCCATCAAAAGTTAGTACTACTGTCTGTGTAGGCTTCCACTCAGCTACTCCAGAAGAGGTCACCTTACGGCTTATCCTTCTGGCCTTAACAACAGGACCACATCCTTCCGGAACCTTGATATGTTTTATTATTTCTTCCTCTGTCCATTCAGTAGGTATATCCCTAACAATCCCCATTCTTGTAATATTAACCTTTTCGCCGCCAACGTACACAAAACGCAATGCCTCGCCGAGCGCCAAGCTATAAATGTATAACTAAATATACAGTAAACAGTAGTGATGGGGATATCGTCATATCGATGAATAAGATTTGTACGCGTAAAGTTAAGATTTAAAGTTGATTTTACGAATATAAATAAAAACTGATTAAATATTTCCAGATTTGTTTTATTTCACAGTATCCTTAATAAAAAAAAAAAAACAGTATAATTTATGAGTATCAAAGAAACTAATACATAACTCAATTAGAACTATAAGGAATGGGGTACATCTCTATTTGTTTCATGATCTCATTCTTTAACTTCATATCAAGTTATTGGCACTGAGGGCACGTTGAATTCGATTCTGATCAGGGATGGGGTCTATGGTTTTTCTTTCTTCTATTTTTGTTTATTCCTGTGTTTTTTTATTAGGTATATGGTTTACCCAGTGTCTCCAGATTGGGAAAGTAAAATTATAATGTCCTAAACTACAGTATATTTTACAGTAACTAGGAACTTTATCAAATTTTAAGTATTTTTAACTATTAAATTGAATGCTTATTGTCTTTTCTTCATTATTTTTGATGTCGATAGACCACCGCCTTCATCACTTTCCGAAATAGTTTTCGGTTTATCCCTACGAGCACAGTGAACCTGTGAGCGCAACAAAACTAAACAAACATGATGAAGTCATAAGCATAATTACCTAACTAAAAGTAAACGCCTCAAATTGAAACCCATACACGAAACTAAAATCTAACTACATAATTTCACTAAGAAATAGCGACACAGTTTGCTCAGTAATTCCCCTTTCCGCATAATAATATGACCAAGTAGATATAAGCACAGAATAGGTACATAAATCATAATATCTACAATATAACGTTACGTTTCATCCATTTAGATGATTTTTATACGAATTGCAATTAGGTTTCCTTTTTTTCTTTGAAAAGAATTTCTAAAAAAGTTAAAATTACAGTGCTTTCATACACGGGTGAATATTCGAGCGTTTTAACCGCCGTCATTACCTTCCGCCAAATGTTAATGAAAGAGAATATAGTTAATGAAATATTTCATCAATTCCCAGAATCTGCTTAAGGACCAGAATCAGGAATTGCTGAAATATTTCATTAAATATATTCTCTTTCATCAACATTTGGCGGAAGGTAATGACGGCGGTTAAAACGCTCGAATATTCACCCACACTGTATTTACCATAATAGTGTATAGAGTACAAAAACAGTACCTAAATCTACTGTAATTACAGTGCATCTGGAGATACTGGGTTCACCGAACATTTTACATACTTATTGAATTCCTACTCTTTGATGAATAAACATTATTATTATCATCCAGTTAGACATACCTCAGAATTATCTTCTGGTTCAATATTCTCCACAAAATACTCCGAGTCCGATTCCACACCTTGCAAAATTTTCAGAAGTTCGTCCGAATCAAGTTCTTCACTCATTTTTCTATTTGCAAGTGAAAGAAAGAAAGATGCGTGCGCGCGAATCCGATTTTGTGCTGCACTATGCCAAAGTGACCTTGACAGCCGCACGCCTATGACGTCACTGACCAACTTCTATAGTAGTTCGTGGCACTCGGTGGCGCACAGGGGCATAGACGACCAATTGTTTTGTAGAGATGGGAAAATAACTATCGACAAGAATTAGTAACAACTTTATAATTACGTATCGGCATCTACCTGAAGGTCGAAATTCATCTACTATCCTTTGTAATGAAGTAGATAACTAAGTTCATATTTTATTGACCTCAAAATGTTTTCGATATTCGTAACTGTATGTATTTATAAATATTTCAATGGTGAAATCAACCTTTCACGGCACATCACTGGCCAACTTGATATGAAGTGATTGGCGTTCTGAGGAAAGTAACAAAATTCGGAGTTTCTGTTTTTGCCGATTTTAGGACAAACTAGGGCTTATTTTGTGTAGAAAAATAAAAACAGGGTAGTAGACAGTGCTATCTTAAATAATAAAATGAAACAAAGCTTTTAATCACAGTAAATTTATTTTAATAAGATAATTAAAACTAACAACTTCTATAGAAGTTGTGGCGCTGGTGGCACGAAAATCCCGAACTTCTATAGAAGTGCTTGGCGGTGAAAAGGTTAAATTGGGGGATGGAGGCAGCATAATTATTTTGTGTTAGTAGGGTATTCGTTAAAAAACTGTTTGCGTCCTGATGCGACTGAAACTCGACTGACACGCGATTTCTACCTAAACGTTTGATCCCATCGAGGTGAATGTTGCTGATGTTATTCATCGTTAAAAACATACCAAATTTAACAGGTTGTAGCACAGTACCTGAAGTCTGATCATCCTTGAGGGAAACATGGACAATATACGGCGGATTATCTTTCGCAGTATATGTAAATCTGCCTATTACGTTCTTCGCTAACTTAGGTGGAATATTTGAAGTTACAGGGGGTGAGCCTGCAACTCTTTTGCGATTTGGTGTCTCGGTATCCATAATGGGGTCCTGCGTGAGTATTTGGGTGTCATGGGGGAGAGTAACAGTTAATACGGGGGAAAGTTCAAAAGGTTCATCAGGGTCAGGGGGCTTTTTGGAGTTCATTTTGTACAATAATGGCTAAAAAAGGGACAATAACAAGTAAAACTAACCGTATATCAACAACACAAACACAAAGAATAATTTCGATCAAGATCCAGACAAAATTCACTTATATGATCGAAAAAATTCGTAACACTGACAGAAGCACGTGTTTAGCCGTCACCACTACCAACGAAAGTCCCGGAAATGCGATGATTGCCGAAGTTGTACTGTATTTTACTTTTGACATTGACAGCTAGAGTATTATTCAAAGTGATGTCCTAAAGCGTTACCGATTCGATTTCTTATAACAATTGACTTTATTTATGAAGAAATTTTAATCGATTTAACAGATTGATATTTTATTTGAAGTGTTGCATAGTTTGGTCTATGGTTGCCTGTCAATAAATAAGGTTTTTCATAGGCGTGCTTATGTTAAAAGTAAAGTAAATGGTTGGAAAGAGTAGGTATAGTGGTGGCCTGTAAGTTCTGTATTGTAAAGACTATCATCATCTTCTACAGAAACTCAATCAGCCGTAGCAATGATCTCCAGTCAATCATGCTGTAAGAGCCAGGTGCTCGGAGTGATAAGGTTCCAGCAGACCGCTGAAGGGCCGCTGGTGGCTGATGGGAGCATCGACGGTCTTCCGTCAGGGCCGCACGGTGTGCATGTGCATGATACCGGTGATTTGAGTCAGGTGAGAGGAACCTAAGGTAAATTGTAACTACAGTAGAATCCGCTGATAATGAGATCGAAGTGACGAACACGTCATACTAAGCGAACATCATACAAAGCATCATCATCTGCCTAGCCTTTTCCCAACTATGTTGATACCAGTATTTCACATGGAGCGACTGCCTATCTGACCTCCACAACCCAGTTACTGGGTAATACGATACCCCTTGGTAAGACCGGTTGTCAGACTTTCGGGCTTCTGACGACCCGTAACGACTGTCAAAGATCCACGAATGACAGCCGGGACCAACGGCTTAACGTGCTTTCCGAGGCACGGAGGAGTCTCGGTATGAAAAGATGGTCACCTATCCACAGACCAACCCCGGCAAGCGTAGCTTAACCTGATGGATCGACCCGTGCGGCTGTAATTATTTAGCCACGAGCTCCTAAAGTCATACAAAGCAAATTCTTAAAAAATATACAACTGCCTATTTTTGTTACGTATTTAGTTTAATAGAGAGAAAAACTACAAAGTGTATGTATCTATTAATAATACCGGACAAGTGCGAGTCGGATTCGCCCACTGAGGGTTCCGTACAAATTTGTGGGTACATATTATAAATAATTCAGGAATCGAGTGTCGCAGTTTTTTCCGAGCTTTTCTCCAAATAGTTTTCAGATTTTCCCCTGTACTTGTAGTATAAGACGATATTACTTGCCAAATTTCATAGTTCTAGGTCAACGGAAAGTACTCTATAAATTCTGATTCCCTTGAGAGTGTCGAAATGTACGTTTTTTTGCGGCATAAACCGCCGTATCTTTTTTTACGTTAACTTAGAAGTTTGATTTTTTCACAGCTTCAAGGGACTGTAGACCTGAGTATATGGTTTTAATTTCAACTCGATACCTTCACGCGTTCCCGAGATAAAGGGTCTTGACACACAGACGGACAACAAAGTGATCCTATAAGAGTTCCGTTTTTTCCTTTTGAGTTACGGAACCCTAAAAAAAAGAAAAATTATCTGACACAAAACAAACATACTAAAAACATAAGGACATGCACACGGTGCGTTGCGGCGGTGTCGCTCCGGCGTCCTGCATATAAAAATCCATGGTATGTCACACGACGCCGCACGACGCGCTCGTGCGTCGCGCCGCACGCACACCGGACGTGCTACCTGCGTGACGAGGTGGGGAGCGGTGTATGCGTCGTGACGCAGGAGCGGCACCGCTCAATTGTTTATGTGGCATTAGGGTGCTGCCAATGCAATGCGTCGGCGCTGCATCAGACAAGGGGCCAGGGAGACGAAGCGGGGAGGGGTGCTGCCGTGCTGCGGTGAGACGACGGAGCGACAAAGGAGTGCAGCACAGTATTTTTGGGCGCGTCGCTCACACGAGCTAGAGTCAAGGTGGCGTCAAGGCGCGGGCGTTTTCTTTAGGAATAAATGGCAGTGCGCTCAAAGTGCAACAGAAAATAATTAACATTACCAACATGAAACCGATTTCATTTTCGGAACAAAAATAGCTCAATTAGATAGATTATCTATATTTTAACAATAGATAAATATTTCTAGCAAAATTTTGTTGTTCGATTTACATCAAAAAACTCTAATTGAAGTTTCGAGTACCTAACCTTATCGGTAACTATATTTTCGAGCCGTTTGGGGTTGAAACCCTCGGGCCGTGGGGTCCGTGTGCTCGTGGTTTGTTCAAGGAAATCTCCAAACGGCTGGTTGACACTACTCGTGACCCAAAAGCAGCCTTTTTTACCTTGGTCAGAGGTTAAGCATTGCCATACAACGTGGCAATGCCGCAGTCTCTTGGGTACATTACCAGACGACAGCGATGCGGATGAATTTTTCGACGCCATATTTTAGTTTTTTTAATAGTTTTAGTTGGTTAGGATATTATTTTTGTAACTTTATTTTAGTGTTAGATTGTATATTTATTTATTTATTATTATTTATATTATATTATTTATTATTTATTGCTCGTGGCTAAGTAATAACAGCCGCACGGGTCGAACCATCAGGTTAAGCTACGCTTGCCGGGGTTGGTCTGTGGATGGGTGACCATCTTTTCATACCGAGATTCCTCCGTGCCTCGGAGAGCACGTTAAGCCGTTGGTCCCGGCTGTCATTCGTGGATCTTTGACAGTCGTTACGGGTCGTCAGAAGCCCGAAAGTCTGACAACCAGTCTTACCAAGGGGTATCGTATTACCCAGTAACTGGGTTGTGGAGGTCAGATAGGCAGTCGCTCCATGTGAAATACTGGTATCAACATAGTTGGGAAAAGGCTAGGCAGATTGATTGATTGTATATTGTATATAAGGTCCATCTATTCATACACGAAATCTTTTAAGAGGTCATTGTACTCATCATTACGAACAACTTGCACCGATGCCCGCTCGCACTCGGACCGCGCCTGCGCCGCCCCCGCTACGGCTTACGATGCCGGCCCCCCTTTTTTTTTGTGGATGGGAAATCATCAAATAACTTCTCCCGCTCTGGGTGGAGCGGAAGGGCGTGTCAGACTTTTACTGACTAAAACCCACCCGTGTTTCTTCAGTGGCCTATGCCAGGGCCACGGTATCTTTTTCAAACAACCCGCGACCCCAGCGGCATCGGCCCTATTGGACCCCATCTTTTGCTGACATCTCTTTGAGGCGCGCGTGGAACACAACGCGACGTCGACCCGGGCCTGGTCCTCACCGGACGGCGAGCTACCCACTACTCACCGTCCGCAAGCCCGCGCCTACGGTGGCCGGGAATCGGCTATCGATTCCCGCCGCCCAGGGCGTCTCCTGCGGCGACTGAGGGCGTGAGGCTGCCTCTCCCTCACGCGTTCCGCCTCCTCCTTCGCGAGCATTACCGCTTCGCAGAAGGAGGTGACGGCCTCCCATGCACTCTCGCTCCGCACCATGGCCTGGACCAGGCTCGGACGCGAGAGATCGCCGCCGCCGATCGCCTCCGTGAGAACACGGCGGTGCTCTGCCCAAGCCGGGCAGACCTCCACTGTATGCTCCACCGTGTCCTCTGGGCGATCCACACAATGGTGACACCCGAGCGTTTCCTCCCGCCTTATGCGAAACAGGAACCTCCCGAAACAACCGTGTCCGGTGAGGACCTGCGTCAGGCGGAAGGTGAGGACGCCGTGGCGCCTCTCTAACCACTCCTCAAAGAGGGGACTTATCGCCGCAATTGTGGCGTGCCCAGCGCTGGGCTGCGACAGTCGCACTCTCCATGTCGCCATGAGATCCCGCCGGAGCTCTGTCCGCTGTACCGTGATTTCTCGCGGCAGCAGAGTTACGCCCCGGCGTTTCGCCTCCTCGCGCCACTCCCACACGTGCGCGAGGACTTTCGCCTCCAGATCCCACGGCGGCAATCCGGCAAGGAGGCTCGCCGCCTCACCGGAGACCGTGCGGTAACCCCGGACTAGCCGAATGGCCATGACCCTCTGGGACGCGTTCAACCGGCGGACTGGCCGCAGCCTCAGGGAACGCGCCCACACCGGTGCCCCGTAAAGGGCCATGGACCGCACGACCCCCGCGTAAAGCCTCCGGCAGGAGGCGTTTGGACCACCTAGATTGGGCAGGAGCCGCTTCAAGGCAGCCCCAGCCCGCTCCAGTCTGGGAGCCAAACGTCGGAAATGCTCCACGAAGTTCCACCGGCTGTCGAGGACGAGTCCCAGGTACTTCATCGTCGACTCGACTCCGATGCGAACCCCTCCTACCGTTATTTGGGAACCCGACGGTGGCGCATTCCGAGGACCATAAAAACACATGGCCTCGGACTTGTGCAGGGCCACCTCGAGTCCCAACTGCCGGATCCTCTCAACGACTATCGCAACCCCGCGTGTCGCTAATTCAGCCGCCGCCTGGTGCGACCTCCCCTGCGCCAGGACCAGCGTGTCGTCAGCGTAACATACCACGCTGACGCCGCTAGGGAGGTCGGCGCGCAGCACCCAGTCGTACCCGATGTCCCACAAATGCGGCCCCAGGACCGAACCCTGTGGGACACCGCACGACATCTCTCGCCGGTTCCACTCTCCATGCCGGCCCCCCTGCGATGGAATTTTGCTAAGGCTGATTTTTACAAGATGTACTCGTCGTTAGCGAAGGCGGACTGGAGCCCACTGTACAAAACGAGCAGTACCAACGATGCATATGATATTTTTTACAGTATACTTTATGGTATAGTAGATGATAGCACTCCCAGGAAAAAGCCTAAAGTCGGCCTCTCTAGATATAATTAGCCGGAGTGGTACACGGCGGAACTCATAGGCGACATTAAAAGTAAAGCTTATTGGCAAAAAGCTTATAAAATAAGTGGTTCGTGTAGCGATTATGAGAGGTTTTCCTACTACCGCTCACTCGTTAAAAATAAAATCGAGACTTCCTATTGTGACTACCAAAGTCATATTGAATCACAGTTTGTTAAGGAGCCAAGGTCGTTTTGCGGTTTTATTGGAAGTAGGCGTTCAAAAAGAAGCAAAAACCGGCTAGTAAAGAACGGCACTCCATTAGTGGAAAGTGAGTGTGCGCAGGAGTTTGCTAACTACTTCCTCTCAGTGTATGGGGAGGCGGCACCGTTTTTGGATGCGGCCCGAGCGACGCCGGAGCGCGGCACGCGCATTCACGTGGGCCAACTGTCGCTGAATGACGTACTAGCTGCCCTAATGCGGCTCAAGCCTAAGCGGTCAGTGGACCCAGACGGGGTCCCTCCTTATATTGTTAGAGATTGTAGGATGGTCCTAGCGGAGCTTCTTTGCCACTTGTTCAATCTTTGTTTAAAAGAACGTATGTACCCGGATGGCTGGAAGTTGACTAGAGTGACTCCTGTGCCGAAAGATACTGCAAGTTCGGAAATCAGTGGGTATAGACCAGTAGCGGTATTGTCCACGTTCGCGAAGGTCTTTGAGTCGGCGTTATGTGCGTGTATCATACCGCAGGTGAGCGCACACCTTTGTGATGCGCAGCACAGATTCCGGGCGGGCCGCAGCACGAGTACCGACTTAATGTGCTTCATGAATCATGCGGCACCTGTGCTCGACTCTGAGGCTGGTGCTCAGCTAGATGTCGCATATTTTGATTTTAAAAAGGCCTTCGATAGCGTGGATAATGACGTTCTTTTGTCTAAGTTTGCACTGGCTGGTTTTACTCCTGACCTACTGCGATTCTTTGCAAGCTACTTAGGTAATCGTAGGCAATATGTGGAGTATGGCGGTTACTTTTCGAGCCCTTATACGACACTGTCAGGAGTCAGCCAAGGTAGCAACTTGGGCCCGCTGGAATTTGTCATAATGATAAATGACCTACCGGAAGTAACGCGGAATGCAAGGTGCTTACTCTTCGCGGACGATCTGAAATTGTTCCTCCAGATTAATGACGAGACAGACTGCTTGAAGTTGCAGTCGGACATTGATAAAGTGGTGGAATGGAATGGAAAAATAAGCTGTTTTTTAATGTCTCAAAGTGCAACGTCATGTCTTTTACACGGGCTGTTGTGCCGCTACACTATAAATACTAGATGGAAGGAGTAGCCATTCCACGAGTTGAATCTGTGCGTGACCTAGGGGTACAGTTTTCTAAGGACCTGACGTTCTGTAGACACATTGAACAAGTGTGTAAGGAGGCATTTAGGAGTCTAGGCTTTATAATGCGCGAAACACGGGACGATAATAACACGGAAGCTGTAAAATCATTGTATAACGCATTGGTTAGGAGTAGGTTGGAAAGCAGTGCTACTATCTGGAACCCCCATGAGACTAAATATAGTCTCATGGTGAAAAAAATGCAGAACAAATTTATCCGGTATCTGTACCTTAAGCAATATGGAGTTTACCCTTATTATCCGCTTATGTATCCAACTCTCTTTGTTATAGGGATGGTTGGATATTATAAGCTGGAGGTAAGGCGTAACCTAGCTTTAGCAAAATACATATATGAGGTGTTCCGTGGTAAATTAAATAATCCGGATATATTAGACTCGTTGAGGCTGCTCGTCCCTAACACCGGGATGCGGCAGGAGCCGAGGGCACGGCTTTTCGACGTCCAGGTGGCTCGCACTAACGTAGGCAAATTCGCACCGGTTTCAAGAGCCATAAGGATACTAAACAGCGACATTTTTAATTGTACGTTGGCGGAATTCGTGAGGGTGACTATCGAATTACTAACGAAGAAATGATAATCAGGTAATCACGTATCACATTATCGCATTGGGTGTCAACCTGTTAAGATAGTGTAAGATTGTATTAATAAATAAATAAATAAAACTTTTACTATGGGACATAACCAGAAATCGCGAAAAAAATCAGCTGCTCCCTACATTTACGTTCGCATAACTCGTCAAAATTATAATATTATAATTCTCTTATCTCGTCATTTTGACGAGATAAGAGAACATAAATGTAGGGATCAAGCTTGAAATCGAGAAAAAAAAATCAGCTGCTCCCTACATTTTGACGAGTTATGCGAACGTAAATGTAGGGAGCAGCTGACTTTTTTATCGCGATTTCAGGTTTGGTCCCATAGTATAAGTTGTTTGTTATCATGAGTACAATCATGTGTTTAAGTATCGGTCACTAATTATCTGTCACCGAATATATCACAAGGTATTTTGTTGTATTATTAAGACGGTATGTATGTAGGTACTTAAGATAATCTGAATAATGGTTGATCTATTTTATCTTTAAATATTTTCCTTGTATTATATCCCCAGGGTTGCAACTCAATAGGGGACCACTACAACCCCTGTGGGACCCCGCACGGGGGTCCGAACGACCCCAAGGACCTTCGGCACGCGGGTGACCTGGGCAACATTGTGGCAGACGAGAATGGACGCGCAACCTTCAGGATAGTTGATAATGTGTTGAAGGTACGTTTTATAGACTACCTAGTTTTTTCCGCCTGCGCCCGTTTGGAGGTCGGAAATTATACTACCGAGAAAAAGTATTCTGTGTGTTAACACATTAACTGCTGAATTATTTGGCGAATTTGCTCCAAGTGCTGCTTTATGATACACTAAACCCTGTGCGGCAAACGCTCATGCGCGCCCAAAAAATATTTCGTGTGGTGCTATGAGCGCGCATGCGCGGTTGAAGAAACTCTACCCAGTGCGGCTGGGCGCATATGTGCGGCGTTACAAACTTGTCCCAAGTGCGGCGAGACGCTTATGTGTGTTTGAAAATTTTCCAGTTTTATGAGGCATAAAACAATTACGCCAATAACAATAGAGATGCTCAAAAAACCCACAGGTGCGGCGCGCCGCATTCGAAGGAAGTTATATAAATTGTATGGACGCGCATAAGCGCCGCCAGCACATGGTGAACGTTCGAAAATCGCGCATGCGCGTTGGCCGCACAGAACGTGTTAATCAAGGTTATAAACTATCTGTGTGCCAAAGGAGATGTTCCAAAATGTATGGACCTTGGTCCAGGTACGTGTATGTACACTATACATAAAATTAGGGAAATACATTTAAAATAGTTCTCAACAGTCCAATTACTTTAAAATGGCTTTGTTTTCTGGTAAACCACAATTCTGTAGGTGAAAGCTAAAGGACCTTAAGTCTATTTTTATTTTTACAGCCTTAAGGAACAATATTTGTAAAAAAATATCACAATATAATAGCTTAATAAACCTTCATAATCATATTTTTTTCTACAACGATACACTATTTACTTTTTATACACGGTCGATTTTAATATCTAATTTCGGGTACCTATAGACATCTTTAATGAGCTCTACTCAATAATTTATAAAATGTGACTTAAGGTCCTTTAGCTTTCACCTACAGAATTAATTACACTTGAAATTGCAACACACAACAATAACCCGTCATAGGAGTAAGCTGTCATTTTGAATGATTAATGACGTTGGACATGTTTAATACTCAAGAAAGGACTGAATTGACACTGTTGTTACAGCTGACAGTCCTCTTTCTATGATCAATGGTCGATCTATCGCCCCTTTAATCAAAAACCGAAATAACACAAAATTTCTATTTTGTGGGAAAACGCATTAAAAGTTTGACATTGTCTACCTTAATGGCTTCAATTTATCACAAAAAAATAAAGAAATCTCTGTCATTTTCATCGTTATCGAGTCGGCTGTTGGACTGAACGATTCTCCGTGTGAAATTAATACAGTTTATAGTAAAAACTCGAAATATGTAATTTTTGAGTTATTTCGTTTTTTGATTAAAGGGGCGCTATGGTTTACTGTCTGTTTGTTTTTATGCATAGAGTAACTAAATCGGTGAGACGCCATGTTGAAAGTCGATAAAAATAATTGATAAATATCAATACCCTACCACAATAGTATACATTTAAATGAATTATCTGTATTTTTCCCGAATTCTACGGATTTTTCGTTTTTTTTTGAGGTAGTGTACACAGACCTGGCCCATTTTGAAACATCTCCTTTCATCCTAATCTGTACAGCCGTTTTTGCGTGATTGAGTAACAAAAATGCAAACTTTCAGATTTATATTATTACCAGCTTCTGCCCGCGAATTCGTCTGCGTGAAATTTCTTTTCCCGCTGACCTATCCCGTCGCATCGTCGGGCAAACTGTTGTTGGGTTTTTCCACCAAATTTTCTCAGTAGCAGCCTGGATTCTGGATTTGTGCCCGGTTGATGGAATAGGCTCGCCTCTATTACATAGGACTTAAGCATCGATCACTAATAATACATTAGGCGCGGCAGACGCACATGCGCGTTTTCATAACTTTCTTCGAGTGCGGCGCACCGCACCTGTGCGTTCGTTGTGCATCTCTATTGTTTCGAAAACATCGTAAAATAAGGGTCGGTAAGGGTGTAGCATAAAGAAGCGTTTGCATAAAGAATTAAGCAGACAATGTGTTAAACAACTAGATACACAATGCCATACATAAATTCTCTTAAAACGGTCGCCAATTGTCTTTACCTACTTCTAGTTGAAATAAATATACGTTAATGTAAATTCAACCATAAGTGCAATGTTTAAAGTTGTATTCACAAAGCCGTTACGACCGGTGCTCGCTAGTCAATATAATAGGTTGGGGAAAAAGTTTCTTCGCATTTTTAAAGAAAATTCAAAACATTTTTTAATATAGTTTATTTTCATTTAACTAAAGTATGTACGTACCATTTTGTTCGTTAACTTTTTGCCATCTTGTTGGTAGGGACATGATTCCATTGCTATAGAAATTTTGGGACTTCTGGTCAAAATACCGCGACAAGTGGTTTTGGCAGTCCTCTCGTGATTTTAACCTGACACTGCCTAAAGAATTCTGAAGAGACCGAAACAGGTGGAAATCTGATGGTGCAAGGTCAGGACTATACGGCGGATGCATTAACACCTCCCAGCCAAACTCTCTTAATTTTTGCTGAGTGGCTAAAGATGTGTGAGGTCTAGCGTTATCATGATGAAAAACCACACCCCTTCTGTTGATTAATTCCGGCCGCTTTCTCTCAACTTCTTGCTTTAATCTCATCAGTTGTTCGCAGTAGAGTTCAGAATCGATGGTCCTGCCTGGTGGTAACAGCTCATAATGAATAATGCCCTTCCAATCCCACCACACACACAGCATCACCTTGTTGCGAGTTAACCCGGGTTTCGCCACAGTCTGTGAAGCCTGACCGGCCTTTGACCGCGACTTTTTTCGCACGTTCTTGTCATACGTGATCCACTTTTCATCACCAGTTATCAGCTTCTTCAAAAATGGTTCGGTTTCATTACGTCGTAATAAAGAATCACAAATGAGTACACGGTTCATTAGGTTTCTTTCAGTGAGCTCGTGAGGTACCTAAATGTCGAGCTTTTTTGTGTACCCAGTTTTTTTCAAATGCGCCTAAACTGTTTTGTGGTCAATTTCCAGTTCTTCAGCTACGTCGTAACTTTTTCAAAAATGGCATCCATTTTATCCGTAATAGGGCGACCAGAGCGACGTGCATCTTTGACATCAAAATTTCCGGATTGAAAACTCTTAAACCAAATTTGTGCTACTCTCACAGACACTACACTAGGTCCATAAACATCGCAAATTTTTTTCGCGGCTTGCGTTGCAATTTACCTTTTTTGTAGTAAAATTTTAAAATGTATCGAATTTCTTTATTAGATTCACTCATCTTGACGGTACGAAAAACAAATGAAAATCACACATTTTCCTACTTTGAATTTGGAATTATGTTCTTTAAAATTTAAACTTTCAATGATACCAAAACCAGCCAGATACAAATAGTATAGCCAAAGAGATTTTATTACAAGTTCATACATACTATAATGCGAAAAGACTTTTTCCCCAACCTAATACAATGTTTTAAAATCAGAATTACGAGTACAGTGCGAAAAAAAAAACAATAGATTTTACGACCGAGGAGGTGGACTTTCGGTGCGGACATTTTTTGCCGCTGATTATGTATCTAGTTGTTTATTAGTGATCGATGGACTTAAACAAACTGGCGATATGTGGGTACTATAGGTACACTTCTGCTTAGCCCTTCGGGGATTAGAGGCGTGATGTTATGTTATGTTTCAGGTTTGGGACATAATCGGTCGGTCAGTAGCTGTGACGGAGGGACGAGACGACCTCGGGAGGGGTTGTTCACCCACTTCCAAGATAGATGGCGACAGTGGCACACCGTAAGTGTTGCCATTCTAAAATTAAGTCGAAACCGCCAGGGTAGTCCGCGATAATCAATTATTTGTTTAATTTTTTGCAATTTGCAGGTCGGTATCAGGTTTTATATTGATGAAAACATGATTCGCGCCCGTAACAAATATGTATTTACAGAATTATAATCGTTAGAATTAGCAATACAACTCTCTAAGTTTGCATTGGCCTCAAATGTCATTTTCACGAAATAGTCATTCAGTAGGGAGGTACACTATGGCCGATTTATCTTGGCATGTCCGACCATAAACACTAAGAAATTTCGCGCATGTTCGCTCACTCACACTCGCCTCATGTCACCACTTGATTTCTAAAAAATCATACTGCGCAGCCTTCTGTGCGAAGTTCGGACCTGCCAAGATAAATCGGCCGTACTGTGCTATTGATGATTATAATGATTAAAATCCTATTTTTATCATTATAATCATCAATCATTTTTATTGACAGGCCAGATGGCGTGGTTGGTTAAGATACCACCTGCCATGCCTCTGGTCGTGGGTTCGATTCCCATCCAGGACAAACATTTGCGTGCATGAACATGTCTGTTTGTCCTGAGTCTGGGTGTAATTATCTATATAAGTATGTATTTACAAAAAAAAAAGTAGTGTATGTAGTTTATCAGTTATCTGGTGTCCATAGTACAAGCTCTGCTTAGTTTGGGATCAGATGATCGTGTGTGAACAATGTCCTAGGATATTATTATTATTTTAAATGAAAATTGCAAAAAAACTTTTTAAAAACTATGAATTTCGCGGGCTACCTTATCGTATCACACTTATTAATTGTCATTGCTGGCAGCGGGACATTACTGGATAGACAAACAGGCTCGTGGTTGGCGAAGTAATAAACGCCGCATGGGTCGGTCAAGGAAACGCTCCCTAACGCCCGTTGTACCCACGTTTTTCTTCCCTTTAACTACGGTTAATTCGCCGTGTGTAAGCACGTCGTCAGTGTTGTATGGATCACTATGGAAGCTTGTTGACAGACACGGTGCAGTCGCCGTATGCGCATATAATTATACAAACTCGCACGGTTATTCTACGGCGCGGCTAGCGAGCTGTATCGTAAAGAAAACGTGCCGTGTACAACGGATCTAAACTAAAACCTGAACTATAAAAAGAAATAGTGCTACGGCGGAGCGGTGCGAAACGCTTCAGTCGAAACGCACCCTTAACTAGGACGTGCAGTTGACCTCGTAAAGCTACGGTTTCCTAGAAGAGCGGTGGCCGCCATATAACGGCCGCCATATAACGGCCGCAGTGACGGCAGTCATGACTATGATAGCAGCGGGGTTTGGCATCACGGTTTAAAATAAAACACTCTCTAGAAAAACACCAAATTACTTTCATAAATAACGTTTTAGTGACGTCATTCGACGGTAGATTGCGGACAATGTGTGGCGGCCACCGCAGTCTTAGGCATCGTTCACAACAACGCGTATAGTCGGCCGCCGACTGTGAGCGTCTAGTACAAAATGTATGAAAAAACATCTTCAGCTGCCGGCTGACTGTCGTTTGTTTTTTATACATTTTCACAGTCAGCGGCCGACTATACGCTTGGTGTACGTGGCCTTAGAACCATGACCAACCGCTCGCGAGCTGAGCGAGCGCTTCTACCATTTAAGTTAGTCGCAGTTACATGGCTATTTCTTTTTTTAAGGACCCCAACATTGGAATTATTAGAGGTTCACAAAAAGAGGCGCATTCATTATTTATATTGGAGTGTTTAATTATATTTTTAGGAATGCTAAATGGGAATTGTTTGAGGTACGGTTGAATACATCTTTTTTTTTTCCACAGTATAGCCTGTGGCGTCATAGCCCGTTCAGCGGGCATCTTTCAAAACCCCAAACGCATATGCGCATGCGACGGTGTAGTCGTCTGGGATGAGAAGGAACGCCCTCTAGCGGGGAAAGGGAGGAGACTCGAGGACAAGCCAGAGAAGATGTGCTGTCAAAAGGATCACAAGGAGCATGTGAAGCCGTGCTGCAAAGTCTAGTGTAGACAAGCCGTGTACCCGATGGGAGTTCATTCCTTATTTTCCTTACGATCAGCGCACACTGAGAAACAAAATGATTGAGCAATATTCATTCATTATCACAAATCCTAATTAATATTATAAATGCGAAAGTAACTTTGTTTGTTACCTTTCACGCCTAAACAACAACCGATCATCCTGATGTTTTGTATATACATTGTTACGTGTACAGAAACGGACATAGGGTACCTTTTATCCCGAAAAGTAGTACTGCTCCCGAGGAAAACAACAATAACGTTCTTATGATAATAGATGGCGCCACGTGTCATTCGAATCATGACTGAATTATGTTGTTATAGAAAGTTTAGTAGTATGAAGTTTTTTTTTTTTTTAATTTAAGTACCTAATACATTTTGTGAGTCCAGAGTATCGATAAAACTGTAATACATTATCTTATATCACGTTTAATTAAAAATATTATGCAGGAATCAGATAAGAAAATACCTTCATTTGTGAACACGGTGGTCGAGGAAGTGACCAAACGTGGCAATTTTGAAAAATATCTATTTTTTTTAAATTGCGCATATCCAGCGACTCCAGGGTTTGACAATTTTTTTTATATTATAGGGCTTGGGGTCCCCTACTCGCACATACAGAGTTATCCATTAATTACGCTACACCCTGTATGTATAAGGAACTCTTGCGCAAAATTTCACGCTTCTAAACCCAGCTGTGTAGGCTGCGATTTGTCGCTCAGTGAATGATGAATGAATTTAATATTTCCATTAAATAGAAGATTCACAAGTGGTGCAAATTTTTTTTTGATTATTTATTCCATGTTGTGTATTTTTAATTAGGTTAAAAGTAGTTTTTCTTTCACAATTGTAAATAATATTCATGTGCAGACGCCAGCACATCAAGCTACTACAATCTGTCAGATTTATTTATATAGGTTTTCAATTTTATCGCTAAAGCATTAGGTTTAAGGTTGATTGGGAAAATTTGACCGTTTCGAGTCGCTGGATGTGCTGGCGTCTGTTCCAAACATGTAATTATGAATTGTTTTTATTCTAAACTTATAGCTTTATTAGGGCTGATTTTTCAATCGCTAGATCGTCGAGGTAGTCGGTAATAATATAATTAATTTAAATGTGTCAAAATAGACCCAACTGAAAATATTAATTTAAATGATGTATGAGGAAACAATATTTTAGGTTTTGCTTTTGCACTTTATTTTATTAATAAAACTTATTTTTATAATTTAATCCTTTTGTTTTATTCGCTAAGAAGTCCGAGTCTCACAACCAGTCTTACCAAGGGGTATCTTATTACCCAATAACTGGGTTGTGGAGGTCAGATAGGCAGTCGCTCTATGTAAAATACTGGTATTCAGCTGCATCCGGTTAGACTGGAAGCCGACCCCAACATAGTTGGGAAAAGGCTAGGCAGGAGTCCCGAGTGCGCAGTGGCGTCCTCATCAATTGTTTGGTTATTTCTTTTATTTTAGAAAGAAAATGTAGAAACTAAGCATGTTAAGTTGTGAGGATAATAGTGTTCTGCGATTTGTGCTCGACAAAACTATACGGATGGAAAATAGTGGCCACTATTTTCAGTTTTAAGGATTACAATAAAACTGCTGTTTGTAATATTAACGTATAGTCTTGTGGAGCACAACTTAACGTGCTTATTTTCTGCATTTTCATTCTAAAAGAAAAGAACCAAAGAAACGGTGAGGGCGCCACTGCGCGCTCGGTACCCTCTTTATGATCAATCAATCTGCCTAGCCATTTCCCAACTATGTTGAGGTCGGCTTCCAGTCTAACCGGATGCAGCTGAATAGCAGTATTTTACATGGAGCGACTGCCTATCTGACCTCCACAACCCAGTTATTGGGTAACACGATACCCCTTGGTAACAACCCGTAACAACTGCCAAAGATCCACGAATGACAGCCGAGACCAACGGCTTAACGTGCTTTCCGAATATTTACATGCTCTGTGCTTTCCGAGGCACGGAGGAGTCTCGGTACCTATGTAAAGACCCATCTACGGACCAACCCCGGCAAGCGTAGCTTAACCTGATGGATCGACCTGTGCGGCTGTTTATTATTTACCCTCTTTATGATCCACACTCTAATAATGGTGGATGGTTTGTGTGAAGATGATAAGGCTAGAAAGGGAGTGACTACTACTGACGGATGATAGAGATGTGTGGAAGAAAAAAAAATCAAATATGTACTCGTAGGAAGCTAAGAGTAATTTATTTCAACACCACTGCTCTCAAAACGGTGAAAAAAAACATCGTGACGAAACTGGCATGTTCTAAAAACAAAATTCGAAGACGTGACATCCACGCAAAGAGTATAATAATAAATAGGGAGCATCCACCAATCCGCACTGGGCCACAGAACACATATACTCTCTAGGGAACACTGGGTTACGGCCCACTCTCTCTCACAGAGTGGAGCATGTGTCCCAGCTGTGGGAACGATATTATTTGGAGCACAGACAGCAACATAATGCTCGAGCAGCTTTCATTGATAAATTGCTCGTCTTCCAGTCTAACCAGATGCAGCTGAGTACCAGTATACAAGTAGGTATTTTACATGGAGCAACTGCCCATCTGACCTCTACAACCCAGCTACTGGCCATAAGCGTATAAAGGGGGGGGGGGGGGGCGTGAGCTAACATACAAAAGAACAATTCAACATATCCGAGAAGGGGTCTAAAATTTTTCGAGCTTGCTACGCTCAGCCTTGCATCATGCATTCACCCTTTTCTGCATAAGTTGACAAAGACCTCTTATTAAACTAGGTATATCAATGCACAGGAATAAAGACTAAGCACTTTACTTTAGCTCTACTTCTCTTCTTGGGGTGGGGGGTGAGAGGGTGGGGTTGCTCTTGATTGTAGGGGCGCCGCAGAAATCTCGCCCAGAGCGCCGGTAGTGCGGAAATCGGCACTGATGTTTCACAGTGTTGTGTAATGTTTGGGACTTTATTATCTTTAGAACTGTGTTCTAAACCTAAGACATTATTATCTAATACTACTCTGTTAATAATCAATCAAAATAAACACGTTCACATTCCGAAAATTGATGTTCGAAATATACAAGTTCAAATTTCTTTTAGTGCATACGCTTAGCGTCAGATAAGAACGTATAGGTAGGTACTTACTATTATAACATACTTACTTTGAAAAAAAAAGAGACGATATATTTATTTGCACATAACGTGACGTAGACAAATAAATATTGATGATTTTACTGTGATTCCGAGAAAAAATATAAATATATTTGAAATGCTATAAAACTTTACTAAATTAGTTCAGCCTAATTTTAAATGCATTTTATTTCTCTGATGAGACAAACAAATTATTTTTTTCCGTAATTTGCTAATGACTACATAGTAAGTACCTAGTTATATGTAATACGCTTTTACCACGTCGAAAATGAGTCACTTTAGCCTCATTCAGTAATGAGCCTATCAATACGTGATGATTAGGTGAAATTACCTTATTGTGGTGAATATTACTAGAAGAGGGTATAATGAAGGTAAGCAATAAGTTTTTGTATACCTAAGTGCTAGCCCCAGGAATCAAAAACGTAGTTAAACAGAATTTGGTTCCCAGACAAAAAGTTTTGCTGCCACCTTTACATATCAAATTGGATAATAATGAAGCAGTTTGTGAAGGCTTTAAATAAATATGGGGAAGGTTTCAAATACCTACATTCAGTTTTTCCATCGTTATCAGAAGCTAAGTTAAAAGAAGGGCTTTCGTCGGCCCTAAGATAAGAAAATAGATGTCGGATCAAAACTTTCACGAAAAACACAATTATGTCGAGTTACAAGCGTGGAAATAATTGAAGGAAGTGGTGAAAAACTTTTTAGGGAACAATAAAAGCTCCGACTATAAAGAAATAGTAGCCAAAATGATAAGGAATTTGGGTCGAATGGGCTGTAATATGAGCATAAAACTTCATTTCCTGAATTCGCACATTGAATACTTAACAGAAAATGTGGGAGCCGTTAGCGAAGAACAAGGCGAATGATTTCACCAAGATTTGGAAGTCCTTGAAGACAGGTATCAAGGACAATGGAATTCCAGCATGACGGCGGACCATTGTTGGCTATTGAAGCGCGACGATTCAAAACGGAAATTTAAGAGAAAATCGCACAACAGAAGCTTGGGGAAAAAAGGACCAGGTTCTACAAAAAAATTGATATGTATTTTAGCATTATGATGTTTTGTATTTATATTTTTATAGTTTTCAAAATTAGAAAGTTGGCACTCTTTTAAATATATTTTTTCTGAGTAAAACAGTGTTTTTTATCTGTAGCTTTTCTGGAAAATCTGGAGGTGATAGAAAAAAACTGGGTTCATATTCATAATCAGCGCATCGAAATACCCCAGAATCAGTTGCCAGATTCTAGAGAGGACGACCTTAAATTTGCAGGCCTGTGTAATTATTTCAATTATTTCTAAGATTCAGATTTTTTTGGAACATTAAAATTTAATAATAGTTACTTCAAGGAAGGGAAAAAAATATAAGTATTTAGTGATACAACTTTAGATAGAGTACTCATAAATACAATAAAAGTATAAAAAGGTATGTACCGTATTTTATTATTCACCGGACAGCCGTAGTACTCGGTCAAGCGGCGTAGGTATGTTACGGACGAGAAAGGACACAAAGTAATAACAACTCTCAAGTGCGGCGATTAAGTGCAATTTAGCTTGCGCGTGTGGAGAATTGATTTTGTAGGCTATTATACAAGCGGCTTTCTTCTTTCTTCTACTATTCTTTATTCTGTGACTACCCGTACAACAACGAAAAACGAAGAGCTGAAAGTTGCATTTTTATGACAACCAAATCATCTTTTACACGCAATTTTCAACTCTCTTTCAGTTGTGATTTAGTTCATTATCAATTTATTCATTAATCTGCTCTTTGCTGTTCTTGGTAGGGATATGGTAATAACAGACAAGGTACCACACATAAAATAATTTATTGATTTCTTAAATTAGTTATTGATTACATTTTTTTGTCCGTAAAATATAGACACAAATATTAAATAAAGTAACTGCGATTCGCTATAAAGACCGAATTTTCCAAACTGTGCGTCTGTCAACGCAAAATTACAGTATTTAAAATAACGAATAATAATAATACTGTTTATTTCTCTCATAAAGGTACATTGTTACAGAAGTGTGTATATACATTTTTGCCTTATGCTAGAACCTTTGTGAGAGCTGGAGTCTGAACTAGGTTCGTGACCTGTATGACAGATCTCCAGGCTCACACCCCTTTAAATATTAATCATATTTAACGGCGTCTTGATACACTTTATACATAACACTATTAGCAAACAGTTTAGATAGAGAGGTAAATCTATATAAAAGGGTGGTTATATTTGTGAAGTGTAATGTTAGGTGATGTTATTGTAGGAATATGTGTGTAGTGTAGTGTGTGAATGTGTGAGTTTGTGCTTATTAGCAAGTATGAGTGGCAAGTACGTTCAAAATTATTGAATGGTTTGGATGATGCTTTCTGTACTTTCATAGTCCATATCCAGCAGCCAGTTCCTTACAGTAGTTTTGCATTTATGTTTAGCCATTGAGTACATATGTAATATTGTATTAACTTTGTTGTATACATAAGGACCAAGGAAGCCGAAGAATCGTTGAGCTAACTTTGAATGAACAGGAATGGACGAACACACTACATGCTTACGTCTCAAGGCTTCGAACTTTTTGGGATTATAGGAATTGCGAGAGTGGACTGTTAGAATTAAATTTAGAATGAACAATTTCCGAATAGAGAGGACCTGACAGGTTCCATAAAGTTCGGTGGTAGGAAGACGATAAGGAAGGGACCAACCTACTTTAAGGATTGCTCTTTGAGCACGTTGCAATTTTAACAAATGTGTTTTTTGCTGCCCCACCCCAGACAACTCCATAGCACAGTACTGTGCGATTGATTGGCAGAGAGCTAGATAGACTTGTCGGCCACATGGCGGAGATTCTTAAAAATAAATATCAATTTCCGCAGTCGGGAGGTAAGTCTATATGACTATAAAATGATAGTGAGTCATCTATTTGAACACCCAAATACCTCACACTATCTATGCGACCTAGAAGTGGACAGCTACAATAATATTAGGTATAGAACTATGCAGACGACGAGTGTGTGTTTAGACCGTAGAGGAGCGTAGTCGGCAGGGCGCTGAGGAGGTACGCAGGCGCAGAATTCAATCATCTAACCCTAAAGATTTCTCCGTTGACAGACGTCCAGTTAGAAAAATCGAGTTATTCGGCCGATGAATCATGGCCGCTACAAATTACATTTTTTCTTATTACACTCAATAAATCGTTAGTATTTATGTATAAGTATGTACTTATGCTATTTTTTACAGTTATTTTGGTAATTGACAATATTCTATTTAATCCCGATGAGTTTCCAAAAAACGATGATACAAGTAACTTTTACATATAGACCAAATCCGACGTTCCTAACTTAAAAAAAAACCGGCCAATTGCGTTTCGGACTACGCACAATGAAGGGTCCCGTAGTTGGGATGAAACTCAAGAACAAACTTAACATTTTAGTTTAAAAACATGTTCTCCTATACATTCCAACTGCAAATATAAGTTTGTATGCACAATATTGAGAGATTTACCATGTTGTTTGAAGACCATAGACTTCTTATAGGTTTTCCTGTAATCTTATTTACGTTACACATCCGTGTTTGGGTCACAGAAATACATACGTGTACCAAATTTCAACTTAATCAGTCCATTAGATTCGGAGCAAAATTGGCTGTGACGGACGGACAGACAGACAAGAGTGATCCTATATGGGTTCCGTTTTTTCCTTTTGAAGTATGGAACCCTAAAGATGACGAACTTCCACAGATAACCCCTTTAGTGGGTGAATCCTCTAAAATCCTTCCTTAGTGCTACTTTCGTTAAATATATATACAAAAACAACTTGCACAAAATTTCACGCTTCTAGACCCATCGGTCAGCGTTGTCTATCAGTGAATAAATTTAAGATTTTTATAATGTAGATTTGCCTCGTCTTGCCCTGGATTTCACCGGTATAAAAGTCAACGATGCATGGAACGAGCGAGCGTACCCTGAAGATTTTGATCATATACATTAAAGTATATTAATTTATACAAATATATATTTTAGACATTAAACATCTAATGTGTGGTCGTAGCGCTTGGTGCAGACCATCAAACTAAACAACTTTCTTCATGGGACCAACATCGTAATCGCGTAAAAATAATCAAGTGGTCCCATATATCGATCGTCCCTATTAACAATGTCGGATATACATTTTTACCAATATTCACGTTTTTATATAAATCGAATTACAATTTAAAAAAAATTCTTCACTGTCAAAACAAACTTTGAACTGAGGGCAGTTCAAAGTTTGCCCTAACAATAAAAAGGAATCTTTATGATATTAACAATGTCAGTTCTGCGAAAAAGACCACTGTTCAGTAGGGACTAAATAGTAGTCTCCCTGCAGAACTGACATTATTAATAGGGACCGTCGATATTTGGGTCGAGTATGTATTGAAGTTTTATATGGGACAGTTTGTATTTTTTTCACGATTACGACCGTTTCGAAGGGGAAGAATCAACTCTATTTTCTTGTATGACATTTAAAAGTGCATAAGACAGTATTAAGTGCCAATTTGAAATAAGTGATTTGATTATCACTACAATATACATTATAGCTGCCTTTGCGACAGGATTTACTTAAATACGAATAACCCTGTGTCCTAGACAAAAGCGACTGTCGCGCGAATACTCGATCGTTTATCAGAATAATGACATACTTATTAAATTGATCGCGCGAGAATTTCGTCGTAACTAATCCTACTTATAAACGCGAAAGTTTTTGAGGATGGATGTTTGTTACTCTTTCTCGTAAAAACTACGCAACGGATTTTGATGAAATTTAGCACACAGATAGTTTATAACCTGTAATCACACATAGGATTCTTTTTATCCCGATATTTCTACGGGCTTGGGACTGACACGGGTAAAACCGCGGGGCGCTGCTAGTATTACAAATGCGACAGTGAGTTTGTTTGTTGCGCTTTCACGCTAAAACGGCTGAACGGATTTTAATGAAGTATGGCGCATGGGAAGACATTCATACGTGCCTGTTTTCCCACGCCAAGTAATGCCAACTTAATATTAATGAAAAGGAAATAATGTTTTCATAAAATCGATTCTATATTAATGTCTTGTACAAGGACGTTCCAATCCCAACCTAAGTGTAATGATAGCTAATGAAGAATATCTTCTTGGTATTCTTCATTTAACGACTCTTAATAGGTCTTGGAACCAATTTACATAATGGTTCTTATAATGTTTCCGATTTTTCCGAACGTGATTAATGTTCCAGTTGCCTACAGAAGACAGCTAAAAGATATGAAGTAGGAAAGCCTTGTTACTTTTCAGCCCTAATTAGGAGGATCCATCCAAGGGCAGTGGCATGATTATGACCTAGATTAGGACATAGGATACTTTTTATCCACTGGGATCGAGTTAGGTATGCGGGTGAAACCGCGGGGCGCAGCTAGTATTCATATCAACGAGCTCGACGATCGCGTATTCGTGCTTCAATCGCCTTTGGTAAGAACGCGCCCGAAGGGTGAGAATTACAAACTGCGCTTTAGCTAAAAGTAAGCGTGTCATACGAATATGAACCTTATTGAATTGAAAACTTTTTTAGGCGCGTTGAGCGATTTTTGGTAGGGGAAAACCTTATTAATTCACGTCACGCATCACGCGACAATACTAATGTCACGTGTTGCGTTGTCAAGATTGCTTCTAACGGCAGACCCCATGACTGACTATGTTTTTTTTTTACACAGTTAATGACCAGCTAAATTCCCGAACTGTTTTCCGGTAAATCCATATAGTACTGTCATATACTCTCAATGCTAGAGTCATCAAAGCAAGTTTGAGTTTCAGCCGAACTAAAGCTCAGTAGGACATCGGATCTTACTGAGTGCCTAGGAGCGGCGGTTTGAGTCTCCGCCGAAGTATGATTAATACTGGCAGGACTTGAGGATAAGCTATCAAAAAGCCGGAAATTGGGCTTAGGCGAATCATAATGACAGAAGCAAGTTTGTGTCTCTTTGATGCTTAAATCAGGGGACTGCGTCTGAGAGTTTTTGCAAGACTGTGTCTCCTTATTTGAGCGGCTTAAACCAAATTCTATTGGAAATGTTTGAGTTTGTATGTCTGATAACGAAACTGGATCGGAGAAGAATAGCTCGTCTTCGCTGTTTTGTGATTTTAAAGACAAGAGATCCTCCAAAGCCACTTGAGTACTAATCTCGTCAGTTTTCGTTTCAAAGTCGTTTTTGGACTGCCAAGAGGGTAACGTAACGTCATTCCGTATATCTTCAGGTATTTGCGTCGCAAAAGATTTCTTTGGACTATCACAGATATCTTCCTGAGACTTACTGGATTTGTCATCTTTATTCTCCGATTCGTGGAAAATCCACGTCTCTGTGACCGTTCCAGCGGCCACTTTTTCAGTGGTCACTGTTTCTGCTCGAGTCTCCTCAGAATCAGTTTTTTTCCTTTTCGCCTCATTCCCGTTCTCGCTTTTCCGTTGTTCAGCCTTTTCATTCTTATACATTTGATGGACGCTAGGATGCTTTCTCTTCAAATGTACCATTAATTTCTCATTTGTATTGTATTTAGTATCACACAGTTGGCAAATATAAACGAAATTACAACATTTTAAATGTCTTTGCAGTTCTGTGTCCGTCGCAAAGCATTGACTACAGTCATTGCAGAAATAGGTCTTGATTTTATGTACTTTATTCATATGTTGGTTTAAAAATTTCCTTCCGGAAAACCATTTTTTTTTATCTGAAGTTACATGGTAGACACATTTAAGTTCTGAACAGTAATACTGTAACGAAATTTCGAATTGTTCCGAAACACTGTGGCTTTTTTTGAGGTGGTTTTGTAAATCACTTTTTTTGTAAAAGTTCTCTTTGCAGTGGAAGGGACAAGGGAGGCCGATGCGCGCTTCTGTATTCGGTGCGGTTATCATGACGGCTACTTTTTGGTCGTGGAGGATGCATGTGACTTGGTTTATTTGAAAATTTTCGGCTTTCTTCTTTTCCTGTGAATGAGAAATTATTAGCTTGTGAAATGAGGTACGGAAAGCGGACGCGGAAGACGAAACGTCATAAAAGTTTAATTGGTAATAATAATAACAATAATAAGTGTCTGGGTGAAGGGCCTAATTCAGAAGGCAGTCCTCCTTGATACGGCGCGTATTGTGAGGAGGTTCCTGTCTCTGGGGCCCTAACCACCGGTAGCTTGGACCCTGTTCCCCATGCCGGTGGATTCCTATTTTTTATATTTTTAAATGTTTTTATTTTTTATTCTAATATTTAAAAATATAATTTATATCAATCTGCCTAGCCTTTTCCCAACTATCTTGGGGTCGGCTTCCAGTCTAACCGGATGCAGCTGAATACCAGTATTTTAAATGGAGCGACTGCCTATCTGACCTCCACAACCCAGTTATTGGGTAATACGATACCCCTTGGTAAGACTGATTGTCAGACTTTCGGGCTTCTGACGACCCGTAACAACTGTCAAAGATCCACGTATGACAGCCGGGACCAACGGCTTAACGTGCTTTCCGAGGCACGGAGGAGTCTCGGTACGTAAAGATGGTCACCCATCTACGGGCCGACCCCGGCAAGCGTAGCTTAACCTGATGGATCGACCCGCTGTTATTACTTAGCCACCAACCCCAGGATATGGGCAGGAGAATGTTGATCTCACCTTAACTGTCAATGATGCCTTGAGTATTTTGTCTGACAGCTGACAGCGGTCTTGGAACTGCTTACAGCTGATCATAGCAGCTTCACAGGTTGCACATAGCAGTTCTGATATACCCTGGCATCTTGTTGTCTGAAAAAATATATTAATTATTATTTATTACACTGGCCTTCAAAACTTAGGACCACACTTTTAAAATTGGAATTTCCCCTAAACGATAGAGGTCAGGGTTTTGAAATAATCAAAAAACGTTTTATAACAAACTTCATCAACTTTCTTTGAAATTATAGTTTATTATAATTAGAAACGTTTTTAACTTAAAAAAAAAAGATAAAACCAAAAAATTGCAATTTTTAACTTATTGGCAAACCACATTTATGAGTATGTTTTATGCCATTTTAACATTTTAATAACTGGTATTGCCTCCTCGGGCTCTGATTACAGCTTCGAGTCGGTTTGGCATACCAAACGCAAAGCCCTTGGTCAAAAACTCCGTAGCTTACACTGGATGATCAATAAAAAGTCCCAAATGTCTCTGGAAAGCAAACTACTTTTATACAAATGCATTCTCAAGCCTATCTGGTGCTATGGTATCGAGCTTTGGGGAACTGCAGCGAAGTCCAACATCGAAATCCTTCAAAGGTTTCAATCTAAAACACTACGAAAGTTAGTAAATGCTCCCTGGTATGTCACAAATGACAGAATTCACAAGGATTTAAAGATTAAAACTGTCAAAGAGGAAATAAAAGCGAATATTACCACATACTCCACCAGATTAAAAGTTCACCCAAATCAATTGGCAATGAAGCTGATGTCAAACCCAGTCACCTTCACTAGACTGAAAAGAAGGGCACCTCAGGACTTACTCACAAGTACTCACAACCAGCAAGAATGAGCTGTAGTATCGATCGGATGGAGCAGTGGCTTCATACCGAGCAAGTTCAGAATCTCTATCTACCTATTGCTGAATGTCCCAGGACAGATTGCATTAAATAGGAGTTTAAAAAAAAAAAAAAAAATTGGCAAACCACATTTATGAGTATGTTTTATGCCATTTTAACATTTTAATAACTGGTATTGCCTCCTCGGGCTCTGATTACAGCTTCGAGTCGGTTTGGCATACCAAAAACAAGGTTCTGGAGGCGATGTTGGGGAATATTCTCCCATTCTTCCTATCTAAAGAAAGGTATGAAGAAACTGGAAACCATCCGAGACCTGGTAATGGCACACCCAAGTGCACTAATACCCAAGAAGACCAATATATTGTCTCCACTGTGGTGAGAAATATGGAGACCCCTCCATGCCTCGGAAAGCATGTTATGTAACATTTATTATTTCCTAAAAAAAGCTCCTTTATGTCGAGAAGACCACACAACATCCGGAGGGGCTGGCAACAAGCCAGTCAAATCTGGATGTATGGTAACCTCAAGAAGTGTAAAAATACCCACATTGCGCTATTTATATTTTATATATCCAATTATGTGCATGCAAACAACTAACACAAGATACATATTTACAAGGCAGATGGGAATGGAAATGCCGGGAAGGAACGCCCTAGGAAAACGTACGTACGTAAGGTCAGGTACGTAGTACTCGCAACCTGCGTGCGTGTATAACCTGCGTGCGTGTATAACCAGATGTAGGTATGAACGTAAACGAGGCAAGAGTATGTAAGGATCGTAGCGTTCTGTAGTTTCTGCCTACCCCCATGAGAAGAAGGCGTGAGTTTATGTATGCATGCCAATTCGAAAGTCACCGTAGCCGCTACGAGTAGTGAGTATGTTTTATACGCCTATGTTTTATACGAGAGCTCCATTTATATTTTATGTAACGGGGAATACAATGACAATATTTAAAAAAACACCTCAATCGCAGTAACCCTGAAGTAGTCATCACTAAGTCCCGATTCATACATGTTTTTCATTTCGCTCGAATCCGCTAAGCAGCCGCGACACACAACGGATGGTTGAATGATTGGAGTTACTAGTTTAGTAAAAGGAGCTGACATTTTGATCAATTATGTAAGTTTTTACACAATAAATTTAAATAAAATAAAAGTAAACAATTTTTTGCGCCGATTATCGATCGCATCGAATCGCTGTTTGACATTTCATTATTGATAAGCACAGAATATATATACTCTGTTGATAAGATTGAACTCCGTTTTAAGTACAGAAGTACTTGCAGAAACTTCGTTTATTTATCACGCGACGTCTTATTTTAGCGTCGTCGTCTAATTGAAAATTAAACGAATTATGGATGTTAATTGTTACTCATAAAATAAACACACTATTTAGATCTAAATATCTTGACAAACTCAAGATTCGGCGTCCCAAACCTTACTTAGAATGGAACGTCAACGTAACGTTTACATTATTTCTTGATTTTGAACGCAACCTTATGTAAACATATAAACAAAATGAAAAAGCGGTTTTGCTGTTGTTTTTATTGGTTTTTGAGTTCGTATATCATTTTGAATTATTAGAAAAAAAAATAATGACCGAACTAATGCCAAAGATTTTGTCATAAATAATGTGATAAATAATTTGAACGAAGAACTCTGTCGTCATTCTGACAACTCTTTTGGCTCAGCTAAATTTACAAGAGTATGATTGTCTAGTAGAAAGGTAATAATATCCATTTTTCCATCTATTTCAGACAAAATAATCCAAGCGAATTTATAAAAAACCGTATAACGAAGTTGGGCGTAGATCGTACCCGTTGAAGTGCGCAGACTTCACTGCGGTCGCCATTTCCGCCACGAATACTGGCTGGTGATCTTGTGTGTGGAATAGTGATATTGGAGGTTATAGTGCTTATTTTATAGTTATTTGTGCATCTGTTTTGTCAAAAACAAATTTTGAGGACGTTAAACGCATATCCAAGGTTGTAGGCACTATATGTGCGTCAAATGAGTGAGTATCTTAGATCTAGATTACGTAGCTATTTGAACGCACACGTGCAATCAGTCTCAATATTTTCCGATTTAAATTGCATTTACACGGTGTCGACGTAAGATTTGTAATTGTATTTGTTCACGAATGTGTCGGTAAGCGATTCCGATATCAAATCGATTGTAATGAAAGTCGGTCAATTAATTATTTTAGTTTCTAGGTTGATCTATTTTTGGCCTGTCGTATGCACTATTGTTCCTAGTTTAATTTTTATTTACATCTGCGCGGCATCTGTGTTGTAAATAGCGTACGTGGAAGCTTCCGCTTAGAGTAGAAAGTAGAATATTTAAATAATCAGGACACCTTTCATTTGTTGACATTCAATTTCATAATATTATCGTGGGCTTGCGTCTACAAAATCTTATTATACTTTTAGGCATTGACACGACATTATTGTTGTTATAATTTTATAATTGTAAGTATTGGACTCTGCATAGGTTGTTTTGCTATTCAACCAGTTCATGACCCTTTTTTCTTCAACTTGCACTAGCACTCAAGCATGATTCTGAATGATAATGAGAAGAAATGAATAATAATAGCTTCTAAACTAAGTTGTATATCATTATCCTTCTTATTTTTTTTTTTGCATTTATTTCAAACCTCTTTATCACTGCTTATTAGAGGCATACTCTACTTATTATAAATTTCAAATTGAGTATTTAGGCGGGAATCGTATCACTTTCCACTAACTTTTACATGAGTTACATTTTTCTAACATTATTATCTAATCAACACTGCTTGGAAAAATATGTTTTTGGATTTTAAATATTAGGACTTCCCCAAACCTGGCTTATCTAAAAGGAAACTACTTTTGCTGTTTAAATAATAATCTAACTCAGAGTTGTTACTTAAAACTAACCAATCATGCCTCAGTTTTTAAAAGTCCCTAATAATTTCAAAAGGGTGTTGTGTTACCTAGTCTATGAGTTGTATATGCTAGATAGGCAGTTGCTCCATATAAAATACTGGTATTCAGCTGCATCCGGTTAGACTAGAAGCCGACCCTAACATAGATGATGAAGTAATAAATTGAAAGGCATGTCAGGATATATGATAAATTGAAATTTTTTAAATTTTATTGCAATATGTGCCAAAATGCTGGTTAATGATAGTTAATGATTAGTTTTAAGAGGGGCCTCCATGGAACCTTTTTGAGTGAAAGAATGGAAAATAATATAGTAGGTATGAAAGTAGCGATGGGCATTGAATCAATGAACTAGTTGATTCAACCGTTGATCTCATGTCAATATGTTAACTGTTTATGAATCAACTAGTTGAATTTGTCAACGATGTTTATGAATGTGACTTGTTTATTAATCAACTAAATTCGAGAATGCCAAATGCAACAAACTAAGCAAATTAAAAAAAAAAACTTACATTGAAAATGACCATAGATTGCAAGCGACAGTCATGTCATAGAATTCTAAGTTAAGCAAACTAGAGATGATTTTTTAAAAAGTATGACAATATTGGTGGACTGGCTCGCGCCGCTTGTGCTGCGCAAGAGAAAGCGGTTCATACTGGTTTGTTTGTTTACGTTTACAATCGAAGTTTCCAGTTTTTTTATTGTACCATTCGTTTCAGAAAACTTGTTTCAGAAAAACAAAAAAGTGCAATATATTGAATCAAAATCTTTCTAAATTACAATTAGGTATATCGGGTCAGTAATGTAGCTCAGACTCGTTCAACTAGTTGAACGTCGCAGCGTTGAAAAAAAAAACATCCATTGAATGAACGGTTTACTGTGTAAGTTAACATTAGTGCACATTAACTCGTTGACGAATTTAACTAGTTGATCAACTAGTTGATGAACCTAAATCAACGTTGACGTTTCGTTAACAGAAAAACTGTCAACGACTCATCACTATATGAAAGTCATAAAAAGAGTCAATATTACAGGGTCAGGGTCAGGTCAGGGTCTACTGTCAAATATTACAGGGGCTATTTTTTCTTGTCTATGATTAATCATTATGCACTTTGTTAGGGGGAAGCTCCGTGTAGCCTGCGAAATTCATATTTTCTTAAGTTTTTTGCAATTTGCAAGTTAGTATTAAGTTGTATGTTGATTAAATATAATTCGCGACCTTAAGATATACAGGGTGTCCGGTAATGAATGGATAACCTTGAAATGTCTTATAGTATAACTTATGGCCGTTCAGAAAAAAAATTGAAACAAAATATATCATAAGTAGTACCTAAGTTATGATTTTTTTAAAAGAAAGGTCTAATTTTTTTTACCTTGTTTTACTTTTATGAACACTACGATCAGAAATGAATGGATTCCATCGGTTTGTTGTTATTTTATTATTATACACGAACTATGCTAATAGATAAACAGTCAATAGTATGACTAGCTATTGCACTTTTTTATTAAAAAATTAGCAGATTAATTAATTTTAGAAAAACTTTGCAAAATTTATTTTTTAAACTATGTTTAAACATCTTGGGTATAAAAAAAATGTATGAATACATGAGTGGCCAATAATTTTAAAATAATGTCACTTTCAAGTAGATTTTATAATGGTACAATTCATAAATGTATCTACAATAAATAGTGAATTATTGCGATTAATGTAGAAAAGGAGAAAATTTTACTAAATATCAAAATTTGTAATATGGGAACATTTTTTAAATTTAATTGTACCTGAACTTTGGGGATTAATAAAAAACAACATTTAACATAAACAACACTTTATTATCATTCGTTTATAATAAATGTTCAAACTGCCGGTCTCCCACTCTTATGCAGGCCCTACATCTACGGATAAATGATCTACGGAGCAGTCTTGTGTACCGTCGTTCACTAATTTTTGATGCGGCTGCTCTGACTCGTCTTCTTAATTCTTCTAAAGACCTTATAGGCTTACAGTATACTTCCTCTTTAAGGCAGCCCCAATAAAAAAAATCCACTGGATTTAGGTCCGGTGAACGTGGAGGCCACAAAATTGGCCCTAGCCGCCCGATCCATCTATCTGGGTACGTGTTATTTAAAAATGCACGAACAGATACAGCATAATGCGCAGGACAGCCGTCATTTTGCAACCAATATGACTCCCTCAGCTCCTCGGGCACTTCTTCTAATAAATTGGGGAGATCATTTTGAAGAAACTCCAAATAACTTTGCCCTGTTAAATTCCCCGGTAATTCAAATGGCCCGATTATTATTCCACTTAATATTCCAGTCCAATAATTGATTTTAAATTGGTATTGGGATCTATCTTCACGCATAAGATGGGGATTTTCTAATTCCCAACCGTGTAAATTATGAAGATTCATGTATCCATCTCTTTTGAATGTTGACTCGTCGCTCCACAGAATTTTATTAAAAAATTGCGGGTCTTCTTCGATTTTTGCCAGCATTTGTCGGCAAAAACGCAATCTAGCTGCATAATCTCTTGGTTGGAGAGTTTGCACGCGTGTAACGTGGTAAGGGTGGAATTTATTTTTTTTCAAAATATCGTGCACGGTCGATTTTCCGATACCTGTGCGTCGAGCTATTGTTCGTGTAGAGGTAGAAGGATCGTTTTCGACTTCCTCAAGCACGGCTTCTTCTACATCAAGACGAGCGATTCTTCCACTGCTTGTACCACCGACACCACTACCAGGCAATCTTCCTTCGGAGTAACAACCGTGACAGCACGGCGTGCGCGCAGGTAGCAAATATGAAGGTCACACGACCCATTTCACGCTTTTAAAGTAACTATTTTAATCATTATGAGTATTTGTAAATTTCTGACAATTTGGTTTCAATACGCAATTTTTATTCACTACAAATTCCTTAAATGTATTTTTGATTAATCTTCAGTGGTCAGAAGCAATTTAATTTAAAAAAAGTTCCTACATTACTTTTGACATTTGGTAAAATTTTCTCCTTTTCTACATTAATGGCAATAATTCACTATTTATTGTAGATACATTTATGAATTGTACCATTATAAAATCTACTTGAAAGTGACATTATTTTAAAATTATTGGCCACTCATGTATTCATACATTTTTTTTATACCCAAGATGTTTAAACATAGTTTAAAAAATAATTTTTGCAAAGTTTTTCTAAAATTAATTAATTTGCTAATTTTTTAATAAAAAAGTGCAATAGCTAGTCATACTATTGACTGTTTATCTATTAGCATAGTTCGTGTATAATAATAAAATAACAACAAACCGATGGAATCCATTCATTTCTGATCGTAGTGTTCATAAAAGTAAAACAAGGTAAAAAAAATTAGACCTTTCTTTTAAAAAAATCATAACTTAGGTACTACTTATGATATATTTTGTTTCAATTTTTTTTCTGAACGGCCATAAGTTATACTATAAGACATTTCAAGGTTATCCATTCATTACCGGACACCCTGTATGTATTTACAAAATTATAATAATTAGAATCAGTAATACAACTCCATAATCCTAAATGTCAAGATTTCATGAAATAGTCATTCATTAGGATTATATTAACTTTGAGAGTTACATTGATGATTTTAATGATTATAATTATATATACATAGAATAGATTTGTTACAGTCACGAATCATATTCAGATCAACATACAACCTGATACTGACCTGCAAATTCCAAAAAACTTAAGAAAAGATGAATTTCGCAGGCTACTTGCAGTTTTCGCCTTATTCTAAACTATTAAAGTGGTACAAAAGCTGCCAAAGAAGTTGTCAAATTTCGGCATGGAGGAGATAAGTCAGTGGACGTACACAACCAATCACCCCACAAAATACCCATAAATCAACTACTTAGCGTCCCAATTTTGTTGACAACTTGCACGCTGATTACTGTAAAATTGTTTGTCAAGAGGGAATCTCTGGAATTACTGACATAATTTTATTGCACATGGATTGAAAAGCACATGAAACAAGTACCTAATATGACATGTCGAGTATTAGAAAAAGTCTGTCACACACAATTACCAGTGACGAAGATGACCCTCTACAAAGGCCAACATTTTCTAAAAATCCCATCTGCAATATTTACGGCCAGTTACTGTATACTATTGCTAAGTGCCATGGTTTATGGCATAATTGATTTTGACGCAGACAATGTCACAGGCAAAAGCTTCTTTTAGCAAAATTAAAAGGATACCCTGACACAGACTGCCTTGTTGTTCTAGTTCGATTCCCGAGTCGGGCAGTGTTATTATTACTTTTAAGTTTTTCTATCTGGAATTTCTCAGTGGCAGCCCGGAGTCTGGATTTGTGTCCGGTTGATGGCAATAGGCTCGCCCCCTATTACATGGGACTTAAACATAACTGGCGAAATGTGGGTGTACTATAGGTACACGGTACAGCTCTGTCTAACCCTAATGGGGAATAAGAAGTGATGTTATGTTTATGAATAAAAAGATAAGAGTTGCATTTTAAATGCAGCCTTAAATGTAAACAAAGAAGTCTCAGTAACAACTATCTTTGTACTGGTATCATAGTTATTGTTTATTTAAAGAGACCTTGGTTTAAAGATTGTTATGGCTTACCATTTTGTATAGTTTTTAGCTACCTACATGTTTCTTTTTTTTATTTTTTTTTTATTCTAAATTTTTATAAGAGGCTTTTATCCACAGTGGCAAGTCAGCCTCATCATAACTTAAACTATTCTAAACTACATCTACAAATACAATAAACAATATTAATTTCTAAAAAAAAGAGTAAGTAGGTCTGCTATTTCGGATTTGGCTATCCATTGGTTTTTATAATTTTCAACAATTCACAACAGCTAATGTGAGATCAAACAGCAAAGTTTTTTGTTTATCTTATCCTCGGTAAAGGTCAAGGTCAAACTATATTCTGGAAATGAACTAAAACATAAAATTATTAGCTTAAATATTTTAGAAAAAAATTGATTGTAGTTTGGGTAGAATCAGAAGGAAGACAACCAGTCTTACCATTGGGTATCTGGTCACCGAGAAACTGGGTTGTGGAGGTCAGATAGGCAGTCGCTCCATGTAAAATACTGGTATCAGCTGCATCCGGTTAGCTTGGAAGCCGACCACAACAAAGTTGGGAAAGGGCTGGCAGATTGATGCTGTTTAATAATAAAAACATTTTCTCTTTAATTCCAGTTGCCGAGAACACCAGAAATGAAGATAGTTACCACACCACACACAAAACATATTGAAACAATTGTATTATCTCGCTCAACACTTGGCTACTACTTGCTCAAATTCTAACCTACCTAACCGTCTAAGTTCAATTCGCGTCTAAGGATAGACAAGTTTTTTTTTTTTTATTAGTTTCTAAGAGGATTGAGGAATATTTTTAGTTTAATATGAAGATACCGGAGACGTCACCAAATGTTGAAGCTTATTATGGCAATGAGGAGAATGGACAGTGGCAGGTTTGTGGAATTTTTATTTTGAACTATAACTGTAGGTTATAGGTTATAGGTAGATTATAGCCACTCTTATAGCGTTTATTTAGAAAGTGAGAGATCTAGGGTCTAGGTTCTAAATAAACGCCATAAGAGTGGCTACTAGTCTTATTTAATCTACCTATAAACCCACTACGCTACAGTGGCGCCCAGGGCCAAGAAAAGAAGCGACGCGCGCTTTACTTGTGGTTACCAAGTGTTGTTGTGAATGTGTGTGTAAGCGCAGGAGCTCTCGGCACCGTGCGAGATAATGGCGCCGATTCCCTTGTTCACAAACTAATCTTACTTTAAGTTCAGTGCAACTTTTTCTTTCTAAGTGTAGTAGTTTCAAGTGTAAAACAAGTGTAGATCAAGAGAGTCAATTTTTGTCAGGCGCAGACTAATTTGACAGGACCAAACTAATATTTATCGTCTGTCCTTTTTTTTAATAAAATAGAAAGAAAAAGATGCACTTAGTCGCATTTCTACAGGTTTTTTGTGATTATATATTTTAATACATTTAAATCAAATTACATTTTTAGGGTTCGGCACCTCAAAAGGAAAAACGGAATCCCTTATAGGATCACTTGTGTTTCTGTCTGTCCGTCTGTCACAGCCAATTTGCTCCGAAACGAATGGACCGATTAAGTTGAAATTTGATACACTTATGTATTTCTGTGACCTAAACACGGACGTGTAACGTGAATAAATGAATTTTGAATATGGGGTCACTTATGGGAGGCAAATAAGAAAAAAAAAAAGTTTAGCAAACTGTACGGTGTGACATATCAAATGAAAGGGCTTACTGTGAGGGTCTCAAATATATATATATATTTAATCATTTTAAAATAAATCATTTTAAAGTTAATTAAGAAACTAGACGAATATTGACTGTTCCCCCTCACTTATCTACGAAAGTACTGAGCCTAAAATTAAAAAAAAAAATAAAGAAAATAGTTCAGTACCTATCAGGTATTGAGATTAGGTTAATACATTAGGCGCGGCAGACGAACATGCGCGTTTTCGGACGTTCACCAGGTGCTTGACGGCGCGTATGCGCGTCCATACAATTTACATAACTTTCTTCGAGTGCGGCGCGCCGCACCTGTGCGTTCGTTGTGCATCTCTATTTTATCGAAAACATCGTAAAATAAGGGTCGGTAAGGGTGTAGCATAAAGAAGCGTTTGCATAAAGAATTAAGCAGATAATGTGTAAACAAGACTTCTTTTGAATTGAACCTATTTATTAAACGTTCTTATTAAACAGTAAGAGTTTTAACCAACGAAAAAAAAACGTGACAGGCATACAAAGTGTTGCCATCTGGTGTTGTTACAATATAAAAGTAAACAGGCAAACAACAAGTATCATACAGCCTAGAGTTAATTATAAAATTTTATCCAATAGTCCCACTAAATTTTATAAACAAAAATCCCTCATATTTGCCTGCTTTTAATAGAAAATAAACTTAACTTATATAACTGATAATATTTCATCTCTTATACGATCAAATTTAACAATAGGTAGAGCCTTAGTAAAAATATCAGCCAGTTGATCTGAACTTTGCACATACTTAATAAGAGTTGTACAATTTTGAATGATATCAATTTCTTTGAAATACTGTCTTAACCATAAAAGATTCTTAGCAGCTTCACAACCAGCCACAAATTCAGCTTCAGTTGTTGATAAGGCAACACAAGGTTGTTTTTGACTAGACCAAGATATAGGTCCACCATTTAACATAAAAATCAAAATCAAAAGTCATTTATTCAAACTAGGCTGAGAATCAGCACTTTTTGAACGTCAAAATTACATAAGACAGTCCCCCAAAACGCCGGCCCTTCACCACTTCCTAGTGCTTTAGCTGGGGAGAAGAAGTGGCGCAACAAACTCCCCAGCAGCACAGCTGTCTGTTCATTTAAAAAAATTGCATCTATATAACACTGGGCATAATAATTTAGGTACATTACGCAACACAAAACATTAAATTAAATTATTTGCTATAAGTAAGCTAGCACACGCCAATACACAAAAAATAATAATAATAATAATCGAAAACTATACTCAACCAGAAACAAAATACAAAACTAAAAACGTAAGCAGAACTTTATACGTAAATAAAAGCCTCCAGTAATAAAGAGCGTGCCCACTTACATATAGCCGTACATGTAGTCGTAACTCAAAGTCACAGATGATAAACTAGGACCATCGAAGTAAAATAAACAACGAGTTAAGTTACTAAAAATATAACCACTTGTTGATTTCCTTGTATCTAAGTCCCCAGCAAAATATTAATCTGAATATCCAATTAATCTTTCTTGACCTGGATACTTTATACATACATTTTTAGTTTTTATAAGATATCTAACATGATGTATACTAGGATTATTGATAAATCTACTTAATAGATTTACTCCAAATGAAATATCTGGCCTAGTTGCTGTAGATAAAAACAGTAAAGATCCTATGGCTTCTCTGTAAGAAAAATCAATCTGCTTATTGTCAATATTTTTAGTTAATACATTAGGCGCGGCAAACGCACATGCGCGTTTTCGGACGTTCACCAGGTGCTTGACGGCGCGTATGAACGTCCATACAATTTACATAACTTTCTCCGAGTGCGGCGCGCCGCACCTGTGCGTTCGTTGTGCATCTCTATTGTTACGAAAACATCGTAAAATAAGGGTCGGTAAGGGTGTAGCATAAAGAAGCGTTTGCATAAAGAATTAAGCAGACAATGTGTTAACTGAACATTTACATCAATTGGTGTACTGCTTGAGTGTGCAGTACTCATATTAAATTTATTTATTAACTGTTCAATATATTGTCTTTGACTGATACGAACAGAATTATCATCTTTTAATATTTCTAAACCAACAAACCGATTTAAAATTAACTCTTTGACATTAAATCCCTGCTTTAAATAACTAACAATTTGATCTAATATTGAATTTGACTGTGACATTATTAGAGCATCATCTACATACAATATTAACAAAGATTTAATACCATTTAAGTTACCAACAAATACACAATTGCGACCACACGATCGGGTTCGCCGAACAAAATGAACTTTGCTTAGATAGGCCGAGTATGCTATGCCATACATTAAATTGGGATTAAATTTTCTAAGTTGATAATTTTGTTTGAATTGTTTTTCCAGCCTAACGGGGTGATAGACAGCGGCGTCGGCGGCGGCGTGGTCGGCAGCGGCGACGCCGGCATACATCGTCCCCCCGTCTACCCCGTACACATCCCCCGCGCGCACATGCCCGGTAATACACACGCGCACATGCCAGGTAAGATATATACACACACACACACACGCACACATATAACTTGATAAAACCTGTATCTTGTATAGTGCGCGCTCACTCTAATACACAAACATACAGGCCAGCTGGCGTGGTTGGTTAAGATACCGCCTATCATGTCGCAGGTCGTGGGTTCGATTCCCATCCAGGACAAACATTTGTTTGCACGAACATGTCTGTTTGTCCTGAGTCTGGGTGTTTATCTATATAAGTACGTATTAACAAAAAAAAAAAAAAAACTAGTGTTTGTAGTATATCAGTTATCAGGTTTCCGTAGTACAAGCTCTGCTTAGTTTGGGATCAGATGACCGTGTGTGAATAATGTCCCAGGATATTATTATATTATAATATTATTATCCACACACGTGACACAAATGTAAAAGTAAGTTAAATAACATGATCTTTTGTGCTACTGCTGAGCATGAGGTCCTGGGTTTGATTCCTGGGTCGGGCAATGTTATTCGAGTATTTCCATCTGGAATTTCTCAGTAGCAACCCGGAGTCTTATTTTACGATGTTTTCGAAACAATAGAGATGCACAACGAACGCACAGGTGCGGCGCGCCGCACTCGAAGAAAGTTATGTAAATTGTATGGACGCGCATACGCGCCGTCAAGCACCTGGTGAACGTCCGAAAACGCGCATGTGCGTCTGCCGCGCCTAATGTATTAAGCTACGCTTGCCGGGGTTGGTTCGTGGATGGGTGACCATCTTTTCGTAACGAGACTGCTCCGTGCCTCGGAAAGCACGCTAAGCCGTTGGTCCCGGCTGTCATTCGTGGATCTTTGATAGTCGTTACGGGTCGTCAGAAGCCCAAATGTCTGACAACCAGTCTTACCAAGGGGTATTGTATTAACCAGTAGCTGGGTTGTGGAGGACACATAGGCAGTCGCTCCATGTAAAATACTGCTATTCAGCTGCATCCGGTTAGACTGGAAGCCGACCCCAACATAGTTGGGAAAAGGCTAGGCAGATTGATTGACTACTGCGCAGTCACTAGCGCGAACTTCAGAGCGGCAAAGTTATTTGACGCGAACTATACAGGCGTTATGTAAGTACGGTGAGGGCAAATCTAGCGACTTAAATCTTTGCTACTGGCAAAAGCGATTGTTGTTCCAGAAATTCGAATAAACAGTTTTTTTTTTTTTTTTGTTGCAGGCTATGTGATGGCAGGCGCATACTACCCTCCCGCGGGGTACCCACCCGTGCCCACCCAGCCACAGCCCGACGACTTCGCAGATTATATGTGGATGGAGAACGAAGAGGAGTTTGATAAGCAGGTGAGATACCCTGAGGTATGTAGAGATACAGTGAGATACGGTGAGATATAGTCAAATATTTACAGGCGCCGCACATCAGTGGTGATAATTTTTCATTGACAGCGCCTTTATAGCCCACTTTCCACTATGGGATATAATGTAACTTATATTACATCTCGAGATATAGATTAATATCGCTCACTGTACTTTTAAATGGAACCGTTTCCACATATTAGATGTATTATTATGTGTTTAGATGTAATATATATATTACATCTCAAACTATAGTTTGACCAAGACCGCTGTACTGCGCCTTAGGAATGCGCGGCGAGGCGGGGTGCAGCGCAGGCGAATGAGCGGTGGGTCGCCGTGAGCGTTGACGAATGAGCGGCCTGCTCTGCTCCCCGTCTCGCCGCGCACATACCTACGGCGCGGTATAGCGGTCTTGGTAAAACTATATAAATATTTTTTCGACCGTCCGAGCGATACTTCACACCATTCCGCGCCGCGCACTGTCGCTACCCTCAGTTCGTGTCTATCATTGAGTGACCTTGTCCGTATGCTCATACTGTCGAGGCTACCTAGCAAAACAATTCGTATCCAGTTATTTTGTTTGAAGATCGATTTTGTTTGTGAACGAAGCGTGCGGCGTGATCCAATGACGAACGCAAACTGGAGAAAGATATATCTCACAGTGGAAAGGCCAATCGCGGGATATAATATACAGGGTTATTTGTAAAACACCAGCAACCTCTTAAGGGCTCAGCTGTTCAGTACATTTATATTCGCATAATTCGTCAAAATGTACTGAACAGCAGGTTTTTTTGCGATTTCAGATTTGGTCCCACAGTAAAAGTTGTTCATAATGGTGAGTACAATGACCCCTTAAGAGGTTGCCGGTGTTTTACCAATAACCCTGTATATTATATCCCATAATGGAAAGTGGGCTTATGTGGTAGATTCCATGACTACCGCTGACGTGTGTGCGCCAAATAAACCAAATTATCAAAAAAAAAACTTTATCCTATCTACTTGATACTAATATTATAAAGAGAGAGAGCGAATTTTGTGAGTGTATATGTGGAGGGTAATCTCGGGTGTATGGCCCAGGCGTCGTTAGTTAGAGTTTGAGTTGACGAAAACCACAGATTTCTTGATCCCGAAGTTTATTAGTTTAAAGTTACAATAGTTATGTGGGATGCTAATCGTGACTTCTTTGTTATGACAGTTATTGGTCAACTGACGATTAGCTGCTCAAATTGATTTAAAACGACTCGCGGAAAGTAGGTCGCGGCGTTAGCAAAATAAATGCCTGTACGTTAACCGTACATCGGGTAATCCCCGGAAAACTACGCATATCACTGACGTCACGCCTGTATCGCGCAAGCAAAGTTTACTAATAATTTATTATTATTTAATATCACTCAGACTTAAAATATAACCTCAAAATCAAAAGTCATTTATTCAAACTAGGCTGAGAATCAGCACTTTTTGAACGCCAAAATTACATAAGACAGCTTGAAAAGCTCAAACTTTTTAAAACGTTTAAAATTATTATTAGACAATTTTACAATGTTATCATACACTAGAGTGTATCAATTCATAAGTAAACATTCATTCATCATGAATTTCAGGTTTGGTCCCATAGTAAAAGTTGTTTGTTATAAGATTAGTATCGGTCACTAATTACTTGTCACCTTATATATCGACACCTGCAAGGAATATCATCGTAACTATTATTTGTAACTTTACAGGAGAGCGCGTCAAAGGTTGAAAAATTGTCTCTGATTACGGTTAAGTCTATTAAGAATATAAGTAAGTATATTAATCAGAGAGAATTTTTTGAACTCAATGCTAACTATGGAAAAATTGAGTCAACGAGGGAATACACTTGCATAAGCCTATTAGCAAGAATACGATTGTAACTTAAAATGGCCTAAAACGAGAGTTACGGTGTTATTCCTTGCAGGTGTCACTTGCATAAGCCTATTAGCAAGAATACGATTGTAACTTAAAATGGCCTAAAACGAGAGTTACGGTGTTATTCCTTGCAGGTGTCACTTGCATAAGCCTATTAGCAAGAATACGATTGTAACTTAAAATGGCCTAAAACGAGAGTTACGGTGTTATTCCTTGCAGGTGTCACTTGCATAAGCCTATTAGCAAGAATACGATTGTAACTTAAAATGGCCTAAAACGAGAGTTACGGTGTTATTCCTTGCAGGTGTCACTTGCATAAGCCTATTAGCAAGAATACGATTGTAACTTAAAATGGCCTAAAACGAGAGTTACGGTGTTTATTCCTTGCAGGTGTCGATATATATTTTTTTTCTCTTTATTTGTTTTGGGGTTTTTATCTAGACAGATATGCCAACCCCATCGTGCCTTTTAATATTATATAACATTTACACTTGTAATTAAGACATAAAATATAGTATACACGTAAACAATATATGAAACGCCTTGAGATAAACATAGATGTCACAGCTGGAGGACTGTTATTAACCGACATAACTTTTTGGCACATTTTGACGTTGGTCGAGATAAAACTGATTGAATTAATCCTAAGGTGTCGATATATAGCTATATGTAACGCCCTATATGCCTGGAGGCTTTTATTTAGGTATATTATAAAGTTCTGTTTACGTTTTTAGTTTTTTTTTCTCGACAACTATACTCAAGTATAGTTTTCGATGTTTTTAGGGCTCCGTACCAAAATGGTAAAAAGGAACCCTTATGGTGCGACTCAGTCTGTCTGTCTATCTGTCACAGCTAGATATCTCAAGAACTACTAATGCTATGAACTTGAATTTTGGAATAGTTTTAGATGACGTTTGCCCAACTATTTTGCAAATAAGAGAGAAATAATAATAATAATAATAATAATATCCTAGTTGTTCACACACGGTCATCTGATCCCAAACTAAGCTGAGCTTGTACTATGGAAACCAGATAACTGATAAACTACATACACTACTTTTTTTTTTGTAAATACATACTTATATAGATAATTACACCCAGACTCAGGACAAACAGACATATTCATGCACACAAATGTTTGTCCTGGATGGGAATCGAACCCACGACCAGCGGCATGGCAGGCGGTATCTTAACCAACCACGCCATCTGGCCTGTCAAAGAAATAGAAATGTATATAGTTTTTTTTTGCAACAGGGACTGAAAGGGGTCTTAAAAATTCGAAGTGGGGCTACTAGGGCATGTGGGGTATCATATGAAAGAGCGCTGTTTGCACATTCTCAATTTTTTTTAGGGCTCGTAGTTTTCGTGTTTTGATGCAAAATGTAAATAAAAATAACCCCCCCCCCCCCCCCGCATTATATCCGATGTTCGCATAGAGAAAAATCTGGAATTATTCTGTGTGATAGAAGTTTATGTAAAGATTACAGGAAAAATAAAGCGATGTCTGTAAATAGCACACTTTTTTATATATGACGTGTAGCGCCCCGCGGTTTCACGCGCGTATTTCTCGAACCCGTAGGAATATCGGGATAAAAAGTATCCTATGTGTAATCTAGGTTATAAACTATCTGTGTGTGCCAAATTTTATGAATATCCGTTCAGTAGTTTTTGTGTGAAAGAGTAACAAAAATCCATCTATCCTCACAAACTTTCGCATTTATAATATTGGTAGAAAGTAGGTGGTACGGACCTTCGGTGCGCGAGTCCGACTCGCTCTTGACCGTTTTTTGTTGGTATGTTGGCTTCTGCTAGCTGACATATGGCAAATAATTTAATTTAATTATTTGTGTTGCGTAATGTAAATTATTTTGCATACTATTGTATACAATTAATGAGAGGAGCTCGTGGCTATGTTAGCAGCCGCACGGGGGGATCCATTAGGTTAAGCTACGCTTGCCGGGGTTGGTCTGTGGATGGGTGACCATCTTTCATACCGGGACTCCTCCGTGCCTCGGAAAGCACGTTAAGCCGCTGGTCCCGGCTGTCATTCATGGATCTTTGACAGTCGTTACGGGTCGTCAGAAGCCCGAAAGTCTGACAACCAGTCTTACCAAGGGGTATCGTATTACCCAGTAACTGGGTTGTAGAGGTCAGATAGGCAGTCGCTCTATGTGAAATAGTGGTATTCAGCTGTATCCGGTTAGACTGGAAGCCAACCCCAACATAGTTGGGAAAAGCCTAGGCAGATTGATTGATTGTATACAATTAAGTTTTTTTTTTCTAATTTAGACAGCTGTGCTGCTGGTGAGTTTGTTGCGCCACTTCTTCTCCCCAGCTAAAGCACTAGGAAGTGGAAAAGGCCGGGCGTTTTGGGGAACTGTCTTGTCTAACTTTGACATTCGAAAAGTGCCGATTCTCAGCCTAGTTTGAATAAATGTCTTGATGTTTGATAATGATTGCCGTTTACCATGTTAATTTCCAGGTGATGCAGCAACTGGAGGAGGAAGCCTTAATGGAACAGTGCATAGAAGCGATGCTGGAAGACGAGCAGCGCGAGAGACACAGAAACAACCGGCCCGCGCACAACGGTCACAATCACCAGCACTATCCTACGTGAGTCTATACAGGGTCGAATTATTATAGCTAAGCTCTACACAAACACTCCTACACACCCACCCACGCTACACCAGCAACCTTTTAAGGGGTCGTTGTACTCATCATTATGAACAATTTTTACTATGGGACCAAACCTGAAATCGCGAAAAAAAAAATCAGCTATTCTGTACATTTATGTTCGCATAATTCGTCAAAATGTACTGAACAGCTGATTTTTTTTTCGCGATTTCAGGTTTGGTCCCATAGTAAAAGTTGTTCGTAATTATGAGTAAAACGACCCCTTTAGAGGTTGCTGGTGTTTTACAAATAACCCTGTATTATCAGGCAACTGAAGCCCATAGAAAAAATACACGAAATAATACATAAACTTTGTTGTAAAGTTGATGTAGAGGCGTAATTCTAACATTTCGACCCTGAGAACGGGGGCACACGATGCGTTGCGGCGCCGCACTGCAAAGATTTCACCGTATCAGCGGGCATACGAGCGGGTGACGCCGCAGCGTTGGACAGTCTGTAACGCATAAACAACTGAGCGGTGCCACTCCGACGTCGCAACGCATTCACCCCTCCCCGCCTCGTCTCGGTGGTTGCAAGTCCGGTGCGACGCCGCAGCGCATCGCGCACAGATATTTCTATGTAGGACGACGCAGCAACACCGCTCTAAGTCCAGTTGGTCTTTACTGTCATGTACACGCACACTGCAGACGCGATACATACAAATGCGTCGTAGGCACCGCAGGGCGTAGCAACATGTTGGCCCCACTCGGTGCAGTACCGCACAGGTTACGAGTACTGGGCTTCCTCCTTTTCCTTTCCACTTTAGTGAAATCCTCCTCATCAACTTGGCTCGTCCTTGGCAAGGAGCCACGGACTGCAGTCTGGGCAGGTTGAACACAACACAGTTGTTGGGTGTACCCCTTGGTAAGACTGGTTGTCAAACTTTCGGGCTTCTGACGACCCGTAACGACTGTCAAAGATCCACGAATGACAGCCGGGACCAACGGCTTTACGTGCTTTCCGAGGCACGAAGGGTTCTCGATATGTAAAGTCAGCTTAAGGCGATACCAAAATAAGTTGGGGGCTTTTTCGTAACCATTTATTTCACTATTACAGAATGTATGGATAAAATTTTTGGATATATGTTTATTGACTATTTGATTAATACTCTGACTGAAGGAAAACACGATTGGGTTAAATTTCCTCGATAGAATTTAATTCCGAAAATACCTCTACATTTTTTTCTGTAATTCTATAATCCTAAGTAAATTAATTGCAAAATTGCATTCAAAATGTGCGTAATAGGTAATTGTTAACTCTGGTTGAACATATTTTTGATAGATAGCTTATTTTATTTTTAAACAATTTTTATTTGGTTTGGCGTTTTTATTTTGGTTCCAGCGCATTGTTGCGCTCTCTTTTTATCGCATGTGGATGTAATTGACTCTGTCACTTTCTTATTACCGCTCAGTTAGCTTTTTACATTTCGCCTTAAGGGGGAAGCGTCAGGGTAGACCGCGAAATTCAAATTTTCTTACTTGTTTTGCAATTTACAAGTCGGTATTATATTGTACGTTGATCAAATTATAATTTGCGGTCGTAACAAGTATCTATTTACATAATTAGAATCATTAAAGTGATCAATACAACTCTTTAAGACCAGGTAATCCCAAAAAATGACTATTTAATGAAATCTTGACAATTTAGCATTATACTAACTTAAGGAGTTGTATTATTAATTCTATTGTATATAATTCTGTAAAAACATATTTGTTACGGCCGCAAATCATACTTTATTTAACATACAACTTAATACTGACTTGCAAATTGCAAAAAAACGTAAGAAAATTTGAATTTCACGGGCTACCGTGACGCTTCCTCCTTAACACATTTGCGCGAAATTTATGAAAACGCTTCTTTATGCTACACTAATCCTGTGTCACAAACGCTCGGGTGCGTGCAAAAAATATCTTGGGTGTAGACACCCTTACCGACCCTTCTTTTACGATGTTTTCGAAACAATAGAGATGCACAACGAACGCACAGGTGCGGCACACTCGAAGAAAGTCATGTAAATTGTATGGACGCGCATACGCGTCGTTAAGCACATGGTGAACGTCTGCAAACGCGCATGCGCGTCGGCAGCGCCTAATGTATTAACCTGATGGATTGACCCGTGCGGCTGTTATTACTGAACTATTAGCTTGACTTGACTTGACATAATGTTGTATTCTTTGCAGGACAAGCAACGGCGGCCCGTCCCTCTCGCTGGAGGAGACCGTGTCGCGCTCGACGCTCAACCCGCTCGCCGCCGAGTTCGTGCCCACGAGAGCTGTGCCAGCCGCCACAGGTACTCCCACAGATAGAATGACTCTTCATCATGGCCATGCCACTCTCCGGTTGCGGTTTTACTTAGGGGGGAAGTGCTAACGTAGCCCACGAAATTGACCCACCCTAGCCGCGCTTGACTCGGTGGAACGCAGAGCTAAGAGGCTCATTGGCGACGTAAAACTGGTGGATGCCAAGCTTCATAGCTTGGCTCATCGTCGCAAGGTTGCCTGCTTGTCGGTCTTCTACAGATTGTACTTCGGAGAGTGTGCCCGAGAACTCCACGACCTCATTCCACCGGCCCCCTTCTACCACCGGACATCTAAACGCACTGCCAGTTACCATCCCTACCTGGTTGCTATTCCACCAATTCGCACTAAGCGCTTCCAAATGTCTTTTATAATGCGCACAGCAAAAGAGTGGAACTCACTACCTGCGTCTGTGTTTCCGAACGTATACAACCCTAATCTCTTCAAAGTGAGAGTGAACAGGCTTCTTCTGGGTAAGCTCACTCCAAAAATTCTTACGATTTTTGCAATTTGCAGCTCAATGTCTGGGTGTATGTGGATTACACTATGATTCGCGATCGTAACAAATATGTATTTGCAGAATTATAATCATACAATTATATAATAACTTTCAGTTAGAAAGAAAGAAAATACATTTATTTAGCACAGACACACAAAAATAATACACAGCAGACTGCAATACTATTTAAAAAAAAAAAAAAAATACAGGGTTATTGGTAAAACACCAACAACCTCTTAGGGGTCATTTGTATTCATCATTATGAACAACTTTTACTATGGGACCCTACCTGAAATCGCGAAAAAAAAAGTCAGCTGTTCAGTACATTTATGTTCGCATAATTTGTCAATATGTACTGAACAGCTGATTTTTTTTTCGCGATTTCAGGCAGGGTCCCATACTAAAAGTTGGTATTTATGGAAAGTTGAGCGGTGCCAAACCATAATGTTGTAAGTGGCTTGTTTATTAATAAAAGTTGAAATAATGATTTTTTTTATTTAACAATTTAAAACAGTTTTTTTGTTTCAACTGAAAACTTATTTTTTTGGCACTTAAAACGTTGTGGTTTGGCACCCCTCAGTTGTAGACAAATTTAAATCGGGAAAATAAAAGATTTCACTTTTAGGGTTTCGTACGTCCAAATGAAAAAAAACGGAATCCTTATAGGATCGCCCGTCTGTCTGGTCGGTCTTGTCACAGCCAGTTTGCTCCGATTTTCTGTGACCCAAACACGGACGTGTAAATAAATTTTGAATATAGGGGGTCACTTTTGGGAGGCACATAAACAAAATAAAAAAATTTGCACATTGTACCGTGTGTCAAAATATCCCTTCATCTAATGACCCTTTCATTTGATGTCATACACACTGCTTGCTGAGAGGGTCTCAAATATTTTTTTTTTAAATATTTTTAAAATAGAAAGTTATTTTATTAGATGAAAATTGACCATTCACTAATATAACTCCACAACTGCAGAGCCAAAATTTTTGAAAAAAAGAAACCGAAAATAGTTCTATAATAATAAATTACAGGAAAACCTATAAGTAGTCTATGGTCTTAAAGTAACATGGTAAATAACTCAATATTGTGCGTACAAACTTAATTAATTGCAGTTGGAATATGGAAAAACATGTTTTTCAACTACAATGCTAAGTTTGTTCTTGGGATATATTCATCTAAACTACGGAACCCTTCATTGTGCGTGTTCCGACACGCACTTGGCCGGTTTTTTTAATTTTCAACCCTTTGGGAAAAGCGTGTGTGTGTGTGTGATGTTTAATTATGTTTTTTAACCGCTGTGCTGAACCGCATAGTACACCCGCGCGCTGGGAAAACAGCTAAGCGCCCCACCCGATGCCCCGCGGTAATCTTGTAAACAAAACCGATTTGCATCATAGCTTCTTGGAATTTTGTGACCGTTGAATATTTCTTAGAATGCTAGTGAGTAGGGCTTTAGTAATGTACGTTTCGTTTGAAAGTATGACTTGTTTTCATTTTCAAAATTGGTTTTTAAAAATAACAAAACAATTTTTAGTTACACTTTCAAAGAAATGACTAGTAAAAAAATACAAGCGATGACCTATATGTTTTATGGTTCAAAATGCATGGTGTGTTTATTCTTAGCACGAAACATAAATAAAATCGCTTACCTTAATACAATTTTCATTAATTACAAGCATTCCAGTTTGAACAAAAACCTTTTCTTTACAAAAAGATTTGCAACTACAGACTAAAAATAATCTTTCCATAGACGATTGACTAGTCGCATAGAGGGTTGGCGTACCTTAATTCCTCGGCAATAGATAGTGCATCAAACTAAATGTATGGAATTAGAAAGGACTCCTTAATAGTGGTGGAACAAGGTTCAAACCAAAAGAAGATTTGCGTGGGATGACTTTACTCCCACTAACCACTACTTAATAAAAAAAGTGGGATGAATTCCATCCCATGTACAATTAAGTAAAGCAAAGTAAAAATTCATTTATTTTCCATACTAATTCAAACAGTACAGATATTATTAAAATAAATGGAGTGGACTGGAGCCTAAACTAGGGCAGCCCTGTATTTCAGGACTCCAGGTCTTCCTCCCGCGGCGAGTAAGTTGGTACAATTTATTAATGAGTGATAACAATTAGCGGTTAAATATTGATAACGTTGTATTGCAGATGAAAGACAAGATCCCCCTTCAATGCCCACTCCCGCGGCGGAGCTGGCGACCACAGAACCCACGCGCGAACCCGACCACACTGAGGACAAAACAGAAGGTGAGCACGTCGCTACATAAACATATCATGTACCCGATATAAGCCGGAAATCGCCAAACCCGTCTTGAGTAGAGTTCCCGCGATTAGCCGCTATTATACGATATTCGACGTTGGCGCCGATTCTCTTGTTTACAAACTAAACTAAATTTAAGTACAGTGCATCTTTTTCTTTCTATTTCATTAAGAAAAGGACAGACGATAAATGTGTTGCCCTGTCAAATTGAGATACTCCATAGACAAGTTTAGACGTGATTAAAAAGTTGGCTACTACAAATACGTCAATTTACGTCAGGCGCTAACTAATTTGACGGGACTAAACTAATATTTATCTTCTGTCCTTTTCTTAACACATTATTTATTTATTTATTATTTATGCAAACGCTACTTTATGCTACACTAATCCTGTGTGGCAAACGCTCGGGTGCGTGCAAAACATATCTTGAGTGTAGACACCCTTACCGACCCTTATTTTACGATGTTTTCGAAACAATAGAGATGCACAACGAACGCATAGGTGCGGCGTGCCGCACTCGAAGAAAGTTATGTAAATTGTACGAAAACGCGCATGCGTGTCTGCCGTACCTAATGAATTAATGAAATTGAAAGAAAAAGATGCACTGAATTATTCGTCAAATAGAGAATAAATAGTTGGTATTATTCGATAATGGCGAATAATTAGCTGGTTTACATTTTGAAAGAAATAAAACTATAGATTTAGATATCATCTCTTTACCAAGGGGCCTTGTGTTACCCAGTAGCTGGATTGTGATAGGCAGTCGCTCCATTTAAAATACTGGTATTCGACTGCATCCGGTTAGACTGGAAGCCGACCCCAGAATAATAATAATAATAATAACCTGGGACATTATTCACACACGGTCATCTGATCCGAAACTAAGCAGAGCTTGTACTATGGAAACCAGATAACTGATATACTACAAACACTACTTTTTTTTTGTAAATACATACTTATATAGATAATTACACCCAGACTCAGGACAAACAGACATGTTCATGCACACAAATGTTTGCCTTGGATGGGAATTTAACCCACGACCTGCGGCATGATAGGTGGTATCTTAACCAACCACGCCAACTGGCCTGTCAATAGTTGGGAAAAGGCTGGCAGATTATGAATACAATAAAATTAGCTTTATCTGGGGATTGAACTCGATACCCCGCTGTTTAACACTCGCATTTACTCACATTACATTTTTCTTAACTGCAAATTCCTAATACAGTAGAGCCTTGATAATCCGAACTCCCAAAAAACAACCCCTGTCTGGACTCACGGAGCGTTCGAAGATATGTTATAAAGAAAAATGCAAGCATCTTTTGACAGAATATATTTATTGAGCTTATAAAATACATATTTAAACCACAAAATACGTTAGGTGTAAGTTACTTAATCATTAAAGTCATATATTTTAGTCTGGCGGGTTGTATTTATTGACCAAGAAAAAGCTTTGTCCCTCAAATTACGCAGTATCATCTTTTCGGATCTCCTTTTAAAAATTAACTTTGCTGTGCCCGACAGGGTCCATAATTGATTCGATGTTTTAACATACCAACTGTTATATGTACACATTATGGAATGCAATAAATTTGAGTATTGAGTACGGGTGACAGCGGCGTTCGGATTAGCCAGAGTAATTATCGAGGCTCTACTGTACTGCCTTGTTGGTCTAGTGGTTGCAAGCGCTACTGCTGAGTATGAGGTCCTGGGTTCGATTCCCAGGTCGGGAAAAGTGCTATTGGGTTTTTTCTACAGGAATTTCTCAGTAGCAGCCCTGAGTCTAGATTTGTACAGTGGCCAGCACATCAAGCTACTACACATTGACCTTGAGCGCGTTATGAGCAACGACAGCGAGAATCGTGCGAAAGAGATAAATAGCTTTTTGTCTGCTCTTACTTGTAATGTTTCGTGCTGCAGTGCGTACGTGAGCTAGTGTGCGTATATTCGTCGTGGTGTAGAATAAGATACTATGCGATAACAAAAGGGTACTGGGTACCTACTTACCTAGTAACAGGTACCTAGCTGATTGAATAGGATCTACTTACTTGGAACCAAAACAGAGGGTCGTGTTGTATTATTATTACGCCTTGCTTGCTTGCTGACGTTTTCGAGTCTTCACAAAGCGCGCTAGTAGGTAACATAACTGTATGATTTTTAGACTGTGATAACTGCCTACGAATCGAAATAATGGCATGGCAGGCGGCGGCCCGCTCACGCAAAAAATAAAATACCTATGAATGCTTATAAGCATTTGTTTAAATTATCTTTTACTTAGGGCCGGTTTTTTGGTCCGTATTTAACTCAACCAATGGTTAAACATAGTAAATAATGGTTGAATTTTGGCTAAATGCGAAATGCTGAACATGAATGAATTAGGTAACATGAATGTAGGTAGGTATTCATGTTAAATCACTAATGTTAAATAAAAAATTGTAACTAATGGCATTTTGGCAAACATAGCCAAGATTCAACCAATAGTTACATGTTTAAAACCATTGGTTGAGTTAACTACGGATAAAAAACCGGCCCTTCATTTTTAGTATTTGTTGGAAAATTCCCTATAAATATTAAGTAGGTATTATCTATTTATATTACATTTAAACATGTAGGTAGGTACGGTATACTCCGTTACACCTTTAATAAGCGAAACTTCACGCTCGTGATGAATATTGATAGGTAGACAGAAAGGTATAATCTGATAATGTGATGTGAGAAAAACATTTTTTTTTAATTTCATGCATATTTCAATTACCTTTTCCGGGTTTTGCTATATACCTATTTACTGGCGGGCTGGGGCGGTCAGCTGTGTTCGTGCGTTCCATGCTCTTCTAAAGCCGCCTTTCCACTATGGGATATAATGTAATTTATATTATATCTCAAGATATAAACTAATATCGCTCACCGTAATTTTAAATGAAACCATTTACACTGAGATGTAATATATATTACACCTCAAACTATAAATATTTTTTCGATCGACCGAGAGATATTTTCATATTATATTTCGCCTCCTCTCTCCCCGCACACCATTCCGCGCCGCTACGAATGTAAACAGTTTAAAAGATATATCTCACAGTGTGATGATCAGTCGCGGGATATAGTTTATATCTCGGTATATAATATGTAAGTATTATATCCCATAGTGACAAGGCAGCTTAAGTATTTTAACGAAATTTAATGCTAATAGGTATCAAAATAAAAGGCGCAATAACAACCTTAATCTTTATATTTTTTGACATTAATATTAATATAATTAAAAACTTACAAATATACTCTAGATTAATACCTACAACAGATTTTGTAAACTAAATATTACAATGTAAATTAAAAAAAAAAAAAAATCAAAATTGAATGCTGAAAAAGTGAACGTTAATCAATCATGTTTATTGTGGATCATAGGTACAGAAGTAGGTACAGGTGTTAAGAATTATAGTGAAACTTTTTAGCAGTGCTATTAACGCTTACCTACGCTCATCAACCAATAGCGTCGCACACAGCTTCAGATTATTTTCAATCGAAATAAATACCTATCAACCTTAGGCTAGGTTCAGACGGCATTGTCCTGCACGTTTTTTTGTGGTAGGTATTCGTTAAAAATAACGGATGTTCACACGATACATTTCCATTCGTGTAAAAGACGTATAATGGTCTATGCCACCCGAAACAAAGGGATTATTATTATAGCCGAGTCACGTAAAGTATTCATACAACAGTCAGAAAGAGATTTTGATACTATATACAACGTATTTATTTTTTTTATATACCATAACTCTAGGGTATTAATGAGACCACTATTTTGAACAACTTTTACTATAGGACAAACCTGAAATCGCAAAAAAATCAGATATCCCATACCATATTATTTTATGTTCGCAAAACTCGTCGAAATGTAGGGAACTGCTGATTTTATTTTCGCGATTTCAGGTTTAGCCCCATAGTAAAGTTGTTCATAATGATAATAATTACAACTGACGAAGGTTGTTATTATTTTACATTTTTTCCGCATATCGTGACACGCCGGATGCATGGGCACTTTCACTTTTGTTTTTCTATTCCGTGGTTTTGAACCGACTTCAAAAAAGGTTTATCAATTCGACACGTATGTATGCAATATTATTGGAACTGCTATATATTCACATAATATATTATAGAAGAAGAAGAAGATAGAAGAAGAATAGAATAGAAGCCATAATATCTACATATTAGGGCTTCCAAACAAATATACAAAACTTTATACATGTATGCATGTTTGTATGTATGTTTGTCCACGTATTTCTCCGAAAGTATTAATTGGATCGTGACCATTTTATTACACTACTTCATTACATTTACTTCAACATAAGGAACAGTGAGTTTCATCAGAATCGGTTCTGTAGTTTTCAAGATAATGGACTAATACGTGTAAGTGAAGGCCTGGCTTATTGATCGAGCTACAGGCATGGTGTCAACGGGAAAACATCTCAAGTCCTTGGTCAAATTCTAGTGCAATATTTATAACAAAACCTATTAACTACTTATTACAAACAAATCGACCGTCCCTATTAACAATGTCGGATATACCTACATTTTTACCAATATTCACTTTTCTACATACATCGAATTATAATTTAAAAAAAAATCATCACTGTCAAAACAAACATTGAACTGAGGGCAGTTCAAAGTTTGCCCTGACGATAAAAAAGAATCTTCATGATATTACGAGTAACAATCTCAGTTCTGCGAAAAAGACAGTGGTCTTTTTCGCAGAACTGAGATTGTTACTCGTAATATACTCGTAATAATACTGAACAGTGGTTCAGTAGGGACTAAACAGTAGTCTCCCTGCAGAACCGACATTGTTAATAGGGACTGTCGAAATATTCCAGTTTTTACTAAAAACTAAAAATTACGAAATAAAAAAAAAACTAAATCGACTTCATATGGAAATTAACTCAAAATTATGAAATAACTTTAATTTCGGAAGTCGGTGGCAAAAAAAAACTAAAATACAGAGTCCAAGACCTCCGAAATTAAAGTTATTTCATAATTTTGAGTTAATTTCTTTTTGAAGTTGATTTAATTTTTTCAACTATTTTTTTATTTAACGCCTCTACCTAATCCTATGTGTTGTTACATCATTATTATTATTACATTACATTGCATCCCCTTATTTTATGTTATTGAAAAAAGGCCGCAAAAAACAAAGCAAGTCCTATTTTACAAAATCTACAGTTTACATTTTCACTGTCAGATACCCCGTTATAGAATGCTACACAAATAATGACCTTGAGATTCATTCTTTCACGATCTGTTTAAACTTTATTACGATTTGTGTTCAGTAGTTTTCAAGATAATGGACTAATACGTGTAAGTGTGACGGCCTGGCTTGGTTTGTGTTTTCCTATCATAAAAGTTAAAATACCAATTTCTAAGAGGCTGGCGAGGCGCAGCGCAGCGCGGTTGTCAATGCCAAACAAAAATCAACATTGCGTGCCTTAAAGTCGAAAATAAATAACCTCGAGGCTTTTTCCGCTAAACTGAGCCAAGCCGATGCCGATGAAGAACTTTCAGTATGGGATCAATTTTGAAATTACGAAAAAAAAAAGTTGTTTCATAAAGTTCAATACCTGTTCTACCAAAATGTATGAAACAGCCGATTTTTTTTTCGTGATAATAGTTGGTCGCATAGTGAAAGTTGTTCATATTCATGGGTAGAACACCCTGTGAAAATTTTGCTTAGTGATTTAAAAATAGCCCTCTAAACAGGCATTCTCCGAGTCTACGCTGAAATAGTCACCGACAGTCGCAATTGCCCAATCTTAACTAATATTATCAATGCGAAAGTGAGTTTGTTTGTTACGCTTTCACGCTAAAACGGCTGAATGGATTTAGATGAAATTTGGCACACGGGTAGACCATGACCTGGAAAAGGACAAAAGCCGCGCGGGCGGAATTTAGTATATTATAAACAATATTTACGTATCTCCTTTTTTCAATAATGACTAAAAACAAAGATAACTATTATTGGCATTCGACTCGACCATACCATACAGCTGGTCAATGCGTTTCAACACAACGGGAATTTAACAAAAACTTTTAAGATTATTTTGTTTTATTATTGTCTATTTGGTCGGCTGTTACAATGACCGCCTTGGTCATTGTAACAGCCTGAGAAATTATCGTTTTATTGGTCAACGCAAAAAGTGGCGGAAAACAGATGTGATCATCGTGTGCACGGGATTTTGTTTTCAAACTGGTTAGATGTAAGGCTCCCCGACTTAGATAATATTAATTTTTTTACAAGCTTTTATTTTTATTGATATTTGTAGCAGATTAATTATACCTACAGTTAAATATATCTACCAATGGCTACCAACAAAATTAAACGCTGCCGTCAAACAAAAGTAAGCTTTTACCTAGATTAGTATAATTTGACTGGGCTGTATAAGGCCCAGCGTCCATTGGCGGCACGGCACGGTAAAGGATTTTTGTAATACAGTTGATTTCGAATCTTATTTAACACTGTTAACACTCCATTTCATTGATACGTCACAGCCTGCTTTGACATCCTTCGGTACCTACCTAGTAAAATCCCTTGTCGTGTCGTTACGTCAGTGGTCAACGGCCATAACTTAAATTATTACAACCAACCAATAGTAAAGCAAAAACTCGCAAGAATATAACAATGGTGCGAAAAGAAGTATTAAATTTAAATTTACAGTATTAATATTATATTATCTATAACACGTTATTAGCCTTCACATAACGCTCATTGCTATTGCGGCATAATATTTTTCTTCCGTCCATATCCGACCGGAAACTCTTTTCATCAACAAAAATTACGATATTGTTTGCCCAGTCAAAATTATAATAGGTACTCTAGGCAAAAACTTAACTCTCTCCTTATGCGCCTGATTTATAATTCTCTTCGTGGCAGGGCGCCAGCATATCTTTGAGGCGCCTTCTGACGATGTCCATTGAAATCTATAACAAAGAAAATTTTGTTAAGTTCAATACATAAGATTTTTTGCTATGACAAATTGTATTGGCCAACTTAATACATTAGGCGCGGCAGACGCACATGCGCGTTTTCGGACGTTCACCAGGTGCTTGACGGCGCGTATGCGCGTCCATACAATTTACATAACTTTCTTCGAGTGCGGCGCGCCGCACCTGTGCGTTCGTTGTGCATCTCTATTGTTTCGAAAACATCGTAAAATAAGGGTCGGTAAGGGTGTAGCATAAAGAAGCGTTTGCATAAAGAATTAAGCAGATAATGTGTTAATCCGTATGGGACGGTTAAAAATAATTACGAGTACTTCACCTTAAGTTAATGGCGAAAGTGGATTCTATTTACTAGGCAACAACGTTTAAATTCCTCGGAGTCACTGCCTCATTTCTATCATGCGGTCGCCATAAAGACTGTATTGCATATGAATAGGGCCTACTCCGATGTAGGTAAACGTCATATGAGACCAACTAGACGAAAACAAGAAAACTTTCGTCTCGTTGGTCTCATTATAACCACGCCCCTATACAGATTTGGAGATAGGTGCAAAGCTTTAAGGCGAAGACAGTACAGACAATTTAGAATCAGTCTTAGACGATTTATAAACAATCTAGCAAAACATGCTTTATAATAATAATAATAAATCGTTTATTTGCGTATTTTGGCCTGTGTGTCATTAGAATTTTTTTTACAGACATTTAAAGTTCATAAAAATTTTATAATACTTTTTTAAACCTTATCTTAAAAAAACGGAGGGTGCTTTCTTATTCAAACCTTTTTGAAAATATGCTTGATAATCGCTCTTTCTTTTGAGTTATCACTTATGCGGATATCTTACAAATTATTGAAATTAGCACCTACAAACCAATTTGAGGGAGAAATTTTAAATTTTAGACAAACTAATTAAAACAACATTTGAATTGAAATGATTAATTTTTCATGTTCAAAATAACTGCCGTTATTCTTCTAATACAAGCACGGCTCCGTCTTTTCACTTCTGTTGTTGTTATTTTCAACATCATCTCGAGTTTCATGGTTTCAACCGCTGAATTTATTCTCCCTATCAATTCTTCTCTCGTGTTTATTTCTAATAATTAAAAGACTGATGGATTGATGGGCGGTATTAGACGGAGGTTACACATTCAGTTTGGCTTCAGTTTGGCATCAGTTCGACCCGGGATTGTGACACCCATCCGAGAAATGACGAGAATCTGATTGTGTACGCGTAGATTGATGGATTGATGGTCCGGATTGATAATTAATTAATTATTTTATTCAGTATTTCGTCAAACTGGTCAGATTGGCGAAAAGCTGAACGTGTGTTTACTTGCTATCAGTATGCTGTCAGTCACCGCTTAGACAGCGATGGAGTCGCACGCCGAGTATTTTCTTCTTTATTTTCTGGGCTGATTGACTTCCTCATGCAGGTGTCTTGTTTAGTTAGGTATGGTTTTACTATTTTCAACAAATGATCAAAACGGGCTTTTTCAATAATTGGCACAGTCACATTCTTCTCCTGTGTCTCTTATCTCATTCAGTAAATTTAAGTGTATGTAGAATTCTTTTTAAATTAGCCACTTTTTACTCCAGTGCTTTCTTTTTTTACGATTCCTCATAGACAGGGCTAATATTATAAATAGAAACAATACAATATTATAGCGTCTAATAGAGCCCATCAATCCATCAGTCAGCCATCAGTCTATTCGTGATCCAAGGTCACGGATTGAACTGATGCCAAACTGAACGTGTAACCTCCGTCTTAAACAGTCAGTCAGACTGACGATCACTCACTTCTACGCGACAATACGCATACCTACGCATTAGGTATGGATTTTAACAAGAAAAAACCGGTTAAGTGCGTGTCGAACTACGCACAAGGAAGGGTTCCGTAGTTGGGAAGAATTTATCCCAAGAACAAACTTAACATTAGAGTTGAAAAACATGTTCTCCCATTCATTGCAACTGCAAATGTTACGTTACTGAGAACCTTGTTTTGAGATGTTTTCCCTTTAACGCCAGCTCGTATCAATAAGCCAGACCGTCACACTTACGTCACGTTACGTCACGTATTAGTCTATTATCTTGAAAAGTACTGAACCGATTTCGATGAAACTTTCACTGTGCCCTAAGTTGAAGTAAATGTAAGCCAACAAAAAAAGAATGATCACGATTAATAGTTTCGGAGGAATGCGTGGACAAACATACATACATATAAACATACAAACATACATCTATACATCTTTAAAATTTTGTATATTTGTTTGGAAGCCCTAATAGATCATCATATGTGAATATCTCGCAGTTCCAATAATATTATAATAATATAATTTTGATGAACTTTTAAATGTCTAATGACACATAGGCCTAAAACCTAAAGTTTTGCTAGATTGCTTACTGATAACTTTAATTAAATTAAATAAAAATGAATTCATTTATCATTCAATTTGGCCTTAGATATGCAGTTTACTTTAAATTATGGAATTTTCGGAAAAAAATTAGGTAAAAAAAATTGGTAAGACTTAGTCTATTTTTTTTGTGGATGAGAAATCATCAAATAACTTCTCCCGCTCTGGGTGGAGCGGGAGGGTGTGTCAGACTTCTACTGACTAAAACCCACGTTCCTTCAGTTGCTTCAGTGGCCTGTGCCAGGGCCACGGTAACCCTTTCGAACAACCCGCAACCCTGGCGGGGGTAAGACTTAGTCTGAGACAACCATGGCTTAAATGGTTCTAAATTGTCTGTACTATTTTCGCATTAAAGCTTACCTTTTATAGCCCGCGTCATGTAAGTTTGCCGCTCTGAAATTCGCGCAAATGACTGCGCACTAGTCAATGGTGCCCATTCTGTTGTGGACAAACTAAACTTAATTTAGGCTATTGCTAACTTTTTCTCTCTAATAAAACAAGAAAGAGACGGACGTAAATTAGAGCTGTCTTTAGTTGAACTAATATTTCCATACACATTTAGACTATACGTAAAAACATGTCGACTAAAAAACACGGTGAAGCGCAAGGCGTAAACTAGTTTGACACCTCTAATTTAGTTCATAGCTATAGCCGTCCTTTCCTCGCGCTGTTAGTAAAAGATAGCGATTCTCTTGGTTTCAGAGCGGCAAAGTTATTTGACGCGGACTATACCTAGTTATTCAGGTATAGTGTGACACATGGTTTTCATTGATTTCATACTTAATTCAATTTATCTTATTATACCTGCCTACTTTAACTAATGTTAAAACAAAATCGTGCTTATTAATTAGGTAGTATGTATAATTGAATAAATGTTGTTATTCACTTTTTAAGAAAATCATGTTTTATGTAAATGATGAATAAATAAGTTAGGTTAATAAGTGTGATAAGAAGCTACACATGGACTCACGTTGTATGAAGTTGAGGTTAGTCTTGTGCTCAAAAACGGATCGGCAGGGTGCAGCCAGCGACCATAAGGCTGCCACATAGTCGACACCGCTGAAGTAAACAGTTTGTTTTCTGGAACGAAACAAATAGCTTTATTTTATTTGCCCATTATTACTCAGTTCAATTTTCTGTTACTCAATTTTTGTTATTTTAGTGTGCGAATGTATCGGTTCGCGTCAGGCTGGTGACCTTTGCTACTTTTTAGGGATCTGTACCAAAACGGTAAAAAGGAACCCTTATGGTGCGATTCAGTCTCAAGAACTGCTAGTGCTATCAATTTGAATTTTGGAATAGTTTTAGCTGACGTTTTCTCAACTATTATGCAAATATGAAAGAATTTTTTTTTTTCAACAGGTACTGAAAGGGATCTTAAAAATTCGAAGTGAGGTATCATTATGAAAGAACGCTGTTTGCACATTCTCAAACATTATTTTGTAAGCCGCATAGTTTTCGACTTTTGCTGAAAAATGTAAACAAATGCCCCCCCCCCCCCCCCCCCCATCTCCGAAGTTTGCATAGACAAAAATCTGAAATTATTCTGTGTGACAGAAGTTTATGTAAAGATTACAGGAAAAATAAACGATATCTAAATAGCACACTTATTTATATACGTATATGGTTGTACGGAACTCTTGGTGCGCGAGTCCGACTCGCTCTTGACCGTTTCTTTACTACCTATAGTCAATTAATAGCTACCTAACTTTGAAACAAATTAAAGGGACTACAGAATGATAGCTGGTTAACCCTCCGTTTGTGTAAACTATTCAAATTCGTATTATTATTTTTACTTGAGTAATTACTACTTGATTGCTACCCTCACATCTTTCAATGTCCACCTTGTAGCTTTAACAAGTAAAAAGTTATGATCGTTTGATTTTTTTACCGGGAATGGATTACGGTTATTGAAATAAAGCTATTTAAAACGATTATAAAATTGTTTATTTTTATATACATCTACCCATTACATTAATTATACAAATAAACATAAAAAAGATACAGAACTTTAAAAAAAAAAAATATCCTTTAAAACTTTGTTTCTTTTTCCAACTAAAGCCTAAGTATTTATATATTTGTATGTTCAAATAACATAATAGGTAGATGTATTCCAATACAAAGATGCATTATTGTAATCGTGTTAAATTGCTTTATTTCAATAACAGTAATCTATTCCCTGTGAAATTTTCAAATGATCATAACTTTGGATTATTCCGACCTCTCACCCTGCTTTGTCCCCTTAGGGGGACAGTCGGAAAAAAGTTTGATCTGTCCCTCCAAGGGGACAAAGCAGGGTGAGAGGTCGGAATCTATAACTTTTTACGTATTAAAGCTACGAGGTGGACATTGAAAGGCGTGAGGACAGATCGGATCAGATAGTAATTACTCAAGAAAAGTAATGACACATTTTTGTAGTCCCTTTATTTTGTTTCAAAGATAGATAGCAATTTTATTGACTAAAAAGTAGGTAACAATTTTTGGTCACAAGTCTGACGCGAACCGATACAGACAACCAGCCATTCAGACGCACATAGTTAATACATACATAGGAAAAGACGTATTAATACTTATACTATTCCCTACAATAATTGCTAACTTATTATTATTAAATTATTTATTTATTTACACACAAACATACACCCAATGCGATATCGTGGTATATAACTAGATTAAACTGGATCCGCGTGTTGAATTACTGTCGTTTCGCTGTTTCAACAGACAAAAAGAAAATGCGTCATTGCGTAATTGCGTAGGTATTTACTTACTTTATAATCCAATCACTACCTACTGGATTAACTTCTGTTTAGAATGTTTTATGACCAAATTAATTGTTCATCGAATTCTGTTCAATGAGACTTGAACAGCGCGCACTCGCGCAGCGTTAATAACTTACGATATCGGGCGGGAACTCATTATGAAATAACACAAGGATGATACCTACTTATCCCTTCTGCTTACTTATTTCGAAAATTCTATAAAAAATAACACTGATCGACTCATTTTTTCAATATTATCCTTTGTTTACTTTAATTTAAAAATTAGAATTACAAAAAATATTACTCACCATTATGACAGATTCACTCAATCAAAGCGCTATTACCACACAACTATTATATTATCCTGAACGGATAGCCCGTTCTAGTGCTATGACGCGCCATTTTAAAACTCATGAACACTACGACACAACACACTACCAATCCTACCAATGAACACGGAACTGACTGACAGTGACAGTGACTGGTGACGACTAATGACGTTCGTTTAATTTCGTTATGAGTCGGAAGAACTCGGGAGCGGTGGCGAATGCGCAGGGGCGCGGATTGGCTCCTAATTATTAGTATGTGCAGCCATTGGTTAATTTTAGAAACGTTGGAAATTCCACCAATCACGCCAAGGATACTTTCTTTCTAACGCTCCATGGTGCGTCGTAGTTATAGATATGTATAGTGTTTAGCTTGACGTGCTGGCGTCTGTACCTGGTCGTTTGCAATAGGCTCGACCACTACTACATGGGACTTATGATATTTCAAACCATTTGTTTTACTTTTGACAGCTAGGAAGTACTAAATCAATTAGTGTTGTCCTAATTCGTTACCGATTCGATTTATTATAAAAACAATCGACTTTATTTATGAAGAAGTTTAATCGATTTAACACATTGACATTTTATTTTAAAGCAAAATGTAAAGAAAAGTCAGTGTCCTTGAATTATGCAATTTTTTCGTCTATGGTTGCCTGTCATTAAATAATTGTTTCTTATTTAATGACAGGCAACGTGACCAAAACAATTAGGCGCATGACAGCTATGAAGTTATTGGAACTAGGGAGGGAACACAGGAACGGTGATTGATATTGTACGTATTATCATCACTGCCGAAAGCGAGTATACAACTGCACGTCACTAGGGGAAGCGAGGGGATAGGTGCGGGGTTCGGGCGCCGAAACAGAATTCTGGTCATGCGCCTAATTGTTTTGGGCAAGTAGTACATAGTATTGGAGCTGTCAAAAGTAAAATAAATGGTTGGTAAGCTTATAAGCATAACTGGTGAAATGTGGGTGTGCCTCTGCTTTATCCTTCGGGCAAACAAGGTGTAATGTTGTGTAAATTCCTAATTAGTTTTTGTTTTTCTATTCTAGAACCAGTTTCACCACAAACAGACCCACCGGAAGTAAGCGCAGCAGATATCATAGACAAACAAGAGAAAAGGCCCAAAGACAAACGGGATACCAAAACCAAAACAGACGCAAAGAAACCAGTGAAACAAGAAATAAAAAGTAAGGCTAAACCACAGACGGTCAAGTCTGAGACGAAAGTCACGCCGAAGAAAAAAGATGTCAATGTTAAAAGTGTCAAGAGTGAAACTAAGATAGAGGAGAAGGCAGAAGATGTTGTTGCTCCTGAACAGAAGGTACAGTACATTACTGCAGCCGCCTGCGAAAGAGGCATTGATGGGCGAACGTGGTGGATGAACGTTCGTCAGGGGCGGCAGTCTCCTGCGGCGACTAGAGACGTGAGGGCGCAAAGATTGCCTCTCCCTCACGCGTTCAGCCTCCTCCTTCGCGAGCATTACTGCTTCGCAGAAGCTTCTCATGCAACGCCGAGAGACCTGCCAGCGGTCATTTCTACCTAGAGTGCGAATCCAAGTGCACATATTATGAATTCAGAACAATTACTAGAACTATCATTGTTTTAGAGATGAATTTAAATATTTACATGCTTTAGTCGACTGAAATCCCTGTGGGACTAACCGCCCCGAATGAGTGGTGCGAGTAATCGCCCGTCGTACTCTGACACTCGCTGATAGTCCAGCGACAAAACTATCAGAACTACACACTCGCTGCTCGCCAACTTGTTTTCAGTTGCTAGTTCTACTCGCAACTCGTTCATCGCCGGCGGTGAGACAACTGCCCAATGCGCGGAAATTCAAATTCAAAAATCCATCTGTCTAGTCTTTTCCCCCAGTACCTAGTTAGGTACCAAATTGGTTAGGTATCAAATTGTGCTGTGTTACCCAGTTGGGTAACACAGCACAATTTGATAACGACTGTCAAAGATCCACGAATGACAGCCGGGACCAGAGCTTGATGTGCTTTCCGAGGCACAGAGGAGTCTCGGTATGTAAAGATCCCCACCCACGGACTTAACCTGATGGATCGACCCGTGGGGCTGTTATTTATTGCTTAGCAAACTTGAGTAAATTAATTATAAATTCCCATTGTAAGGTCTTGAGTAAATTAATTATAAATTCCCATTGTAAGGTCTTGAGTAAATTAATTATAAATTCCCACTGTAAGGTCTTGAGTAAATTAATTATAAATTCCCACTGTAAGGTCTTGAGTAAATTAATTATAAATTCCCACTGTAAGGTCTTGAGTAAATTAATTATAAATTCCCCCTGTAAGGTCTTGAGTAAATTAATTATAAATTCCCACTGTAAGGTCTTGAGTAAATTAATTATAAATTCCCACTGTAAGGTCTTGAGTAAATTAATTATAAATTTCCACTGTAAGGTCTTGAGTAAATTAATTATAAATTCCCACTGTAAGGTCTTGAGTAAATTAATTATAAATTCCCACTGTAAGGTCTTGAGTAAATTAATTATAAATTCCCACTGTAAGGTCTTGAGTAAATTAATTATAAATTTCCACTGTAAGGTCTTGAGTAAATTAATTATAAATTCCCACTGTAAGGTCTATTCTTGCTTGCCGCGCTCGGCCGCTATAGTAACGCTTACTAACAGATGTGATCATCGTGTGCACGGGATTCTTTTTCACGCTGTATAGATGTGCGTTTCTCGCATTGTGCAGACGCCAGCACATCAAGCTACTACATTCTGTCAAATTTCTTTAATAGATTTTCAGCTTTATCGCTAAAGCATTAGGTTCAAGGTTGACTGGGAAAATTTGACAGCTTCGGGTAGCTTGACGTGCTGGCGTCTGTACATAATTATTATGATTATGAGACGGTTAGCTTATACAGGGTTAAATTAAATTAGTTAGCGAAACTCCGCGGACGTGATGGGTATCGATATCTAAACATGTTAAAACAATACATTGTGGCATATGGGTTTAGTAGGTAGAGAATGAGACTCAAGTGTCACTTAAAACAGAGTTTAATACATTAGGCGCGGCAGACGCACATGCGCGTTTTCAGACGTTCACCGGGTGCTTGACGGCGCGTATGCGCGTCCATACAATTTACATAACTTTCTTCGAGTGCGGCGCACCGCACCTTTGCGTTCGTTGTGCATCTCTATTGTTTCGAAAACATCGTAAAATAAGGGTCGGTAAGGGTGTAGCATAAAGAAGCGTTTGCATAAAGAATTAAGCAGAGAATGTGTTAATTGTAGGTTAAGCCACAAGTTACAGAAGAAGGTCGTAGATTCTGGTTGCAAGGTTTTTTTGCTGTGGTGGCAGTACCCTTCCACTTTTTATAAAAGTGGAAGGGTACTGCCCTGGGTGGACCGTCTGGCTGGGCTGAGGTGGCTCGGCGTGTTCGGCCTTAGTCGCCGGTTAGAGGGCCACGACTGGCGCGTAGTTGCCGGGTAGAGAGCCGCGTCTAGCGCATAGGGTGCCGGCCTGGTAGAGAGCCGCTTCTGGCGCATAGGGTGCCGGGTAGAGGGCCGCTTCTGGCGCGTAGGCTGCCGTCGAGGTTATGGGCCGGTAGTCTAGCCAAAGGTGGTCTAGCCGGAGCGGTGAGTGAATCCGAAGCGGTGAACCCTGGAAACATGCAAGGGTGCGTCCGTGAGCTCATAGGAAGATCCGGTAAGCCTCTGTGATGTGCGTAGTTTCCTAACTAGACGAGTCCGTAGCCCCAAGACAAGGAAATGGGTAATTGGAGAGGAAAATCAACATCACAGTGGTTTACAAGATCATTATTTAGAATGAACACAAGATAAAACACAGTTACAGTAGTATACAGATTCTCCTAAGGACACTATGAGTACTTACACAATTTCGGGGAACTATACAGGCTTCAGTGGTTTTGGCGGAAAAGGAGTGAGTCGCCGGTTAGTCTTATTATAGACTCTCGAGTTTCTAGCAAGTACTATAGGGAGGTGAAAGTAGTAATCTTACAGATTAAATATAAAAATCGCACAGATAATTAATATCTAGCTTTAGAATTCGTTATGCTACAACATTAACACATTCTCTGCTGAATTCTTTATGCAAACGCTTCTTTATGCTACACCCTTACCGACCCTTATTTTACGATGTTTTCGAAACAATAGAGATGCACAACGAACACACATGTGCGCCGCGCCGCACTCGAAGAAAGTTATGAAAACGCGCATGTGTGTCTGCCGCACCGAATGTGTTAATTTGATGATGTTTTTTTTTTTTAATTTTTGCGATCATCAACCCGGTAATGTACCCGGTAGTCACTTAGAATATCAGTTTAAAAATCAGTTTATTTTGTGTAAACGTGTTGAGATATCGATACCCATCACGTTTGTGATGGGTATCGATATCTCAACACGTTAAAACAGATTTTATCAACTCCACTTCAAGTAACAACACTACCAGCGGTCATTGACCCAAAAAAACCATTAAATCTTGATTGTTTTTTCATGTTTAGATATCGATACCCACACGTCTCCGCATTCGTAACGACTTTCGCTAACTAATTTAATTTGACTATGACTCACCACTTTACTCGATACTCAAATAAATATATCTTCATCATACACACATGTTATATATATTTTTTCTTTTCTATTAGCCCCAACCAGCGCCTATTGAAGAGACACAACCGACCTCGGGCTTCAAGCCTATCAACTACGCAGCCGCAGCGAAAGCTAACAAACCCAAGAAACCAGCGACCACCATAGACAAGCCACAAACACAGCCCAAAGTAGAAAAAAAAGTCACAGAAAAAATTGACAACAAAAAAGACAAACTGAAGACAGAAAAAATCAACATGCAAAGAAAGAACTCAGCAAAGTAGGTTGAATTAGGTGTTTTTGGCTAAATAAATACCATTTTGGTAATAAAAAATATGTATTGCCCGTGTACAAATTAACAGGCAACACCAGGCAAACGTTTGCATACAGCCTTGTACAGACTTCTGTATAGTTTGAAAGTTTGAAAATAGTTTGTGATATTTCCATTTTGAAGTAAATTTGCATTTTTTTTGGAAAAACATTAATAAAAAAAATATGATAGTGATAAAAATAATGTATTTTGTGAATAATTAGTTCATAAAAATTATTAGATTAGTTTGTAATTTTTTTTTTTTTCAATTTGAGACTGTCGTTGCCATAGTTTAAAAAAAATATTTTAAGAAAGAAATCTGACTACTGAAAAGCACTGGATAAATCAGGAATCCCGGTACCGGACTATCTTTAAAAAATACATTTGTTTGTGATTTGTGTCTGATGGTTGATGGCGATAGGCTCGCCCCCTATTATATGGCACATAACTGGCGAAATGCGGGGTCTACTATAGGTACACCTCTGCCTAATCCTTCGGGGATTACAGCTTAATTCGGATTTGAAAATCCGTAATCAGAATTCCTGATAAATCCCGAACGGAAAGTGTCAAAAAGTGTTTTTTTTTTTAATCTATGGTGCGGTTTTTTTTGCTTTGACAGAAAATATAACCCTTGTTCACGAAAAAACTAAATATACGGTCTCAAATTATAGAAAAAAATAAATGAAAGCCTAGAAAAGGGCTTGTCCATTTACTAAGTAGTTGATGAAAAATTCGTCTTGTATATTTAATATTAAAAAAAAACATGTATATGAAAAAAAAAAATTGCACATTATATTGTCTTATGGGGTATCTTTAGGATTATACTTAGAATAGACGAAAGTGGTTTTTAAGATTTTTTTTTTTTGTTTTTGGGATAAATATCTGGTTAAAAAACGCGAGAATTATTCTATAATAACTTCTAAAATGTGTTGCCTAGAAATGTAAACAAGTAATAATAACATTTTTTTAAAGATTAAGATTACATTTCTGGCAAAGTTTATAAACGCGTTTCTTTTGTAAATTTTTAGTGTTTAATGAAATTCACAAATTAATGACGAAGAGTGTAGCCTCCCACAAGTCCATCTTTAAAATCTCACCGTGAAAACTTAGGTGAAGTGAGCTGTCAATCCCTAGAGTCACGTAGCGTGAGAGTTCACTTCACTTAATCACGGTGAGATTTTTACAGAATAGATCGGCTGGTCCGGTGACCGCGCGGTGGCCTTGTCGGTGGGCAAAAAATGACAGATCTTGTCATAGTGATTTCGTTATAGCTTGACCGCTACCGCTTTACCGAGGCTTAGGTACATGTGCGGCGTGATGGAGGGACAGTGCTTATTCGTCAATGAAATGAAATAACTTCTATAATTAGATCTTTTTAGACACTTTTACTCTCAATATTTTTGGTCAATATTTTAAAACCAGCTTTTCCTAGCTGACTGACTGATCCTTGAGAAGAAATCCCGAAAGTAACTCGGAGGGCATGGTCTCTTTTAAAGTCCAAACATTATACAGGGTGTAAGTGTAAACAGTGTCAACCTTTTAAGGGGTCATTGTACTCATCATTATGAACAACTTTTACTATGGCACCAAACCCGAAAACGTGAAAAAAAAATCTGCCGTTCCCTACATTTTGATGAATTATGCGAACATAAATGTATTGAACAGCTGATTTTTTTTTACGATCAAGTTTGGTCCCTGAGTAAAAGTTGTTCATAATGATGAGTGCAATGACCTCTTAAAATATTGCCACTGTTTTCACTTACATCCTATATGATTAGGTCTATCGCTCACGGCGTCCTGCCCCCCCGCGGTATAGCGGTAGCGGTAGCGGTCAAACTATAGTTCCACTTGCAGCCACCCGCAGAGTAATTACGTAACACGCTTATAAAAAGCAATGCCTTTTGTTTTAACAGTTCAACAACATTCATTGCGCTGTTGAGCAGACAAATTTTTCAAACATGAAGCAATGTGTTAACAATTTCTTTCAAAATCCTATGGGGATTGTGATTGAGTGTGTTACGCAACTAGTGTCTGATAAGTTTGTGGCACAACCCTGTTTCTGTTAACCTTTATTATCTGTTGTCAAACCTCATGACAACCATAGACATAGAGAATGGACTGAGCCTGCCAAGTGTCCACTCTCTAGAAAGAGACAAAGCGACTGTGCTGTGCGGCCAATACATGTCTCTTTTTTAACATAACCTGTCTGCGTAGAACGATACACTCTTGACCGCCAGTGACGTGAACCAATCAGAATTCTAGAAAGAGACAATTGGCCGCACATTCGCTTCGTCTCTCTCGTACTTTTCTGTCTGTATTCACTGCAGTCCATTCTATCTCTATGATGACCAGAGATCGGAATAGGTTGAGCATAAATACCTAAACTTCGAGGAAAGAAGTTACAACAGTGGACAAAATCTTGAAAAAAATCCGGGAAATAAGAAATTGCGAATTATTTATTTCACTTTGAATACATTTGTAACAAATTGAATAATTATAGTAAATACAAAATAATTCGCAATTTCTTAAATCCCATGATTTAATCGCCATGTTTATCATTCCGGGATTTTATATGAAGTATATCCACTGTTGTTACTTCTTTCCTCGAAGTTTAGGTATTTATACTACACCTATTCCGATCTCTGGTTATTATACAATACGTTCTTTCTTACATTTTTTAAACATAACATCATCAGTTTTTCATTAAAGATTTTGCCCACATACATTGCTGGGGCAATATAAACGGGCTATTGTTAACAATCTCTATATCCAAGCGTGTATTTTAGCTTAAATTTCAGAATAATAATGCATTAAAATTATGATTTTACATTTTGATTGATATGTGTACGCGATTGTCCCAAATTAGGTTTAAAGTATAAGGTAAGCACAAGAAGGATTTGTAGGTAAAATTTTAATGTGCTTTGTAACTAGAAATGGCTGCGAAAAATGATTTAGGCTAATGTCAAAAATTACAATAATTATTATCGTAAAATGGGGTAAGTTTGATACTACGGGGTTGCTTTGATAACAAATTTCGACGTGTGAAAAACTTATTTTTATAATATCTACAACGCCATATATAGTTTCTTTTTAATATGGCGTTGTAGATATTATAAAAATAAGTTTTTCATAAGTCGAAATTTGTTATCAAAGTAACCCCGTAGTATCAAACTAACCCCATTTTACGGTACTCAAATTTGTCACTGGAGTTTGAAAGGAGTAGCGACCCTTTCCCGCTTCGCACAGTTTTATATGTAAGATAAACATAAACCTTTCAGAATAAACTCTCTAAATGACGGAGAAGACTGCTTCAAGTTCCGTTGCGTAACGTGGGCTACCCGTGTTAGGCTAGTTTTATGTAAAACGACTGAATTATTATATCGGCCATATAAGGAGCCCAAGGCCATTTGGAAGAGTTTAGTAAACCTAAAATAATAAATGTTTAAATAAATAAATAGTAAATGTTTTTATGTTAAACAATTAACCAAAGTGCTACTTAACACATTAAGTGCGGCAGACACACATGCGCGTTTTCATAACTTTCTTCGAGTGCGGCGCGGCGCACATGTGCGTTCGTTGTGCATCTCTATTGTTTCGAAAACATCGTAAAAAAAGGGTCGGTAAGGATGTAGCATAAAGAAGCGTTTGCATAAAGAATTCAGCAGAGAATGTGTTAAATGAAATGAAATTTAATTGCAAGAATTGTAGTACATTTCACATGGTCTGGTTTACAATTGTTTCTAACACAATTCGCTAAAACTAGCATGCAAAATAATTGTTTAAGTACATTTTAACTAAATAAATGGAGATAATTAAATTTAAACATAATTCATAGTTATTATATAATATTAAGATACGGATGTCAATCATTTCAAATTATATAGTAAAATGTCAATGCGAATCTTTGAAGTTAAAGGTACTCATTCACAGAATAGAAAGATTTCTCTATCAGCCATTTGAATAACTCTGTTTTAAAACGGTTAATTGGCTTAATACTTAGTTTATTTTATTTTCCCAGTCATTAAAGGAATAATGTGGTTTATTTGTTATGGTGGCCTTCCATGGTCCACACACCTTAGTTTAGAAGAACAATGCGGTCACATAGACACAAAAGAGACTATTTTATACTAGCTGTGCCCCGCGGTTTCGCCCGCATAAGTTTCGATCCCGTGGGAATATCGTGATAAAAAACATCATATGCCCTAATCCTCGTCATGGTCTACCCATGTGCCAAATTTCATCCATATCCGTTCAGCCGTTTTGGCGTGAAAGTGTAACAAACAAATATAGAAACAAACTCACTTTCGCATTTATAATATTAATAATTAGTATCATGTATTAATACATTAGGCGCGGCAGACGCACATACGCGTTTTCGGACGTTCACCAGGTGCTTGACGGCGCGTATGCGCGTTCCATACAATTTACATAACTTTCTTCGAGTGCGGTACGCCGCACCTGTGCGTTCGTTGTGCATCTCTATTGTTTCGCAAACATCGTAAAATAAGGGTCGGTAAGGGTGTAGCATAAAGAAGCGTTTGCATAAAGAATTAAGCAGATAATGTGTTAAGAATATAGAATGGAAAATTATTCTGAATCTCTTCACCATCCGTATTTCTTTTCTCTGATTAAACTCCCGGGTTTTGTGGCCTATTTAATCATAGTCCAGTCCTACGAGCCCATCTCGCCTGATGAAAATGACCTCTCGTATAACCCCTTTCAAGGAATAGGTCGAATTTCCGAGCACGCTGTATAGTTGACCCTTAGAGCTTCTTACCTTATCTACCACAAAGTGCAAAGTTCGAGTTCTCCTCGTATCAAACTGACTCGAGCAGAATTGTCGATACTCAGTTCTAAGCATCATCATCAGCATATAACGTTCCCAATGCTAGGACACTCGCCTCCTCTCTGAGAGGGTGTCACAATGCGGGTTGGTGGATGTCACGTCTCTTCGCTGTAGGACATGTCGGTTTCCTCACGATGTTTTTCCTTCTCCGTTTTGAGACCCCAATTGCGTATCAGGGAGTCACGAACGGGAGGCTTTTGCTTCATGATTGAAAAAAAATATCTGCTCTACAACGTGAATAAAACAATGAATGTTGTTGAACTGTTCAAATGAAAGGCTTTGCCACCATTTCTGTCAATCATTATATCAGTGATGTCCTAGATAAACTTAGATAACATATAGGATGTAAGTGTAAATAGTGGCAACCTTTTAAGGGGGAAGCGTCAGGGTAGCCCGCGAAATTCAAATTTTCTTACTTTTTTTGCAATTTGCAAGTCAGTATTAAGTTGTATGTTAAATAAAGTATGATTTGCGGCCGTAACAAATATGTTTTTTACAGAATTATATACAATAGAATCAGTAATACAACTCCTTAAGTTAGTATAATCCTAAAATGTCAAGATTTCATGAAATAGTCATTTTTTGGGATTACCTGGTCTTATAGAGTTGTATTGATCACTTTAATGATTCTAATTATGTAAATATATAATTGTTATGACCGCAAATTATAATTTGATCAACGTACAATATGATACCGACTTGGAAATTGCAAAAAAGAAAATTTGAATTTCGCGGGCTACCCTGCGCTTCCCCTTAAGGAGTCATTATACTCATCATTATGAACAACTTTTACTATGGAACCAAACCTGAAAGAGCGAGAAAAAAAATCAACTATTCAGTACATTTATGTATGTTCGCATAATTCGTCAAAATGTACTGAACAGATGATTTTTTTTTGCGATTTCAGGTTTTGTCCCATAGTAAAAGTTGTTCATAATTATGAGTACAACGACCCCTTAAAATGTTGCCGCTGTTTACACTTACACCATGTATATGAATTTGAAACAGTCACATTGGTAGTTGTCAAAACAAAAAGTGAATTGAAAACACAATCTTTTTTACAATTTTTGTCAAATAAATTTTTCGCTGCCATTTCAATTTTGACATAAGTAATTAAAACCTATTACTGAATAAATTTATTTAAACATTAGACCAACATTATATTATTAATTATTTTTATTAATAACTTATTTCATAGGTTTTCGTCTCATAGGTTTATTTCATAGGTCGGTAGTAGTTTTTGAAAAACTGACATTTATTTTAATAATAAAATTGTCAATGGTATTGTGACATTTTCCAATGAGAAGTTGTTACGGTATGATGGCATGCAACCTACATGTTACGGCTTCTCAGAAGAGCGGTGGCTGCCACATTACGGCCGCAGTGACGGCTGTCATGAAAACGATGGCAGCAGGGTTTTGACTTTACGGTGTTAAACAAAGATCTAGGAAAACACGAAATTACTTTCATAAATAACATTTCATGACGTCATTTGCTGGTAAATTATAGACGCTATATGGCGGCCACCGCTCTTCTAGATGATGGGTTACAAATAAATCTTGGACAAAAATTACTTACTATCGACACGTAAAAATTAATTATTGGAGCAAAAAGGCCATAAAAGAAATTGTAAAAAAATAATAAAATTAATATGAAATTAGTATCTATACATGTTTATGTATAATGTCAATTTGTACAGCTACAGTTTTGGTAATTCAATTCTGGACCATTTTTTACGTCGTGCTCCCCAGCAACCCCATCATCTGTATATATATATATTTTTTTTTTATATTTTATATTAAATTTGAACCCAATATGTACTCAATTTGTAAATACTTTAAAAAAAAAAGTACTTAGAAAGGTTAACAGCACAGTTACCTCAATTATATATTACGCTGTAGACCGGTAGGGTTTCTTTAAATTTTTGCATTCACGGACCACTTTCACAATTTTAAGTAATTCCATGTCTAAGAATATTTTAGGAAAAGAAAATAAGCCTTATTTATATTAAAAGATCACTCTTATTGGTAGTTTAATTACACTTACTACTAAGGTAATGAGAATGATGCTGCTGTTTGGCCCAATGAGAACGTTAAATTGTGGGATTGTCTTCAACAAAATAAATGATAAATGATTTTATTTCTGTAAGTAGGTTTGTACAAACACAAGTCATCGTTTTTTTTTTTTTTTTAAACTAGACGTAGGCCGAAACAAACTCGGAGGTCACAGTCTCTTATAAAGTCCAGACATAATCTTGGTCACTTCATGTGAAGACCATGTAGATTGGTGTCTGAAATGGTCTTCTGAGGAAAGAACCACACAAATTGAGAGGACCTGTCCAGGCAGTGCACGCATTTGTCAGTAATCGCGCAGCTCAACTCGGAACTTAAGGAGCTCAACGATTCGACGAACAATACCAAAGAAAGGACATTTGGGTAGGCCGCATAAATTACTCAAACTGCCAGACCATGATTAAAATAACTGAGAGAAAAAAAATAAAACACAAAAAAAAGCATTGACCTACATAGTTTTCACATTCACAATAATTAAAATAATATAATAATAACAAGGCGCATGACGACGACGCGGCGAGTTCGTGGCTTAGCCGAGAAATGTTGGGTTTATTACACAAGGTCACTTAAGACGTCCCTTAAAGGTCACTTAAAGGGTCCGTGGACCCCACTTTAAGAAACCCTAGTGTAGAGCATCTCTGCAGCAACCTCAAGTTAAAAATATGAGGAAAGTTACGTAGATTGTATTAAGAAAGATGTGTCTGAAAATAATTGTAATGTTGTTTTTACCATTAAATATGCAAGCCTTGACTAGTTATATTATAATAAGATGCGTCTGAGTGAAAATACTTTAGCCATGTGTATTTTCGCTCAGTCGAAAAGGGTTTGCTGGAGAGATGCTCGACAGCGTAATAAAATTGAGGTAAACTACAGACTAGTTTCATCCTGTCTATACTTTTTTTAAAGTATGTACAAATTGAGTATTTTGGGTACAAATTTATTATAAACTTATAAATGAAAAAACAGATGGCGTGGTTGCTCGGGAGCACGACGTCATTTTTTCAAGAGCAAGTTTTTTTTTTTTTTTTTGTAGAAATTCACGTTCTTCAAATGTGTAGCTCACCTTGACTTGTTCTTCTCGTTCCCTATATATTAGAATAGCGTAATAATATAAGAAAAACCCCGACGGAAGTAATGAAAAATTATTTCATAGTTAGTATTAATCTTATGAAAATCGATACAGCAGTTTATGAGACGAACTATTCATAGTTTTATAATCCGTGTCGGGTATTGTATAGCAATAATTATTATTGTGAATGGCAGACGGGCGATATTGCGACTTCTAATTTTATTCCTCGACAGCGATTCTGCTGTTGGAAATACAATTTTTTTTTTCGTTATAGTGGAATTTGAATCTCAAAAAAGGGCCTGGCTTCATTTATTTGTATAAAGAATTTATAAGAGCCCTGGTACGTTTATAAAGTGCGCTTTCATAATTTTTAACGTAACGATATTATCGTGAACGTCCACGTCCATAAAATGTATGGAAATACGTGCACGTTATAACGTTGTCGTGGATGGAAAATTAAAAGCGTATTTAGATACATTTTACGTCTCTGAGTTATCGTGGGGCAGTGGCGTGGACGTTCACGATAATATCACCACGTTAGAAATTATAAAAAGGCACAAACAGTCTACCCAACCAATAGTGATGTCACAAAAAGTCGCACGACTACCCCGCAAAGTCGCTCGTTTGTACCAACTTACAAGTGTGAATAAAACGTGTTTTCTATCACTGCCAACCCCCTGTTTCTAGGTAGCGATATAGAAACCCGCTTTGTGCATGAATCCGTAAGTGCCTAAAATACGAAAAGGTAAAGTCAAGCTCCATTTAAAGATTAAAAAAAAAACAATTATAGCATAATTTATGTTAAGTACTAGTTTTATTATTAGTTGTGTTATTTAATCAGGAGATATTATAGTCCTTGCAATGACTGACTAATAAATGTATAGCCAGAACGCGGCAGAGGCTCGACAAAATTATATCGTGCGTTTTTGACCGAAGTATATATAATATGCCACATTGAGTTTTATAGTTTGACCGATGCCGCTGTACCGCGCCTTAAGTATGTGCGCGGCGTCGTATCTTGTCACTCGTACCTGTGTGACGGTCTCTTTCTTATACTATGACAATGGATTATATAAGTACCTAACGCCGAGTGCGCACTACGACTTTTTATCATGCGATTAATTTGTCGCAGAAATGCAACATATTTGTTTATATGGCAGTGTCCCGCCGCGATTACACGTTACCATATAAACCAATACGTTGCATTTCTGCAACAAAATAATCACGCGATAGAGTCGCAGTGCGCGCTCGGCCTTTTTATAGTCAGCGAGGTCAGAAATCTTAAAGCACAATTAATAATAATAATAGTTGATCTGTAAATTAATTGTAAATTTTGACATATAGTGTATGCATGTTATAGATTGATGCTAGATATTTACGTTATCACAATACAGATAAAATACAAATAAAAATGTTTAGTGAAATTAAATATAATGGTAATCTGAACATCTTCTGTATCGTTTTAATTTTGCACCCAAATTGCATTACATGACCAAATCATGGTAGAACACAGACCTCGCATCCTAACCAAAAGCGGTCATTGCACGAATTGGCTTGCTACTACTATTAAATCTGTGGCAGTGCCATTGCACTGGTATAGTCCTACCAACTTACATATCTGAAAGAGGACGGCACTGTCGATTCCTTGTTGCTAATTAATATGAGGTGCCCAAAATTCAGTTTTCAAGAAGGAAATTTCACATTAGACATAATTACAGTTTTTACAAATTAAAAAAAAGATACCTATATAAAATAAATAAAAAGAATTTGATAATTTACAGTTACGTAGGTACGCTAACAGTTTAGTCTCTCAGCAATAAACAATGGCTTTATCTAAAAAGTAATCCAATGAAGTGGAAATTCAGCAGATAAAATGATCCACGGGAGGATACAACTTTCATTTAATGCGAAGTTAAGTAGATACCTACCCTGCAAGAGGTACCTGGATGTGTAGCATTTAGTTATGACCGTACCTAACTCCTAACACCAGATTTGACTAATTATAATTAACAGTGGTACCTAGTGGTAGTGTAGTGTAATAAAATAAAAAAAACAAATTGCTTTACAATGATTTATTGAAAACCAGATTTACAGTAATTGTGATCTTTAGATGAACCTGCATACACAACTTCATCCTGGTTGTGAGGCCATACTCCGCTTATTTCCGTACCACTATCATCATTATCACTATCGCTTTCGGTTTCAGTGTCACTTACCACTTCTATAATAAAAGGTTTATCTAAATACAAATCATGTTTTAAGTATTCTCCTTCTAACCTGCGAACGTGTTTACAATGCTGTGCCCACTCATGAACTGTAATAGCGTCAAAAGCTTCAAGTTTGTGAGTATGACATGTTTATGAGTAAAATAAATTAGCAAGTATAATAATCTAGACGTCAGGACTATTATTTATTCCGTGCTTCCGTGTCCCCAGATTAGGTAGGTACCTACACCTACCTACTAAATGTTACCAGTGCCATTTAGTATTTTAAACAATATAATATAATCGCATTGAATGCCTACGACGCAATAGGGCGTTCGCTACGTTAAGCGTGCGCTTGCGTCGGGTGCCCGCCTTGCTTGCTTGTATTGAAAGAAAATATGAGCAGCGCTCACTGGCGCGGACGCGTGCGACGGGTTCGAGACACGTATGGTCCAGACCTCCGACGTGGGTCTAGGCGCTAGAACAATGTTGGTCTCCAGCGGGTACAGTTGTATCGGATGGACTACCAGCACGTAGCGACACTCGACTGATTTCGAAAAACAAGTCCGCGAGCGTGCAGCCACCGCATGCGTCCGCGCCGCGCGCTCGCTACCCGCTGCGCGTGTACAAACCCGTCGCACGCGTCCGCGCCAGAGAGCGCTGCTCATATCATCTTTCAATACAAGCACGCGAGGCGGGCACCCGCCGCGTGCGCACGCCCATCGTAGTGATGTCGATGTCTCGCTGGAGCATTCCACAGTGTGATCCGCTAGAATAGCTTGAGATCGTCAGCGAATAAGAGACAAACTAGCGTCTTAAATGACTTCTGGAAGATCATTAATCATAATAATTATTATTAATGATCTTCCAGAAGTCATAATATAAGTCATATTTATAATTATTATAAATTCTAAAGGTCCTAAATTGGTCCCCTGACTTACCCCCGTAAGGGTGAAATACTGGTCCGAGATGTAACCTGCACATTCTACCATTTGTTCGCGATTGCCCAAGTAGCTAGCAAAGAACTTTAGGAGGGCTGGGGTAAAACCAACCCTCGCAAAGGAGCTGGCCCAAGCCCCATACAAAAAATACCCAGGCACGGCGCAAAAGTTTTGTGTTCCAGATTTTAGAGGATATTTAAAAATAATATTCCATAATATCACTATCCCTGTATCGGGTGGCTAACATTATTTTTTTTGCTCGAGAAGTTTTCTAGGCGTTCCTATTAAAATCTCATTTGTGTGGACCAAAATATGTATAATTATTTGCAATTATTGTGTAATCGCAATCGCATTCAAGATTATCTCAAAACCATAGGGGTAGGCATACATAAACAAAGTATTGTAAGTATTAAATTGATCAAAATATATCAAAATCAAGTAGATGAAATTGTAATACACAGCAAAGTATACATCAAACAGAACATATATTATACCTATATACCCTGACGACATGCGACTGCAATAATAATTGGTGGCTGAAAAGAAAACAAACTTGAAAAAAAAGTAAAAAATGACGAAAAAAATGACGTTACTAAAATTAAATACCGCGCGGATTCTGTACGTTTCAAGTTACCGACGCTTCATCGGTTAAGACTTTACGTTATGTACTATACTATGACTAAAGAGTTAGATTATAATAATAACCTGTACCTATGCTTATTATAGGTTTTGTATCCGTATGCTTGTTTGTAAACAATTAACGAACTATAGCATAATAAATATTTTGGTCGGTAAATGAGTTTTTAATAAGAACGCCTACAAAACATTTCGAGCAAAAGAGAAAAGAATGTTAGCCACCCTTTAGAGAGATAGTGATAGTTTTAAATATTATTTTTAAATATTCTCTAAAATCTGAGATACAAAACTTTTGCGCCGGGCCTGTTTTTTTGGGCCATCGCTTTTATTTAAAAGTAAATCATTATCCACGCTGTCAAATGCCTTCCTGATGTCAAAGTAAGCGACGTCTAGTTGGGCACCAGTCTCCGAGTCCAGCACTGGTGGCATGATTAAAAAAACACATTAAATTAGAATACGTGCTACGGCCTACACGGAAACCATGTTGTGCGTCGTTGAGCTGTGAGGCTACTTGCGAGTGGATAGTGGAACACATCGCGGATTCGAAGACTAGCAAATGTTGACAGAACTGCTGCTGGTCTATATCCGCTAACATCCGAGCTTGGAGCCCCTTTCGGTACCGGAGTAACCCGAGTCAATTTCCAGCCGTCCGGATACGAGCCTTCTCGAAAAAAACTATTAAATAAATGCATGAGCGGCCGGGCCAGTACTGCCCTACAATCCCTAACGATGAAGGGTGGCACCCCGTCTGGCCCAACCGAACGCTTGGGCTCGAGACGTGCGAGCGCGGCACCCACCTCGTCGAGGGACAGCTGCCCCACGTGAACGCGGGCGCCGCCCGCCCAGCGGCAGCCGCATCCAACCTCTGTGCCACCGCCCCATAAAACGAATGAAAATAATCAGCGAACGCCTGAGCACACTCATGCTCTGGCAACAGCTCACCATTCCTAGTTATCTTCGGTCTACTACGTTTCGAGCGCTTGCCCCCAATGAAACCTCAAAAAGACCTCGGATCCTTCACAAATTGCTGCTCCTTACGCCTCTGATAATCGCGGTATGCGGTACCTACTGATTTTGTCTTTGACAATAGAACGGCAGTGAGAAAATTTAACATAATCGCTGACTGAACCAGTCTTCTTAAAAGATTTGTGCCAGAAAGTCTTCTTCTTAATATGACCTATTATATCAGCAGTGAACCATTCAGGGTAGTGATAACGAAAGCCAACATCCTTGGAGCTCTTTCTTGGAGTGCTATTATCCAAAATCCTGTAAAATATATCATAAAATATCCTATATGCTTCATCGGCACTACTCGTTTCATACAGGGCGCTCCAGTCTACCCCTGCAAGTCCCAAGTACAAAGAATGAAAGTCCGCCTTGCTATAATTCCATCGTGGTAGGGAGGTGGAAGTCTGCGGCACAGGGTAACCAGGCCTAGAAGTCGCCCGCTCACGACTTATACTTACTCGCAGCGGCGGATGCTGTGGGTCTATGCATGACAAACACTCCTCACGTTCCTCATTTACGACAATATCATCTATGGGCAAAGTAATTAAGACTACATCAAGCGTGCGATTATTGCAATTAAGAATATTGTTACTTTGACGAAACCCACAAAGGTGACAAAGTATTCATAATAACATTATATATTGGTTTGTTGAATACATATTTAAATCAGCTACTAAAACAACTTTATCATAGCTAATACATAACTGCTCCAACAAATGGAACATAAACATATATTCCCTTTCAATAGTCTTAGGTGTAATATACGCAACACAACACATAAACAAAAAAATATTTTGACGGTATACCATCGTATGTACATACGATTTCGAACGGATGGTGGTTCAAGCTAGCGTTATCGAGTAACGGTACTCGTCGAGATAGCCACGTGTGGCGAACAGCATGAGCCCCCCGTGTTTGCGGCCATCCGTCCGGTCACTTCTAATTATCGTGTATCCGCTTGGAGCCAGTTCACCATCATTAATTCCAGTCTCAGTTATAGCTACCAAATCAAATATATCCTTTTGCCATGTCAATATATACTTAGCCGCCGTCCTATTGCCAACGCTCCTGCGATGATGCGTGCGTCCGACAAAAATGATCGTGCGACCGTGCGTTCAAACACACTGATATCTACTGAATGTCCTATTGAAGGTCGCGCTATCATACGATGCGGCCAAATTGTCTAGTTTTCGTCGCGAGACCAAACTGTCTATCTATTTATTTATTTATTTATTTATTTAGGGACAACAAACAGCAGTGTAATACTAAGTAAACATAGGTTAGAGCTTAATAATAGAGGTAACAGATACACTACTCACAACGTTATCCATATATTACTAAACAGATCTAGGTACTAGTTGTTAGAATGAACGATATCAAAATAAACAGAATAAAAGTAAACATTACTTAATTAGTAGGGTTCTGATCACTTAATATAGTAATAATTTCTTTTCTAAATATAGCCTTGCTGAGAAACATAATATCAGATGAGCCAAACTGCCTATTATAGGTGTCAACCAATCGACGCAGCGGTGAGCGTACGCCTGAGTTGGTTCTACAAAAAGTAGTAGCAAACAAGTGTCTCGAGCGAACTTCTCGACCATGTACGGTACGAGGGATCAGGTAGCACAAACTGTTCACTAGATCAATACAGTCGACTTTATTACGACATATACTAAATAGGGTCACCATCTCAAGTAGGGTGCGTCTGGATTTTAGAGTAATAAGGTCATATTTTTGCAGTAATAATTGATAAGACATTTTCTTTTTATAGCATCTATAGTGCATTGCACGTAGGAATTTGCGTTGGATCAATTCAATAATGTCAATATACTTTTTATAGTAAGGGTTCCAAATAGGTACTGCGTATTCCAATTGTGGTCGTATTATTGACTTATATAGGTATAAGTAGGTAGAGGGACGGTGGAATTCTCTTGATGCTCTCATTACAAAACCAAACATTGTATATGCCTTGTTGACTATATTGTCTATATGAGCATCAAGGTGAAGCTTTGAGTCCAACTGTACGCCTAGATCACGAAGAGAATTAACTTTGTTCAGTGGAGTGTTTCCGAAAGAATAATTGAATTTCGTCACGTTTTTCTTCTTTGTAAACGTAATGCTATGGCATTTAGATATACTTAGGTAGAGTTTGTTAACATAACAATAGTCTAGGAAACGGTCAAGGTCTTTCTGAAATTCTAAACAGTCGGTTAAATGGCTGATGTTTTTATATATCTTCAAATCGTCTGCATACAGGAGAAACTTAGAATTTTTAATAGAGTCTTTAACGTCGTTAATAAATAAAATAAACAAGAGGGGACCTAAAATTGAGCCTTGAGGAACTCCGGAAGTGACTTTAACCATTCGAGACTCATAACAACTTTCTGCGTCCTATTGGTGACATATGATACAAACCAACGCAATAAATTTCCTCTAATACCATTGAATGCAATTTTGTCAAGAAGTAGTCTGTGATCAACTTTATCGAAGGCCTTTTGGAAGTCAGTATAGACCACATCAATTTGCTGTCTACTGTCAATGCCTTCAAATAGATGTTTGGTAAAAACAAGGAGGTTACTTACGCAGGACCTACCTTTAACGAACCCATGTTGCTCTATAATTAAGATGCTATGTAGAATAGGGTAGATCTCATTGTGCACCAGTCTTTCAAAAAGTTTGGATAGCCCTGACAACAAAGAGATTGGGCGATATGTGGAAACGTCACTCTTAGAGCCACATTTATGAACTGGAACGATGTTCGCTTGTTGCCATACATCAGGGAAAACCCCAGAGGAAAGACATTTATTAAATAGTATGAATAGAGGGGAGCTCAGTGTGTCACTTGTGTTTTTTAAAAAAATTGAAGGGATACCATCTGGCCCAGGTCCTTTGGAGGCATCCAGTGACTGTAGTTCTTTTCGTATTTTTTTGTAATGAAAAGTGCAGATTACAAATATTTATATCACTATCAGGATTGGCGCGTGGTGGTACCCATGAAGTATGATCAAAAGAAGATGGTTCATATACTGATTGAAAAAAATTAGAGAATAAATTACAAGTGGTGACAGGGTCATCTGAGGCCTGTTGGAGATAGTGAACTGAAGCCGGAATACTATTAGTAGAGTTGCGACTAGAAACATATGACCAAAATGACTTAATATTTTTGACCACACTGTCCTCTACACTATTCATATATTTTTTAAAACATTCGTCCGCCTCCCTCTTGAATTTGGTTCTATAAATAGAAAATAGTTCGTAGTGTCTAGTGTTTCCATATTTTTTCCACTTAACCCATGCGCGAGACTTATTTTTGAATATGTGCAAAAGAGATTTAGTGAACCAGCATGGGAATTTCAGACTTTTAGGCTTATGGGTGGGTGTATGTAATTTAATAATTTTATAGATTTTTTCATAAAAAGTTGCAACTGCTTGATCGGGGGATAAATCTTCAAGTAAGTTGTTCCAATCTACAGTTTCAATGTCGGTATTGATCTTAGAATAATCTGATTTGTAGTAGTTTGTTAAGATTTTTATGTTTAGGAATTTGTGTTGGTTTTCTAAATGGTATTTTTACGTAAAAGGAAGGATGGTGAGCATCTATTGGCAAGAGTGAGATGTTAGGATTATGAGCAACAGCATGTGTCTTACAGAAGAAAAGATCTAAAAGCCGCCCATTACAGTTAGTAAGTATGTTAAATTGATTTAAGTCTAATTGTGAGCAAAAGTTTAATAGATGTAGGCTTGCATTTGAATACTTTCTATCAGAGGCACATGTCATGTACGAATTTGTACTAATCCAGTTCAGCTCAGTTAGGTTAAAATCACCTATCAAACTTACACTTAACGTTAACACCAATCTTTGTCACACACTTACAAATGTGTGTAAGTAATCAAATGTTTCTGTTGACATAGATAAACAATCGTAAAAATCTTCTTTTTCCGTACGTCGAAATACTGATTGTGTAATTCACAGTGAAATACTTATTATTGAGTGGTTCCGATGGCCATCTGTGGTCTTCATCATTGTATGTATCGCGTCTGCATTACTCCACGACAGTTGAGGAGGTCGTGCAGTATATGACATTAAAGGCCAACTGGATTTTGAGGGTCGTAAGGTTGGAATCGCGCTACGACATCAACTTTAAGTCGTTCGTGGTGCGAGTTCCAACCCATCTACAAACCTGCTTGAAGGACTTTTGGCGGAAGGGTACGGATAAAAGAAGGATACGTGTACCCCTATAGTTATAGTTTAATAAGGTTTTTTTAATTCGTTTATTTTTGTTGTTTATGTTATTTTGTGTATTTTTTCTGTGGACATCAGTAGCCTGATAATAAAATGATTTATTATTATTATATTATCATTAGTTCCACTTCACCAAAGGGTGCTTTCCGAGAGTAAATGTACGAGTTACTATAAAAAAATACAAATTCCTAAAGGTGCCTATAAAATTTGACGGTTGTCTTCGATTTCCATGGGATCCCCATATCAGATTCTGACTTGGTAATGGGACCACCTTGAGAGCATACCCTTTCAAACAAAAAAAGAATTTTCGAAATCGTTCCAAAATTGACGGAGAAATCGGTGTACATAGGGGAGAGCGGGGTACAGTGGATCACTTTTTTATAAGCGGTTCAAATTAGTAAACAAACAATAAATTTGAAAAAAAAATACGGTTTCATTTAATAGAACGGAATGTTGGCTAACGAAATCTATTTCAACTTTAGCAATAACATCAATAGTTTTCTGGTAGTAAACGTTTTTTTTTTTTAAAGTTTGGAAATCCACTGCACCCCACATCTGGGTCACACTGGATCTTCATGTGGGGTACAGTGAATCTACACATGGAATTACCAAGCTTTTTTTAATGGGTTACAGTGAACTGTTTCAATATAGATACGAAATAAAAGGTTAATTTGTGTAATCAACACTTTTAATCAAAATCATTACAAAATAATCAAAATCATTACAAAATAATCAAAATCATTACAAAATAATCAAAACATAAGGTTATCAAAAAACTTGCTAACGTTGTGCCTGTTGAAAGTTGTGGCTCTGCTGAGACTACAGTCCTCATGTGTCCGGAGACTCAAAACTGGATGGCGTTTTATAAATCCGTAATGCCAATCCTGTCCAGCCTTCAGTGCGTCGTGCCATGTTTGTGATACACTAATATTATTAGCGAGTGCCATCCGATTCGCAAGCTGTCTCACTTCATTTGTCGACTAGCGACTGCTCCCGTTCAACAGTATTTCTTAACTGCGTAGTTGGGTGTTAACTATGGGGTCAACGGCCGCCTGTAGTATAGATAAACCATTCTAAAAATGAACGCCCCTCCACCAAACGAGATTATTTCAATTTGTGAGAGGAAATACTTATTGCAACACTTGAGTGCGTGCGCCGACTTTACTGTAAACATGGACTCGTCACCGCAACCTCAACTAATCGTGCGATCAGTACTTGACTGCGAAGATGCATTTTCGTTGACGTTTTTGACCGTACTTTTGCGGTGAAATCGACGCGTGGTCCCACTTTCATGTCTCGCCGGTGACTGAGCAACCAATACATTATGTGTATTGCGTCTATATACCTTCTTTGCATTTTTATTGTCATTAGATAATTTATGACATCTGCGGAGTTTCGCTAGCTAATTTAATTTGACCCTTTACGCAGGTATGGGCAACCTTGGACATGTTGAGGGCCAAACTTTAGCGTGCAAATACGTTCGCGGGCCGCGTTTAAAAGTACTTAGTGCATTTTAAAGTAGTGATAATATTTTTTGCGATAGATATTAGACACGAAATAATACGACAATATTATTATAGTACAATTTATTAAAATAACAAAATGAAATTTTAAAAAAAGCTACATTATAATTGGGTTAATATTTTTTAAATTGGGTTTTCTCAAAATCCTTCGCGGGCCGGATCATATCTTACATAGGGCCGGATCCGGCCCGCGGGCCGGTTGTTGCCCATATATGCTTTACAGCATAACAAAATCAGCCTATGTTCCCATTGCTGGGACACAGGCCTCCTCTCTATGAGAGGGGGTGGGCCGTAATCCACCACGCGGGCCCAGTGCGGGTTGGTAGATGTCACATGTCTTCGAATTTTTGGTTCTAGGACATGCCGGTTTCCTCATGATGTTTTCCTTTACCGTTTTGAGAGCAGTGCTGATGAAATGAAATAAACAAACTCTCGTAAGTCGGAGTCGATACGACTGGGCCACATATTATTATAGTACTCAATTCAGTTGCCTCAATTAGCTCATATTAAGATATAAATTCCACATCAGGCAATTTTTGCCATAAAGATTTTTTTGATGATAATATTGACGGAGTCTGCACAATATTTTCGACGTTAGTATCTTCTGCTAAACTCTGCTCTTGTTCAGTCGTGGTACTTGTGTTATTATCATTTGTTATTTTTATGTTATTTTCTTTACACCATCGACGCCACCACAAGTAAACCGAGGTACGCTGAAAAAATTAAGATTTTTAAAACTCTAATATTGGTATGGTATGAGCAATCCCGGACTCCTAAATCGAGCCACCCTGTGCATATTTGCATGTAGGTTGTAGGTTCCTATAACACTAGGCAACAAAAAAAAAACATTTTTCTTCCCAGAAATTGAATTGTGTGATGCGGGATCGCTATGCTTTATAAAACTTAGAACAGAAAATAAAACATCTCAGTAACGTATAGTTTTAGATAAATGTAATTTTAACAATATTACGTATTTACTATCTCTGTTGGTTTCCCATTGAACCAGTTCATCAAATTCTTGTGGCATAAGAAACAACACATATGTGGCACCCAATATTTGTCTTGGTTGCGAATGTCTTAATCAAAGTATGCACGATAACACTTCGTAATCAAATGCGTAATACGTTTTTTTTTTGACATTTTGGTGAATCTAAACCACAAATAAAGCAAACTAAATCTGGAGAATTAACACAACAGCGAGACAACAATACAAAATGTTATTAACAAAAATTTAAAATTACCCTCCTAAAATTATAAAAAAGAAACGAAATCTCTGTATGTATGTATCTATACGTGATTGAAATAAATGATTATTTTTCTGGATTAGGTGCATTATTATCTACAACATACGCTACGAATTTTCCCCGAGTTTGGAGTGTTGCCTAGTGTAATTTACGGACCGTTATTGGTTAAAATTAAGACTCTTGTATCTTTACCAATAATGAAGCGAATGCCTCATAGCTTTGCATAGTAGACCCTCCCATATGGAAGTAGCTATCACAGATAAAATTAGCTTATGAATCTTTTTGAGGAGTGTTCGAACAAAAGGTAACATTTCCAGTTTTTGGCTCGTTGCTTTTTTTGTAGAAGCATATTTTAATCTACGAACTACGCATTCTAGTTTAATTTGGCATATCAAATAGTAACGACTCCCTTTAAAAAAATCGACTCCAAATTTAAGTTTTCGAACAAAGCTACCTATCTGCCAAATTTCATTTAAATCTCTTCAGCCATTTTAGCGATAAATCGTAACAAACAAATTCACCTTCGCGTTTATAACATTAGTTAGGATTAGGAGACGCTACTAGCTTCTGCCCGCGACTTCGCTCGCGTGAAATTTCATCTATTAACATAAAACATATCATATTGACACTCAGCAAATACTGTAGCTTTCCATTACTGAAAGAATTTTCGGAATAGGACCAGCAGTTGTACAGACGCCAGCAGGTCAACCTACCCGAAACTGTCAGATTTTCCCAATCAACCTGGAACCTAATGCTTTAGCAATAAAGTCGAAAATCTATTAAAGAAATCTGACAGATTGTAGTAGCTTGATGTGCTGGCGTCTGTACATACAAATTCACAAATTTTACCTCTCTGTAATCGTAATCCTAACTATTATATTATTATAAATGCGAAAGTGAGTTTGTTTGTTACGCTTTCACGGTAAAACGGCTGAACGGATTTGGATGAAATTTGGCACATGGGTAGACCATGATCTGGTAGTACGTTCCGGTGGGTTGCTTTCCGACCTCCACGCGGGCGAGCTGAAATAGAAGTAGGATGAAATAAAACTTACTGTAACTCGGAATTGGTTAGCAATGTCGGTGACTGAAACACCATTATGTTTCATTGATATGATTTGTTGTTTAGTAACATCATCAACCCTACAAAATAAAATCATATTTTTAGTAATACACTCATAGAAATTATTTCATAAGCAAATTGACACCGTACGTCAATTTGTCGTGTTATAGCTATTTCATACAACTGTTGGAAAATTACAGTTTTTTTTTTTAAATCAAAAGTACAATTATTTCCTTAATGCAATTCAGAACTACGTACTTTATTGTTGTTCAAATCAAAACAAAACAACAATAAAGTACCTAGTTCTAAATTCAAATTATTATACACGATAAATCTAATAATTGATGGACATGGAAATTAGCATTCGTTTGTATTCGAAATGCGATGACTGCCGAGGGACATGAAGAAAAGAGTTGACTGGCCAAACATCAGAATGACTGGCCAAAATGACCGATCAGCTTTAAAATATTAGTAAAATTCAATACCTTTTTGCTATTATTTGATAACTTTGTTTAAATACTTGGTACCTAATTCATAACTGAGAAAATCAATTTAAAAATGGGCAGTCATTCTGATGTCAGGATGACAGCCCACATTTAGAATCTCTATGTAAGGGCTCCAAAATTTCAATCCACCTTTACAAAAATTTTGTACGTATTTAATACCTAAACATATATTTTCTATTAGATTTTACCTACATATCGGAAAGTCTGTTTTTGTTTGATTGAAATTTCGGTTTAATTAGTCTACGAGTTCTTTATGCCCCGAAGATAACGAGATCTAGTCATTATTGTCTCGCGCTGCGTATTACTGATTTGCGAATTCCCTCTGTAATATAAATATGTACATAGTTTCATGTCGTTAGCATCATTACGCTTTTAGTAATTAATCCGTAAACATCATCATGTCTCAATCATCCGCGGCCAATCCTCTAAACGTTTCAGCCCCCCGGTACGCTAAGTTTTAATAGCGCTCTTAAGAATGTTACATCCAAACTATTGGTAGCAATCCAACATCAACCTTATAGTTATGAAAATAAAGATCACGGTAATTTTGACAGCGATGCAAGATCAGAGGTAAAATAACAGTGAATGGACTGTACAACGACCAAAGGTTCCATCGTTTATCTTCGGTAAAACCGAACTTTGCCGAATTAAATATGACTGGTCCAATAAGGGAGTGACGGAATTAGTGCGTCAATCTATAATAATTTAGGTGCGAATATAAATCAATTTTTGTTGGTCGACAGACACATTTTTAACGACTTCAAAAAAAATAGTTATCAATTCGACACGTATGTACGTAATATTATTGGAACTGCGAGATATGCACATATGATAATGTATTAGGGCATCCAAAAAAATATGTATACAAAATTTTCTGAAACTATTAATCGAATCGTGACATTTTTTGTTGGCTTACATTTACTTCAACTTAGGGCACAGTGAAAGTTTCATCAAAATCGGTTAAGTAGTTTTCAAGATATGGACTAATACGTGTAAGTGTGACGGCCTGGCTTATTGATACGAGCTACGTGTGTGGTGTCGAAGGCAAAACCTCTCAAAACCTTGGTCAAATTCTAGTGTAATATTTATAACAAAACTATTTACTACATATTACAAACAAATATTCCAGTTATTACTAAAAATAAAAAATAATTAAAAAAAAAATAAATCGACTTCAAAAAGAAATTAACTCAAAACTATGAAATAACTTTAATTTCGGAAGTCGGTGGCAAAAAACTAAAATACAGATCCCAAGACACATTTCTTTTTGAAGTCGATTTAATTATTTTAAACAAATTGTTTTAATCGCTATATTTCGGTTTTTCCGAAGCTAAATGATGGAACCTTTGAACGTTGTCGTACTGTAAATGAATAAGTTACCTATGACTCCGGCCCGATCTCAGCGGTACGCTGGCCTTCCTTTCCTTGAGTTTAAACCCTGCCTCCCTTAGTCTGCTTCTTACACATCTAGAAGAAAATAAATTATTTATATAAGTATTTACGTATCACCAGTTAAATTCAACCTTGCTTTTTAATGTACAGGGTCAGATTAAATTAGCTAGCAAAACTTCACAGACGGGTGTCGAGTAATTAATATCTAATGACGATAAATCCCAATAACTATACAGGGTTATTTGTAAAACACCAACAACCTCTTAAGGGGTCATTGTACTCATCATTATGAACAACTTTTACTATGGGACCAAACCTGATATCGCGAAAAAAAAAACAGCTGTTCAGTACATTTTGACGAATTATGCAAACATAAATGTACTGAACAGCTGTTTTTTTTCGCGATTTCAGGTTTGGTCCCATAATAAAAGTTGTTCATAATGATGAGTACAATGACCCCTTAAGAGGTTGTTGGTGTTTTACCAATAACCCTGTATAACAATGAAGTACGTAACCCTACACTGTGCGTACTCCGCGGATCTTTTATCGACATTAGATATCTATAGGTACCCATCTCGTATGTGAAGGTTTCACTGGCTAATTTAATTTGACCCCGTATAATTACTTTGTAGAAATGCCCAGTTCCTTAGCCAGGGAGGGCGTATGCACAGTTTGTTCTTGAGTCACCCGCTCTATTAGGAGTTGGTCTTCTTGAGGCGTTGTTTTTCTTTTTTTTCTCGTACATTTATGATTGGTCATATGACCCTCATTGCACCAGCGGTTCCACCATTTGCGAACTGTACCGCGCTAAAAAGAAAAGAGTTTATTAATTAAATTATTTAAGAAAGAATAACGGTTCGCCCTTGTTACATCGGGCTTAAACATACTGCCCGGGCGTCAAGAGAATGTGTTCTTGACATCTACCAGTTTCATTCTAACGAATATGTGTTTTGCGAATTTGAGCCTTATTACTACGATAATTTTTCAACAGGAACGCATTCTCTTCTTTTACTCGTTTCTTTTTTTTTTCTTTTGGACTGGCGAAAGGACAATGCCCATTTTAGTACGGAAGGTGGTGCCTTTTCTTTTTCTCGCGGCCATCAACCAAATCTTGTTTTTCTAGTACAGAATAGTGTAACAAACTAAACTTATTTGACATGCATATCTCTATACCCAGTCCGAAATGAGATATAAGGGTTAGAAGTTTGTTTATTGGGTTTGTAGGCAATTTTTGACTCCGAACGCACGGGAGGAGTCATACCGAATATGCAAACATCCAAAAACATTTAACGGCTATCTATTTTGCGGCCACTTAACACTAACCTTGCACCTAGGAGTCGAAAATTGCCTGCAAACCTAATAAATACATACAAACTTCTAACTCTTATATCTCATTTCGGACTGAGTTTAGAGATATGCATGTCAAATAAGTTTAGTTTGTTACACTATTCTGTACTAGAAAAACAAGATTTGGTTGACGGCCACGAGAAAAAAAAGACACCAATTTCAGACATTGCCTTTTGGGTGTACTATAGGTGCACCTCTGCCTAAGGCTCGATGTACAGACGCCAGCACATCAAGCTACCCGAAACTGTCAAATTTTCCCAATCATCCTTGAACCTAATGCTTTAGCAATAAAGTTGAAAATCTATTAAAGAAATTTAACAGATTGTAGTAGCTTGATGTGCTGGCGTCTGTACACGGCACGGTTTCTATACGGTACGGCGCGCTAGCCGCACCATAGAACAATCGTGCGAGCTTGTATATGACACGGCAAACCACCAGTTGTATGGTGTCGTCAAAAAGCTTCCATAGTGTCCCATACAATACAACAGTGGCCCTACACGGCGAATAATTCTAGATTTTTCAAAGGCAAAAAAAGTTAGTATACAACGGGCTAACCCTTCCGAGAATACAGGCGTCGTTATGTTATTAAAAAAAAAGGACGAGTGCGAGTCGGACTTGTGCACTAAAACTTGGGTCCTCACTAAGAGCCACATGAGCGCTCCGATATCGCAACGCAACGCAGTTCGATCCCGGCGTCGATACCTTCGATATTCTAAAAAACTTTTTAGCAAACAATAAAACTGCTAAAAAGTTTTTATTTTTCACTTTTTAGTTGTGGAACCTACTACACACACACCCCACACTAATTCGAATACATAATTGAGCACAATAATTGTAGATATAGCCATGTAAATAACAGTGATAGGAAGTTATTAAAACACCATCATATCATCCACATAAAATAAATGGGAAATATACGCATTATTGAAGATAACTCAAAAACTCCCCAAGCAAAGTTAATAAAATTTATATGGGACCACCTCGGAAGTATACCCTATCAAACAAAAAAAGAATTTTCTAAATCGGTCCATCCGTCTTTGAGTAATCGCGTAACAAACATACAAAAAAAAAGAAACATACAGACGAATTGAGAACCTCCTCCTTTTGGAAGTCGGTTAAAAATACTGCGCTGCGCTCTGTTGTTGCTCCAAAGTCATTTATTGAAACTAGGCTGAGGGTCAGCAGTTTTCGAATGTCATAATTACATAAGACAGTCCCCCAAAACGCCCGCCCTTTTCCACTTCCTAGTGCTTTAGTTGGGAAGAAGTGGCGCAACAAACTCCCCAGTAGCACAGCTGTCTGTTCAGTTAAAAAATTATTACAGTAAAAGAAAATAAATAGTTATATGAACTCATATAAACTGTCAGAAGGTGAGCTAATTCTGGAGAAAGAACATAAAAATTGTCTCGAGTTAATCACAGCGACCAATTATTCTTGTCTCACCGCAACACCTCTCCCTGCTTCATCTCCCTGGCCCCTTTTCGTTTTAACGCACCGTGTGGCATGGCGCTCTGATTTATACGTAGAACCACGGAGCGTCACCGCTCAATGCGTCTCAACGCCTACGCAACGCATTGGCAGCGGCCGTGTGGCATCGCTCTAAAGCGGTTTATTTTTAACATTAAGTCAAACCCCGCCCCCCAAAGATTTAAATCGCTAGATTTGCTCTCGCCGTACTTAGTCACCAGAAAAAGTGTCCATACTGAGAAGAGTGACCTCAAACATTATTAAACAGCGTTTCCATCATACATCAAGTGTAATCACTACGTCATTGCGTGTCAGAGGTGTCAAAACGAAACAGAAATGCGACTGTCAGAGGTCTTATGACGCGGTAGGGCGAATCTAACGATTTAATTGTTACTACGGCCACGGTAATATTATCTACAGTATTCTATCTTCATACAAACGGTCGGAACGCAAGCCTCGAGTTCGGTACACTCGGTACCCAAACAGTCGCGATTGCGCCGCAGTGGCGAACGGACGGTGTGTTGGTTTTGTAAGCAGTAAGCGTGCGATTTGTGACAAATATTCATTGAAATAAGTACAAGTACTTACTTAATATAGCAAATAACAGTTATAGTCTACATTGTGCTGTTTTTGGTTGCTTGAATTCATCAATAACGCACCCAGAGATAACATTTTTTAAATTACCTGGAAACTCCGAAAGCTAAGACTTTTTTTTTAAATACCTACTAGTACGCAATTTGTTGCTTTTTTAATAGGTAGGTATTTCGCTTTTCCACCGAGTACCTGGATTAAAAAATAAATAAGTGGATAGGGTGAAAAAAGTGACACACGAGTGAGTGTTGGTCACTCACTCGTGTCACTTTTTTCACCCTTCACCTACGTTCGCGTTAAAAAAAACTAGTAGGTAGTTTTCTAGGCTAGGCGATCTATCTACTTAGCTATTTATTTACTAAAACAATGATATTTTAGTAAATAAAACTACTAATAATAAAAAAAAACACAACATGTATTTTTATTGAAAACTTCCTATTTCATTCACAACGAATTTCATATTTTTAAATAAAAAAATATAATATTTACAATCACAAAACTAGAAAGAAACTCAAGTATGATAAAATTAAAATGCTGTAGACGGGCCAGCCCTATCGCGTGTTTACCTACCGCGCGGCTGTAGTTATTTCAAGAACAGGGCCGAATCACAATACTGTAGATAATATTACCGTGCTACGGCCATAAAGTGCGGCCACCGCTCTTCTAGGAAACCGTAGCTTTACCAAAGCTTAAGGGTTCCGTACAAAACTGTTACCGTCTCATTACAAAACAAGCTCTTATGTCCTTGAAATCAATGTTTTCATACTCACTGTAGTCTCTAACAGGTAAGCTATCCGACTATTCGACATTCCTTCTTGCTTTAGTGCTATTATTCGTTGTTTTAAATCGTCATGGAGCGCTTTATGCTTGCTGAAATAAAATAATCGTTTAAAGGCAGTTCGTATCTAAGTAATAACAGCCGCACGGTCCACCCATCCGGTTAAGCTACGCTTACAGGGGTCAGTCCGTGGTTGGGTGACCATCTTTACATACCGAGACTCCTCCGTGCCCAACTATGTTGGGGTCGGCTTCCAGTCTAACCTGATGTAGCTAAATACCAGTATTTTACATGGAGCGACTGCCTATTTGACCTCCACAACCCAGTTACGTAATACGATACCCCTTGGTAAGACTGGTTGTCAGACTTACGGGCGTCTGACCCGTAATGACTGCCAAAGATCCAAGAATGACAGCCGGAACCAACGGCTTTACGTGATTTCCGAGGCACGGAGGAGTCTCGGTATGAAAAGATGGTCCACCAACCAACCCCGGCAAGCGTAGCTTACCCTGATAGATCGACCCGTGCGGCTGTTATTACTTAGCCACGACAGCACAACTTATTGTCATTCTAAAATAAAAGATATAACCAAACAAACGATGAGGGCGCCACTGCGCGCTCGGTACCCTCTTAATGAAAAGACCAAATTACCTTATTTTCTTCCCCATATCCACAGTTCTTTCAGGCCTTCTCATGAGTACGTGTTCAAGTCCAGCTTGACACATTCGCCGTCTGACAGTCGTAGAACAAGCCCCGATCTCTTTACCAGCCTCAGTGTTCTGTTCTGAATCACTTTCTATCACAGTCTCGTCTCGTCCTAGAGTGGTAGATTTACGGTATGTTTTGACGTCACGGTTATAGCGATGTAACAATGCGTTAATAGATGTTATCTGAAAAAAGTTAGTTTCGATATTGCAGACTTTTAATAGAAAGTTGTATTATATTGATAGTAAGTAAACTTTAACGGACATCAAGTTCGCCAGCCTAGTGAAAAAGATGTATATTTCGACACACAATTTGTGTTTAATAATACTAATGTCGATGCTATGCTAGACATGATAAGATCAATGGTAAAGTATTACGACGGAAGGAAAATCACAAAATATATCATTCAGTACTTCATATTTTTACATGTTAATTGGCTATAGCTCCTGAACCGGCCGTCGAATAACGTCAGTTTTTATACTGTTCACATAGGTACAGTCACGAACCGGGATTGTTGAGCCACTAGCTTATCAACTTAAATTGGTTGTGTTACACGAATGCCGCCCGTGAAATTTGACAAGTGACATTTCAATAACGAAAAACGGGCGGCATTCGTGTAACACAACCAATTTAAGTTGATAAGCTAGTGGCTCAACAACCCCGGTTCTTTACTGTAACTACTGCGCATACTTTAATAATGTACAAGTGTCAAACTTCCTAGTGATCGTACTTTTTTTGTAACTATAACACGTCTTTGAGCGGCCATATCTAGTGAACCCCCAGTAGCCTGTGGGTCTCATACACGCACGGACAGTACAATGCTTTGCGTGTGCAATATAATAATGCATTCAGGGTGCTGATGGGCGGGCACGCCACAATTGCGGCGATAAGTCCCCTCTTTGAGGAGTGGTCGGAGAGCCGCCACGACGTCCTCACCTTCCGCCTGACGCAGGCCCTCACCGGACACGGTTGCTTCGGGAGGTTCCTGTTCCGGATAAGGCGGGAGGAAACGCCTGGGTATTACCATTGTATGGATCGCCTGGAGGACACGGTGGGGCATACGGTGGAGGTCTACCCGGCTTGGACAGAGCACCGCCGCGTCCTCGCGGAGGCATTCGGCGGCGGTGATCTCTCGCGTCCGGCTCTAGTCCAGGCCATGCTACGGAGGGCACGCCACAATTGCGGCGATAAGTCCCCTCTTTGAGGAGTGGTTGGAGAGGCGTCATGGCACCCTCACCTTCCGCCTGACGCAGGTCCTCACCGGACACGGTTGCTTCGGGAGGTTCCTGTTCCGGATAAGGCGGAAGGAAACGCCCGGGTGTTACCACTGTGTGGATCGCCCGGAGGACACGGTGGAGCATACAGTGGAGGTCTGCCCGGCTTGGGCAGAGCACCGCCGCGTCCTCGCGGAGGCGATCGGCGGCGGCGATCTCTCGCGTCCGGCCCTGGTACAGGCCATGCTACGGAGCGAGAGTGCATGGGAAGTCGTCAACTCCTTCTGCGAAGCAGTAATGCTCGCGAAGGAGGAGGCGGAACGCGTAAGGGTGAAGTAATCTTTGCGCCTTCACGCCCCTAGTGGCCGCCGCAGGAGACGCCTCGGGCGTCGGGAATTGACAGCCGATTCCCGGCCACCATAGGCTCGGGGGAGGTCCCCGCGGTGGGTTCCCGCATTGTCGAGGCGGGGGGGCTCAGTAGCCGTGGTTTGGTCACCCACGGTGAAGCGAAGAGGAACCCGAGGAGGGACCGCTCGTCAGGGCTTTTCCCTGGAAGTCGACGACGTGGCGGCCCACAGGTAGGTTGCGGTGCCGCTTGGGCGACATCGCAACTGAGGCGGGCCGCCATGTCGTTTGGGAGCCATCGCGGCTGACGTTTGGAGGCCGCGGCGGGAGAGGAGTGCCGGTATTGCGGTGCGCCGCTCTCTCTACCTTCCGCGGCCTTAACGGGGTCGCCACCGTCTGATGGCGGACGCGGTGGGGCCGCAGGAGAGGAGAGTGTCGGTATTCGTTGGCCGCTCTCCCTATCCTCTACGGCCCGAAAAATGGTAGGCGGCCGGGCCACTGACCTGACCGGTCGCAGGGGGACCAAGGGTGCGTAGACACGGGGTCGTCTAGCGCCCATGTGCTGGTTTGGTCCATGGGGTGGTCACGGCGCGCAATGTGTTCTTGTGCGCCGGTGATGGGGGGTGCTCCCCAGAGGAGGGTCCGGTGACGGACAGCCGCGGCGGGTTCGCGGTGAGTGCTAACGCGTGCCCGTGTTCCCGCCACAAGCGGCAGAAGAGGACACCGTGGAATTTTAGTGGGTTGGAGTCCCCAATAACTGCACTATCTCCCCGTGGTAGTGCAGTATGCATGAGCATTTCTCCACAGAAATAAAAGGCTCGGGGGAGGTAGACAAACGTCAAGCTAGCTCACTCTGCGTGTATTGTCAGAGGTAGGCGGTGACTAGCACTTGTGCGCACACTATAATCACATATTTTTAGGCCACTCGCGTGCAACTTCCGAGAACAATGCAATAAAATTCGTTGACGCCTTCTACCAATGTATTCTAATATTTTCAAACAATACGAAAAAAATATTTCGCAAACACGTTCAAACCAAACGTATCGCGGTAAGAGGGGTGCTATTACTGTGTGTTTTTTTTTTTTTTTGATTGCATTTAAGTTTCGAGACTTTTTAGTACAAGTGGGGTTAATGACTTTTATTTCACGCTTATCTGGCGTAAGGTACAGTGATGTGAGATTCTGGCTACTCATAGGTGACTTGAGTTTGTGACACAGTAAATACTTTATAGTAGACGTGGACGATGGGCCTAAAGCTAGGGTGTCCTAAGACTGCGGTGGCCGCCACATAGCGTCCGCAACTTACTCGCGAATGACATCAATGAAACGTTATTTGTGAAAGTAAGTTGGTGTGTTGGTTGTTTGTAATGTCAAACCCCGCTGGCATCATTGTCATGACAGCCGTCACTTCGGCCGTTATGTGGCGGCCATCGCTCTTCTTTCCTAGAAACAGCTTAATACTAACCGACGATCCAGTTTTCTTAGCTATTGCGGGGACCGAAAGACCCTTTTTCTTCAATGCAATTATTTTTCCTTTTATACTCTCGTTGTTCCTGTGCGGACAAAATTACAACGATATTAGTTATTTATAGATGCATTATCATAACGAAACATCACGCCTGTAATCCCCGAAGGGTTAGGCAGAGGTGTGCACACAGCCACATTTCGCCAGGAATGTTTGAGCCGCATGGTGGGACTTAACACATTGAATGCCGAAGTTAACCGTCAAATCACAATCGGTACCCACCATACAAATGACCTTCTACGTAATACTACGTAGTTGGCATCACGGATACCAAGTTATAGAGGGATGCCGTGGTACGTAATATTGCGTATACGAAATATTGCGTAGGTAGGCACCACTAACATTCATTTTATCCAGGTTGCTGACCTACGCAATATTGCGTATACGCAAAATTACGTACCACGGCATCCCTCTATAAATTAATAAGAGGTAAAGAGTGAAAAACCTCCGCCTGGAACTCTGCATAGCACGGAAGTTGTTTTAGATCTCATGGAAGGGTATTTAGAAAAAGGACACGTAATCTACGCTGATAATTTTTATAACTCACCTGATTTGACTAGACGTCTTAGTCAAAGGAACACATACATATGTGGTACACTTCGTAAGAACCGCAAGAACCTCCCTGTGGATGTTACCAACGCCAAATTGAAGCGTGGAGTATTAGCTTCACAAATATGCAATGACATCACTGTTTGCAAATGGAAAGACAAACGTGACGTATTGGTGATTTTCTAACAAACATAACCTTCAGTTGGTGAGAGTAAGAAATAAAAATCGAAAAATTTCATTGAAGCCTAACATCGTTGCCGACTACAACTTGGGCACGTCTGGTGTTGACAGAGGCGACCAGATGGTTTCTTATTATTCATGCCTCAGAAAAACTCTCAGGTGGCACAAGAAGATCGCACTACATGTTTTTGAAGTGTACATACAAAATGCACATCGATTATTGCGCCTACGTGATCGCACCTCTAAAATGCGATTGCTACAGTTTCGTGAAGATTTTGTAAGACATCTTTTTGGACTGAATAATTTGACTCCTGCAGTGACATCGTTACAGACACCGCCACTACAGCCACAATAAGCCCAAGCAGGCCCATCTCCGTCCTTACCATCGCCATTGATACAAGAACCTTCTGATCCAACTCCATCGCCAGCTTCTTTTGTAAGTCGCTCTTCATCAGCCAATACTCGTGTACCAATAGATAATTTTCACCATTTAGAAAGGCTTCCACCCACCGCTAAGAAAGCCGTTCCAGCCAAACCTTGTCGTGTTTGCACCAAAAATAAAAAGCGGAAGGAGTCATCTTTTGTGTGTGCTACTTGTCCTGAAAAACCCGCCTTATGTGTAGTCAGTTGTTTTAAAACTTACCATACTGATCCTCGTTTTGTATATATTTTTTAAAATTTATATGTGAAGCACTTGTTTTGTTTTTTTTATTGTTGATTTAGTAAAAAATATTACGGTTTTCGTTGAAAATAATTACTAAGAAGTGTATTGATTTAGTTATTACTTTATCATTTTTAACCGAAAAGTGTCATTGAAATATTGTGATTTAAGGTATTTAGAATTAATAAAGTTACTACTTTTTTATGTCGTGTTTTATTTGAGATGCCAAGGATTATAAAAACGTCCATTCAATGAGGCCGAATAACACAGATTACCAAATAATCTATAGGGATGACCTACGTAATAATACGTAGTCGGCATCTGCCATTATTACCAGCTACGTAATATTGCGTAGTTGGCATTCAACGTGTTAAACATTGCTGTTTCCATCAACCGGGCTCAAGTCCAGACTCCAGACATTCCAGGCAGGCAGACTAAAAAATTTGTGATTTTACAGACGTTATTTTACAGTTAAAATACTGTATTTCTATGTTTTAATACACAACATGAAAGATCATTTCAATTATGATCTAATGAATGAGCTACTTTTTAGTGTTATTATTTAATTTTGACTAATCGATCTAAAACCGGCGACTTTTTTGTGAATTTTTGCTGTAAGAGGTTTAGAATAACACATATTTTCAAATCGTTTTGAAGTCTAAAATAAAAGCTTTTTAGCAAAAAATAAAACCGACTTCCAAAACAAAACACTACAAAGTGAAAAATAACTTTAATTTCGGTAGTCGGTGTCTTGGGTTTTGTATTTTCGTTTTTTGCCACCGACTTCCGAAATTAAAGTTATTTTTCACTTTGTAGTGTTTTGTTTTGGAAGTCGGTTTTATTTTTTGCTAAAAAGCTTTTATTTTTCACTTTTTAGTTGTGGAACCTACCCCACACAAATTCGAATACATAATTGAGCACAATAATTGTAGATATAGCCATGTAAATAACAGTGATAGGAAGTTATTAAAACACCATCACATCATCCACATAAAATAAGTGGGAAATATACGCATTATTGAAGCTAACTCAAAAACTCCCCAAGCTAAGTTAATAAAATTTATATGGGACCACCTCGGAAGTATACCCTATCAAACAAAAAAAGAATTTTCTAAATCGGTCCATCCGTCTTTGAGTAATCGCGTAACAAACATACAAAAAAAAAAAACAAAAAAAAAATACAGACGAATTGAGAACCTCCTCCTTTTGGAAGTCGGTTAATTAGAATGTATCTATTTAATTTAGGTTCACCAACAGTTGTTACAGATATACTACAGATAGGAAAATACAAGTATTTGTGTCTTAAATCTACCTGCACAAGCAATTATAGGCAAACACCACAAGCAAAGTGTTCTTTGTATTGTTATGAAAGTCGTCTGTATACAAAGAATGCATGACCTTTACCACTTTTACATAAAATTTTTTAGTAAAAAAATATTTAACTTAGTCAAATTTTAGAGAAAATGGGCAAAGAACTGCTTTTGATTTCGGCTACTTAGAACGTTAAAGTTCATAAAATTAAAACAACAGAAATAAACTTCAGTTCAAAATCAATCAATTTCTTGACAAAAAAAAGAAAAAGAGTTGTTTACATAGAAGTGTAGTGAGCACAGTGGTATACGAATTGTTGTGGGTAACTAAAAAGTAAAAAACTTTTTTCCAAAAAAAAAAGAAAAAACAAAACAACCGACTTCCAAAAAACACTACAAAGTGGAAAATAACTAATTTCGGGTTTCAGTGGCAAAAACTAAAATACAGATCCCAATACACCGACTTCCGAAACTAAAGTTATCTTTCACGGTCTTTTTTTTTTTGTAAAAAGGTTTTTTTTTTCTTACCTGATAGTTGCTCTTTCCTTCATGGTCGCAAATTTAATACTCATCTTTTGTTTAGTGTTATTGACAGGTACTTCCTCTGCGTAACTCTGTGTGTCTTCGTCACTTGAGGACTCATCAATAATATTACCGATTATATCAAGCCTTGGTTTTTTCTCTATGTTATCATTGTCTTCCACTAAAATAAAGTCGCCATCATTTGTGATTGGGACTTCATTTTGGTTATCTTCTCTTAGAATCTTATCCTTATTATCTAATTGTACTTCAGTATTTGTTATTTCATCTTCGCTATCTTCTCTGGCAGACGTATTATTGAAATGTGCAAGTTCTAAAGTATCGCTTTTTCGATCTTGAAATCGCATATTATTGACAGCTATAGGATCAGATTCTATCTCAGTTTTCACAGGAACATCTATCCAAGGCTCGTACTCCTCAAATTCTATCTCATTTTCATTAATTTTTATTTTAGTTTTGCTTTCGTTCATAGCTGTCTCATCATTAAGTATGAATACATTATCTATTTCTTTGTTTTCAGAGACAGTATGTTCACATTCAATATCATATGAAGTAAATGTTGTTTTAACCGATAGAGGTGATTTCAGATAACTGTAATTTTGTTTTAATAATGCAATGTCACTTTCTTTTATGTGTACTTGGTCTTTAAGCAATGCATCGCTGAGCAGCGCTTTGTCTCTGAACGCTGCAGCAGCTGTGAGCCGCGCAGCACACTCCCAACAAACCCGCTGTAGTATCTTGCCTTTATTGTCGATAACCTGACAAATGAAGACGGTTGTCACCAGACTTATCGTACCTTATCTCGGCGCCTTATTTATTATAATTTCAAATACAATACACTGATGTGTACCAACAAAGTCGCGATGAGTATGTGTGATTTTATAAGACCTTACTGTATCTATTACAAAAAATCACACTAGGAAATAATGTGGTTTGAACATATTATTGTATGCACACTTAACACATATTTTGAAGTATTTAAATTTCTGAAGCTAAAATCTACCACCAACTAGAAACATAGCTTTCCATATTATTATTATTAAAAGCCTGTGACGTTCCACTGCATGGCAAAGGTCTCCCTACTCTCATTCCACTTCTCTCTGTCTAGAGCTGCTAAGGATCACTTCTTGTTGAAGGAGTCTAGCTCGTTCTGCCCCATCTCCGTCTGGACCTGCCGCGATGTCGCTTGCCATTATTAAGACGGACCCATTGGGTCGTAAGTTTGGCCGTCTTTGGTCGTCTGACATGCGGCTGATGTGTCCAACCCAATTTCTATCTTTGTGATATTTCCATAATAAAAAAGAAAAAATACTTTGCATAGAAACGAAAACGCGTATGGATCTTGCTATAATTGTATTCAGGTGCCTGATACGCCCAGGTGCGATTCTATATGTGTTAAAGTGTTATCATCATCTGCTTCGCCTTTTCTCAAATATGTTGGGGTCGGCTTCCAGTCTAACCGGATGCAGCTGAATACTAGTATTTTACATAGAGCGACTACCTATCTGACCTCCACAACCTAGTTAGAGGGCCTTCATTAATTACGTGAGACGATGTTGGCGATTTTTTGTCCCCCCGCCCCCCTTGGTGAGATGTCGTGAGATTTGTCTCGACCCCTCCCTCCCTCCACCCGAATCTGACGTGAGATTTTTCAAAATGCGTAATTTTAGTGTAAGAAATACTGGTGAAGCGTCAATGCCTTTTCAATCATTAAACAAAATTTAGGAATTTTCCATATAATATAACATGTAAAATCAAATAATTAAATTTATAATTTGATGAATCCTCTCGCCAATATCTGTGAAAGCAACGCCCGCGTATCCAAACTTTCTTGAGTTTACTCACAACATACATGGCCCACAGATGGCGTTATGCGTTTGCTACTGCTATAGTAATCTATGTCCGAACACTTCTCTGCGCGCCGCCATTCTCTTCGCTATATACGCGACCCGCTCCGCTAGTGAAAATTCCTTTCTGGTGTAAATAATTGGACCTACATCTGCGCTTCATCCAGAACTTATAGTGCAGAGTTGAGTTTTGGAGTTTCAACCATTACAACGCAGAATTCAAGAAGATTAGGCTCGCCGGCCGGCATCCGATTTCAACCAGATCACGCGTGCAAGAACCAAGAATCTTCTTGGGTTTTAGTAAGACCTCTGGATTGTAAAGGTATATGGGCTTTGCTGCAAATTCATCACTATGGTATTGGATTGTTTCGAGAATTCATCATTGAGGGAATTTTATTTTCATGCGTACCATCTTGATTCCGCATATACATAATTACTAATTAAAAATTATCTGAAATGGTGCAGGCTATTTACACGCCTCATCACGTTAATCTGTACTTAATTGCGTTGGATTAATTATTTTTTATAATAATTACCCAGTTTTCTCGCAATTTTACAGTCTCATGCGAAATAAAAGGTACGTGTTATTTGCCGAGAACCCCCTCCTCCACGTGAGACTGGGTGAGATTCGGCTCAACACCCTCCCCCCTAAACGCATCACGTAACAATGAACGCCCCCTTACTGGGTTACACGACACCACCAGGTAAACTTGTTATACTTTTGGGTTTCTGACTATCCGTAACGACTGTCAAAGATCTATGATCTACGCCCGAGTGCGATTCTATATCAAGTGTTATTTATTTTTCAATTTCTCTTCTTGAACGGTCCCTGCATACTTATGTAGGAGGTAATCCAATTATGTAGGTAATTTCCGATAATGACTTACCGATATTCCTGTGATATTTTGGAACATTTCAATCAATTTCAAATCTTTCATATCGTACATTTTGACATCTAAAGCCAGGCAAACTCGGCACACCTAAAAAAATAAAATACATACGGCCGATGAATCAAAAAAATTTCCTAAAAAATGTTATTGCGCAGCCTTCTGCGCAAAATTCGGACTCGCCAAGATACGTCGGCCATATTGTACCCGGCCGTAAAAATTACACACCTAACTTTAGACTGAGACTGTCCCATAATTGAACTCAAATCAGGCTATTAAAAGGCACTTTTGAACGTCAACAAGAAAATAGAATTATTCTAGTTGCCCCTTCCAAAATGTAGTTTCGTATGGAAGAGAATGGACAAGAAACTCCGTAGTTACCCTTTTAAAATGTATTACAATTATTTTGTGTACATCTAAATATTATGTATTTTTCTGTGTGTATGACGGCGGCGTCGTCGTGCGTCATTTCTCTAAGCTGTAAACAACACGTGCACCGAACACGCCATCGACAAGTACGTCACTCGACCACTCCTACCACCCCACTACTCGACTTGTTTCGATACAAGTATAAAAGAGCGCGCAGCGGGGAAACAAGTTAAGCTCAGATCCCAAGAGACTGCCTCTATGCCCCCTCTTATCCGCTCTGACAAGACCATCGCTTTCGATGATGTCGACAAGGCTGAATGCCTAGCCGACAGTCTTGAGACTCAGTGCTCAACCAGCTCTCCACCTGTAGACCAAGCTCACCTCTCTGAGGTCGACGCGGAAGTCGAACGGAGAGCCTCCCTCCCTCCCATTGAAGACCCTGATTGTCCTCTGCCCCCCGTCACTCCAGACGAGGTGCAGGACATAATCAAGGGTCTTAAACCCCGTAAAGCCCCCGGCTCAGATGGAATTACCAATAGGGTGATCCAATTCTTCCCTGCCCACCTTATAATGCTCATGGTCACCATCTTCAATGGTGCCATGAACAACAACATCTTTCCTCGAGCATGGAAAGAGGCCACTGTAATTGGCATCCCCAAGCCCGATAAGCCCAAGGCTGAGCCCACTAGTTACCGCCTCATCAGTCTGCTCAATGTGCTCGGCAAAATCTATGAGAGGCTTATTTATAAGCGACTCAGAGACTATGCCGAGACAAAGGGTCTCATCCCTAACGAGCAGTTTGGTTTCCGAACGCAGCATTCCTGCGTTCATCAGGTCCACCGCATCATCGAACACATAAGCGTTGGCTTCCAACGTGGTTTGATGACGGGTGCTGTCTTCTTTGATATAGCGAAAGCGTTCGACAAAGTCTGGCACAACGGCTTATTATATAAGCTCTACCAACTTGGCGTGCCGGATCGTCTCGTACTCATCTTACGAGACTTTTTGTCAAATCGCACCTTTCGCTATCGCATAGAAGGAGCGCTATCCTCCCCCCATCCCATCCGTGCAGGAGTCCCACAGGGCTCTGTGCTCGCTCCCCTCATCTTCACGCTGTTCACCAGCGATATCCCGAAAAGTAAAAAGGCGCAGTTAGCTCTGTTCGCAGACGACACGGCCATTTACTACTCGGGCAGGGACCAACACCCGATATCTCGCACTCTCCAAACCACAGTCGATAACCTCGGAGCCTGGTTTAGGAAGTGGAGAATCGAGGTCAATCCCGACAAGAGTCAAGCGGTCCTCTTTCTGAGACCGCGTCGCACTCGACTCCCCCCCGACCGATCACCATGTTCGGCAAGCCGATCCCTTGGGAGACGCGAGCCAAATCGGTGTGACCCTCGACCACCACCTCTCCTTCGCTGAGCACATAAAGCAGGTGCGTTCGTGCGCCGCTTTCGCTCTCGGTAGGCTCCACTCCGTTCTGAATGCACGTAGCAAATTGTCACTTAGGTGCAAATTGCGCATTTATACAGCGTGCATTCGCCCCATCATGACCTATGCGGGTTCAGTGTTTGCGCACGCAAAACCTCACCTCATTCATAGGATGCAGGCCCTCCAAAACCGTTTCCTCCGCAAGGCAACGGGAGCCCCTTGGTTCGTTCGGAACGAAATCCTCCACTTAGATCTCGACATTCCCACCATCTCCCAGTTCTTGAAACGCAATTCCAAGCGTTTCTTCGACTCAGCCACCAACCATCGCAACCCTCTGGTTGTCGAGGCGGCTAGCTATGTCCCCTCTCGTATTAGTAAAGTCCGCCGCCCTAGGCTTGTCCTCTCAGATCCCGACGACCCCATAACTCTTCTCCAGGAGAGCAGTAGGGACCGTAGGAACAAACACAGATCGACATTCCGGCCTCGCCGCCGAGGTCCCTCGCGACGACCCCGTAATAATCGTCCTCCCCCCCGTCCCTTGCTCGGGTATGAAGTGCCAGCTGGTGGCGTAGCTGAGCCAGTAGCTTTAAACTCCCCTGACAATAATAATCTTTCAAATTTGATCCAGCCTGTCCCATCTTGCTGTCCTCCCCCCAGCGACGCTCTAAGCCGAGGCCCGTTCCCCACAGGGGGAGCCCTTAGCGTGTAGTAGCTTAGTCTTTAAGTTTATGCCCCTGGCTGGAGGCTTTGAGTTCACTTAAGGCAGCCACAGGATAGTCCGGTTAAGTAGTCACGGCCTCTCTAGGCCAACTACGAGATGCCATTCACAAAAAAAAAGGAAACAAGTCAGTCTTGGCTCTGGCGTGGGACGGTGCACAAGTTGTACTTAGCTGATCCTTGACTCTAGATAATTAATTTGAGGATTCGAATTAATTATCACTTCAATTACCAAATTGTTATCGTATGATTTATGATCCATTAATGATGGTTATTTGTAATTACAAAATAAGATAGTGCAATTGGTAATTGCCACAATTAGTGACTTAGCTATAAAAATTGTAACTATTACAATAATAAAAGGAATAGTTCAATCTATCTTCAGCCGGTCATTATATTGAATCTGACCCCTTCTGCCTACATGTACATAAATGATAAAATAAATAAATAAAGAAAAATAGTAGCCCACCGGTATCAGGAACTGGGTCCAAGCTACCAGTGGTCAAGGCACCTGAGAGAGGAACCTTATTATTATTAAAGAATGGTGTGAGAGAGAGATATAATCTAGAACTTTTACTGAAATTGGATGTGTCTATTCGCTGCCAGCTAATGTATTAAAATGTATGTATTAACTTCGACCAAAAATACACTAGATTCTGGGTTAACGTCTCAAAACAAGCCCAAAAAAAAAAGTTATTACAAAAACTAAAAGACCCGACTGCGGTAAAACTGAAAAGCTAAAAACAAGCCCATTTAAAATTAAATAAAAGTTGGAAGCAGGCGGGACCCATTTGAGTTTGAAAATATAAAAATGGAATGAGTCCCGCCTGCTTCAACTTTTATTTCATTTAAAATGGGCTTGTTTTTAGCTTTTCAGTTTTTTTTTAAAATTAATTTTCTTTATTTCCAGCTTTTTAGTTTACAAATGTGAAAGATTTCTCAGATGATTTAGGTCTTGCAAGGAGTTTTGTTCGTGAGGGTTATTTAAAAGCTTTTTTACGATTTCTCACTTCGAATTACTTTTAACCATATAAGTTGTATATATTTTTGTAATCAACTTTGAAAACACTTCATTTTGATACCCCACTCGATGGTATTAGACAAATCTAAAGACGTATAATGTATCCAAATCCGTTCATTCGTTTAGGAGTAACGAGGGAACAAAGAAACGGACATACATACGTACAGGTCAAACACATAACCCTCCTTTTGGGCTTCGCCGCAGTCGGATAATAAGACAACGTGGCCCTAAATGTTGTGCGATCAAAAATAGACTTAAACACCAATTAGGAACTAACATATTTTTTCAACCCAATTGCTTAGATTTTAAGAGGAAAGGCGGTCACGTGGTCGTTTGCGTTTTCTATCAGTACTTAACATCACGCCTGTAATCCCCGAAGGACTAGACAGAGGTGTACCTATCTATAGTACACCCACATTTCGCCAGTCATGTTATGTGTCGTTTTCTAAAATAATTAATACGTTATAATTACGCCAAAACAAAACATAAGACATAATATCGTAATCGTAAACAATATTTGGACTACAGTTCAGCCGTCGAGAGAAGGCGTTCCTGACACCTGTCAATTGGACAATTTCTAGTATTAATGTGGGAATTGTTCTATATGGGCTGAATAAAAGCACTGATTTTCTTGGTAAACTTGAATTTTTATTTTCACACGTCTTCCTAGCTAACTTTAACGTCCTTCCTTCCTTCCTCGTATTTTTCCGTCTCACACCTTCCACCTTTTTTAACATTCGTTTGCTTTCTCTTTCACTCCTTGAGTACATCATATTTTCATCTCTTTCATTCAACATGCTTCACATCTGTCATTCATCTTTACGTTTCATTCCATACATCTTTCATAACATTCCGATCCTACATTAATAAGGATCAAATTTGCAAAGCACATATTCGTTAGTATGAAACTGACAAATGTCAAGAACGCGTGGAGAAAACCGAGGAATACGCTAGTATGGAATGAACGCCAACAACCACGTGGCCGCGTTTTATTTTAGAATAAATATGTTTGTACTTATTTCAAAATTACCTTTAATTCTTCTCGGATAACCGGTGCCATCTGAAAAAGAAGTTACTTTTATTTATTTAATTTCCTCACAACAACTTAGTGACTATCAGCGGCGAGGTGTGAATTTTTGTTAGAGAGAGAGAGAAGCCGGTTTCAACTAACTTACCGATAAAGTAAAAAATAAGATATTAATTTTAAAATAAGTCTTTACTGAATTTAACACCATCTATCGTCAAATAGCAGAACCAAAAAGACGCTATCACTTTACAAAAAAAATCTTTCAATGTTTTTGAGAAATAAACTCAACTAAATTAGGTTATTAGTTATTATTTATTAGGTTATTATTTATTCCATTGACAGCGATGGGGACGAATTTTTTCATGCCCTATGAGCTCTTCCCCTTTTTATTTTTATGATTTTTTATACACTTGTACATAAAATATATATTTATTTTTAGTGTTAGCTTGTACATATTCTCCATGTAAGGTAACTACAATATATTATTGTTAATAAAAAAAAAAAACTAAATTAGGTACTATCATTCTAAAATTATTATAGGAATATAAAGAATCGAATACAACACAGTTGAACAAGTGAAAACTAAATAAAAATAATGTGCAATATTCTTCCATCTCATTCTCGCTGACGCATTTTTTCTATATCTGTTTTTATCGTAACTTTTTTAAAGTTCCCGATTGTGATGTTTTGGCGCCGGGTTATTTTAGATTTTGTTTGTTGTTGTTGTGATTCAAAGCTAATAGAAGTTTTTGTTATTTGTACGTTACGGTGTATAAATATCGATAGTGTAACTATATTTTTATACAATAGTAGACACTATTGACTGCCATTTTTCAATAGCGGTATTGTAGCGAACCTTCGAAGGGAAGCCGGTAGGAATCGTGTTATGGTGATTTCGCCACTGGTGGCTATTCACATGAGAATTAACCTTTTGTATACAGATATAATTAAAGAGCCGATTATGTCTCGCATTAAAGAGCAGTGGCGGCCCAGTGGTAACGGCCGCGACTTAAGGAATGGAAGTGTCCCGTAAGTGTCCCACAGGGCTCGATTCTTGGTCCTTTCTTGTTTCTTATTTATATTAACGATTTGCCCTACCTCATTAAGGATAATCATGATATAGTTTTGTTTGCGGATGATACTTCACTTTTGTTTAAACTTAAACGTCAGCAGCTGGTTACTGACGATGTAAACAGAGCGATCTCAAAAGTAGTTCACTGGTTCAGTGTTAATAATTTACTCCTTAATGAAAAAAAAACCAAATGCATTAAGTTTACACTACCTCACGTTAGGCAGGTGAAAACTAACGTGTTGATAAGGGGCGAAGAGTTGAATCCTGAAGATAGCACAGTATTCTTGGGCTTAACTTTGGATGCTAAGCTTCAGTGGGGCCCACATATAGATAAATTGTCAAAAAAGCTAAGCTCCGCAGCATACGCTGTTAGGAAAATTCGTAATTTAACCAACATAGAGACAGCCCGTTTAGTGTACTTTAGCTATTTTCATAGTATAATGTCGTACGGTATTCTGTTGTGGGGAAATGCAGCCGACATTCAGACTATCTTTGTTTTGCAGAAAAGAGCTGTTCGATGCATTTATAAATTAAGTCCGAGACAATCTCTCAGAGAGAAATTTAAGGAGATTAATATACTGACTTTGCCTTCTCAGTACATTTTTGAAAATCTTTTATATGCCCATAAAAACATTAAATTGTTTAAAAAATACAGTGATATCCACAATATAAATACTAGGAACAAACACAAATTTGTTGTACCTCCAACAAGGCTCAAGAAAATAGGTGGGTCATTCAGGTGTCAATGTATACGCTTTTATAATAAACTTCCAAGCCACGTTCAAGATCTGAGTCTTAATAAATTCAAATCATTCATTAAACGCAAGTTGTGTCAGAAAGCTTTTTATACCGTTAAGGATTATATTGAGGACAAAAAGGCTTGGGATTGAACTGTTCTAATTTTATTTTATATTATTTTTATTTTTGCATACTGAATGTTGACATTAATATTTACTTTGTAAGTATTATATTATTTTACTTTATTGTGAATGTGAAGACTATGTAGGTCATTGCTTTTTTTTTTGTTTGTTTTATTTTTTCTCTCAGTTATTTTTAATCATGGTCTGGCAGTTTGAGTAATCTATGCGGCCTACCCCAATGTCCTTTCTTTGGTATTGTTCGTCGAATCGTTGAGCTCCTTAAGTTCTGAGTTGAGTTGCGCGATTGCGTGCACTGACTGGACAGGTCCTCTCAATCTGTGTGGTTCTTTCCTCAAAAGACCATTTCAGACACCAATCTACATGGTCTTCACATGAAGTGACCAAGATTATGTCTGGACTTTATAAGAGACTGTGACCTCTGAGTTTGTTTCGGCCTTTCTTCTCAGAGTAGTCAGATAGGAAACGCCGACCTCATCTAGTTTAAAAAAAAAATATTGACTTGTAAAAGTGTTTGTACAAACCTACTTACAGAAATAAAAATCATCATCATCATTTAAGAGTTGTAGGTCGTGGGTTCGAACCCTGACAGGTAATTAATTTCATCAGCTATAGTGAAAGTTGTTCATATTCATGGGTAGAACAACCTGTGAAAATTTGCGCACTGCTTAAAAAATTGTCCTGTATAAATGAATGGCTGATCATGCTTATGCTATGTGCCTCGCGTAGATCTACGCGTGGGTAATACGAAGAATTAAAAGATTATTATAATAATCCTAACTAATGTAATGAAAGTAAGTTTGTTTGTTTGCTACCTTTTCACGTCTAAACCACTGAACCGATCATTCTAAAATTTTGCATATACGTTGTCAGGTGTACAGAAACGGACAGTACTTTTTTTTGGGATGAATTTGGTACCCTATGTACCAAATACATCCAAAAAAAAGTACTGTTCTCCGGAAAACAACAATAACCTTCTTATGATAATAGATGGCGCCACGTGTCCTTCGAATCATGATTGAATTATATTTTCTTTTTTTTAGAAACTTTAGTAGTGTATTAAGATTTTTATTTTTTTAATTTAAGTACCTAATATATTTTGTGAGTCTAGAGTGTTGATAGGCCGGTTTTTCACATTATACTATAAATACGAAAGTGAGTTTGTTGCCGCTGAACGGATTCGGATGAAATTTGGCAAATGGGTAGACTATGACCTGGATTAGGACATATAATACTTTTGATCCCGGTAGTGCGTTCCCGTGGGATAATTTCCGACAACAACGCGGGCGAAACCGCGGGCTAAAGCTAGTCATCATTACAACTCAAGTTCAGACTGCCCTATTAAATGACCATTTCATGGAATTCTAACTTACAGAGTTGCATTGATAACTGTAATGATTATTTCTGTAAATAAATATTTCTTATGGTTAGGAATAATACTATGATCAACTATCAACATACAATCTGATACTGACCTACTAATTGCAAACAACAAAAGAAAAATTAAATTTCACCGGCGTCCTTTGTGTATCCCCCTTGAATATCACTTTTATAGAAACTGACCTACTAATTGCAAACAACAAAAGAAAAATTAATTCACCGGCATCCTTTGTGTATCCCCCTTGAATATCACTTTTATAGAGAAACATGACATGACGTCACACCTCTAACCCCCGTAGGGTCAGGTAGAGGAATATCTATGTTACACCCACACTTCACCTGTTATGTTTAGGTCCCGTAACGTAATAGGGGGCCGAGCCTAAATAAATTATACTCCCAAATATTTACTTGTTAACTTACTATAGTAGGAACTGCTCCACTTTTGACTCTCCGCTGATTTGGCCTTGTGTCATCAAAGTCTTCAGGTAGAAAATGTTCAGAGCATACTAAAAGACACTTATTCATTCGATAACCCAGTTTAGTTAAAGCTGCTAACCATTCAACAGCATGGTCCGGATGCTTCGGTAACCTGAAATATACCATATTTATCAAATCACAATCAATCTGCCTAGCCTTTTCCCAATTATGTTGGGGTCGGCTTCCGGTCTTAACCGGATGCAGCTGAATACCAGTATTTTACATGGAGTGACTGCCTATCTGACCTCCACAACCCAGTTACTGGGTAATACGATACCTTTTGGTAAGACTGGTTGTCAGACTTTCGGGCTTCTGACGACTCGTAACTTGTTGTGACTTGTCGTCATTGATTTTAGTTTATTGCCTTTTCCATACTTAGGGTATCTTTGTAACATCACAGATTAATACAGAGGCGACACTCCACAAAATCATTTAAATTAAAAGAAACTCTTGCTATGACACAATAAAGTGCAATTCAGGTTGTGCAATTCAGGTTGCACAACGCTTATTACCTACAGTTATATTCATCTACAAGTTGCTTCTCTTTCTAACGCGTAACTCTTATACCTTCTGATCGCAGCAGTCCTATTGAATTGGCCCAGTGAGAAAGGCGTACTTGTAGCTTCATACCTAAACTGTGGAGTGTCCCATCTGTATTAATCTGTGATAACATCGAGATTGAGTAATGAAGTATTTTCGGTTTATGGATTATTAACATCTATTCGACTATGCATAGGTATTTTTATCTTTACTACATTTTAAAATGCTTAAAATAAAATCTAATTAAAAACTTCTGCGTTGTATTGTGATGTATTTAAAAAACAAATATTTCTAAACATTTTCACAAAATATTGTTTTGCTAAGTAGGTACTTAACAAACTTAAATAAATAATGCTGTTTACAAAGAAAGTAATAGTGATTCTATTAGTATGGGTATGTTTAGAAATGCAAAACAAATAAATCAACTCTAAATATCATCCAAACTGAGTGAGCTTGTAGACAAGTATGGTAGTACGAGCCAAACGCCATACGCTTAAATACTAGAGACGCGTTTTATGTGGTGAGCATGTCTTTATGCACCCAGCCAAAAACCTATTCTCTTGTAAAATGGTCAACCTTGCTACCAGCTGTATCTTATTATCATTACAGCAGCAGCTATTCATTTATAGGGTCAGTGGGTCGTCTCAGGAGCGGATAGTGCCAAGGGCAACCACTTCAAAAGGGTTTGTTATTGTGAGCGAATAAAAATGAATGTTCAGGTACTTACTTATGAAATGTTATTCCATGGCTTTTATTTGTTTTCTTCGTGTCATCATTGAAGCAATTCTGTACACAGCACCTCATGTTTCTTTATTAGACACTGAAAAATATTTGTTTTACAATGTAGTCCGTGTATTGGTATGGAACTAGGATTTTTCATTTAATAAGTGAACAGAGTGCAGATTAATTACAAGATTAGAAGGTATTTAATAGAACTGATTTCTATTTAATGCATACGAACTGAGAAAACCAATTTTTAACAATAAATATTTTGTGTTTTCAGAAGTACTCTGTGGTTTTCGATACCAACAGCTGTCACTGTCAAAAAAAAAAAAAACAAATTACCGTAGACATCTCTGTCTACGCAAATTACATTTTTTTTTCTTTTGACTTCGCACGGTTTGTGCATTTAGCCAATGTCAAGTTTATAATTGACAGACCAGTTGGCGTGGTTGGTTAGGATACCACCTATCATGCCGCAGGTCGTGAGTTCGATTCCCATCCAGGACAAACATTTGTGTGCATGAACATATCTGTTTGTTCTGAGTCTGGATGTAATTATCTATATAAGTATGTATTTACAGAAAAAAGTAGTATATGTAGTAGGTATATCAGTTATCTGGTTTCCATAGTATATACAAGCTCTGCTTAGTTTGAGATCAGATGACCGTGTGTGAATAATGTCCCAGGTTATTATTATTATTATTATAATTAGTTCAGAAACAAAGTTAGGGAAACGAAAATATTAGTATTAAAAAAATATATATTATAATGGGATTTTGGATAGGACAGATATAAGATCAATAAATCAAGGTGATGCTATTGAATAAAGAGCAAATTACAATGAGGAGACCACAGAACAGGTAAAAAAGGTTAGAAAGGAAATAGTTCCAGAAATGTATTAGAACGCGTGTCGCCGGTTATCTCCCCCTCTTTAACTCCCCTACAAGAAAGAGACCAATACATACGCGCATTACGCACACAAATACGCTACACGCACTTAGATCGCGATTTTGCTATTGGTTGTCACACTAACGCAACCACTGCGCTTGACGTACACTCATGCACGCGCAAAAGCAATTTATTTCTCATACATGTTACGGCAACCAAAAGGTCGATTATTTATATCGATAAAATTATTGTAATTTTGTTACTTTAAGTTTTGCAATTTTTCGCTTTAAGACGCTATCGAGCGCGCAGTGGCGCCCTCATCGTATCGTCAACAGTACTTTTATATTGTTTTATTGTAATCATTAAAACGGGAAATGGTGGCCACTTTTTCCGTTTTAATGATTACAATAAAACTTAACAATATAAAACTACTGTTTATAATAATCATAACGTATAGTCTTGTGGAGTACAACTTAACGTGCTTATTTTCTGCATTTTCTTTTTAAATTAAAAGAAATAACAAAACAAATGATGAGGGCGCCACTGTACGCTCGGTAGCATCTTAATTTCTTAAGGTACGGGATACGAATAGTGTAAGCGCCAATCGTACAGGCAGTTTACACTTGCAGTTGTCGTTAGTGGAGCACAGAGAAAAAACCACTATTACCGTTAAACGTTATATTAACCAGTAATCGTATACAAGTTAAAGTTAGGTGATTCTTTCCCTTGATAAGTATGTCGTTCTACAACTTAGTTTGTACTCAAAATTAATTGTTTATTAACAGATAGTTATAGGTTGTTAGAGTGACGCACGTATGCACGGACGGCAAGTAGGTTGCTGCGTCCGCCAAGTAAGTATGTTCGGTAGTCGAAACCGTACAAATAGTGTGGACTTCCTATATACAGTAAACGCTCAAAAGTCCATAAGCGTGCTAAGGATTACATTGCTATGAACTGTGCGAGCACGAACCAGTACGTGTGCGTGTATGAGCGATGTCTAACTCAACATTCCGCAGATAACACACACTAATGAATTGTCGCATGTCGTCGTACTACGCGAAATAACATTATATTTCTGTTGAATTCAGAATACTGGTCATAGTGGCGACCTGTTCTTACCATTGCATTGCTAAAATTCGCATAAACATAACATGTGCTGGTAGCTGTTTGGGCTAAGCAATGGTTTCACGATCAATGAAGTCTGAGTTCGAATCTTAATCACAATGTGGGACTGTTTTTTGTTTCTTTGGAACCATAATAATATATTTGTACTATTTTAAGCAAAAATTTGTTAGATGTTTATGTTCATTTATTATTTATTTTTATAAGAAGTTAAATATTAGTTATTGTATTATTATTTAACTATTTTTGTGATTTTTAATTTGTCTTTTCGGTGTTGGAAGGTTGAAACAAAAAAGTCGTGCTGAATGGTAACAAAAATGTTTATTCGTTTTATTTACTTATTTATAAAATTAACAAACTTAAGAGAATTGTGACGTTACATTCCTACTAGATAAAAGAAGTTTTTTTGTAACCGTTCGTAGGATTTTTTGTTGTATACCCATTTAGTCAATTCATAATAACATAACAAAGAAAAGATATTCTAATAACACATATATAATTGTCAATACCCAGATATATATCTGCGAACAAGATAAAGAATATTATATTTCTGTCCCATTACTTCCAATCAAGTAAAAACTTACAAAAAGTCAAGTACTGCGTGAGATTTGAACTCACGGCTCTCTGATCCACTCATCTATCTGCACGCACTTAACCGCTAGGTCATCTTTACACATGTTACAACTTTGAAATTATGAACTACAATCAGTTGTTGACGACAATAATTATGCATGTTTATGTTCTTGGAAATAGAAGGTCTTAACGCCAAGGAACTAAACGCCAAGCTATTGCTTTGTGAGTTTGCTTATCGACTTTTGGTCGCGACTGTACATATAAATAATAATGTCAAATTAAGGGGGAACATCCAATATAGCCGCAAAATTCAAATTTTCTTTCATTTTTAGGGTTCCGTACCTCAAAAGGACAATACGGAACCCTTATAAGATCACTCATGTGTCTGTCTGTCTCTCTGTCCGTCTGTCACAGCCAATTTGCTCCGAATCTAATGGGCTGATTAAGTTGAAATTTGGTACACGTATGTATTTCTGTGACCCAAACACGGATGTGTAACGTAAATTAATTAATTTTGAATATGGGGATACATTTTGGGGGGCAAATAAGAAAATAAAAAAATATATATTTGCAAACTGTACTGTGCGATATATCAAATTCTACCCATGAATATGAACAACTTTTACTATGGGTCCAACTCTGCAATCACAAAAAAAATCTGTTGTTCCATACAAAGGTTCAATACCTACTCAACCCAAATGTAATTTATGAAACAGTTGACTGTTTTTTCTGGATTTCAGTTGGTTCCATATACAAAGTTGTTCATATTCATGAGTAGAACACCCTGTGAAAATTTGCGCAGAGAATAAAAACTTCTCCTGTATAGATTTCAAACATGGATTTTCAGCTTTACGGCTGTATAAATCCAATAAACACGGCTTTTAATATCCACAAAAGCTGATTTAGGTGACAACATTTTAAAGTAATAATTAGGTACGCAACGCAAAAACACCAATAAAGTTTTATAAAATATAAATTATATACTACTTACTGAAAGGCGCATAACGATATTTTTGTGCGGAGTAGGCTCCTGATTTTAAATATCTTTTCCCTGACTTTTTTGTTGTGTAGTTAATTGTTTTGTGAAAAAGTGGCGATCTCAGCACGTTGGCTATGAATGCCATTGGCTGAACGCCAATACCAGACAAAAACCTAACTTGAGGGAACGGGGTTTAATTCTAGCTAAGATGCCGTTATCCATTATTGATTTATTTTTTGGTGAAGGCCATCAAAGCTTGCGTAATCTCCGGATACGCATTGCGCGGGCATCTGGGTTGAGGGGATGGCCACAGAGGGACATTCCCTTTGCTGGCGAGCGTCGGCACGCTTGGCCAGTTTGGGGGAAGAAGACTTGGGGGCCTTTGAACAGCCACAGTAGTTGGCTGGGTGCCCCGACAAGCCACATAGCACACAGCTGGGTGGGTCGGAGCAGAGGGTGCGGTCTTTTGGCCTGGGGCAGTCGGCCGTGCCATGCTCTCCCAGGCACTTTACGCACCTTGGTTTGGCATGGCAGTGCCTTTGGGAGTGACCATAGAGCTGGCACCGGTGGCATTGGCCTATGATGCTGCTCTTATTCGGTTTCTCAATCTGCCTGCCTGAATGCCTGCAAGGCAACAGATCGAGGTAACCGAAAATATTGGATGGTAACCCTCGGAGGGTAGACAGACCACGAGTACCATGTCGAATTTAGCCCCGCCTCTGGCGCGGTGCATACGGTGGACCTCGTCCACTGGGACATTCTGCGACTGAAGGTCGGCTTTGTTGTCCTCGACGGGGATCTCTTTGGGGACCCGGCGTATTACTAGGCGGGTCTGACGCTCCTCAGGGAGGGCGTAGGTGGGAAATGACACACCTCTTTTGGTGAGGAGTTTTGTGAGCTCCCTATAGTCTTTCGACATAGGGACCTGGACTTTCAATACCCTGTTGGGTACTGCGGGCACTGGTGTAACCGATCCTGAGATCGGTGCACCACTTGGACACATCGGTCCATCTCCCTTTGTCCTGAATAAACACGGGAGGTGGGGGGGCCAACTTCTTCTTGGGAGAACAAGTGGGAGAAGCATCCTGTGAGGAGGATGAGGAGGTCGGGATAGAGACAGAAGCACGGGAAACCGCTTGAACAGGGGCAGAGGCAGGGGCAGCAGTAGCAGGCGAAGCCGCTAGAGCTGGGGTGGGAGCGGGGGGAGGGATCGGGCCACGGACTGCGGAAGTCGTCGCCTTTTTATGCGGGGTAGAGGGGCGGGGGGCCTTAGAGCCCTTCAGCTTCCTCTTCTTGCTTCCCTTACGGAGGACGGGCGTAAAGCCATCGTCCTCCGAGGAGGGAGAGGAAGAGGGAGCCTCAGAGGCAGAGTTCAAAGCCTCGTCGTCTGAGCCCGAGCCGGACTCGTTGTAGGACGGGGAGGGGGCGCGATCGGACACTGATTCCTCAGTGTCCATGCATTCGGTTGGACTAGGGGGAACGACATCAGCGATGTCCGATAGGACGGTTGCTGCAGAGCAGCGAGTTCCGCGCCGTACTTCTCAGTGATGTAAGATCGCCTCCTTCGCCTGCCCCTTAAGGCAGGCCAGCGCGTCCACCGTGGAACGCTCAGCCCGAAAACCGAACTGAGCATCCGACAAGTCCGGCCCGATCCCGCGCAAATGGCCCTTTAGCCGAGCAGCGATTATCCCCTCGAACATTTTGCCGACCTCATCGAACAGAACGATGGGCCGGTATGCCGAGGGGGAGTCTGCGGGGCGGCCCTCCTTCCGAAGGAGGCACAACTGTCCCTCCTTCCACGGTTTCGGGAACCTCCCAGAAGCAAGGCATGCGCTGAAGAGGTCCCGAAACCTCTCCTCCATTTGGGTGGCAGCGATTGCCACCACTCTTGCGGGAACGCCGTCGGGGCCTGGAGCTGTCTTCTTGGCGCGGATATGGAAAATCGCCGCGCCAAGTTCCGACTCCGTGACAGGAGGGGGGGCCTCCTCTTCTTCCTCGTCGTCTGGCGGGGCTATAGCTCGTGATGGGCCCATCACTGGCGGGGTGAAGTTGTTGTCCCTGCACGGGAACAGGGACTGAACTACCCCATCCAGAAATGCGGGCTCCAGGGTCTCGGCAACCGGGGGACCAAAGGGGCGCAATTTGTTGCGCGCCGCCTTATATGGTCGCCCGTAGGGGTCGTTGTCGAGACCCTCCAGCAGCTCGGCTCTCGCCGAGTCTCTGGCGGCGGCGATGGCCCGATCGAGGACCATTTTTGCCTCCATGTATAGCTCATAGAGGTGGTCCTCGTCGGCCCGGTCCCGTCGACGCCGCCGCCGGCTCCGCGTATAGGCCCTCCTTGCCTCCACACACGCTGCTCGAAGCCACGCCAGCTCCACCGAGCACCAGTACACGGCGCGTTTGGGTAGTGGTCGTCGGCGAGACCGAGGCATGCTAGAGTTGCATACCTCGGTCAGAGTCTCCCTCAGTTGCCCCGCTATGGCATCCACATCCAAGCCGGCGGTAGGCGGCGACAGCCAGTCTTGGATGAACGCCGCCTCCGCCGCTGCCTCCTTGTCCAGGCGGGTTAGGGTCAACCGCGGGAACGGTGATCGCCCCGAGAGGGGCTGCATCTCACCGGGGCCACTCGTGGAGATGTCGAACCGGATGTAGCGGTGGTCCGACATGGTCTCCACGAGGTCCACCCGCCAGTTCAACACGCGCGCGGCTAACGCAGGGGTGGCGAAAGTGACGTCCACTATTGAGCCACCCTGACGCCGCACGCATGTCTGGACGCTTCCTCTGTTCAAGAGGGAGAGTCCAGAGGCGGCAGCCCACATCTCCACCGCCCGCCCGCGTGCGTCGGTGGCCGGGTTGCCCCAGGTCACCGACTTGGCATTCAGGTCTCCCAATACGGAGACCTGACGCGGCGCCGCCCTGCCGACCACGGCGGCCAGGACTCCGAGATAGTTCTCGAAGTCCTGGAGAGGGCGGTTTGGGGAGAAATAGACGCCCACGAGGGCAATCTCTCCCCACGCGGCGGCCACGTATCCCGGTCCCCTCTCTAATAGCGAGAGGGGAGGGGAGTCTGTGGAGGACCGCGCCGCTAGTGCCACCAAGCCGTCCTCGTCACCCAGCCAACTGCCGGGGATCGAGTAGGGCTCGGCGACCACCGCTACATTCACCAACCACTCAGCCATGGCCTGCACCAGCAGGTCTTGGGCCGCTCTGCAGTGGTTGGTGTTCGCCTGGAGGATGCGGTAGTCGGAAACCATTATTCTGACATCGCACCCCCCTCCTCAGCAACCGCCGCTGGAGCTGCAGCGGCGACGACGGTGGCGGCGGTGGTGGCAACAGGGCGAACTTGCGCCGACACTATGCCCTTCCTCACGGGGGGCTTGCAGCTCCTGCCCGTCATCCTGTGGTCCGCGGGGCGGCCACTGGCGGCACACGCCGTGCAGTGTAGCGTGGTGGCGCGGCAGGTGACACACTTGTGTCCCTCTTGCCCGCACTGGTAGCACGTGTCTCCCCAATCGAACTTTGAGGGACACGTGGCTCGGGTGTGGCCGAACGCAAAACACTTGAAGCAGCGCATAGGCTGGTCTTCAAGTGGTCGGACCACAGCCGAGCTGAGTCCCACCAATAACCGTCCTTTGCCCGCAGCAAGGACGGCCCCAGCCACGGCGACTGGGCACTCAACGCCCATGCCGCGGCGCCCGGGCCTGATGGCTCCGCCTTTTACCGCGCCAGCGTCGCAACTTCCAGCCGCAGCAACGGCCGCCACCACATCCTCCTTGGTGACCGAATCCTCCAGATCGGCCACCTCCAAGGCTGCGGTCTTAACAGGCCTGACGACCGTTACCGCATCCGCGATGACCTCTTGCAACTTTGTTACGAAGAGGTCCGCATTTGTGCCGCGTGTTTCTCCCGAGAACTCGAAAATTCGAGCCCCGGTTAGGGTTCGGCGGCACGGGATGTTGCTGATCCCCAGCTGTGAGGGATCAGCATTGGTACGAGCCCGTCTTAGGATGGACTCGTACGTCTCGCCCCGCTCCGCGGCCTCCGGGGTGATGGTCAACACGACGGCCGCAGTTTTGGGAGGAACTAGCTTCCTCCCGCCGGCTGGAGCCCTTTTGGCGGCGGGAGCAGTCGCAGCGGGCTTGGAGGCCGACTTTTTACCCTTCTTTCCCCTCCTGACCACTTCCGTCCACGACTGGTTGGACGGGGTGGTGGAGGGAAGAAGGGCGTCTTCCTTCTGCGACTCCTAGGTTGCTGCTGGAGTGGCAGACGACCCAGACGCTCCCTCCGCACTTGTGGTGGGGGTTTGAGGAGCCACCTTAGTCCTCTTGCCCTTGCCTTTCCCCTTGCCCTTGGAGGGCTTCGGGGCCTGGGGCTGCGCACCCGATGCCGAGCCTGCTAGAGGCGCAAGTTCCGGCTCCTTCAATGGTGGACTCTTATCCGCCGCTAGTAGCGGTCGGAGCCGCCTTTCCGGCAAGAGCCGGTCCTCGATGCCTGCGAAGCAGGCTCTGGTGAAGGCCCTCTCCTCCATGACAACCTTTCGGATTATATCCTCAAGGTTGGAAGGGGAGGAGGAGGAGCCTCCTACTCCCGGACCTGGGGCAGGCTGGGCACACCGGCGAGCACTGGGCGGGCGCTTGACTGCGCTCCGTCGACCACCACCCTGAAAGTTCTGTTGGAGAGAAAGTTAGAGACCACCATTACAACACGACGGGGCGCGTCTGAGGTGGCCAGCTTGTACACGAGGCCGTCGTGCCACACGCGGTCGAAGGCCTCCTCCATGTCGAGGAATACTGCTACCGAATATTCCTTTTTATTCATTGCTGCCGAGAGGTGGTGCAGTACCCTCGACAGCTGAAGCGTCGTGCTGTGCTCCGCCCGAAACCCGAACTGTTCCGGCCGTGGCGCAATATGTGGTTCAAGATGTCGCAGCAGGAGTGCTTCGAACACCTTGGAGACCGTCGTCGGCAGCAGCGTGATTGGCCGATAGCTCTCCGGCTTCAGGGTGTTTTTCCCCGCCTTGGGCAGCATAATGACGCGCCCTTCCTTCCACGAAGCAGGAATGGTCCCCGTGCGCAGTATCCCCGTGAACAGGCGCGCCAGCGCCGCTACCATACGGAACGGCAGGTGGCGCAGCACTGCGTTGGTGATACCGTCAGCACCGGGGGCCTTCTTAGGCTTCATCCTTAGGATGGCGCGTCTGACTGCCCCGGGCGAGAAAAATATGGCGTCTTCCTCGGGAGCTATCGGCGTGGCGAAGTAGTCCCCAAGGTGTTTCTCGACCGCTACGACATGCTCGGTGTCGCTGGTAGGGTTCGGGCAGAACTGACGCTCCAGGTGCTCGGCGAAGACCTCCGCCCGGTGCTCCGCTACGTACTTTAGCGCCCCGTCGCTATTAAGCAGCGGTCGCACCGGGGCTGGGGTATTCGTCAGCTGGCGGTAAAGTCGATGTACCGACGGCCAGCTGCCTGTCGTGGCGTCGATGCGTTCCTCCCAGCCCGCGGTGGTGTGAGCCTGAAGCTCGGCCTTTACCTTTTCCGCGAGTTTAGTTGCGTTTTTAGGGTGGGGCATCTCAGTTGTTGCCACTGCTTGCGAAGGCGCCTCTTCACGGCAATCATTGACTTGATGTGCGCCGGCAGGGGCGGCAGAAGCACACGCCTGCGGCTGCGTCGTCGTCGTCGCCGCTTCTAAGGCGCTTTGGATGCAAGCAGTGACATCCTACGCCGTCTGGTCCACGTCCGCGGCGGTAGTAATAGGCCGAGTCGGCGTGGTGGTCTCTAACTTCTCTTCAAACACAGTCCAGTCAATTAATTGACGTAGCGCTATGGGCTTCAGTCGGGTCGGCATACCCGATAAGTCGACGAGCACAGGCTGGTGGTCTGACTGTAGCTCGTCGTCTATCACTTGCTGTGTGGCCTGACAGTGTAGCCCTCGGTGGACTACGATGTCCAGCACATCCGGTGTGTGGTTGGCAACGTCCGGGTAATGGGTTGGCGTCTCTGGGCCGGACACCGTATAGCCGAAGGCTTCCGCGTCCGCAAAGAGCCGTCTCCCCTCGGGGGACGCGTTCCAGCGACGAGTTCCACGCTGGGTGCTTGCAATTGAAGTCCCCGGCGAGGAAGGTGGCGTGCTGTGACGCATGCAACAGGGCCCGCAGCTCGGTGTGATCCAAACGGGCCGCGGGCGGCTTGTAGCATGCGTAGATGTTGATGTCCTCGCCGGCCACGTGCAGCTGAACACCCAGCGCGTATAATGTGCTGAGCGACGGCAAGGCGAGTTCCTGATGGACGACTCTTCGCCTCACAAGTACCGCCAGGCCACGGTATCTGTTGTTTAGCGCGACCGTTCATCCTTCCTGTAAGCGAGGTATCCCGGGAACCTGACCCTGTCCTCGGGCCCAGGAGCGTCTCGCTTATGAGCGCCACGTCGATATTTTGTTCCCTCAGGAGATGGCGGAGGGGGGCGACCTTATCCCTTAGGCCGCGGGCGTTCCAGTGTAACACCCTTAACGGTCTAGCCATGGTACAGGGTTAGTAACGTGGCCAGACCGTCAAGGATGACAGTCTCTATGTCTTGACCCTGCCTGATGGCCTTTATAAGGTGCCGGTGGCGGGTTTGGGTGGTTCCTTATGTAACCGCGGCGCTATGCCGGCGCTAGCGGTGGGTTCCACATTAATCTTCTTTTGCGCGGCCTGCGCCCCATCTGAGGCAGGACCGGCCTCTGGGATCTCTTCCAGGGTCGCTGGGGGCTTGGGCTTCTTACCCTTTCCTTTTCCCTCGCGTCCCTTCTTCCTCCGCCTTGAGGAGGTGGCCTTGGTTCTGTCTGTGGGCCCGTTGGCTGCCGCCATCAGCGTCGCGCCATGGGCCTCTTCTGGCCTCTCTATCGTAGGCCTTTCGGTGGCCTCTTGGGGCCGGCGTGTGGTGGCTGTAATGGCGGCAGTCCCCGCTCGCTTGTTCCGGATCTCCGCCTGGAACACGGGGCACTTGATGTTGCGCGGGGTGCGGGCCACCGCAGTTGACCCAGGTGGCCGGCTCGTCCCGCGGGCGTGGGCAGTCTCGTGCCGCGTGCTCGCCTCCGCATCGCACACAAGCGAGCGGACGGTGGCACTGGTGTGAACTGTGCCTGAACCGCTGGCACCTGTGGCACTGTGCGGGCCCACGTTTTCCTCTCCAGGCCTCGATCTTGACACCACGCATGTACATGAACACGGTGGTGTCAAAGATGGCCCGGACGTCGGGGGTCTTCTTGAGGATGGCATGGAAAACACAGGCGGGTCTTCCTTGTGCACCTTTAATGTGGCGCACATACTCCGGCTGGTACCCCAACGCCCGGAGTTCCTCCTCGATTTCCTGGGGGTCCGTATCTGCCGGTAGCCCCCTTGTGGCAATCTTCATGCTTCGCTCCGCTGGCAGTGAGTAACCGAACCAAGACACGCCGCTGTCTTTTTCAAGGCCAGTCAGGTAACGCTGGACCAGCCTGTATTCTTCCTCCGAGTCGGGGTAAAACGAACCCCCGTCCCGTATGGGCGCGCATTTGGAGGCCGGCCCAGCTTGGCACTGATGGCCCTAAAGTGAGCGGCCCAGTTGGGCAGCTTCTCCACTACCAGCGGTGGGTAGCGCGGCTTCTTCCCCGGCTTCTTCGTTGTCGTCGTCTTCATCGTCGTCGTCGTCGTCGTCGTCGTCGTCGTCGTCGTGGCGCCGGGGGCGATACCAGTGGGTATAGAAGATGCAAAGGGGCAGGGGGTAAAATAATATCACTTACCCCTGTAATTGTCACGTCCGGTGTTGGTGTCAGTGGAGGCGAGCGCACTGCGTCGGCGAAGGTGGGCGACGCTGGTTCGCCCAGGTCCAGCCGCTTCGCCTCCATTATTGTTTCGCCGGAGCTCCTCCTGCGATGCTTCCGCTGGGGTCTGGGTTCGGCGAGTGAAAACTCGAAGCCAAATCCCAGCGGGGTGTCAGCTCCTCCCACGGTGGGCCGGGCATCGGCTCGCGGTGTCGTGTCCGAGGACACGTCGTCACGACCGGACCCGGCCGAGCCCGGCGATGCGAGCGACAAACTCGATCCCGCACGCGATGAGCATGCCGACAGCATGGCGGGCGAATCGTAGGTGGAGGTGCGGGGGGGCGCCGGCGAGGCTGGCGCTTGTACTGTTTGCTTCACCGCACGCTGTTCGCGCTCAGTCGTTACCGGGCCCGCCAGCGAGAAGCGGGAACCGGGCGTGGCCGGCGCGGGCGGTGATGCGAAGCGTGGCGGTGGAGCAGCGGAGCGCACTGCGGATGCGCGAGTGCGCGCAGTTGGCGCGGGAGCGGGTAGCGCAGCGGTGCGAGCGGCTGACGGCGCGGTGACGCGCATGACGGGTGGCGCGGCGGCGCCCGTGGTAGGCGGCGCGGCGGACTGCACTGCGGTACGCGCGGTGGACGTCGCGGGCGCAGAGGTGCGGGCGGGTGCGGTCGCGCGCGTGGGTGGTGGTGCGCGGCTTGTCGTCGCGACAGGCCCCGGGGCCTGTATCGGTATCGGGCGGAAGCTGGCGGGGCGCACGGGCACCTCCCGCTGTCGGCTCGACGGCGGCGTCGGCGAAACGCGCACTTGCGTCGACGTCGCCAGTGGACCGGCAGCTACTGCAGCGCCCGTTCCTCTCCTCCCCTCGTCTCCTCCTCTTCTTTGCGATGTCCCAGCTGTCGGTGGAGCGGTCGACGCGTCACCGATGTTTGGCAGCGACATCGCCCGATCCAACGCCGGCTGGGCCTCCGGGGACCAGGCATCGCGGCCCAACGAGCCGCGCGTGCCGGGTTTTGGCATGGTGGTAGGCGTGGCCTCCGCGACCGCGGCGGTGAACAAGCTGACCCAGCGTCACGGTGGCTCCCTCTGTGCTTACACAAGTGCCGGCTGGAACTTGTGTAAACACAGAGAAAAACAAATTAAATAGGCGGTCCGCGCGGAAAACTTCTACCCTCACTTTCACTTATAAAGAGACTAGTGTAGAGACTACTACTACTACGGGCTGATCCCCGAATGCTTTATTTTAAAATGTACCTGCTTAAATACTATTTACAAATAAACTAGCAACTACAGTCTATGTACATACTTGAACCGTTACGTTAACGTTAACCTGCTGTGTTATTTCGGACCTTTGATTGCTCTTCTGTTGACTTCTGCTGTTACTTTATGGACTTGAACGATGCCCTGTAATTTAAATAGAGACGAAATAACACACATCACATTTTGGTTCTTCGCCATCAAGGGAGAAATATTTTACAAATATCACAGTAGTTAAATGTTACGGTAAGTGACTCTGTATTAATTTTATTATTAGACTATTTGTAGAGAGTTTGAAACATTATTATTATAACCTTTCGCCAAAAGCGAGATTCGGGTTGTCGTAATTTATTGTTTAGTTGGGACCAGGGTTACATGATTGAAATCAATTACCTACATCAAATTATTTTCACTTAAAATGTTATTTTTAAATTTTGTGTTGGTCAAAAGATAATATTATGTTTTCATTTTGAATTATAATATTAAAAATTATAATGGCTAACCTACAACATAGGAGCTATTGCAATAATATACATATATACATTTTCCAATTACAACAATATAATTATCACAGTAATCAATTTATTTATGCAATTAATTACAACCTTTTTTCACCAATTAATCTTAAACACAAAAAAACAAACTATTTAGGTTCCATCGATTATCTATACCTTCTGCCAGAAAACCACGCAATAATAGTCATTGACGCCCTCTACCAAAGTATTCCAATATTTCAAATACGATACGAATTGTTAGGGCAGCAGCCGGCAGTGTCGCTAACACGATCACAACAAACATATCGCGGTAAGAGGCGTCCATGACGCATACACGTGGCATGTTTTTTTTTTGTTCACATTAAGTTTCGAGACTTTTTAGTACAAGTTTAGGTTAATAATACCATATTTAGCGTAAGGTATAACAGTAACACTTTACATACTTAGAGAATATAACGTGTGATATAACGCGCAATATTCTGAACAAAAAAGTCTGTCACTTTTAGCGGGGGACGCGGTCGCCCGGATTGAGAAGTCCGTACCGCCGATTTTTTTTTTATCGATATCGATATTCATTCGGAAATTTGCTTGAATCCATTAATTAAAACAGTTAATGCATAAAATAGTTAAATTTTAATAACAACAACTATTAAATAAAAGTAACACATTTTTAAATTATGAAAACGACACCCATGATGAAAAATTAGCAAATGTTTGTTGGCGCCATCTTGAATTTGAATTTTGATGTCAGCGCCCTCGAAAATGACACCCATGTCGAAAAATAATAATAAAAAGAAAACAAAAAGGTAGATACAATAAATAATAGCATGCGCACACACACACTTGTATATAGGAAGATACTGAGATACAGAGAAAGTCGCATAGAGGAGGCATAACGCAAATTCCGTACGTGACGATTTCTACCAGTTAACTCCTACCTCAAGTCGTGTTAAAAAACTTAGTTAAAAAAAAAACATATTTTTACAACAAAAATTATTTATCGATATACCTATTGTCTCAATTTTGGTTTCAAACAAGACCCCAACCCTTCGGCAACCCTTAGGCTCGCTAACATTTATGCTAAAAGGCATAATCGCATGTCAAATGCATGTCAGTTTTGACAATTTGACGTATATTATTGGGTCTCATTTGTAAGGACTTTACATATGTATTTGAGCACCGCGTCAATTTAATTTCGATTTTTTATGCCTTGATCAATGGCAATTTTCACCATATGTTTAAATCATTAAAAACAACGCAATTTACGCGCTTTTAAAAAAATACCATTAATTTGGCCTTATTTAGTTCAAGTATACTTTCGATAGGTATTTCCAGACCAAGAATCACACAAGTTCGATGAATTAAGGCGCTACCCCGACCAAACAACCTTGAGCGTTCGGTCCTTCTCTGTCCCGCTCTCTCCCACTCCCTCCACATGCCCATTTATCATAGTATTTACACAATTTTTGGAATTGTTTTGATAAAAAAGATAAGCGATCTTTTCGTTTGTTAATGGGGAAGCGTCAGAGTAGCCCGCTAAATTCAAATTTTCTTACGTTTTTTGCAATTTGCAAGTCAGGATTAAGATTCATGTTAAATAAAGTATGATTTGCGGCCGTAACAAATAAGTATTTACAGAATCAAATATTATTTAAAAAATCAGTTATACAACTCTATAAGTTAGTATAATCCTCAAATGTCAAGATTTCATGAAATAGTCATTCATTAGGATTACCTTGTCTTGATCACTTTAATGATTATAATTATGTAAATACATAAGTGTTACGGCTGCAAATTACATTTTGATCAACGTACAATCTAATACTGACGTGTAAATGGCAAAAAACGTAAGACGTTCCCCTTAAGGGGGAAGCGTCAGGGTAGCCCGTGAAATTCAAATTTTCTTACGTCTTTTTTGCAATTTACAAGTCGGTATTATATTGTACAGACGCCAGCAGGTTAACCTACCCGAAACTGTCAGATTTTCCCAATCAACCACGAACCTAATGCTATAGTAATAAAGTCGAAAATCTATTAAAGAAATCTGACAGGTTATAGTAGCTTGATGTGCTGGCGTCTGTACGTTGATCAAATTATAATTTGCCGTCGTAACAAGTAGTTACAGTCGTACATAATTAGAATCATTAAAGTGATCAATACAAACAACTCTTTAAGACCAGGTAATCCTAATGAATGTATATAATTCTGTAAATACATCTTTGTAACGGCCGCAAATCATACTTTATTTAACATACAACTTAATACTGTCTTGTCAAAGAACGGCCCCCCGGAAAAAGAGGAATGTGCAAGTATGTGGAGTCAAGTTGTAGATAAAATGAAAGAAATGCAGGATATTGAAGAAAAAACTATGAATGAATGTTGAAAAGAGATGACGGATTGTATAGAGTAGCAAAAGATGTGTTTGGAGAATCGAAAGGGCAAGGTATGATAGAAAAGGACACATATGGTGGTGGAATGAAGAAGTGCAAAAGATGCTTAAAGAAAAGAAAGTTGTGTTTAAAGAATGGCACGGTGTAGAAAACGGGAATGATAGTCTGAAAGAAGATAATTTATAAAGAATGGAAGAGAAAGGCCAAAAAGGCGGTAGCAGTTTCCAGGACTAAGGCGCAGGAGAAGTTGTATGACTCACTGGACAGCCCAAGAGGCCAGAAGGAGCTATACCGGATTACACAAGCAAGAGAAAGGAGAAAGAGAGACATAATTCACATTAAGGAGGAAGTGTTAGGGTAGCCCGCGAAATTCAAATTTTCTTACGTTTTTTGCAATTTGCAAGTCAGTATTAAGTTGTATGTTAAATAAAGTATAATTTGCGGCCGTAACAAATATGTATTTACAGAATTATATACAATTAAATCAGTAATACAACTCCTTAAGTTAGTATAATCCTAAAATGTCAAGATTTCATGAAATAGTTATTTTTTTGGATTACCTGGTCTTAAAAAGTTGTATTGATCCTTTAATGATTCTAATTATGTAAATAGATACTTGTTACGACCGCAAATTAAAATTTGATCAACGTACAATATAATACCGACTTGCAAATTGCAAAAAACGTAAGAAAATTTGAATTTCGCGTTCTACCCTGACGTTTCCCCTTTAAGCGTGTGAAAGATGAAGCCGGTAAGCTTCTCTCACAAGATGACGAGATAAAAGAACTCTCCAGTTCTGGGGCCGTAGCACTTGATGACACGCTTCTCCCAGTCTGCTCCGACTTCCGGTATCTTAGTTCACTTGTGCACAGAATTATCACTGGATTGATGAAATGGCGGGAGGTCACGGGAACAATCTTTCTTATTTTCTGCCATTTGGTATTAATTTCACATTATTAGGGCAACATATTTTTCATTTTTAATAATGGTAGCTCCATTAATACTCGGGGAGCTGTGCGACAAAAACCAGTGGGAATGGATTTTTTTTAGTATCCTGTAACTTTTGCAGTTCCAGCTACAGAAAAGGTGTTTTCGTGCAGGAAAAACGTCCCAAGGTAAGAAAATACATTTTCCATATGGCTTGATATTTTTAAGAACATCGGCAATGTTGTGCATTGTCTTGGAAACTTGAGTGACATGACTTTGCCAGGGTCTAGGGTTGTCACTTCTCGGATTTTATTAATGATTTATTTTACATATGAAAATTCTGTCAACATAACTGGCGAAATGTGGTGTACTATACAATACACCTCTGCCTAACAATTCGGGCATCACTGGCGTGATTTTTGGTTGTATTTATGTACCTAAGTCTTAATTCTATTGTAGCTATAATGAAGAAAAGGGAAACCAGAAGCTCGTCATATTATGCTCATTACTCAGTGGAAATAAAGTTATTTCATCATACGAAGCCGTAAGCAAAGGATAGTACCTATTTATTTTGTTTTATAATAGATTATAAGTTAAAACAATACTCAAACCACACTCAAACGTACTCAAAATAAACTTTATGGTGAAGCCATGTTATATATATATTTTTGTTTATTATATTTGTAATTAGCGAGACATTATTGCCAAAAAACATTGCAATCGTGATTTTGTCTGTTTAATTTTTGAAGAAAAGTAAATAAAAGTATTAAAAAATAAGCTGTATTTTTTTTGGACAACCCTAGAGTCCACGATATATTTGTGTAGAAAGTTTGTGGTGCCTACTACAACTTTGCCCAGTAGTTGTGAAAAAAAAACTACCTTCATGGCAATAATGTAACTGCCGGGGACGAACGCTGTCTCATGCATGCACACGAAAAAAAAAAAACTGAAAATATTAACATTATATTTATTGAGATATCCTTCTAGGCAAAGTTGTGTCTTATAGCTACAACTTTGCCTACGACTTTGGGTGCTTGTCATTCGGAAACGCAGCAAGATTTAAAAAGATTTGAGTTCTAGCTGGCAAGGCATAAGGTCTGTTTACCACGTGCAACTCATTAAAAGCCATAATAATAAATAGGTTCAGGATACGAACAAAAAACGTCAAAGTGTAGGCAAAGTTACAGCATTTTACGGTAGTTTATTTTTATGTTTATCCTTAGTATTTAAGTGCAACTGAAAGTAGTAGTTACACCAAATTAAACCATTTTCAATTTCAATGGGAGCTCGTGGCTAAGTTGTTACAGCCGCACGGGTCGATCCATCAGGTTAAGCTACGCTTGCCGGGGTTGGTCCGTAGATGGGTAACCATCTTTACATACCGAGACTCCTCCGTGCCTCGGAAAGCACTTTAAGCCGTTGGTCCCGGCTGTCAATCTTGGATCTTTGACAGTCGTTACGGGTCGTCAGAAGCCCGAAAGTCTGACAACCAGTCTTACCAAGGGGTATCGTATTACCCAATAACTGGGTTGTGGAGGTCAGATAGGCAGTCGCTCTATGAAAAATACTGGTATTCAGCTGCATCCAGTTAGACTGGAAGCCGACCACAAAATAGTTGGGAAAAGGCTAGGCAGATTGATTGATTTTGAGACGCCAGCAGGTCAACCTACCCGAAACTGTCAGATTTTCCCAATCAACCTTGAACCTAATGTAAGGCATTAGCTTCAAGGTTGATTGGGAAAATCGAAAATCTATTAAAGAAATCTGACAGATTGTAGTAGCTTGATGTGCTGGCGTCTGTACCTAAAGGAAAAAGAAATTGGTCAAGAGCGAGTCGGATTTGCGCACCGAGGGTTCCGTACCAGCAGATATAAAAACAGTGTGCTATTTAGAGACATCGTTTTATTTGTCCTGTAATTTTTACATAAAATTCTATCACACAGAATAATTTCAGATTTTCCTCTATGCAAACTTCGGAGATCGGGGGGAGGGCGGTATTTTTTACATTTTTTATCAAAAGTCGAAAACTGTGCGGCCTAAAAAAAAGAAATAATGTTTGAGAATGTGCAACCAACGTTCTTTCAGATGATACCCCACATGCCCTAGTAGCCCCACTTTGAATTTTTAAGACCCCCTTTCAGTCCCTGTTGCAAAAAATATACAGGGTTATTTGTAAAACACCAGCAGCCTCTTAAGGGATCATTGTACTCATCATTATGAACAACTTTTACCATGGAACCAAACCTGAAATCGCGAAAAAAAAAATCAGCTGTTCAGTACATTCATGTTCGCATAATTCGTCAAAATGTACTGAACAGCTGATTTCTCTTTCGCGATTTCAGGTTTGGTCCCATAGTAAAAGTTGTTCATAATGATGAGTACAATGACCCCTTAAGAGGTTGTTGGTGTTTTACAAATAACCCTGTATACATATTTTTATTTCTTCCTTATTTGCAAAATAGTTGGGCAAACGTAATATAAAACTATTCCAAAATTCAAGTTAATAGCGTTAGTTGTTCTTGAGATTACAAGCTGAGACAGACGGACAGACTGAGTCGCACCATAAGGGTTCCTTTTTACCATTTTGGTACGGAACCCTAAATAGAAGAACCTATAGTTAACTGTGAAAATGTTTAACAAAAAAGTAAGGTCAGCGTAACAGTGTTTCGTTTAAAGTCTGTAGCTTAGTAATCTTTCATCCCCTTTATCACGCCCTTTAGGATTTATTTTTGAGACGAAAAGTAGCCTATCTCCTTCCCCGGGATGCCATCTATCTCCGTGCCAAATTTTATCAAAATCCGTTGAAGTTTAGTTTTGTCTCGGTTAATCGTCGATGATCGCCGATTGTGAAGAGCAGGCATAATGATCCAACACACACGCCACCATTAGCGGGACATTTAAGTTAGCATGACATACCTATATACTCTCAGCCGCCAGGGCACATTCAAGAAACCGACCAGGTGCGTGTTGGACCACGCACAATAAAGGGTTCCGTAGTTGGGATGAATTTATCCCAAGAACAAACTTGACATTATAGTTGAAATAGATGTTCTCCAATACATTCCAACTGCAAAGTTATTTTAAGACCATAGACTTCTTATACGTTTTATATTTTAAAATTATAAAAATATATATATTTGAGACTTTTTCATTACATAGGTATGTCCTAAGTAATAACAGCCGCACGGGTCGATCCAGCAGGTTAAGCTACGCTTGCCGGGGTTGGTCTCTGGATGGGTGACCATCTTTTCATACCGAGATTCCTCCGTGCCTCGGAAAGCCGTTGGTCCCGGCTGTCATTCGAGGATTTTTGACAGTCGTTACGGGTCGTCAGAAGCCCGAAAGTCTGACAACCAGTCTTACCAAGGTCAGATAGGTAGTCGCTCCATCTAAAATACTGGTATTCAGCTGCATCCGGTTAGACTGGAAGCCAACCCCAACATAGTTGGGAAAAGGCTAGGCAGATTGATTGACACGGTACAGTTTGCAAAACTCTTCATACGTGTTCCTTTCTACTTAATCGGTCCATTAGATTCGGAGCAAATTGGCTGTGATAGACGGACAGACAGACACACGAGTGATCCTATAAGGTTTTCCTTTTCAGGTACGGAACCCTAAAAAGGACGTACGTACTGAGTAGTCAGTAAATGGTAGCTTTATAATAGGTACATAGTTCTCACACATGTGCTATGCAATTGTAAAATACAAAGAGATTGAATTTATTTCACAGAACCTTTTTTACCTGTTCTGTGATTTATTTATTGCAAATAAAGTTTTTTTAAATCCTCAGCAGCTCCAGCAATATTTACAAATGCTAATCATTCTTTTCAGCGATGTAATGCCCAACTTATAAATGCTTGGCTGCATAGTGTGCGGTATAAACAAAATTTAAATTCCGTTTCATTCAGTTGAAGTATGTGAGCAGCTATTTTATTGTAACATTTTAAACAGCACGCCATGAAAGATGAGTCTACTGTAGCCAGTCTGAAACATGGTTGCAGAAACTAATTGGTCCCTGTAGATTTTTCTTTAAGTACTTAGGTGCATGATGTTCTATAGATATACTGTGACGATCCCGAAGGGATCATCACTTTATCCCGGGATCTAGACTATTTTTATTTGTGATGGGTTTGCTCTTGACTTTAGTCTAGGTCAGAGGTGACAGAGACAAAGTCTACGATGGAGTGAGCTTACCCAAAAGAAGCCTGTTTACTCGAACTTTGAAGAGATTCGGGTTATATGCGTTTGGGAACACAGACGCAGGTAGTGAGTCTGTTCCACTCTTTTGCCGTGCGATGTTTGGAAGCGCTTAGTGCAAATTAGTGGAATGGCAACTAGGTATGGATGGTAATTTGCAGTGCGTCTAGATGTTCGATGGTGGAAGGGGGTCGGTGGAATGAGGTTGTGGAGTTCCTGAGCACACTCACCGAAGTACAGTCTATAGAAGACCAACAAGCAGGCAACCTTGCGGCAATGAGCCAAGCTGGGAAGCTTGGCATCCACCAGTTTTACGTCGGCAATGAGCCTCTTAGCTCTGCGTTCCACTGAGTCAAGCACAGCAAGTTGGTATTTAGCTGAGCCATCCCAAAGGTGGCTGCAATACTCCATGCAGGATCGGACTTGCGCTTTATAAAGGGACAAAAGCTGTCCAGGCGTAAAGTATCGCTTCACCTTGTTTAGGATGCCCAGTTCCTTGGCCGCAGTATGGGCTTTGTGCTCGATGGTAGCGCCGAAGTTGAGACTGGATGTCAACTCCATGTCCAGGAGCTCAAGCCGATCTGTTACAGGAACAGATGTACCCCGAAAAGTAGGAGTTACTTGAAATGATAGAAGAGGGAGGCGGAATAACAGTTTGATTTTAAACAAATGGGAACCAATACAATCTTCGAATAATATCGCGCACTTCTTAAAACTATACTGCCTAGAACCCTAGCTAGAGCCGGAGTGCGACCTGGAAAAAACATACGAACTATCTTTTTTTAATTATTTAAAAAAAGAGTTTTATACTGGCGCAAGTGGTCGAATGTCAGCCAGTGCAATATAATTCCATTGCATGGAAGCTTTACAATACTTACTAGCTTCTGTTCGCGTCAAATTCCTTGTCCCCCCCGACCCACCCCGTCGCATCGCATGCCCGCGCTCTTACTTCGTTTGCGCTTAGCGTTCTTCTTTTTGCTCGACTCTTAGGGTAAAGTGATGATAAATAGCTTAACGCCTTCCTCAAGCATTGGCCCATTATTGAGTGTGCAAGTTTATCCGTGTATAATATATAACATTGGTCAGGCAGGGGACATAGTTCTTCCATAGTTCAAGTTACCCAATCCACTTTAGCCACCCAAACGCATAGCCCAATGTGTTTTGCTTCCACGTTCTGCAATAGTCCTGCACCAACCGGGGGTTGTCCTTGGGTGCACTTGCATAGTGCATATCGCACCTTTAGAATTACAATGACATAAGTGCGAATACTATACACTCGAGAAAAATACATTTGAAACTTTATTTTTACTCTTTCCTTAATATCTTTTTTTTACGATAATATTTATAGATAATTAATATTATACAAATACCTGGTTATATATACTTTAATGTTAGTTAAACATAATGTCTTTGTATTTTATAGTTTAATTGATACAAATTTTCGAAATACGGGGCACCTACAGTTAAGTCATTGTTCCACTAAAATATATATAAAATACTAAAAAATAGGTACAACATAAGTAAAATTAAAAAATATTTTTTATTACTATCTCAATAATTATATGTCCAAAAAGAAAAAGAAATATTTAGAAGTTAGTGTATAACTTGAAAAAGGCGAATCGAAACCATTTTGTTTCGTGTTATAAAGAAAAACGTTAATAGGATGCTACTTATTGCAGAAGATAAATAAAACATAGATTATAATAGAAAATTATCTAGATATTTATTTATTTTGACACAAATCAGCTAACATCAGTCTTCTGAAGACTTTTTAAAGACATAAAATACGTAGGTAATATTTTAAAAAAGTTATTAACACCTCTATTAATCACATAATCAGGCGTTGTTGCTTTCAAGTCTCGCTCAATTTGAGGTTGACGCTACTTCCATCTAGCGGTATTTATTGTAATTAAAAAAATGTCAATATTCCATAAGATACGTTTGTCACTTTTTATAGCGTTCGTAATACCTAACTAATTTTAATGATATTTTGCACTTGCGTCATTGTAATTCTAAAGGTGTGATATAGGGATAATCGTCGGTTGGTGCCTCCTCATCATTTAAAATTTTCTAAGGGGCCTCTGCGAGTTGGCTTCAGCACCTCGTACGCCTGCCAAAGGTCCGAGACCCCAGGGTCCCGCGATATGTCAAAAAAAAAAAAAAACAAAACAAAAAGATAACAAAAAAAGATGTTTATTTCAGTTAACATATTTGGTTTACATTAAGGAAATGCTTGGAAGAGCGGACACTCCTAGTCCGCTCTTCCACTTATCATTACCCAAAATATATAAAATTCTAAAACATGTACAACAATAGATAAACAAATAATTCATAATATAAACCATATTCCACCAATATTTTATTTGAAATTGATTGAATTGTGTGATTAACAATGTGCCATTGAAATCTTCATATTACTTAGTACTTTTAAAGTTATGTTAAAAATTTAATTGTTTTTATCACAAATTGAAAGATTACTAGCCAGTGTGTTCGAAACAGATATCTTAGAAAAACTTTCACTAAAACTACGATATACTGCTGACATTTATATCAATATAGTTTTTCACCAGTGTGTATTAAGGTCGGCTTCTTCGATCAACAATACAAACTAGATATCGGGTATAGTTTGACCAAGACCGCTATACCGCGCCGTAGGTATGTGCGCGGCGAGACGGGAGGGGGGAGGGGGGCAGTGCAGGCCGCTCATTCGTCAACGCTGACGGCGTCCCACCGCTCATTCACCAGCGCTGCACCCCGCCTCGCCGCGCATTCCCAAGGCGCGGTATAGCGGTCTCGGTCAAACTACAACGTACAAAATCAAAGCTAAATGCTGTCCGTGTGAATATATAGGGTGAGTGGTAATTAGTGACCGATACTTAAACACATGATTGTAATCATGATAACAAACTACTTTTAATATGGGACCAAACCTGAAATCGCGAAAAAAAGAAATACAGCTGCTCCCTACACTTTGACGAGTTAGGCGAACATGAATATATGGGACAGCTGATTCTTTTTTCGCGAATCCAGGTTTGGTCCCATACGAAAAGTACATAAACAGCTACATTTGTTATTATCGAACTGAGACAAAAGTTTCAAACAGTTTTAAGTTCAACCGAATTACAACCTTGGCACCTAGTAATAAAGTCACAAATCTTTGTGACGTTATTACGTAGTCATTACTTACGATTATTCGTCACAAAAAACGAGCAAAGCAATAAATTACTCATGTCACTTAGAAATGAAAAGACAGGTTAAAAAACATTTAGTGTGAAATCTACCTTAAGGGGCAACTTATAAAGTACTTTTTTCCCGTTATTGCCTTGCAACCTACATCGTTTTGTTCAGTTTCTGTTTTTGGGCAATATTGGCCGTATTGGCCAACCTTGGCCAAACTTTTGTAGCGGTGGTTTAAAATCGGTAATTTTGTTCAACATTTGATATTATTTGATAGTTTGAAACTTGAAATAAAAATTATCCTACATGTACTCACCGAAAATAAGACACTCCGGCCGTTAAATTGCTTTTTCATTATTTTTGCAACTTTTGAATGCTCATTGCGGCATTGTGAAACGTGTTTACATTGGCTGTGTTTCAAGCGAACTTAATAAAATAAGAGCTCACGTCTCAAGTGCGCTGTTATTTCCCGATATCTAGTTGGTATTGTTGATCACAGGCTCGTTTACTCTAAGGTCTAAGCCGACCTTCGATCACCAATATTCACACACACACACTTGCACAGTCTATCCCCACTCTACCAAATTCATTTTGTGTGTATATATATATATGGTGATTGGTATTTTTGGGTAATTCTGGTAGTCCTTCATTAGGTTTATATGAACTTAAAGAGTTGTATTGATGATTTTAATGATTATAATTCTATAAATACAGATTACTTACGGTCGCGAATCATATTCAGATCAACATACATCCTAATACTGACCTGCATATTGCAAAAACATAAGAAAATTTGAAGTTCGCTGGCTACCGCCTTAACCCTTGGTATGGCTTTCGCCTTAACCCTTGGTATGCGGGAAGGGGTCGCGAAACTGTACCCGTCGTCTGCGGCAAAATGGCGCGACTGTATAGCGCAATAAGTAGTGTTCAGAATTTATTGAATCTTTAAAAAAAGAATGTTTGGTACGCATATATATGGCTATTTCATTTGATAGTTGGAATACCAATGTACCTTGTTGTGCTACATTTTTTTTTATAATTTACTTTGTTACAGAAAATCGATTAGTAGAATAAAAAATCTCTTATCTTTTGTCGATCGATTATTCAAAATAAGACACGTTTGACATCTTTATTCTTATAGATAACAGTTCTGAATTGAGTAAATATCAATAAAATGTAATAATAAATTACCTTTCTATACTATTATCTAAATAAAAACACAATTCCTGAGACGATAAAATCTGTCCTGTGTCACCACAGCCAGTGTTCAGATTTAAACTTTTCGTCATAACGGTTTTATGAGTTTCACTCAATGAGACACAGTTCTCTGTGGTTCGTTCATTCATCGGGAATAGATAAACAATACGATTTATACCATATTATAAAGCATTTAATATTAAAAGTGTCGAAGGTGAGTTTAGCACTGATCAGTGCTTAAGCAGACAACGGGTATAAGCCTGATCAGTGCTTCCGCATACCAAAGGTTAAGGCCTGTGTTCACCAACATTCAAAACACCGCGACCGGTTAGGTATTTAAACAGTTGGTTTATGTCAAATTTCCTAAGGAAAGGACGGATTTAAAACCTTGAACTCCAACCTAAACAGTCCATTTAAATCAACTGTTTAGATGGAGTTCAAGGCTTTTCACGAGTGTGTATTTGAATATGTTTTGTTAAATTACCCTTTTCTCTAAAACTATGTTGACATACTTCACACTTAAAAGGTTTTTCACCAGTGTGTATTCGAATATGGTTTGTTAAATGAGCCTTTACATTAAAACTACGTTGACATATGTCGCACTTATAAGGTTTTTCACCAGAGTGTACACGAATATGTTGTAATAAATTACCCTTTTTACTAAAACTACGTTGACAAACATCACATTTGAAAGGTTTTTCACCGGTGTGAGTACGAATATGTTGTGATAAATTACTCTTTGCACTAAAACTACGCCGACATAAGTCACACTTATAGGGTTTTTCACCAGTGTGTTTTCGCTTATGTTTTGTTAAAGTACCACTTTTAGTAAAACTACGTTGACATATATCACACTTGAAAGGTCTATCACCAGTGTGTATACGAATATGTTGTGTTAAATTACTCTTTGAACTAAAATTACGCCAACACAAATCACACTTATAGGGTTTTACATCAGTGTGTTTTCGATTATGTTTTGTTAAATCACATTTTTTACTAAAACAACGCTGACATATATCACACTTGTACAGTTTTTCACCAATTTGGATGCGAGTAGGTTGTATAATTTTTTTCACTCGATTAAAACATCGCTGATCACATTTACAAGGCCCTTTGAAATAACTGCCAGGTTTGGACGTACGTTTTTGAGTTGTACGGATAACTTTCAAGTCTGAGCTGTCTTTTATCGCCTGCTCGGCTATTGTTGCATCTTCTACTTTAATTCTTCGTGTGTCTAGTGTTGGTTTCTTCGCGACGGCTGAACCTGTGATTATAAATCTAGTAAGTACAATATTGGAAGAAGACTGATTTGCACAAGAATCAAAAGAATAATAATAAATAATAATAATAATAATCTTTATTAACAAAACTTTGAGTACATGTTAACTTAAATACTACATCACGAGTGACAGATAAAAATATTATAGTGGATAGCGGAGCAAAAACCCAGTTCCGTGCTAGGAATTAACCTGTGTTACAGACGCTAGGGCCGCTCCATCGTCTCACTAGAAATATTACCTCAAACGTCCGCAGTAAAAAAAATTATTGACTTACTGGATTCCCAAATTAGGCATGCCTGTATATAGGGAATCCATATAAAGGTACTAAAATACAAAAGTATGGATGTGCCACTATCACGACTTGCAAGAGTGTGTGTTTGTATGTACTATGTGTGAGAGAGTGAGTGCTGGTGAGGGTGTGCTGTTATGTGTTTGTGTTATGTTATGACTGATGACAATTAAATTAGGCTATTGTTTACGGTAAAGAATAGCGCTTTGCATGATTCACGGTAGGAACGAAAAGGAATTTCTGGTGACATTGAATAATACGGTTTATTACCAGAGATATGAAGTACAAAATTGTACTAACATCGACATATGGTCTAGTTCAAAAGTATCTGATCTAAGTGTAAATAAACCTTGTTCAAGGGAATTAGTAACACATCCATTACACATTCATCTGTATTTAGAAGGTTTCGACTTTGTATCTCAACACTTTCTGCAACAATTATTATTGGAAAAATAGCAATTTAATAATGTTATTCAAGCAATCATTATTATTGAAAAGGGGGAATAGGAACGTGAAAATTAGCACAAGGCTTCCTTTTATAATGGAGGATGGATGGAGGATGTAGGGGAGTCATTTGGGAATTTAACTTTTAAAAGCTGGGATTTTGGCAAGCGGAGGTCACACTTGTTATTAGGTTATTACATTTGTAACTTTATTTAATTAAAAAAAATGCCGACCGTTTCTTATTGTTTGGCCGTGTACATCGGTTTTAATTGGTAATAAGAATTCATCGAAAATTAAAAAAAGAATATTCCCAGATTTCACTTCACGCGTATTATAAGTATGCAGACTACGTCAAACAATTAAATTTCATTTAATTAACTCAAATCGAAATTTCTTTAGGTGCCCGTTTTTTTTTTTTGCAAAAAAGTATGATGGTGGTACGGAACCCTCGGTGCGCGAGTCCTTCTCGCTCTTGACCGGTTTTTTAAAACTACCCCTCAAATGGGCTACATTATTGTTAACGATATTAACGTTTTGATGGAAGAATCTAGACGCACGGTCCGATTAACTCAATATCTCGGACTAAAAAAAAAAATTAGTAGGCGCAGTTCGAGTCCGCGCTGTGTGTTTTCGTGAAAACAGATTGAAATTTTACTACGGTTCCCGATACTGCCGTAGCCATTGTATTTGCTCGACACTTGACTTAGTAGGCTCGTTGCATTCCACATAAAGTAAGCTTTCACCAATCGTGATAATTTTCAGTTCTGGGTTTTTCTTCATTTCTGAGCAGATTTACGGCCGATATGAGTCGACATTGGATATTATTATGCTATTTAATCTGCCTAGCCTTTTCCCAACTATGTTGGGGTCGGCTTCCAGTCTAACCGGATGCAGCTGAATACCAGTATTTTACATGGAGCGGCTGCCTATCTGACCTCCACAACCCAGTTACTGGGTAATACGATACTTCTTGGTAAGACTGGTTGTCACTTTCGGGCTTCTGACGACCCGAAACGACTCACTATGGGACCAACCGGTATTTTCCATCTCAAAAATCGATAAGTCTGTTGTTTTGTGATTTTTCTCCTTAAATTTTTTTTCACGTATTTGTGAATATCTAGGCAATAAAAGAAATCAAACATCATCATTTTAAAAATTATATATTTTTCGTAAAAAAATGACAAAGATAATGTTATACGAAATTTTATACAAAAAATTATACAGTTATATTAAAATAGCAATAAAACTTACACTTTTTCTTAAAATAAGTTTAAAACTAAATTATTATTATTAAACAAACAATTACATGACAAAAAAAAATTTTTAGCGCTTAACCTATTCATCACTTTCTACTTTCAACAATTCTTTAGCTTCGTCAAACAATTCTTTGGATATTACAAAACTTGGTTTATTTAAGCTAGATATATAAGGATCAGATGTATATAACAAAATATGCAGAACGTCTTCGTTTGTTGCTGATCTGGAACACTTCCTAGCGTGATGTAACCTATATTTCTTGTAATCTTTATTTCGGGCTTCCTGGGCATCTTCGGATAATTGTCCTATAGGCAAAACTGCATAATGCTCTATTATTTTAGCACCATGTATAAGTACTTTATGGACCGAAGATGGCATGTAGTACCAGTTATATTTGCTTACATATAATTGCGCGGTTATCAATGTATACTGGCCGAATTTTTCTGCGTTTATAGGGAATCCCGATGACATAGTTTGAAGAATTACATATAATCTCTTGATTAATTCTTCATCAATTCCAGTTATCTCTGCAGAACATTGGTAATTTTGGAAAAATCTCCTTGCCGTATTTCCGTCATTGCTGTTACCGGAACCTTGACGTGGTTTATCAATGTGCAAACCAAGCACTTCTCGGAAACGTTTTTGGACATATTTTTTCTTGTCTTCTTTAAGTTGCTTGTTTTCTGGAGTTGTTGCAGACCACTTCTCAAAACCTAAATTGTAAGAAATATGAAGGATCATTTCCATAAATCTTATCCATGCGTGTAGTGTCGACAATCCGTATTTAAACGCATTTTCATTTTCAACTCTCGTTGTAACTTTTAAGAGATCATTCATTTGTCTGGGAGTTGCTCCACAAACAGTGCAGGTAGCACTGGATGATGTGTTTGTTAACACTTGAGCAACTTTCCCATCAATCATTGTCATAAACAGTTGATGTTTAACTTCGATGACTTTGTCGTCTATTGACACAAGAGTTGGAATCAATTGATTAATTTTGGCTTCAATTTCACTGACAACCGCTGTAGTTTTTTCGGGTGTTTCTTTTGCAAATTCTAATGAAATTGGTCTGCAATATCTAACAGATGAGCAAGTAGGGTTCTGCCATATAACTGCAGAAGTTTCTTCGTCTACTAGTCGCAGTGGTACAAGGGACACTATAAACAAATTAGCATCCGATATTTGTTCGTTTTCTTCCGGTAGAGTTTGTTTATACTCACTTTGCCCGGAGGATCCATCACATCCCCATTTAGTGAACAGCTTGAGACGATTGTAATTTGTCGATCTTGACGTTATCTTTATTATACGGCAGACTGTATGGTCTAAGAGATCTTGCAGATTGATTTTTGCGCTTATATTTGTCACCGTTATGCTGGATGCAGGCGGATAGCAAGCCATTTTTGCTTCACTTAGTGTTTGATACGAAGGTAATACAGAACTTAAATTCTTATCAACGAGCCTTTTTCTTAGGTACGCATATTGGGCTTTGGTTAGATCTGTTTCAATACACATACTCAATGCCTCCTCTTTTGTAAAGGAAAGTGCATTATCTGGATTGAATATGTTTTGTAGAATTACTTTTTTCTCTTCTTTTTCCTTATTTCTGATAATAGTCACAATCGACGCTTCGTCATTTTCACCCATGGATCGTAAACCTTGTACATAAGCGTTACGGACATGTCCCATTCCATATTCCTGGACCAGTTCCATATTTTTTCGTTTCTTTGTGTTTTCCGAACACTCGTCATATGGTTTTGTTGGTCTACCACGATCACCAGAAGAATTCAAGCCAGAATTTTCAGATGTTGAGGTACTGCAAGAATTCAGTGATACTTTAAACTCACCATTTAACCAATTAGAGTATAGGCTCTCGAACCTGTCTGGCTTTCTTTGAGCTTTGGTCCATTTTTGGTTGCAACTTGAAGTTAGATTTTTTTGAATACTCTCTATTACAGTATTAACGTCAAATTCCGATAATTGAAAGTTGTCCAACAAATATTTTTTCAGGTCTGAAGTACTTTTCCCTCTTATTATTTGATCACAAAGATCGCGTCGAACACAAACGAATTCACTCATTGTTAGGTAATATATGTTTTTTGTCTGTTAATTGTTATTGAAAAGAAGTATCTGAACACTTTGATGAATAGTACGCTGAAAACACGGGTATATAAAGGACCAATATATTAGTGCCTTGTGCAAAAACCATGGGACAATTGATTATGACAGTTCTCATCGAAATTGTGTAATCAGTACTGATTGTAATTAATTACCACAACAGATAAATAGAACTTCCGCAGCAATATAGTTTATCATACTTGTGGTTAAGGTGATCACCGCAAGCGTCATGGGAACATTCTTTCAAAGTAATATAATAGTAGTCTAATAATTTGTTAATGTATGCTTCTATCATAGAAATGGAAAAAAAAACAAGATAGACACAACCGTAATTTTCGTGGATTTTTTTATTTTCCCCCGATTGACATTATTGCTTCTAAATCACCACTGGCGCAAAAAACGCGCAAGTTTTTTTTTAATCCTCATATTACTGAATAGATAAGGTCTCTAATAGAGTGATTAACTTGACACCGGCAGCTTTCGGCAACTAGGAAAACTCCAATTGAAATAAACAAAGACTAAATTTTCTTTACTTCACTAAAAAAAATATTAAAAAATAAAACAAAAATATTTTTTTACAAACACCGAACGTGTTTGTAAAGTGTACATTCTAAGCTATCTAATGATGTATAACACTAACACGCTTCCTTGGAAAACTTCCGAATAATTTTGTGTTGAACTTCCTTTACGGTAATTTAATTGGCATGAAAATATTTATGTCCAATGTTTGAGGTTCATTTTATAAACGTAAAACTAAATTATTTAATTTTTTTTGTAATTTATTCGTAAGTTCCGTCCTTTGAGAGTATAAAACCATAAATAAATCTATGGATTTACGACTTTCGTCAAAACCATTTTTGAGATGGAAAATAATGTTTGGTCCCATAGTGCGCCACTCAGTTAGATGGACCAACGACCTGAGTTAGCTAGGACAGCTGGATGCGGGAGGCAGAGGACAGGATGTTGTCTTGCAGCCTGGGAGTTGATTGTAACTAACTAATACTTACTTATCCACTTCTTAGATACTTCTTGTTCTTCTTCCACTTCAATTTTAAACTCGGTTAAAGGTACCTCATCTTCTAAATCTGATTCAGAATGGTGTAGTGGTATATCTGCTACATCTAGATAGCTATTTTCTTCCGATTCTAGCTCTGTAAGTAAACAAACACAATTAAGAGTATTAGGTACTCCTTTATTATTAATATTAGTTTTATTTCACAATATAATGTGGTTTAAACTAAACACTACCAAAACTTTGAACTATCAAAACAAATAAAATTACATTTTTTCTTAATACACTCAATGAATCATTGGTAATATAAGTAATACGTATGAATGCTATTTTTTACAGTAATGTAATTTTATTTAAATGTATTAAAATAATCACAAAAAACTTGTAGAAATGCGATGTTGCTAGCCCGCGATGAATAATCGCTCTTAATATAGAATAAATAGATTATATCTTTAATTTATTATAAGATATTACTTTGTTAAAAACATACCATCACTTAGATGTTCCTCCTTTGGCTCAATAATATTATCTAGTCTCTCACAAACAGCTGGTTTTTCTTCTTTGATAGCAATGCTTTCTGTTTGACATTCATCAACTATACTTATGTTCTCTGTTGGAGATTTAATAAACCCACTAAGAAAGTGAGTGTGGTCTTGGTTTATTAATGGATTGAGCTGTAAAAAGATATAGGAATTTTCTACAGAAGTTGCAGCAGAATACTGCTGCAACTTCTGATTAAATGTTAAATACTCCAGATAATAATCTGCAGTATTTAACATTCAATCATTGTAAACACACATTTCGCATGCTTAATAATAGACTGACCTAACTAAACAAATCGCAATCACTGACTTGCCTTACAAAATGGCATATAACTTTGTCAAAAAGCATAATAATAATGAAACAATATATTGTAGGAATGATCGATGAACTGATTATGGATACAGAAATTATATTTTGTAGATATTTAGTTAAAACAAATTTCTTTGTACGCTTTACTCATTTTGAACCTGAACCATAATCGGTCAGTTTATTATTAAGCATGCGATTTGTCCATAGTTAAACGAAAAGGATCCAACCCACATTAAAGTAGGTTGGATCTTTTTCGTTTAACTATGGACATTTGACAAACGGGTACATATCAACCTTCGACATTGGGTGGTATGATCAGACTAAAATCAGACTAAAATGTTCTCACTGTTGGGACACAGGCCTCCTGTCTTTGAGAGAGAGTGGTCCGTAATCTACCATGAGTGCCCAGTGCCGGTCGGTTGATGTCACATATTGGCTTGGCGTGAAATCCAGTCACAATTGTCCATAGTTAAACAAAAAGGATCTAACCCACAATACACTTAATGGGAGTTGGATCCTTTTTGTTTAACTATGGACAATTAAGTAGGTATGAGCTTGAGAGGAATCACTTACACATTATACTAAAATTAGAAATCACTACATAATATAAAACAAAGTGCCCCGCAACGATAAAACCAATATAAACTTATTTCCTTCACTGGTCGATATAAGACAACGTAATGGCCCCTTGAGATCCCAATACAAGAACTTGCTACATATGGGTAATTACAAAACAGCACTGTTGAGGAAAAGTATTTTAACAGCGAGTCCTGTCATTTATAATAAAATACCTCATGGTTATAGACATTTATTATTATTCTATAAACATTTTTAAATCTAAGGTAACTGCACTACTTTTAGACAAATGTTATTACTCAGTGAAAGACTTTCTAAATGATGTGAATTTATCCAGATTATGATTGTTATAATTAATTGCAAATTTGACAGGCAAAAGTTAGTTATAAGAATAAATGTCCGTTGAAGAATACCACACCTCATTATCCTCATTCATCATCTGAGCGAACAGCTCTTCAGCTTCCAGACATTTTCTTAGTAATCGGTGACATTGCTTTAGTTTAGTGCAGCAGAAGAAACAAGCAAGCATCGGTCTTCTGTCTTCAGTTACAAACTGCAACAAAATATAGTAATGCTGGTGAAGCCAACAGTTGGTGACTCTTAATGCTTTGTATGCGCATCTTACAGAGAAGGCATTATTGATCATCACTCTTGATCAAGGCTGATTGACGACTTAATACACATAATCAGGTTTCCTCATACTGTTTTATTTCACCGATGTCAGTGATATCCATTTTCGCATAAGAAGACGCTCTAACCAAAACTGTATATTTTAGTATAAATCTTCGTGTAGGAGAGGCATTTAAAACCTAAAATTACGTAATTTATTTAATTATTATTAAAAATATCAACTTACTGGCATATCAGTCAGCTTCTCATATAGTTCATGCAAGTTCCTGTTGACTACTACATACATGCTAACATTATTCACTAAACATATCCGACACATACGCAGTTTTTCCATCTTTTACACAGATCTTTTAGCTCAAAAGTATGACACGAGTTATTTATTTCAACTTCACATTGATATTATATCAAAACGATAGATTACAATCTACGAACATTTTGAGAAGAAAAGTTAGGTACAGTTGTACATAATAAAATTTTGGTAAGTATATCTCTCATATGTAGTCCAGACAGTCCAGGTAAGTAGTTTATTAGTCCCTTATCACCACAATCTATTACTATACTTAACCGTTATACCGTATCAATATTACTTTACAATATAGCTATACTGTAAGTCTGTGCAATAAAGTAAAAAACCAGTAAAACAAGAGCTAGCTAATTACACTCATCCAAAAAAGTACTCTTTGAGGTAAAAGTAAAAGCTGTCAAGCAAAAAGTACTCTGTGCTGTCAAGTGTGGTCAAGTGTCACAAGCAAGTCACAGTCATACGCCCAAACAAAAACCCAAAAGCTCGGACCAAAGACCACAGAACACTATTACTCTCAAAGGCTATACAAAATCAATACAAAATACACATAAACACAAACTCACTAGCTCCATTCGCTCGCAACGGAATAATATCCTAACTAATCCTAGTCCTACCTAACCATCCCAACTTATTATTAATAATATAAATGCGAAAGTAGGTTTGCTTGTTTGTTTGTTACCTTTTCACGCCTTAACCACTAAACCGATCATTCTGAAATTTTGCATATACGTTTTCACGTGTACAGAAACGGACATAGGGTACCTTTAATGCCGAAAAATGTACTCTTCCCAAAGAAAACAAAAATAACTTTCTTTCTACAGATAGCACCACGTGTCTTACGAATCATGATTGAATTATAATTATTATTATTACAGAAACTTTAGTTGTGTGTTAAGAGTTTTTATTTTTTTTTATTTAAGTACCTAATAGATTTCGTGAGTCTAAAGTGTCGATAAACTGGTTTTTCATCCTAACTATAATATTATAAATGCGAAAGTAAGTTTGCTTGTTTGTTTGTTACCTTTCACGCCTAAACCACTGAACCGATCATCCTGACATTTTGCATATACGTTGTCAGGTGTACAGAAACGAATATAGGGTACCTTTCATCTCGAAAAATTGTACTGTTCCCGAGAAAAACAACAATAATGTTCTTATAATAATAGATGGCACCACGTGTCTTTTGGATCATGATTATATTATATTATTGTAGAAACTTTTTGCGGAAACGACTAAGCGGATTTGGATGAAATTTGGCACATGGGTAGACCATGACCTGGAGAACGGCATATGCTCCTATTCATCCTGGATCGCAGTCGAAGTCGCGGGCAACAGCTAGTAATACTATAAATGCGAAAGTGAGTTTTGTTTGTTTGTTACGCTTTCACGCTAAAACTGCTGAACGGATTTGGATGAAATTTGGCACATGGATAGACTATGGTCTGGATTAGGACATAGGATACTTTTGATCTCAGTAGTGCGTTCCCGTGGGATAATTTCTGACAACTACGCGGGCGAAGCGGTGGGCAAAAGCCAGTAATCAATATAAAAACCCGTACAACAATAATTTTTTTGGTCATTTTCTTTTCATTTAGTCTGACCCATCATTGCGCGGCTTGATTATACCCTAATGAAAACAAAACAGATTCATAAATGTCAATAACTACAGTACTACTGTCAAGGCATAGAGGAAAGTAATATAATAACGCAGTCGAGGTTAAGGCAATTTTACGTCATATTCAAAGACCTAGATTTGACATAATAGGTTGGGGAAAAAGTTTCTTCGCATTTTTTAAGAAAATTCAAAACGTTTTTTAATATAGTTTATTTACATTTAACTAAAGTATGTAGGTACCATTTTGTTTGATAACTTTTTGCCATCTTGTAGGTAGGGACATGATCCCATTGCTATAGAAATTTTGGGACTTCTGGTCAAAATACCGCGACAAGTGGTTTTGGCAGTCCTCTCGTGATGTTAACCTGACACTGCCTAAATAATTCTGAAGAGACCGAAACAGGTGGAAATCTGAAGGTGCAAGGTCAGGACTATACAGCGGATGCATTAACACCTCCCAGCCAAACTCTAAAGCGGCTAAAGATGTGTGAGGTCTAGCGTTATCATGATGAAAAACCACACCCCTTCTGTTGATTAATTCCGGCCGCTTTCTCTCATCTTCTTGCTTTAATCTCTTCAGTTGTTCGCAGTAGAGTTCAGAATCGATGGTCCTGCCTGGTGGTAACAGCTCATAATGAATAATGCCCTTCCAATCCCACCACACACACAGCATCACCTTGTTGCGAGTTAACCCGGGTTTCGCCACAGTCTGTGAAGCCTGACCGGCCTTTGACCACGACCTTTTTCGCACGTTCTTGTCATACGTGATCCACTTTTCATCACCAGTTATCAGCTTCTTCAAAAATGGTTCGGTTTCATTACGTCGTAATAAAGAATCACAAATGAGTACACGGTTCATTAGGTTTCTTTCAGAGAGCTCGTGAGGTACCCCAATGTCGAGCTTTTTTGTGTACCCAGTTTTTTTCAAATGCGCCAAAACTGTTTTGTGGTCAATTTCCAGTTCTTCAGCTACGTCGTAACTACTGATATGCCGATCTTGCTCCACTTTTTCAAAAATGGCATCCATTTTATCCGTAATAGGGCGACCAGAGCGACGTGCATCTTTGACATCAAAATTTCCGGATTGAAAACGCTTAAACCAAATTTGTGCTACTCTCACAGACACTACACTAGGTCGATAAACATCGCAAATTTTTTTCGCGGCTTGCGTTGCATTTTTACCTTTTTTGTAGTAAAATTTTAAAATGTATCGAATTTCTTCATTAGATTCACTCATCTTGACGGTACGAAAAACAAATGAATATCACACATTTTCCTAATTTGAATTTGGAATTATGTTCTTTAAAATTTAAACTTTCAATGACACCAAAACCAGCCAGATACAAATAGTATAGCCAAAGAGATTTTATTACAAGTTCATACATACTATAATGCGAAAAGACTTTTTCCCCAACCTAATATACAGGATGATTTTTAAAACATGCGACAAAATTTAAGGGGGTGTTCTACCCATCAATATGAACAACTTTTACTATGGGACCAACTAAGAATTCGCAAAAAAAAAAATACCTTCCCATGTAAAAGCACATACCCGATTGGACCATTTTGTATAAAAAGGTCGAAATTTTTTTGCGAATTCCAAGTTGGTCCCATAGTAAAAGTTGTTCATATTGATGGGTAGAACACCCCCTTAAATTTTGTCGCATGTTTTAAAAATCACCCAGTATTGATATAGGACCACAGAGTATTTTTTACATACAGTATAGGACTGTCATCTGTATATACAGATGTACTCTGTGTACTCAATGATGTGAAGACCAAGTGACTTTACGGAATTTCGTTGGTAGTGGTGAAGGCTAAACACGTGCTTTTGTCCGTACTACGAATTTTTTCGATTTCTAGTGAATCTTTGTGTGAAACTTGATCGAGACTATTCTAGTGTTTGTGTGTATTCTTGGTGTAAGGTTAGTTTTATTTTTTATTTGTGATTGTCCCGTTTTTTAATCATTAGTCGTCAAAATGAACTCCAAAAAGCCTCCTGACCCTGACCCCCCTAATCCTGACCCCCCTAATGAGCATTTTAATCTTTCCCCTGTCTTGACTGTCACTCTCCCCCATGACACCCAAATACTTACGCAAGACCCCATGGATACTGAGACCCCAAATCGAAAAAGAGTGGCTGTCTCGCCCCCTGCTACTACAAATATCCCACCTAAGATAGCCAAGAAAATAATCGGCAGACTTTCATATACGGCCAGGGATAATCCACCGTATATTGTTCACGTTTCCCTTAAGGATAATCAGACATCAGGCACTGTACTACAACCGGTCAAGTTTGGTATGTTTTTGACGATTAATAATGTCAGTAACATACGCCTCGATGGGGTCAAACGAATTGGTAGAAACCGTGTTTCTGTTGAATTCAACTCACATCAAGATGCAAACAGTTTCCTAATTAATAATTTACTAACCCAACATAATTATACTGCCTCCATCCCACAATTCAATATAACACGAATGGGTATTGTTAGGGATATCCCTACTGAATGGTCGGAGGAAGAAATTATTGAAAATATTAAGGTCCCAGAAGGATGTGGTCCTGTTGTAAAGGCTAGGAGGATGAACCGTAAGGTGACCTCTTCCGGTGTAGCTGAGTGGAGGCCTACGCAAACAGTTGTAGTGACTTTTGACGGACAAGTTTTACCCAAGCGTGTGTATTGTTTCTACTCAGCTCTTCCGGTCGAAAGGTACACATATCCAACAATACAATGTTACCACTGCTGTCGGTTTGGCCATACCCGTACGCTCTGCAGGTCAAAACCACGTTGTTTTAAGTGTGGTGAAGATCATCCAGGTGATGGATGTGAAATCACCCCTGAGTTAGGTTTTTGTATTTCATGCTCTGGGAACCATTTCGCAAATGATAGTGCCTGTCCTGAATTGGGCCGACAGAAGAGCATCAAAGCTCTGATGGCGGAAAAATCGATCTCGTATGCGGAGGCAAGTCGGGTTTTTCCCCCTGTTTCCAGATCATATGCCGATGTCTCAAAACCTTCTGCACGTAACAAGGTTACAATAAATAAACCCCAATCCCTGTCCTCGAGCCCAATACCTACTACCCAAAGGTCATACCGTAAAACGGTCTTCCTTAACCCTAAACCCCGTACCCCACTTTCTCCTAGCTATAATAAGCATTCTCATCAAGCGCTTACACAAAATTACTCTTTTTCCCCCTCCAAAAATGGCTGCGCCTTCCCAACAGAAGCCGCCGCCGAGCCAATGAACTACAGACAGGAGGACAACTCGAAGAATATTTTAGAATTAATCACAAACATGTTAATGACTGTTCTCACAAATTCAACTCAATCGATACCTGACCACGTTGCTTTAAAATTGACCTCGATCTTGAACTATATTCACAATGCTCCATCCTCTGACATTCCTTCAATGGAACGTGAGGAGTATTACTCCCAGGAAGCCTGATCTTTCCTTTTTAATTAATAAGTATAAACCATCAATCTGCGGCATTGCTGAGACATGGCTTTTACCTGAAAGCAATTTCAGGATGCCATGCTTTGGTAATGTACGTAGCGACAGACCTGATGGATATGGGGGGAGTGCTTTGCTCATCAATAGCAAAGTATCTTTTTCCCCGATTCCTCTACCCTCTGTTGGCGATAACATAAATGTTGTTGCTGTTAAGGCTGAGGATATAAATATTTTTTCTTTTTATATTGCGCACCCACAACTCGAACATCTTTCGGTAATTAGTAATCTGTTAAGCAGTGTTAAAGGTCCAATACTCATTATGGGTGATTTTAATTGTCACCATTATCGTTGGGGATCAGATACTTGTGATAACTTTGGCATAGGCTTGCTGGATATATTGGATGATCTTGATCTTTGTGTCATCAACGATGGCAGTGCCACACGCCGATCTGCACCAGGGCAGAGTAATAGTTGTGTTGACTTGACGTTCTGCTCATCCAATATATCTAGCCTCCTCATCTGGCGTCGCTTGGACATGACTTATGGAAGTGATCACTACCCCATCATGATTGAATTCCCGTCTAAAAATATTCCCAATAAAGTCTGCCGTCCCCTCTTAAAATATAGGCTAAACTCAGTAGATTGGGATTTATATTCAAAGATTTTAGATCTAAGAGTAAATTCCCTTCCAAAAGTCAACGAGAATAATGCCCAGGAATGTTTTTTGTCCTTTTCCTCCGCCATCTCTTCTACAGCAGATGATTGCTTCCCTTCCAAAAAACCCCAATCTGGTAAAATTCCTTCTCCGCCATGGTGGGATAGGGAATGCACTGACATGGTCAGGGCCAGGAATGAGGCTGAAGAGACTGTTAACTGTGATATGAACCTGGATAACCTCATCGCTTTCAAGCAAATATTAGCTAAATCCAGGAAAGTACTTAAAAAGAAGAAACGAGAAGGTTGGTCAAAGTATTGCAGTTCTCTGAGTCCATCCACTCCGGTTTCGGTAGTATGGCGGAAAATAAAACGTTTCAGGAGTAGTTTAGCACCTGCCTCCTCGAACAACCTCTCAGAAGAACTGGGGTACCAGTTTCTCTCCAAAATTGCTCCAGCGTATGTTCCAGGTATAGAGGACAGTTGTGTTGGCAACAATGAGGTGGACAACACTAACGATCCAATGAACGGGCCATTCAGCTTGGAGGAATTAAAAACTGTGCTATCCCGTGTTAAGGACTCCGCACCAGGGGTGGATGGATTCCCTTACTCTTTTATTGCTAAAGCTGGCCCAAAAACCCACCAATACTACCTGGACTTGGCTAATTTTTGCTTCACTTCCGGATATATTCCCACAGAGTGGAAGGTTCAAGTTGTCATTCCGATTTTAAAACCTGGCAAAGACCCTAATGATCATTGCTCATATAGACCTATCGCTTTATCGTCCATACTAATTAAACTATTAGAACATTTAGTAAAGAATCGTTTAGAGTGGTTGGTGGAGAACAGGAGGCTGCTTCCGGCGACTCAGTTCGGTTTCAGGAAAGGTCTGGGCACTGCTGATAGTGTAGGTATCCTCACTTCAGCGGTCCGGCTGGCCCTCAGCAGGAATGAGTCTGTGGTGGCCGTCTTCCTGGACATATCAGCCGCTTATGATTCGGTCCTCCTCCCTGTTCTCAGGCAAAAGCTGCGCGAGCTGAGAATCCCGGCTAGGATCTGTCGAATCATTGGCAACATTTTCACCAATCGCGTCATACAACTAAGAATCCCTGGGGCCGACTCTGAACAAAGAACAGTATGGAGAGGGTTACCTCAAGGATCGGTTCTTAGTCCCCCATTATACAACATATATACAGCGAATTTGTCCTCATCTCTAAATTTTGACTGCAAAATCCTTCAGTATGCTGACGATATTGCGCTACTGGTCACTGGCAATTCCATTCAGGATGCCGCTCTATCGATGAATGTCTCTCTGTCTTCACTAAACCAATGGCTCCTTGACCACGGGTTATCTCTAAGTGCACCAAAGAGTACAGCAGTCATCTTTACCCGCAAGCGTTCTGTTCCCCAAGTAGATATAAACATTGATGGACAAATAATTCCAGTCAAGGATAAGGCTAGGTTTCTGGGAGTAACGCTGGACTCAAAATTGTCTGGAGTTCACCATATTAACAACACGGTCAAAAAATGCGAACGCTCTGTATCGGTCCTTAAGTCTTTGGCCGGGGTGTGGTGGGGAGCTCACCCCTACACCCTCAAACTGGTCTATAATGCGTTGACCAGGAGCGCATTAGACTACTGTTGCTTCCTTATAGAGCCTTGCAACAAAGAAGCGCTCAAGAAATTAGACGGCGTCCAGGCCAAGTGCCTGAGAATCGTTATTGGAGCCATGAAATCCTCTCCCATAAATGCGCTTCAAGTTGAATGTGCAGAACCACCCTTATATCTGAGAAGACAGTATTTGGCAGATCGCTTCCTGTCTAAAGTATTCTCCCTTTCATCCCATCCTTTAACACCAATTTTAGAGCAAATCGACCTTTCCTTCAATAATTCTTCTTATTGGAACAATAGATCAGTTCCCCTATTGATGAATAGGTACAGAGAGCTTAAACACCTCTCTTCGCCTATTTATCAATATCCAATTCTCCCAGTCTTTTCCGCCGCATATGAAACGATTTACTTCGAACCAAAAGCCGTTTTGGGATTAGGTATATCAAAGAATTCCCAAAACGCAAGACGCGACTTTGAGTTAGCCGTCAAACGTTACTGGGAAGGATGGAATTTTTTCTTTACTGATGCATCAAAATTATCACCAACAGATCGTACAGGAGTAGCAGTATATTTTCAAAATTCAAAAATTGCCTTACTTTTTCAATGTCCACCGGAAGCATCAGTTTTTACAGGAGAGTGTATTGGTATTTTAGAAGCTATACACTATATCAAATCACATCAAATAACAAAAGCAGTAATTTTTTCAGATTCACGTAGTAGTATTCAGGCCTTAAAACAAAATCAACTCCATAGTAAAATCCATAGCCAAATCGTTGTAGAAATTAAGAGCTTGTTATTTGAATGCTCCCAAAACGGCTTGGACATCGAGATAGCCTGGATCCCCGGTCACTCGGGTATTGTCGGCAATGAGTGCGCTGATTCGTTAGCAAAGTATGCCACATCTAATCCGGCTGATCGAAAGCACTACGTAGCTCATAACTACGATTTGCGAAATGGTGCCAAGCCCAAATTGTTCGATTCGTGGACAAAAACGTGGAATAAGACCTCAAAAGCTAAGGGCGTCTACTACGCAGCTATACAGCAAGACATCCAGCGGAAACCTTGGTTTTTTAAATATCCAAAACTGTCCAAAAGAGCTGTTTCATCGCTTTGTAGATTAAGACTTGGACATTGTTGTAGCCCAGTGTTTTTGAATAAGATCCATATTAGAGACAGTTCCCTGTGCGAATGCGGTCTTGCGGAAGGTACTTTAGATCATATTTTTTTTTCCTGCTCCTTGAATACCAAATCCTTCGACCTGTATCAAAAAATTTCCAAATGCAACATTCCTCTCCCAACTAACTTCCATTCCCTTTTATCACACTTCTCTCCCAAAATTATTAAAATTTTAACTACTTTTATAAACGACAACCATATTAAATTGTAGCTGGTGCGTAATAATTATATACTTAAATATGTATTGTATTTTTAGTACCTACTGTTTATTTTATATATAATTGTAATTTAGATTATTTATGTTGTACTAACCTGTGTCCTCGTTTTTAGCGACTAACATCTGTAGATCTACCACGAAGTGCAAAGCCGACGGACCGCCGACTAAGCGTGACGCTGGCAGAATAGTCGACACCGGCTCAATTGCCAAAAGGAAGAAAAAAAAAAAAAAAAAGTGACTTTACTAGTTATTCTACTCTTTGAGTGAGACTGTCAGATAAACAAACCCAAGTCCAATGACCATTTCACAGAGTACATTATATATGACCATTTGACCAAAGAAAAGAGGACAAACCCAAGACCCAACTTCAACAACCAGTTTAGGCAATATGTTCTGTTCTGTACCACAGAGTTCTTTATACTACTGGGTCACCTCCAGCCTGCAGGTCCAAGGAATAAAACAAAAAGTTATTTACTTATTTTGTTTGTAAATATCGGAGAGATATTATAAGTACAACACTCCAGGGCTGCTTTGGCGGCTGGCCTGTCTTTCTAAGGTTCACGTAGATAGTGCACTAGACATCATTAAAAGAAGTACCTCCTAAAAACTGCTCACAGTATTCAATGTTTAGAAGATCTAAAGAAGTTGTATCCATATTTCTTTGCCAGTAATTTAAACCGCCCCTAAGGCTACCCACTGACCTAAACTCTTCTTTTAAATTTATATGACGATGGAAAAACTGAAAAAGTGTAGGATATGTTTAGTGGAGAATGTTCAGATGTATGTGGTTGTCAACAAGAACCTGCAGGAGATGTATGAGAAGCTGACTGCTGTCCCAGTAAGTGCATTACCAATGTAAAAATTGAAGACCTAATATTGACAATATTCATCTAAGTCAAAAGACATCTTCTACTGGACATAGGCCTCCCTCAAGACCAAGAAGCTCCACCTTGTGAGAGGCCTACATACTCTGTGCCGTCACAGCTCCAGAACCTTTTGACCCAACTCTGTGGACTGTATAACAATATATTTATTGGGAGTGTTTAAATAAACAAATAGTCTAAGAGAAGTTTTGTTACAGTTTGTAACTGAAGACAGTAGACCGTTGCTTACTTGTTTCTTCTGCTGCGCTAAATTGAAGCAATGCTACCAATTGCAGAGAAAATGTTTGGAAGCCGAAGGGCTGTTTGCTCAGAAGTTAAATGACGACTATGAGGTGAGGGTTGAGTTTGATGGTCTTTTAATTATAATTTTAGTATAATGTGGACATGACCCTCCTGTCAAGATAATGTAAATGCGGGATATTTGAAATATTTTGATGTGTGGGTTGTGTTTTCTTTATTCACTTTCCGTGGGACGGGATGCCTGTTGTCATTAGTTGCGTTACTATAACGTGACTAGTGATAATAGAGATAGATAAAAGTATCTTGTCTTGTGGGAGGATATCTGAGTGTCTTGGGTATCTTACTTGGGGCTAGTTGGTTGCTTCATTGTTCTTCATCGGCAGTCTGCGGGCCATATTACTGAGAGTATGGTCTGCGGGCTCTCGGGGGGAACTGCTTAAGTAATGTGGCCACGATAAGTGTCCGCACATAATAATTATTTATTTGCAAAGCTGTATGTTCCATTTCTACAGACAAACCGTGAAAACGGTTTTGTAGGGCATAGTTATTAAGTTAAGACTTTTATGAACTTTGTATTTTTAATAAATAAATAATAATATTAAACGTGACCCTCCTATCAAGATAATGTAAACGTGACCCTCCTGTCAAGATAATGTAAACGTGACCCTCCTGTCAAGATAATGTAAACGTGACCCTCCTGTCAAGATAATGTAAACGTGACCCTCCTATCAAGATAATGTAAACGTGACCCTCCTGTCAAGATAATGTAAACGTGACCCTCCTGTCAAGATAATGTAAACGTGACCCTCCTGTCAAGATAATGTAAACGTGACCCTCCTGTCAAGATAATGTAAACGTGACCCTCCTGTGAAGATAATGTAAACGTGACCCTCCTGTCAAGATAATGTAAACGTGACCCTCCTGTCAAGATAATGTAAACGTGACCCTCCTGTCAAGATAATGTAAACGTGACCCTCCTGTCAAGATAATGTAAACGTGACCCTCCTGTCAAGATAATGTAAACGTGACCCTCCTGTCAAGATAATGTAAACGTGACCCTCCTGTCAAGATAATGTAAACATGACCCTCCTGTCAAGATAATGGAAGTAGTAGTAGTAGTAGTAGTGGTAGTGGAAGTCACCCTCTTGTCAAGATCTTACTTCCTTTCAGTACTAAATAACTTAATATTATAAATGCGAAAGTTTGTGAGGATGGATGGAACTTTGTTATTCTTTCACACAAAAATTACTGAACGGATATTTATGAAATTTGGCACACAGATAGTTTATACCCTGGATTAACAAATAGGATACTTTTTATCCCGATATTCCCATGGGTTCGAGACTTACGCGGTTGAAACCGCGGGGTGCTGCTAATACATAAATATTCTGTGTGGATTTCATTCAGATCTATCATTCAATTCTTATATCATATTGTTTGCAATATTACATTTTAAATACTCAATGTAATACTGCTACTTTTGTATGAAACTTGTAACATAAGTGGTGGTGTAATAGGCCTGTCTCATGTCTCAGTTGTTGGTAAGGTTGGTAACGCCACCAAGTGTCCAGAATGCGCTTGACCTACCTAAATGTCACCACTCGTGAAGGCTCTTCTGGCTGACTAGATTAATAGTAAAAGTTTACTTTTATTGTGATCATAAAAGTGATGGGCCAGTTGGCGTGGTTGGTTAAGATACCGCCTATCAGGTCGCTGGTCGTGGGTTCGATTCCCATCCAGGACAAACATTTGTGTGCATGAACATGTCTGTTTGTCCTGAGTCTGGGTGTAATTATCTATATAAGTATGTATTTACAAAAAAAAGTAGTGTATGTAGTATATCAGTTATCTGGTTTCCATAGTACAAGCTCTGCTTAGTTTGGGATCAGATGACCGTGTGTGAAAATGTCCCAGGATATTATTATTATTTCCTTTATTCAATTGTAATACATATATTATATAAATTATATTGTTAAATATTAGTATAAAAAAAAAAATATAAAAACATTTAAAAATATTATAAAATAATAGCCCACCGCTATCGGGAACAGGGTCCAAGCTACCGGCGGTCAGGGCTCCAGAGAGAGGAACCTCCTAACAATGCGAGCCGTGTCCAGAAGTACCGCTTTCTGAATCAAGCCCTTGATCCAGCTGCCCAACGAGAGCCTCCTTAGGTGTTGGTCGAGGCTCTTGGCAATTAAGCCATTGGCTGATACGACTATCGGCACAATGATCGCTGAGTCCACATCCCACATGTCGACAACCTCGCGAGCCAAGTCAAGATACTTGATTTGTTTATCTGTCTCGGCTTTCACGAGGTTCCCGTCATGCGGGACCGTTATGTCAATAATCATTGCGCGCCGCTCTATTCGATCCACCACCACTATATCAGGCTTATTGGCAACAATAGTCCTGTCAGTGATGATGGATCGATACCAGTACAAAGTGATATTTCCATTTTCAAGAACTGGGTTGGGCACTTACCTGTAGTACTGCACTTCCGATTCTACAAGGTTGTATTTCAGAGCAAGTTGCTGATGGATAATCCTGGCTACAAGGTTGTGTCTATGCAAATACTCTTCGTTAGCTAGACGAGAACACCCGGAGATAATGTGTCGGATTGATTCTCCTGGACGGTGGCATGCCCGACAGATGTCAACCGTTCCGTCCTTCACAATAAATCTCCGGTAATTGTTCGTCATGATAACTTCGTCCATAATTGCACAGACAAAACCTTCGGTTTCCCCAAAGAGGTCACCGGAACGCAACCAGGCTACGGACGCTAGTAGATCTACATCGGGAAAGCGTCCGTGAAGCTCCTTACTCTGCCATACCTCCCTGCGATCGTTAGTGTCAAGCACTACAGGCTTGCGCCAGTTCTCTTTAGCCAAGGAGAGCGGGGTGAGGCCCTTGTCCACCGCGACCACATCTCAATGCATCCCCACGTCGGTTTCTAGGAAATATTCCCGGAGACTGCATATCTCACGATTGTGGAGGGTCTTAGTGTTTAAAAAGCCTCGACCTCCACACTTTCGCGGGATATACAGTTTTTATTATTATTATTATTATTGATCTAACACTGTTAAAAACTTTTTACAGATAAAACCTCTAATAAACCAAGGCCTGTTAGACTTTTGCAGTGGGCTTACTATAACTCCAACAGAGCACCTGAGTATAGTTGATGTTGTTCAAACAGAAAACATTGCTATCAAAGAAGAACCCCCAGCTGTTTGTGAGGGACTAGATGATATTATTGAGCCAAAGGAGGAACATCAAATTGAAGGTATGTTTTTAAGAACAGAAACAATACCTTAAAATTAATTATACAGGGTGTATCAGAAAGGTGTGGTACAGACGCCAGCAGGTCAACCTACCCGAAACTGTCAGATTTTCCCAATCAACCTTGAACCTAATGCTTTTTGCAATAAAGTCGAAAATCTATTAAAGAAATCTGACAGATTGTAGTAGGTTGATGTGCTGGCCTCTGTACATAACATCAAACTGAACAACTTTCTCTATGGGACCAACATCGCAATCAAGAAGAAATTATCAGCTGTCCCATACAGTTTCAATACCTACTCGACCCATATCACACATTTACCACTCTTAACTTTGACCAAACCTTTCTGATACACCTGTAGATAATATAATCTATTTAGTTTATACTAGCTATGCCCCGTGAATTCGTTCGCGTGGATGTCGTAAGGTACTCGATATACTAAAATAACAGTCACGTTTCAATAATACTCCTTCGTCCCCCGACTTGCATCGTCCGCCCGTGCTAGATTCTTTCTTACTTTTTTCTTTTAGTTCGGCTCGTAAGGGTGATGTTAAATAGCCTATAACCATCCTCGAGAATTGGGCTACCAAATGCAAAAATTATTTTTCAAATCCGACTGGTAGTTCCAAAGTATTGATTGTTGACAATAAAAAAAAAAAATGTTTTTGTTATTAATTATTACAATTTAAAAAAAATATTGTTTTTTATTATTATTGTGTGCTTTGGTTTTAATTTTTTGCGCGGAACCATAATTATTTTTCTTAAAAAAAAAAGTAGCCTAAGGGCTGGTTTTTTGATCCGTAGTTAACTCAACCAATGGTTAAAAATAGTAAGTAATGGTTGAATTTTAGCTAAATGTGAAAGGCTAAACATGAATGAGTTATGCCATTAGTTACTATTTTTTAGTATGAATGAGCTAACATGAATATATTCATGTTTAGCCTTTCACATTTAGCTAAAAATCAACCATTAGTTACTGTAATTAACCATTGGTTGGGTTAACTACGGATCAAAAAACCGGCCCTAAGTTACTACTTAAATAACTTCAGCTATCTACCAGTGATAGCCCCGTCCCGTCAAAATCGGAGATTAACCGGAACACACACACAGACAGACAGACAAAAATAAAAATAAATATTTTTATGTTAGGTATAAGTACCACATATACTTTCATATGCATTTAGTAAAAAGCTGGTAGAAGGCACTTAAATTTTATTTATGTGTATAGATTTCTAACGAAACTCTTGACTGTATTTATTTACTTACAGCGCTAGAAACGGAAAATTTAGACAATAGCTGTCTAGATCTAGCAGATATACCAGCACAACATTCTGAATCAGATTTAGAAGATGATGTACTTTTAATGGAGTTTAAAACTGAAGTGGAAGAAGAACAAGAAGTGTCTAAGAAGAAACGAAGAGCCAGGGAGAATAAAAGTAAGTATTCGTTAGTTAAGGTAGGCCAACAAGCCAATGGTTCACCTGATAGGAAGTGGTTAGCGTTACCTAAAACACAAAATAAATAATAGTACCCTAAAGGGCGTACCCGCTTACATGTACAATATTGAATTCTATCCACAGGACTCTAACTTGAAGTCACAAATGATAAACTAGGACCATCGTAGTTACATAAAGAAACTGGTTGATTTCTGATAAACCATGGCCAGCAAGACGACCAGTCACCACAAGCAACACTCATTCACGAGCATAACGCTACCGCAAGCAGTGACAACTAGGTAGCATATTCAGACAAGAATCTATACAAATAAAAGCTTTTTACTAAATTGATATGAAAATATATACAGTACTTATAACAAAAAACAATTTTCAAATTTTTTGTCAGTCTGTTTTGTTCCGGCTAATCTCCGAAATGGCTGGACCGATTTTGACGGGGCTTCCTCCGGCAGATAGGTGATGGTATAAGGAATAACTTAAGGCTACTTTTATTTTAGAAAAAGAATTAGGGTTCCGTGCAAAAACTGAAAACCCATGAAACTGTGAACAAATAGCGCGGGTGGGGGGACGAGGGAGTTTTATTAAAATGTGGCTGGTATTGTAATATATTGTGTATCTTATGGCTTCCACGCGAGCGAAGTCGCGGGGCACAGCCAGTAACAGGGAACCTTATTGCCAATTTCTCCCGCTAGAGGGCACCATAACACTAGATAACAAAAAGGTTAAAGTCTTAATAATATTAATATTAAATGCATTTTATGAGACAGTACTATCGCATTAGGTAATTAAACCTGTAATTATAATGGGGATAAATAAATAAATAACGTAAACAGAAAAACATGAAGTTTAGACCTCCTCTGTCATTTTCGAGTATGGTTATAAAAAATATCCATCGCTCGCAATTTTTTTCTTTTTCAATGTCACCAGATATTTTTTCGGCCCTAGTGTGACTCATGCAAAGCGCTATTATTAATCGACTTCAAAAAACAGGAGGAGGTTCTCATTTCGTCGGGATCTTTTATTGTTTTTTTTCTTTTTTAAGTATGTATGTTTCTAGTTGGTCCTATTGTTATCAGGTCTGATAATGGGATCCTGGAGAAATCGACGGGACTCTTCAAATATTATATGCACACCTATAGCAATTTGGGTATTTTTATAGTAACACGTGCATTTGTTCTTACAAAGCACAATTTGGTGAAGTGGAACTGATGATGAAGATCACAGATGGCCACCCGAACTACTCAGTAAAAAGTATTTCAAGGGTAGCGATTCGATTAGGTACCTAATTTAATACTCAATACTTTTATTGCATTCCACATGTAGGTATTCTTAGGTGGTAAACTTATAATTAGATCATGTGGACCCTGTCGGGCACAGCTAAATAAGTGAGTTAGGAGAGAGGAAGCATTTGTTATTTATATAATATTACTTAAAACTATAAATAATGATGCAAGTTACCTACTTGCATCATTATTTTTTGAGATAAAAAAAAAAGTATGTATAAACAGGTATCTGTTGAGAGATGTTATAGTATTTAGTTATGACTTTATAAGTCTATCACTTAGGTATTTAATAATGGTTGCTAAGTAATTTATGCTCGTCACAATGCTTAGGGTGATGTGGAGTTCTCCCGGTACTTACCATGAGAATCCCTCAACAATTAAGGTCCCTGCATCGGGAAATGAAATATTTTGTAAAAGGTGATGAGCAGTTGCCATTACGATATTGTAACTCAGATAAATTACAAACTGACCCACTAAAAGTGAAAAAAAAACGTTATTCCAAAAAAAAAAAAAAATCAACCGACTTCCAAAAAACACCACTGTGTAAAATAACTTTAATTTCGGAAGTCGGTGGCAAGAAAGTAAAATACAGATCCAAAGACACCGACTTCTTAAATTAAAGTTATTTTTCACTGTAAATCAGTGCATTCATCGAACATTCAAAGCGGTCCCTTTTATTTCATCAACTCATAACTAAAATCGCCACGCGTTATCATATCTCTAAGTATAGGGATCCCCTACATTCACTATGTGGTGTTTTTAGGGTTCCGTACCTCAAAAGGAAAAAACGGAACCCTTATAGGATCACTCGTGTGTCTGTCTGTCTGTCTGTCTGTCCGTCTGTCACAGTCAATTTGCTAAGAATCTAATGGAACGATTAAGTTGAAATTTGGTGTAACGTAAATAAATGAATTTTGAATATGGGGCTCAATTATGCGGGGCAAGCAAATAAGAAAATTAAAAAAAGTTTTGCAAACTGTACCGTGTGACATATCAAATGAAAGGGCTTACTGTGAGGGTCTCAAATATCTATTTTTTTTATATACTTTGAAAAAAATTATTTATTTAAAATTGACCATTCCCCTTATCTCCGAATGTAATGAGCCTAAAATTTTGAAATAAAAATACAGAAAATAGTGCAATCCCTATAGATTACAGGAAAACTTCTAAGAAAACTTACATTTGCAGTTGGAATGTATGGGAGAACATGTTTTACAACTACAGTGTTAAGTTTCTTCTTTGGATTCTACCCAACTACGGAACCCTTCATTGTGCGTCCGACAAGCACTTGGCCGGTTTTTTGGAAGTCGGTTGATTTTTTTGGAAAAAAGTTTTTATTTTGATTCGTGTGCATGTCAGTCTTCTTTCAACATTTTACTTACTAGATTTATAATCACAGGTTCGGCCGTCGCGAAGAAACCAACACTAGATACGCGAAGATCAAAATTAGAAGGTGCAATAACAGCCAAGGAAACGCAAAAAGAAAAATCAGAATCGAAAGTTATCCGGACAACTCAAAAAAGTACGTCCAAACCTGGCACTTATTTCAAGGAGTCTTACAAATGTGATCAGCGTCGTTTTAGACTCAATTCAAATGTGATATATTTAAATCTTATATGTGTGTCTGGTCACGCTAACTCTGCATAAGTAAAAAAATTGTGGAATTTGAAAATCGATAGGCGGCAATGCCGTCTGCACTACGGAAAAAAGAATTTGATACTAGTTAGTTGGTATTTTTTTATTTTTTTATAGGTTATTTCGTTTGTATTCAGCTCGAATGGTTTTAATTCTTCACTTATTCTACCTGGAATTTACAAATAATAAGTACTTACTAGTTATAAATTTACTGTCTAAAGTAGTTTCACAGTGAGTGATCACCACATAACCACAAAGTTTGTTGTTTTGCTTCATGAAAAGAGGTGAAAGACACAAGTAACACTAGAAACAAGGACCAATAAGGAATATGCATGTATTTTTTTATATTTTAATTCGATAGTTTACATATTAATTATAGTAAAAAAAATATTCAAAGCCAAAAAAGCAATAATAATATAATAATATCCCGGGACATTTCACACAATACTTTAAAAAAGTACATAATAGCCGACCGACAGGTGCACCTTAATCGCTCTCCATTTTGGCGCGCTTGGTGCTACGTCATAGTCTATGTCAATAAACAAACAAGTAGTGAGGTTAGGTTAAGGGAGTATCGTACTCTGCTGCAATTTTACAGTGTTTTCTAATTTTGACTAAAACCTTTATGGAAAATCTTTCTTCCTTTATAGAACAATCCAAAAAACCGACATACAAGTACTGCATTGTGCCTAAGTGCAGAAATACAATAAGAAATGCACCCAATAAAGTGTTTTTTCTTGTCCCAAGAGGTGCGGACATAAGGAGAAAGTGGTGTAAAATTATGAAAAGAGACCTGGTATCTCCATCAACTTGTTTATATTGTTGTGAAGATCACTTCGACGTAAGTATTGAAGTCGTGTCCTAAATTTTTTTTTTTTTTCTACAGAAACAAGGTTATGATATCGACAGTAGCACAGATTAGTACAGATCCCGCACTCCGCAAAATCATTTAAATAAAAAGCGACTCTTGCTACGACACAATAAAGTGCAATTCAGGTCGTACAACGCTCGTTGCCTACTAGTTATATTTACCTACAAGTTGCCTCTCTTTCTATCGCGTAACTCTTATACCTTCTGTCCACGTTAGGGTAGTTAGGGTTGCTGCTGCTGCCTGCCGACGGTACTTTAATTTTTTAGTCTCCATTATTTATTAATATGTACCTACGTAATTGGGCAAATAAAAAAATAATGTACCTACGAATATCCTGTTGTCTAGATAATCCAAATTTTTCTACATAATATTTAGTCATGGTTATAGTTAGTCCGTGGTAGGTACCCACCAAAACAAAAATACTGAGCTTGTAAACAGAACTTATCAAGTACCTAACTATACTATAATAATAATAATAATTATTTTACCCCACCGCTGTATCTCTACGTTGACGTCGTATTGGAGCTTGCGCGCTCCGAACTTTAGGTCTGTGCCGGTAGAGTTTACTTTGCCGGAATGGATCTAGGATGAGGAGCCAGACCAAGAGAGATACAGAAACCCGCAGGGCAGCATGTGGCGAGCTGTTGGGCAGTAGCGACCCCACGGACCTTATCACCCGGGAGAAATCTGGTCCTCATCTCTGGCTTGTCTTTACCGGCCGGCTGGAGTGAACACTGACGAGGAACAGAGCTTCCGCCTCTTTCTTGCCTTTATTGGCCGGCTTGAGTGGAGATTCGCAAGAGCAAACGTGCTCGGAGGAAGGAAGTATTCCAGTAAGGTGCTGGTAGGGATCTTGACCGTACTTCCGGGATTGTCCTGATAGCCGTGGAATACCTCTCCACTCCTCACGCACCTCAGAAAGTGTTGCCCCCTTGTCACTATGTGCTAGCGGCCGATTCCGGGGCCCTTTATTGAGTGTGCAAGTCACCCCCTGCCATTTCATCCGTGTATAATAAAATTATATAAGATTGGTCAAGCAGGGGACTTAGTTCTTCCATAGTTTAAGTTACCCAATCCACTTTAGCCACCCAAACCCAATATGTTTTGTTTTCACGTACAGCAATAGTCCTGCACCAACCGGGAGTTGTCCTTGGGTGCATTTGCTTAGCGCATATAGGGATAATCGTCGGTTGGTGCCTCCTCATCATTTAAAATTTTGCAAGGGGCCTCTGTGAGTTGGCTTCAGCTCCTCGTACGCCTTCCAAAGGTCCGGGACCCCAGGGTCCTGAGAAATGAAGAAACACATTCTGTTTCCTATTCATTTCACAACTTAATTTATTATTATGACTGTGCGGACTGCCTCGTTGGTCTCGTGGTCGCAAGCGCTACTACTAAGAATGAGGTCTTGGGTTCGATTCCCAGGTCGGGCATTGTTATTGGGTTTTTCTATCTGGAGTTTCTCAGTAGCACCCCGGAGTGTGGATTTGTGCCCATTTGATGGCAATAGGCTCGCCCGCTATTATATACATGGGACTCGAACATAACTGGCGAAATGTGGGTGTACTGTACACTTCTGCCAGACCCTTGGAGGAAACAAGGCGTGATGATAGGTTAAGTTATTGCTTGTGTTTTCAGATAGAAGAAGATACAGATAATTATATGAAGTATAAAATTTTTAATTTGCAAGAAAAACAAAAAACCACATTAAGATTAAAGAAAGGTATCCTTCCTCACAAATTTAAATGTCAATAGGATACTGAGACGCAGACTACAGTGAGAAAAGGTTTCTTAAAGAGAAAACATTTAGAAATAACGAGAAGGCGCTCTGCGCCTCCTGCTAAACGAAGTGCCAGTGTTAGCGAGTCGTCATCAGAAAAGTATTGAGACGCAGGTACCAGTGCGTCTTCATCTCACGTAGGTATATAGGGTCTCCTATCATATAAAAAATAAAAATGAGGAAATCTCAACAGTTCAAAAAATTTCGCCAATTTAATAGTTTTCAAGATATTTAACACTTTCACTTGGACTTTTCGACCCTGCAAACAAAATTTTCGACGTAGGGAGTTGAAATCTCCCGCCAGGGTTTCGGATGTTTCGAAAGAGTTACCGTGGCCCTGGCACAGGCAACTGAAGGAACACGGGTGGGTTTTAGTCAGTAGAAGTCTGACACGCCCTCCCGCTCCACCCAGAGCGGGAGAAGTTATTTGATGATATCCCATCCAAAAAAAAAGGGAGTTGAAATCCGGCTGAAAGAAGCGTTGATAGTGTAGTACAAGATTATGTTCCTATTTACGTTCAGTGTGGCTCTGCAACGCTTCAGAATTTATTTTTACTTGTCTTTTCTAATTTTTTATTAAACTTTAGCGAAACTTTCTTAGCCTAGATAAAAAAAAATGTTGAGAATATCTCAACTTAAAATAGTGAAATATTAGGTAATGCAGTGCTTGTTTTCGAACATTGTTTGTGAAAGAGGTTCCACAATGTTTGTTAGGACTGTGTGTTGATATACAAGGGCACTGGTTTTCACTCCTTTTTCGCAAAAAAACTCCTCCGTTGGACCCAAATAGGACACGTCAAGCCAAACCATGAATGCCGAAGGGTGATGACCACGCTGATCACGTGGCACCTGTGTGCTCGCTTCTTCACTAGAGTGTGCATACACTTTATCGTCTTGTTTGTTGAAACTCTCCTCAACATTAAACATTTTTTCGTCTGAAAAAAGTATTTCGCGGTATTTTTTTCCCGCGTACCGCCTTAACAAAACCCACCTTCTTTCGAGTCTGATTTTCTTCAGCCGTGCGTTAAGAAGATGTGCTGTTTTTTTTTTATAAGCACGCAGTCCTAGGTCTTCATTTAACACCCTTTTAACAGTAGTTCTGCTTACTCCCGTCTGCAGAGCCAACATTTTTTGCTTGCGGACAGGATTTCGTTGGATTCGCGCCTTCACTTTTCTGATGACCGCTGGAGTCTGTACAGTACGAGATCGACCGCTCCTTTGTTTATCTTCTAATCTTGAATCTTACCTGAATCGTTTGATAGTACGATAAATAAATCTCAGTGGAATTTTCAAATTTTTCAGCAGTTTGTAAATCTCAGTTGGCGCGTGACCGCAACGATGCAATGCAATGACTGCGACTCTGTCTTCTTTGCGTGTCCACTCCATTTTAGAAAATGGACAAAATTCCAGAAACCCTTTGTTTTTATTTTCTTTAAATATTCAAATTTCGAATGCCCAAACAAACAAAGCGCAAGTCCGATCCTGCATGGAGTATTGCAGTCACCTTTGGGATGGATCAGCTAAGTACCAACTAGCCGCGCTTGACTCGGTGGAACGCAGAGCTAAGAGGCTCATTGGCGACGTAAAACTGGTGGATGCCAAGCTTCATAGCTTGGCTCATCGCCGCAAGGTTGCCTGCTTGTCGGTCTTCTACAGATTGTACTTCGGAGAGTGTGCCCGAGAACTCCACGACCTCATTCCACCGGCCCCCTTCTACCACCGGACATCTAGACGCACTGCCAGTTACCATCCCTACCTGGTTGCTATTCCACCAATTCGCACTAAGCGCTTCCAAATGTCTTTTATAATGCGCACAGCAAAAGAGTGGAACTCACTACCTGCGTCTGTGTTTCCGAACGTATACAACCCTAATCTCTTCAAAGTGAGAGTGAACAGGCTTCTTCTGGGTAAGCTCACTCCATCGTCGACTTTGTCTCTGTCACCTCTGACCTAGACTAGAGTCAAGAGCAAACCCATCACAAATAAAAAATAAAAAAAAAATGCCCATAACATTTTCCTCGGCTTGCATTCTAAATTCGAAATTTTACCTATGTGACAGAACTCCTACTACGTACTGATAGAATGACGGGTGTATTTTTAATCTGAGCAAATTACTTACTATCTTAGTAGGTATGTAAACATTAGCGTAGTAATGTTCCGGCAATGTGCTCGAACGTACAGACGCCAGCACATCAAGCTACTACAATCTGTCAGATTTCTTTAATAGATTTTCGACTTTATTGCTAAGGTATTAGGTTCAAGGTTGATTGGGAAAATCTGTCAGTTTCGGGTAGGTTGACCTGCTGGCGTCTGTACCTGGGGGTCTACTCCCTAAGCACGAAGTCCGTAGTTTCAGCTTTCGTTACGGGCGTTTCCTACTCCCTATCACCGATGGACGCAAGATTCGTTCGGGCCCCGAACGAAGAATGAATGACGACACGATTTGACGGTTGTCAACTCCCAGTATAAATGTATAACGAAATATAAAGTAAACAGTAGGGATGAGGGTATCGTCCTATCGATGAATGAGATTTACACCTACGCGTTAAGTTTTAGTTATAGTTTTACGGATATAAATAAAAACTGATTAAATGTTTCCATATTTGTTTTATTTCACAGTATCCCTAGTAAGAAAAAAAAACAGTATAAATTATAAGTATCAAAGAAACAAATACATAACTCAATTAGAGCTTTAGGAAATGAGGTACATCTCTATTTGTTTCATGACGTCATTCTTTGATTTAACACATTCGGTGCGGCAGACACACATGCGCGTTTTCATAACTTTCTTCAAGTGCGGCACGGCGCACATGTGTGTTCGTTGTGCATCTCTATTGTTTCGAAAACATCGTAAAAAAAAGGGTCGGTAAGGGTGTAGCATAAAAAATTCAGCAGAGAATGTGTTAATTTCACGTCTTTGGCGCTCAGAACACGTTAAATTCAATTCTGATTAGGGATGTGGTCTATGGTCTTTCTTCTATTTTTGTCTACACCCGTGTTTTTTTTAACTACTTCAGTCAACGTTTTTTACCATGCATAGGTAGATACCTATCTATCTTGTGGCTCTGTGAAAAGTTCTGCTGATCAGATGATCAGCAGAACTTTTCAAGCGACGCGCGACGCTTATTTTGTTACTTACCGAACGTTTCACTTAATAAATTCTTACTTTTTGTAGAATAAACATTATTATCTAGTTGGACATACCTCAGAATCATCTACTGGTTCGTTCTCCACAAAATAATCCGAGTCCTTGTTATATATTTAAAAGCTCGTCCGAATTCAGTTCTTCATTAATTTTCACTACCTATTTGTTAATTTATTACTGTTAGTAAAATAGAATAGTACCTATTGTTACACGCAAAGTGAAATCCGATTAGTACCTACCTACAGTCTGCACTGCACTATGCCAGTGACCTTGACAGCCGTACGTTTCTGACGTCACAGAACTACTTCTATAATAGTCCGTGGCGACCGGGACAGTGACAACTAATTGTTTTGTAGAGATGGGAATATAAATTATCGACAAGAATTGCTAACAACTATTCCGAGTCGGCACCCTTCTGAAGGTCGAAATTAGTCTATTTTCCCTTTGTTATAAAGTAGGTAACTAAATTCATATTTTACTGACCTCAAATTGTCTTTGATATTTATAAATATTTCAACAGGTGAAGTGAAATCAAACAGTGATAACTTTCACGTCACATGACTAGCCGTCTATATTATAAAGTCCTTGGCGTACTGGCGACATTAAAAAAGTTCGGAGTTTTTGTTTTGCCAATTTTAAGACAAATAAGGGCTTCGTTTGTGTGGAAAAATAAAAAACAGGGTATTAGACAGTGCTATATTAAATAATAGAATGAAAAAATGCTTCTAATGAAGTCGTGGCGCTGGTGGCACGAAAATCGGGAACTTCTATTGAAGGCCGTGGCGGTGAAAAGGTTAACCTTCATTTTTTGCTTGTTATTAGGATTGAGGTGTTCCAATTTTAAGCCGGGGGCAAAAACAAAATTGGGGTTCTAATTATCCAGTTCATAAAAAGATTTTATGTGGCTCCATTTTGCAACACCTAAAATAAACAAGTTCATGTAATACATGCATGACAAATGAAATGTGTAACTTCCACGCGAACGAAGTCGCGGGCATCAGCTAGTTATCTACTAAATGAGAATAGTTCACGTACATATACAATTCTTAGTTCTTACCTTTTCCACTTTTGTTGTTGGATGTTATTTGTGTAGTGCACTGGATATCGTCTTTCAGAAATTTTCGGAAACACTTTAGAAGATGAGGCGGGTCATACAAACTGATAATCTCTATATTGTCAATAATAATGGAAGGTTTTTCAACGGTGGCACCCAAGATGGACAAAGCTCGTCGATTTACCCCATCCATATCGCAAACCGTTGCCGCTATGCTAAGACTCGCCTCACGACCAGTGTTGCCAACTCCATTTTTTAAAGAGAGCTAGATCATCTTCGAAAAAGAGCTAAAATAGAGCTAAATTTTTGGATAAAAAAGAGCTAAAATGAAAAAAAGTTTAAAAATCAAAATTGTAATTATTGGTAAAGAAAAACTTAACATCTTGTTAGATTATTATGAGAGATATTTAAAAATACGATTATTCGGCGTCAGAACTATCGAAATTGTGTGTCAAATTCACTAATTCTAATCCACTTGTGCTTGGTCCTGAGTTTTCCACATCATAAGTTGCCATGGTTCCAAAATTTTTTTTAGGACTTCTTTTGGCATTTCATAGTTGTGGCAACATTTTTTTGTCCGTCGTAATCCAGATCTGACAGTTAAAATCGCATTAGTGTTGTCATTTTTAAGTCAATTTCTAGATTTGTTTTTGACAATATTTAGTTGACTAAATCTCTTTCTACTTCTCCGTTTGACCATGGCAATGAAATCATTGCAAGAGCAAAAGAACAAAGTTCTTTGAAAGGATTTATGTCAGCCGCATTACACAAATAATACTCAAACAAATAGTAGGTACTCCACCACGATCTCACGAAACGAAGTACTTAACTGAAACGAACGAAATAAAACAATACAATTCCCCGTAGTTCAAATCATAGACTAAATATGGGTCTATGTATTAATTTACTCCTTGGACTGTGTGAAATTCGGATACACACCTAAAATTTTGAAAGAAAAAAATACCAAAAGTTTTTTTTTTAAGTATTGGAATGGAGCTAAAATTTTAAAATTAAAGAGCTAAAGAGCTAAAATTGTTTTTTTGGAGCTGATTAATTGAATATAGAGCTAAATTTAGCTCTAATAGAGCTAAATTGGCAACACTGCTCACGACATTCACGTATTATCTGGAAAACAATAGACAATAACATTAATACAGATGATTATTTAATTTAATTTGTGGAAACTCTTGGGCACAGATATTATAATTGGGTAATGCATTTTATAAATTCAGTATCTAAAATTATTATTTAACATCTACACAGGTTGTACCACAATGATGTCAATTTTAAGGGAGTGGTACAGACCATCAAGCTGAACGGTTTCCTCCATGGGACCAACATCGTAATTGCGAAAAAAATAATCAGTTGTCCCATACATATGGGTCAAGTAGGTAATTAAGTTTTGTATGGAACAGTTGATATTTCTTTCGCAATTACGATGGTGGTCCCATGGAAAAAGTTGTTCAGTTTGATGGTATTTACCACATCCTTTGACGTAAGCCAAGAAGCCACCACTAAGAAATATCGCTATCGCTAGAGTGCGTTTCATCCTCAGACTAAGTATCCTGTAGACGGAGCTATAACTTGTTGCCACTCTTGTATCCGTGTGTCAAACAAAGTATTGTTCTCTCTGTCTATTTCACACATGTAAGTTTGGCAACGTCGCACTGTCTGTGTAAATCGTGTCAACAAGTGACCGACTTAGTCGGTCAAAACATTGCGGCTTGGTGCAGTTTAAATGCGAAATATTAAATAATATCTGTGGTTTGGCTAGGACAAAATTAGTAAAGTGAAAATATGCTGTGTGCGGCTGTATATTATTCATCAAGAATAACGAAAGATGGCGTAATAGACCCAGAATTATCATTTCACACGTAAGTCTATGACAACAATTTTATCGTTAATTACAGAGGTTAACTGTTAGAAAATTGATAAACATTGAAGATTTACATATTTAGACTAAGATTGTCTTATATCATATTGAGAAAATACCAAGTTTTATAGTCTAAATTAATGTTTAACCTAGGCATTGTTTTAGGCGTGAACTGCAGGGATGTGTACAATATTATCGATAAAATCTATCGACGTTTGTTGTTGATATGGTATAATAATTTTTGCTTACTGTTGTAGGTTTCCATAATATTGTGAAATTAATAAGCAGTGAGTGGATTAAAGTTGTTAGACGTCAGAACTAGGAACATGAAATATTCAAGGCTTTGCTCCAAAGAAAGCCACAGCTATCCTGCTTCATAACGGGTTTATCTATAAAAAAAAAACTTAAGTCTGTTTCGGTGCCAACAGTATTCGAAGGATATCCAGAATATTGCCAACATCCAATTTGCAAAATAAACAATTTCATTTCATTTCATTGTACTCCAATATATGTACCTGTGTAAATATTACAATAAATAAAATCGTAAAAATATACGTCTGATTATTTATTTAAGTTGGACCCTTAATTGGTAATAAATTGTTACATAATACCATATTTATGTGCCCATAATTTTTATTTAACAAAGCACACTTTTTATTATAGTAGGTAGGTACTAGCTTCTATCCGCAGGTTCACTCCTGTGCATTTTTCGTTAAGCAAAAAATCGATGTACTACAGATTCCATAGTATGCTTTGAAGCGTCGACCCTTCCCTAGTCACGCACACTAATACTACAAGAAAAGGACACGCGTCTCTCTTAAAGGCATCGATCTCTAATAAACAACTAGATACACAATCAGCGGCAAAAATGTCCTCACCGAAAGTCCACCAAATTTAACATTAGGTGTACTTTTACTCTAGTAGCATTTGAACGCTCCGACAGTAAGTATGACTCAGTGCTCGTTTAAAAAGTGCGAAAATCACACTTCCAGGACGCAAAAAAAGGATGGAGTTTCATATTTTCGGTAACTATTAATATTATCAATATATAATTGTTATCACTGTATTGTAAATACTGATATTTTCTCAGGAAATCGTCGTAAAAACATTTTTTTAATTAAGTCGTAATAAACAGGAGGAGTTATAAAGCAACTCAATTATAAAGACTCTCAGTAAACGTAGTAATCATACTATCGCATGCCCGCTTAAATTGTTCGGGTTATGTGCATTGATTCTGTTCCATTTGTGGAGACGCTATTGTTTCTTTTTTTATTATTATTAAAGTTACATATGATTTTTTTGTTTTTTTTTTGTTTAACACATTAACTGCTTAATTATTAGTGAAATGTATGCAAACGCTTCTTTATGCTACACTAATCCTGTGTGGCAAACGCTCAGGTGCGTGCAAAAAATATATTGGGTGTAGACACTCTTACCGTCCCTTATTTTACGATGTTTTCGAAACAATAGAGACGCAAAACGAACGCACAGGTGCGGCGCGCCGCACTCGAAGAAAGTTATGTAAATTGTATGGACGCGCATACGCGCCGTCAAGCACATGGTGAACGTCCGAAAACGCGCATGCGCGTCGGCCGCGCCTAATGAATGAATGAGACTTGTTTACTGTTTCTATAAATATTATAGTAACACAATCCCATGCAAAAGTTCTCGTCGCCAATTGTGTTTACGTAATTGTAGTTGAAATAAATATACGTTAATGTAATTCAAACGTGCCCGTCCAAGTGGGCATTCATTCGGTAAGGACCTTTTTTGCGCTGATTGTGTATCTAGTTCTTTATTAGTGATCGATCCATTCAGGTAAATTATAATATAATGATTACACATATACACCAAAGAAGAGAATAAAATGTGTTTTATTACGTACACTTTTTTTAATACATTAAGCTTAAAGCTTTAAAAAAATACCTTTATAATAATATATAAACAAAAAAAAATTGGACAATTCGACTCTACTCATTCCTTTGTCCTAGCGGTGAGCCTCGGTCGTAAAATCTATTGTTTTTTTTTTCGCACTGTAAATCTGATTTTAAAACATTGAAAGTAAGGTTGAATTTGTTTTGATGTATGTTGACTAGCAAGCACCGGTCGTAACGGCTTTGTGAATACAACTTTAAACATTGCACTTATGGTTGAATTTACATTAACGTATATTTATTTCAACTAGAAGTAGGTAAAGACAATTGGCGACCGTTTTAAGAGAATTTTTGTATGGCATTGTGCATCTAGTTGTTTATTAGTGATCGATGCTTAAAGGCTCCGTCTACAGGATATTTAGGTAGTCTGAGGTTTCATCAAATAGTTCCTTTGCCGTAATGTTGGCTCCACTGTCTTATGGACCTACTGGACCTATTAGGTCCATGCTTTATCAACGGTAGCGTATCGTCACAGCATAAAAATCATACAGTAGGACGACGCCTTTGATCTTGTGTAAAATGCCGACATCGTCTAGACAGTAACGCATCGGCCAGGGTTGTCACAAATAAACAATATTTACAAAATTATTTATTTATTGCAGATCAATATTGATAGTAGTATTATAATAAAACAATATGACACATTGATATAATAATGAAAACAATTTTTTAATGAAATGTTAAAATAAAATACAATTTAATAATTACATTCTAGCAATAAGGGAACATACATAGTACATACATATACATACGAAAGAATTTGCTACAGACCACCAAACTGAACAACTTTTACTACAGGACTAACTCGGGACAGATTTAAGTTATTTAGATGGCAGTACCCTAATTAAACACAAAAGTGACACCCATATCAAATTATAAAAAAAATACGTTGTCCGCCATCTTGGATTTCAAAACGGATGGCTTTTTCGTAACAAGCACCCCAATTATACTCAAAATTGACACCCATATCAAATTATAAAAAAATACGTTGTCCGCCATCTTGGATTTCAAAACGGATGGCTTTTTCGTAACAAGCACCCCAATTATACTCAAAATTGACACCCATATCAAATTATTAAAAAAATACGTTGTCCGCCATCTTGGATTTCAAAACGGATGGCTTTTTCGTAACAAGCACCCCAATTATACTCAAAATTAACACCCACATCCAATTCTAACAAAATGACGTCCGCCATCTTGGATTTCAAAAAGGATGGCTTTTCTTTTTCGTAACAAACACCCCAATTATACTCAAAATTGACACCCATATCAAATTATAACAAAATGACGTCCGCCATCTTGGATTTCAAAAAGGATGGCTTTTTCCTAATAAGCACCCCAATTATACTCAAAATTGACACCCATATCAAATTATAAAAAAAATGACGTCCGCCATCTTGGACTTCTAAAAGGATGGCTTTTTCGTAACAAGCACCCCAAGTAGACTCAAAGTTGACACCCATATCATACTATAAAAAATTAGGTCTACCATCTCGAAATTCACCCTTAGTAAATAATAAAAAAGTCCACCATCTTGACACGGAACATACAAACAAACACTTTCACATTTATAATATCAGTAGGATTTCCAAACAGATGGAAGCCGTGTGCGATAACCTATTAACATTTTTTTTTACCGTGCGCCGGTCGACCATTTTATTAGCGTTATCAACGTGGCACGACATTACAAATAAAATTATTTATGTACTCTACAATAACAAAACAGATTTATTTACTTTACTTCTGTGCGTGGAAGCTGATGAAACCGCAGATCTTTATTTATGTAAGATGAAGACTTGCAATCACTCACAGCACACTTTGCATGCACCATTTTAAATAAAAAATAAACACTTGTCGGCCCTGAATGACGTATCCCGAACTACTAACATAGTTTTGTTCGCAGTTCGGGATCGGCTTACCCGCGTCTCGCCCCTCACACCCCGCACGATTGCCTTGTCTAGACGTCTTCGTCGAACGACTGTATGATTTTTAGACTGTGGTATCGTGTTCGTTCTGCAACAGTGGAAGTGGAACCAACATTACGGCATAGGAACTATTTGATGAAACGTAATAATTATGAGGAGTACAATGCACTCGTGTTATTTTTTAGAAGTGTCAAGCTGTCAAGTAGCAATAGCTAGGACCACAGAGTACTATAATATGACCAAGAATCAATCAATCAAGTTGATTCTTGGTCCTAGAGCAATAGGTTTGTTTGTGCTTTCTGAGTTCTGACTTCTGTGCTATGCCTTTGGCTTGTGGTTTGTTTTATAACGAAAAGTGTATAATACCAGTATTAATGTAGTATTAAGATGCTATTTAGGGACCGTCTGAACTACCTACGACACATTTTATTAGGTCTAGTTCTGCCCGTCTGCTGCCGTCTTAACGAAGTCCACAAAGGAAGCGCACACGATATTTTCGAGCTTTTAGTCACAAAATGATCGTAGACTTTTAGAAGTCGTAACATAATAATAATTTACAAGCCTACGCCAGTTAATTGTGTAACAGTGTTCTTCGTAAATATCCGTGCAAAGTTGAACTAAATTTAGGTGATACTTTTTGAGTTAAAAGATGGAAAAACTGCCGATGTGTAGGATATGTTTAGTGGCGAATGTTCGCATGCATATAGTGGTCAACAAGAACTTACATGAGCTGTATGAGAAGCTGACTGATATTCCAGTAAGTTCATACTTAATTAAATTATTTATATGATTGGTTTTAATGTGTCTCATACACAAGGATCTAAATTCATATGAACTTTCGGTGAGATGGCCGTCTTAGAAGCAAATGGAAATCACTGACATCAGTGAAATAAAACCATGTGAAGAAACCTGGGCTTAAAATAAATAGGTATATAATACAATGTTAACAATATTAAGTACATTCAATAACAAAGCCATATAAGTCGCCAATCTGCCTTGAGCAAGAGTGGTAATCAATGCTCATGTGTTCTCTGTATGAGGCGTATAGAAAGTATTCATCATCATCATCATCCACAGCCCGACTTCACCACTGCTGGACATAGGCCTCTCTCTTCTTGTGCCAATCCCCACGCTCCTGTGCCAGCCTCATCCAGGTTTTGTCTGCGACGGCAACAATGTTGTGGGAAGCATTACTCACTACCAACTGTTGCCTATACAATAAGTAAAGTAAAATTGGAAGTATTTTCTTCATATGAACAAAAGAGTGTAAGACAAGTTTTGTTGCAGTTTGTAACTGAAGACAGAAGACCGATGCTTGCTTGTTTCTTCTGCTGCGCTAAACTAAAGCAATGCTACCGTTTATTGAGGCTATGTCTGGAATCCGAAAAGATGTTTCCTCAGATGATGAATGAGGATTACAAGGTGAGGTATTCTTCAAGATATGATTATTCTTATAACCTATAATTGCAGTATATGTCATACCTTTTGTGTCTGGATTTCAGTTGCCCTTTGATTCACATAATTTTGGAATTCCTAATCTACTTTGGCTTAACAAGTCAGGCATAACTTTTAATGGCATAATAATACTTCAATTTCAGCAAGCGCATGAACATGAATGGTGAAATGTGGGTTTAGTTGCCTAACCCTTGCATGAATACAGGTGTGATGTATGTTATGTTAGGTAATATGGGCTGGTGTCTGCAACTCCACGTCAATGCGCGTATTTTGCGCGTGATAATATCGATTATTTGATCCACCCTAGTTGCTCGAGGAAGGCCAGCAACAGCTTGGTGTTACTGACAATCTCACGGAGGGTACCTGGGTTACCGAAGTACTTTGCTCTGTATGTGGCGACCAACGGGCAGTTTAGAAGCACATGAGCTGCTGCCTCATGCTCTCCTCCATGCAAGCACAGCGGACTGTCTGTGAGTCCTATGATAAAGAGATGTTTATTAAATGACCCGTGGCCCGTTATAGCTGTTGTAACTGCATGCAGCTGATGTTTAGTTAGTCGGAGAAACTGTTTCATGAGGCGCCCATCAATTGTAGGGCTGCTTCCTTAGCCTGCCTGCACTTGGAAATCCTCATGGATGTCCTTCGCCCTGGGGTGTGCAGAGGGGTCTGTCACTCTTACTGACTAAAACCACCCTGTTGTACCCTCGTACACCTGTGTCGGAGCTACGGGTGCGAATGGGTGGGCTGAAAATTGGCTTTCACAGACTAAGGGTCAGCTCACACCGAGACGCGACGCGACGCGACGCTGCGCGCACACTTGAAAAGGGCGACTCAAAATAGAACTTTGTTTTCTACACGAAAAGATACACATTTCATTATGAGAATTTAGAATACGTTGCACCATGCAGCGCTGCGCCCCGTGATGCCTCGCGGCGTAGCGCGGTGCATCGCGACGCAGCGGTGCATCGCCGGTACGCGCGGCGTGCAGGAGCGGCGCTGCGCCTCACGAAGCCGCGTGACGCCGCGAGGCGCAGCCGAGGCTGCCGTGGCGACTTGTCTCTACTATTTCCGTCCAGACTTCGCGTAGAATTGATAGAGTTTGGTCCAGTGCTCGAGTGAAATTGCCAAAAGTGAAAAGTGCCAAATTACGTCGTTCTCATGCGCTTGCAAATGGTAGACTGCGGGTGGACGCGGAGCGGGGCGGGAGCACGTGGCGAATGTAGACACGTTCCGCTGCGCCGCGCGGCGTCTCGCTGCGCAGCGAGGCGTCGTGTTGCCAACGATTTTACTATGCGCCTCGCGACGTTGTGATGCGTCTCGCGGCGGCGCGCGGCGCAGTGCGAAATCACTGGCCTCTTCCAGTAACGTCGCGTCGCGTCGCGTTGCGTCGCGTCTCGGTGTGAGCTGACCCTTAGGGATTTTAATTTGCAAGTGCACGATTTTTTGCCGGATATCGCTTCTATTAGTTATTAATTACTATAAACAAAAATAACACCCAACTCTGCTCAAAAACGAAGGAATTATACATTTTTTACGAAAAATTTCTATGAATTTAGTATGAAAAATCGAATTATCTCTTTAAAATTTTTAAATTAAAATTTTCTTACGTTTTTTGCAATTTAAGTCGGTATTATATTGTACGTTGATCAAATTATAATTTGCGGTCGTAACAAGTATCTATTTACATAATAATAAATCATTAAAGTGATCAACATAACTCTTTAAGACCAGGTAATCCTAAAAAACGACTCATGAAATCTTGACATTTTAGGATTATACTAACTTAAGGAGTTATATGACTGATTCTATTGTATATAATTCTGTAAATACATATTTGTTACGGCCGCAAATCATTCTTTATTTAACATACAACTTAATACAGACTTGCAAACTGCAAAAAACATAAGAAAATTTGAATTTCGCGGGCTACCTTGACGCTTCTTCCTTAAACGGAAAGGAAAACCGTAATATCCTTACAGATGGTTATAGTACTAATTATTTATAATTTTTTGTCGCCGATTCGCCGAAAAATATTAATCCGTTTGGCCGAAAAATATTAAGCCGTTTTTTTTTTAAATCGTCAAAGTATTTTTACATCTGAAACGGTTCCTTTTAGTGTTTAAGTTGAAGAACACAGACTTTTAACAATACGTAACATAAAATAGCATCACCCCTATATCCCCGAGGGAGTAGGCAGAGATTTATAAAGTACTCTCACGCTTAGACAACTATGTTTGAGCTAGATATTTATCAACACAAATTGAGTTTTAAAACTTCAAAATACCAAATAACAAATTATTTAGTCTTCTAATGAGTCTGAATAGGTGATTGAATGATTTGCAATATCGCGAACAATGTCAACAACAACAATGAACACAATTCAACAACAATGTCAACTATGGACTACCTTCACTTTTTTCTTATTTGAATTTGTTGATTAGTTTTTTTTTTTTCTTCTTTTCCTTTCCTTTTGGCAACTGAGCCGATGTCGACTATTCTGCCAGCGCCATTTGGTGACGGCAACGCAGTTGGTAAGTCGTCGAACTTTGCACTTCGTGGTAGTTGTCTAATTATAATATGTTAGTAGCTGAAAGGACGAGACAATTTTTGTTAGTAAAGTTAAAATAAACATTTAAAACACCACAAATCTACGAATATATCTACAGAGTTATTATACCTACACACCCAACTACATTTGGATTTCATTTATATTTAAAAATGATGATAAAACTTTGACAAGTTTAGGAGAAAAGTTAGTCAGGAGGGAATGGAAGTTAGTAGGGAGAGGGATTTTAATTTTGGAAAGCTTACGGTACAAGTCAAAGGATTGGGAATTTAACGGACATGAGAAAAATATATGATCCAGATTACCATCATCAAGACCGCATTCGCACAAGGAACTGTCACGAACACGGATCTTGTTCAGGAATACTGGACTGCAGCAGTGACCAAGTCTCAGTCTACACAAGGATGTAACAGTTCTCTTGGACAATTTGGGACATTTAAAAAACCAAGGTTTCCGGTGGATGTCGGGTTGAATACCGGCGTAGTACGCACCCTTAAGTTTCGAACTTATCTGCCACATTGCTGACCACGAGTTGTACAGCTTGTTTTTGGAGTCGGTTCGTAATTCGTAACTTTGTATTCTAAAGTGCTTCTGATCCACCGGGTTAGATGAAGGAAATTTAGCCAGCGAGTGGGCGCACTCGTTGCCACCTATACCCGAGTGACTGGGAACCCAAGCTATCTCAATGTTTAGACCGTTGTTAGAGCAGGTGAATAATAAATTTAGAATATCAAAAATGATTTTACTGTGAATTATATTTATATACAGATTTAAGTTGATTTTGACCTAAAGCTTGAATGCTACTGCGAGAATCTGAAAAAATTACCGAATTTTTAATATTATGTGTTAAAATAAAATTGATAGCTTCTAGGATACCAATGCATTCCCCTGTAAATACTGAAGTCTCTGGCGGGCATTGGAATAAAAGAGCAATTTTAGAATTTTGATAGTATGTTGAAACACCTGTACATCCTGTTGACGACAATTTGGATGCGTCCGAAAAAAACAAATTCCATCCCTCCCAGTATCTCTTGGTGGCCCGATCGAAGTCGCCCTTTACGTCCTGAGATGTTTTGGAGATACCAAGACCCAAAACGATCTTTGGCCTGAACTGGACTACCTCATATGCGGAAGCAAAGACCGGAAGAGAGGGGTATTGACAAACAGGTGAGAAGAGGTGTTTAAGCTCTCCGTACCTATTCATCAATGGAATAGTTTTATTATACTCCTGGCCTAATTCGATGCATAAGACAGAGAGATAAACTTCATCAAAGATATAGGAGAAACCCAGATAATCTCATCACTAAAGTCACCTATACTAGGTACAGGAATTTTTGTAACAACCTCCTAAAGGATTTAAAAAGAAATTACGATAAAAATGTATTAAATAGAGCAGGAAACAATAGCAAGCAACTTTGGAAACATATTAAAAACGTCACCTATATGTCAAAACAGCGCGAATCAAATTCGAGTTTACTGCTTTCTAATCCTTCACCTATCCTGGCAGCCAAAGAAGTGAATAATTTTTTCGTAAATGTTGGGAAAACTCTTGCTGAGCAAAATACAAAATCTGACTGTGTTCAACCTTTTTCCCAAAAGTGTCAAAATAGACGTACCCTAAAATCTTTTCCCTTGCTAGATACCGACGAAGACGAAATTACCCAAATAATCTGTGGACTAAAAGATGACTGTGCTGTTGGATGGGATAACATTAGCAATAAGACCCTTAAACTCTTTAAGCACATCCTTGTTCCTCCCTTAACACATATTTTTCGTATGTGTCTTTCTGAAGGCATTTTCCCTAAATGTCTAAAAAAAGCAATTGTAATTCCTATCTTCAAATCCGGAAACAAAGACCTAGTTAACAATTATCGACTAATATCACTACTCCCCTCAATATCTAAAATATTAGAAAAAATTATAAACAATAGGCTAGTTAACTATCTAGAGAAAAATGAATTCTTATCACCTGCGCAATTTGGTTTTAGAGCCAAATTATCCACAGCCGATGCAGTGCACAGTCTAACAGATTATGTCTCAGAAGAACTGGGTAAAGGAAACCAGACCCTGGGGATCTTCCTTGATCTGGCGAAGGCTTTTGACACAGTCTCCGTTTCTACGCTTTTGTACAAATTAGAGGCCTTAGGAATAAGGGGAATGCCGCTGAAACTTTTTGCTGACTACTTAGGCGATCGTTATCAATGTGTTAAAATTGACAATATTATTAGCGAAGAGCAAAAAAACACAGGTTTTGGTGTTCCCCAGGGAAGCATTTTGGGCCCCACCCTTTTCCTGATTTATATTAACGATTTGTGTAGTTTAAATATTAAACAAGGCAAAATTATATCGTATGCAGATGACACGGCGTTAATTTTCACAGCTAAAACAAACAGCGAATTGTATGAACATGCTCAAATAGGTTTCAATACTGTGTCTAACTGGCTTCAAAGCAACTTACTAACATTAAATGCCGACAAGACAAAATATATTCACTTCTCCATCCGCAAACCGCACTTTAATATTACTAACTCTCATCTGTATGCCCATCATTGCGGACTCCGCTCAGTCAGCATATGTAAGTGTCCTTCTATCCTCAAAACTTGCAACTTAAAATATCTCGGGGTTCAAATAGACGAGTCGCTCTCATTTAGACCACATATTGACAGTTTGGTTACAAGAGTGCGCAGGTTAATTTTTGTGTTTAAAAATTGCGAGCAATTGCAGATAAGAAACTAATGTCACAGGTTTACTTGGCCCTAGGTCAATCTGTAATACAGTACTGTATTACTTCATGGGGTGGAGCACCAAAATCTTACTTACTACCTCTTGAAAGAGCACAGAGAGCAATTTTAAAAGTAGCAAACCTTCATCCCTTTCTCTATCCTAAAGATCTGCTATACAAATCCTGTAACGTGCTGACTGTTCGCCAGCTTTTTATAACGCACTTGGTATTAAAGCAGCACACCATGCTCTCCTATAACACTGAAAGTAGTAATAAGAGACGGAATGATATTGTATGTGAGTCAAATGCATCCACTAAATATGTTTTTGTAAATAGATTTTATACATTTTTAGGCCCATTTCTGTACAACAAATTAAATAGGAAATTAAGTATGTATAAATTAAATAATTACGACTGCAAAAAGATTATTCTGCAATTTTTACTTAGCATATCATACAGTGAGACAGAGGATTTACTTGTTGTATGTAAATAAAACATGTTAGTCTTTTAAGTTAATATTAGTTGCTATTTTAGTCTTCTCCATTGTTAATTTTATATTTTTAAAATTTTAAGCACTTTTCTAGCCTGAAACACAGGTTCTACATAGTTCAGGCAAATGAGCAACTGTGCCCTCTATAATTTTTAAGTTATGTTATTGTAAATCTGCACCATTTTTATAAATAAACGATATTATTATTAAAAAAAAAAAAAAATATTCCATTAGGAAGACACGTTAAGAGAGAGGTAGATTTGTTCCAAAATGGGGAGTAAAGGATGGGACGTAGGGGAGAAAACTTTTGACAAGAAACGATCTGCTAAGTATTGTCTTCGAAGATTAAGAGGAGGTTCTGCACATTCAACCTGGAGCGCATTTATGGGGGAGGATTTCATGGCACCAATTACGATCCTCAGACATTTGGCCTGGACAGCATCTAGTCTACGCAGAGCTTCCTTGTTACATGGTTCAATTAGGTAACTACAGTAATCTAACACGCCTCTGATCAGTGCATTGTATATCAGTTTTAAGGTGTATGGGTGAGCTCCCCACCAGACACCTGCCAAAGCTTTAAGGACCGAAACCGAGCGCTCACATTTTTTAACTGTATTCTCAATGTGATCCACTCCCGACAATTTGTAATCCAGGGTAACCCCAAGAAACCTGGCTTCTCCTTAATAATGGGGATGGCTTGGCCGTCAATATTAATACATTAGGCGCGGCAGACGCACATGCGCGTTTCCGGACGTTCACCAGGTGCTTGACGGCGCGTATGCGCGTCCATACAATTTACATAACTTTCTTCGAGTGCGGCGCGCCGCACCTGTGCGTTCGTTGTGCATCTCTATTGTTTCGAAAACATCGTAAAATACGGGTCGGTAAGGGTGTAGCATAAAGAAGCGTTTGCATAAAGAATTAAGCAGATAATGTGTTAATGTCTACCAGCGGGATAAGGCGTCTACGGGTAAAGACAACTGCGGTACTCTTTGGAGCACTTAAAGGTAACCCATGACATGAAAGCCATTGGTTTAATGAGGACAAAGAGACATTAATGGACTGAGCAGCATCTTCGATGGAGCTGTCACAGACCAATAGTGCAATACCGTCAGCATACTGAAGTACTTTACAGTTAAAATTTAGGCAAGAAGGAAGATCAGAGGTATAAATGTTATACAAAAGGGGGCTAAGTACGGATCCCTGAGGTAGGCCTCTCCAAACCGTCCTCGATTCAGAGCCTTCCCCAGGAATCCGGAGTTGAACACTACGATCTGAAAAAATACTGCAAATGATCTGACAGATCCTAGCCGGAATTCTCAGCTCTTGCATTTGTTGCCTGAGAACTGGTAGGAGGACAGAATCATAGGCAGCAGAAATGTCTAAGAAAACGGCTACCACAGACTCATTCCTACTAAGGGCCAGACGGATCTCTGATGTGAGGGTACCTACACTATCAGCCGTACCCAGACCTTTCCTAAAGCCGAATTGAGTCGCTGGGAGCAGATTCCTGTTTTCTACAAACCATTCTAGTCGGTTTTTAATCAAATGCTCTAAAAGTTTCATAAGTATGGATGATAGAGCAATTGGCCTGTAAGAACAATGATCACTAGGATCTTTACCAGGTTTTAATATAGGGATTACGACTTGAACCTGCTTGATCAGGAGGAATAAAACCGGAGGTAAAACAAGAATTGACTAAGTCCAAATAATATTTATTAATTCATTTCGGCCTCATTCCTAGCCCTGATCACGGCGGAGCAATCCCTATCCCACCATGGCGGGGAAGGAATTTTACCCGTTGGCGGTTTTTTTGGAGGGAAGCAATCATCAGCTGTAGAGGATATAGTGTTGGAAAATGAGGAAAAGCATTCTTGAGCAGAGTCAGGATTAATGGATGGAAGGGAAGAGACACCTAAGTCTACAATTTTTGAGTAGAGGTCCCAATCTGCTGAGTTGAGCTGGTATTTTAACAAAGGTGGGGAAATTTTGTCAGGGATAGCCTTGGAAGGGATTTCAACCAAGATGGGATAGTGATCACTCCCATAAGTCATATTCAAGCGACTCCAATTAAACAGGCTGGCTATATTAGACGAACAGAATGTTATATCAACACAGCTGGTGTTCTGCCCTGGCGCAGACCTACGTGTAGAACTACCATCATTAATTACACATAAATTAAGTTCATCTAATATATCCACTAGACCTATACCAAAGTTGTCACAGGTTTCAGATCCCCATCTATAATGATGGCCATTAAAATCACCCATAATTATTAATGGACCTTGTACATTACTCTGTAAACTTTTAATTGTAATAAGATCTTCAATTAGTGGGTGAGCAATATAAAAAACTAAATATATTTATATCCTCAGCCTTAACAGCAACAACATTGATGTTGTCACCAACAAAGGGTAGAGGGATCGGGGAGAATGGTACTTTGTTATTAATGAACAAAGCACATCCCCCATATCCATCTGATCTGTCTTGGCGAACACCACTGAAACATGGAATCCTGAAATTACTTTCAGAATGGAGCCACGTCTCAGCGATGCTGCAGATCAATGGTTTGAACTTATTAATTAGAAAGAGTAGGTCAGGTTTCCTGGAAGTAACACTCCTCACGTTCCATTGAAGGAATGTCAGGGGGTGGGACATAGTGGATATAATTAACAATGGATGTCAGTTTGTCGGCAACGTGGTCAGGTAGGGATTGTTTTGGATTTGCTAACACAGTCATTAGCATGCTGGATATAATATTCAGAATATTTTCTGAGTAGTCAGGGCTACTTGCACCTTCCGTAGGGTAAGCACAGCCGTTCTGGGAAGGAGAGAAGGAGTAGTTCTGAGTGAGGGCTTGATGAGCCTGCTTATCATAACTAGGTGAAAGTGGAGCGTGGGATTTTGGTTTAAGGAAGACCGCTTTACGGTGAGATTTTGGATTTTGGGAAGGTGGACTGGGAGAGTGAGATGGACTGGCTACTGATTTATTCTTTTGAGATATTCTCGACACTTCAGCATATGGTCTTGACACCGGAGGAAAGTATTCACTTGCTTCCGCATATGAGACAGACTTCTCTGCCATAAGAGCTTTTATGCCCTTCTGACGGCCCAATTCAGGGCAAGCCTTATCGTTGGCATAATGATTGCCAGAGCAGGAGATACAGAAGGCACAATCAAATGAGACTTGGCAAGCATCTCCTGGGTGGTCTTGGCCACATTTAAAACAGCGAGGTTTCGAACGACATACTGTCCGTTTGTGACCATACCGACAACAGTTGAAACACTGGATAGTTGGGTACATGTATCTCTCAACCGTAAGCGCAGAGTAAAAACAATAAACACGTTTAGGTAACATTTGGCCATCAAAGGTTAAAACAACCGTTTGAGTGGGCTTCCATGCGGTAACACCCAGAGAAGTCACCTTACGGCTCATTCTCCTAGCCTTAATTACTGGGCCGCATCCAGTGGGAACCTTGATGTTCTCTATGACTTCCTCCTCAGTCCATTCAATGGGGACGTCTCTGACAAGGCCTAAGCGGGTAACGTTAAATTGGGGGATTGAGGCAACAAAATTATTTTTCTCTAAAATGGGACTGATTATAAAACTGTTAGCATCCTGGTGAGACTTGAACTCGACTGAAACCCGGTTTCTTCCTAAGCGTTTGACACTGTCTAGGAGTATGTTACTGAAATTATTTTATGTCAAGAACATACCAAACTTTACAGGGTGCAGAACAGTACCTGGGGTCTGACCATCTTTTAGAGATGCGTGTACAATATACGGGGGAAAATCTCTCATCGTATATGACTGTCTACCAACTGTCTTTTTAGCTACCTTAGGAGGGTTGATTAAGGTAGTTGGTGGGCAAGCGGCCGATCTTTTCCTGCTTGCAGGTTCGGATTCCATAATATCTGGTTGCACATTGTCGTCGGGAAGAGAAACAGTTAACACCGGAGTGAAATCAAATTGATAAGGAGGGTCCTGACCCTCCTTATCAATTTGATTTCACCCCCTGGTTAAAACCCCCTGGGGTTTTTTGGTATCCATAGTGGATGCCGGGTAAAATCTTTAAAAATAAAAGAAATCAAAGTTAAAACCAACCTTACGCTAAAACACAAACACAAAGAATATTTTCGATTGAAGTATACACTAATAAAAACCACTAAAATCGAAAAAATTCGTAATACAAAAAAAACACGTTAAGCCATCACCACTACCCATCAAATCCTCTCTTGTTGATTAGTAGTACTATGAGTTCTAAGAAATGTTTTTGACGATTATAAATTGTCATTAGCACATCTTGTAAAACTCGAATGAGGGTAGTTAACTAATTAGCGACGTTTTGCAATAAAAGGGTTAAAATTTTGCTTTATAATTTAGATTGTTCACAACTGTGTAAATCTTTGCTCTAAGACTATAAAATCTTAGAATGGAAAGTTTAATCACCAATTTAGACTTGTTTGTTCTTCTACAAAATGAGAGTAGTTAATTTAATCATGAAGTATTGTTTAGTGCAGTTGTATCCTGCATAGGCGATTGCCTTTCTGCCGAAGATCGAGTAACTCAAAGAATTTTGTCGGAGATTCACAGGAGCTGCTTTACAGAGGTGGCAGAAATCCAACCGATTCCTTGATAAATTCAGAAGAATGTTACGGAAATTGGCTGCAAGCAAATATTGATTGGCCAAGTTGTGTGCAAACTTTAGTTAATCAAGAACCATCTGTTGATGAGATACCAAGAGCACACTCAGTCTCTCAAGAACCATCGAAAAATGTATTCAAAATAAATTCAAAGATGAGCTTAATCTGCTGATTGATATAGTGACTACCAATGACGGGAATACCGCAAGAAAGTTTTTCGAGTTTCCCAATAAAACTGCAGCTATAACCGGGTTGGATGAAGAGCTTATTTGCTGTGATTTTGCAAGCAATAACGTCTGGCGAGGAGATCGACGTAATGAAATTTAAAGATTTTGCCTGCAAAACAGCAGAAAAGTACGTGGAATTATACGACTGGTACTACATGTCGTCAACGGTACATAAATTATGAATACATGGGGCTGATATAATCGTGTAAAATGATATTGTGCCGATTGGGACTCTCTCGGAAGAAGCCTCAGAGTCTCTAAACAAAGATTTTAGGAGGTTCCGGGAACATCATTCGCGGAAATTAAGCAGGTAGGATTCTAATCAAGATATCCTAAATATGCTTGTTGTTTCTTCGGATCCTTTCCTAAGTGCACAAAGGCCTAAGCTAGATGCCAAGAGAAAGCAGAGCTTTTTTGCTGAAACTCTCGACTTAATTCTGTTTCAGGAAACTGAGTTCCGAGTTTTTAGATATATCCAATTTGGATTTTGTCTCAGAATTAGAGCCCGGCAATGAGAGTGATAAGGAAAATTAGTAATATTGAATGATATTTTTTTCATGTTTTTTTTTTTGTTATTTATGTTAGTTTATTGTACCAATACGTTTATTTTGTTTTTTCTATAAATTAGGATTTAAAATATTTTGTATAATTATATTTATTGTACTTAAATAATATTTTTATAACCTTTGTTTTATTTAAATTATGAATAGAAAAAGAATAAACAGCTATTTTTGTTTAATTTTTTGTTTTATATATCGAGGGTTCACGGGCTATTTGTATTAATACATTAGGCGCGGCAGACGCACATGCGCGTTTTCGGACGTTCAACAGGTGCTTGACGGCGCGTATGCGCGTCCATACAATTTACATAACTTTCTTCGAGTGCGGCGCGCCGCACCTGTGCGTTCGTTGTGCATCTCTATTGTTTCGAAAACATCGTAAAATAAGGGTCGGTAAGGGTGTAGCATAAAGAAGCGTTTGCATAAAGAATTAACCTTTTCACCGCCAAGCACTTCTATAGAAGTTCGGGATTTTCGTGCCACCAGCGCCACAACTTCTATAGAAGTTGTTAGTTTTAATTATCTTATTAAAATAAATTTACTGTGATTAAAAGCTTTGTTTCATTTTATTATTTAAGATAGCACTGTCTACTACCCTGTTTTTATTTTTCTACACAAAATAAGCCCTAGTTTGTCCTAAAATCGGCAAAAACAGAAACTCCGAATTTTGTTACTTTCCTCAGAACGCCAATCACTTCATATCAAGTTGGCCAGTGATGTGCCGTGAAAGGTTGATTTCACCATTGAAATATTTATAAATACATAAAGTTACGAATATCGAAAACATTTTGAGGTCAATAAAATATGAACTTAGTTATCTACTTCATTACAAAGGATAGTAGATGAATTTCGACCTTCAGGTAGATGCCGATACGTAATTATAAAGTTGTTACTAATTCTTGTCGATAGTTATTTTCCCATCTCTACAAAACAATTGGTCGTCTATGCCCCTGTGCGCCACCGAGTGCCACGAACTACTATAGAAGTTGGTCAGTGACGTCATAGGCGTGCGGCTGTCAAGGTCACTTTGGCATAGTGCAGCACAAAATCGGATTCGCGCGCACGCATCTTTCTTTCTTTCACTTGCAAATAGAAAAATGAGTGAAGAACTTGATTCGGACGAACTTCTGAAAATTTTGCAAGGTGTGGAATCGGACTCTGAGTATTTTGTGGAGAATATTGAACCAGAAGATAATTCTGAGGTATGTCTAACTGGATGATAATAATAATGTTTATTCATCAAAGAGTAGGAATTCAATAAGTATGTAAAATGTTCGGTGAACCCAGTATCTCCAGATGCACTGTAATTACAGTAGATTTAGGTACTGTTTTTGTACTCTATACACTATTATGGTAAATACAGTGTATGAAAGCACTGTAATTTTAACTTTTTTAGAAATTCTTTTCAAAGAAAAAAAAGGAAACCTAATTGCAATTCGTATAAAAATCATCTAAATGGATGAACGTAACGTTATATTGTAGATATTATGATTTATGTACCTATTCTGTGCTTATATCTACTTGGTCATATTATTATGCGGAAAGGGGAATTACTGAGCAAACTGTGTCGCTATTTCTTAGTGAAATTATGTAGTTAGATTTTAGTTTCGTGTATGGGTTTCAATTTGAGGCGTTTACTTTTAGTTAGGTTATTATGCTTATGACTTCATCATGTTTGTTTAGTTTTGTTGCGCTCACAGGTTCACTGTGCTCGTAGGGATAAACCGAAAACTATTTCGGAAAGTGATGAAGGCGGTGGTCTATCGACATCAAAAATAATGAAGAAAAGACAATAAGCATTCAATTTAATAGTTAAAAATACTTAAAATTTGATAAAGTTCCTAGTTACTGTAAAATATACTGTAGTTTAGGACATTATAATTTTACTTTCCCAATCTGGAGACACTGGGTAAACCATATACCTAATAAAAAAACACAGGAATAAACAAAAATAGAAGAAAGAAAACCATAGACCCCATCCCTGATCAGAATCGAATTCAACGTGCCCTCAGTGCCAATAACTTGATATGAAGTTAAAGAATGAGATCATGAAACAAATAGAGATGTACCCCATTCCTTATAGTTCTAATTGAGTTATGTATTAGTTTCTTTGATACTCATAAATTATACTGTTTTTTTTTTTTATTAAGGATACTGTGAAATAAAACAAATCTGGAAATATTTAATCAGTTTTTATTTATATTCGTAAAATCAACTTTAAATCTTAACTTTACGCGTACAAATCTTATTCATCGATATGACGATATCCCCATCACTACTGTTTACTGTATATTTAGTTATACATTTATAGCTTGGCGCTCGGCGAGGCATTGCGTTTTGTGTACGTTGGCGGCGAAAAGGTTAAGCAGATAATGTGTTAAGCGACATCCTGGCCGATGTTAGTTATTATTATATCTATCTGCATTAAAAAGTGAAAGTCTAGATGGACTCTTGCGTAATGTGGGGGAGCGCCGTCTTGCTGCAACCACATGTCTCGACGGGTTGCAAGTGATACCCAAGTAAACCATTTAGGTCATTCTGTAGAAATCTCAAGTATGAGGTACCATCGAGTCTAGCAGGTAACTCATGAGGACCTATTAGCTGTTCTTCTACTATTCCAGCCCACATGTTTACTCCGAACTGATGCTGGAAATGGTCACTTCGTACAATGTGTGGGTTAATGCGCGCATAAAAATGCAGATTATGCATGTTAAATATCCCCACCCTTCGGAAACTTGTTTCATCGCTCCATAAAATTTTCTTTAAAAAACTTTTTAGCAAAAAATAAAACCGACTTCTAAAACAAAACACTACAAAGTGAAAAATAACTTTAATTTCGGAAGTCGGTGTCTTTCGTTTTGTATTTTCGTTTTTTGCCACCGACTTCCGAAATTAAAGTTATTTTTCACTTTGTAGTGTTTTGTTTTAGAAGTCGGTTTTATTTTTTGCTAAAAAGTTTTTATATTTCACTTTTTAGTTGTGGAACCTACCCCACACAAATTAGAATACATAATTGAGCACAATAATTGTAGATATAGCCATGTAAATAACAGTGATAGGAAGTTATTAAAACATCATCACATCATCCATATAAAATAAGTGGGAAATATACGCATTATTCAAGCTAACTCAAAAACTCCCCAAGCAAAGTTAATAAAATTTATATGGGACCACCTCGGAGGTATACCCTTTCAAACAAAAAAAGAATTTTCCAAATCGGTCCATCCGTCTTTGAGTAATCGCGTAACAAACATACAAAACAAAAAAAAAATACAGACGAATTGAGAACCTCCTCCTTTTGGAAGTCGGTTAAAAATTGAGAATCTTCACGATGGCGACGTAACATTTCCCTACAAAAAGCATCGATCACTAATAAACAACTAGATGCACAATGCCATACAAAAATTCTCTTAAAACGGTCGCCAATTGTCTTTACCTACTTCTAGTTGAAATAAATATACGTTAATGTAAATTCAACCATAAGTGCAATGTTTAAAGTTGTATTCACAAAGCCGTTACGACCGGTGCTTGCTAGTCAACATACATGAAAACAAATTCAACCTTACTTACAATGTTTTAAAATCAGATTTACAGTGCGAAAAAAAAAACAATAGATTTTACGACCGAGGCTCACCGCTAGGACAAAGGAATGAGTAGAGTCGAATTGTCCAATATTTTTTTGTTTATATTTTATTATAAAGGTATTTTTTTAAAGCTTTAAACTTAATGTATTAAAAAAAGTATACGTAATAAAACACATCTTATTCTCTTCTTTGGTGTATATGTGTAATCATTATATTATAATTTACCTGAATGGATCGATCACTAATAAAGAAGAACTAGATACACAATCAGCGCAAAAAAGGTCCTTACCGAATGAATGCCCACTTGGACGGGTACGTTTGAATTACATTAACGTATATTTATTTCAACTACAATTACGTAAACACAATTGGCGACGAGAACTTTTGCATGGGATTGTGTTACTATAATATTTATAGAAACAGTAAACAAGTCTAAATAAACAAAAAAAAAAAAAAAAAAAATCATAAGTAACTTTAATAATAATAAAAAAAGAAACAATAGCGTCTCCACAAATGGAACAGAATCAACGCACATAACACGAACAATTTAAGCGGGCATGTGATAGTGTGATTACTACGTTTACTGAGAGTCTTTACAATTGAGATGCTTTATAACTCCTCCTGTTTATTACGACTTAATTAAAAAAATGTTTTTACGACGATTTCCTGAGAAAATATCAGTATTTACAATACAGTGATAACAATTATATATTGATAATATTATTAGTTACCGAAAATATGAAACTCCATCTTTTTTGCGTCCTGGAAGTGTGATTTTCGCACTTTTTAAACGAGCACTGAGTCATACTTACTGTCGGAGCGTTCAAATGCTACTAGAGTAAAAGTACACCAAATGTTAAATTTGGTGGACTTTTGGTGAGGACATTTTTTGGCGCTGATTGTGTATCTAGTTGTTTATTAGAGATCGATGACAAAAAGCCCTTCTCGGGGCCATGATCACTCGGTAAAAGGGCTTGCACACGTTGAACGTGAAAGGAATGAATTATGTGTGACGACACAACGTTTTTTTTTATAAATTTTACATCGTACTGTGAGACGTCACAGTACGATGTACAACAGATCTCGGAATCCCTGACATTCTTGACATGCGACGAATACTTTTCATTGGATTCTCACGTAGCATCTGAAGCACCACATCTTCCGACTCCAAGGTCTGGAACGCTACGTCGACCTTCGCAAGCTCCTGGATTTCTACCATCTGCGTAAGCGGAGTGTACACGTTGGAATACTCGGTAATCCGGATAGCGGTCCCGATGAGGATATCGCTCTCGATACACTTGCAGCTTGGCGTGCATTTCCATCACAAAATCCCTAAATGAAATGCATATCTGCATATTCATGGCTGTTGTACGTAGCCATACTCAAGTCAAACAGTGTCCAAATCACAGGCAAAAACAAAGTCCAAGTTACACAGTCCAAATAACGATAAAGAATAATTATTGATGAACACCGAATTAAGTACGTGCGCAGTCACAAGCTGGTAGCGAGTTACTAAAACCTCTACCTGAGTGCGAACGTGCGCCGGCGCTGGTCCTTTTGTTTCCCTTCCCCCGCACATTTCTAGCACCTCGTTGGAATGCAATGCCCCTCGCACTTCCTCTTTCACCTCGCCGCGCTCGCCCCGTCGCCATACATATTGTACCAGAGCGCCGATATGACGTGATTGACAGCAGGTGCACGGTTTTTTCCGGGTTGTAGCTAGGGCAAATAACATGACTAATGAGATAACAAAAAGTTTACCGAAATTATTTTTACTTTTTATTTAAACCTAAACCACATCAAACAGTAGTGTTCAGATAGGTAACAAATGCCTAGGGACTGAAATTAAATCGTTATTTAAGCTGAAAAAAAAGAAAATTTGAGACATAGAAAATTGTAAAAATACGACCTCCTTGTTAATAAAAATCTCTAACTTTTAAGCTATTAAGTATATTCCAGTGATTCATACTTCCAAAGAATCTCTATGACTTGGTCCAGTTTTTGTAATACGTGGTCTACTTTCGCTAGTGTAACTTTTTCCCATAAAAATCTCTAGAAAATTGAGTAAAACTTCTGCCAGACCGAAGACTTAGCAGTAACTGTTTTTTATTATTGAACACATGTTTTCTAGATGCGAATTAGTATTACTAAAAGAAAGGCCCACTTTTCTACAACGTTTTGAAAAAAGAAAATAATAATAGCCCTGATAGTTATTTTTTGTTTTTTTTTCATTGAGCATTATTCGATGTGATTGAAAAAAACAAAAATTGGTCATAACTTTTGAACCGTAAAAAATTGTACCAACATTCTCAGAGTATAAAAGTTTGGAAATGACCTTGCCTACACCTATTTGATTTGATCCATACTTCCAGGGACACCCTGTATAGTAATAACCAATAGAAGCGATATCCGGCCAAAAAACCGGCACTTGCAAATTAATATCCCTAAGTCTATGAAACCCGATTTTCAGCCCACCGTGCGGCCTGGTTATGGCCCGCGCTACGCGGGCCTCGTCCCATAGGGGGAGTGAGGTGTTGAACTCTCCTCGTTACGTTATATTTATAAGTACGCTGTTGTCAAATGTAGTGTATGATTTTCAAGTGTTAAATACGCTACGTTTTTTTTTTCTTTTTTGGCAAATAAAATGAAATGAAATAATTTTATTTGCTATGAATGCAGGTGCAAAAATATGGCGTTAAGTAAGAGAAGGTTCCAGACCATTCTACCGTGAGGCATGCAAAAAAAAATTATAGTAGAATTAATTATAAGATAATCTTAAAAAATCAAATATTTAACTGGTATCAAATTATTAAAAATAGTCAGTAAAAATATAAATAATTCAATTTGTAAGTTCATTCAGTGGTAAACAATGTCCATAATAAGTTAATAATTTGTCAATAATAAGTTTATAATTAGTCAATAATACAATGTCAATAATAAGTTACTTAAATATTCATAAAATTGCAATGAAATTGGTAAAAATGCATTGTATATAAATAATCATATTGATTTGTCATTCAAAAATTCATCAATTGTATAATAACATTTTTCAAGTAGCTATTTATTTAATTTCCTTTTAAATATTTACAGTGTGCAATTTTTTACATCAACAGGTATTTTATTGTGTATCCACTGGTCCCATATGCATATTGTTTCAGCAGTGCTGTTTTAAATTTGCCTGTATGTAAAAGATTTTTGAGTTGAGTGACCAATATTTGAACAAAATAAATTTTGATTACTTTTCACAAACATTCCCATTTCCAAAATATAGAGCGATGGAAATGTTAGTAATTTAAGTGATTTAAACATAGGAACGCAGCTGTCTGTTGAATTTATTCCAGTCATTTATCTAATGCAATATTTTTGGCAACCGAGCCGATGTCGACTATTCTGCCAGCGTCATGTGGTGACGGCACCAGTGCGAGATGAGCCGTCGAACTTTTCACTTTGGAGTAGTTGTTATATGTTAATGTTAGTTACTATCTGAAAGGACAAGGCAAGTTTTGTTAGTTTTATTATTATTTATTTAATTGTTAAAACATAATTATATAAATTATATTTTAAATATTAGAATAAAAAAAATATAAAAACCATCACTATGTCAGGCTTATTGGCAACAATAGTCCTGTCAGTGATGATGGATCGATCCCAGTACAATGTGATATTTCCATTTGCAAGAACTGGGTCGGGCACATACCTGTAGTACTGCACTTCCACACTTATTATTATTATTTTTCCTTTTTAATAAATACATAAATGATTACTCTACTATAAAACAACATAGATATTTACAGATTTATGATTATTATTACACACCAGACTAAATTTTTATATCATTGTCATTTAAAAACTTTGCTAGGACTTGGATTAGTTTAGGGGAAAAGTTAGTTAAGAGGGAATGGTAGTAGGAAGGGTGATTTTAATTATGGGAAGCTTAAGGTACAATTCAAAAGATTGTGAATTTGAAGGACATGAAAAATATATATGGTCCAGAGTACCTCATCAAGTCTGCATTCGCACAAGGAACTGTCACGAACACGAATCTTATTCAGGAATACTGGACTGCAGCAGTGACCGAGTCTGAGTCTACACAAAGATGAAATAGTTCTTTTGGATAATTTGGTGCATCTAAAAAACCAAGGTTTCCGTTGGATGTCGGGTTGGATACTGGCGTAGTACGCCCCCTTGAGTTTTGAACTCATCTGCCACACTGCTGACCACGAGTTATGCATTTTAAGTTTGGTGTCAACTATGAACTTGGTCGTAACTATGAACGACATAATGTTTTTGGTCAACGTGGTTGGATGTAGCAAATTTAGCCAGCGAGTCGGCGCACTCGTTGCCACTTATACCCGAGTGACTGGGAATCCAAACTATTTCAATGTTTAAATTGTTGTTAGTGCAAATGAAGAGTAAATTTGGAATGTCTGTAATGATTTTACTGTGAATTTTTGATTTTGATTTAAAGCCTAAATGCTACTGCGAGAATATGAAAAAATGACCGAATTTTGAATATTATGTGATTCCACAAAATATTGTTACAATTTCAGTATGAAACTTGTATGTGACAATTTAATAACGGTCCTCTCTCATGTCGGCGCGAGCTATGCAACAAAAGCTTGTGCAGTGGTCAGTGAGGTCGGTAGCACGACTTACTGTCCATGGTACCTCACTTGTGGAGGTGGAGTTACTTTGGTATATGAAAAAAGTTTGTGCTCACAGAACTGTGATCACCACATCATATTATACCTTTTTTTTTTTTGTGGATGGGAAATCATCAAATAACTTCTCCCGCTCTGGGTGGAGCGGAAGGGCGTGTCAGACTTTTACTGACTAAAACCCACCCGTGTTCCTTCAGTTGCCTATGCCAGGGCCACGGTATCTTTTTCAAACAACCCGCGACCCCAGCGGCATCGACCCTATTGGACCCCATCTTTTGCTGACATCTCTTTGAGGCGCGCGTGGAACACAACGCGCCGTCGACCCGGGCCTGGTCCTCACCGGACGGCAAGCTACCCACTACTCACCATCCGCAAGCCCGCGCCTACGGTGGCCGGGAATCGGCTATCAATTCCCGCCGCCCAGGGCGTCTCCTGCGGCGACTGAGGGCGTGAGGCTGCCTCTCCCTCACGCGTTCCGCCTCCTCCTTCGCGAGCATTACCGCTTCGCAGAAGGAGGTGACGGCCTCCCATGCACTCTCGCTCCGCACCATGGCCTGGACCAGGCTCGGACGCGAGAGATCGCCGCCGCCGATCGCCTCCGTGAGAACACGGCGGTTCTCTGCCCAAGCCGGGCAGACCTCCACTGTATGCTCCACCGTGTCCTCTGGGCGATCCACACAATGGTGACACCCGGGCGTTTCCTCCCGCCTTATACGAAACAGGAACCTCCCGAAACAACCGTGTCCGGTGAGGACCTGCGTCAGGCGGAAGGTGAGGACGCCGTGGCGCCTCTCTAACCACTCCTCAAAGAGGGGACTTATCGCCGCAATTGTGGCGTGCCCAGCGCTGGGCTGCGACAGTCGCAATCTCCATGTCGCCATGAGATCCCGCCGGAGCTCTGTCCGCTGTACCGTGATTTCTCGCGGTAGCGGAGTTACGCCCCGGCGTTTCGCCTCCTCGCGCCACTCCCACACGTGCGCGATGACTTTCGCCTCCAGATCCCACGGCGGCAATCCAGCAAGGAGGCTCGCCGCCTCACCGGAGACCGTGCGGTAACCCCGGACTAGCCGAATGGCCATGACCCTCTGGGACGCGTTCAACCGGCGGACTGGCCGCAGCCTCAGGGAACGCACCCACACCGGTGCCCCGTAAAGGGCCATGGACCGCACGACCCCCGCGTAAAGCCTCCGGCAGGAGGCGTTTGGACCACCTAGATTGGGCAGGAGCCGCTTCAAGGCAGCCCCAGCCCGCTCCAGTCTGGGAGCCAAACGTCGGAAGTGCTCCACGAAGTTCCACCGGCTGTCGAGGACGAGTCCCAGGTACTTCATCGTTGACTCGACTCCGATGCGAACCCCTCCTACCGTTATTTGGGAACCCGACGGTGGCGCATTCCGAGGACCATGAAAACACATGGCCTCGGACTTGTGCAGGGCCACCTCGAGTCCCAACTGCCGGATCCTCTCAACGACTATCGCAACCCCGCGTGTCGCTAATTCAGCCGCCGCCTGGTGCGACCTCCCCTGCGCCAGGACCATTGTGTCGTCAGCGTAACATACCACGCTGACGCCGCTAGGGAGGTCGGCGCGCAGCACCCAGTCGTACCCGATGTCCCACAAATGCGGCCCCAGGACCGATCCCTGTGGGACACCGCACGACATCTCTTGCCGGTTCCACTCTCCCTGATGACCGGGGTAGATGACGGCCCTATCCGTCAAATAGGCCTCAACCACTCGACAGAGGTAGGTCGGCATCCGGTGATACCGGAGTGCCTCCCTGATGCAACTCCAGGGCAGGGTATTGAAGGCGTTGGCGATGTCTAGAGACACCGCCAAGACGACCCCACCCCGGGCCACAGCATCCCCCGTCGTGAGGGCTCGCACGCGCATGATGGCGTCCACCGTAGAGTGCCCCCTGCGGAAACCAAACTGGCTCTCCGCCAAATCCGGCCCCTCCTGCACCAGCCACCCGACGAGGCGGTCTGCAATAACTCTTTCAAAGAGCTTGCCCACCTCGTCGAGCAGCACGATGGGTCGGTAAGCGGACGGAGAGTCCGCAGGGCGCCCCCGGCTTCTTAATGAGGACATCATATTATACCTAATACTGTAATTATGTTGTTACAGCCCAATGCTTTAATAAACCACGACCACTTAGAGTATTTTGGTGGGTTTATTAAATCTCCAACAGAGAACATAAGTATAGTTGATGTTGTTCAAACAGAAAACATTGCTATCAAAAAAGAATCACCAGCTGTTTGTGAGGGACTAGATGATATTATTGAATCAAAGGAGGAACATCAAAGTGATGGTACGTTTTTTTTTTGAACAGAAACAATAATTTGATATCTGAAAATAAAGGCATAATTTATCAATCAAAAAATATTTTGCAACACTACAAGTTTTTGTCAGTGTTTAGTTTAATTCCAGTTATACTACATTATGTTATGAAATAAAACAAATCCTAATTAATATTATAAATGCGAAAGTAAGTTTGTGTGTTTGTTTGTTACCTTTTCACGCCTAAACCACTGAACCGATCATCCTGAATTTTTGCATATATGTTGTCACGTGTACAGAAACGGACATAGGGTACCTGTTATCCCGAAAAAAGTACTGTTCCTGAGGAAAACAACAATAACGTTCTTATGATAATAGATGGCGCCAAGTGTCTTTCCAATCATGATTGAATAGGGATGATGACAAAAAATGATTTTTTGTCCGTCATGTAGATTATTAAAATATATTGGACACGTATTTTTTCTTTTTCTACGTAATCAAAAGATTACGGCGATACATTGAGTTAAAATGTGGCATGACGTCACGTCTTCGTAGATTTTATACGTAGAAGTGACGTAGTAAGCCCCCACTCCCGAACTTTAAAGCGGGTTATCTAAGTCATTTTTTATTAATATGATAAAGCAAAAAATACGTATCTAATATTTTTTTATTATCTGACTGACGGACTAAATAGAATTTCTTTTTTTTTACCCAGGCATCATCCCTATTATATTATTATAGAAACTTCAATAATGCGTTACCAGTTTTTTTTTAATATTTTATTTAAGTACCTAATGCTTTTTGTGAGTCTAGAGTGTCGATAGACCGGTTTTCATAATACTACAGGGTTATTGATCAAACACCAACAAACTCTTAACGGTCATTTGACGAATTATGCGAACATAAATGTACTGAACAGCTGATTTTTTTTTCGCGATTTCAGGTTTGGTCCCATAGTAAAAGCTGTTTATAATGATGAGTACAATGACCACTTAAGAGGTTGTTGGTGTTTTACCAATAACCCTGTATAAATGCGAAAGTGAGTTAGTTTGTTTGTTACGCTTTCACGCATAAAACCGCTTAACGGTTTAGCCTGGATTAGGACATAGGATACTTTTGATCCCGGTAGTGCGTTCCCGTGGGATAATTTCCGACAACCACGCGGGCGAAGCCGCGGGCAAAAGCTAGTGTTTATAATAAAAGAAACTCGTGACTGTTTTTAGTAATACTCTTTTCTGTGTTTACTTACAGAGCTAGAACTGGAAAATTATGACGATAGTTGTCTAGGTGTAGCAGATATACCAGCACTCCATACTGAATCACATTTAGAAGACGATGTACCTTTAATGGAGTTTAAAACTGACGTGGAAGAACAAGAAGTATCTAAGAACAAACTAAGAGCCAGGAAGATGACAAGTAAGTATTAGTTAATCTATAGGTAAGGAAACAGGCCTGTGGTTCACCTGATAGAAAGTGATTAGCGTCACTCAAATGGCGTAACCGTTTAATTGGACTGTGTTCTGCAGAAAGCAGCCATGTCGGGAAAAGTACAAACAGAGTTATAAGCATTTTTCTGTCGATGGTTGCATTATGGATGTATGGACAAGGCTGCATTTGACGGCTCATATCTGCGTGATAAATAAAGATATCGACATGGCTGTTTTTGCAAAAACTCTTGTATGTCGAAATTAGTATGACTGTGTTTATAACTCATTTTTCAAAAAAATGCCATATGGCTGCTTTCTGCATAACTAGATCCAATTATGCAATTTGAATTCTATACACAGGACAGGAACTCAAAGTCAGAACTAGGACCATTGTAGTTAAATCTGTTATTTTCTGATAACAATTAATAAAAAAAATAAAAAACCACGGTCAGCAAGACAACCAGCCACCATAAGCAGCATTCATGCACGAGCATAACGCTAAGGTCAGCCATTAAGCCCTCGCTGTTTTTGTGCCCCGATGCTACCGCAAGCTGTGACAACTAGGGAGCGGGCTCAGACAGATAATTAATAGAATCACGCACGCGAGACGCATGCGGGTCTAGTCCGCGTGCGCTAGCTGATCCGCACGACAATATAAGGGCTAGCGTACTAGGACAGGACTGACGTAGTAATCCAAACCACTTTAGTAGCAACACACAACATCACGTGTGTATCACCCGCAGGGTGAGAGGTGTAAAGTATGTACCTACACCTCCATCGCCGAATGTAGGCGTACATACTACCTATACACCTCTTTGTGAGCAAAAAATAATATAATCAATAAATAACACACCTACACTCTGCAATACCACATTATTAACAATATCTCTCGAGAGCGTGCCCTCTAACGCCTTACGCAGTCACGCCATAGATAGTAAATAGTCTGCACACTCGCGTCACGTCAGAGAGCACCACAACACACCATAACATAATAATGTAATTCCGGCTTAACGGACACACTAACAAGGTATCAATTTATGACAAAGTGGTTGGATAGCTGCTCCTATAGATAGTAAATAGTCTGCACACTCGCGTCACGTCAGAGAGCACCACGACACACCATAACATAATAATGTAATTCCGGCTTAACGGACACACTAACAAGGTATCAATTTATGACAAAGTGGTTGGATAGCTGCTCCCATAGATAGTAAATAGTCTGCACACTCGCGTCACGTCAGAGAGCACCATAATATAATAATGTAATTCCGGCTTAACGGACACACTAACAAGGTATCAATTTATGACAAAGTGGTTGGATAGCTGCTCCCATAGATAGTAAATAGTCTGCACACTCGCGTCACGTCAGAGAGCACCACAACATAATAATGTAATTCCGGCTTAACGGACACACTAACAAGGTAACAATTTATGACAAAGTGGTTGGATAGCTGCTCCTATAGATAGTAAATAGTCTGCACACTCGCGTCACGTCAGAGAGCACCACGACACACCATAACATAATAATGTAATTCCGGCTTAACGGACACACTAACAAGGTAACAATTTATGACAAAGTGGTTGGATAGCTGCTCCTATAGATAGTAAATAGTCTGCACACTCGCGTCACGTCAGAGAGCACCACAACACACCAATACATAATAATGTAATTCCGGCTTAACGGACACACTAACAAGGTATCAATTTATGACAAAGTGGTTGGATAGCTACTCCTATAGATAGTAAATAGTCTGCACACTCGCGTCACGTCAGAGAGCACCACGACACACCATTACATAATAATGTAATTCCGGCTTAACGGACACACTAACAAGGTAACAATTTATGACAAAGTGGTTGGATAGCTGCTCCTATAGATAGTAAATAGTCTGCACACTCGCGTCACGTCAGAGAGCACCACAACACACCATTACATAATAATGTGATTCCGGCTTAACGGACACACTAACAAGGTATCAATTTATGACAAAGTGGTTGGATAGCTGCTCCTATAGATAGTAAATAGTCTGCACACTCGCGTCACGTCAGAGAGCACCACGACACACCATAACATAATAATGTAATTCCGGCTTAACGGACACACTAACAAGGTAACAATTTATGACAAAGTGGTTGGATAGCTGCTCCTATAGATAGTAAATAGTCTGCACACTCGCGTCACGTCAGAGAGCACCACAACACACCATTACATAATAATGTAATTCCGGCTTAATGGACACACTAACAAGGTATCAATTTATGACAAAGTGGTTGGATAGCTGCTCCTATAGATAGTAAATAGTCTGCACACTCGCGTCACGTCAGAGAGCACCACGACACACCATAACATAATAATGTAATTCCGGCTTAACGGACACACTAACAAGGTAACAATTTATGACAAAGTGGTTGGATAGCTGCTCCGATAGATAGTAAATAGTCTGCACACTCGCGTCACGTCAGAGAGCACCACAACACACCTTTACATAATAATGTAATTCCGGCTTAACGGACACACTAACAAGGTAACAATTTATGACAAAGTGGTTGGATAGCTGCTCCTATAGATAGTAAATAGTCTGCACACTCGCGTCACGTCAGAGAGCACCACAACACACCATTACATAATAATGTAATTCCGGCTTAATGGACACACTAACAAGGTATCAATTTATGACAAAGTGGTTGGATAGCTGCTCCTATAGATAGTAAATAGTCTGCACACTCGCGTCACGTCAGAGAGCACCACAACACACCATAACATAATAATGTAATTCCGGCTTAACGGACACACTAACAAGGTAACAATTTATGACAAAGTGGTTGGATAGCTGCTCCTATAGATAGTAAATAGTCTGCACACTCGCGTCACGTCAGAGAGCACCACAACACACCATAACATAATAATGTAATTCCGGCTTAACGGACACACTAACAAAGTAACAATTTATGACAAAGTGGTTGGATAGCTGCTCCTATAGATAGTAAATAGTCTGCACACTCGCGTCACGTCAGAGAGCACCACAACACACCATAACATAATAATGTAATTCCGGCTTAACGGACACACTAACAAGGTAACAATTTATGACAAAGTGGTTGGATAGCTGCTCCTATAGATAGTAAATAGTCTGCACACTCGCGTCACGTCAGAGAGCACCACAACACACCATTACATAATAATGTAATTCCGGCTTAATGGACACACTAACAAGGTATCAATTTATGACAAAGTGGTTGGATAGCTGCTCCTATAGATAGTAAATAGTCTGCACACTCGCGTCACGTCAGAGAGCACCACAACACACCATAACATAATAATGTAATTCCGGCTTAACGGACACACTAACAAGGTATCAATTTATGACAAAGTGGTTGGATAGCTGCTCCTATAGATAGTAAATAGTCTGCACACTCGCGTCACGTCAGAGAGCACCACGACACACCATAACATAATAATGTAATTCCGGCTTAACGGACACACTAACAAGGTAACAATTTATGACAAAGTGGTTGGATAGCTGCTCCTATAGATAGTAAATAGTCTGCACACTCGCGTCACGTCAGAGAGCACCACAACACACCATTACATAATAATGTAATTCCGGCTTAATGGACACACTAACAAGGTATCAATTTATGACAAAGTGGTTGGATAGCTGCTCCTATAGATAGTAAATAGTCTGCACACTCGCGTCACGTCAGAGAGCACCACGACACACCATAACATAATAATGTAATTCCGGCTTAACGAACACACTAACAAGGTAACAATTTATGACAAAGTGGTTGGATAGCTGCTCCGATAGATAGTAAATAGTCTGCACACTCGCGTCACGTCAGAGAGCACCACGACACACCATAACATAATAATGTAATTCCGGCTTAACGGACACACTAACAAGGTAACAATTTATGACAAAGTGGTTGGATAGCTGCTCCTATAGATAGTAAATAGTCTGCACACTCGCGTCACGTCAGAGAGCACCACAACACACCATTACATAATAATGTAATTCCGGCTTAATGGACACACTAACAAGGTATCAATTTATGACAAAGTGGTTGGATAGCTGCTCCTATAGATAGTAAATAGTCTGCACACTCGCGTCACGTCAGAGAGCACCACGACACACCATAACATAATAATGTAATTCCGGCTTAACGGACACACTAACAAGGTAACAATTTATGACAAAGTGGTTGGATAGCTGCTCCGATAGATAGTAAATAGTCTGCACACTCGCGTCACGTCAGAGAGCACCACAACACACCATTACATAATAATGTAATTCCGGCTTAACGGACACACTAACAATGTATCAATTTATGACAAAGTGGTTGGATAGCTGCTCCTATATATAGTAAATAGTCTGCACACTCGCGTCACGTCAGAGAGCACCACAACACACCATTACATAATAATGTAATTCCGGCTTAACGGACACACTAACAAGGTATCAATTTATGACAAAGTGGTTGGATAGCTGCTCCTATAGATAGTAAATAGTCTGCACACTCGCGTCACGTCAGAGAGCACCACGACACACCATAACATAATAATGTAATTCCGGCTTAACGGACACACTAACAAAGTAACAATTTATGACAAAGTGGTTGGATAGCTGCTCCTATAGATAGTAAATAGTCTGCACACTCGCGTCACGTCAGAGAGCACCACGACACACCATAACATAATAATGTAATTCCGGCTTAACGGACACACTAACAAGGTAACAATTTATGACAAAGTGGTTGGATAGCTGCTCCTATAGATAGTAAATAGTCTGCACACTCGCGTCACGTCAGAGAGCACCACGACACACCATAACATAATAATGTAATTCCGGCTTAACGGGCACACTAACAAGGTAACAATTTATGACAAAGTGGTTGGATAGCTGCTCCTATAGATAGTAAATAGTCTGCACACTCGCGTCATGTCAGAGAGCACCACAACACACCATTACATAATAATGTAATTCCGGCTTAACGGACACACTAACAAGGTATCAATTTATGACAAAGTGGTTGGATAGCTGCTCCTATAGATAGCAAATAGTCTGCACACTCGCGTCACGTCAGAGAGCACCACGACACACCATAACTTAATAATGTAATTCCGGCTTAACGGACACACTAACAAGGTATCAATTTATGACAAAGTGGTTGGATAGCTGCTCCTATAGATAGTAAATAGTCTGCACACTCGCGTCACGTCAGAGAGCACCACAACACACCATAACATAATAATGTAATTCCGGCTTAACGGACACACTAACAAGGTATCAATTTATGACAAAGTGGTTGGATAGCTGCTCCCATAGATAGTAAATAGTCTGCACACTCGCGTCACGTCAGAGAGCACCACGACACACCATAACATAATAATGTAATTCCGGCTTAACGGACACACTAACAAGGTAACAATTTATGACAAAGTGGTTGGATAGCTGCTCCTATAGATAGTAAATAGTCTGCACACTCGCGTCACGTCAGAGAGCACCACAACACACCATAACATAATAATGTAATTCCGGCTTAACGGACACACTAACAAAGTAACAATTTATGACAAAGTGGTTGGATAGCTGCTCCTATAGATAGTAAATAGTCTGCACACTCGCGTCACGTCAGAGAGCACCACAACACACCATAACATAATAATGTAATTCCGGCTTAACGGACACACTAACAAAGTAACAATTTATGACAAAGTGGTTGGATAGCTGCTCCTATAGATAGTAAATAGTCTGCACACTCGCGTCATGTCAGAGAGCACCACAACACACCATAACATAATAATGTAATTCCGGCTTAACGGACACACTAACAAGGTAACAATTTATGACAAAGTGGTTGGATAGCTGCTCCTATAGATAGTAAATAGTCTGCACACTCGCGTCACGTCAGAGAGCACCACAACACACCATTACATAATAATGTAATTCCGGCTTAACGGACACACTAACAAGGTAACAATTTATGACAAAGTGGTTGGATAGCTGCTCCTATAGATAGTAAATAGTCTGCACACTCGCGTCACGTCAGAGAGCACCACAACACACCATTACATAATAATGTAATTCCGGCTTAACGGACACACTAACAAGGTATCAATTTATGACAAAGTGGTTGGATAGCTACTCCTATAGATAGTAAATAGTCTGCACACTCGCGTCACGTCAGAGAGCACCACAACACACCATTACATAATAATGTAATTCCGGCTTAACGGACACACTAACAAGGTATCAATTTATGACAAAAGTGGTTGGATAGCTGCTCCTATAGATAGTAAATAGTCTGCACACTCGCGTCACGTCAGAGAGCACCACAACACACCATTACATAATAATGTAATTCCGGCTTAACGGACACACTAACAAGGTATCAATTTATGACAAAGTGGTTGGATAGCTACTCCTATAGATAGTAAATAGTCTGCACACTCGCGTCACGTCAGAGAGCACCACAACACACCATTACATAATAATGTAATTCCGGCTTAACGGACACACTAACAAGGTATCAATTTATGACAAAGTAGTTGGATAGCTGCTCCTATAGATAGTAAATAGTCTGCACACTCGCGTCACGTCAGAGAGCACCACGACACACCATAACATAATAATGTAATTCCGGCTTAACGGACACACTAACAAGGTAACAATTTATGACAAAGTGGTTGGATAGCTGCTCCTATAGATAGTAAATAGTCTGCACACTCGCGTCACGTCAGAGAGCACCACAACACACCATAACATAATAATGTAATTCCGGCTTAACGGACACACTAACAAGGTAACAATTTATGACAAAGTGGTTGGATAGCTGCTCCTATAGATAGTAAATAGTCTGCACACTCGCGTCACGTCAGAGAGCACCACAACACACCATAACATAATAATGTAATTCCGGCTTAACGGACACACTAACAAGGTAACAATTTATGACAAAGTGATTGGATAGCTGCTCCTATAGATAGTAAATAGTCTGCACACTCGCGTCACGTCAGAGAGCACCACGATACACCATAACATAATAATGTAATTCCGGCTTAACGGACACACTAACAAGGTAACAATTTGTGACAAAGTGGTTGGATAGCTGCTCCTATAGATAGTAAATAGTCTGCACACTCGCGTCACGTCAGAGAGCACCACAACACACCATTACATAATAATGTAATTCCGGCTTAACGGACACACTAACAAGGTATCAATTTATGACACAGTGGTTGGATAGCTGCTCCTATAGATAGTAAATAGTCTGCACACTCGCGTCACGTCAGAGAGCACCACAACACACCATTACATAATAATGTAATTCCGGCTTAACGGACACACTAACAAGGTATCAATTTATGACAAAGTGGTTGGATAGCTGCTCCTATAGATAGTAAATAGTCTGCACACTCGCGTCACGTCAGAGAGCACCACGACACACCATAACATAATAATGTAATTCCGGCTTAACGGACACACTAACAAGGTATCAATTTATGACAAAGTGGTTGGATAGCTGCTCCTATAGATAGTAAATAGTCTGCACACTCGCGTCACGTCAGAGAGCACCACAACACACCATTACATAATAATGTAATTCCGGCTTAACGGACACACTAACAAGGTATCAATTTATGACAACGTGGTTGGATAAGTGTATAAGATAATGTATGTAATAATGAGTAATGTATATAAGATAATGAGTCTGGAGAGGCTGGTAATCTGTCATACAGGTCTCCTAGTACAGAAACCAGTCTCTCACATAGATTATAATCCCCTAATGTACACATTGTATTATGTATATTTTTACTATATTCCTTGTAAAATTCTATGTGAGAGAAAACAATAAACTTTTTTGTATTGTATTATTATTATTTTTTGTATTATTTTATAGCTGCTCCCATAGATAGGTAGGTACTGAATTAACCGACTTGTTTTACATTTGATTTCATAACTTTTTACGGCAGAAAATCTGCGTTGCGAGACTTGTGCATTTTTTTGATGGGATCTAATTTTTTTTTAGGTAGTCTTCCTTTTTTTCTTTTCTGCGGTATCGTGGAAGTTTTTAAAAGTGCTAATTACTTATTTCATCAATTTAAATGAAGTCTAATTGAGAACTGTAAAAGTAACTTTGTAATTACATACAATTTAATGGGATTTACATAGGATTACAAAGTTACTTATTCAGTTTGTATATTGAGAAAACGGGACTTAAAATTGAAGTTTTTCCTTGCTGTATAGGCTAAACAATAACTGTGTTCAAAATTTGGAGTTTTTGGGTCTGCTATAATAGAAGTACCTTAGAATTTTGATGACCGATGAGTCAGTGATTCAGTGACAAAATTAGTGAACTTTGACTTGCATTAATTCTTAAACTACTAGTTCAAATTTAATGTATTTTGGAAATATATCTATAGATGTAACGCCCTGTTGGTCACTGAAAATTTAGGTTTCTTGTTTTTCCACAACGAAGTTACAGGGGGTCGAAAATGGCCCGAATGGCTTCGAGAAAAGGATGGTACGGTAGTGGCGAATGAAAACTGCCTGTGATGTGGTATCTAAAGGGGGTGATCTGTGGGTGAAATATAAAGTTGAAACCTTCTTAATATAAAGTTTATTACAGATGAATGTGTTAATATTTCCCTTAAACTAAAAAAAATTCAACAAACCCTTTGTTTGAAATTTGATCAGATAATTTTGGAATATACCATTATTATGCCGACGTTAGTATCATTTTGTACATCATATCTCTGGTGACATTGAATAATACACTTATTATTCTATGCCACCAAAATGTTTCCTCCATTTCGGCCCTAGTGTGAATAATGCTAAGTATAGTATTTATATTTTGACTCGTATATCTTCTTCCAGCATTGTACTTATCAGATTTATAACCACAGGGGCGACCGTTGCGAAGAATCTAAAACTAGATACTCGAAGAACCAACCCAGAAGATGCAATAACAGCCGAGCAAATGAACAAAGATAAATCAGACTCGAAGGTTTTCCGGACAACTCAAAAATGTTCGTTCAAACCTGGCATTTATTTCAAAGAGCCTTACAAATGTCATCAGGTTACCTTTAATCGAGTTACAAAAGTAACACAACATACTCGTACACAAATTGGTGAAACACCTTATAAGTGTGATGTATGTCAGCGTAGTTTTAGTGTAAAGTATGGTTTAACTAAACATATTCGTATACATACTGGGGAAAAACCTTATAAGTGTGATGTATGTCAGCGTAGTTTTAATGAAAAGGGTAATTTAATAAAACATATTCGTATACACACTGGTGCAAAACCTTATAAGTGTGATATATGTCAACGTGGTTTTAATCAAAAGAGTAATTTAACACAACATATTCGTATACACACTTGCGAAAAATCTTATAAATTTTATAAGTGTGATGTATGTCAGCGTAGTTTTAGTGAAAAGCGTAGTTTAACAAGACATATTCGTATACACTCTGATGAAAACCCTTATAAGTGTGATGTATGTCAACGTGGTTTTAATCAAAAGAGTCATTTAACACAACATATTCGTATACATACTGGTGTAAAACCTTATAAGTGTGATATATGTCAACGTAGTTTTATTCGTAAGAGTCATTTAACAATACATATTCGTACACACACTGGTGAAAAACCTTATAAGTGTGATGTATGTCAGCGTAGTTTTAGTGAAAAGCGTAGTTTAACAAGACATATTCGTATACACTCTGATGAAAACCCTTATAAGTGTGATGTATGTCAACGTGGTTTTAATCAAAAGAGTAATTTAACACAACATATTCGTATACACGCTGGCGAAAAATCTTATAAATTGTATAAATGTGATGTATGTCAGCGTAGTTTTAGTGAAAAGCGTAGTTTAACAAGACATATTCGTATACACACTGGTGCAAAACCTTATAAGTGTGATATATGTCAACGTAGTTTTAGTGTAAAGTATAATTTAACTAACCATATTCGTATACACACTGGTGAAAACCCTTATAAGTGTGATGTATGTCAGCGTAGTTTTAGTCAAAGGGGTCATTTAACAAGACATATTCGTACACACACTGGTGCAAAACCTTATAAGTGTGATATATGTCAACGTAGTTTTAGTGTAAAGTATGATTTAATTATCCATATTCGTGTACACACTGGTGAAAACCCTTATAAGTGTGATGTATGTCAGCGTAGTTTTAGTCAAAGGGGTCATTTAACAAGACATATTCGTATACACACAGGTGAAAAAGTGTGATGTATGTCAACGTAGGTTTAATCAAAAGAGTAATTTAACACAACATATTCGTATACACACTGGTGTAAAACCTTATAAGTATGACATAATTATGTCAACGTAGTTTTATTCGTAAGAGTCATTTAACAATACATATTCGTACACACACTGGTGAAAAACCTTATAAGTGTGATGTATGTCAGCGTAGTTTTAGTGAAAAGCGTAGTTTAACAAGACATATTCGTATACACTCTGGTGAAAAACCTTATAATGTCAGTAAACAGTCAACCTTATAACCTTATAATGTCAGCGTAGTTTTAGTGAAATGCCTAGTTTAACAAGACATATTCGTATACACTCTGGTGAAAACCCTTATAAGTGTGATGTATGTCAACGTGGATTTAAACAAAAGGGTAATTTATCACAACATATTCGCAAACACATGTTAAAAGCCTTATAAGTGTGATGTTAGGCCAGGTGCAGTCCGCATTGAAGCTACAAGTATGCAGCGGGCTTGACTTGTCGGGCCAATTCAGTGGGGCGACCTCGCGGCGGCCGGACGGCCGAGCCGCACGTTAGTTCGACACCCACTGGTTAGTTTGACGGCTTCGACAATATTATTGTACAACTATTAAATAATTTAAATAAATAACCCGTTGTACTTTTTCTATCATTGACATCATTACCACCCCAATCTGAATCTATATATATCCACATAAGATATTATCAAAATTATTACACCTGTTGTATGTTAGTTTTAATTCTGTTGTGCCTTTCAAATATCTAAGTACTCTTTTGAGACATTGCCACAACTCTTTACTATTGTTGTTTGTGTATCTGCTCAAAATAGTAACACTTGCACTTAAATCCGGACGAGTACACAACATAACATACATTAAACATCCAATAAGATTGCGACAAGGTGCTTTATATTAATGCATTACCAAATTCGTAATTTTTAATAATAAAAATCCATTTGCAATCAACTATATTTCTGTTATTAGGTTTAGGTACTAATGTCCAACTATCATTAGCTAGAAGTGAATCTAATTTAACCTTAATTGCATCATCCCAATGAGTTCTATCACCCCGATTTGAATTTCATGAAATGAAGTAGGTATTTTGCAATTGATTGATTCAGCACATAATAAAACATCAGCCATTTCTCTATAGGATACAGGGGGACGACTTTTGAGCCTATCACTCCTTAACTGACAAAAATTATCGATATTTTTATCAGTGCAACAAGTTTTATTAGAACTTTGTTTATTATTAACATTGGGCTTTAGTATGTTATTAGAGTCATTTAACTTTCGAATTTTACTACAACGAACCAATTCATCAGACTTTGAGTTATCTGATTTGTAATCGTATACTACTGAACTATCTGATTTTAATACCACTGATTTTGAACCATCCAATTTTGAATAGTAATAATAATAACGCTGGCAACACCAACGTCAACACATCAAAATTTATTTTCATATATTTTCAGTTTAATATTAGTCGCAGTTTTTTTTATTTTATTTCCTGAGAAAAACCCACACGCCACTGAAATAAAAAATAATCAAGATAATTTAAACACAGCAATTACCTAAATGTACAAAATACATAAAAAACTGCCAAATCGGAGGTGACATTTGTCATGTCACCTTCGATAAAACAATACAAACCCAAATGAAAATAAAAAAATGTTGACGAGAGCATATGCAAGACGAGCACGCCTACCACCTCCGGACTCTTCGCTCAGCTCCGCATCGCCGCCGCCGCGCCGGTACCCAGCCCCACCGTGAGCGCTGTGATGACACCGGCCGCGGTAGTTGCGTCGAGCTCGAGCGACGAGTATTTTTCCCCGCCGACGTCGCCAACACCTGCACGTCGGCAGGGGAGAGGCCGGCCACCGAGAAGCTTGGGACTTAGGGGCCATCCAGCCCCGAGCCGGGTCCCCGCTGCCGGTGGTTGTGTGCAGCGCATGAGATGGACTCAGTCCATGAACGAGAACGTCATGCGCGCATATTACGGGTCTACAGAGGGGGGAACTAACCTCACTGCGTACCGCGATAGGATGCTGTCTCTGTTCCAGGAACTAGAACCAACCATCAACACCTCGGCCCAACGACTGTCGGATCAGGTGCGGGTCATCCAACGCAATCACAGGTTGGACGATGCCGCACTTGGTAGGCTGCGCTCAGAGGTACTGAGCCAACATATCGTCTCGACTCCAGCACAAACCACGGTACAAGCGTCGACTATAGATGCAATCCCGCCGCGGTTCAATCATGTTGAAGAAGAGGAGGATAGGGTTGCCACAGTAAGTAGGCAATACAACACCCGGTTGAGGAGCGCACTGGAGGATGCGTTTCGAGAGTATAGGTCCACTCCGACCGAACTTAGACCCCGATTACTACGCTTACCCATGCATAAGAAAAATAGGGCGCTGATGTGTGCCTTGGACTCGCAGCTTAAGAATTTTTTCGAAAGCAGCGAGGATCTCGTTAATACACACTCGATTCTGTAATGCGCGGCTGTTGCGGCATGTCGTTTAGCTAACGTCAAGTTTCCTAGCTGTGACGGAGCTACTCGACCAAAACCAACCGTACCAGCCTGGCAACGCAGGATCGAGCGTCGTCTCGATGGGGCCAGGGTACTCATCGGCAAACTATACTGCTTCAGGGAGGGTAATACATGACCACGAGTGATGCGCTTTGTAAGGCGGGCATTTTCGGGGACTGGAATCAGCCCTCGAGAATACATGTCCAGTGTCACAGAGCGCATCGACTTCCTGAAGCAGAAAGTTTATGCATGGGAGTAGGATATTATTGGGCATTCTACCCCACCTTCCGTTCCATCGGCTCACTCCGTTCGCCTCGTCACTCTCGGTGGAGTAGAATGCCCAATAATATAAATGAAATCCACTGGTTCGGCGCCTATTCCACCCGATGGAATGATCATCTCCGTCACTCTCGGTGCAGTAAAATGTCTAATACTGGTTCGGCGCCTATTCCACCCGATGAAACGGAAGGTGGAGTATGAATTCCTACATAGTGCAGTAAAATACTAGTTCGGCGCCTATTCCACTAGGTTGCAACATTTGTTTGAGTTAACGACAATGAGTTATAAATATCAATATTGATGGTTGACCTCAACTTCATTTAATTATACTCACCAGCTTAAAACAACTGTTCTATAAAACGTACTATACCTTGATTCAAACATATAACATAGGTACTTTCCGTTAACATAATTAGGTCTGTATCTGAACGAACCAGTAACCTAAAATTCAGGACAGATTGTCTCATGTCTCTCCACATACTTAAGAATGGTGCATTGCCGCTTAGGATTACACACATACCCGTTTTCGTGACCAGATTGGCTCGAGGACATCTGAACTTTAGGATACCGCATACATTAAACTAAAATTTAGGACAGATTGTCTCATGTCTCTCCACAAAAGTAAAGTAGCGCACACCTTTAGGCCCACACACATTTTTTCTGTGACCAGATTGGCTCGAGGACATCTAAATTTTAATTTAACACATTACAGACGATACATCCTTTACGTCTCGGATTCATTTAATTATACTCACCAGCTTAAAACAACTATAAAACTTACTATACATTGATTTAAACATACAACACACATACTTTCCGTTAACATAATTAGATCTGTATCTGAACGAACCAGTAACCTAAAATTCAGGACAGATTGTCTCATGTCTCTCCACATACTTATTAGGATGGTGCATTGCCGCTTAGGATAACACACATACCCGTTTTCGTGACCAGATTGGGTCGAGGACATCTGAACTTTAGGATACCGCGTACATTAAACTAAAATTTAGGACAGATTGTCTCATGTCTCTCCACAAAAGTAAAGTAGCGCACACCTTTAGGCCCACACACATTTTTTCTGTGACCAGATTGGCTCGAGGACATCTAAATTTTAATTTAACACATTACAGACGATACATCCTTTTACATCAACACGTAACAATCAAGTGGTAAGCGTGCTCACACGGATAGTCGATCCTTGCCTTGCATGCATAAAGCTAAGGTGCAGATACACTTGACAACGACAACCGGATCAGAACCGTATTGCATATTATTCAATCAAGCGTACAAACTGTGTGTGAATCCGCTGCTGTAGACTGTTCCGTTGACGGTAACCGTACCCGGTGGTTGCTACATAGATGTAAATTAGCTTTATGTATATTTTCAAATCAGCAAAGTTCAATGTCAATGCAATGCTCGCTTCCCACGGTCACATCAATTGCATTCCATATTCTAAGTAACATGATCGACTATCATGTTGTAAACACTGAATTCGTCTTTTATAGAACTTCCTAAATATTGTTTTCGTATTTATAAGTATTTGAAGTTTGTAATCGCTTCTAATTTATTGTGTTTCATTCTTCTAGGTACTAGGATTATATAATCTTATTTATATGAATATTTATATGATATATTTTTTATCAAGTACAACGTGTATTATTGGTTGAACCATTAGCCACTTCGATCGAGTGCGATTTTAACTTAGATAAAAGAGAACCCTGTGCACAACAAGATTATTTGGGAGCATTATAATAGTACCTATGCTAAAGTTAAACTAAAGTTATTATCGATAAATTAGACAACTATAAAACCATAACTCAGACATGTGTGTTCGATTCCCACACGATACAGTTTCTTGGATTCTTTAATTGTGGGTTTAAGTGATTATTTAATAATACGAATTAAAATTTTATTTGTGAGTATTTTTAAATGAACTTATTCCACAGTAGTATTTTTATGTGATTATAATATTAGTCCCGAGTTTAACTGCAACTTAACATTAACAACCACACGGATTGGTTTGTGCGTATTACAAAATGGTTTATTATCAAAATAGTTACGATTATTTTCAACTACCTACTTACTTCTTGAGTCAACTATGCTCACAAAATTTACTTTCAACGACGCGATCTACCTACGAGTTTCACCTCTCGCATAAACGTAATTGTGATGATAAAAATTCTCAACAAACATACATCAATTATTCAATTAATTATACATATTAATTTAGTATTGAGTCATAAAGAATAACAGGGATCGGGTTCACTTTGTCGGCTTTATTTTGCGGTTCTCATGAACAAATTGCAATTTAGCGAAATTGGTATGCGATCAATATGGTTCAATATGACATAAACGACATATTTTTTTTTTTATACAACTGTAAGACATGTACTTAGAGTTTAAAATTGAAACGATCTATTTTATGCTGAAATTGTATTTTTTTGTGAATATAAACGAATTAATTTCAATCAATAAATTACATTCGCTCCAGAATCTTCAAAGTGACAAGTAGTACTAGCAGTACTTTAAAATCAACTTTAAAACATGTAAGTGAGTACTTCTTAATTTTAATTTGTAGTCATAATGCACAGCTACGGACCTGGTTTTTGCCTGCCGGCTGTTGTAATTATCATGTTCTATCTATCCATCGTGACTGTTACTTAGCTACGGACCTGGTTTCTGCCTGCCGGCTGATGTAACTGTTCTCATCCTGTCATAAATTGATTATTGTATCTCAAAAAAAGACCTTAAACGGTTATTTGTTTTGTTATATAAAATATTAAGTACTTTTTATCTTGTGTATTAGGTCTGACTCCGACGTTTCCCGTGTGTCCGACTACATAAAGAGACCGCCGACTATAACCGTTTCAAGGAGTCGTCATGAAATTTGTAAAACAACCGCAATCGTTACATGTAAACAAACTTTGTATTCAGTCTCAGGAGACTGGTTTTCGCCATGGAGAATTATTACCTAAATCGGTACGATGCATCATTTGCGGACCGTCAAATTGTGGAAAAACTAATTTATTAATCGGTCTTCTTATACACGAGGATGGTTTAAGATTTCAAAATGTTTATGTTTATTCGAAAACCTTGCAACAGCCCAAGTGTGTTTTTTTTAGAAAAAGTCTTGCAACGGGTACCAGGCATTTCATTTCAGAAATATCATGAAAATGAGCAAGTACTGAGTGTTCAGACCGCAAAACCGAATTCTGTAATTATATTTGACGATGTTGCTTGTGAAAATCAAAGTGGTATGCGTGATTATTTTGCTATGGGGAGACACAAGTTCATCGATTGTTTTTATCTAAATCAGACGTATAGTAAAATCCCTAAGCAGTTAGTAAGAGACAACGCAAACCTAATCATACTTTTTAAACAAGATGAAAGAAATATGAGACATGTTTATGAAGAACACGTCAACACTGACATGACATGGCTTGAATTTCGTGAAATGTGTTCAAAAATATGGAGTGAGCCCTTCAGTTATGTTGTAATTAATAAAGATTGTGCAAAAAATAAAGGATGTTATAGAAATAAATTTGACACGTTTGTAATTTTTGATTAAGAGCACGAGTATATATTAAGACGTCACCGTTGAATTTACATTACTCTACAAACAGAGCTTAACCGGTTACAATACATTTAACAATTATGGAAAAATCTTTAAAGAGACAAATTGTTGATGCTGCAGCAGCTGTAAAGAAGAAGGTGCGAAAAATGCGAGATGTTGAGAATGAGAGTAAGCAAGCCTTGGAAACAGTTTTTAAACCTGTAACAGAGCCTCTCAACCAAATTGCTACAGCCAGTATGCAAACTCCTTTGCTGTATAGCAATGAAGATGAAGAATCTAAAGATCTGATAAGAGACGAAACGTTGCAAAAAGTCGCAATTGGTAGTGATGTAGAGGAGTCTGACACCAACAGTGAATCTTCGTATAAATCAGTTGAAAAAAGTGAAGGTCGTGATACATCATCCTGGTCAGTGTCTTCAGAAGCGTTAACAGACATTCCATTTGGTGTCAGAGTAGAACGCGGAAAATTGATGTTAGGTTCTGCTCATATAACAATCGACGATAGTTATATCATCGTGGCTGGTCATAAATACAAACATACGCCTGGTTTAAATCAACTACTGCTTAAGAAAGATATTGATTTAAGTTTGGTTACTGAAAATGACTTGCAATATTATAAGAAAATGTTACTTGATACAAATGCACATCGTCGTGATAATGACCCAAGTAAACCAATAAAAAGTAATAAGGGACAAAAATATTTACAAGTTATTAAACCTCTTTTTAAACTGCAAAGTACGGTTCAGGGTCATCATTCGAAAGGTAAAGGACTACCATTAACAAAAATCTGGAAAAATAACGTAGATTTTGTGTATTGGGATGATCCTAATGAATTGGTGGAAAGGTTAAAGTTATTAATAGCATCTAGAGATGCCGGCAACACAGGATTAGATAATGAAATAATATCCATTATTGAAGAATTACGTGAAAGTAAACTTATAAATAAATAGGTGTAAAATTAACTATTGTTTAGTTCATCATCAGCCTTTACATAAAGTACACCTTAAACATGAATATAGATAAATTTGGACATTTTATTCATAAAAGAATGCGTTTGTCAGAACTGATTAATTTCAATGATAACGCGTTGTTAAAATCAGAAAGTGGAGATTTTGATTTAAAGTCTTCTAGTTTGAGAGGAATTAGACCTCCATTAGAATCAGACGATGCTGTGAACAAGGATTATGTAGATCGAATGTGTGCTGATACGATAAAACAATTTAATAAGCTGATTGCATCATTGCGTGCTCAAATCATATTAGATGCACGAAAGTCTATTCAGACTACTTTAAAAGTAAAGGAACCTGAGGTTTTGATTCATTTGGAAGAGAAGTTTTACTCCAAAGCAGATATAGACAAATTACTTAAAAATCTCAGTAATGGCAAAACAACAAATAGTAAATGAAATACACAAAGCGGCACGAAGAAACTTCCTTCGACGTTCTGTTATTCTCAAAGGGATCGATGATTTGTGGCAAGCAGATCTAATGGACATGCAAAACCTAAGAAAGTATAACAAAGGTTACAATTTCATTTTAGTGGTGATTGACTGCTTCTCAAAGTATGCCTGGGCAGAACCGATAAAATCTAAAAATAAATCTGAAGTAACTCGAGCTTTTGAACGAATACTACTCAGCAGCAATAAAAATCCTGTTAATTTACAAACTGATATGGGCACAGAGTTTTATAACAACACATTCCAAACGCTAATGAAGAAGTACAACATAAACCATTACTCATCTTTCTCTACTAAAAAAGCTTCAATTGTAGAGCGACTAATTAAAACTGTTAAAAATAATTTGTACAAATATTTTAGTCTCGTTGGAAATTATAAGTGGTTAGGAACACCTTTAGAAGATTTATTTAATACATATAATAACACAAAACATCGTACTATTAAAATTAAACCGAATGATGTTAATAAATCGAATGAACCCATCGTAAAAGAGAATATTAAAAACATATGTAATCATGTATCCATCCAGCGGAAGCCTAAGTTCAAAAAAGGTGACTGTGTTCGTATCAGTAAATACAAACACAATTTCGAGAAAGGTTATACTCCTAATTGGTCAACTGAACTCTTTACGATAAAAAAGATTAATAAAACTATACCAGTAACATACCACATAGAAGATCAACGAAAGCAAGATATATTAGGAACTTTTTACGAGCAAGAACTTCAAAAATCTAACTATCCTGGTGTTTATTTAGTAGAAAAAATACTTAAAAAGAAAGGAAAGAAACTATTCGTTAAATGGTTAGGTCTCAATAATGATGAAAACAGTTGGATTGATAAATCCGCATTAATAAATTAAGATATAAAAGAATTACTTTGTGAAATTTGTATCATTATAATTTAAGTAATGCAAGGTGGCGGACTAGTTAACAGTATAATTAATAATCTACCGTTCGAAGCTCATTTGCCTGGATACAATTATTGCGGACCAGGAACTAAACTTCATAAACGTTTGTTGCGAGGCGATCGAGGTGTGAATAAACTAGACGAAGCTTGTATGCACCACGATATAGCATATGAAAATCATACAGATTTACCTAATCGTCACAAAGCCGACTTACAGCTTTTGAACATGGCTAAACAGAGACTAAAATCAAAAGATGCAGGAAAAGGTGAAAAATTAAGCTCATGGTTAGTAAGCAAAGTCATGAAAGCCAAATTGAAATCTTGTTCTGGTGCCAAAACATTTAAAAGTTTAGTATCAAAAATAAAATCTAAAATAAAAAAGCTAAAACCCAAGGATAGTAAGTCTTTAATAAACTTGGCTTACTTAGCTGCAAAAAAGTTATGCCCCAAATTACACCAAATCAGAGTACCGAGAGTGATCCCCATACCGAAGACTGGTGGAGTTCTACCTTTAATTCCAATTTTTGCTGGCTTATCAGCTTTAGGAGCTTTAGCTGGTGGTGCAGCTGGAATTGCAAAAACGGTGAATGATTATAAATCAGCTCAACAAAACTTGCGAGAGACGGAACGACATAATAGAACTATGGAGGGTTTAGCAGTGGGTAAGGGTTTATACATAAAACCTTATAAAAACGGTAAAGGATTGTTTATAAAATCAACAAAAAACTGAACAAGAAGCTACCAAATCGCGCACTAACTAATGTAGACATCCAATACTACGCAAGAGACATCCCATATTTCCGAGGAGTATATATGAAAGATCAATTGCCAAGGAAGCCGAAAGGTATGGAATGTGGTATTGTTAACTTAGACGATTCTAAAAACGAAGGAACGCATTGGGTAGCTTATGTAAAAGTATATGACTATTGTGAATATTTTGATAGCTATGGAAATTTAAAACCTCCATTAGAACTGTTACGATATTTTAAGAATTGTAAAGTTTCATATAACTACACAAGATATCAAAAATTTAACACTGTGAACTGTGGTCATTTATGTTTAAAATATTTGAGGACTTTTTGGAATAAAAATGTATAAAATAAATGATTTTATTTTATTTCAATCATTTGCAAGATGTCACTCACTTTGTCGATAACTGGAAACTCATCAATTTTATCTACGTACTATCCTAATACGTTGCAACTAAATGGAGAATATGAGTGTGCTTTATTGCATTTTTCAACATTTAATTCTATACCAAATATTGATAAAAGTAATAACAAGTTCTATTATGGTTCAAACGAAGTTATTGAAATACCGGAAGGCACCTATGAATTGCAAGATATTTATGATTATTTAAAATCCGAAATAAAAGATGCCTCAATTAAATTACAATGCAATAACAATACTTTAAAAACTGCCATATATTGTTCAAAAGACGTTAATTTAAAGAAAGAATACTCTTTCAGTAGACTGTTAGGGTTTGATAAGCAGGTCTTGAAAGCAAATAAATGGCATGTGTCACAGCATCCAGTCAACATTTTACCGACGACTGTGGTAAGGATCGAATGTGACATTGTGAGCGGCTCTTACATAAACGGTGAACCAAGTCACATAATTCACGAATTCGCACTCAACGTACCACCTGGTTACAGAATCATAGAAATCCCGAAGAACGCAATATATTTTCCAATCAATCAAAACAACATAAGCTGCATACATATCCGACTACTAGATATAAACAATCGCTTAATTAACTTGCGTGGTGAAGAAGTACAGATGTATTTACATCTTAGAAGAAAAAAATGATTGACTACAATAAATATATGCCTCAACAAATTAAAAATACCAGTTCTACTCAAGCTACCTACCAAATAAGACGTCGTTCTAAGAGCAAAATAAAATTAACTAAAGACAATAAGATATTTCTCAAAGCGATCGGATTGTTAAAATGAATATCTTAGACGTTTTATCCACTCCGACTTACGACAACAGTATAGAAGGAATCGAATTTCATTCGTACAAACCTTATGTAACAAGTTTCAACAGGACCGATGAAATACGCATACCTATCAACCAACAGGATCTTTACATATTACCATCAGCCAGCACTCTGTATTTGGAAGGAACCGTTATCGTTAGCAAAAAAGATTCAAAAGAGAAAGCTACTAGTGTTAATTTTACGAACAATGGACTACTCTTCTTGTTCCAAGATATTAGGTACGAACTAAACGGAGTGGAGATTGATAAAATAAAAAATGCTGGTATAACTACAACCATGAAATCGTTAATATCAATGAATGAGAATGAATCAAAAGTAGCTAGAGCTTGGGGTTGGAGTATCGATGGTATAAAAAATATTAATGGGGGAAGTTTTTCTGCGTCTATACCACTTCGGAATATCATCGGTTTCGCAGAAGATTTTAAAAAAGTTGTAATAAATAGTAGACATGAACTAATATTGTTACGAAGCAACACTAATTTGAACGCTGTAAAATTGAATACCGGAGAAATAGTGGAAGACATTCAAATCAATAAAATCATATGGCGCGTACCCCATGTGAAAGTATCGGACAAAGAAAAAATAAGTTTATTAAAACTGTTGGAAAAAGATCGACCGCTCCAGATGATATTTAGAAACTGGGATCTATACGAATATCCCACTTTACCTAGAACTACAAAGCACACCTGGTCTATCAAAACATCATCTCAAATAGAAAAACCGCGATATGTAATAATCGGACTACAAACAAGTAGAAAAAATAATGCAAGTTCTGACATGTCGCAGTTTGATCACTGCTATGTTCGTGATGTTCGAGTGTACCTTAATTCAACATATTTCCCGTATGAAAGCCTCAATGTGAACTTCGCTAATAACAGAATTGCTTTATTATACGAGCAATACATCAGATTTCAGCAGTCGTATTACGACCGTTGTTCGGAGTCTTTATTAAGCGAGAAACAATTTAAAGAATTAGCACCGTTGTTTGTTATCGATTGCTCTAGACAGATCGATAATCTGAAGACTGGACCAGTTGTGGATGTAAGGGTAGAAATTGAGAGTGATTCAGAAATACCAGATCAAACTTCAGCATACTGTCTCATTCTTAACGATTGCATTGTTGAATACAAGCCATTAAGCAACACAGTGAAGAAGTTATCATGAACGCGGATATTATCATTGTCGAACTCCAAGGATTTAAATATTTAGACAATAATTTTATTGTCAAAGAAGTGGCTATCGTAAGTAATGAGCACACACAGACGTTCTTGGTTAAACCACCGCATACGTTTTATTACTTAACTCAAGAAGAAAAGAAGCAGGTGCGGTGGTTGGAAAGAAATCGTGGAATTTTCTGGAGTGAGGGCTTTATAGACTACAGAGAGTTTCAACATGTCATCGTTCCGTATTTAGAAAATAAAAAAATTATTACAAAGGGTTTGGAAAAGATTAAGTGGATTAAAGAGTTATGTGCAAACTGTGAAGTGATTGATATAGGTGAGAAAGGGTGTCCTAATTTTGCGACATTAAAAAAAAAGTTCTGTAAAAATAAAACTGATTTTAATTGTGTGAACCATAAAGTGAATTGTGCATTAAATAATGCGGTGTGTATTAGAAAATGGTATCTTGATAATAATATGTCTATATTTAATCTATTTTAAATTATTTTGTAATGTTCAGTTAATAAAAATGATTATGTACATAAGGTTGTTTTATTTAATAATATAATCTGGGTAACCTACATAACAAACTTAAAATTAGCTCTAATAAAATGAATTTAATTGAGTAAGTATTCTATTAATTTTAAAATATTGAAAACATAATTAAAACCTATAATGAGAACATTTCTTTAGAGCTAATTTAAAGTGGGAGTATGTTTATAGCGTCAATAAAAGATAATTTAAATTATAAATATATTATTTATTTAGTTTTCACATTATTTACAATTACAAACTAAATACACTTGTCCTTGTTAAATGAAATAGGGAATGTAATTTTTTTTTAAATGAATATACTTAAACGTAATTAGGTGGTAAAACAATTCCTAAATTACTTTTTATACAGGTAAATTCCGATGAACGAATTTGCGTTCAAGTTAGTCTATGAGTAAGTTACAGTTAAACTTGCATTTTTAAATAATGTTTATTGTACCTATTATTATATTCAATCTCCATAATAACTCCTGCTATTATCACAAACAAGCGCTTATCGCTTATAACGTTCGACCCACCGGCTTTGTATACAGCTGGCTTTGTTGGCGCATTTTTACTGACTTCAAAAAGGAGAGGTTCTCAATTCGATTGATTTTTTTATTCTTTGTTTTAAACACATGCTTGGATAGAATCAATGATTTTACTTTTCTAGTCGGTACAAGAACAAGTTGTTTTAGGTGATGTAGGTATTTGATTTGGATACTTAGGGTAAATACCCAGAGTTCTTCCTACTACTACATTGATATTTAGAAATTTCTGTAAAAGACTAAATTATTGTCTGCAACATGTTATGCAACAATTTTATCGTGAGAAATGAAATATAATACCTTCGTTTTATCAAACCCTACAATGTTGAAGCCAATACATGTTTGCTACTTCTGATTTAAAAATACATTAAAGTATGTAAATACCTGTTTGTCTAAATTTAAAATGTCCTGTAAATTTGGTGAATAGTGTATACGGCTCTAGACTCATGCTCGAATCCTGCATCAGGTTGAAATTATTAGTAGTTCGAAATGAGAAAGTATCGATTATGTTCTTATTAAAACATTACCGGTAAAATAAAAAAGTCAGCTAGTTTTCAAAATATTGCAGTTTTTAAACTAAAAAGATGCAGTAATCAGCTGTTGTTAAACTTCAGAAAAGATTTATTAAGAATAAGAAGGTATAAGTATTATTTTATTATAGTTTATATAAACTAGATTACAACAAATCTAGGTAAGATATAGTAGGTATGTGAAGTACTTAGACAATTCTGTATAAACCTAAATTTAATTAAATACTACAACGTGAACGACGATCATGTTACATTCAACATTATAATTCTTTTAACACACACACATACTCAAGATGCAATGAAGTTCAAAACTGCTTTGACTGCATGTTGCAAGATTGCAGCCTTGCACATATAAAATACCATTTACACTACGTGGTTACAACTGTCTGATGAAAGCGTTCAGGATAAGGAACGGTGCGGTGACGACGGACAATACGTGTGTACTGTTTTGAGAACGACTGTGAAAACGTGTTGCACACGCAGCATACACCTATTACTTGTTTTTATTAGGCTGACTAACTGCCCACGGTTTCCGACGCTGCCGTCAGGCGGTTCGCAACTGAGAACGGCGCGGGTATCGTCGAGTGTAAAGGTACCTTGCTAACTGCTGGTGTTGATTACAAAGCGATATATTGTTAGTTAGTAACAGTTAGTAGTGAAGTGGAGCAAGGTATGTTAGCTGTATGAATTAATTAAATTAAAATTTGGATGTCCTTGGTGTCCAATCTGGGACCATAGAAATAGAATAGGTGGGTGCCTCCGGGTATGCACTATTTCTTACTTTTGTGGAGAGACATGAGACAATCTGTCCTGGATTTTAGTTTAATGTAGGGTAACTTAAAGTTCAGATGATCCTCGAGCCAATCTGGTCACTTAAGCGGAGTAAGTGTGTAGCCTATTAAGGTTATGAGCTACCTCTAATTTTGTGGAGAGACATGGAGACAATCTGTCCTGAATTTTAGGCTACCAGTTCAAGTAGCGAGCACCCTTATTTGTTAATAAGTAAACTAGTGTCGACTGAATGACTTAATTAAAATAACGGTAACGCGGTAAGTTAATATCGAGTTTTAGAAATAAAGTGTTCCTCTCACTGTGGCCAAGACACCTTTAGCCGTCATCGATCCTATGAGTCTGTGGGATCGGCGGTGAGAAAACCATTTCCTGTGTACATTGCACGACGTACACAAACCCCTATTCCTACCCAAGTTCCGTCTGTTCCCGTAGGTCTCCTGGTAACAGACTTCCATCACGTAAAACCAACGTAACCTACGTTTGGTGTGGTTTGTATGGTAGGCTAGGGCGTTAGGATAACTAGGGGGCTACATAGCCACATCGTACGCACTTGGAATAACGGCCGTACTAAGCTGTAAGTCACGGTGCGCACTTTTGGTGTGGAATAGGCGCCGAACCAGTATTTTACTGCACTATGTAGGAATTCATACTCCACCTTCCGTTCCATCGGGTGGAATAGGCGCCGAACCAATATTTTTCATTTATATCATTGAGCAAATCTACTCCACCTTCGGTTCCATCGGGTGGAATAGGCGCCGAACCAATATTTTTCATTTATATTATTGGGCATTCTACTCCACCGAGAGTGACGAGGCGAACGGAGTGAGCCGATGGAACGGAAGGTGGGGTAGAATGCCCAATAATATCCTACTCATGGGCGAGCCGTATTCGGCGGTATACGCGGCGGGTTGATCGATACACACAGAATCGCATGTTCCAGAGCGATGACAGGTGGGTATATAGAGCTTGGGAGCGACCTGAACAAAATGTGACAGACGTGTGCCGCCCGAACGATGCCGCCACGAGCGCATTCTGGCGCAGCATCTGGTCGGTGCCCGTCTGTCACTCTGAGGCTGACTGGATGCAGACTGTTGAGCGAATGTGTGGAACAATACCAGAAATGGAAGCAGTTCTAATTACGCCATTAGACGTATCCAGAGCAGTCCGTCCGTTACCGAATTGGAAATCACCGGGACCGGACGGACTGCACAACTTTTGGTTGAAATGGATAACTAGTTCACACACTCGCCTGGCATCTCAATTCCAGTCATCCTTAGAGTCTGGGTCGCTACCGCAGTTTCTAACAACAGGCGTTACCCACCTGCTCCATAAGTCAGGTAGTCCCGCGGAACCCAAGAATTATAGACCGATCACATGTTTGTCGACGATCTATAAACTTCTTACATCCATTTTTATTGTTTTATTACGCGGACCTATTTTATTGTTCTCTGAGTGAGTTCACAAAGAATGCATTGTTTGTAATAAGTTATAAACTTTATTTTTAATAATACATTAAGTTTAGAGATGTACGCTATCGCAATAGGTTTACCCTGTAATGATAGATGTAAGTTGGACAAATAAATAAATAAATAAAATAAAAAAAATTTTGAGAGCGAAAATTAATACGCATATTGAGAATAACTCGATTATGTCTGCCTCTCAGAATGGATGTAGGAACGGGTCCCGTGGTACTAAGGAGCTACTCCTCATCGACATGGCCATAAGCCAACAGGTTCCTCGATCTCGCAAGGATCTGTCGACATGCTGGATAGATTACAAGAAGGCCTACGACTCGGTGCCACATACATGGCTCATGAGGGTGCTGGAGTTGTACAAGATAGATGCAACTCTACGCACCTTCCTTGAGTCGTGTATGGGGCAATGGAGGACGGTCCTTCGCTATCCTGGGTGTCGACAGATCCAGGGGAATGATGAGCATGTATGGATTAAACGGGGAATATTTCAGGGCGACAGTTTGAGTCCACTTTGGTTCTGCTTAGCCCTGAATCCTCTAAGTACACTGCTAGAGGATTCAGGTCTAGGCTATCGGTTGAGGAGAGGCGGTCAGGTCATATCTCACCTCCTCTACATGGATGACTTAAAACTCTGCTCCCAACAAATTGCGACTGATGGAGCTACTGAAAGCAACTGAAACTTTCAGTAGTACCATCAGGATGGAATTTGGTGCGGACAAATGTGCAGTCATGCATGTAAAGAGAGGTGAGATCATGGAATCCGAGGGAATCCAATTGTCGGATTCCATACACCTTAGATCCCTCTCCTCATCCGAAAGCTATAAGTATTTGGGTATGTCGGAAGCGTTAGGCATCAACGGTGCTGACATGAAGCAATCGTTGAAGGAGCGATTCTTTGGTCGCTTGAAGAAGGTATTAATTAGTCTTCTTTCAGGTGGAAATAAGGTGCGCGCCTTCAACGGTTGGGTCATGCCGATCTTGATGTACTCTTTCGGCATACTCAAATGGACTCAGACCGAACTTGACGCCCTGGATAGGAGGGTCCGTACACTGTTGACCGCAAACCGGATGCATCACCCACGTTCATCGGTGATGAGACTGTACATCTCGCGGAAGTGCGGGGGCCGTGGCTTTTTAAATGCTAAAACCCTTCTCAATCGCGAGGTGTGCAGCCTCAGGGAATATTTTTTAAAAGCCGAATTGGGTATGCACCGTGATGTGGTCACAGTGGATAAGGGGCTCACCCCGCTCTCCATGGCTAAAGAGAACTGGCGCAAACCTGTAGTACTTACTACCGATGACCGCAGGAAGGTATGGCAAAGCAAGGAGCTTCACGGGCGCTTCTATCGGGCCCTTCATGAGCCCGGTGTAGAATTCTTAGCGTCCGTATCCTGGCTACGTTTCGGTGACCTATTCGGGCAAACTGAAGGTTTTGTTTGTGCAATTATGGACGAAGTTATTCTGACGAATAACTACCGGAGACATATTATGAAGGACGGGACGGTTGATGTGTGTCGGGCATGCCACCGTCCGGGTGAGTCCATCAGACATATTATCTCTGGTTGTTCTCGTCTGGCTAACGGCGAGTACTTGCACAGGCATAATCAAGTGGCCAGGATTATTCACCAGCAACTTGCTTTGAAATATAAACTTGTGGATTCTGAGGTACCGTATTACAAGTATGTGCCCGACCCAGTTCTCGAAAATGACCATGTGACGTTGTACTGGGATCGGTCTATCATTACTGACAGGACTATTGTCGCTGTAGCGGGTCCGGAGTCTTCGTGAGAATAATACTCGAGCGGAAATAAGTTTGTAGGCGTTTATTTGTATTAAACTACAAAATATTACAGCGGGTGACCGAAAAATAACGAGCGAGATGGTAGCGTGCTGTTGCTCTGAGAGACATTAGCGAACTGAACTTTGTGACTCGACAAAGTGAATTTAATACATTAGTTTGCACGCTACCTCCATATTTACAATAAAATTTAACAAAGAAATTCCTTAAAACTGATTTATGTAGGTACAAACTACTTTATTCTGTTACAACATAGTATGGCCAGGTATTGTATTATGCGTCGCTAACACTCCCCACCCCAGTGCTGGTACAGCACTCATCAACCAAAGAGACGGGAGCGACGCAGACCGCAGACCGTCGCAACGTACCTGTCTGAGTTTTGACCTCCACCATACGTATACGACCGTCCTTACCTGGGAACACGCGGGTGATCAGACCCTTAGGCCACGTATTTCGAGGACCATGAGGATCCACCAATAAGACGAAGTCGCCTACTTGAAGTGGCTTCTGCTCTTCTTGCCATTTCACCCTAGGTAGCAGCGTAGGTAAAATCTCTTTGACCCACCGCCGCCAAAACATATCAACTAACCTTTGAGCTATGCGCCATTGTTTGCGTCTATACAGATCCGAGTCATCAAAGACACCGACAACAGGCAGGTTCGATGAACTGCCAATTAAAAAATGATTTGGAGTAAGAGATTCAACACTACCGGGTTCCACTGAAACATGAACTAAGGGCCGACTGTTTACAATGTTCTCGACTTCAGCCATCAAGGTGACCAAGACTTCTTCACGTGGTGCTCGTTCATTGAGCACAACTTTGAGAGAAGTCTTAACACTTCTAATTAACCTCTCCCATGCCCCACCCCAATGGGGACTAGCAGGAGGGATAAACGACCAAACCATACCGTGATTTACCCCTTCCGTTTTCAGTGCCGATGAATCTATTTCCCGTAATGAACACTGTAATTCCTTGTCGGCTCCTCTAAGGTTAGTACCATTATCTGAATATAGATGGCAGGGCCAACCTCGTCGCGCCGCCATACGGCGGAGCGCCATGATAAGCGAGTCCGATGTGAGCGATGAGACTAACTCAACATGGACCGCACGTACTGTAAGGCAAGTAAACAACACACCGTACCTTTTTTCCCGACGTCTTCCAACAGTAACTAGTATAGGTCCAAACAGGTCCAGTCCGCAGAATGTGAACGGACGCTGGTGATGAGCCACGCGAGCATCGGGGAAGTCACCCATGCGGGGCACTTGGGGTGTGCACTTTTGTATCCTACAAAGCATGCACCTATGTAGGAGAAGCACCATACGCCTAACTCCGTTTGCTATTAGTTATAAGTAGCTATAAGAATGTACTAGTAGCTTAACATCATCTAACTGATAAATTTTCCACGAAACTATGCTTGTCCGTAGGAAATAAACACGTTTTGACTTGAACGCAGAGAATCAACTCAAAACTGCGTAGGGGTTTCTCCCTGGCTCAGAAAAGTCGACAGGTTGTGACTTGCACGAGAAAATAGAGGCGTGGTTATTGTTTAAACCACATATATTGGTGTTATAGTTTTACTCAGGTGAGGTGTACCAGCTACGTTAGCTATGGTGCAAAACTAATATATATGCGTCCCCTAGGATTGAAAGTTAGTTCCATCGAGTTCCATCACAGTTCCAATGTATCAAGCTAGTTAGTAACAGTAACTAATCATCAAGTGACATGCTCAATAGAGCCCTGTGTAGTCGCGTGTCTGTAATATCTCAATTATGTTTGTATTATTGCAATAATTAGTGTTTCGAAGGTAAGATTATTGCCGTAAGTATTATGATTGTATTTTATGTGTATTTTGTTTCTGAATTGTGTTTACGTGCTCTTTTATTATATTTGTGAATACTTGTACTGGTTTAATTTGCATAACGACGACGATAACCCCCGCCTATCAGAGTCTAAGCACCTCCGCCTAAGCACAGCATGCAGGTTGTTTGATATATGTTTCGTGTGCTGTGCTTAACATTTGGTCCTTGCGAGTCGGATAACCGATTGTCCGGGCGTAGTCTTACAAACTAGCGTTCGGAATCGGATTACGCTTATAGGCGAATTAACCAGGTACAATGAGTGAGAAAAGTGCCGTAACCACGCGAAGCAAACTACGCAAAATGACGGAAGAAGCAGACACGCGGCGCAGGGAAGCCGCCATCGCCTCGGACTCAGGCTTACTGTCAGAGGTGCCACCAGGTTCTCCATCAATAGCGCCAACGGTAAGATCAGCGGCTGCCCCCATTATTCCGCTGACCGGGGGTCGAGTAATCGACTATAGTGAAAAGCCGGCAGAGGGCGTATCACGGCAGACAGTCGCACGGTCGCCGCGGAGCAGCAGAGTTTCGTCCAAGAGTAGTCGCAAAGGCGTCGAATTCTTGAGGAAAAAGGCCGAATACGAAGCTGAGCGTGATTTGGTGCTCATCAGGGAGAATCTGGTGAAGAAAAGGATGGAGGTGGCTATAGCAGAGATCGAGGCAAATGCTGAAAGTGAGGACTCAAACTCGGAGGTGGATACGACGCAACGAGTTGAAGAATGGGTGAAAACGACGCCCCAAGCGACGCAACCAGAAACGGCGATGTTTACGGCGGCAGCGTCTCGCGCGCCGTCTACGTCGCACGTTCCGCTTGAGGGCAGCGCGCCGTATGAAGCACCTACGATTCAAGACCAAAACGTAAGTAGAGTGAATCTAATATGTACCGTGTGCCGGCTATGTTAAGTGAAAGTAATGTGTCGCATCCGTATAGGAACCCCGTGAGCAATGCGGGGCCTATGCAGACGCCAGCCCATACTGAAGCGGTTAGATTCCGTTTGCCCGATGATTATCCCGCCTTCACCACTCCGGTCGCAAGTGGACCTCGAGTATCGACACTCGAGTCGGTCGCACAGCGACAGGGAAATAGCGGAGTGGGGGCTGTAGAAAGGCAGCGACTATCGTCGAGCGATAGAGATAGGAAAATCGATAAGCTGGCGGAGGCGATCACTAACATGGCACGCCCGCACCCGGTACCCAGACAGGCTTACGAATTGCCACATTTTAGTGGTGACCCAGCTGATTGGATTTCATATAGGAATATGTACTGGGACACTACTGAATTATATAACTTTAGGCCGCATGAGAATTTAGCGCGTCTGAAGTCGTCTCTACATGGGGAGGCAAAGATAGCAGTGGAGGACCTGTTACGGTCAGCGAGAGAACCCACTGAAATAATGCGTGCATTAGAAGAAGAGTACGGACATCCAACCGTCATACTTCAATATGCTTTAAAGAAGGAGAGAAATTTACCTAAAGTGTCTGATAGTGGCCAGGAATTAAGGAAATTCTCATCGACGGTAAGGAACTGTGTGTCACTGCTAAAGAACGTCAGAGCAGATGGGTACCTAAATAACCCTCAACTGGTGAGCGAGCTGCTAGGCAAGCTGACACCAGTTCAACGAGCACAGTATGGTGACTTCGCGATGGGCCTGGATAACTCACAGGGGGTGGACTTGAGGATCTCACCCAGCTTGGAAATGCTGTCACAGTTCCTCATACACGTGACGCGTTCTACTTCGTACTACTTACAACCGACTGTGTATGAACCAGAACAGGCTAAATTCCCTGTGAAGCTGCAGCAGACCAGCGGACGGACTCGACCTGGAAACGCGGCACGCCCAGTCACCAACAAGCCGCAAATGACTCATCGTGTGAATACACAGAGCGACGAAGCTACGAGTATCACACAGAAGGAGTGCGTGATGTGCCACGGCAAGCATGTCATAGAAGATTGCGACCAGTTCAAGAAGCTGAATATCCAAGATCGCTGGGAACTGATCAAGAAGAAAAAAGTGTGCTTTAATTGCTTAAAAGCAAAACACACTAAGCAGTTTTGTCGCGCAAACAAGTGTAAAAAGTGCGACTACAAACATCATGTGTTGTTACACGAAGATAGGTCAAAACCAGAATGTGTAACAAACATAGGAGAGTGGCGAGCCACAGCGTTATTGAAGATAGTGCCAGTGTCGGTGTGTAACGAAGATAGCAACAACGACCAGTGTTATGCGTTGTTGGACGACGGGGCAACAGTATCGCTAATAGACAGTTCGCTCGCTACTAACCTATCGGGTCCACGTGTGCCACTAACATTAAAGACCGCGGGCGGTCATGCTGTGTCGGACCTTACCTCGCGAGTGGTACAAGTATGTGTGAAGGGCCCCAATGGACAGTGCCATAATATCAAGTGCCGGACATTAGCAAACTTGAACTTGCCTACACAAACAGTGACCTCTTCAGTGATCAACGATAACGCGCACCTGCGCGACTTGGGTTGCGCAGAGATGAGGGGAGCCAAGCCGCTGCTGCTGATCGGGCAGGACAATTGGGAGCTGCTCGTTGGCGGGGACACCCGCCGTGGACGATCCGGTAAGCCAGTTGCCTCACTAACTAAGTTAGGTTGGGTCATACATGGACCATTTAATAACGATAGTAGTACCGAAGCAGTGAACTGCACAACAGTTTCCCTACCAGATTTACATGATTTAGTAAAGTCACAGTTTGAATTAGAATCGATAGGCATTTCTCAAGTAACCCGCAAACATAAGGATGTAGAACGGGCTGTACAGGTGTTAGACAGTACGAGTCAACGCACCCCTGATAAGACGCAATGGGAAGTAGGTCTTTTGTGGAAACAGGACAACATTCTGTTGCCTGATAGTTACAGACAGGCCCGGCAGAGGTTATATGGTATCGAGAGGCGGATGCGTAAGGACGCTAGTTTCGCTGAGACGTACGCGAACCAGATAGAGCGTCTAGTAGCTGAAGGGTATGCACGGAAGGTGGAAGGCGAGGTAGATAGCTCACCGGTTTGGTACCTACCACATTTCGGAGTTGTAAACCCGAACAAACCAGGGAAGCTTCGCCTAGTCTTCGACGCGGCTGCTACGTCCCAAGGTACGTGTCTGAATGATAACCTACTGACCGGACCCGATCTATTAAATTCATTACTAGGTATTTTGATTAAATTTAGAGTAGGTCCCATAGCATTCACAGGCGATATAGCAGATATGTTTTTGCGAGTTAAGATTAGGGCACAAGATCAGGGCGCACAGCTGTTTTTGTGGAGAGGGGCGAACGATGGTAGGGAACCTGATACCTACGCCATGACATCAATGATATTTGACGCCGCCTCTTCACCAACCACGGCGATTTATATACTCAATAAAAACGCCAATGAGTGGGTTAACGTTCACCCCGAAGCTGTTGAGGCCATAAGAGATAGGCACTACATGGACGACTATTTAGATAGCACGTGGTCCGTAGAGCAGGCCAACAGCCTGATCGAGCAGGTTGCCAGAATACACGCCTCCGGGGGTTTTATCATACGGGGGTGGGTAACCAACTCGACAGAGTTAAGGGAAAAGCTAAAAATAGATATGCCCGATAAAGTCCCGCTCGAAAAGGGAATCGCGATAGTCGAGCGGACATTAGGGTTGACATGGTCGCCCAAACAAGACGAACTGGGATTTGACTTATCGTTCAAACGATTACCACCTGAAATAATAAGTGGCGACCTGGTACCCACCAAGCGTCAGTTTTTGAGCGCGATTATGTCAATCTACGATCCCCTCGGCTTTCTCTATCCCTGCGTCATCCAGACGCGAATATTGATGCAGAGGATATGGAAGTCGGGGATCCAGTGGGATGAACCTCTCAAGGACCGAGAGGCCAAAATGTGGTTTGCCTGGCTCAAGCATCTAAGCATTCTGACCGAAGTTAAGATACCGCGGTGGTACGGGCTGGACCTCAACAATCTGGAAATACATGTGTTCGGGGACGCCAGCGAACTGGCATACGCCGCGGTCGCCTACCTTGTAGGGTATAACACTGAAGGGCATCGAGAGGTCACCATGCTATTAGGTAAAGCGCGGGTGGCCCCTCAGAAAGTTATATCCATTCCTAGGTTAGAGCTTCAGGCAGCGGTGCTAGCGTGTCGAATAGCGGACACTGCTGAAAAAGAGTTAGGGCTACCAATCAGGGAAAAATTTTACTGGACAGACAGTGAAACTGTACTTAAGTGGATAAATTCGGAGGCACAAGACTTCCAAAAATTTATATCGCATAGATTAGCCGAAATAGATAGGTTAACAGTCAGAGGCAACTGGCGCTGGGTCCCCACGGCGGACAACCCAGCAGATAAGGCTACCAGATTGTCTTGGCCTGATGACCATGCAGCGTGGTTGTCGGGCCCCTCGTTTTTGTATGATTCACAGGAGCAGTGGCCAGCAAGTCGCGAACCTGAGGCGGCAGAGGCAGACCTCGAGCGCATCCAACGAGTCAACACTGCGGCGGCCCCTGCCGGGCCCTTCCTGGAATACGAGAGCTACTCAACAAGGCAGCGCGTGCAGCGCGTTATGGCGCGCACGCTGATTTTCATCGAGCGATGTCGCAAACGAAGAGCGACGTCGGAGCTGCGTCCACATGACTTGGAAGAAGCGCACCTCCACCTAATGAGGTTGTGCCAAAACGACAGCTTTCATCGAGAACGGGCCGCCATCCTGAAAGGGTTGCCCGCACCTGTCGACAGCCGCATAAAGTCATTGGACCCGATGTTCACCGACGACGGACTGCTACGAGTACGAGGACGTCTGACTGCATGCGAGGAGCTCACATTCGGAGAAAAACACCCGATTATTCTCGACGGGCGTCACCCTCTGGTAAGGAAGCTCATCGCACCCTATCACGCGATGGCTCTGCACGCGAACCACGAGACCGTAGTCAACAATCTACGAGAAACTTACTGGATCATAAAGGTAAGAACATCCGTAAAGACCGTGGTCGCGAATTGCCAATATTGTCGCATCACCAGAGCCAAACCCATACCACCAAAGATGGGCGATCTCCCACTCGCCAGGGTAGAGACCACAAGAAGAGCCTTTGTGCGAGTAGGGGTCGACTACTTCGGCCCAATGGAGGTGGCGATAGGGCGACGCCGCGAAAAGAGGTGGGGAGTACTCTTTACCTGTCTCGCTACGCGCGCCGTCCACCTAGAGTTAGCCGCCACACTAAGCGCCGATTCGGCGATACTGGCCCTGAGGCGCCTGATAGCGCGCCGGGGGCAACCTGCACACCTGTACTCCGATCAGGGTACCAACTTCATCGGGGCCAACACCGAGTTACGAGCAGCCCTGAAAGACCTGGATCAGGATACACTGAGGGACGAGGCCACCAACCGAGGCATCGAGTGGCACTTCAATCCCCCCTCAGCGCCACACATGGGCGGCTGCTGGGAACGCCTGGTCAGGTCAGTGAAGAATGCACTAAGAAGCACGCTCAAGGAGCGGGCCCCTCGTGAGGAGGTCCTTTACACCCTTCTTACCGAGGCAGAGCTGATAGTAAACAGCCGCCCGCTGAGCTATGTGTACGACGATCACGAGCAGCCTGAGGTCCTGACGCCGAACCATCTGCTCCTGGGCACGGCGTCCGGGAGTACACCGTTTGCGCCGAGCAGCTACGAGGACGTCGATTCCCGCCGGCAGTGGCGGCGGGTGAATGCGCTCGCCGACATGTTCTGGCGCCGCTGGCTGCGGGAGTATCTCCCGACTCTGCAACGTCGTGAGAAGTGGACAACTAGTGGACCCAATGTGCGCGTGAGTGATGTGGTAGTGATCGTTGACAACAATAGAGAACGAAGTGCATGGACAAAAGGTGTGATACAATCTGTGTATCAGGGTAATGACGGAATCGTCCGTGTTGTAGATGTTAAGACAGCAAACGGGGTCTTGCGTCGACCAGTTGCAAAGATTATTGTGCTTCCCACAGAAATGGATGTAAAGCGGTTGAACCCTCTTACAGGGGGTGGAATGTAGGAGAAGCACCATACGCCTAACTCCGTTTGCTATTAGTTATAAGTAGCTATAAGAATGTACTAGTAGCTTAACATCATCTAACTGATAAATTTTCCACGAAACTATGCTTGTCCGTAGGAAATAAACACGTTTTGACTTGAACGCAGAGAATCAACTCAAAACTGCGTAGGGGTTTCTCCCTGGCTCAGAAAAGTCGACAGGTTGTGACTTGCACGAGAAAATAGGGGCGTGGTTATTGTTTAAACCACATATATTGGTGTTATAGTTTTACTCAGGTGAGGTGTACCAGCTACGTTAGCTATGGTGCAAAACTAATATATATGCGTCCCCTAGGATTGAAAGTTAGTTCCATCGAGTTCCATCACAGTTCCAATGTATCAAGCTAGTTAGTAACAGTAACTAATCATCAAGTGACATGCTCAATAGAGCCCTGTGTAGTCGCGTGTCTGTAATATCTCAATTATGTTTGTATTATTGCAATAATTAGTGTTTCGAAGGTAAGATTATTGCCGTAAGTATTATGATTGTATTTTATGTGTATTTTGTTTCTGAATTGTGTTTACGTGCTCTTTTATTATATTTGTGAATACTTGTACTGGTTTAATTTGCATAACGACGACGATAACCCCCGCCTATCAGAGTCTAAGCACTTCCGCCTAAGCACAGCATGCAGGTTGTTTGATATATGTTTCGTGTGCTGTGCTTAACAACCTAGATACAACAGACTTTACAGAAGGTCTAAGTCTAACTAACCAGTATTTCTGTTTCAGCTCATTGACGACGGTTTCTTGACTTCCGTGTGCCGCCTTCACGTGGTAGTGACGAATAATCAGCCTCGCTATGTGATGCTTACCGTCAAGTATAATCGGTCTTTTCATCTCAATAGGTACATCCTTAGCAGCATCAATTCGGCCCCCCACGCGCAGCAGGCCGTCATCACCTAAGTACGGGGACAAGGTAAGTAACTTGCTATTTCGTTTTATTAACCTTTTACCTTTTATTGCAGCTATTTCTTCGGCATAACATTCTGTCTGGACACACATTAGCAGCAGTCTTTCCGCTCGTTCCATGGTACTGCAATCTATTTCACTTTGTATACCCTTACACCTGTCAATAAACTTCAGTACAGTCGCCATGGTTCTCAACAGTCTCAGCCAAGAAGAAAACCGTTTCGGATCAGGTACAGGTAAGGTAGCGAGAACATCTTGTACCAATGTGACAACGTCAGTGGATATTATATCTTTATCCAACTGAATAATATCTTTCGGCCATAAACCTTCTTTTGAATATAAGAAGTTAGGGCCATTAAACCACTCAACCAACTGTGTTGGATCGAATGATTCCCTCGTAGCCAAATCGGCTATGTTAAGATTTGTAGGTATGTAGTTCCATTCGTGTACGCGGGTCAATTCATCGATTTCGCCCAGACGGTTCGCTTCGAATGTCTTATATGTGCGAGTATTGTTACGAATCCAATGAATGACCGTGGTAGAATCACACCAAAAGTACCTACGCTCGGAAGTCATTCTGTGTTCCTTGACAATAGTGTTAGCCAGTCGTGCAGCTAACACGGCGGCTTGTAGTTCCGCGCGAGGAACTGTTAAAATTTTCACAGGCATAACCCGACACTTACTTGCAATAAATGATACGTAAACAACACCGTTATTATTCCAGCGCCAGTATGCAACAGCTGACATCGCCTTAGTGGAGGCATCGCTAAAAACATGTAATTGTAAGTTCCTATAATCTGATGCACTCGTAGCACTTGTAGCCGCCGCTACGAATTGTCTAGAATCCGTAGCAGGCGTAGCTCGCTGCGTCGCTGTTATTGTAGGCGATATATCGGCCGCCGGTGCGTAGGAGCGAAGACTTGTACGATAAGTAACCGGTTTTATACCTGTCTCGTTTACGCGCACAGGCTCCAATGTCTTTTCTCCTTCCGACGCGCGATTGACTATATTATTATAACATCTAGGTATTCTTACATTGCTTATTTCCTTCAGTAGCTCGATCCATTTTTGCCACTTAAAATAAATAGTGTCTGGAATGTTATCATCCCAACCAATTTTTAACTGCCATGTGTCCTGTAACATGATTTTGCCTTGTATTGTGAAGGGAGATAAGAAACCTAGAACATCAAATATGGACATAATTACCTTTAACATAAGGCGTTTTGTAGGCCGCACATTGGTACCATTAAGTATGTTTATAGGTAGCTTTTTTAGAGAGACATCGAAGCCCAACGTATCTTCCGTGGGATACCACAGAAGCCCTAATGTACGACCACTCTCGTACTGCTGACCCAACTTAAGACTGACAGCTGCGGCACCTAAAGTTTCTTTAGGTACACTGTCCAATACCTTGATGCTGTTACTAACCCAGTTTCTGATCTCGAATCCTCCAGACTTATGTATATTACTTACATTCTTAACCATTTCGATCGCGTGCGCTTCGTCATGTAGACTATCTATATAGTCGTCCATATAATGCGAATTACAGATAGCGTCGACGGCAGCTGGCAGCGATGATTCATAACGCTTTGCATTTTTATTTTTAATAAATTGTGCGACAAATGGTGAGCAATTAGCTCCAAATATGAGAGAACTCATTACATACGTTTTGATGTTTTCTGTAGGGTTATTTCTCCACAGAAACCTAAGCGCGTGCTGGTCTTCATCACGAATTTTTATCCTTAAGAACATGTCCCTGATATCACCTGTGACTGCTATTTTATTTTCCCTAAAGCGCAGCATTATTCCAAACAGCGATGATAAGAGGTCGGGACCTGTTAGTAGGTAATCATTAAGACACTTACCATTTATCCGATCTGCTGCATCGAAGACCAATCGAAGCTTACTTTTGTTTGGATTATCGACTCCAAAATGAGGTAAGTACCATGTGCAGGATGGTGCCGACGTTCCAGTCTCCATTAGTTCCCTAGCAAAATTATTATTTAATAAGTGATTAACCCGTTCCTGATATCTAGCTGCGTAACTTGAATCTTTACCCATTTTCCTTTCAACGCCTTTGAGCCTTCTCAAAGCGTTATGATACGAGTTCGGCATCATACGAGTTTCATCCTTCCAAGGGAGGCCAACCACCCATCGCCCATCAATGAGTTCAGCTGACCGTTCCAACTGAGAGATTGCTCGAACTTCATCAGCATTTTGGCGAGGTTTGCTGCATACACCTAACGAATCTATGGCAAAAGAACGTCGAACCTCCTCGTGAATCTCGCGTAAGACAACATCCTGATTATCACTTACCCGGTCCCAATCCAAGGCACAGACGGTCGCGTCGCGGCGTGCGGCCGGACTCCGACAGGACGGGCGGGAAATCTGCGGTACACACAGCGTGCCGTGCACGCACCAGCCCAGGGGAGTGAGTGTTGCAGACGGTTCATTGATCTTTCCTACTTTTAATTTTATAGGTGACAGCAAATGGTAATTATCCTGACCAATCAGTATTTGAGGTTTTGTATCCGAACAACATAACATATCTTTCAGTTCAAGTAAATGACTATAGTTATTACACTTTAATACAGATAACTTTTGCATAGGTAAATTAAATTCATTAACACAGCGTACTTTAATATTATAAACCTTATTGTCCATACTAATAAGGTCCACATTCGTAACCGTTGACTCACAAACTAATACGTTGTTATTCCACGCGCCAGTCATACGCAATGTCTCAGTATGGCCGCGCAGACCGAGGCGTTCCGCGATATCATTACTCATCAACGATACTGTTGAACCATCGTCCAGAAGCGCGGTGGTATGCACTGTACCGTTAGGTCCACGAACACTGATAGGCACGACTTTTAGTAACACTTTTTGTTCACTCGCGACGACATGCGTCAATGTCTCTGTAGCCTGCGATGACTCAGGTGGCTGCTGCGCTTGTACATCAGACGTCTCCGTAATGATGTTATTATTTGTGACGTAATGTAGTAGCCGGTGATGTCCTTGACCACAGTTATCTTTGTCGCAAATCGGCGCAGGGCATGTCATGCGATCGTGCCGCGATAACAAACATTTATAACACAATCCGCTTCGCTTTACATATTGCCATCTGACTTTGCGCAGTGCCTTTTTAAACTGTTTACAATCCGTTAGCATGTGTTTAGATATACGACAAAACTGACATTTAGAATAATTTTCTGTGTCTTGAGCTAGCACTGTGTGTATACGTGGATTATCGTACGACTTGTGTTTATGACAGTCGTTTCGCCCCATACTGAAAATACTAGCAGTACTAGATATTTTAACGGCTTCTTCGTTTAAAAACTCAGATAATATTACTAACCTTGGTTTCTTTCCTTCAACGATCAGGTTGTAACTGTAATCAGACCACTTGGATAACAACACAGCAGGAAGTTTGCACAAGATTGTTGGCACTATACTGACACCTTGTAGGTATTCTTCACGTCCTAGGGCTCGTACTGATTCCACATAGTTTTGCACTTTTATTGCAAAAGAGACGATATCCCTATGGTAATCTTGATGCAATGACTGAAGGCGTTTGACATCCTGTAGGACTCGGGAAATGATGCAATCAGGGTTTCCAAAACGTAACGCTAACGTCGACATAACCTTATCAGGTGACGTGGCGCTAATGAACAAAGCGGTGACTGCATCCTTCGCTGATCCTTTTAAGCATTTTCTTAGCCTCCATAGATTCTCTTTATCCGTGAATCTACAAACTTCTGTTGATTCCTCATAGGCTTGTTTAAATTGTAGCCATTCCATTGGGTCGCCTGCGAACACTGGTAAATCCTTAGGTGTGCTGAGACGGCCGAGTAACCTGCCATTAGGTTCACTGCCCCCGTTTGCAGTGGAAAGATCCTTCACTGCACCAGCCAACATTTGAACCGTGTGATTGAGCGCAGTGATGGTGGTGTCAGGTAAAGGGGGCGCGGCCTGGGCAGGCGCGCACGCTGGTACTGACGCGGGCGGCACTGCGGGCGTCGATGCCGGTACTGGCTGTCGCAGCTCACCCGTGCGTTTGCCATGCTCGGGGGCTTGCTGCTCCAGTTGTGGTTCAAAATGGTTGCTTTGGTGCTCCACCCATTCTTCAACGTTGCTTGGAGGACGGATTTTTCCTTCGTATTGTGAACTGTATTCCTTTAGTTCCTCCTCCTCGCTGAGCTCCGCTAATTGCGCCTCTAGAGTTTTATCAATAAGGTCCATCTGTATCTGAGCCTTCTTCTTAGCTGCCTCTAACTGTAACTTTATCCTCGCACTTTTTGAGGTCGACTTCAGCGAGCTTTTGCTAGTGCAAGAATAAGCAGTTCTGTCACGTGGCGCTTGACCTTGACTGCGGTCATGGGGCACGAATTCCGATTTTACACTGGTACCTGCCTTTTCAGACACGTGACGCGTACTGTATGTAGAAATCCCACTTAAGGCTTCTGTAGCAGGCTGGACATTAGCTTCAGTCTCCAAGGCTTGAGCCTCCATGGCCTGGCGCTCAATTAACTCCCTTTGTTCTTGTTCTAGCCGCGTTTTTGTCCTCCGTGTGACAACTCCTTTGTGCGGCGTGTTGAACATGATGCGGCTCGAAGGACCAGTTGTAGCGGGTCCGGAGTCTTCGTGAGAATAATACTCGAGCGGAAATAAGTTTGTAGGCGTTTATTTGTATTAAACTACAAAATATTACAGCGGGTGACCGAAAAATAACGAGCGAGATGGTAGCGTGCTGTTACTCTGAGAGACATTAGCGAACTGAACTTTGTGACTCGACAAAGTGAATTTAATACATTAGTTTGCACGCTACCTCCATATTTACAATAAAATTTAACAAAGAAATTCCTTAAAACTGATTTATGTAGGTACAAACTACTTTATTCTGTTACAACATAGTATGGCCAGGTATTGTATTATGCGTCGCTAACAGTCGCCAATAAGCCTGATATAGTGGTGATAGATCGATTAGTGCGCCGCGCAATGATTGTCGATGTTACCATTCCACATGACGAGAACCTCGTGAAAGCTGAGAAAGAGAAGCAAATGAAGTATCTCGACTTAGCACACGAGGTTGTTGACATGTGAAATGTGAGCTCGGCTGTCATTGTGCCGATTGTAGTAACGGCCAATGGCCTGATGGCCGAAAGTCTCGATCAACATCTTTCGAGGCTCTCGTTAGGCGGTTGGATCAAGGGCCAGATTCAGAAGGCAGTACTTCTTGATACGGCTCGCATTGTGAGGAGGTTCCTGTCTCTGCAGCCCTAACCACCGGTAGCTTGGACTTTGCTCCCGCTACTGGCGGATCACTATTTTTTATATTTTTAAATGTTTTTTATAAAAAAATATTTAAAAATGTATTTAATAAGTTTTTAAAATGAATAAAGGACATAATAATAATAATATGTTTATTTATTTTCTCTCACAATGGCTTTGTATCACTTAACAATGTTGAACTATACAAATTCACATTGTGACTAGCATTGGCACCAGCGTGCCTGAGGTAGGTTTTAGAAAAACCTGTATTACAGGTCACCAGGCCCCACTTAGTGGCATCATAATAGGTTGGGGAAAAAGTTTCTTCGCATTTTTTAAGAAAATTCAAAACATTTTTTAATATAGTTTATTTACATTTAACTAAAGTATGTAGGTACCATTTTGTTCGATAACTTTTTGCCATCTTGTAGGTAGAGACATGATCCCATTGCTATAGAAATTTTGGGACTTCTGGTCAAAATACCGCGACAAGTGGTTTTGGCAGTCCTCTCGTGATGTTAACCTGACACTGCCTAAAGAATTCTGAAGAGACCGAAACAGGTGGAAATCTGAAGGTGCAAGGTCAGGACTATACGGCGGATGCATTAACACCTCCCAGCCAAACTCTCTTAATTTTTGCTGAGTGGCTAAAGATGTGTGAGGTCTAGCGTTATCATGATGAAAAACCACACCCCTTCTGTTGATTAATTCCGGCCGCTTTCTCTCAACTTCTTGCTTTAATCTCATCAGTTGTTCGCAGTAGAGTTCAGAATCGATGTTCCTGCCTGGTGGTAACAGCTTATATTGAATAATGCCCTTTCAATCCCACCACACACACAGCATCACCTTGTTGCGAGTTAACCCGGGTTTCGCCATAGTCTGTGAAGCCTGACCGGCCTTTGACCACGACCTTTTTCGCACGTTCTTGTCATACGTGATCCACTTTTCATCACCAGTTATCAGCTTCTTCAAAAATTGTTCGGTTTCATTACGTCGTAATAAAGAATCACAAATGAGTACACGGTTCATTAGGTTTCTTTCAGTGAGCTCGTGAGGTACCCAAATGTCGAGCTTTTTTGTGTACCCAGTTTTTTTCAAATGCGCCAAAACTGTTTTGTGGTCAATTTCCAGTTCTTCAGCTACGTCGTAACTACTGATATGCCGATCTTGCTCCACTTTTTCAAAAATGGCATCCATTTTATCCGTAATAGGGCGACCAGAGCGACGTGCATCTTTGACATCAAAATTTCCGGATTGAAAACGCTTAAACCAAATTTGTGCTACTCTTACAGGCCCTACACTAGGTCCATAAACATCGCAAATTTTTTTCGCGGCTTGCGTTGCATTTTTACCTTTTTTGTAGTAAAATTTTAAAATGTATCGAATTTCTTCATTTGATTCTCTCGTCTTGACGGTACGAAAAACAAATGAAAATCACACATTTTCCTAATTTGAATTTGTAATTATGTTCTTTAAAATTTAAACTTTCAATGATACCAAAACCAGCCAGATAGGTACAAATAGTATAGCCAAAGAGATTTTATTACAAGTTCATACATACTATAATGCGAAAAGGCTTTTTCCCCAACCTAATACAAGTAAAACAGGCAGGTAGCATGTTAGCATTTCTACTGAACAATTAAAACAAAAAATAAATAAATGAAAAGAAAAGAAAAATTAAAAGTAAAATAAAAGCAGGCTAAGAGTGTGGTGAATGTGTAGGTAAGTAGAGGTGAATGTGCAGGTGAATGGTGGTAAATAGGTAGGTGAGTGGGGGAGAATGTGTAGGCGAATGGAGGAGAATGTGTAGTTGAATAGAGGTAAATGTGTATGGTAATTAATGGTGATTATTTGAATGCAAGCGTTATTTAATTGAGTGGAGAAATTTCTCTGCGTCATCATAGGAAATAGTTTTTAAGAAGTCATTTACTATTTGCTTACAACTGTGTTTGCGTAGTGGATAAATATTTAGTCCCTTGTTGATAACATTATAAAGATAATTCCCTAGGTAACAGAATAACTTGTGGGACAGACTTGTACGGAAAAATTTAGTACTGCACACAGTACCCTTTCTACGTTTATCTTTCAAAAGATCAGAATCATAAACTAGCTGCGAGTGCTTTTTAAGGACTGTATGCAAAACAAAAGATTGTCTTATAGATAGTACATCCCACTTTTTGTATAAGTCGACTGTAGGAAAGCGGAAGGGAAGACCCGCAGCAACCTTAAGTATGGCACGTTGAGCTCTTTCCGCCTCTATCAAGTGAGTTTTAGTAGCACCTCCCCAGTAGATAATGCAGTAGTCTATAAGTGACTGACACAAGGCATAGTAGACTATCTTGATGGTGCGAAGGTCGGCTACGTGTTTTAGAGTCTTGAATATGTAAATGAGTTTGCGCAATCTCGTTACCAGGACGTCTATATGCGGTTTGAAGCTGAGGAGTTGGTCCAATGTAACTCCAAGGTATTTGATGTTATCTGTCCTTTGAAGAGCGGGACATACGCATGGCTGGTGGGTTGACCAACACGTGTGGGCCGTTATAGAAAATGAACGCGGGGGTAGCACATTCGATCGAAGTGCAAATGTCACGTATTTGGTTTTTGTGACATTGAGAGTCAGCACATTATTCCGTAACCAAGCAACAACCTTGTTTAGCCCCTCCTGAGCCACACCAAATACCTCAACCCAGCTATCACCACTAAAGAAGAGGGCAGTGTCATCGGCAAATGTAAAAATTTGGCCATAACTAAGGTGAAGCTGACACAGGTCATTGATGTAGATCAAGAAGAGAGTCGGTCCGAGTATACTGCCCTGTGGCACTCGGAAGGTCACTGGCTCTTCGCTACTTACCAAACCATCAATTCTAACTTGCTGCTTCCGGTTAGATAGATAGTCCTGGAATAATTTTAGGGGCAGACCTCGTACTCCCATATTTTCCATTTTCTGCAATAAGTGTGGGACAGAAACTATAAGTAATTGGAAATTGGATTTAGCTCCATCAGTTTTAGGACTCAATATTGAACTATCTGATTTTAATTCCACTGATTTTGAACCATCCAATTTTGAATCATTGGATTTAGTTCCATCAGTTTTTGAAGTATCAGATTTAAGACTGTCAAAACTTTGAGAATTAATTGGCACTGAATTTTACGTCACGTCAATATTATCAGTTTTGTTATGGAAATGTTCGCTTTCATATCCTTTAAATTGTAGCTCAGGACTCCCGATTGCAGAAAGCTCACTTCATCTAATTTGACATCACAAACCGTTTCATATTTTTCGCTTTTTATGTTCCATACTTTATAGCCATTAGGTATATACCGTACCAGAATACCTTTCCAGGACTTTTCATCAAATTTGGTTTTAGTGGTTTTATTATGCACCGGTAGAACCGAAAACCTTTAAATATTTAATTACATGTTTTTATCGTGCCACAATTCGAATGGCGTTTGAGTTTGTTTCAAAGCGCGGGTAGGTGTAATATTTATTAAATATACTGCAGTTAACACTGCCTCACCCCAAAAACACTTGGGTAATTTAGCACCGTTAATTAGCACGGGCTTTTTCTGTTGTTGTGCTAACCATACGCTCTGAAATGTCATTTTGTTGTGGAGTTCTAGGAATAGTAAAGTGATATGAAATTCCTTTAGAAACACAGTATTCTTTCATTTCATTGGACAGGTATTCCCGTCCATTGTCACAATACAAATTAACCAATTTTAAATTTTTAGCCTCACTTTTTGCTACGAAATCTTTAAAAACTGAGAAAACATCTGATTTATATTGTATCAAGTATGCCACACAGTAGTGAGTATATTGATCAACAAACAAAACAAAATAACATTTATTATCGATTGTTGAAGAAGTGACACACTTTTATCTTTAGAGGAATTAAATGGCAATCGTGTTTCCCGTTTATGCAAGCTTCACACAATTTGTTGTCAGGCGATATTGTTTTAAATAAGGTTACGTCATCAACCAATGAGTTATTTTTCAAGTCAATAAACTTTTGCTTACTTATATGAGCTAAGCGTTGATGCCACAAATCGTAATTATTATCATGACTTTGCATATTTGAGAAACAGATCGATTAATCTTCACAAGAAAATCAGTAGAAATTAAATGGTTCACAGTCATACCTTGCATTAGGATTTTACCGTCCTTACTTATATTTTTATTTAATTTTTTAATTCTTTTACCTCCAACATAATCGGAGCCTGTTCTAATCTATCGCAGTCATTCCAGTTCTCTCTTTTGTTCTTCTCGCACTTCCATTCTGCATTCTGTATCGTTCTTGCGTTCGATCTTTCTTTCTAAAGATATAAAAACAAAAGATAAATAGCATAAGGGCGTCCTACCCTTATGGGTAGGACGCCCTTATGCTATTTATCTTTTGTTTTTATATCTTTATTAGGTTGTGAATAGGGAAAACTCAATAAAACATTTATTCTTTACAGGTATCTTAGTCTAACTTATTTCTATTTTGTAATGCTATGGTGGATTTACAGTTTTGAACTTATTTATTCTTATAACTAGTTACATCTTTTTGTCCTGAATTATTATTGAATCATTTTGCAATGCTTGACATTAATATTGTTCATAATATTATGTAAACATTTTTTGCTTATGCACTTTAATTCCTTTTTATTACCCTTTCACATATACTTTATTTTTCATTTCCTCGACATTGAGATCCTGTCTTTCTCCCAATTTGCTTTTAATTTTGTTTCTTTCTTCCTGAGTCTGGAATCCCATTATTATTTTTCTGTCTTTTGCCTTCCTTACTTTTTCAACTTTGACCCAGCCCTCTTTTGCGTCTACCGCTTTCCGTATTTTATTAAGTACTTCGTCCCCTGTTTCTGTGTCATCTTTTGAGGTAACTGCGATAGAGTGCAGCGTACTTCTCGCTGGGTTCGGTTTACCGCTCTGTTTCGCAGTTACACTCGCATATGTAGTTTCCATTCTCTGTTCCAATACCGCTTTCAGCTCCTCCATTCTTTTATTATTATCCTGTAGCATTTTTGTGTCTTCTTCGATTTGTGTTGCTAGCCTGTTTTGTTCGATGGTAATTGAGAAGGTAGCGTCGGTAGCAGCAGCTTCGGGCTCTATATTTTCCTTCCCCCCTCCGGAACATTTTGTCTTGGCCTCCCCTTCAGCTTCCTTTACTAGCTGATACAGCCGTTCCAGTGCTTCCATAATGGCCTATTTGATTTCGTTCTTTGTGTTCCTTGTATTGCTCAGGTGCAATTTGGCTTTGTTCAAGCAGGCCCTGGCTTCTGTTGAACGGTCTGCATACAGTTTCTTTGGCTGCGTGTTACCCTCTTGCGACTCTGGCGGTTTTTGGGCTAGTTTTGCAGGGCCAGCCTGTGTGGTCTCAATGGTTAGGGGGGGTGTTGGATCTATACTATTGGGTTTAACAGGTACACGTTCTCCGCCGCCGCGTCGAACCTTTGACGGAAATGTTGCTAGTTTTGGTGGTGATTTTTCGCTATCCACCTTCCTTGGTGGGGTCCTTAATCCGAGCATGTTAGAGATATGCGTCAATAACGATAAAAGGTATAAAAAGTGTATAGGTGTATAATTAAAAGGAATAAAAATGCGCAAAGTTTTCACCGTTTTCTCTATATAGAGTTAACACGGTCAGCCTTCTGGTTCAATAAAACAAGTCAGGCACCAAAATAATATATAAAATATAAAATAGGAGAAATTTCGCTTCCAGGTGTCAAAATATACAGATACAGAACAAAAGTTTTCAAGTCGATCTGTTAATGTCAGTGGATAGCTCTCCCTGAGCCCTTCCAAATGAACCCAAACTCGGTACCACTACGCCAAGGGGTTCCCGAGATATTTTGATTTAAAAAGTTGGTTTTTTGCCCAGGTTACAACGGGGGACGACAGTGGAACCTCTATGGAGAAAACCTCACTGCTCTACGACTTCTGGTTCCTGAGCTACATGTGTTTTTATAAAAACAAGATGGCGAACCAATATGGCCGTCAAGTGTTTAAACCGGTATATCTCTGGAACCAAAAGTCTCACAGGGGCGTGCGAGGTGTCAGACTCTTTCACTCGTCGTTCTCCGTGCTATAGGACTTCCAGAAAAATATTTTGAAATCTTAAATTTGGGGGGGATTGGGGGTATGGGGGAGGGGGAGGTCAGGCTACCAACCCACGAAGAAACCCGAGCTTGTTAGGAAGATTTTTGACAGAGTTATAGCTGGTTGAAATCTAGGGCGGCCTAGGGCGGATACGCGCCTACTGATTATTAAAATCCGCCCAGGTTTTTGCACCGTAATTGTTCGTGACCTATGCAACCTAGAATACCCGTGTTTGGTATCGTCAGATAGGTCTTGTTTTGTTCTATCTAACTTGCACGGTAAAAACAGTGAAGCTTCAAAGCCTGATTTTTAAAAGCCTAAAAACACCAAAAATAATACAAAATTCACTGTAAAAAAATACAAAAAATGATTCTAAAAATCTAAAAAAGGGAAGGCAGATTAAAGTACAAATAAATAATGTTTTAACATTAAAATTCTTGCACTAGGGTTATTCTTTGACCACCCTGGTTCCAACCCTTAATATTGAAATTAGTTTTAAAAAGAAACTATATAACAAAAAAAAAAAAAAAAAATTTTGCGTGGATATTCTTTAGCTTAAACTTGATTTTTCTATAATTTAAAAAATATAGGTTGTCGATCTCCTTTGGCCTGTACGATTTTTCGAAAATCGGTCAATTTAAAAAAATGTTATTACTTAAAAACTAACTGACCGATTTTTGTGTGCGATGCGTCTTCTTTCTTGGTTTCTTGAGGAGCTTCAGATGACGTTTTCGAAAGTAGCGGCACACCTCCAGGGGCTTGGCTCAAAACCACGTGGTACTTGTATTTCCGCCCTCCTGGGCGGAAAATCAGGACAAACATCCGCTAGTGGTGTCAAAAGATGGGGCTCGATGAGAAGACCCCGGATCACCCAAAAAAGGTAGGGGTCACCGCGACTAAACTCGCAGCGTAATTTTTTGGAGTTTTTAAATTGCACTTTTTGGCTCTTTTTTCGGATTTGCGGTGCACTGCACTATTTGATCTTCACGGCACTTACACAGTCGCCTGCGCCGGATTTTTGCGCAACTTTTGATGTATCGCACTATAGGGGGCGCGTAAGTTTTACCACTTTCTCGATTTTAAAATACTTTTCCAAGCCGCCACGTGGTGGGACACGTGTTGTTCGCTCGGGCGCTCGAGGGGGGACTCCCTTACTTATATTGGTCCCTTGTTGACCGAAGGTGATTGTCATACCGGCCTGTTGCATCCTCGTTACCGATAGAAGATTGTAGGGTTAAAAAAATAAAACGTCCTCCAACGTACCACGAATGCCAGTGTTACTGATGACTTGCAATGTGCCTTTGGTGGCTGAAATAAAAGCGCCGTGTTTAGCAACAGAAATTATTAAAGGAACCTTTAAATTTGTGTAGGTACTGAAAGGTCTTCCCTGTTAATATGTTCTGATGCTCCAAAATCCAGCACGAAAGTTATTTGGTTACCCTTTGTACTTCTTCTTAGCCTTAAACTTTTGCCGATGGTTTTTAGGCTTCTCTCTTCTTAGGCTCTGATTTTGGTTGGTTGAAATTTTGAACAGTGTTTTCGATGTGTAGAATCTTGTTACCGGTGTCACTACCCTCGTTTCTTAATTTAACCTCATGGTCAATCTTGTGTTGAGAAAGGCCAAGCTCAAATTATCTTCTGATAATTTTATTTATTTATTTATTTATTCACTCTTTACATACAAATATCCTTACAGGCTAGACCCAATGCGATATTGTAGCATACTTAAAATTTAAATAGATTTCACTGTTTTTACCATAACAAATTCTACAGGTAGCTGTTCTTGTAAATACACCCAAATTGCAACAGAATAGGTCGATGTCATTAGCAATGAGGTTGAGTGCGGAGCGCGCTCGTGAGCGGCGCCTCGCGCAACAAGTTAGTTCGCGCGCGTGGTTCCGCCAGCAACCGCGGCTGACGACGACGACCCACATACCCGTCCGGCACGACTAGCTCCACCCTACGCAATAATAATGTCTCTATTGCAGTTATAACACCGTCATTATGAAGTTGGCAACGTGAGAAGTAAGTGAGACACCTTGTCGGTTTCTTCTAGTTTCGCTCCAGCCGCCAGCAATTCCGTAATTACGTCATCAAAAATAGTGAAGGGCTTTACTATCGTAGTATCGTCTGCTTGAAGTTTTAAACCTAACAGCTTTTTACGTAGTGCCAACTGAGTCGCCAATTTTTTTCTCTCGTACAATGCGTACAAGTTTTTGAATATTTCACTTGCCGTAGAATCGTCTTTCGCAAAACCGAGGAATGAATCTGCCAAATATTCAACAATGACACTTTAGCGATTCGGTTGCTCTTCACACAAGCCTCCGATCGTATTTCTGGTTCCATGTTCATATCTTTCATAACGTCCATCTCGGTCAACAAAGCTTGAACCCGAAACTTCCAAACGCTGTATTTCTCACCGTCAAACGGTTTAATGTTTCGTTTCATCTTCAAATTCTCCATAGTGAAAATATTATAGTTATAGTTATTGTAGTTATTATATTATGTTCAAAATATTATAGTCAGTGCCTCGTGTTTTTGAGAATAATAAAATTAGACACTTACTTGAATAGCACAGTACTTAATAAAGTGTGACTGGGCCCATAACCTGTAGGAAATCAGGATACGGGCGTGAATTGAAAACAGAGACTTTGAATTGAAATAACGTTATATTTTATAATTTAACGTTAGGTACACGGGGAAGGAAGACATAAAATGTCTGTCTCCTAGTACAGCGAATAGAGAAAAAGGAACGAACTGACAGCAGTTGTTGGTTTTATTAAATCATTTAGTGACAGTGTTGTATTCAAAAGTAAGAATCGATTAATTTTTGCATATTCAAATCGACTAAATACCAACAACAATTTTTCAACCATAGAAGTAGGCAACGAGGAAATATTTAAAAAACTTAGTCAGCTGGATACATCCAAAGGTGCAGGCCCCGATGGTATATCTGCAAGTTGTATAGTAAATTGTGCGCGAAGTCTTGTGGTTCCGTTGACAGCAATATTTAATAAATCTTTTAGCTCTGGACAATTTCCTAAACTATGGAAGCTTGCAAAGGTGGTACCGGTGTTTAAGGGTGGTGATAATCGTGTGGTTAGCAATTATAGACCAATTTCCATACTGTCCATCTTTGGCAAGGTCTTGGAATCCTTACACTGTCCGTGTATACAGCGGTACTTCGAAAAATTCATCTGTGAAAACCAGCACGGGTTTGTTAAAGCTAGGTCGACATGTACAACTCTTGTATCTTACATAGAGACATTATCTGAAGCAATGGACACTGGTGCTCAGGTAGACGCAGTGTACACGGACTTCAGCAAGGCATTCGATAGGGTTCCCCACAAAATTCTAGTAGACAAGCTTTCAATGTATGGTATCCACGGTGCACTTCTTAATTGGTTCAAAACTTACTTGTGCGATCGAGAGTTCTATGTTGTCGTTAACGGTTTCCGTTCAGCCCGTTATGTAATCGCATCAGGAGTTCCACAGGGCTCGCATTTAAGTCATATTATATTCATTAATGATGTCACTATATGTTTCCATAATACTACTCCATTTCTGTTTGCCGATGACAGGAAAATTGTAAAGATAGTGACATCCCCGCGGGATGCTGCCTTGATGCAACAGGATTTGGATAGACTATCCGAATTGTATTCCCGTAACCAAATGATGTTGAATTGCGCAATTACGCAGTGTGTGCACATCTTTATCCGGAAACTGTGTAACATACAATATAAATGAAACCCCGCTAACAGAAGTCAACTGTATTAAAAATCTGGGTGTTACGTTAGACCTTAGAATAATAACTAAAGCATAGGAGTGCTAAAATAGCAACTGAAATCAATATATTTATTTCATTTTGACTTATGGAACCGCTATGATGTTAGAGAAGGACACGTATACAAGAGACGTTTCGAAATTTCGTAGGTTGTCATTCATTTTATTTGACTCAAGTGATGTGACCCACTAAATTTCATCGTCGATAGAATTTACAATGACATGCATTTTTGTACTGCCAAAATTAATTACTAAGCATACTTTTATGAGAATACATATTATCTACATCGTTTTTAGGGTTCCGTAGTCAACAAGGAACCCTTGGTTGGGGAAAAAGTCTTTTGCATTATAGTATGTATGAACTTGTAATAAAATCTCTTTGGCTATACTATTTGTATCTGGCTGGTTTTGGTATCATTGAAAGTTAAAATTTTAAAGAACATAATTCCAAAATCAAATTAGGAAAATGTGTGATTTTCATTTGTTTTTCGTACCGTCAAGATGAGTGAATCTAATGAAGAAATTCGATACATTTTAAAATTTTACTACAAAAAAGGTAAAAATGCAACACAAGCCGCGAAAAAAATTTGCGATGTTTAAGGACCTAGTGTAGTGTCTGTGAGAGTAGCACAAATTTGGTTTAAGCGTTTTCAATCTGGAAATTTTGATGTCAAAGATGCACGTCGCTCTGGTCGCCCTATTACGGATAAAATTGATGCCATTTTTGAAAAAGTGGAGCAAGATCGGCATATCAGTAGTTACGACGTAGCTGAAGAACTGGAAATTGACCACAAAACAGTTTTGGCGCATTTGAAAAAAACTGGGTACACAAAAAAGCTCGATATTTGGGTACCTCACGAGCTCACTGAAAGAAACCTAATGAACCGTGTACTCATTTGTGATTCTTTATTACGACGTAATGAAACCGAACCATTTTTGAAGAAGCTGATAACTGGTGATGAAAAGTGGATCACGTATGACAAGAACGTGCGAAAAAGGTCGTGGTCAAAGGCCGGTCAGGCTTTACAGACTGTGGCGAAACCCGGGTTAACTCGCAACAAGGTGATGCTGTGTGTGTGGTGGGATTGGAAGGGCATTATTCATTATGAGCTGTTACCACCAGGCAGGACCATCGATTCTGAACTCTACTGCGAACAACTGATGAGATTAAAGCAAGAAGTTGAGAGAAAGCGGCCGGAATTAATCAACAGAAGGGGTGTGGTTTTACATCATGATAACGCTAGACCTCACACATCTTTAGCCACTCAGCAAAAATTAAGAGAGTTTGGCTGGGAGGTGTTATTACATCCGCCGTATAGTCCTGACCTTGCACCTTCAGATTTCCACCTGTTTCGGTCTCTTCAGAATTCTTTAGGCAGTGTCAGGTTAACATCACGAGAGGACTGCCAAAACCACTTGTCGCGGTATTTTGACCAGAAGTCCCAAAATTTATATAGCAATGGGATGTACGGATGAGGGATATTATGAGTAAATGACACAACGAATACTGATACAATACTGCCTTTATTACAAAAGAACACTGGTTTATATGGTTACATTGACATCTCCCTCTCATCTCCTCCCTTAAACTAAAATAAAATAAAAGTTAATTTTATTTTATTGTATGGATACAACACTAGTAAGTACATAATAATCATTGTTGCTCTTAGACTAACACGTATTTAAAATTAATGACGTAATCATGGTACACGTCATATTCGTTATGTTTTGGTTACACAAAATATAATGTTATGTAGTTATTAATAAAATGTGTTATGATAACTTTAACTAAATACCTATGAGCATACAGCTGGTGTTTATACGTCTCCGTTTACTGCTGACCAGTATAAAAGCTGTTATGTTAGGATATGTGCATAAGGCATCGATAATTAATTAACTTGTTGTTTTTATTTTAATCATGATAGAGTTTCGTTCTGTTTTTGTGTGTAATGTCGGGTTTTCCCTTATAATCGACCTCGACATTCGGTGACAAATCTCTAATCACTTTGTAAGGACCAGAATATAATTGTTTAAGTTTATTGCCAGTTTCATTTTTAATTAAGACTTGATCGTTTGGCTTATAGCGTATTGGGTTTACATGCTGATCGTATCTACTTTTTCTGCCTATTTTATTGGCTATCAAATTTTTCCGCGCTTCGGTTTGAGAGACCTGTAGGCGGTACTTAAGTTCAAGTGGGTAACTGTCGTAATTATATAGTGGCTCTACACACTTTGCCAAATTATTGGGCAAGTTACACTTTCTACCGTATACGAGTTCGAAGGGAGTAAATTTTGTTGACGTGTGAACTGTCGTATTATATAAGCAAAGCACCAGAACGGTAACCAAGTACTCCACAGTTCAGGTTTTTCTTCTGCTTGGATTCGTAGAAATGCGCTTAGATTTTTATGCGAGTTCTCTAGGGCTCCGATGCTTTGGTGATGATACGCAGTTGAGTTTAACTTCTTAATATGAAGTAATTCACAAACCTGTGTCACGGTCTCGGACATGAACTCTGTGCCCCTGTCAGTAGCTATCTCCCTCGGGATGCCATGTTGAAGTATGAAGTAATCCACGAAGGTGCGTGCTACCTCTGTAGAGGTTTTGGTGACGAGGGGATAAGCACATACATACTTGGATAGCTCGCATTGCAATGTCAATATATAGGAATAATTGTTGCTGTCTTTGTCTAAAGGTCCTACCAAGTCTAAAAAGATTTTATCGAAAGCCGAATGAGCAGTTGTCGTGATTGTCATTGGCTCTTTCACCTGGACTGTATACTTATGCTTTTGACATTGAACACATTTCTTGACATAATTTTTGACATCACTTTCTAAGCCTGGCCAGAAATAGTATTTTTTTATATTAGATAGCATTCTTCTCATGCCCGCGTGTCCACTAGTGGGCAAAAGATGAAAGTCGTTGAGTATCACTTTCCTATCGTCTTTGTCCTCTATTCTTTCGACATCTTTTAATATACATAATCTGGGCCCTTTCCAGTTGCTTTGTTTTTTTATTTCACTAGTTAGCTTTTCTACGAAAATATTATTTTTCGAATTTTTTATGAAGTATACTTCATCTATATTAAGCTTGTTACAAAAATCACTCAGCTCTCTCGCAAATTCGGCTCGCGTAATTTGTGATTGAGATGCCGGGTTTATAAATTAATATAGTTTGCATTTGGTCATTATATAACAATATGTGTGTTTCTGAAACTACTGAGCTATCGCTCTTTAACTTCTTATGACTACTAATGGCTGCTAATCTTAACTCTACTGCGTCTTTCGGTTTGATATGAGTTTCCACTACTTGTGGTTGAGCTGGCAAATTGTCGGTGGGCAACTCATCTTCCGGGGCGACAGCATCTAATTTTCGTTTTTGAGCGCGAGTCATTACTGCATACAGACACTCATTAATTTCTTGTAATTCTTTTGAAGTAATTTTTATTCTTGATAATGCGTCTGCAACGCAGTTCTCATTGCCTTTTACGTATTCTATTTCGTAATCGTATTCTTCTAGAGCTAGTCTAAATTTAAAGAGTCTGCTAGATGGGTCTTTTAAATTAAATAAATATACAAGGGGTTTGTGGTCGGTCAGTATTTTAAATGTACGACCGTATAAATATGGTCTGAAATATTTGACAGCCCAAACTACAGCTAGGAGTTCTTTCTCTATAGTGGGGTAGTTCTTTTCCGCTTTGTTAAGGCTCCTACTAGTGTAAGCTATTGGTCTGCCATTCGAGTTTGATAGAACTGCCCCAATTGCGTATCCAGATGCATAAGTTTGTACTACGAATTGATTTTGCTCTGAGAAATCTGGGTACTGAAGGATTGGCGGTGACATCATACTCTTTTTTAGAGTTTCAAATGACGTTTGACAGTTACTATCCCAGTTGAATTTTGTGTTTTTCTTACTCAAAAGGTTCAAATGATATGCTTTGTCTGCAAATTGGGGTATGAATTTTCTGTGATAGTTTGCGAAAGCAACGAACCGTTTTACTTCGTCCGTACTTTTGGGTACTGGATACTCTTGAATTATTTTAATTTTGTCTGGGTCGGGCAATATACCATTGCTTGTCACCACGTGGCCTAAATAAAGCATCTCTTTTTTAAGGAAATCACATTTAGAGGGATTTAATTTTAAGTTTGCACTGCGTAATTTTTCAAAAACTTGTATTAAATTTTTGTTATGGTCATTTAGGCTCCGTCCCATACAAATAAGATCGTCTAGGTACACTAGGCATTTCTCGTAGGATAGCCCTGTCATTGCCATGGTCATCATACGCGTAAATGAGCTAGGACTAGTTTTGAGCCCCATAGGCATTCTTGTCATTTGATACTGACCGCCATCTGCACAGAATGATGTATATTTTCTACTGTGTTTGTTTAATGCTACGTTAAAAAATCCTTGATTTAAATCTAAATGTGTGAAATAAATACATCCACACAGGGAATCTAGTATGTCCGTAATGTTTGGCAGTGGGAATTTATCATCCTGAATACAAATTGTTGAGCTTACGGTAATCTATAACTAATCGCCATTTTTTTTTTCCGTTTGCGTCTGACTTTTTAGGCACTAGAAGTACTGGGCTGGACCACTCACTGGAACATGGTTCAATTATTTCTTGTTCCAATAAGTTGTCTACTTGTTTCTGTAACTCGACTTTCTGTGAATGCGGCATTCTATAAGGCTTGACGTACACTGGTGCCACGTTTGGTTTCAATGTTATTGAATGTTCATATAATTTAGTTGTTCCTAATTTGTCACCTGGTAGGAAGAAAAGGTCTGCATATTTTGCGCATATGGACTCTATAGAAAGTTGTTCCTCCTTATTTAAATGGTTCAGTGATAGCGAAGCGAATATTTTTCTGACACGATCTGCATTATTATTAGTTTCTTGAAATGAACATACATCATACTCACTTGCTTTGTGAAGTGTTGGACTAATTGTTGTTAAGACTAATTCTGTCTCTGTGGTGTTAAGAATCCTAATTGGTATTTTCCCATTCGTTGGCTTAACTAAAGTATTTGCAACAAAGATCCCCTCTCGTAGTTCTGTTCCATTAACTATACATTCCTCTGTCTCACATGTCTGAATAAAGTGAATAGACTCTGATCTCGCTGGTATATTAAAGTGATTGTTCGTCATTATTAATGGTAATGATGCCTTTGAGTTGTTATTCCATAGTAACAAAGTTTGGTTACCGTAATTTAATACTGATTTATACTTGCTTAAAAAGTCTTGTCCCAGTATGCCACTACCTTTACAAGGCAATGTTTTAAAAACATAAAACTTATGTTGTAGTGTCTCTTTTCCAATAACTAGGCCCAAATAAGCATAACCTATGGCCTGGACTTTGCCCCCGATGCCATTTACGAGTGTCTTCTCGATATGGATTGGAATGTTTTTGTCGAGAATATGTTTATACTTTATGACTGATATGGTTGCACCGGTGTCAACTAATAATCGGTATGAATAATGATTAAGCGATTTTATGTATACGTAGCCTACGTTATTGCATGATAATATTATATTTTTAGTCCCGAAAAAACTGGTCTTCATTACGTTGTTCCGTTTCTGCATTTTCCTGCGTTTCTGAGTTGTCCAAAGTATGTATGTGTTGGTCCCTGGGGGTACTATAATTGGACCTACCTCTGTTTCCATGAAATGATCGGGCAGACCTGCGCTAGCTTGCCTGCGATCCTCTCCGAACCTGATCCTGTTGTTCGTCTTGGGTCTGGACAACTTGTTGGTTGCCACCTGCGCGTCCTCTACCCGCGTATGAGTACCGGCCTCTCCGCTGTGACCAGTTATAAGACGATCTGCCTCTATAATTCATGGTTAAAATATCAGAAGATGTTGATGGACTTGTTATATCTTCATCGATAGCCGCCTGTACAGCGTCTTTCAGTGATGTAAAATTTCTGGCTGAAATTATTGTGCTAAGTCGCCGATTTCTCAATCCATCTGAGAAACATTTGATGGCCTGCTTCTCATTAATTGGCTTTAAAACTTTAAAACTGGCATCGTTGCCTTCCGATTGAGAGATCGTCAAATCAACAAACAATTCCGTTATTTTTTTGCCGTAATCATTTATTGTTAAATCGTTTTGCTTTAGACTTTGCAGCTTACGTTGAATAGCCGTTGCCGATTTTTTCGGCAGTAACTGGATCTTCAAGTCAGCTATGAACTCGTCAATATTGACATATGAAGTCGCTAATTTCAATTTCGCGGTCTGAGAGAGTCTAGTTTTTAACACAAAGTTTAACAGTTTTCCTTGTGAATTTTCGTCTAATTCTGATTTGTAATACTCTACGCCATCTATAAGTTGTTTTATGCTGGCCTCATCGTCTGTACAAACTGGTAATAAACTTAAGGCAATTTTTAAATCAAATTTGGTAGTGGTGGCCATCTTATCTACCGTACTAGGTTTCTGTGAGCACAGATCTAATATTTGTTCATACAAACTGTCAAAATTTGCACAAAGTTCGTGAATATGTGAACATTCACTCTCACTTACGGTGCTTTTCGATTTTGAATAATATTCTAAAAATAAGTTGTACTCTATTACTAAGTTATCTGCCTCTCCTAATTTTACGACTACAATGTTACCCTTTCTCCTATCTGGACCGATCTTTATCAAATATTTTCTGATTTCGAATAACTTGTCATACAATATTTTTAATTTTTCTTCCATTTAACATATTTATATCTTCTTAGTACTAAATTACATACCATTATTTTATACTGCATACGCTCCAGTGTTTATTTTTTTTTTTCTTTTCACTTGTCACTTATCTTAGTCCACTATAATAATGTCATGTATACATTGTCTTATATATTACTCATGTATATTTATGTTATGCGATTACACGTTTACTACGATTAGAAAATTGACAACACCTTTTAACCACTTCATTACGAATACGATTTTCGCGCACTGATAAATATATTGCCGCGCACTGTTCTTCGTGAATCCTGGGCTTTTAACTCTTCAGATGATGTCCTCAGTGTCCTTCTTGTAGCCTCTGGTATTCGTCCGCATTTCCTTTTCTGCCTCAGCTCTACGTCTCCATATAGAATATCGTAGTCTGTCCTTCCTGATCTCATTACCCATCCATTTTTGGTGACAGTTCTTATAGATTCTGAAGACACCATACAAAAACGCCAACGATGCTATAAGGAGCACCACGATTAAGATGATGTTAGTCGTGCTGGCATGTACCGTCAGCTGCCTGATGTCAGCACTGTTACTTCCTCCTGCTGCGTTTTGGGGAACTATAACTTCTTCTTTAGAGTTAGTTGTACCCATTTTGTGTTTGTCGTGGTAAATATCCACAAAATAGAATAGCGGTCGCTCTAAGTCTCGGTAGAAGATTGGTCTCATTAAAATACATTGTGACAACACTTGTCCCGTTTTGGTCAAAGAAATGTAAACACGCTACTCGCGTTTATTTTACTGTCACGGTCGCCATGTACGGATGAGGGATATTATGAGTAAATGACACAACGAATACTGATACAATACTGCCTTTATTACAAAAGAACACTGGTTTATATGGTTACATTGACATCTCCCTCTCAGGATCATGTCCCTACCTACAAGACGGCAAAAAGTTATCGAACAAAATGGTACCTACATACTTTAGTTAAATGTAAATAAACTATATTATAAAATGTTTTGAATTTTGTGGGACGTTGGTGGGACGAGCCGCTCTCCAGCCGGTCTATTCTGTACAAATCTAACCGTGAAAACTTAGATGGAGTGAGCTATCATTCCACCTGACGCTAGGGATTGACACTATTGGCAGCTCACTCCACGCTCACCTCACCTATGTTTTCACGGTGAGATTTGTACAGAATAGCACTGCAGGTTTGACCGGAATAACCTCATTTCCGGCTCGCCACAAGTCTGCGTCTGGGCGCTCCTCGCGGGGCTCCACATAGCTGTCAGTGCAGTAAAGTAGTCCACCACCTCGGTCGGTTGGCACGGCACGCCAGTATTAATGACATCATCCGTCAGGCACTTGTCACCGCTTCACCTCTTGTCAAAGGATAATGGGAAGAGCTCATTGGGCATCAAAAAATACATCCGCATCTCGGTCAGTGGAAAAAGTGCCCAATAGGCTGGCAGCGTTGCCACGTTGGATGGCAATGCTAATCAGCATTGAGCTAAAAATTGGATGTGCGTGTGAACTAAAGGACCAAACTGGGAATTCGCAAAATAAAATCCTTGGATTAAAACAATTGTAGAACAAAACTGGGAATTTCTAAACAAATATATTAAAAACTACAGTTCTTAAAGTGTGGTCCCTCAGTCCTCACAGACCATCAGCCAGATCTCATAGTAGGGGAGGCCACGATGCTAAATGGTGATTTTCTCCAGCGTCCTGGGAACTGTAATATATATTTGGTTACCCGCATTTATTAAATTATCACCCCACACCCAACAGTAGCAGTTTTTTATAGTTTCTAAAGAACCATAAAACAGCCGTTAAAAAACAATAACTCAGAAATAATTTACGTACCACAATGAACCATAGTACATATAGAATATCAACAGAAAATGCGGAATCGAAGGTGACATGACAGCTGTCACCTCCGACAAAAACAACAAGAAGAAAATATGAAAATGTGAAAATATGCTGACCAGAGCAGCCGTACGTCGTGCCCGACTACCACCTCCGGACTCGTCGCTCAGCTCCGCCTCGCCGTCGTCGGAACTCGGATCACCAGTCACACCGGCGGCTGTAGCCGCGTCGAGCTCGAGCGACGAGTAGGTTACTTCTCTCCACCGACGTCGCCACCACCTGCACGTCAGCCGGGAAGAGGCCGACCACCGACCGGCATGGGATCTAGGGGCCAACCGGCCCCGAGCCGGGTTCCCACTGCCGGTGGTTGTGTGCAGCGCATGAAATGGAATCAACAAATGAATGAGAACGTCATGCGCGCTTATTACGGGGCAACAGAGGCCCCCACACAGACCCCCACAGAGGCGAGAGAACCTCACTGCCTGACGTGATAGGATGCTGTCTCTGTTCCAGGAACTTCAACCAGCCATCAACGTCTCGGCCCAACGACTCACTCACACGATCAGGTGCGGGTTCACTCAATTCAATCACTGACTGGACGACGCCACGCTTGATAGGCTGCGCTTAGAGGTACTGAGCAACCGTATCATCCCTGTCCCGTCACAGACCGCAGTTGCAACCTCCAGTAAGTGACATAACCCAACTGCGGTCTTATGTTAATGATGAGAAGGGGGGCGATGCGATGGGTTGTTACGGTAAGTAGCCAGTGTAACGACCGATTGAGGAGCGCGCTGGAGGATGCGTTTCGGGAGTTTAGAACTGCCCCCGTCAACTTAGACCTCGTTTACCTCGCTTTCCTATGCACAGAACGAATAGGACGTTGGTGTGTGCCTTGGATTCGCTGCTTGGTTCTTATTTTGAAAGCAGCGAAGATCTCGTAGATACGCACTCGATCTTTATTGCGCGGCTATTGCGGCGTGTCGTGAAGCCAATATCACATTTCCAAATTGTGACATAGCCACATGACTAAAACCTGCCATTCCAGCCTGGCAGTGCAGGATCGAGCGACGTATCGAGGGGACCTGGGTACTCATTTGCAAACTATACTGCTTCAGGGAGGGCAATACTCGCCCTAGTGATGCGCTTTGTGAGGTGGGCGTTCTCGGGGACTGGAATCAGTCCTCAAGAATATATGTACCGTGTCACAGAGCGCATTGACTTCCTGAACCAGAAAGTCTGTGCATGGGCAAGCCGTATCCGTAGGTATAAACGACGGTTTGAACGGTATACCCAGAATTGCATATTCCAGCGTGATCAAAGGTGGGTGTATAGAGCATGCGAGCGACCTGAGAAAAATGTGGCAGACGTATGCCGCCCGGATGATGATGCCACTAGCATATTCTGTCACAACATCTGGTCGGTGCCCGTCTGCCATACTGAGTCTGAATGGATGTGTGATGTTGAGCGCGTGTGTGACGCCATACCGGAGATGGAGAAAGTAATAATTACTTCCTCCGATGTAGCTAGTGCAGCCCGTCTGATACCGAACTGGAATTGCCGGGACCAGACGGACTGCACAATTTTTGGCTTAAATGGCTGCAAAGTTCACACGCATGCTTGGCATCGCAATTCCAGTGTCCAAATGGCCCGCGGCACCAAGGAGCTACTCCTCATTGACATGACTATAAGCCAACAGGTCCGTCGATCCCGAAAGGATTTGTTGACATGTTGGATAGACTATAAGAAGGCTATTTTTCTATCTACGTAATCGTGTGCGTGCTATGCGTAATTGGTCACGTGGCCACACGTGTGTGGGAGACTTCGTGAAGGTTCAAGGTTCACGCGCTTTGGTAAGCGTCAAAAAACCGACACAGCTTGGAAAACCGTGAATGCAGCAGAAGTTTTGCATAATCATTTGCAAATGTCGTCCCACACTTGTGGGTTCGCTTATTCGTGCGAATGTGAGTGTCCAGCATTATACTCTTTGCTGTCAGTCAAGCAAGTCACAAGCAACTGTGGTATCTCTATTCTCTATATAGATCACAAGTGTCAAGTAGGCATCTGTCAGTGTCTTCTAACGAAATGTGTATTGTGGTTTGTGTACCACTGGTATTAAATTTAAAGTGATTGTTGTTTAAGGGCTGTAAAAATTGCCTGTATTGTCGGAACTACCTACGATTCATTTATTAGGTCTAGTTCTCCCCGGCTGCTGCCGTCTTTCAGAGGTCTACAAAGGAAGCGTACGCTATGTTTACAAGTTCTTAGTCGCAAAATTTTCATAAAGTAGTAAAAAAAAACGTAATAATAATTTACAAGGCACGTCAGTTATTTGTGTAACAGTGTTCTGTTAATAGAGTGCGAAGTTGAACTAAATATCTTGATAATTTTTGAGTTATAAGATGGAAAAACTGCCGATGTGTAGGATATGTTTAGTGGCGAATGTTCGCATGCATGTAGTGGTCAACAAGAACTTGCATGAGCTGTATGAGAAGCTGACTGATATTCCAGTAAGTTCATACTTTAATAAGAATTATCTATATGATTGGTTCTAATGTGTCTCATACACGAGGATATAAATTCTTATGAACTTTCTTTGGTCAGATCGCCGTCTTAGGGTCAAATGGATATCACTGACATCAGTGAAATAAAATCATGTGAAGAAACCTGGGCTTAAAATAAATAGGTATATAATATAATGTTAACAATATTAAGTACATTCAATAACAAAGCTATATAAGTCGCCAATCTGCCTTGAGCAAGAGTGGTAATCAATGCTCATGTGTTCTCTGTATGAGGCATATAGAAAGTATTCATCATCATCATCATCCACAGCCCGACTTCACCACTGCTGGACACAGGGCTCTCTCTTCTTGTGCCAATCCCCACGCTCCTGTGCCAGCCTCATCCAGGTTATGTCTGCGACGGCAACAATGTTGTGGGAAGCAATACTGACTACCAACTGTTGGCTATACAATAAGTAAAGTAAAACGGAAGTATTTTCTTTATATGAACAAAATAGTGTAAGACAAGTTTTGTTGCAGTTTGTAACTGAAGACAGAAGACCGATGCTTGCTTGTTTCTTCTGCTGCACTAAACTAAAGCAATGCTACCGTTTATTGAGACTATGTCTGGAATCCGAAAAGATGTTTTCTCAGATGATGAATGAGGATTACAAGGTGAGGTATTCTTCAAGATGTGATTATTCTTATAACCTTTAATTGCAGTATATGTCATACCTTTTGTGTCTGGATTTCAGTTGCTCTTTGATTCACATAATTTTTGAATTCCTAATCTACTTTGGCTTAACGAGTCAGGGATAACTTTTAATGGCATAATAATACTTCAACTTCCTCGTCGGCCTAGTGGTTGCATGTGCAAAAACATGAATAGTGAAATGTGGGTTTAGTTACACCTCTGCTTAACCCTTGCGGGAATACAGGTGTGATATGTGTTATGTTAGGTAATACGGGCTGGTGTCTGCAACTCCACGTCAATGCACGTAAGTTGCGCAACAGATCAGAAAGTCAATTATTTGATCCACCCCAGTTCCTCGAGGAAGGCCAGCAACACCTTGGTGTTACTGACAATCTCACGGAGGGTACTTGGGTTACCGAAGTGTTTTGCTCTGTATGTGGCGACCACTGGGCAGTTTAGAAGCACATGAGCTGCTGTCTCATGCTCTCCTCCATGCAAGCACAGCGGGCTGTCGTAACTCCTACGTCAAAGAGATGTTTATTAAATGACCCTTGACTAGTTATAGCTGTTGTATCTGCATGCAGCTGTTGTTTAGTTAGTTGGAGAAACTGTTTCGTGAGGCGGCCATCAATTGTAGGGACTGCTTCCTTAGCCTGCTCCTTAGCTTACCTTTTTTTTTGTCTAGGTGTAAATCCTCACGGATGTCCTCCGCCCTGGGGTGTGCAGAGTGGTCTGTAGACTCTTACTGACTAAAACCACCCCGTTGTAACCTCGTCATACACCTGTGTCGGAGCTGCGGGTGCAAATGGGGCTTCTGTTGCCCCGGACACGTCCCATAGGCGGAGTGAGGTGTTGAACTCCCCTCGTTAAGTCTTGAGAGGTGCGTGGAGGGCGTCCTACATACCTACCGTACCATGAGGGTTGAATATTTATAGGTTGTCAAATGTAAGAGTGTACGATTATCACATGTTAAATACTCCACATAATTCTGCTACAGCTTCTGTATGAAACTTGTATGTGGCAGTTTGATAACGGTCCTCTCTCATGTCGGCGCGAGCTATGCAACAAAAGCTTGTGCAGTGGTCAGTGAGGTTGGTAGCACAACTGACTGTCCAGGGTACCTCACTTGTGGAGGTGGAGCTACTTTAGTATGTGATAAAAGTTTGAGTTCACAGAATTGTGTTTACCACATCGTATTATACCTAATACTGTAATTATATTTTTACAGCCCAGTGCTTTAATAAACCAAGACCATTTAGAGTATTTTGGTGGGTTTGTTAAATCTCCAATGGAGAACATAAGTATAGTTGATGTTGTTGAAATAGAAAACATTGCTATCAAAGAAGAATCACCAGCTGTTTGTGAGGGACTAGATAATATTATTGAGCCAAAGGAGGAACATCAGAGTGATGGTACGTTTTTTGAACAGAAAATAATATGATCAATAATTGATATTTGAAAATAAACTAAAGTTATAATTTATCAATCAAAAAATATTTTGTAACACTTTAATTTTTTGTCAGTGTTACTCTACATTATGTTGTGAAATAAAACAAATGTGTGTGATAAAAGAGTAATACTCATGACTGTTTTTAGTAATACTCTTTTCTGTGTTTATTTACAGAGCTAGAACTGGAAAATTATGACGATAGTTGTCTAGATGTAGCAGATATACCAGCACTCCATACTGAATCAGATTTAGAAGACGATGTACCTTTAATGGAGTTTAAAACTGAGGTGGAAGAACAAGAAGTATCTAAGAACAAACTAAGAGCCAGGAAGATGACAAGTAAGTATTAGTTAATCTTTAGGTAAGGAAACAGGCCTGTGGTTCACCTGATAGAAAGTGATTAGCGTCACTCAAATGGCGTAACCGTTTAATTGGACTGTGTTCTGCAGAAAGCAGCCATGTCGGGAAAAGTACAAACAGAGTTATAAGCATTTTTCTGTCGATGGTTGCATTATGGATGTATGGACATGGCTGCATTTGACGGCTCATATCTCCGTGATAAATAAAGATATCGACATGGCTGTTTTTGCAAAAAATCTTGTATGTCGAAATTAGTATGACTGTGTGTACAACTCATTTTTGGAAAAAGTGCCATATGGCTGCTTTCTGCATAACTAGATCCAATTATGCAATTTGAATTCTATACACAGGACAGGAACTCCTAGGACCATTGTAGTTAAATCTGTTATTTTCTGATAACAATTAATAAAAAAATTAAAAAACCACGGTCAGCAAGACAACCAGCCACCATAAGCAGCATTCATGCACGAGCATAACGCTAAGGTCAGCCATTAAGCCCTCGCTGTTTTTGTGCCCCGATGCTACCGCAAGCTGTGACAACTAGAGAGCGGGCTCAGACAGATAATTAATAGAATCACGCACGCGAGACGCATGCGGGTCTAGTCCGCGTGCGCTAGCTGATCCGCACGACAATATAAGGGCTAGCGTACTAGGACAGGACTGACGTAGTAATCCAAACCACTTTAGTAGCAACACACAACATCACGTGTGTATCACCCGCAGGGTGAGAGGTGTACAGTATGTACCTACACCTCCATCGCCGAATGTAGGCGTACATACTACCTATACACCTCTTTGTGAGCAAAAAATAATATAATCAATAAATAACACACCTACACTCTGCAATACCACATTATTAACAATATCTCTCGAGAGCGTGCCCTCTAACGCCTTACGCAGTCACGCCATAGATAGTAAATAGTCTGCACACTCGCGTCACGTCAGAGAGCACCACAACACACCATAACATAATAATGTAATTCCGGCTTAACGGACACACTAACAAGGTATCAATTTATGACAAAGTGGTTGGATAGCTGCTCCCATAGATAGTAAATAGTCTGCACACTCGCGTCACGTCAGAGAGCACCACAACACACCATAACATAATAATGTAATTCCGGCTTAACGGACACACTAACAAGGTATCAATTTATGACAAAGTGGTTGGATAGCTGCTCCCATAGATAGTAAATAGTCTGCACACTCGCGTCACGTCTGAGAGCACCACAACACACCATAACATAATAATGTAATTCCGGCTTAACGGACACACTAACAAGGTATCAATTTATGACAAAGTGGTTGGATAGCTGCTCCCATAGATAGTTAATAGTCTGCACACTCGCGTCACGTCAGAGAGCACTACAACACACCATAACATAATAATTTAATTCCGGCTTAACGGACACACTAACAAGGTATCAATTTATGAAAAAGTGGTTGGATAGCTGCTCCCATAGATAGTAAATAGTCTGCACACTCGCGTCACGTCTGAGAGCACCACAACACACCATAACATAATAATGTAATTCCGGCTTAACGGACACACTAACAAGGTATCAATTTATGACAAAGTGGTTGGATAGCTGCTTCCATAGATAGTAAATAGTCTGCATACTCGCGTCACGTCAGAGAGCACCACAACACACCATAACATAATAACGTAATTCCGGCTTAACGGACACACTAACATGGTAACAATTTATGACAAAGTGGTTGGATAGCTGCTCCCATAGATAGTAAATAGTCTGCACACTCGCGTCACGTCAGAGAGCACCACAACACACCATAACATAATAACGTAATTCCGGCTTAACGGACACACTAACATGGTAACAATTTATGACAAAGTGGTTGGATAGCTGCTCCTATAGATAGTAAATAGTCTGCACACTCGCGTCACGTCAGAGAGCACCACAACACACCATAACATAATAATGTAATTCCGGCTTAACGGACACACTAACAAGGTAACAATTTATGACAAAGTGGTTGGATAGCTGCTCCTATAGATAGTAAATAGTCTGCACACTCGCGTCACGTCAGAGAGCACCAGAACACACCATAACATAATAATGTAATTCCGGCTTAACGAACACACTAACAAGGTATCAATTTATGACAAAGTGGTTGGATAGCTGCTCCTATAGATAGTAAATAGTCTGCACACTCGCGTCACGTCAGAGAGCACCAGAACACACCATAACATAATAATGTAATTCCGGCTTAACGGACACACTAACAAGGTATCAATTTATGACAAAGTGGTTGGATAGCTGCTCCTATAGATAGTAAATAGTCTGCACACTCGCGTCACGTCAGAGAGCACCACAACACACCATAACATAATAATGTAATTCCGGCTTAACGGACACACTAACAAGGTATCCATTTATGACAAAGTGGTTGGATAAGTGTATAAGATAATATATTAGGTTGGGGAAAAAGTCTTTTCGCATTATAGTATGTATGAACTTGTAATAAAATCTCTTTGGCTATACTATTTGTATCTGGCTGGTTTTGGTATCATTGAAAGTTTAAATTTTAAAGAACATAATTCCAAATTCAAATTAGGAAAATGTGTGATTTTCATTTGTTTTTCGTACCGTCAAGATGAGTGAATCTAATGAAGAAATTCGATACATTTTAAAATTTTACTACAAAAAAGGTAAAAATACAACGCAAGCCGCGAAAAAAATTTGCGATGTTTATGGACCTAGTGTAGTGTCTGTGAGAGTAGCACAAATTTGGTTTAAGCGTTTTCAATCCGGAAATTTTGATGTCAAAGATGCACGTCGCTCTGGTCGCCCTATTACGGATAAAATGGATGCCATTTTTGAAAAAGTGGAGCAAGATCGGCATATCAGTAGTTACGACGTAGCTGAAGAACTGGAAATTGACCACAAAACAGTTTTGGCGCATTTGAAAAAATTGGGTACACAAAAAAGCTCGACATTTGGGTACCTCACGAGCTCACTGAAAGAAACCTAATGAACCGTGTACTCATTTGTGATTCTTTATTACGACGTAATGAAACCGAACTATTTTTGAAGAAGCTGATAACTGGTGATGAAAAGTGGATCACGTATGACAAGAACGTGCGAAAAAGGTCGTGGTCAAAGGCCGGTCAGGCTTCACAGACTGTGGCGAAACCCGGGTTAACTCGCAACAAGGTGATGCTGTGTGTGTGGTGGGATTGGAAGGGCATTATTCATTATGAGTTGTTACCACCAGGCAGGACCATCGATTCTGAACTCTACTGCGAACAACTGATGAGATTAAATCAAGAAGTTGAGAGAAATCGGCCGGAATTAATCAACAGAAGGGGTGTGGTTTTTCATCATGATAACGCTAGCCCTCACACATCTTTAGCCACTCAGCAAAAATTAAGAGAGTTTGGCTGGGAGGTGTTAATGCATCCGCCGTGTAGTCCTGACCTGACCTTGCACCTTCAGATTTCCACCTGTTTCGGTCTCTTCAGAATTCTTTAGGCAGTGTCAGGTTAACATCACGAGAGGACTGCCAAAACCACTTGTCGCGGTATTTTGACCAGAAGTCCCAAAATTTCTATAGCAATGGGATCATGTCCCTACCTACAAGATGGCAAAAAGTTATCGAACAAAATGGTACCTACATACTTTAGTTAAATATAAATAAACTATATTAAAAAATGTTTTGAATTTTCTTAAAAAATGCGACGAAACTTTTTCCCCAACCTATTATGTAATAATGAGTAATGTATATAAGATAATGAGTCTGGAGAGGCTGGTAATCTGTCATACAGGTCTCCTAGTACAGAAACCAGTCTCTCACATAGATTATAATCCCCTAATGTACACATTGTATTATCTATATTTTTACTATATTTCTTGTAAAATTCTATGTGAGAGAAAACAATAAAGTTTTTTGTATTTTGTATTGTATTATTATTATTTTTTGTATTATTTTATAGCTGCTCCCATAGATAGGTAGGTACTGAATTAACCGACTTGGTTTACATTTGATTTCATAACTTTTTACGGCAGAAAATCTGCGTTGCGAGACATGCATTTTTTTGATGGGATCTCATTTTTTTTAGGTAGTCTTCCTTTTTTTCTTTTCTGCGGTATCGTGGAAGTTTTCAAAAGTGCTAATTACCTATTTCATCAATTTAAATGAAGTCTAATTGAGAACTGTAAAAGTAGCTTTGTAATTACATACAATTTAATGGGATTTATATAGGATTACAAAGTTACTTATTCAGTTTGTATATTGAGAAAACGGGACTTAAAATTGAAGAGTTTTTCCTTGCTGTATAGGCTAAACAATAACTGTGTTCAAAATTTGGAGTTTTGTGGGTCTGCTATAATAGAAGTACCTTAGAATTTTGATGACCGATGAGTCAGTGATTCAGTGACAAGATTAGTGAACTTTGACTTGCATTAATTCTTAAACTACTTGTTCAAATTTAATGTATTTTGGAAATATATCTATAGATGTAATGCCCTGTTAGTCACTGAAAATTTAGGCTTCTTGTTTTTCCACAACGAAGTTACAGGGGGTCGAAAATGGCCCGAATGGCTTCGAGAAAAGGATGGTACGGTAGTGGCGAATGAAAACTGCCTGTGATGCGGTATCTAAAGGGGTGGTCTGTGGGTGAAATATAGAATTGAAACCTTCTTAATATAAAATTTATTACAGATGAATGTGTTAATATTTCCCTTGAAACTAAACAATTTCAACAAACCCTTTGTTTCAATTTTGATCAGATAATTTTGGAATATACCATTATTATGCCGACGTTAGTATCATTTTGTACATCATGTCTCTGGTGACATTGAATAATACACTTATTATTCAATGTCACCAAAATGTTTCCTCCATTTCGGCCCTGGTGTGAATAATGCTAAGTATAGTATTTATATTTTGACTCGTATATCTTCTTCCAGCATTGTACTTATCAGATTTATAACCACAGGGGCGACCGTTGCGAAGAATCTAAAACTAGATACACGAAGAACTAACCCAGAAGATGCAATAACAGCCGAGCAAATGAACAAAGATAAATCAGACTCGAAGGTTTTCCGGACAACTCAAAAATGTTCGTTCAAACCTGGCACTTATTTCAAAGAGCCTTACAAATGTCATCAGGTTACCTTTAATCGAGTTACAAAAGTAACACAACATACTCGTATACACACTGGTGCAAAGCCTTATAAGTGTGATATATGTCAACGTAGTTTTAGTCTAAAGTATAATTTAATTAACCATATTCGTATACACACTGGTGAAAACCCTTATAAGTGTGATGTATGTCAACGTGGTTTTAATCAAAAGAGTAATTTAACACAACATATTCGTACACACACTGGTGCAAAACCTTATAAGTGTGATATATGTCAACGTAGTTTTAGTGTAAAGTATAATTTAACTAACCATATTCGTATACACACTGGTGAAAACCCTTATAAGTGTGATGTATGTCAGCGTAGTTTTAGTGAAAAACGTAGTTTAACAAGACATATTCGTATACACTCTGATGAAAACCGTTATAAGTGTGATGTATGTCAACGTGGTTTTAATCAAAAGAGTCATTTAACACAACATATTCGTATACATACTGGTGTAAAACCTTATAAGTGTGATATATGTCAACGTAGTTTTATTCGTAAGAGTCATTTAAAAAGTCATATTCGTATACACACTGGTGAAAAACCATATAAGTGTGATGTATGTCAACGTAGTTTTAGTGTAAAGTATAATTTAACTAACCATATTCGTATACACACTGGTGAAAACCCTTATAAGTGTGATGTATGTCAGCGTAGTTTTAGTGAAAAGCGTAGTTTAACAAGACATATTCGTATACACTCTGATGAAAACCGTTATAAGTGTGATGTATGTCAACGTGGTTTTAATCAAAAGAGTCATTTAACACAACATATTCGTATACATACTGGTGTAAAACCTTATAAGTGTGATATATGTCAACGTAGTTTTATTCGTAAGAGTCATTTAACAATACATATTCGTACACACACTGGTGAAAAACCTTATAAGTGTGATGTATGTCAGCGTAGTTTTAGTGAAAAGCGTATTTTAACAAGACATATTTGTATACACTCTGGTGAAAACCCTTATAAGTGTGATGTATGTCAACGTGGTTTTAAACAAAAGAGTAATTTAACACAACATATTCGTACACATACTGGTGAAAAACCTTCTAATGTCAGTAAACAGTCAACCTTATAATGTCAGCGTAGTTTTAGTGAAATGCCTAGTTTAACAAGACATATTCGTATACACTCTGGTGAAAACCCTTATAAGTGTGATGTATGTCAACGTGGATTTAAACAAAAGGGTAATTTATCACAACATATTCGTAAACACATGTTAAAAGCCTTATAAGTGTGATGTTAGGCCAGGTGCAGTCCGCATTGAAGCTACAAGTATGCAGCGGGCTTGACTTGTCGGGCCAATTCAGTGGGGCGACCTCGCGGCGGCCGGACGGCCGAGCCGCACGTTAGTTCGACACCCACTGGTTAGTTTGACGGCTTCGACAATATTATTGTACAACTATTAAATAATTTAAATAAATAACCCGTTGTACTTTTTCTATCATTGACATCATTACCACCCCAATCTGAATCTATATATATCCACAAAAGATATTATCAAAATTATTACACCTGTTGTATGTTAGTTTTAATTCTGTTGTGCCTTTCAAATATCTAAGTACTCTTTTGAGACATTGCCACAACTCTTTACTATTGTTGTTTGTGTATCCGCTCAAAATATTAACACTTGCACTTAAATCCGGACGAGTACACAACATAACATACATTAAACATCCAATAAGATTGCGACAAGGTGCTTTATATTAATGCATTACCAAATTCGTAATTTTTAATAATAAAAATCCATTTGCAATCAACTATATTTCTGTTATTATGTTTAGGTACTAATGTCCAACTATCATTAGCTAGAAGTGAATCTAATTTAACCTTAATTGCATCATCCCAATGAGTTCTATCACCCCGATTTTTTCATGAAATGAAGTAGGTATTTTGCAATTGATTGATTCAGCACATAATAAAACATCAGCCATTTCTCTATAGGATACAGGGGGACGACTTTTGAGCCTATCACTCCTTAACTGAAACTGACAAAAATTATCGATATTTTTATCAGTGCAACAAGTTTTATTAGAACTTTGTTTATTATCAACATTGGGCTTTAGTATGTTATTAGAGTCATTTAACTTTCGAATTTTACTACAACGAACCAATTCATCAGACTTTGAGTTATCTGATTTGTAATCGTATACTACTGAACTATCTGACTTTAATTCCACTGATTTTGAACCATCCAATTTTGTATAATAATAATAACCCCACCGCTGTATCTCTACGTTGACGTCGTGGTGGGGCTTGCGCGCTCCGTACTTTAGGTCTGTGCCGGTAGAATTTACTTTGCCGGAACGGGTCTAGGATGAGGAGCCAGACCAAGAGAGTTACAGAAACCCGCAGGGCAGCATGTGGCGAGCTGTTGGGCAGTAGCGACCCCACGGACCCTATTTCCCGGGAGAAATCTTGTCCTCATCTCTGGCTTGCCTTAATTGGCCGGCTGGAGTGAACACTGACGAGGAACAGAGCTCCCACCTCATTCTTGCCTTTATTGGCCGGCTTGAGTGGAGATTCGCAAGAGCAAACGTGCTCGGAGGAAGGAAGTATTCCAGTAAGGTGCTGGTAGGGATCTTGACCGTACTTCCGGGATTGTCCTGATAGCTGTGGAATACCTCTCCACTCCTCACGCACCTCAGGAAGTGTTGCCCCCTTGTCGCTACGTCACTATGTGCTAGCGGCCGTTTCCGGGGGCCCATTATTGAGTGTGCAAGTCACCTCCTGCCATTTTATCCGTGTATAATTGTATAACATTGGTCAGGCAGGGGACATAGTTATTCCATAGTTTAAGTAACCCAATGCACTTTAGCAACCCAAACCCATAGCCCAATATGTTTTATTTTCACGTACAGCAATAGTCCTGCACCAACCGGGGGTTGTCCTTGGGTGCATTTGCATAGCGCATATAGGGATAATCGTCGGTTGGTGCCTCCTCATCATTTAAAATTTTGTAAGGGGCCTCTGCGAGTTGGCTTCAGCTCCTCGTACGCCTTCCAAAGGTCCAGGACCCCAGGGACCCGAGAAATATGGAAAAAAATAAGTATAATAATAATAATATGTTTATTTATTTTCTCTCACAATGGCTTTGTATCACTTAACAATGTTGAACTATACAAATTCACATTGTGAGAGCTAGTGCCTGAGGTAGGTTTTAGAAAAACCTGTATTACAGGTCACCAGGCCCCACTTATTGGCATCATACAAGTAAAACAGGCAGGTAGCATGTTAGCATTTCTACTGAACAATTAAAACAAAAAATAAATAAATGAAAAGTAAAATAAAAGCAGGCTAAGAGTGTGGTGAATGTGTAGGTAAGTAGAGGTGAATGTGTAGATGAATGGTGATGTGAATAATGGTGAATAGAGGTGAATGTGCAGGTGAATGGTGGTAAATAGGTAGGTGAATGGGGGAGAATGTGTAGGCGAATGGAGGAGAATGTGTAGTTGAATAGAGGTAAATGTGTAGGTGAATGGTAGAGAATGGTGGTGAATCATCATCATCTTCCTGCCCCTATCCCATATTACTTAGGGTCGGCGCAACATGTTTTCTTCTTCCATTCTCCCCTGTCAACCGTCACACTATCATTCACTCCCTTCTCTTTCATATCATTCTTTACACATTCCATCCATCTTTTCTTCGGCCTTCCTCTCCCTCTCTATCCATCAACATGTATATTCATCACTCTTTGAGTCACATGCGTTTCGTCCCTTCTCATCACATGCCCATACCAAGCCAAACGATTTCCTTTCAACTTTTCTGTCACTGGCGCCACTTTCAAACTTCCTCTTATATACTCATTTCTTACTTTATCCATTCTCGTTACTCCACACATCCATCTCAACATTCTCATCTCCGCTGCATGCAATCTTTTTTCATCCGTCTTCTTCACGGCCCAGCATTCAGACCCATAAAGTACGACAGGCCTTACCACGGACTTATAAATTTTCCCCTTTAACTTGAGGGGCATCCGTGGGTCGCAAGTTGTTCCTGTGACCTGTCGCCATTTCATCCATCCTGAGTTGATCCGGTGCGTTACGTCTCGGTCTACTTCGCCATCTCCTTGGACAAGCGACCCGAGGTACCGAAAGTCGGAACAGATCGATAAGGGCGTTCCGGCGAGAGATATGGGCACAGGACTGGAGAGGCCGCCAAAATCATAAAACAGATACTCAGTTTTGGTCCGACTTACTCTCAGGCCAACGGTCTCTAGTCCCACCACACCTCCAATCTGCTCTGGACCTCGTAAGCCGTTCTCGGCAATCAGCACAATGTCATCAGCGAACAACATACACCAGGGAGCCGCTTCCTGGATATCAGATGTAAGAGCATCCATTATCAGCACGAAGAGGTAAGGGCTGAGTGCTGATCCCTGGTGCAAGCCGACAGCCACATTGAAGCTGCCAGTAGTGCCCACTGTAGACCGGACTTGGGTACTGCATCGGCTGTACATCGCTCTAATCAACTGCACATACTTCCCTGGCACACCTTTCTCCTTCAGCGCCCACCACAAAACTTCACGAGGCACTCGGTCATATGCCTTTTCGAGGTCAACAAATACCATGTGCAAGTTTTTATGCGCACCTCTGTATTTCTCGCACAGCTGGCGGATAGCAAAGATGGCATCTGTTGTTCCTCGACCAGGCATAAAACCGAATTGGTTTTGCGAAATTTCACTCTCTTCTCTCAGTCGCCTTTCAATAACTTTCTCCCAAGCCTTCATACTATGTGACATAAGCTTTATTCCTCTATAGTTGTTGCACTCCAGCACATCACCTTTGTTTTTAAAGATGGGCACCAGCGAACACCATTCGTCAGGTATGGCTTCTTCCAGCAACAACTTATTGAAGAATAAAGCTAACCACGTCCATCTATCTACTCGTAATAACTTCCATACTTCAACTGGTAATACTGGTATTTCATCCGGGCCTATTGCTTTACCATTCTTCATCCCATTTATTACTATTCTCACTTCATCCATACTAATCATTCTCACTAAACCCTCATTTACTGGTTTATTCCCAAGCACACCACTCCAGCCATTCTCCTCATTCATTAGTCTTTCAAAATAGCTCTTTCACCTATCCTTAATTTTCTCATCATCCGAAAGAACTATTCCAGTTTCATTATACACTTTATCTTACAAATATCTCTCGTCTTTCTCTCTCTCTAGCTCTAGCAAGCCGGTAAAGATGTTTTTGGCCTGCTGGATTATCCAGTGTGTTATAAAGCTTGTCCTGGGCTTTTGCTCTTGCTATGGCCACAGCTTTCTTGGCTTTTTTCTTTAGAGCATCATACTCACTCTTTTTTTCTGCTTTCAAACTAACATTCTCATCTGCAACACTCTGCCACTCCTTGAACTTTCTCTTCTTATCCTGCAACACATTCTGTATTTCTGTCGACCACCACCATGTATCCCTATCTATCGTACCCTTTCCTTTCGTCTCTCCCAAAATATCTTTCGCTGCACTCCTAATATACCCTGCCATTTCATTCCAACATTCATTTACACTTCGACCATTCATGTCCCCCATACCTATCATTTTATCCACTACTCGCTCATTAAATTTCTTCGCATAGTCATTCTTCTCCAGCATATGCCATTTTATTTTGGGAGGGGGTCGCTCTTTGTTTTTCTTGGGCTTTCTTTCTATAAGCATTTCCATAATTAGGGGTCTGTGCTGTGAGACTAGATCTTCTCCCGGTATTACTTTGCAATCTTTGATATGCTTTAAGTGTTTGCGTCGTACTAGAAAGTAATCAATTTGCGTCTTGTGATTGCCACTTTTGTACGTAATTAGGTGTCCATCGTTCTTTTGGAACCAAGTGTTGGCTACTGCCAGGTCAAATGCGGTAGCGGATTGCAGCAATGTCTCTCCCTCGTTATTGACGTTACCAAATCCCCATCCTCCATGCACTCTTTCATAAACTCCTCGCATTCTTCCCACATGTCCATTAAAATCACCTCCAACTATCAATTTTTCATGCACCGGAATGTTCATCAAAACTGTGTCAAAGTCCTCCCAAAACTTCTCTTTCACCCTTTCATCGCATCCTACCTGCGGTGCATACACACTAATTACATTCAGCACTACATGTTCTATCATAACTTTTACAACGATTAATCTATCATTAATTCTTTTTACCTCCATCACGCCTTCTTTCAAATTACTGTCTAACACTATTCCCACGCCATTTCTTTTCCCGTCACTCCCACAGTAGAAAAACTTATATCCTTCGCCGATTTCTCTCGCTTTCGTTCCTTTCCATTTTGTTTCTTGCAAACACGCCACATTTATTCGCCTTATTTTTAATACATCCGCTAACTCTCTGGCTCTCCCAGTCATCGTCCCAACATTCCAACTTGCATACCTCAATCTCACTTCCCGAGCTCGCTTCTTGCGTTGCCCCCGCCCGGTGTGGTGCAACAACCCTAGTCCTCTTCCCACAGGAGCCGGGTGCTGCCCCTGCGCGTCGCCTGTGGGGTACGCCCTAGCCCTATCGTGCATCATATATCTATTCATCATATTGCTAATAGTTTTGGCAAAGTTTTACAGTCGGCCGCCTGCCTGACACCAACCCTCCTTGGGAATGCGATTGTTGATGGTTTACCCGCCATCGCTCGGGTGACCCAAAGTGCTATATGGTATGCACTGGGTCTGGAGCTCCCTAAGTCAAATAGTCGCCTCTTACGACACCCACGGGATGAGATGGGGTGGTCCTATTCTTTCTCCGGGACCGACACGGATAGGTGGTGAATGTGTATGGTAATTAATGGTGATTATTTGAATGCAAGCGTTATTTGATTGAGTGGAGAAATTTCTCTGCGTCATCATAGGAAATAGTTTTTAAGAAGTCATTTACTATTTGCTTACAACTGTGTTTGCGTAGTGGATAAATATTTAGTCCCTTGTTGATAACATTATAAAGATAATTCCCTAGGTAACAGAATAACTTGTAGGACAGACTTGTACGGAAAAATTTAGTACTGCACACAGTAACAAATCCCCTTTCTGCGTTTATCTTTCAAAAGATCAGAATCATAAACTAGCTGCGAGTGCTTTTTAAGGACTGTATGCAAAACAAAAGATTGTCTTATAGATAGTACATCCCACTTTTTGTATAAGTCGACTGTAGGAAAGCGGAAGGGAAGAACCGCAGCAACCTTAAGTATGGTACGTTGAGCTCTTTCCGCCTCTATCAAGTGCGTTTTAGCAGCACCTCCCCAGGAGATAATGCAGTAGTCTATAAGTGACTTACACAAGGCATAGTAGACCATCTTGATGGTGCGAAGGTCGGCTACGTGTTTTAGAGTCTTGAATATGTAAATGAGTTTGCGCAATCTCGTTACCAGGACGTCTATATGCGGTTTGAAGCTGAGGAGTTGGTCCAATGTAACTCCTTTGAAGAGCGGGACATACGCATGGCTGGTGGGTTGACCAACACGTGTGGGCCGTTATAGAAAATGAACGCGGGGGTAGCACATTCGATCGAAGTGCAAATGTCACGTATTTGGTTTTTGTGACATTGAGAGTCAGCACATTATTCCGTAACCAAGCAACAACCTTGTTTAGCCCCTCCTGGGGGCTTACTCTTCAAACTAATTTTAATTCCAATCTAAAGCCAATCCGATTCCAATATCAATTTTGCAGTCACGTGATTCGGTACTCTTGAAAACAATTTTGTCAACATTGGATTGAAATTGGGATGCCCTTGCGATTGTTTTGTTACGCGTGAAGTTAGCTATTTTACAGGCCGCAATAGTGTTGTTCAACTCATTACAATAAACGGGTAATAGGACTTTAAAATGTTTTATCCTTTAAATCACAAGGCTAATAAATAAATATGATATAAATAGTTGTTTAATTAATTAATTGTTACATATTAAATTCATTTGGGCGTAAGAAAATGATTAAAATCATAAAATTAACCATGACTTAGGCTGCGTGCGCTAGGATCGTTGTCTACACTATATAAAAAAAAAGACGGCGTATAAGTTCTCCAATTTCAAAAATAGAGTCAAGTGGTCTTAAGAATTGGTCTTAGGAATTTTAAGTAAATAGTGAATTCGAAATGTAGTTTGTTTAGAAACTTGAAGTTTGTTTAGAACAGTAACTGGTTCGCGTTTGGTTTCTTGTTAGTAAAATAATTAACTAATATAGTTAAGTGTTAGTGTATACAGTTAAGTGGTAAGTAAAAAATATAAAATCATACCTACTTATGTTATTATTTAAAGTACCTAATGTTTTTAAAATTTTAATATGTTGTACATAATAAAAGTTTTCGCATTTGAGTTACAATGGCAAATCATCTTTCCATAGTACAAGCTCTGCTTAGTTTGGGATCAGATCACCGTGTGTGAAATGTCCCAGGATATTATTATTTATTATTATTATCTTAGTTACGCCCAATTAGAAGGTTTGGTAGAATTCTTGAAGCAAAACCCAGGCATAGCTAAAGGTAATTCAAAATAATGAAGTAGGTATTAATAATCATTATATACCTACCGTAATTTCATTGAAATTAATGCATATTTTTAGTATTGGTAGATCTCCTCAAACAAATCCTTATTCACTCTATCATTTGCTTTAAATTCGTCTTCATTCATAGAAAAAGCTTTGTCCGTATAACGCATCATCCGACGCTCATCTCGTCTTTGTTTCAATTGTTTTTTTATGGGAATTATGTAAAACATTGTATATTAATGCTAATCGTGCCATATTTTACACTTATTATTTACGGAAAACCACTTAAAACGCAAAACAATTTCTAAAAATTACACTTTTGTTATTGGAACAATCACAATCAACAAACAATTCCAACGCAATATTAACGCAATACACAGCTGTCAAAATGAACTCAAGAGTAGCGTTTACCGCACGCCAAACCCGATCCCGATTCCACTTAGTTCCTCCTAATGGACACGCAATTCAATAACAATCTGGCGCTAGCGTTGAATTCAAGAGTACGAAACGTTAAAATTCCAATGTCGATCGGTCGGAATTGGAATCAAGAGTAAGCACCCTGAGCCACACCAAATACCTCAACCCAGTTATCACCACTAAAGAAGAGGGCAGTGTCATCGGCAAATATAGCTGATGTGCACGCGTCTCTTATTATTTGTGTGTATTTGTTTATAGCTAATTTAAGTTGGTCGACTGTGTTTAATTTGTCAATTTCTGATTTATTAATTTTGTTATCTTGCATTAATTGTGTGAGTTTGTCACGAAACTCGGGCCAATTTGCTTTTTTTGTATTGAAAATTCTAGTGGTTCTATTGATTCGTATGCCTTTAGACCTTTTTAGTCTAATATTGAAGACAATGCCGTTGTGATCCGAGCTCGTGCGGCCCTCGTCTACCCTCCAGTCGTCTACCAGGTCCAGGATATCTGTCGAGCATGGTGTGATATCAACGTAGCTACAGTAACGTTTTCCCCCTCTGAACGTATCGAAGGTCGGAGTTTCCCCTCTGTTGAGTATGTTTAGACTCAGCTCATCAAGAAGTCCAGACACTTCTTCGCCCCTGTGGTCAACGGACAAACTTCCCCACCAGGTGCTTTTTGCGTTTGCGTCTCCTCCAACAATCCACATTCTGGAACCTAGTTCTTCTTCAACGTGTTTGAGGTGCTCCAGGTACGGTCCAATTGGTTGGTGCGGCTCGAAGTAAAATGAGACAAGCGTGATCCTCCACTCACTGGTCTGGATTCCCACCACTGTGATGTTGTTCGTGGTGAGTTTCGAGTACTGCGTAACTACAAGGTCTTGATCAAAGACTGCTATTGCGGCCTTAACAGTCCCATCTCCATTATTGGTGCTCTGGAAGCTTCGAACACCCTTCTGACTTCTCATAGTCTTAGCTCCCCCCACGTATGGCTCCTGGAGTAGAGCAACAGCGACTCTGCGTTTTCCGGCTTCCAACAAGAGCTCGATTGTAGCAAGTTTTTTCCTCTGGAGGTTAGCCTGTTGTATTCTGTATTGGTTGCCCTGGGTGCCCTTAGCAATACGCCACCGTTGATCTGGCGACTTCGTCCCACTTACGGCGTATTGGGCAGTCGGTGTCAAAAGCGTTGTGGTCAGCAATATCAAGGCCAGCTCTTGTGCAGTTCTGGCATTTGGGTGGAACGCCCGCCGGCCAATCGTCGCATTCGGACTTCAGATGTGGACCGCCACAGTGACTGCACAAGTCGGCGGATTCTTTACAGAATCTTCTGCCGTGCCCGTAGCCCAAACAGCGCGTGCACTGAACCAGCGGGGTTTGGTCTTCCACCCTGACGCGCTGAAGGTCCACGTGCAAGCATCCGATTCCCGTTGCTCTTCTCCAGATGGTTGGTGAGACGCTGACCACAACATGATTGACATGCGGATTTCTTGTCTTTCTCCTGTACTTATCCTCCGCCCTTCTCGGTTCTTCAGTGCCTTAAGAATGTCCTCATCTGACTTAACAGAGCGGACGCTCCTGAGGATCAGTAGGGGGTCTTTATTTTTCATTTCCTCGACATTGAGATCCTGTCTTTCTCCCAATTTGCTTTTAATTTTGTTTCTTTCTTCCTGAGTCTGGAATCCCATTATTATTTTTCTGTCTTTTGCCTTCCTTACTTTTTCAACTTTGACCCAGCCCTCTTTCGCGTCTACCGCTTTCCGTATTTTATTAAGTACTTCGTCCCCTGTTTCTGTGTCATCTTTTGAGGTAACTGCGATAGAGTGCAGCGTAGTTCTCGCTGGGTTCGGTTTACCGCTCTGTTTCGCAGTTACACTCGCATATGTAGTTTCCATTCTCTGTTCCAATACCGCTTTCAGCTCCTCCATTCTTTTGTTATTATCCTGTAGCATCTTTGTGTGTTCTTCGATTTGTGTTGCTAGCCTGTTTTGTTCGATGGTAATTGAGAAGGTAGCGTCGGTAGCAGCAGCTTCGGGCTCTATATTTTCCTTCCCCCCTCCGGAACATTTTGTCTTGGCCTCCCCTTCAGCTTCCTTTACTAGCTGATACAGCCGTTCCAGTGCTTCCATAATGGCGTATTTGATTTCGTTCTTTGTGTTCCTTGTATTGCTCAGGTGCAATTTGGCTTTGTTCAAGCAGGCCCTGGCTTTTGTTGAACGGTCTGCATACAGTTTCTTTGGCTGCGTGTTACCCTCTTGCGACTCTGGCGGTTTTTGGGCTAGTTTTGCAGGGCCAGCCTGTGTGGTCTCGATGGTTAGGGGGGGTGTTGGATCTATACTATTGGGTTTAACAGTTACACGTTCTCCGCCGTCGCGTCGAACCTTTGAAGGAGATGTTGCTAGTTTTGGTGGTGATTTTTCGCTATCCACCTTCCTTGGTCCTTAATCCGAGCATAATATAATATATAATATAATATCTTAGGACATTGCTCACACACGGTCATCTGATCCCAAACTAAGCAGAGCTTGTACTATGGAAACCAGATAACAGATAAACTACATACACTACTTTTTTTTGTAAATACATACTTATATAGATGTTAGAGATATGCGTCAATAACGATAAAAGGTATAAAAAGTGTATATGTGTATAATTAAAAGGAATAAAAATGCGCAAAGTTTTCACTGTTTTCTCTATATAGAGTTAACACGGTCAGCCTTCTGGTTCAATAAAACAAGTCAGGCACCAAAATAATATATAAAATATAAAATAGGAGAAATTTCACTTCCAGGTGTCAAAATATACAGATACAGATCAAAAGTTTTCAAGTCGATCTGTTAATGTCAGTGGATAGCTCTCCCTGAGCCCTTCCAAATGAACCCAAACTCGGTACCACTACGCCAAGTGGTTCCCGAGATATTTTGATTTAAAAAGTTGGTTTTTGCCCAGGTTACAACGGGGGACGACAGTGGAACCTCTATGGAGAAAACCTCACTGTTCTACGACTTCTGGTTCCTGAGCTACATGTGTTTTTAGAAAAACAAGATGGCGGACCAATATGGCCGTCAAGTGTTTAAACCGGTATATCTCTGGAACCAAAAGTCTCACAGGGGCGTGCGAGGTGTCACTCTTTCACTCGTCGTTCTCCGTGCTATAGGACTTCCAGAAAAATATTTTGAAATCCTAAATTGGGGGGGGGGGGGGGGGGGATTGGGGGTATGGGGGAGGGGGAGGTCAGGCTACCAACCCACGAAGAAACCCGAGCTTGTTAGGAAGATTTTTGACAGAGTTATAGCTGGTTGAAATCTAGGGCGGGTACGCGCCTACTGATTATTAATTTCCGCCCAGGTTTTTGCACCGTAATTGTTCGTGACCTATGCAACCTAGAATACCCGTGTTTGGTATCGTCAGATAGGTCTTGTTTTGTTCTATCTAACTTGCACGGTAAAAACAGTGAAGCTTCAAAGCCTGATTTTTAAAAGCCTAAAAACACCAAAAATAATACAAAATTCACTGTAAAAAAATACAAAAAATGATTCTAAAGATCTAAAAAAGGTAAGGCAGATTAAAGTACAAATAAATAATGTGTTAACATTAAAATTCTTGCACTAGGGTTATTCTTTGACCACCCTGGTTCCAACCCTTAATATTGAAATTAGTTTTAAAAAGAAACTATGTAACAAAAAAGTTTAAAATTTTGCGTGGATATTCTTTAGCTTAAACTTGATTTTTCTATAATTTAAAAAATATAGGTTGTCGATCTCCTTTCGCCTGTACGATTTTTTGAAAATCGGTCAATTTAAAAAAAAAATGTTATTACGTAAAAACTAACTGACCGATTTTTGTGTGCGATCCGTCTTCTTTCTTGGTCTCTTGAGGAGCTTCAGATGACGTTTTCGAAAGTAGCGGCACACCTCCAGGGGCTTGGCTCAAAACCACGTGGTACTTGTTTTTCACCCTGTATTTCCGCCCTCCTGGGCGGAAAATCAGGACAAACATCCGCTAGTGGTGTCAAAAGATGGGGCTCGATGAGAAGACCCCGGATCACCCAAAAAAGGTAGGGGTCACCGCGACTAAACTCGCAGCGTAATTTTTTGAAGTTTTTAAATTGCACTTTTTGGCACTTTTTTCGGATTTGCGGTGCACTGCACTATTTGATCTTCACGGCACTTACACAGTCGCCTGCGCCGGATTTTTGCGCAACTTTTGATGTATCGCACTATAGGGGGCGCGTAAGTTTTACCACTTTCTCGATTTTAAAATACTTTTCCAAGCCGCCACGTGGTGGGACACGTGTTGTTCGCTCGGGCGCTCGAGGGGGGACTCCCTTACTTATATTGGTCCCTTGTTGATCGAAGGTGATTGTCATACCGGCCTGTTGCATCCTCGTTACCGATAGGAGATTGTAGGTTACATCGCGGCAAAATAAAACGTCCTCCAACGTACCACGAATGCCAGTGTTACTGATGACTTGCAATGTGCCTTTGGTGGCTGAAATAAAAGCGCCGTGTTTAGCAACAGAAATTATTAAAAGGAACCTTTAAATTTGCGTAGGTACTGAAAGGTCTTCCCTGTTAATATGTGATCTGATGCTCCAGAATCCAGCAGGAAAGTTATTTGGTTACCATTTGTACTTCTTCTTAGCCTTAAACTTTTGCCGATGGTTTTTAGGCTTCTTATGCTCTGATTTTGGTTGGTTGAAATTTTGAACAGTGTTTTCGATGTGTAGAATCTTGTTACCGGTGTCACTACCCTCGTTTCTTAATTTAACCTCATGGTCAATCTTTTTTTTTTTTTTTTTTCCGTGGATAAATGCTCATGCATACTGCACTACCACGGGGAGATAGTGCAGATATGTGGGACTCCAACCCACTAAAACTCCACGGAGTCCTCCTCTGCCGCTTGTGGCAGGAACACGGGCACGCGTTAGCACTCACCGCGAACCCGCCGCGCCGCACAAACACATTGTGCACCGTGCTGCTTTGGTCCATGGGGTCATGGACCAAAGCAGCACATGGGCGCCAGACGACCCCGTGTTTAGTCACCCTTGGTCCCCCTGCGACCGGTCGGGTCAGTGGCCCGGCCGCCTACCACTTTTCGGCTGCAGAGGATAGGGAGAGCGGCCAACGAAATACCGACACTCCTCCTCCCCTGCGGCCCCACCGCGTCCGCCATCAGACGGTGGCGACCCCGTCAAGGCCGCGGAAGGTAGGGAGAGCGGCGCACCGCAATACCGGCACTCCTCTCCCGCCGCGGCCTCCAACCCTCAGCCGCGATGCCTCCCATACGACATCGCGGCTCGCCTCAGTTGCGATGTCGCTCAAGCGGCACCGCAACCTACCTGTTGGCCGCTACGTCGTCGACTTCCTGGAAAAAGCCCTGACGAGCGGCCCTTCCTCGGGTTCCTCTTCGCTTCACCGTGGGTGACCAAGCCACGGCTACTGAGCCCCCCCGCCTCGACAATGCGGGAACCCCCGGGGGGGACTCATGGTCAATCTTGTGTTGAGAAAGGCCAAGGTCAAATTATCTTCTGATAATTTTATTTATTTATTTATTCACTCTTTACATACAAATATCCTTACAGGCTAGACCCAATGCGATATTGTAGCATACTTAAAATTTAAATAGATTTCGCTGTTTTTACCATAACAAATTCTATAGGTAGCTGTTCTTGTAAATACACCCAAATCGCAACAGAATAGGTCGATGTCATCAGCAATGAGGTTGAGTGCGGAGCGCGCTCGTGAGCGGCGCCTCGCGCAACAAGTTAGTTCGCGCGCGTGGTTCCGCCAGCAACCGCGGCTGACGACGACGACCCACATACCCGTCCGGCACGACTAGCTCCACCCTACGCAATAATAATGTCTCTATTACAGTTATAACACCGTCATTATGAAGTTGGCAACGTGAGAAGTAAGTGAGACACCTTGTCGGTTTCTTCTAGTTTCGCTCCAGCCGCTAGCAATTCCGTAATTACGTCATCAAAAATAGTGAAGTGCTTTACTATCGTAGTATCGTCACCTTGAAGTTTTAAACCTAACAGCTTTTTACGTAGTGCCAACTGAGTCGCCAATTTTTTTCTCTCGTACAATGCGTACAAGTTTTTGAAGATTAAACTTGCCGTAGAATCGTCTTTCGCAAAACCGAGGAATGAATCTGCCAAATATTCAGCAATGACACTTTAGCGATTCGGTTGCTCTTCACACAAGCCTCCGATCGTATTTCTGGTTCCATGTTCATATCTTTCATAACGTCCATCTCGGTCAACAAAGCTTGAACCCGAAACTTCCAAACGCTGTATTTCTCACCGTCAAACGGTTTAATGTTTCATCTTCAAATTCTCCATAGTGAAAATATTATAGTAATAGTTATTGTAGTTATTATATTATGTTCAAAATATTATAGTCAGTGCCACGTGTTTTTGAGAATAATAAAATAGACACTTACTTGAATAGCACAGTACTTAATAAAGTGTGACTGGGCCCATAACCTGTAGGAAATCAGGATACGGGCGTGAATTAAAAACAGAGACTTTGAATTGAAATAACGTTATATTTTATAATTTAACGTTAGGTACACGGGGAAGGTTTTATGTCTGTCTCCTAGTACAGCGAATAGAGAAAAAGGAACGAACTGACAGCAGTTGTTGGTTTTATTAAATCATTTAGTGACAGTGTTGCTATTATTCAAAAGTAAGAATCGATTAATTTTTGCATATTCAAATCGACTAAATACCAACAACAATTTTTCAACCATAGAAGTAGGCAACGAGGAAATATTTAAAAAACTTAGCTGGATACATCCAAAGGTGCAGGCCCCGATGGTATATCTGCAAGTTGTATAGTAAATTGTGCGCGAAGTCTTGTGGTTCCGTGTACAGCAATATTTAATAAATCTTTTAGCTCTGGACAATTTCCTAAACTATGGAAGCTTGCAAAGGTGGTACCGGTGTTTAAGGGTGGTGATAATCGTGTGGTTAGCAATTATAGACCAATTTCCATACTGTCCATCTTTGGCAAGGTCTTGGAATCCTTACACTGTCCGTGTATACAGCGGTACTTCGAAAAATTCATCTGTGAAAACCAGCACGGGTTTGTTAAAGCTAGGTCGACATGTACAAATCTTGTATCTTACATAGAGACATTATCTGAAGCAATGGACACTGGTGCTCAGGTAGACGCGGTATACATGGACTTCAGGAAGGCATTCGATAGGGTTCCCCACAAAATTCTAGTAGACAAGCTTTCAATGTATGGTATCCACGGTGCACTTCTTAATTGGTTCAAAACTTACTTGTGCGATCGAGAGTTTTATGTTGTTGTTAACGTTTTCCGTTCAGCCCGTTATGTAATCGCATCAGGAGTTCCACAGGGCTCGCATTTAAGTCATATTATATTCATTAATGATGTCACTACATGTTTCGATAATACTACTCCATTTCTGTTTGCCGATGACAGGAAAATTGTAAAGATAGTGACATCCCCGCGGAATGCTGCCTTGATGCAACAGGATTTGGATAGACTATCCGAATTGTGTTCCCGTTTAGGTAGGATTTGGATAGACTATCCGAATTGTAACCAAATGATGTTGAATTGCGCAATTACGCAGTGTGTACACATCTTTAGCCGGAAGCTGTGTAACATACAATATAAATGAAAACCCGCTAACAGAAGTCAACTGTACTAAAAATCTGGGTGTTACCTTAGACCTTAGAATAATAACTAAAGCATAGAAGGAGAGCTAAAATAGCAACTGAACTCAATATATTTTTTTTCATTTTGACTTATGGAACCGCTATGATGTTAGAGAAGGACACGTATACAGAAGACGTTTCGAGTTTTCGTAGGTTGTCATTCATTTTATTTGACTCAAGTGATGTGACCCACTAAATTTCAACGTCGATAGAATTTACAATGACATGCATTTTTGTACTGCCAAAATTAATTACTAAGCATACTTTTATGAGAATACATATTATCTACATCGTTTTTAAGGTTCCTTAGTCAACAAGGAACCCTTATAGTTTCGCCATGTCCGTCTGTCTTAGTACTAGAAAGCTATAATTTGGCATGAATATACCTACATATTAATCCCGCCGACAAAGTGGTAAAATAAAATCATATAGCTCTTTATGTATCCAAGTATTAAACCTGACCCGGCTAACCCCGAAAGTATATAATTGACATAGTAACTGATGATGAGTTTACTGAAAACAAAGTGAGAGACATTCGGGTGTGCGAATGCTTTTAGCAAGTCTTGCTTCAAATTACTTTCTCATATTTATTTGGATTTAAACTACTCAACCAAGTCTAGGGAACAAGGGTATTCATAGTAATCGTTTTTATTTTAATACTTTTTATGTGACAAATTTTATATCAATAAAAGCGTAATATAATGGAGATTTTAATTATCTGATTAAATAATAGGGTATCAACCCTATTATTTAATCAGATAATTAAAATCTAAGTAAAATCTAATCTAAGTAAAAAAATAAAAAAAATATTATGAAAATCCAGTGGTACCAAAACAACAAAAACTTTTTTGTAGATTTGTATTATAAACTATGACTTTGTACGTAGTCTGGTCATAAGTTTTGTCACATATGGAAAGTTAAATAACTGACACAATGAGTTACGCACTACAACCATTTATACACCAAATAAAAGGGTATAAAATACAGATTTACACCACATCAAAATTATTCGAAATGTCCTCCTCTTGCTTCGATACAAGCCTTCAATCTGCAAGGCCAGTCATCAATCGAAGCACGCACGACGTTCATGTCAATATCGGCAACTGCTTTAATCAGGGATGTTTTAAGTGACTCCATGTTGCGATGGGGTTTAGCGCAGAACTTCTCCTCTAAGTGCTGCCATATTTTGTAATCCAAGGGATTCAAGTCTGGACTGGATAAGGGCTAATCCTCATGCCTGATAAAGTCGATTCCATGGGTCGTGAGCCAGTTTTGGGTACTTTTCGCCTTATGAGCCGGAGCAGAATCCTGCTGGAATACCCAGTGCTTGTTTTCGAACGTTGTTTGTGAAAGAGGTTCCACAATGTTTGTTAGGACTGTGTTTTGATATACAAGGGCACTGGTTTTCACTCCTTTTTCACAAAAAAACACCTCCGTGATGATTTCACGAGATGTCAAAGTTAGTGGCGATTCAGTAATCTTGACCAGTCCATTGCTACGGCATCCTAAAATTGCGTAATTTGTATTAAAGATAAATAAATAAATTTGCACACGACTATATTTCCGACTGGGAGAGTTAGAGAAACATGCAACATTATATGAACCTGTTTCTCATGAAATGTTATACCTGTCTTCCTGTAAGATATGTCTTAGACTGCTGTTGATGGTGAGTGGTTCCTTGAATCTGCAGAATTGCGCTATTATCTTCTTCGCAGACTTCCATGAGCACTTCCTGTAATGTAATAAATCAGGTTTTAATTTGAACGGGATACTATTTATTGCAATAAAACCTTAATCATGTCATATTATATCAGACCATTTCATCTGTTCTATTCATAATAAATAAAGTAGGAACAGCATCTTCTCTTATTCGCCTCCATTTCATATTTTCATTACATACATAAGACTGCGAAGTAAAATGCTTGGAACATATGCGACTGTGCTTTTTCGGAGTCCAATTTCGTCAGCCAATAGAGTTTAACCATTCACTTATTTTTTTACATCGTCGTTAGGAAATCTGTAAAAGAAAAATATCGACAACATTATTTACATCACTATGGCTGATCAAGATAACCTCAAAACGGTTTCCCAATATTCGCTAATAATTTCTATTAGAATAGATATTACGTCTGGTTTCCGCTACAAAGTGATTCAGCAACATTTGTTACGTATTTATATTCGTTTATCAGCTCATATTCAATAAAAAAAAAAACTACCAAAACTTACCGATGGAAGGTCAATATTTCTTGTTTGTTTTCTTTTCTTGATGAATGGGACTTGCAGCCCCCAACCACACAAGACATTGCTCCACAGAGTCCACACACTCACTATTTATAGTTACTCAAAGGATTAATCTAATCTAACAGTAGCAAATATTATTAAAACATCGCAAAACCATGAAAAATTACGACAAACGCATAAACAATGAACACGCAAACAAGTTTAATAGTTCAATGAATGAACTGTCAGACATTGAATCAAAGTACTATCAAATTTGGCCGGGTTGAAAGGCCACCAAGGTAACCAAATGACAATTCATATTGTGACAATGCCAATAAAGTAAAACAAAGAGTAACTCATTTATCTCTTTCCCACATCCTTTTTCATACCATAAGATAGAACGGGAACAAAGATAGTTACAGAATTCTGTTTTAGCCCTCCTTCTATGATTTAGTTATTATTCTAAGCGTTAGACAGTAAGCTGACATTTAGACATGTAGACAGTATTATAAAAAGAGGGTTACGCACATTGGGATTTGTGATCCGTAAAAGCAAATTATTTCAAAATGTGAAACGAAAATATTGCTATACAGCACTTTCGTTTGCAGTGTTCTGGAATACTGTAGTAACTGCCTGGCGGCCTCATTACGCTGTTCATTGCTTAAGGATGGAGCGAGTGCAAAAAAGATTTTTAAATTACCTCCGATTCTCAGTGGGGAAAAAATCAAAAGAAAATCATATAGTTATAAGCTGGGCCTTTTTAAAATGAAGTCCCTTGAGAAACGGAGAGATATCCTGGATTTAAGGTTTATCTACAAGCTGCTCAGGAATAAAACTGACTGCCCTAAACTCCTAAGTAAAGTCACTTTTCGAGTCCTACGTAGACTACCACGGCGGCCGATCACTCCTCTAGTTCCACCTTTCCGTCGAACTAAGTTTGGTACTAGTTTCCCTATTCCAAGGATGTGTAAATTAGAAAATGAATTCAGTGATCTCAATGATATCCACACAAAATCTAGTAACATTCATCCGTAATACTAACATGCGTTAAGTTACGTTATAGTCTAGCCTAACTTTACGCTGGCACTTTCGTTTGTTATTGTATTATATTGCTGTCCTTTGTAAAATAGAATAATCGCATGTGGTGTTTACCTGTAATTGGGTGTGCAGTAGAACTGATATCGATTGTTATGTATTTTCTATGTATGTATCGCTGTAACATCTGTTGGTGAACCATAAATAAATAAACCTTGCGGCGATGAGCCAAGCTGTGAAGCTTGGCATCCACCAGTTTTACGTCGCCAATGAGCCTCTTAGATCTGCGTTCCACTGAATCAAGCGCAGCAAGTTGGTATTTAGCTAAGCCATCCCAAAGGTGGCTGCAATACTCCATGCAGGATCGGACTTGCGCTTTGTAAGTTGTTAAAAGCTGTCCAGGCGTAAAGTATCGCTTCACCCTATTTAAGATGCCCAGTTTTTTGGCCGCAGTTTGGGCCTTGTGCTCGATGGTAGCGCCGAAGTGGAGACTGGATGTCAACTCCATGCCTAGGAGCTCGAACCGTTCTGTTACAGAAACAGATTTACCCCGAAAAGTAGGAGTTTGGTAGAAACGACTCCTTTTAGCGGTGAAAAGACAAGACACGCCTGTGTTTTGGAGGTTTTAAAAAGACCAGAATGTCATCACCCCCTCTGTGAAACAAGGCTTAAGGTCAGGTCTGTCCGCTCTACCATGGCCTCTCTCAAAGAACGAACTCCATCGCCGCTGGTTTTTGCGCTGGACAAGTATCTCTCCGAAACAGTACTGTTATCCACGTACCCAACAATACCATGCTGAAGTAGGTCATTGATGAGCAGCAGGAAAAGAGTTGCAGAGAGAACAGAGCCCTGAGGAACTCCGGCATCAATAGCCATAAGCTCAGAGGAGCAGCCGTCAACGACCACTCTGATCAATCGTTCACTAAGGAAGTCCGATATCCAGCTACAAAAACCAGCTGGGATGCCATAAGCAGGAAGCTTGTTGAGAAGACTTGCGTGCCATACCTTGTCATAGGCCTTCGAGATATCAAGCGATATAGCAACTGCTTCGCCGTATCTCTCGATGTCTTCGCCCCAGTAGTGCGTGACATACACGAGAAGATCGCCAGTTGACCGTTCCCGGCGAAAGCCATGTTGACGGTCACTGAGGAGATCGTTGTCTTCAAGGTAGGTCAGCAACTTACTGTTCAGGACCCTTTCCATAACCTTACATAGTACGGAGGTAATGGCGATCGGACGGTAATGGGCAGGGTTTGCATGGTCGCCCTTTTTGGGCACTGGTTGTACATTAGCTAGCTTCCAAGATTTCGGCACCGTTTTTTTTTTCTAGAGAGAGGCGGAACAAGCGTGTTAGCACAGGGGACGGTTCAGGCGCACACTGCCTCAACACTCTCGCTGGAATGCCGTCAGGCCCGCTGGCCTTGTTCACGTCTAGACTGCACAATACTCTTCGTACCTCTTTTGTATGAACTGCGATCTCCGGCATCGAAGAGTCACAACGAGGTACTGTAGCTGGCTGCTTGGAACCAGCAACTAGACGCGAATTACTTGCAAAGAGAGATGCAAATAGATCTGCCTTCTCACTTGCAGAGTGGGCCAGCGACCCATCAGGTTTCATCATTGGAGGTAAGGTGGGATGACAAAAATTCATTTCAACTGCTTTAGACAGGGACCAGAACTGTTTACCTACTACCCGGAGGGTGCGATGCTAGTTTTGCCCCGATACGTCCGACATAGTCAAAACGTGCCCTACATAGAACCCGCTTGCAGAACTTGGCGGCAGAATTAAAGGCTCTTTTCCTCGCGCGAACCCTACGCGCTCTAACTTTGCGGTCGTGGGTCTTGAGCTAGGCTTGGTACGCAGACTCTTTTTGGGCCTCAGCGTGGGCGCATTCTGCGGTTGTCCGTTGTTTTATAGCTACTCGTAATAGTTTTAGAGAATTTCGTTTCACATAAAAGTGAAACGAATTTTTTTTTTTCATTTTCTCGCTTCTGCAGCGCATCGGGCATGTTCGCGAGCGTCCGCATAGACTGTTTTTATGCCAGCATGCGTAAGAGGGCTACCTCGATAGCGAGTAGAGTGCGGGGCAGCGGCAACAGTCTTCTTACCGTTGTTGCCAACAGGTTGGACGGGCCTTTCATGCAGCACTGGCAGGCCTTACATGCACCCGTATATCAGGCTTGGGGCAGGTAGAATTGTTAACCAGTTACTATTACTATGAATTTGACATTTTTATATTTTTTGACATTTTTAATTATTATTATTTTTCTTATTATTATTATTTGGATTTTATTTAGTCACAATTTTATTTTCGAGTTTTATCTGTTTTTACTTTGATTTATATGAGTGAGTATGTATATGAGCGTATAACTATGGACTAGTACTAAGTCTGATGAATAAATAAAATTATTATTATTATAAAACTTTTCTCATATTTTCGTTTTACATGATAATCAATACGCAGCATCATACTTACTTTGAAGATTTTTAAATCATTGATTTTTGTTTCACATAAAGTTTAATGTTAGAATAATCATAGAGTGCGTTACTCCAGCAAGAAAGTCTCCTAGAGTGATATGAGTGGTACCTATAATTAGTGCGTAATCTGCTGTAATGTGTTGTATTTGTTTGTGATTTTTACTTTGCAAATGAAGGACTTTCCATGCACAAATTCGTACCCCTTTTCACTCCTTCGGGGGTGGAATTATCAAAAACTCTGAGACACGTATAAATTAATTTTCAATCGTCAGCCTAAACACAAAATTTGAAGATCCTAACTTCAAAACTGACGGACTTTCATACAAACTTACATACCTTTTTTTGCCCCGTTTGGGGTGGAATTTCCAAAAACCCTTCCTTAGTGGATGCCTAGCCTACACTCTATAAGGTACCTATGTACAAAATTTCAAGTCTCTAGATCCAGCCGTTTGGACTGTGCGCGTATATGTCACCCCATCAGTCAGTCAGTCATTCATTCAGTCAGTTTACCATTATAATAATTTATTAATTTATTATGTCACCGTGACCCAGTAGGTAATTTCAATAAGATTGTCTGTTGTGCCTCATTTAACTAATTGTGGATATGGATAGATGAAAATAATAGGAAATGACCCTGGAGTATTTATTTATTAACTGCATAGCCACTCACAATAATACCTATCGATATTTAATAATTACCATTATCGTTTTCCATCAGGTTAAGCTACGCTTGCCGGGGTTGGTCCGTAGATGGGTGACCATCTTTACATACCAAGACTCCTCCGTGCCTTGGAAAGCACGTTAAGCCGTTGGTCCCGGCTGTCATTCGTGGATCTTTGACAGTCGTTACGGGTCGTCAGAAGCCCGAAAGTCTGACAACTTAACCCCTTACCAAGGGGTGTCGTATTACCCAATAACTGGGTTGTGGAGGTCAGATAGGCAGTCGCTCCATGTAAAATACTGGTATTCAGCTGCATCCGGTTAGACTGGAAGCCGACCCCAACATAGTTGGGAAAAGGCTAGGCAGACTGACTTTTTATCGTTTTACACAGTATTATAGTGATAGTTTTTTTTTATCTGTATTTTGTAATGAAACATTCAAAAATGTAATGTCTGTAATGTAATGTCTGTTAATGAATATGAGTAATAATAAAACAATTTTGAAATAATTTTATTTTTTGTTTCCTAAAATATTTAAAAATGTAAATGGCATGTAATATGGAAATTAAACAAAGGAAATTCTAAATAATGTATAATAATATTGCTTAATACTGTTTAGAAAAACATAAAAGAAATAAATTTTATATGTGCATTCATGAATAAACTAAATAATAAGTGTCTTAATTATGTTATATAAATATTACATATTTTTTTTATTAGTAGGTATGATATATGTATTACATAATTTAAATAAACTATTTGTATACCTACCGTATATGTGTAAGTATATGAATTGTGTTTATACAGGGCAATTTGTTTTATTCTACGCATGAATATGAACAACTTTCACTATGGGACCAACTCTGAAATCACGAAAAGAAATCTGCTATTCCATACATTTTGGTCGAGTAGGTATTGAACTGTTGTATGAAACAGCAGATTTTTTTCATGATTTCAGAGTTGGCCCCATAGTGAAAGTTGTTCATATCCTTGGGTAGAACACCCTGTGAAAATCTGGCACCTGATAAAAAAAATTGCCCTGTATAAATATATAAAAATATATTCTCTGCATTGTAATTATATTGTGTAATTTTTATTTCTTAATTTATAATTTGGGAGGTGTATGTTTAGTTCTAATATTTTCACTCTTTTGTAGAGAAAAACCGTTGCATCGTCACGCTGAGACAGGCGAAATAAACCGTCGCCTGCCTGGAGCGCCACCATTGGCTTACACAAATGCTTCGCCTCGGCACCGTGAGATTGTACATCAGATCCATTTGCTAAGACCAGCATAACAGCGGCATCACACAACGTCACTATGCAAATTGTACGGAACCACCTGCGAGCGGACGGTGGCGGTGTGACATGTTGCAGACCGGCGCGGAAAATTTTATTATCTACCATCCACCGTCAAAATCGCGTTCGCTTCGCGAACGAATCAAATCAAATCAATCTTTATTTGTGAACATAAGCACAAAAAGGTGTTATTTATACATTTTAGCTGATCTGTATGTTCGGCCAATAATCGGCATACAAATATAATATTAGTAAGCAGGTTATTTTACTATCATAATTAATAAAGTCTAGGATAAAAGAAATTAAGCAATTGATAAATGTCATGAGCCGCATAAAATAAAGTAATTGAATTATATTATTAATTATTTAGAATGTCAAAGAAAATTAAATTTAGTCATAATTTGTCATTTAAAAAGTCTTCAATCGAGTAATACGTCTTTTCAACTAGAAACAGGAACAACTTTTTTTTTAAATGGCTGATATTTTCCTCACTTCTGATATACTTTGGCAATTTATTGTATAATTTTGGAGCCATTACGAGAATACTGTTCTTGTATAACGCAGTTTTAGATCCAACAGTTTGTAGGCGGTCAGCTCGACGCTGACTACCTACTCGGTCAAATTTATACATAATATTTTTGATGAACATAGATGTCTGGTATATGTACAATGAGGGCACTGTTAAAATTGTCATACTTTTAAAATATTGTTTACAGCTGTCAGTGGTTTGCAAGTTACAGATCGCTCTAATACACCTTTTCTGACACTTTAAAAACACCATATCTTTACCCGAGGCGTTTCCCCAAAACATAATGCCATATCTTAATGTTGAGGCTACTAGACCATGATATGCAGTTAGTACGGTGTTTCGATTTGCCGTTTTACTTAGCATACGCAGCGCATGAGAAAATTGGTTTACTTTACTACATACTTTGTCACTCTGGGTATTCCATTTTAATGTGCTTTCAATATTTAATCCCAGAAATTTTGTCACATTCGTCTCATCAATCCTTTTATCATTATATCTTATATCTAAATTTAAATTCTGATTTACTGTTTGTTGAAATTTCATTATTACTGTCTTGTCTAAGTTTATTACTAAATTATTATTCTCTAGCCAATTTATAACTGATTTTATGTTAGAGTTAATGTCTGATTCTAATGTATCTAATTGGTCGCTGTTGAAAAGTAGAGTGCTGTCATCTGCAAACATTGTCATGGGATAGGTCGATGCTTTTGGGGAAGTCATTTACATATATAATAAATAGGAGAGGTCCAAGTATGCTACGAGTACCTTGTGGAACTCCATACATCACTGTTCTCGGGCTAGATTTAAATGTTGTTTCATGTTTTTTACATTTTTTTTTTTTTTTATTTGTGATGGGTTTGCTCTTGACTCTAGTCTAGGTCAGAGGCGACAGAGACAAAGTCGACGATGGAGTGAGCTTACCCAGAAGAAGCCTGTTCACTCTCACTTTGAAGAGATTAGGGTTGTATACGTTCGGAAACACAGACGCAGGTAGTGAGTTCCACTCTTTTGCTGTGCGCATTATAAAAGACATTTGGAAGCGCTTAGTGCGAATTGGTGGAATAGCAACCAGGTAGGGATGGTAACTGGCAGTGCGTCTAGATGTCCGGTGGTAGAAGGGGGCCGGTGGAATGAGGTCGTGGAGTTCTCGGGCACACTCTCCGAAGTACAATCTGTAGAAGACCGACAAGCAGGCAACCTTGCGGCGATGAGCCAAGCAATGAAGCTTGGCATCCACCAGTTTTACGTCGCCAATGAGCTTCTTAGCTCTGCGTTCCACCGAGTCAAGCGCGGCTAGTTGGTACTTAGCTGATCCATCCCAAAGGTGACTGCAATACTCCATGCAGGATCGGACTTGCGCTTTGTAAAGGGTTAAAAGCTGTCCAGGCGTAAAGTATCGCTTCACCCTATTTAGGATGCCCAGTTTCTTGGCCGCAGTTTGGGCCTTGTACTCGATGGTGGCGCCGCAGTTGAGACCAGATGTCAACTCCATGCCTAGGAGCTCAAGTCGATCAGTTACAGGAACAGATGTACCCCGAAAAGTAGGAGTTTGGGCGAAACGACTCTTTTTAGCGGTAAAAAGACACGCCTGCGTTTTGGTGGCGTTAAAAGAGACCAGATTATCATCACCCCACTGGGAGACAAAGCTTAAGGTCAAATCTGTCCGCTCTACCATGGCCTCTCTCAAGGAACGAACTTCAGCCCCGCTGGTTTTTGCGCTGGACAAGTATCTCTCTGAAACTGTACTGTCATCTGCGTACCCAACAATACCAGGCCGAAGCAGGTCATTGATGTGCAGCAGGAAAAGAGTTGCAGAGAGAACAGACCCCTGAGGAACTCCGGCATCAATAGCCATAAGGTCAGAAGAGCAGCCATCAACAACTACTCTAATCGACCGTTCACTAAGGAAATCTGATATCCAGCTACAAAAATCAGCTGGGATTCCATAAGCAGGAAGCTTGCTGAGCAGAGCAGCGTGCCAGACCCTGTCAAAGGCCTTCGAGATGTCAAGCGATACAGCCAGTGCTTCGCCGTGTTTCTCGATGGCTTCGCCAAAGCAGTGCGTGACATACACAAGAAGATCGCCAGTTGACCGTCCCCGGCGAAAGCCATATTGACGGTCACTGAGGAGATCATTGTCTTCAAGGTAGTTCAGCGACTTATTGTTCAGTACCCTTTCCAAAACTTTGCACAGAATGGAGGTAATGGCGATCGGACGGTAATGGGCAGGGTCTGCACGGTCGCCTTTTTTGGGCACTGGTTGTACATTTGCAAGCTTCCAGGATTTCGGCACCGTTCTTTTTTCAAGAGAGAGGCGGAACAAACGTGAACAAACAGGAGACAGTTCAGGCGCACACTGCCTCAACACTCTCGCTGGAATGCCGTCAGGCCCGCTGGCCTTGTTCACGTCTAGACTGCACAATACTCTTCGGACCTCTTTAATGTGTACTGCGATCTCCGGTATCGAGGAGTCACAATGAGGTACAGTAGGTGGTTGCTTTGAGCCAGCGTCCAGACGTGAATTGCTTGCGAAGAGAGATGCAAATAAATTTGCCTTCTCAGTTGCAGAGTGAGCCAGCGACCCATCAGGTTTCATCATAGGAGGTAAAGTGGGACGACAGAAATTCGTTTCAACCGCTTTAGACAGGGACCAGAACTGTTTACTACCCGGAGGGTGCGAAGCCAGCCTGGCCCCGATATGTCCGACATGGTCAAAACGTGCTCTACGCAAAACCCGCTTGCAGAACTTGGCGGCAGAATTAAAGGCTCTCTTCTTCGCGCGAACCCTGCGCGCTCTAACTTTGCGGTCGCGGGCCTTGACCCAGGCTTGGTAGGCAGTCTCTTTTCGGGCCTCAGCGTGGGCACATTCTGCATTATACCAAGGCCGGGATTTGTGACCGAGCGGGATGTCGGAGAATGGAATAAAATATTCCATCCCCTGCCGAATCACGTCCGCAACCGCGTCAGCACAGCGCGAGGGGTCACCCGAGGAAAAGCACACTTGCCGCCATGGATAAGACGCAAAAAATTGCCGCATCTCATCCCAGTCTGCTGACCCGTATCGCCATACTCGCCTCGTGCCTCTAGGGCTCTCATCTGGAGGAGAGCAGGTTGATATGGATTTCACCAGACAGTGGTCAGACGTTCCCAGCGGGGCTGAGACCGATACTGAATGACTGTCCGGATCAGATGCCAGCAGAAGGTCCAAGCAATTGGGTGTATGGCCGTCAACATCCGGTACCCGCGTTGCCACATTCACCATCTGGGTTAGATCTAGCGTTAAAGCAAACTTGCGCGCCTCCAACCCAGCATGGTCAGTTTTCTGGTATGGGAACAACCATTCTTTATGATGGGCGTTGAAGTCCCCCAGAAAAATGAGCTTCGCCGTTGGGTACCGTTGCTGGGCTACGTCAGTCGACTCCACGAGGAAATTAAAGAGCGCTGTTGTCTCCTGGTCACCGCTATGCGATCGGTAGATGCCGATGTAGAGAGATTTCTCCACGCCAGTATCCACAAGTAGCCATATGGCAGAGAAACCCGATTTCTCAAAGCAACGGAGACGACGACAACAAATGTCATCGCGGACGTACACACAGACCCCAGCTTGCTTCTTGAACTTGTGTTCAAGAGAGTACCCCGGGTAGTTGAGGTACGCCACGTCCGACGGGGTTGTTATCTTCGTCTCCGTTAGGAAAAACAGGTGCGGCTTCTCGGTCTCAAGGTGGTGATGGACCGAATCGAGATTGGAGTGCAACCCCCTGATATTAGTGAGGTGCACTTTTAGTGGGAGGAAGTGCAGCCGTTGTTTTACCCTATTTTTCTTCGCTTTGTGTGTCATATTAAGTGGAGTTGTTGGGGGAAAAAGTCGACTTGTCGAGGCGCCGCTCAGTGATCCAAGTGGAACACTAGAGCCAACCAAACCTACGGGGAACTCATCTGGAGACTGCGGGGACGCCCGAACCCCCCCGGATATGGCCACCGGGTCCTCCCATCCAGTCGCCGGCTGGCACGGTGGAGCATACCGGGATTTTTCGCGAGTTGGCGGGGCAGCCTTTGGCACGTGGCTGGCGTGCTACTTGGGCCCCCTACTGACTGCGGTCGGCCAACGGCTGGCACCGTGCTTCGGATCCCGCTACCCTCCAAAATGAGTTACCCGGCTAGCTGACTCAGAGACCACAACCGGTGCCAAACAGCGCAACTGACAATCTCCTTCTCCCCCAAAGGCACTGGCACTCCCACACACCGACGGAACACAGCAAGCTGCTTGGCGCCAGACTCCGGTGGGATGGTGGTCGCGAGCCAGGCGGCCCCTTGCGGAGCCTACCACCGCTAAGTGGGATCGTTCAGCCGTACCACAGGCAAGCCTGTGGTGCCGTTGCCCGGGGTGGACCACTAGGAGGTAGATCCCAAAACCACCCCAACAAATATATTAACATATTCTATTAATCGGAACTTCGATTGGCAACACAATGTAACATTTATACTACCTTTAAATTTCAGACATTGTAACGCATTTAAGGGGGGAGGCGTCAGGGTAGCCCGCGAAATTCAAATTTTCTTACGTTTTTTGCAATTTACAAGTCGGTATTATATTGTAAGTTGATCAAATTATAATTTGCGGTCGTAACAAGTATCTATTTACATAATTAGAATCATTAAAGTGATCAATACAACTCTTTAAGACCAGGTAATCTCAAAAAAGACTATTTCATTAAATCTTGACATTTTAGGATTATACTAACTTGAAGGAGTTGTATTACTGATTCTATTGTATATAATACTGTAAATACACATTTGTTACGGCCGCAAATCATATTATACTTTTTTTTTAACATACAACTTAATACTGACTTGCAAATTGCAAAAAAATCTAAGAAAATTTTAATTTCGCGGGCTACCCTGACGCTTCCTCCTTAAATCTATTTATTATATTTTCCTAGAAACTGTGTTGGAAAAAAAAAATATAATACTGTTCCCGATTTAAAAATATAAAATAAGTAAGTATAGTAACCCATCGGGGGTTACTATACTTACTTATTTTATATTTTTAAATGATTTTATTGTTACATTAATATTTAACTGAATAACCAAAATACTTAATACTCTAAAAACTTTCACAGCACATTTAGCCATAATAAAATAAGTGTCCGGAACTGGAGTGTGAGTGATGTTATTGTTACTGGATCAGATTATATTTTTATCTATGTGACATGTTTATTCATTCCGCCCATTGTTTATTATATAATTGTATATAAAGACATAATTATATGTTCTAAAATATACTGTTGCTTAAATAATAAAACTAGTTAACTTGTGATGTTCTTTTATTTTTTAAATAACGATGTTTATTAAAAATGGTTTTATTTATTTAAGCTATTTTAAATAAATAACGCCATTTTTTAACAAAAAATACTTAGCTTGCTTTAGCTTAAAATTTTAAATCGCAAAAAGAATCATCACTTCAGAGATTCGAATTCACACATATTCAGAAGTACTCGTATATGGCTTATTCGTTGGGCTACGAACGCTTTAGTTTTCAATGCAAAATTATGTTATACTATCATTTAGAAGACGTTAATGCACTCACTATACGAATGCGATGTGTGCGTGAGTGTCTTTGGCGTGTGTACATTACTTTTATTAATATCCGTCTCCCCCCCAAACGGAGATACGATATATTATTACAGATTGAACTAGTGAGATATACACTTCATTTAGGTTTTTTGCTAAGGCACTTGTTGGGACTGTGTGTCGTAATGTTTTAGAAATCCAAATAAAATTTCGTATTCTCGTAGTAATTTGTTCAATTTGCGGATACCAGGACAGGCTTTGATCCAACATTATACCTAAGTACTTGACGTGGTTAACTGTACTGATGGTAACACTCATGTATTTGAATGTTGAAATTAGGTTCTGGTTGGACATTTTTATACATTGAGAGGCATATATAATATTTGAACGGACAATGTAGGTTGGTAGTCAACTTGCTCAACAATTAGTGTCCCTCACTATACGTCAGTTAACTACGCAAGAAGTATCTGTCATGTTATATTAGGTTGGGGAAAAAGTCTTTTCGCATTATAGTATGTATGAACTTGTAATAAAATCTCTTAAAAGTGTAGTGTCTGTGAGAGTAGCACAAATTTGGTTTAAGCGTTTTCAATCCGGAAATTTTGATGTCAAAGATGCACGTCGCTCTGGTCACCCTATTACGGATAAAATGGACGCCATTTTTGAAAAAGTGGAGCAAGATCGGCATATCAGTAGTTACGACTTAGCTGAAGAACGTGAAATTGACCACAAAACAGTTTTGGTGCATTTGAAAAAAACTGGGTACACAAAAAAGCTCGAATTTGGGTACCTCACGAGCTCACTGAAAGAAACCTAATGAACCGTGTACTCATTTGTGATTCTTTATTACGACGTAATGAAACCGAACCATTTTTGAAGAAGCTGATAACTGGTGATGAAAAGTGGATCACGTATGACAAGAACGTGCGAAAAAGGTCGTGGTCAAAGGTCGGTCAGGCTTCACAGACTGTGGCGAAACCCGGGTTAACTCGCAACAAGGTGATGCTGTGTGTGTGGTGGGATTGGAAGGGCATTATTCATTATGAGCTGTTACCACCAGGCAGGACCATCGATTCTGAACTCTACTGCGAACAACTGATGAGGTTAAAGCAAGAAGTTGAGAGAAAGCGGCCGGAATTAATCAACAGAAGGGGTGTGGTTTTTCATCATGATAACGCTAGACCTCACACATCTTTAGCCACTCAGCAAAAATTAAGAGAGTTTGGCTGGGAGGTGTTAATGCATCCGCCGTATTCTTGCACCACCTGTTTCGGTCTCTTCAGAATTCTTTAGGCAGTGTCAGGTTAACATCACGAGAGGACTGCCAAAACCACTTGTCGTGGTATTTTGCCCAGAAGTCCCAAAATTTCTATAGCAATGGGATCATGTCCCTACCTACAAGATGGCAAAAAGTTATCGAACAAAATGGTACCTACATACTTTAGTTAAATGTAAATAAACTTAATTAAAAAATGTTTTGAATTTTCTTAAAAAATGCGAAGAAACTTTTTCCCCAACCTATTATTTGAACGGACAATGTAGGTTGGTATTCAACTTGCTCAACAATCAGTGTCCCTGACTATACGTCAGTTAACTACGCAACAAGTATCTGTCCTGTTATATTTGAACGGACAATGTATGTTGGTAGTCAACTTTGCTCAACAATCAGTGTCCCTGACTATACGTCAGTTAACTACGCAACAAGTATTTGTCATGTTATATTTGAACGGACAATGTAGGTTGGGAGTCAACTTGCTCAACAATCATTGTCCTTGACTATACGTCAGTTAACTACGCAACAAGTACGAGTATCTGTAATGTTATATTTGAACGGACAATGTACGTTGGTAGTCAACTTGCTCAACAATTAGTGTCCCTCACTATACGTCAGTTAACTACGCAACAAGTATCTGTCATGTTATATTTGAACGGACAATGTATGTTGGTAGTCAACTTGCTCAACAATCATTGTCCTTGACTATACGTCAGTTAACTACGCAACAAGTACGAGTATCTGTCATGTTATATTTGAACGGACAATGTATGTTGGTAGTCAACTTGCTCAACAATTAGTGTCCCTCACTATACGTCAGTTAACTACGCAACAAGTATCTGTCATGTTATATTTGAACGGACAATGTAGGTTGGTAGTCAACTTGCTCAACAATTAGTGTCCCTCACTATACGTCAGTTAACTACGCAACAAGTATCTGTCATGTTATATTTGAACGGACAATGTAGGTTGGGAGTCAACTTGCTCAACAATCATTGTCCTTGACTATACGTCAGTTAACTACGCAACAAGTACGAGTATCTGTAATGTTATATTTGAACGGACAATGTACGTTGGTAGTCAACTTGCTCAACAATTAGTGTCCCTCACTATACGTCAGTTAACTACGCAACAAGTATCTGTCATGTTATATTTGAACGGACAATGTATGTTGGTAGTCAACTTGCTCAACAATCATTGTCCTTGACTATACGTCAGTTAACTACGCAACAAGTACGAGTATCTGTCATGTTATATTTGAACGGACAATGTAGGTTGGTAGTCAACTTGCTCAACAATTAGTGTCCCTCACTATACGTCAGTTAACTACGCAACAAGTATCTGTCATGTTATATTTGAACGGACAATGTATGTTGGTAGTCAACTTACTCAACAATCAGTGTCCCTGACTATACGTCAGTTAACTACGCAACAAGTACGAGTATCTGTCATGTTATATTTGAACGGACAATGTATGTTGGTAGTCAACTTGCTCAACAATTAGTGTCCCTCACTATACGTCAGTTAACTACGCAACAAGTATCTGTCATGTTATATTTGAACGGACAATGTATGTTGGTAGTCAACTTGCTCAACAATTAGTGTCCCTCACTATACGTCAGTTAACTACGCAACAAGTATCTGTCATGTTATATTTGAACGGACAATGTAGGTTGGTAGTCAACTTGCTCAACAATTAGTGTCCCTCACTATACGTCAGTTAACTACGCAACAAGTATCTGTCATGTTATATTTGAACGGACAATGTAGGTTGGTAGTCAACTTGCTCAACAATTAGTGTCCCTCACTATACGTCAGTTAACTACGCAACAAGTATCTGTCATGTTATATTTGAACGGACAATGTATGTTGGTAGTCAACTTACTCAACAATCAGTGTCCCTGACTATACGTCAGTTAACTACGCAACAAGTACGAGTATCTGTCATGTTATATTTGAACGGACAATGTATGTTGGTAGTCAACTTGCTCAACAATTAGTGTCCCTCACTATACGTCAGTTAACTACGCAACAAGTATCTGTCATGTTATATTTGAACGGACAATGTATGTTGGTAGTCAACTTGCTCAACAATTAGTGTCCCTCACTATACGTCAGTTAACTACGCAACAAGTATCTGTCATGTTATATTTGAACGGACAATGTAGGTTGGTAGTCAACTTGCTCAACAATTAGTGTCCCTCACTATACGTCAGTTAACTACGCAACAAGTATCTGTCATGTTATATTTGAACGGACAATGTAGGTTGGTAGTCAACTTGCTCAACAATTAGTGTCCCTCACTATACGTCAGTTAACTACGCAACAAGTATCTGTCATGTTATATTTGAACGGACAATGTAGGTTGGTAGTCAACTTGCTCAACAATTAGTGTCCCTCACTATACGTCAGTTAACTACGCAACAAGTATCTGTCATGTTATATTTGAACGGACAATGTATGTTGGTAGTCAACTTGCTCAACAATTAGTGTCCCTCACTATACGTCAGTTAACTACGCAACAAGTATCTGTCATGTTATATTTGAACGGACAATGTAGGTTGGTAGTCAACTTGCTCAACAATTAGTGTCCCTCACTATACGTCAGTTAACTACGCAACAAGTATCTGTCATGTTATATTTGAACGGACAATGTATGTTGGTAGTCAACTTGCTCAACAATTAGTGTCCCTCACTATACGTCAGTTAACTACGCAACAAGTATCTGTAATGTTATATATGAACGGACAATGTAGGTTGGTAGTCAACTTGCTCAACAATTAGTGTCCCTCACTATACGTCAGTTAACTACGCAACAAGTATCTGTCATGTTATATTTGAACGGACAATGTATGTTGGTAGTCAACTTGCTCAACAATTAGTGTCCCTCACTATACGTCAGTTAACTACGCAACAAGTATCTGTCATGTTATATTTGAACGGACAATGTAGGTTGGTAGTCAACTTGCTCAACAATTAGTGTCCCTCACTATACGTCAGTTAACTACGCAACAAGTATCTGTCATGTTATATTTGAACGGACAATGTATGTTGGTAGTCAACTTGCTCAACAATTAGTGTCCCTCACTATACGTCAGTTAACTACGCAACAAGTATCTGTAATGTTATATTTGAACGGACAATGTAGGTTGGTAGTCAACTTGCTCAACAATTAGTGTCCCTCACTATACGTCAGTTAACTACGCAACAAGTATCTGTCATGTTATATTTGAACGGACAATGTATGTTGGTAGTCAACTTGCTCAACAATTAGTGTCCCTCACTATACGTCAGTTAACTACGCAACAAGTATCTGTCATGTTATATTTGAACGGACAATGTAGGTTGGTAGTCAACTTGCTCAACAATTAGTGTCCCTGACTATACGTCAGTTAACTACGCAACAAGTATCTGTCATGTTATATTTGAACGGACAATGTATGTTGGTAGTCAACTTGCTCAACAATTAGTGTCCCTCACTATACGTCAGTTAACTACGCAACAAGTATCTGTCATGTTATATTTGAACGGACAATGTAGGTTGGTAGTCAACTTGCTCAACAATTAGTGTCCCTCACTATACGTCAGTTAACTACGCAACAAGTATCTGTCATGTTATATTTGAACGGACAATGTATGTTGGTAGTCAACTTGCTCAACAATTAGTGTCCCTCACTATACGTCAGTTAACTACGCAACAAGTATCTGTAATGTTATATTTGAACGGACAATGTAGGTTGGTAGTCAACTTGCTCAACAATTAGTGTCCCTCACTATACGTCAGTTAACTACGCAACAAGTATCTGTCATGTTATATTTGAACGGACAATGTATGTTGGTAGTCAACTTGCTCAACAATTAGTGTCCCTCACTATACGTCAGTTAACTACGCAACAAGTATCTGTCATGTTATATTTGAACGGACAATGTATGTTGGTAGTCAACTTGCTCAACAATTAGTGTCCCTCACTATACGTCAGTTAACTACGCAACAAGTATCTGTAATGTTATATTTGAACGGACAATGTAGGTTGGTAGTCAACTTGCTCAACAATTAGTGTCCCTCACTATACGTCAGTTAACTACGCAACAAGTATCTGTAATGTTATATTTGAACGGACAATGTATGTTGGTAGTCAACTTGCTCAACAATTAGTGTCCCTCACTATACGTCAGTTAACTACGCAACAAGTATCTGTAATGTTATATTTGAACGGACAATGTATGTTGGTAGTCAACTTGCTCAACAATTAGTGTCCCTCACTATACGTCAGTTAACTACGCAACAAGTATCTGTCATGTTATATTTGAACGGACAATGTATGTTGGTAGTCAACTTGCTCAACAATTAGTGTCCCTCACTATACGTCAGTTAACTACGCAACAAGTATCTGTAATGTTATATTTGAACGGACAATGTAGGTTGGTAGTCAACTTGCTCAACAATTAGTGTCCCTCACTATAAGTCAGTTAACTACGCAACAAGTATCTGTCATGTTATATTTGAACGGACAATGTATGTTGGTAGTCAACTTGCTCAACAATTAGTGTCCCTCACTATACGTCAGTTAACTACGCAACAAGTATCTGTCATGTATATATATTTTGGTTTCGCTGATCACTATAAAAACAATCTGCCTAACCTTTTCCCAACTATGTTGGGGTCGGCTTCTAGTCTAACCGGATGCAGCTGAATACCAGTACTTTACATGGAGCAGCAGGCAGTCGCCTAACTGACCTGCACAACCCAGTTACAGGGAAACACGATACTTCTTGGTAAGACTGGTTGGACTAGGTGGTCGACTGTCAAAGATCTACGAATGACAGCCGGGACCAAGCAACGGCCTAACGTGCTTTCCGAGACACGGCGCTATAAAAACTACTACCTACAATTAATAATAATAATAATAAGTACCGTACCCCACCGCTGTATCTCTACGTTGACGTCGTGGTGGGGCTTGCGCGCTCCGAACTTTAGGTCTGTGCCGGTAGAGTTTACTTTGCCGGAACGGGTCTAGGATGAGGAGCCAGACCAAGAGTTACAGAAACCCGCAGGGCAGCATGTGGCGAGCTGTTGGGCAGTAGCGACCCCACGGACCCTATCTCCCGGCAGAAATCTGGTCCTCATATCTGGCTTACCTTTATTTGCCGGCTGGAGTGAATACTGACGAGGCACAGAGCTCCCACCTCTTTCTAGCCTTTATTGGCCGGCTTGAGTGGAGATTCGCAAGAGCAAACGTGCTCGGAGGAAGGAAGTATTCCAGTAAGGTGCTGGTAGGGATCTAGGGACGGTCAAGATCCCTACCAGCGTAGGGATCTTGACCGTACTTCCGGGATTGTCCTGATAGCCGTGGAATACCTCTCCACTCCTCACGCACCTCAGGAAGTGTGGCCCCCCTTGTCGCTACGTCACTATGTGCTAGCGGCCGTTTCCGGGGGCCCATTATTGAGTGTGCAAGTCACCCCCTGCCATGTTATCCGTGTATAATATATAACATTGGTCAGGCAGGGGACATAGTTCTTCCATAGTGTAAGTTACCCAATCCACTTTAGCCACCCAAACCTATAGCCCAATATGTTTTGTTTCCACGTACAGCAATAGTCCTGCACCAACCGGGCGTTGTCCTTGGGTACACTTGCATAGTGCATACAGGGATAATCGACGGTTGGTGCCTCCTCATCATTTAAAATTATCTAAGGGGCCTCTGCGAGTTGGCTTCGGCTCCTCGTACGCCTTCCAAAGGTCCGGGACCCCAGGGTCCCGAGAAATGTCAAAACATAATAATAATAACCTGCGACATTATTCACACATGGTCATCTGGTCCCAAACTAAGCAGAGCTTGTACTATGGAAACCAGATAACTGATATACTACATATACTATTTTTTTTTTTTTTGTAAATACATACTTATGTAGATAATTACACCCAGACTCAGAACAAACAGACATGTTCATGCACACAAATGTTTGTCCTGGATGGGAATCGAACCCACGATCTGCGGCATGGTAGGTGGTATCTTAACCAACCACGCCAACCGGCCTGTCATTCGATTGACTACCATAATACGTACTTTTCGTGTTCTTGGCTCTTTGTTTCTTGTTAGATACTTCTTGTCCGTCTGCTTCTTCGTTCACTTCTTCCACTTCAGCTTTAAACTCCATTAAAGGTACATATCTTCTGAATCAGATTCAGCATGGTGTAGTGGTATATCTGTTACATCTGGATAGATATTGTCCAGATGTTCCAGTTTGAGCTCTGTAAAGAAACAAAACAGTCAAAGAGTAATAATAATATAAATGAAGGTCGGTCAATGGCCTTATCGCTAAAAATCTCGACCAACATCTCAAGAGGCACTCGTTGGGTGGCTGGGTGAAGGGCCTAATCAGAAGGCAGTCCTCCTTGATACGGCGCGTATTGTGAGGAGGTTCCTGTCTCTGGGGCCTTAATCACCGGTAGCTTTGACCCTGCTCCCGCTACCGGCGGATCACTATTTTTTAATATTTTGAAATGCTTTTTTTAAATGTTTTTTTTTAATAAAAATATTTAAAAATGTAAATAAAGGAGATATAAATGACATTTGTCGGGCATGCCACCGTATAGAGGAGAATCAATTCGCCACATATCTCCGGGTGTTCTCGTCTAGCTAACGAATAGTACTCGCATATAGTACACAATCTTGTAGCCAGGATTATCCATCAGCAACTTGCTCTGAAATACAGCCTTGTGTAATCGGAAGTGCAATACTACAGGTATGTGCCCGACCCAGTTCTCGAAAATGGAAATATCACTTTGTACTGGTATCGATCCATCATCACTGACAGGACTATTGTTGCCAATAAGCCTGACATAGTGGTGGTGGATCGAATAGAGCGGCGCGCAATGATTATTGACATAACGGTCCCGCATGACGAGAACCTCGTGAAAGCCGAAAAACCGGTGCCAAGCTATTAGTGCATTGAAGAACAGAAGACACCGACTTCAGAAGCTGTTAACTTTTTTATGAAAGTTATTTTATTCATTTTAGTTTTTTGAAGTCGGTTTTTACTTTTTTTAAAATAAATTTATTTTTAGTTGAATATACAATATACCGTATGCTCAAGACGAACGAAAAGAAAAATAAAACCGGTCAAGAGCGAGAGTTCCGTACCATCCTACTTCCTACTTATCCTACTTCCTATCCTACTTAATATTATATGCGAAAGTTTGTGAGGATGGATGGATGTCTGTTACTCTTTCACGCAAAAACTACTGAACGGAAATTCATGAAATTTGTCACACAGATAGTTTGTAACCTGGAGTAACACATAGGATACTTCTTATCCCGATATTTCTACGGGTTCGAGACTTACGCGGGTGCAACCTCGGGGCACTGCTAGTCACATATAAAAAGTGTGCTATTTACCATAAGCTTCTATCACAAAGAATAATTTCAGATTTTTCTCTATGCAAATATATTATAAATATATATATTTGAAACCCTCACAGTAAGCCCTTTCATTTGATATATCACACGGTACAGTTTACAAAACTTTTTTTTATTATTTGCCCTCCAAAATTGACCACCATATTCATAATTCATTTATTTATGTTACACGTCCGTGTTTGGATCACAGAAATACATACGTGTACCAAATTTCATCTTAATCGGTCCATTAGATTCGGAGCAAATTGGCTGTGACAGACGGACAGACAGACAGACACACACGAGTGATCCTTCCTATAAGGTTTCCGTTTTTCCTTTTGAGGTACGGAATAAAAAAAGAAAAATTTTTGGGAATGTGCAAACAGCGCTCTTTCATAAGATACCCCACATGCCCTAGTAGCCCCACATCGAATTTTGAAGACCCCCTTATCAGTCACTGTTGCAAAAAAAAAAAAACATTTTTATTTCTTTCTTATTTGCAAAATAGTTGCGCAAACGTCATCTAAAACTATTTCAAAATTCACGTTGATAGCATTAGTAGTTCTTGAGATATCTAGCTGTGACAGAGAGACTTTGAGTAAGGAACCCTAAAAAACCGGTCAAGTGCGTTTCAGACCACGCACAATGAAGGGTTCCGTAGTTGGGATGAATTTATCCCAAGAACAAACTTAACATTGTAGTTGAAAAACATGTTCTCCCATACATTCAAACTACAAATGTCCATAGTTAAACGAAAAAGATCCAACCCTCATTACACCTGATGTGGGTTGAACCCTTTTCGTTTAATTAACTATGGACAAATGTAAGTTTGTAGGCACAATATTGAGAGATTTACTATGTTATTTTAAGACCATGGACTTCTTATAGGTTTTCCTGTAATCTATAGCTATAGAATTATTTTCTGTATTTTTTTCAAAATTTTAAGCTCAGTAGTTTCGGAGATAAAAGAGGGGAATGGTCAATGTTCGTCTATTTTCTTAAATAACTTTAAAACAGTTTATTTTAAAATTATCAAAATATATATATTTGAGACCCTCACAGTAAGCCCTTTCATTTGATATATCGCACGGTACAGTTTGCAAGTGATTCTATAAGGGTTCCATTTTTTTCCTTTTCAGGTACGGAACCCTAAAAAGAAAAATGTTTGGGAATGTGCAAACAGCGCTCTTTCATAAGATACCCCACATGCCCTAGTAGCCCCACATCGAATTTTGAAGACCCCTTTCAGTCCCTGTTGCAAAAAAAATATACATTTTTATTTCTTTATTATTTGCAAAATAGTTCGTCAAACGTCATCTAAAACTATTCCAAAATTCAAGTTGATAGCATCAGTCTCACTTGTGCCGCGTTCTAATGCGCACGCGTTTGCATATTCGATATATCGAGTAGCGCGGCGCAAGCTGTCGCTCGTAATTTACTCGCCATGAGTAGTGAACTTGTGGTGAATGAGCTGCTGGCGTTCCTGCAGCAGAAGCTGGATGTGATGGATGAAGTGTCTGCTGTCCAGATCTGCGCAACAAACTTCAGCGAGGATGACATAGCTGCTGCCAAGCTGTTGTTGTTTAGTGTGCTGAACAAGCGCGATCAGATGGTGTCCCGCCGGCGTGACGGGACTAAGAAGAGCCTGCAGGATATCATCACGCTGTTCAAGGAGACCGACCCTGACGACGTGCCGACGTTTGTGGTGAAGGAGCTACACAAGCTTCCTCCCGTCACCTTCGACCACGTCGATGTAACGAGCCTGCTGAAGGACATTGTTTTTCTGAAGGCCCGCCTCGCGGATGTGCTAACGAAATTAGATGCATCCCAGAACACCGTCACTGATTTGCGCAAAGAAGTTAGCGAGTTGCGCAACAGTGTGGCGGTAATTAGGTCACCTGTCGATGCGTCAAACGTAAACACATGTCGCGGAGCCGGCCTCGATATATCGTCGTCAAATTCCGCGTCAGCAGTTTCGTCGCCAGCGCATCCGTCGTTTGCTGAGCTTGCAGAGCACCCCGCCCGCGCGCCCCGCAGCCCCGCGCTCGTCACTGCGGCTCCTCCACGCAGCGCCGCCCGAGCCCCGAGCCCCATCCCGCAGCCAGTACTTGAAGCCCTGCCGAAACCTTTGCAAAGGGATTTCGCTAGCGTCACTGCGAGTGCTCCTGGCGCTCCTAGTATCAAGCCCATGCCAGAAAAGGCGCTGAATAGGGCTGATAAAGATGATGGTTTTGTGACGGTGCAAAGGAGGAAGCGCAGTTCACGACCAAACAAGAACCGCTGCGGCAAAGCTCCTACAGTGCCTGAAATAAGCCTGCGTGCCGCAAAGCCGAATACACCAGTGTACATCTCCCGCCTGCACTACACCACTAAGGCGGAGGACATCGTAGACTACGTGCGACAAAAGACGAGGTACACGCCGAGGGTGCAGTTACTGGAATCACGCCGGAACGTCAACTTCAAGGCGTTCGTCGTGCGTGTACCCAACTGTTATCTGCCCCTCGTCATGGAAGAAGACTTTTGGCCCCAGGACGTGGTGTTCCGTCGCTTCCGCGGACAAGTTCCACAGGACAGCACAAAGTCAAGCTAGTGCAAAGTGAAGTGCTACTAACATAGTCTTAAGCCTTATTTATTAACACAAGATTTTGTTTATAAAAATATGTATGTTTAGGTTAAGGTATTTTTCTATGGGCCTATGTCACCTGAAATAAATGGTATTATTATTATTATTATTATTATTAGTAGTTCTTGAGATATTTAGCTGTGACAGACAGACAGAGTCGCACCATAAGGGTTCTTTTTCACCATTTTGGTACGTAACCCTAATCATCAAAATCCGCTTAGAAATGCCGGTATGCATATAACTTCGTACATAAGAAGAATTACCTAATCCTATATATACAGAGTTATTTGTAAAACACCAGCAACCTCTTAAGGGGTCATTGTACACATCATTATGCACAACTTTTACTATGAGACCAAACCTGAAATCGCGAAAAATAATCAGCTGTTCAGTACATTTATGTTCGCATAATTCGTCAAAATGTACTGAACAGCTGATTTTTTTTTTGCGATTTCAAGTTTGGTCCCATGGTAAAAGTTGTTCATAATGATGAGTACAATGACCCCTTAAGAGGTTGCTGGTGTTTTACAAATAACCCTGTATAAAAATGAATCGCCGAAATGTATGTACGCGCATAACTTCCGAACGACTGCACCAAATTAGATAATTCTTTTTTTGTTATATTTGTAATTGTCAGGACAAGGTTTGTAAGAAAGAAAATGTTTGAAAAGTTGCCGGGAAAATTGAAAGTGCATTTTCTATGGGAATTTTGTATGAATTATTGAAATTTTGACAGAACGTTTGTCGGGTCAGCTAGTTTATATACCTACTAAAACCTTCCTGAAAGTATGTAGATTACGTTAGTGAAAGAATCATCAAAATTGGTTAATAAGTTTTTGAGAAAATCGTGGACATACAAACAAACATACATACAGGTCGAATAGAGAATCTCCTTTTTTGAAGTCGGTTAAAAAATTATTAAAAGGGGTAAAGCCAAAGTTAAATTAGAGACACAAGGAAGACCTTTCGACGTACAACGTGGGGTAAGACAAGGCGACCTGATATCACCGAACCTTTTTACTACTCTCCTCGAATCCATCTTCCGCAACTTAGAATGGGACTTTGGGGGATCAACATTAATGGGGAAACACTGAACCACTTACGCTTCGTAGAAGACATTGTACTGATTGGCGACAACCATACACACCTAGAATAATGATGCAAAAGACTAATTCTATAAAACTTTTTAGCAAAATATAAAACCGACTTCCAAAACAAAACACTACAAAGTGAAAAATAACTTTAATTTCGGTAGTCGGTGTCTTTGGTTTTGTATTTTCGTATTATGCCACCGACTTCCGAAATTAAAGTTATTTTTCACTTTGTAGTGTTTTGTTTTGGAAGTCGGTTTTATTTTTTGCTAAAAAGTTTTTATTTTTAACTTTTTAGTTGTGGTACCTACCCCGCACAAATTCGAATATCACTACCTGCTATGTAAATAACAGTGATAGGAAGTTATTAAAACATCATCCAGATAAACTAAGTGGGAAAAATACGCATTATTGAAGGTAACTCAAAAACTACCCAAACAAAGTTAATATAAAAACTTTTTTCCAAAAAAATCAACCGACTTCCAAAATAAACACCACAAAGTGAAAAATAACTTTAATTTCGGAAGTCGGTGTCTTTGGATCTGTTTTTTTTTTCTTTTTTGCCACCGACTTCCGAAATTGAAGTTATTTTTCACTTTGTGGGGTTTGTTTTTGGAAGTCGGTTGATTTTTTTTGGAAAATGTTTTTATATTTTACTTTTTAGTGGGTCAGTTTGTAATTTATCTAAGTTACAATATCGTAATGTCAACTGCTTATCACCTTTTACACAATATTTCGTTTCGCGATGTAGGGACGTTAATTGTTGAGACCCGTTGAAAAGCACCGTTTGATGAAGTGGAACTGATGATGAAGATCTCAGATGGCCACCGGAACTACTCAATAATAAGTATGTCAAGGTTGCGATTCGATTAGGTACCTTAGATTAGGATTAGGTACTTTAATAATGGTTGCTAAGTAATTTATGCTCATCACAATGCGGTGATGTGGAGTTCTCCTGGTACTTACCAAGAGAACTCCTTATTGTTGAGTAGTTCCGGTAGCCATCTGTTATCTTCATCATCAGTTCCACTTCATCAAACCGTGCTTTTCAAGAAAAAATGCACGAGTTATTATAAAAAAAATACCCAAATCGCTACATTGTGCCTATAATATTTGAAGAGTTCCATCGATTTCTCCAGGATCCCATCATCAGATCCTGACCTGATGACAATGGGACCAACTAGAAAGTATACCCTTTCAAACAAAAAAGAATTTTCCAAATCGGTCCAGCCGTCTTCGAGTAATCGGACACATACATAAAAAAAAGGTTCCGACAAACTGAGAACCTTCTCCTTATTTTGAAGTCGGTTAAAAATTTATATGGGACCACCTTCTTAGTATACACTTTCAAACAAAAAAAGAATTTTCTAAATCGGTCCATCCGTCTTTGAGTAATCGCGAAACAAGCCTACAAAAAAAACAGACGAATTGAGAACCTCCTCCTTTTTGAAGTCGGTTAAAAATCTGGTGACACACGTGTTTATTAGTAGGTAGTGTTTTCTTGTATGTCGGTTGTTTTTTTTTTTTTTTTTTTTGTAAAAATTGTTTTTGTAATGAAACAAAACAAAAACTTAATTTCGGAAGTCGTTGTCTGGTTCTATATAATAGTTTCTTGCCACAGACTTCCGAAATTAATGCTATTTTTATGTTTTTGGGTTTTTTTAAGTTTTTTTTAGTTTTGTAGGTAATGTGTAGTGGATAACAAAAAACTTTTATTCTTTGTCTCCATGCTCTGTGAAATTTAAAGGAAAATTAAGAACATACCATCATCACTCTGACATTCCACCTTGATCTCAACAATGTCACATTGTTTCTCAAAAACCGCTGGTACTTCTATTTCAATAGTCCCGCTGTCACTTTGACCATAACTAAGCTTATGTTCTCTATGGTGGTTTTAACAAAACCACCAACAAATTCTGAATGGCTTCGGTTTGTAAGTTTTAGCTGTAACAAAATTAATTCAGTATAATGAAAAAAAAAGCGGCCAAGTGCGTGTCAGACTACGCACAATGAAGGGTTCCGTAGTTGGGATGAATCCCAAGAACAGACATAACATTGTAGTTGAAAAATATGTTCTCCCATAAATTCCAACTGCAAATGTAAGTTAGTACGCACAATATTGAGAAATTTACCATGTTGTTTTAAGGCCATAGACTTCTTGTAGGTTTACCTGCAATCTATAGGTATTGAACTATTTTCTGTATTTTGTTTTTTACAAAATTTTAGGCTCGGTACTACAATTTTCGTCTATTTTCTTAAATAACTTTAGAATTATTTATTTTAAAATTATAAAAAAATATATCTGAGACCCTCACAGTAAGCCCTTTCATTTGATATGTCACATGGTACAGTTTGCAAAACTTTTTTTTAAATTTTCTTATTTACCAAAATTGACCCCCATATTCAAAATTCATTTATTTACGTTACACGCCCGTGTTCGGGTCACAGAAATACATACGTGTACCAAATTTCAACTTAATCGGTCAAATAGATTCGGAGCAAATCGGCTGTGACAGACGGACGGACGGACAGACAGACAGACAGACAGACACGCGAGTGATCCTATAAGGGTTCCATTTTTTTCCTTTTGAGGTATGGAACCCTAAAATCTCCTAAACACAGCCTCTATACAATGTGGAGACGATAATACTAAAATAATAAATGAAAACACTGGCTATAGCATAAGAGTATTTTGGAACCATCACATAAATTCTCCTACCATCAAAATTAAAAAAAAAACCGGCCAAGTGCGTGTCGGACTGCGCACAATGAAGGGTTCCGTAGTTGGGATGAATTTATCCCAAGAACAAACTTAACATTGTAGTTGAAAAACATGGTCTCCTATACATTCCAACTGCAAATTTAAGTTTGTACGCACAATATTGAGATATTTACCTTGTTATTTTAAGACCATACACTTCTTATAAGTTTTCCTGTAATCTATTGGCATGGAACTATTATCTGTACATTTTTTTTCAAATTTTAGGCTAAGTAGTTTTGGAGGTAAGGGGGAATGGTCAATTTTCTTAAATAACTTTAAAACAATTATAAAAAAAATATATTTGAGAGCCTCACAGTAAGCCCTTTCATTTGATGTCACACGAAACAGTTTGCAAAACTTTTTTTTATTTTTATTTACCCCCCAAAATAGACCCCTATATTTAAAATTATTTTATTTACGTTACACGTCCGTGTTTGGGTCACAGAAATACATACGTGTACCAAATTTCAACTTAATCGGTCCATTAGATTCGGAGCAAATTGGCTGTGACTGATGGACAGACAAACAGACAGACACATGAGTGTTCCTATAAGGGTTCTGTTTTTTCTTTAAGGGTACAGTAGCCTATAAATTGTTTTTTGTATGTGACTATGATTTCGACGATCAGCCAATTAGCTATTGTGACTAAGCTATTGTATATTTTTGATTAATGTCACTTTCAAATGATTTTTTTTTTCCTCTTTCTTGGCAATTGAGCCGGTGTCGACTATTCTGCCAGCGTCACGTTGAGACGGCAGGAGTGGCGGGCCGTCGGACTTAACTTTCTGGTAGTAAAATGTTAGTAGCTGCAGGGACGAACACAAGGGTTAGTAAAAACATGTATTCTAATTTACAAGCATATAAAATAGGGTACTATAAATAAAAATATACATAGTATTTAAATATATAGTTATTTTACGCATCATCACCACTTAAAATTTTAAATTATTTTCATTTAGGAATGTGGCTAAAATTTGGAAGATTTTGGGGGAGAAGTGGGATAGAAGGGAATGGAAGTTAGTTGGGAGAGGAACGTCATATTTGGAAATCTTTCTATACGAGGTCGAAGGAATTGGTGTTCAAAGAACAGGAGAAAAAAATATGATCCAAAGTATCCTCCGCAAGACCACACTCGCATAATGAGTTGTCCCGAACATGGATCTTGTTCAGGAACACTGGGCTACAACAGTGTCCGAGTCTCAGTCTACAAAGTGACGAAACAGTTCTTTTGCACAATTTTGGGCATTTGAAAAACCAAGGTTTCCTTTGGATGTCGGGTTGTATCGCTGCGTAGTAGGTGCCCTTGGTTTTTGAGGTCTTCCTCCAAGTTTTTGTCCACGAGTTAAATAACTTGGGCTTGGCACCATTTCGCAAATCGTAGTTATTAGCTACGAAGTGCTTTCGGTCAGCCGGATTTGATGTGGAATCAGCGCACTTATTGCCAACAATACCCGAGTGGCCAGGGATCCAAGCTATCTCGATGTCCAAGCCGTTTTGGGAGCAATCAAATAATAAATTCTTAATTTCTATAATGATCCGGCTATGAATTTGACTTCTAAGTTGATTTTGGTTTAAGGCCTGAATACTGCTACGGAAATCCGAAAAAAATACTGCTTTTTTAATTTGGTGAGATTTAATAAAGTGTATGGCTTCTAAGATACCAATACACTCTCCTGTGAAAACTGATGTTATTGGCGGGCATTGGTAAAATAAAGCTATTTTAGAATTTTGGAAATAAACTGCCACTCCTGTACATTCTGTTTGAGACAATTTAGATTTTAGATGCATCTGTGTAAAAGAGGTTCCATCCTTCTCAGAAACGCTTGAGAGCTAACTCGCAGTCGCCTCTTGCGTTTTGGGAATTCTTTGATATACCTAGTCCCAAAACGGCTTTTGGCTCAAAATGAATCGTCTCATATGCGGCGGAAAAGTCGGGGAGAATTGGATATTGACAAACAGGCGAAGAGAGGTGTCTAAGTTCTCTATACCTATTTATCAGAAGAGGAAATGATTTATTCTTCCAATAAGGGGAATCATTCAAAGAAAGGTCGATTAGCTCTAAAATTGGGAGTAAAGGATGGGATGAAAGGGAGAATACTCTGGATAGAAATCGATCTGCCAAATACTGTCTTCGTAGGAAAAGAGGCGGTTCTGCACATTCGACTTGAAGCGCAATTATGGGAGTGGATTTCATTGCTTCAATAACTATTCTCAGGCATTTGGCCTGGATGCTGTCTAATTTTTTGAGCGCTTCTTTGTTGCAGGGCTCAATAAGAAAGCAACAGTAGTCCAAAGCGCTCCTGGTCAACGCATTATAGACCAGTTTAAGGGTGTAGGGGTGAGCTCCCCACCACACCCCGGCCAAAGCCTTAAGGATAGACACAGAGCGTTCACACTTTTTGACCGTGTTGTTAATGTGGTCAACCCCAGACAATCTTGAATCCAAAGTTACTCCCAGGAACCTAGCCTTATCCTTGGCCGGAATGATTTGCCCATCTATGTTTAAATCTATTTGGGGAACAGAACGCTTGCGGGTAAAAATGACCGCTGTACTCTTTGGCGCACTTAAAGACAACCCGTGATCAAGAAACCATTGGTTAAGTGAAGACAGAGATACATTCATTGATAGAGCGGCATCCTGAATGGAACTGCCAGTGACCATTAGTGCAATATCGTCAGCATACTGAAGAATTTTGCAGTCAAAATTTAGAGAAGAAGATAGGTTAGCTGTATATATATTATACAATGGGGGACTAAGAACAGACCCTTGAGGTAATCCTCTCCGGACTGTTCTTTGTTCAGAGTCAGCCCCAGGGATTCTCAGTTGAATGACGCGGCTGGCAAAGATGCTACCAATGATACGACATATCCTACCCGGGATTCTCAGCTCGTGCAGCTTTTGCCTGAGAAGAGGGAGGAGGACAGAATCATAAGCAGCCGATATGTCCAGGAAAACAGCAACCACTGACTCATACCTGCTGAGGGCCAGTCGGACCGCTGACGTGAGGATTCCCACACTATCAGCAGTGCCCAGACCTTTCCTAAAGCCGAACTGAGTCGCCGGCAGCAGCCCCCTGCTCTCCACCAGCCACTCCAAACGATTTTTAATTAAATGTTCTAAAAGTTTTATTAGTATGGACGATAAAGCGATAGGCATAAGCAATGATCATTAGGATCTTTGCCAGGTTTTAATATCGGAATGACAACTTGAACCTTCCAGTCTGTGGGAATGTAACCTGAATTAAAGCAAAAATTTGCCAAGTCCAGGTGATTATTGGTGAGGTGAGGTTATTGGTGAGTTTTTGGACCAGCTTTAGAAATAAAGGAGTAAGGGAATCCATCCACCCCTGGTGCGGAGTCTTTGACATGGGATAGTACAGCTTTTAATTCTTCCAGGCTAAATGGCATGTTCATAGGATCGTTAGAGTCGTCTACATCATCGATGCCAACACAACTATCCTCTACACTTGGAACATAAGCTGGAGCGATTTTTGAGAAGAACTGGTATCCCAGTTCTTCTGTGAGGTTGTTCGATGAGGCAGGTGCTATACTACTTCTAAAACGCCTCAACTTCCGCCACACTACCGAAACCGGAGTAGATGGATTCAGAGAGCTGCAATATTTTGACCAACCTTCACGTTTCTTTTTTTTTAAATACTTTCCTGGACTTAGCTAATATCCGCTTGAAGGCAATGAAATTATCCAGGTTCATATCGTTGTTAGCAGTATCTTCAGCTTCATTCCTGGCCCTAACCATGTCAGTGCATTCCTTGTCCCACCATGGCGGAGAAGGAATTCTATCAGATTGGGGTTTTTTGGAAGGCAAGCAATCATCTGCTGTAGAAGAGACAGTGGAAGAAAAGGATAAAAAACATTCCTGGGCATTATCACTGTTAACTTTTGGAAGGGAAGTTATTCTTAAATCTAAGATTATCTGCTGAGTTGAAAATGAAAAATGAAAATGAAAATGAAAAATGGTTTATTATTACTACAAGTAAATATCCTAACAACTAGTGATCGGAGTCTCCTTTTAAGCAAATAAGCCTGTGTTAGGAGACTCCGCTCTTCCAATATCAATAAGTACAATTTACTTGTTTTATTTTTGAAGTTTTGTTTTATTTTTTTTATTTTTATTTTTGAGTTGAGTTGGTGTTTTAAAAGGGGAGGAGAAACTTTAGTGGGAACATTTTTAGAAGGGAATTCGATCATGATGGGATAGTAATCACTTCCATAAGTCATATTCAAGCGACGCCAGATGAGTAGACTAGATATATTGGATGAGCAGAACGTCAAGTCAACACAGCTATTACTCTGCCCTGGAGCAGACATGCGTGTGGCAAAACAAAACTAAATTTAAAATATGTTGTTTTACCTGTAATCTATCTATATCTATATTTACATTTGTTACTCCAATTTTTGAGGAGGGCTTTTTAACATCACGCCAGGACCTATATGAGCCGAGCAAAAAGAAAAAAAAATACAGTAAGAATACTAAGCAAAAACGAAGAGCGCGGGCAGGCGATGCGATGCGACAGGGTGGTTCGGGGGTCAAGAAATTCGTTTGTTCTCACTAGTTCGATTCATTAGTTCGATCGTCGAACTAGTGAGAATTATTTTTTTCTCAGTTGTTCGACCGTCACGTGATCAAATATACGCCAGGACCTTTATGAGCCGAGCAAAAAGAAAAAAAATTACAGTAAGAATACTAAGTAAAAACGAAGAGAGCGGGCAGGCGATGCGATGCGACAGGGTGGTTCGGGGGTCAAGAAATTCGTTTGTTCTCACTAGATTTATTTTTTCTCAGTTGTTCGACCGTCACGTGATCAAATATATTTACCTACCGCAATTTTTCTAAAAAATGCCCAATACTTTATCCGCATGTTAGTTGCATTTGAGCATCAATATCATCTTTGACTAATGATCATTTTAAAAGCATATTTTTAATGTTTTTTGGTTAACACATTGTCTGCTGAATTATTTGCGAATTTGTTCCAAATGCTGCTTTATGATACACTAAACCCTGTGCGGCAAACGCTCATGCGCGCCCAAAAAATATTTCGTGTGGTGCTATGATCGCGCATGCGCGGTTGAAGAAATCATCGCATCAGTGCGGCGTTACAAACTTGTCCCAAGTGCGGCGAGACGCTTATATGTGTTTGAAAATTTTCGAGTTTTATGAGTCATAAAACAATTACGCCAATAACAATAGAGATGCACAAAAAACCCACAGGTGCGGCGCGCCGCACTCGAAGGAAGTTATATAAATTGTATGGACGCGCATAAGCGCCGCCAGCACATGGTGAACGTTCGAAAATCGCGCATGCGCGTTGGCCGCACATAACGTGTTAAAACAAATTCAATGGTCGACCAATTGAGATAATAAATTCTCACTAGTTCAACGATCAAACTAATGAATCAAACTAGTGAGAACAAACCAAGTATGGGGATGAAGTCGCAGGCAGAATGTAATAAATAATATAAAACATAAACACTTTCCAAGTTGACCTCTGATTTTTAATTAGGTAGACTAAAATGACAGCTCAAATCGAACTTTTTGTGTCATTTTGACATTTTACTCACCATATGTCATTTTAGTCTACCTAATTAAAAATCAGAGTTTAGTCTGTCACAGTTTAGTCTGTGAAAATTTTACCTTATTTACGCCTGGGTACACGTGTTATCGATGTCATAGGAGATCGAATGGTATTGGTCAAGGAGTCCCAATTCTAGTTAAGAACGATATTCCTCATACATCAATTTTTATTCCATCTACGTTATAATCTTGAATGTGTAGGGATCCACTTAACACTGAGAGCAATATAATTGTTGTATCCGCATATAATTTGCCAAACCTTCCTTTAGCTTCTAATGATTTGGATATTTATTTGATCTAGGGCCAAAAATACTAATTGTAGGTTGTAGGTGACCTCAATGTCCAACATGAATATTGGCATTGTTATCAAAACAACTTGTGTGGTGTAGGATTGTTTGACCATATGGTACACCAAGATTTGGGCTGACATCTCCAACATTGGTACATTACAATAACGCTCATACTCCTTCCACACCAGCTATACTTCTCAGCAGTAATGTTACATGTGTGTCTGAACTTCACACTCTGCCAGCTTTATCATCCAATCACTTTCCAGCCTTTTTTTTGTAGGTGGGAATTTTACCCCTCTTAGCTTCAAACAATACCGATACTCGGAGGCTAATTGGGCTGAGTACAGGTCGTACTTGGATATGAATATCCCACTAGCATCAACAACTTATAATTCTAAAATTAGTATTGATGCTGCAGTTGATGAATGAGTCGCGAAGTAATCGTTCCATCAGGCTCTTCCTCTGCTAAGTGTTACACCTTGCCGAGACGCATTACAGTCCTAATTTCAACTAAAAACAGGCTACGAAAGGCGGCTTTGAAAGAAATAAATCCTACAATTAAGTGAGTCATTTACAAAGATATGAACAACCAAATAAAATACTTTATACAAATGTATAATGACAAATTGATAATCCATCTACCGACATCTGGAGGATTGTTAAATCTCTGACTTATAAACCTGCAGTAATTCCATCGTTGAAGTGTAAAAATGGTCAATTAACTACGTCCCCTGCCAAACAGTGTGAAGTGCTTGCTGATACTTTTTATTACAGTATGGGTTTGACTAGGAGCTGGACTAGTGATAACTTTACAGAGACTACCGTCAAAGAATCATTAAATAAACTCGAAAACGCTGATGATTTGGTTCTACCTAATCTCGCGCGTCCTAGAGAAGTGTCAAAATTATTTAAAAAACTCAAATGTCGCAAGTCTCCTGGTGTCGATGGTATACACAACTGCTTACTAAAGAATCTATCATGTAAATTTTTAATGGTTGCCTGGGAATTAACTACTTTCCGTCTGCTTGGAAAAGAGCCAAAATTGTATCTTTCAAGAAACCAGGAAAGATTAAAGTACACCAACTAGCTGTCGGCCTATAAGTCTCCTACCATCCTGGGGAAAATTACTCGAAGGAGTAATTTCATCGCACTTAACAACATCTACAAACCACCTGCTATTGCCTGAGCAGTTCGGATTCAGAAAGACTCATTCTAAAGCCCAGCAACTGGCCAGGGTCGCGGAACATGTCACGCTCCACTTAAACATGGGTGAATCTACGGGCATGATGTTGCTTGACGTAGAAAAAGCTTTTGATGCCGTCTGGCATGCAGGCCTTTTACATGAGCTAATTATATGTGATGTACCGATTGGACATGTAAAAATCATCCAGGCGTATTTGACGGATATGTCGTTCTGTGTTCATGTTGGCGATAGTGTGTCTAAACCAAGATCTATTCCTGCAAGGGTGCCACAGGGCTCCTTGCTCGGGCCGCATTTATTCGTAATGTTTATAAATGACATGCCCAAGCAGGCTCACACTCATCTTGCTTGTTTAGCGGATGACACGGCATCATTTACTTCAAGTAAAGACACCGATTTGATAGTTAAACGCATTCAGTTATTATTACAGCTTCTAGTTTCCTTTTTTACCCAATGGAATGAAATTAAAATTAAATTCAACAAAAACCGAAGTCTGTTCACACGAAAGTGATCATTCCCTAAAAAACGCATAAAAGTAGCTGATTAGACTTTGCCATGGTGTGAATCGACCAAGTACCTTGGACTATTGCTGGACAATAAAATAAACTGGACCAAAAATACTGAGTACTTTCACATTAAAGGAATAAAAGCTCTAAAATGCATAAATCCAACCATCTAAAGTCGACTAAATTTTCAAATTAAAAATCTACACAACCCTTGTAAGCCCTGCATTACCTACGCGGCCTTAACATATCCTACACATTGACAGTTTTTCTATGTTTAGGTTTAAAAACACCGCAGAATAGAAATAACCGGCACTTATAACATTATTACGACAACTTCTTCTTGTAATCTACGAATAATATGAATTAAAAGCTATTATTTTTCTACTGGTTCACTACCTGCATACAATATTATAATACCTGCTAAAACAAGCTAAAACAAGTACTTTCCTAAATGATGCTCGATGTACTCTGTCATCTGTCTCCGACGCCTGTCTGTGAACTGTGAAGTGAAATTGGGATGGGATTGCTTGTTAAATTTTGACGTTTGACCAGTTTGACGTTGACGCGATTTCTGTATTGACGTTTGGTTTTTTAAATCACAAGGTCGCTAGTAGCATTATGGAACCACGTCTTTTCTCTCAGCCCAGAATAGTTTAAAAACCAACCTTTTAAGCACGAAAAAGAGAGTTCTGTCTAACCAAGTATTATTTTGTGATTAGAAACAACAAATTAACGATATGTGCAGTTAAATTAGGTTCCCCAAGTTTAGACAGTTTCCCACCGTTGGTTGACAAAAAAATGTAATATTTGACCGATATTTCGGATAGACTTTCCATAATTAATTAAAGCCATTTGCAAATCTTTTGGTTCTTTTAACACGTTCTGTGCGCCAACGCGCATGCGCGACTTTCGAACGTTCACCATGTGCTGGCGGCGCTTATTCGCGTCCATACAATTTCCTTCGAGTGCGGCGCGCCGCACCTGTGGGTTTTTTGTGCATCTCTATTGTTCTTGGCGTAATTGTTTTATAACTCATAAAACTCGAAAATTTTCAAACACATAAGCGTCTCGCCGCACTTGGGACAAGTTTGTATCATAAAGCAGCATTTTGGAACAAATTCACAAATAATTCAGCAGTTAATGTGTTAACTCTTAACAAACCATGCTGGGATCAGTGGATTACATTCATTCGTGGAAGCTTACCGGGGCGTTCCTGTCCTCGTTTCATAGCACCGAAAATTAACCACAAGAATCTTAGGCCCTTGTCAGATTGACTCTGAAGTGCCGTGCCGATGTGATGAACGCCTGGGATTCTCAGGCTGACCGTATCCGGACAAGCCACCTTACTTGTACGGCTACGGTTCAGCCCGAATATCCGTCCTCCCAGAGACGGTGGGACGAGCCGCTCTCCAGCCGGTCTATTCTGTACAAATCTAACCGTGAAAACTTAGATGGAGTGAGCTATCATTCCACCTGACGCTAGGGATTGACACTATTGGCAGCTCACTCCACGCTCACCTCACCTATGTTTTCACGGTGAGATTTGTACAGAATAGCACTGCAGGTTTGACCGGAATAACCTCATTTCCGGCTCGCCACAAGTCTGCGTCTGGGCGCTCCTCCATAGCTGTCAGTGCAGTGAAGTAGTCCACCACCTCGGTCGGTTGGCACGGCACGCCAGTATTAATGACATCATCCGTCAGGCACTTGTCACCGCTTCACCTCTTGTCAAAGGATAATGGGTAGAGCTCATTGGGCATCAAAAAATACATCCGCATCTCGGTCAGTGGAAAAAGTGCCCAATAGGCTGGCAGCGTTGCCACGTTGGATGGCAATGCTAATCAGCATTGAGCTAAAAATTGGATGTGCGTGTGAACTAAAGGACCAAACTGGGAATTCGCAAAATAAAATCCTTGGATTAAAACAATTGTAGAACAAAACTGGGAATTTCTAAACAAATATATTAAAAACTACAGTTCTTAAAGTGTGGTCCCTCAGTCCTCACAGACCATCAGCCAGATCCCATAGTAGGGGAGGCCACGATGCTAAATGGTGATTTTCTCCAGCGTCCTGGGAACTGTAATATATATTTGGTTACCCGCATTTATTAAATTATCACCCAACACCCAACAGTAGCAGTTTTTTATAGTTTCTAAAGAACCATAAAACAGCCGTTAAAAAACAATAACTCAGAAATAATTTACGTACCACTATGAACCATAGTACATATAGAATATCAACAGAAAATGCGGAATCGAAGGTGACATGACAGCTGTCACCTCCGACAAAAACAACAAGAAGAAAATATGAAAATGTGAAAATATGCTGACCAGAGCAGCCGTACATCGTACCCGACTACCACCTCCGGACTCGTCGCTCAGCTCCGCCTCGCCGTCGTCGGAACTCGGATCACCAGTCACACCGGCGGCTGTAGCCGCGTCGAGCTCGAGCGACGAGTAGGTACTTCTCTCCACCGACGTCGCCACCACCTGCACGTCAGCCGGGAAGAGGTCGACCACCGACCGGCATGGGATCTAGGGGCCAACCGGCCCCGAGCCGGGTCCCCACTGCCGGTGGTTGTGTGCAGCGCATGAAATGGAATCAACAAATGAATGAGAACGTCATGCGCGCTTATTACGGGGCAACAGAGGCCCCCACACAGACCCCCACAGAGGCGAGAGAACCTCACTGCCTGACGTGATAGGATGCTGTCTCTGTTCCAGGAACTTCAACCAGCCATTAACGTCTCGGCCCAACGACTCACTCACACGATCAGGTGCGGGTTCACTCAATTCAATCACTGACTGGACGACGCCACGCTTGATAGGCTGCGCTTAGAGGTACTGAGCAACCGTATCGTCCCTGTCCCGTCACAGACCGCAGTGCAACCTCCAGTAAGTGACATAACCCAACTACGGTCTTATGTTAATGATGAGAAGGGGGGCGATGCGATGGGTTGTTACGGTAAGTAGCCAGTGTAACGACCGATTGAGGAGCGCGCTGGAGGATGCGTTTCGGGAGTTTAGAACTGCCCCCGTCAACTTAGACCTCGTTTACCTCGCTTTCCTATGCACAGAACGAATAGGACGTTGGTGTGTGCCTTGGATTCGCTGCTTGGTTCTTATTTTGAAAGCAGCGAAGATCTCGTAGATACGCACTCGATCTTTATTGCGTGGCTATTGCGGCGTGTCGTGAAGCCAATATCACATTTCCAAATTGTGACATAGCCACATGACCAAAACCCGCCATTCCAGCCTGGCAGTGCAGGATCGAGCGACGTATCGAGGAGACCTGGGTACTCATTTGCAAACTATACTGCTTCAGGGAGGGCAATACTCGCCCTAGTGATGCGCTTTGTGAGGTGGGCGTTCTCGGGGACTGGCATCAGTCCTCAAGAATATATGTACCGTGTCACAGAGCGCATTGACTTCCTGAAGCAGAAAGTCTGTGCATAGGCAAGCCGTATCCGTAGGTATAAACGACGGTTTGAACGGTATACCCAGAATCGCATATTCCAGCGTGATCAAAGGTGGGTGTATAGAGCATGCGAGCGACCTGAGCAAAATGTGGCAGACGTATGCCGCCCTGATGATGATGCCACTAGCATATTCTGTCACAACATCTGGTCGGTGCCCGTCTGCCATACTGAGTCTGAATGGATGTGTGATGTTGAGCGCGTGTGTGACGCCATACCGGAGATGGAGAAAGTAATAATTACTTCCTCCGATGTAGCTAGTGCAGCCCGTCTGATACTGAACTGGAATTGCCGGGACCAGACGGACTGCACAATTTTTGGCTTAAATGGCTGCAAAGTTCACACGCATGCTTGGCATCGCAATTCCAGTGTCCAAATGGCCCGCGGCACCAAGGAGCTACTCCTCATTGACATGACTATAAGCCAACAGGTCCGTCGATCCCGAAAGGATTTGTTGACATGTTGGATAGACTATAAGAAGGCTATTTTTCTATCTACGTAATCGTGTGCGTGCTATGCGCAATTGGTCACGTGGCCACACGTGTGTGGGAGACTTCGTGAAGGTTCAAGGTTCACGCGCTTTGGTAAGCGTCAAAAAACCGACACAGCTTGGAAAACCGTGAATGCAGCAGAAGTTTTGCATAATCATTTGCAAATGTCGTCCCACACTTGTGGGTTCGCTTATTCGTGCGAATGTGAGTGTCCAGCATTATACTCTATGCTGTCAGTCAAGCAAGTCACAAGCAACTGTGGTATCTCTATTCTCTATATAGATCACAAGTGTCAAGTAGGCATCTGTCAGTGTCTTCTAACGAAATGTGTATTGTGGTTTGTGTACCACTGGTACCTATTAAATTAAAGTGATTGTTGTTTAAGGGCTGTATAAATTGCCTGTATTGTCGGAACTACCTACGACACATTTATTAGGTCTAGTTCTCCCCGGCTGCTGCCGTCTTTCAGAGGTCTACAAAGGAAGCGTACGCTATGTTTACAAGTTTTTAGTCGCAAAATTTTCATACAGTAGTAAAAAAAAACGTAATAATAATTTACAAGGCACGTCAGTTATTTGTGTAACAGTGTTCTGTTAATAGAGTGCGAAGTTGAACTAAATATCTTGATAATTTTTGAGTTATAAGATGGAAAAACTGCCGATGTGTAGGATATGTTTAGTGGCGAATGTTCGCATGCATGTAGTGGTCAAAAAGAACTTGCATGAGCTGTATGAGAAGCTGACTGATATTCCAGTAAGTTCATACTTTAGTAAGAATTATCTATATGATTGGTTCTAATGTGTCTCATACACGAGGATATAAATTCTTATGAACTTTCTTTGGTCAGATCGCCGTGTTAGGGTCAAATGGATATCACTGACATCAGTGAAATAAAATCATGTGAAGAAACCTAGGCTTAAAATAAATAGGTATATAAATAATGTTAACAATATTAAGTACATTCAATAACATAGCCATATATGTCGCCAATCTGCCTTGAGCAAGAGTGGTAATCAATGCTCATGTGTTCTCTGTATGAGGTGTATAGAAAGTATTCATCATCATCATCATCCACAGCCCGACTTCACCACTGCTGGGCATAGGCCTGTCTCTTCTTGTGCCAATCCCCACGCTCTTGTGCCAGCCTCATCCAGGTTATGTCTGCGACGGCAACAATGTTGTGTCCAACCACTACCAACTGTTGCCTATACAATAAGTAAAGTAAAATGGAAGTATTTTCTTAATATGAACAAAATAGTGTAAGACAAGTTTTGTTGCAGTTTGTAACTGAAGACAGAAGACCGATGCTTGCTTGTTTCTTCTGCTGCACTAAACTAAAGCAATGCTACCAATTACTGAGACAATGTCTGGAAGCTGAAAAGATGTTTGCTCAGATGATGAATGAGGATTACGAGGTGAGGTATTCTTCAAGATACAATTATTCTTATAACTTTTAATTCCAGTATATCTCATACCTTTTGTGTCTGGATTTCAGTGGCCCTTTGTTTCACATAATAATTCCTAATCTACTTTAGTATAACGATTCAGGCATAACTTTTAATGGCATAATAATACTTCAACTTGCTCGTTGGCCTAGTGGTTGCAAGTGCATTATAAACATTAGTGGTGAAATGTGGGTTCATTTACACCTCTGCCTAACTCTAGCATGAATACAGGTGTGGTGTGTGTTATGTTAGGTAATACGGGCTGGTGTCTGCAACTCCACGTCAATGCGCGTATTTTGCGTAATATATGAGAACATTAATTATTTGATCCACCCCAGTTCCTCGAGGAAGGCCAGCAACACCTTCGAGTTACTGACTATCTTACGGAGGGTACTTGGGTTACCGAAGTGCTTTGCTCTGTATGTGGCCACCACCGGGCAGTTTAGAAGCACATGTGCTGCTGTCTCATGCTCTCCTCCATGCAAGCACAGCGGACTGTCTGTAACTCCTATGACAAAGAGATGTTTATTAAATGACCCTTGACTAGTTATAGCTGTTGTATCTGCATGCAGCTGTTGTTTAGTTAGTTGGAGAAACTGTTTCGTGAGGCGGCCATCAATTGTAGGGACTGCTTCCTTAGCCTGCTCCTTAGCTTACCTTTTTTTTTGTCTAGGTGTAAATCCTCACGGATGTCCTCCGCCCTGGGGTGTGCAGAGTGGTCTGTAGACTCTTACTGACTAAAACCACCCCGTTGTAACCTCGTCATACACCTGTGTCGGAGCTGCGGGTGCAAATGGGGCTTCTGTTGCCCCGGACACGTCCCATAGGCGGAGTGAGGTGTTGAACTCCCCTCGTTAAGTCTTGAGAGGTGCGTGGAGGTCGTCCTACATACCTACCGTACCATGAGGGTTGAATATTTATAGGTTGTCAAATGTAAGAGTGTACGATTATCACATGTTAAATACTCCACATAATTCTGCTACAGCTTCTGTATGAAACTTGTATGTGGCAGTTTGATAACGGTCCTCTCTCATGTCGGCGCGAGCTATGCAACAAAAGCTTGTGCAGTGGTCAGTGAGGTTGGTAGCACGACTGACTGTCCAGGGTACCTCACTTGTGGAGGTGGAGCTACTTTAGTATGTGATAAAAGTTTGAGCTCACAGAATTGTGTTCACCACATCGTATTATACCTAATACTGTAATTATATTTTTACAGCCCAGTGCTTTAATAAACCAAGACCATTTAGAGTATTTTGGTGGGTTTGTTAAATCTCCAATGGAGAACATAAGTATAGTTGATGTTGTTGAAACAGAAAACATTGCTATCAAAGAAGAATCACCAGCTGTTTGTGAGGGACTAGATGATATTATTGAGCCAAAGGAGGAACATCAAAGTGATGGTACGTTTTTTGAACAGAAAATAATAATAGGTTGGGGAAAAAGTTTCTTCGCATTTTTTAAGAAAATTCAAAACGTTTTTAATATAGTTTATTTACATTTAACTAAAGTATGTAGGTACCATTTTGTTCGATAACTTTTTGCCATCTTGTAGGTAGGGACATGATCGCATTGCTATAGAAATTTTGGGACTTCTGGTCAAAATACCGCGACAAGTGGTTTTGGCAGTCCTCTCGTGATGTTAACCTGACACTGCCTAAAGAATTCTGAAGAGACCGAAACAGGTGGAAATCTGAAGGTGCAAGGTCAGGACTATACGGCGGATGCATTAACACCTCCCAGCCAAACTCTCTTAATTTTTGCTGAGTGGCTAAAGATGTGTGAAGTCTAGCGTTATCATGATGAAAAACCACACCCCTTCTGTTGATTAATTCCGGCCGCTTCTCTCAACTTCTAGCTTTAATCTCATCAGTTGTTCGTAGTAGAGTTCAGAATCGATGGTCCTGCCTGGTGGTAACACACACAGTCTGTGAAGCCTGACCAGCCTTTGACCACGACCTTTTTCGCACGTTCTTGTCATACGTGATCCACTTTTCATCACCAGTTATCAGCTTCTTCAAAAATGGTTCGGTTTCATTACGTCGTAATAAAGAATCACAAATGAGTACACGGTTCATTAGGTTTCTTTCAGTGAGCTCGTGAGGTACCCAAATGTCGAGCTTTTTTGTGTACCCAGTTTTTTTCAAATGCGCCAAAACTGTTTTGTGGTCAATTTCCAGTTCTCCAGCTACGTCGTAACTATTGATATGCCGATCTTACTCCACTTTTTCAAAAATGGCATCCATTTTATCCGTAATAGGGCGACCAGAGCGACGTGCATCTTTGACATCAAAATTTCCGGATTGAAAACGCTTAAACCAAATTTGTGCTACTCTCACAGACACTACACTAGGTCCATAAACATCGCAAATTTTTTTCGCGGCTTGCGTTGCATTTTTACCTTTTTTGTAGTAAAATTTTAAAATGTATCGAATTTCTTCATTAAATTCACTCATCTTGACGGTACGAAAAACAAATGAAAATCACACATTTTCCTAATTTGAATTTGGAATTATGTTCTTTAAAATTTAAACTTTCAATGATACCAAAAGCAACCAGATACAAATAGTATAGCCAAAGAGATTTTATTACAAGTTCATACATACTATAATGCGAAAAGACTTTTTCCCCAACCTAATATGATCAATAATTGATATTTGAAAATAAACTAAAGTTATAATTTATCAATCAAAAAATATTTTGTAACACTTCAATTTTTTGTCAGTGTTACTCGTACATTATGTTGTGAAATAAAACAAATGTGTGTGATAAAAGAGTAATACTCATGACTGTTTTTAGTAATACTCTTTTCTGTGTTTATTTACAGAGCTAGAACTGGAAAATTATGACGATAGTTGTCTAGATGTAGCAGATATACCAGCACTCCATACTGAATCTGATTTAGAAGACGATGTACCTTTAATGGAGTTTAAAACTGAGGTGGAAGAACAAGAAGTATCTAAGAACAAACTAAGAGCCAGGAAGATGACAAGTAAGTATTAGTTAATCTATAGGTAAGGAAACAGGCCTGTGGTTCACCTGATAGAAAGTGATTAGCGTCACTCAAATGGCGTAACCGTTTAATTGGACTGTGTTCTGCAGAAAGCAGCCATGTCGGGAAAAGTACAAACAGAGTTATAAGCATTTTTCTGTCGATGGTTGCATTATGGATGTATGGACAAGGCTGCATTTGACGGCTCATATCTCCGTGATAAATAAAGATATCGACATGGCTGTTTTTGCAAAAAATCTTGTATGTCGAAATTAGTATGACTGTGTTTATAACTAATTTTTGGAAAAAGTGCCATATGGCTGCTTTCTGCATAACTAGATCCAATTATGCAATTTGAATTCTATACACAGGACAGGAACTCCTAGGACCATTGTAGTTAAATCTGTTATTTTCTGATAACAATTAATAAAAAAATTAAAAAACCACGGTCAGCAAGACAACCAGCCACCATAAGCAGCATTCATGCACGAGCATAACGCTAAGGTCAGCCATTAAGCCCTCGCTGTTTTTGTGCCCCGATGCTACCGCAAGCTGTGACAACTAGAGAGCGGGCTCAGACAGATAATTAATAGAATCACGCACGCGAGACGCATGCGGGTCTAGTCCGCGTGCGCTAGCTGATCCGCACGACAATATAAGGGCTAGCGTACTAGGACAGGACTGACGTAGTAATCCAAACCACTTTAGTAGCAACACACAACATCACGTGTGTATCACCCGCAGGGTGAGAGGTGTACAGTATGTACCTACACCTCCATCGCCGAATGTAGGCGTACATACTACCTATACACCTCTTTGTGAGCAAAAAATAATATAATCAATAAATAACACACCTACACTCTGCAATTAACAATATCTCTCGAGAGCGTGCCCTCTAACGCCTTACGCAGTCACGCCATAGATAGTAAATAGTCTGCACACTCGCGTCACATCAGAGAGCACCACAACACACCATAACATAATAATGTAATTCCGGCTTAACGGACACACTAACAAGGTATCAATTTATGACAAAGTGGTTGGATAGCTGCTCCCATAGATAGTAAATAGTCTGCACACTCGCGTCACGTCAGAGAGCACCACAACACACCATAACATAATAATGTAATTCCGGCTTAACGGACACACTAACAAGGTATCAATTTATGACAAAGTGGTTGGATAGCTGCTCCCATAGATAGTAAATAGTCTGCACACTCGCGTCACGTCAGAGAGCACCACAACACACCATAACATAATAATGTAATTCCGGCTTAACGGACACACTAACAAGGTATCAATTTATGACAAGTGGTTGGATAGCTGCTCCTATAGATAGTAAATAGTCTGCACACTCGCGTCACGTCAGAGAGGAGAGCACCACAACACACCATAACATAATAATGTAATTCCGGCTTAGCGGACACACTAACAAGGTATCAATTTATGACAAAGTGGTGGGATAGCTGCTCCTATAGATAGTAAATAGTCTGCACACTCGCGTCACGTCAGAGAGCACCACAACACACCATAACATAATAATGTAATTCCGGCTTAACGGACACACTAACAAGGTATCAATTTATGACAAAGTGGTGGGATAGCTGCTCCTATAGATAGTAAATAGTCTGCACACTCGCGTCACGTCAGAGAGCACTACAACACACCATAACATAATAATGTAATTCCGGCTTAACGGACACACTAACAAGGTATCAATTTATGACAAAGTGGTTGGATAGCTGCTCCCATAGATAGTTAATAGTCTGCACACTCGCGTCCTGCTTATGGCATCCCAGCTGATTTTTGTAGCTGGATATCAGATTTCCTTAGTGAACGGTCGATTAGAGTAGTTGTTGATGGCTGCTCTTCTGACCTTATGGCTATTGATGCCGGAGTTCCTCAGGGGTCTGTTCTCTCTGCAACTCTTTTCCTGCTGCACATCAATGACCTGCTTCGGCCTGGTATTGTTGGGTACGCAGATGACAGTACAGTTTCAGAGAGATACTTGTCCAGCGCAAAAACCAGCGGGGCTGAAGTTCGTTCCTTGAGAGAGGCCATGGTAGAGCGGACAGATTTGACCTTAAGCTTTGTCTCCCAGTGGGGTGATGATAATCTGGTCTCTTTTAACGCCACCAAAACGCAGGCGTGTCTTTTTACCGCTAAAAAGAGTCGTTTCGCCCAAACTCCTACTTTTCGGGGTACATCTGTTCCTGTAACTGATCGACTTGAGCTCCTAGGCATGGAGTTGACATCTGGTCTCAACTTCGGCGCCACCATCGAGTACAAGGCCCAAACTGCGGCCAAGAAACTGGGCATCCTAAATAGGGTGAAGCGATACTTTACGCCTGGACAGCTTTTAACCCTTTACAAAGCGCAAGTCCGATCCTGCATGGAGTATTGCAGTCACCTTTGGGATGGATCAGCTAAGTACCAACTAGCCGCGCTTGACTCGGTGGAACGCAGAGCTAAGAGGCTCATTGGCGACGTAAAACTGGTGGATGCCAAGCTTCATAGCTTGGCTCATCGCCGCAAGGTTGCCTGCTTGGCGGTCTTCTACAGATTGTACTTCGGAGAGTGTGCCCGAGAACTCCACGACCTCATTCCACCGGCCCCCTTCTACCACCGGACATCTAGACGCACTGCCAGTTACCATCCCTACCTGGTTGCTATTCCACCAATTCGCACTAAGCGCTTCCAAATGTCTTTTATAATGCGCACAGCAAAAGAGTGGAACTCACTACCTGCGTCTGTGTTTCCGAACGTATACAACCCTAATCTCTTCAAAGCGAGAGTGAACAGGCTTCTTCTGGGTGAGCTCACTCCATCGTCGACTTTGTCTCTGTCACCTCTGACCTAGACTAGAGTCAAGAGCAAACCCATCACAAATAAAAAAAAAAAAAAACGTCAGAGAGCACTACACACACACACACACACACACACACACACACACACACACACACATACTAACGGATAATTATAATTATTATATATGTATAACATCAATCACGTGAACACGTTCCGCTCAGTAGCTATGTATGAAATTGTAATAGATTAATAACTGCGAGGGCCCTGGTACCCTTAACACAAGTTTAATCTTAATTTGGGTACCAGAGTTCAACAAAACTAGCATTTAAATAGTCTGCTGTGTAATGCTTGTGTTTTTATGTGTGTATTTGACTGCAATAAATAAATATTATTATTATTATCTCCTTTATTCATTTTTTTTACATATAAGTTATATTTTTAAATATTAGAATTAAAAAAAAAAAACATTTAAAAATATAAAAAATAGAAATCCACCGGCATGGGGAACAGGGTCCAAGCTACCGGTGGTTAGGGTCCCAGAGACAGGAACCTCCTCACAATACGCGCCGTATCAAGGAGTACTGCCTTCTGAATCAGGCCCTTCACCCAGCCACCCAACGAGAGCCTCTTGAGATGTTGGTCGAGGCTCTTAGCGATAAGGCCATTGACCGTAACGACTATCGGCACAATGATTGCCGAGTCCACATTCCACATAGCGACAACCTCGTGGGCTAAGTCGAGATACTTCAATTGTTTCTCCTTCTCAGCCTTCACGAGGTTCTCGTCATGCGGGATAGTGACATCGATTATCATTGTGCGGCGCACTGATCGATCTATTACCACTATATCAGGCTTATTGGCTACAATAGTCCTGTCAGTGATAATAGATCGATCCCAGTATATCGTGACATGGTCATTCTCGAGAACTGGGTCGGGCACATACCTGTAATACGGTACCTCAGAGTCCACAAGGCCGTATTTCAGAGCAAGTTGCTGATGGATAATCCTGGCTACTTGATTATGCCTGTGCAAATACTCGCCGTTAGCTAAACGAGAACACCCAGAAGTAATATGTCTGATAGACTCACCGGGACAATGGCATGCCCGACATATGTCGATCGTCCCGTCTTTCATTATATACTTCCGGTAGTTATTCGTTAGCATAACTTCATCCATAATCGCACAGACTGAACCTTCGGTTTCCCCAAAGAGGTCACCGAAGCGTAGCCAGGCCACGGACGCTAAGAAATCTACGTCGGGCCCATGAAGGGCCCGGAAAAAGCGTCCGTGAAGCTCCTTGCTTTGCCATACTTCCTTGCGGTCGTTGGTACTAAGCACCACAGGTTTGCGCCAGTTCTCTTTAGCCAAGGACAACGGGGTGAGTCCCTTGTCCACTGCAATCACATCTCGGTGCATACCCACGTCAGCCTTGAGAAAATATTCTCTGAGACTGCACACCTCGCGGTTGTGGAGGGTCTTAGCATTTAAAAAACCTCGACCCCCGCACTTCCGCGGAATGTACAGCCTCATGACAGACGAACGTGGGTAATGCATCCGGTTTGCAGTCAGCAGTGACCGGACTCTCCTATCCAGGGCGTCTAGTTCCGTCTGGGTCCACTTTAGTATGCCAAAGGAGTACATTAGGACCGGCATGACCCAACCGTTAAAGGCACGCACCTTGTTGCCGCCTGACAAAGAACTATTAAGTACCTTTTTCAGGCGACCAAAGAAGCGCTCCTGCAACGATTGTTTCACGTCAGGTCCGTTAATGCCTAACCCCTCTGACATACCCAGGTATTTGTAGGTATCAGTTGCGGAGAGTGATCTCAGGTTTATAGAATCTGAGAGTTGTAGTCCCTCAGATTCCACAATCCCGCCCCGCTTTACATGCATGACTGCACATTTATCTACACCAAATTCCATCCTGATGGAATCACTAAATGTTTTAGTTACTTTTAGTGACTCCAGCAGTTGCAATTTGTTGGTGGCAAACAGTTTCAAATCATCCATATAAAGCAGGTGGGATATTACCTGACCCCCTCTCCGCAAAGGACAGCCCAGCCCTGTACCCTCCAGCAGAGTGCTAAGAGGGTTCAAGGCTAAACAAAACCACAGTGGACTCAGACTGTCGCCCTGGAATATTCCCCGCTTAATCCTAATAGGTTCGTTGCTCCCCTGAATTTGTCGGCATCCTGGATAGCGAAGAACCGTCCTCCACTGCCCCATACACGTCGTTAGGAAGGTGCTCAGAGTTGTATCAATTTTGTACAACTCTAACACCCTCAAGAGCCATGTATGCGGCACCGAATCAAAGGCCTTCTTATAGTCTATCCAACATGTCGACAAATCCTTTCGGGATCGACGGACCTGTTGGCTTATGGCCATGTCAATGAGGAGTAGCTCCTTGGTGCCGCGGGACCCATTCCTACATCCATTTTGAGAGACAGACATAATAGAATTCTTTTCTAAATGAGAATTAATTTTCTCTCTCAAAATGGATGTAAGGAGTTTATAGACCGTCGGCAAACAAGTGATCGGCCTATAATTTTTGGGTTCCGTGGCATCACCTGACTTATGGAGCAGGTGAGTAACTCCTGTTGTAAAGAGCTGTGGCAGCGACCCAGACTCTAAGGCCGACTGGAATTGCGATGCTAAGCACGTGTGTGAACTTTGCAGCCATTTAAGCCAAAAATTGTGCAGTCCGTCCGGTCCCGGAGATTTCCAGTTCGGTATCGGACGGGCTGCACTGGCTACATCAGAGGAAGTAATTATTACTTCCTCCATCTCCGGTATGGCGTCACACACGCGCTCAACATCCCGCATCCATTCAGCTTCAGTATGGCAAACGGGCACCGACCAGATGTTACGCCAGAATATGCTAGTGGCATCATCATCCGGGCGGCATGCGGCATACGTCTGCCACATTTTGCTCAGGTCGCTCCCATGCTCTATACACCCACCTTTGATCACGCTGGAATATGCGATTCTGGGTATACCGCTCAACCCGTCGCTTATACCTACGGATACGGCTTGCCCATGCACAGACCTTCTGCTTCAGGAAGTCAATGCGCTCTGTGACACGGGACATATATTCTTGAGGACTGATTCCAGTCCCCGAGAACGCCCGCCTCACAAAGCGCATCACTCTAGGGCGAGTATTGCCCTCCCTGAAGCAGTATAGTTTGCCGATGAGCACCCTGGTCCCCTCGATACGCCGCTCGATCCTGCACTGCCAGGCTGGAACAGCGGGTTTTGGTCGTGTAGCTATGTCACAATTTGGAAATTTGACATTGGCTACACGACACGCCGCAATAGCCGCGCAATACAAGATCGAGTGCGTATCTACGAGATCTTCGCTGCTTTCAAAATAAAAACCAAGCAGCGAATCCAAGGCACACACCATCGCCCTATTCGTTCTGTGCATAGGCAAGCGAGGTAAATGTGGTCTAAGTTGGACGGGGGCAGTTCTAAACTCCCGAATCGCATCCTCCAGCGCGCTCCCCAATCGTTCGTTATACTGGCTACTTACCGTAACAATCTCATCGCCCCCCTCCTCATCATTAACATAAGACCGCGGTTGGGTTATGTCACTGACTAGAGGTTGCACCGCGGTCTGTGACGGGACAGGGACGATACGATTGCTCAGTACCTCTGAGCGCAGCCTATCAAGCGCGGCGTCGTCCAATCTGTGATTCCGTTGGATAACCCGCACCTGATCCGAAAGTCGTTGGGCCGAGACGTTGATGGCTGGTTGAAGCGCCAACATATTATTATGTTATAATAATATTATTATTATTATTATTATAACATAATAATGTAATTCCGGCTTAACGGACACACTAACAAGGTATCAATTTATGACAAAGTGGTTGGATAGCTGCTCCCATAGATAGTAAATAGTCTGCACACTCGCGTCACGTCTGAGAGCACCACAACACACCATAACATAATAATGTAATTCCGGCTTAACGGACACACTAACAAGGTATCAATTTATGACAAAGTGGTTGGATAGCTGCTCCCATAGATAGTAAATAGTCTGCACACTCGCGTCACGTCTGAGAGCACCACAACACACCATAACATAATAATGTAATTCCGGCTTAACGGACACACTAACAAGGTATCAATTTATGACAAAGTGGTTGGATAGCTGCTTCCATAGATAGTAAATAGTCTGCATACTCGCGTCACGTCAGAGAGCACCACAACACACCATAACATAATAATGTAATTCCGGCTTAACGGACACACTAACAAGGTATCAATTTATGACAAAGTGGTTGGATAGCTGCTCCTATAGATAGTAAAAATTCTGCACACTCGCGACACGTCAGAGAGCACCACAACACACCATAACATAATAATGTAATTCCGGCTTAACGGACACACTAACAAGGTATCAATTTATGACGGAAAGTGGTTGGATAGCTGCTCCCATAGATAGTAAATAGTCTGCACACTCGCGTCACGTCAGAGAGCACCATAACATAATAATGTAATTCCGGCTTAACGGACACACTAACAAGGTATCAATTTATGACAAAGTGGTGGGATAGCTGCTCCTATAGATAGTAAATAGTCTGCACACTCGCGTCACGTCAGAGAGCACCAGAACACACCATAACATAATAATGTAATTCCGGCTTAACGGACACACTAACAAGGTATCAATTTATGACAAAGTGGTTGGATAGCTGCTCCCATAGATAGTAAATAGTCTGCACACTCGCGTCACGTCAGAGAGCACCACAACACACCATAACATAATAATGTAATTCCGGCTTAACGGACACACTAACAAGGTATCAATTTATGACAAAGTGGTTGGATAGCTGCTCCCATAGATAGTAAATAGTCTGCACACTCGCGTCACGTCAGAGAGCACCACAACACACCATAACATAATAATGTAATTCCGGCTTAACTGACACACTAACAAGGTATCAATTTATGACAAAGTGGTTGGATAGCTGCTCCCATAGATAGTAAATAGTCTGCACACTCGTGTCACGTCAGAGAGCACCACAACACACCATAACATAATAATGTAATTCCGGCTTAACGGACACACTAACAAGGTATCAATTTATGACAAAGTGGTTGGATAGCTGCTCCTATAGATAGTAAAAAGTCTGCACACACGCGTCACGTCAGAGAGCACCACAACACACCATAACATAATAATGTAATTCCGGCTTAACGGACACACTAACAAGGTATCAATTTATGACGGAAAGTGGTTGGATAGCTGCTCCCATAGATAGTAAATAGTCTGCACACTCGCGTCACGTCAGAGAGCACCATAACATAATAATGTAATTCCGGCTTAACGGACACACTAACAAGGTATCAATTTATGACAAAGTGGTGGGATAGCTGCTCCTATAGATAGTAAAAATTCTGCACACTCGCGACACGTCAGAGAGCACCACAACACACCATAACATAATAATGTAATTCCGGCTTAACGGACACACTAACAAGGTATCAATTTATGACAAAGTGGTTGGATAGCTGCTCCCATAGATAGTAAATAGTCTGCACACTCGCGTCTCGTCAGAGAGCACCACAACACACCATAACATAATAATGTAATTCCGGCTTAACGGACACACTAACAAGGTATCAATTTATGACAAAGTGGTTGGATAGCTGCTCCCATAGATAGTAAATAGTCTGCATACTCGCGTCACGTCAGAGAGCACCACAACACACCATAACATAATAATGTAATTCCGGCTTAACGGACACACTAACAAGGTATCAATTTATGACAAAGTGGTTGGATAGCTGCTCCTATAGATAGTAAAAATTCTGCACACTCGCGACACGTCAGAGAGCACCACAACACACCATAACATAATAATGTAATTCCGGCTTAACGGGCACACTAACAAGGTATCAATTTATGACGGAAAGTGGTTGGATAGCTGCCCCCATAGATAGTAAATAGTCTGCACACTCGCGTCACGTCAGAGAGCACCACAACACACCATAACATAATAATGTAATTCCGGCTTAACGGACACACTAACAAGGTATCAATTTATGACAAAGTGGTGGGATAGCTGCTCCTATAGATAGTAAATAGTCTGCACACTCGCGTCACGTCAGAGAGCACCAGAACACACCATAACATAATAATGTAATTCCGGCTTAACGGACACACTAACAAGGTATCAATTTATGACAAAGTGGTTGGATAGCTGCTCCCATAGATAGTAAATAGTCTGCACACTCGCGTCACGTCAGAGAGCACCACAACACACCATAACATAATAATGTAATTCCGGCTTAACGGACACACTAACAAGGTATCAATTTATGACAAAGTGGTTGGATAGCTGCTTCCATAGATAGTAAATAGTCTGCATACTCGCGTCACGTCAGAGAGCACCACAACACACCATAACATAATAATGTAATTCCGGCTTAACGGACACACTAACAAGGTATCAATTTATGACAAAGTGGTTGGATAGCTGCTCCCATAGATAGTAAATAGTCTGCACACTCGCGTCACGTCAGAGAGCACCACAACACACCATAACATAATAATGTAATTCCGGCTTAACGGACACACTAACAAGGTATCAATTTATGACAAAGTGGTTGGATAGCTGCTCCCATAGATAGTAAATAGTCTGCACACTCGCGTCACGTCAGAGAGCACTACAACACACCATAACATAATAATGTAATTCCGGCTTAGCGGACACACTAACAAGGTATCAATTTATGACAAAGTGGTTGGATAGCTGCTCCTATAGATAGTAAAAAGTCTGCACACTCGCGTCACGTCAGAGAGCACCACAACACACCATAACATAATAATGTAATTCCGGCTTAACTGACACACTAACAAGGTATGAATTTATGACAAAGTGGTTGGATAGCTGCTCCCATAGATAGTAAATAGTCTGCACACTCGTGTCACGTCAGAGAGCACCACAACACACCATAACATAATAATGTAATTCCGGCTTAACGGACACACTAACAAGGTATCAATTTATGACAAAGTGGTTGGATAGCTGCTCCCATAGATAGTTAATAGTCTGCACACTCGCGTCCTGCTTATGGCATCCCAGCTGATTTTTGTAGCTGGATATCAGATTTCCTTAGTGAACGGTCGATTAGAGTAGTTGTTGATGGCTGCTCTTCTGACCTTATGGCTATTGATGCCGGAGTTCCTCAGGGGTCTGTTCTCTCTGCAACTCTTTTCCTGCTGCACATCAATGACCTGCTTCGGCCTGGTATTGTTGGGTACGCAGATGACAGTACAGTTTCAGAGAGATACTTGTCCAGCGCAAAAACCAGCGGGGCTGAAGTTCGTTCCTTGAGAGAGGCCATGGTAGAGCGGACAGATTTGACCTTAAGCTTTGTCTCCCAGTGGGGTGATGATAATCTGGTCTCTTTTAACGCCACCAAAACGCAGGCGTGTCTTTTTACCGCTAAAAAGAGTCGTTTCGCCCAAACTCCTACTTTTCGGGGTACATCTGTTCCTGTAACTGATCGACTTGAGCTCCTAGGCATGGAGTTGACATCTGGTCTCAACTTCGGCGCCACCATCGAGTACAAGGCCCAAACTGCGGCCAAGAAACTGGGCATCCTAAATAGGGTGAAGCGATACTTTACGCCTGGACAGCTTTTAACCCTTTACAAAGCGCAAGTCCGATCCTGCATGGAGTATTGCAGTCACCTTTGGGATGGATCAGCTAAGTACCAACTAGCCGCGCTTGACTCGGTGGAACGCAGAGCTAAGAGGCTCATTGGCGACGTAAAACTGGTGGATGCCAAGCTTCATAGCTTGGCTCATCGCCGCAAGGTTGCCTGCTTGGCGGTCTTCTACAGATTGTACTTCGGAGAGTGTGCCCGAGAACTCCACGACCTCATTCCACCGGCCCCCTTCTACCACCGGACATCTAGACGCACTGCCAGTTACCATCCCTACCTGGTTGCTATTCCACCAATTCGCACTAAGCGCTTCCAAATGTCTTTTATAATGCGCACAGCAAAAGAGTGGAACTCACTACCTGCGTCTGTGTTTCCGAACGTATACAACCCTAATCTCTTCAAAGCGAGAGTGAACAGGCTTCTTCTGGGTGAGCTCACTCCATCGTCGACTTTGTCTCTGTCACCTCTGACCTAGACTAGAGTCAAGAGCAAACCCATCACAAATAAAAAAAAAAAAAAACGTCAGAGAGCACTACACACACACACACACACACACACACACACACACACACACATACTAACGGATAATTATAATTATTATATATGTATAACATCAATCACGTGAACACGTTCCGCTCAGTAGCTATGTATGAAATTGTAATAGATTAATAACTGCGAGGGCCCTGGTACCCTTAACACAAGTTTAATCTTAATTTGGGTACCAGAGTTCAACAAAACTAGCATTTAAATAGTCTGCTGTGTAATGCTTGTGTTTTTATGTGTGTATTTGACTGCAATAAATAAATATTATTATTATTATCTCCTTTATTCATTTTTTTTACATATAAGTTATATTTTTAAATATTAGAATTAAAAAAAAAAAAACATTTAAAAATATAAAAAATAGAAATCCACCGGCATGGGGAACAGGGTCCAAGCTACCGGTGGTTAGGGTCCCAGAGACAGGAACCTCCTCACAATACGCGCCGTATCAAGGAGTACTGCCTTCTGAATCAGGCCCTTCACCCAGCCACCCAACGAGAGCCTCTTGAGATGTTGGTCGAGGCTCTTAGCGATAAGGCCATTGACCGTAACGACTATCGGCACAATGATTGCCGAGTCCACATTCCACATAGCGACAACCTCGTGGGCTAAGTCGAGATACTTCAATTGTTTCTCCTTCTCAGCCTTCACGAGGTTCTCGTCATGCGGGATAGTGACATCGATTATCATTGTGCGGCGCACTGATCGATCTATTACCACTATATCAGGCTTATTGGCTACAATAGTCCTGTCAGTGATAATAGATCGATCCCAGTATATCGTGACATGGTCATTCTCGAGAACTGGGTCGGGCACATACCTGTAATACGGTACCTCAGAGTCCACAAGGCCGTATTTCAGAGCAAGTTGCTGATGGATAATCCTGGCTACTTGATTATGCCTGTGCAAATACTCGCCGTTAGCTAAACGAGAACACCCAGAAGTAATATGTCTGATAGACTCACCGGGACAATGGCATGCCCGACATATGTCGATCGTCCCGTCTTTCATTATATACTTCCGGTAGTTATTCGTTAGCATAACTTCATCCATAATCGCACAGACTGAACCTTCGGTTTCCCCAAAGAGGTCACCGAAGCGTAGCCAGGCCACGGACGCTAAGAAATCTACGTCGGGCCCATGAAGGGCCCGGAAAAAGCGTCCGTGAAGCTCCTTGCTTTGCCATACTTCCTTGCGGTCGTTGGTACTAAGCACCACAGGTTTGCGCCAGTTCTCTTTAGCCAAGGACAACGGGGTGAGTCCCTTGTCCACTGCAATCACATCTCGGTGCATACCCACGTCAGCCTTGAGAAAATATTCTCTGAGACTGCACACCTCGCGGTTGTGGAGGGTCTTAGCATTTAAAAAACCTCGACCCCCGCACTTCCGCGGAATGTACAGCCTCATGACAGACGAACGTGGGTGATGCATCCGGTTTGCAGTCAGCAGTGACCGGACTCTCCTATCCAGGGCGTCTAGTTCCGTCTGGGTCCACTTTAGTATGCCAAAGGAGTACATTAGGACCGGCATGACCCAACCGTTAAAGGCACGCACCTTGTTGCCGCCTGACAAAGAACTATTAAGTACCTTTTTCAGGCGACCAAAGAAGCGCTCCTGCAACGATTGTTTCACGTCAGGTCCGTTAATGCCTAACCCCTCTGACATACCCAGGTATTTGTAGGTATCAGTTGCGGAGAGTGATCTCAGGTTTATAGAATCTGAGAGTTGTAGTCCCTCAGATTCCACAATCCCGCCCCGCTTTACATGCATGACTGCACATTTATCTACACCAAATTCCATCCTGATGGAATCACTAAATGTTTTAGTTACTTTTAGTGACTCCAGCAGTTGCAATTTGTTGGTGGCAAACAGTTTCAAATCATCCATATAAAGCAGGTGGGATATTACCTGACCCCCTCTCCGCAAAGGACAGCCCAGCCCTGTACCCTCCAGCAGAGTGCTAAGAGGGTTCAAGGCTAAACAAAACCACAGTGGACTCAGACTGTCGCCCTGGAATATTCCCCGCTTAATCCTAATAGGTTCGTTGCTCCCCTGAATTTGTCGGCATCCTGGATAGCGAAGAACCATCCTCCACTGCCCCATACACGTCGTTAGGAAGGTGCTCAGAGTTGTATCAATTTTGTACAACTCTAACACCCTCAAGAGCCATGTATGCGGCACCGAATCAAAGGCCTTCTTATAGTCTATCCAACATGTCGACAAATCCTTTCGGGATCGACGGACCTGTTGGCTTATGGCCATGTCAATGAGGAGTAGCTCCTTGGTGCCGCGGGACCCATTCCTACATCCATTTTGAGAGACAGACATAATAGAATTCTTTTCTAAATGAGAATTAATTTTCTCTCTCAAAATGGATGTAAGGAGTTTATAGACCGTCGGCAAACAAGTGATCGGCCTATAATTTTTGGGTTCCGTGGCATCACCTGACTTATGGAGCAGGTGAGTAACTCCTGTTGTAAAGAGCTGTGGCAGCGACCCAGACTCTAAGGCCGACTGGAATTGCGATGCTAAGCACGTGTGTGAACTTTGCAGCCATTTAAGCCAAAAATTGTGCAGTCCGTCCGGTCCCGGAGATTTCCAGTTCGGTATCGGACGGGCTGCACTGGCTACATCAGAGGAAGTAATTATTACTTCCTCCATCTCCGGTATGGCGTCACACACGCGCTCAACATCCCGCATCCATTCAGCTTCAGTATGGCAAACGGGCACCGACCAGATGTTACGCCAGAATATGCTAGTGGCATCATCATCCGGGCGGCATGCGGCATACGTCTGCCACATTTTGCTCAGGTCGCTCCCATGCTCTATACACCCACCTTTGATCACGCTGGAATATGCGATTCTGGGTATACCGCTCAACCCGTCGCTTATACCTACGGATACGGCTTGCCCATGCACAGACCTTCTGCTTCAGGAAGTCAATGCGCTCTGTGACACGGGACATATATTCTTGAGGACTGATTCCAGTCCCCGAGAACGCCCGCCTCACAAAGCGCATCACTCTAGGGCGAGTATTGCCCTCCCTGAAGCAGTATAGTTTGCCGATGAGCACCCTGGTCCCCTCGATACGCCGCTCGATCCTGCACTGCCAGGCTGGAACAGCGGGTTTTGGTCGTGTAGCTATGTCACAATTTGGAAATTTGACATTGGCTACACGACACGCCGCAATAGCCGCGCAATACAAGATCGAGTGCGTATCTACGAGATCTTCGCTGCTTTCAAAATAAAAACCAAGCAGCGAATCCAAGGCACACACCATCGCCCTATTCGTTCTGTGCATAGGCAAGCGAGGTAAATGTGGTCTAAGTTGGACGGGGGCAGTTCTAAACTCCCGAATCGCATCCTCCAGCGCGCTCCCCAATCGTTCGTTATACTGGCTACTTACCGTAACAATCTCATCGCCCCCCTCCTCATCATTAACATAAGACCGCGGTTGGGTTATGTCACTGACTAGAGGTTGCACCGCGGTCTGTGACGGGACAGGGACGATACGATTGCTCAGTACCTCTGAGCGCAGCCTATCAAGCGCGGCGTCGTCCAATCTGTGATTCCGTTGGATAACCCGCACCTGATCCGAAAGTCGTTGGGCCGAGACGTTGATGGCTGGTTGAAGCGCCAACATATTATTATGTTATAATAATATTATTATTATTATTATTATAACATAATAATGTAATTCCGGCTTAACGGACACACTAACAAGGTATCAATTTATGACAAAGTGGTTGGATAGCTGCTCCCATAGATAGTAAATAGTCTGCACACTCGCGTCACGTCTGAGAGCACCACAACACACCATAACATAATAATGTAATTCCGGCTTAACGGACACACTAACAAGGTATCAATTTATGACAAAGTGGTTGGATAGCTGCTCCCATAGATAGTAAATAGTCTGCACACTCGCGTCACGTCTGAGAGCACCACAACACACCATAACATAATAATGTAATTCCGGCTTAACGGACACACTAACAAGGTATCAATTTATGACAAAGTGGTTGGATAGCTGCTTCCATAGATAGTAAATAGTCTGCATACTCGCGTCACGTCAGAGAGCACCACAACACACCATAACATAATAATGTAATTCCGGCTTAACGGACACACTAACAAGGTATCAATTTATGACAAAGTGGTTGGATAGCTGCTCCTATAGATAGTAAAAATTCTGCACACTCGCGACACGTCAGAGAGCACCACAACACACCATAACATAATAATGTAATTCCGGCTTAACGGACACACTAACAAGGTATCAATTTATGACGGAAAGTGGTTGGATAGCTGCTCCCATAGATAGTAAATAGTCTGCACACTCGCGTCACGTCAGAGAGCACCATAACATAATAATGTAATTCCGGCTTAACGGACACACTAACAAGGTATCAATTTATGACAAAGTGGTGGGATAGCTGCTCCTATAGATAGTAAATAGTCTGCACACTCGCGTCACGTCAGAGAGCACCAGAACACACCATAACATAATAATGTAATTCCGGCTTAACGGACACACTAACAAGGTATCAATTTATGACAAAGTGGTTGGATAGCTGCTCCCATAGATAGTAAATAGTCTGCACACTCGCGTCACGTCAGAGAGCACTACAACATACCATAACATAATAATGTAATTCCGGCTTAGCGGACACACTAACAAGGTATCAATTTATGACAAAGTGGTTGGATAGCTGCTCCTATAGATAGTAAAAAGTCTGCACACTCGCGTCACGTCAGAGAGCACCACAACACACCATAACATAATAATGTAATTCCGGCTTAACTGACACACTAACAAGGTATCAATTTATGACAAAGTGGTTGGATAGCTGCTCCCATAGATAGTAAATAGTCTGCACACTCGTGTCACGTCAGAGAGCACCACAACACACCATAACATAATAATGTAATTCCGGCTTAACGGACACACTAACAAGGTATCAATTTATGACAAAGTGGTTGGATAGCTGCTCCTATAGATAGTAAAAAGTCTGCACACACGCGTCACGTCAGAGAGCACCACAACACACCATAACATAATAATGTAATTCCGGCTTAACGGACACACTAACAAGGTATCAATTTATGACGGAAAGTGGTTGGATAGCTGCTCCCATAGATAGTAAATAGTCTGCACACTCGCGTCACGTCAGAGAGCACCATAACATAATAATGTAATTCCGGCTTAACGGACACACTAACAAGGTATCAATTTATGACAAAGTGGTGGGATAGCTGCTCCTATAGATAGTAAAAATTCTGCACACTCGCGACACGTCAGAGAGCACCACAACACACCATAACATAATAATGTAATTCCGGCTTAACGGACACACTAACAAGGTATCAATTTATGACAAAGTGGTTGGATAGCTGCTCCCATAGATAGTAAATAGTCTGCACACTCGCGTCACGTCAGAGAGCACCACAACACACCATAACATAATAATGTAATTCCGGCTTAACGGACACACTAACAAGGTATCAATTTATGACAAAGTGGTTGGATAGCTGCTCCCATAGATAGTAAATAGTCTGCATACTCGCGTCACGTCAGAGAGCACCACAACACACCATAACATAATAATGTAATTCCGGCTTAACGGACACACTAACAAGGTATCAATTTATGACAAAGTGGTTGGATAGCTGCTCCTATAGATAGTAAAAATTCTGCACACTCGCGACACGTCAGAGAGCACCACAACACACCATAACATAATAATGTAATTCCGGCTTAACGGGCACACTAACAAGGTATCAATTTATGACGGAAAGTGGTTGGATAGCTGCCCCCATAGATAGTAAATAGTCTGCACACTCGCGTCACGTCAGAGAGCACCACAACACACCATAACATAATAATGTAATTCCGGCTTAACGGACACACTAACAAGGTATCAATTTATGACAAAGTGGTGGGATAGCTGCTCCTATAGATAGTAAATAGTCTGCACACTCGCGTCACGTCAGAGAGCACCAGAACACACCATAACATAATAATGTAATTCCGGCTTAACGGACACACTAACAAGGTATCAATTTATGACAAAGTGGTTGGATAGCTGCTCCCATAGATAGTAAATAGTCTGCACACTCGCGTCACGTCAGAGAGCACCACAACACACCATAACATAATAATGTAATTCCGGCTTAACGGACACACTAACAAGGTATCAATTTATGACAAAGTGGTTGGATAGCTGCTTCCATAGATAGTAAATAGTCTGCATACTCGCGTCACGTCAGAGAGCACCACAACACACCATAACATAATAATGTAATTCCGGCTTAACGGACACACTAACAAGGTATCAATTTATGACAAAGTGGTTGGATAGCGGCTCCCATAGATAGTAAATAGTCTGCACACTCGCGTCACGTCAGAGAGCACCACAACACACCATAACATAATAATGTAATTCCGGCTTAACGGACACACTAACAAGGTATGAATTTATGACAAAGTGGTTGGATAGCTGCTCCCATAGATAGTAAATAGTCTGCACACTCGCGTCACGTCAGAGAGCACTACAATACACCATAACATAATAATGTAATTCCGGCTTAGCGGACACACTAACAAGGTATCAATTTATGACAAAGTGGTTGGATAGCTGCTCCTATAGATAGTAAAAAGTCTGCACACACGCGTCACGTCAGAGAGCACCACAACACACCATAACATAATAATGTAATTCCGGCTTAGCGGACACACTAACAAGGTATCAATTTATGACAAAGTGGTTGGATAGCTGCTCCTATAGATAGTAAAAAGTCTGCACACTCGCGTCACGTCAGAGAGCACCACAACACACCATAACATAATAATGTAATTCCGGCTTAACTGACACACTAACAAGGTATCAATTTATGACAAAGTGGTTGGATAGCTGCTCCCATAGATAGTAAATAGTCTGCACACTCGCGTCACGTCAGAGAGCACCACAACACACCATAACATAATAATGTAATTCCGGCTTACCACATTAACTGCTGAATTATTTGCGAATTTGTTCCAAATGCTGCTTTATGATACAAACTTGTCCCAAGTGCGGCGAGACGCTTATGTGTGTTTGAAAATTTTCGAGTTTTATGAGTCATGAAACAATTACGCCAAGAACAATAGAGATGCACAAAAAACCCTCAGGTGCGGCGCGCCGCACTCGAAGGAAATTGTATGGACGCGCATAAGCGCCGCCAGCACATGGTGAACGTTCGAAAATCGTGCATGCGCGTTGGCCGCACAATAACGTGTTAACGGACACACTAACAAGGTATCTATTTATGACAAAGTGGTTGGATAGCTGCTCCCATAGATAGTAAAAAGTCTGCACACTCGCCGTCACGTCAGAGAGCACCACAACACACCATAACATAATAATGTAATTCCGGCTTAACGGACACACTAACAAGGTATCAATTTATGACAAAGTGGTTGGATAGCTGCTCCTATAGATAGTAAAAAGTCTGCACACTCGCGTCACGTCAGAGAGCACCACAACACACCATAACATAATAATGTAATTCCGACTTAACTGACACACTAACAAGGTATCAATTTATGACAAAGTGGTTGGATAGCTGCTCCCATAGATAGTAAATAGTCTGCACACTCGTGTCACGTCAGAGAGCACCACAACACACCATAACATAATAATGTAATTCCGGCTTAACGGACACACTAACAAGGTATCAATTTATGACAAAGTGGTTGGATAGCTGCTCCTATAGATAGTAAAAAGTCTGCACACACGCGTCACGTCAGAGAGCACCACAACACACCATAACATAATAATGTAATTCCGGCTTAATGGACACACTATCAAGGTATCAATTTATGACAAACTGGTTGGATAGCTGCTCCCATAGATAGTAAATAGTCTGCACACTCGCGTCACGTCAGAGAGCACTACAACACACCATAACATAATAATGTAATTCCGGCTTAACGGACAGACTAACAAGGTATCAATTTATGACAAAGTGGTTGGATAGCTGCTCCCATAGATAGTAAATAGTCTGCACACTCGCGTCACGTCAGAGAGCACTACAACACACCATAACATAATAATGTAATTCCGGCTTAACGGACACACTAACAAGGTATCAATTTATGACAAAGTGGTTGCATAGCTGCTCCTATAGATAGTAAATAGTCTGCACACTCGCGTCACGTCAGAGAGCACTACAACACACCATAACATAATAATGTAATTCCGGCTTAACGGACACACTAACAAGGTATCAATTTATGACAAAGTGGTTGGATAGCTGCTCCTATAGATAGTAAAAAGTCTGCACACTCGCGTTACGTCAGAGAGCACCACAACACACCATAACATAATAATGTAATTCCGGCTTAACTGACACACTAACAAGGTATCAATTTATGACAAAGTGGTTGGATAGCTACTCCCATAGATAGTAAATAGTCTGCACACTCGCGTCACGTCAGAGAGCACCACAACACACCATAACATAATAATGTAATTCCGGCTTAACACATTAACTGCTGAATTATTTGCGAATTTGTTCCAAATGCTGCTTTATGATACAAACTTGTCCCAAGTGCGGCGAGACGCTTATGTGTGTTTGAAAATTTTCGAGTTTTATGAGTCATGAAACAATTACGCCAAGAACAATAGAGATGCACAAAAAACCCTCAGGTGCGGCGCGCCGCACTCGAAGGAAATTGTATGGACGCGCATAAGCGCCGCCAGCACATGGTGAACGTTCGAAAATCGTGCATGCGCGTTGGCCGCACAATAACGTGTTAACGGACATACTAACAAGGTATCTATTTATGACAAAGTGGTTGGATAGCTGCTCCTATAGATAGTAAAAAGTCTGCACACTCGCCGTCACGTCAGAGAGCACCACAACACACCATAACATAATAATGTAATTCCGGCTTAACGGACACACTAACAAGGTATCAATTTATGACAAAGTGGTTGGATAGCTGCTCCTATAGATAGTAAATAGTCTGCACACTCGCGTCACGTCAGAGAGCACCACAACACACCATAACATAATAATGTAATTCCGGCTTAACTGACACACTAACAAGGTATCAATTTATGACAAAGTGGTTGGATGGCTGCTCCCATAGATAGTAAATAGTCTGCACACTCGTGTCACGTCAGAGAGCACCACAACACACCATAACATAATAATGTAATTCCGGCTTAACGGACACACTAACAAGGTATCAATTTATGACAAAGTGGTTGGATAGCTGCTCCTATAGATAGTAAAAAGTCTGCACACACGCGTCACGTCAGAGAGCACCACAACACACCATAACATAATAATGTAATTCCGGCTTAACGGACACACTAACAAGGTATCAATTTATGACAAAGTGGTTGGATAGCTGCTCCCATAGATAGTAAATAGTCTGCACACTCGCGTCACGTCAGAGAGCACTACAACACACCATAACATAATAATGTAATTCCGGCTTAACGGACACACTAACAAGGTATCAATTTATGACAAAGTGGTTGGATAGCTGCTCCTATAGATAGTAAATAGTCTGCACACTCGCGTCACGTCAGAGAGCACTACAACACACCATAACATAATAATGTAATTCCGGCTTAACGGACACACTAACAAGGTATCAATTTATGACAAAGTGGTTGGATAGCTGCTCCCATAGATAGTAAATAGTCTGCACACTCGCGTCACGTCTGAGAGCACCACAACACACCATAACATAATAATGTAATTCCGGCTTAACGGACACACTAACAAGGTATCAATTTATGACAAAGTGGTTGGATAGCTGCTTCCATAGATAGTAAATAGTCTGCATACTCGCGTCACGTCAGAGAGCACCACAACACACCATAACATAATAATGTAATTCCGGCTTAACGGACACACTAACAAGGTATCAATTTATGACAAAGTGGTTGGATAGCTGCTCCTATAGATAGTAAAAATTCTGCACACTCGCGACACGTCAGAGAGCACCACAACACACCATAACATAATAATGTAATTCCGGCTTAACGGACACACTAACAAGGTATCAATTTATGACGGAAAGTGGTTGGATAGCTGCTCCCATAGATAGTAAATAGTCTGCACACTCGCGTCACGTCAGAGAGCACCATAACATAATAATGTAATTCCGGCTTAACGGACACACTAACAAGGTATCAATTTATGACAAAGTGGTGGGATAGCTGCTCCTATAGATAGTAAATAGTCTGCACACTCGCGTCACGTCAGAGAGCACCAGAACACACCATAACATAATAATGTAATTCCGGCTTAACGGACACACTAACAAGGTATCAATTTATGACAAAGTGGTTGGATAGCTGCTCCCATAGATAGTAAATAGTCTGCACACTCGCGTCACGTCAGAGAGCACCACAACACACCATAACATAATAATGTAATTCCGGCTTAACGGACACACTAACAAGGTATCAATTTATGACAAAGTGGTTGGATAGCTGCTCCCATAGATAGTAAATAGTCTGCACACTCGCGTCACGTCAGAGAGCACTACAACATACCATAACATAATAATGTAATTCCGGCTTAGCGGACACACTAACAAGGTATCAATTTATGACAAAGTGGTTGGATAGCTGCTCCTATAGATAGTAAAAAGTCTGCACACTCGCGTCACGTCAGAGAGCACCACAACACACCATAACATAATAATGTAATTCCGGCTTAACTGACACACTAACAAGGTATCAATTTATGACAAAGTGGTTGGATAGCTGCTCCCATAGATAGTAAATAGTCTGCACACTCGTGTCACGTCAGAGAGCACCACAACACACCATAACATAATAATGTAATTCCGGCTTAACGGACACACTAACAAGGTATCAATTTATGACAAAGTGGTTGGATAGCTGCTCCTATAGATAGTAAAAAGTCTGCACACACGCGTCACGTCAGAGAGCACCACAACACACCATAACATAATAATGTAATTCCGGCTTAACGGACACACTAACAAGGTATCAATTTATGACGGAAAGTGGTTGGATAGCTGCTCCCATAGATAGTAAATAGTCTGCACACTCGCGTCACGTCAGAGAGCACCATAACATAATAATGTAATTCCGGCTTAACGGACACACTAACAAGGTATCAATTTATGACAAAGTGGTGGGATAGCTGCTCCTATAGATAGTAAAAATTCTGCACACTCGCGACACGTCAGAGAGCACCACAACACACCATAACATAATAATGTAATTCCGGCTTAACGGACACACTAACAAGGTATCAATTTATGACAAAGTGGTTGGATAGCTGCTCCCATAGATAGTAAATAGTCTGCACACTCGCGTCACGTCAGAGAGCACCACAACACACCATAACATAATAATGTAATTCCGGCTTAACGGACACACTAACAAGGTATCAATTTATGACAAAGTGGTTGGATAGCTGCTCCCATAGATAGTAAATAGTCTGCATACTCGCGTCACGTCAGAGAGCACTACAACACACCATAACATAATAATGTAATTCCGGCTTAACGGACACACTAACAAGGTATCAATTTATGACAAAGTGGTTGGATAGCTGCTCCTATAGATAGTAAAAATTCTGCACACTCGCGACACGTCAGAGAGCACCACAACACACCATAACATAATAATGTAATTCCGGCTTAACGGGCACACTAACAAGGTATCAATTTATGACGGAAAGTGGTTGGATAGCTGCCCCCATAGATAGTAAATAGTCTGCACACTCGCGTCACGTCAGAGAGCACCACAACACACCATAACATAATAATGTAATTCCGGCTTAACGGACACACTAACAAGGTATCAATTTATGACAAAGTGGTGGGATAGCTGCTCCTATAGATAGTAAATAGTCTGCACACTCGCGTCACGTCAGAGAGCACCAGAACACACCATAACATAATAATGTAATTCCGGCTTAACGGACACACTAACAAGGTATCAATTTATGACAAAGTGGTTGGATAGCTGCTCCCATAGATAGTAAATAGTCTGCACACTCGCGTCACGTCAGAGAGCACCACAACACACCATAACATAATAATGTAATTCCGGCTTAACGGACACACTAACAAGGTATCAATTTATGACAAAGTGGTTGGATAGCTGCTCCCATAGATAGTAAATAGTCTGCACACTCGCGTCACGTCAGAGAGCACTACAACACACCATAACATAATAATGTAATTCCGGCTTAGCGGACACACTAACAAGGTATCAATTTATGACAAAGTGGTTGGATAGCTGCTCCTATAGATAGTAAAAAGTCTGCACACTCGCGTCACGTCAGAGAGCACCACAACACACCATAACATAATAATGTAATTCCGGCTTAACTGACACACTAACAAGGTATGAATTTATGACAAAGTGGTTGGATAGCTGCTCCCATAGATAGTAAATAGTCTGCACACTCGTGTCACGTCAGAGAGCACCACAACACACCATAACATAATAATGTAATTCCGGCTTAACGGACACACTAACAAGGTATCAATTTATGACAAAGTGGTTGGATAGCTGCTCCTATAGATAGTAAAAAGTCTGCACACACGCGTCACGTCAGAGAGCACCACAACACACCATAACATAATAATGTAATTCCGGCTTAACGGACACACTAACAAGGTATCAATTTATGACAAAGTGGTTGGATAGCTGCTCCCATAGATAGTAAATAGTCTGCACACTCGCGTCACGTCAGAGAGCACTAGAACACACCATAACATAATAATGTAATTCCGGCTTAACGGACACACTAACAAGGTATCAATTTATGACAAAGTGGTTGGATAGCTGCTCCCATAGATAGTAAATAGTCTGCACACTCGCGTCACGTCAGAGAGCACTACAACACACCATAACATAATAATGTAATTCCGGCTTAACGGACACACTAACAAGGTATCAATTTATGACAAAGTGGTTGCATAGCTGCTCCTATAGATAGTAAATAGTCTGCACACTCGCGTCACGTCAGAGAGCACTACAACACACCATAACATAATAATGTAATTCCGGCTTAACGGACACACTAACAAGGTATCAATTTATGACAAAGTGGTTGGATAGCTGCTCCCATAGATAGTAAATAGTCTGCACACTCGCGTCACGTCAGAGAGCACTACAACACACCATAACATAATAATGTAATTCCGGCTTAACGGACACACTAACAAGGTATCAATTTATGACAAAGTGGTTGGATAGCTGCTCCCATAGATAGTAAATAGTCTGCACACTCGCGTCACGTCAGAGAGCACTACAACACACCATAACATAATAATGTAATTCCGGCTTAGCGGACACACTAACAAGGTATCAATTTATGACAAAGTGGTTGGATAGCTGCTCCTATAGATAGTAAAAAGTCTGCACACTCGCGTCACGTCAGAGAGCACCACAACACACCATAACATAATAATGTAATTCCGGCTTAACTGACACACTAACAAGGTATCAATTTATGACAAAGTGGTTGGATAGCTGCTCCCATAGATAGTAAATAGTCTGCACACTCGCGTCACGTCAGAGAGCACCACAACACACCATAACATAATAATGTAATTCCGGCTTACCACATTAACTGCTGAATTATTTGCGAATTTGTTCCAAATGCTGCTTTATGATACAAACTTGTCCCAAGTGCGGCGAGACGCTTATGTGTGTTTGAAAATTTTCGAGTTTTATGAGTCATGAAACAATTACGCCAAGAACAATAGAGATGCACAAAAAACCCTCAGGTGCGGCGCGCCGCACTCGAAGGAAATTGTATGGACGCGCATAAGCGCCGCCAGCACATGGTGAACGTTCGAAAATCGTGCATGCGCGTTGGCCGCACAATAACGTGTTAACGGACACACTAACAAGGTATCTATTTATGACAAAGTGGTTGGATAGCTGCTCCCATAGATAGTAAAAAGTCTGCACACTCGCCGTCACGTCAGAGAGCACCACAACACACCATAACATAATAATGTAATTCCGGCTTAACGGACACACTAACAAGGTATCAATTTATGACAAAGTGGTTGGATAGCTGCTCCTATAGATAGTAAAAAGTCTGCACACTCGCGTCACGTCAGAGAGCACCACAACACACCATAACATAATAATGTAATTCCGACTTAACTGACACACTAACAAGGTATCAATTTATGACAAAGTGGTTGGATAGCTGCTCCCATAGATAGTAAATAGTCTGCACACTCGTGTCACGTCAGAGAGCACCACAACACACCATAACATAATAATGTAATTCCGGCTTAACGGACACACTAACAAGGTATCAATTTATGACAAAGTGGTTGGATAGCTGCTCCTATAGATAGTAAAAAGTCTGCACACACGCGTCACGTCAGAGAGCACCACAACACACCATAACACACCATAACATAATAATGTAATTCCGGCTTAATGGACACACTATCAAGGTATCAATTTATGACAAACTGGTTGGATAGCTGCTCCCATAGATAGTAAATAGTCTGCACACTCGCGTCACGTCAGAGAGCACTACAACACACCATAACATAATAATGTAATTCCGGCTTAACGGACACACTAACAAGGTATCAATTTATGACAAAGTGGTTGGATAGCTGCTCCTATAGATAGTAAAAAGTCTGCACACTCGCGTTACGTCAGAGAGCACCACAACACACCATAACATAATAATGTAATTCCGGCTTAACTGACACACTAACAAGGTATCAATTTATGACAAAGTGGTTGGATAGCTACTCCCATAGATAGTAAATAGTCTGCACACTCGCGTCACGTCAGAGAGCACCACAACACACCATAACATAATAATGTAATTCCGGCTTAACACATTAACTGCTGAATTATTTGCGAATTTGTTCCAAATGCTGCTTTATGATACAAACTTGTCCCAAGTGCGGCGAGACGCTTATGTGTGTTTGAAAATTTTCGAGTTTTATGAGTCATGAAACAATTACGCCAAGAACAATAGAGATGCACAAAAAACCCTCAGGTGCGGCGCGCCGCACTCGAAGGAAATTGTGTGGACGCGCATAAGCGCCGCCAGCACATGGTGAACGTTCGAAAATCGTGCATGCGCGTTGGCCGCACAATAACGTGTTAACGGACATACTAACAAGGTATCTATTTATGACAAAGTGGTTGGATAGCTGCTCCTATAGATAGTAAAAAGTCTGCACACTCGCCGTCACGTCAGAGAGCACCACAACACACCATAACATAATAATGTAATTCCGGCTTAACGGACACACTAACAAGGTATCAATTTATAACAAAGTGGTTGGATAGCTGCTCCTATAGATAGTAAATAGTCTGCACACTCGCGTCACGTCAGAGAGCACCACAACACACCATAACATAATAATGTAATTCCGGCTTAACTGACACACTAACAAGGTATCAATTTATGACAAAGTGGTTGGATGGCTGCTCCCATAGATAGTAAATAGTCTGCACACTCGTGTCACGTCAGAGAGCACCACAACACACCATAACATAATAATGTAATTCCGGCTTAACGGACACACTAACAAGGTATCAATTTATGACAAAGTGGTTGGATAGCTGCTCCTATAGATAGTAAAAAGTCTGCACACACGCGTCACGTCAGAGAGCACCACAACACACCATAACATAATAATGTAATTCCGGCTTAACGGACACACTAACAAGGTATCAATTTATGACAAAGTGGTTGGATAGCTGCTCCCATAGATAGTAAATAGTCTGCACACTCGCGTCACGTCAGAGAGCACTACAACACACCATAACATAATAATGTAATTCCGGCTTAACGGACACACTAACAAGGTATCAATTTATGACAAAGTGGTTGGATAGCTGCTCCTATAGATAGTAAAAAGTCTGCACACTCGCCGTCACGTCAGAGAGCACCACAATACACCATAACATAATAATGTAATTCCGGCTTAACGGACACACTAACAAGGTATCAATTTATGACAAAGTGGTTGGATAGCTGCTCCTATAGATAGTAAAAAGTCTGCACACTCGCGTCACGTCAGAGAGCACCACAACACACCATAACATAATAATGTAATTCCGGCTTAACTGACACACTAACAAGGTATCAATTTATGACAAAGTGGTTGGATAGCTGCTCCCATAGATAGTAAATAGTCTGCACACTCGTGTCACGTCAGAGAGCACCACAACACACCATAACATAATAATGTAATTCCGGCTTAACGGACACACTAACAAGGTATCAATTTATGACAAAGTGGTTGGATAGCTGCTCCTATAGATAGTAAAAAGTCTGCACACACGCGTCACGTCAGAGAGCACCACAACACACCATAACATAATAATGTAATTCCGGCTTAACGGACACACTAACAAGGTATCAATTTATGACAAAGTGGTTGGATAGCTGCTCCCATAGATAGTAAATAGTCTGCACACTCGCGTCACGTCAGAGAGCACTACAACACACCATAACATAATAATGTAATTCCGGCTTAACGGACACACTAACAAGGTATCAATTTATGACAAAGTGGTTGCATAGCTGCTCCTATAGATAGTAAATAGTCTGCACACTCGCGTCACGTCAGAGAGCACTATAACACACCATAACATAATAATGTAATTCCGGCTTAACGGACACACTAACAAGGTATCAATTTATGACAAAGTGGTTGGATAGCTGCTCCTATAGATAGTAAATAGTCTGCACACTCGCGTCACGTCAGAGAGCACTACAACACACCATAACATAATAATGTAATTCCGGCTTAACGGACACACTAACAAGGTATCAATTTATGACAAAGTGGTTGCATAGCTGCTTCCATAGATAGTTAATAGTCTGCACACTCGCCGTCACGTCAGAGAGCACCACAACACACCATAACATAATAATGTAATTCCGGCTTAGCGGACACACTAACAAGGTATGAATTTATGACAAAGTGGTTGGATAGCTGCTCCCATAGATAGTAAATAGTCTGCACACTCGCGTCATGTCAGAGAGCACCACAACACACCATAACATAATAATGTAATTCCGGCTTAACGGACACACTAACAAGGTATCAATTTATGACAAAGTGGTTGGATAGCTGCTCCCATAGATAGTAAATAGTCTGCACACTCGCGTCACGTCAGAGAGCACTACAACACACCATAACATAATAATGTAATTCCGGCTTAACGGACACACTAACAAGGTATCAATTTATGACAAAGTGGTTGGATAGCTGCTCCTATAGATAGTAAATAGTCTGCATACTCGCGTCACGTCAGAGAGCACCACAACACACCATAACATAATAATGTAATTCCGGCTTAACGGACACACTAACAAGGTATCAATTTATGACAAAGTGGTTGGATAGCTGCTCCTATAGATAGTAAATAGTCTGCACACTCGCGTCACGTCAGAGAGCACCACAACACACCATAACATAATAATGTAATTCCGGCTTAACGGACACACTAACAAGGTATCAATTTATGACAAAGTGGTTGGATAGCTGCTCCCATAGATAGTTAATAGTCTGCACACTCGCCGTCACGTCAGAGAGCACCACAACACACCATAACATAATAATGTAATTCCGGCTTAGCGGACACACTAACAAGGTATCAATTTATGACAAAGTGGTTGGATAGCTGCTCCTATAGATAGTAAATAGTCTGCACACACGCGTCACGTCAGAGAGCACCACAACACACCATAACATAATAATGTAATTCCGGCTTAACGGACACACTAACAAGGTATCAATTTATGACAAAGTGGTTGGATAGCTGCTCCCATAGATAGTAAATAGTCTGCACACTCGCGTCACGTCAGAGAGCACTACAACACACCATAACATAATAATGTAATTCCGGCTTAACGGACACACTAACAAGGTATCAATTTATGACAAAGTGGTTGCATAGCTGCTTCTATAGATAGTAAATAGTCTGCACACTCGCGTCACGTCAGAGAGCACCAGAACACACCATAACATAATAATGTAATTCCGGCTTAACGGACACACTAACAAGGTATCAATTTATGACAAAGTGGTTGGATAGCTGCTCCCATAGATAGTAAATAGTCTGCACACTCGCGTCACGTCAGAGAGCACCACAACACACCATAACATAATAATGTAATTCCGGCTTAACGGACACACTAACAAGGTATCAATTTATGACAAAGTGGTTGGATAGCTGCTCCTATAGATAGTAAAAAGTCTGCACACTCGCGTCACGTCAGAGAGCACCACAACACACCATAACATAATAATGTAATTCCGACTTAACTGACACACTAACAAGGTATCAATTTATGACAAAGTGGTTGGATAGCTGCTCCCATAGATAGTAAATAGTCTGCACACTCGTGTCACGTCAGAGAGCACCACAACACACCATAACATAATAATGTAATTCCGGCTTAACGGACACACTAACAAGGTATCAATTTATGACAAAGTGGTTGGATAGCTGCTCCTATAGATAGTAAAAAGTCTGCACACACGCGTCACGTCAGAGAGCACCACAACACACCATAACATAATAATGTAATTCCGGCTTAATGGACACACTATCAAGGTATCAATTTATGACAAACTGGTTGGATAGCTGCTCCCATAGATAGTAAATAGTCTGCACACTCGCGTCACGTCAGAGAGCACTACAACACACCATAACATAATAATGTAATTCCGGCTTAACGGACACACTAACAAGGTATCAATTTATGACAAAGTGGTTGGATAGCTGCTCCTATAGATAGTAAAAAGTCTGCACACACGCGTCACGTCAGAGAGCACCACAACACACCATAACATAATAATGTAATTCCGGCTTAATGGACACACTATCAAGGTATCAATTTATGACAAAGTGGTTGGATAGCTGCTCCTATAGATAGTAAAAAGTCTGCACACTCGCGTCACGTCAGAGAGCACCACAACACACCATAACATAATAATGTAATTCCGGCTTAACGGACACACTAACAAGGTATCAATTTATGACAAAGTGGTTGCATAGCTGCTCCTATAGATAGTAAATAGTCTGCACACTCGCGTCACGTCAGAGAGCACTACAACACACCATAACATAATAATGTAATTCCGGCTTAACGGACACACTAACAAGGTATCAATTTATGACAAAGTGGTTGGATAGCTGCTCCTATAGATAGTAAAAAGTCTGCACACTCGCGTTACGTCAGAGAGCACCACAACACACCATAACATAATAATGTAATTCCGGCTTAACTGACACACTAACAAGGTATCAATTTATGACAAAGTGGTTGGATAGCTACTCCCATAGATAGTAAATAGTCTGCACACTCGCGTCACGTCAGAGAGCACCACAACACACCATAACATAATAATGTAATTCCGGCTTAACACATTAACTGCTGAATTATTTGCGAATTTGTTCCAAATGCTGCTTTATGATACAAACTTGTCCCAAGTGCGGCGAGACGCTTATGTGTGTTTGAAAATTTTCGAGTTTTATGAGTCATGAAACAATTACGCCAAGAACAATAGAGATGCACAAAAAACCCTCATGTGCGGCGCGCCGCACTCGAAGGAAATTGTGTGGACGCGCATAAGCGCCGCCAGCACATGGTGAACGTTCGAAAATCGTGCATGCGCGTTGGCCGCACAATAACGTGTTAACGGACATACTAACAAGGTATCTATTTATGACAAAGTGGTTGGATAGCTGCTCCTATAGATAGTAAAAAGTCTGCACACTCGCCGTCACGTCAGAGAGCACCACAACACACCATAACATAATAATGTAATTCCGGCTTAACGGACACACTAACAAGGTATCAATTTATGACAAAGTGGTTGGATAGCTGCTCCTATAGATAGTAAATAGTCTGCACACTCGCGTCACGTCAGAGAGCACCACAACACACCATAACATAATAATGTAATTCCGGCTTAACTGACACACTAACAAGGTATCAATTTATGACAAAGTGGTTGGATGGCTGCTCCCATAGATAGTAAATAGTCTGCACACTCGTGTCACGTCAGAGAGCACCACAACACACCATAACATAATAATGTAATTCCGGCTTAACGGACACACTAACAAGGTATCAATTTATGACAAAGTGGTTGGATAGCTGCTCCTATAGATAGTAAAAAGTCTGCACACACGCGTCACGTCAGAGAGCACCACAACACACCATAACATAATAATGTAATTCCGGCTTAACGGACACACTAACAAGGTATCAATTTATGACAAAGTGGTTGGATAGCTGCTCCCATAGATAGTAAATAGTCTGCACACTCGCGTCACGTCAGAGAGCACTACAACACACCATAACATAATAATGTAATTCCGGCTTAACGGACACACTAACAAGGTATCAATTTATGACAAAGTGGTTGGATAGCTGCTCCTATAGATAGTAAAAAGTCTGCACACTCGCCGTCACGTCAGAGAGCACCACAATACACCATAACATAATAATGTAATTCCGGCTTAACGGACACACTAACAAGGTATCAATTTATGACAAAGTGGTTGGATAGCTGCTCCTATAGATAGTAAAAAGTCTGCACACTCGCGTCACGTCAGAGAGCACCACAACACACCATAACATAATAATGTAATTCCAGCTTAACTGACACACTAACAAGGTATCAATTTATGACAAAGTGGTTGGATAGCTGCTCCCATAGATAGTAAATAGTCTGCACACTCGTGTCACGTCAGAGAGCACCACAACACACCATAACATAATAATGTAATTCCGGCTTAACGGACACACTAACAAGGTATCAATTTATGACAAAGTGGTTGGATAGCTGCTCCTATAGATAGTAAATAGTCTGCACACTCGCGTCACGTCAGAGAGCACCACAACACACCATAACATAATAATGTAATTCCGGCTTAGCGGACACACTAACAAGGTATGAATTTATGACAAAGTGGTTGGATAGCTGCTCCCATAGATAGTAAATAGTCTGCACACTCGCGTCATGTCAGAGAGCACCACAACACACCATAACATAATAATGTAATTCCGGCTTAACGGACACACTAACAAGGTATCAATTTATGACAAAGTGGTTGGATAGCTGCTCCCATAGATAGTAAATAGTCTGCACACTCGCGTCACGTCAGAGAGCACCAGAACACACCATAACATAATAATGTAATTCCGGCTTAACGGACACACTAACAAGGTATCAATTTATGACAAAGTGGTTGCATAGCTGCTTCTATAGATAGTAAATAGTCTGCACACTCGCGTCACGTCAGAGAGCACCACAACACACCATAACATAATAATGTAATTCCGGCTTAACGGACACACTAACAAGGTATCAATTTATGACAAAGTGGTTGCATAGCTGCTTCTATAGATAGTAAATAGTCTGCACACTCGCGTCACGTCAGAGAGCACTACAACACACCATAACATAATAATGTAATTCCGGCTTAGCGGACACACTAACAAGGTATGAATTTATGACAAAGTGGTTGGATAGCTGCTCCCATAGATAGTAAATAGTCTGCACACTCGCGTCATGTCAGAGAGCACCACAACACACCATAACATAATAATGTAATTCCGGCTTAACGGACACACTAACAAGGTATCAATTTATGACAAAGTGGTTGGATAGCTGCTCCCATAGATAGTAAATAGTCTGCACACTCGCGTCACGTCAGAGAGCACTACAACACACCATAACATAATAATGTAATTCCGGCTTAACGGACACACTAACAAGGTATCAATTTATGACAAAGTGGTTGGATAGCTGCTCCCATAGATAGTTAATAGTCTGCACACTCGCCGTCACGTCAGAGAGCACCACAACACACCATAACATAATAATGTAATTCCGGCTTAGCGGACACACTAACAAGGTATCAATTTATGACAAAGTGGTTGGATAGCTGCTCCTATAGATAGTAAATAGTCTGCACACTCGCGTCACGTCAGAGAACACCACAACACACCATAACATAATAATGTAATTCCGGCTTAACGGACACACTAACAAGGTATCAATTTATGACAAAGTGGTTGGATAGCTGCTCCCATAGATAGTAAATAGTCTGCACACTCGCGACACGTCAGAGAGCACCAGAACACACCATAACATAATAATGTAATTCCGGCTTAACGGACACACTAACAAGGTATCAATTTATGACAAAGTGGTTGGATAGCTGCTCCTATAGATAGTAAATAGTCTGCACACTCGCGTCACGTCAGAGAGCACTACAACACACCATAACATAATAATGTAATTCCGGCTTAACGGACACACTAACAAGGTATCAATTTATGACATAGTGGTTGGATAGCTGCTCCTATAGATAGTAAATAGTCTGCACACTCGCGTCACGTCAGAGAGCACCACAACACACCATAACATAATAATGTAATTCTGGCTTAACGGACACACTAACAAGGTATCAATTTATGACAAAGTGGTTGGATAGCTGCTCCTATAGATAGTAAATAGTCTGCACACTCGCGTTACGTCAGAGAGCACCACAACACACCATAACATAATAATGTAATTCCGGCTTAACGGACACACTAACAAGGTATCAATTTATGACAAAGTGGTTGGATAGCTGCTCCCATAGATAGTAAATAGTCTGCACACTCGCGTCACGTCAGAGAGCACCACAACACACCATAACATAATAATGTAATTCCGGCTTAACGGACACACTAACAAGGTATCAATTTATGACAAAGTGGTTGGATAGCTGCTCCCATAGATAGTAAATAGTCTGCACACTCGCGTCACGTCAGAGAGCACCAGAACACACCATAACATAATAATGTAATTCCGGCTTAACGGACACACTAACAAGGTATCAATTTATGATAAAGTGGTTGGATAAGTGTATAAGATAATATATTAGGTTGGGGAAAAAGTCTTTTCGCATTATAGTATGTATGAACTTGTAATAAAATCTCTTTGGCTATACTTTTTGTATCTGGCTGGTTTTGGTATCATTGAAAGTTTAAATTTTAAAGAACATAATTCCAAATTCAAATTAGGAAAATGTGTGATTTTCATTTGTTTTTCGTACCGTCAAGATGAGTGAATCTAATGAAGAAATTCGATACATTATAAAATTTTACTACAAAAAAGGTAAAAATACAACGCAAGCCGCGAAAAAAATTTGCGATGTTTATGGACCTAGTGTAGTGTCTGTGAGAGTAGCACAAATTTGGTTTAAGCGTTTTCAATCCGGAAATTTTGATGTCAAAGATGCACGTCGCTCTGGTCGCCCTATTACGGATAAAATGGATGCCATTTTTGAAAAAGTGGAGCAAGATCGGCATATCAGTAGTTACGACGTAGCTGAAGAACTGGAAATTGACCACAAAACAGTTTTGGCGCATTTGAAAAAATTGGGTACACAAAAAAGCTCGACATTTGGGTACCTCACGAGCTCACTGAAAGAAACCTAATGAACCGTGTACTCATTTGTGATTCTTTATTACGACGTAATGAAACCGAACCATTTTTGAAGAAGCTGATAACTGGTGATGAAAAGTGGATCACGTATGACAAGAACGTGCGAAAAAGGTCGTGGTCAAAGGCCGGTCAGGCTTCACAGACTGTGGCGAAACCCGGGTTAACTCGCAACAAGGTGATGCTGTGTGTGTGGTGGGATTGGAAGGGCATTATTCATTATGAGCTGTTACCACCAGGCAGGACCATCGATTCTGAACTCTACTGCGAACAACTGATGAGATTAAATCAAGAAGTTGAGAGAAATCGGCCGGAATTAATCAACAGAAGGGGTGTGGTTTTTCATCATGATAACGCTAGCCCTCACACATCTTTAGCCACTCAGCAAAAATTAAGAGAGTTTGGCTGGGAGGTGTTAATGCATCCGCCGTGTAGTCCTGACCTGACCTTGCACCTTCAGATTTCCACCTGTTTCGGTCTCTTCAGAATTCTTTAGGCAGTGTCAGGTTAACATCACGAGAGGACTGCCAAAACCACTTGTCGCGGTATTTTGACCAGAAGTCCCAAAATTTCTATAGCAATGGGATCATGTCCCTACCTACAAGATGGCAAAAAGTTATCGAACAAAATGGTACCTACATACTTTAGTTAAATATAAATAAACTATATTAAAAAATGTTTTGAATTTTCTTAAAAAATGCGAAGAAACTTTTTCCCCAACCTATTATGTAATAATGAGTAATGTATATAAGATAATGAGTCTGGAGAGGCTGGTAATCTGTCATACAGGTCTCCTAGTACAGAAACCAGTCTCTCACATAGATTATAATCCCCTAATGTACACATTGTATTATCTATATTTTTACTATATTTCTTGTAAAATTCTATGTGAGAGAAAACAATAAAGTTTTTTGTATTTTGTATTGTATTATTATTATTTTTTGTATTATTTTATAGCTGCTCCCATAGATAGGTAGGTACTGAATTAACCGACTTGGTTTACATTTGATTTCATAACTTTTTACGGCAGAAAATCTGCGTTGCGAGACATGCATTTTTTTGATGGGATCTCATTTTTTTTAGGTAGTCTTCCTTTTTTTCTTTTCTGCGGTATCGTGGAAGTTTTCAAAAGTGCTAATTACCTATTTCATCAATTTAAATGAAGTCTAATTGAGAACTGTAAAAGTAGCTTTGTAATTACATACAATTTAATGGGATTTATATAGGATTACAAAGTTACTTATTCAGTTTGTATATTGAGAAAACGGGACTTAAAATTGAAGAGTTTTTCCTTGCTGTATAGGCTAAACAATAACTGTGTTCAAAATTTGGAGTTTGTGGGTCTGCTATAATAGAAGTACCTTAGAATTTTGATGACCGATGAGTCAGTGATTCAGTGACAAAATTAGTGAACTTTGACTTGCATTAATTCTTAAACTACAAGTTCAAATTTAATGTATTTTGGAAATATATCTATAGATGTAATGCCCTGTTAGTCACTGAAAATTTAGGCTTCTTGTTTTTCCACAACGAAGTTACAGGGGGTCGAAAATGGCCCGAATGGCTTCGAGAAAAGGATGGTACGGTAGTGGCGAATGAAAACTGCCTGTGATGCGGTATCTAAAGGGGTGGTCTGTGGGTGAAATATAGAATTGAAACCTTCTTAATATAAAATTTATTACAGATGAATGTGTTAATATTTCCCTTGAAACTAAACAATTTCAACAAACCCTTTGTTTCAATTTTGATCAGATAATTTTGGAATATACCATTATTATGCCGACGTTAGTATCATTTTGTACATCATGTCTCTGGTGACATTGAATAATACACTTATTATTCAATGTCACCAAAATGTTTCCTCCATTTCGGCCCTGGTGTGAATAATGCTAAGTATAGTATTTATATTTTGACTCGTATATCTTCTTCCAGCATTGTACTTATCAGATTTATAACCACAGGGGCGACCGTTGCGAAGAATCTAAAACTAGATACACGAATAACCAACCCAGAAGATGCAATAACAGCCGAGCAAATGAACAAAGATAAATCAGACTCGAAGGTTTTCCGGACAACTCAAAAATGTTCGTTCAAACCTGGCACTTATTTCAAAAAGCCTTACAAATGTCATCAGGTTACCTTTAATCGAGTTACAAAAGTAACACAACATACTCGTACACAAATTGGTGAAACACCTTATAAGTGTGATGTATGTCAGCGTAGTTTTAGTGAAAAGCGTAGTTTAACAAGACATATTCGTATACACACTGGTGCAAAACCTTATAAGTGTGATATATGTCAACGTAGTTTTAGTCTAAAGTATAATTTAATTAACCATATTCGTATACACACTGGTGAAAACCCTTATAAGTGTGATGTATGTCAACGTGGTTTTAATCAAAAGAGTAATTTAACACAACATATTCGTACACACACTGGTGCAAAACCTTATAAGTGTGATATATGTCAACGTAGTTTTAGTGTAAAGTATAATTTAACTGACCATATTCGTATACACACTGGTGAAAACCCTTATAAGTGTGATGTATGTCAGCGTAGTTTTAGTGAAAAGCGTAGTTTAACAAGACATATTCGTATACACTCTGATGAAAACCGTTATAAGTGTGATGTATGTCAACGTGGTTTTAATCAAAAGAGTCATTTAACACAACATATTCGTATACATACTGGTGTAAAACCTTATAAGTGTGATATATGTCAACGTAGTTTTATTCGTAAGAGTCATTTAAAAAGTCATATTCGTATACACACTGGTGAAAAACCATATAAGTGTGATGTATGTCAGCGTAGTTTTAGTGTAAAGAGTCATTTAAAAAGTCATATTCGTATACACACTGGTGAAAACCCTTATAAGTGTGATGTATGTCAACGTGGTTTTAATGAAAAGAGTAATTTAACACAACATATTCGTACACACACTGGTGCAAAACCTTATATGTGTGATATATGTCAACGTAGTTTTAGTACAAAGCATAATTTAATTTACCATATTCGTATACACACTGGTGAAAAACCTTATAAGTGTGATGTATGTCACCGTAGTTTTAATGAAAAGGGTAATTTAGTAAATCATATTCGTATACACACTGGTGCAAAACCTTATAAGTGTGATATATGTCAACGTAGTTTTAGTGTAAAGTATAATTTAACTAACCATATTCGTATACACACTGGTGAAAACCCTTATAAGTGTGATGTATGTCAGCGTAGTTTTAGTGAAAAGCGTAGTTTAACAAGACATATTCGTATACACTCTGATGAAAACCGTTATAAGTGTGATGTATGTCAACGTGGTTTTAATCAAAAGAGTCATTTAACACAACATATTCGTATACATACTGGTGTAAAACCTTATAAGTGTGATATATGTCAACGTAGTTTTATTCGTAAGAGTCATTTAACAATACATATTCGTACACACACTGGTGAAAAACCTTATAAGTGTGATGTATGTCAGCGTAGTTTTAGTGAAAAGCGTATTTTAACAAGACATATTCGTATACACTCTGATGAAAACCCTTATAAGTGTGATGTATGTCAACGTGGTTTTAAACAAAAGAGTAATCTAACACAACATATTCGTACACATACTGGTGAAAAACCTTATAATGTCAGTAAACAGTCAACCTTATAATGTCAGTAAACAGTCAACCTTATAATGTCAGCGTAGTTTTAGTGAAATGCCTAGTTTAACAAGACATATTCGTATACACTCTGGTGAAAACCCTTATAAGTGTGATGTATGTCAACGTAGATTTAAACAAAAGGGTAATTTATCACAACATATTCGTAAACACATGTTAAAAGCCTTATAAGTGTGATGTTAGGCCAGGTGCAGTCCGCATTGAAGCTACAAGTATGCAGCGGGCTTGACTTGTCGGGCCAATTCAGTGGGGCGACCGCGCGGCGGCCGGACGGCCGAGCCGCACGTTAGTTCGACACCCACGGGTTAGTTTGACGGCTTCGACAATATTATTGTACAACTATTAAATAATTTAAATAAATAACCCGTTGTACTTTTTCTATCATTGACATCATTACCAACCCAATCTGAATCTATATATATCCACATAAGATATTATCAAAATTATTACACCTGTTGTATGTTAGTTTTAATTCTGTTGTGCCTTTCAAATATCTAAGTACTCTTTTGAGACATTGCCACAACTCTTTACTATTGTTGTTTGGGTATCTGCTCAAAATATTAACACTTGCACTTAAATCCGGACGAGTACACAACATAACATACATTAAACATCCAATAAGATTGCGACAAGGTGCTTTATATTAATGCATTACCAAATTCGTAATTTTTAATAATAAAAATCCATTTGCAATCAACTATATTTCTGTTATTATGTTTAGGTACTAATGTCCAACTATCATTAGCTAGAAGTGAATCTAATTTAACCTTAATTGCATCATCCCAATGAGTTCTATCACCCCGATTTTAATTTCATGAAATGAAGTAGGTATTTTGCAATTGATTGATTCAGCACATAATAAAACATCAGCCATTTCTCTATAGGATACAGGGGGACGACTTTTGAGCCTATCACTCCTTAACTGACAAAAATTATCGATATTTTTATCAGTGCAACAAGTTTTATTAGAACTTTGTTTATTATCAACATTGGGCTTTAGTATGTTATTAGAGTCATTTAACTTTCGAATTTTACTACAACGAACCAATTCATCAGACTTTGAGTTATCTGATTTGTAATCGTATACTACTGAACTATCTGACTTTAATTCCACTGATTTTGAACCATCCAATTTTGAATAATAATAATAACCCCACCGCTGTATCTCTACGTTGACGTCGTGGTGGGGCTTGCGCGCTCCGTACTTTAGGTCTGTGCCGGTAGAATTTACTTTGCCGGAACGGGTCTAGGATGAGGAGCCAGACCAAGAGAGTTACAGAAACCCGCAGGGCAGCATGTGGCGAGCTGTTGGGCAGTAGCGACCCCACGGACCCTATTTCCCGGGAGAAATCTTGTCCTCATCTCTGGCTTGCCTTAATTGGCCGGCTGGAGTGAACACTGACGAGGAACAGAGCTCCCACCTCATTCTTGCCTTTATTGGCCGGCTTGAGTGGAGATTCGCAAGAGCAAACGTGCTCGGAGGAAGGAAGTATTCCAGTAAGGTGCTGGTAGGGATCTTGACCGTACTTCCGGGATTGTCCTGATAGCTGTGGAATACCTCTCCACTCCTCACGCACCTCAGGAAGTGTTGCCCCCTTGTCGCTACGTCACTATGTGCTAGCGGCCGTTTCCGGGGGCCCATTATTGAGTGTGCAAGTCACCTCCTGCCATTTTATCCGTGTATAATTGTATAACATTGGTCAGGCAGGGGACATAGTTATTCCATAGTTTAAGTAACCCAATGCACTTTAGCAACCCAAACCCATAGCCCAATATGTTTTATTTTCACGTACAGCAATAGTCCTGCACCAACCGGGGGTTGTCCTTGGGTGCATTTGCATAGCGCATATAGGGATAATCGTCGGTTGGTGCCTCCTCATCATTTAAAATTTTGTAAGGGGCCTCTGCGAGTTGGCTTCAGCTCCTCGTACGCCTTCCAAAGGTCCGGGACCCCAGGGACCCGAGAAATATGGAAAAAAATAAGTATAATAATAATAATATGTTTATTTATTTTCTCTCACAATGGCTTTGTATCACTTAACAATGTTGAACTATACAAATTCACATTGTGAGAGCTAGTGCCTGAGGTAGGTTTTAGAAAAACCTGTATTACAGGTCACCAGGCCCCACTTATTGGCATCATACAAGTAAAACAGGCAGGTAGCATGTTAGCATTTCTACTGAACAATTAAAACAAAAAATAAATAAATGAAAAGTAAAATAAAAGCAGGCTAAGAGTGTGGTGAATGTGTAGGTAAGTAGAGGTGAATGTGTAGATGAATGGTGGTGTGAATAATGGTGAATAGAGGTGAATGTGCAGGTGAATGGTGGTAAATAGGTAGGTGAATGGGGGAGAATGTGTAGGCGAATGGAGGAGAATGTGTAGTTGAATAGAGGTAAATGTGTAGGTGAATGGTAGAGAATGGTGGTGAATCATCATCATCTTCCTGCCCTTATCCCATATTACTTAGGGTCGGCGCAACATGTTTTCTTCTTCCATTCTCCCCTGTCAACCGTCACACTATCATTCACTCCCTTCTCTTTCATATCATTCTTTACACATTCCATCCATCTTTTCTTCGGCCTTCCTCTCCCTCTCTATCCATCAACATGTATATTCATCACTCTTTGAGTCACATGCGTTTCGTCCCTTCTCATCACATGCCCATACCAAGCCAAACGATTTCCTTTCAACTTTTCTGTCACTGGCGCCACTTTCAAACTTCCTCTTATATACTCATTTCTTACTTTATCCATTCTCGTTACTCCACACATCCATCTCAACATTCTCATCTCCGCTGCATGCAATCTTTTTTCATCCGTCTTCTTCACGGCCCAGCATTCAGACCCATAAAGTACGACAGGCCTTACCACGGACTTATAAATTTTCCCCTTTAACTTGAGGGGCATCCGTGGGTCGCAAGTTGTTCCTGTGACCTGTCGCCATTTCATCCATCCTGAGTTGATCCGGTGCGTTACGTCTCGGTCTACTTCGCCATCTCCTTGGACAAGCGACCCGAGGTACCGAAAGTCGGAACAGATCGATAAGGGCGTTCCGGCGAGAGATATGGGCACAGGACTGGAGAGGCCGCCAAAATCATAAAACAGATACTCAGTTTTGGTCCGACTTACACTCAGGCCAACGGTCTCTAGTCCCACCACACCTCCAATCTGCTCTGGACCTCTAAGCCGTTCTCGGCAATCAGCACAATGTCATCAGCGAACAACATACACCAGGGAGCCGCTTCCTGGATATCAGATGTAAGAGCATCCATTATCAGCACGAAGAGGTAAGGGCTGAGTGCTGATCCCTGGTGCAAGCCGACAGCCACATTGAAGCTGCCAGTAGTGCCCACTGTAGACCGGACTTGGGTACTGCATCGGCTGTACATCGCTCTAATCAACTGCACATACTTCCCTGGCACACCTTTCTCCTTCAGCGCCCACCACAAAACTTCACGAGGCACTCGGTCGTATGCCTTTTCGAGGTCAACAAATACCATGTGCAAGTTTTTATGCGCACCTCTGTATTTCTCGCACAGCTGGCGGATAGCAAAGATGGCATCTGTTGTTCCTCGACCAAGCATAAAACCGAATTGGTTTTGCGAAATTTCACTCTCTTCTCTCAGTCGCCTTTCAATAACTTTCTCCCAAGCCTTCATACTATGTGACATAAGCTTTATTCCTCTATAGTTGTTGCACTCCAGCACATCACCTTTGTTTTTAAAGATGGGCACCAGCGAACTGTTACACCATTCGTCAGGTATGGCTTCTTCCAGCAACAACTTATTGAAGAATAAAGCTAACCACGTCCATCTATCTACTCGTAATAACTTCCATACTTCAACTGGTATTTTATCCGGGCCTATTGCTTTACCATTCTTCATCCCATTTATTACTATTCTCACTTCATCCATACTAATCATTCTCACTAAACCCTCATTTACTGGTTTATTCCCAAGCACACCACTCCAGCCATTCTCCTCATTCATTAGTCTTTCAAAATAGCTCTTTCACCTATCCTTAATTTTCTCATCATCCGAAAGAACTATTCCAGTTTCATTATACACTTTATCTTACAAATATCTCTCGTCTTTCTCTCTCTCTAGCTCTAGCAAGCCGGTAAAGATGTTTTTGGCCTGCTGGATTATCCAGTGTGTTATAAAGCTTGTCCTGGGCTTTTGCTCTTGCTATGGCCACAGCTTTCTTGGCTTTTTTCTTTAGAGCATCATACTCACTCTTTTTTTTCTGCTTTCAAACTAACATTCTCATCTGCAACACTCTGCCACTCCTTGAACTTTCTCTTCTTATCCTGCAACACATTCTGTATTTCTGTCGACCACCACCATGTATCCCTATCTATCGTACCCTTTCCTTTCGTCTCTCCCAAAATATCTTTCGCTGCACTCCTAATATACCCTGCCATTTCATTCCAACATTCATTTACACTTCGACCATTCATGTCCCCCATACCTATCATTTTATCCACTACTCGCTCATTAAATTTCTTCGCATAGTCATTCTTCTCCAGCATATGCCATTTTATTTTGGGAGGGGGTCGCTCTTTGTTTTTCTTGGGCTTTCTTTCTATAAGCATTTCCATAATTAGGGGTCTGTGCTGTGAGACTAGATCTTCTCCCGGTATTACTTTGCAATCTTTGATATGCTTTAAGTGTTTGCGTCGTACTAGAAAGTAATCAATTTGCGTCTTGTGATTGCCACTTTTGTACGTAATTAGGTGTCCATCGTTCTTTTGGAACCAAGTGTTGGCTACTGCCAGGTCAAATGCGGTAGCGGATTGCAGCAATGTCTCTCCCTCGTTATTGACGTTACCAAATCCCCATCCTCCATGCACTCTTTCATAAACTCCTCGCATTCTTCCCACATGTCCATTAAAATCACCTCCAACTATCAATTTTTCATGCACCGGAATGTTCATCAAAACTGTGTCAAAGTCCTCCCAAAACTTCTCTTTCACCCTTTCATCGCATCCTACCTGCGGTGCATACACACTAATTACATTCAGCACTACATGTTCTATCATAACTTTTACAACGATTAATCTATCATTAATTCTTTTTACCTCCATCACGCCTTCTTTCAAATTACTGTCTAATACTATTCCCACGCCATTTCTTTTCCCGTCACTCCCACAGTAGAAAAACTTATATCCTTCGCCGATTTCTCTCGCTTTCGTTCCTTTCCATTTTGTTTCTTGCAAACACGCCACATTTATTCGCCATATTTTTAATACATCCGCTAACTCTCTGGCTCTCCCAGTCATCGTCCCAACATTCCAACTTGCATACCTCAATCTCACTTCCCGAGCTCCTTCTTACGTTGCCCCCGCCCGGTGTGGTGCAACAACCCTAGTCCTCTTCCCACAGGAGCCGGGTGCTGCCCCTGCGCGTCGCCTGTGGGGTACGCCCTAGCCCTATCGTGCATCATATATCTATTCATCATATTGCTAATAGTTTTGGCAAAGTTTTACAGTCGGCCGCCTGCCTGACACCAACCCTCCTTGGGAATGCGATTGTTGATGGTTTACCCGCCATCGCTCGGGTGACCCAAAGTGCTATATGGTATGCACTGGGTCTGGAGCTCCCTAAGTCAAATAGCCGCCTCTTACGACACCCACGGGATGAGATGGGGTGGTCCTATTCTTTCTCCGGGACCGACACGGATAGGTGGTGAATGTGTATGGTAATTAATGGTGATTATTTGAATGCAAGCGTTATTTGATTGAGTGGAGAAATTTCTCTGCGTCATCATAGGAAATAGTTTTTAAGAAGTCATTTACTATTTGCTTACAACTGTGTTTGCGTAGTGGATAAATATTTAGTCCCTTGTTGATAACATTATAAAGATAATTCCCTAGGTAACAGAATAACTTGTAGGACAGACTTGTACGGAAAAATTTAGTACTGCACACAGTACCCTTTCTGCGTTTATCTTTCAAAAGATCAGAATCATAAACTAGCTGCGAGTGCTTTTTAAGGACTGTATGCAAAACAAAAGATTGTCTTATAGATAGTACATCCCACTTTTTGTATAAGTCGACTGTAGGAAAGCGGAAGGGAAGAACCGCAGCAACCTTAAGTATGGTACGTTGAGCTCTTTCCGCCTCTATCAAGTGCGTTTTAGCAGCACCTCCCCAGGAGATAATGCAGTAGTCTATAAGTGACTGACACAAGGCATAGTAGACCATCTTGATGGTGCGAAGGTCGGCTACGTGTTTTAGAGTCTTGAATATGTAAATGAGTTTGCGCAATCTCGTTACCAGGACGTCTATATGCGGTTTGAAGCTGAGGAGTTGGTCCAATGTAACTCCTTTGAAGAGCGGGACATACGCATGGCTGGTGGGTTGACCAACACGTGTGGGCCGTTATAGAAAATGAACGCGGGGGTAGCACATTTGATCGAAGTGCAAATGTCACGTATTTGGTTTTTGTGACATTGAGAGTCAGCACATTATTCCATAACCAAGCAACAACCTTGTTTAGCCCCTCCTGGGGGCTTACTCTTCAAACTAATTTTAATTCCAATCTAAAGCCAATCCGATTCAAATATCAATTTTGCAGTCACGTGATTCGGTACTCTTGAAAACAATTTTGTCAACATTGGATTGAAATTGGGATTGCCCTTGCGATTGTTTGGTTACGCGTGAAGTTAGCTATTTTACAGGCCGCAATAGTGTTGTTCAACTCATTACAATAAACGGGTAATAGGACTTTAAAATGTTTTATCCTTTAAATCACAAGGCTAATAAATAAATATGATATAAATAGTTGTTTAATTAATTAATTGTTACATATTAAATTCATTTGGGCGTAAGAAAATGATTAAAATCATAAAATTAACCATGACTTAGGCTGCGTGCGCTAGGATCGTTGTCTACACTATATAAAAAAAAAGACGGCGTATAAGTTCTCCAATTTCAAAAATAGAGTCAAGTGGTCGTAAGAATTGGTCTTAGGAATTTTAAGTAAATAGTGAATTCGAAATGTAGTTTGTTTAGAAACTTGAAGTTTGTTTAGAACAGTAACTGGTTCGCGTTTGGTTTCTTGTTAGTAAAATAATTAACTAATATAGTTAAGTGTTAGTGTATACAGTTAAGTGGTAAGTAAAAAATATAAAATCATACCTACTTATGTTATTATTTAACACGTTCTGTGCGGCCGACACGTATGTGCGATTTTCGAACGTTCACCAAGTGCTACCGTCGCATATGCGTGTCCATACAATTTATGTACTTCCTTCGAATGCGGCGCGCCGCACCTGTGGGTTTTTTGTGGGTTTTTTGTGCATCTCTATTGTTCTTGGCGTAATTGTTTTATGACTCATAAAAAATGGGAAAATTTTCAAACACACCTACGCGTCTGCCGCACTTGGGATAAGTTTGAAACGGCGCACATATGTGCCCAGCCGCACTGGGTAGAGTTTCTTCAATCGCGCCTGCGCGCTCATAGCACCACACGAAGTATTTTTTGGGCGCGTATGAGTGTTTGCCGCACAGGGTTTAGTGTATCATAAAGCAGCACTTGGGGCAAGTTCGCCAAATAATTCAGCAGTGAATGTGTTAAAGTACCTAATGTTTTTAAAATTTTAATATGTTGTACATAATAAAAGTTTTCGCATTTGAGTTACAATGGCAAATCATCTTTCCATAGTACAAGCTCTGCTTAGTTTGGGATCAGATGACCGTGTGTGAAATGTCCCAGGATATTATTATTATTATTTATTATTATTATCTTAGTTACGCCCAATTAGAAGGTTTGGTAGAATTCTTGAAGCAAAACCCAGGCATAGCTAAAGGTAATTCAAAATAATGAAGTAGGTATTTAATAATCATTATATACCTACCGTAATTTCATTGAAATTAATGCATATTTTTAGTATTGGTAGATCTCCTCAAACAAATCCTTATTCACTCTATCATTTGCTTTAAATTCGTCTTCATTCATAGAAAAAGCTTTGTCCGTATAACGCATCATCCGACGCTCATCTCGTCTTTGTTTCAATTGTTTTTTTATGGGAATTATGTAAAACATTGTATATTAATGCTAATCGTGCCATATTTTACACTTATTATTTACGGAAAACCACTTAAAACGCAAAACAATTTCTAAAAATTACACTTTTGTTATTGGAACAATCACAATCAACAAACAATTCCAACGCAATATTAACGCAATACACAACTGTCAAAATGAACTCAAGAGTAGCGTTTACCGCACGCCAAACCCGATCCCGATTCCACTTAGTTCCTCCTAATGGACACGCAATTCAATAACAATCTGGCGCTAGCGTTGAATTCAAGAGTACGAAACGTTAAAATTCCAATGTCGATCGGTCGGAATTGGAATCAAGAGTAAGCACCCTGAGCCACACCAAATACCTCAACCCAGTTATCACCACTAAAGAAGAGGGCAGTGTCATCGGCAAATATAGCTGATGTGCACGCGTCTCTTATTATTTGTGTGTATTTGTTTATAGCTAATTTAAGTTGGTCGACTGTGTTTAATTTGTCAATTTCTGATTTATTAATTTTGTTATCTTGCATTAATTGTGTGAGTTTGTCACGAAACTCGGGCCAATTTGCTTTTTTTGTATTGAAAATTCTAGTGGTTCTATTGATTCGTATGCCTTTAGACCTTTTTAGTCTAATATTGAAGACAATGCCGTTGTGATCCGAGCTCGTGCGGCCCTCGTCTACCTTCCAGTCGTCTACCAGGTCCAGGATATCTGTCGAGCATGGTGTGATATCAACGTAGCTACAGTAACGTTTTCCCCCTCTGAACGTATCGAAGGTCGGAGTTTCCCCTCTGTTGAGTATGTTTAGACTCAGCTCATCAAGAAGTCCAGACACTTCTTCGCCCCTGTGGTCAACGGACAAACTTCCCCACCAGGTGCTTTTTGCGTTTGCGTCTCCTCCAACAATCCACATTCTGGAACCTAGTTCTTCTTCAACGTGTTTGAGGTGCTCCAGGTACGGTCCAATTGGTTGGTGCGGCTCGAAGTAAAATGAGACAAGCGTGATCCTCCACTCACTGGTCTGGATTCCCACCACTGTGATGTTGTTCGTGGTGAGTTTCGAGTACTGCGTAACTACAAGGTCTTGATCAAAGACTGCTATTGCGGCCTTAACAGTCCCATCTCCATTATTGGTGCTCTGGAAGCTTCGAACACCCTTCTGACTTCTCATAGTCTTAGCTCCCCCCACGTATGGCTCCTGGAGTAGAGCAACAGCGACTCTGCGTTTTCCGGCTTCCAACAAGAGCTCGATTGTAGCAAGTTTTTTCCTCTGGAGGTTAGCCTGTTGTATTCTGTATTGGTTGCCCTGGGTGCCCTTAGCAATACGCCACCGTTGATCTGGCGACTTCGTCCCACTTACGGCGTATTGGGCAGTCGGTGTCAAAAGCGTTGTGGTCAGCAATATCAAGGCCAGCTCTTGTGCAGTTCTGGCATTTGGGTGGAACGCCCGCCGGCCAATCGTCGCATTCGGACTTCAGATGTGGACCGCCACAGTGACTGCACAAGTCGGCGGATTCTTTACAGAATCTTCTGCCGTGCCCGTAGCCCAAACAGCGCGTGCACTGAACCAGCGGGGTTTGGTCTTCCACCCTGACGCGCTGAAGGTCCACGTGCAAGCATCCGATTCCCGTTGCTCTTCTCCAGATGGTTGGTGAGACGCTGACCACAACATGATTGACATGCGGATTTCTTGTCTTTCTCCTGTACTTAACCTCCGCCCTTCTCGGTTCTTCAGTGCCTTAAGAATGTCCTCATCTGACTTAACAGAGCGGACGCTCCTGAGGATCAGTAGGGGGTCTTTATTTTTCATTTCCTCGACATTGAGATCCTGTCTTTCTCCCAATTTGCTTTTAATTTTGTTTCTTTCTTCCTGAGTCTGGAATCCCATTATTATTTTTCTGTCTTTTGCCTTCCTTACTTTTTCAACTTTGACCCAGCCCTCTTTTGCGTCTACCGCTTTCCGTATTTTATTAAGTACTTCGTCCCCTGTTTCTGTGTCATCTTTTGAGGTAACTGCGATAGAGTGCAGCGTACTTCTCGCTGGGTTCGGTTTACCGCTCTGTTTCGCAGTTACACTCGCATATGTAGTTTCCATTCTCTGTTCCAATACCGCTTTCAGCTCCTCCATTCTTTTGTTATTATCCTGTAGCATCTTTGTGTGTTCTTCGATTTGTGTTGCTAGCCTGTTTTGTTCGATGGTAATTGAGAAGGTAGCGTCGGTAGCAGCAGCTTCGGGCTCTATATTTTCCTTCCCCCCTCCGGAACATTTTGTCTTGGCCTCCCCTTCAGCTTCCTTTACTAGCTGATACAGCCGTTCCAGTGCTTCCATAATGGCGTATTTGATTTCGTTCTTTGTGTTCCTTGTATTGCTCAGGTGCAATTTGGCTTTGTTCAAGCAGGCCCTGGCTTCTGTTGAACGGTCTGCATACAGTTTCTTTGGCTGCGTGTTACCCTCTTGCGACTCTGGCGGTTTTTGGGCTAGTTTTGCAGGGCCAGCCTGTGTGGTCTCAATGGTTAGGGGGGGTGTTGGATCTATACTATTGGGTTTAACAGTTACACGTTCTCCGCCGCCGCGTCGAACCTTTGAAGGAGATGTTGCTAGTTTTGGTGGTGATTTTTCGCTATCCGCCTTCCATGGTCCTTAATCCGAGCATAATATAATATATAATATAATATCTTAGGACATTGCTCACACACGGTCATCTGATCCCAAACTAAGCAGAGCTTGTACTATGGAAACCAGATAACTGATAAACTACATACACTACTTTTTTTTGTAAATACATACTTATATAGATGTTAGAGATATGCGTCAATAACGATAAAAGGTATAAAAAGTGTATATGTGTACAATTAAAAGGAATAAAAATGCGCAAAGTTTTCACTGTTGTCTCTATATAGAGTTAACACGGTCAGCCTTCTGGTTCAATAAAACAAGTCAGGCTCCAAAATAATATATAAAATAGGAGAAATTTCACTTCCAGGTGTCAAAATATACAAATACAGATCAAAAGTTTTCAAGTCGATCTGTTAATGTCAGTGGATAGCTCTCCCTGAGCCCTTCCAAATGAACCCAAACTCGGTACCACTACGCCAAGTGGTTCCCGAGATATTTTGATTTAAAAAGTTGGTTTTTTGCCCAGGTTACAACGGGGGACGACAGTGGAACCTCTATGGAGAAAACCTCACTGCTCTACGACTTCTGGTTCCTGAGCTACATGTGTTTTTATAAAAACAAGATGGCGGACCTATATGGCCGTCAAGTGTTTAAACCGGTATATCTCTGGAACCAAAAGTCTCACAGGGGCGTGCGAGGTGTCACTCTTTCACTCGTAGTTCTCCGTGCTATAGGACTTCCAGAAAAATATTTTGAAATCTTAAATTGGGGGGGGGGGGGGGGGGATTGGGGGTATGGGGGAGGGGGAGGTCAGGCTACCAACCCACGAAGAAACCCGAGCTTGTTAGGAAGATTTTTGACAGAGTTATAGCTGGTTGAAATCTAGGGCGGGTACGCGCCTACTGGTTATTAATTTCCGCCCAGGTTTTAGCACCGTAATTGTTCGTGACCTATGCAACCTAGAATACCCGTGTTTGGTATCGTCAGATAGGTCTTGTTTTGTTCTATCTAACTTGCGCGGTAAAAACAGTGAAGCTTCAAAGCCTGATTTTTAAAAGCCTAAAAACACCAAAAATAATACAAAATTCACTGTAAAAAAATACAAAAAATGATTCTAAAGACCTAAAAAAGGTAATGCAGATTAAAGTACAAATAAATAATGTTTTAACATTAAAATTCTTGCACTAGGGTTATTCTTTGACCACCCTGGTTCCAACCCTTAATATTGAAATTAGTTTTAAAAAGAAACTATGTAACAAAAAAATTTAAAATTTTGCGTGGATATTCTTTAGCTTAAACTTGATTTTTCTATAATTTAAAAAATATAGGTTGTCGATCTCCTTTGGCCTGTACGATTTTTTGAAAATCGGTCAATTAAAAAAAAAATGTTATTACTTAAAAACTAACTGACCGATTTTTGTGTGCGATCCGTCTTCTTTCTTGGTCTTTTGAGGAGCTTCAGATGACGTTTTCGAAAGTAGCGGCACACCTCCAGGGGCTTTGCTCAAAACCACGTGGTACTTGTTTTTCACCCTGTATTTCCGCCCTCCTGGGCGGAAAATCAGGACAAACATCCGCTAGTGGTGTCAAAAGATGGGGCTCGATGAGAAGACCCCGGATCACCCAAAAAAGGTAGGGGTCACCGCGTCTAAACTCGCAGCGTAATTTTTTGAAGTTTTTAAATTGCACTTTTTGGCACTTTTTTCGGATTTGCGGTGCACTGCACTATTTGATCTTCACGGCACTTACACAGTCGCCTGCGCCGGATTTTTGCGCAACTTTTGATGTATCGCACTATAGGGGGCGCGTAAGTTTTACCACTTTCTCGATTTTAAAATACTTTTCCAAGCCGCGACGTGGTGGGACACGTGTTGTTCGCTCGGGCGCTCGAGGGGGGACTCCCTTACTTATATTGGTCCCTTGTTGATCGAAGGTGATTGTCATACCGGCCTGTTGCATCCTCGTTACCGATAGGAGATTGTAGGTTACATCGCGGCATAATAAAACGTCCTCGAACGTACCACGAATGCCAGTGTTACTGATGACTTGCAATGTGCCTTTGGTGGCTGAAATAAAAGCGCCGTGTTTAGCAACAGAAATTATTAAAAGGAACCTTTAAATTTGCGTAGGTACTGAAAGGTCTTCCCTGTTAATATGTGATCTGATGCTCCAGAATCCAGCAGGAAAGTTATTTGGTTACCATTTGTAATTCTTCTTAGCCTTAAACTTTTGTCGATGGTTTTTAGGCTTGTTATGCTCTGATTTTGGTTGGTTGAAATTTTGAACAGTGTTTTCGATGTGTAGAATCTTGTTACCGGTGTCACTACCCTCGTTTCTTAATTTAACCTCATGGTCAATCTTTTTTTTTTTTTTTCCGTGGAGAAATGCTCATGCATACTGCACTACCACGGGGAGATAGTGCAGTTATGTGGGACTCCAACCCACTAAAACTCCACGGTGTCCTCCTCTGCCGCTTGTGGCAGGAACACGGGCACGCGTTAGCACTCACCGCGAACCCGCCGCGGCTGTGCACAAACACATTGTGCACCGTGACCACCCCATGGACCAAACCAGCACATGGGCGCCAGACGACCCCGTGTTTAGTCACCCTTGGTCCCCCTGCGACCGGTCGGGTCAGTGGCCCGGCCGCCTACCACTTTTCGGCTGCAGAGGATAGGGAGAGCGGCCAACGAAATACCGACACTCCTCCTCCCCTGCGGCCCCACCGCGTCCGCCATCAGACGGTGGAGACCCCATCAAGGCCGCGGAAGGTAGGGAGAGCGGCGCACCGCAATACCGGCACTCCTCTCCCGTCGCGGCCTCCAACCCTCAGCCGCGATGCCTCCCATACGACATCGCGGCTCGCCTCAGTTGCGATGTCGCTCAAGCGGCACCGCAACCTACCTGTTGGCCGCTACGTCGTCGACTTCCTGGAAAAAGCCCTGACGAGCGGCCCTTCCTCGGGTTCCTCTTCGCTTCACCGTGGGTGACCAAGCCACGGCTACTGAGCCCCCCGCCTCGACAATGCGGGAACCCCCGGGGGGGACTCATGGTCAATCTTGTGTTGAGAAAGGCCAAGGTCAAATTATCTTCTGATAATTTTATTTATTTATTTATTCACTCTTTACATACATATATCCTTACAGGCTAGACCCAATGCGATATTGTAGCATACTTAAAATTTAAATAGATTTCGCTGATTTTACCATAACAAATTCTATAGGTAGTTGTTCTTGTAAATACACCCAAATCGCAACAGAATAGGTCGATGTCATCAGCAATGAGGTTGAGTGCGGAGCGCGCTCGTGAGCGGCGCCTCGCGCAACAAGTTAGTTCGCGCGCGTGGTTCCGCCAGCAACCGCGGCTGACGACGACGACCCACATACCCGTCCGGCACGACTAGCTCCACCCTACGCAATAATAATGTCTCTATTACAGTTATAACACCGTCATTATGAAGTTGGCAACGTGAGAAGTAAGTGAGACACCTTGTCGGTTTCTTCTAGTTTCGCTCCAGCCGCCAGCAATTCCGTAATTACGTCATCAAAAATAGTGAAGTGCTTTACTATAGTAGTATCGTCACCTTGAAGTTTTAAACCTAACAGCTTTTTACGTAGTGCCAACTGAGTCGCCAATTTTTTTCTCTCGTACAATGCGTACAAGTTTTTGAAGATTTCACTTGCCGTAGAATCGTCTTTCGCAAAACCGAGGAATGAATTTGCCAAATATTCAGCAATGACACTTTAGCGATTCGGTTGCTCTTCACACAAGCCTCCGATCGTATTTCTGGTTCCATGTTCATATCTTTCATAACGTCCATCTCGGTCAACAAAGCTTGAACCCGAAACTTCCAAACGCTGTATTTCTCACCGTCAAACGGTTTAATGTTTCGTTTCATCTTCAAATTCTCAATAGTGAAAATATTATAGTTATAGTTATTGTAGTTATTATATTATGTTCAAAATATTATAGTCAGTGTCACGTGTTTTTGAGAATAATAAAATTAGACACTTACTTGAATAGCACAGTACTTAATAAAGTGTGACTGGGCCCATAACCTGTAGGAAATCAGGATACGGGCGTGAATTGAAAACAGAGACTTTGAATTGAAATAACGTTAGGTACACGGGGAAGGTTTTATGTCTGTCTCCTAGTACAGCGAATAGAGAAAAAGGAACGAACTGACAGCAGTTGTTGGTTTTATTAAATCATTTAGTGACAGTGTTGCTATTATTCAAAAGTAAGAATCGATTAATTTTTGCATATTCAAATCGACTAAATACCAACAACAATTTTTCAACCATAGAAGTAGGCAACGAGGAAATATTTAAAAAACTTAGTCAGCTGGATACATCCAAAGGTGCAGGCCCCGATGGTATATCTGCAAGTTGTATAGTAAATTGTGCGCGAAGTCTTGTGGTTCCGTTGACAGCAATATTTAATAAATCTTTTAGCTCTGGACAATTTCCTAAACTATGGAAGCTTGCAAAGGTGGTACCGGTGTTTAAGGGTGGTGATAATCGTGTGGTTAGCAATTATATACCAATTTCCATACTGTCCATCTTTGGCAAGGTCTTGGAATCCTTACACTGTCCGTGTATACAGCGGTACTTCGAAAAATTCATCTGTGAAAACCAGCACGGGTTTGTTAAAGCTAGGTCGACATGTACAACTCTTGTATCTTACATAGAGACATTATCTGAAGCAATGGACACTGGTGCTCAGGTAGACGCAGTGTACACGGACTCTAATGCCGAAGGGTGATGATTTCACGAGATGTCAAAGTTAGTGGCGATTCAGTAATCTTGACCAGTCCCACATCCATTGCTACGGCATCCTAAAATTGCGTAATTTGTATTAAAGATAAATAAATAAATTTGCACACGACTATATTTCCGACTGGGAGAGTAAGAGAAACATGCAACATTATATGAACCTGTTTCTCATGAAATGTTATACCTGTCTTCCTGTAAGATATGTCTTAGACTGCTGTTGATGGTGAGTGGTTCCTTGAATCTGTAGAATTGCGCTATTTTCTTCTTCGCAGACTTCCATGAGCACTTCCTGTAATGTAATAAATCAGGTTTTAATTTGAACGGGATACTGTTTATTGCAATAAAACCTTAATCATGTCATATTATATCAGACCATTTCATCTGTTCTATCCATAATAAATAAAGTAGGAACAGCATCTTCTCTTATTCGCCTCCATTTCATATTTTCATTACATACATAAGACTGCGAAGTAAAATGCTTGGAACATATGCGACTGTGCTTTTTCGGAGTCCAATTTCGTCAGCCAATAGAGTTTAACCATTCACTTATTTTTTTACATCGTCGGTAGGAAATCTGTAAAAGAAAAATATCGACAACATTATTTACATCACTATGGCTGATCAAGATAACCTCAAAACGGTTTCCCAATATTCGCCAATAATTTCTATTAGAATAGATATTACGTCTGGTTTCCGCTACAAAGTGATTCAGCAACATTTGTTACGTATTTATATTCGTTTATCAGCTCATATTCAATAAAAAAAAACTACCAAAACTTACCGATGGAAGGTCAATATTTCTTGTTTGTTTTCTTTTCTTGATGAATGGGACTTGCCACACAACAATAAATAGAATAATCGCATGTGGTGTTTACCTGTAATTGGGTGTGCAGTAGAACTGAGATCTATTGTTATGAATTTTCTATGTATGTATCGCTGTAACATCTGTTGGTGAACCATAAATAAATAAACCTTGCGGCGATGAGCCAAGCTGTGAAGCTTGGCATCCACCAGTTTTACGTCGCCAATGAGCCTCTTAGATCAGCGTTCCACTGAGTCAAGCGCAGCAAGTTGGTATTTAGCTAAGCCATCCCAAAGGTGGCTGCAATACTCCATGCAGGATCGGACTTGCGCTTTGTAAGTTGTTAAAAGCTGTCCAGGCGTAAAGTATCGCTTCACCCTATTTAAGATGCCCAGGTTTTTGGCCGCAGTTTGGGCTTTGTGCTCGATGGTAGCGCTGAAGTGGAGACTGGATGTCAACTCCATGCCTAGGAGCTCGAACCGTTCTGTTACAGAAACAGATGTACCCCGAAAAGTAGGAGTTTGGTAGAAACGACTCCTTTTAGCGGTGAAAAGACACGCCTGTGTTTTGGAGGTTTTAAAAAGACCAGAATGTCATCACCCCCTCTGTGAAACAAGGTTTAAGGTCAGGTCTGTCCGCTCTACCATGGCCTCTCTCAAAGAACGAACTCCATCGCCGCTGGTTTTTGCGCTGGACAAGTATCTCTCCGAAACAGTACTGTCATCCGCGTACCCAACAATACCATGCTGAAGTAGGTCATTGATGAGCAGCAGGAAAAGAGTTGCAGAGAGAACAGAGCCCTGAGGAACTCCGGCATCAATAGCCATAAGCTCAGAGGAGCCGTCAACGGCCACTCTGATCAATCGTTCACTAAGGAAGTCCAATATCCAGCTACAAAAACCAGCTGGGATGCCATAAGCAGGAAGCTTGTTGAGAAGACTTGCGTGCCATACCTTGTCATAGGCCTTCGAGATATCAAGCGATATAGCAAGTGCTTCGCCGTATCTCTCGAAGGCTTCGCCCCAGTAGTGCGTGACATACACGAGAAGATCGCCAGTTGACCGTTCCCGGCAAAAGCCATGTTGACGATCACTGAGGAGATTGTTGTCTTCAAGGTAGGTCAGCAACTTACTGTTTAGTACCCTTTCCATAACCTTACATAGTACGGAGGTAATGGCGATCGGACGGTAATGGGCAGGGTTTGCATGGTCGCCCTTTTTGGGCACTGGTTGTACATTAGCTAGCTTCCAAGATTTTGGCACCGTTTTTTTTTCTAGAGAGAGGCGGAACAAGCAATGCCGTCAGGCCCGCTGGTCTTGTTCACATCTAGACTGCACAATACTCTTCGTACCTCTTTGGTATGAACTGCGATCTCCGGCATCGAAGAGTCACAACGAGGTACTGTAGGTGGCTGCTTGGAACCAGCAACTAGACGCGAATTACTTGCAAAGAGAGATGCCTTCTCACTTGCAGAGTGGGCCAGCGACCCATCAGGTTTCATCATTGGAGGTAAGGTGGGACGACAAAAATTCATTTCAACTGCTTTAGACAGGGACCAGAACTATTTACTACCCGGAGAGTGCGATGCTAGTTTTGCCCCGATACGTCCGACATAGTCAAAACGTGCCCTACATAGAACCCGCTTGCAGAACTTGGCGGCAGAATTAAAGGGTTTTTTCCTCGCGCGAACCCTACGCGCTCTAACTTTGCGGTCGTGGGTCTTGAGCTAGGCTTGGTACGCAGACTCTTTTTGGGCCTCAGCGTGGGCGCATTCTGCGGTTGTCCGTTGTTTTATAGCTAATAGTTTTAGAGAATTTCGTTTCACATAAAAGTGAAACGAATTTTTTTTTATTCATTTTCTCGCTTCTGCAGCGCATCGGGCATGTTCGCGAGCGTCCACATAGACTGTTTTTATGCCAGCATGCGCAAGAGGGCTACCTCGATAGCGAGTAGAGTGCGGGGCAGCGGCAACAGTCTTCTTACCGTTGTTGCCAACAGGTTGGACGGGCCTTTCATGCAGCACTGGCAGGCCTTACATGCACCCGTATATCGGGCTTGGGGCAGGTAGAATTGTTAACCAGTTACTATTACTATGAATTTGACATTTTTTTATTTTTTTACATTTTGAATTATTATTATTTTTCTTATTATTATTATTTGGATTTTATTTAGTCACAATTTTATTTTCGAGTTTTTTCTGTTTTTAGTTTGATTTATATGAGTGAGTATGTATATGAGTGTATAACAATGGACTAGTACTAAGTCTGATGAATAAATAATTTTTACTTTGCAAATGAAGGACTTTCCATGCACAAATTCGTACCCCTTTTCACTCCTTCGGGGGTGGAATTATCAAAAACTCTGAGACACGTATAAATTAATTTTCAATCGTCAGCCTAAACACAAAATTTGAAGATTCTAACTTCAAAACTGACGGACTTTCATACAAACTTACATCCCTTTCTTGCCCCGTTAGGGGTGGAATTTCCAAAAATCCTTCCTTAGTGGATGCCTAGCCTACACTCTATAAGGTACCTATGTACAAAATTTCAAGTCTCTAGGTCCAGCCGTTTGGACTGTGCGCGTATATGTCACCCCATCAGTCAGTCAGTCAGTCAGTCATTCATTCAGTCAGTTTACCATTTTATATACAGATAATAATTTATTAATTTATTATGTCACCGTGACCCAGTAGGTAATTTCAATAAGATTGTCTGTTGTGCCTCATTTAACTAATTGTGGATATGGATAGATGAAAATAATAAGACATTTCTTATTATTTTCATCTATCCATATCCACAATTAGCGTAGCTTAACCTGATAGAAAACGATAATGGTAATTATTAAATATCGATAGGTATTATTGTGAGTGGCTATGCAGTTAATAAATAAATACTCCAGTGTCATTACACTAATACCTATCGATATTTAATAATTACCATTATCGTTTTCTATCAGGTTAAGCTACGCTTGCCGGGGTTGGTCCGTAGATACCCATCTACGGACCAACCCCGGTAAGCGTAGATGGTCACCCGACCATCTTTACATACCGAGATTCCTCCGTGCCTCGGTAAGCACGTTAAGCCGTTGGTCCCGGCAGTCATTCGAGGAACTTTGACAGTCGTTACGGGTCGTCAGAAGCCCGAAAGTCTGACAATCAGTCTTACTAAGGGGTATCGTATTACCCAATAACTGGGTTGTGGAGGTCAGATAGGCAGGCGCTCCATGTAAAATACTGGTATTCACCTGCATCCGGTTAGACTGGAAGCCGACCCCAACATAGTTGGGAAAAGGCTAGGCAGATTGATTTTTTATCGTTTTACACAGTATTATAGTGATAGTTTTTTTTTTTAAATCTATATTTTGTAATGAATAATTCAAAAATATAATGAATATGAGTTAATGAATATAAGTAATAATAAAACAATTTTGAAATATTTTTTTTTCCTAAAATATTTAAAAATGTAAATGGCATGTAATATGGAAAATAAACAAAGGAAATTCTAAATAATGTATAATAATATTGCTTAATACTGTTTAGAAAAACATAAAAGAAAACTAAATAATAAGTGTCTTAATTATGTTATATCAATATTACATATTTTTTTTATTAGTAGGTATGATATATGTATTACATAATTTAAATAAACTATTTGTATACCTACTGTATATGTGTAAGTATATGAATTGTGTTTATACAGGGCAATTTGTTTTATTCTACGCATGAATATGAACAACTTTCACTATGGGACCAACTCTGAAATCACGAAAAGAAATCTGCTATTCCATACATTTTGGTCGAGTAGGTATTGAACTGTTGTATGAAACAGCAGATTTTTTTCATGATTTCAGAGTTGGCCCCATAGTGAAAGTTGTTCATATCCTTGGGTAGAACACCCTGTGAAAATCTGGCACCTGATAAAAAAAAATTGCCCTGTATAAATATATAAAAATATATTCTCTGCATTGTAATTATATTGTGTAATTTTTATTTCTTAATTTATAATTTGGGAGGTGTATGTTTAGTTCTAATATTTTCACTCTTTTGTATAGAAAAACCGTTGCATCGTCACGCTGAGACAGGCGAAATAAACCGTCGCCTGCCTGGAGCGCCACCATTGGCTTACACAAATGCTTCGCCTCGGCACCGTGAGATTGTACATCAGATCCATTTGCTAAGACCAGCATAACAGCAGCATCACACAACGTCACTATGCAAATTGTACGGAACCACCTGCGAGCGGACGGTGTGACATGTTGCAGACCGGCGCGGAAAATTTTATTATCTACCATCCACCGTCAAAATCGCGTTCGCTTCGCGAAGGAATCAAATCAAATCAAATCAATCTTTATTTGTGAACATAAGTACAAAAAGGTGTTATTTATACATTTTAGCTGATCTGTATGTTCGGCCAATAATCGGCATACAAATATAATATTAGTAAGCAGGTTATTTTACTATCATAATTAATAAAGTCTAGGATAAAAGAAATTAAGCAATTGAAAAATGTCATGAGCCGCATAAAATAAAGTAATTGAATTATATTATTAATTATTTAGAATGTCAAAGAAAATTAAATTTAGTCATAATTTGTCATTTAAAAAGTCTTCAATCGAGTAATACGTCTTTTCAACTAGAAACAGGAACAAATTTTTTTAAAATGGCTGACATTTTGCTCACTTCTGATACACTTTGGCAATTTATTGTAGATATAATTTTGGAGCCATTACGAGAATACTGTTCTTGTATAAAGCAGTTTTAGATCCAACAGTTTGTAGGCGGTCAGCTCGACGCTGACTACCTACTCGGTCAAATTTATACATATTATTTTTGATGAACATAGATGTCTGGTATATGTACAATGAGGGCACTGTTAAAATTGTCATACTTTTAAAATATTGTTTACAGCTGTCAGTGGTTTGCAAGTTACAGATCGCTCTAATACACCTTTTCTGACACTTTAAAAACACCATATCTTTACCCGAGGCGTTTCCCCAAAACATAATGCCATATCTTAATGTTGAGGCTACTAGACCATGATATGCAGTTAGTACGGTGTTTCGATTTGCCGTTTTACTTAGCATACGCAGCGCATGAGAAAATTGGTTTACTTTACTACATACTTTGTCAATCTGGGTATTCCATTTAAATGTGCTTTCAATATTTAATACCAGAAATTTTGTCACATTCGTCTCATCAATCCTTTTATCATTATATCTTATATCTAAATTTAAATTCTGATTTACTGTTTGTTGAAATTTCATTATTACTGTCTTGTCTAAGTTTATTACTAAATTATTATTCTCTAGCCAATTTATAACTGATTTTATGTTAGAGTTAATGTCTGATTCTAATGTATCTAATTGGTCGCTGTTGAAAAGTAGAGTGCTGTCATCTGCAAACATTGTCATGGGATAGGTCGATGCTTTTGGGAAGTCATTTATATATACAGGGTGTTTGGTAGATGGGTGCAAAGCCTGAAGGGGGTGATATCTTAGAACATTTAGAACTTATTAAGCTAAACAGACGAAGTCTGTTCCTTGTATTTTGTTTTTAAACTCTGATGTTTTTTCTGACAGATTGTAGTTAATTGATATGCTGGCGTCTGTACATCCTAATTCCAAGAGCTAATGAGATATCTGCGTAAATAGTACCTCAAAAGAAAGGGCAATAACCAAGCATGTTTTTAAAATGGTTTGAACGACTGAGGCTATTTTTTTAATTTTTTTATTGTGCCGTAAACAAAACATGTTCTTGATTTTTAAAAGTTTCTTAAACTTGAATATGGCGTAGAATGTTTCTCTGATAACTCAGATGCTTGGGGATTATTTTGTTTGAGTAATCATACATTACATAAATAAAAAATAATAACATAACAGCTTTTACTGGACACTATTAACAATTAATTGAAAAAAATGGGTATTATTGTTAAAAACCTCGAGTTTAAAAAAAAATACAAAGAACAGACTTCGTCTAAGACAAGTTTAGCTTAATAAGTTCTAAATTATCTAAGATATTACCCCCTTCAGGCTTTGCACCCATCTACCAAACACCCTATATAATAAATAGGAGAGGTCCAAGTATGCTACCTTGTGGAACTCCATACATCACTGTTCTCGGGCTAGATTTAAATGTTGTTTCATGTTTTTTACATATTCTATTAATCGGCACTTCGATTGGCAACACAATGTAACATTTATACTACCTTTAAATTTCAGACATTGTAACGCATTTAAGGGGGAAGCGTCAGGGTAGCCCGCGAAATTCAAATTTTCTTACGTTTTTTGCAATTTACAAGTCGGTATTATATTGTATGTTTGAAATCAAGCCTTTAGTACAGATACTACCGCGCCGTGTGGGTTCGGCCGCTGTCGTGTTCGGTCGGCAGCGCAAGCGAGATGCCACTATGCGGGACGAGCGGGACGGTAGTAGGCGCTGTGCGCGTCATAAAAATGAGTCGTAATGGTGGAACCGGGTGGAGTGTATGCGCGCGCTTTGAGGTTAGGTTACTTGGGAGTCATTGCGCGGGCGCCCGGGAATTTAGATACTAGAAATCGGTACGGTTTTGCCTCGTATCGGGTGTGCTACTACGGAGCACCGAGGCCTTGTGTTTGGACTATAAGTTGCACGAGAAGTGGTGTGAACAAGGCGTGGTCGGTCGGCGAGCTGAGGAAGACGGGTCGTCTTGGAGAGCCCGGATCCTGCTGCGAGGCCATCGCAAGGTTCACAAACACTCACAATACACTTACACACTAACTCAAACTTGCGAGTGGTCACGGAGTGATATCTACTCGAAGCAGAGGTAAGTTTAGGTATAAGTAGGGTTAGCTGGCGCGTATCGCGTCCGATTTATTCTAGTCCGGATAGCCGGTTTTGTCGGCCTATCATCTATGGGCCCGTGAGAGGCCCGGTGGGTCCTGGCTGGAACATATTTTTGGTAGCAGAGCGTGGTTTTTACCCACTTTGTAAAATTAGTAGGTACATTGGGTACCAACTAATTTACTTTGATAAAATTTGTGTTCATAATTTCAATTGAAGGTAGACCGATATTGACTCACATTCCATTGTACATTACAAGTTAAGTTTTGCACTAAGATAATAATACATATAGACTGGGAATATTGGTTGAGTGGATAATTTGTTATTTACGTTTGGTTACGCAGAAACATACATCCATTATTACATTGTAGGTGTAGCAGAGTTGGGGTGCGTGGACAGGAAACCTCCCCGAGTGCCCGGGGGCTGGAGTTCCCTTACGGATACGTCCGGGGGGAAGGCCAGTCTCCGGGACGGTGCACCCTGGGGTGCGGGCAATGGTTCCCCTTAGGCACGTGTGCCTAAGGGGTTTTGTTGCCGGTATGCCAATATCCTGTCGGAGGTACGCTCCAACGTGTGTCCCTCTGTTCTAAGCAGAGACGCACAGCGGCGGAGTAAGAGCGGGCTCGGTGTGCACTAACCCTGTCGCCGGGCAGGCAGGAGGAAGTCATTTCCTTCTGCCACCGTTAGTATCGTAGCCCCGAAGATTGTTCAAGGTCATGTCTCTGACTTTTGACGGGGGTCGAGGGTCTTGGCTTAACCGCCCGGACCGCGAGGAAGAAAACCTCTATAAAAAATTACCCCAAACCTTCAAGCGGCGGCGCACCGTGAGGGAGGTTGGTAGCTTGATTAATGGGTAGCTAAATTAATCGCTAGTGCGAACCACAGTTTTGAGCCAGTTATAAAGTTTTTTACTCGTGGGAACAAATATGGGACCAAAAATAACTAGACGAGAAGAGGAGAGGGAGAGGAGTGATGCGGGGTCGGAGTCCGACGCCGCATCGGGAGTGAAGGGCGCGAAGGGCACTTTTAAGAGCCCGGAGTGCGTAGTGGTGGGGGCCGCTGGAAGGAAAAATGCTTTCCTGAAGCGGAACCTAAATCCGGGAGATGCCCAGGAGTCTTCCTCGGACGGCGGACTTAAATCGGCTCCGAAATATGCTCGCCGGGGCCTAGCCCGGAAGAGCAAGAGCCGGGTAAACGCCGCACAGGAGGACGGCTCAGCCGGGTCGGCCGAGGGGAGCGCCGTAGAGGCGTCTGGCGATGAGTCGGACGCCGCTGGTGGCTCCAATTCGGAGCGGGCCAGGTTTGAGGAGGTCGTGGCCGCTGCAGTCAAGGGTGTGGCCTTGAAGAAGAAGCAGTCTTCTAAAGACAAGGCCATACCCGCAGCCAAGGCCTCCATTATGGCGGCAGCGGAGGCTCTATTTCAAGGGCCTCCGTCGGACGGAATGTCCGAAATGCGGGCGGAGGTCGCCCGCTTGACAGCCGCCATGGAGCTTCTCCGAAAGGAGAATGAGGAGCTCCGAGCAGACCTGGCCAGGCTCCGCGGAGCCGGCGCTCAGGAGGGGGTGCAGCAGGGGCAAGGCGGCCTCGGGCCTGCAGAGGACCGAGTTCTGGCCTTGGTGCGGAAGGAGCTGGCAGCCCTTAATAACCGGTTCTCGGTCCTTGAGGGAATCGTCCTGCGGCCCCCGCTAGGCCGACCGGCGGCCTCGGGCCAGCCAAAGGCGGCTTTGTATGCCGCCATGGCTGCCACGGCCAAACCAGGGTCGGCAGGGCAGGCGAAGGGCGGGGCCGTGGCTGCGAAGGCGCCTGCGACGGCGCCTGCGAAGGCGCCCACGAAGGCGGCCGCGAAGGCGCCTGAGAGGGCCCCAGCTGTGGCGGTGATGACGCGGCTGCCCCCGCCTCCCAAAGCTCCTCCAGCTGACGCCGAATGGCAGGTAGCTGGGGAGAAGAGGAAGGAGGGCAAGGCGGCAAGGTCGGCCAAGCGGAGGGAGAGGCGGCGGCGGCGCAAAGAGCGAAGCGTCGTGGCGAGGTTACGTGCCCCAAAGTCCGCAGCTGTAGTGATCACACTACAGCCGGAAGCGGAGAAGAAGGGCGTGTCCTACCGCGACGTGCTCGCCAAGGCGAGGGCGGCGGTGAACCTGGAGGAGATCGGTGTGACCAATGGCATGCGAGTAAGGGTCACTGCGACTGGGGCTCGGATGCTCGAGATCCCCGGTGCGGCCAGTGGCCCGACCGCTGACGCTCTGGCCGAAAGGCTCAGGGCGGCCTTAAATGCGGACGAGGCCCGAGTGTCCAGACCCGCCAAGTGCGCTGACTTGCGCATCCTGGGTCTGGACGACTCCGTGACGGAGCGAGAGGTGGTGGCCGCCGTGATCAAGACTGGGGGGTGTGCCTTCGAACAGGTGAAGGTAGGCACCATCCGTCCTGACTTCACGGGGATGCGAGCCGTTACGGTGAGCTGCCCCGTATCGGCGGCCCACAAAATAGTTGGGGAGGGCCGAAGGTTCCAGGTGGGCTGGGATTCCACGCGGGTGAAACTGCTGGAACCCAGACCTCTGAGGTGCTTCCGTTGCCAAGTGGGCAACCACGTGGGAGCAAAATGCACCTCGGAGGTGGATCGCAGCAGTCATTGCTTCCGTTGTGGTCAGCCCGGTCACAAGGCCGGCTCGTGCAATGCCACGCCGCACTGCTATCTATGTGCGGCAGCTGGCAAGCCGGCCGATCACCGGGCTGGAAGCAAGGGCTGTGGTCCACCCACCAAAGCCCGGGGCAGGGGCAAGCCCTCCGCCTCCGCTACCGCCGTCACGACCGCAGCCGCCGCCACAGCCGCCGTCGCTGCCGCCTCCACTGCTGTCGCCGCCGTACTCACTGCGGCAGGGCCCTCACAGGAGGCTCAGGGGGGGGGGGCTAATATGGAGTGCCAGTAATGGCCCCATTACGCCTCCTCCAGGCGAACATCAACCACTGCGCCGCCGCTCAGGATCTGTTGCTCCAGAGCATGGCGCAGTGGTCGATTAACATCGCCGTGGTCGCTGAGCCGTACTTTGTCCCGCCCAGTGATCACTGGGTGGAGGACCTGAGCGGCTCAGTGACCCTCATTTCGTCGGCCGCCGCCGGTACCCTGTCCCTCGAAGCCGTCAAGAGGGGACAGGGTTGCGTTGCAGCACGGTTCGGGGGGATTGTCGTGGTAGGGGTATACTTCTCCCCGAACCGAACTCTCGCCGAGTTCCACAACTCCCTTGCGGAGTTGAAAAACGTCATCGTCGGGTTTCGTTCCCTTCCCGTGCTCGTCCTCGGGGACTTCAACGCCAAGAATGTGGCTTGGGGTTCCCGGTATACGGACACACGGGGTAGGATGGTGGAGGACTGGGCTCTGGAGACAGGCCTGGTCATCCTAAACCGGGGTTCTGTCCCCACGTGTGTGCGGATGCGGGGCGAATCAGTGGTGGACATTTCGTTCGCCAGCCCCGCTCTATTGCCACATGTTGTTGACTGGCGCGTCATAGAGGGGGTGGAGACCTATTCCGACCACCGGTACATCCGGTTTGATGTCTCCGCCCAGACCTCGAGCGCGCCGGTCCGACAGGCCCCGAGTGGTCCGCGGTGGGCGCTGAAGAAGCTGGACCGGGAGCTCCTCCTGGAAGCCTCGATCGTGCAGGCCTGGGTGTCACCACCGGACAGGCCTGCCGACATCAACGACGAGGCGGAGTGGTTCCGGGAGGCCATGTCCGAAATATGTGACGTGGCAATGCCCCGGGTCCAGCCCGGTCGCGCCTGGCGCCAGGTGTATTGGTGGTCGCCGGAGCTGACGGCTCTGCGCGAGGCGTGCGTTACTGCGCGGCACCGGTACACCAGGCACCGCAGGCTCCGTATCCGCCCTCCGGATACGGAAGCCATTCAGGCGGAGCTGTACGAGGGGTACAGAGAGGCGAAGACCGCCCTCCGAGCGGCGATCTTGCGGGCCAGGGATCTGGCTCGCGAGGAGTCGCTGGAGACTCTAAACAGGGACCCATGGGGACGCCCTTATAAAATGGTACGGAATAAACTCCGTCCATGGGCGCCCCCGCTGACGCAGAGTCTCCGGCCCCAGCTTGTGGAGGACGTGGTGAGCGCTCTGTTCCCTTCGCGAGGGGAACATACTCCCCCGCCCATGGCTCCGCTTTCTGCGGTGCCCGTTGCGGACCACATCACCGACGACGACGACGATGCTCCGGAAGTGACCGAGGTAGAGTTGAGAGCGGCGGTAGCGTAGGCTGAGTGCCAAAAATGCCGCCCCAGGACCCGACGGCGTACCTGGAAGAGCCTGGGTTCTGGCCTTTGGGGCTCTCGGGCCTCGACTAGGGGGGTTCCTAAGCGCATGCTTGGAGAGGGGCCAGTTCCCACTTCGTTGGAAGACGGGGAAACTGGTCCTCATTAAGAAGCCGGGGCGCCCTGCGGACTCTCCGTCCGCTTACCGACCCATCGTGCTGCTCGACGAGGTGGGCAAGCTCTTTGAAAGAGTTATTGCAGACCGCCTCGTCGGGTGGCTGGTGCAGGAGGGGCCGGATTTGGCGGAGAGCCAGTTTGGTTTCCGCAGAGGGCGCTCTACGGTGGACGCCATCATGCGCGTGCGAGCCCTCACGACGGGGGATGCTGTTGCCCGGGGTGGGGTCGTCTTGGCGGTGTCTCTAGACATCGCCAACGCCTTCAATACCCTGCCATGGAGTTGCATCAGGGAGGCACTCCGGTATCACCGGATGCCGACCTACCTCTGTCGAGTGGTTGAGGCCTATTTGACGGATAGGGCCGTCATCTACCCCGGTCATCAGGGAGAGTGGAACCGGCGAGAGATGTCGTGCGGTGTCCCACAGGGATCGGTCCTGGGGCCGCATTTGTGGGACATCGGGTACGACTGGGTGCTGCGCGCCGACCTCCCTAGCGGCGTCAGCGTGGTATGTTACGCTGACGACACGCTGGTCCTGGCGCAGGGGAGGTCGCACCAGGCGGCGGCTGAATTAGCGACACGCGGGGTTGCGATAGTCGTTGAGAGGATCCGGCAGTTGGGACTCGTGGTGGCCCTGCACAAGTCCGAGGCCATGTGTTTTCATGGTCCTCGGAATGCGCCACCGTCGGGTTCCCAAATAACGGTAGGAGGGGTTCGCATCGGAGTCGAGTCGACGATGAAGTACCTGGGACTCGTCCTCGACAGCCGGTGGAACTTCGTGGAGCATTTCCGACGTTTGGCTCCCAGACTGGAGCGGGCTGGAGCTGCCTTGAAGCGGCTCCTGCCCAATCTAGGTGGTCCAAACGCCTCCTGCCGGAGGCTTTACGCGGGGGTCGTGCGGTCCATGGCCCTTTACGGGGCACCGGTGTGGGCGCGTTCCCTGAGGCTGCGGCCAGTCCGCCGGTTGAACGCGTCCCAGAGGGTCATGGCCATTCGGCTAGTCCGGGGTTACCGCACGGTCTCCGGTGAGACGGCGAGCCTCCTTGCCGGATTGCCGCCGTGGGATCTGGAGGCGAAAGTCCTCGCGCACGTGTGGGAGTGGCGCGAGGAGGCGAAACGCCGGGGCGTAACTCCGCTGCCGCGAGAAATCACGGTACAGCGGACAGAGCTCCGGCGGGATCTCATGGCGACATGGAGAGTGCGACTGTCGCAGCCCAGCGCTGGGCACGCCACAATTGCGACGATAAGTCCCCTCTTTGAGGAGTGGTTAGAGAGGCGCCACGGCGTCCTCACCTTCCGCCTGACGCAGGTCCTCACCGGACACGGTTGTTTCGGGAGGTTCCTGTTTCGCATAAGGCGGGAGGAAACGCCCGGGTGTCACCATTGTGTGGATCGCCCAGAGGACACGGTGGAGCATACAGTGGAGGTCTGCCCGGCTTGGGCAGAGCACCGCCGTGTTCTCACGGAGGCGATCGGCGGCGGCGATCTCTCGCGTCCGAGCTTGGTCCAGGCCATGGTGCGGAGCGAGAGTGCATGGGAGGCCGTCACCTCCTTCTGCGAAGCGGTAATGCTCGCAAAGGAGGAGGCGGAACGCGTGAGGGAGAGGCAACCTCACGCCCTCAGTCGCCGCAGGAGACGCCCTGGGCGGCGGGAATCAATAGCCGATTCCCGGCCACCGTAGGCGCGGGCTTGCGGACGGTGAGTAGTGGGTAGCTCGCCGTCCGGTGAGGACCAGGCCCGGGTTGACGGCGCGTTGTGTTCCACGCGCGCCTCAAAGAGATGTCAGCAAGAGATGGGGTCCAATAGGGCCGATGCCGCTGGGGTCGCGGGTTGTTTGAAAAAGATACCGTGGCCCTGGCATAGGCAACTGAAGGAACACGGGTGGGTTTTAGTCAGTAAAAGTCTGACACGCCCTTCCGCTCCACCCAGAGCGGGAGAAGTTATATGATGATTTCCCATCCACAAAAAAAAAAAAAAAAAAAAGGTGTAGCAGAGTTGCGTCGTAAATTTATTCACTCAACAAATAAATTATTATTGTTTAGTATCGTGTACAATAAGTGTTATTAGTTGTATTGTTGTATAATCGCGTGTATTGAAGTTGGTACAATGGCTCCGTCGGTAATTAAGACTATCGCGGCCAGAATTGAATCTGAGTTAAGATGGTTCTCGATAGCGGTTACGTTGGTTGGTCGTTCAGACCGCGAAGACGCGTTGTTGACGCGCGCTCGGCAAGTAGACGAAAGATATGACGCCGTTTTAAAATATCACGCCGAATACTTAGCCCGTCTTGAAGACGAGGACCCGACGTCGGTAGAAAAGGATGTTCAGGCGGTAGTACGGGGTAATGTGGACCAGTGTGGTGAAATGTCGATGAGCATTATTCGGGCAGCAGCCAACATTGACCGGTCGCGAAAAGGCGATATTCGTGAAATAGGTAGGCCGGCGGGCGTAGGTATTATGGCGCCTTTGCCGCCAGTTAATGTACCAGAATTTAGCGGCGAGTATGCCGATTGGCCGAGATTTCGCGATATTTTTAATAGTGTCGTGCATTCGCGTACGGACCTCTCGCCCGCGTATAAAATGGCACAGTTAATGGGTAGGCTGTCCGGTGAGCCTCACGACATTTTGACCCATTTGGAAATTACGGACGCTAGCTATGAAACGGCATGGGGCCTATTAATCGACCGATACGATAATCGGCGATTGATTATTGATGGGCTCATTGATAAAATCTTTGGAATCCCGAAGGTTTCTAACGTGTACGAAATAAGGTCAAAAATCCTTAATCCGGTCACGGTAGCGGTTAACACGTTAGATCGACTTAAGTTGTCGTTAGGGGACAATAAGTATATCATTGTTAATAGGGTTCTACGGAAATTGCCGAGCGACGTAGTGGCGCGGTTTGAACAGTCACATGGTGGCGAGTCAACGGACCACCTCCCGAGCTATGATAATTTGAGGGTGTTTTTAGAAGGCGAGTGCAGGCGGGCGGATTGCCAAGGGGCAACCACGTCGCACCCTCCCCCGTCAACCCGACGTACTAGCGGGCCCAAGCCGGTTGCGCCCCGGCGGGGGGGGCAGAAATACAACGCCCTCCAATCGGAAGTGTGCCCCTTCTGTCGGGAGGGGGGACACGGTCTCACCGCGTGCGCGGACTTTAAGGCGCAACGGGTGCATAGGCGCAGAGGAGTGGTCAAGCAGCGCTACTTGTGCTTCCGCTGCTTGGGTACCCACTTTGTGCGTGAGTGCAGCAAGACCACCAACTGTCGGACATGCGGGGGGGCCCATCATGAGCTCCTATGCCTGGCGGAGAGGGGGGAGGTGCACGGAGCCTCGTCGGGAGGTCACCCCCCCTCTCCTAAGCCAGCTTCGGGTGGTCGGTCACCCCCCCATAGGGGGGGTGGGGCAACCAGGGATCAGCGGTCGCCTCCCCCTCGGGGAGGTGGATCAACGAGAAATCCGGAGCATAACCCGATGCAGCCGTCTCCTCCGCGGGAGGGGGATCGGCGCCGAGACACGCGCGGGTGCCCGGAGGCAATACATGCGGAGCCGGGTTATGCGACCTACCCGACCGCGCTGGGGAACACGCTGCTACCCCCGAGTAGTCGCTTCTCCCCGCCCCTTGCAGAGCGCCCTCGGTTGATGGCGCGTCCACCGCCGTTTGGAAGGATGCTGGGCTACTTCCGACCGACGCGCATGTCTCCGATGGGTCGAGGGGTGTACTACCCGGGTTTTATTTTATTTTTATTTTTTTTTATTTTATTTGTTAGGGACAATAAACAGTTACATGCCAAGCTTAACTAGAGATTCTTAAATTAGTACAAAACTTAGAAATACATTTATACACAATCATTCCATATTTATGTTACTACACATGTAACCCACAACATTGTCCACGAGTTCACACAAAAAAAAAAGTTAAAAGAAAACAGACAATTAGTGTGCATCGTAAAAGACTAGTAAGAAGAAGAATAAGAAGAATATATATATTATGAATTTAGTAACTATTGCTCTTGCCTTGAAACGATTTTTGGAAAGCGTAAATATGTCAAGCTCCATAAAGTGAGTGTTGTACGCATCAACGAGGCGACGAAGAGGCACGCGCACCCCAGCGTTAGTCCTGCACGAATCTGTGTGGAATAGTCGAGGCACACGTACCCCACGAAGCATGACAGATCTAGGTACTATATAATGTATACTATTTGATAAAGGAATGCAGTCGAATCTATTATTACATATACCATGCAACATCATTACGCCCACAAGAATTCGTCTAGACTCCAAACCAAGAACATTATAACGTTTCAGTAATTGTTCATATGAGACTTTAGGACGATAACATTTATAATTCATTGTACGTAAATACCTTTTCTGCACAATTTCCAGCCTATCCTTGTACTTATCATATAGAGGATCCCAAATTTGGACGGCGTATTCTAGTTGCGACCGGATCAGGGTTTTATATAATATTAAGAATGTAGAGGGTCGTACAAAGCTACTCGAAAATCTCATCACCAGTCCATACATCTGAAAGGCTTTTTTTACTATATTGTCAAAATGAGTATCAAAATGCAGACTAGAGTCAAGAGTAACACCCAAGTCACGGACAGATTGAACTTCATGAAGACTTGTATTGTTTATTGTGTAATTAAATTTAATCTGATTTTTATTTTTAGTAAAAGAAATTGTGTAACATTTAGGAAGGCTAAGAAAGAGTTTATTTTTGAGGCAGTATTCATATAATCTATCAAGGTCCTGTTGTAAATAATGGCAGTCGCGGACATCTTTACAGGTGTTGTAAATTTTCATATCGTCTGCATACATCAGGAAATGTGAGCTGACAAAACAATGTTTAATGTCATTAATAAACAATACAAATAGAAAAGGACCTAATACTGATCCCTGAGGAACTCCGGATTTAACAACTATAGAATCAGATTCATGCCCATTAATGACGATCTTTTGAGTCCTATTGAAAATATATGAAGCAAACCATCTGAGTAAATTGCCACGTATACCATTAAAGGCAATTTTTTCCATAAGCATGGTGTGATCCACCTTGTCAAAGGCCTTCTGAAAATCCGTGTAAACAGCGTCAACCTGTACCCGGCGGTCCATATTTTCAAAGAGATAGTTCACAAAGGTCATGAGGTTAGTTGTGGTAGAGCGACGCTTTACAAAACCGTGTTGTTCGGGTATGATAAGATGACGGATATGAGGATATAACGCACTGTGCACAAAGAAAGAAAGAAAAGAAAGAAAAACAGTTTATTCGCTTGAAAATGACGCACACAAACTATACAAGAAAAGCGAAACACAAAATAATAAAACATAACAAACCACACAAAACAAAAAACATAAGTACACACAATAAAGTTTTTGGAAATGTGCGTCACTACCCCGCGAAACGGCTACACGCTCAGCATAATGCCGCGGCCCGTGCACGAAGGCACGAATCCACGGCGCTGGTTTTCAGCGTAAGCCGGCGGTGTGTATCGCTGTCAGAGACCATTAAAATAAGTAACTAAAAAAAAACAATAAAAATATATAATATGTACAGACATAAACAATAAAATATGTGGCAACATTTCAACGCGTCTCAAACCACAGACAATAAAGTTTGTCTGTCATCGTTCGTTGTCTTGAGATAGGTTTTATTTTCTGTGCTTGCGTTGCGCAACAGTTTGACAAATGAGCCATGCGTCCGACCAACCACATCGTACGAGAATTGGAGTTATGTAATGTAAGCTTGAACATCAATGGCGTCAGGAAAATGATGATGTAATGAGTGCCACTGTGCTACAGCAATGATTGTGTCAATGTTTATAGTGTTTATGAGTGAAATGTTGAATAAGAGTATGATGATGAACCTACGGAGTTGGAGGGAACCCGTGCAATGCACATGTGCCACGCTTACAAAAAGTACTATGGTAAGAGAATAAAAATTATATAAATAATATGTTTAAACAGAGATATGGAAATAATAATTGAAATCAAATTGTATTTAATAATAAATTGTATATATAATAGAATGGATATTTATAAGAAATAGTATGATTATAGAAATAACACAAATTGTACTATCTAACAGGTTTACAAACCACATAGAACTGGGACAGAGAATCACTGCCAGCAATCCCAGTCGTTCAAAAACCTTTGACAAAGTGGACAGAATGGAGATGGGCCGATAATTCTCCACATTATTTTTATCGCCACTCTTGTATACAGGAGTGATAGAGGCTCGCTTCCAAACTGTAGGAAAGACCCCCTCCTTCAAACATTTATTAAAAATTATATGTAAGGCGGAATCCAAGTGGTCAGCTGTATTTATGAAGAAGGAGGGTGGTATGCCATCGGGCCCAGCTCCTTTAGAAGAATCCAGTGAATTCAATGCTATACGTATTGATTCCTTTGGCAAGTAGATGTCAGAGATAAATGGCGAATTGTCCTCATAGCAATTAGACGGTTGCCATATGTCTGGGTCAAAGGTAGAGGGTTCATATACCGAACAAAAGAAAGTTGAAAACAAATTGCATATTTCCTTGGGGTCATCGGAAGAAACATTTTTATAATACATATTAGCAGGGTACTTAGCTTTGCCTTTCTTGGAAGAGACATACGACCAAAAATACTTGATAGATTTGGGAATACTGTCCTCAACTGATGTCATATATCTCTTATAACATTTAGCGGCCTCACTATGAAACAATTTGCGATAATTTGAGAAATGCACATAATCAGAGTAATTACCATATTTCTTCCACTTAATCCAAGCATGTTCTTTAGTTTTAAATGTTTTGATTAGAGAAGGTGAAAACCAGTTCGGAAATTTTGAGTTTTTAGTATGAGTTAATGGAATATGTGACCTAATAACTGTATATATAGTTTCATAAAAAATATCGACGGTCATCTCAGAAGAACGACGAGAGAGTGACTCTTCCCAATCTACATTGTCTAAGTCGTGTTTAATGCTATCATAGTTGACTTTGAAAAAGTTATACCTGCGAACCGGATGGCATTTCATTGGTTTGATACGCATATCTAGGTGACTTAATATAGAAAAGGGCGGGTGGAGGCTATCGGGATTCACCAGGATATTGCAAATCATCGTTTGAGGGTCCGCGTTAGAGATTATCAAGTCTAGCACACGACCTAAACTATTTTTTGTGTAGTGATATTGTAAACCATTTATTATATTTATAAAACTAATTAATATACGTCCCGTAGAGTCCGTCTGATGCGCAATGGCATGGTTGCCTTGCTGTACCCAGTCAATCTCAGGCAAGTTATAGTCACCAAAGAAATGATATGAATTGCAATTGGGATTATTTGCTAACCCTTGCAGCATGTCTAAGTATTGCTCATATACCTCTGCACGAGTCGCTGGAGGAATATACACGACACCAATAATATGACGTGTGTGGTGCTGCATGGCAGGCAACTGTACTAATACTTGTTCAATTTCAGAGTTACAAAATTGAGTTGTCAATATTGTCGCCCGCAATTCACGAAGCACAGCAATTAGAACACCACCTCCATCTTTTTTTTTCGTCGCGACACGGTCACGGTCACATCTAAAGACAACATATCGTTCATCAATAAATTCACTATCACGGATATCAGGAATAAGCAATGTTTCGGTCAGAACGATAACGTCATAAGAATTACTCAATATGTTCAGTGTAGAGCGTTTGCAACTTTGTACGAGTACCTCTACAATTCTGGTAGTAAAACGTAATGTTGTTAGTAGCCATAAATAACAGTAATATAATAAGTTTGTATTATGTAACGCTTAGCATCCAATAGAAAGTACTTAATAGGCCCGCTGTCTACAGTAATTATATGATAAGTTACAGATAAGCCAGAATTACAAAATCGTTCAAGTAGCATACTTGTGCAGTGTTTGTAGTTCAAGGTAGATTCTAATATTATAAATAACTGTTTGAATGGCACAAAAAGATTCAATCGTATGTAACATAAATAGCCTAGAACAAAATGTAAGAATTTTTGAAATATAAGCAATGACAACCAATGGTGTAAGCTAGTGGTCAAGAGATAGGTATAACATTTTAAACTTACACACCCATTAACTGAACTTATAAACCTGCCAAATAAACGTACAGAAAAGGAATAAGGATAAAGCTCAATATAAATATACAAATAAACTGCGCGAACATAGGTATAAGTATGAATCTGGGTTTTCAGTACACTTCCTCTCACTGATAACATTGTAATCATATACATTCTAAAATAAATAAATAATAACAATAATATAATATAATAAGAAATACATTCTAATGTCATAAATAACTTTTTAAATGGCACAAAAACATTCAATCGTAAATAACATAGATAGCCTAGAGTAAAATGTAAGAAGTTTTGAATTAATATAAGCAATGATAACCAATGGCGTAAGGTAGTGGGCAAGAGATAGGTATAACATTTTAAACTTACACACCCATTAACTGAACTTATAAACCTGCCAAATAAACGTACAGAAAAGGAATAAGGATAAAGCTCAATATAAATATACAAATAAACTGCGCGAACATAGGTATAAGTATGAATCTGGGTTTTCAGTACACTTCCTCTCACTGATAACATTGTAATCATATACATTCTAAAATAAATAAATAATAACAATAATATAATATAATAAGAAATACATTCTAATGTCATAAATAACTTTTTAAATGGCACAAAAACATTCAATCGTAAATAACATAGATAGCCTAGAGTAAAATGTAAGAAGTTTTGAATTAATATAAGCAATGATAACCAATGGCGTAAGGTAGTGGGCAAGAGATAGGTATAACATTTGAAACTTACACACCCATTAACTAAACTAATAAACCTGCTAAATAAACTCAAAGAAAAGGAATAAGGACAAAGCTCAATATAAATATACAAACAAACTGTGTGAACATAGGTATAACTAAGAATCTGGGTTTTCAGTACACTTCTTCTCACTGATAACAATCCGTTTAAGATCTTCCCCAGATCGTATAGCAAATGATGACAATCCATCCCTCTCCCGCACAAGTACTGTCCCATTCCTGACCCAAACGTATTTAAAACCGATTTCATTGGCAATCTTCTTAGCTTCTCAAAATAATGCTTTATTATTTAGGGTTAAATGTTCATTAAAATAAACGTTTACCGAGGCACCAGAGATCCCCAACTGATCAGACTTTAGGCCCTTCTTTTGACGATAGGCACTAAGAATGTTATCACGTATTATACGTGTTCTGAATTTGATTATAATATTTTTAGGTTTGCGGTCATGTTGTTGAGCGTGTGGTACTCTATGTATCGATATGATGTCAGTATGAGACACAGGTAAGTCAATAGCGCAGCTTATGGAATCCACGATGGCGAACAAATTTTCATGTCGCTTTTCTGGTAAATTACAGATTTCAATGTTACATGAACGTGCCTGCTGCTCCATTGCCTCAATCTTAGCCTCAAGTGTAGCCACAGCTTGTGCATTCACACTGTTAGTCATGTCATTCAAGCGTTTAACATTCTCCTTATGTGCAACTTCCAGGCTTTCCAGACGAGACTTCATCTCCTCATAGTTCAAGTTGAAAAATTGAATTGATTTTTCAATCTCAGTATATGACTTCTGGATATTGAGATTTTGTTGTTTTAATTCAGTAACTTCAGCGACTATTTTGTTAAGGACAACATCTTGATCATTTTTCCATGACTGCAACATATTCTTCAAATCTTCGAATCTGTCAGTCTCCGTGCAGTCGTCGTCACCTCTGAAGTGTTTCTGGCCCCGCCGTACTGTGACGTTATCCATTTTATCACCGGTATTCAATTCAGGAATAGATACGTCAGAGGAGAAATCAGGCTCTGACTGAGTCTCAAGCAATGCGATGGTAGTTTTCATGGGGGGTGACCGCACAGTGCGAGGCATTGTTGTTCTACGTAATTGCTACACAACACGAGTAAAATAATTCAGTGGAGCTCCCTGCAGTCGATAGAGCTTGGTTATTTCGAGCATGCGGCCAGATGTTCACTTAGCCTAGCGCGCACACACGCCGCCACCAACGCTCCGGCGCCGCAGGTTCGATCCCAGGCAAACACAAGACTTTTTGTGTTTTAATATATGATCTTTTCAAATATATTTGAACACCCATTCAATGTAGAAGTTGACAAAAGTGTTCTGTCCCGCTTTAACTCCTCCCAGTGGGCGTAGACCGCAGGTAATAACACCGCAGGAGTAACAAGGAATCGAAAACGGAAAAAAGCAACCAATCACAGCACTACAAATCACAAAAACGTCAATATTCACAGCGCGATGCGACACACGTCTGTTCGCTTCCAGTTAAAGAGCGTACTGCCATCCTGGCGCTAAAGCCTCTGCAAAATTAGTGGCTCAGCGTTACATATGGCCTGGAATAAATAAAGATTGTCGCGATTGGACCAAGCTCTGTGACGCATGTCAACGCTCAAAGGTCACTCGGCACGTAACTCCACCGGTGGGCACCTTCAAGCTACCAAACGGCAGATTTACCTACGTGCATATCGATATTGTAGGACCATTACCCCTCTCGGATGGCTACCGCTACTGTCTCACTGCCGTGGATAGATTCACTCGATGGCCCGAGGCAATCCCCTTGCAAGATATAACCGCTGAAACAGTCGCCAAAGCTCTTGTTTGCAACTGGATATCACGTTACGGTTGCCCTTCAGAAGTCGTGACAGATCGCGGTAAGCAATTCGAATCCGCACTGCTAAAACAGCTGTCAGAACTTGCCGGATTTCAACGCAACAGAACCACTGCGTATCATCCTGCAAGCAACGGAATGGTGGAACGGATGCACAGACAACTTAAGGTGGCTATAATGTGCCATGGAAACCTAAGATGGACCGAAAGCTTACCTCTGGTACTGCTAGGAATGAGAAGCGCCTTCAAAGAGGACATACAAGCGTCGCCCGCCGAACTCCTCTACGGCGAACCCCTCAGACTGCCTGGAGAGTTTCTGCAGCCAATCACCGACCAGCATACGACCAGTGACCTCACCGAATTCTCAGCACGACTGCGTTCTATTATGAACAATATTCGCCCTCAGCCAGCCGCAAGACACAGCAGACGTAACACCTTCGTGTTCCGAGACTTACCTTCTGCTACTCACGTTTACGTCCGAGATGACACCGTGAGAGGATCCCTTCAGCCGGCGTACACTGGGCCATACCTAGTCCTGCAACGAGGCACAAAAGTCTTTAAGCTGCTTGTTAAGGGAAAAGAACAGACAGTATCGATAGAGAGGTTAAAACCAGCCTATATACTTACACCAGATACTCGTTCAGATACTCGTCCGCTTGAAAATGAAACTCCAAACCCTGTAAGCAAAGATAAAGAAGTAAGAATTACTCGCTCCGGAAGAAAAGTGAGATTCCCCGACTATTATCGCCCATCCTAGGATGGTCTCAAGGGGGGAGTCATGTGGCGTAGCCACAATACATTATTACAATAAAATTACATAAACTAAATAAATCATATATACTAATAATAAATATCACAATATGTATTAGAATATATATAAGTATATATCTATATCTACTATAAAATACTTTACATACTAAATACACAAAATACAAACACAAACATTAAACGTGCACAATAACACATAACATAATAATATACAAACTTACCAGTAGGTAGGTACTGCAAGCCGCATCGTTGAGTCGCCGAGCGTTACCGCAGGTCGTCGTCGTGTCGTATCGAGTAAGCGCGCACCAAGTCCCGCTACTCACCGAAACAAAGGAATACTAGAACCATCGCCGGCGCAGTGACGCGCGCGCCCGCGCTCCGTAGTCCGTCTCGCACCCTCACGGCAGACGCACGCTCGCTTGCTGCGCGAACATAATCCTTCCGCATACGCTATAACGCTTACCGTCTCGTCTACAATTATATATATCTTGTGCTTGCTTTTATAATATTAGTGGTGAGAATAAACTGTTGTTGTGTTCTGAACCGTTTGATTGTTTTCCCTGAGAAGTAACCCCACATCACGAAGAGACTAAAGACGCACACAACACCTACATCTCCTACACTTTCATCCCGGAAGAAGGTTCCCGCGGGATACTTTCATCCCGGTAGAAGGTTCCCGCGGGATACTTTCATCCCGGTAGAAGGTTCCCGCGGAATACTTTTATCCCGGTAGAAGGTTCCCGCGGGATACTTTCATCCCGGAAGAAGGTTCCCGCGGGATACTTTCATCCCGGAACAAGGTTCCCGCGGGATAATTTCCGACATACACGCGGGCGAAGCCGCGGGCAACAGCTAGTATATTAAGACATAGGATACTTTCATCCCGGTAGAAGGTTCCCGCGGGATACATTCATCCCGGTAGAAGGTTCCCGTGGGATAATTTCCGACATACACGCGGGCGAAGCCGCGGGCAACAGCTAGTATATTAAGACATAGGATACTTTTCATCCCGGTAGAAGGTTCCCGTGGGATAATTTCCGACATACACGCGGGCAACAGCTAGTATATTAAGACATAGGATACTTTTCATCCCGGTAGAAGGTTCCCGTGGGATAATTTCCGACATACACGCGGGCGAAGCCGCTGGCAACAGCTAGTATATTAAGACATAGGATACTTTTCATCCCGGTAGAAGGTTCCCGTGGGATAATTTCCGACATACACGCGGGCAACAGCTAGTATATTAAGACATAGGATACTTTTCATCCCGGTAGAAGGTTCCCGTGGGATAATTTCCGACATACACGCGGGCGAAGCCGCTGGCAACAGCTAGTATATTAAGACATAGGATACTTTTCATCCCGGTAGAAGGTTCCCGTGGGATAATTTCCGACATACACGAGGGCAACAGCTAGTATATTAAGACAAAGGATACTTTTCATCCCGGTAGAAGGTTCCCGTGGGATAATTTCCGACATACACGCGGGAGAAGCCGCTGGCAACAGCTAGTATATTAAGACAGGATACTTTTCATCCCGGTAGAAGGTTCCCGTGGGATAATTTCCGACATACACGCGGGAGAAGTCGCTGGCAACAGCTAGTATATTAAGACATAGGATACTTTTCATTCCGGTAGAAGGTTCCCGTGGGATAATTTCCGACATACACGCGGGCGAAGCCGCTGGCAACAGCTAGTATATTAAGACATAGGATACTTTTCATCCCGGTAGAAGGTTCCCGTGGGATAATTTCCGACATACACGCGGGCGAAGCCGCTGGCAACAGCTAGTATATTAAGACATAGGATACTTTTCATCCCGGTAGAAGGTTCCCGTGGGATAATTTCCGACATACACGCGGGCGAAGCCGCTGGCAACAGCTAGTATATTAAGACATAGGATACTTTTCATCCCGGTAGAAGGTTCCCGTGGGATAATTTCCAACATAGGCGCTGGCAACAGCTAGTATATTAAGACATAGGATACTTTTCATCCCGGTAGAAGGTTCCCGTGGGATAATTTCCGACATACACGCTGGCAACAGCTAGTATATTAAGACATAGGATACTTTTCATCCCGGTAGAAGGTTCCCGTGGGATAATTTCCGACATACACGGTGGCAACAGCTAGTATATTAAGACAAAGGATACTTTTCATCCCGGTAGAAGGTTCCCGTGGGATAATTTCCGACATACACGCTGGCAACAGCTAGTATATTACGACATAGGATACTTTTCATCCCGGTAGAAGGTTCCCGTGGGATAATTTCCGACATACACGCGGGAGAAGCCGCTGGCAACAGCTAGTATATTAAGACATTGGATACTTTTCATCCCGGTAAAAGGTTCCCGTGGGATAATTTCCGACATACACGCTGGCAACAGCTAGTATATTAAGACATAGGATACTTTTCATCCCGGTAGAAGGTTCCCGTGGGATAATTTCCGACATACACGCGGGCGAAGCCGCTGGCAACAGCTAGTATATTAAGACATAGGATACTTTTCATCCCGGTAGAAGGTTCCCGTGGGATAATTTCCGACATACACGCAGGCAACAGCTAGTATATTAAGACATAGGATACTTTCATCCCGGTAGAAGGTTCCCGCGGGATACATTCATCCCGGTAGAAGGTTCCCGTGGGATAATTTCCGACATACACGCGGGCGAAGCCGCGGGCAACAGCTAGTATATTAAGACATAGGATACTTTTCATCCCGGTAGAAGGTTCCCGTGGGATAATTTCCGACATACACGCGGGCAACAGCTAGTATATTAAGACATAGGATACTTTTCATCCCGGTAGAAGGTTCCCGTGGGATAATTTCCGACATACACGCGGGAGAAGCCGCTGGCAACAGCTAGTATATTAAGACAGGATACTTTTCATCCCGGTAGAAGGTTCCCGTGGGATAATTTCCGACATACACGCGGGAGAAGTCGCTGGCAACAGCTAGTATATTAAGACATAGGATACTTTTCATCCCGGTAGAAGGTTCCCGTGGGATAATTTCGGACATACACGCGGGAGAAGCCGCTGGCAACAGCTAGTATATTAAGACATAGGATACTTTTCATCCCGGTAGAAGGTTCCCGTGGGATAATTTCCGACATACACGCGGGCGAAGCCGCTGGCAACAGCTAGTATATTAAGACATAGGATACTTTTCATCCCGGTAGAAGGTTCCCGTGGGATAATTTCCGACATACACGCGGGCGAAGCCGCTGGCAACAGCTAGTATATTAAGACATAGGATACTTTTCATCCCGGTAGAAGGTTCCCGTGGGATAATTTCCGACATACACGCGGGCAGTGGCGTGCACAGAGATTTCAGACAGGGTATGCACAGCTAAAAAAAACTTACCAGTTTCAGCTTGTTGCTGTCGGTGGCCCAACGACTAGGACTACCTACCCTACCTGAGTTTTACCACAGAAGCCTTTAGCTTCGCATGATGTTTGTTTACGACCACTATGAATATTTAAATAAGTGACACTTATATATGATATGCAGTGGCATTTAAAAAGGCCGTAGGATGTTTATTTTGTTTTCTTTGCGCAAATGAATTTAAATTCAAAATAAATTACTACTTTAATGTTAACTGATTACTTTCTACAAGTTAATGTTTATAAATCAAATCGACGCGCCTATCTTTTTTTCAGAGTTTTGCAAAACGTCGTCGTAAAAACTGCTACATCGTTTTACTAAAAGTTCTTTTCCAATTGCAATCATAGACAAATCTGTGAGTCTGTTTTGCCCCGTGTGTTTCGTAAATATGAATGAATTCGTTTTAGACTAGAAAATGATCGTTCGGTCGAAGCGCTACTGAATTTTGATTTAATAACCGACGCAACACTAGAAATTAAATCATTTTGGGTCCTATTCGTTAAACCCGTGAATAAGCTACCCGATGTTGATTGTAAGTGGGTTTCCAAATTTCCATCATATGTAGCTAACAAATCTAAAATTTCTAGAAAATTGCCTTTACTAAAAAACAAGCTGGATTCGTCATGCCCACGGAATGCTAATTCTTGTTTACCAAGAAAACAAACTACATCAATTAACCGTTTGAAAATATTTCTATTTCTCTCAACTTTCGCGTTTGCCTTTCAATATCTAACTTAAACTGGCTTTTCAAACTAGTCTCTATTCTACCTTTACCAAAAGTTTGGAACTTCAAGCAGGATTCCAAATGTTTTTCTGAAGAATCGTGTTTAGCAAACGTTTTGTGAAAATTATTTAGATCTGAATATCCGTTCTAGGTTCAAACATTCTTTTTATCTTGGTTTGTAAACAAAATGCAAGGGAAACAGTACAATATGTTTGTGAGTACATACACAACCTGTTATAATTATCATAAAACTTTTTATGAAAGTAACGAATAGCTGCATTACCTTTTTTTGAGTTAAATTCAATCCGGGTACACACCTTCCCTTTGCAATCAATTTAAATTTTTCCTCGAAAGATAACGTCGAAAACGCGGCAGATTTTAATTTATTTAAACACAATTCGCCAGCACAGGACTCACAGGTATAATTTTCCATTTTTTACAATAAACTTACTAAATAATTACTTAGACAATCAATCACTTGCGCGGAGAATAACAAATAAACAAACAATATGGCGACAAACTTGGCAATTACGTTCCGAACTAATACGAACGAATGAATTAGTCGGTCATTTGGCCAATCCGACTAAAAAAAGTCGACCCTCTGCAATCAACAATTAGGCGGTCCTTTTACGGCTTCTCAATTTGGACGGTTTGCAATTGCAATATAAGCAGTGCTTCTAAAACTCGAACACACGCACACGTTTTCACGCACACAAACACACTTTTGCTGTGTACTACACGAGTCGCGAAATTTTGCGTTGTATGAAAAATAAGCACGGCGTAGTAATGCTTTTGCCCGCTGCGCCTGGCTGGCGCTTCAATCGCGATGTAAATACGGGAAGCGAATGTGTGTTCGTGTGAATGGTGAATAAGTAAGATTAATATTTTTTTGAACTATAGTTATTTATCATTTCAAATTAGAGGGGCATGTATGTCTGGCACTACAGGGTATGCAGTGCTTATTTGCATGTATGGAGTGCACGCCACTGCACGCGGGCAACAGCTAGTATATTAAGACATAGGATACTTTTCATCCCGGTAGAAGGTTCCCGTGGGATAATTTCCGACATACACGCGGGCGAAGCAGCTGGCAACAGCTAGTATATTAAGACATAGGATACTTTTCATCCCGGTAGAAGGTTCCCGTGGGATAATTTCCGACATACACGCGGGCAACAGCTAGTATATTAAGACATAGGATACTTTTCATCCCGGTAGAAGGTTCCCGTGGGATAATTTCCGACATACACGCGGGAGAAGCCGCTGGCAACAGCTAGTATATTAAGACAGGATACTTTTCATCCCGGTAGAAGGTTCCCGTGGGATAATTTCCGACATACACGCGGGAGAAGTCGCTGGCAACAGCTAGTATATTAAGACATAGGATACTTTTCATCCCGGTAGAAGGTTCCCGTGGGATAATTTCGGACATACACGCGGGAGAAGCCGCTGGCAACAGCTAGTATATTAAGACATAGGATACTTTTCATCCCGGTAGAAGGTTCCCGTGGGATAATTTCCGACATACACGCTGGCAACAGCTAGTATATTAAGACATAGGATTCTTTTCATTCCGGTAGAAGGTTCCCGTGGGATAATTTCCGACATACACGCGGGCGAAGCCGCTGGCAACAGCTAGTATATTAAGACATAGGATACTTTTCATCCCGGTAGAAGGTTCCCGTGGGATAATTTCCGACATACACGCGGGCGAAGCCGCTGGCAACAGCTAGTATATTAAGACATAGGATACTTTTCATCCCGGTAGAAGGTTCCCGTGGGATAATTTCCGACATACACGCGGGCGAAGCCGCTGGCAACAGCTAGTATATTAAGACATAGGATACTTTTCATCCCGGTAGAAGGTTCCCGTGGGATAATTTCCAACATAGGCGCTGGCAACAGCTAGTATATTAAGACATAGGATACTTTTCATCCCGGTAGAAGGTTCCCGTGGGATAATTTCCGACATACACGCTGGCAACAGCTAGTATATTAAGACATAGGATACTTTTCATCCCGGTAGAAGGTTCCCGTGGGATAATTTCCGACATACACGGTGGCAACAGCTAGTATATTAAGACAAAGGATACTTTTCATCCCGGTAGAAGGTATACGTGGGATAATTTCCGACATACACGCGGGCAACAGCTAGTATATTAAGACATAGGATACTTTCATCCCGGTAGAAGGTTCCCGTGGGATAATTTCCGACATACACGCTGGCAACAGCTAGTATATTACGACATAGGATACTTTTCATCCCGGTAGAAGGTTCCCGTGGGATAATTTCCGACATACACGCGGGAGAAGCCGCTGGCAACAGCTAGTATATTAAGACATAGGATACTTTTCATCCCGGTAGAAGGTTCCCGTGGGATAATTTCCGACATACACGCGGGAGAAGTCGCTGGCAACAGCTAGTATATTAAGATATAGGATACTTTTCATCCCGGTAGAAGGTTCCCGTGGGATAATTTCGGACATACACGCGGGAGAAGCCGCTGGCAACAGCTAGTATATTAAGACATAGGATACTTTTCATCCCGGTAGAAGGTTCCCGTGGGATAATTTCCGACATACACGCTGGCAACAGCTAGTATATTAAGACATAGGATACTTTTCATCCCGGTAGAAGGTTCCCGTGGGATAATTTCCGACATACACGCGGGCGAAGCCGCTGGCAACAGCTAGTATATTAAGACATAGGATACTTTTCATCCCGGTAGAAGGTTCCCGTGGGATAATTTCCGACATACACGCAGGCAACAGCTAGTATATTAAGACATAGGATACTTTTCATCCCGGTAGAAGGTTCCCGTGGGATAATTTCCGACATACACGCGGGCAACAGCTAGTATATTAAGACATAGGATACTTTTCATCCCGGTAGAAGGTTCCCGTGGGATAATTTCCGACATACACGCGGGCGAAGCCGCTGGCAACAGCTAGTATATTAAGACATAGGATACTTTTCATCCCGGTAGAAGGTTCCCGTGGGATAATTTCCGACATACACGCTGGCAACAGCTAGTATATTAAGACATAGGATACTTTTTATCCCGGTAGAAGGTTCCCGTGGGATAATTTCCGACATAACCGCGAACAACAGCTAGTATATTAAGACATAGGATACTTTTCATCCCGGTAGAAGGTTCCCGTGGGATAATTTCCAACATAGGCGCTGGCAACAGCTAGTATATTAAGACATAGGATACTTTTCATCCCGGTAGAAGGTTCCCGTGGGATAATTTCCGACATACACGCTGGCAACAGCTAGTATATTAAGACATAGGATAATTTTCATCCCGGTACAAGGTTCCCGTGGGATAATTTCCGACATACACGCTGGCAACAGCTAGTATATTAAGACATAGGATACTTTTCATCCCGGTAGAAGGTTCCCGTGGGATAATTTCCGACATACACGCGGGAGAAGCCGCGGGAAACAGCTAGTATATTAAGACATAGGATACTTTTCATCCCGGTAGAAGGTTCCCGTGGGATAATTTCCGACATACACGCGGGAGAAGCCGCGGGAAACAGCTAGTATATTAAGACATAGGATACTTTTCAACCCGGTAGAAGGTATACGTGGGATAATTTCCGACATACACGCGGGTAACAGCTAGTATATTAAGACATAGGATACTTTTCATCCCGGTAGAAGGTTCCCGCGGGATACTTTTATCCCGGAAGAAGGTTCCCGCGGGATACTTTCATCCCGGTAGAAGGTTCCCGCGGGATACTTTCATCCTGGTAGAAGGTTCCCGCGGGATACTTTTATCCCGGTAGAAGGTTCCCGCGGAATACTTTTATCCCGGTAGAAGGTTCCCGCGGGATACTTTCATCCCGGAAGAAGGTTCCCGCGGGATACTTTCATCCCGGAAGAAGGTTCCCGCGGGATAATTTCCGACATACACGCGGGCGAAGCCGCGGGCAACAACTAGTATATTAAGACATAGGATACTTTCATCCCGGTAGAAGGTTCCCGCGGGATACTTTCATCCCGGTAGAAGGTTCCCGCGGGATACTTTCATCCCGGTAGAAGGTTCCCGCGGGATACTTTTATCCCGGAAGAAGGTTCCCGCGGGATACTTTCATCCCGGTAGAAGGTTCCCGCGGGATACTTTCATCCCGGTAAAAGGTTCCCGCGGAATACTTTTATCCCGGTAGAAGGTTCCCGCGGGATACTTTCATCCCGGAAGAAGGTTCCCGCGGGATACTTTCATCCCGGAAGAAGGTTCCCGCGGGATAATTTCCGACATACACGCGGGCGAAGCCGCGGGCAACAACTAGTATATTAAGACATAGGATACTTTCATCCCGGTAGAAGGTTCCCGCGGGATACTTTCATCCCGGTAGAAGGTTCCCGCGGGATACTTTCATCCCGGTAGAAGGTTCCCGCGGGATACTTTCATCCCGGTAGAAGGTTCCCGCGGGATACTTTCATCCCGGTAGAAGGTTCCCGCGGGATAATTTCCGACATACACGCGGACGAAGCCGCGGGCAACAGCTAGTATATTAAGACATAGGATACTTTTCATCCCGGTAGAAGGTTCCCGTGGGATAATTTCCGACATACACGCGGGCAACAGCTAGTATATTAAGACATCGGATACTTTTCATCCCGGTAGAAGGTTCCCGTGGGATAATTTCCGACATACACGCGGGAGAAGTCGCTGGCAACAGCTAGTATATTAAGACATAGGATACTTTTCATCCCGGTAGAAGGTTCCCGTGGGATAATTTCGGACATACACGCGGGAGAAGCCGCTGGCAACAGCTAGTATATTAAGACATAGGATACTTTTCATCCCGGTAGAAGGTTCCCGTGGGATAATTTCCGACATACACGCTGGCAACAGCTAGTATATTAAGACATAGGATACTTTTCATCCCGGTAGAAGGTTCCCGTGGGATAATTTCCGACATACACGCGGGAGAAGTCGCTGGCAACAGCTAGTATATTAAGACATAGGATACTTTTCATCCCGGTAGAAGGTTCCCGTGGGATAATTTCGGACATACACGCGGGAGAAGCCGCTGGCAACAGCTAGTATATTAAGACATAGGATACTTTTCATCCCGGTAGAAGGTTCCCTTGGGATAATTTCCGACATACACGCTGGCAACAGCTAGTATATTAAGACATAGGATATTTTCATCCCGGTAGAAGGTTCCCGTGGGATAATTTCCGACATAGCCGCTGGCAACAGCTAGTATATTGAGACATAGGATACTTTTCATCCCGGTAGAAGGTTCCCGTGGGATAATTTCCGACATACACGCGGGCAACAGCTAGTATATTAAGACATAGGATACTTTTCATCCCGGTAGAAGGTTCCCGTGGGATAATTTCCGACATACACGCGGGCAACAGCTAGTATATTAAGACATAGGATACTTTTCATCCCGGTAGAAGGTTCCCGTGGGATAATTTCCGACATACACGCTGGCAACAGCTAGTATATTAAGACATAGGATACTTTTCATCCCGGTAGAAGGTTCCCGTGGGATAATTTCCGACTTAGCCGCTGGCAACAGCTAGTATATTAAGACATAGGATACTTTTCTTCCCGGTAGAAGGTTCCCGTGGGATAATTTCCGACATACACGCGGGAGAAGCCGCGGGAAACAGCTAGTATATTAAGACATAGGATACTTTTCATCCCGGTAGAAGGTTCCCGTGGGATAATTTCCGACATACACGCGGGCAACAGCTAGTATATTAAGACATACGATACTTTTCATCCCGATAGAAGGTTCCCGTGGGATAATTTCCGACATACACGCGGGCAACAGCTAGTATATTAAGACATAGGATACTTTTCATCCCGGTAGAAGGTTCCCGTGGGATAATTTCCGACATACACGCGGGAGAAGCCGCTGGCAACAGCTAGTATATTAAGACATAGGATACTTTTCATCCCGGTAGAAGGTACCCGTGGGATAATTTCCGACATGCACGCGGGCAACAGCTAGTATATTAAGACATAGGATACTTTTCATCCCGGTAGAAGGTTCCCGTGGGATAATTTCCGACATAGCCGCTGGCAACAGCTAGTATATTAAGACATAGGATACTTTCATCCCGGTAGAAGGTTCCCGCGGGATACTTTCATCACGGTAGAAGGTTCCCGCGGGATACTTTCATCCCGGTAGAAGGTTCCCGCGGGATACTTTCATCCCGGAAGAAGGTTCCCGCGGGATACTTTCATCCCGGTAGAAGGTTCCCGCGGGATACTTTTATCCCGGTAGAAGGTTCCCGCGGGATACTTTCATCCCGGAAGAAGGTTCCCGCGGGATAATTTCCGACATACACGCAGGCGAAGCCGCGGGCAACAGCTAGTATATTAAGACATAGGATACTTTCATCCCGGTAGAAGGTTCCCGCGGGATACTTTCATCCCGGTAGAAGGTTCCCGTGGGATAATTTCCGACATACACGCGGGCGAAGCCGCGGGCAACAGCTAGTATATTAAGACATAGGATACTTTCATCCCGGTAGAAGGTTCCCGCGGGATACTTTCATCCCGGTAGAAGGTTCCCGCGGGATACTTTCATCCCGGTAGAAGGTTCCCGCGGGATACTTTCATCCCGGTAGAAGGTTCCCGCGGGATACTTTCATCCCGGTAGAAGGTTCCCGCGGGATAATTTCCGACATACACGCGGGCGAAGCCGCGGGCAACAGCTAGTATATTAAGACATAGGATACTTTTCATCCCGGTAGAATGTTCCCGTGGGATAATTTCCGACATACACGCGGGCAACAGCTAGTATATTAAGACATAGGATACTTTTTATCCCGGTAGAAGGTTCCCGTGGGATAATTTCCGACATAGCCGCGAACAACAGCTAGTATATTAAGACATAGGATACTTTTCATCCCGGTAGAAGGTTCCCGTGGGATAATTTCCAACATAGGCGCTGGCAACAGCTAGTATATTAAGACATAGGATACTTTTCATCCCGGTAGAAGGTTCCCGTGGGATAATTTCCGACATACACGCTGGCAACAGCTAGTATATTAAGACATAGGATAATTTTCATCCCGGTACAAGGTTCCCGTGGGATAATTTCCGACATACACGCTGGCAACAGCTAGTATATTAAGACATAGGATACTTTTCATCCCGGTAGAAGGTTCCCGTGGGATAATTTCCGACATACACGCGGGCAACAGCTAGTATATTAAGACATAGGATACTTTTCATCCCGGTAGAAGGTTCCCGTGGGATAATTTCCGACATAGCCGCTGGCAACAGCTAGTATATTAAGACATAGGATACTTTTCATCCCGGTAGAAGGTTCCCGTGGGATAATTTCCGACATACACGCGGGAGAACCCGCGGGAAACAGCTAGTATATTAAGACATAGGATACTTTTCATCCCGGTAGAAGGTTCCCGTGGGATAATTTCCGACATACACGCGGGCAACAGCTAGTATATTAAGACATACGATACTTTTCATCCCGATAGAAGGTTCCCGTGGGATAATTTCCGACATACACGCGGGCGAAGCCGCGGGCAACAGCTAGTATATTAAGACATAGGATACTTTCATCCCGGTAGAAGGTTCCCGCGGGATACTTTCATCCCGGTAGAAGGTTCCCGCGGGATACTTTCATCCCGGTAGAAGGTTCCCGCGGGATACTTTCATCCCGGTAGAAGGTTCCCGCGGGATACTTTCATCCCGGTAGAAGGTTCCCGCGGGATAATTTCCGACATACACGCGGGCGAAGCCGCGGGCAACAGCTAGTATATTAAGACATAGGATACTTTTCATCCCGGTAGAATGTTCCCGTGGGATAATTTCCGACATACACGCGGGCAACAGCTAGTATATTAAGACATAGGATACTTTTTATCCCGGTAGAAGGTTCCCGTGGGATAATTTCCGACATAGCCGCGAACAACAGCTAGTATATTAAGACATAGGATACTTTTCATCCCGGTAGAAGGTTCCCGTGGGATAATTTCCAACATAGGCGCTGGCAACAGCTAGTATATTAAGACATAGGATACTTTTCATCCCGGTAGAAGGTTCCCGTGGGATAATTTCCGACATACACGCTGGCAACAGCTAGTATATTAAGACATAGGATAATTTTCATCCCGGTACAAGGTTCCCGTGGGATAATTTCCGACATACACGCTGGCAACAGCTAGTATATTAAGACATAGGATACTTTTCATCCCGGTAGAAGGTTCCCGTGGGATAATTTCCGACATACACGCGGGCAACAGCTAGTATATTAAGACATAGGATACTTTTCATCCCGGTAGAAGGTTCCCGTGGGATAATTTCCGACATAGCCGCTGGCAACAGCTAGTATATTAAGACATAGGATACTTTTCATCCCGGTAGAAGGTTCCCGTGGGATAATTTCCGACATACACGCGGGAGAACCCGCGGGAAACAGCTAGTATATTAAGACATAGGATACTTTTCATCCCGGTAGAAGGTTCCCGTGGGATAATTTCCGACATACACGCGGGCAACAGCTAGTATATTAAGACATACGATACTTTTCATCCCGATAGAAGGTTCCCGTGGGATAATTTCCGACATACACGCGGGCGAAGCCGCGGGCAACAGCTAGTATATTAAGACATAGGATACTTTCATCCCGGTAGAAGGTTCCTGCGGGATACTTTCATCCCGGTAGAAGGTTCCCGTGGGATAATTTCCGACATACACGCGGGCGAAGCCGCGGGCAACAGCTAGTATATTAAGACATAGGATACTTTCATCCCGGTAGAAGGTTCCCGCGGGATACTTTCATCCCGGTAGAAGGTTCCCGTGGGATAATTTCCGACATACACGCGGGCGAAGCCGCGGGCAACAGCTAGTATATTAAGACATAGGATACTTTCATCCCGGTAGAAGGTTCCCGCGGGATACTTTCATCCCGGTAGAAGGTTCCCGCGGGATACTTTCATCCCGGTAGAAGGTTCCCGCGGGATACTTTCATCCCGGTAGAAGGTTCCCGCGGGATACTTTCATCCCGGTAGAAGGTTCCCGCGGGATAATTTCCGACATACACGCGGGCGAAGCCGCGGGCAACAGCTAGTATATTAAGACATAGGATACTTTTCATCCCGGTAGAATGTTCCCGTGGGATAATTTCCGACATACACGCGGGCAACAGCTAGTATATTAAGACATAGGATACTTTTTATCCCGGTAGAAGGTGGGATAATTTCCGACATAGCCGCGAACAACAGCTAGTATATTAAGACATAGGATACTTTTCATCCCGGTAGAAGGTTCCCGTGGGATAATTTCCAACATAGGCGCTGGCAACAGCTAGTATATTAAGACATAGGATACTTTTCATCCCGGTAGAAGGTTCCCGTGGGATAATTTCCGACATACACGCTGGCAACAGCTAGTATATTAAGACATAGGATAATTTTCATCCCGGTACAAGGTTCCCGTGGGATAATTTCCGACATACACGCTGGCAACAGCTAGTATATTAAGACATAGGATACTTTTCATCCCGGTAGAAGGTTCCCGTGGGATAATTTCCGACATACACGCGGGCAACAGCTAGTATATTAAGACATAGGATACTTTTCATCCCGGTAGAAGGTTCCCGTGGGATAATTTCCGACATAGCCGCTGGCAACAGCTAGTATATTAAGACATAGGATACTTTTCATCCCGGTAGAAGGTTCCCGTGGGATAATTTCCGACATACACGCGGGAGAACCCGCGGGAAACAGCTAGTATATTAAGACATAGGATACTTTTCATCCCGGTAGAAGGTTCCCGTGGGATAATTTCCGACATACACGCGGGCAACAGCTAGTATATTAAGACATACGATACTTTTCATCCCGATAGAAGGTTCCCGTGGGATAATTTCCGACATACACGCGGGCGAAGCCGCGGGCAACAGCTAGTATATTAAGACATAGGATACTTTCATCCCGGTAGAAGGTTCCCGCGGGATACTTTCATCCCGGTAGAAGGTTCCCGCGGGATACTTTCATCCCGGTAGAAGGTTCCCGCGGGATACTTTCATCCCGGTAGAAGGTTCCCGCGGGATACTTTCATCCCGGTAGAAGGTTCCCGCGGGATAATTTCCGACATACACGCGGGCGAAGCCGCGGGCAACAGCTAGTATATTAAGACATAGGATACTTTTCATCCCGGTAGAATGTTCCCGTGGGATAATTTCCGACATACACGCGGGCAACAGCTAGTATATTAAGACATAGGATACTTTTTATCCCGGTAGAAGGTTCCCGTGGGATAATTTCCGACATAGCCGCGAACAACAGCTAGTATATTAAGACATAGGATACTTTTCATCCCGGTAGAAGGTTCCCGTGGGATAATTTCCAACATAGGCGCTGGCAACAGCTAGTATATTAAGACATAGGATACTTTTCATCCCGGTAGAAGGTTCCCGTGGGATAATTTCCGACATACACGCTGGCAACAGCTAGTATATTAAGACATAGGATAATTTTCATCCCGGTACAAGGTTCCCGTGGGATAATTTCCGACATACACGCTGGCAACAGCTAGTATATTAAGACATAGGATACTTTTCATCCCGGTAGAAGGTTCCCGTGGGATAATTTCCGACATACACGCGGGCAACAGCTAGTATATTAAGACATAGGATACTTTTCATCCCGGTAGAAGGTTCCCGTGGGATAATTTCCGACATAGCCGCTGGCAACAGCTAGTATATTAAGACATAGGATACTTTTCATCCCGGTAGAAGGTTCCCGTGGGATAATTTCCGACATACACGCGGGAGAACCCGCGGGAAACAGCTAGTATATTAAGACATAGGATACTTTTCATCCCGGTAGAAGGTTCCCGTGGGATAATTTCCGACATACACGCGGGCAACAGCTAGTATATTAAGACATACGATACTTTTCATCCCGATAGAAGGTTCCCGTGGGATAATTTCCGACATACACGCGGGCGAAGCCGCGGGCAACAGCTAGTATATTAAGACATAGGATACTTTCATCCCGGTAGAAGGTTCCTGCGGGATACTTTCATCCCGGTAGAAGGTTCCCGTGGGATAATTTCCGACATACACGCGGGCGAAGCCGCGGGCAACAGCTAGTATATTAAGACATAGGATACTTTCATCCCGGTAGAAGGTTCCCGCGGGATACTTTCATCCCGGTAGAAGGTTCCCGCGGGATACTTTCATCCCGGTAGAAGGTTCCCGCGGGATAATTTCCGACATACACGCGGACGAAGCCGCGGGCAACAGCTAGTATATTAAGACATAGGATACTTTTCATCCCGGTAGAAGGTTCCCGTGGGATAATTTCCGACATACACGCGGGCAACAGCTAGTATATTAAGACATAGGATACTTTTCATCCCGGTAGAAGGTTCCCGTGGGAGAATTTCCGACATACACGCGGGCAACAGCTAGTATATTAAGACATAGGATACTTTCCATCCCGGTAGAAGGTTCCCGTGGGATAATTTCCGACATACACGCTGGCAACAGCTAGTATATTAAGACATAGGATACTTTTCATCCCGGTAGAAGGTTCCCGTGGGATAATTTCCGACATACACGCGGGCAACAGCTAGTATATTAAGACATAGGATACTTTTCATCCCGGTAGAAGGTTCCCGTGGGATAATTTCCGACATACACGCGGGAGAAGCCGCTGGCAACAGCTAGTATATTAAGACATAGGATACTTTTCATCCCGGTAGAAGGTTCCCGTGGGATAATTTCGGACATACACGCGGGAGAAGCCGCTGGCAACAGCTAGTTTATTAAGACATAGGATACTTTTCATCCCGGTAGAAGGTTCCCGTGGGATAATTTCCGACATACACGCTGGCAACAGCTAGTATATTAAGACATAGGATACTTTTCATCCCGGTAGAAGGTTCCCGTGGGATAATTTCCGACATACACGCGGGCAACAGCTAGTATATTAAGACATAGGATACTTTTCATCCCGGTAGAAGGTTCCCGTGGGATAATTTCCGACATACACGCGGGAGAAGCCGCTGGCAACAGCTAGTATATTAAGACATAGGATACTTTTCATCCCGGTAGAAGGTTCCCGTGGGATAATTTCGGACATACACGCGGGAGAAGCCGCTGGCAACAGCTAGTTTATTAAGACATAGGATACTTTTCATCCCGGTAGAAGGTTCCCGTGGGATAATTTCCGACATACACGCTGGCAACAGCTAGTATATTAAGACATAGGATACTTTTCATCCCGGTAGAAGGTTCCCGTGGGATAATTTCCGACATACACGCGGGCAACAGCTAGTATATTGAGACATAGGATACTTTTCATCCCGGTAGAAGGTTCCCGTGGGATAATTTCCGACATACACGCGGGCAACAGCTAGTATATTAAGACATAGGATACTTTTCATCCCGGTAGAAGGTTCCCGTGGGATAATTTCCGACATACACGCTGGCAACAGCTAGTATATTAAGACATAGGATACTTTTCATCCCGGTAGAAGGTTCCCGTGGGATAATTTCCGACATAGCCGCTGGCAACAGCTAGTATATTAAGACATAGGATACTTTTCATCCCGGTAGAAGGTTCCCGTGGGATAATTTCCGACATACACGCGGGAGAAGCCGCGGGAAACAGCTAGTTTATTAAGACATAGGATACTTTTCATCCCGGTAGAAGGTTCCCGTGGGATAATTTCCGACATACACGCGGGCAACAGCTAGTATATTAAGACATACGATACTTTTCATCCCGATAGAAGGTTCCCGTGGGATAATTTCCGACATACACGCGGGCAACAGCTAGTATATTAAGACATAGGATACTTTTCATCCCGGTAGAAGGTTCCCGTGGGATAATTTCCGACATAGCCGCTGGCAACAGCTAGTATATTAAGACATAGGATACTTTTCATCCCGGTAGAAGGTACCCGTGGGATAATTTCCGACATGCACGCGGGCAACAGCTAGTATATTAAGACATAGGATACTTTTCATCCCGGTAGAAGGTTCCCGTGGGATAATTTCCGACATAGCCGCTGGCAACAGCTAGTATATTAAGACATAGGATACTTTCATCCCGGTAGAAGGTTCCCGCGGGATACTTTCATCACGGTAGAAGGTTCCCGCGGGATACTTTCATCCCGGTAGAAGGTTCCCGCGGGATACTTTCATCCCGGAAGAAGGTTCCCGCGGGATACTTTCATCCCGGTAGAAGGTTCCCGCGGGATACTTTTATCCCGGTAGAAGGTAACTGCGGGATACTTTCATCCCGGAAGAAGGTTCCCGCGGGATAATTTCCGACATACACGCAGGCGAAGCCGCGGGCAACAGCTAGTATATTAAGACATAGGATACTTTCATCCCGGTAGAAGGTTCCCGCGGGATACTTTCATCCCGGTAGAAGGTTCCCGTGGGATAATTTCCGACATACACGCGGGCGAAGCCGCTGGCAACAGCTAGTATATTAAGACATAGGATACTTTCATCCCGGTAGAAGGTTCCCGCGGGATACTTTCATCCCGGTAGAAGGTTCCCGCGGGATACTTTCATCCCGGTAGAAGGTTCCCGCGGGATACTTTCATCCCGGTAGAAGGTTCCCGCGGGATAATTTCCGACATACACGCGGGCGAAGCCGCGGGCAACAGCTAGTATATTAAGACATAGGATACTTTTCATCCCGGTAGAATGTTCCCGTGGGATAATTTCCGACATACACGCGGGCAACAGCTAGTATATTAAGACATAGGATACTTTTTATCCCGGTAGAAGGTTCCCGTGGGATAATTTCCGACATAGCCGCGAACAACAGCTAGTATATTAAGACATAGGATACTTTTCATCCCGGTAGAAGGTTCCCGTGGGATAATTTCCAACATAGGCGCTGGCAACAGCTAGTATATTAAGACATAGGATACTTTTCATCCCGGTAGAAGGTTCCCGTGGGATAATTTCCGACATACACGCTGGCAACAGCTAGTATATTAAGACATAGGATAATTTTCATCCCGGTACAAGGTTCCCGTGGGATAATTTCCGACATACACGCTGGCAACAGCTAGTATATTAAGACATAGGATACTTTTCATCCCGGTAGAAGGTTCCCGTGGGATAATTTCCGACATACACGCGGGCAACAGCTAGTATATTAAGACATAGGATACTTTTCATCCCGGTAGAAGGTTCCCGTGGGATAATTTCCGACATAGCCGCTGGCAACAGCTAGTATATAAAGACATAGGATACTTTTCATCCCGGTAGAAGGTTCCCGTGGGATAATTTCCGACATACACGCGGGAGAACCCGCGGGAAACAGCTAGTATATTAAGACATAGGATACTTTTCATCCCGGTAGAAGGTTCCCGTGGGATAATTTCCGACATACACGCGGGCAACAGCTAGTATATTAAGACATACGATACTTTTCATCCCGATAGAAGGTTCCCGTGGGATAATTTCCGACATACACGCGGGCGAAGCCGCGGGCAACAGCTAGTATATTAAGACATAGGATACTTTCATCCCGGTAGAAGGTTCCCGCGGGATACTTTCATCCCGGTAGAAGGTTCCCGTGGGATAATTTCCGACATACACGCGGGCGAAGCCGCGGGCAACAGCTAGTATATTAAGACATAGGATACTTTCATCCCGGTAGAAGGTTCCCGCGGGATACTTTCATCCCGGTAGAAGGTTCCCGTGGGATAATTTCCGACATACACGCGGGCGAAGCCGCGGGCAACAGCTAGTATATTAAGACATAGGATACTTTCATCCCGGTAGAAGGTTCCCGCGGGATACTTTCATCCCGGTAGAAGGTTCCCGTGGGATAATTTCCGACATACACGCGGGCGAAGCCGCGGGCAACAGCTAGTATATTAAGACATAGGATACTTTCATCCCGGTAGAAGGTTCCCGCGGGATACTTTCATCCCGGTAGAAGGTTCCCGCGGGATACTTTCATCCCGGTAGAAGGTTCCCGCGGGATACTTTCATCCCGGTAGAAGGTTCCCGCGGGATAATTTCCGACATACACGCGGACGAAGCCGCGGGCAACAGCTAGTATATTAAGACATAGGATACTTTTCATCCCGGTAGAAGGTTCCCGTGGGATAATTTCCGACATACTCGCGGGCAACAGCTAGTATATTAAGACATAGGATACTTTTCATCCCGGTAGAAGGTTCCCGTGGGAGAATTTCCGACATACACGCGGGCAACAGCTAGTATATTAAGACATAGGATACTTTTCATCCCGGTAGAAGGTTCCCGTGGGATAATTTCCGACATACACGCTGGCAACAGCTAGTATATTAAGACATAGGATACTTTTCATCCCGGTAGAAGGTTCCCGTGGGATAATTTCCGACATACACGCGGGCAACAGCTAGTATATTAAGACATAGGATACTTTTCATCCCGGTAGAAGGTTCCCGTGGGATAATTTCCGACATACACGCGGGAGAAGCCGCTGGCAACAGCTAGTATATTAAGACATAGGATACTTTTCATCCCGGTAGAAGGTTCCCGTGGGATAATTTCGGACATACACGCGGGAGAAGCCGCTGGCAACAGCTAGTTTATTAAGACATAGGATACTTTTCATCCCGGTAGAAGGTTCCCGTGGGATAATTTCCGACATACACGCTGGCAACAGCTAGTATATTAAGACATAGGATACTTTTCATCCCGGTAGAAGGTTCCCGTGGGATAATTTTGACATACACGCGGGCAACAGCTAGTATATTAAGACATAGGATACTTTTCATCCCGGTAGAAGGTTCCCGTGGGATAATTTCCGACATACACGCGGGAGAAGCCGCTGGCAACAGCTAGTATATTAAGACATAGGATACTTTTCATCCCGGTAGAAGGTTCCCGTGGGATAATTTCGGACATACACGCGGGAGAAGCCGCTGGCAACAGCTAGTTTATTAAGACATAGGATACTTTTCATCCCGGTAGAAGGTTCCCGTGGGATAATTTCCGACATACACGCGGGAGAAGCCGCTGGCAACAGCTAGTATATTAAGACATAGGATACTTTTCATCCCGGTAGAAGGTTCCCGTGGGATAATTTCGGACATACACGCGGGAGAAGCCGCTGGCAACAGCTAGTTTATTAAGACATAGGATACTTTTCATCCCGGTAGAAGGTTCCCGTGGGATAATTTCCGACATACACGCTGGCAACAGCTAGTATATTAAGACATAGGATACTTTTCATCCCGGTAGAAGGTTCCCGTGGGATAATTTCCGACATACACGCGGGCAACAGCTAGTATATTAAGACATAGGATACTTTTCATCCCGGTAGAAGGTTCCCGTGGGATAATTTCCGACATACACGCGGGAGAAGCCGCTGGCAACAGCTAGTATATTAAGACATAGGATACTTTTCATCCCGGTAGAAGGTTCCCGTGGGATAATTTCGGACATACACGCGGGAGAAGCCGCTGGCAACAGCTAGTTTATTAAGACATAGGATACTTTTCATCCCGGTAGAAGGTTCCCGTGGGATAATTTCCGACATACACGCTGGCAACAGCTAGTATATTAAGACATAGGATACTTTTCATCCCGGTAGAAGGTTCCCGTGGGATAATTTCCGACATACACGCGGGCAACAGCTAGTATATTGAGACATAGGATACTTTTCATCCCGGTAGAAGGTTCCCGTGGGATAATTTCCGACATACACGCGGGCAACAGCTAGTATATTAAGACATAGGATACTTTTCATCCCGGTAGAAGGTTCCCGTGGGATAATTTCCGACATACACGCTGGCAACAGCTAGTATATTAAGACATAGGATACTTTTCATCCCGGTAGAAGGTTCCCGTGGGATAATTTCCGACATAGCCGCTGGCAACAGCTAGTATATTAAGACATAGGATACTTTTCATCCCGGTAGAAGGTTCCCGTGGGATAATTTCCGACATACACGCGGGAGAAGCCGCGGGAAACAGCTAGTTTATTAAGACATAGGATACTTTTCATCCCGGTAGAAGGTTCCCGTGGGATAATTTCCGACATACACGCGGGCAACAGCTAGTATATTAAGACATACGATACTTTTCATCCCGATAGAAGGTTCCCGTGGGATAATTTCCGACATACACGCGGGCAACAGCTAGTATATTAAGACATAGGATACTTTTCATCCCGGTAGAAGGTTCCCGTGGGATAATTTCCGACATAGCCGCTGGCAACAGCTAGTATATTAAGACATAGGATACTTTTCATCCCGGTAGAAGGTACCCGTGGGATAATTTCCGACATGCACGCGGGCAACAGCTAGTATATTAAGACATAGGATACTTTTCATCCCGGTAGAAGGTTCCCGTGGGATAATTTCCGACATAGCCGCTGGCAACAGCTAGTATATTAAGACATAGGATACTTTCATCCCGGTAGAAGGTTCCCGCGGGATACTTTCATCACGGTAGAAGGTTCCCGCGGGATACTTTCATCCCGGTAGAAGGTTCCCGCGGGATACTTTCATCCCGGAAGAAGGTTCCCGCGGGATACTTTCATCCCGGTAGAAGGTTCCCGCGGGATACTTTTATCCCGGTAGAAGGTAACTGCGGGATACTTTCATCCCGGAAGAAGGTTCCCGCGGGATAATTTCCGACATACACGCAGGCGAAGCCGCGGGCAACAGCTAGTATATTAAGACATAGGATACTTTCATCCCGGTAGAAGGTTCCCGCGGGATACTTTCATCCCGGTAGAAGGTTCCCGTGGGATAATTTCCGACATACACGCGGGCGAAGCCGCTGGCAACAGCTAGTATATTAAGACATAGGATACTTTCATCCCGGTAGAAGGTTCCCGCGGGATACTTTCATCCCGGTAGAAGGTTCCCGCGGGATACTTTCATCCCGGTAGAAGGTTCCCGCGGGATACTTTCATCCCGGTAGAAGGTTCCCGCGGGATAATTTCCGACATACACGCGGGCGAAGCCGCGGGCAACAGCTAGTATATTAAGACATAGGATACTTTTCATCCCGGTAGAATGTTCCCGTGGGATAATTTCCGACATACACGCGGGCAACAGCTAGTATATTAAGACATAGGATACTTTTTATCCCGGTAGAAGGTTCCCGTGGGATAATTTCCGACATAGCCGCGAACAACAGCTAGTATATTAAGACATAGGATACTTTTCATCCCGGTAGAAGGTTCCCGTGGGATAATTTCCAACATAGGCGCTGGCAACAGCTAGTATATTAAGACATAGGATACTTTTCATCCCGGTAGAAGGTTCCCGTGGGATAATTTCCGACATACACGCTGGCAACAGCTAGTATATTAAGACATAGGATAATTTTCATCCCGGTACAAGGTTCCCGTGGGATAATTTCCGACATACACGCTGGCAACAGCTAGTATATTAAGACATAGGATACTTTTCATCCCGGTAGAAGGTTCCCGTGGGATAATTTCCGACATACACGCGGGCAACAGCTAGTATATTAAGACATAGGATACTTTTCATCCCGGTAGAAGGTTCCCGTGGGATAATTTCCGACATAGCCGCTGGCAACAGCTAGTATATAAAGACATAGGATACTTTTCATCCCGGTAGAAGGTTCCCGTGGGATAATTTCCGACATACACGCGGGAGAACCCGCGGGAAACAGCTAGTATATTAAGACATAGGATACTTTTCATCCCGGTAGAAGGTTCCCGTGGGATAATTTCCGACATACACGCGGGCAACAGCTAGTATATTAAGACATACGATACTTTTCATCCCGATAGAAGGTTCCCGTGGGATAATTTCCGACATACACGCGGGCGAAGCCGCGGGCAACAGCTAGTATATTAAGACATAGGATACTTTCATCCCGGTAGAAGGTTCCCGCGGGATACTTTCATCCCGGTAGAAGGTTCCCGTGGGATAATTTCCGACATACACGCGGGCGAAGCCGCGGGCAACAGCTAGTATATTAAGACATAGGATACTTTCATCCCGGTAGAAGGTTCCCGCGGGATACTTTCATCCCGGTAGAAGGTTCCCGTGGGATAATTTCCGACATACACGCGGGCGAAGCCGCGGGCAACAGCTAGTATATTAAGACATAGGATACTTTCATCCCGGTAGAAGGTTCCCGCGGGATACTTTCATCCCGGTAGAAGGTTCCCGTGGGATAATTTCCGACATACACGCGGGCGAAGCCGCGGGCAACAGCTAGTATATTAAGACATAGGATACTTTCATCCCGGTAGAAGGTTCCCGCGGGATACTTTCATCCCGGTAGAAGGTTCCCGCGGGATACTTTCATCCCGGTAGAAGGTTCCCGCGGGATACTTTCATCCCGGTAGAAGGTTCCCGCGGGATAATTTCCGACATACACGCGGACGAAGCCGCGGGCAACAGCTAGTATATTAAGACATAGGATACTTTTCATCCCGGTAGAAGGTTCCCGTGGGATAATTTCCGACATACTCGCGGGCAACAGCTAGTATATTAAGACATAGGATACTTTTCATCCCGGTAGAAGGTTCCCGTGGGAGAATTTCCGACATACACGCGGGCAACAGCTAGTATATTAAGACATAGGATACTTTTCATCCCGGTAGAAGGTTCCCGTGGGATAATTTCCGACATACACGCTGGCAACAGCTAGTATATTAAGACATAGGATACTTTTCATCCCGGTAGAAGGTTCCCGTGGGATAATTTCCGACATACACGCGGGCAACAGCTAGTATATTAAGACATAGGATACTTTTCATCCCGGTAGAAGGTTCCCGTGGGATAATTTCCGACATACACGCGGGAGAAGCCGCTGGCAACAGCTAGTATATTAAGACATAGGATACTTTTCATCCCGGTAGAAGGTTCCCGTGGGATAATTTCGGACATACACGCGGGAGAAGCCGCTGGCAACAGCTAGTTTATTAAGACATAGGATACTTTTCATCCCGGTAGAAGGTTCCCGTGGGATAATTTCCGACATACACGCTGGCAACAGCTAGTATATTAAGACATAGGATACTTTTCATCCCGGTAGAAGGTTCCCGTGGGATAATTTTGACATACACGCGGGCAACAGCTAGTATATTAAGACATAGGATACTTTTCATCCCGGTAGAAGGTTCCCGTGGGATAATTTCCGACATACACGCGGGAGAAGCCGCTGGCAACAGCTAGTATATTAAGACATAGGATACTTTTCATCCCGGTAGAAGGTTCCCGTGGGATAATTTCGGACATACACGCGGGAGAAGCCGCTGGCAACAGCTAGTTTATTAAGACATAGGATACTTTTCATCCCGGTAGAAGGTTCCCGTGGGATAATTTCCGACATACACGCTGGCAACAGCTAGTATATTAAGACATAGGATACTTTTCATCCCGGTAGAAGGTTCCCGTGGGATAATTTCCGACATACACGCGGGCAACAGCTAGTATATTGAGACATAGGATACTTTTCATCCCGGTAGAAGGTTCCCGTGGGATAATTTCCGACATACACGCGGGCAACAGCTATTATATTAAGACATAGGATACTTTTCATCCCGGTAGAAGGTTCCCGTGGGATAATTTCCGACATACACGCTGGCAACAGCTAGTATATTAAGACATAGGATACTTTTCATCCCGGTAGAAGGTTCCCGTGGGATAATTTCCGACATAGCCGCTGGCAACAGCTAGTATATTAAGACATAGGATACTTTTCATCCCGGTAGAAGGTTCCCGTGGGATAATTTCCGACATACGCGCGGGAGAAGCCGCGGGAAACAGCTAGTATATTAAGACATAGGATACTTTTCATCCCGGTAGAAGGTTCCCGTGGGATAATTTCCGACATACACGCGGGCAACAGCTAGTATATTAAGACATACGATACTTTTCATCCCGATAGAAGGTTCCCGTGGGATAATTTCCGACATACACGCGGGCAACAGCTAGTATATTAAGACATAGGATACTTTTCATCCCGGTAGAAGGTACCCGTGGGATAATTTCCGACATGCACGCGGGCAACAGCTAGTATATTAAGACATAGGATACTTTTCATCCCGGTAGAAGGTTCCCGTGGGATAATTTCCGACATAGCCGCTGGCAACAGCTAGTATATTAAGACATAGGATACTTTCATCCCGGTAGAAGGTTCCCGCGGGATACTTTCATCACGGTAGAAGGTTCCCGCGGGATACTTTCATCCCGGTAGATGGTTCCCGCGGGATACTTTCATCCCGGAAGAAGGTTCCCGTGGGATACTTTCCGACATACACGCGGACGAAGCCGCGGGCAACAGCTAGTATATTAAGACATAGGATACTTTCATCCCGGTAGAAGGTTCCCGCGGGATAATTTCATCCCGGTAGAAGGTTCCCGCGGGATACTTTCATCCCGGAAGAAGGTTCCCGCGGGATACTTTCCGACATACACGCGGACGAAGCCGCGGGCAACAGCTAGTATATTAAGACATAGGATACTTTCATCCCGTTAGAAGGTTCCCGCGGGATACTTTCATCCCGGAAGAAGGTTCCCGCGGGATACTTTCATCCCGGTAGAAGGTTCCCGCGGGATACTTTCATCCCGGAAGAAGGTTCCCGCGGGATACTTTCATCCCGGTAGAAGGTTCCCGCGGGATAATTTCCGACATACACGCAGGTGAAGCCGCGGGCAACAGCTAGTATATTAAGACATAGGATACTTTCATCCCGGTAGAAGGTTCCCGCGGGATACTTTCATCCCGGTAGAAGGTTCCCGCGGGATACTTTCATCCCGGTAGAAGGTTCCCGCGGGATACTTTCATCCCGGTAGAAGGTTCCCGCGGGATAATTTCCGACATACACGCGGGCGAAGCCGCGGGCAACAGCTAGTATATTAAGACATAGGATACTTTTCATCCCGGTAGAAGGTTCCCGTGGGAGAATTTCCGACATACACGCGGGCAACAGCTAGTATATTAAGACATAGGATACTTTCATCCCGGTAGAAGGTTCCCGTGGGATAATTTCCGACATACACGCTGGCAACAGCTAGTATATTAAGACATAGGATACTTTTCATACCGGTAGAAGGTTCCCGTGGGATAATTTCCGACATACACGCTGGCAACAGCTAGTATATTAAGACATAGGATACTTTTCATCCCGGTAGAAGGTTCCCGTGGGATAATTTCCGACATACACGCGGGAGAAGCCGCGGGCAACAGCTAGTATATTAAGACATAGGATACTTTTCATCCCGGTAGAAGGTTCCCGTGGGATAATTTCCGACATAGCCGCTGGCAACAGCTAGTATATTAAGACATAGGATACTTTTCATCCCGGTAGAAGGTTCCCGTGGGATAATTTCCGACATAGCCGCTGGCAACAGCTAGTATATTAAGACATAGGATACTTTCATCCCGGTAGAAGGTTCCCGCGGGATACTTTCATCACGGTAGAAGGTTCCCGCGGGATACTTTCATCCCGGTAGAAGGTTCCCGCGGGATACTTTCATCCCGGAAGAAGGTTCCCGCGGGATACTTTCCGACATACACGCGGACGAAGCCGCGGGCAACAGCTAGTATATTAAGACATAGGATACTTTCATCCCGGTAGAAGGTTCCCGCGGGATTATTTCATCCCGGTAGAAGGTTCCCGCGGGATAATTTCATCCCGGTAGAAGGTTCCCGCGGGATACTTTCATCCCGGAAGAAGGTTCCCGCGGGATACTTTCCGACATACACGCGGACGAAGCCGCGGGCAACAGCTAGTATATTAAGACATAGGATACTTTCATCCCGTTAGAAGGTTCCCGCGGGATACTTTCATCCCGGAAGAAGGTTCCCGCGGGATACTTTCATCCCGGTAGAAGGTTCCCGCGGGATACTTTCATCCCGGTAGAAGGTTCCCGCGGGATAATTTCATCCCGGTAGAAGGTTCCCGCGGGATACTTTCATCCCGGTAGAAGGTTCCCGCGGGATACTTTCATCCCGGTAGAAGGTTCCCGCGGAATACTTTTATCCCGGTAGAAGGTTCCCGCGGGATACTTTCATCCCGGAAGAAGGTTCCCGCGGGATACTTTCATCCCGGTAGAAGGTTCCCGCGGGATAATTTCCGACATACACGCGGGCGAAGCCGCGGGCAACAGCTAGTATATTAAGACATAGGATACTTTTCATCCCGGTAGAAGGTTCCCGTGGGATAATTTCCGACATACACGCGGGCAACAGCTAGTATATTAAGACATAGGATACTTTTCATCCCGGTAGAAGGTTCCCGTGGGATAATTTTCGACATACACGCGGGCAACAGCTAGTATATTAAGACATAGGATACTTTTCATCCCGGTAGAAGGTTCCCGTGGGATAATTTCCGACATACACGCTGGCAACAGCTAGTATATTAAGACATAGGATACTTTCCATCCCGGTAGAAGGTTCCCGTGGGATAATTTCCAACATAGGCGCTGGCAACAGCTAGTATATTAAGACATAGGATACTTTTCATCCCGGTAGAAGGTTCCCGTGGGATAATTTCCGACATACACGCTGGCAACAGCTAGTATATTAAGACATAGGATACTTTTCATCCCGGTAGAAGGTTCCCGTGGGATAATTTCCGACATACACGCTGGCAACAGCTAGTATATTAAGACATAGGATACTTTTCATCCCGGTAGAAGGTTCCCGTGGGATGATTTCCGACATACACGCTGGCAACAGCTAGTATATTAAGACATAGGATACTTTTCATCCCGGTAGAAGGTTCCCGTGGGATGATTTCCGACATACACGCTGGCAACAGCTAGTATATTAAGACATAGGATACTTTTCATCCCGGTAGAAGGTTCCCGTGGGATAATTTCCGACATACACGCGGGCAACAGCTAGTATATTAAGACATAGGATACTTTTCATCCCGGTAGAAAGTTCCCGTGGGATAATTTCCGACATACACGCGGGCAACAGCTAGTATATTAAGACATAGGATACTTTTTATTCCGGTAGATGGTTCCCGTGGGATAATTTCCGACATACACGCGGGAGAAGCCGCTGGCAACAGCTATTATATTAAGACATAGGATACTTTTCATCCCGGAAGAAGGTTCCCGCGGGATACTTTCATCCCGGAAGAAGGTTCCCGCGGGATACTTTCATCCCGGTAGAAGGTTTCCGCAGGATACTTTCATCCCGGTAGAAGGTTCCCGCGGGATACTTTCATCCCGGTAGAAGGTTCCCGCGGGATACTTTCATCCCGGTAGAAGGTTCCCGTGGGATAATTTCCGACATACACGCGGGCGAAGCCGCGGGCAACAGCTAGTATATTAAGACATAGGATACTTTCATCCCGGTAGAAGGTTCCCGCGGGATACTTTCATCCCGGTAGAAGGTTCCCGTGGGATAATTTCCGACATACACGCGGGCGAAGCCGCGGGCAACAGCTAGTATATTAAGACATAGGATACTTTCATCCCGGTAGAAGGTTCCCGCGGGATACTTTCATCCCGGTAGAAGGTTCCCGCGGGATACTTTCATCCCGGTAGAAGGTTCCCGCGGGATAATTTCCGACATACACGCGGACGAAGCCGCGGGCAACAGCTAGTATATTAAGACATAGGATACTTTTCATCCCGGTAGAAGGTTCCCGTGGGATAATTTCCGACATACACGCGGGCAACAGCTAGTATATTAAGACATAGGATACTTTTCATCCCGGTAGAAGGTTCCCGTGGGAGAATTTCCGACATACACGCGGGCAACAGCTAGTATATTAAGACATAGGATACTTTTCATCCCGGTAGAAGGTTCCCGTGGGATAATTTCCGACATACACGCTGGCAACAGCTAGTATATTAAGACATAGGATACTTTTCATCCCGGTAGAAGGTTCCCGTGGGATAATTTCCGACATACACGCGGGCAACAGCTAGTATATTAAGACATAGGATACTTTTCATCCCGGTAGAAGGTTCCCGTGGGATAATTTCCGACATACACGCGGGAGAAGCCGCTGGCAACAGCTAGTATATTAAGACATAGGATACTTTTCATCCCGGTAGAAGGTTCCCGTGGGATAATTTCGGACATACACGCGGGAGAAGCCGCTGGCAACAGCTAGTTTATTAAGACATAGGATACTTTTCATCCCGGTAGAAGGTTCCCGTGGGATAATTTCCGACATAGCCGCTGGCAACAGCTAGTATATTAAGACATAGGATACTTTTCATCCCGGTAGAAGGTTCCCGTGGGATAATTTCCGACATACACGCGGGCAACAGCTAGTATATTAAGACATAGGATACTTTTCATCCCGGTAGAAGGTTCCCGTGGGATAATTTCCGACATACACGCGGGAGAAGCCGCTGGCAACAGCTAGTATATTAAGACATAGGATACTTTTCATCCCGGTAGAAGGTTCCCGTGGGATAATTTCGGACATACACGCGGGAGAAGCCGCTGGCAACAGCTAGTTTATTAAGACATAGGATACTTTTCATCCCGGTAGAAGGTTCCCGTGGGATAATTTCCGACATACACGCTGGCAACAGCTAGTATATTAAGACATAGGATACTTTTCATCCCGGTAGAAGGTTCCCGTGGGATAATTTCCGACATGCACGCGGGCAACAGCTAGTATATTAAGACATAGGATACTTTTCATCCCGTGGGATAATTTCCGACATAGCCGCTGGCAACAGCTAGTATATTAAGACATAGGATACTTTCAGCCCGGTAGAAGGTTCCCGCGGGATATTTTCATCCCGGTAGAAGGTTCCCGCGGGATACTTTCATCCCGGTAGAAGGTTCCCGTGGGATACTTTCATCCCGGAAGAAGGTTCCCGCGGGATACTTTCCGACATACACGCGGACGAAGCCGCGGGCAACAGCTAGTATATTAAGACATAGGATACTTTCATCCCGGTAGAAGGTTCCCGCGGGATAATTTCATCCCGGTAGAAGGTTCCCGCGGGATAATTTCATCCCGGTAGAAGGTTCCCGCGGGATACTTTCATCCCGGAAGAAGGTTCCCGCGGGATACTTTCCGACATACACGCGGACGAAGCCGCGGGCAACAGCTAGTATATTAAGACATAGGATACTTTCATCCCGTTAGAAGGTTCCCGCGGGATACTTTCATCCCGGAAGAAGGTTCCCGCGGGATACTTTCATCCCGGTAGAAGGTTCCCGCGGGATACTTTCATCCCGGTAGAAGGTTCCCGCGGGATAATTTCATCCCGGTAGAAGGTTCCCGCGGGATACTTTCATCCCGATAGAAGGTTTCCGCGGGATAATTTCCGACATACACGCGGGCGAAGCCGCGGGCAACAGCTAGTATAATAGTAGCGGGTTGGGACCCGTACACGGGTCAGGGACTTGCTCCCCCTCCGGCAGGAGAGGAGGGAGGTGGCTCCTGTTAGCAATCAGTGGCCTGTTCATCGGTAGTGCCCACCCCGCCAGTGACAGTATTATTACCGACAGCTAGGATTACTGTCTGGGGTATTGATGGACAGCCGTTGCACGTGAGAGCACTTTTGGATTCAGGGGCACAAGGTTGTATTGTGTCTAGCCGTCTAGTGGACAAGCTGGGCCTTACTTTAGAGCCATCACGGGATGGCGCCGTAGGTATAGGTGGCAATCGGGTGCCTCACCTCAGGGGTCAGACTACACTCCTGTTTGAAATGGGTGACTCAGCATCGGTCACGCGGGTGAGTGCCACGGTGATTGTTTTGGACGAAGTGGTAGGGGTCCTCCCTCAGATACGGTTACCGCCGGCGGTAAAAGGGTTGACCAATGGGTTGGAGTTGGCCGATCCCCACTTTGCGATCCACGGACGGGTGGACGTTTTGCTTGGGTCTGACGTCCTCGGGAAGCTGCTACGAAGCGGCAAGCGGGAGCTACAACCAAACGGGGTTGTGGCCATGCGTACCGCAGGAGGATACGCGTTATTGGGCCCAGTACGGGGACTACAGGACGCAACGGATTATAGCCCAATATATTATGGCAGCGTTTTATCAGACGTCCTGCAAAGGTTCTGGGCAACGGAAGAGCCACCCACCGCTCCTAGGACTAGCCCGCTTGACGAGGAGTGCGAGATATTTTATCAATGTAACACGGTGCGCCTCCCATCAGGTAGATTTATGACGCGGTTGCCGTTTCTATCAACTCGACCTCCGCTGGGGAGCTCTTGGAGTCTGGCAGAGAAACGGTTAGTGGCAATGGAAAGGCGCATGAAACGGGACTCCAACTTCCGACAGAAGTATGTGGAGTTCATGCGTGAATACCTGGCGTTGGGCCACATGTCGGTGTCCAGGGTCGACTGTCGTCATGAGGAGCACTACTTTTTGCCTCATCATGCAGTCCTGAAGACACCTGACTCCAAGATTAGGGTCGTGTTCGACGGGAGCGCGGAGACATCTAGCGGAGTGTCCCTGAATCAATGTCTCCATGCTGGTCCTAAGTTGACCAGAGACATTGCAGACATTCTAACGGACTTCAGGAGACACCAGGTTGTCTTCGTTACGGACGTGAGGATGATGTTTCGCCAAACGGAGATCCATCCAGACGACCGTCGGTTCCAACTGATATTGTGGCGAGAGAGCTCAGAAGAACCGATGGTCACGTATGAGCTCAACACAAACACGTACGGATTAAAGCCCAGCCCGTATGTAGCCATGCGTACGCTACGAGAACTGGCTGAACAGGAACGGCTTCGCTTTCCCCGCGCGGCTGCTGTCATTGATAGGGACGTCTATGTAGATGACATTTGTACGGGCTCAGATAGTATTGAGCAGGCGCTCATCTTGAGGGATGAATTGGTGGCGCTCATGGCCTCTGGTGGCTATGAACTCAGGAAGTGGCTGTCAAACTGCCCAGAGGTGCTGGCGGGACTTCCAGCTGAGTACCAACAAGACCCGCATTTGTTTGAAGACTCGGAAAATCTTCATGCGTTGGCAATTTTAGGGGTTCAGTATCGACCGAGTCAGGATGTCTTCACGTACAATTGTGAGGCCGAGTTGCTGTCAAAGACCTGGACCAAGCGATCGGTCCTTTCGACCATCGCCCGAACATTCGATCCAACCGGTTGGATCGCGCCGGTCACGTTCATGGCAAAGTGCTTCATTCAGAAGCTTTGGTTGGCTCAACTAGGTTGGGATGATCAGCTCACAGAGGAGCTGGCTCGGGAGTGGTCGGCATTCGTCACCGCCTTACCACAGATCTCGGAGATTGAGATCCCGCGCAAACTGCTCCCGCAGGCAGGAGTCAGGGTCACCCTGCACGGGTTTTGTGATGCGTCGGAGAAGGGGTACGCGGCCGCAGTCTACCTGAGAACAGGTGAGACCGCTGGTGTGGGAATTGTACGCTTGGTCCTGGCCAAGAGCAAGGTTGCGCCTGTTCGGACCCGTTGGACGATTCCGAAGATGGAATTGGCGGGTGCAGCCCTCCTGACGCGGCTCCTGAACCATGTGGTGCAGAATTTGCGTGGTACGGTGGATCTGAACGAGACGGTTTATGCATGGACTGACAGCCGAATCGTGTTGTGCTGGCTGCAGACTTCGGTCCACACGCTCGAGGTATTTGTGGCCAACCGAGTCTCACAAATAAATAATTCAGAGACTCCTCTGGTCTGGAGTCATGTTCCAGGCGAGTTTAATCCGGCTGACTGCGCCTCACGCGGCTGTCCGGCGCCTGCTTTGGTTGAACATTCTCTTTGGTGGGGGCCACAATGGTTGGAACGGCCACATGCGGAGTGGCCATTTAATGAGTGCGGTCGGCATTCATTACCCCCGGACCAAGGCTTGAGGCTCAATGTGACTACAGTGGAGCCCGCCACCGCAGACCACACTCTTTTGGATCGATATAGCTCACTGGGGAAGCTACTTAGAGTCACGGGATGGATAATGCGTCTCTGTCATAATTGTCGAAGCCCTGTCGCGCAGCGAAACATGTCGCCTGTGATGGGACCTGAGGAACAACAAAGGGCTCTCTCACTTTGGGTGAAGGTCGTTCAGGGGATTGAGTTCCAGGACGAAATTAGGGTCTTGAGGTCTGGCGCAGGTCGATTGAAAAAAGGTCTTATCCGCCTCAACCCGTTCATCGATGAGCACGGAATGCTCCGGGTGGGAGGACGACTACGGAATGCCGACATGCCCTATGCAGCACGACATCCTCTAATTCTCCCCAAGAAGGGCGCTTTGGTGGAGTTGTTGGTTCGGGACCGTCACACCAGGAATTCACACGCAGGCTGTAACACCCTTCTGGGCATTTTGCAGCGTGAATTCTGGATTTTATCGGCACGGAGAGTAATACGGAGCGTTGTGTTTCGTTGCTTGCCTTGTTACCGACTCAAGGCAGCCACAATGCAGCCACAAATGGGAGATCTCCCGCCCGAACGAGTCACGGAGGCTCGGCCATTTGCTGGCGTAGGAACAGATTTCGCGGGGCCTTTCATGGTCAAGACGTCACACCTTCGAAACGCGAAATCGGTTAAAGCATATTTGTGCGTCTTCGTGTGTCTGGCAACCAAGGCAGTTCATTTAGAAATGGTAGCCGATCTCTCTACGGAGGCCTTTCTGGCAGCGTTGGATAGATTCGTTTCTCGAAGGGGAATACCGTCACTGATTCGGTCGGACTGTGGTACCAACTTCAAGGGTGCCGACCGTTGCTTAAAGGAAATTTTATTGTTTTTGAGCCAAAATGAGCGAGAGATTGGCACGGGCCTCGTCAGTCGGGGCATTTCATGGTATTTTAGTCCACCTGGATGCCCCCACTGGGGTGGAATTTTCGAGGCAGTAGTTAAGTCTTCCAAGACTCACCTGTATCGGGTCATCGGCTCAACGATCCTCACCTTTGAGGAGTTGTCTACGGTGTTTTGCAAAATTGAGGCGGTCTTAAACTCGCGACCTTTGTGCCCGTTGAGCGCTGACCCGAATGACCTTGAGGCCATTACCCCAGGCCATTTTTTAATTGGCCAACCACTTAACGCCTTGCCGGAATATCCGTATACAGATGTAAAATTGTACCGGTTGTCACGGTATCAGATGTTACAGCAAATGAGTCAAAATTTTTGGAAGCGATGGTCGCTGGAGTATTTGCATATTCTACAGCAACGCGTTAAGTGGACGGACAGGACGACCCCACCCTGCGTTGGAGACCTCGTACTGGTTAAGGATGCTAACCTATCACCGTTGTGTTGGCGACGGGGGCGCATTGTTAACCTGATTACGGGCAAGGATGGGTCACCACGGATCGCAGACGTACAGGTGAGGGACTCGATCCTTAGACGGGCGGTTTCAACGTTATCCCGACTACCGGGAGTTTGAGCGGACCGACAACGGGTCGGTCCGGGGGGGGTGATTGTTTGAAATCAAGCCTTTAGTACAGATACTACCGCGCCGTGTGGGTTCGGCCGCTGTCGTGTTCGGTCGGCAGCGCAAGCGAGATGCCACTATGCGGGACGAGCGGGACGGTAGTAGGCGCTGTGCGCGTCATAAAAATGAGTCGTAATGGTGGAACCGGGTGGAGTGTATGCGCGCGCTTTGAGGTTAGGTTACTTGGGAGTCATTGCGCGGGCGCCCGGGAATTTAGATACTAGAAATCGGTACGGTTTTGCCTCGTATCGGGTGTGCTACTACGGAGCACCGAGGCCTTGTGTTTGGACTATAAGTTGCACGAGAAGTGGTGTGAACAAGGCGTGGTCGGTCGGCGAGCTGAGGAAGACGGGTCGTCTTGGAGAGCCCGGATCCTGCTGCGAGGCCATCGCAAGGTTCACAAACACTCACAATACACTTACACACTAACTCAAACTTGCGAGTGGTCACGGAGTGATATCTACTCGAAGCAGAGCTAAGTTTAGGTATAAGTAGGGTTAGCTGGCGCGTATCGCGTCCGATTTGTTCTAGTCCGGATAGCCGGTTTTGTCGGCCTATCATCTATGGGCCCGTGAGAGGCCCGGTGGGTCCTGGCTGGAACATTGTAAGTTGATCAAATTATAATTTGCGGTCGTAACAAGTATCTATTTACATAATTAGAATCATTAAAGTAATCAATACAACTCTTTAAGACCAGGTAATCCCAAAAATGACTATTTCATTAAATCTTGACATTTTAGGATTATACTAACTTGAAAGAGTTGTATTACTGATTCTATTGTATATAATACTGTAAATACACATTTGTTACGGCCGCAAATCATACTTTTTTTAACATACAACTTAATACTGACTTGCAAATTGCAAAAAAACCTAAGAAAATTTGAATTTCGCGGGCTACCCTGACGCTTCTTCTTAAATCTATTTATTATATTTTCCTAGAAACTGTGTTGGAAAAAAAATATAATACTGTTCCCGATTTAAAAATATAAAATAAGTACCTAAGTATAGTAACCCACTAAGGGGGTTACAATACTTACTTATTTTATATTTTTAAATGATTTTATTGTTACATTAATATTTAACTGAATAACCAAAATACTTAATACTCTAAAAACTTTCACAGCGCATTTAGCCATAATAAAATAAGTGTGCGGAACTGGAGTGTAAGTGATGTTATTGTTACTGGATCAGATTATATTTTTTATCTATGTGACATGTTTATTCACTCCGCCCATTGTTTATTATATAATTGTATATAAAGACATAATTATATGTTCTAAAATATACTGTTGCTTAAATAATAAAACTAGTTAACTCGTGATGTTCTTTTATTTTTTAAATAACGATGTTTATTAAAAATGGTTTTATTTATTTAAGCTATTTTAAATAAATAACGCCATTTTTTAACAAAAATTACTTAGCTTGCTTTAGCTTAAAATTTTAAATCGCAAAAAGAATCATCACTTCAGAGATTCGAACTCACACATATTCAGAAGTACTCGTATATGGCTTATTCGTTGGGCTACGAACCAGTGGCGTAGCTAGGGGGGGGGGGCGTCGGGGGCGGTCCGCACCGGGTGTCACCCGATCCGGGGTGACACCTGACTGTATAAAAAAATTTACACAAACTGTCACGTTTTTTAATGATAAATAATATGGGTTTGAAGCTATTTTAATCAAGTTATCCCAACAAAATAATTTAATTTATCAATTGTGATTATTTATAAATGCACGTACCTATTATTTGAAATAAATGTTAACAAGATATTATTCACTCTGACCACACATTAGACCATGATTTTTTTCCATTGAACACACTGTTATTTTTATGTTCATGGCTCTATGGCGCGATCGATCGGGGAGCCCCTCAAAATGTTGTCGTTTTATTTAGCCCTAACTGATCGGGGATTCCCCTGAAATAGTCGTTGCTTGTCGCCTGTGTCATTGCTCATTTCTTTCGCGAATTTTTAAAATTTACTGGTTTTTATGATGAGATATCATAAACAGAACTCTTTTTAGAGATACCGAGGTAGAGAAGACATTTAAAAGCGGCTAATGTTACAGTTTCTAGCTGGGTGACTCTAGACTTTTTGAAATTCATCGTGGAATGGGACTTTACAGAATCTCTTCCGAATCTTATGGTCGCACTAAAGTTATTTATGACAATTTGCGTATCAGTTGCTTCATGTGAGAGGAGTTTCAGCAAACTAAAATTAATTAAAAATTACTTGCGGACAACAATGACCAAAAACAGACTTAAAAATCTTGGCATATTAACAATAGAACATGAAGCAACACAAAATATAAATTTTGATGATGTGATTTCCGAGTTTGCAGCTGTTAAAGCTAGAAAAAAGAGATTTTAGTGCTTGTACTTAGATTAGTATAAACAAATGTAGGTAATTAGTAACTATTAGTATCAAAATTTCTATTGTAATTATGAAAGACTTATTTATAATAATTAAATAAAAACATACCTACTATACGTTTATTGCATGTTTATTCATTTTAACAGATTTCATTCTTGGGTGACACCACAATTATGCGCACCGGGTGCCACCCATGTTAGCTACGCCACTGCTACGAACGCTTTAGTTTTCAATGCAAAATTATGTTATACTATCATTTAGAAGACGTTAATGCACTCACTATACGAATGCGATGTGTGCGTGAGTGTCTTTGGCGTGTGTACATTACTTTTATTAATATCCGTCTCCCCCCAAACGGAGATACAATATATTATTACAAATTGAACTAATGATATATACACTTCATTTAGGTTTTTTGCTAAGGCACTTGTTGGGACTGTGTGTCGTAATGTTTTAGAAATCCAAATAAAATTTCGTATTCTCGTAGTAATTTGTTCAATTTGCGGATACCAGGACAAGCTTTGATCCAACATTATACCTAAGTACTTGACGTGGTTAACTGTACTGATGGTAACACTCATGTATTTGAATGTTGAAATTAGGTTCTGGTTGGACATTTTTATACATTGAGAGGCATATAATAGGTATGGGGAAAAAGTTTCTTCGCATTTTTTAAGAAAATTCAGAACATTTTTTAATATAGTTTATTTACATTTAACTAAAGTTCGTAGGTACCATTTTGTTCGATAACTTTTTGCCATCTTGTAGGTAGGGACATGATCCCATTGCTATAGAAATTTTGGGACTTCTGGTCAAAATACCGCGACAAGTGGTTTTGGCAGTCCTCTCGTGATGTTAACCTGACACTGCCTAAAGAATTCTGAAGAGACCGAAACAGGTGGAAATCTGAAGGTGCAATGTCAGGACTATACGGCGGATGCATTAACACCTCCCAGCCAAACTCTCTTAATTTTTGCTGAGTGGCTAAAGATGTGTGAGGTCTAGCGTTATCATGATGAAAAACCACACCCCTTCTGTTTTTTTTTTATTTTATTTGTGATGGGTTTGCTCTTGACTCTAGTCTAGGTCAGAGGTGACAGAGACAAAGTCGACGATGGAGTGAGCTTACCCAGAAGAAGTCTGTTCACACTCACTTTGAAGAGATTAGGGTTGTATACGTTCGGAAACACAGACGCAGGTAGTGAGTTCCACTCTTTTGCTGTGCGCATTATAAAAGACATTTGGAAGCGCTTAGTGCGAATTGGTGGAATAGCAACCAGGTAGGGATGGTAACTGGCAGTGCGTCTAGATGTCCGGTGGTAGAAGGGGGCCGGTGGAATGAGGTCGTGGAGTTCTCGGGCACACTCTCCGAAGTACAATCTGTAGAAGACCGACAAGCAGGCAACCTTGCGGCGATGAGCCAAGCTATGAAGCTTGGCATCCACCAGTTTTACGTCGCCAATGAGCCTCTTAGCTCTGCGTTCCACCGAGTCAAGCGCGGCTAGTTGGTACTTAGCTGATCCATCCCAAAGGTGACTGCAATACTCCATGCAGGATCGGACTTGCGCTTTGTAAAGGGTTAAAAGCTGTCCATGTGTGATTAATTCCGGCCGCTTTCTCTCAACTTCTTGCTTTAATATCATCAGTTGTTCGCAGTAGAGTTCAGAATCGATGGTCCTGCCTGGTGGTAACAGCTCATAATGAATAATGCCCTTCCAATCCCACCACACACATAGCATCACCTTGTTGCGAGTTAACCCGGGTTTCGCCACAGTCTGTGAAGCCTGACCGGCCTTTGACCACGACCTTTTTCGCACGTTCTTGTCATACGTGATCCACTTTTCATCACCAGTTATCAGCTTCTTCAAAAATGGTTCGGTTTCATTACGTCGTAATAAAGAATCACAAATGAGTACACGGTTCATTAGGTTTCTTTCAGTGAGCTCGTGAGGTACCCAAATGTCGAGCTTTTTTGTGTACCCAGTTTTTTTCAAAACTGTTTTGTGGTCAATTTCCAGTTCTTCAGCTACGTCGTAACTACTGATATGCCAATCTTGCTCCACTTTTTCAAAAATGGCATCCATTTTATCCGTAATAGGGCGACCAGAGCGACGTGCATCTTTGACATCAAAATTTCCGGATTGAAAACGCTTAAACCAAATTTGTGCTACTCTCACAGACACAACACTAGGTCCATAAACATCGCAAATTTTTTTCGCGGCTTGCGTTTCATTTTTACCTTTTTTGTAGTAAAATTTTAAAATGTATCGAATTTCTTCATTAGATTCACTCATCTTGACGATACGAAAAACAAATGAAAATCACACATTTTCCTAATTTGAATTTGGAATTATGTTCTTTAAAATTTAAACTTTCAATGATACCAAAACCAGCCAGATACAAAGAGATTTTATAACAAGTTCATACATACTATAATGCGAAAAGACTTTTTCCCCAACCTAATATTTGAACGGACAATGTAGGTTGGTAGTCAACTTGCTCAACAATTAGTGTCCCTCACTATACGTCAGTTAACTACGCAAGAAGTATCTGTCATGTTATATTTGAACGGACAATGTAGGTTGCGTTTACTAGCTATACTGACTAGTCGATCTGCTGACCTAATGAGATACACTAGAAGGGTTGAAGAAGAAATGAAACCACATCTGTGTTCTGATCTAAGCTGGTTGTTTATTAACCTGCGGGATGTCGCTACGCCCCCGTAAGGGGGCGTGGCGTGTGGTGTCGGGGCATAGCCCCCCGACCGCGGAGGCGATACGGTGGCCCGTAACCACGGGCCCCTCATTGTGGTCGCCACTGGCGAAAGGATATTTGGGCGTGCGGCATACACGCCCATGTAAAGAGGTGTCTGAAATTTGTGTCTGTAGGCACGCCACGACGTTGATGCCCAACGCCGCTTGCTTCACCGTAACTCGGCGGACAACCCCTACCGGGTGAGACCCCCACCTACATGGGGGAAGCCCAGCAGATGGCCAGCGACAAGAGTTACGGACTCGACGTTCCTATAGAAGGGGTGTATGGCCCCCCTCACCTCTACGTTTTCAGGTCGAGCCGAGCCCGGATGGTGACAAGGGACCGTGTTCTGAGTGTGTGGGCGGTATTGTACTGTGTAACACCGCCCGGTGTATACGCGAGTCGCACGCCCGCATAAAAAGAGTCGCGACTTCACGTGTGAGTTGGGTGCCTGTGTAGAGGTGAATGTCTGTTGTTTGCTACGTGACACGCCTATATTAACCTAGCACGCGCCACGCAACAGATGCATGTATTTGAATAGTGTCATTGTCACAAGTGAGCCGCGTGTAGACTGAGGGCGACTCACTCGGAAGTCCAGTCCGGTGATGGGGTCAGTCGTCCGCAACTAGGTCGCGGGGCAAGGGTCTCCTCGCGTCTGGGGGGCGCGTATGCCTGGGCGCTATCTGCTTGACATGGGGCCAAGCGGATGCGTCGGCACGCGCGAACATCCCCTTCGCGAGGCGCCGCACAAACTCGTCCAGGCTCTCAATCCGGAGGTCCCTCTGGATGATGTCGTTCACAATGGTCCGCAACGCAAGGTGTTGCTGCGTGCGGAGGAGCTTGCGGTTCGTCTCGCTCGTGAGGGCGAACCATGCAGGGGCGGCGTACGTCAGTATTGGGCGCACGTACAACTTGTACACGCCCAACTTGACGCGCGCCGGGATGCGGGACGAGAGCACTGGTCGTCTATTTTGTTTTTTTTTTTTGGTTGTTTACTAAAAAAAAAAATAGAGTACTTATACAATTGATGGTAACGAAACCATAGCGCGCATTTAGATTGAGCAACGCCATCTATCGAGCTTCGGGTCAGTTTTTTTTGTACAATAATGACTATTGTACTTGTGTTGATCTTGAACATACAGCCCACCAAGGACATTTAGTGGCAGAATGTCCTTTACAATTTGATCTTGTTTGAATACATTATATTTAAGCATATTAGTTACACAATATCATTAATCACCGTTACTAACAATAAAAAATCGTTTAAAAACTATACTTAACCTAAGTTCACGTGTGTATATAACCATTAATCGAAAACTTGAATGCATTAAAAGTATCAACAAAATTCTGTATAATTGATCTAGATACAAGTTAAGCAAAAAAAAAAAACAAGGTAAACATAAGAAACAATGTGTATATAAATCAAAAAATATCATGCAAGTAGGTATAAAAAACATATGTGGTAGAAAACAAAATAATAATAAAAAACACTGTATATAGATTAAAAATTAGCAATATAAGTATTTACTTTATTGGTCTGCTATTGGTAAAATACAAAGCTTGTTAGTTGGCCTCTTAATAGTTGTAGTCTTTGTACGTAACGTTACAACGTATTTCTAAGATGCGCCCTAACATCCAACGACTTGGAGGCAAGTCGTCTTCTTTTATGAGAACTATGTCTCCAATATTTGGCTCAGGCACCTTGAAAGACCATTTATACCTATTCATTAGGTTAGCCAAATATTCAGTAGACCATCTCTTCCAAAATGATTGCAACATTCTTTGGACGAATTGCCATCTTGACAGAGAACTTACTGATGCATTGTCATAATTGTAATCAGGCACAGCTACTATAGGTTCTCCGATTAAAAAATGTCCTGGAGTCAACGGCATTGGCTCACTTGGATCGTTCAAATTAATAACACTTATAGGACGTGAGTTCAAGCAAGCCTCGATCTGATTAAGTAGTGTACTGAATTCCTCATACGTGAGTGTAGACTCACCTATCACTCGTTTGAGGTGAAATTTGGTGGATTTCACTACCGCTTCCCACAGACCGCCAAAATTGGGGGCGTGGGGAGGAATGAAATGCCATTCCGTGCCGTTTACTTCTAAATGTTTCGCAATAGAGGGCTGTAAAGTGTTCCTTTTGTGCCATCTTTATACAACATTCTAATGCTTTTTCCATTTCTTTCTTGTGCAAATAAGATTGACCTTTTGTGTTCCTAGTTAAAAAACGACGACAATATGCAATTACCCTTAGCAATTTTTGTAAGGAAGAATACCTATCTAATATGTCATTACTATCTGAAATAATAGCTACATGATTCTTAACCGACTGTTCTAGATCTACTCGTAACTCCTTTGGTCTTTTGTAAATAATTTCCTTTTCTTTCAGGAACTTTGGTCCAGAAAACCATGGCTTATTCTGAATAAATAAACTTGGCAATAACCCTCGTGAGGTGCAATCAGCTGGGTTCTCGTTGGTCGAAACATGAAACCAGTGCGAAGAATTCATTGTGGTCAATATTTCAGCTGTTCTGTTAGCCACGAACGTCTTCCACCTACTGGGGTGGCTGTTAATCCAGGCCAACACCACAGTAGAGTCTGTCCATGCTTTGATACTTTCCTTGGAGATATCTAATACTTCAGCCGCTTCTGTCAAAAGCTGTGACAGTAAAACTGCACCACACAACTCTAACCGAGGGATACTTATTTGCTTTATAGGTGCCACTCTGGTCTTTGCAACCAGTAATGAAACCTTGACCTTACCTGCGACATCGATTGATCGTAAGTATACTACAGCGGAGTAGGCTGCCTTCGAGGCGTCACAGAAACTATGGAGCTCCATATCATTATCTGGAGTTGATGCGAGCCAACGAGGTATGTGAACCTTGGTAAGTAGAGATAATTCTTCGCGGTAAGTATTCCACTCTTTTATCAATTCAGTAGTGAGCGGTTCATCCCAACCGAGACCTGCTAGCCACAATTTTTGTATAAAAATTTTGGCTAGCACTATTGCAGGAGCCAACCATCCTAACGGGTCAAATAATCTAGCTATATCTGAAATTACAGTTCTTTTTGTTACAGGTTTACTCTGCAGCGGTGGGAGAGTCACCGTGTACTGTAGGGAGTCTTCGTTGCGGTCCCAGGTGAGTCCTAGTATTTTCATAGTATTGTCCAACTTAATTTCTACATCCCTTTTTTCTTGATCTTTTGTACTATTTTTCTTGTTGACCTTTCCCTTATTTTCTATTGTACTAATTATATCCAACATTTCTTTATTGTTGCTGTTCCACTTTTGAAGTAGAAATCCCCCTTTGATTAATAACTCCTTCGTTTGTTTATATATCTCTATCACACTTGTTACGTCATCGCATCCAGTCATTAAGTCATCCATATAGAAGCACTTTAAGACTTTACTAGCAGCAAGCGGATATTTATCACCTTCATCATATACAATCTGATGGAGTGTCCTAACAGCTTGATAGGGAGCTGAAGCAGTCCCAAAAGTAACTGTAACTAGTTCGTAATCTTTGATCTCCTCTTTAGGGTTGTCACGCCAGAGTATCCTTTGAAACATGGTATCTTCATCAGCTACTCTTATCTGGCGGTACATTTTAACAATGTCTGCCACCATACCAATAGAGTATACTCTCCACCTCAAAACGGTGTGCCTCAAATCTGCCTGCAACTTCGGTCCGACCATCAACGTATCGTTTAGAGATACTCCCCTATTGTTTTTTTCAGATGCGTTGAATACTACTCGCACCTTTGTAGTGGTTTTGTCCTCCCTGACAACGGCGTGATGTGGTAAGTACACAGCTATTTCTTTTTTGTCGTCATCTTCCTTTACAGGTCTCAGGTGTCCTAAGTGTAAGTATTCATTTATTACTTCAGTGTACTTTTCTTTTAAATCTGTATTCTTTGCTAACCTCTTTTCTAACGATTTCAATCTGCTTTCAGCTATAGCGCGAGAATTACCTGATGTGCATGGAGGATCTTTGACTCGGAAGGGTAATCGGACTTCATACCTACCATCTTGTTTCCTTTTTGTACTTAGTTTATAAAATTCTTCACATTGCTGTTCTTCTGGTGTAAGTATTTGTTTTGTACTTGTTTGGTCTTCAATTTCCCAAAATTGTTTAAGTATTTGATCTAAATTGAACTGAGCATGCATTACACTAACTCTTTTTGAACTGTTGTTGGTATTTGAACTGTTTACTACACCGGACAAAATCCACCCTAAAGTTGTGCTTTGGGCGATTAAAGTAGAAGATGGACTTTTTACTATGCCTGCTTGCATTATGCAGCCATAGACGTCTGCACCCAATAAAATATCAATCTTATTAGGTTGACTGAACTGTGGATCTGCCAAATCGAGATCCTTGATGTCGATCCAATTAAAAGCATTTGTATCTATGGTATGATCTGGTAAGTAAGAAGTAATTTTACTCATAACGTAGGCGTTTATATTTAATTTAAAATTTGAATCTACTCGATATTGGATCGTTATATTCACCATATGTTTTGCAATTGTAGACTTGTGACCCAGTCCTGATACGACTCCCTGAATTGGAATTTTTGTCAGTTGAAGCAACTGCACTGTGGCCTCGGTCACAAAACAAGCCTGTGAACCTTGATCCAGCAAAGCTCTTATCATCTGATAATTACCTGTCTTGGCCTTAGCTTTTACTAGCGCCGTGGCTAGTAAAACTTGGGCAGGCATGTGTACTCTGTTGGTGGACAAACAAGAAACTACCGGAGTGGAACTAGTAGAAGGACTAGTTTCAACGGAAGTTGGGTTTGCTAACGCATTACTTTTATTGGCCTCCTCATTGGGATGCAGCAAAGAATGGTGACGTTTATGACAAAGCTTGCAAGTGGTTTGTTTTTTGCAATTTGCAACCATATGATTACCACCCAAACAATTAAAACAAATTTTATGTTTTACAACGAATTCGCGTCGGTCACTAAGTGGTTGGTTTGCAAATCCTTTACAAAAGTAAAGTTTATGAGTCTCAGTACAAAACTCACACCGTAAACTGCTTGAACTCACAACCATAGCCTTTATGTGAACTGTTGGATTGATTAGGCAAATTTCTTTTTGGTTCTATAAATTCTAGGGCACGAAAACGGTTCTCTAAAAAGGTAGCAAATTCTACAAAGGCCGGCAAGTAATTTGAATCATGATTACTAATACTAAATTCCCACTGCTTTCTCGTTTCTGGATCAAGCTTAAAAGTAACTTGGTTTGTCGTGTGTTCGATTCCCACCCAGGACAAATGTTTGTGTGATGAGCATGATCATTTGTTCTGTGTCTGGGTGTAATTTATCTATATATGTATGTATTTAGAAATATATAAGTATGTTTATCAGTTGTCTAGTACTCATAACACAAGCTCTGCTTAGCTTGAGGCTAGACGGCGTTGTGTGATAGTTGTGGAATATTATTATTATTATTATTATTATTATTAACTATATGAATGATGATGACATCCCAAGTAGTCACATCCACCTTTAAATTTTTTAATGCATTCAGACAATCATTTGTTGTGTCAAGTAACTCCTTTAGCGAAGTTGCTGACTCATTTTGCATGCGTTTCTGGCCAAAAAGTCGTTTTAAAATACAGTTAACTAAGTATTTTTTATTACTATATCTTTTCTCTAACTGAGTCCAGCATTGATTGTAATTTGATTCAGTAACCGGGGTTTGTCTCACTAATTGTTCAGCTTCACCGGTAAGGTGGCCTTTTAGATAATGCATTTTTTGTACGTTATCTAGGCTGTCATTGTTGTGTACAAGTGAAACAAATAAGTCCCGAAATGTTACCCATTCTGCATATTTACCGCTAAAAGTCGGAATGGCGATCTTAGGCAATTTAACAACAGCACTTGTACTTGATTTAACGGCACTACTGGACGTACCCAGTTCTGTACTAGGCTCTTTTATAACAAGTTTGTTTAGCATTGATTTTATTAAACATTTATATGTAATATAAATATCTTCCGTACTATTATATAATTCCGCTAGATCTGAATTCCCTTGTGTTGTATGTCGCTCGTAAAGTTTGGTGTAATTACTAGTGAATGAACCCCAATCTCTTTCTAACAACTCTAGCTTCGTTTGAATGTACTCCAACGAAAGTCTATCTTTAGGACTCTTTTTAAAATTAGTCAAGCCCCGTTGAATAACATTTTGAAGTTCTTTTAAAAGATTAATTAATCCTTCCATTTTAGTACAACTAATATTCTAACAATATATTATAAACAGAGTCAAACAGTTTAAGTACCTTGGTCACTGGGTTACAGAGGATGGCACTGATAACTGTGACATTGAGAGGGAACGTAGGGCATTGGCCGTAAGATGCAACATGCTGGCCCGCAGATTTGCAAAGTGCGATGACAATGTCAAGATAACTCTGTTCAGGGCTTATTGCCAGACCTTTTTATACATGCAGTTTGTGGACCAGATACACGCAGAAAACGTTTAATGCCCTGCGTGTGCAATACAACAACGCTTTTAGGATATTGCTGGCGCTACCTCGTTTCTGTAGCGCATCAGGGATGTTCGCAGCAGCGCGTACAGACGACTTCTTTGCGATTATTCGTAAAAGATCCGCTTCGCTGCTGCGTCGGATGCGGGGTGGCGACAACAGTCTCCTGAGCGTTGTTGCTAGTAAGACTGAAGGCCGCATTATGGGGCACCTGTGCGCAGTGCATGTACTGTTGCCAGGTGTAGCCGTGAGGTGGCGAAATTAAGTATTATGAGTTGTGTAGTTTAGTTGTGTGTTAAAGTCTTATACTAACATAGGTTAAGGAATACTAACAATTTTATGGGTTCTACCTGAATTAAAAATAAATAAATATTTAATAACCTCAATAAATATTCTCAATTGATTAACTAAAACCAAACAAATAAAGTATATTAACACAGTAAAACAAATTCCATAAACCAGTTGGGTATCGGAGTATGTGTAGCTACTAGACAGTGGCGTGCACAGAGTTTTCAAACAGGGTATGCACAGCTAAAAAAAAACTTACCAGTTTCAGCTTGTTGCTGTCGGTGGCCCAACGACTAGGACTACCTACCCTACCTGAGTTTTACCACAGGAGCCTTTGGCTTCGCATGACGTTTGTTTGCGACCACTATGAATATCTAAATAAGTGACACTTATATGATATGCAAAGTGGCATTTAAAAAGGCCCTGGGATGTTTATTTTGTTTTCTTTGCGCAAATGAATTTAAATTCAAAATAAATTACTACTTTAATGTTAACCGATTACTTTCTACAAGTTAATGTTTATAAATCAAATCGACGCGCCTTTCTTTTTTTCGGATAGTTTTGCAAAACGTCGTCGTAAAAACTGCTAGGTACATCGTTATACTAAAAGTTCTTTTTCAATTGCAATCATAGACAAATCTGTGAGTCTGTTTTGGCCCTGTGTGTTTCGTAAATATGTATGAATTCGTTTTAGACTAGAAAATGATCGTTCGGTCGATGCGCAACTGAATTTTGATTTAATTACCGACGCAACACTAGAAATTAAATCATTTTGGGTCCTATTCGATAACCTTGTGAATGTGCCACCCGATGTTGTTTGTAAGTGGGTTTCCAAATTTCCATCATATTTAGCTAACAAATCTACAATTTCTAGAAAATTGCCTTTATTAAAAGACAACCTGGATTTGTCATGACCACGGAGTGCTAATTCTTGTTTACCAAGAAAACAAACTAGGTACTTACATCAATTAACCGTTTGAAAATATTTCTATTTCTCTCAACTTTCGCGTTGTGCCTTTCAATATCTAACTTAAACTGGCAATTCAAACTAGTCTCTATTCTACCTTTACCAAAAGTTTGGAACTTCAAGCAGGATTCCAAATGTTTTTTCCGAAGAATCGTGTTTAGCAGCCGCTTTCTGAAAATTAATCCGTTATATGTTCATACATTCTTTTTATCTTGGTTTGTAAACAAAATGCAAGGAAAACAGTACAATATGTTTGTGAGTACATACACAACCTGTTAGCCAGTGATAATTACCTATCATAAAAGTTTTCATAAAAGTAACGAGTAGCAGCATTACTTTTTTTTGAGTTAAATCCAACCCACACCCTGCAATCAATTTAATTTTTTCCTCAAAAGATAACGTCAAAAACGCTGCAGATGTTAATTAACTTAAACGCACTTCGCCAGCACAGGACTCACAGGTATAATTTTACATTTTTTACAATAAACTTACTAAATAATCACTTAGACAGTCAATCACTTGCGCCGAGAATAACATAAACAATATGGCGAAAAAACTTTGCACTTACGTTCCGAACTAATACGAACGAATGAATTAGTCGGTAATTTGGCCAATCCGAATAAAAAATGTCAACCCTTTGCAATCAACAATTAGGCGGTTCTTTTACGGCTTCTCAATTTGGACGGTTTGCAATATAAGCAGTGCTTCCAAAAGTCGAACACGCGCACACGTTTTCACGCACACAGACACACTTTTGCTGTGTACTACACGATATTCGAGATCTTGCGTTGTATGAAAAATAAGCACGACGCATCGCAAGCGCAGTGAGTGAGTGAGCAAAAGCATTATTACGTCGCGACGTAATAATGCTTTTGCTCACTCACTCACTGCGCTTGCGATAGATGGCGCGTAAATCGCGCTGTAAACACTGGAAGCGAATGTGGGAACCCACAGTGTGAATGGGGAATAAGTTAGATTAATATATATATTTTTGAACTATAGTTATTTATCATTTACAATTAGATGGGCATGTATGTATGGAACTACAGGGTATGCAGTGCTTATTTGCATGTATGGAGTGCACGCCACTGCTACTAGAATATTTTAAGAAACTAAAACCCAAAATAAATTACAAGTCTACAAGCTAGTATAATATTGTAAGTCACTAAAGATACAAAATAATTTACAAGTGTTTTAAGTTTAAATGTACTGTGGGGGAAATCGGGCATAGATTCCCCGTTCCTACGTTTTTTTCCAAATTTTTCTATGTTTAACATGCACACTATTCTAAGTTCAAATGTTTTCTTCAAAGATCACAATGATTTTACTAAGTCCACACTTTCTTCGTAAATTGTCAAAAAATAAAGTTCAATTCTGCTTGAAATATTATCAAATATTAAAAACTGCACTTTATATATTAGGTTGGGGAAAAAGTCTTTTCGCATTATAGTATGTATGAACTTGTAATAAAATCTCTTTGGCTATACTATTTGTATCTGGCTGGTTTTGGTATCATTGAAAGTTTAAATTTTAAAGAACATAATTCCAAATTCAAATTAGGAAAATGTGTGATTTTCATTTGTTTTTCGTACCTTCAAGATGAGTGAATGTAATGAAGAAATTCGATACATTTTAAAATTTTACTACAAAAAAGGTAAAAATGCAACGCAAGCCGCGAAAAAAAATTGCGATGTTTATGGACCTAGTGTAGTGTCTGTGAGAGTAGCACAAATTTGGTTTAAGCGTTTTCAATCCGGAAATTTTGATGTCAAAGATGCACGTCGCTCTGGTCGCCCTTTTACGGATAAAATGGATGCCATTTTTGAAAAAGTGGAGCAAGATCGGCATATCAGTAGTTACGACGTAGCTGAAGAACTGGAAATTGACCACAAAACAGTTTTGGCGCATTTGAAAAAAAACTGGGTACACAAAAAAGCTCGACATTTGGGTACCTCACGAGCTCACTGAAAGAAACCTAATGAACCGTGTACTCATTTGTGATTCTTTATTACGACGTAATAAAACCGAACCAATTTTGAAGAAGCTGATAACTGGTGATGAAAAGTGGGTCACGTATGACAAGAACGTGCGAAAAAGGTCGTGGTCAAAGGCCGGTCAGGCTTCACAGACTGTGGCGAAACCCGGGTTAACTCGCAACAAGGTGATGCTATGTGTGTGGTGGGCTTGGAAGGGCATTATTCATTATGAGCTGTTACCACCAGGCAGGACCATCGATTCTGAACTCTACTGCGAACAACTGATGAGATTAAAGCAAGAAGTTGAGAGAAAGCGGCCGGAATTAATCAACAGAAGGGGTGTGGTTTTTCATCATGATAACGCTAGACCTCACACATCTTTAGCCACTCAGCAAAAATTAAGAGAGTTTGGCTGGGAGGTGTTAACGCATCCGCCGTATAGTCCTGACCTTGCACCTTCAGATTTCCACCTGTTTCGGTCTCTTCAGAATTCTTTAGGCAGTGTCAGGTTAACATCACGAGAGGACTACCAAAACCACTTGTCGCGGTATTTTGACCAGAAGTCCCAAAATTTCTATAGCAATGGGATCATGTCCCTACCTACAAGATGGCAAAAAGTTATCAAACAAAATGGTACCTACATACTTTAGTTAAATGTAAATAAACTATATTAAAACATGTTTTGAATTTTCTTAAAAAATGCGAAGAAACTTTTTCCCCAACCTATTACTTTTTTTAACATACAACTTAATACTGACTTGCAAATTGCAAAAAAACCTAAGAAAATTTGAATTTCGCGGGCTACCCTGACGCTTCCTCCTTAAATCTATTTATTATATTTTCCTAGAAACTACAGAACAGTACTCACAGTTGCACTTCTCACTCACGTCGTGTGTACGATGATAGTTGCCTGATGACCTGATGATGTCACAAAACCAAGCGACTGGTGGCGCCCTCTGCGGCGTCACGTTGAACTATATGAGCCGTCCAACACCGTTGAACGTAGCTGTCTTCACCTCCGTCTCTGCTGGTGACACTGCTGCAAGTAGACGTGAGGCATAAATATTGGATTAGGTATTTTTCGATGCGAGTCCGTACCTAATCCAAAGCGTCGAGGATTAGGTATGGCACAAAATATTCATACACAGTCTACACAGAAGATATTCCGTACCTTAATGTGCGAGGAATAAGTTTCAAGTTTAATTAGCACTGCTGCCAGCGCCATCTATGTAGAATACCACTGAACTAGTTAATGCTCTAGCAATAGACATGGATCGGATTAGGTAAAAACGATACCTAATCCACCTAATCCTAGTATTAGGTGGATTATAACGATAGGCGGTTCCAGAATTTGGACCGAAGCCGCACTTTGTCACTGTGCATGTTCTTGGCACCCCGGTTTAAACTATATTATTGACTTTAAGTACCGTTTGCCCATAAAAAAACGAAATATAATCCGTTCCACAATATTATATCAGAAACGGAATGTCCATACTCCATGCCGAATATTTCTTACCCAATCCACATACGATACTATCGGTAACAGGCCAGCGGCTTTATTGAATAAATATTCGGATTAGGTATTTTTAAATACTAGGATTAGGTGGATTAGGTATCGTTTTTACCTAATCCGACCCATGTCTAGCTGCAAGTACCGCGTACCTTTGCCGCAGCGACCCACTGCGAGTACGGGGGTAGTGGTCCTAGCTGGGCCACTTAATACAAAAGTCAGGCTCGAATGAACCAATGTTTACTAGCTATACTGACTAGTCGATCTGCTGACCTAATGAGATACACTAGAAGGGTTGAAGAAGAATTTAAAAAAAATAGACTACTTATACAATTGATGGTAACGAAACCATAGCGCGCATTTAGATTGAGCAACGCCATCTATCGAGCTTCGGGTTAGTTTTTTTTGTACAATAATGACTATTGTACTTGTGTTGCACTTGAAAAGGTTGGTAGTCAACTTGCTCAACAATCAGTGTCCCTGACTATACGTCAGTTAACTACGCAACAAGTATCTGTCATGTTATATTAGAACGGACAATGTAGGTTGGTAGTCAACTTGCTCAACAATCAGTGTCCCTGACTATACGTCAGTTAACTACGCAACAAGTACGAGTATCTGTCATGTTATATTTGAACGGACAATGTAGGTTGGTAGTCAACTTGCTCAACAATTAGTGTCCCTCACTATACGTCAGTTAACTACGCAACAAGTATCTGCCATGTTATATTTGAACGGACAATGTAGGTTGGTAGTCAACTTGCTCAACAATTAGTGTCCCTCACTATACGTCAGTTAACTACGCAACAAGTATCTGTCATGTTATATTAGAACGGACAATGTAGGTTGGTAGTCAACTTGCTCAACAATCAGTGTCCCTGACTATACGTCAGTTAACTACGCAACAAGTACGAGTATCTGTCATGTTATATTTGAACGGACAATGTAGGTTGGTAGTCAACTTGCTCAACAATCAGTGTCCCTGACTATACGTCAGTTAACTACGCAACAAGTACGAGTATCTGTCATGTTATATTTGAACGGACAATGTAGGTTGGGAGTCAACTTGCTCAACAATTAGTGTCCCTCACTATACGTCAGTTAACTACGCAACAAGTATCTGTCATGTTATATTAGAACGGACAATGTAGGTTGGTAGTCAACTTGCTCAACAATCAGTGTCCCTGACTATACGTCAGTTAACTACGCAACAAGTACGAGTATCTGTCATGTTATATTTGAACGGACAATGTAGGTTGGTAGTCAACTTGCTCAACAATTAGTGTCCCTCACTATACGTCAGTTAACTACGCAACAAGTATCTGTCATGTTATATTTGAACGGACAATGTAGGTTGGTAGTCAACTTGCTCAACAATTAGTGTCCCTCACTATACGTCAGTTAACTACGCAACAAGTATCTGTCATGTTATATTTGAACGGACAATGTAGGTTGGTAGTCAACTTGCTCAACAATTAGTGTCCCTCACTATACGTCAGTTAACTACGCAACAAGTATCTGTCATGTTATATTTGAGCGGACAATGTAGGTTGGTAGTCAACTTGCTCAACAATTAGTGTCCCTCACTATACGTCAGTTAACTACGCAACAATTATCTGTCATTTTGGTTTCGCTGATCACTATAAAAACAATCTGCCTAACCTTTTCCCAACTATTTTGGGGTCGGCTTCTAGTCTAACCGGATGCAGCTGAATACCAGTACTTTACATGGAGCAGCAGGCAGTCGCCTAACTGACCTGCACAACCCAGTTACAGGGAAACACGATACTTCTTGGTAAGACTGGTTGGACTTGGTGGTCGACTGTCAAATGTCAAAGATCTACGAATGACAGCCGGGACCAACGGCCTAACGTGGTTTCCGAGACACGGCGCTATAAAAACTACTACCTACAATTTTATTAATAATAATAATAATAAGTACCGTACCAGTAGCATATTATTGGGCATTCTACTCCACCTTCCGTTCCTTCGGCTCACTCCGTTCGCCTCCGTCACTCTCGGTGGAGTAGAATGCCCAATAATATAAATGAAATCCACTGGTTCGGCGCCTATTCCACCCGATGGAATGATCATCTCCGTCACTCTCGGTGCAGTAAAATGTCTAATACTGGTTCGGCGCCTATTCCACCCGATGAAACGGAAGGTGGAGTATGAATTCCTACATAGTGCAGTAAAATACTGGTTCGGCGCCTATTCCACTAGGTTGAAACATTTGTTTGAGTTAGCGACAATGAGTTATAAATGTCGATGTAATACATTAATTGACTCATTATTACTATAACCGTTTCAAGGAGTCGTCATGAAATTTGTAAAACAACCGCAATCGTTACATGTAAACAAACTTTGTATTCAGTCTCAGGAGACTGGTTTTCGCCATGGAGAATTATTACCTAAATCGGTACGATGCATCATTTGCGGACCGTCAAATTGTGGAAAAACTAATTTATTAATCGGTCTTCTTATACACGAGAATGGTTTAAGATTTCAAAATGTTTATGTTTATTCGAAAACCTTGCAACAGCCCAAGTACGTTTTTTTAGAAAAAGTCTTGCAACGGGTACCAGGCATTTCATTTCAGAAATATCATGAAAATGAGCAAGTACTGAGTGTTCAGACCGCAAAACCGAATTCTGTAATTATATTTGACGATGTTGCTTGTGAAAATCAAAGTGGTATGCGTGATTATTTTGCTATGGGGAGACACAAGTTCATCGATTGTTTTTATCTAAATCAGACGTATAGTAAAATCCCTAAGCAGTTAGTAAGAGACAACGCAAACCTAATCATACTTTTTAAACAAGATGAAAGAAATATGAGACATGTTTATGAAGAACACGTCAACACTGACATGACATGGCTTGAATTTCGTGAAATGTGTTCAAAAATATGGAGTGAGCCCTTCAGTTATGTTGTAATTAATAAAGATTGTGCAAAAAATAAAGGATGTTATAGAAATAAATTTGACACGTTTGTAATTTTTGATTAAGAGCACGAGTATATATTAAGACGTCACCGTTGAATTTACATTACTCTACAAACAGAGCTTAACCGGTTACAATACATTTAACAATTATGGAAAAATCTTTAAAGAGACAAATAGTTGATGCTGCAGCAGCTGTAAAGAAGAAGGTGCGAAAAATGCGAGATGTTGAGAATGAGAGTAAGCAAGCCTTGGAAACAGTTTTTAAACCTGTAACAGAGCCTCTCAACCAAATTGCTACAGCCAGTATGCAAACTCCTTTGCTGTATAGTAATGAAGATGAAGAATCTAAAGATCTGATAAGAGACGAAACGTTGCAAAAAGTCGCAATTGGTAGTGATGTAGAGGAGTCTGACACCAACAGTGAATCTTCGTATAAATCAGTTGAAAAAAGTGAAGGTCGTGATACATCATCCTGGTCAGTGTCTTCAGAAGCGTTAACAGACATTCCATTTGGTGTCACAGTAGAACGCGGAAAATTGATGTTAGGTTCTGCTCATATAACAATCGACGATAGTTATATCATCGTGGCTGGTCATAAATACAAACATACGCCTGGTTTAAATCAACTACTGCTTAAGAAAGATATTGATTTAAGTTTGGTTACTGAAAATGACTTGCAATATTATAAGAAAATGTTACTTGATACAAATGCACATCGTCGTGATAATGACCCAAGTAAACCAATAAAAAGTAATAAGGGACAAAAATATTTACAAGTTATTAAACCTCTTTTTAAACTGCAAAGTACGGTTCAGGGTCATCATTCGAAAGGTAAAGGACTACCATTAACAAAAATCTGGAAAAATAACGTAGATTTTGTGTATTGGGATGATCCTAATGAATTGGTGGAAAGGTTAAAGTTATTAATAGCATCTCGAGATGCCGGCAACACAGGATTAGATAATGAAATAATATCCATTATTGAAGAATTACGTGAAAGTAAACTTATAAATAAATAGGTGTAAAATTAACTATTGTTTAGTTCATCATCAGCCTTTACATAAAGTACACCTTAAACATGAATATAGATAAATTTGGACATTTTATTCATAAAAGAATGCGTTTGTCAGAACTGATTAATTTCAATGATAACGCGTTGTTAAAATCAGAAAGTGGAGATTTTGATTTAAAGTCTTCTAGATTGAGAGGAATTAGACCTCCATTAGAATCAGACGATGCTGTGAACAAGGATTATGTAGATCGAATGTGTGCTGATACGATAAAACAATTTAATAAGCTGATTGCATCATTGCGTGCTCAAATCATATTAGATGCACAAAAGTCTATTCAGACTACTTTAAAAGTAAAGGAACCTGAGGTTTTGATTCATTTGGAAGAGAAGTTTTACTCCAAAGCAGATATAGACAAATTACTTAAAAATCTCAGTAATGGCAAAACAACAAATAGTAAATGAAATACACAAAGCGGCACGAAGAAACTTCCTTCGACGTTCTGTTATTCTCAAAGGGATCGATGATTTGTGGCAAGCAGATCTAATGGACATGCAAAACCTAAGAAAGTATAACAAAGGTTACAATTTCATTTTAGTGGTGATTGACTGCTTCTCAAAGTATGCCTGGGCAGAACCGTTAAAATCTAAAAATAAATCTGAAGTAACTCGAGCTTTTGAACGAATACTACTAAGCAGCAATAAAAATCCTGTTAATTTACAAACTGATATGGGCACAGAGTTTTATAACAACACATTCCAAACGCTAATGAAGAAGTACAGCATAAACCATTACTCATCTTTCTCTACTAAAAAAGCTTCAATTGTAGAGCGACTAATTAAAACTGTTAAAAATAATTTGTACAAATATTTTAGTCTCGTTGGAAATTATAAGTGGTTAGGAACACCTTTAGAAGATTTATTTAATACATATAATAACACAAAACATCGTACTATTAAAATTAAACCGAATGATGTTAATAAATCGAATGAACCCATCGTAAAAGAGAATATTAAAAACATATGTAATCATGTATCCATCCAGCGGAAGCCTAAGTTCAAAAAAGGTGACTGTGTTCGTATCAGTAAATACAAATACAATTTCGAGAAAGGTTATACTCCTAATTGGTCAACTGAACTCTTTACGATAAAAAAGATTAATAAAACTATACCAGTAACATACCACATAGAAGATCAACGAAAGCAAGATATATTAGGAACTTTTTACGAGCAAGAACTTCAAAAATCTAACTATCCTGGTGTTTATTTAGTAGAAAAAATACTTAAAAAGAAAGGAAAGAAACTATTCGTTAAATGGTTAGGTCTCAATAATGATGAAAACAGTTGGATTGATAAATCCGCATTAATAAATTAAGATATAAAAGAAATACTTTGTGAAATTTGTATCATTATTATTTAAGTAATGCAAGGTGGTGGACTAGTTAACAGTATAATTAATAATCTACCGTTCGAAGCTCATTTGCCTGGATACAATTATTGCGGACCAGGAACTAAACTTCATAAACGTTTGTTGCGAGGCGATCGAGGTGTGAATAAACTAGACGAAGCTTGTATGCACCACGATATAGCATATGAAAATCATACAGATTTACCTAATCGTCACAAAGCCGACTTACAGCTTTTGAACATGGCTAAACAGAGACTAAAATCAAAAGATGCAGGAAAAGGTGAAAAATTAAGCTCATGGTTAGTAAGCAAAGTCATGAAAGCCAAATTGAAATCTGGTTCTGGTGCCAAAACATTTAAAAGTTTAGTATCAAAAATAAAATCTAAAATAAAAAAGCTAAAACCCAAGGATAGTAAGTCTTTAATAAACTTGGCTTACTTAGCTGCAAAAAAGTTATGCCCCAAATTACACCAAATCAGAGTACCGAGAGTGATCCCCATACCGAAGACTGGTGGAGTTCTACCTTTAATTCCAATTTTTGCTGGCTTATCAGCTTTAGGAGCTTTAGCTGGTGGTGCAGCTGGAATTGCAAAAACGGTGAATGATTATAAATCTGCTCAACAAAACTTGCGAGAGACGGAACGACATAATAGAACTATGGAGGGTTTAGCAGTGGGTAAGGGTTTATACATAAAACCTTATAAAAACGGTAAAGGATTGTTTATAAAATCAACAAAAAACTGAACAAGAAGCTACCAAATCGCACACTAACTAATGTAGACATCCAATACTACGCAAGAGACATCCCATATTTCCGAGGAGTATATATGAAAGATCAATTGCCAAGGAAGCCGAAACGTATGGAATGTGGTATTGTTAACTTAGACGATTCTAAAAACGAAGGAACGCATTGGGTAGCTTATGTAAAAGTATATGACTATTGTGATTATTTTGATAGCTATGGAAATTTAAAACCTCCATTAGAACTGTTACGATATTTTAAGAATTGTAAAATTTCATATAACTACACAAGATATCAAAAATTTAACACTGTGAACTGTGGTCATTTATGTTTAAAATATTTGAGGACTTTTTGGAATAAAAATGTATAAAATAAATGATTTTATTTTATTTCAATCATTTGCAAGATGTCACTCACTTTGTCGATAACTGGAAACTCATCAATTTTATCTACGTACTATCCTAATACGTTGCAACTAAATGGAGAATATGAGTGTGCTTTATTGCATTTTTCAACATATATAAAAATATTGATAATTTTCAACATATATATTTCTATACCAAATATTGATAAAAGTAATAACAAGTTCTATTATGGTTCAAACGAAGTTATTGAAATACCGGAAGGCACCTATGACTTGCAAGATATTTATGATTATTTAAAATCCGAAATAAAAGATGCCTCAATTAAATTACAATGCAATAACAATACTTTAAAAACTGCCATATATTGTTCAAAAGACGTTAATTTAAAGAAAGAATACTCTTTCAGTAGACTGTTAGGGTTAGATAAGCAGGTCTTGAAAGCAAATAAATGGCATGTGTCACAGCATCCAGTCAACATTTTACCGACGACTGTGGTAAGGATCGAATGTGACATTGTGAGCGGCTCTTACATAAACGGTGAACCAAGTCACATAATTCATGAATTCGCACTCAACGTACCACCTGGTTACAGAATCATAGAAATCCCGAAGAACGCAATATATTTTCCAATCAATCAAAACAACATAAGCTGCATACATATCCGACTACTAGATATAAACAATCGCTTAATTAACTTGCGTGGTGAAGAAGTACAGCTGTATTTACATCTTAGAAGAAAAAATGATTGACTACAATAAATATATGTCTCAACAAATTAAAAATACCAGTTCTACTCAAGCTACCTACCAAATAAGACGTCGTTCTAAGAGCAAAATAAAATTAACTAAAGACAATAAGATATTTCTCAAAGCGATCGGATTGTTAAAATGAATATCTTAGACGTTTTATCCACTCCGACTTACGACAACAGTATAGAAGGAATCGAATTTCATTCGTACAAACCTTATGTAACAAGTTTCAACAGGAACGATGAAATACGCATACCTATCAACCAACAGGATCTTTACATATTACCATCAGCCAGCACTCTGTATTTGGAAGGAACCGTTATCGTTAGCAAAAAAGATTCAAAAGAGAAAGCTACTAGTGTTAATTTTACGAACAATGGACTACTCTTCTTGTTCCAAGATATTAGGTACGAACTAAACGGAGTGGAGATTGATAAAATAAAAAATGCTGGTATAACTACAACCATGAAATCGTTAATATCAATGAATGAGTATGAATCAAAAGTAGCTAGAGCTTGGGGTTGGAGTATCGATGGTATAAAAAATATTAATGGGGGAAGTTTTTCTGCGTCTATACCACTTCGGAATATCATCGGTTTCGCAGAAGATTTTAAAAAAGTTGTAATAAATAGTAGACATGAACTAATATTGTTACGAAGCAACACTAATTTGAACGCTGTAAAATTGAATTCCGGAGAAATAGTGGAAGACATTCAAATCAATAAAATCATATGGCGCGTACCCCATGTGAAAGTATCGGACAAAGAAAAAATAAGTTTATTAAAACTGTTGGAAAAAGATCGACCGCTCCAGATGATATTTAGAAACTGGGATCTATACGAATATCCCACTTTACCTAGAACTACAAAGCACACCTGGTCTATCAAAACATCATCTCAAATAGAAAAACCGCGATATGTAATAATCGGACTACAAACAAGTAGAAAAAATAATGCAAGTTCTGACATGTCGCAGTTTGATCACTGCTATGTTCGTGATGTTCGAGTGTACCTTAATTCAACATATTTCCCGTATGAAAGCCTCAATGTGAACTTCGCTAATAACAGAATTGCTTTATTATACGATCAATACATCAGATTTCAGCAGTCGTATTACGACCGTTGTTCGGAGTCTTTATTAAGCGAGAAACAATTTAAAGAATTAGCACCGTTGTTTGTTATCGATTGCTCTAGACAGATCGATAATCTGAAGACTGGACCAGTTGTGGATGTAAGGGTAGAAATTGAGAGTGATTCAGAAATACCAGATCAAACTTCAGCATACTGTCTCATTCTTAACGATTGCATTGTTGAATACAAGCCATTAAGCAACACAGTGAAGAAGTTATCATGAACGCGGATATTATCATTGTCGAACTCCAAGGATTTAAATATTTAGACAATAATTTTATTGTCAAAGAAGTGGCTATCGTAAGTAATGAGCACACACAGACGTTCTTGGTTAAACCACCGCATACGTTTTATTACTTAACTCAAGAAGAAAAGAAGCAGGTGCGGTGGTTGGAAAGAAATCGTGGAATTTTCTGGAGTGAGGGCTTTATAGACTACAGAGAGTTTCAACATGTCATCGTACCGTATTTAGAAAATAAAAAAAATATTACAAAGGGTTTGGAAAAGATTAAGTGGATTAAAGAGTTATGTGCAAACTGTGAAGTGATTGATATAGGTGAGAAAGGGTGTCCTAATTTTGCGACATTAAAAAAAAAGTTCTGTAAAAATAAAACTGATTTTAATTGTGTGAACCATAAAGTGAATTGTGCATTAAATAATGCGGTGTGTATTAGAAAATGGTATCTTGATAATAATATGTCTATATTTAATCTATTTTAAATTATTTTGTAATGTTCAGTTAATAAAAATGATTATGTACATAAGGTTGTTTTATTTAATAATATAATCTGGGTAACCTACATAACAAACTTAAAATTAGCTCTAATAAAATGAATTTAATTGAGTAAGTATTCTATTAATTTTAAAATATTGAAAACATAATTAAAACCTATAATGAGAACATTTCTTTAGAGCTAATTTAATGTGGGAGTATGTTTATAACGTCAATAAAAGATAATTTAAATTATAAATATATTATTTATTTAGTTTTCACATTATTTACAATTACAAACTAAATACACTTGTCCTTGTTATTTAATATTTTATGTATGTACATGAAACTTATCTACTATGAACTATGATGTATTTTGAGAATTTTAATACACTACTACATTATCAAATAAATTATTTTATTTCTTCTAACTTATTCTCTCTAATTACAATAAAACTTACACCTTAGATATTTCATTTATTTATACATTAAACTTACATATTAACTAAAAACCTTAACTAAGAACCTAACTAAGGGCTTAAAGTTTTCTTAATATTTTATTTTTTATTTACAAATTGTGATGATCTATGTGGAATCATTTTATTACACTAACAGATTAACAAATGAATTTATAATACCAATATTAAACTAATTATTTATTTCTACTGAATATACAAATTAGGTAGATACATTACTTACTTACTAATAATAATCATCACCACAAAGTTTCTTTGAAATTTTATTTATCAATGATTGTGTCTCTTCCATAACATTGTCCACCGGTTCACTAACTACATATTGTGCACTTAACAATACCACGTTCTCATTGTCACTTGAACTTGCAACACTTGCTTCTTGTCGCTCACTGATGTCTAATACTTGTATCTGGATCAGTCGTAAACCTTTTTTCTTTTCATTGTTTATAACGAACGATTGACTTATAGACTTATATACGAGTCCTTTGTCATCAAAAATGAACATTATATGTTTATCAAGTTGGAACCTGTATGCTTTGTAATCAATCAGGAATGGAAATAAAACAGATATAATTATAACCATTAAATACTATTTATTTATTTACTACCAATATAAGAAAACTTATCACATAGCGACATGGCATTTCATACAAACTTAAGTCCGAAGTTTTGGAAATGAATAATATGATTTAATAAAACTTGATACGTCTAAGCAGGATACGTCACAAAAAGTTAGTAGATTATATTTTAGGAATTTTACGAAATGCTGTGTCGCGTAAATGCTCTTAAAACTAATTAAGTACTTACTAAGTTCTAAAGTTTATACATATTTTGCTATAAGTAACAGTTAAATTTAAATTTTTACAATTACATTACACATTATTTGACCTTACTTTAGGTAATTATCATTACATTTGAACGTTATCTAAATACATTGTAAAAAATGTATCTACTGTAATTACTTACATTAAAAATAATGGCAATTCATTACTTAAATATAGTTGCATTACCCCAAGCTAAAGTAGATACCTTATCAAACGATAACAACCGCTTATCATCATTGCTTGAAAGTGCTACTTTATTTACATCCTGAGTGAATATTTCATGTTTTATCGACTTAAACAAAACATTTTTTTTGCGAATGACATTACAATTGTACAAAACGTTTTTATAATCTAACATATTTAAATTTTTCGTAACACATTTTTTTATACCTTTTGCTTTCTTTATTGTTTTGTCTAAAGTTTTAATACAATAAAGCTTTGAGCGCAGTCCTACGAATTCTTTGATAATTTTACCACCCATTTCATCTTTAAATAACCCTGGAACCTTCTTATTAATAATTGGTAAGTTAAATTCGTTGTTTAAGTCGTAGTTGCTGGTATCAAAATATTTTAGAAAATGTTCATTGATATCTTGATAAATGTCATCAGTATTTACATCATAAACCAAACTATCCGTATCAGTATAACACAATTCAATTCGGTTACCATAAAAAGGCTTTATGATTGAATAATGGAAGTCATACATGTGACTCTTAGATAATTCCAATACAGTAAATCCTATATATATATTGGTTTATTAAGAATAACGCGAGAAGGCTTCATTTGGATTGCCACTAGATCATCAGAAAATACTGAGGCGCTATGAAAATATGGACTGCCGATCAATTTCTCAGCACAAGTAGTCTTTTTTGTTTTATTGTTCAAGTCACACCACTTGTTTGCTAACTTAACATCTATTCGATGCTCATTATTTTCCAGAGTCTTTCCAAAAATACTATTGTTCAATAATTTGAAAAAATCTTGTTCAAACGTTGACTCTGCTTTTTGACGTAACTGGGTGTTAATATCAATATATTATTTTAAAAAACAGCTTTGCTTGAAAACAATTGCACGATGAATCCTTCGTAATACCAATCCGTGTTGCAAGCATTTTTTTAAATGTATGTAATGAATAATATAGTGGTATTTGTCATACAAATTCGGTATTAATTTTTTATTCTTACCACCGGGTGGGACGAATTTTTCTGAGCAAAATGGAAAGTCATTATGTTCAATGTGCAATGTTGTAGGATATAATAAATCAACTTCAAGAATATAACCGTTTTCCGCAGTATCGCTTATATCTATTAAGTTCAACTGCAAATCATCTATTTCCTGTCTACTCATGAATCTAAAATCCGAATGAGGCAAATATTGACACATGCTATAGCCATATAAATTGTTACAATCTAAATAAATAATAAATGAATTCGGAAGGGATGGGTCGTAAGAATCCAAGTATTTATGATTGGCTTGGGCATGTATTCTGGAACACATACAAATACCTCCTCTAATACCTGTTTGTATCATCCTATAAATTTGAACATCACTTATCAATTCTAATTTAATTCTAGTTTTCAAAAGCATTGCATCGAATGATAGACTTGGTGCTGTAAGATAGAACGCGGGATCCAGATTGTAATGTCGTTTACATGTTTTTCTAAAACTTTCAAACACGTCTGTAAGCAAAAGAACGTCGGTTTTAAGGTATAAATCTGTATACATATCCATGTTACGAATATTAAATACTGACCAAACGGACTGAGCGTGTTCATAGTCTTCATCAGTAATTGACTCATTAGTTAAAGAGTTAAAAAAAATTTTTTTGGAGGGTAAACACGTATCTTCGTAAAGTTTCCATTGAGACATATAGTCGTACGGATAAACTCCTTTACGGGTAAGTAGATCGAATTGTGTTTTTTCGGGAAAATAAAATTTTAATTGTTTAAATTCTTGTTTTTTCATTGTACTAACCAACTTTTCTAAGCTTGTTCCTAAAAACTTGAAAGAATCTACAAATCGTACCTGTATGCTTTCATTATCGGAAATCGGAATATACTTCGTGAAAGAAATATAATTTTCTTTTGTTTTAGGTATGACTTTAATAGATCCTGGAGCTTTACCTAATTCTTTTATGAAAAGGTGGCAATCATAACCCGATAAGTTATGAACAAATACAGGCAGAAACTTAGGCATTTTATATTGTAGGTTACAGTAACTGTGAGCTGCGCCACGATATTTACCAGTCAAATGACAATGATCGCGAACCCTATCACCAAACAAGAAATTCTCGCAAATATGACATGTATCAGAGTTTTCAAAGTCGAGAGCATTCTCATTCATGTAAATCATAGGAATGGTATTATTTAAAATTCTATAAAGCTTTTTAGCGTCTTTATAGATAGACTTCACAAATTTCGAAACGCAATCCAAACCACGATACGAAACGTAACGATTATAGGTTTCATCTAGAGTGCATGTAATATGATAAGCGAAAGCGATGGGCACAATGTCGCTGTCTCGTAACGGTGCTCGCCTGAGTTGAGTCAGGTTCGCAGGAGTCGTACCGCTCTAGCATTGTTTCAAAATCTGCATATATAACGAATGGCACAAATTGCTTTCTACCATAATTTTCAAACTGAATGAAAGAACCCTTTGGAGGTAGTTCAGTAGCAACTCCTCCACAACTGTGTGAATTCAGATCATCACATGAATCAAAGAACATTAAACAAACATCACAAAAGTATAATTTACTGTGGTGTCTTGTTATTTGATTTTTAACAAGACGAGGTAAATCCTTAATGAGACAGTAATGTGATAAATCATCTTTTTCTAAGTAAAGTAAATGAATCACTTTTCTCTTCAAAGATTTTGGTTTATAAAACGGTCCAATCACGGAATTATTTTTAAAGCCATATATATATATATACAAATTTCAGGGTTATTTAATTCGAATCGAGCAATATCTGAGAAACTCAATGGAAATTGAATGTCTTTTATATTTAACACGCTTTGAAAATGGGGGTAAGATGATACTCTTTCAGGATGAGTTTTAGCTGGATATAAAGCAGCAACAACTGACCATAAAAAGCAATAATTATCTTTATTATGAATATTAATACATGCTTTTTTTGATTTAATTGATGTCGGCAACTCGATAAAGCTTGAGCCGCGCAAAGGTTGGTATTTGTTAACATTAACTTCCAAATACGAACTGTTTAAAAATGTCCACCCACTGTCACGATCTTGAAATTCTTCTATCTTTTTTTTCAACGTGTTTCTAACCTGAGATGCTAATGAATCATAATCATAATTCTGATGTACTACATAATTCTTTGTAGCAAATGATTTCATCTCCTGACTATCATTTTTAACCATCAAAAACAAAGCAAAATATTCAAAATTAATTTTTAGACAGATATGATCCTTAAGAGATTTGTTTATTAATGTCTTGATTTTTTCTTGACTGTTATTAAAAAACGAATCTAAAGAATAATTTTCATTAGTATCAATAATTCTATAAGAAGCTATACGATTTAGAAATGCAGAATGAATTAATTCAACACCTTCGCAAACGTATGAAATATTTTTATTTTTATGATCGGTACTGCGTAGATGACCTGTCCAATGACTGCGCTCAACAGATATGTTACAAACAGTGCAGAAAGGCATTCTATCGTAATTAATTACCTGCTAAGTTTAAAAATAAAGATTTATTTTGGATGCCCCAAATTTAAATTTTAAATGAATAATGTAACTTATTTAAAATGTATCTTATCACTATAAATACGGGCTCTGAGTCATCGAACAACTCGTGAGCCTTATGCATGAATTTTTGTAGTGAGTTCCACTGCGAGTTACCTTTATCCAGTTGCAGTTTTAATCTTTATTTTGGATGCCTCAAATTAAAATTATAAATTAATAGTGTAACTTATTTAAAATGTATCTTATCGCTATAATATACCGGCTCTGAGTCATTGAACAACTCGTGAGCCTTATGCATGAATTTTTGTAGTGAGTTCCACTGCGAGCTACCTTTATCCAATTGCAGTTTTAATGCAACTTGGGACTTCTTCCAACGCTCCTCAGGAGCAGTGGAGATGATGTCTTCTTTATGGTACACCTTCAGTTCCACAAAGAAGGCACCCCTTAGATCCGCTGTCCGTCGTAACTTCCCGTTGGCGACGCGGGACAGCAAGGATGAACCTAACTCCGACTGCGGAGGAAGGTCATCTAAGTCTTCCAAACCGAAAAGATCGGTGCTCCCTGGTTTCTTGTTACTGTAAACAAATTAAATTTTATTTTAATAATCTAGAAGAAACACTTTTCTAGATACAAACTTATGATGAGAGAAAAATAAGTATGTACTTAAAATTATTTTTGCAAATCAAAGTTCTCTATTGAAATCTACTTTATATTAGAATATGTGAAAGTAATAACTTAGAAAATAAAAATAGTCATAAACTACCTTGATCCTAATTCCACGACCGAGGAAGCTTTGCGCTTTGTTGTTTTTTTCGTAGGCTGGCTCTTGCTCGGCACGACCTTTGTAGCAGTCGGCGGGCTCTTTATGTAGTCGGACACACGGGAAACGTCGGAGTCAGACCTAATACACAAGATAAAAAGTACTTAATATTTTATATAACAAAACAAATAACCGTTTAAGGTCTTTTTTTGAGATACAATAATCAATTTATGACAGGATGAGAACAGTTACATCAGCCGGCAGGCAGAAACCAGGTCCGTAGCTAAGTAACAGTCACGATGGATAGATAGAACATGATAATTACAACAGCCGGCAGGCAAAAACCAGGTCCGTACCTGAGTAGCAATCACGATGGATAGATAGAACATGATAATTACAACAGCCGGCAGGCAAAAACCAGGTCCGTAGCTGTGCATTATGACTACAAATTTAAAATTAAGAAGTACTCACTTACATGTTTTAAAGTTGATTTTAAAGTACCTACTGCTAGTACTACTTGTCACTTTGAAGATTCTGGAGCGAATGTAATTTATTGATTGAAATTAATTCGTTTATATTCACAAAAAATACAATTTCAGCATAAAATAGATCGTTTCAATTTTAAACTCTAAGTACATGTCTTACAGTTGTATAAAAAAAATATGTCGTTTATGTCATATTGAACCATATTGATCGCATACCAATTTCGCTAAATTGCAATTTGTTCATGAGAACCGCAAAATAAAGCCGACAAAGTGAACCCGATCCCTGTTATTCTTTATGACTCAATACTAAATTAATATGTATAATTAATTGAATAATTGATGTATGTTTGTTGAGAATTTTTATCATCACAATTACGTTTATGCGAGAGGTGAAACTCGTAGGTAGATCGCGTCGTTGAAAGTAAATTTTGTGAGCATAGTTGACTCAAGAAGTAAGTAGGTAGTTGAAAATAATTGTACAGTGGAATGCGCGCAGCTTGTTGCCTAAACGTAATGAATTCGAACTTTTACTTGCACAAGAAAAAGTACATATAGCACTAGTATCTGAAACTTGGTTAGAAACGGATAAACATTTAAATGTAAGTACATATAATATTTTTAGAAAGGATAGGTCAGATGGTTATGGTGGACTAGCTATTTTAACACATAAATCTATAAAAGTACAACTGTGTAACACTAATATCAATAATCCTGGAATTGAAATTATGAGCGTAAAACAACCAGAGGCAAAAAATTCCTGCCTCTGGCCATAATACATAATCTGCACCGTCTAATAAAATTCCTACGTAACCTACGGAATGCACCTCTGTTGTTAGTAACTTGTACCCTAGCAAATTCGAGCTTTTGTCGTAGGTCTTGTTCGCTATTGTTCTCTCCTTGGTAAACTATTTCTTTAAAATAGGCAGGAATTTTGAGCATTTATTGTAAAACGTTTTGCTTAATAAAACAATTATTTCACAATCGTTGTTTTGTTTTTTCGTCCTAGAAAGATATTAGAGCCACACATGGCCATGTGTAATACCTTTTCAGAATCCCTATTAAATGCGCCAAAACTTGTAATACAGGGTCACTTTTCGGTAGAGTATTTTTTTTTCACAGTGGGGTCCGAAGTAAATGAAAAGTTATGATTTGAGAAAAAAAAATCGTGTAACTTAATATTATCTTCAACACACCCAATAAACAACCATAAATAGCATGTCTAACGCAAGGACTCATCAGTACCAATGTAGTGAAAATTTTAAAAAATATACAGGATGTAGATTTTTCGAATTTTAATAAGAATTAGTTTAAAAAAGTCAATTTTCTCATAAAAACACAAAATAAATTATAACTCTGCAGGGGTTGACCTTAAGGACCTCCCGTAGAACAACTTTTTGCAGCTGATTATTTATTTTATTTATTTTATTTATTTATTTATTCGTTCTATAGTTCACACACATTATTTACATTTAAATTGGTGCCATCATAAACTCATTAGAGTTTTACCGTGCACCAAAATCATCGACTACATTTATATAAATTATGAAGGTACTTGGTTAACAACTAAAATTGCAAAGAGGGTGTAAGCTAAATAGTAACAGTTATCCAATACCATTAGCGAGCAAACGCGGGTGACCAATCTGACCGCCCGTCTTTAAAACAAAGGTGGTGGAGGAATGTTTTTGAACAGATACAGGTTGTTCCTCAAAGTAGTGTTTTTAGTAATATAGTTAATTTTTCCCAATAATTTTTTTTATTATTTTATTAGGGTTAGGTTTTTTGGTTCTCATAATATATTATTAGGTATTAATATTTTGCACGAAATATTGCTTTAATTTGTTTTTTATGTTTTACTGAGTTAGTTCGTCCCTCAATGGTATAGGTAGTTGATTAATAAGGTAAGGTATTATATACTTTAACGATCTTTTGCCGTGCAAATTCGTGTATTTTGGAAGTAATAGCTTAGCATTGATGGTGCTACGAGTCCTAATTTCATTATTGTTTATAGTTTTTATTCTTTTTAGATTCTCATTAAAGAAATTTTCTTTTAATAGTGCAAATTTAGTTTTTTCATGTATAGATATTATTTTACAGAATTCAAATAAATTACGGTAGTCATTTTTGTAGTTCTTCTTAATGTTATGCGGGACAATTGCTTTTAACATACGCAGTTGAAGTGTGTAGATTTGATCAAGGTGAGTCTTATATGTCCTTCCATAGCTTGACAGACCATAGGCTATCGTAGATTCGACCAGTGCTTTGTAAAGCATTAACAAAGTTTGATATGGAATTTTGCATCTTATAATAGAAAATTTAGCCAACATACATCTCAATTTATCACACACCCCGTTAATGTGCTCCTTCCAATTAAGACGGCTATCAATGGTAAGCCCTAAGTACTTTTGGCTATCTACGAGGTCTATGGACTCACAGCTGCAAGACTTGGCTACTTTATTAGGGCAATTGTTATGCAAACACTCATGACTGTGAGCTGTTAATTTAGGCAAGGAAGAGCTTCTATTTTGACTGGAACTAATATACATTAATTTGGTCTTACTAGCGTTTAATACAAGACCAGCGTCGTGAGACCATTTGGTTAACAAATCAAAGTCCTCTTGTAGTTGCCTTTGGGCATCACTAACACTCCGTCCAGCAGCTACAAGGCAGGTGTCGTCGGCGAATTGATATATCTCACACTTTTTTATGACATTAACAAGGCTATTTACATAAGTGAGGTAGTGCAATGGCCCAAGGACCGAACCTTGCGCCGTTCCTTCCGTTACGATGACTGGTTCACTAGTCGCGTCACTGAGTTTGACCATGTATTTTCTGTCATCAAGATAGTTTCCGCACCAGTCGAGTAGTTTGCCTCTAATTCCGCTGTCATGAAGACACTCCAATAACCGGTCATGTCTGAGCGTATCGAATGCCTTACTGTAGTCTATAAATACTGCCAAAACGTGCTTTTTTTCATCTAAGTGATTATGAATACTATCTGTAAACGTTGATAGCAGCTGTGTGGTATTCTTTTTTGACTGAAAGCCATATTGTTTGTCAGTTAGTATTTTGTTTTTTTCATAGAATTCGTGTATTTGTTTACAAATGTATTTTTCTATTATTTTATCAATAGTAGGCAATACAGTAATAGGTCTATAGTTGTCGTAATCCAACCTGCTTCCTTTTTTGTGAATCGGTCTGACAATCCCTGTTTTAAGTGTAGATGGATACTTGCATGTTTGTATGCATAGATTAATTAAGTTAGAAATCACCAAGGTGATTTTCGTACACAATACTTTGATGTCTATAGCTCTAATTCCATCTATTCCTGGGGCTTTATTATTGTTCAAAGACATAATGATTTTTTTAACAGAGTCAGGCTCCGCAGGCTTTATACGCATACTAACGTTAGCTGGAGCTGTGTACTCTGCTTTATTTAACAATTGTATTGAGCACTTAGGAATAATTAACTTTACGCTGTTATCAAAAGAGTGTGCAAAATTATTAGCAATATCTTTAGAGGTTAAATTAGATTTATTAAATGAATTCTGAATAACATCATCAATGGATTTTTTTAGTCTTCCTGTGATTCGATTAAGTACTTGCCACAGCTGTCTAATATTGCTTTTATTTGATAATATTTCTTTCTTTATATTATCGTTTTTAGTTTTATGTATTAAGGTATTAGCATAGTTTCTTGATTTATTATATTTTTGTTTTAAGACTACGTTATTAGAATCTTTTATCCACTTCATGAATAATTTATCCCGATGTTCACAGGCTTTGATAATTTTTTTATTCATCCATTCATTTTTACTACGGGAAGAGCTACATTTAACTTTAGTTTTATATTCTGATTTTTTATAACATTCTTGGAACTGGGTATGCACGAAGTTATATAGGGCTATAGGACATTTTATACCCTGTGAATTTTCCCAATGAATTCCATCGAAACATTTCATAAGTTGATGATTATTTATGCAGGTCGTATTTAGGGACATCCTGTATTCGTGCGCCAGAACATGCGAGTATCACCGCGCGATGGTCAGCCAGTGTGGTACCGAGTGCCGCTGTAAATAGGTCTTGTGTACGGGATCGCGCGTAAATGTAATCAATACAAGATTTACTTATTTTCCCGTTAGATATTGCTATTCTAGTGTGCTCAGTGATCCCGCACAAAAGGCCCATGCTACACAACATGTTATTGTATTTATGCCTTACAGGATTATCCGTTTTTAAATCTATGTTAGTGTCACCCAATAAGTATAATTCTGTGTTTTTAGTAAAGTTTTGCAGTGTAGTTTGTAGTTCGTCAATAAATAGTATTTTACTAGAACTTGGTGGTCGGTATACCGCACACAGGTTCGCCGTATAGTTTGAATGGGTGGTGACTGTGCAAAATACACTTTCAAAATGTATAGTTTTTACATTAATGATGCTACATTTATGTTTATTATTTACATATACTATAATGCCACCACCCCTTCTAGACTTTCGCAGAGCTGTGTACATTCGGTACCCGTTTATTTGATACAGAACACTATTGTTTTCTGATATGTTACTTTCAGTTAGAATAATGACATCAATACATTTTCTTGAAATAAGAATCATTTGTTCTAATGCAGAGAAGTTTTTGATTATTGATCGAATATTAATATGCATGCACAATAAGTTAAGTTGATTACTAGGGGTACAATTTAAGAAGTCCTTTACATTTAGACAGTCATTCAACTCGTTAATATCACAAAAGGAATACGCCATTTTCGGGTATTTATGACATTCGTATGACGATTTGATTGGTATCAACTTGCGATGTCATACCGTCTTACCTACTCCTTGTTGATAGCTAATCCACGTATATCACTCATAGTGCGTAGGGTAAAAACTTTTTCGCCGTCTTCTTTGCGAGCTTTGACCTGTCCTCTTTTGAACCACACGTATTTGAATTTGTGATTGACTTTTAGCTCCTGCTTGGCATTCCAGAGTAGTTGCTTGTGAAGTTTTGTCATGGCTTCTCTAACGTATACGAAATTTTTGTTACTTTCTTCGCTAGCAAGTACATCGGAAACAGTTAACTTGACATTTTTGGCGGCGGTAATCCAATTTTCTTGGACTTCTTCATCTTTGAGCTCCACTAGTATGTTGGCCGTCTGTTCTTTCCACCCATGAAGTCGTCGTGCACATTTGATCTCTTGTTTCGGCTGATTCAGTTTAAGTGCAATATTATCCACCAGACGTCTGACATCTTCATTATTTTGGGTTGGCACATTTGCGATTTCCACGTATTTTGCAAGCTTCTCTTGTTCCATCTCATTCAGACGTTGTTCTAAGACACCTACACGGGTTTCCAAGTTGTTATTTTTATTCATTAGTTCCGTATTCTTACGTTCAAGAGCCTTAATTGTTTGCTTGAAAGCTTCCATAGACTCCATTGCTTCATCAAGTTTGTCGCTATGGAACTGCAAGGAATCGCTTAAATGCGCCATTTCGTTTTTAATGGCTTTTTCAACCTCTTTAGTAATGTTGCTCAATAAACTTTTTGGATTTATTTGTACTGGTGTATCTTCCTCTTCTACCTCGTCATCTTCAGGTGTAATGATGGATGAGTTACGTCTCGAGGATTCCTGCTGGCATTCGCGGCAAGTCCACTCCAGACTGGGTGCGGCTTTTAATGCCGCGATCTGTTTGTTAGTTAATCCTGAGCATTTTAGGTTCAGGTGCACTATCCGCTCACACTTACTGCACTCTAACCCCGGTAAAGATTTTGTTATATTTTTTTTACAAATATCACACTTAGACATTTTTATGAAAGCTGGGGGTATTCGTATAAGTAAGCTTAGCGTCCGCGCGTTCGTCACGTATAGTAGTCCGTCGATGAATGATGACCCCATCTAACCCCTAGTTGCGTTTGATCCACGACTTTTGGGCCACCCTGTATATACAGAGTTATTTGTAAAACACCAGCAACCTCTTAAGGGGTCATTGTACTCATCATTATGCACAACTTTTACTATGAGACCAAACCTGAAATCGCGAAAAAAAATCAGCTGTTCAGTACATTTATGTTCGCATAATTCGTCAAAATGTACTGAACAGCTGATTTTTTTTTGCGATTTCAAGTTTGGTCCCATGGTAAAAGTTGTTCATAATGATGAGTACAATGACCCCTTAAGAGGTTACTGGTGTTTTACAAATAACCCTGTATAAAAATGAATCGCCGAAATGTATGTACGCGCATAACTTCCGAACGACTGCACCAAATTAGATAATTCTTTTTTTGTTGTATTTGTAATTGTCAGGACAAGGTTTGTAAGAAAGAAAATGTTAGAAAAGTTGCCGAGAAAATTGAAAGTGCATTTTCTATGGGAATTTTGTATGAATTATTGAAATTTTGACAACGTTTGTCGGGTCAGCTAGTTTTTATACTAAAACTTTCCTGAAAGTATGTAGATTACGTTAGTGAAAGAATCATCAAAATTGGTTAATAAGTTTTTGAGAAAATCGTGGACATACAAACACATACATACAGGTCGAATAGAAAATCTCCTTTTTTGAAGTCGGTTAAAAAATGATTAAAAGGGGTAAAGCCAAAGTTAAATTAGAGACACAAGGAAGACCTTTCGACGTACAACGTGGGGTAAGACGAGGCGACCTGATATCACCGAACCTTTTTACTACTCTCCTCGAATCCATCTTCCGCAACTTAGAATGGGACTTTGGGGGATCAACATTAATGGGGAAACACTGAACCACTTACGCTTCGTAGAAGACATTGTACTGATTGGCGACAACCATACACACCTAGAATAATGATGCAAAAGACTAATTCTATAAAACTTTTTAGCAAAATATAAAACCGACTTCCAAAACAAAACACTACAAAGTGAAAAATAACTTTAATTTCGGTAGTCGGTGTCTTTGGTTTTGTATTTTCGTGTTATGCCACCGACTTCCGAAATTAAAGTTATTTTTCACTTTGTAGTGTTTTGTTTTGGAAGTCGGTTTTATTTTTTGCTAAAAAGTTTTTATTTTTAACTTTTTAGTTGTGGTACCTACCCCGCACAAATTCGAATACCACTACCTGCTATGTAAATAACAGTGATAGGAAGTTATTAAAACATCATCCAGATAAACTAAGTGGGAAAAATACGCATTATTGAAGGTAGCTCAAAAACTACCCAAACAAAGTTAATATAAAAACTTTTTTCCAAAAAAATCAACCGACTTCCAAAAACAAACCCCACAAAGTGAAAAATAACTTTAATTTCGGAAGTCGGTGTCTTTGGATCTGTTTTTTTTTTCTTTTTTGCCACCGACTTCCGAAATTGAAGTTATTTTTCACTTTGTGGGGTTTGTTTTTGGAAGTCGGTTGATTTTTTTTTTGGAAATTTTTTTTATATTTTACTTTTTAGTGGGTCAGTTTGTAATTTATCTAAGTTACAATATCATAATGTCAACTGCTTGTCACCTTTTACACAATATTTCGTTTCCCGATGTAGGGACGTTAATTGTTGAGACCCGTTGAAAAGCACCGTTTGATGAAGTGGAACTGATGATGAAGATCTCAGATGGCCACCGGAACTACTCAATAATAAGTATTTCAAGGTTGCGATTCGATTAGGTACCTTAGATTAGGATTAGGTACTTTAATAATGGTTGCTAAGTAATTTATGCTCATCACAATGCTTAAGGTGATGTGGAGTTCTCCTGGTACTTACCAAGAGAACTCCTTATTGTTGAGTAGTTCCGTTGGCCATCTGTTATCTTCATCATCAGTTCCATTTCATCAAACCGTGCTTTTCAAGAAAAAATGCACGAGTTATTATAAAAAAATACCCAAATCGCTACATTGTGCCTATAATATTTGAAGAGTTCCATCGATTTCTCCAGGATCCCATCATCAGATCCTGACCTGATGACAATGGGACCAACTAGAAAGTATACCCTTTCAAACAAAAAAGAATTTTCCAAATCGGTCCAGCCGTCTTCGAGTAATCGGACACATACATAAAAAAAAGATTCCGACAAACTGAGAACCTTCTCCTTATTTTGAAGTCGGTTAAAAATTTATATGGGACCACCTTCTTAGTATACACTTTCAAACAAAAAAAGAATTTTCTAAATCGGTCCATCCGTCTTTGAGTAATCGCGAAACAAGCCTACAAAAAAAAAACAGACGAATTGAGAACCTCCTCCTTTTTGAAGTCGGTTAAAAATCTGGTGTCACACGTGTTTATTAGTAGGTAGTGTTTTCTTGTATGTCGGTTGTTTTTTTTTTTTTTTGTAAAAATTGTTTTTGTAATGACACAAAACAAAAACTTAATTTCGGAAATCGTTGTCTGGTTCTATATAATCGTTTCTTGCCACAGACTTCCGAAATTAATGCTATTTTTATGTTTTTGGGTTTTTTAAGTTTTTTTTTTTTTAGTTTTGTAGGTAATGTGTAGTGGATAACAAAAAACTTTTATTCTTTGTCTCCATGCTCTGTGAAATTTAAAGCAAAATTAATAACATACCATCATCACTCTGACATTCCACCTTGATCTCAACAATGTCACATTGTTTCTCAGAAACCGCTGGTACTTCTATTTCAATAGTCCCGCTGTCACTTTGACCATAATCAACTAAGCTTATGTTCTCTATGGTGGTTTTAACAAAACCACCAACAAATTCTGAATGGCTTCGGTTTGTAAGTTTTAGCTGTAACAAAATTAATTCAGTATAATGAAAAAAAAAGCGGCCAAGTGCGTGTCAGACTACGCACAATGAAGGGTTCCGTAGTTGGAATGAATCCCAAGAACAGACGTAACATTGTAGTTGAAAAATATGTTCTCCCATAAATTCCAACTGCAAATGTAAGTTAGTACGCACAATATTGAGAGATTTACCATGTTGTTTTAAGGCCATAAACTTCTTGTAGGTTTACCTGCAATCTATAGGTATTGAACTATTTTCTGTATTTTGTTTTTTACAAAATTTTAGGCTCGGTACTACAATTTTCGTCTATTTTCTTAAATAACTTTAGAATTATTTATTTTAAAATTATAAAAAATATATTTGAGACCCTCACAGTAAGCCCTTTCATTTGATATGTCACATGGTACAGTTTGCAAAACTTTTTTTAAAATTTTCTTATTTACCAAAATTGACCCCCATATTCAAAATTCATTTATTTACGTTACACGCCCGTGTTCGGGTCACAGAAATACATACGTGTACCAAATTTTAACTTAATCGGTCAAATAGATTCGGAGCAAATCGGCTGTGACAGACGGACGGACGGACAGACAGACAGACACGCGAGTGATCCTATAAGGGTTCCATTTTTTTCCTTTTGAGGTATGGAACCCTAAAATCTCCTAAACACAGCCTCTATACAATGTGGAGACGATAATACTAAAATAATAAATGAAAACACTGGCTATAGCATAAGAGTATTTTGGAACCATCACATAAATTCTCCTAACATGAAAATTTAAAAAAAAACCGGCCAAGTGCGTGTCGGACTACGCACAATGAAGGGTTCCGTAGTTGGGATGAATTTATCCCAAGAACAAACTTAACATTGTAGTTGAAAAACATGGTCTCCTATACATTCCAACTGCAAATTTAAGTTTGTACGCACAATATTGAGATATATACCTTGTTATTTTAAGACCATAGACTTCTTATAAGTTTTCATGTAATCTATTGGCATGGAACTATTATGTGTATATTTCTTTTTTTAAATTTTAAACAATTATAAAAAAAATATATTTGAGAGCCTCACAGTAAGCCCTTTCATTTGATGTCACACGAAACAGTTTGCAAAACTTTTTTTTATTTTTATTTACCCCCCAAAATAGACCCCTATATTTTTTTTTTTTTATTTACGTTACACGTCCGTGTTTGGGTCACAGAAATACATACGTGTGCCAAATTTCAACTTAATCGGTCCATTAGATTCGGAGCAAATTGGCGGTGACTGATGGACAGACAAACAGACAGACACATGAGTGATCCTATAAGGGTTCTGTTTTTTCTTTAAAGGTACAGTAGCCTATAAATTGATTTTTGTGTGTGACTATGATTTCGTCGATCAGCCAATTAGCTATTGTGACTAAGCTATTGTATATTTTTGATTAATGTCACTTTCAAATGATTTTTTTTCCTCTTTCTTGGCAATTGAGCCGGTGTCGACTATTCTGCCAGCGTCACGTTGAGACGGCAGGAGTGGCGGGCCGTCGGACTTAACTTTCTGGTAGTAAAATGTTAGTAGCAGCAGGGACGAACACAAGGGTTAGTAAAAACATGTATTCTAATTTACAAGCATATAAAATAGGGTACTATAAATAAAAATATACATAGTATTTAAATATATAGTTATTTTACGCATCATCACCAGTTAAAATTTTAAATTATTTTCATTTAGGAATGTGGCTAAAATTTGGAAGATTTTGGGGGAGAAGTGGGATAGAAGGGAATGGAAGTTAGTTGGGAGAGGAACGTCATATTTGGAAATCTTTCTATAGAGGTCGAAGGAATTGGTGTTCAAAGAACAATCGAAAAAAATATGATCCAAAGTACCCTCCGCAAGACCACACTCGCATAATGAGTTGTCCCGAACATGGATCTTGTTCAGGGACACTGGGCTACAACAGTGTCCGAGTCTCAGTCTACAAAGTGACGAAACAGTTCTTTTGGACAATTTTGGGCATTTGAAAAACCAAGGTTTCCTTTGGATGTCGGGTTGTATCGCTGCGTAGTAGGTGCCCTTGGTTTTTGAGGTCTTCCTCCAAGTCTTTGTCCACGAGTTAAATAACTTGGGCTTGGCACCATTTCGCAAATCGTAGTTATTAGCTACGAAGTGCTTTCGGTCAGCCGGATTTGATGTGGCATAAGTACTTTGTTAACGAATCAGCGCACTCATTGCAGACAATGCCCGAGTGGCCAGGGATCCAAGCTATCTCGATGTCCAAGCCGTTTTGGGAGCAATCAAATAATAAATTCTTAATTTCTATAATGATCCGGCTATGAATTTGACTTCTAAGTTGATTTTGTTTTAAGGCCTGAATACTGCTACGGGAATCCGACAAAATTACTGCTTTTTTAATTTGGTGAGATTTAATAAAGTGTATGGCTTCTAAGATACCAATACACTCTCCTGTGAAAACTGATGTTATTGGCGGGCATTGGTAAAGTAAAGCTATTTTAGAATTTTGGAAATAAACTGCCACTCCTGTACATTCTGTTTGAGACAATTTAGATTTTAGATGCATCTGTGTAAAAGAGGTTCCATCCTTCTCAGAAACGCTTGAGAGCTAACTCGCAGACGCCTCTTGCGTTTTGGGAATTCTTTGATATACCTAGTCCCAAAACGGCTTTTGGCTCAAAATGAATCGTCTCATATGCGGCGGAAAAGACGGGGAGAATTGGATATTGACAAACAGGCGAAGAGAGGTGTTTAAGTTCTCTATACCTATTTATCAGAAGAGGAAATGTTTTATTCTTCCAATAAGGGGAATCATTCAAAGAAAGGTCGATTAGCTCTAAAATTGGGAGTAAAGGATGGGATGAAAGGGAGAATACTCTGGATAGAAATCGATCTGCCAAATACTGTCTTCGTAGGAAAAGAGGCGGTTCTGCACATTCGACTTGAAGCGCATTTATGGGAGTGGATTTCATTGCTCCAATAACTATTCTCAGGCATTTGGCCTGGATGCTGTCTAATTTTTTGAGCGCTTCTTTGTTGCAGGGCTCAATAAGAAAGCAACAGTAGTCCAAAGCGCTCCTGGTCAACGCATTATAGACCAGTTTAAGGGTGTAGGGGTGAGCTCCCCACCACACCCCGGCCAAAGCCTTAAGGATAGACACAGAGCGTTCACACTTTTGGCCGTGTTGTTAATGTGGTCAACCCCAGACAATCTTGAATCCAAAGTTACTCTCAGGAACCTAGCCTTATCCTTGGCCCGAATGATTTGCCCATCTATGTTTAAATCTATTTGGGGAACCGAACGCTTGCGGGTAAAAATGACCGCTGTACTCTTTGGCGCACTTAAAGACAACCCGTGATCAAGAAGCCATTGGTTAAGTGAAGACAGAGATACATTCATTGATAGAGCGGCATCCTGAATGGAACTGCCAGTGACCATTAGTGCAATATCGTCAGCATACTGAAGAATTTTGCAGTCAAAATTTAGAGAAGAAGATGGGTTAGCTGTATATATATATTATACAATGGGGGACTAAGAACAGACCCTTGAGGTAATCCTCTCCAGACTGTTCTTTGTTCAGAGTCAGCCCCAGGGATTCTCAGTTGAATGACGCGGCTGGCAAAGATGCTACCAATGATACGACATATCCTACCCGGGATTCTCAGCTCGTGCAGCTTTTGCCTGAGAAGAGGGAGGAGGACAGAATCATAAGCAGCCGATATGTCCAGGAAAACAGCAACCACTGACTCATACCTGCTGAGGGCCAGTCGGACCGCTGACGTGAGGATTCCCACACTATCAGCAGTGCCCAGACCTTTCCTAAAGCCGAACTGAGTCGCCGGCAGCAGCCCTCTGCTCTCCACCAGCCACTCCAAACGATTTTTAATTAAATGTTCTAAAAGTTTTATTAGTATGGACGATAAAGCGATAGGCATAAGCAATGATCATTAGGATCTTTGCCAGGTTTTAATATCGGAATGACAACTTGAACCTTCCAGTCTGTGGGAATGTAACCTGAATTAAAGCAAAAATTTGCCAAGTCCAGGTGATTATTGGTGAGGTGAGGTTATTGGTGAGTTTTTGGACCAGCTTTAGAAATAAAGGAGTAAGGGAATCCATCCACCCCTGGTGCGGAGTCTTTGACATGGGATAGTACAGCTTTTAATTCTTCCAGGCTAAATGGCATGTTCATAGGATCGTTAGAGTCGTCTACATCATCGATGCCAACACAACTATCCTCTACACTTGGAACATAAGCTGGAGCGATTTTTGAGAAGAACTGGTATCCCAGTTCTTCTGTGAGGTTGTTCGATGAGGCAGGTGCTATACTACTTCTAAAACGCCTCAACTTCCGCCACACTACCGAAACCGGAGTAGATGGATTCAGAGAGCTGCAATATTTTGACCAACCTTCACGTTTCTTTTTTTTTAAATACTTTCCTGGACTTAGCTAATATCCGCTTGAAGGCAATGAAATTATCCAGGTTCATATCGTTGTTAGCAGTATCTTCAGCTTCATTCCTGGCCCTAACCATGTCAGTGCATTCCTTGTCCCACCATGGCGGAGAAGGAATTCTATCAGATTGGGGTTTTTTGGAAGGCAAGCAATCATCTGCTGTAGAAGAGACAGTGGAAGAAAAGGATAAAAAACATTCCTGGGCATTATCACTGTTAACTTTTGGAAGGGAAGTTATTCTTAAATCTAAGATTATCTGCTGAGTTGAGTTGGTGTTTTAAAAGGGGAGGAGAAACTTTAGTGGGAACATTTTTAGAAGGGAATTCGATCATGATGGGATAGTAATCACTTCCATAAGTCATATTCAAGCGACGCCAGATGAGTAGACTAGATATATTGGATGAGCAGAACGTCAAGTCAACACAGCTATTACTCTGCCCTGGAGCAGACATGCGTGTGGCACTGCCATCGTTAATGACACAAAGATCGAGATCATCCAATATATCCAGTAAGCCTATGCCAAAGTTATCGCAAGTATCTGATCCCCAACGATAATGGTGACAATTAAAATCACCCATAACAAGTATTGGACCATTAACACTGCATAACAAATTTTTAATTACCAAAAGATACTCAAGTTGTGGATGCGCAATATAAAAAGAAAATAAATTTATATCCTCAGCCTTAACAGCAACAACATTATTGCCAACAGAGGGTAGAGGAATCGGGGAAAATGATACTTTGCTATTAATGAACAAAGCACATCCCCGTAGCCATCAGGTCTATCATTACGAACACTGCTAAAAGAGGGCACCCTGAAATTACTTTCAGGTAAAAGCCATGTCTCAGCAATGCTGCAAATTGATGGTTTGTATTTATTAATTAAAAAGGAGAGATCAGGTTTCCTGGGAGTAATACTCCTCACGTTCCATTGAAGGAATGTCAGGGGATGGAACATTATTTAAATAATTTAAAGTTGAGGTAAGTTTTAGGGCAACATGGTCAGGTATTGATTGAGTTGGATTCACAAGAACAGCCATTAACATGTTGGTAATGAGGTCTAGTATATTTTTCGATTTGTCCTCTTGTTTAAACATAGTTGGCTCAGTGTCTTCCTTTGGAAAGGCGGAGCCATTTTTGGAGGGAGAAAAGGAGTAGTTTTGAGTTAGGGCTTGATGGGCCTGTTTATTATAGCCAGGCGAGAGGGGGGCACGTTGTTTAGGGTTTAAGAAGACTGTTTTACGATATGATTTTTGGGTTACAGGAACTGGGGATGATGACTGGGATAGTGGTTTATTAAATATGACCCTGTTACGTGGAGAGGATTTAGAGATGTCGGCATATGATCTAGAAACAGGAGGGAAAACCCGACTTGCCTCCGCATACGAGATCGATTTCTCTGCCATCAGAGCTTTGATACTCTTCTGGCGGCCTAACTCAGGACAAGCACTGTCGTTGGTGAAATGGTTCCCAGAACAAGATATACAAAAACCTAACTCAGCAGTGACCTCAAATCCATCAGCTGGATGATCTTCACCACATTTAAAGCACCTTTTTTTTTGTGGATGGGAAATCATCAAATAACTTCTCCCGCTCTGGGTGGAGCGGAAGGGCGTGTCAGACTTTTACTGACTAAAACCCACCCGTGTTCCTTCAGTTGCCTATGCCAGGGCCACGGTATCTTTTTCAAACAACCCGCGACCCCAGCGGCATCGGCCCTATTGGACCCCATCTTTTGCTGACATCTCTTTGAGGCGCGCGTGGAACACAACGCGCCGTCGACCCGGGCCTGGTCCTCACCGGACGGCGAGCTACCCACTACTCACCGTCCGTAAGCCCGCGCCTACGGTGGCTGGGAATCGGCTATCGATTCCCGCCGCCCAGGGCGTCTCCTGCGGCGACTGAGGGCGTGAGGCTGCCTCTCCCTCACGCGTTCCGCCTCCTCCTTCGCGAGCATTACCGCTTCGCAGAAGGAGGTGACGGCCTCCCATGCACTCTCGCTCCGCACCATGGCCTGGACCAGGCTCGGACGCGAGAGATCGCCGCCGCCGATCGCCTCCGTGAGAACACGGCCGTGCTCTGCCCAAGCCGGGCAGACCTCCACTGTATGCTCCACTGTGTCCTCTAGGCGATCCACACAATGGGGACACCCGGGAGTTTCCACCCGCCTTATGCGAAACAGGAACCTCCCGAAACAACCGTGTCCGGTGAGGACCTGCGTCAGGCGGAAGGTGAGGACGCCGTGGCGCCTCTCTAACCACTCCTCAAAGAGGGGACTTATTGCCGCAATTGTGGCGTGCCCAGCGCTGGGCTGCGACAGTCGCACTCTCCATGTCGCCATGAGATCCCGCCGGAGCTCTGTCCGCTGTACCGTGATTTCTCGCGGCAGCGGAGTTACGCCCCGGCGTTTCGCCTCCTCGCACCACTCCCACACGTGCGCGAGGACTTTCGCCTCCAGATCCCACGGCGGCAATCCGGCAAGGAGGCTCGCCGCCTCACCGGAGACCGTGCGGTAACCCCGGACTAGCCGAATGGCCATGACCCTCTGGGACGCGTTCAACCGGCGGACTGGCCGCAGCCTCAGGGAACGCGCCCACACCGGTGCCCCGTAAAGGGCCATGGACCGCACGACCCCCGCGTAAAGCCTCCGGCAGGAGGCGTTTGGACCACCTAGATTGGGAAGGAGCCGCTTCAAGGCAGCCCCAGCCCGCTCCAGTCTGGGAGCCAAACGTCGGAAATGCTCCACGAAGTTCCACCGGCTGTCGAGGACGAGTCCCAGGTACTTCATCGTCGACTCGACTCCGATGCGAACCCCTCCTACCGTTATTTGGGAACCCGACGGTGGCGCATTCCGAGGACCATGAAAACACATGGCCTCGGACTTGTGCAGGGCCACCTCGAGTCCCAACTGCCGGATCCTCGCAACGACTATCGCAACCCCGCGTGTCGCTAATTCAGCCGCCGCCTGGTGCGACCTCCCCTGCGCCAGGACCAGCGTGTCGTCAGCGTAACATACCACGCTGACGCCGCTAGGGAGGTCGGCGCGCAGCACCCAGTCGTACCCGATGTCCCACAAATGCGGCCCCAGGACCGATCCCTGTGGGACACCGCACGACATCTCTCGCCGGTTCCACTCTCCCTGATGACCGGGGTAGATGACGGCCCTATCCGTCAAATAGGCCTCAACCACTCGACAGAGGTAGGTCGGCATCCGGTGATACCGGAGTGCCTCCCTGATGCAACTCCAGGGCAGGGTATTGAAGGCGTTGGCGATGTCTAGAGACACCGCCAAGACGACCCCACCCCGGGCCACAGCATCCCCCGTCGTGAGGGCTCGCACGCGCATGATGGCGTCCACCGTAGAGCGCCCCCTGCGGAAACCAAACTGGCTCTCCGCCAAATCCGGCCCCTCCTGCACCAGCCACCCGACGAGGCGGTCTGCAATAACTCTTTCAAAGAGCTTGCCCACCTCGTCGAGCAGCACGATGGGTCGGTAAGCGGACGGAGAGTCCGCAGGGCGCCCCGGCTTCTTAATGAGGACCAGTTTCCCCGTCTTCCAACGAAGTGGGAACTGGCCCCTCTCCAAGCATGCGCTTAGGAGCCCCCCTAGTCGAGGCCCGAGAGCCCCAAAGGCCAGAACCCAGGCTCTTCCATGTAAGCCGTCGGGTCCTGGGGCGGCATTTTTGGCACTCAGCCTACGTACCGCCGCTCTCAACTCTACCTCGGTCACTTCCGGAGCATCGTCGTCGTCGTCGGTGATGTGGTCCGCAACGGGCACCGCAGGAAGCGGAGCCATGGGCGGGGGAGTTTGTTCCCCTCGCGAAGGGAACAGAGCGCTCACCACGTCCTCCACGAGCTGGGGCCGGAGACTCTGCGTCAGCGGGGGCGCCCATGGACGGAGTTTATCCCGCACCATTTTATAAGGGCGTCCCCATGGGTCCCTGTTTAGAGTCTCCAGCGACTCCTCATGAGCCAGATCCCTGGCCCGCAAGATCTCCGCTCGGAGGGCGGTCTTCGCCGCTCTGTACCCCTCGTACAGCTCCGCCTGAATGGCTTCCGTATCCGGAGGGCGGATACGGAGCCTGCGGTGCCTGGTGTACCGGTGCCGCGCAGCAACGCACGCCTCGCGCAGAGCCGTCAGCTCCGGCGACCACCAATACACCTGGCGCCAGGCGCGACCGGGCTGGACCCGGGGCATTGCCACGTCACATATTTCGGACATGGCCTCCCGGAACCACTCCGCCTCGTCGTTGATGTCGGCAGGCCTGTCCGGTGGTGCCACCCAGGCCTGCACGATCGAGGCTTCCAGGAGGAGCTCCCGGTCCAGCTTCTTCAGCGCCCACCGCGGACCACTCGGGGCCTGTCGGACCGGCGCGCTCGAGATCTGGGCGGAGACATCAAACCGGATGTACCGGTGGTCGGAGTAGGTCTCCACCCCCTCTATGACGCGCCAGTCAACAACATGTGGCAACAGAGCGGGGCTGGCGAACGAAATGTCCACCACTGATTCGCCCCGCATCCGCACACACGTGGGGACAGAACCCCGGTTTAGGATGACCAGGCCTGTCTCCAGAGCCCAGTCCTCCACCATCCTGCCCCGTGTGTCCGTATACCGGGAACCCCAAGCCACATTCTTGGCGTTGAAGTCCCCGAGGACGAGCACGGGAAGGGAACGAAACCCGACGACGACGTTTTTCAACTCCGCAAGGGAGTTGTGGAACTCGGCGAGAGTTCGGTTCGGGGAGAAGTATACCCCTACCACGACAATCCCCCCAAACCGTGCTGCTCTTGACGGCTTCGAGGGACAGGGTACCGGCGGCGGCCGACGAAATGAGGGTCACTGAGCCGCTCAGGTCCTCCACCCAGTAATCACTGGGCGGGACAAAGTACGGCTCAGCGACCACGGCGATGTTAATCGACCACTGCGCCATGCTCTGGAACAACAGATCCTGAGCGGCGGCGCAGTGGTTGATGTTCGCCTGGAGGAGGCGCAATGGGGCCATTACTGGCACTCCATATTAGCCCCCCCCTGAGCCTCCTGTGAGGGCCCTGCCGCAGTGAGTACGGCGGCGACGGCAGTGGAGGCGGCAGCGACGGCGGCCGTGGCGGCGGCTGCGGCCGTGACAGCGGTAGCGGAGGCGGAGGGCTTGCCCCTGCCCCGGGCTTTGGTGGGTGGACCACAGCCCTTGCTTCCAGCCCAGTGATCGGCCGGCTTGCCAGCTGCCGCACATAGATAGCAGTGCGGCGTGGCATTGCACGAGCCGGCCTTGTGACCGGGTTGACCACAACGGAAGCAATGACTGCTGCGATCCACCTCCGAGGTGCATTTTGCCCCCACGTGGTTGCCCACTTGGCAACGGAAGCACCTCAGAGGTCTGGGTTCCAGCAGTTTCACCCGCGTGAAATCCCAGCCCACCTGGAACCTCCGGCCCTCCCCAACTATTTTTTGGGCCGCCGATACGGGGCAGCTCACCGTAACGGCTCGCATCCGCGTGAGGTCAGGACGGATGGTGCCTACCTTCACCTGTTCGAAGGCACACCCCCCAGTCACGCCCACGGCGGCCACCACCTCTCGCTCCGTCACGGAGTCGTCCAGACCCAGGATGCGCAAGTCAACGCACTTGGCGGGTCTGGACACTCGGGCCTCGTCCGCATTTAAGGACGCCCTGAGCCTTTCGGCCAGAGCGTCAGCGGTCGGGCCACTGGCCGCACCGGGGATCTCGAGCATCCGAGCCCCAGTCGCAGTGACCCTTACCCGCATGCTCTCGGTAACACCGATCTCCTCCAGGTTCACCGCCACCCTCGCCTTGGCGAGCACGTCGCGGTAGGACACGCCCTTCTTCTCCGCTTCCGGCTGTAGTGTGATCACTACAGCTGCGGACTTTGGGGCACGTAACCTCGCCGCGACGCTTCGCTCTTTGCGCCGCTGCCGCCTCTCCCTCCGCTTGGCCGACCTTGCCGCCTTGCCCTCCTTCCTCTTCTTCCCAGCTACCTGCCATTCGGCGTCAGCCGGAGGAGATTTGGGAGGCGGGGGCAGCCGCGTCGTCACCGCCACAGCTGGGGCCCTCTCAGGCGCCTTCGCGGCCGCCTTCGTGGGCGCCTTCGCAGGCACCGTCGCAGGCGCCTTCGCAGCCACGGCCCCGCCCTTCGCCTGCCCTGCCGACCCTGGTTTGGCCGTGGCAGCCATGGCGGCATACGAAGCCGCCTTTGGCTGGCCCGAGGCCGCCGGTCGGCCTAGCGGGGGCCGCAGGACGATTCCCTCAAGGACCGAGAACCGGTTGTTAAGGGCAGCCAGCTCCTTCCGCACCAAGGCCAGAACTCGGTCCTCTGCAGGCCCGAGGCCGCCCTGCCCCTGCTGCACCCCCTCCTGTAACACCTCCTCCTGAGCGCCAGCTCCGCGAAGCCTGGCCAGGTCTGCTCGGAGCTCCTCATTCTCCTTTCGGAGAAGCTCCATGGCGGCTGTCAAGCGGGCGACCTCCGCCCGCATTTCGGACATTCCGTCCGACGGAGGCCCTTGAAATAGAGCCTCCGCTGCCGCCATAATGGAGGCCTTGGCTGCGGGTATGGCCTTGTCTTTAGAAGACTGCTTCTTCTTCAAGGCCACACCCTTGACTGCAGCGGCCACGACCTCCTCAAACCTGGCCCGCTCCGAATTGGAGCCACCAGCGGCGTCCGACTCATCGCCAGACGCCTCCACGGCGCTCCCCTCGGCCGACCCGGCTGAGCCGTCCTCCGTTGCGGCGTTTACCCGGCTCTTGCTCTTCCGGCCTAGGCCCCGGCGAGCATATTTGGGAGCCGATTTAAGACCGCCGTCCGAGGAAGACTCCTGGGCATCTCCCGGATTTAGGTTCCGCTTCAGGAAAGCATTTTTCCTTCCAGCGGCCCCCACCACTACGCACTCCGGGCTCTTAAAAGTGCCCTTCGCGCCCTTCACTCCCGATGCGGCGTCGGACTCCGACCCCGCATCACTCCTCTCCCTCTCCTCTTCTCGTCTATCGTTTTTCTTTGGTCCCATATTAGTTCCCACGAGTAAAAACTTTATCACTGGCTCAAAACTGTGGTTCGCACTAGCGATTAATTTAGCTACCCATTAATCAAGCTACCAACCTCCCTCACGGTGCGCCGCCGCTTGAAGGTTTGGGGTAATTTTTTATAGAGGTTTTCTTCCTCGCGGTCCGGGCGGTTAAGCCAAGACCCTCGACCCCCGTCAAAAGTCAGAGACATGACCTTGAACAATCTTCGGGGCTACGAGACTAACGGTGGCAGAAGGAAATGACTTCCTCCTGCCTGCCCGGCGACAGGGTTAGTGCACACCGAGCCCGCTCTTACTCCGCCGCTGTGCGTCTCTGCTTAGAGCAGAGGGACACACGTTGGAGCGTACCTCCGACAGGATATTGGCATACGGGCAACAAAACCCCTTAGGCACACGTGCCTAAGGGGAACCATTGCCCGCACCCCAGGGTGCACCGTCCCGGAGACTGGCCTTCCCCCCGGACGTATCCGTAAGGGAACTCCAGCCCACGGGCACTCGGGGAGGTTTCCTGTCCACGCACCCCACAATTAAAGCACCTGGGTTTTGAACGGCAAAGAGTGCGGGTGTGGCCAAAGCGACAACAGTGGTAACATTGGATTGTTGGGTGTGTGTATCTCTCAACTGGAAGAGCCGAGTAGAAACAGAATACACGTTTGGGTAGAATCTGTCCGTCAAAAGTTAGTACTACTGTCTGTGTAGGCTTCCACTCAGCTACTCCAGAAGATGTTACCTTACGGCTCATCCTTCTGGCCTTAACAACAGGACCACATCCTTCCGGAACCTTAATATGTTTTATTATTTCTTCCTCTGTCCATTCAGTAGCTATATCCCTAACAATCCCCATTCTTGTAATATTAAATTGGGGGATGGAGGCAACATAATTATTTTGTGTTAGTAGGGTATTCGTTAAAAAACTGTTTGCGTCCTGATGCGACTGAAACTCGACTGAAACGCGATTACTACCTAAACGTTTGATCACATCGAGGTGAATGTTGCTGATGTTATTCATCGTTAAAAACATACCAAACTTAACAGGTTGTAGCACAGTACCTGAAGTCTGATCATCCTTGAGGGAAACATGGACAATATACGGCGGATTATCTTTCACAGTATATGTAAATCTGCCTATTACGTTCTTCGCTAACTTAGATGGAATATTTGAAGTTGTAGGGGGTGAACCTGCAACTCTTTTGCGATTTGGTGTCTCGGTATCCATAATGGGGTCCTGCGTGAGTATTTGGGGGTCATGGGGGAGAGTAACAGTTAATACGGGGGAAAGTTCAAAAGGTTCATCGGGGTCAGGGCTTTTTGGAGTTCATTTTGTACAATAATGGCAAAAAAAGGGACAATAACAAGTAAAACTAACCGTATATCAACAACACAAACACAAAGAATAATTTCGATCAAGATACAGACAAAATTCACTTATATGATCGAAAAAATTCGTAACACTGACAGAAGCACGTGTTTAGCCGTCACCACTACCAACGAAAGTCTTTCAAATGATACTAAAATTCTAATTGATGAAATTAGTTGTCAGTAGAAGGATCCCTCGCCTCATAATTATTCAACATCTGAGCAAACAGATCCTCGGCTTCCAAACATTTTCTCTGCAATTGGTAGCTTTGCTTCAGTTTAGCATAGCAGAAGAAACAAGCGAACATCGGACTACTGTCTTCAGTCACAAACTGCAACAAAACTAAATTTAAAATATGTTGTTTTACCTGTAATCTATCTATATCTATATTTACATTTGTTACTCCAATTTTTGAGGAGGGCTTTTTAACATCACGCCAGGACCTTTATGAGCCGAGCAAAAAGAAAAAAAATTACAGTAAGAATCCTAAGCAAAAACGAAGAGAGCGGGCAGGCGATGCGATGCGACAGGGTGGTTCGGGGGTCAAGAAATTCGTTTGTTCTCACTAGTTCGATCGTCGAACTAGTGAGAATTATTTTTTTCTCAGTTGTTCGACCGTCACGTGATCAAATATATTTACCTACCGCAATTTTTCTAAAAAATGCCCAATACTTTATCCGCATGTTAGTTGCATTTGAGCATCAATATCATCTTTGACTAATGATCATTTTAAAAGCATATTTTTAATGTTTTTTGGTTAACACATTGTCTGCTGAATTATTTGCGAATTTGTTCCAAATGCTGCTTTATGATACACTAAACCCTGTGCGGCAAACGCTCATGCGCGCCCAAAAAATATTTCGTGTGGTGCTATGATCGCGCATGCGCGGTTGAAGAAAGTCTACCCAGTGCGGCTGGGCGCATCAGTGCGGCGTTACAAACTTGTCCCAAGTGCGGCGAGACGCTTATGTGTGTTTGAAAATTTTCGAGTTTTATGAGTCATAAAACAATTACGCCAATAACAATAGAGATGCACAAAAAACCCACAGGTGCGGCGCGCCGCACTCGAAGGAAGTTATATAAATTGTATGGACGCGCATAAGCGCCGCCAGCACATGGTGAACGTTCGAAAATCGCGCATGCGCGTTGGCCGCACATAACGTGTTAAAACAAATTCAACGGTCGACCAATTGAGAAAATAAATTCTCACTAGTTCAACGATCAAACTAATGAATCAAACTAGTGAGAACAAACCAAGAAATTTTATGGGGATGAAGTCGCAGGCAGAATGTAATAAATAATATAAAACATAAACACTTTCCAAGTTGACCTCTGATTTTTAATTAGGTAGACTAAAATGACAGCTCAAATCGAACTTTTTGTGTCATTTTGACATTTTACTCACCATATGTCATTTTAGTCTACGGGCATGATGTTGCTTGACGTAGAAAAAGCTTTTGATGCCGTCTGGCATGCAGGCCTTTTACATGAGCTAATTATATGTGATGTACCGATTGGACATGTAAAAATCATCCAGGCGTATTTGACGGATATGTCGTTCTGTGTTCATGTTGGCGATAGTGTGTCTAAACCAAGATCTATTCCTGCAGGGGTGCCACAGGGCTCCTTGCTCGGGCCGCATTTATTCGTAATGTTTATAAATGACGTGCCCAAGCAGGCTCACACTCATCTTGCTTGTTTTGCGGATGACACGGCATCATTTACTTCAAGTAAAGACACCGATTTGATAGTTAAACGCATTCAGTTATTATTACAGCTTCTAGTTTCCTATTTTACCCAATGGAATGAAATTAAAATTAAATTCAACAAAAACCGAAGTCTGTTTACACGAAAGTGATCATTCCCTAAAAAACGCATAAAAGTAGCTGATTAGACTTTGCCATGGTGTGAATCGACCAAGTACCTTGGACTATTGCTGGACAATAAAATAAACTGGACCAAAAATACTGAGTACTTTCACATTAAAGGAATAAAAGCTCTAAAATGCATAAATCCAACCATCTAAAGTCGACTAAATTTTCAAATTAAAAATCTACACAACCCTTGTAAGCCCTGCATTACCTACGCGGCCTTAACATATCCTACACATTGACAGTTTTTCTATGTTTAGGTTTAAAAACACCGCAGAATAGAAATAACCGGCACTTATAACATTATTACGACAACTTCTTCTTGTAATCTACGAATAATATGAATTAAAAGCTATTATTTTTCTACTGGTTCACTACCTGCATACAATATTATAATACCTACATGCTAAAACAAGTACTTTCCTAAATGATGCTCGATGTACTCTGTCATCTGTCTCTGACGTCTGTCTGTGAACTGTGAAGTGAAATTGGGATGGGATTGCTTGTTAAATTTTGACGTTTGACCAGTTTGACGTTGACGCGATTTCTGTATTGACGTTTGGTTTTTTAAATCACAAGGTCGCTAGTAGCATTATGGAACCAGGTCTTTTCTCTCAGCCCAGAATAGTTTAAAAACCAACCTTTTAAGCACGAAAAAGAGAGTTCTGTCTAACCAAGTATTATTTTGTGATTAGAAACAACAAATTAACGATATGTGCAGTTAAATTAGGTTCCCCAAGTTTAGACAGTTTCCCACCGTTGGTTGACAAAAAAATGTAATATTTGACCGATATTTCGGATAGACTTTCCATAATTAATTAAAGCCATTTGCAAATCTTTTGGTTCTTTTAACACGTTCTGTGCGGCCAACGCGCATGCGCGACTTTCGAACGTTCACCATGTGCTGGCGGCGCTTATGCGCGTCCATACAATTTCCTTCGAGTGCGGCGCGCCGCACCTGTGGGTTTTTTGTGCATTTCTATTGTTCTTGGCGTAATTGTTTTATGACTCATAAAACTCGAAAATTTTCAAACACACATAAGCGTCTCGCCGCACTTGGGGCAAGTTTGTATCATAAAGCAGCATTTTGGAATAAATTCGCAAATAATTCAGCAGTTAATGTGTTAACTCTTAACAAACCATGCTGGGATCAGTGGATTACATTCATTCGTGGAAGCTTACCGGGGCGTTCCTGTCCTCGTTTCATAGCACCGAAAATTAACCACAAGAATCTTAGGCCCTTCTCAGATTGACTCTGAAGTGCCGTGCCGATGTGATGAACGCCTGGGATTCTCAGGCTGACCGTATCCGGACAAGCCACCTTACTTGTACGGCTACGGTTCAGCCCGAATATCCGTCCTCCCAGAGACGGTGGGACGAGCCGCTCTCCAGCCGGTCTATTCTGTACAAATCTAACCGTGAAAACTTAGATGGAGTGAGCTATCATTCCACCTGACGCTAGGGATTGACACTATTGGCAGCTCACTCCACGCTCACCTCACCTATGTTTTCACGGTGAGATTTGTACAGAATAGCACTGCAGGTTTGACCGGAATAACCTCATTTCCGGCTCGCCACAAGTCTGCGTCTGGGCGCTCCTCGCGGGGCTCCACATAGCTGTCAGTGCAGTGAAGTAGTCCACCACCTCGGTCGGTTGGCACGGCACGCCAGTATTAATGACATCATCCGTCAGGCACTTGTCACCGCTTCACCTCTTGTCAAAGGATAATGGGAAGAGCTCATTGGGCATCAAAAAATACATCCGCATCTCGGTCAGTGGAAAAAGTGCCCAATAGGCTGGCAGCGTTGCCACGTTGGATGGCAATGCTAATCAGCATTGAGCTAAAAATTGGATGTGCGTGTGAACTAAAGGACCAAACTGGGAATTCGCAAAATAAAATCCTTGGATTAAAACAATTGTAGAACAAAACTAGGAATTTCTAAACAAATATATTAAAAACTACAGTTCTTAAAGTGTGGTCCCTCAGTCCTCACAGACCATCAGCCAGATCCCATAGTAGGGGAGGCCACGATGCTAAATGGTGATTTTCTCCAGCGTCCTGGGAACTGTAATATATTTGGTTACCCGCATTTATTAAATTATCACCCAACACCCAACAGTAGCAGTTTTTTATAGTTTCTAAAGAACCATAAAATAGCCGTTAAAAAACAATAACTCAGAAATAATTTACGTACCACAATGAACCATAGTACATATAGAATATCAACAGAAAATGCGGAATCGAAGGTGACATGACAGCTGTCACCTCCGACAAAAACAACAAGAAGAAAATATGAAAATGTGAAAATATGCTGACCAGAGCAGCCGTACGTCGTGCCCGACTACCACCTCCGGACTCGTCGCTCAGCTCCGCCTCGCCGTCGTCGGAACTCGGATCACCAGTCACACCGGTGGCTGTAGCCGCGTCGAGCTCGAGCGACGAGTAGGTACTTCTCTCCACCGACGTCGCCACCACCTGCACGTCAGCCGGGAAGAGGCCGACCACCGACCGGCATGGGATCTAGGGGCCAACCGGCCCCGAGCCGGGTCCCCACTGCCGGTGGTTGTGTGCAGCGCATGAAATGGAATCAACAAATGAATGAGAACGTCATGCGCGCTTATTACGGGGCAACAGAGGCCCCCACACAGACCCCCACAGAGGCGAGAGAACCTCACTGCCTGACGTGATAGGATGCTGTCTCTGTTCCAGGAACTTCAACCAGCCATCAACGTTTCGGCCCAACGACTCACTCACACGATCAGGTGCGGGTTCACTCAATTCAATCACTGACTGGACGACGCCACGCTTGATAGGCTGCGCTTAGAGGTACTGAGCAACCGTATCGTCCCTGTCCCGTCACAGACCGCAGTGTGTTAAATATAATAGAAATACATGAAAAAAAGATAGTTTTATTGTAAGTCACAAAACTTCAAAGTATCAACAACCGAGTGTTGCGTAGCAATACAGGTAGTCCATAGAGTTTTTACTATGTAATAAGAAGGTGTGTATACTTCACATCCTCTCACGTTTTTAAGAATTTATAAATAAATTCTTGAGTCCCATTCTGGAACTTAAATCTTGCAGCCTAGGGCCAAACAGTGGCTTCGTTAGCATATCGGCCAACTGCAACTCCGACGGAACGTGTTGGACAGTTAAGTCTCCGTTGATAACACATTCTCTCACAAAGAAATGTTTCAGCTTGATGTGCTTAGTCCGTTTGTGATATTCGTATTGCGGATTTTTAGCAAGTTTAATAGCTGACTCATTATCTAGGTTTAGTACCGGTTTCTCTGTGTTCTTGGACAGATCCTTAAGTAGTCTATTTAACCATATAATCTCTTGAGCAGCTTCACTGGCTGCTATCACTTCCGCTTCTGTTGAGGAAATGGAGACAGTCTTTTGTTTCTGGCTTCTCCAGCTAATAGCAGCTCCAGAGAATAAGCACATCGTTCCAGATGTCGATCTCCCGGTAGTCTGGTCTCCTGCGTGATCTGAGTCACTATAACAGACCAAATATGAGGGTGACTCCTTCGTGTAAGTCAGCCCGTTCTGTTGGGTCCCTTTCAAGAAACGAAAAATGCGTTTTACCAGCATGACATCTTTTTTAGTGGGTGCGTCTAGGTTTCTGGATGCGACACCCACAGCATATGAAATATCAGGCCTTGTGCCTACTGATAAATATGCTAAAGCACCCACGGCTTGTTTGTACGGGAAATTCGTGTTCTCATCCTCTCCCGTCTCATGCTCTTTGATGATGGGCGTTGGTGCTGATTTGCAATTGGACATTCCATATTTTTCCAAAACTTTCTTTGTGTAGGCCTTCTGACATAGTGTAATGGTCTCGTCTTTGCGCACGTCAATTTCCAACCCAAGGAAATATGATGCAGGTTTAGTAATTATCTTGAATCGTGCTTTTAATTCCTTAATGAATTCGTCTCCTGCTTTGGTTGTGTTGTACGCTACTAGTCCATCGTCAACGTAAAGACCAATAAAGACTTTGGATTGTCCTTTGACTCGAACATACAAGCATGGATCCGCTTCACTTTGTTGAAAGTTAGATTTCTTTAAGAACTCTGCAATGCAGGTGTTCCAGCAACGCGGCGCTTGCTTTAGTCCATAGAGACTGCGTTTCAGCTTGCAGACTCGTTTTGTGGCATCCTGATAACCATCAGGCTGTTTCATATAAATATCTTCTTCGACTGTGCCGTTTAGGAAAGCTGTTGACACATCGAACTGGCATAATTTTAGATTTTCTTTTGCAGCTATGGCAAGTAATGTTCGCACAGTGCTCAGGCGAACCACTGGACTGAACGTTTTATCGTAGTCTATTCCAGGTTGTTGAGAGTAGCCCTTGATTACCATTCTGGCTTTATACCTTTCGACGGAACCATCAGGATTCATTTTAACTTTATATACCCATTTGCAAGGCAGGGCTTTTCGTCCTTTAGGTAAATCAACCAGATTCCAGGTTTGGCTTTCTTTCAGAGATGCCATTTCATTTTTCATAGCTTCTTGCCATTTGTTTCTGTCAGGAGATTCTAATGCTTCTTTGAAGGTTATAGGTTCTTTAGGCTTGTGAATGTTTTCAATTTCTTCAACAGCTGCCAAAATAAAATCATCGTAGCGCTTAGGAGCTGTAATTTTAGTCTTATCTCTCAAAGATCTCGCTTCATTAGTCACGTTTTCAGCAACAGCGTTATGTACAGCTTCATAATCATCGTCATCATGGGATAACCCGGAAAGAGATTCGTAGTCACTTTCGTTGTTTACTGGTTCGATACGTTGAGTGTTTTCATCTAAATGTGGTGATGAAGTTCCGTTGTCATCTTGATCATCGGTGTCTGTATCACTGTGCTGGTTATTTCCTTTGTTATCATCAAACGTAACAGTCACTTGCTTGCGTGATGTTTGTTGTGACGTTTGTTTGTTTTCATCTGATGAACTTTGAATTCCATTGAACAATTTGGAAAGTTCAGTTTTATTATGTTCATCGTAGAACATCTTCTTAACCACTCGAATATCTTTCGATGTAACAATAATGTTCTTCGAGGGTATGAAAATTCTGAAAGCTTTGCTTGTTTCAGAGTATCCCGCAAACATGCCGGGAATTGCCTTTGGTGCAAATTTGTGACCGTTGATGCCTTTCTTCAAAACAAAAGTCTTGGAACCGAACACGTACAAATGATTGATACATGGCTTTCTGCCTACCCATCGTTCAAATGGCGTTTCGTTCTGGATAGCGCTGTTAATACTCCTGTTTGATAGGTAGTTTGCAGTGAAGACTGCTTCGCCCCAGAATTTTAATGGTGTATGTGCGTCAATCATCATTGCTCTCGCTTTCTCCACAAGGGTGCGGTTCTTTCTTTCTGCAACTCCGTTTTGATTCGGGGTATAAGGTGCGGTGAGCCTTCGCTGTATTCCGCAACATTTTAGGTAAGTGTCAAACTCTTTATTGACGTATTCAGTACCATTGTCTGACTGTAAAAACTTAATTTTATTTCCAGTTTGTGTCTCCGCTAGATGTTTGAACTCTTTGAACTTGTCGAATACTTCGTTCTTGGTTTTGATGAGATAAACTCGACTGTATCTGCTATAGTCATCAATAAAGGTAACGAAATATTTGTTTCCGCCGATTGTGGGCGTTTGTATAGGTCCACACACGTCGCTATGAACAATTTCTAAGCGTTCTGTTGTTCTTCGGGTATTTTTCTCACAGGGGGCTGGTACTCGATGCAGTTTTGCTTGGATGCAGGTTTCACATTCTGCCAAGGTTTCAGAAGCATCAAAGTTCAAGCCAACTAAGTTCTCGTTTATGAGTGCAAGTTTCATATCTTTGGCGTTCATGTGACCAAGTTTTCTGTGCCAGTCGCTGATGTTTGATGAGTTCGTTTTCTTCGTAGTAGTTGTAACGTCATCGTTATCATTGGCCAGGTTGTTGCGCTCATGTTTATTTGGTTTAATATAGTAGAGACCATCTTCTTCTTTGTAAGCAGTGAGTGTTATTCCAGCTTTTGTGTTTCTGACCGTTGCTTTGTTCTTCGTAAAGAGGACAGAGCATCCTGCATCTGTCATTTTACTAACGGACATCAAATTAGTACAAAGACTAGGTACGTACAGCGTGTCTTTTAGGTGTGTACGCGCAATACCGCTACCATTTTTAGATAAAAAGGTTATTGTGCCTTTACCTTCAATCTTTGCAGTATGTTCTTCAGTGGCGAAGCTTAATTTTCTGGATATTTGCTCAATGGTCGTAAATAATTCTCGTTGATACGTCATGTGAGACGTACAACCGCTGTCTAAGACCCAAATGCTGTTTCTAGGCTTCTCGTTTTGTGTGAGGAGGCACTGTGTAGCATAATTGTTCTTATGAGAACCGTTGTTGTTTTTTGTTGGTTTCTCATTGTTCTTCTTCCAGCAGTTAGTACAGATTTTGTGGGTTTTGCGTTTAAATATGTTTCCTCTTTGTTTGCAAATTTTACATGTGGCGTATAGTGCTTCTTCATGCGTGAAATATTCAGGTTTGTCGTTGTTTTCTGCAGTTTTGCTATGACGAGCTTCACATTCTTCGATAATTTTGTTTTTCAGTTCTTCTGGCTTCGGAAGAGTGTCTCGTGTTTCAATAGCGACTCTGAAATTCTCGTATTCGGATGAGAGACTGTACAACATCATGATTGTCAACAAGTCCTCGTTTATGGCTATATCCATGTCTGCCAATTTGTCAACTATGTCCATAAATTTGTTCAGATGATCACGTACGTCGTGTCCTTCTAATTTTGTTAGGATCAGTTGTTTCAATAGGGATGCCTTTCGTGCAGGCCCCTTGCTGGCGTAGGTATCTTTCAGTTTTTCCCATAATGCTTTAGCTGTTTTGCAATTTTTAATTTGTTTGAGTTCAGAAGGAGCGATTATAAGAATCAGTTCTGATCTTGCTTGTCTGTCACCTTCTTTGTCAGCTTCAGTAGCATTATTTTCAATGTATTTCCACAGTTTTTGACGAACTAAGACGGCTTCAGCTTGTATGACCCATGTGTCGTAATTTTCTCTCGTAAGAGGCTCGATTTTGGTGCTCGACATTTTAAAAACAAATGCGACAGGGTTACTCACTTAAATCTCGTAACTTCGTACACGCTCTGCTACCATGTTAAATATAATAGAAATACATGAAAAAAGATAGTTTTATTGTAAGTCACAAAACTTCAAAGTATCAACAACCGAGTGTTGCGTAGCAATACAGGTAGTCCATAGAGTTTTTACTATGTAATAAGAAGGTGTGTATACTTCACACAGTGCAACCTCCAGTAAGTGACATAACCTAACTGCGGTCTTATGTTAATGATGAGAAGGGGGGCGATGCGATGGGTTGTTACGGTAAGTAGCCAGTGTAACGACCGATTGGGGAGCGCGCTGGAGGATGCGTTTCGGGAGTTTAGAACTGCCCCCGCCAACTTAGACCTCGTTTACCTCGCTTTCCTATGCACAGAACGAATAGGACGTTGGTGTGTGCCTTGGATTCGCTGCTTGGTTCTTATTTTGAAAGCAGCGAAGATCTCGTAGATACGCACTCGATCTTTATTGCGCGGCTATTGCGGCGTGTCGTGAAGCCAATATCACATTTCCAAATTGTGACATAGCCACATGACCAAAACCCGCCATTCCAGCCTGGCAGTGCAGGATCGAGCGACGTATCGAGGGGACCTGGGTACTCATTTGCAAACTATACTGCTTCAGGGAGGGCAATACTCGCCCTAGTGATGCGCTTTGTGAGGTGGGCATTCTCGGGGACTGGAATCAGTCCTCAAGAATATATGTACCGTGTCACAGAGCGCATTGACTTCCTGAACCAGAAGGTGTGTGCATGGGCAAGCCGTATCCGTAGGTATAAACGACGGTTTGAACGGTATACCCAGAATTGCATATTCCAGCGTGATCAAAGGTGGGTGTGTAGAGCATGCGAGCGACCTGAGCAAAATGTGGCAGACGTATGCCGCCCGGATGATGATGCCACTAGCATATTCTGTCACAACATCTGGTCGGTGCCCGTCTGCCATACTGAGTCTGAATGGATGTGTGATATTGAGCGCGTGTGTGACGCCATACCGGAGATGGAGAAAGTAATAATTACTTCCTCCGATGTAGCTAGTGCAGCCCGTCTGATACCGAACTGGAATTGCCGGGACCAGACGGACTGCACAATTTTTGGCTTAAATGGTTGCAAAGTTCACACGCATGCTTGGCATCGCAATTCCAGTGTCCAAATGGCCCGCGGCACCAAGGAGCTACTCCTCATTGACATGACTATAAGCCAACAGGTCCGTCGATCCCGAAAGGATTTGTTGACATGTTGGATAGACTATAAGAAGGCTATTTTTCTATCTACGTAATCGTGTGCGTGCTATGCGCAATTGGTCACGTGGCCACACGTGTGTGGGAGACTTCGTGAAGGTTCAAGGTTCACGCGCTTTGGTAAGCGTCAAAAAACCGACACAGCTTGGAAAACCGTGAATGCAGCAGAAGTTTTGCATAATCATTTGCAAATGTCGTCCCACACTTGTGGGTTCGCTTATTCGTGCGAATGTGAGTGTCCAGCATTATACTCTTTGCTGTCAGTCAAGCAAGTCACAAGCAACTGTGGTATCTCTATTTTCTATATAGATCACAAGTCTCAGATTCTCGCAGTAGCATTCAGGCTTTAAGTCAAAATCAATTAAAATCAAAAATTCATAGTAAAATCATTATTGACATTCAAAATTTACTCTTCATTTGCTCTAACAACAATTTAAACATTGAAATAGTTTGGATTCCCAGTCATTCGGGTATAAATGGCAACGAGTGCGCCGACTCGCTGGCTAAATTTGCTACATCCAACCTTGTTGACCAAAAACATTATGTTGTTCATAGTTATGACCTACGGGCTGACACTAAACTTAAAATGCATAACTCGTGGTCAGCAGTGTGGCAGATGAGTTCAAAACTCAAGGGGGCGTACTACGCCAGTATCTAACCCGACATCCAACGGAAACCTTGGTTTTTTAAATGCACCAAATTATCCAAAAGAACTATTTCATCTTTGTGTAGACTCAGACTCGGTCACTGCTGCAGTCCAGTATTCCTTAATAAGATTCGTGTTCGTGATAGTTCCTTGTGCGAATGCGGTCTTGATGAGGGTACTCTGGAACATATATTTTTTTCATGTCCTTCAAATTCACAATCTTTTGAATTGTACCATAAACTTCCCAAAATTAAAATCACCCTTCCTACTAACTTTCATTCCCTCTTAACTAACTTTTCCCCTAAACTAATCCAAGTCCTAGCAAAATTTTTAAATGACAATGATATAAAAATGTAGTCTGGTGTGTAATAATAATCATAAATCTGTAAATATCTATTTTTTTAGTAGAGAAATCATTTATGTATTTATTTAACAAAAAAATTAAAAAAAAAAACTAACAAAACTAACAAAACTTGTCTTGTCCTTTCAGCTAATAACTAACATTAACAATTAACAACTACCACAAAGTGAAAGTTCGACGGCTCATCTCGCTGTGCTGCCGTCACCACATGACGCTGGCAGAATAGTCGACACCGGCTCAGTTGCCAAAAAAAAAAAAAAAAAAAAAAGTGTCAAGTAGGCATCTGTCAGTGTCTTCTAACGAAATGTGTATTGTGGTTTGTGTACCACTGGTATTAAATTAAAGTGATTGTTGTTTAAGGGCTGTAAAAATTGCCTGTATTGTTGGAACTACCTACGACACATTTATTAGGTCTAGTTCTCCCGGCTGCTGCCGTCTTTCAGAGGTCTACAAAGGAAGCGTACGCTATGTTTACAAGTTTTAAGTCGCAAAATTTTCACACAGTAGTAAAAAAAAACGTAATAATAATTTACAAGGCACGTCAGTTATTTGTGTAACAGTGTCCTGTTAATAGAGTGCGAAGTTGAACTAAATATCTTGATAATTTTTGAGTTATAAGATGGAAAAACTGCCGATGTGTAGGATATGTTTAGTGGCGAATGTTCGCATGCATGTAGTGGTCAACAAGAACTTGCATGAGCTGTATGAGAAGCTGACTGATATTCCAGTAAGTTCATACTTTAATAAGAATTATCTATATGATTGGTTCTAATGTGTCTCATACACGAGGATATAAATTCTTATGAACTTTCTTTGGTCAGATCGCCGTGTTAGGGTCAAATGGATATCACTGACATCAGTGAAATAAAATCATGTGAAGAAACCTAGGCTTAAAATAAATAGGTATATAAATAATGTTAACAATATTAAGTACATTCAATAACATAGCCATATATGTCGCCAATCTGCCTTGAGCAAGAGTGGTAATCAATGCTCATGTGTTCTCTGTATGAGGTGTATAGAAAGTATTCATCATCATCATCATCCACAGCCCGACTTCACCACTGCTGGACACAGGGCTTTCTCTTCTTGTGCCAATCCCCACGCTCCTGTGCCAGCCTCATCCAGGTTATGTCTGCGACGGCAACAATGTTGTGTCCAACCACTACCAACTGTTGCCTATACAATAAGTAAAGTAAAATGGAAGTATTTTCTTTATATGAACAAAATAGTGTAAGACAAGTTTTGTTGCAGTTTGTAACTGAAGACAGAAGACCGATGCTTGCTTGTTTCTTCTGCTGCACTAAACTAAAGCAATGCTACCGATTACTGAGGCAATGTGTGGAAGCTGAAAAGATGTTTGCTCAGATGATGAATGAGGATTACGAGGTGAGGTATTCTTCAAGATACAATTATTCTTATAACTTTTAATTCCAGTATATCTCATACCTTTTGTGTCTGGATTTCAGTGGCCCTTTGTTTCACATAATAATTCCTAATCTACTTTAGTATAACGATTCAGGCATAACTTTTAATGGCATAATAATACTTCAACTTGCTTGTTGGCCTAGTGGTTGCAAGTGCATTATAAACATTAGTTGTGAAATGTGGGTTCATTTACACCCCTGCCTAACCCTAGCATGAATACAGGTGTGGTGTGTGTTATGTTAGGTAATACGGGCTGGTGTCTGCAACTCCACGTCAATGCGCGTATTTTGCGTAATATATGAGAACATTAATTATTTGATCCACCCCAGTTCCTCGAGGATGGCCAGCAACACATTCGAGTTACTGACTATCTTACGGAGGGTACTTGGGTTACCGAAGTGCTTTGCTCTGTATGTGGCCACCACCGGGCAGTTTAGAAGCACATGTGCTGCTGTCTCGTGCTCTCCTCCATGCAAGCACAGCGGACTGTCTGTAACTCCTATGACAAAGAGATGTTTATTAAATGACCCTTGGCTAGTTATAGCTGTTGTATCTGCATGCAGCTGTTGTTTAGTTAGTTGGAGAAACTGTTTCGTGAGGCGGCCATCAATTGTAGGGACTGCTTCCTTAGCCTGCTCCTTAGCTTACCTTTTTTTTTTGTCTAGGTGTAAATCCTCACGGATGTCCTCCGCCCTGGGGTGTGCAGAGTGGTCTGTAGACTCTTACTGACTAAAACCACCCTGTTGTAACCTCGTCATACACCTGTGTCGGAGCTGCGGGTACAAATGGGGCTTCTGTTGCCCCGGACACGTCCCATAGGCGGAGTGAGGTGTTGAACTCCCCTCGTTAAGTCTTGAGAGGCGCGTGGAGGGCGGCCTACATACCTACCGTACCATGAGGGTTGAATATTTATAGGTTGTCAAATGTAGGAGTGTACGATTATCACATGTTAAATACTCCACATAATTCTGCTACAGCTTCTGTATGAAACTTGTATGTGACAGTTTGATAACGGTCCTCTCTCATGTCGGCGCGAGCTATGCAACAAAAGCTTGTGCAGTGGTTAGTGAGGTTGGTAGCACGACTGACTGTCCAGGGTACCTCACTTGTGGAGGTGGAGCTACTTTAGTATGTGATAAAAGTTTGATTTCACAGAATTGTGTTCACCACATCGTATTATACCTAATACTGTAATTATATTTTTACAGCCCAGTGCTTTAATAAACCAAGACCATTTAGAGTATTTTGGTGGGTTTGTTAAATCTCCAATGGAGAACATAAGTATAGTTGATGTTGTTGAAACAGAAAACATTGCTATCAAAGAAGAATCACCAGCTGTTTGTGAGGGACTAGATAATATTATTGAGCCAAAGGAGGAACATCAAAGTGATGGTACGTCTTTTGAACAGAAAATAATATGATCAATAATTGATATTTGAAAATAAACTAAAGTTATAATTTATCAATCAAAAAATATTTTGTAACACTTTAATTTTTTGTCAGTGTTACTCTACATTATGTTGTGAAATAAAACAAATGTGTGTGATAAAAGAGTAATACTCTTGACTGTTTTTAGTAATACTCTTTTCTGTGTTTATTTACAGAGCTGGAACTGGAAAATTATGACGATAGTTGTCTAGATGTAGCAGATATACCAGCACTCCATACTGAATCAGATTTAGAAGACGATGTACCTTTAATGGAGTTTAAAACTGAGGTGGAAGAACAAGAAGTATCTAAGAACAAACTAAGTGCCAGGAAGATGACAAGTAAGTATTAGTTAATCTTTAGGTAAGGAAACAGGCCTGTGGTTCACCTGATAGAAAGTGATTAGCGTCACTCAAATGGCGTAACCGTTTAATTGGACTGTGTTCTGCAGAAAGCAGCCATGTCGGGAAAAGTACAAACAGAGTTATAAGCATTTTTCTGTCGATGGTTGCATTATGGATGTATGGACATGGCTGCATTTGACGGCTCATATCTCCGTGATAAATAAAGATATCGACATGGCTGTTTTTGCAAAAAATCTTGTATGTCGAAATTAGTATGACTGTGTGTATAACTCATTTTTGGAAAAGTGCCATATGGCTGCTTTCTGCATAACTAGATCCAATTATGCAATTTGAATTCTATACACAGGACAGGAACTCCTAGGACCATTGTAGTTAAATCTGTTATTTTCTGATAACAATTAATAAAAAAATTAAAAAACCACAGTCAGCAAGACAACCAGCCACCATAAGCAGCATTCATGCACGAGCATAACGCTAAGGTCAGCCATTAAGCCCTCGCTGTTTTTGTGCCCCGATGCTACCGCAAGCTGTGACAACTAGAGAGCGGGCTCAGACAGATAATTAATAGAATCACGCACGCGAGACGCATGCGGGTCTAGTCCGCGTGCGCTAGCTGATCCGCACGACAATATAAGGGCTAGCGTACTAGGACAGGACTGACGTAGTAATCCAAACCACTTTAGTAGCAACACACAACATCACGTGTGTATCACCCGCAGGGTGAGAGGTGTACAGTATGTACCTACACCTCCATCGCCGAATGTAGGCGTACATACTACCTATACACCTCTTTGTGAGCAAAAAATAATATAATCAATAAATAACACACCTACACTCTGCAATACCACATTATTAACAATATCTCTCGAGAGCGTGCCCTCTAACGCCTTACGCAATCACGCCATAGATAGTAAATAGTCTGCACACTCGCGTCACGTCAGAGAGCACCACAACACACCATAACATAATAATGTAATTCCGGCTTAACGGACACACTAACAAGGTAACAATTTATGACAAAGTGGTTGGATAGCTGCTCCCATAGATAGTAAATAGTCTGCACACTCGCGTCACGTCAGAGAGCACCACAACACACCATAACATAATAATGTAATTCCGGCTTAACGGACACACTAACAAGGTATCAATTTATGACAAAGTGGTGGGATAGCTGCTCCTATAGATAGTAAATAGTCTGCACACTCGCGTCACGTCAGAGAGCACCACAACACACCATAACATAATAATGTAATTCCGGCTTAACGGACACACTAACAAGGTATCAATTTATGACAAAGTGGTTGGATAGCTGCTCCCATAGATAGTAAATAGTCTGCACACTCGCGTCACGTCAGAGAGCACCACAACACACCATAACATAATAATGTAATTCCGGCTTAACGGACACACTAACAAGGTATCAATTTATGACAAAGTGGTTGGATAGCTGCTCCTATAGATAGTAAATAGTCTGCACACTCGCGTCACGTCAGAGAGCACCACAACACACCATAACATAATAATGTAATTCCGGCTTAACGGACACACTAACAAGGTATCAATTTATGACAAAGTGGTTGGATAGCTGCTCCTATAGATAGTAAATAGTCTGCACACTCGCGTCACGTCAGAGAGCACCACAACACACCATAACATAATAATGTAATTCCGGCTTAACGGACACACTAACAAGGTATCAATTTATGACAAAGTGGTTGGATAGCTGCTCCTATAGATAGTAAATAGTCTGCACACTCGCGTTACGTCAGAGAGCACCACAACACACCATAACATAATAATGTAATTCCGGTTTAACGGACACACTAACAAGGTATCAATTTATGACAAAGTGGTTGGATAGCTGCTCCTATAGATAGTAAATAGTCTGCACACTCGCGTCACGTCAGAGAGCACTACAACACACCATAACATAATAATGTAATTCCGGCTTAACGGACACATTAACAAGGTATCAATTTATGACAAAGTGGTTGGATAGCTGCTCCCATAGATAGTTAATAGTCTGCACACTCGCGTCCTGCTTATGGCATCCCAGCTGATTTTTGTAGCTGGATATCAGATTTCCTTAGTGAACGGTCGATTAGAGTAGTTGTTGATGGCTGCTCTTCTGACCTTATGGCTATTGATGCCGGAGTTCCTCAGGGGTCTGTTCTCTCTGCAACTCTTTTCCTGCTGCACATCAATGACCTGCTTCGGCCTGGTATTGTTGGGTACGCAGATGACAGTACAGTTTCAGAGAGATACTTGTCCAGCGCAAAAACCAGCGGGGCTGAAGTTCGTTCCTTGAGAGAGGCCATGGTAGAGCGGACAGATTTGACCTTAAGCTTTGTCTCCCAGTGGGGTGATGATAATCTGGTCTCTTTTAACGCCACCAAAACGCAGGCGTGTCTTTTTACCGCTAAAAAGAGTCGTTTCGCCCAAACTCCTACTTTTCGGGGTACATCTGTTCCTGTAACTGATCGACTTCAGCTCCTAGGCATGGAGTTGACATCTGGTCTCAACTTCGGCGCCACCATCGAGTACAAGGCCCAAACTGCGGCCAAGAAACTGGGCATCCTAAATAGGGTGAAGCGATACTTTACGCCTGGACAGCTTTTAACCCTTTACAAAGCGCAAGTCCGATCCTGCATGGAGTATTGCAGTCACCTTTGGGATGGATCAGCTAAGTACCAACTAGCCGCGCTTGACTCTGTGGAACGCAGAGCTAAGAGGCTCATTGGCGACGTAAAACTGGTGGATGCCAAGCTTCATAGCTTGGCTCATCGCCGCAAGGTTGCCTGCTTGGCGGTCTTCTACAGATTGTACTTCGGAGAGTGTGCCCGAGAACTCCACGACCTCATTCCACCGGCCCCCTTCTACCACCGGACATCTAGACGCACTGCCAGTTACCATCCCTACCTGGTTGCTATTCCACCAATTCGCACTAAGCGCTTCCAAATGTCTTTTATAATGCGCACAGCAAAAGAGTGGAACTCACTACCTGCGTCTGTGTTTCCGAACGTATACAACCCTAATCTCTTCAAAGTGAGAGTGAACAGGCTTCTAATGGGTGAGCTCACTCCATCGTCGACTTTGTCTCTGTCACCTCTGACCTAGACTAGAGTCAAGAGCGAACCCATCACAAATAAAAAAAAAAAAAACGTCAGAGAGCACTACACACACACACACACACACACACACACACACACACACATACTAACGGATAATTATAATTATTATATATGTATAACATCAATCACGTGAACACGTTCCGCTCAGTAGCTATGTATGAAATTGAAATAGATTAATAACTGCGAGGGCCCTGGTACCCTTAACACAAGTTTAATCTTAATTTGGGTACCAGAGTTCAACAAAACTAGCATTTAAATAGTCTGCTGTGTAATGCTTGTGTTTTTATGTGTGTATTTGACTGCAATAAATAAATATTATTATTATTTTTTTTTTTTTTTTTTTACATTTCTCGGGACCCTGGGGTCCCGGACCTTTGGAAGGCGTACAAGGAGCCGAAGCCAACTCGCAGAGGCCCCTTACATAATTTTAAATGATAAGGAGGCACCAACCGACGATTATCCCTGTATGCACTATGCAAGTGCACCCAAGGACAACCCCCGGTTGGTACAGGACTACTGTTGTACGTGGAAACAAAACATATTGGGCTATGGGCTTGGGTGGCTAAAGTGGATTGGGTAACTTGAACTATGGAAGAGCTATGTCCCCTGCCTGACCAATGTTATATATTATACACGGATAAAATGGCAGGGGGTGACTTGCACACTCAATAATGGGCCCCCGGAAACGGCCGCTAGCACATAGTGACGTAGCGACAAGGGGGCAACACTTCCTGAGGTGCTTGAGGAGTGGAGAGGTATTCCACGGCTATCAGGACAATCCCGGAAGTACGGTCAAGATCCCTACCAGCACCTTACTGGAATACTTCCTTCCTCCGAGCACGTTTGCTCTTGCGAATCTCCACTCAAGCCGGCCAATAAAGGCAAGAAAGAGGTGGGAGCTCTGTTCCTCGTCAGTGTTCACTCCAGCCGGCCAATAAAGGCAAGCCAGAGATGAGGACAAGATTTCTCCCGGGAGATAGGGTCCATGGGGTCGCTACTGCCCATCAGCTCGCCACATGCTGCCCTGTGGGTTTTTGTATCTCTCTTGGTCTGGCTCCTCATCCTAGACTCGTTCCGGCAAACTCTACCGGCACAGACCTAAAGTTTGGAGCACGCAAGCCCCACCACGACGTCAACGTAGAGATACAGCGGTGGGGTTATATTATTATTATTATTATTATTATAACATAATAATGTAATTCCGGCTTAACGGACACACTAACAAGGTATCAATTTATGACAAAGTGGTTGGATAGCTGCTTCCATAGATAGTAAATAGTCTGCATACTCGCGTCACGTCAGAGAGCACCACAACACACCATAACATAATAATGTAATTCCGGCTTAACGGACACACTAACAAGGTATCAATTTATGACAAAGTGGTTGGATAGCTGCTCCTATAGATAGTAAAAAGTCTGCACACTCGCGACACGTAAGAGAGCACCACAACACACCATAACATAATAATGTAATTCCGGCTTAACGGACACACTAACAAGGTATCAATTTATGACGGAAAGTGGTTGGATAGCTGCTCCCATAGATAGTAAATAGTCTGCACACTCGCGTCACGTCAGAGAGCACCATAACATAATAATGTAATTCCGGCTTAACGGACTCACTAACAAGGTATCAATTTATGACAAAGTGGTGGGATAGCTGCTCCTATAGATAGTAAATAGTCTGCACACTCGCGTCACGTCAGAGAGCACCAGAACACACCATAACATAATAATGTAATTCCGGCTTAACGGACACACTAACAAGGTATCAATTTATGACAAAGTGGTTGGATAGCTGCTCCCATAGATAGTAAATAATCTGCACACTCGCGTCACGTTAGAGAGCACCACAACACACCATAACATAATAATGTAATTCCGGCTTAACGGACACACTAACAAGGTATCAATTTATGACAAAGTGGTTGGATAGCTGCTCCCATAGATAGTAAATAGTCTGCACACTCGCGTCACGTCAGAGAGCACTACAACACACCATAACATAATAATGTAATTCCGGCTTAACGGAAACACTAACAAGGTATCAATTTATGACAAAGTGGTTGGATAGCTGCTCCCATAGATAGTTAATAGTCTGCACACTCGCGTCACGTCAGAGAGCACTACAACACACCATAACATAATAATGTAATTCCGGCTTAACGGACACACTAACAAGGTATCAATTTATGACAAAGTGGTTGGATAGCTGCTCCCATAGATAGTAAATAGTCTGCACACTCGCGTCACGTCTGAGAGCACCACAACACACCATAACATAATAATGTAATTCCGGTTTAACGGACACACTAACAAGGTATCAATTTATGACAAAGTGGTTGGATAGCTGCTCCTATAGATAGTAAAAAGTCTGCACACTCCCGACACGTCAGAGAGCACCACAACACACCATAACATAATAATGTAATTCCGGCTTAACTGACACACTAACAAGGTATCAATTTATGACGAAAGTGGTTGGATAGCTGCTCCCATAGATAGTAAATAGTCTGCACACTCGCGTCACGTCAGAGAGCACCACAACACACCATAACATAATAATGTAATTCCGGCTTAACACATTAACTGCTGAATTATTTGCGAATTTGTTCCAAATGCTGCTTTATGATACAAACTTGTCCCAAGTGCGGCGAGACGCTTATGTGTGTTTGAAAATTTTCGAGTTTTATGAGTCATGAAACAATTACGCCAAGAACAATAGAGATGCACAAAAAACCCACAGGTGCGGCGCGCCGCACTCGAAGGAAATTGTATGGACGCGCATAAGCGCCGCCAGCACATGGTGAACGTTCGAAAATCGCGCATGCGCGTTGGCCGCACAATAACGTGTCAACGGACACACTAACAAGGTATCAATTTATGACAAAGTGGTTGGATAGCTGCTCCTATAGATAGTAAAAAGTCTGCACACTCGCCGTCACGTCAGAGAGCACCACAACACACCATAACATAATAATGTAATTCCGGCTTAACTGACACACTAACAAGGTATCAATTTATGACAAAGTGGTTGGATAGCTGCTCCCATAGATAGTAAATAGTCTGCACACTCGCGTCACGTCAGAGAGCACCACAACACACCATAACATAATAATGTAATTCCGGCTTAACACATTAACTGCTGAATTATTTGCGAATTTGTTCCAAATGCTGCTTTATGATACAAACTTGTCCCAAGTGCGGCGAGACGCTTATGTGTGTTTGAAAATTTTCGAGTTTTATGAGTCATGAAACAATTACGCCAAGAACAATAGAGATGCACAAAAATCCCTCAGGTGCGGCGCGCCGCACTCGAAGGAAATTGTATGGACGCGCATAATCGCCGCCAGCACATGGTGAACGTTCGAAAATCGTGCATGCGCGTTGGCCGCACAATAAGGTGTTAACGGACACACTAACAAGGTATCTATTTATGACAAAGTGGTTGGATAGCTGCTCCTATAGATAGTAAAAAGTCTGCACACTCGCCGTCACGTCAGAGAGCACCACAACACACCATAACATAATAATGTAATTCGGGCTTAACGGACACACTAACAAGGTATCAATTTATGACAAAGTCGTTGGATAGCTGCTCCTATAGATAGTCTGCACACTCGCGTCACGTCAGAGAGCACCACAACACACCATAACATAATAATGTAATTCCGGCTTAACTGACACACTAACAAGGTATCAATTTATGACAAAGTGGTTGGATAGCTGCTCCCATAGATAGTAAATAGTCTGCACACTCGTGTCACGTCAGAGAGCACCACAACACACCATAAAATAATAATGTAATTCCGGGTTAACGGACACACTAACAAGGTATCAATTTATGACAAAGTGGTTGGATAGCTGCTCCCATAGATAGTAAATAGTCTGCACACTCGCGTCACGTCAGAGAGCACTACAACACACCATAACATAATAATGTAATTCCGGCTTAACGGACACACTAACAAGGTATCAATTTATGACAAAGTGGTTGGATAGCTGCTCCCATAGATAGTAAATAGTCTGCACACTCGCGTCACGTCAAAGAGCACTACAACACACCATAACATAATAATGTAATTCCGGCTTAACGGACACACTAACAAGGTATCAATTTATGACAAAGTTGTTGCATAGCTGCTCCTATAGATAGTAAATAGTCTGCACACTCGCGTCACGTCAGAGAGCACTACAACACACCATAACATAATAATGTAATTCCGGCTTAACGGACACACTAACAAGGTATCAATTTATGACAAAGTGGTTGGATAGCTGCTCCTATAGATAGTAAATAGTCTGCACACTCGCGTCACGTCAGAGAGCACTACAACACACCATAACATAATAATGTAATTCCGGCTTAACGGACACACTAACAAGGTATCAATTTATGACAAAGTGGTTGGATAGCTGCTCCCATAGATAGTTAATAGTCTGCACACTCGCCGTCACGTCAGAGAGCACCACAACACACCATAACATAATAATATAATTCCGGCTTAGCGGACACACTAACAAGGTATGAATTTATGACAAAGTGGTTGGATAGCTGCTCCCATAGATAGTAAATAGTCTGCACACTCGCGTCATGTCAGAGAGCACCACAACACACCATAACATAATAATGTAATTCCGGCTTAACGGACACACTAACAAGGTATCAATTTATGACAAAGTGGTTGGATATCTGCTCCCATAGATAGTAAATAGTCTGCACACTCGCGTCACGTCAGAGAGCACTACAACACACCATAACATAATAATGTAATTCCGGCTTAACGGACACACTAACAAGGTATCAATTTATGACAAAGTGGTTGGATAGCTGCTCCCATAGATAGTTAATAGTCTGCACACTCGCCGTCACGTCAGAGAGCACCACAACACACCATAACATAATAATGTAATTCCGGCTTAGCGGACACACTAACAAGGTATCAATTTATGACAAAGTGGTTGGATAGCTGCTCCCATAGATAGTTAATAGTCTGCACACTCGCGTCCTGCTTATGGCATCCCAGCTGATTTTTGTAGCTGGATATCAGATTTCCTTAGTGAACGGTCGATTAGAGTAGTTGTTGATGGCTGCTCTTCTGACCTTATGGCTATTGATGCCGGAGTTCCTCAGGGGTCTGTTCTCTCTGCAACTCTTTTCCTGCTGCACATCAATGACCTGCTTCGGCCTGGTATTGTTGGGTACGCAGATGACAGTACAGTTTCAGAGAGATACTTGTCCAGCGCAAAAACCAGCGGGGCTGAAGTTCGTTCCTTGAGAGAGGCCATGGTAGAGCGGACAGATTTGACCTTAAGCTTTGTCTCCCAGTGGGGTGATGATAATCTGGTCTCTTTTAACGCCACCAAAACGCAGGCGTGTCTTTTTACCGCTAAAAAGAGTCGTTTCGCCCAAACTCCTACTTTTCGGGGTACATCTGTTCCTTTTAACCCTTTTAACCCTTTACAAAGCGCAAGTCCGATCCTGCATGGAGTATTGCAGTCACCTTTGGGATGGATCAGCTAAGTACCAACTAGCCGCGCTTGACTCTGTGGAACGCAGAGCTAAGAGGCTCATTGGCGACGTAAAACTGGTGGATGCCAAGCTTCATAGCTTGGCTCATCGCCGCAAGGTTGCCTGCTTGGCGGTCTTCTACAGATTGTACTTCGGAGAGTGTGCCCGAGAACTCCACGACCTCATTCCACCGGCCCCCTTCTACCACCGGACATCTAGACGCACTGCCAGTTACCATCCCTACCTGGTTGCTATTCCACCAATTCGCACTAAGCGCTTCCAAATGTCTTTTATAATGCGCACAGCAAAAGAGTGGAACTCACTACCTGCGTCTGTGTTTCCGAACGTATACAACCCTAATCTCTTCAAAGTGAGAGTGAACAGGCTTCTTCTGGGTGAGCTCACTCCATCGTCGACTTTGTCTCTGTCACCTCTGACCTAGACTAGAGTCAAGAGCGAACCCATCACAAATAAAAAAAAAAAAAACGTCAGAGAGCACTACACACACACACACACACACACACACACACACACACACACACACACACACAGACACACACACACACACACATACTAACGGATAATTATAATTATTATATATGTATAACATCAATCACGTGAACACGTTCCGCTCAGTAGCTATGTATGAAATTGAAATAGATTAATAACTGCGAGGGCCCTGGTACCCTTAACACAAGTTTAATCTTAATTTGGGTACCAGAGTTCAACAAAACTAGCATTTAAATAGTCTGCTGTGTAATGCTTGTGTTTTTATGTGTGTATTTGACTGCAATAAATAAATATTATTATTATTATTATTATTATAACATAATAATGTAATTCCGGCTTAACGGACACACTAACAAGGTATCAATTTATGACAAAGTGGTTGGATAGCTGCTTCCATAGATAGTAAATAGTCTGCATACTCGCGTCACGTCAGAGAGCACCACAACACACCATAACATAATAATGTAATTCCGGCTTAACGGACACACTAACAAGGTATCAATTTATGACAAAGTGGTTGGATAGCTGCTCCTATAGATAATAAAAAGTCTGCACACTCGCGACACGTAAGAGAGCACCACAACACACCATAACATAATAATGTAATTCCGGCTTAACGGACACACTAACAAGGTATCAATTTATGACGGAAAGTGGTTGGATAGCTGCTCCCATAGATAGTAAATAGTCTGCACACTCGCGTCACGTCAGAGAGCACCATAACATAATAATGTAATTCCGGCTTAACGGACTCACTAACAAGGTATCAATTTATGACAAAGTGGTGGAATAGCTGCTCCTATAGATAGTAAATAGTCTGCACACTCGCGTCACGTCAGAGAGCACCAGAACACACCATAACATAATAATGTAATTCCGGCTTAACGGACACACTAACAAGGTATCAATTTATGACAAAGTGGTTGGATAGCTGCTCCCATAGATAGTAAATAATCTGCACACTCGCGTCACGTTAGAGAGCACCACAACACACCATAACATAATAATGTAATTCCGGCTTAACGGACACACTAACAAGGTATCAATTTATGACAAAGTGGTTGGATAGCTGCTCCCATAGATAGTAAATAGTCTGCACACTCGCGTCACGTCAGAGAGCACTACAACACACCATAACATAATAATGTAATTCCGGCTTAACGGAAACACTAACAAGGTATCAATTTATGACAAAGTGGTTGGATAGCTGCTCCCATAGATAGTTAATAGTCTGCACACTCGCGTCACGTCAGAGAGCACTACAACACACCATAACATAATAATGTAATTCCGGCTTAACGGACACACTAACAAGGTATCAATTTATGACAAAGTGGTTGGATAGCTGCTCCCATAGATAGTAAATAGTCTGCACACTCGCGTCACGTCTGAGAGCACCACAACACACCATAACATAATAATGTAATTCCGGTTTAACGGACACACTAACAAGGTATCAATTTATGACAAAGTGGTTGGATAGCTGCTCCTATAGATAGTAAAAAGTCTGCACACTCCCGACACGTCAGAGAGCACCACAACACACCATAACATAATAATGTAATTCCGGCTTAACTGACACACTAACAAGGTATCAATTTATGACGAAAGTGGTTGGATAGCTGCTCCCATAGATAGTAAATAGTCTGCACACTCGCGTCACGTCAGAGAGCACCACAACACACCATAACATAATAATGTAATTCCGGCTTAACACATTAACTGCTGAATTATTTGCGAATTTGTTCCAAATGCTGCTTTATGATACAAACTTGTCCCAAGTGCGGCGAGACGCTTATGTGTGTTTGAAAATTTTCGAGTTTTATGAGTCATGAAACAATTACGCCAAGAACAATAGAGATGCATAAAAAAACCCACAGGTGCGGCGCGCCGCACTCGAAGGAAATTGTATGGACGCGCATAAGCGCCGCCAGCACATGGTGAACGTTCGAAAATCGCGCATGCGCGTTGGCCGCACAATAACGTGTCAACGGACACACTAACAAGGTATCAATTTATGACAAAGTGGTTGGATAGCTGCTCCTATAGATAGTAAAAAGTCTGCACACTCGCCGTCACGTCAGAGAGCACCACAACACACCATAACATAATAATGTAATTCCGGCTTAACTGACACACTAACAAGGTATCAATTTATGACAAAGTGGTTGGATAGCTGCTTCCATAGATAGTAAATAGTCTGCATACTCGCGTCACGTCAGAGAGCACCACAACACACCATAACATAATAATGTAATTCCGGCTTAACGGACACACTAACAAGGTATCAATTTATGACAAAGTGGTTGGATAGCTGCTCCTATAGATAGTAAAAAGTCTGCACACTCGCGACACGTAAGAGAGCACCACAACACACCATAACATAATAATGTAATTCCGGCTTAACGGACACACTAACAAGGTATCAATTTATGACGGAAAGTGGTTGGATAGCTGCTCCCATAGATAGTAAATAGTCTGCACACTCGCGTCACGTCAGAGAGCACCATAACATAATAATGTAATTCCGGCTTAACGGACTCACTAACAAGGTATCAATTTATGACAAAGTGGTGGGATAGCTGCTCCTATAGATAGTAAATAGTCTGCACACTCGCGTCACGTCAGAGAGCACCAGAACACACCATAACATAATAATGTAATTCCGGCTTAACGGACACACTAACAAGGTATCAATTTATGACAAAGTGGTTGGATAGCTGCTCCCATAGATAGTAAATAATCTGCACACTCGCGTCACGTTAGAGAGCACCACAACACACCATAACATAATAATGTAATTCCGGCTTAACGGACACACTAACAAGGTATCAATTTATGACAAAGTGGTTGGATAGCTGCTCCCATAGATAGTAAATAGTCTGCACACTCGCGTCACGTCTGAGAGCACCACAACACACCATAACATAATAATGTAATTCCGGCTTAACGGACACACTAACAAGGTATCAATTTATGACAAAGTGGTTGGATAGCTGCTCCTATAGATAGTAAAAAGTCTGCACACTCCCGACACGTCAGAGAGCACCACAACACACCATAACATAATAATGTAATTCCGGCTTAACTGACACACTAACAAGGTATCAATTTATGACGAAAGTGGTTGGATAGCTGCTCCCATAGATAGTAAATAGTCTGCACACTCGCGTCACGTCAGAGAGCACCACAACACACCATAACATAATAATGTAATTCCGGCTTAACACATTAACTGCTGAATTATTTGCGAATTTGTTCCAAATGCTGCTTTATGATACAAACTTGTCCCAAGTGCGGCGAGACGCTTATGTGTGTTTGAAAATTTTCGAGTTTTATGAGTCATGAAACAATTACGCCAAGAACAATAGAGATGCACAAAAAACCCACAGGTGCGGCGCGCCGCACTCGAAGGAAATTGTATGGACGCGCATAAGCGCCGCCAGCACATGGTGAACGTTCGAAAATCGCGCATGCGCGTTGGCCGCACAATAACGTGTCAACGGACACACTAACAAGGTATCAATTTATGACAAAGTGGTTGGATAGCTGCTCCTATAGATAGTAAAAAGTCTGCACACTCGCCGTCACGTCAGAGAGCACCACAACACACCATAACATAATAATGTAATTCCGGCTTAACTGACACACTAACAAGGTATCAATTTATGACAAAGTGGTTGGATAGCTGCTCCCATAGATAGTAAATAGTCTGCACACTCGCGTCACGTCAGAGAGCACCACAACACACCATAACATAATAATGTAATTCCGGCTTAACTGACACACTAACAAGGTATCAATTTATGACAAAGTGGTTGGATAGCTGCTCCCATAGATAGTAAATAGTCTGCACACTCGTGTCACGTCAGAGAGCACCACAACACACCATAACATAATAATGTAATTCCGGCTTAACGGACACACTAACAAGGTATCAATTTATGACAAAGTGGTTGGATACCTGCTCCTATAGATAGTAAAAAGTCTGCACACACGCGTCACGTCAGAGAGCACCACAACACACCATAACATAATAATGTAATTCCGGCTTAACGGACACACTAACAAGGTATCAATTTATGACAAAGTGGTTGGATAGCTGCTCCCATAGATAGTAAATAGTCTGCACACTCGCGTCACGTCAGAGAGCACTACAACACACCATAACATAATAATGTAATTCCGGCTTAACGGACACACTAACAAGGTATCAATTTATGACAAAGTGGTTGGATAGCTGCTCCCATAGATAGTAAATAGTCTGCACACTCGCGTCACGTCAGAGAGCACTACAACACACCATAACATAATAATGTAATTCCGGCTTAACGGACACACTAACAAGGTATCAATTTATGACAAAGTGGTTGCATAGCTGCTCCTATAGATAGTAAATAGTCTGCACACTCGCGTCACGTCAGAGAGCACTACAACACACCATAACATAATAATGTAATTCCGGCTTAACGGACACACTAACAAGGTATCAATTTATGACAAAGTGGTTGGATAGCTGCTCCTATAGATAGTAAATAGTCTGCACACTCGCGTCACGTCAGAGAGCACCACAACACACCATAACATAATAATGTAATTCCGGCTTAACGGACACACTAACAAGGTATCAATTTATGACAAAGTGGTTGGATACCTGCTCCTATAGATAGTAAAAAGTCTGCACACACGCGTCACGTCAGAGAGCACCACAACACACCATAACATAATAATGTAATTCCGGCTTAACGGACACACTAACAAGGTATCAATTTATGACAAAGTGGTTGGATAGCTGCTCCCATAGATAGTAAATAGTCTGCAAACTCGCGTCACGTCAGAGAGCACTACAACACACCATAACATAATAATGTAATTTCGGCTTAACGGACACACTAACAAGGTATCAATTTATGACAAAGTGGTTGGATAGCTGCTCCCATAGATAGTAAATAGTCTGCACACTCGCGTCACGTCAGAGAGCACTACAACACACCATAACATAATAATGTAATTCCGGCTTAACGGACACACTAACAAGGTATCAATTTATGACAAAGTGGTTGGATAGCTGCTCCTATAGATAGTAAATAGTCTGCACACTCGCGTCACGTCAGAGAGCACTACAACACACCATAACATAATAATGTAATTCCGGCTTAACGGACACACTAACAAGGTATCAATTTATGACAAAGTGGTTGGATAGCTGCTCCTATAGATAGTAAATAGTCTGCACATTCGCGTCACGTCAGAGAGCACCACAACACACCATAACATAATAATGTAATTCCGGCTTAACGGACACACTAACAAGGTATCAATTTATGACAAAGTGGTTGGATAGCTGCTCCTATAGATAGTAAATAGTCTGCACACTCGCGTCACGTCAGAGAGCACCACAACACACCATAACATAATAATGTAATTCCGGCTTAACGGACACACTAACAAGGTATCAATTTATGACAAAGTGGTTGGATAGCTACTCCTATAGATAGTAAATAGTCTGCACACTCGCGTTACGTCAGAGAGCACCACAACACACCATAACATAATAATGTAATTCCGGCTTAACGGACACACTAACAAGGTATCAATTTATGACAAAGTGGTTGGATAGCTGCTCCCATAGATAGTAAATAGTCTGCACACTCGCGTCACGTCAGAGAGCACCACAACACACCATAACATAATAATGTAATTCCGGCTTAACGGACACACTAACAAGGTATCAATTTATGACAAAGTGGTTGGATAGCTGCTCCTATAGATAGTAAATAGTCTGCACACTCGCGTCACGTCAGAGAGCACCACAACACACCATAACATAATAATGTAATTCCGGCTTAACGGACACACTAACAAGGTATCAATTTATGACAAAGTGGTTGGATAGCTGCTCCCATAGATAGTAAATAGTCTGCACACTCGCGTCACGTCAGAGAGCACCACAACACACCATAACATAATAATGTAATTCCGGCTTAACGGACACACTAACAAGGTATCAATTTATGACAAAGTGGTTGGATAGCTGCTCCCATAGATAGTAAATAGTCTGCACACTCGCGTCACGTCTGAGAGCACCACAACACACCATAACATAATAATGTAATTCCGGCTTAACGGACACACTAACAAGGTATCAATTTATGACAAAGTGGTTGGATAGCTGCTCCCATAGATAGTAAATAGTCTGCACACTCGCGTCACGTCAGAGAGCACCACAACACACCATAACATAATAATGTAATTCCGGCTTAACGGACACACTAACAAGATATCAATTTATGACAAAGTGGTTGGATAAGTGTATAAGATAATATATTAGGTTGGGGAAAATGTCTTTTCGCATTATAGTATGTATGAACTTGTAATAAAATCTCTTTGGCTATACTATTTGTATCTGGCTGGTTTTGGTATCATTGAAAGTTTAAATTTTAAAGAACATAACTCCAAATTCAAATTAGGAAAATGTGTGATTTTCATTTGTTTTTCGTACCGTCAAGATGAGTGAATCTAATGAAGAAATTCGATACATTTTAAAATTTTACTACAAAAAAGGTAAAAATACAACGCAAGCCGCGAAAAAAATTTGCGATGTTTATGGACCTAGTGTAGTGTCTGTGAGAGTAGCACAAATTTGGTTTAAGCGTTTTCAATCCGGAAATTTTTATGTCAAAGATGCACGTCGCTCTGGTCACCCTATTACGGATAAAATGGATGCCATTTTTGAAAAAGTGGAGCAAGATCGGCATATCAGGGGGCCTACTCCCTAAGCACGAAGTCCGTAGTTTCAGCCTTCGTAACGGGCCTTTCCTACTCCCTATCACCGACGGATGGACAATTCGTCCGGGGCCCGAACGAAGAATGAATGACGACACGATTTGACAGTTGTCCCTACTCCCGATGTGTTTTTGCCCGTTCGAAAAATTAAGTTTGACACTTGTTTGGACGGCTCGTTATGTCAATTGATACGACAACAAAATAGTTATCGTGCTGACGACGAAAGTAACAATTTTGAGAAGAATTCGAAACTATGGCTGCTTTTTAATGCTCGAAGAAGGTCTACAGGAAGAGCGGATGTGACGCCGACGACATTTACGCCAAAACTTTCGGTTGGCGAGTATTCCCAACGTTGAGTTGTCCGTATTTATGCAAAATGGAACCACACAGCAAACACACACTTTTGAGATATTAAAGGGTTTACAAAAACATGTGCAGCACTGTTAAATGAAGTAAAATTACTATTTCTTTTATTTAAATATGTTGATAAATGACTAAATTTAGTATGTGTATATAATTTTTTGTTGATTACTGGTAAACTTTCAAAATAATTAAGAAATCGTGCATGTGGTTCCTTTAAACATTAAGTAATTAATAGAGTGGTTCCATTTTGCATAAATACGGACAGTTCATAGGGAACTATAGACTTACACGGGAATTGTTCGAGGACTTGTGTAAGGATATAATACCTCTTTTGCCATCGGGCTGACTTAAACACCTTCCCTCAACGAGGAAGACCTACAACTAGAGCGCAGTATACAGAGAGATGAGACTACATCCGCTCATCAAGCCGCAAAGAACGAGAGACAGATTAGTGTAATTGCTGGAAGAAATAGGTATAGGAATATAAATAGAAATAGATATAGGCACAATAAAAGTATTGTTTTTATTAACAAAATGGTTGTATTTTTATTTAGCATCAAATAAAACTGAATCATTTTAACAATCAACAAACACACTATAACAATCAAAACATAGATTTAATTTTATTTATCTATTGTAGTCTTAAATTATTGCTACTTCTTGCTCAGTCGGCAGTGCCGTGTCGCCGAACACGTGGACGTGCACGACGTGGGTTTAATGCTGTAAACAAAAGAAATAAATAATTTTAGTCAGTGTAACTTTGTGAAACATGATTTACGTAATATCTTTATCTTTTCTACTGAACAACAATAATACTTACTTCGCTTACTTTGATTTTTCATTAGTAACCTCAGCTCCAGTGCTTCAGTGGACGTTGAGGGCTGTTCCTGAATGGGTATGGGATGGCTGCTGGGTCTTTGTAACTACAGGTAGACCCTGTATAACAAAAATTGAATATAATTGACGGATACAACAAATATCATCGATATAAATGTTTGACAAATGTAGAATTGTGTAGGTATCTGTGATTTATTATTATTTAATAAAAAAAGTCTAGGCAAAGGCTCCATGTAAGATAATTATTACCAGTGTACTCGTAAGGCCACCTACAGATAAGTATTTGGAGGATGACTGATTATTATCATTGTATGCATACTGATGACAAGACCTTAAAATCTTGTTAATATTGACGAGTAATATTGTATTAAACTCACCCTTTGCCACTGCTCCACGGACTTTGTGCAACTTTCTATTGAATTGCACAGGCTTTCGAAACCACAGCCGTTTTGATCGTATTCCCCCGTCGTCGGTACGCCTCAATAGACCGCGAGCCAACTCTTAATCTCGCTCATAAAATTGCGGACAGCCTCTATTTGCAGCGGATGGGGCCATTTAACAAAATTAATCTAATTAATTTTACAAAAAAATCCGGTTACTATGTAAACAAAAAGCTCTGTCATATCCACCCACAGAACATATACACTATTGCACTTGAAAATTGCCGTCAAAGGCAGAGGTATCAAATGGATAGAGCCTCTATCCGCAAAAAAATGGCAAAATAATTCAATTCTATATTTAGAGACATGATAAAACTTATATTGTTAAAAATGTGCTCATTTTCTAACAACAAAAATATGAATTTTTGTTTATTATGCTTGAAAATCACAAAATAACTAAACCGTCATGAGTTTGTCGTTCACGAAAATAGTCTATGATGAGTCTATGATTCCGTTCCGTTCTGATGAATCCGAAATCATTAGGGAGTAGGGTTCACTCCAACGTATCGGACTACTATCGGACGGGCCCGTTGCTTCGTTGACGGAGTTAGGGAGTAGACTCCCAGTAGTTACGACGTAGCTGATGAACTGGAAATTGACCACAAAACAGTTTTGGCGCATTTGAAAAAATTGGGTACACAAAAAAGCTCGACATTTGGGTACCTCACGAGCTCACTGAAAGAAACCTAATGAACCGTGTACTCATTTGTGATTCTTTATTACGACGTAATGAAACCGAACCATTTTTAAAGAAGCTGATAACTGGTGATGAAAAGTGGATCACGTATGACAAGAACGTGCGAAAAAGGTCGTGGTCAAAGGCCGGTCAGGCTTCACAGACTGTGGCGAAACCCGGGTTAACTCGCAACAAGGTGATGCTGTGTGTGTGGTGGGATTGGAAGGGCATTATTCATTATGAGCTGTTACCACCAGGCAGGACCATCGATTCTGAACTCTACTGCGAACAACTGATGAGATTAAATCAAGAAGTTGAGAGAAATCGGCCGGAATTAATCAACAGAAGGGGTGTGGTTTTTCATCATGATAACGCTAGCCCTCACACATCTTTAGCCACTCAGCAAAAATTAAGAGAGTTTGGCTGGGAGGTGTTAATGCATCCGCCGTGTAGTCCTGACCTGACCTTGCACCTTCAGATTTCCACATGTTTCGGTCTCTTCAGAATTCTTTAGGCAGTGTCAGGTTAACATCACGAGAGGACTGCCAAAACCACTTGTCGCGGTATTTTGACCAGAAGTCCCAAAATTTCTATAGCAATGGGATCATGTCCCTACCTACAAGATGGCAAAAAGTTATCGAACAAAATGGTACCTACATACTTTAGTTAAATATAAATAAACTATATTAAAAAATGTTTTGAATTTTCTTAAAAAATGCGAAGAAACTTTTTCCCCAACCTATTATGTAATAATGAGTAATGTATATAAGATAATGAGTCTGGAGAGGCTGGTAATCTGTCATACAGGTCTCCTAGTACAGAAACCAGTCTCTCACATAGATTATGATCCCCTAATGTACACACTGTATTATCTATATTTTTACTATATTTCTTGTAAAATTCTATGTGAGAGAAAACAATAAAGTTTTTTGTATTTTGTATTGTATTATTATTATTTTTTGTATTATTTTATAGCTGCTCCCATAGATAGGTAGGTACTGAATTAACCGACTTGGTTTACATTTGATTTTATAACTTTTTACGGCAGAAAATCTGCGTTGCGAGACATGCATTTTTTTTATGGGATCTCATTTTTTTTAGGTAGTCTTCCTTTTTTTCTTTTCTGCGGTATCGTGGAAGTTTTCAAAAGTGCTAATTACCTATTTCATCAATTTAAATGAAGTCTAATTGAGAACTGTAAAAGTAGCTTTGTAATTACATACAATTTAATGGGATTTATATAGGATTACAAAGTTACTTATTCAGTTTGTATATTGAGAAAGCGGGACTTAAAATTGAAGAGTTTTTCCTTGCTGTATAGGCTAAACAATAACTGTGTTCAAAATTTGGAGTTTGTGGGTCTGCTATAATAGAAGTACCTTAGAATTTTGATGACCGATGAGTCAGTGATTCAGTGACAAGATTAGTGAACTTTGACTTGCATTAATTCTTAAACTACTTGTTCAAATTTAATGTATTTTGGAAATATATCTATAGATGTAATGCCCTGTTAGTCACAGAAAATTTAGGCTTCTTGTTTTTCCACAACGAAGTTACAGGGGGTCGAAAATGGCCCGAATGGCTTCGAGAAAAGGATGGTACGGTAGTGGCGAATGAAAACTGCCTGTGATGCGGTATCTAAAGGGGTGGTCTGTGGGTGAAATATAGAATTGAAACCTTCTTAATATAAAATTTATTACAGATGAATGTGTTAATATTTCCCTTGAAACTAAACAATTTCAACAAACCCTTTGTTTCAATTTTGATCAGATAATTTTGGAATATACCATTATTATGCCGACGTTAGTATCATTTTGTACATCATGTCTCTGGTGACATTGAATAATACACTTATTATTCAATGTCACCAAAATGTTTCCTCCATTTCGGCCCTGGTGTGAATAATGCTAAGTATAGTATTTATATTTTGACTCGTATATCTTCTTCCAGCATTGTACTTATCAGATTTATAACCACAGGGGCGACCGTTGCGAAGAATCTAAAACTAGATACACGAAGAACTAACCCAGAAGATGCAATAACAGCCGAGCAAATGAACAAAGATAAATCAGACTCGAAGGTTTTCCGGACAACTCAAAAATGTTCGTTCAAACCTGGCACTTATTTCAAAGAGCCTTACAAATGTCATCAGGTTACCTTTAATCGAGATACAAAAGTAACACAACATACTCGTACACAAATTGGTGAAACACCTTATAAGTGTGATGTACGTCAGCGTAGTTTTAGTGAAAAGCGTAGTTTAACAAGACATATTCGTATACACACTGGTGCAAAACCTTATAAGTGTGATATATGTCAACGTAGTTTTAGTCTAAAGTATAATTTAATTAACCATATTCGTATACACACTGGTGAAAACCCTTATAAGTGTGATGTATGTCAACGTGGTTTTAATCAAAAGAGTAATTTAAAACAACATATTCGTACACACACTGGTGCAAAACCTTATAAGTGTGATATATGTCAACGTAGTTTTAGTGTAAAGTATAATTTAACTAACCATATTCGTATACACACTGGTGAAAACCCTTATAAGTGTGATGTATGTCAGCGTAGTTTTAGTGAAAAGCGTAGTTTAACAAGACATATTCGTATACACTCTGATGAAAACCGTTATAAGTGTGATGTATGTCAACGTGGTTTTAATCAAAAGAGTCATTTAACACAACATATTCGTATACATACTGGTGTAAAACCTTATAAGTGTGATATATGTCAACGTAGTTTTATTCGTAAGAGTCATTTAAAAAGTCATATTCGTATACACACTGGTGAAAAACCATATAAGTGTGATGTATGTCAACGTAGTTTTAGTGTAAAGTATAATTTAACTAACCATATTCGTATACACACTGGTGAAAACCCTTATAAGTGTGATGTATGTCAGCGTAGTTTTAGTGAAAAGCGTAGTTTAACAAGACATATTCGTATACACTCTGATGAAAACCGTTATAAGTGTGATGTATGTCAACGTGGTTTTAATCAAAAGAGTCATTTAACACAACATATTCGTATACATACTGGTGTAAAACCTTATAAGTGTGATATATGTCAACGTAGTTTTATTCGTAAGAGTCATTTAACAATACATATTCGAACACACACTGGTGAAAAACCTTATAAGTGTGATGTATGTCAGCGTAGTTTTAGTGAAAAGCGTATTTTAACAAGACATATTTGTATACACTCTGGTGAAAACCCTTATAAGTGTGATGTATGTCAACGTGGTTTTAAACAAAAGAGTAATTTAACACAACATATTCGTACACATACTGGTGAAAAACCTTATAATGTCAGTAAACAGTCAACCTTATAATGTCAGCGTAGTTTTAGTGAAATGCCTAGTTTAACAAGACATATTCGTATACACTCTGGTGAAAACCCTTATAAGTGTGATGTATGTCAACGTGGATTTAAACAAAAGGGTAATTTATCACAACATATTCGTAAACACATGTTAAAAGCCTTATAAGTGTGATGTTAGGCCAGGTGCAGTCCGCATTGAAGCTACAAGTATGCAGCGGGCTTGACTTGTCGGGCCAATTCAGTGGGGCGACCTCGCGGCGGCCGGACGGCCGAGCCGCACGTTAGTTCGACACCCACGGGTTAGTTTGACAGCTTCGACAATATTATTGTACAACTATTAAATAATTTAAATAAATAGGTAACCCGTTGTACTTTTTCTATCATTGACATCATTACCACCCCAATCTGAATCTATATATATCCACATAAGATATTATCAAAATTCTTACACCTGTTGTATGTTAGTTTTAATTCTGTTGTGCCTTTCAAATATCTAAGTACTCTTTTGAGACATTGCCACAACTCTTTACTATTGTTGTTTGTGTATCCGCTCAAAATATTAACACTTGCACTTAAATCCGGACGAGTACACAACATAACATACATTAAACATCCAATAAGATTGCGACAAGGTGCTTTATATTAATGCATTACCAAATTCGTAATTTTTAATAATAAAAATCCATTTGCAATCAACTATATTTCTGTTATTAGGTTTAGGTACTAATGTCCAACTATCATTAGCTAGAAGTGAATCTAATTTAACCTTAATTGCATCATCCCAATGAGTTCTATCACCCCGATTTTAATTTCATGAAATGAAGTAGGTATTTTGCAATTGATTGATTCAGCACATATAAAACATCAGCCATTTCTCTATAGGATACAGGGGGACGACTTTTGAGCCTATCACTCCTTAACTGACAAAAATTATCGATATTTTTATCAGTGCAACAAGTTTTATTAGAACTTTGTTTATTATCAACATTGGGCTTTAGTATGTTATTAGAGTCATTTAACTTTCGAATTTTACTACAACGAACCAATTCATCAGACTTTGAGTTATCTGATTTGTAATCGTATACTACTGAACTATCTGATTTTAATTCCACTGATTTTGAACCATCCAATTTTGAATAATAATAATAACCCCACCGCTGTATCTCTACGTTGACGTCGTGGTGGGGCTTGCGCGCTCCGTACTTTAGGTCTGTGCCGGTAGAATTTACTTTGCCGGAACGGGTCTAGGATGAGGAGCCAGACCAAGAGAGTTACAGAAACCCGCAGGGCAGCATGTGGCGAGCTGTTGGGCAGTAGCGACCCCACGGATCCTATTTCCCGGGAGAAATCTTGTCTTCATCTCTGGCTTGCCTTAATTGGCCGGCTGGAGTGAACACTGACGAGGAACAGAGCTCCCACCTCATTCTTGCCTTTATTGGCCGGCTTGAGTGGAGATTCGCAAGAGCAAACGTGCTCGGAGGAAGGAAGTATTCCAGTAAGGTGCTGGTAGGGATCTTGACCGTACTTCCGGGATTGTCCTGATAGCCGTGGAATACCTCTCCACTCCTCACGCACCTCAGGAAGTGTTGCCCCCTTGTCGCTACGTCACTATGTGCTAGCGGCCGTTTCCGGGGGCCCATTATTGAGTGTGCAAGTCACCTCCTGCCATTTTATCCGTGTATAATTGTATAACATTGGTCAGGCAGGGGACATAGTTATTCCATAGTTTAAGTAACCCAATGCACTTTAGCAAGCCAAACCCATAGCCCAATATGTTTTATTTTCACGTACAGCAATAGTCCTGCACCAACCGGGGGTTGTCCTTGGGTGCATTTGCATAGCGCATATAGGGATAATCGTCGGTTGGTGCCTCCTCATCATTTAAAATTTTGTAAGGGACCTCTGCGAGTTGGCTTCAGCTCCTCGTACGCCTTCCAAAGGTCCGGGACCCCAGGGTCCCGAGAAATATGGAAAAAAAAAGTATAATAATAATAATATGTTTATTTATTTTCTCTCACAATGGCTTTGTATCACTTAACAATGTTGAACTATACAAATTCACATTGTGAGAGCTAGTGCCTGAGGTAGGTTTTAGAAAAACCTGTATTACAGGTCACCAGGCCCCACTTATTGGCATCATACAAGTAAAACAGGCAGGTAGCATGTTAGCATTTCTACTGAACAATTAAAACAAAAAATAAATAAATGAAAAGAAAAGAAAAATTAAAAGTAAAATAAAAGCAGGCTAAGAGTGTGGTGAATGTGTAGGTAAGTAGAGGTGAATGTGTAGATGAATGGTGGTGTGTATAATGGTGAATAGAGGTGAATGTGCAGGTAAATAGGTAGGTGAATGGGGGAGCATGTGTAGGCGAATGGAGGAGAATGTGTAGTTGAATAGAGGTAAATGTGTAGGTGAATGGTAGAGAATGGTGGTGAATCATCATCATCTTCCTGCCCTTATCCCATATTACTTGGGGTCGGCGCAACATGTTTTCTTCTTCCATTCTCCCCTGTCAACCGTCACACTATCATTCACTCCCTTCTCTTTCATATCATTCTTTACACATTCCATCCATCTTTTCTTCGGCCTTCCTCTCCCTCTCTATCCATCATCATGTATATTCATCACTCTTTGAGTCACATGCGTTTCGTCCCTTCTCATCACATGCCCATACCAAGCCAAACGATTTCCTTTCAACTTTTCTGTCACTGGCGCCACTTTCAAACTTCCTCTTATATACTCATTTTTTACTTTATCCATTCTCGTTACTCCACACATCCATCTCAACATTCTCATCTCCGTTGCATGCAATCTTTTTTCATCCGTCTTCTTCACGGCCCAGCATTCAGACCCATAAAGTACGACAGGCCTTACCACGGACTTATAAATTTTCCCCTTTAACTTGAGGGGCATCCGTGGGTCGCAAGTTGTTCCTGTGACCTGTCGCCATTTCATCCATCCTGAGTTGATCCGGTGCGTTACGTCTCGGTCTACTTCGCCATCTCCTTAGACAAGCGACCCGAGGTACCGAAAGTCGGAACAGATCGATAAGGGCGTTCCGGCGAGAGATATGGGCACAGGACTGGAGAGGCCGCCAAAATCACAAAACAGATACTCAGTTTTGGTCCGACTTACTCTCAGGCCAACGGTCTCGAGTCTTTCCCACCACACCTCCAATCTGCTCTGGACCTCTAAGCCGTTCTCGGCAATCAGCACAATGTCATCAGCGAACAGCATACACCAGGGAGCCGCTTCCTGGATATCAGATGTAAGAGCATCCATTATCAGCACGAAGAGGTAAGGGCTGAGTGCTGATCCCTGGTGCAAGCCGACAGCCACATTGAAGCTGCCAGTAGTGCCCACTGTAGACCGGACTTGGGTACTGCATCGGCTGTACATCGCTCTAATCAACTGCACATACTTCCCTGGCACACCTTTCTCCTTCAGCACCCACCACAAAACTTCACGAGGCACTCGGTCGTATGCCTTTTCGAGGTCAACAAATACCATGTGCAAGTTTTTATGCGCACCTCTGTATTTCTCGCACAGCTGGCGGATAGCAAAGATGGCATCTGTTGTTCCTCGACCAGGCATAAAACCGAATTGGTTTTGCGAAATTTCACTCTCTTCTCTCAGTCGCCTTTCAATAACTTTCTCCCAAGCCTTCATACTATGTGACATAAGCTTTATTCCTCTATAGTTGTTGCACTCCAGCACATCACCTTTGTTTTTAAAGATGGGCACCAGCGAACTGTTACACCATTCGTCAGGTATGGCTTCTTCCAGCAACAACTTATTGAAGAATAAAGCTAACCACGTCCATCTATCTACTCGTAATAACTTCCATACTTCAACTGGTATTTCATCAGGGCCTATTGCTTTACCATTCTTCATCCCATTTATTACTATTCTCACTTCATCCATACTAATCATTCTCACTAAACCTTCATTTACTGGTTTATTCCCAAGCACACCACTCCAGCCATTCTCCTCATTCATTAGTCTTTCAAAATAGCTCTTCCACCTGTCTTTAATTTTCTCATCATCCGAAAGAACTATTCCAGTTTCATTATACACTTTATCTTACAAATATCTCTCGTCTTTCTCTCTCTAGCTCTAGCAAGCCGGTAAAGATGTTTTAGGCCTGCTGGATTATCCAGTGTGTTATAAAGCTTGTCCTGGGCTTTTGCTCTTGCTATGGCCACAGCTTTCTTGGCTTTTTTCTTTAGAGCATCATACTCACTCTTTTTTTCTGCTTTCAAACTAACATTCTCATCTGCAACACTCTGCCACTCCTTGAACTTTCTCTTCTTATCCTGCAACACATTCTGTATTTCTGTCGACCACCACCATGTATCCCTATCTATCGTACCCTTTCCTTTCGTCTCTCCCAAAATATCTTTCGCTGCACTCCTAATATACCCTGCCATTTCATTCCAACATTCATTTACACTTCGACCATTCATGTCCCCCATACCTATCATTTTATCCACTACTCGCTCATTAAATTTCTTCGCATAGTCATTCTTCTCCAGCATATGCCATTTTATTTTGGGAGGGGGTCGCTCTTTGTTTTTCTTGGGCTTTCTTTAAATGATAAATGATTTTTATTTCTGTAAGTAGGTTTGTACAAACACTTTTACAAGTCAATCATGTTTTTTTTTTTTTTTTTTTAAACTAGATGATGTCGGCGTTTCCTATCTGACTACTCTGAGAAGAAAGGCCGAAACAAACTCAGAGGTCACAGTCTCTTATAAAGTCCAGACATAATCTTGGTCACTTCATGTGAAGACCATGTAGATTGGTGTCTGAAATGGTCTTTTGAGGAAAGAACCACACAGATTGAGAGGACCTGTCCAGTCAGTGCACGCATTTGTCAGTAATCGCGCAGCTCAACCCAGAACTTAAGGAGCTCAACGATTCGACGAACAATACCAAAGAAAGGACATTGGGGTAGGCCGCATAAATTACTCAAACTGCCAGACGATGATTAAAAATAAATGAGAGAAAAAATAAAACAAACAAAAAAAGCAATGACCTACATAGTCTTCACATTCACAATAAATTAAAATAATATAATACTGTACAAAGTAAATAGTCATGTCAACATTCAGTATGCAAAAATAAAAGAATAAAATAAAATTTGGAGCAGTTCAATCCCAAGCCTTTTTGTCCTCAATATAATCTTTAACGGTATAATAAGCTTTCTGACACAACTTGCGTTTAATGAATGATTTGAATTTATTAAGGCTCAGATCTTGAACGTGGCTTGGAAGTTTGTTATAAAAGCGTATACATTGACACCTGAATGAGCGACCCATTTTCTTGAGCCTTGTTGGAGGTACAACAAATTTGTGTTTGTTCCTAGTATTTATATTGTGGATATCACTGTATTTTTTAAACAATTTAATGTTTTTATGGGCATATAAAAGATTTTCAAAAATGTACTGAGAAGGCAAAGTCATTATACTAATCTCCTTAAATTTATCTCTGAGAGATTGTCTCGGACTTAATTTATAAATGCATCGAACAGCTCTTTTCTGCAAAACAAAGATAGTCTGAATGTCGGCAGCATTTCCCCACAACAGAATACCGTACGACATTACACTATGAAAATAGCTAAAGTACACTAAACGGGCTGTCTCTATGTTAGTTAAATTACGAATTTTCCTAACAGCGTATGCTGCGGAGCTTAGCTTTTTTGACAATTTATCTATATGTGGGCCCCACTGAAGCTTAGCATCCAAAGTTAAGCCCAAGAATACTGTGCTATCTTCAGGATTCAATTCTTCGCCCTTTATCAACACGTTAGTTTTCACCTGCCTAACGTGAGGTAGCGTAAATACGTTTAATTATATCTCTACAGGTAATATGTTCAAAATTAAATTCCGAATCGCAAGCATTAACATTTTCCTTAAGCAAAGACTCAGCAACAGAAGTTGATGAGTTTAGGGATTTAGTAGTTGAAACGGGAATATCTGAAAAGAAATTTTCAAAGGCCGCGGCGACTTGTGCGTCTGATTTTATTATGTTGTCATTAATGGACAGGCTGTAGTCAGCACTTCGGTTATTAGACCTTCCCGTTTCACTATTAATAATATTCCAAGTCGTTTTAATTACATTACTACTGTTTTTAATCTTCGAACTCAAATAACGCGACTTGGCCATACAACAAACTTTTTTAAATAATTTTGAATAATTTCTAACATATAAATTAAATTCAGCAGTGTTTACAAAAGACCTTTCATTGTATAGTTCATAAAGCCGTGTTCTACTTTTATGAATACCAATGGTAGCCCAGTCACTGAAAGACGCGTTACTATTAACCTAGATAGTCTTGGGAATAAAGATGAGATTAAATTGTTGACAGTACATATTAAAAAAATCATCATATAGATGATTAGGATCATTATGATTAGCCAAAACTGTTAATTTATTAATGAGTTTAACTTTAAAAGCTTCCAAGCGACTTGTAGTTTTGGGGTTAACAATGATATCCTTTTTAGCCACTTTGTTGGTTTGGTTTTGGATAGTAATCCTTTGCCCGCAATGATCAGAATCCAGTAAATTTATAATTTCTTTATGGCTTGGAATAACATCTGTATAAATATTATCTAGGCATGTGGCACTAGTAGGGGTTATTCTTGTGGGCTCCAAAAATAGGTTTACAAGATTGTATGACTGAAACAGACTTATTATTTTACTACAAGCATTTCCATAATTAGGGGTCTGTGCTGTGAGACTAGATCTCCTCCCGGTATTACTTTGCAATCTTTGATATGCTTTAAGTGTTTGCGTCGTACTAGAAAGTAATCAATTTGCGTCTTGTGATTGCCACTTTTGTACGTAATTAGGTGTCCATCGTTCTTTTGGAACCAAGTGTTGGCTACTGCCAGGTCAAATGCGGTAGCGGATTGCAGCAATGTCTCTCCCTCGTTATTGACGTTACCAAATCCCCATCCTCCATGCACTCTTTCATAAACTCCTCGCACTCTTCCCACATGTCCATTAAAATCACCTCCAACTATCAATTTTTCATGCACCGGAATGTTCATCAAAACTGTGTCAAAGTCCCCCCAAAACTTCTCTTTCACCCTTTCATCGCATCCTACCTGCGGTGCATACACACTAATTACATTCAGCACTACATGTTCTATCATAACTTTTACAACGATTAATCTATCATTTATTCTTTTTACCTCCATCACGCCTTCTTTCAAATTACTGTCTAACACTATTCCCACGCCATTTCTTTTCCCGTCACTCCCACAGTAGAAAAACTTATATCCTTCGCCGATTTCTCTCGCTTTCGTTCCTTTCCATTTTGTTTCTTGCAAACACGCCACATTTATTCGCCTTATTTTTAATACATCCGCTAACTCTCTGGCTCTCCCAGTCATCGTCCCAACATTCCAACTTGCATACCTCAATCTCACTTCCCGAGCTCGCTTCTTACGTTGCCCCCGCCCGGTGTGGTGCAACAACCCTAGTCCTCTTCCCACAGGAGCCGGGTGCTGCCCCTGCGCGTCGCCTGTGGGGTACGCCCTAGCCCTATCGTGCATCATATATTCATCATATTGCTAATAGTTTTGGCAAAGTTTTACAGTCGGCCGCCTGCCTGACACCAACCCTCCTTGGGAATGCGAGTGTTGATGGTTTACCCGCCATCGCTCGGGTGACCCAAAGTGCTATATGGTATGCACTGGGTCTGGAGCTCCCTAAGTCAAATAGTCGCCTCTTACGACACCCACGGGATGAGATGGGGTGGTCCTATTCTTTCTCCGGGACCGACACGGATAGGTGGTGAACGTGTATGGTAATTAATGGTGATTATTTGAATGCAAGCGTTATTTGATTGAGTGGAGAAATTTCTCTGCGTCATCATAGGAAATAGTTTTTAAGAAGTCATTTACTATTTGCTTACAACTGTGTTTGCGTAGTGGATAAATATTTAGTCCCTTGTTGATAACATTATAAAGATAATTCCCTAGGTAACAGAATAACTTGTAGGACAGACTTGTACGGAAAAATTTAGTACTGCACACAGTACCCTTTCTGCGTTTATCTTTCAAAAGATCAGAATCATAAACTAGCTGCGAGTGCTTTTTAAGGACTGTATGCAAAACAAAAGATTGTCTTATAGATAGTACATCCCACTTTTTGTATAAGTCGACTGTAGGAAAGCGGAAGGGAAGAACCGCAGCAACCTTAAGTATGGTACGTTGAGCTCTTTCCGCCTCTATCAAGTGCGTTTTAGCAGCACCTCCCCAGGAGATAATGCAGTAGTCTATAAGTGACTGACACAAGGCATAGTAGACCATCTTGATGGTGCGAAGGTCGGCTACGTGTTTTAGAGTCTTGAATATGTAAATGAGTTTGCGCAATCTCGTTACCAGGACGTCTATATGCGGTTTGAAGCTGAGGAGTTGGTCCAATGTAACTCCTTTGAAGAGCGGGACATACGCATGGCTGGTGGGTTGACCAACACGTGTGGGCCGTTATAGAAAATGAACGCGGGGGTAGCACATTCGATCGAAGTGCAAATGTCACGTATTTGGTTTTTGTGACATTGAGAGTCAGCACATTATTCCGTAACCAAGCAACAACCTTGTTTAGCCCCTCCTGAGCCACACCAAATACCTCAACCCAGTTATCACCACTAAAGAAGAGGGCAGTGTCATCGGCAAATATAGCTGATGTGCACGCGTCTCTTATTATTTGTGTGTATTTGTTTATAGCTAATTTAAGTTGGTCGACTGTGTTTAATTTGTCAATTTCTGATTTATTAATTTTGTTATCTTGCATTAATTGTGTGAGTTTGTCACGAAACTCGGGCCAATTTGCTTTTTTTGTATTGAAAATTCTAGTGGTTCTATTGATTCGTATGCCTTTAGACCTTTTTAGTCTAATATTGAAGACAATGCCGTTGTGATCCGAGCTCGTGCGGCCCTCGTCTACCCTCCAGTCGTCTACCAGGTCCAGGATATCTGTCAAGCATGGTGTGATATCAACGTAGCTACAGTAACGTTTTCCCCCTCTGAACGTATCGAAGGTCGGAGTTTCCCCTCTGTTGAGTATGTTTAGACTCAGCTCATCAAGAAGTCCAGACACTTCTTCGCCCCTGTGGTCAACGGACAAACTTCCCCACCAGGTGCTTTTTGCGTTTGCGTCTCCTCCAACAATCCACATTCTGGAACCTAGTTTTTCTTCAACGTGTTTGAGGTGCTCCAGGTACGGTCCAATTGGTTGGTGCGGCTCGAAGTAAAATGAGACAAGCGTGATCCTCCACTCACTGGTCTGGATTCCCACCACTGTGATGTTGTTCGTGGTGAGTTTCGAGTACTGCGTAACTACAAGGTCTTGATCAAAGACTGCTATTGCGGCCTTAACAGTCCCATCTCCATTATTGGTGCTCTGGAAGCTTCGAACACCCTTCTGACTTCTCATAGTCTTAGCTCCCCCCACGTATGGCTCCTGGAGTAGAGCAACAGCGACTCTGCGTTTTCCGGCTTCCAACAAGAGCTCGATTGTAGCAAGTTTTTTCCTCTGGAGGTTAGCCTGTTGTATTCTGTATTGGTTGCCCTGGGTGCCCTTAGCAATACGCCACCGTTGATCTGGCGATTTCGTCCCACTTACGGCGTATTGGGCAGTCGGTGTCAAAAGCGTTGTGGTCAGCAATATCAAGGCCAGCTCTTGTGCAGTTCTGGCATTTGGGTGGAACGCCCGCCGGCCAATCGTCGCATTCGGACTTCAGATGTGGACCGCCACAGTGACTGCACAAGTCGGCGGATTCTTTACAGAATCTTCTGCCGTGCCCGTAGCCCAAACAGCGCGTGCACTGAACCAGTGGGGTTTGGTCTTCCACCCTGACGCGCTGAAGGTCCACGTGCAAGCATCCGATTCCCGTTGCTCTTCTCCAGATGGTTGGTGAGACGCTGACCACAACATGATTGACATGCGGATTTCTTGTCTTTCTCCTGTACTTAACCTCCGCCCTTCTCGGTTCTTCAGTGCCTTAAGAATGTCGTCATCTGACTTAACAGAGCGGACGCTCCTGAGGATCAGTAGGGGGTCTTTATTTTTCATTTCCTCGACATTGAGATCCTGTCTTTCTCCCAATTTGCTTTTAATTTTGTTTCTTTCTTCCTGAGTCTGGAATCCCATTATTATTTTTCTGTCTTTTGCCTTCCTTACTTTTTCAACTTTGACCCAGCCCTCTTTTGCGTCTACCGCTTTCCGTATTTTATTAAGTACTTCGTCCCCTGTTTCTGTGTCATCTTTTGAGGTAACTGCGATAGAGTGCAGCGTACTTCTCGCTGGGTTCGGTTTACCGCTCTGTTTCGCAGTTACACTCGCATATGTAGTTTCCATTCTCTCTCTCTCTTCTTAAACTTGATTTTTCTATAATTTAAAAAATATAGGTTGTCGATCTCCTTTCGCCTGTACGATTTTTTGAAAATCGGTCAATTAAAAAAAAAATGTTATTACTTAAAAACTAACTGACCGATTTTTGTGTGCGATCCGTCTTCTTTCTTGGTCTCTTGAGGAGCTTCAGATGACGTTTTCGAAAGTAGCGGCACACCTCCAGGGGCTTGGCTCAAAACCACGTGGTACTTGTTTTTCACCCTGTATTTCCGCCCTCCTGGGCGGAAAATCAGGACAAACATTCGCTAGTGGTGTCAAAAGATGGGGCTCGATGAGAAGACCCCGGATCACCCAAAAAAGGTAGGGGTCACCGCGACTAAACTCGCAGCGTAATTTTTTGAAGTTTTTAAATTGCACTTTTTGGCACTTTTTTCGGATTTGCGGTGCACTGCACTATTTGATCTTCACGGCACTTACACAGTCGCCTGCGCCGGATTTTTGCGCAACTTTTGATGTATCGCACTATAGGGGGCGCGTAAGTTTTACCACTTTCTCGATTTTAAAATACTTTTCCAAGCCGCCACGTGGTGGGACACGTGTTGTTCGCTCGGGCGCTCGAGGGGGGACTCCCTTACTTATATTGGTCCCTTGTTGATCGAAGGTGATTGTCATACCGGCCTGTTGCATCCTCGTTACCGATAGGAGATTGTAGGTTACATCGCGGCAAAATAAAACGTCCTCCAACGTACCACGAATGCCAGTGTTACTGATGACTTGCAATGTGCCTTTGGTGGCTGAAATAAAAGCGCCGTGTTTAGCAACAGAAATTATTAAAAGGAACCTTTAAATTTGCGTAGGTACTGAAAGGTCTTCCCTGTTAATATGTGATCTGATGCTCCAGAATCCAGCAGGAAAGTTATTTGGTTACCATTTGTACTTCTTCTTAGCCTTAAACTTTTGCCGATGGTTTTTAGGCTTCTTATGCTCTGATTTTGGTTGGTTGAAATTTTGAACAGTGTTTTCGATGTGTAGAATCTTGTTACCGGTGTCACTACCCTCGTTTCTTAATTTAACCTCATGGTCAATCTTTTTTTTTTTTTTTTTTCCGTGGATAAATGCTCATGCATACTGCACTACCACGGGGAGATAGTGCAGATATGTGGGACTCCAACCCACTAAAACTCCACGGTGTCCTCCTCTGCCGCTTGTGGCGGGAACACGGGCACGCGTTAGCACTCACCGCGAACCCGCCGCGGCTGTGCACAAACACATTGTGCACCGTGACCACCCCATGGACCAAACCAGCACATGGGCGCCAGACGACCCCGTGTTTAGTCACCCTTGGTCCCCCTGCGACTGGTCGGGTCAGTGGCCCGGCCGCCTACCACTTTTCGGCTGCAGAGGATAGGGAGAGCGGCCAACGAAATACCGACACTCCTCCTCCCCTGCGGCCCCACCGCGTCCGCCATCAGACGGTGGCGACCCCGTCAAGGCCGCGGAAGGTAGGGAGAGCGGCGCACCGCAATACCGGCACTCCTCTCCCGCCGCGGCCTCCAACCCTCAGCCGCGATGCCTCCCATACGACATCGCGGCTCGCCTCAGTTGCGATGTCGCTCAAGCGGCACCGCAACCTACCTGTTGGCCGCTACGTCGTCGACTTCCTGGAAAAAGCCCTGACGAGCGGCCCTTCCTCGGGTTCCTCTTCGCTTCACCGTGGGTGACCAAGCCACGGCTACTGAGCCCCCCCGCCTCGACAATGCGGGAACCCCCGGGGGGGACTCATGGTCAATCTTGTGTTGAGAAAGGCCAAGGTCAAATTATCTTCTGATAATTTTATTTATTTATTTATTCACTCTTTACATACAAATATCCTTACAGGCTAGACCCAATGCGATATTGTAGCATACTTAAAATTTAAATAGATTTCGCTGTTTTTACCATAACAAATTCTATAGGTAGCTGTTCTTGTAAATACACCCAAATCGCAACAGAATAGGTCGATGTCATCAGCAATGAGGTTGAGTGCGGAGCGCGCTCGTGAGCGGCGCCTCGCGCAGCAAGTTAGTTCGCGCGCGTGTTTCCGCCAGCAACCGCGGCTGACGACGACGACCCACATACCCGTCCGGCACGACTAGCTCCACCCTACGCAATAATAATGTCTCTATTACAGTTATAACACCGTCATTATGAAGTTGGCAACGTGAGAAGTAAGTGAGACACCTTGTCGGTTTCTTCTAGTTTCGCTCCAGCCGCCAGCAATTCCGTAATTACGTCATCAAAAATAGTGAAGTGCTTTACTATCGTAGTATCGTCACCTTGAAGTTTTAAACCTAACAGCTTTTTACGTAGTGCCAACTGAGTCGCCAATATTTTTCTCTCGTACAATGCGTACAAGTTTTTGAAGATTAAACTTGCCGTAGAATCGTCTTTCGCAAAACCGAGGAATGAATCTGCCAAATATTCAGCAATGACACTTTAGCGATTCGGTTGCTCTTCACACAAGCCTCCGATCGTATTTCTGGTTCCATGTTCATATCTTTCATAACGTCCATCTCGGTCAACAAAGCTTGAACCCGAAACTTCCAAACGCTGTATTTCTCACCGTCAAACGGTTTAATGTTTCATCTTCAAATTCTCCATAGTGAAAATATTATAGTAATAGTTATTGTAGTTATTATATTATGTTCAAAATATTATAGTCAGTGCCACGTGTTTTTGAGAATAATAAAATAGACACTTACTTGAATAGCACAGTACTTAATAAAGTGTGACTGGGCCCATAACCTGTAGGAAATCAGGATACGGGCGTGAATTAAAAACAGAGACTTTGAATTGAAATAACGTTATATTTTATAATTTAACGTTAGGTACACGGGGAAGGTTTTATGTCTGTCTCCTAGTACAGCGAATAGAGAAAAAGGAACGAACTGACAGCAGTTGTTGGTTTTATTAAATCATTTAGTGACAGTGTTGCTATTATTCAAAAGTAAGAATCGATTAATTTTTGCATATTCAAATCGACTAAATACCAACAACAATTTTTCAACCATAGAAGTAGGCAACGAGGAAATATTTAAAAAACTTAGTCAGCTGGATACATCCAAAGGTGCAGGCCCCGATGGTATATCTGCAAGTTGTATAGTAAATTGTGCGCGAAGTCTTGTGGTTCCGTTGACAGCAATATTTAATAAATCTTTTAGCTCTGGACAATTTCCTAAACTATGGAAGCTTGCAAAGGTGGTACCGGTGTTTAAGGGTGGTGATAATCGTGTGTGGTTAGCAATTATAGACCAATTTCCATACTGTCCATCTTTGGCAAGGTCTTGGAATCCTTACACTGTCCGTGTATACAGCGGTACTTCGAAAAATTCATCTGTGAAAACCAGCACGGGTTTGTTAAAGCTAGGTCGTCATGTACAAATCTTGTATCTTACATAGAGACATTATCTGAAGCAATGGACACTGGTGCTCAGGTAGACGCGGTATATATGGACTTCAGCAAGGCATTCGATAGGGTTCCCCACAAAATTCTAGTAGACAAGCTTTCAATGTATGGTATCCACGGTGCACTTCTTAATTGGTTCAAAACTTACTTGTGCGATCGAGAGTTTTATGTTGTTGTTAACGTTTTCCGTTCAGCCCGTTATGTAATCGCATCAGGAGTTCCACAGGGCTCGCATTTAAGTCATATTATATTCATTAATGATGTCACTACATGTTTCCATAATACTACTCCATTTCTGTTTGCCGATGACAGGAAAATTGTAAAGATAGTGACATCCCCGCGGGATGCTGCCTTGATGCAACAGGATTTGGATAGACTATCCGAATTGTAACCAAATGATGTTGAATTGCGCAATTACGCAGTGTGTACACATCTTTAGCCGGAAACTGTGTAACATACAATATAAATGAAACCCCGCTAACAGAAGTCAACTGTACTAAAAATCTGGGTATTACTTTAGACCTTAGAATAATAACTAAAGCATAGAAGGAGTGCTAAAATAGCAACTGAACTCAATATATTTATTTCATTTTGACTTATGGAACCGCTATGATGTTAGAGAAGGACACGTATACAGAAGACGTTTCGAAATTTCGTAGGTTGTCATTCATTTTATTTGACTCAAGTGATGTGACCCACTAAATTTCAACGTCGATAGAATTTACAATGACATGCATTTTTGTACTGCCAAAATTAATTACTAAGCATACTTTTATGAGAATACGCATTATCTACATCGTTTTTAGGGTTCCGTAGTCAACAAGGAACCCTTATAGTTTCGCCATGTCCGTCTGTCTTAGTACTAGAAAGCTATAATTTGGCATGAATATACCTACATATTAATCACGCCGACAAAGTGGTAAAATAAAATCATATAGCTCTTTATGTATCCAAGTATTAAACCTGACCCGGCTAACCCCGAATGTATATCATTGCCATAGTAACTGATGATGAGTTTACTGAAAACAAAGTGAGAGACATTCGGGTGTGCGAATGCTTTTAGCAAGTCTTGCTTCAAATTACTTTCTCATATTTATTTGGATTTAAACTACTCAACCAAGTCTAGGGAATAAGGGTATTCATAGTAATCTTATGAAAATCCAGTGGTACCAAAACAACAAAAACTTTTTTGTAGATTTGTATTATAAACTATGACTTTGTACGTAGTCTGGTCATAAGTTTTGTCACATATGGAAAGTTAAATAACTGACACAATGAGTTACGCACTACAACCATTTATACACCAAATGAAAGGGTATAAAATACAGATTTACACCACATTAAAATTATGCGAAATGTCCTCCTCTTGCTTCGATACAAGCCTTCAATCTGCAAGGCCAGTCATCAATCGAAGCATGCACGACGTTCATGTCAATATCGGCAACTGCTTTAATCAGGGATGCTTTAAGTGACTCCAAGTTGCGATGGGGTTTAGCGCAGACCTTCTCCTCTAAGTGCTTCCATATTTTGTAATCCAAGGGATTCAAGTCTGGACTGGATAAGGGCTAATCCTCATGCCTGATAAAGTCGATTCCATTGGTCGTGAGCCAGTTTTGGGTACTTTTCGCCTTATGAGCCGGAGCAGAATGCTGCTGGAATACCCAGTGCTTGTTTTCGAACGTTGTTTGTGAAAGAGGTTCCACAATGTTTGTTAGGACTGTGTTTTGATACACAAGGGCACTGGTTTTCACTCCTTTTTCACAAAAAAACACCTCCGTGATGATTTCACGAGATGTCAAAGTTAGTGGCGATTCAGTAATCTTGACCAGTCCCACGTCCATTGCTACGGCATCCTAAAATTGCGTAATTTGTATTAAAGATAAATAAATAAATTTGCACACGACTATATTTCCGACTGGGAGAGTTAGAGAAACATGCAACATTATATGAACCTGTTTCTCATGAAATGTTATACCTGTCTTCCTGTAAGATATGTCTTAGACTGCTGTTGATGGTGAGTGGTTCCTTGAATCTGCAGAATTGCGCTATTTTTTTCTTCGCAGACTTCCATGAGCACTTCCTGTAATGTAATAAATCAGGTTTTAATTTGAACGGGATACTATTTATTGCAATGAAACCTTAATCATGTCATATTATATCAGACCATTTCATCTGTTCTATCCATAATAAATCATCAGGAACAGCATCTTCTCTTATTCGCCTCCATTTCATATTTTCATTACATACATAAGACTGCGAAGTAAAATGCTTGGAACATATGCGACTGTGCTTTTTCGGAGTCCAATTTCGTCAGCCAATAGAGTTCTTTCTGGTACCGAAGTCGGATCAGACCTTCCGTCCTATCTTCAATCTGAAGCAACTGAATCAGTTCGTAGTAGCTAAACCATTTCAACTATTCAGTCACTTCCGTGTTCCAAATTTTTTGCAACAACAAGATTGGATGGCCAAATTAGATCTGAGCCAAGCATATTTTCACGTGGCCATCGCACAGCAGCATCGCAGATTCCTGAGATTAAATCATCATCAAGATTCACATCAGCATCAGCTACTTCAAATGACTTGTTTGCCGTTCGGCCTTTCGTCGGCACCCAGAACGTTTGCCTCGATAACCAATTGGGTGGCGGAATTCCTGAGGAGTCACAACATCAGGAGCGTCGTATACTTGGTCGATATCCTTCTAGCAAACCAGTCAAAATCGCAGTTGGAAGACGACATCGCGTTCACGATAAAGGTTCTGCATTTACTGGGCTGGAAAATCAACTTCGAAAAGTCTGTACTGGCTCCGACACAATGCCTCTAGTTTCTCGGCATAACATGGGACACAAAACGCAACGCAAAGTCCCTGTCGGAGCCGAAGTGCCTATCGCTACGCAAAGCACTTCACCAACAGCTCCAGAGAAGCAAGTGGTCCCTCAGACAGTGCCAAACTCTAATGGGGAGACTCAACTTTGCAACTTTTGTGACTCCGAGAGGTCGCCTTCACTGTCGTACTCTGCAATACTACAGTCGACAGCTGTCGGTGAAACACCCGTAACGGCTGATACCTATCCCTCAACCAGCCCAGTCAGAGATGGAGTGGTGGTGTCAAGCTATAGGAAAGTCGATGCCGATCCTCTTGAGCTCGGTGACGCACCTATTGACTACAGACGCATCAGACATCGGATGGGGCACAACATAGCGGCACAAATATTGTGGGAACCTGGACGAATTCACAAAGGACATGGCATGCCAACAGGAAAGAGATGTTCGCTGTTTACGCAGCTACAGGTCAGAATCAACAGCAACTCCAAAATGCGCAGATATTGCTGCAAACTGACAACCGGACAGTAGTCTCGTATATAAACAAGGAGGGCGGCACAAAATCCAAGAAACTGCTCCAACAAACCCAACAACTTCTTGCTGTTCTAGACAAGCAGAACATTCATCTGACGGCACATTATTTTCCGGGCCGAAGGCTTGCCCAGAGTGGCACCTCACGAAGACAGCAACGACACAAATCTTTCGAATGGGGGGCACACCGGTAATAACCCTCTTCGCATCAAGAACAGCTCACATACTACCAAAGTACGCATCATTGGACGTGAGCGATCAGGATGCACAACACCACAACGCATTTTGTCATCAATGGTACTACAACCTAGCTTGGTTGTTTCCGCCACCTTTGATTATCAGGGTTCTGAGACACCTGAACCAAGCCAGCGGAGACTACATATTGATTGCCCCGAAGTGGAACAAGGTATTCTGGCGGGCAGATGTTCAACGAGTGCGACAACCCTCTTTTCCGATTCCAGATCTAGCCCGCACTCTGATAGACACCAGAACTGGGACGCATCCGCCGCAGGTGCAAGACCTACACTTGCGAGCCATGGCTGACATCGGGTGGCCAGATATTTTTACGGAATTGACGGATCAAGATCAAAAACTCCTTATGTCAAGCTGGAGAGGCTCCACAATCAATACCTACAGACCAGCGTGGCGCAGATGGAAGCGATGGAGCGAGTCGCATTTAATTAATTACAAATACCCTAATGCGGATCAAGTAGCTCGATATTTAGCACATTTACATTGTGACATAGGTCTTGCTTATACAACTATTTTGGTACATACATCTGTTATTTCAACATTCACACACTTAACATCAAATATTGATTTATCGTCAAATTTCTTTATAAAACATATATTAAAAGCTATTTCTGTTGCACGAGAGTAATCTGCTAAACCACCTATTTAGAACCCTAAAGCTTTATTGCAATACATGAGTACCTACAATTTTGACGATAATAATATATTTCATGTATCGAGACATGTAGCTACTCTTTTACTGCTAGCATCAGGCCGCAGGGTCCACGATCTTACATTGTTGCGAGTTGATAGCACTAGTTTAGTTGACGAAGATACCTCTACTATATTGTGGCCAGCATTTGGTTCTAAATCGGACAACCATAACCATAAGCAGTCTGGATGGAGGCTTAGGAAACATCCTGATAAAAAAAAAATCAATTAGATTTTTTGGTTAAGACAATTATTACATATTACTCTAAACCGTCGAGGAAATATAAAACATTTGTTTATTACAGCCAAAGGGGATATAAAACCTGCCTCTAGAACTGTTATTGGCGGATGGGTGAGGTCTCTTAAGAGCTAGTGGTATTGATGAAACTCCAGGATCAGTAAGATTGCAGTAGCTTCTCTCATTTTTGTAGAAAACTTTCCGATTGATCAAATTCTTGCAACTGATAACTGGAAAACGATTCATACCTTCCAAAAATTATTATCAAAGGGAATTGCAAAATGATTCGAATATTCCCAATCATTCTGTATCTTTATGTAATTATTTTGATCCTGTTCATTGAAAGATAACCATTATTTTTCGTTATTTATTTATTTTGTTATTTAATGTGGCTGCAAGCAGCATCTCATACCTACTTGATTAATTATTGTAACACATTTACATAATTAATTTTAATTACCCTTGTTATTTTACAATACACATTATAGCGTCTTTGGGTTAAGCGCACCAGGTGATAACAAACACATCACTCAAGATGGATTCCGGATATTGATACAAAACAAATAATAGAGAGTTTTACATAAAATAAAACTTACCTATTATTTTTTCATCAATATCCGGAATCCAGGCAAGGTCTACCTGGTGCATCATGAGTTCCATAATGACGGTAAATTGGGCCATCACCCGATGCGCGCCTGAAATGCTTAGTACCAACGGTAAGTATAGAGGGCGCTACCAGCGGAGAGGCAAAGGTAATGCTAACAACAGGCTGAAAGACTGGTGCTTGACTCAAGATGGATTCCGGATATTGATGAAAAAATAATAGGTAAGTTTTATTTTATGTAAAACTCTCTATTCAGCTGCATCCGGTTAGACTGGAAGCCGACCCCAACATAGTTGGGAAAAGGCTAGGCAGATTGATTTTTTATCGTTTTACACAGTATTATAGTGATCGTTTTTTTATCTGTATTTTGTAATGAAACATTCAAAAATATAATGTCTGTAATGTAATGTCTGTTAATGAATATGAGTAATAATAAAACAATTTTGAAATCATTTTATTTTTTGTTTCCTAAAATATTTTAAAATGTAAATGGCATGTAATATGGAAATTAAACAAAGGAAATTCTAAATAATGTATAATAATATTGCTTAATACTGTTTAGAAAAATATAAAAGAAATAAATTTTATATGAGCATTCATGAATAAACTAAATAATAAGTGTCTTAATTATGTTATATAAATATTACATGTTTTTTTTATTAGTAGGTATGATATATGTATTACATAATTTAAATAAACTATTTGTATACCAACCGTATATGTGTAAGTATATGAATTGTGTTTATGGGTTTTCATCAATTTCCAGAATCTGCTTAAGGACCAGAATCAGGAATTGCTGAAATATTTCATTAAATATATTCTCTTTCATCAACTTTTGGCGGAAGGTAATGACGGCGGTTAAAACGCTCGAATATTCACCCTTATACAGGGCAATTTGTTTTATTCTACGCATGAATATGAACAACTTTCACTATGGGACCAACTCTGAAATCACGAAAAGAAATCTGCTATTTCATACATTTTGGTCGAGTAGGTATTGAACTGTTGTATGAAACAGCAGATTTTTTTCATGATTTCAGAGTTGGCCTCATAGTGAAAGTTGTTCATATCCTTGGGTAGAACACCCTGTGAAAATCTGGCACCTGATAAAAAAATTGCCCTGTATAAATATATAAAAATATATTCTCTGCATTGTAATTATATTGTGTAATTTTTATTTCTTAATTTATAATTTGGGAGGTGTATGTTTAGTTCTAATATTTTCACTCTTTTGTATAGAAAAACCGTTGCATCGTCACACTGAGACAGGCCAAATAAACCGTCGCCTGCCTGGAGCGCCACCATTGGCTTACACAAATGCTTCGCCTCGGCACCGTGAGATTGTACATCAGATCCATTTGCTAAGACCAGCATAACAGCAGCATCACACACCGTCACTATGCAAATTGTACGGAACCACCTGCGAGCGGACGGTTTGACATGTTGCAGACCGGTACAAGTATTTGCTCGATCTACACGGCCAAAATTATTTTAATCCTTAATTGGTATCTAAACCGAGTAAATAAACAAAAAAACGTATTTTACAAAAAAAAAATATATATTTTCCAAAAAAAAAAAAAATACAAATTAAAAAAGGTCAAGATCGCTGTATTCGTACAAAGGAAAATATAATAATGCTACATTTCTTGAGTTTCTTCGTCGCTCTCTGATGAAGTTTCTGATAATATGTTCGATTCCGCAGATACAAACATAGCCAAGGTTTCAGGCAAAAATGTTTCTGCTTTCCTTTTTTTCACAGTTCGCATACTACTGAGCAGAGGATCTGAACTGAGAAGGAGGCGATTAAAAATATCCTGATTACAATTTATTCTAGAAAACTTCCTCGCAAAATCTTGGCGGTAACATCTAAAATGTTTGTTGCGAGCCTCAGCTGCTTCCTCAGAAAGCTGTCCGATTGGTAATAATGCCTTTTCAATTATAACTGCGCCATGGACTAAAATCTTGTGCATTGTTGGCGTCATAGGATGCCAATCATAAAGGTTCACAAAAATACGAGCAGTTTCTGAAGCGTATCTTTCATATTTTACGGGATCAATTCTGAACCCGCTTGAAATTGCTTCTAATATGACTTTTAATCTATAAATCAGCTCGTAATTGATGCCAGTTATTTCAGCGGCTAATCTGGGGTCCTCAAAGAACCTTCTGCTGGTATTTCCATCATTTGTATTTCCGAAATTCGATTTAGGCATATCTATTATTAGACCTGTCTCAGTGCGAAACCTTGATTGTATTTCTTTTTTGGTTTGATCTTCTAGGTCTTTCTCTTCTTTTGATTTTCTTTCCCTGTATTTTTTCACCCGAAGTTTGTAGGCTAAATGTAGAATAGATTCAAATATCCGAATTCGTGCGTGTAACACCGATATGCCGAATTCAAGGGCTGCAAAATTCACTTCTCTTGTGTAGTCCAATTTATTAAAATCTTTCGAGGTTGCTCCACAGATGTAGCACCTACTTGTAGACTTCGTACCTGTGGCTGCATTGCAGACCTTTCCGTCAACCATAGTCATTATAAAAGTGTGCTTAATTATGAATTTCTTCCCTGCTATGTCGACCTCTGTTGGGACTAAAGAGTTGATAGCGCTTTTAACATGTCTTATTTCCTCTTCAGTGACATCATTAGTTTCCTTGATAAAGCGAAATCTGATTGGTCGACAGAATCGCGGCGAAGAGGGCGTTGGATTATTCCACAAAATTTTTTCATTATTATCTCCACAAACTAATTGAAGGGGCACGAAGCAGCTTTGGAATATGTTTGAATCAGAATCAATATCACTGTCTAGCTTTTGCTTATACTGAGATTGCTGGGACCCATCGCAGCCCCATTTATTAATTATAGTTAAGTTTTCACGCTCTTGCTCCTTTAAAGTTATTAATACCTCTTCTAGGTATTCCGATAAACGCCTAACGGTAACATCCACTAGAGGCTGTAACTGAGCTTCGGCACTAGTACTCGTTACTGTACACGATTCTTGAGGTGGGTAACATTTCTTCTTGGCTTTTTGTAAGGCACTATAGCACGGAAAAAACTTCTTATTGGTCTTTCTTATAATTTCGTACTGTCCTTGTGTCAAATCTGCATCAATGAACATTTGCAAAGCTTGCATTGGTGTCAAGGAGGGTTGCTTTTTACTTAATTTGGTAAGATGAAATGCCTTTTTATATTTAGTCGCACGTGTTGGAGTACTAGTGATATCTTTTAGGACGTTTGATGCATCTTTCTTACCAGATTTCCCCAGTTCCACTTTCGCAGCATGTATTATGACCTCCTTTTCAAAATTAGAACGGAGTTCTGCAGTCTTGCGCCTTTTACTCCTCTCACTTGCGTCTTCAAATAATTTGCATGGTCGACCTGGCCGTTTGTGTGAAGTTGTAACAACAGGTATTTCAAAAGTACCTTCTAGCCAAGACTGGTTGTATTTTATAAAATTATCTTCTTTATAATGAGCTTTGGTCCACCTTTGTTTTATTTCTGATTTTAAATGGGCAAAATCACGTTTTAACTTAACAATTTGGTCTTCATTGTAACCTTCACATGATAAAAGTTTATCCCTTAGATAGTTTAATTTGGCATCTAAGTTAGGCAAATTTTCTTTCTTCATGAGATCAAACAAGTATTGTCGGGTAACAATCCTTACTCCTGACGTACCCACTGAACCTAAAACAAACAAACACTATGTTAAAAAACGCTAACAAACATTTTCATTTTTAGACGATGTTTCGCTGAATGTCTTTAATCCCTTAAAACAGTATTTATCCGGACGTTTCCGGAGATGTTTTTGATGGTATTTATAAGCTAAAAGATCAAATAATAACCTATAATAAAAATTATACCCCGATCTACCCCGATACATTAACAAAAACACTAGCAAAGAAAAAATATTGAAGAAAATTACGGTATGAAAATGAGTCATTTTATTATAAAAAAAACTAATGTAGTTTTATGGTTGATCATAACTTTATTCAGATAATTTGTAAGTCTCTTACCTTGTTCATCAGATTCCATCACTTTCAATTCGTAAAAAGAACTTGATAACATAAAAAAATCACCTTGAAAATTTAATGTTTACAAGAGCGCCGAGAACAGATACGTACACTAGGTGAAACGGTCTAATTCCGACTGATGCTACCTGAGCGGGGTGCGCGGGGGCTCTAGACAAAGCATGGAGTATTGTTACTTGGTTCGTACTCTGTTCCGGGAACTCGTTTTTATGAATGTTATTGTTATTTTGATAATGGGACTTTTGGCCGCGTAGATCGTCGTAATACTTGTATGGGCGCGGAAAATTTTATTATCTACCATCCACCGTCAAAATCGCGTTCGCTTCGCGAAGGAATCAAATCAAATCAAATCAATCTTTATTTGTGAACATAAGTACAAAAAGGTGTTATTTATACATTTTAGCTGATCTGTATGTTCGGCCAATAATCGGCATACAAATATTAGTAAGCAGGTTATTTTACTATCATAATTAATAAAGTCTAGGATAAAAGAAATTAAGCAATTGAAAAATGTCATGAGCCGCATAAAATAAAGTAATTGAATTATATTATTAATTATTTAGAATGTCAAAGAAAATTAAATTTAGTCATAATTTGTCATTTAAAAAGTCTTCAATCGAGTAATACGTCTTTTCAACTAGAAACAGGAACAACTTTTTTTTTAAATGGCTGACATTTTCCTCACTTCTGATACACTTTGGCAATTTATTGTATAATTATGGAGCCATTACGAGAATACTGTTCTTGTATAAAGCAGTTTTAGATCCAACAGTTTGTAGGCGGTCAGCTCGACGCTGACTACCTACTCGGTCAAATTTATACATATTATTTTTGATGAACATAGATGTCTGGTATATGTACAATGAGGGCACTGTTAAAATTGTCATACTTTTAAAATATTGTTTACAGCTGTCAGTGGTTTGCAAGTTACAGATCGCTCTAATACACCTTTTCTGACACTTTTGATTTACTGTTTGTTGAAATTTCATTATTACTGTCTTGTCTAAGTTTATTACTAAATTATTATTCTCTAGCCAATTTATAACTGATTTTATGTTAGAGTTAATGTCTGATTCTAATGTATCTAATTGGTCGCTGATCTGCAAACATTGTCATGGGATAGGTCGATGCTTTGGGGAAGTCATTTATATATATAATAAATAGGAGAGGTCCAAGTATGCTACCTTGTGGAACTCCATACATCACTGTTCTCGGGCTAGATTTAAATTTGTTTCATGTTTTTTTACATATTCTATTAATCGGCACTTCGATTGGCAACACAATGTAACATTTATACTACCTTTAAATTTCAGACATTGTAACGCATTTAAGGGGGAAGCGTCAGGGTAGCCCGCGAAATTCAAATTTTCTTACGTTTTTTGAAATTTACAAGTCGGTATTATATTGTAAGTTGATCAAATTATAATTTGCGGTCGTAACAAGTATCTATTTACATAATTAGAATCATTAAAGTGATCAATACAACTCTTTAAGACCAGGTAATCCCAAAAATGACTATTTCATTAAATCTTGACATTTTAGGATTATGCTAACTTGAAGGAGTTGTATTACTGATTCTAATGTATATAATACTGTAAATACACATTTGTTACGGCCGCAAATCATACTTTTTTTAACATACAACTTAATACTGACTTGCAAATTGCAAAAAAACCTAAGAAAATTTGAATTTCGCGGGCTACCCTGACGCTTCCTCCTTAAATCTATTTATTATATTTTCCTAGAAACTGTGTTGGAAAAAATATATAATACTGTTCCCGATTTAAAAATATAAAATAAGTACCTAAGTATAGTAACCCACCGGGGGTTACTATACTTACTTATTTTATATTTTTAAATGATTTTATTGTTACATTAATATTTAACTGAATAACTAAAATACTTAATACTCTAAAAACTTTCACAGCACATTTAGCCATAATAAAATAAGTGTGCGGAACTGGAGTGTGAGTGATGTTATTGTTACTGGATCAGATTATATTTTTATCTATGTGACATGTTTATTCACTCCGCCCATTGTTTATTATATAATTGTATATAAAGACATAATTATATGTTCTAAAATATACTGTTGCTTAAATAATAAAACTAGTTAACATGTGATGTTCTTTTATTTTTGAAATAACGATGTTTATTAAAAATGGTTATTTAAGCAATTTTAAATAAATAACGCCATTTTTTAACAAAAATTACTTAGCTTGCTTTAGCTTAAAACTTTAAATCGCAAAAAGAATCATCACTACTAATTACCTCCTAGGAGTTTTGGGCTTCAACTCGCTGGAGGTTAGACGAGGCTTTCAACAGCTCACAGTAGCCTGCAAGACTCTGAGAGGACGCATTGACAGTCCTAAACTCCACGATCTTTTCTGTCGGCTATTTGTTCCCGACAAATACATCGGAAATCGCCAAAGCCGCCGACACAATCTGTTTGCGCCGCCGTCATCTAGAACTGTCGCCAGAGCGGAGTCCCCTGTATGTCGTACTTTAAGGATGCTTAACGCCCTCCTAACCACCAATCCTGAATGTGATCTGTTTGCTGATGAATGGAGTAGAATTATGCGTGTATGTCTGATGTTTTGTGAGAGTAAGTATGCTAGGGTGTCCTCTATATGTTAATATTTGAAATATTTTAATTTAATCTACTTGTTTCAATCTTATGTTAATTAATGTAATTGGTGCTACCGTTTTAATTAACAACAAAATAAATAAATAAAAAATAAAATAAATCACTTCAGAGATTCGAACTCACACAGTAGTATTCAGAAGTATATGGCTTATTCGTTGGGCTACGAACGCTTTAGTTTTCATTGCAAAATTATGTTATACTATCATTTAGAAGACGTTAATGCACTCACTATACGAATGCGATGTGTGCGTGAGTGTCTTTGGCGTGTGTACATTACTTTTATTAATATCCGTCTCCCCCCCAAACGGAGATACAATATATTATTACAGATTGAACTAGTGAGATATACACTTCATTTAAATTTTTTGCCAAGGCACTTGTTGGGACTGTGTGTCGTAATGTTTTAGAAATCCAAATAAAATTTCGTATTCTCGTAGTAATTTGTCCAATTTGCGGATACCAGGACAGGCTTTGATCCAACATTATACCTAAGTACTTGACGTGGTTAACACATTATCTGCTTAATTCTTTATGCAAACGCTTCTTTATGCTACACCCTTACCGACCCTTATTTTTTGGTTTCATTATTGGGAAAAAAGAACATTGCAAAAGTATCAATATTTTTTACGAAAAAGTGGCCTATCGACAGTTAATAATCAATAGTGTATAACTCCGTTTTTTTACGTTTTTCACTTTTTAATGCAGATAGATATAATAATAACTCAACATCGGCCAGGATGTCGCTTAACACATTATCTGCTTAATTCTTTATGCAAACGCTTCTTTATGCTACACCCTTACCGACCCTTATTTTACGATGTTTTCGAAACAATAGAGATGCACAACGAACGCACAGGTGCGGCACGCCGCACTAGAAGAAAGTTATGTAAATTGTATGGACGCGCATACGCGCCGTCTGCCGCGCCTAATGTATTAACTGTACTGATGGTAACACTCATGTATTTGAATGTTGAAATTAGGTTCTCGGTTTATAAATTGCGAAGCATATATAATTAGTTTTGCTCGTGTTTAATGTAAGGAGGTTTGTTTTTAGCCATGAAGCCACTTGTAACAATCCCTTTTTCTTTATTGGTTTTAGTTTCAGCCCAGGATGAGCCAGTGAAGACGATTCAGTAACACAAATGATAGTGACGTGGAGCATTACATCACACACGGACGCACGGACCGCGAGTGTACTGCAGAACACACCCGCTACCGCAACGCACTGCCGCTACCGCAACGCACTGCCGCTACAGCGACGCACTGCCGCTACCGCAACGCACTGCCGCTACAGCGACGCACTGCCGCTACCGCAACACACTGCCGCTACAGCGACGCACTGCCGCTACCGCAACGCACTGCCGCTACAGCGACGCACTGCCGCTACCGCAACGCACTGCCGCTACAGCGACGCACTGCCGCTACCGCAACGCACTGCCGCTACCGCACCGGATGCCGACGTCGTCCGTGATGCACCCTACATTACGAGGTCAGGAAGAGTTTCTAAGCCTCCAGTACGCTTAGCTGGAGTCATACGGTTTTTCACCAGTGTGTATTTGAATATGTCTTGATAAACTACCCTTTGCAGTAAAATTACGTAGACATATATCACACTTGGACTTTCGCCAGTGTTAAACCAATATGTTTTGTTAAATTACGCTTTTCACCAAAACTACACTGACAAACATCAGACTTATAAGGTTTACCTTGACGCAAGACTGTATACCTTGTCTTAATAAACTACTCTTTACAGCTTAGAAAAAAAAAAGTCTTGAAACTGAACAATTTTTTTTTCTATTGGCGACATTCTCAAAATATTGACGTTTCCTAATGAACAAAGTTCACGACTTCGTAGAATTTTTATTTCGACCATCAAACGGTGATTAAAATACGTAAAAAGTGAAAAATAATGAATAAAACCATTCGAAGTGCTTGGCAGACAGATTATTTATAAAAGTTTGGAATGTTTCGAAATAAGTAGATATAAACAAAGTCATTCGAATTTGGTCGGATAACCAGCCGTTGTTGACATGTTTAGCTTTTTGTTTATATCTAATTCTGTCACAAATACCTACGCACAAATTAAGAGCTACTCGTGGATGTTTATTCTACAGGCGCACATACAATGGTTTTAGAGATACACGATTCGGCAAAACGTTACTCCAGCAGGAAACGCCATATCTCGAAAACCTGAAGACGCGCAAATTTTATTTTCGGCGCACATTTACAGCAGATTACGCACTAATTATACGTACCACTCATGTCACTCTAGGAGTAACTTTCCTGCGGAGAATCGTTTTATCCGTTTTTTTCCAAAACGACAAGGCGCACAAATTTTTTATTTGGCGCATATTTACAGCAGATTACGCACTAATTATAGGTACCACTCATATCACCAGTGGCGTGCACAGAGATTTCAGACAGGGTATGCACAGCTAAAAAAAAACTTACCAGTTTCAGCTTGTTGCTGTCGGTGGCCCAACGACTAGGACTACCAACCCTACCTGAGTTTTACCACAGGAGCCTTTGGCTTCGCATGATGTTTGTTTGCGACCACTATGAATATCTAAATAAGTAACACTTATATGATATGCAATGTGGCATTTAAAAAGGCCGTAGGATGTTTATTTTGTTTTCTTTGCGCAAATGAATTTAAATTCAAAATAAATTACTACTTTAATGTTAACTTTACTTTATTACTTTCTACAAGTTAATGTTTATAAATCAAATCGACGCGCCTATCTCTTTTTCAGATAGTTTTGCAAAACGTCGTCGTAAAAACTGCTACATCGTTTTACTAAAAGTTTTTTTCCAATTGCAATCATAGACAAATCTGTGAGTCTGTTTTGGCCCTGTGTGTTTCGTAAATATGGATGAATTCGTTTTAGACTAGAAAATGATCGTTTGGTCGGCTACTGAATTTTGATTTAATTACCTTTATTAAAAGACAACCTGGATTTGTCATGACTACGGAATGCCAATTCTTGTTTACCAAGAAAACAAACTACATCAATTAACCGTTTGAAAATATTTCTATTTCTCTCAACTTTCGCGTTGTGCCTTTCAACATTCAAACTAGTCTCTATTCTGCCTTTACCAAACGTTTGGAACTTCAAGCAGGATTCCAGATGTTTTTCTGAAGAATCGTGTTTAGCAGCCGTTTTGCGAAAATTATTTAGATCTGAATATCCGTTATAGGTTCAAACATTCTTTTTATCTTGGTTTGTAAACAAAATGCAAGGGAAACAGTACAATATGTTTGTGAGTACATACACAACCTGTTAGCCAGTGATAATTATCATAACACTATTCATGAAAGTAACGAGTAGCAACATTACTTTTTTTGAGTTAAATCCAACCCACACACCTTCCCTTTGCAATCAATTTAATTTTTTCCTCAAAAGATAACGTCGAAAACGCGGCAGATTTTAATTAATTTAAACACACTTCGCCAGCACAGGACTCACAGGTATAATTTTCCATTTTTTACAATAAACTTACTAAATAATCACTTAGACAGTCAATCACTTGCGTCGAGAATAACATAAACAACATGGCGAAAAATTTTGCAATTACGTTCCGAACTAATACGAACGAATCTACGGGCCAATCCGACTAAAAAATGTCAACCCTCTGCAATCAACAATTAGGCGGTTCTTTTACGGCTTCTCAATTTGGACGGTTTGCAAAATAAGCTGTGCTTCCAAAACTCGAACACGTGCACACGTTTTCACGCACACAGACACACTTTTGCTGTGTACTACACGACATTCGAAATCATGCGTTGTATGAAAAATAAGCACGGCGTAATAATGCTTTTGCTCACTCACTCACTGCGCTTGCGACAGATGGCGAGTAAATCGCGCTGTAAACACTGGAAGCGAATGTGGGTTCGTGTGAATGGCGGATTAATGTTTTTTTTTTTAACTATAGTTATTTATCATTTACAATTAGATGGGCATGTATGTATGGCACTACAGGATATGCAGTGCTTATTTGCATGTATGGAGTGCACGCCACTGCATATCACTCTAGGAGACATTTTCTTGCTAGAGTAACGCACTCAAAATAATCGATATTTTTTTTAGTGCAAATTACGTCATAAGGTACCCGAATGCTGGCAACAGTTTACCATTGATTAATTATGTAAAAAGAAGTGGGTTTGCCATTGCCTGCCGAAAGTACTTGGCAGACCCCTAAAATATGCTCTTCCGATACGCCAAAACTACCTCATCGAGTACCCTGATGTAACCTACGCCAAATAATAACCAAGATGCCCCTGATAATGGATCAAAAGGTCTGCCAGGTCTAAAGAATAGTTGGTCGCTGTGTTTAACTCAAGACAATGTTTATGTTCTTTCTCCAGAATTAGCTTATCTTCTGACAGGTTTTATGAGTTCATATAATTATTTTCTTTGACTGTAAAAGTCAGTTTTATTATTTTTTTTTTATTTATCATTGACATAATCTACTCATTACAATGTTTTTTTATGAGTGGTATTGCAATATGTGGTTAGCTGTGACCTCGACAATTGATCATATTATTCTTGTCTGAGCAACCGGCAGCAAGTTCGTCATGCTTCCTTAGATGTCACTGCTTGCGGTAGCGTCGGGGGTCGGGTTGCCTCCTTCCCTCAAATATGGCGAGGGGGGTGATGGCTGAACTCTGCGTTATGCTCGTGAACGGGTGCTGCTTGTGGTGACTGGTCGTCTTGCTGTCCTTGGTTTTGTTTTGTTGTTAGTAATTTGTTTATGGTCCTTCGATGGTCCTAGTTTATCATTTGTGACTTCGAGTTTCATATATGTAAGTGGGCACATCCTTTATTTCTGGAGGCCTTTATTTAGATATAAAGTTCTGCTTGAGTATAGTTTTCGATTATTTTTTTTTGGTATATTGGCGTGTGCTAGCTTACTTATAGCAAATAATTTAATTTAATGTTTTGTGTTGCGTAATGTACCTAAATTATTATGCGCAGTGCTGTATAGATGCAATTTTTTTTAACTGAACAGACAGCTGTGCTGCTGAGGAGTTTGTTGCGCCACTTCTTCTCCCCAGCTAAAGCACTAGGAAGTGGTGAAGGGCGTGCGTTTTGGGGGACTGTCTTATGTAATTTTGACGTTCAAAAAGTGCTCATTCTCAGCCAAGTTTGAATAAATGACTTTTGAATTTGATTTAAACTTTGGGAACTTAGTGTTCAAAGCATTTGAAGTTGTTAGGCAGTATAATAAAACAATAAGTGTAGCGCTAAAAGATGTATTTTTTAAATTTAACAAGAATCACTACAAGTACAACATGCTTACAATATAACTACAATAATCAAACCTTAGTTAAAGGGGACATTACAATTACCTGAATTCTGTATATGTGGGTATAGGGAACTAAGTAGGCTTCCGTGTGTAGAACCTGTTATTGTGTGAATCATCGTAGGTACAGTCAACGCCTAATCGACGTAACCACCACCTGGATCACTATAATCCACCGAAATAAGGTCAACGTTTAAATAATAATGGTTAGTTAGGTTGACTATAGCCACAGATTAACAGATCCCGCACTCTGCAAAACCATTTAAATAAAAAGCAACTCTTGCTACGACACAATAAAATGCAATTCAGGTCGCACAACGCTTATTACCTTCAAGTTGCCTCTCTTTCTATCGCGTAACTTTTATTCCTTCTGATCACGTTAGGGCAGTTAAGGTTGCTGCCGCCCTGCGAAGGGTGCACAAAATCAAAAATAAAATAAAAACGACGCGTTCGTGTCTCGCTGAGCGCGTCTAGACCCTAGTCAACACTATGTTGTCGCGAGCTGGGTACAGACGCCAGCTCATCAAGCTACTACAATTTGTCAAACTTATTTAATAGATTTTCAACTTTATCGCTAGAGTGTTAAGTTCAAGGTTGATTGGGAAAACTTTACAGTTTCGGGTAGCTTGACCTGCTGGCGTCTGTACTTATCTCGAGCGGAATGTACCGGTGCAATGGCACTGCTATAGCCATTACTGTAGATAATTAGGTAGAAACAATATTTTATCTAAATACAAAAAATACAAACCATCAAACTAACTACAATGACGGTCCAATGACAGCAAACTCACGAGCAATAAACTGAATCACATTAAGGCGCGTTGCTCAAAACAATTTTTTGCAATTTCTATGCAATGAACTATGGTGGTATATCATTTGAAAGGTAATTTTGTTAGCTTTCTTTATGTCATGGAAAGTAAAAACAAAAAACATCAATTTTTAAAACAAAATACTATAGGTGTTGTTTGATAGTCCTGAAACCTTATAAAAAGTGAGCGTTTATGACAATTGGTCATCAATCAAAAGTTTCACGTCACTGGGAACATTGAAGCTAAAAGAAAATGGAAACCACACCTATAGAAGCCGCTCAAGTCGTCATCCTAATCCAGCAAGGGTTGTCTCGACAGCTTCATCTGAGCCAGTCTTGTGTCTCGAAGGTATACAAGAAGTTCAGGGAGACTGGAAACTTAGTCCGGAGACCAGGATCTGGACGACAGCGATGACCTTCGGTGAGAGACGACCGATTTATTGTCACCTCTACTCTTCGAAATCGACACCTGATCGGCGTGGACGTCCAGCAGCAGTTCAGAAAGTTTCGAGGAAGGGCTGTCAGCAAGAGGACAGTGAGGCGAAGACTCAAAGGGCCAGCCGCGGGACCCAAATTGTCTCCAGTCCACCGACAAGCACGGCTTCAGTTTGCTCGCTATCACTCAGATTGGGATATGGAGCAATAGAGCCGAGTCCTGTTCTCGGACGAAACCAGCATGTACCTTCATGGTTACGCCTTCGACGGAGAGTCTATTGGAGACCGGTGGAGCGATTCGCACAATGCTGTTTTGCTGAAACAGTGGCATACGTGGGTGGGTCCTGTATAATGTGGACGGGGATTTCTATTGAAACAAAAACGGAGTTTGATATTTCTATCGAAGCCAAAACGGAGCTGATATTCGTATCTAGTGGAGATCGGGGAGGGGGGCTAACCGCAGAAAGACACATCCATGACATTCTGCTCGGCCAAGTGCTTACGATAATGCCCGCTGCCACACCGCTGCAGTGACTAGACCGTACCTGGAAGAAGTCGGGATTCCCACACTAGACTGGCCAGCCTTGAGTCTTGGTTTGAATCCGATTGAACATATGTGGGACGAGCTGAAAAGGCGGGTACGAGGAAGATGTCCAGCTCCGGCGTCGATAGAAGACCTGAAAATCGATTTAGTCGAAGAGTGGCTGGAAGTCCCACAGGAATCCATCACGAAACTCATTCGGTTAATGAAAAACCGTTTATAGGCAGTCACTGGCGCCAGGAAGGTAACACAAAATTGAGGGGTAAATAACAATGAATGAATGAATGATATATTTATTTGCAAGAATATAGGTAGCTAAGTTCTTAAGATCTATGGGTTTCACTATATTCGGCATTTCAGCCGTACAAATATTAGGTAATATAAATTGTAAATAAAATTGCAATAATTTCCTAAATTTAGGTAGAAAATTAAATTCATTTTAAATCTTTTTTATATCATTTGATATACCACAATCTGTAGTTCATTGCACAGAAATTGTAAAAAGTAGTTTTGAGCAACGCGCGTTGAAGCGATTCCAGTTACGAGCAATAGCTCGCGAGGGTATTTTTTAACATACTCAGGTGCAAGGAGCTCGTGGCTAAGTAATAACAGCCGCACGGGTCGATCCATCAGGTTAAGCTACGCTTGCCGGGATTGGTCTGTGGATGGGTGACCATCTTTACATACCGAGACCGTTGGTCCCGGCTGTCATTCGAGGATCTTTGACAGTCGTTACGGGTCGTCAGAAGCCCGAAAGTCTGACAACCAGTCTTACCAAGGGGTATCGTCTGGGTTGTGGAGGTCAGATAGGCAGTCGCTCCATGTAAAATACTGGTATTCAGCTGCATCCGGTTAGACTGGAAGCCGACCCCAACATATGTAGTTGGGAAAAGGCTAGGCAGATTGAACTCAGGTGCAAAAAAAAATGAAAATCAGAGTTAGAATGTAAATCAGTAAAAGTATGTACCAAAACTAGATTAAATCATAGAAAAATTGCTTGCTTGCTGTCATTTGATCGTCATTGTAGCTAGTTTGATGGTATGTATATTTTGTATTTATATAATTATTGTATCTACTTAGGTATCTACAGTCAATGGCCAGTAAACCTAACCATTATTATTTAAACTTTGACCTTATTTCGGGATTCTGGTGGTGGTTAGGTCGATTAGGCGTTGACTGTGCCTACGATGATTCACACAATAACAGGTTCTATACACGGAAGCCTACTTAGTTCCCTAAACCCAGATAATTATACAGAATTCAGGTAACTGTAATGAACATTTTCATTAGTTTCGAAAAGTGTGCTACGCTATGACATATGCTATTTTTACACATTTTAGTATTTTGTATTGCCACCAAGAGTTTTAGTACAGCCACGGATTTGAACAAATAGTTCACTCCATAGGAAAACATACATACTTATAGCTATAATTACCTACAAACATGTAACAGGCGTTCGTGCGCCTAAAATGTACGTTACGCGGACGCCCGAGAGTATCTACTACGTCGTCTGCCGTGGTGTCGGAAGATCAAGTGCGTCAACGAACTCGACGCTAGGGCTGTGTATGCTAAGATGTGACCAGGAAATCCCCCTGTCATACCGAGTATAACCGAGGTATATGGAGAAGTTCAGAGAAATATTATGCGGTAGTTACGAGTAGATAAATTGGGTAGTATTTAAACGCAAATCAAAATATTACTTTTTGTATCCAAAAATAATCCGAATTCCAATCAAAATTACTGATTGCACAGCAAAATACTCAACTCAAAATATAACTAAATAAGAAACAATTTATATTCGTGGCGCACCGCAATAAAGCTTTTTCCATCATTCTTGAGAAAACAAATTATTTTAACTTTCCCTTCGTGCCCTTTGCTCGCTCTTGCATCCTAGAACGGAGCTCCTATTTATGTGTAAAGGGTTTAAAGTAACCTAACAAAACCTAACCTCGGAGTTAATATTAGTCACCATGTCATTTTGATATGAGTCTGAGTATTATGTATGTACGCTCTGGTTAATTTGCTGTGCAGTCAGTATTTTTTTGATGTAAAAAAGTACATAAATGATGGAAATAAATTGATAGGTCATTGTGTATTTGATGTGCAATTAATAATATCCCGATAAATTATGCTTGCTTTTACACAGAAAAACGCAAGCATTACATGTCTTGCGTTTTTCTGTGTATTTAATTGCAGTAAAAAAAAATATGATTATTATTTTATATTATGAAATCTTCAAGTATATGTCTGCAGTTAAAGTGCCATTTTCTATCAACACTAGCTCGATGCGGCTTTTGGAAGAAATTCCAGCCCACACGTGTATGGAGCCTCCGCCGTATGGCACTTTCTCTTCAATGCAAGCTTGGTGATAGCGCTCTCCTGGTCTTCTGTAGACTCTTCGCCTCGTCCGAAAACACTGGACCAGTCATCCAGAGTCCAATTCATGTGCTCTCTAGCGTAACTCAGCCTTGAATTATACGATAATTTATAATAATTATACTGCCTTTCGAGTTTTGGACCATTTGCCGGTGTAAATGTCTTCAAGTTAGCTTCAGCAAGACGCCGCCTCACTGTACAGGTGCTAGGATTGCTCCCTCCAGCACGTAGAACATAATTATTGTTGAAACCATATATCGATCCTCGTCGTGTACCTTACTCGGCCTGTTCCTGCAGGCTTAGCACGAGGACCGTAGAGAAGCGTCTTGCCGACGGAAGAGTAAACAAAAATTACGTTTCCGTGTAGACAGTGCGACGGCAACAAAGTACAAAGAGTCAACTGCACTTTTACGAAATTCACCTTTTTACATAATTCGACTCAGAATTCTTTATTTTTTTTTTAGCGTTGTTTTTCCGTTTAATTCTCAATTTTTACAAATATTATGTCACGCATATAAATACAACTGCGGAGGCGAGCTCGTAGCACCGGACAAGATGCGCTTCTCAACGTGTTTTATATGGAATTTTTCACTTTTTGAATGGAAAATATGAAAAATTATTACCTACATGTAGAGTTTTATAGGGTTATGAGTTTTACAAAGGGGGGGTTTTCGAGATATAAGCAAAAGAAGAAAAAAAAATGATTTTGTAGGAACCGTATATACTTTGCGGCAGTCGAGTAAAAAGTTTTCTACTGTCTTTAGCATGGCGCAAATTGTCTTCACTACCCTAGACAATTATCTGTGGTCAGTGTGATTTTGACAGTTGGGAAAGAAAACTTTCTTCCGAAAGAGTCTACATGATGAAGGACCTAGATAACAGTATATACTTTGCGGCAGTCGAGTAAAAAGTTTTCTACTGTCTTTAGCACGACGCAAATTGTCTTCACTACCCTAGACAATTATCAGTAGTCAGTGTGATTTTGACAGTTGGGAAAGAAAACTTTCTTCCGAAAGAGTCTACATGATGAAGGACCTAGATAACAGTATATACTTTGCGGCAGTCGAGTAAAAAGTTTTCTACTGTCTTTAGCATGGCGCAAATTGTCTTCACTACCCTAGACAATTATCAGTGGTCAGTGTGATTTTGACAGTTGGGAAAGAAAACTTTCTTCCGAAAGAGTCTACATGATGAAGGACCTAGATAACAGTATATACTTTGCGGCAGTCGAGTAAAAAGTTTTCTACTGTCTTTAGCATGGCGCAAATTGTCTTCACTACCCTAGACAATTATCAGTGGTCAGTGTGATTTTGACAGTTGGGAAAGAAAACTTTCTTCCGAAAGAGTCTACATGATGAAGGACCTAGATAACAGTATATACTTTGCGGCAGTCGAGTAAAAAGTTTTCTACTGTCTTTAGCATGGCGCAAATTGTCTTCACTACCCTAGACAATTATCTGTGGTCAGTGTGATTTTGACAGTTGGGAAAGAAAACTTTCTTCCGAAAGAGTCTACATGATGAAGGACCTAGATAACAGTATATACTTTGCGGCAGTCGAGTAAAAAGTTTTCTACTGTCTTTAGCATGGCGCAAATTGTCTTCACTACCCTAGACAATTATCAGTGGTCAGTGTGATTTTGACAGTTGGGAAAGAAAACTTTCTTCCGAAAGAGTCTACATGATGAAGGACCTAGATAACAGTATATACTTTGCGGCAGTCGAGTAAAAAGTTTTCTACTGTCTTTAGCATGGCGCAAATTGTCTTCACTACCCTAGACAATTATCAGTGGTCAGTGTGATTTTGACAGTTGGGAAAGAAAACTTTCTTCCGAAAGAGTCTACATGATGAAGGACCTAGATAACAGTATATACTTTGCGGCAGTCGAGTAAAAAGTTTTCTACTGTCTTTAGCATGGCGCAAATTGTCTTCACTACCCTAGACAATTATCAGTGGTCAGTGTGATTTTGACAGTTGGGAAAGAAAACTTTCTTCCGAAAGAGTCTACATGATGAAGGACCTAGATAACAGTATATACTTTGCGGCAGTCGAGTAAAAAGTTTTCTACTGTCTTTAGCATGGCGCAAATTGTCTTCACTACCCTAGACAATTATCTGTGGTCAGTGTGATTTTGACAGTTGGGAAAGAAAACTTTCTTCCGAAAGAGTCTACATGATGAAGGACCTAGATAACAGTATATACTTTGCGGCAGTCGAGTAAAAAGTTTTCTACTGTCTTTAGCATGGCGCAAATTGTCTTCACTACCCTAGACAATTATCAGTGGTCAGTGTGATTTTGACAGTTGGGAAAGAAAACTTTCTTCCGAAAGAGTCTACATGATGAAGGACCTAGATAACAGTATATACTTTGCGGCAGTCGAGTAAAAAGTTTTCTACTGTCTTTAGCATGGCGCAAATTGTCTTCACTACCCTAGACAATTATCTGTGGTCAGTGTGATTTTGACAGTTGGGAAAGAAAACTTTCTTCCGAAAGAGTCTACATGATGAAGGACCTAGATAACAGTATATACTTTGCGGCAGTCGAGTAAAAAGTTTTCTACTGTCTTTAGCATGGCGCAAATTGTCTTCACTACCCTAGACAATTATCAGTGGTCAGTGTGATTTTGACAGTTGGGAAAGAAAACTTTCTTCCGAAAGAGTCTACATGATGAAGGACCTAGATAACAGTATATACTTTGCGGCAGTCGAGTAAAAAGTTTTCTACTGTCTTTAGCATGGCGCAAATTGTCTTCACTACCCTAGACAATTATCAGTGGTCAGTGTGATTTTGACAGTTGGGAAAGAAAACTTTCTTCCGAAAGAGTCTACATGATGAAGGACCTAGATAACAGTATATACTTTGCGGCAGTCGAGTAAAAAGTTTTCTACTGTCTTTAGCATGGCGCAAATTGTCTTCACTACCCTAGACAATTATCAGTGGTCAGTGTGATTTTGACAGTTGGGAAAGAAAACTTTCTTCCGAAAGAGTCTACATGATGAAGGACCTAGATAACAGTATATACTTTGCGGCAGTCGAGTAAAAAGTTTTCTACTGTCTTTAGCATGGCGCAAATTGTCTTCACTACCCTAGACAATTATCAGTGGTCAGTGTGATTTTGACAGTTGGGAAAGAAAACTTTCTTCCGAAAGAGTCTACATGATGAAGGACCTAGATAACAGTATATACTTTGCGGCAGTCGAGTAAAAAGTTTTCTACTGTCTTTAGCATGGCGCAAATTGTCTTCACTACCCTAGACAATTATCAGTAGTCAGTGTGATTTTGACAGTTGGGAAAGAAAACTTTCTTCCGAAAGAGTCTACATGATGAAGGACCTAGATAACAGTATATACTTTGCGGCAGTCGAGTAAAAAGTTTTCTACTGTCTTTAGCATGGCGCAAATTGTCTTCACTACCCTAGACAATTATCAGTGGTCAGTGTGATTTTGACAGTTGGGAAAGAAAACTTTCTTCCGAAAGAGTCTACATGATGAAGGACCTAGATAACAGTATATACTTTGCGGCAGTCGAGTAAAAAGTTTTCTACTGTCTTTAGCATGGCGCAAATTGTCTTCACTACCCTAGACAATTATCAGTGGTCAGTGTGATTTTGACAGTTGGGAAAGAAAACTTTCTTCCGAAAGAGTCTACATGATGAAGGACCTAGATAACAGTATATACTTTGCGGCAGTCGAGTAAAAAGTTTTCTACTGTCTTTAGCATGGCGCAAATTGTCTTCACTACCCTAGACAATTATCAGTAGTCAGTGTGATTTTGACAGTTGGGAAAGAAAACTTTCTTCCGAAAGAGTCTACATGATGAAGGACCTAGATAACAGTATATACTTTGCGGCAGTCGAGTAAAAAGTTTTCTACTGTCTTTAGCATGGCGCAAATTGTCTTCACTACCCTAGACAATTATCAGTGGTCAGTGTGATTTTGACAGTTGGGAAAGAAAACTTTCTTCCGAAAGAGTCTACATGATGAAGGACCTAGATAACAGTATATACTTTGCGGCAGTCGAGTAAAAAGTTTTCTACTGTCTTTAGCATGGCGCAAATTGTCTTCACTACCCTAGACAATTATCAGTGGTCAGTGTGATTTTGACAGTTGGGAAAGAAAACTTTCTTCCGAAAGAGTCTACATGATGAAGGACCTAGATAACAGTATATACTTTGCGGCAGTCGAGTAAAAAGTTTTCTACTGTCTTTAGCACGACGCAAATTGTCTTCACTACCCTAGACAATTATCAGTGGTCAGTGTGATTTTGACAGTTGGGAAAGAAAACTTTCTTCCGAAAGAGTCTACATGATGAAGGACCTAGATAACAGTATATACTTTGCGGCAGTCGAGTAAAAAGTTTTCTACTGTCTTTAGCATGGCGCAAATTGTCTTCACTACCCTAGACAATTATCAGTAGTCAGTGTGATTTTGACAGTTGGGAAAGAAAACTTTCTTCCGAAAGAGTCTACATGATGAAGGACCTAGATAACAGTATATACTTTGCGGCAGTCGAGTAAAAAGTTTTCTACTGTCTTTAGCATGGCGCAAATTGTCTTCACTACCCTAGACAATTATCAGTAGTCAGTGTGATTTTGACAGTTGGGAAAGAAAACTTTCTTCCGAAAGAGTCTACATGATGAAGGACCTAGATAACAGTATATACTTTGCGGCAGTCGAGTAAAAAGTTTTCTACTGTCTTTAGCATGGCGCAAATTGTCTTCACTACCCTAGACAATTATCAGTAGTCAGTGTGATTTTGACAGTTGGGAAAGAAAACTTTCTTCCGAAAGAGTCTACATGATGAAGGACCTAGATAACAGTATATACTTTGCGGCAGTCGAGTAAAAAGTTTTCTACTGTCTTTAGCATGGCGCAAATTGTCTTCACTACCCTAGACAATTATCAGTAGTCAGTGTGATTTTGACAGTTGGGAAAGAAAACTTTCTTCCGAAAGAGTCTACATGATGAAGGACCTAGATAACAGTATATACTTTGCGGCAGTCGAGTAAAAAGTTTTCTACTGTCTTTAGCATGGCGCAAATTGTCTTCACTACCCTAGACAATTATCAGTAGTCAGTGTGATTTTGACAGTTGGGAAAGAAAACTTTCTTCCGAAAGAGTCTACATGATGAAGGACCTAGATAACAGTATATACTTTGCGGCAGTCGAGTAAAAAGTTTTCTACTGTCTTTAGCATGGCGCAAATTGTCTTCACTACCCTAGACAATTATCAGTAGTCAGTGTGATTTTGACAGTTGGGAAAGAAAACTTTCTTCCGAAAGAGTCTACATGATGAAGGACCTAGATAACAGTATATACTTTGCGGCAGTCGAGTAAAAAGTTTTCTACTGTCTTTAGCATGGCGCAAATTGTCTTCACTACCCTAGACAATTATCAGTAGTCAGTGTGATTTTGACAGTTGGGAAAGAAAACTTTCTTCCGAAAGAGTCTACATGATGAAGGACCTAGATAACAGTATATACTTTGCGGCAGTCGAGTAAAAAGTTTTCTACTGTCTTTAGCATGGCGCAAATTGTCTTCACTACCCTAGACAATTATCAGTAGTCAGTGTGATTTTGACAGTTGGGAAAGAAAACTTTCTTCCGAAATAGTCTACATGATGAAGGACCTAGATAACAGTATATACTTTGCGGCAGTCGAGTAAAAAGTTTTCTACTGTCTTTAGCATGGCGCAAATTGTCTTCACTACCCTAGACAATTATCTGTGGTCAGTGTGATTTTGACAGTTGGGAAAGAAAACTTTCTTCCGAAAGAGTCTACATGATGAAGGACCTAGATAACAGTATATACTTTGCGGCAGTCGAGTAAAAAGTTTTCTACTGTCTTTAGCATGGCGCAAATTGTCTTCACTACCCTAGACAATTATCAGTGGTCAGTGTGATTTTGACAGTTGGGAAAGAAAACTTTCTTCCGAAAGAGTCTACATGATGAAGGACCTAGATAACAGTATATACTTTGCGGCAGTCGAGTAAAAAGTTTTCTACTGTCTTTAGCATGACGCAAATTGTCTTCACTACCCTAGACAATTATCAGTGGTCAGTGTGATTTTGACAGTTGGGAAAGAAAACTTTCTTCCGAAAGAGTCTACATGATGAAGGACCTAGATAACAGTATATACTTTGCGGCAGTCGAGTAAAAAGTTTTCTACTGTCTTTAGCATGACGCAAATTGTCTTCACTACCCTAGACAATTATCAGTAGTCAGTGTGATTTTGACAGTTGGGAAAGAAAACTTTCTTCCGAAATAGTCTACATGATGAAGGACCTAGATAAAGATCACTAGAAACGAAAGACAAAATGACAAATGAAGAATAATTTCAACGGCGCGATGTCAAAAACGAAGAAACGAAATGTCACTTTGTATAGAAAAGCTTGTCTACTCTTCGTAGAGATAGACAAGTGGTCATGCTAAGCCCACTGGTCTGAGATTATTTGGATTCAGTCTCTTCAAATCACTGGAGCACTCCTTGAACGGTTGATAGCGACACACCAACAGCTGCTGTATAACGCTGACTGCGCCCGTCTTCAAGCATTGTCAGAATTCTGGTATACTCTTCAAGGGTTAGTGGCATGTTTTTAATTGAATTTGATCAAAATAATGAACTTCGGCACAATAAATGCCACATTTAAAACAGAAACAAAAGTAAAACAGATGGTTTCAAAGTTGTTCAAATTTTTTTGTGATTTTCATTATTTTCAAATGTTAATGTTACATTTATTTTCATTGGGTAAAAATTAGGTATTTTATTTGAAAATATTCACTAACTAAACCCATGCAGTGCACCACCGGTTCTCTGAGGCACCAGCCGCCACAGATCACCAGTATGTATTCGATTATGGTTAGTCAAAGAACCTTTGTCACCAAAACTACGCTGACATACATCACACTTATAAGGTTTTTCACCAGTGTGTATTAGAATATGCCTTTTTAAATGACATAATTGACGAAAACTACGCTCACACATCTCACATTTGAAAGGTTTTTTGCCAGTGTGTATACGAATATGTTTTGTTAAAGCACCCTTTTCAGTAAAACTACGCAGACACACATCACACTTAAAAGGTTTTTCACCAGTGTGTATTCGGATATGTTTTGATAAATGACCCTTTTCACTAAAACTACGCTGACACACATCACACTGAAAAGGTTTTTCACCAGTGTGTATACGAATATGTTTAATTAAAATACATTTTTCACTATAACTACGCTGACATACATCACACTTATAAGGTTTTTCACTAGCGTGTATTAGAATATGCCTTTTTAAATGACATATTTGACGAAAACTACGCTTACATATATCACATTTGAAAGGTTTTTCACCAGTGTGTATACGAATATGTTTCATTAAAATACATTTTTCACTAAAACTATGCTGACATACATCACACTTATAAGGTTTTTCACCAGTGTGTATAAGAATATGCCTTTTTAAATGACATAATTGATGAAAACTACGCTGACATACATCACATTTGTAAGATTTTTCACCACTTTGTGTACGAGTATGTTGTACAGTTATTTTTACTGGAATAAGTCTACGCTGCTCACATTTGTAACGCTCTTTGAAATAAGTGCCAGGTTTGGACGTACGGTTTTGAATTATCCGGATAACTTTCGAGTCTGATTTTTCTTTTATCGATTTCTCGGCTGTTATTGCATCTTCTACTTTTGTTCTTCGTGTGTCCAGTTTTGGTTTCTTCTCAACGGTCGCCCCTGTGATTATAAATTTGGTCAGTACAATGTTCGAAGATGATTGGAGAATGCCTATGAATCAAAATAATAGCGGTTTGAATGATTCACACTAGGAACGAAGAAGAGCGCCGAGCAGAGTATTTTCTGGTGTCAGTGAACAATAAACTTTATTACTAGTGAAATGAATTACATTTTTCTTTTTATCAAATATTTTATTAGAACAAAAAACAAATTCATAAATTTTAGTGTTTGTTAACAGCTACATTAGTTTTAAAAAACTGTGTTGTAGCAATTAACGCCTACCTCCGAGAGGGAAGAGTCGGCGTTCCAACATTTATAATGCTGAAGGCTAAATTTTCAAGTCGGATAACTCTTTAATAATAAATATTTCAATTTGACAGCTTTTGTATAGAAAATATGTCAAACTGTCATATTTATTCTTCAGATAAAAAGTTATCTGACTAATGAAAAATCAGCCTTAAAGCACTAAAATAAATAATAGTTACCTAAAGTTAAAGTAGGTATGTATACCAACTATTTAACTAAAATATTAACACATTCGGTACGGCAGACGCACATGTGTGTTTTCATAACTTTCTTCGAGTGCGGCGCGGCGCACATGTGTGTTCGTTGTGCATCTCTATTGTTTCGAAAACATCGTAAAAAAAAGGGTCGGTAAGGGTGTAGCATAAAGAATTCAGCAGAGAATGTGTTAAATGTCATTCATTAAATTCCTATTTTTTTTTTTTTTTTCCTCCTGTGGCAACACTACAGCTAACAGCTGATTTGAATCTTTCTTTAAAATTTTAATCTTAAATAATAGATTTCCTGTTTAATACGGCCTATTTCTAATTAATTAACTAGTATATAGTGTAAATAAGTGTTTTCTGTTTGGAATATATGCATTAGATGCAAATTATGTGTAAAAATTTAATTGTGATTCGTTGACAGTTACCGACTCAAGTGAATGTTACATTTTCATCTCGTTATCAGGTACAAAACTATATATTTTCCTTGGTAGTGGACTGTTTATGTTCTAATATTTTGCCTAAAATTAAGTGGATCTCTTATTACTGCGACAAAGAACCTAAAGATAACCTTGATTAGTTTGGTCACAGAACTTCTTTCTGTACCTACCTACTCACTAAATTTCATTTTCCGTTCAATTAATCATCTGTTTCTTTCTCACTCCATTACTCTTTTCCAATATCTTCTCTTTTCTTTTTAATCATGATTATGACTCGCAACGCGCGGGCTCGCCTAGAGGAGACCAAACTCACTCAGGCTTTGAGCGAACTAAAGGCGTCTAAGGAGCAATGTGACCAACTGATTAAGGAAAGAGATGAAAGTGAAATAGAGTTCCTTGGTGTCCTTGAAAGGAATAGCAAGTTGAAAACAGAAATGGCTCAGTTATATATTCAACTCACTGACGCAATAGCAGCCCGGGACAGGCTCCAAGTTGCTGTAGACGGGTTCAGCCAGTGTAGCAATGAGTATGAACAAGCTCTTAGTCACAAAGATTTCTTACAACAGCAGCTACATGAGGCTCAAAGTCTGATTGAACAACTAGAGACTACAAATCTTAACATCACTGCCTCGTTGAATCAAAGTCTTTTCAACGAATTGGTGCCTATAGACCCATCAATGGTTTCTGCAATAAACTCCTCTAACACAATAGATTTAATAGTTCAAGCTGATTCAAAATCAAATGAATCAGTGAGGGTTGTTGCTAGTAAAAATAAACTTAAAAAATACATAAAAATTAATAAATACATATTTAAAACTAGGAAAATGATCAAAAATCAAAAATTATTCACCAGAAATGTAAAACATAACAGAGAAAGGTTACATCTCCTGAAACAATTAGATATGTATTCATTGAACTTAGAAGAAAGTACTAGGAAATACCAAATTGACACAGATAACTTGCGGTATGAACTAGATCTACTACAGGAGAAACTTACTTCTATGACCATAAAATATACAGCCTGTGAAAACCAAATGAGCGAATATGTATTGGCAATGAATGAGCTGGTAAGCTCACAAACAAACAAATGTGTACATAGTGAACAACCACCTATTCAACCCACACCGGATCATTCATTGACAATATGTGATACCACCGTGCCGCAGTCTTGTGCCAGTTTGCCATTGTCAATTGCTAACTGCTTGCCTAAACAGAGTGTAAATAAAGAAATAGTGTTATTTTGTGATGAAATTGGAAAAGATCTAGGCCACTTGTTAACAAATAAATATCCAGGACACTCAATAATGAACTACTGTATGCCTGGTTGTTCTTTATTTGACATAATGAAAAAAGTTTTAAAATGCAATTTTAACCAGGATACTATTCTATTAATATTTGTTGGTAATAGGGGTAATGTGAACAAAGGAGAATTACTCCAATATTATAGATCATTGTGCAACATTACTTTAAGAAAAATTGTTTTGTTTACATTCCCATACAGTCAAAGTTTTCCACAGGAAGAAAACAATTTTAGATATGAAATGAATATGACATTACATAACTTGACATATAATAATAATTTATTCCATTTAATTGACACTAACAATTATGTTGGTAATCATTTATATTTGACAAAAGATAGATTTTTTTATGGATAGGTACTATCTTTCAAAGTATTGCAAAAGACAGTTAGCTGTGTCGCTATCATATTATTTTTCTATTACAGCCAAGAATTTGGCTAAACAAGTTGCTTCTATTGAGCAATGCCATGACATTTTATATCATTCATCCAATAACTTGGTATCCAAAATTGACATTGGTAGTAATTTAAATTAGAAATTAAGACAATAGAGGCATCCTCTAGCAATAATGTACAGAAATGCAAGAATAAATCAAATAAAATTTCAAAATTAGTAAATAGTATTAACCTGGTGCATCAAAATATTCAAGGTTTTCTCAACAAAGATTTAGAAGTAGAATTATTTATGAATTTTAACAGTATTGATATTCTTTGTATAACAGAACATTGGCTTAAAAGCCACCAGTTTATGTTCAATTTTAATAATCACCAGGTTGGTAGTTCGTTCAGCAGAGTAAATGCTATACATGGTGGCTCATTAATTTTAGTAAGTAACCAGCTGAAATTTAAAGACCGTAAGGATATTGTGAGCCTATCTGTTGAGCGGACAGTTGAAATAGCTTGTATAGAATTGGAGCAATTTATTGTATTAAGTGTGTACAGGCCCCCTTCAGGATTGTATGACTGCTTTGAAAAGGTAATGGATGAAGTGTTACACAAGATATGTAACTCAAATAAATCTATTATCATTTGTGGTGATTTTAATGTTAATTTATTAGAAAAGTCAGGTTCTTGTAGTAAAATAATAAGTCTTTTTCAGTCATACAATCTTGTAAACCTATTTTTGGAGCCCACAAGAATAACCCCTACTAGTGCCACATGCCTAGATAATATTTATACAGATTTTATTCCAAGCCATAAAGAAATTATAAATTTACTAGATTCTGATCATTGCGGGCAAAGGATTACTATCCAAAACCAAAACAAAAAAGTGGCTAAAAAGGATATCATTGTTAACCCCAAAACTACAAGTCGCTTGGAAGCTTTTAAAGTTAAACTCATTAATAAATTAACAGTTTTGGCTAATCATACTGATCCTAATGATCTGTATGATGATTTTTTTAATATGTACTGCCAACAATTTAATCTCATCTTTATTCCCAAGACTATCTCGGTTAATAGTAACGCGTCTTTCAGTGATTGGGCTACCATTGGTATTCATAAAAGTAGAACACGGCTTTATGAACTATACAATGAAAGGTCTTTTGTAAACACTGCTGAATTTAATTTATATGTTAGAAACTATTCAAAATTATTTTAAAAAGTTTGTTGTATGGCCAAGTCGCGTTATTTGAGTTCGAAGATTAAAAACAGTAGTAATGTAATTAAAACGATTTGGAATATTATTAATAGTGAAACGGGAAGGTCTAATAACCGAAGTGCTGACTACAGCCTGTCTATTAATGGCAATATAATAAAATCAGACTCACAAGTCGCCGCGGCCTTTGAAAATTTCTTTTCAGATATTCCCGTTTCAACTACTAAATCCCTAAACTCATCAACTTCTGTTGCTGAGTCTTTGCTTAAGGAAAATGTTAATGCTTGCGATTCGGAATTTAATTTTGAACAAATTACCTGTAGAGACATAATTAAAACCTTTCACACTTTAAATGTAAAAAAGACAGCAGATCTGTGGGGTAATTCTGTAGAAGTTGCTAAGTCTATTATTGACATTGTAGCACCTACTTTAGCTCTTAGCTTTAATAACTGTATCGACTGTGGGGAGTTTCCTGACCTCATGAAATATAGTAAAATAATACCTTTGTTTAAATCAGGTACTTAGTACATCAGACCCCACAAATTATAGACCAATTTCAGTACTACCTACGTTTAGTAAAATTTTTGAGAAATTAATTTTAGACCAATTGCAAAGATTTTTTAATAAACATAAATTATTACATAACAAGCAGTTCGGTTTTACAAAGGGTCGTTCAACTACTGATGCCGGTGTTGAACTTTTAGGACATATTTATAATGCATGGGAAGACAAATGCGATGCCTTGGGCATCTTTTGTGATTTGTCCAAGGCATTCGATTGCGTTCTTCATGAAACGTTAATCAGGAAACTCCGCCATTACGGGATCCGGAACACCGCTCTGGATCTTCTTACTTCATACTTGAGTAATAGGATTCAGAGCGTTGACGTTAATGGAAAAAGATCGCCCGGATCTATAGTAACAATGGGGGTCCCACAGGGCTCGATTCTTGGTCCTTTCTTATTTCTTATTTATATTAACGATTTGCCCTACCTCATTAAGGATAATCATGATATAGTTTTGTTTGCGGATGATACTTCACTTTTGTTTAAACTTAAACGTCAGCAGCTGGTTACTGACGATGTAAACAGAGCGATCTCAAAAGTAGTTCACTGGTTCAGTGTTAATAATTTACTCCTTAATGAAAAAAAAACCAAATTCATTAAGTTTACACTACCTCACGTTAGGCAGGTGAAAACTAACGTGTTGATAAAGGGCGAAGAGTTGAATCCTGAAGATAGCACAGTATTCTTGGGCTTAACTTTGGATGCTAAGCTTCAGTGGGGCCCACATATAGATAAATTGTCAAAAAAGCTAAGCTCCGCAGCATACGCTGTTAGGAAAATTCGTAATTTAACCAACATAGAGACAGCCCGTTTAGTGTACTTTAGCTATTTTCATAGTATAATGTCGTACGGTATTCTGTTGTGGGGAAATGCAGCCGACATTCAGACTATCTTTGTTTTGCAGAAAAGAGTTGTTCGATGCATTTATAAATTAAGTCCGAGACAATCTCTCAGAGAGAAATTTAAGGAGATTAATATACTGACTTTGCCTTCTCAGTACATTTTTGAAAATCTTTTATATGCCCATAAAAACATTAAATTGTTTAAAAAATACAGTGATATCCACAATATAAATACTAGGAACAAACACAAATTTGTTGTACCTCCAACAAGGCTCAAGAAAATAGGTGGGTCATTCAGGTGTCAATGTATACGCTTTTATAATAAACTTCCAAGCCACGTTCAAGATCTGAGTCTTAATAAATTCAAATCATTCATTAAACGCAAGTTGTGTCAGAAAGCTTTTTATACCGTTAAAGATTATATTGAGGACAAAAAGGCTTGGGATTGAACTGCTCCAATTTTATTTTATATTATTTTTATTTTTGCATACTGAATGTTGACATTAATATTTACTTTGTAAGTATTATATTATTTTACTTTATTGTGAATGTGAAGACTATGTAGGTCATTGCTTTTTTTTTTTTTGTTTGTTTTATTTTTTCTCTCAGTTATTTTTAATCATTGTCTGGCAGTTTGAGTAATCTATGCGGCCTACCCCAATGTCCTTTCTTTGGTATTGTTCGTCGAATCGTTGAGCTCCTTAAGTTCTGAGTTGAGCTGCGCGATTACTGACAAATGCGTGCACTGACTGGACAGGTCCTCTCAATCTGTGTGGTTCTTTCCTCAAAAGACCATTTCAGACACCAATCTACATGGTCTTCACATGAAGTGACCAAGATTATGTCTGGACTTTATAAGAGACTGTGACCTCTGAGTTTGTTTCGGCCTTTCTTCTCAGAGTAGTCAGAGAGGAAACGCCGACCTCATCTAGTTTAAAAAAAAATATTGACTTGTAAAAGTGTTTGTACAAACCTACTTACAGAAATAAAAATCATTTATCATTTATCATTTATTATTTTTAATTATTTAAACATTCAAAATAAATTAGGTTGAGACGTTCCAGTTCTCGAATGTGATATGTGTGTATGTATGTGTGCAGGGTAAATCTGTATGTGTCTCTGTTTGCTTGTATACTTAGGAAGATTACTACGAAAGGAATATGAATGCGAGGACATATTTAAATCATCGGTAAATAAAGTATCACCAGATTTTCTAACTCTTCATACGTCGGCTTTGGAGGAAAAATATGAAAATATGTAAAATTAATACCTACATGTTGAGTTTAGGGATTTATGGGTCTTGTAAAAGGGGTCGAAATTTTCATTATTTTTGCGATAGGACAAACAAAAGTGATTTTGTAGATAACCGTATATACTTTGCGGCCGTCGTCGAGTAGCAAGTTTTCTACTGTCTTCAGCATGGCGTTTACAAAATCAATTTGTCTTCACTACCCTAGACAATTATCAGTGGTCAGTGTGATTTTGACATTTGGGATAGAAAACTTCTTCCGAAATAGTCTACATAAAAAATACCTAGACAAGGATCGTTACAAACGAAAGACAAATTGTAGAAGGATTTCTACGGTGCGATGTCAAAAAGGGAGAAACGAAATGTGATTGCTTAGAAAGACATGTGTCTATTCTTTGTAGAGATAGAAGTGGTCATGCTAAACCCACAGATAAATAAAAATAATGACGTATTTCGATATTTCGTTTTATTTACAATAGTTGTAAAAAGAAAAAGCAGAATACACTATAAATAATGATAAAACAGATACATAACTCAATTCAGCCATAAGAAATTGGCTACATCCCTATTGTCTTCTGAAGTCATCAAGTTGTCTTCATATCAAGACCGTGGCGCTCGTACCACGAAAAAGTTCATTTTTTACGTGCTACGAGCGGAACGGGATCTTTCAATAACGATATCAGCATTAACCTAAGTACGGCACTACGTGTGTATTAAAAGATTCGTGTAAATACATTTGTAAGGGAGCAAAATTAAGCACATTTTTTTATGGATCGCATTTTTTCAAAACTCAACATTTCGATAAGTGTTTTTTTAAACTTTCGTGTCTATCGACACTTGAAAAACTTAATCAAGTAACCACAACACTAGACGTCTTCTAATAAAGACAGATATAATTTTTCTATTTTTAATATAAACAAAGACCTATTAAAATAATAAAAAATAGTTTAGGGTTTTAGGCAATTGTAAAAATACGCACAGAGCATTTGTTTATGTATTTTAATGTAATAAACGTTATGATTAGATGTTTTCTTCTAATAAAGTCGTGGCGTGGCGGGCACGAAAACGTTTGTCTTCTATCGAAGACCGTGGCGCTCAAAAGGTTAAGATCTTATATACTCTGTTGTACAAAACAGGACCTAACTAGTGATACTGATGTTATTGGCCGGCTCAGTCTGTCCGCCCTACGTTTTCTTGAACTGTGATTAGGGTCTTAGGAAAAATGACGACCTCACTTAGGTAGGCACTTTACAGAGAGCATATAGTTCGATGGTAGGGAAACGAATGGGTTTGTGTGCCATAAGTTCAAGGACTGCCCTCTGTGCCCGTTCCAGTCTAAGCAGTAAACACTTACCAGAGCCACGCCAAGCCGCTATGCTATATATTTTCATACTCTGAAAATAGTATACTTTCCTTGGCGCACTCTTATCATAACCTATTATGATAAGAGTGCGCCAAGGAAAGTATACTATTTTCAGAGTATGAAAATCAGCAGATCTCAATTTTTTAAATACAAATACATATTCATTTCCTGACAGGGGTTACCAGTGACCAAATCTGTTCATTCCATGAGATAGTACTGCCGATAATAACACCAAGATATTTTATATTGTTAGTTCGCATAATCAGTAGGAGCTCGTGGCTAAGTAATAACAGCCGCACGGGTCGATCCATCAGGTTAAGCTACGCTTGCCGAGGTTGGTCTGTGGATGGGTGACCATCTTTACATACCGAGACTCCTCCGTGCCTCGGAAAGCACGTTAAGCCGTTGGTCCCAGCTGTCATTCGTGGATCTTTAACTGTCGTTACGGGTCGTCAGAAGCCCGAAAGTCTGACAACCAGTCTTACCAAGGGGTATCGTATTACCCAGTAACTGGGTTGTGGAGGTCAGATAGGCAGTCGCTCCATGTAAAATACTGGTATTCAGCTGCATCCGGTTAGACTGGAAGCCGACCACAACATAGTTGGGAAAAGGCTATGCAGATTTATATTGAATTTGAATTTGAATTTTGACAGTTCAACAACATATATTGCGTTATTTACGTTGTTGAATATACCAATTTTTATGGTTCCGTGCCTCAAAAGCAAAAACAGAACCCTTACAGGATCACTCATGTGTCCTGAAATCGCGAAAAAAATCTGCTGTTCAGTACATTTTGACGAATTATGCGAACATAAATGTACTGAACAGCTGATTTTTTTTCGCGATTTCAGTTTTGGTCCCATAGTAAAAGTTGTTCATAATGATGAGTACAATGACCCCTTAAGAGGTTGTTGGTGTTTTACCAATAACCCTGTAGTTATTATTTTTTTTAGGTACGTTTAAGTGATTATGTTCAATGCCGGCTGTAGCGTTGCCGTACGTTGTGCCAGTCACCTTGCCACATAGCTTGATGTTCAGCTGGTGAGATGTGCACATTGCTCACAGACACGTTTTTTTAAAGGCGAACGGGGGCTAAGAATACACTATGGCAAGATCCACAAATCACATAGTATACCATTGTGCTCCCCACCAACATCACCAACATCAACACCTTTAGAACAAACCTTGTGGAAAAAACTTGCAAAATTAAAAAAAAATTACCCCAGTGATAAAGAGAGTTCCCGGGACGCGAGACGGTCTGTTGCACTTTTGGCGCAATGTATCCGTTTCGCGACCCAGGAGAACTCACAGTGCTTGGGAGCAATTACTTACCTTCCCTTATAGGATTCTGCATGTTCAAAAAAAATTTAGCAACTATAAAAACCTTAACGAACCAAATTAAAAAAAGTTGTAACAATTCGGCCATAATTTTAGACCAAAAATTTTTTGTGAATGTTTATTGAATGTACCTGCATTCAATAACCATTCACAAAAAAGCTAATGTTCACATGTAGAATCCAAATTAGGTGACGGTGACATCAGAGCGCCCAGGATACTGTTCAGCAGGGATGTGGTGGCGCCTTACTCTCCAGAAACACTATCAGCTCTAGAAAGTAAACACCCAGCGCCTGCTGATGGTCTCACTTTTCCCGACTCCCAAACTGGACCTAAATTCAACCTTCCTAAACGTTTCGGCCCCCCAGTTGATTGCAGCCGTGAGCTCCTTCCGAAGTGATTCCGCCGGCAGCCTGACTTCACAACATCTAAAGGATTTATTGAGTTCAGGCGCCGGGGAAGCTGGTGAGTCGCTTTTGAAGAAGCTTGCGGCCCTGGTGAACCTAATGCTTATCGGCGGTGTGAACGAGGCCATCACGATGTCTAATACGGGGCCAACCTATGTGCCCTGCGTAAGAAGGATGGCGGCATTCGTCCCAGCGCCGTGGCGTGCACCTACAGGCGTACGGCAGCCAAAATATGCTGTAAGCTGTATAGCGAATCGCTTACAGCTAATTTTGGCTCGAAAAGGGGCTGTGAGGGGCTGTGTGTGCATGCCCTTCCCACCTTTTTTAAATTCCAACAAAGGTGAGGTCATTCTCAAGGTTGATGTTAAGAACGCCTTTCAACTCTGTCAACAAGGACACTTTGTTGGCTGAAGTCTAAAAGGAACTACCGGAAATTTATGGTTTTATGTGGCAATGTTATAGATACCCTACTAATACAAGGACAATGTTTTGGAATCTGCAGTAGGATGCCAACAAGGTGACGCTCTCGGGCCAGTCATTTTCAGCTTGGCTATTCATCCAATTATCGAGAAACTAAATTCAAAATTTAATGTGTGGTGATGATGGAACGCTAGGAGGTGATGTAGACACCCGTTTTGAAAGATTTACAACTCCTCGAACAGCAATTTAAATCTATTGGGCTGGACCGTAACCCATCAAAGTTTGAAGTTTTCCTTTCTGACATTACTGACAGATAAATGACCGTAGAGGAATTTAACGCAATAAGTCCACAAATCAAAATTTTAGAAAAAAGTTCATTGCACCTCCTAGAGTCCCCAATTTTAGAAGACAGCTTTTCTCCTTTTATCGACGAAGAAATCAAATACTTCAACAGACGGACAGACTAACACACCCTAATTAGATACTGTTGTTTTGGCCCAAATTTTATACACTTTCTACGTTCTTCCCCTCTATGGAAGCAGCCACACCTCTTGGACAAAATCAAGTAATTTATTCACAGCACACTAACCTACATCTTAAATATGGCCTTGGACGACCGAGCGTGGTTGCAAGCCACACTACCCATCCGTTAGAGGATTGTGAAGCTGTAAATTTCCCCGTAAACATAGTCCAATATTCATATTTTTTGGAAATTTTGTAGGCATAATAAAAAACTAAGTCCATACGTTTTTATTATAAAGAAATATTGCATACGATATAAGTTATTAGCATCTAAATATCTATATTTTTGACATAAGAACTTCCTCGCGCGTTTTTATTTTTTTTTAAATTAAATTACATATATTGAATTACTAAAAAAGAAAAACGTACAGACCTAGATTAAGATGTATTGAATGTAATGAGACCAAAATTGTCTCATTTCGTAAAGGTTTAGGGGGGTGAAAACGTTATCCCCCGAAACAATATATATGCAAGTAATTGTATGAAATATAGGTAATTGCTTCCAAGATACGCGCCGCGTATCGGCACTTCATAATCCTCTAAGTGCATAGGTTAAGTGTGCCCCCCGACAGCAGTTCAACGCCAGCTGGCACCAGATACGGTCGTGTTTTAACTTTTTGGGTTACTGCGCCTACAGAGTAACTGATTTTGTAGGCTATTAAATTAGTAGGTTTCTTCAAGGTCAAAGGAGTACAACTTCTGTACGTTAGTACTATTATGTATTCTGTGGAGTACGTAGTTTGTACGCCTACATTCGGCGATGGAGGTGTAGGTACATACTGTACACCTCTCTCTGCGGGTGATACAGACGTGATGTTGTGCGTGATCACTAATGTGGTTTGGGTTACTACGTCACCCTGTCCTAGTATTTTGGGCTTTTTATTGTCGTGTGGATTGGCTAGCGCACCTAGAATAGACCCGCATGCGTCTCGCAAGCGTGATTATCTGTCTGAGCCTACTCCCTAGATGTCACAGCTTGCAGTAGCATCAGGGCACAAAAACAGCGACGGGTTAATGGCTGATCTTAGCGTTATGCTCGCGAATGAGTGCTGCTTATGGTGGCTGGTTGTCTTGCTGACTGTGGTTTTGTTATATTTATTGTTATAAGAAATTAAGTTTATTGATTTAACTACAGTCTTATGTATAGCAACAACATTGCATAATTAAGCGGTTACATCCTTTGGGTGACGCTAATCACTTCCTATCAGGTGAACCATAGGTCTGTTTCCTTACCTATAGATTAACTAATACTTACTTGTCATCTTCTTGGCTCTTCGTTTGTTCTTAGATACTTCTTGTTCTTCCACCTCAGTTTTAAACTCCATTAAAGGTACATCGTCTTCTAAATGTGATTCAGTATGGAGTGCTGGTATATCTGCTACATCTAGACAACTATCGTCAAAATTTTCCGGTTCTAGCTCTGTAAGTAAACAGATACAAGAATATTACTATTTTATAATAAACATTTATTTTATTTCACACTATGGTTATCTTGAGTCTGGGTGTAATTATCTATATAAGTATGTATTTACAAAAAAAAAAGTAGTATATGTAGTATATCAGTTATCTGGTTTCCATAGTACAAGCTCTGCTTAGTTTGGGATCAGATGACCGTGTGTGAAAATGTCCCAGGATATTATTATTATTATTATCTTGAATTAACTAAACAATAACAAAAATTTGTACTGTTGCAAAACATTTTTGATCGATACATTTGGGGGCACGGTAGTGCCCCCGCCAAGTCGAGCAAAACCAAGGCACGGCCGTACCATCCTTTTCTCGAAGCCATTCTGGCCATTTTCGACCCCCTGCAACTTCGTTGTAAAAACACTAGAAGCCTTCAGTGGCATTACATATACAGGGTTATTGGTAAAACACCAGTAACCTCTTAAGGGGTCATTGTACTCATCATTATGAAACACTTTTACTATGGGACCAAACCTGAAATCGCGAAAAAAAAATCAGCTGTTCAGTACATTTATGTTCGCATAATTCGTCAAAATGTACTGAACAGCAGATTTTTTTTCGCGATTTCAGGTTTGGCTCATAGTAAAAGTTGTTCATAATGATGAGTACAATGACCCCTTAAGAGGTTGTTGGTGTTTTACCAATAACTATGTATGACCCGGTGAACTTCGTTTCACGTACATATTTGTGAAAAACCCAATTGTTACGGATTGGTCGACACAATAATCTATTTCGGTCGTAGGAACGCTACTCGTTCCAGGTTTACAGGAATACTGCGTCTGCGGAATCGCTGTATTTCATTGTGTCGAGCTCGCTGTTGTTGTGTTTAGTGTGCCCGAACTCGTTCCATTCTAAGCCTATCTACTTCACTATTATTCACTGTGGAACGCAATTCTGCCATACCAATACGAATGTTATCATTATCTGTCTCCAGCTGGTCGTCAGTGCGGTTTGCACGTGAGGTAGCTCGTCGCACAATTGATTGACTTCGACCTAAGTCAGGTCGTCTTCTCCTTGGCATTTTAAAACAATAACAGTAAATAAAGTTCTCGCGCACTGACAAACTGATGATAGATTTTAATAATCGTCTAGAAATGTATTAATTTATTTTCTTTTTTCGACAATCAACTCCTCAGAACAATAACATTCAAGGGATCAACTGACACTTGTACACTTTTTTTTATTTCTAAAACAGAACTGTTTTGTAATCCAACAAAACAGACCAAAGAGATCGGACCTCATACTACAACTATGAAACAGACAAATTTCTGAACGCACCTATAAATATTTGACAACCAAGCGGCAATTTTTTATATCTAAAAAGAAAAAAGACGTCAAATGTTTCACAGCTAGGAACATTTTGTATTGGAAAATTAAATTGTCGTTTTTAGTATTTTCCGTTACTTATTATTTATGTTTCTCACCGTTTACACCTTCCCTGAACTTCCACAAATATTTCAGGATCAAAATTAGCCAAATCAGTCCAGCCAGTCTCGAGTTTTAGCGAGACAAACGAACCTCAATTGATTTTATATATATAGATTTCCAAATTACATTAAATTTGAACGTTTAAATTTGAAGTTTAAGAATTATTGCAAGTCAAAGTTCCTTAATTTTGTCACTGACTCACCGATCATCAAAATTCTAAGGTACTTCTAGCAGACCCACAAACTCCGAATTTTGAACACAGTTATTGTTTAGCCATTTATACAGCAAGGAAAAATTCAGATATTCCGAATGTTTAGTCCCGTTTTCTAGATATACAAACTGCATAAGTAACTTTGTACTTTTATTTGTTTAAAAGTACCTATATGCAGGACTATTTCAATTACCTAGTAGATTATGTGAAACTAAGCAGAGCTTGTACTATGGAAACCAGATAACTAATATACTACATACACAATTTTTTTTTTTGTTAATACATTCTTATATAGATAATTATACCCAGACTCAGGACAAACAGACATGTTCATGCATACTGAGCTGCGGCATGATAGGTGGTATCTTAACCAACCACGCCAACTGGCCTGTCATGTTGATATGGTTACTATAAAAATTGTTAGCTAACTAACAAGGTATCAATTTATGACAAAGTGGTTAGATAGTTGCTCCCATAGATAGGTAGGTATGGAATTAACCGACTTGGTTTAATTTCGATTTAACAACTTTTTACGGCAGAAAAACTGTGTTGCGAGACTTGGCATTATTGTACATGTTATGTTTTTGATGGGATTATATCTTTAACTTATTTTCAGATATCATTTATTAACCATAATCATTTTCTGTTCATAAAACATACCCTCACTTTGAAGTTTCCCCTTTGGTTCAATAATATCATCTAGTCCCTCACAAACAGCTGGTGAATCTTCATTGATAGCAATGTTTTCTGTTTCAACAACATCAACTATACCTACTTATTTTCCCTGTTGGAGATTTAATAAACCCACCGAAATACTCTAACTTCGAGTTACTGTACTGTGTATAGAATTCAACATTGCATAATTAAGCGGTTACGTCCTTTGGATGACGCTAATCACCTCCTATCAGGTGAACCATAGGCCTGTTTCCTTACCTATAGATTAACTAATACTTACTTGTCATCCAACTGGCTCTTTGTTTGTTCTTAGATACTTGTTCTTCTTCCACTTCAGTTTTAAACACCATTAAAGGTACATCGTCTTCTAAATCTGATTCAGTATGGAGTGCTGGTATATCTGCTACATCTAGACAACTATCGTCAAATTTTTTCGTTTCTACTTCTGTAAGTAAACAGAGAAAAGAGTATTACTAAAACAGTCAAGAATATTACTCTTTTATTATAACAATTGTTACATGTCACAACATAATGCAGAGTAACTTGAATTAAACTAAACACTAACAAAGATTTGTAATAAGGATAAGGATAAGGATTTGCAAAACATTTTTTGATTGATACATCTGGGGGCACGGAAGTGCCCCCGCCAAGTCGGGCAAAACAAAGGCACGGCCGTACCATCCTTTTCTCGAAGCCATTCTGGCCATTTTCGACCCCCTGTAACTGAGTTGTGGAAAAAACTCGATGTCTTCAGTGACCATTACATCTATAGATATATTTCCAAATTAAATTAAATTTGATCCAACAGTTTAAGAATTATTGCAAGTCAAAGAACCTTAATTTTGTCACTGACTCACCGATCATCAATATTCTAAGGTACTTCTAGTAGACCCACAAACTCCAAATTTTGAACACAGTTATTGTTTAGCCTTTACAACAAGGAAAAACTCTGACGTTCCGATTTTTTAGTCTAGTTTTATAGATATACAAACTGCATAAGTAACTTTGTAATCCTATATAAATTGCATGTAATTACAAACTTACTTTTACAATTCTCAATTAGACTTCATTTAAATTGATGAAATAGGTAATTAAAACTTTTAAAAGCTTCCAGGATACCGTAGATAAACCGCAGAAAAGAAATAAAGGAAGACTACCTACAAAAAGAAATGAGATCCCATCAAAAACATAACATGTACAAAAATACCAAGTCTCGCAACGCAGTTTTTCTGCCGTAAAAAGTTGTGAAATCGAATGTAAACCAAGTCGGTTAATTCAGTACTTACCTATCTATGGGAGCAGCTATCCAACCACTTTCTCATAAATTGATACCTTGTTAGTTACCTAACAATATTTTATAGTAACCATATCAATATTACATTTCCTTATTTCTTTAATAAGTAGAGTGACTTGGTAATTGCACACGGCAATATAATCTACACAAAACAAAATCTATGTAATATTAGCGAAATATGCTTTTATTTGTTTGAAAGTACAGACGCCAGCAGGTCAACCTACCCGAAACTGTCAGATTTTCCCAATCAACCTTGAACCTAATGCTTTAGCAATAAAGTCGAAAATCTATTAAAGAAATCTGACAGATTGTAGTAGCTTGATGTACTGTCGTCTGTACCTATATGGATGACTATTTAAATTACCTAGTAGATTATATTGTTTAACAGCAGAAAAACTGAGTTGCGAGACTTGGCATTTTTGTACATGTTCTGTTTTTGATGGGATTATATCTTTAATTTATTTTCGGATATCATTTATTAACCATATCATTTTCTGTTCATAAAACATACCCTCACTTTGAAGTTCCTCCTTTGGTTCAATAACATCATCTAGTCCCTCACAAACAGCTGGTGCTTCTTCTTTGATAGCAATGTTTTCTGTTGGAACAACAACAAATATACTTATGTTCTCTGTTGGAGATTTAATAAACCCACCAAAATACTCGTAACTTCGAGTTACTGTCGTGTGTACAGAATTCAACATTGCATAATTAAGCGGTTACGCCATTTGGATGACGCTAATCACTTCCTAACAGATGAACCATAGGTCTGTTTCCTTACCTATAGATTAACTAATACTTACTTGTCATCTTCCTGGCTCTTTGTTTGTTCTTAGATACTTCTTGTTCTTCCACTTCATTTTTAAACTCCATTAAAGGTACATCATCTAAATCTGCTACATCTAGACAACTATCGTCATAGTTTTCCAGTTCTAGCTCTGTAAGTAAACACAGAAAAGAGTATTACTAAAAACAGTCAAGAATATTACTCTTTTATTATAAACATTTCTTTAATTTCACAAAGGCTGACAAAAAGGATTTTTTTTTTTGGGCCTTATCTGAAAGTCAACGACAAAAAATGGTATGTATGGTTAGAACTAGCTATTTTGATCAATAGTTAATACGACACAAAAGTTGTACGATTAAGTGAAGTTATACAACTTGTCATTTTCATACATTTATTGATGTCTGAAAGTGCTGAAAAAATATAAAATAATGATAGATATTGTTAAAACTAATGATCCGAAATCATTGTGAGGAAAACAAGTTAGTAGCCCATCATTTTTATACCTATAGGTATGAAAACTAAGATTATGTTATGTTTGGTTAAGTTATGATACGGTGATTAGCAATATAAAAAAACTTCGCGGACATTTGGTGACCGCTCACCGCGTTTAAAAAAATATATTTCAGAAATAAGTTCTTTTTTCTGAAATATTTTTAATATTTTTTGCAACTAATAAATAACATTATAATCAGTATTTTGCTTTTATTTCTTTTCACCTGAAGTGGTACAATATGCTGTTCTATTATAGAAGTTATACATAGAATGTTATATAACTTAATTGTTATTCAAAGTTGCAGAGGTATTGTTAGATCGTGATATTATAGTAATCGTAGGTTAGATTATTTGTAATTATTTTCATAATTTCACTACGATTATAATATTACGGATTTGATAATATCCCTTTTTTTGGGGTGGGAAATTATTAAATAACTTCTCCCGCTCTGGGGGGAGCGTTAGGGCGTATCAGACTTCTACTGACTAAAACCCACCCGTGTTCCTTCAGTTGCCTAAAGGGCCACGGTACGTTGTCCAAACAACCCGCAACCCTGGCAGGCATCGGCCCTAGGGGGTCCGCTAGGGCCAGCTACACGCGGAAAACAATCGACGCCCTTTTTTTTTGGATGGGAAATCATCAAATAACTTCTCCCGCTCTGAGTGGAGCGTGTCAGAAGAAGGGCGCGTCAGACTTCTACTGACTAAAACCCACCCGTGTTCCTTCAGTTGCCTGTGCCAGGGCCACGGTAACTCTTTCGAACAACCCGCAACCCTGGCAGGCATCGGCCCTAGCGGACCCCATCAGTTAGTGCTGACATCTCTTTGAGGCGCACGTGGAACACAACGCGCCGTCGACCCGGGCCTGACGGACGGCGAGCTACGCATTGTTTGCCATCCGCAAGCCCGCGCCTATGGTGGCCGGGAATCGGCACTCAATTCCCGACGCCCAGGGCATCTCCTGCGGCGACTAGGGGCGTGAGGGCGCCAAGATTGCTTCTCCCTCATGCGTTCCGCCTCCTTCTTCGCGAGCATTACTGCTTCGCAGAAGGAGGTGACGGCTTCCCAGGGACTCTCACTCCGTACCATGGCCTGCATCAGGGCTGGACGCGACAGATCGCCGCCGCCGATCACCTCCGTGAGGATGCGGCGCGGCGGTGCTCTACCCAAGCTGGGCAGACCTCCACCGTATTGATAATATCCCTGCGACATATACACTCACCGGCACGGAAACTTGGCCACCAATAACTTGCCGATAATTTCTATTTAAATATTTAATTTTCACTATATTATGGGTTTATGCACTAAATTAGGGTTTTTTTATGGTTTTGTAACTCAGTTATTGAAAAAATGATGCACCAGCAGTAATCTTTAAAAAAATAAGCAGTTTCACAAAAATATTGGTTTTAACACTGTCAATTTAAAAAGAACACAAAATGAAAAATAACCAAAAAGTCTTCGTTGTGTTTGCATTTTAATATCGGGTGTTTCCTCCCCTAGCCCCGATAACAGCTTGCATTCGTTCTGGCATATTTTGGATGATGTTTCTGATCTCAACTTGTGGTATGCTTTCCCAAGCGGTCAGTGCTGCATTTCGAAGCTGATTCAGAGTTTCAGGCGGGTTGGAGGAGGACTTTATTTTTCTTTTAAGCTTGTCCCAGATATGCTCTATTGGATTTAAGTCTGGACTACGAGCTGGCCACTGTAATTTTTGAATACCAACCTCTGTAAGGTATTCCTCCACGCAATGTGCAACGTGTGGGCGCGCGTTATCGTGCATTAGGAGGAATTCGTCAAATCCAATAAACCCTGAATATGGTAACACGTGTTCCTGAAGAATCTCCTCGATGTATCGTGTTGCCGTTAATCGGTTATCGACGATAACTAACTCCGTACGTGCATCGGAACTTATTCCTCCCCAAACCATTATAGAGCCTCCATGAAAACTAACAGTTTGTGTGGTGGTAATGGGTAAAAACCGCTCTCCTCTTCTTCTCCACACTCGCTCCCGACCATCTGGAGCTCGTAAAGCGATTCGACACTCATCTGTGAACAGTACTCGAGCCCACTGCTCATGGGTCCAGTTGACGTGTTCTCGTGCGAATCGAAGTCGAGCTACTCGGTGACTTCTGAGAAGTTCTGGGCCGCGTGCTGGTCTACGAGCTTGTAAATTCACTTCCTCCATTCGTCTTCTCACTGTACGTTCACTAACATTGACACCTCTTGTGAACTGGAGTCGCTGGCGTATCTCAACAGCGGTGAGGTAGCGGTTTCTCAAAATTTCCAGGACAATAAAGCGGTCATCCCGGGCTGATGTGCATCTGACGCCTCCGCTGCCTGGTCTGCGGGAGTAGCGGCCTGTCTCCTGGTATCGTTTCAGCGCATACTGCATCGATGAACGTGGTACATTCAGTATAACAGCAACTTCTCGCTGTGTCAGCCCTTGTTCGATCAATGCTACAGCTTGTGCAACCTGTGATGGTGTTAATGGCATTTTTATTGGAATTAAATCACCTTTAGTTATTGAAGTAACAGTACGATAACACAATAATTGAATAACCTAACAATAAACTTTCACAAAACACAAATTTAAAACAGCAACTTAGTCGCTCAGATGACCGGGTTCAACTAAAACTTAAAAATAACGTCATATTGCACTCAAACATGATAAATTACCCTCTTGAACTAAAGGTAAACATTTTTAGACCTACCTTCATAATAAATAATCATAGGAAACACTTAAAGCTCTTGTTATCGCGAAATACGCGCTTGGCCAAGATTCTGTGCCGGTGAGTGTATAACAATAACAAACATGGTATGTCAGACATGGCACGTCCCAAACAATCAGAGCAGTAACACAGTTATGTAATCAGTTGTTATACGGAATACACTGATATTTTGTTTAAGTTTGAAAATTACGGTTTTCTAGCTTGTCCAGTAGAACAGATAGTAGAGATACCCCAGTGACAGTAGAGAGACCCCACAGCTTTCGCGCTATAATGAAATTACTTAAGATCGTTAGTTATAGCAATCATTATTTTATGTTTCTCTGCACTCTCAGAAATCAATTAATGTATGAAAATGACGAATCATCGAACGTGTATAACTTGGCTGAGAGTAATGCTACAATGTTTGTGCTATATTAACACATTAACTGCTTAATTATTAGTGAAATGTATGCAAACGCTTCTTTATGCTACACTAATCCTGTGTGGCAAACGCTCGGGTGCGTGCAAAAAATATCTTGGGTGTAGACACCCTTACCGTCCCTTATTTTACGATGTTTTCGAAACAATAGAGATGCACAACGAACGCACAGATGCGGCGCGCCGCACTCGAAGAAAGTTATGTAAAGTGTATAGGAGCGCATACGCGCCGTCAAGCACATGGTGAACGTCCGAAAACGCGCATGCGCGTCGGCCGCGCCCAATGAATTAACTATTGCTCCAAATGACTAACCACACGTACCATTTTTTTTTGTTGGCACTTTCAGGAAAGGCCCAAAAATGTATGGAGCCTGAATGATCTCCTTTGTACTGTTGCAAAACATTTTTTGATCAATACATTATTATATTAATCATATCATTTTCTGTTCATAAAACATACCATCACTTTGAAGTTCCTCCTTTGGTTCAATAATATCATCTAGTCCCTCACAAACAGCTGGTGATTCTTCTTTGATAGCAATGCTTTCTGTTTGAACAACATCAACTATACTTATGTTCTCTGTTGGAGATTTAATAAACCCACCGAAATACTCTAACTTCGAGTTACTGTCGTGTGTACAGAATTCAACATTGCATAATTAAGCGGTTACGCCATTTGGGTGACGCTAATCACTTCCTAACAGATGAACCATAGGTTTGTTTCCTTACCTATAGATTATCTAACTAATACTTACTTGCCAGCTTCCTGGCTCTTTGTTTGTTCTTAGATACTTCTTGTTTTTCCACCTCAGTTTTAAACTCCATTAAAGGTACATCGTCTTCTAAATGTGATTCAGTATGGAGTGCTGGTATATCTGCTACATCTAGACAACTATCGTCATAATTTTCCCGTTCTAGCTCTGTAAATAAACACAGAAAACAGTATTACTAAAAACAGTCAAGAATATTACTATTTTACTATAAACATTTGTTTTATTTCACACTGTGGTTTAACTTGAAACACTAACAAAAATTTGTACTGTTGCAAAACATTTTTTGATTGATACATTATATCTTTAATTTATTTTCAGATATCATTTATTAACCATATCATTTTCTGTTCATAAAACATACCCTCACTTTGACATTCCACCTTTGGTTCAATAATATCATCTAGTCCCTCACAAACAGCCGGTGGTTCTTCTTTGATAGCAATGTTTTCTGTTTGAACAACATCAACTATACTTATGTTCTCTGTTGGAGATTTAATAAACCCACCGAAATACTTTAAGTGGTTGTGGTTTATTAAAGCATTGGGCTGTAAAAAGATAATTACAGTATTAGGTAAAATATGATGTAGTGATCACAGTCCTATGAGCACAAACTTTTTCATTTATACTAAAGTCGCTCTACCTCCGCAAGTGAGGTATAATGGACAGTCAGTCGTGCTACCAACCTCACTGACCACTGCACTAGCTTTTGTTGCATAGCTCGCGCCGACATGAGAGAGGACCGTTATCAAACTGCCCAACAAACCATGTTTCATACAGAAGTTGTAGGTATGGAGTATTTAACATGATTGTGATAATCATAAACACCTACATTTGACAATAGCGTACATATTAACTCATTTTCAACCCGCAATGGTACGGTTGGTGTGAAATCCAAGGTTCTCCCGTCCCGCAGCTGGCGCACAGGGCGTCGGCGGAGAGCAGATAACGCCATCTTCCAGCCCCTTTAAATGGGTCCGGGTGCAGTGGACCCGGGGACATCCGTAGCCACCATTCCACAGGACCCGTAGTGTTCCCCATGCGTCTCAAGACGTAACGGGGGTAATTGAACACCTCACTCCCCCTATGGGACGAGGCCCGTATAGCGCCGGCTATAACCAGTCTGGGGCAACAGAAGCCCCATTTGCACCCGCAGCACCTGACACAGGTTTCAGTCAGTAAGAGTCCTACAGACCCCTCTGCGCACCCCAGCGGAGGACATCTACCCAGACAAAAACATGCTGGCCGAGGAACCAGACCCTACAATTGATGGCCAACTTACGAAACAGTTTCTCCGACTAACTAAACAACAGCTGCATGCAGTTACAACAGCTATAACTGGCCACGGGTCATTTAATAAACATCTCTTTGTCATAAGACTCACAGACAGTCCACTGTGCTTGCATGTAGGAGAGCATGAGATAGCAGCTCATGTGCTTCTAAACTGCCCAGTGGTCGCCACATACAGGGCAAAGTACTTTGGTAACCCAAGTGCCCTCCATGAGATTGTCAGTAACACCAAGGTGTTGCTGGCCTTCTTCGAGCAACTGGGGTGGATCAAATAATCGATTTTCTCACCCGTTACGCAAAATATGCGCATTGACGGGGAGTTGCAGACACCAGCCCATATTACCTAACATAACACACATCACACTTGTATTCCCGCAAAGTTTAGGCAGAGGTGTAACTAAACCCAATTGACGGGGAGTTGCAGACACCAGCCCATATTACCTAACATAACACACATCACACTTGTATTCCCGCAAAGTTTAGGCAGAGGTGTAACTAAACCCACATTTCACCGTTCATGTTTATGCGCTTGCAACCACTAGGCCGACGATGAATTTGAACTATTATTATGCCATTGAAAGTTATTGTTATGATAATGTAGATTAGAAATTAAAAAAATATGTGAATCAAAGAGCAACTGAAATTCAGACACAATAGGTATAAGGTACACTGAAATTAAACATTATAAAAACGAATGCTGAGCTAAGACGCTCATTGGCGATGTAGAACTGGTGGACGCCAAGCTTCACAGCTAGGCTCATCGCCGCAAGGTTGCCTGCTTGTCGGCCTTCTACAGATTGTACTTCGGTGAGTGTGCTCAAGAACTCCACAACCTCATTCCACCGACTATCTTCTACAATCGGACATCTAGACGCACTGCCAGTTACCATCCCCACCTAGTTGCTATTCCATCGATTCACATTAAGCGCTTCCAAATGACTTTTATAACACGCACAGCAAAAGAGTAGAACTCACACCTGCGTCTGTGTTTATGAGTGCATACAACCCTAATCTCTTCAATGTGAGAGTGAACAGGCTTTTTCTGGGTAGCCCCACTGCACTGTCGACTCTGTCTCTGTCTTGTCCGACCTAGACTAGAGTCAAGAGCAAACCCATCACAAATAAATAAAAAAAAAATAAAAAAATAATTGTGTCTTGACCTCACCTCATAATCCTCATTCACCATTTGAGCAAACATCTTTTCGGCTTCCAGACATTGCCTCAGTAATCGGTAGCATTGCTTTAGTTTAGTGCAGCAGAAGAAACAAGCAAGCATCGGTCTTCTGTCTTCAGTTGCAAACTGCAACAAAACTTGTCTTACACTATTTTGTTCATATAAAGAAAATACTTCCATTTTACTTTACTTATTATAAAATATCAAAATAGTCATACGCCCTCCGCGAGATCAAAAAAACAACAGACCTTAAAACTGCACTAGTAACGTACTACGCATACGCCAACGCATGGCTTAAATATGGTGTCATTTTATGGGGCAACAGCACTGACGCGCCCACGCTATTTACCTTGCAGAAAAAACTAATTAGAATTTTGGTAAATATTGAAGCTGTAGACCCCACTTCCAGGAATTAAAGATTTTATCCTTACCTTGTCTCTATATTTTTGAAGTTTGTAAGTTCGTGCGTAAATACCCAGAATTCTTTACAAAAAGAGAGGACATACAAACGAAAATTATTTTAAGACATAAAAACAGACTAAACTTACCAACATCGCGACTAAAAATGCACTCCAATAGTACCTTTGTCATGTCCATAAAAATTTACAATAAACTACCCGAAATAATAAAGAATTTAAATAAATATAACATCTTTATCAATAAATTGAAGCTTTTCCTTGCAGACAAATGTTATTATAGTATAAGCGAATATTTAAATGATAAATTATAATTAATACTATTAAAGATACGCCTACCTACTCATAATATGAAAAAAAATATATATAAAGCGTGCAATACATAACTTACCTTAGGGATAATAAATATTAATTACGTAATAAATAAAATTACATAACAAATAAATGTAAATAATTTATAAAATAATAATTATAATTCTTAAATCCAATTCTGTATTAATAAAACAGTTTATCTTACTCAATAATAAGAATGATCTCATTCAACACCCAGTGCTCTTCCTCCTCTCTCCTACTTGTTCTATGCTGTGCCCGACAGGGTCCATAATTGTGACTTATATAATAATTTCCTAACCAACTATGTATATACATTATGGTACGCAATAAAGAATTGAGAATTATTGTATAGGCAACAGTTGGTAGTCAGTATTGCTTCCCACAACATTGTTGCCGTCGCAGACATAACCTGGATGAGGCTGGCACAGGAGCGTGGGGATTGGCACAGGAGCGTGGGGATTGGCACAAGAAGAGAGAGCCCTGTGTCCAGCAGTGGTGAAGTCGGGCTGTGGATGATGATGATGATGAATACTTTCTATACGCCTCATACAGAGAACACATGAGCATTGATTACCATTCTTGCTCAAGGCAGATTGGGGATGTAAATGGCTTTATTATTAAACATACTTAATAAAGATTGGTTCATGGTTTTATTTCACTGATGTCAGATATTTCCAATTCTCCCCTAAGACCCCTAAGATGGCCACCTGACCGAAAGTTCATATGAATTTATATCCTTGTGTATGATACACATTAAAACCAATAATATAGCTAATTTAATTAATAATAGAGTAAGAACTTACTGGAATATCAGTCAGCTTCTCATATACTTCATGAAAGTTCTTGTTGACCACTACATGCAAGCGAATATTCGCCACTAAACATATCCTACACATCGGCAGTTTTTCCATCTTTTAACTCAAAAAGTATCACTTTTTAATTCAACTTTGCACGGAGATAATTAACGAAGAACACTGTTTACACAAATAACTGGAGTAGGCTTGTAAATTATCTCGAAAATATCGTGTGAGCTTCCTTTGTGGACTTCGGTAAGACTGCAGCAGCCGGGTAGAACTAGACCTAATAAATGTGTCGTAGGTAGTTCAGACAGTCCCTAAATAGCATCTCAATATTACATTAATACTGGTAGTATACACTTTTCGTTAAAAACCACAAGCCAAAAGCACAGCACAAACCACAGAGTACTTTTATAGTTTATGCACAAACATACTGTGCATACTACGTACGTAGTCAGTGAAAACCACAGAAACAAACCGCAAACTACGTAGTCGTAATAGTTCAGAAATCTCCCTTTTAAGAAAAATCGCCAAAAGAATACTGTTTAAGTTCCGTCTCCCGATTAGGTATGTGAACTTGTGAAGTTTGTTGATTTTTTAAATATTTTATCATCAAGTCGATCGTAGTGTTACGAAACAGAGTCGTTTTGCTAGCCCAGAATAGTGTGAATACTAGCCTTTTGAGCAACTTAACCGACTATAAAGAAAGGGTTCTGTTAAATACATAACCCTTTTTCTCACAGTCACGAGTATTAAAATGGAAATTGTAATGAATAAAAATGCATTTGATATCATAATTTTTTTGCTTATAGTTAGTTTTCAAACAATTATTTGACAACCGGGTAATAAAAATATCTTGAGTACTTCTTCACGCTTTATAACGGAATTTAAGACGGACTTTCGTTGGTGAACAGTGCTTCTATTTGTATCACGAATTTTTTCGATTGGAGTAAATTTTACAAGCGTGAACTCCAGTCGAGAATATTCTTTGTGTTTATGTTGTAGCATAAGGTTTGTTTTAACTGGTTTTAAAGCTAACTTTTCATATTTTAAACATTTTTCCTCTACCCACCATGGATAACAAAAAGCCCTCTGACCCTCCTGATCCCTTTGATTATTCTCCGGTTTTGACAGTCTCTGTTCTCGGTAACAATGTGCATATAGAGGTATGAGGAACAGGGTGTACAGTTCACTCATCCTCCATAGAAAAGGGAGGATTCTCCGACCAGACGGGTATTGTGTCTGGTGGGCTACTGCCCGACGATTGATGTCGTGACTTTGTATATATGAAAGTCGTGCGGTAAACTCTAATTGCGCGGCGTGACGTCAGTGTAATGCGTAGTTCGCATGTGGCGATGTAGATGCCGCCACACCACTCCCCTCCGGAGACCGGAGGTCGATAGTGAGCTGAGTCGTGTATCTTGCGATGCTTGCCAAGGCCAGTTGAGGTTCCAGTGAGTCGGAACCGGGTGCCGCATAGTTCACGGTGAGTCGGAACTGTCTGTGGTGATTCCCCAGTGAGTCGGATATTGTACAGCACTGGGTTGAGGCTGACTACTGGCTAGGGTTGATGAGGATTCCTCTTCCTCATCCTAATAATGCGGAAGTTCCTCATTTTTTAACGATTCCTCATCCTTTTCCACATCCCCAAAATCAGGCATTAAGAGGAATTCATGAGGAAGTGTGAACTTTACGGAGCTGTGCGCCAGTATCTTTCAGCTCCTCTATCAAGTGTCCCTAGTGAGCACCTTTTCGGTGGCACTGGATTAGTTAACGACGAATTACGAATACGTCTATCTGGAGAAACAGCTTCAAAAGAGCCCATTCGCAAACTTTCTTTTATTTAAAGTAATTCGAAAGCACATGTTCTATTTTCCTCATCCGCATCCTCTTTCTCATATCCTCATCCTCATCCACATTCTCAAAACGTATTTCTAATAGTTCCTCATCCGCATCCTCTTCCTCATCAACCCTACTGCTGGCGTCGACCATGAGAGGGTTGAAGGGCTCTGCTTGTTTACCGGCCGGTTGCTGATGATGAGGTTGAGGGTGATGACCAGGAATGCGCGTCCGCTGCATGCTGGTGGTCTGGATACCCGTTGAAGCCGTGGATGCTGGCTGGCTGTGTGACTCACCGCTTAAAAGCTTGAGGAAGATGACGTCACGCAGAACTAGCTGCTCGAAGGCTGCGCCAATGTCCATGTTCGGGGTCACCAGTATAGAGGTATGAGGAACAGGGTGTAAAGTTCACTCATACTCCATAGAAAAGGGAAGATCCTCCGACCAGACGTGGGCTATTGCCCGACAATTGATATCGGGACGTTGTATATATGCAAGCTGCGCGGTAAACTCTGATTGCGTGGCGTGACGTCAATGTGACGCGTAGTTCGCATGTGGCGATGTAGATGCCGCTACATGCTAAACGAATTAATGGACTCCGAATCTGCAAGTAGGAAAAGAGCGGCTACTTCTTCCCCGGTTACTGTAATGAATCCTCCAACGCTCCCCAAAAAGGAAATTGGAAGACAGTCTTACACGATAAGGAATAATCCGCCATACATTGTACACGTTTCTTTGAAGGATGGCCAATCCCTAGGTACTGATGATTGCGCGGTAGTCAATGGCGCCGATTCCCTTGTTCACAAACTAAAAAAATTAAACAACTAAATTTAAGCTTAGGGCATCTTTTTCTTTCTATTTAATTAAGAAAAGGATAGAAGATAAACATTAGTTTAGTCCTGTCAAATTAGTCAGCCCCTGACGTAAAATGACGTATTTTTAGTAGGCAGCTTTTAATCACGTCTAAACTTACCTAGATGGCGTATCTTAATTTGACAGGACTAAACTAATATTTATCATCTCCCTTTTTTTAATGAAATATAAAAAAGAAGCACTGAACTTAAATTAAGTTTAGTTTGTGAACAAGGAAATCAGCGTCATTGTTTACCGCGCAATCATTTGCGCGAACTTCAGAGCGGCAAAGTTATTTGACGCGAACTATACTTCACTTCTAAAATCGCGAAAAAATCATCGGTTCCATACATATTTTCACATTTCATGGACAAAATGTTTGGAACAGCTGGCTATTTATTTGCGTTATTTGGGTTTGTTCCATTGTGAAAGTTGTTCATAATGATAAGTTAAATTATCCTTTTGGGTTACAGATACCTATTTCAATGGGACCTTGTTTGAAAAAAGTAGATAGGTTCGATCTGCCTAGCCTTTTCCCAACTATGTTGGGATCGGCTTCCAGTCTAACCGGGTGCAGCTGAATACCAGTATTTTACATGGAGCGACTGCCTATCTGACTTCCACAACCAAGTTACTGGGTAATACGATACCCTTGGTAAGATTGGTTGTCAGACTTCGGGCTTCTGACGACCCGTAACGACTGTCAAAGATCCACGAAAAAAGTAGATAGGTATATAATTTTATTGTATTTTGAAAATTTATGGAGCGCTTAGCCCGTGCGGGCTGGCAAAATCGCATTTCTACAGGTATTTCGTGATTATTTTATTACATTTAAATCAAATTACTATTTTTTAATAGACTATCTAACTAGTATTAGATAGACTATCTAGTAGTATTTCCAAGTATGTATGCTATTTTTTACAGTTATTTTGTTATTTACTCATGAAATTGACGTTATAGACAATATTGTTTTAAAATAATCACGAAAAACCTGTAAAAATGCGACGTTGTTGCCAGCCTGCGCGGGATAAAGGGGAAGCGCAAAGGTAGCCCGCGAAATTCAAATATTCTTACGTTTTTTGCAATTTGCAAGTCAGTATTAGGTTTATGTTGATTCAAATATAATTAATGGTTAAACAAACTTACCTGAAGTGAAGTTTGACCGTAATTACACGAGTCGCTGCATTCGAAGAGATTTACATATTATTATTCACTAGCTAGTACACTTCTCAATGTACTAGGCATCGCACAATTTTTAGATAGAAAACTAAAAAATAAATACATAAAATTAGATGTTAGATGACTACAGTAGTACTTGTCGTGGAGGGGGAACGCCACGCTGCACTCCGCCATGCTACCGTTCACTTCTCATTCGCTTCTTTTGTGCGGGCATTGCAACATTAATCGTTGGTATTTAAAAATATTCCTTCCATTTTTATCCAATTCGCGCGTTTTTGTGACCATGGGACGAAGGCGACATGAACATGATCCAGGGGACATCAGACGGAAAATAAGGCGTCTGGAAAAGCGTTTACAAAGACAACGCGAACACACATCCAGTGATGAAGGTTAGTCTTTATCGTAATACCTACAGTCTAACGATGTTATTTCTATTCCTAAACTGTTCAGGGGGCCGATTCTACTAATTTGCAACGTTACACGTTCAATTGTGTTTCAACAATAGTTCAGTTTCGATCGCCGTTCGATAGTTACCAAAAAAGTCATTCTATAAGCAAAATGGAAACTAAACTTAAACCGAATCGTAACGGGAACGTAACAGCGGTTAACCTGTGACCAACATTCCAAATAGTATGTTTTAATAATACCACAGAAAAAAAAATTGAATCTAATAATATTACTAAATACGAATAAGTGCTACTAAAAGTATTTTTAATACAAAAACATATCTAGACCATACTTATACTTTTAGCCTGTATATTTTTTTGTAACATTTCAACTTTATAAATAATAAAAACTCAGAAGAACGTTTTGTTTTCGGCCCCAAATTGCGAAATCTGTGAAATGAAACGTTTCAATTATGTCAAAAAGATAATGATGCGATTAAACGTCACGCTCATGTTCGGTTTTGTTAGCAGAATAGCTTTTGAGGTTGTTTCGATCGATCGGTGACTGAACTGAAACGTAACCGCAGTTGGATCGTTGTTACATTAGTGGAATGCAAAAACGCTCAAAAGCCGTGGTTCGGCTGCCATTCAATTGCGATTTTTTTAACAATTTTGGGATAAACTTTCCATTATGGACCGTCGAGTTGGAAGTTCATTTTTTTTTGTGGATAGCTCTCATAAACAGAAGGCTTTTTACAAATTTTTAAGTTGCAGATACTCACGGTTTCCGAGATATAATTTTTTAAATTTTCCATATAAATGACAAATAACACACAATTTAGACAGATATATTGTCATGGTAGATGTCAAATTGACGTTTTACGTTCCGTTGACGGTGGAGGTGTGTTTCATAAGTGATTAGGATAGTCAGTCCAAGAGCGAGCGAAGCGAGCTCGGAATTTTAGGGCACCCCGACTCGGATAGGTTAGGTTAGAAGGAGGTGGCGGGGTCATAGTGAGCGAGCGAAGCGAGCGAACATAGACCCCGCCACCTCCTTCGAGGTTATTTTTTTTTTAAACCACCCAGAAGTAGGAGCCCTGCAAAGCGGGGCTCCGTCGAGCTATCTTGGCAGGTAGGGTAGTGTTTAGGGCACCCCGACACGGATAAGGTTAACCTTCGTGGTTATTTTTTTATAACTACCCAAAAGTAATTACAAATTTAAATAATTTTTGATTTGTTTCAAATCTATGTGGAATTGGAGAAAGATTTTCTCCAAACTAGGAACAAATGACCAGTGTGTTCAGTTTGCGGAGGAGAGAGGACTCATTCCTAGAGCAGATTAGATTAGATAGATAGATAGATTAATATAAGAATAATAATATTCCTTGTGTTTTATTCTGTCTCAAAAATACCCTAACCTAACCACAAAATTTTAACCACGGATATCTCCGTAAATATGAGGTTCCGCAGGGTGGGGTTGGTACAGGGGGTTAGGCACCTCCCACCCTCGCCCTTCCCGCCCCATAAATCTTTGGAAATTAGAGTTCAAATTGATGGAAATTAGTGTTTTAACCTAACCTAACCTCAAAACTTTAACCATGGATATCTCCATAACCATGGGGCTCCGCGGTGTGGGGATGGGACAGGGGGTAGCCCCTCCCCCCCTCACCCCCCGCCCCTCTCCCCGACACATAAATCGACGGCCCATAATGGAAAGTTTAACCCAATTTTGTTAGTAGAATCGGCCCCCTGTATTCCTCCATAAGTTTACATGAAGAACCAATTATGGAAATTGAAAATAATTTAAGCATTCTTGTAAGTACAGTATATAAAGTATATTATAATAATTATTGTATAGACGCCAGCACATCAAGCTACTTCAATCTGTTTAATTTATTTAAGACGCCTCCAGTGCATGCGTAGATCATACAAACGAAATACCAAAATAATTTGTAAATCAAACATATTCTAAAGGTAGTGTGTATTTGTTCCGATTGGATTACAGAATATCTAGGTTCCCAAATATTTTATCGCTAAAGCATTAGGTTCTAGGTCGATTAGGAAAATTTGACAGTTTCGGGTAGTTTGTTGTGCTGGCGTCTGTACATAGGTATAATAAATATACTGATTGAAATACTGTATTGATTCGGGGAAAAATAATATTTTTTTCTCCCGAATCAATACACTATTTTACACATGGTACAAAAGTGTAGATGCAAACCCAGGTTTTCAACATTTAGTTAGCCTATGGACAGTGAGGAAGGAAGGCTTTTAGCGGCTGATATACGCAGTCGACGACCAGCGCGGGCCCCCAAGTTACTCTGTGAGCACCAGTTGCTCGATTGAGGTTCGCTAGAAATTGCCTATCTTGGACACTAGGTAACTGGAGTAGCCGATGAGGCTCGAATTTATCTGAATGGTGAGACCCGACGTCGGCGAGTGTTACGAAGACCAGGGGAACGCTATGCCGACGTGTGTTTTGAAGAAATCACCCCTTATGGTGGAGGGTCCGTTATGTTTTGGGCGGGCGTAACTTTTAAAGATTGTATTCATTGAAAATGGCTCACTAAATGCGCTAAGGTACATAACAGAAATCCTTTGTGCACAACCCGCACTGACTGTAATTGGTGAAGATGCCATTTACGTGGACGATATTGCTCGGGCCCACCGTTCTGGCGACGTAGATGCTTATATGCAAGAGGTCGGCATTCGTCGTTTGGATTGGCCAGCGCGGAGCCCCGACCTTAACTCCATTATTAGACGTTTGGGACCTCCTAAAAAAGCGAGTACGATTTGTCCAACCACTTACACAAAACATCAGGGAGCTTTAACGTGTGATCTCGGCTGAGTGGGAATACATTCCACAGGCCACCATCAAAAGCCATATTACATGCTGTAACCGCTGCAAGGGGAGGTCATACTCTTTATAAGTTTTTATTTTTTGTATTGTCTTTTTTTTTAAATACCGTAAAAATTATATATAGTAATTAATCCAAAATTCCATTATACCCATAAAAATGTCCATTTTAACACGGTTCTCAGTTTACATTGACTAAAACACCGACTCCTGGATTTTAGTGTAAAAATGTATATTCTCATTGATAATAAGAAATTTCTAGCCATTTATACTAATGACATACTAAAATTACTAATATTATCCATATAAAAGTCAATGACTGTAAGGTGCCCGTTTTTTATTTTTACAAAGGAGTGTATTTACTCACAAAGCCAGAACCTATTATTACATAAGAAATGGTAGGTATTTAGAATCACACAAATTGTGGGGTAATTTTTTCTTCACACGGTAACCCTAAATACAGTGACGTAATTTTTTTGTCTCTTTCTGCGACACGCTTTCTAGGTGTCTATAGTATTCTCTACGACTAAGCACAGAAGGCACAAACAAACTTTATTTTTCTTCGTTTTGGCTTCGCATAGTTTGTGCATTTAGCCAATGTCAAGTTTATAATTAGTTTTTCTTTCATTTCTTTATTTTTTTTCGTTCATTTCTTTACACGACATCGGCGTAAGTTGCTCTTTTTCTTGTGTGAATGCGACAAAAGATATCAATTTGTCTATAGCACTCTCTGTCTACGATGCTACCATTGCTACTTGACAAATTGACACTTGTCAAAAATAAAGAATTCGTTCTAGAACTTATCTTGATCACAGATAATCCTTACTTCCTTTAAAAATACGAAAGTGAGTTTGTATATTTGTTACGGTTTCACGCTAAAGCGGCTAAACGGATTTGCATAAAAACCACATGGATAGACCATGATCTGGAGTAGGACATAGGATACTTTTTACGGTAGTACGTTCCCACTGACGCTAGCCAAGTAAACATAGTTAACAAGTGAGTGCGCAGACACAGGTACACTCCTTCCCTAACACCTTGTAGTATGATGGGACTGCGGCACGGCAAGCCGACACGTCCGGAAAGGGATCAGGCGCATAACCAACGGCTTTACGTGCTTTCCGAGGCACGGGGAAGACACCACCAACTTGTATTCATGATTGACGAATAACTGGATTAGGATTGAATACTCAGTTGTACTCCTCTCATCGACAGGAGGCCTGTGTTCCAGCACTGGGAACAAACTCTACCATTTCTCGGATAATTTTGCAGAAAATCTTGAAATAACTTCCTTAATCTCTTTCAACGATTGCTCCACTACACCGCTAAGGTCATGTTGTGTGGCAACAAACTTGAAAAGCTCAGCATTTTTCTATGGAAGTTATGACCCATTCCTCAAAAAGTTCCATTTTCGAAACAGTAAAACTGCCCGCTGAAAAAATAAACAAAAAAATTAGCCAAATTCGGGCAAAATATTCTAGGTCTATTATAAACGACAATAATGTCTTCTACTTGGCAAAAAAAGGGCCCGGGGAAATGTGGGGATTTTTACTTATCGTCTTTTGAAATTCAAGTATAAGATTTTTTAAATATTTTTTTAATTAGCAATTTTTTTAAGTATTTCTAACTAACAGTGTAAATAATATTGAAGATAATACAAAAAAAAAAAACAACTTACCCTTGGTTATCAAATCCATCACTAATTCACTACTTCACTTTAAACAGCAACGTAGGAGATGTATTCGTATTAGTAGCCAAAATGCAACTATTTTATGTTTTAACCCGACTTTCTTTTATACTTACCCTCATCGCGAATGATTTGAGTCATTTATATCCAAACAATAACTGTCATTATGATAAACCATTAATGCTCTAACTACCCTCATTAACGATTCTCAGAATTGGTAATGTTGTTTATGTCCGGCTAGCATGTTCTAGGCGACATTCTGTGCGATGGGTATATCTAAACATGACGAAATAAAAAAAAAAACGAGTTTCGCTGACTAATTTAATATGAAAGATTTTAGAACATTGTGCATACAAATATGTTTTGTTAAACGACCCTTTTCACTAAAACTGCGCTGACATACATAACATCTATAAGGTTTTGCACCAGTGTGTATAGAAATATGTTCTGTTAAATGACCCTTTTCACTAAAACTGCGCTGACATACATAACATCTATAAGGTTTTTCACCAGTGTGTATAGAAATATGTTCTGTTAAATGACCCTTTTCATTAAAACGGCGCTGACATACATAACATCTATAAGGTTTTGCACCAGTGTGTATAGAAATATGTTCTGTTAAATGACCCTTTTCACTAAAACTGCGCTGACATACATAACATCTATAAGGTTTTTCACCAGTGTATATAGAAATAGGTTCTGTTAAATGAACCTTTTCACTAAAAGTAAGTTGACATACTCTTAACCTCTAAGCGCTTGGCTAAATATCAATTGCCGTGTACCTAGCGCGCGGCTGCAAATCGATAAAATAATACCTATAATAAATAAGGATGAGCAATCGTTGTATCGATTAAAAAATAGTCAAAAGTTTTTATGTTTTTATTTTAAATCAGCCTTAAATTAACCACCCTAATTACTTTCTTCGTATCAAAATCGTTCATCTTCAAGCTAACAAGTAAATTTTTATACCAGTTACTAATTCTTCGTATTATAATTATTTAAACTTACTAAATTCTAAATGTTTACATCACAATAATCTCTTATTAATCGACTACTTACTATCGTTACTTTTTTCTTTTCTTATAAATCTACCTACAATAGCAATGCATTGCATTGTATCGCATCCCTATGGTCATATTTATGCGACGCACGCGATAGGCACCGAAGAAAAGTCCAAGCTGCCAATTACTTATTTTTGTTTAAGCTTTTTCAATACTTAAAGCTACGAGGCATAATTTTAAGTTATTGTTGTAAATAATATTTCTATTTAATAATGGGTTTAGTTATACCACGCAGTTAATAGGACGAAAATGGAACGAAAAAGTCATGCATATTCTCTGTCGCAGAAATACGACACGAGCGGTTGGGGCACGGAAATATTTGTCGCATAAATGCGACACAAGCGGTCAATAGGTTAGCTTACGTGTATAAGGTATATATTATGTCTTCCTTCTGTTCTGTACTTTACAATAAAACCACAGAATACATAATAGTACAAATACAGAAGATTCACTCCGCAATATCAATTAAATAAATAGCGACACTTTCTGCGACACAATATAGTGCAATTCTAGTCGCACAGTACTAATTACCTACAGTTATATTCACCTAGAAGTTGCCTCTCTTTCTATCGCATAACTCTTATACCTTCTAACTAACTTTGAAGATATCAAAATCGGTTCAATAGTTTTCAAGATATGGACTAATACGTGTAAGTGTGACGGCCTGGCTTATATATACAAGTTACGGGTGTGGTGTCAAAGGGAAAACATCTCAAAACCTTAGTCAAAATTACGTACAATATTTACAACAAAACTAAGTATTACGGCGAAAGCTCCAGATAGCTCGCGAAATCCACATTTTCTTAGGTTTTTTGCACTTTGCAGGTCAGTATCAGGTTGTATGTTGTATGAATAACTATTTAATCAAATCTTGACATTTAGGATTATACTAACTTAAGGAGTTGTATTATTGATTCTAGTGAATATAATTTTGTAAATACAGACCGTATCATATATTATATGATACGTTCGCAAATCATACTTTAATCAACATGCAACCTAATACTGACTTGCAACTTGCAAAAAACTTAAGAAAATGTGAATTCAAAAAGATATTTCCTCAAAATTATGAAATAACTTTAATTTCCGAAGTCGGTGGCCAAAAACTAAAATACAGATGCCAAGACATTAACTTCCGAAATTAAAGTTATTTAATAATTTTAAGTTAATTTATTTGTAGTCGATTTTTTTTTATGACTTATACCTAAAATGCGGATTTCGCCTGGCCTGCTAAACTAAGCTGACAAACATAACACTTATAAGGCATTTTACCTGTGTATTCGAATATGTTGTGTTAAATTACTCTTTTGACGTAAAACTACGTTGATGTACATCACACTTATAAGGTTTTCTGCCAATGTGTATACGAATATGTTTTTGTAAATTACTCTTTACACTAAAACTACGCTGACATACATCACACTTATAAGGTTTTTCGTCACTATGTATACGAATATGTCTAGTTAAACCACACTTTACACTAAAACTACGTTGACATACATCACATTTATAAGGTTTTTCACCAGTATGTATTCGAATATGTCTTAATAAACTACCCTTTACAGTAAAACTACGCAGACACACATCACACTTATAAGGACTTTCGCCAGTGTGTATAACAATATGTCTTGTTAAATTACGCTTAGTACTAAAACTACGCTGACATACATCACATTTATAAGGTTTTGCGCCAGTGTGTATACGAACATGTCCAGTTAAAGCACTCTTTACACTAAAACTACGCTGACATATATCACACTTATATGGTTTTTCGCCAGTGTGTATACGAATATGACTTTTTAAATGACTTTTTACACTAAAACTACGCTGACATACATCACACTTATAAGGTTTTTCGCCAGTATGTATTCGAATATGTGTTAATAAACTACCCTTTGCCCTAAAACTATGCAGACATACATCACACTTATAAGGACTTTCGCCAGTGTGTATACTAATATGTTTTGTTAAATCACCTTTGTGACTATAACTACGTTGACATTTATCACACTTATAAGGTTTTTCACCAATTTGTATACGAGTATGTTGTATAACTTTTTTAACTCTATTAAAAGTACGTTGATGACATTTGTAAGGCTCTTTGAAATAAGTGCCAGGTTTGGACGTACGTTTTTGAGTTGTCCGAATAACTTTCGAGTTTGCTTCGTTTTTGTTCGTTTGCTCGGCTGTTATTGCCTCTTTTGCTTTTGTTCTTCGTGTGTTTAGTTTTGGTTTCTTCGTAACGGTCACCCCTGTAGTTATAAATCTGATAAGTATAATGTTGGAAGAAGATTCGACATGCACACGAGTCAATATATAAATGCAAAGTGCTATACTTTGCATTCAAAGATATTAAATTATACTAGCAATAGACAGGACATAGCGAACAAAATCGTAATCCGATAGTTAAGTCCTCGTGGACTTAATTCGCTCAGTCTAGTTTGGCACTTCTATCACAAGAACAAAATAGAAATCAGATGTTCTAATGTTGCTTTTGGCCGCATTAGCAATCGAGTTTCACAACCACTTATTATTAAATACAAACTTTCTTGAAACCAACCAGTTAATAAAGAAGATGCGAACGAAAGGGAAATTTTCAAGTCTTATGTTGATAACCACTTAGTAGATATAGTTAAGCGCGAGTACGACTCCACTAAGATTTTTACTATAATTTCAGGATGATGATATAGACCCCGAAGCCACCAGATTTACTACACCAGTCAATGTTGATGTATCAGATTCGGAATCTATCTTCGACACTCCAAGGAAAATTGCATTGAAGGCACGAGTTCGTAAATTACAAAAACTAAAAGTGCATCATGAGGTTAAAATTAAAAAACTAGGGCAACAAAATAGATATTTAAAACGTAAAATATCTTCAAAGATTTCGTTACCCATTTAGAAAAAAAGTTTGACATCCAAAAGAACGCATCCAACTGTCTTAAAGCTACAGCAGAAACAAAAGCCCTCTATGATAGGCTCAATAGAAATAACACGAAAGCAGGATTCTCCCGTCGTAAATTTTATCCGACTCTTCGTAAATTTGCTTTAACCCTTCATTACTCGTATTACTCTCCTGCCGCGTACAATTATGCCAGAAAATGTTTTAATAGTTTTTCCACATGTAAGAATATTACGCAGATGGTATGTTAGTATAGATGCACAGCCTGGTTTTACTAATGAGTCGTTTCTTGCTTTGAAGTTAAAAATAATCAAAACGGGAAAGGAATTAATTTGTTCTTTAGTTTTTGATGAGATTTCTATTAGACGTCAAAAAATATGGAACACCAAAACTTATGAAGGTCTTGTCAATTTAGGTTTTGGTGACATAAGAAATGAAATAGCTTCTCAAGCTCTTGTTTTTATGGTAGTATCACTGGACCAAAAGTGGAAAATACCAGTAGGATATTTTTTCATAAATAGTATTAAAGCTGAATTAAAAGCTACATTAATTAGGCAATGTTTAAGCTTATGCCACGAAGTAGACGTAAAAATTGTCAGTATAACTTTTGATGGTGCTCCAACAAATTTTAGTACTGCCGAAATATTAGGTTGTAAATTGTTGAGTGATCTAGATAATTTAAAAACTAATTTTCCACATCCAGTTAATCAAGAAAGTGTTGTGATATTTCTTTCTTCACATGATAAAATTGGTGAGAAACACATTTGAAAGCAAAAAGATGTTTTATGATGGACAAAATGATAAAATAAAATGGTCTTTATTGGTGTCTTTACATAAGCTGCAAACATATGAACAATTAAATTTTGCCAATAAATTAACAAATAAGCATATCCATTTCTGAAATCAAATAATGAAAGTCCGATTAGCGACCCAATTATTGAGTAGAAGTGTAGCTAAAGCCTTATTGCTTTGTAATGAGTTACTCACAACAAAAGTATTCGAGGAAGTTTCTGGCACAGTAAAATTTATTTCTATTATATATGATTTATTTGATATTATGATCAGTAATAAATATGGAAAATATGGTTTTAAGCAGCCGCTGAATTCTGAAAATATATCTAACATTTTTTTTTTTTTGAACTAGCTAAAAATTACATATTATCCCTAAAACAATACATAAAAATAAGACTTGAAATAAAGCGTCGTAATCTTCCAAATAGAATCATTTTATATACTACTATTAATATTTTCCATTCAATTCCCATTGTTGTCTGCCATTACTTTCTTTAGGAAACAAATGTACTCCTCTGTTTTTACAAGTTAACACACTACGTTATGGCACTTTGGACAAAATTACGGAAAATAGGAAAGCTAAACTTATTAGATTGCAAAAATCCATACGATTTGACAGCTAATATATCAAAACAAGGTACAGTCGATTGTGCGCCATCTATCGTGATAAAAAGCTAGTTTTCCTCCCCATTGGATCTGATGAGACTAAAGCTCTGTGAAAAAGGTCAAACATAGTTGCTTCACGAGATTTTTTTCTGTTATGTTGCTCTCTGTCAAACCTCCAAAATTTGTAGCGTGACTCAGCCGCTTGTTCAGAAAGCATGCCAATAGGTAAATTTGATTTTTCTATAATTTTCGAGCCATGTACTAAATTTTTGTGAAGCGTGACAGTCAGAGGATGCCATCCATACTTCGCAACATATTTGTATGCCAACTCTTTGCAAAAAGTTGCGAATTTTTCAGGGTCAAAAACGGTTGCATAATGAGGGGTATTAAAACAAGAGAGTTTTAAAACCTAGTTATATGCAGTTTCATACACTACTTATTATATATTAAAAAACGAGAGTTTTAATACCTAGTTATGTGCAGTTTCATACACTACTTATTATATATTATAACACGAGAGTTTTAATACCTAGTTATGTGCAGTTTCATACACTACTTATTATACAACGTGTTAATGAAATAACCCAAAACCTGAAACTAGTTTGTTTGGAATCGGCAGCTAAATCGAATACAATAATTTTTAATATAGGTTACTTTTTTCAAAAAAATAATTATTTGTCATGCCGTATCTAATATTTTTTAACGACGCTGTACACTACTGTCCAACGCGATGTAAACAAACAGCGCGGGCGAGGGTGAGGAGAGGGGGTGCTAGAGCTGGCGGCGCCAAGGCCGGTAGACGCGCCGGCGGCGCTCGCGCCACCCCAGCCACCCTCCGCCCGTAGCGTAGGTAGTCTCCCTAGCGCAGCGGCGCACGCGCTACGTGTCATCAACACAGGTTAGGACGAGCGCGTGCGATCTACGTCTCCCGGCGGCAAAATGGCGTTTCGCTTCACAAATGTACAATATTGTGAAATGGTGCGAATGTTTATGACGATGGAAATGGACCAACAAACATTAGTGGCCTAAGAAATAAAATACATAGTTTTGGCATTTGAAGTAGTGAGAAGTGACAGCAGAAGTGTGCAGTTTCATACACTACTTATTATATATTATAACACGAGAGTTTTAATACCTAGTTATGTGCAGTTTCATACACTACTTATTATATATTATAACACGAGAGTTTTAATACCTAGTTATGTGCAGTTTCATACACTACTTATTATATATTAAAACACGAGAGTTTTAATACCTAGTTATGTGCAGTTTCATACACTACTTATTATATATTATAACACGAGAGTTTTAATACCTAGTTATATGCAGTTTCATACACTACTTATTATATATTAAAACACGAGAGTTTTAATACATAGTTATGTGCAATTTCATACACTACTTATTATATATTATAACACGAGAGTTTTAATACCTAGTTATGTGCAGTTTCATACACTACTTATTATATATTAAAACACGAGAGTTTTAATACCTAGTTATGTGCAGTTTCATACACTACTTATTATATATTATAACACGAGAGTTTTAATACCTAGTTATGTGCAGTTTCATACACTACTTATTATATATTATAACACGAGAGTTTTAATACCTAGTTATATGCAGTTTCATACACTACTTATTATATATTATAACACGAGAGTTTTAATATCTAGTTATGTGCAGTTTCATACACTATTTTATGTACTCTCATACATAGGGAGGTTCAATCCCTATGGATGTACATAGGGATTGAACCTAAATAACAATTTTCGAAAATTAATCGTGCGAAAACACAGCACATCAACGAGCATGAGCTAAAGCGGGCGCTGCCACAGACAAGTAAAAGACTCAAAACTTTTTTTGCACATTGGGTATCATCGACCGTCCTGGGCGTTCTATGGCGTGACTGCGTGAGGCGTTACAGACCTTACCTTACCGACCTTAACGCTATGCTCGTGCATGAATGCTGCTTATGGTGGCTGGTTGTATTGCTGACCGTGGTTTTTTAATTTTTTTTATTAATTGTTATCAGAAAATAACAGATTTAACTACAATGGTCCTAGTTCTGACTTTGAGTTCCTGTCCTGTGTATAGAATTCAACATTGCATAATTGGACCTAGTTATGCAGAAAGCAGCCATATGGCACTTTTTCCAAAAATGAGTTATAAACACAGTCATACTAATTTCGACATACAAGATTTTTTGCAAAAACAGCCATGTCGATATCTTTATTTATCACGGAGATATGAGCCGTCAAATGCAGCCTTGTCCATACATCCACAATGCAAACATCGACAGAAAAATGCTTATAACTCTGTTTGTACTTTTCCCGACATGGCTGCTTTCTGCAGAACACAGTCCAATTAAACGGTTACGCCATTTGAGTGACGCTAATCACTTTCTATCAGGTGAACCACAGGCCTGTTTCCTTACCTATAGTTTAACTAACTAATACTTACTTGTCATCTTCCTGGCTCTTAGTTTGCTCTTAGATACTTCTTGTTCTTCCACCTCAGTTTTAAACTCCATTAAAGGTACATCGTCTTCTAAATCTGATTCAGTATGGAGTGCTGGTATATCTGCTACATCTAGACAACTATCGTCATAATTTTCCAGTTCTAGCTCTGTAAATAAACACAGAAAAGACTATTACTAAAAACAGTCATAAGTATTACTCTTTTATCACACACATTTGTTTTATTTCACAACATAATGTACGAGTAACACTGACAAAAAATTAAAGTGTTACAAAATATTTTTTGATTGATAAATTGTAACTTTAGTTTATTTTCAAATATCAATTATTGATCATATTATTTTCTGTTCAAAAAACGTACCATCACTTTGATGTTCCTCCTTTGGCTCAATAATATTATCTAGTCCCTCACAAACAGCTGGTGATTCTTCTTTGATAGCAATGTTTTCTGTTTGAACAACATCAACTATACTTATGTTCTCCATTGGAGATTTAACAAACCCACCAAAATACTCTAAATGGTCTTGGTTTATTAAAGCACTGGGCTGTAAAAATATAATTACAGTATTAGGTATAATACGATGTGGTGAACACAATTCTGTGAGCTCAAACTTTTATCACATACTAAAGTAGCTCCCCTCCACAAGTGAGGTACCATGGACAGTCAGTCGTGCTACCAACCTCACTGACCACTGCACAAGCTTTTGTTGCATAGCTCGCGCCGACATGAGAGAGGACCGTTATCAAACTGCCACATACAAGTTTCATACAGAAGCTGTAGCAGAATTATGTGGAGTATTTAACATGTGATAATCGTACACTCTTACATTTGACAACCTATAAATATTCAACCCTCATGGTACGGTAGGTATGTAGGCCGCCCTCCACGCGCCTCTCAAGACTTAACGAGGGGAGTTCAACACCTCACTCCGACTATGGGACGTGTCCGGGGCAACAGAAGCCCCATTTGCACCCGCAGCTCCGACACAGGTGTATGACGAGGTTACAACGGGGTGGTTTTAGTCAGTAAGAGTTTACAGACCACTCTGCACACCCCAGGGCGGAGGACATCCGTGAGGATTTACACCTAGACAAAAAAAAAGGTAAGCTAAGGAGCAGGCTAAGGAAGCAGTCCCTACAATTGATGGCCACCTCACGAAACAGTTTCTCCAACTAACTAAACAACAGCTGCATGCAGATACAACAGCTATAACTAGTCAAGGGTCATTTAATAAACATCTCTTTGTCATAGGAGTTACAGACAGTCCGCTGTGCTTGCATGGAGGAGAGCACGAGACAGCAGCACATGTGCTTCTAAACTGCCTGGTGGTGGCCACATACAGAGCAAAGCACTTCGGTAACCCAAGTACCCTCCGTAAGATAGTCAGTAACTCGAAGGTGTTGCTGGCCTTCCTCGAGGAACTGGGGTGGATCAAATAATCAATGTTCTCACATATTACGCAAAATACGCGCATTGACGTGGAGTTGCAGACACCAGCCTGTATTACCTAACATAACACACATCACACCTGTATTCATGCTAGGGTTAGGCAGAGGTGTAAATGAACCCACATTTCACTATTAATGTTTATAATGCACTTGCAACCACTAGGCCAACAAGCAAGTTGAAGTATTATTATGCCATTAAAAGTTATGCCTGAATCGTTATACTAAAGTAGATTAGGAATTATTATGTGAAACAAAGGGCCACTGAAATCCAGACACAAAAGGTATGAGATATACTGGAATTAAAAGTTATAAGAATAATTGTATCTTGAAGAATACCTCACCTCGTAATCCTCATTCATCATCTGAGCAAACATCTTTTCAGCTTCCAGACATTGCCTCAGTAATTGGTAGCATTGCTTTAATTTAGCGCAGCAGAAGAAACAAGCAAGCATCGGTCTTCTGTCTTCAGATACAAACTGCAACAAAACTTGTCTTACACTATTTTGTTCATATAAAGAAAATACTTCCATTTTACTTTACTTATTGTATAGGCAACAGTTGGTAGTGGTTGGACACAACATTGTTGCCGTCGCAGACATAACCTGGATGAGGCTGGCACAGGAGCGTGGGGATTGGCACAAGAAGAGAGAGCCCTGTGTCCAGCAGTGGTGAAGTCGGGCTGTGGATGATGATGATGATGAATACTTTCTATACACCTCATACAGAGAACACATGAGCATTGATTACCAATCTTGCTCAAGGCAGATTGGCGACATATATGGCTATGTTATTGAATGTACTTAATATTGTTAACATTATTTATATAGGTACCTATTTATTTTAAGCCTAGGTTTCTTCACATGATTTTATTTCACTGATGTCAGTGATATCCATTTGACCCTAACACGGCGATCTGACCAAAGAAAGTTCATAAGAATTTATATCCTCGTGTATGAGACACATTAGAACCAATCATATAGATAATTCTTACTAAAGTATGAACTTACTGGAATATCAGTCAGCTTCTCATACAGCTCATGCAAGTTCTTGTTGACCACTACATGCATGCGAACATTCGCCACTAAACATATCCTACACATCGGCAGTTTTTCCATCTTATAACTCAAAAATTATCAAGATATTTAGTTCAACTTCGCACTCTGTTAACAGAACACTGTTACACAAATAACTGACGTGCCTTGTAAATTATTATTACGTTTTTTTTTACTACTGTATGAAAATTTTGCGACTAAAAACTTGTAAACATAGCGTACGCTTCCTTTGTAGACCTCTGAAAGACGGCAGCAGCCGGGAGAACTAGACCTAATAAATGAGTCGTAGGTAGTTCCGACAATACAGGCAATTTTTACAGCCCAAAACAACAATCACTTAAATTTAATACCAGTGGTATTTTTTTTTTTTTTTTTTCTTCTTCTTTCTTGGCAATTGAGCCGGTGTCGACTATTCTGCCAGTGTCACGTTGAGACGGCAGGAGTGGCGGGCCGTCGGACTTAACTTTCTGGTAGTAAAATGTTAGTAGCTGCAGGGACGAACACAAGGGTTAGTAAAAACATGTATTCTAATTTACAAGCATATAAAATAGGGTACTATAAATAAAAATATACATAGTATTTAAATATATAGCTATTTTACGCACCATCACCAGTTAAAATTTTAAATTATTTTCATTTAGGAATGTGGCTAAAATTTGGATGATTTTGGGGGAGAAGTGGGATAGAAGGGAATGGAAGTTAGTTGGGAGAGGAACGTCATATTTGGAAATCTTTCTATAGAGGTCGAAGGAATTGGTGTTCAAAGAACAGGAGAAAAAAATATGATCCAAAGTACCCTCCGCAAGACCACACTCGCACAATGAGTTGTCCCGAACATGGATCTTGTTCAGGAACACTGGGCTACAACAGTGTCCGAGTCTCAGTCTACAAAGTGACGAAACAGTTCTTTTGGACAATTTTGGGCATTTGAAAAACCAAGGTTTCCTTTGGATGTCGGGTTGTATCGCTGCGTAGTAGTTGCCCTTGGTTTTTGAGGTCTTCCTCCAAGTTTTTGTCCACGAGTTAAATAGCTTGGGCTTGGCACCATTTCGCAAATCGTAGTTATGAGCTACGAAGTGCTTTCGGTCAGCCGGATTTGATGTGGCATACTTTGCTAACGAATCAGCGCACTCATTGCCAACAATACCCGAGTGGCCAGGGATCCAAGCTATCTCGATGTCCAAGCCGTTTTGGGAGCAATCAAATAATAAATTCTTAATTTCTATAATGATTCGGCTATGAATTTGACTTCTAAGTTGATTTTGTTTTAAGGCCTGAATACTGCTACGGGAATCCGAAAAAATTACTGCTTTTTTAATTTGGTGAGATTTAATAAAGTGTATGGCTTCTAAGATACCGATACATTCTCCTGTGAAAACTGATGTTATTGGCGGGCATTGGTAAAGTAAAGCTATTTTAGAATTTTGGAAATAAACTGCCACTCCTGTACATTCTGTTTGAGACAATTTAGATGCATCAGTGTAAAAGAGGTTCCATCCTTCCCAGAAACGCTTGAGAGCTAACTCGAAGTCGCCTCTTGCGTTTTGGGAATTCTTCGATATACCCAGTCCCAAAACGGCTTTTGGCTCAAAATGAATCGTCTCATATGCGGCGGAAAAGACGGGGAGAATTGGATATTGACAAACAGGCGAAGAGAGGTGTTTAAGTTCTCTATACCTATTTATCAGAAGAGGAAATGTTTTATTCTTCCAATAAGGGGAATCATTCAAAGAAAGGTCGATTAGCTCTAAAATTGGGAGTAAAGGATGGGATGAAAGGGAAAATACTCTGGATAGAAAGCGATCTGCCAAATACTGTCTTCGTAGGAAAAGAGGCGGTTCTGCACATTCGACTTGAAGCGCATTTATGGGAGTGGATTTCATTGCTCCAATAACTATTCTCAGGCATTTGGCCTGGATGCTGTCTAATTTTTTGAGCGCTTCTTTGTTGCAGGGCTCAATAAGAAAGCAACAGTAGTCTAAAGCGCTCCTGGTCAATGCATTATACACCAGTTTAAGGGTGTAGGGGTGAGCTCCCCACCACACCCCGGCCAAAGCCTTAAGGATAGACACAGAGCGTTCACACTTTTTGACCGTGTTGTTAATGTGGTCAACCCCAGACAATCTTGAATCCAAAGTTACTCCCAGGAACCTAGCCTTATCCTTGACCGGAATGATTTGTCCATCTATGTTTAAATCTATTTGGGGAACAGAACGCTTGCGGGTAAAAACGACCGCTGTACTCTTTGGCGCACTTAAAGACAACCCGTGATCAAGAAGCCATTGGTTAAGTGAAGACAGAGATACATTCATTGATAGAGCGGCATCCTGAATGGAACTGCCAGTGACCATTAATGCAATATCGTCAGCATACTGAAGAATTTTGCAGTCAAAATTTAGAGAAGAAGATAGGTTAGCTGTATATATATTATACAATGGGGGACTAAGAACAGACCCTTGAGGTAATCCTCTCCAGACTGTTCTTTGTTCAGAGTCAGCCCCAGGGATTCTCAGTTGAATGACGCGGCTGGCAAAGATGCTACCAATGATACGACATATCCTACCCGGGATTCTCAGCTCGTGCAGCTTTTGCCTGAGAAGAGGGAGGAGGACCGAATCATAAGCAGCCGATATGTCCAGGAAAACAGCAACCACAGACTCATCCCTGCTGAGGGCCAGTCGGACCGCTGACGTGAGGATTCCCACACTATCAGCAGTGCCCAGACCTTTCCTAAAGCCGAACTGAGTCGTCGGCAGCAGCCCCCTGCTCTCCACCAGCCACTCCAAACGATTTTTAATTAAATGTTCTAAAAGTTTTATTAGTATGGACGATAAAGCGATAGGTCTATATGAGCAATGATCATTAGGATCTTTGCCAGGTTTTAATATCGGAATGACAACTTGAACCTTCCAGTCTGTGGGAATGTAACCTGAATTAAAGCAAAAATTAGCCAAGTCCAGGTAGTATTGGTGTGTTTTTGGACCAGCTTTAGAAATAAAGGAGTAAGGGAATCCATCTACCCCTGGTGCGGAGTCTTTGACATGGGATAGTACAGCTTTTAATTCTTCCAGGCTAAATGGCATGTTCATAGGATCGTTAGAGTCGTCTACATCATCGATGCCAACACAACTATCCTCTACACTTGGAACATAAGCTGGAGCGATTTTTGAGAAGAACTGGTATCCCAGTTCTTCTGTGAGGTTGTTCGATGAGGCAGGTGCTATATTACTTCTAAAACGTCTCAACTTCCGCCACACTACCGAAACCGGAGTAGATGGATTCAGAGAGCTGCAGTATTTTGACCAACCTTCACGTTTCTTTTTTTTTAAAACTTGCCTGGACTTAGCTAATATCCGCTTGAAGGCAATGAAATTATCCAGGTTCATATCGTTGTTAGCAGTATCTTCAGCTTCATTCCTGGCCCTAACCATGTCAGTGCATTCCCTGTCCCACCATGGCGGAGAAGGAATTCTATCAGATTGGGGTTTTTTGGAAGGCAAGCAATCATCTGCTGTAGAAGAGACAGTGGAAGAAAAGGACAAAAAACATTCCTGGGCATTATCACTGTTAACTTTTGGAAGGGAAGTTATTCTTAAATCTAAGATTTTTGAATATAAATCCCAATCTGCTGAGTTGAGTTGGTGTTTTAAAAGGGGAGGAGAAACTTTAGTGGGAACATTTTTAGAAGGGAATTCGATCATGATGGGATAGTGATCACTTCCATAAGTCATATTCAAGCTACGCCAGATGAGTAGACTAGATATATTGGATGAGCAGAACGTCAAGTCAACACAGCTATTACTCTGCCCTGGAGCAGACATGCGTGTGGCACTGCCATCGTTAATGACACAAAGATCAAGATCATCCAATATATCCAGTAAGCCTATGCCAAAGTTATCGCAAGTATCTGATCCCCAACGATAATGGTGACAATTAAAATCACCCATAACAAGTATTGGACCATTGACACTGCATAACAAATTTTTAATTACCAAAAGATACTCAAGTTGTGGATGCGCAATATAAAAAGAAAATATATTTATATCCTCAGCCTTAACAGCAACAACATTTATGCTATTGCCAACAGAGGGTAGAGGAATCGGGGAAAATGATACTTTGCTATTGATGAGCAAAGCACATCCCCCGTAGCCATCAGGTCTATCATTACGAACACTGCTGAAAGAGGGCATCCTGAAATTACTTTCAGGTAAAAGCCATGTCTCAGCAATGCTGCAAATTGATGGTTTGTATTTATTAATTAAAAAGGAGAGATCAGGTTTCCTGGGAGTAATACTCCTCACGTTCCATTGAAGGAATGTCAGGGGATGGTACATTATTTAAATAATTTAAAATTGAGGTTAGTTTTAGGGCAACGTGGTCAGGTATTGATTGGGTTGGATTCACAAGAACAGCCATTAACATGTTGGTAATGAGGTCTAGTATGTTTTTCGATTTATCCACTTGTTTAAACATAGTTGGCTCAGTGTCTTCCTTTGGAAAGGCAGAGCCATTTTTGGAGGGGGAAAAGGAGTAATTTTGAGTTAGGGCTTGATGGGCCTGTTTATTATAGCCAGGCGAGAGGGGGGCACGGGGTTTAGGGTTTAAGAAGACTGTTTTACGGTATGATTTTTGGGTTACAGGAACTGGGGATGATGACTGGGATAGTGGTTTATTAAATATGACCCTGTTACGTGGAGAGGATTTAGAGATGTCGGCATATGATCTAGAAACAGGAGGGAAAACCCGACTTGCCTCCGCATACGAGATCGATTTCTCTGCCATCAGAGCTTTGATACTCTTCTGGCGGCCTAACTCAGGACAAGCACTGTCGTTGGCGAAATGGTTCCCAGAACAAGATATACAAAAGCCTAACTCAGCAGTGACGTCACATCCATCAGCTGGATGATCTTCACCACATTTAAAGCACCTTGGTTTCGAACGGCAAAGAGTGCGGGTGTGGCCAAAGCGACAACAGTGGTAGCATTGAATTGTTGGGTATGTGTATCTCTCAACTGGAAGAGCCGAGTAGAAACAGAATACACGTTTAGGTAAAATCTGTCCATCAAAAGTTAGTACTACTGTCTGTGTAGGCTTCCACTCAGCTACTCCAGAAGAGGTCACCTTACGGCTCATCCTTCTGGCCTTAACAACAGGACCACATCCTTCCGGAACCTTTATATGTTTTATTATTTCTTCCTCTGTCCATTCAGTAGGTATATCCCTAACAATCCCCATTCTTGTAATATTAAATTGGGGGATGGAGGCAGAATAATTATTTTGTGTTAGTAGGGTATTCGCTAAAAAACTGTTTGCGTCCTGATGCGACTGAAACTCGACTGACACGCGATTTCTACCTAAACGTTTGATCCCATCGAGGTGAATGTTGCTGATGTTATTCATCGTTAAAAACATGCCAAATTTAACAGGCTGTAGCACAGTACCTGAAGTCTGATCATCCTTGAGGGAAACATGGACAATATACGGCGGATTATCTTTCGCAGTATATGTAAATCTGCCTATTACGTTCTTCGCTAACTTAGGTGGAATATTTGAAGTTACAGGGGGTGAGCCTGCAACTCTTTTGCGATTTGGTGTCTCGGTATCCATAATGGGGTCCTGCGTGAGTATTTGGGTGTCATGGGGGAGAGTAACAGTTAATACGGGGGAAAGTTCAAAAGGTTCATCAGGGTCAGGGGGCTTTTTGGAGTTCATTTTGTACAATAATGGCTAAAAAAGGGACAATAACAAGTAAAACTAACCGTATATCAACAACACAAACACAAAGAATAATTTCGATCAAGATCCAGACAAAATTCACTTAAAAGATCGAAAAAATTCGTAACACTGACAGAAGCACGTGTTTAGCCGTCACCACTACCAACGAAAGTCCTACCAGTGGTATACAAACCACAATACACATTTCGTTAGAAGACACTGACAGATGCCTACTTGACACTTGTGATCTATATAGAGAATAGAGATAGGTACATACCACAGTTGCTTGTGACTTGCTTGACTGACAGCAAAGAGTATAATGCTGGACACTCACATTCGCACGAATAAGCGAACCCACAAGTGTGGGACGACATTTGCAAATGATTATGCAAAACTTCTGCTGCATTCACGGTTTTCCAAGCTGTGTCGGTTTTTTGACGCTTACAAAAGCGCGTGAACCTTGAACCTTCACGAAGTCTCCCACACACGTGTGGCCACGTGACCAATTGCGCATAGCACGCACACGATTACGTAGATAGAAAAATAGCCTTCTTATAGTCTATCCAACATGTCAACAAATCCTTTCGGGATCGACGGACCTGTTGGCTTATAGTCATGTCAATGAGGAGTAGCTCCTTGGTGCCGCGGGACCCATTCCTATATCCATTTGGACACTGGAATTGCGATGCCAAGCATGCGTGTGAACTTTGCAGCCATTTAAACCAAAAATTGTGCAGTCCGTCTGGTCCCGGCAATTCCAGTTCGGTATCAGACGGGCTGCACTGGCTACATCGGAGGAAGTAATTATTACTTTCTCCATCTCCGGTATGGCGTCACACACGCGCTCAACATCACACATCCATTCAGACTCAGTATGGCAGACGGGCACCGACCAGATGTTGTGACAGAATATGCTAGTGGCATCATCATCCGGGCGGCATACGTCTGCCACATTTTGCTCAGGTCGCTCGCATGCTCTATACACCCACCTTTGATCACGCTGGAATATGCAATTCTGGGTATACCGTTCAAACCGTCGTTTATACCTACGGATACGGCTTGCCCATGCACAGACTTTCTGGTTCAGGAAGTCAATGCGCTCTGTGACACGGTACATATATTCTTGAGGACTGATTCCAGTCCCCGAGAACGCCCACCTCACAAAGCGCATCACTAGGGCGAGTATTGCCCTCCCTGAAGCAGTATAGTTTGCAAATGAGTACCCAGGTCCCCTCGATACGTCGCTCGATCCTGCACTGCCAGGCTGGAATGGCGGGTTTTGGTCATGTGGCTATGTCACAATTTGGAAATGTGATATTGGCTTCACGACACGCCGCAATAGCCGCGTAATAAAGATCGAGTGCGTAAATTGTGGTACGTAAATTATTTCTGAGTTATTGTTTTTTAACGGCTGTTTTATGGTTCTTTAGAAACTATAAAAAACTGCTACTGTTGGGTGTTGGGTGATAATTTAATAAATGCGGGTAATCAAATATATATTACAGTTCCCAGGACGCTGGAGAAAATCACCATTTAGCATCGTGGCCCTACTATGGGATCTGGCTGATGGTCTGTGAGGACTGAGGGACCACACTTTAAGAACTGTAGTCTTTAATATATTTGTTTAGAAATTCCCAGTTTTGTTCTACAATTGTTTTAATCCAAGGATTTTATTTTGCGAATTCCCAGTTTGGTCCTTTAGTTCACACGCACATCCAATTTTTAGCTCAATGCTGATTAGCATTGCCATCCAACGTGGCAACGCTGCCAGCCTATTGGGCACTTTTTCCACTGACCGAGATGCGGATGTATTTTTTGATGCCCAATGAGCTCTTCCCATTATCCTTTGACAAGAGGTGAAGCGGTGACAAGTGCCTGACGGATGATGTCATTAATACTGGCGTGCCGTGCCAACCGACCGAGGTGGTGGACTACTTCACTGCACTGACAGCTATGTGGAGCCCCGCGAGGAGCGCCCAGACGCAGACTTGTGGCGAGCCGGAAATGAGGTTATTCCGGTCAAACCTGCAGTGCTATTCTGTACAAATCTCACCGTGAAAACATAGGTGAGGTGAGCGTGGAGTGAGCTGCCAATAGTGTCAATCCCTAGCGTCAGGTGGAATGATAGCTCACTCCATCTAAGTTTTCACGGTTAGATTTGTACAGAATAGACCGGCTGGAGAGCGGCTCGTCCCACCGTCTCTGGGAGGACGGATATTCGGGCTGAACCGTAGCCGTACAAGTAAGGTGGCTTGTCCGGATACGGTCAGCCTGAGAATCCCAGGCGTTCATCACATCGGCACGGCACTTCAAAGTCAATCTGAGAAGGGCCTAAGATTCTTGTGGTTAATTTTCGGTGCTATGAAACGAGGACAGGAACGCCCCGGTAAGCTTCCATGAATGAATGTAATCCACTGATCCCAGCATGGTTTGTTAAGAGTTAACACATTAACTGCTGAATTATTTGCGAATTTGTTCCAAAATGCTGCTTTATGATACAAACTTGTCCCAAGTGCGGCGAGACGCTTATGTGAGTAGGATATTATTGGGCATTCTACCCCACCTTCCGTTCCATCGGCTCACTCCGTTCGCCTCGTCACTCTCGGTGGAGTAGAATGCCCAATAATATAAATGAAATCCACTGGTTCGGCGCCTATTCCACCCGATGGAATGATCATCTCCGTCACTCTCGGTGCAGTAAAATGTCTAATACTGGTTCGGCGCCTATTCCACCCGATGAAACGGAAGGTGGAGTATGAATTCCTACATAGTGCAGTAAAATACTGGTTCGGCGCCTATTCCACACCAAAAGTGCGCACCGTGACTTACAGCTTAGTACGGCCGTTATTCTAAGTGCGTACGATGTGGCTATGTAGCCCCCTAGTTATCCTAACGCCCTAGCCTACCATACAAACCACACCAAACGTAGGTTACGTTGGTTTTACGTGAGGGAAGTCTGTTACCAGGAGACCTACGGGAACAGACGGAACTTGGGTAGGAATAGGGGTTTGTGTACGTCGTGCAATGTACACAGGAAATGGTTTTCTCACCGCCGATCCCACAGACTCATAGGATCGATGACGGCTAAAGGTGTCTTGGCCACAGTGAGAGGAACACTTTAATTCTAAAACTCAATATTAACTTACCGCGTTACCGTTATTTTAATTAAGTCATTCAGTCGACACTAGTTTACTTATTAACAAATAAGGGTGCTCGCTACTTGAACTGGTAGCCTAAAATTCAGGACAGATTGTCTCATATCTCTCCACAAAATTAGAGGTAGCTCATAACCTTAATAGGCTACACACTTACTCCGCTTAAGTGACCAGATTGGCTCGAGGATCATCTGAACTTTAAGTTACCCTACATTAAACTAAAATCCAGGACAGATTGTCTCATGTCTCTCCACAAAAGTAAGAAATAGTGCATACCCGGAGGCACCCACAAATTCTATTTTCTGTGACCAGATTGGCTCGAGGACATCCAAATTTTAATTTAATTAATTCAAACAGAGAGCACTACCTTGCTCCACTTCACTACTAACTGTTACTAACTAACAATATATCGCTTTGTAATCGACACCAGCAGTTAGCAAGGTACCTTTACACTCGACGATACCCGCGCCGTTCTCAGTTGCGAACCGCCTGACGGCAGCGTCGGAAACCGTGGTCAGTTAGTCAGCCTAATAAAAACAAGTAATAGGTGTATGCTGCGTGTACAACACGTTTTCACAGTCGTTCTCAAAACAGTACACACGTATTGTCCGGCGTCACCGCACCGTTCCTTAACCTGAACGCTTTCATCAGACAGTTGTAACCACGTAGTGTAAATGGTATTTTATATGTGCAAGGCTGCAATCTTGCAACATGCAGTCTAAGCAGTTTTGAACTTCATTGCATCTTGAGTAGGTATGTGTGTGTGTTAAAAGAATTATAATGTTGAATGTAACATGATCGTCGTTCACGTTGTAGTATTTAATTAAATTTAGGTTTATACAGAATTGTCTAGGTACTTCACATACCTACTATGTCTTACCTAGATTTGTTGTAATCTAGTTTATATAAACTATAATAAAATAATACTTATACCTTCTTATTCTTAATAAATCTTCACTGAATTCGTCTTTTATAGAACTTCCTAAATATTGTTTTCGTATTTATATTTGAAGTTTGTAATCGCTTCTAATTTATTGTGTTTCATTCTTCTAGGTAATAAGATTATATAATCTTATTTATATGAATATTTATATGATATATTTTTTATCAAGTACAACATGTATTATTGGTTGAACCATTACCCACTTCGATCGAGCGCGATTTTAACTTAGATAAAAGAGAACCCTGTGCACAACAAGATTATTTGGGAGCATTATAATAGTACCTATGCTAAAGTTAAACTAAAGTTATTATCGATAAATTAGACAACTATAAAACCATAACTCAGACATGTGTGTTCGATTCCCACACGGTACAGTTTCTTGGATTCTTTAATTGTGGGTTTAAGTGATTATTTAATAATACGAATTAAAATTTTATTTGTGAGTACCTATTTTTAAATGAACTTATTCCACAGTAGTATTTTTATGTGATTATAATATTAGTCCCGAGTTTAACTGCAACTTAACATTAACAACCACACGGATTGGTTTGTGCGTATTACAAAATGGTTTATTATCAAAATAGTTACGATTATTTTCAACTACCTACTTACTTCTTGAGTCAACTATGCTCACAAAATTTACTTTCAACGACGCGATCTACCTACGAGTTTCACCTCTCGCATAAACGTAATTGTGATGATAAAAATTCTCAACAAACATACATCAATTATTCAATTAATTATACATATTAATTCAGTATTGAGTCATAAAGAATAACAGGGATCGGGTTCACTTTGTCGGCTTTATTTTGCGGTTCTCATGAACAAATTGCAATTTAGCGAAATTGGTATGCGATCAATATGGTTCAATATGACATAAACGACATATTTTTTTATACAACTGTAAGACATGTACTTAGAGTTTAAAATTGAAACGATCTATTTTATGCTTAAATTGTATTTTTTGTGAATATAAACGAATTAATTTCAATCAATAAATTACATTCGCTCCAGAATCTTCAAAGTGACAAGTAGTACTAGCAGTACTTTAAAATCAACTTTAAAACAATATGTAAGTGAGTACTTCTTAATTTTAAATTTGTAGTCATAATGCACAGCTACGGACCTGGTTTTTGCCTGCCGGCTGTTGTAATTAACATATTATATCTATCCATCGTGATTGCTACTCAGCTACGGACCTGGTTTTTGCCTGCCAGCTGTTGTAATTATCATGTTCTATCTATCCATAGTGACTGTTACTTAGCTACGGACCTGGTTTCTGCCTGCCGGCTGATGTAACTGTTCTCATCCTGTCATAAATTGATTATTGTATCTCAAAAAAAGACCTTAAACGGTTATTTGTTTTGTTATATAAAATATTAAGTACTTTTTATCTTGTGTATTAGGTCTGACTCCGACGGTTCCCGTGTGTCCGACTACATAAAGAGCCCGCCGACTGCTACAAAGGTCGTGCCGAGCAAGAGCCAGTCTACGAAAAAAACAACAAAGCGCAAAGCTTCCTCGGTCGTGGAATTAGGATCAAGGTAGTTTATGACTATTTTTATTTTCTAAGTTATTACTTTCACATATTCTAATATAAAGTAGATTTCAATAGAGAACTTTGATTTGCAAAAATAATTTTAAGTACATACTTATTTTTCTCTCATCATAAGTTTGTATCTAGAAAAGTGTTTCTTCTAGATTATTAAAATAAAATTTAATTTGTTTACAGTAACAAGAAACCAGGGAGCACCGATCTTTTCGGTTTGGAAGACTTAGATGGCCTTCCTCCGCAGTCGGAGTTAGGTTCATCCTTGCTGTCCCGCGTCGCCAACGGGAAGGTACGACGGACAGCGGATCTAAGGGGTGCCTTCTTTGTGGAACTGAAGGTGTACCATAAAGAAGACATCATCTCCACTGCTCCTGAGGAGCGTTGGAAGAAGTCCCAAGTTGCATTAAAACTGCAATTGGATAAAGGTAGCTCGCAGTGGAACTCACTACAAAAATTCATGCATAAGGCTCACGAGTTGTTCAATGACTCAGAGCCGGTATATTATAGCGATAAGATACATTTTAAATAAGTTACACTATTAATTTAAAATTTTAATTTGAGGCATCCAAAATAAAGATTAAAACTGCAATTGGATAAAGGTAACTCGCAGTGGAACTCACTACAAAAATTCATGCATAAGGCTCACGAGTTGTTCGATGACTAGTAGTATTAGTATTTATAGTGATAAGATACATTTTAAATAAGTTACATTATTCATTTAAAATTTAAATTTGGGGCATCCAAAATAAATCTTTATTTTTAAACTTAGCAAGTAATTAATTACGATAGAATGCCTTTCTGCACTGTTTGTAACATATCTGTTGAGCGCAGTCATTGGACAGGTCATCTACGCAGTACCGATCATAAAAATAAAAATATTTCATACGTTTGCGAAGGTGTTGAATTAATTCATTCTGCATTTCTAAATCGTATAGCTTCTTATAGAATTATTGATACTAATGAAAATTATTCTTTAGATTCGTTTTTTAATAACAGTCAAGAAAAAATCAAGACATTAATAAACAAATCTCTTAAGGATCATATCTGTCTAAAAATTAATTTTGAATATTTTGCTTTGTTTTTGATGGTTAAAAATGATAGTCAGGAGATGAAATCATTTGCTACAAAGAATTATGTAGTACATCAGAATTATGATTATGATTCATTAGCATCTCAGGTTAAAAACACGTTGAAAAAAAAGATAGAAGAATTTCAAGATCGTGACAGTGGGTGAACATTTTTAAACAGTTCGTATTTGGAAGTTAATGTTAACAAATACCAACCTTTGCGCGGCTCAAGCTTTATCGAGTTGCCGACATCAATTAAATCAAAAAAAGCATGTATTAATATTCATAATAAAGATAATTATTGCTTTTTATGGTCAGTTGTTGCTGCTTTATATCCAGCTAAAACTCATCCTGAAAGAGTATCATCTTACCCCCATTTTCAAAGCGTGTTAAATATAAAAGACATTCAATTTCCATTGAGTTTCTCAGATATTGCTCGATTCGAATTAAATAACCCTGAAATTTGTATATATATATATGGCTTTAAAAATAATTCCGTGATTGGACCGTTTTATAAACCAAAATCTTTGAAGAGAAAAGTGATTCATTTACTTTACTTAGAAAAAGATGATTTATCACATTACTGTCTCATTAAGGATTTACCTCGTCTTGTTAAAAATCAAATAACAAGACACCACAGTAAATTATACTTTTGTGATGTTTGTTTAATGTTCTTTGATTCATGTGATGATCTGAATTCACACAGTTGTGGAGGAGTTGCTACTGAACTACCTCCAAAGGGTTCTTTCATTCAGTTTGAAAATTATGGTAGAAAACAATTTGTGCCATTCGTTATATATGCAGATTTTGAAACAATGCTAGAGCGGTACGACTCCTGCGAACCTGACCCAACTCAGGCGAGCACCGTTACGAGACAGCGACATGTGCCCATCGCTTTCGCTTATCATATTACATGCACTCTAGATGAAACCTATAATCGTTACGTTTCGTATCGTGGTTTGGATTGCGTTTCGAAATTTGTGAAGTCTATCTATAAAGACGCTAAAAAGCTTTATAGAATTTTAAATAATACCATTCCTATGATTTACACGAATGAGAATGCTCTCGACTTTGAAAACTCTGATACATGTCATATTTGCGAGAATTTCTTGTTTGGTGATAGGGTTCGCGATCATTGTCATTTGACTGGTAAATATCGTGGCGCAGCTCACAGTTACTGTAACCTACAATATAAAATGCCTAAGTTTCTGCCTGTATTTTTTCATAACTTATCGGGTTATGATTGCCACCTTTTCATAAAAGAATTAGGTAAAGCTCCAGGATCTATTAAAGTCATACCTAAAACAAAAGAAAATTATATTTCTTTCACGAAGTATATTCCGATTTCCGATAATGAAAGCATACAGGTACGATTTGTAGATTCTTTCAAGTTTTTAGGAACAAGCTTAGAAAAGTTGGTTAGTACAATGAAAAAACAAGAATTTAAACAATTAAAATTTTATTTTCCCGAAAAAACACAATTCGATCTACTTACCCGTAAAGGAGTTTATCCGTACGACTATATGTCTCAATGGAAACTTTACGAAGATACGTGTCTTACCCTCCAAAAAATTTTTTTTTAACTCTTTAACTAATGAGTCAATTACTGATGAAGACTATGAACACGCTCAGTCCGTTTGGTCAGTATTTAATATTCGTAACATGGGTATGTATACAGATTTATACCTTAAAACCGACGTTCTTTTGCTTACAGACGTGTTTGAAAGTTTTAGAAAAACATGTAAACGACATTACAATCTGGATCCCGCGTTCTATCTTACAGCACCAAGTCTATCATTCGATGCAATGCTTTTGAAAACTAGAATTAAATTAGAATTGATAAGTGGTATTAGAGGAGGTATTTGTATGTGTTCCAGAAGACATGCCCAAGCCAATCATAAATACTTGGATTCTTACGACCCATCCCTTCCGAATTCATTTATTATTTATTTAGATTGTAACAATTTATATGGCTATAGCATGTGTCAATATTTGCCTCATTCGGATTTTAGATTCATGAGTAGACAGGAAATAGATGATTTGCAGTTGAACTTAATAGATATAAGCGATACTGCGGAAAACGGTTATATTCTTGAAGTTGATTTATTATATCCTACAACATTGCACATTGAACATAATGACTTTCCATTTTGCTCAGAAAAATTCGTCCCACCCGGTGGTAAGAATAAAAAATTAATACCGAATTTGTATGACAAATACCACTATATTATTCATTACATACATTTAAAAAAATGCTTGCAACACGGATTGGTATTACGAAGGATTCATCGTGCAATTGTTTTCAAGCAAAGCTGTTTTTTAAAACAATATATTGATATTAACACCCAGTTATGTCAAAAAGCAGAGTCAACGTTTGAACAAGATTTTTTCAAATGATTGAACAATAGTATTTTTGGAAAGACTCTGGAAAATAATGAGCATCGAATAGATGTTAAGTTAGCAAACAAGTGGTGTGACTTGAACAATAAAACAAAAAAGACTACTTGTGCTGAGAAATTGATCGGCAGTCCATATATTCATAGCGCCTCAGTATTTTCTGATGATCTAGTGGCAATCCAAATGAAGCCTTCTCGCGTTATTCTTAATAAACCAATATATATAGGATTTACTGTATTGGAATTATCTAAGAGTCACATGTATGACTTCCATTATTCAATCATAAAGCCTTTTTATGGTAACCGAATTGAATTGTGTTATACTGATACGGATAGTTTGGTTTATGATGTAAATACTGATGACATTTATCAAGATATCAATGAACATTTTCTAAAATATTTTGATACCAGCAACTACGACTTAAACAACGAATTTAACTTACCAATTATTAATAAGAAGGTTCCAGGGTTATTTAAAGATGAAATGGGTGGTAAAATTATCAAAGAATTCGTAGGACTGCGCTCAAAGCTTTATTGTATTAAAACTTTAGACAAAACAATAAAGAAAGCAAAAGGTATAAAAAAATGTGTTACGAAAAATTTAAATATGTTAGATTATAAAAACGTTTTGTACAATTGTAACGTCATTCGCAAAAAAAAATGTTTTGTTTAAGTCGATAAAACATGAAATTTTCACTCAGGATGTAAATAAAGTAGCACTTTCAAGCAATGATGATAAGCGGTTGTTATCGATTGATAAGGTATCTACTTTAGCTTGGGGTAATGCAACTATATTTAAGTAATGAATTGCCATTATTTTTAATGTAAGTAATTACAGTAGATACATTTTTTACAATGTATTTAGATAACGTTCAAATGTAATGATAATTACCTAAAGTAAGGTCAAATAATGTGTAATGTAATTGTAAAAGTTTAAATTTTCTTGGTGCCTCAAATAGATATTATTATTTTAACTGTTACTTATAACAAAATATGTATAAACTTTAGAACTTAGTAAGTACTTAATTAGTTTTAAGAGCATTTACACGACACAGCATTTCGTAAAATTCCTAAAATATAATCTACTAACTTTTTGTGACGTATCCTGCTTAGACGTATCAAGTTTTATTAAATCATATTATTCATTTCCAAAACTTCGGACTTAAGTTTGTATGAAATGCCATGTCGCTATGTGATAAGTTTTCTTATATTGGTAGTAAATAAATAAATAGTATTTAATGGTTATAGTTATATCTGTTTTATTTCCATTCCTGATTGATTACAAAGCACACAGGTTCCAACTTGATAAACATATAATGTTCATTTTTGATGACAAAGGACTCGTGCCTCGAAGTTCGCACGCGCATTGTAGAATTTGACACCGAACAGGTGCTCGGACATGTTGAAACATGAAATTGATTCACAGCGTATGGTTTTATGGAGTCTAATTACATATTAGTCACGTTCCACAGTAATATTATTGTGTAGAACGTCATTCTATCATTACACAGTCGGCCGGAGCGGTCATATCACGTTGAATAAAAACAAAACAAATTGTAAGTATTGCACAAGCTTATACGTATTTATAAAATTATTTCATAAGCTGTTAAACATAATTGTTATCAATAATTATAACTTTGTTTGTTTCAGATCATCAATAATGTGCGATTCTCCTGATTTTATCTTCTCACAATATGGTCAAGGTTGGCCAACTCCAAGTTTAAGCTGGCATGTTCCAGAGCAACAAAGACCTGAACCAACCAACAAAAAGCCTAGACCAAGACGGGAGGGTTTAAAACGGAAGGCACCTGAACATTCTATAAGTCAATCGTTCGTTATAAACAACGAAAAGAAAAAAGGTTTACGACTGATCCAGATACAAGTATTAGACATCAGTGAGCGACAAGAAGCAAGTGTTGCAAGTTCAAGTGACAATGAGAACGTGGTATTGTTAAGTGCACAATATGTAGTTAGTGAACCGGTGGACAATGTTATGGAAGAGACACAATCATTGATAAATAAAATTTCAAAGAAACTTTGTGGTGATGATTATTATTAGTAAGTAAGTAATGTATCTACCTAGTTTGTATATTCAGTAGAAATAAATAATTAGTTTAATATTGGTATTATAAATTCATTTGTTAATCTGTTAGTGTAATAAAATGATTCCACATAGATCATCACAATTTGTAAATAAAAAATAAAATATTAAGAAAACTTTAAGCCTTTAGTTAGGTTCTTAGTTAAGGTTTTTAGTTAATATGTAAGTTTAATGTATAAATAAATGAAATATCTAAGGTGTAAGTTTTATTGTAATTAGAGAGAATAAGTTAGAAGAAATAAAATAATTTATTTGTTAATGTAGTAGTGTATTAAAATTCTCAAAATACATCATAGTTCATAGTAGATAAGTTTCATGTACATACATAAAATATTAAATAACAAGGACAAGTGTATTTAGTTTGTAATTGTAAATAATGTGAAAACTAAATAAATAATATATTTATAATTTAAATTATCTTTTATTGACGTTATAAACATACTCCCACTTTAAATTAGCTCTAAAGAAATGTTCTCATTATAGGTTTTAATTATGTTTTCAATATTTTAAAATTAATAGAATACTTACTCAATTAAATTCATTTTATTAGAGCTAATTTTAAGTTTGTTATGTAGGTTACCCAGATTATATTATTAAATAAAACAACCTTATGTACATAATCATTTTTATTAACTGAACATTACAAAATAATTTAAAATAGATTAAATATAGACATATTATTATCAAGATACCATTTTCTAATACACACCGCATTATTTAATGCACAATTCACTTTATGGTTCACACAATTAAAATCAGTTTTATTTTTACAGAACTTTTTTTTTAATGTCGCAAAATTAGGACACCCTTTCTCACCTATATCAATCACTTCACAGTTTGCACATAACTCTTTAATCCACTTAATCTTTTCCAAACCCTTTGTAATAATTTTTTTTATTTTCTAAATACGGTACGATGACATGTTGAAACTCTCTGTAGTCTATAAAGCCCTCACTCCAGAAAATTCCACGATTTCTTTCCAACCACCGCACCTGCTTCTTTTCTTCTTGAGTTAAGTAATAAAACGTATGCGGTGGTTTAACCAAGAACGTCTGTGTGTGCTCATTACTTACGATAGCCACTTCTTTGACAATAAAATTATTGCCTAAATATTTAAATCCTTGGAGTTCGACAATGATAATATCCGCGTTCATGATAACTTCTTCACTGTGTTGCTTAATGGCTTGTATTCAACAATGCAATCGTTAAGAATGAGACAGTATGCTGAAGTTTGATCTGGTATTTCTGAATCACTCTCAATTTCTACCCTTACATCCACAACTGATCCAGTCTTCAGATTATCGATCTGTCTAGAGCAATCGATAACAAACAACGGTGCTAATTCTTTAAATTGTTTCTCGCTTAATAAAGACTCCGAACAACGGTCGTAATACGACTGCTGAAATCTGATGTATTGCTCGTATAATAAAGCAATTCTGTTATTAGCGAAGTTCACATTGAGGCTTTCATACGGGAAATATGTTGAATTAAGGTACACTCGAACATCACGAACATAGCAGTGATCAAACTGCGACATGTCAGAACTTGCATTATTTTTTCTACTTGTTTGTAGTCCGATTATTACATATCGCGGTTTTTCTATTTGAGATGATGTTTTGATAGACCAGGTGTGCTTTGTAGTTCTAGGTAAAGTGGGATATTCGTATAGATCCCAGTTTCTAAATATCATCTGGAGCGGTCGATCTTTTTCCAACAGTTTTAATAAACTTATTTTTTCTTTGTCCGATACTTTCACATGGGGTACGCGCCATATGATTTTATTGATTTGAATGTCTTCCACTATTTCTCCGGTATTCAATTTTACAGCGTTCAAATTAGTGTTGCTTCGTAACAATATTAGTTCATGTCTACTATTTATTACAACTTTTTTAAAATCTTCTGCGAAACCGATGATATTCCGAAGTGGTATAGACGCAGAAAAACTTCCCCCATTAATATTTTTTATACCATCGATACTCCAACCCCAAGCTCTAGCTACTTTTGATTCATTCTCATTCATTGATATTAACGATTTCATGGTTGTAGTTATACCAGCATTTTTTATTTTATCAATCTCCACTCCGTTTAGTTCGTACCTAATATCTTGGAACAAGAAGAGTAGTCCATTGTTTGTAAAATTAACACTAGTAGCTTTCTCTTTTGAATCTTTTTTGCTAACGATAACGGTTCCTTCCAAATACAGAGTGCTGGCTGATGGTAATATGTAAAGATCCTGTTGGTTGATAGGTATGCGTATTTCATCGTTCCTGTTGAAACTTGTTACATAAGGTTTGTACGAATGAAATTCGATTCCTTCTATACTGTTGTCGTAAGTCGGAGTGGATAAAACGTCTAAGATATTCATTTTAACAATCCGATCGCTTTGAGAAATATCTTATTGTCTTTAGTTAATTTTATTTTGCTCTTAGAACGACGTCTTATTTGGTAGGTAGCTTGAGTAGAACTGGTATTTTTAATTTGTTGAGACATATATTTATTGTAGTCAATCATTTTTTCTTCTAAGATGTAAATACAGCTGTACTTCTTCACCACGCAAGTTAATTAAGCGATTGTTTATATCTAGTAGTCGGATATGTATGCAGCTTATGTTGTTTTGATTGATTGGAAAATATATTGCGTTCTTCGGGATTTCTATGATTCTGTAACCAGGTGGTACGTTGAGCCGGCGGGATCTCATGGCGACATGGAGAGTGCGACTGTCGCAGCCCAGCGCTGGGCACGCCACAATTGCGGCGATAAGTCCCCTCTTTGAGGAGTGGTTAGAGAGGCGCCACGGCGTCCTCACCTTCCGCCTGACGCAGGTCCTCACCGGACACGGTTGTTTCGGGAGGTTCCTGTTTCGCATAAGGCGGGAGGAAACGCCCGGGTGTCACCATTGTGTGGATCGCCCAGAGGACACGGTGGAGCATACAGTGGAGGTCTGCCCGGCTTGGGCAGAGCACCGCCGTGTTCTCACGGAGGCGATCGGCGGCGGCGATCTCTCGCGTCCGAACCTGGTCCAGGCCATGGTGCGGAGCGAGAGTGCATGGGAGGCCGTCACCTCCTTCTGCGAAGCGGTAATGCTCGCGAAGGAGGAGGCGGAACGCGTGAGGGAGAGGCAGCCTCACGCCCTCAGTCGCCGCAGGAGACGCCCTGGGCGGCGGGAATTGATAGCCGATTCCCGGCCACCGTAGGCGCGGGCTTGCGGACGGTGAGTAGTGGGTAGCTCGCCGTCCGGTGAGGACCAGGCCCGGGTCGACGGCGCGTTGTGTTCCACGCGCGCCTCAAAGAGATGTCAGCAAAAGATGGGGTCCAATAGGGCCAATGCCGCTGGGGTCGCGGGTTGTTTGAAAAAGATACCGTGGCCCTGGCATAGGCAACTGAAGGAACACGGGTGGGTTTTAGTCAGTAAAAGTCTGACACGCCCTCCCGCTCCACCCAGAGCGGGAGAAGTTATTTGATGATTTCCCATCCACAAAAAAAAAAAAAAGGTGGTACGTTGAGTGCGAATTCATAAATTATGTGACTTGGTTCACCGTTTATGTAAGAGCCGCTCACAATGTCACATTCGATCCTTACCACAGTCGTCGGTAAAATGTTGACTGGATGCTGTGACACATGCCATTTATTTGCTTTTAAGACCTGCTTATCAAACCCTAACAGTAGTACTGAAAGAGTATTCTTTCTTTAAATTAACGTCTTTTGAACAATATATGGCAGTTTTTAAAGTATTGTTATTGCATTGTAATTTAATTGAGGCATCTTTTATTTCGGATTTTAAATAATCATAAATATCTTGCAATTCATAGGTGCCTTCCAGTATTTCAATAACTTCGTTTGAACCATAATAGAACTTGTTATTACTTTTATCAATATTTGGTATAGAATTAAATGTTGAAAAATGCAATAAAGCACACTCATATTCTCCATTTAGTTGCAACGTATTAGGATAGTACGTAGATAAAATTGATGAGTTTCCAGTTATCGACAAAGTGAGTGACATCTTGCAAATGATTGAAATAAAATAAAATCATTTATTTTATACATTTTTATTCCAAAAAGTCCTCAAATATTTTAAACATAAATGACCACAGTTCACAGTGTTAAATTTTTGATATCTTGTGTAGTTATATGAAACTTTACAATTCTTAAAATATCGTAACAGTTCTAATGGAGGTTTTAAATTTCCATAGCTATCAAAATAATCACAATAGTCATATACTTTTACATAAGCTACCCAATGCGTTCCTTCGTTTTTAGAATCGTCTAAGTTAACAATACCACATTCCATACGTTTCGGCTTCCTTGGCAATTGATCTTTCATATATACTCCTCGGAAATATGGGATGTCTCTTGCGTAGTATTGGATGTCTACATTAGTTAGTGCGCGATTTGGTAGCTTCTTGTTCAGTTTTTTGTTGATTTTATAAACAATCCTTTACCGTTTTTATAAGGTTTTATGTATAAACCCTCCATAGTTCTATTATGTCGTTCCGTCTCTCGCAAGTTTTGTTGAGCAGATTTATAATCATTCACCGTTTTTGCAATTCCAGCTGCACCACCAGCTAAAGCTCCTAAAGCTGATAAGCCAGCAAAAATTGGAATTAAAGGTAGAACTCCACCAGTCTTCGGTATGGGGATCACTCTCGGTACTCTGATTTGGTGTAATTTGGGGCATAACTTTTTTGCAGCTAAGTAAGCCAAGTTTATTAAAGACTTACTATCCTTGGGTTTTAGCTTTTTTATTTTAGATTTTATTTTTGATACTAAACTTTTAAATGTTTTGGCACCAGAACCAGATTTCAATTTGGCTTTCATGACTTTGCTTACTAACCATGAGCTTAATTTTTCACCTTTTCCTGCATCTTTTGATTTTAGTCTCTGTTTAGCCATGTTCAAAAGCTGTAAGTCGGCTTTGTGACGATTAGGTAAATCTGTATGATTTTCATATGCTATATCGTGGTGCATACAAGCTTCGTCTAGTTTATTCACACCTCGATCGCCTCGCAACAAACGTTTATGAAGTTTAGTTCCTGGTCCGCAATAATTGTATCCAGGCAAATGAGCTTCGAACGGTAGATTATTAATTATACTGTTAACTAGTCCACCACCTTGCATTACTTAAATAATAATGATACAAATTTCACAAAGTATTTCTTTTATATCTTAATTTATTAATGAGGATTTATCAATCCAACTGTTTTCATCATTATTGAGACCTAACCATTTAACGAATAGTTTCTTTCCTTTCTTTTTAAGTATTTTTTCTACTAAATAAACACCAGGATATTTAGATTTTTGAAGTTCTTGCTCGTAAAAAGTTCCTAATATATCTTGCTTTCGTTGATCTTCTATGTGGTATGTTACTGGTATAGTTTTATTAATCTTTTTTATCGTAAAGAGTTCAGTTGACCAATTAGGAGTATAACCTTTCTCGAAATTGTGTTTGTATTTACTGATACGAACACAGTCACCTTTTTTGAACTTAGGCTTCCGCTGGATGGATACATGATTACATATGTTTTTAATATTCTCTTTTACGATGGGTTCATTCGATTTATTAACATCATTCGGTTTAATTTTAATAGTACGATGTTTTGTGTTATTATATGTATTAAATAAATCTTCTAAAGGTGTTCCTAACCACTTATAATTTCCAACGAGATTAAAATATTTGTACAAATTATTTTTAACAGTTTTAATTAGTCGCTCTACAATTGAAGCTTTTTTAGTAGAGAAAGATGAGTAATGGTTTATGCGGTACTTCTTCATTAGCGTTTGGAATGTGTTGTTATAAAACTCTGTGCCCATATCAGTTTGTAAATTAACAGGATTTTTATTGCTGCTTAGTAGTATTCGTTCAAAAGCTCGAGTTACTTCAGATTTATTTTTAGATTTTAACGGTTCTGCCCAGGCATACTTTGAGAAGCAGTCAATCACCACTAAAATGAAATTGTAACCTTTGTTATACTTTCTTAGGTTTTGCATGTCCATTAGATCTGCTTGCCACAAATCATCGATCCCTTTGAGAATAACAGAACGTCGAAGGAAGTTTCTTCGTGCCGCTTTGTGTATTTCATTTACTATTTGTTGTTTTGCCATTACTGAGATTTTTAAGTAATTTGTCTATATCTGCTTTGGAGTAAAACTTCTCTTCCAAATGAATCAAAACCTCAGGTTCCTTTACTTTTAAAGTAGTCAGAATAGACTTTTGTGCATCTAATATGATTTGAGCACGCAATGATGCAATCAGCTTATTAAATTGTTTTATCGTATCAGCACACATTCGATCTACATAATCCTTGTTCACAGCATCGTCTGATTCTAATGGATGTCTAATTCCTCTCAATCTAGAAGACTTTAAATCAAAATCTCCACTTTCTGATTTTAACAACGCGTTATCATTGAAATTAATCAGTTCTGACAAACGCATTCTTTTATGAATAAAATGTCCAAATTTATCTATATTCATGTTTAAGGTGTACTTTATGTAAAGGCTGATGATGAACTAAACAATAGTTAATTTTACACCTATTTATTTATAAGTTTACTTTCACGTAATTCTTCAATAATGGATATTATTTCATTATCTAATCCTGTGTTGCCGGCATCTCGAGATGCTATTAATAACTTTAACCTTTCCACCAATTCATTAGGATCATCCCAATACACAAAATCTACGTTATTTTTCCAGATTTTTGTTAATGGTAGTCCTTTACCTTTCGAATGATGACCCTGAACCGTACTTTGCAGATTAAAAAGAGGTTTAATAACTTGTAAATATTTTTGTCCCTTATTACTTTTTATTGGTTTACTTGGGTCATTATCACGACGATGTGCATTTGTATCAAGTAACATTTTCTTATAATATTGCAAGTCATTTTCAGTAACCAAACTTAAATCAATATCTTTCTTAAGCAGTAGTTGTTTTAAACCAGGCGTATGTTTGTATTTATGACCAGCCACGATGATATAACTATCGTCGATTGTTATATGAGCAGAACCTAACATCAATTTTCCGCGTTCTACTCTGACACCAAATGGAATGTCTGTTAACGCTTCTGAAGACACTGACCAGGATGATGTATCACGACCTTCACTTTTTTCAACTGATTTATACGAAGATTCACTGTTGGTGTCAGACTCCTCTACATCACTACCAATTGCGACTTTTTGCAACGTTTCGTCTCTTATCAGATCTTTAGATTCTTCATCTTCATTACTATACAGCAAAGGAGTTTGCATACTGGCTGTAGCAATTTGGTTGAGAGGCTCTGTTACAGGTTTAAAAACTGTTTCCAAGGCTTGCTTACTCTCATTCTCAACATCTCGCATTTTTCGCACCTTCTTCTTTACAGCTGCTGCAGCATCAACAATTTGTCTCTTTAAAGATTTTTCCATAATTGTTAAATGTATTGTAACCGGTTAAGCTCTGTTTGTAGAGTAATGTAAATTCAACGGTGACGTCTTAATATATACTCGTGCTCTTAATCAAAAATTACAAACGTGTCAAATTTATTTCTATAACATCCTTTATTTTTTGCACAATCTTTATTAATTACAACATAACTGAAGGGCTCACTCCATATTTTTGAACACATTTCACGAAATTCAAGCCATGTCATGTCAGTGTTGACGTGTTCTTCATAAACATGTCTCATATTTCTTTCATCTTGTTTAAAAAGTATGATTAGGTTTGCGTTGTCTCTTACCGTAGATAGAGAATGAACTACTACGTCTCTTACTAACTGCTTAGGGATTTTACTATACGTCTGATTTAGATAAAAACAATCGATGAACTTGTGTCTCCCCATAGCAAAATAATCACGCATACCACTTTGATTTTCACAAGCAACATCGTCAAATATAATTACAGAATTCGGTTTTGCGGTCTGAACACTCAGTACTTGCTCATTTTCATGATATTTCTGAAATGAAATGCCTGGTACCCGTTGCAAGACTTTTTCTAAAAAAACGTACTTGGGCTGTTGCAAGGTTTTCGAATAAACATAAACATTTTGAAATTTTAAACCATTCTCGTGTATAAGAAGACCGATTAATAAATTAGTTTTTCCACAATTTGACGGTCCGCAAATGATGCATCGTACCGATTTAGGTAATAATTCTCCATGGCGAAAACCAGTCTCCTGAGACTGAATACAAAGTTTGTTTACATGTAACGATTGCGGTTGTTTTACAAATTTCATGACGACTCCTTGAAACGGTTATATTAATAATGAGTCAATTAATGTATTACATCGACATTTATAACTCATTGTCGCTAACTCAAACAAATGTTTCAACCTAGTGGAATGGGCGCCGAACCAGTATTTTACTGCACTATGTAGGAATTCATACTCCACCTTCCGTTTCATCGGGTGGAATAGGCGCCGAACCAGTATTAGACATTTTACTGCACCGAGAGTGACGGAGATGATCATTCCATCGGGTGGAATAGGCGCCGAACCAGTGGATTTCATTTATATTATTGGGCATTCTACTCCACCGAGAGTGATGAGGCGAACGGAGTGAGCCGATGGAACGGAAGGTGGGGTAGAATGCCCAATAATATCCTACTTATGTGTGTTTGAAAATTTTCGAGTTTTATGAGTCATAAAACAATTACGCCAAGAACAATAGAGATGCACAAAAAACCCACAGGTGCGGCGCGCCGCACTCGAAGGAAATTGTATGGACGCGCATAAGCGCCGCCAGCACATGGTGAACGTTCGAAAATCACGCATGCGCGTTGGCCGCACAGAACGTGTTAAAAGAACCAAAAGATTTGCAAATGGCTTTAATTAATTATGGAAAGTCTATCCGAAATATCGGTCAAATATTACATTTTTTTGTCAACCAACGGTGGGAAACTGTCTAAACTTGGGGAAATTTAACTGCACATATCGTTAATTTGTTGTTTCTAATCACAAAATAATACTTGGTTAGACAGAACTCTCTTTTTCGTGCTTAAAAGGTTGGTTTTTAAACTATTCTGGGCTGAGAGAAAAGAAATGGTTCCATAATGCTACTAGCGACCTTGTGATTTAAAAAACCAAACGTCAATACAGAAATCGCGTCAACGTCAAACTGGTCAAACGTCAAAATTTAACAAGCAATCCCATCCCAATTTCACTTCACAGTTCACAGACAGACGTCAGAGACAGATGACAGAGTACATCGAGCATCATTTAGGAAAGTACTTGTTTTAGCATGTAGGTATTATAATATTGTATGCAGGTAGTGAACCAGTAGAAAAATAATAGCTTTTAATTCATATTATACGTAGATTACAAGAAGAAGTTGTCGTAATAATGTTATAAGTACCGGTTATTTCTATTCTGCGGTGTTTTTAAACCTAAACATAGAAAAACTGTCAATGTGTAGGATATGTTAAGGCCGCGTAGGTAATGCAGGGCTTACAAGGGTTGTGTAGATTTTTAATTTGAAAATTTAGTCGACTTTAGATGGTTGGATTTATGCATTTTAGAGCTTTTATTCCTTTAATGTGAAAGTACTCAGTATTTTTGGTCCAGTTTATTTTATTGTCCAGCAATAGTCCAAGGTACTTAGTCGATTCACACCATGGCAAAGTCTAATCAGCTACTTTTATGCGTTTTTTAGGGAATGATCACTTTCGTGTGAACAGACTTCGGTTTTTGTTGAATTTAATTTTAATTTCATTCCATTGGGTAAAATAGGAAACTAGAAGCTGTAATAATAACTGAATGCGTTTAACTATCAAATCGGTGTATTTACTTGAAGTAAATGATGCCGTGTCATCCGCAGAACAAGCAAGATGAGTGTGAGCCTGCTTGGGCACGTCATTTATAAACATTATGAATAAATGCGGCCCGAGCAAGGAGCCCTGTGGCACCCCTGCAGGAATAGATCTTGGTTTAGACACACTATCGCCAACATGAACACAGAACGACATATCCGTCAAATACGCCTGGATGATTTTTACATGTCCAATCGGTACATCACATATAATTAGCTCATGTAAAAGGCCTGCATGCCAGACGGCATCAAAAGCTTTTTCTACGTCAAGCAACATCATGCCCATAGATTCACCCATGTTTAAGTGGAGCGTGACATGTTCCGCGACCCTGGCCAGTTGCTGGGCTTTAGAATGAGTCTTTCTGAATCCGAACTGCTCAGGCAATAGCAGGTGGTTTGTAGATGTTGTCAAGTGCGATGAAATTACTCCTTCGAGTAATTTTCCCCAGGATGGTAGGAGACTTATAGGCCGACAGCTAGTTGGTGTACTTTTATCTTTCCTGGTTTCTTGAAAGATACAATTTTGGCTCTTTTCCAAGCAGAGGGAAAGTAGTTAATTCCCAGGCAACCATTAAAAATTTACATGATAGATTCTTTAGTAAGCAGTTGTGTATACCATCGACACCAGGAGACTTGCGACATTTGAGTTTTTAATTAATTTTGACACTTCTCTAGGACGCGCGAGATTAGGTAGAACCAAATCATCAGCGATTTCGAGTTTATTTAATGATTCTTTGACGGTAGTCTCTGTAAAGTTATCACTAGTCCAGCTCGTAGTCAAACCCATACTGTAATAAAAAGTATCAGCAAGCACTTCACACTGTTTGGCAGGGGACGTAGTTAATTGACCATTTTTACACTTCAACGATGGAACTACTGCAGGTTTATAAGTCAGAGATTTAACAATCCTCCAGATGTCGGTAGATGGATTATCAATTTGTCATTATACATTTGTATAAAGTATTTTATTTGGTTGTTCATATCTTTGTAAATGACTCACTTAATTGTAGGATTTATTTCTTTCAAAGCCGCCTTTCGTAGCCTGTTTTTAGTTGAAATTAGGACTGTAATGCGTCTCGGCAAGGTGTAACACTTAGCAGAGGAAGAGCCTGATCGAACGATTACTTCGCGACTCATTCATCAACTGCAGCATCAATACTAATTTTAGAATTATAAGTTGTTGATGCTAGTGGGATATTCATATCCAAGTACGACCTGTACTCAGCCCAATTAGCCTCCGAGTATCGGTATTGTTTGAAGCTAAGAGGGGTAAAATTCCCACCTACAAAAAAAAAGGCTGGAAAGTGATTGGATGATAAAGCTGGCAGAGTGTGAAGTTCAGACACGCATGTAACCTTACTGCTGAGAAGTATAGCTGGTGTGGAAGGAGTATGAGCGTTATTGTAATGTACCAATGTTGGAGATGTCAGCCCAAATCTTGGTGTACCATATGGTCAAACAATCCTACACCACACAAGTTGTTTTGATAACAATGCCAATATTCATGTTGGACATTGAGGTCACCTACAATTAGTATTTTTGGCCCTAGATCAAATAAATATCCAAATCATTAGAAGCTAAAGGAAGGTTTGGCAAATTATATGCGGATACAACAATTATATTGCTCTCAGTGTTAAGTGGATCCCTACACATTCAAGATTATAACGTAGATGGAATAAAAATTGATGTATGAGGAATATCGTTCTTAACTAGAATTGGGACTCCTTGACCAATACCATTCGATCTCCTATGTCATCGGTAACAAGTGTATCCAGGCGTATATAAGGTACAATTTTCACAGACTAAACTGTGACAGACTAAACTCTGATTTTTAATTAGGTAGACTAAAATGACATATGGTGAGTAAAATGTCAAAATGACAAAAAAGTTCGATTTGAGCTGTCATTTTAGTAGCGAAACTAGAAGAAACCGACAAGGTGTCTCACTTACTTCTCACGTTGCCAACTTCATAATGACGGTGTTATAACTGTAATAGAGACATTATTATTGCGTAGGGTGGAGCTAGTCGTGCCGGACGGGTATGTGGGTCGTCGTCGTCAGCCGCGGTTGCTGGCGGAACCACGCGCGCGAACTAACTTGTTGCGCGAGGCGCCGCTCACGAGCGCGCTCCGCACTCAACCTCATTGCTGATGACATCGACCTATTCTGTTGCGATTTGGGTGTATTTACAAGAACAGCTACCTATAGAATTTATGGTAAAAACAGCGAAATCTATTTAAATTTTAAGTATGCTACAATATCGCATTTGGTCTAGCCTGTAAGGATATTTGTATGTAAAGAGTGAATAAATAAATAAATAAAATTATCAGAAGATAATTTGACCTTGGCCTTTCTCAACACAAGATTGACCATGAGTCCCCCCCGGGGGTTCCCGCATTGTCGAGGCGGGGGGGCTCAGTAGCCGTGGCTTGGTCACCCACGGTGAAGCGAAGAGGAACCCGAGGAAGGGCCGCTCGTCAGGGCTTTTTCCAGGAAGTCGACGACGTAGCGGCCAACAGGTAGGTTGCGGTGCCGCTTGAGCGACATCGCAACTGAGGCGAGCCGCGATGTCGTATGGGAGGCATCGCGGCTGAGGGTTGGAGGCCGCGGCGGGAGAGGAGTGCCGGTATTGCGGTGCGCCGCTCTCCCTACCTTCCGCGGCCTTGACGGGGTCGCCACCGTCTGATGGCGGACGCGGTGGGGCCGCAGGGGAGGAGGAGTGTCGGTATTTCGTTGGCCGCTCTCCCTATCCTCTGCAGCCGAAAAGTGGTAGGCGGCCGGGCCACTGACCCGACCGGTCGCAGGGGGACCAAGGGTGACTAAACACGGGGTCGTCTGGCGCCCATGTGCTGGTTTGGTCCATGGGGTGGTCACGGTGCACAATGTGTTTGTGCACAGCCGCGGCGGGTTCGCGGTGAGTGCTAACGCGTGCCCGTGTTCCCGCCACAAGCGGCAGAGGAGGACACCGTGGAGTTTTAGTGGGTTGGAGTCCCACATATCTGCACTATCTCCCCGTGGTAGTGCAGTATGCATGAGCATTTATCCACGGAAAAAAAAAAAAAAAAGATTGACCATGAGGTTAAATTAAGAAACGAGGGTAGTGACACCGGTAACAAGATTCTACACATCGAAAACACTGTTCAAAATTTCAACCAACCAAAATCAGAGCATAAGAAGCCTAAAAACCATCGGCAAAAGTTTAAGGCTAAGAAGAAGTACAAATGGTAACCAAATAACTTTCCTGCTGGATTCTAGAGCATCAGATCACATATTAACAGGGAAGACCTTTCAGTACCTACGCAAATTTAAAGGTTCCTTTTAATAATTTCTGTTGCTAAACACGGCGCTTTTATTTCAGCCACCAAAGGCACATTGCAAGTCATCAGTAACACTGGCATTCGTGGTACGTTGGAGGACGTTTTATTTTGCCGCGATGTAACCTACTGAAGAGTCCCTGGACACTGGGAACCCCGGGGAATCGGCTGCAGTAAAACCACGTCAATCGGGTAACAGATTTATTGAGAGACTGACTCACACATGCAAGGTTGTACATACCCACTTATTGCATAGAATAAATAATATAGAAATACCTACATCACACCTCCACACTTAAACTTCTAGTATATGACTAATACAGGAAGATATAAAACTAAACGTTACATTAACTAACACACTAACTTAACCTAATTATAACTAAACTTTTACCTTATGTACTATAATAATAATAACAATATATTCTTACATCTAATCGAACTCAAATCCATATCTAACCGGTTTCTTGCGAATACGGATGGGACGGTTCACGGGATCCGGGACGGTCGCGGCCGTCGGCGATAATTTACTGCCGACTGGTGGTGACGATGGTGCCCTACGGGTTGGTGAGGGCTTAGTGACTGCTGTATCCACCGCGTCACTCACTACTGGGCCGTCGCCCCCGACTTCGCCCCTACTCGTCCCCTCCCGAACCCTTGGCTCATGTCACTCAGGTTGGCTGGACAAATCTTTAAAATAGCTTGCATTTAACTAGGTCAATAGGTCACTTTATGTGACGGCTAAACACCCTTATTTCAGAATTTGTGACGCTACAGAATCTTAGATAATCGATCGAAAACGTGTCCAGCCATCTTGAAAAACTACTTTTCGCTGGTCTCTCAATCTCGGTAACGGAAGTGATTTTGACGACTTTTTGCATATCAACGGGCGTCACATAAATTTGTGACGGGCACCGAGCTAAAAGTTTTGTGATAAGTACAGTGGTTTAGTAGAAAAATGCAAAAATCTGTGTCCAGCCATCTTGAATTTACGTATAAAACTTATGGCTGGCACTTCCGAATCTCAATAACGGGGGCGTTTTCGAATATGGTTCCTTTACTAATACTTGGTGACGCAATGTGTGACAGTAATAACATTTGATTTATGGCGTCACATGTAAGGGTTTACGAGAAATCAATAAAAACTTAATGTCCAGCCAACCTGAGTTCAAGATGGCTGGACACATGTATCTCCACTGCCTGATGATCTACGACCTTCGAAATGTGTTCAAAATGTTGTGACGGGGACGATAATGATAACCTGAAATTGTGACGGAGAAACTTTGCGTAGTTTCAAAGATATTGACCATTTAAATTTTTCCATACAAACATCCATTAATATTGTGAGGTGACCATAATTTTACATAGGTACATAAAGGATTTCTTTTTAATCGATTAATTGGCCGGTAGCATCCACGCCTGCTTTGTATTTGATTTCCCCGTGGGAATAAAAGGTTTTCCTGCAGTGAAAAGAGTAAGTATGTGTTAATTCAAAATAATAATTGACCACCAGCGCTGCAAGAGAGAGCCCACTTGTATTTCGCGTTTAGTTCATTATCTTATGTAACTGAAAATGAGAACTAAACTCGACAGCCGGCAGTGTATGTACTTTCCGAAGTGTTATCACTAATCAGAGTAATAGTAACTATTCATTAATCTTGTAATAATTAATTATGAGTTAAGATTCGACCAGTTGTCCTAGTAGTACCAACTTTAAGCAATAGATGGCGACACCAACATCAGCTATCATGGCAGTACAGTTTGTCTTGTCCTCCGACGTTTTCGTGGTAGCCCGCGAAATTCAATTTTTCTTGAGTTTTTTGCAGTTATTTTTTTCGTCCGCGGAAACAAATAACATAGATATGTATGATGATTCTTATGGTTATAATTATGTAAATACATACTTGTTATTGTCGCGAATCATATTTTGATTTCTTTTAACGAACGAACGCAAGAAAAATTGAAATTCGCGGGCTACCACGAAGGAATCACATTAAATACATTTTTTACGCAATTTGTTGATTTCAAATTTTGAAATCGATATTGTTTATTTAATTATTATTCTGATAATTAAATAAACAATACCTAGCTGCAACTTCATAACATTCAATCACTACTGACTCATTTCTATGAATTAGCAGCATGAGCGATTTTAGTGCTCATGAGTGCGATTCGGAACGCGGCCATGATGATGAGATTTGCTTTGTGTGTAATCTGTGTGTGACTTGTTTGTAACTGATCGTTACAAACTTTCAGTTATTTACTTCGTACAACTATTGTACTTTGTTGTGTTTTCATACAACTATTAATACTAACTATAATGACTTTTTTTCGTGACAAAAAATGAGCCACGCTTAACAATTCTTCATCAAAATATAGCCGGAGCCTTAAACAAACGAGACGAAATTTCGTTTGCCATATTAGATTTGCTGAATAACGAGATCAGCGTAGATATACTGTGTCTTACTGAAACATTCTTGCTTGGAGGAACTGAAAAAAACTTTTGCCTAAAAGGCTTTACGACGGCAGCTTACTATTCAAGGAAAACTTCAAAAAGAGGGGGCGTTATTATTTCTATAAAAAATGAAATTGAATTTAAAATAGTACAGGAGATACAAAAAATAAGCGAAACATGTGTATTTGAATGTTGTGGTATAGAATTAACCAAATACGGTATCTTATTAATATGTGTATATAGAACCCCTTCGTCGAATGTAACTATATTTCTTAATAAACTCGATACTCTATTGAGGACGTTGTGTCGTAATACAAGAAAGAAAATTATTATATGCGGGGATACAAATATCGATATTTTAAAACAGTCAAAGGACAGTAGGGAATATAATTACTTGTTAAATAGTTACAACATAAAACATGCTATTTTGACACCTACTAGAGTAACAGAAAAGACAGAAACTTGCATTGATCACATCATAACTAGCATAGAAAAAGGTTGTGCAAAAATACATAATTTGGGTTTATCTGATCACTCAGCCCAATCATATTCTTGGGCTGTTACAAAAAGACATCAGCCCGTTTTAAAATGGTGGTATCAATTTAAACGAGACTACAGTAATGAAAATAAGGAAAAATTTTTAAACTCAATCTCATGTCTGTCTTTTAGTGACGTATTTGAACAAAACTCAACAAACGAAGCATTCCACAAATTCATCGATACATTTATGCTATTTTATAACTTATGTTTTCCTACCATTCGCGTAAAAGTTACAAATAAAGCAGTAAATAAATTAAACTGGCTTTCTAAAGGTATCAAAATAAGCTGTAGGAATAAAAGTAAATTACATTATAAATTAAAATATAAAAATAGCGTACCTCATAAAAACAAGTACAAAAGCTATTGTAATTTACTGAAAAAATGCATTTTGACGTCTCGGAAAAATAATAATACCAAATACATAAATAAAGCTCAAAATAAGTGTAAGGCAGCGTGGAATGTAATAAAAAAGCATACCGGCACAGATTTAAAACGCTCCTGTATTTCAAAAATTACTATCGACAATAGCGACTGTATAAGTCCTGATTCTATTGCAAACTATTTCAATAACTTTTTCATTAACACGGTTACCAATAACAGCCTCGATAATAAAGATGATTCAAGACTAAAACAAATGGATCATATTGAATCAATCAGTAACTCAATATTTTTGTACCCACTGGATAGTAGTGACCTTAAAAAAATAGTGACATCTCTAAACGATTCCAAAGCTAGTGGTTATGATAATATTCGCACTGACATCATAAAACTGTCGCTTAATATAATTCTAGAGCCACTTCTACATGTTGTTAACCTTTCTCTAGAACAAGGAATATTTCCCGATTTATTAAAGAGATCAGTAGTGAAACCAATATTTAAAAAAGGGGATGGCACTCAAATGGACAATTACAGACCTGTGACTTTGGTACCTATATTTTCTAAAATTTTTGAAAAAGCGTTTCACTACAAATTAGCAAACTTCATTGAAAAGCACAATATTATTAAGGATGAACAAAATGGGTTTCGTAAAAATAGAAGTACTTCTTTGGCTGCCTTTCAATTAATAAAAGAAATAACAGAATGTATTGACAATAAAATACCTGTTACAGTTTTGTTCATGGATATGAGTAAAGCGTTTGATCACGTCTCTCATGAACGATTATTGGAAAAAGTTTCCAGATACGGAATTAGAGGAACGGCATATAACTGGTTGGAATCTTATTTGTCCGACAGAGTACAATCAGTAGAAGTAACGAATTATAATGCCCAAACCAAAACGTTAGATTCATGCCAATCTTCGTTTATGTATAATAGATATGGCGTGCCACAGGGGAGTATTTTAGGGCCCCCATTGTTTCTGCTCTACATAAATGATTTCCCAGATGTTATAAATCATAAATGTGTACTGTTTGCCGACGATACTACAATTATAATCAAAGGGCAAGATAAAAGTTCGTACGAACCAGAAATAAACAGTACTCTTCAAAAAACTATAGAGTGGCTAGAGGCTAATAATTTAAAAGTTAATATTAATAAAACAAAATTTATGCAATTCCATACTTATCGATCAAAACCGTTGTCACTAAATATATCGTATAAAGGGGTCGCCCTGGTAGAAACTGACTCTGTTAAGTTTCTTGGAATAAATTTAGATAAATTTTGCTCATGGAAAAATCATATAAATGACATTTGTGTTAAAATAAATAATTTTATATACCCTTTGAGGCGTATTAGCTGCGAAGTATCTAGAAATGCCGCAATAACGGCTTTCCATGGCTATATAACCTCCACTCTAAGATATGGTATTATCCTGTGGGGTCGTTGTGTGGAGATTGATCAAGCATTCGTAATGCAAAAAAAGTGTCTAAGAGCTATATTTGGGTTGAAGCAAATAGAGTCGTGTCGTCCATTCTTTAGGAAATATAAAATACTGACTCTACCATGTATGTATATATTAGAATCCTGTGTATTTGCTTTCAAACATAAGAGACTTTTCAAGCAAGCGACAAGCTACTATGCCCCACGATCTATGTATACTAATAAGTTATTTCAACCGAGGACTAATCTCACATTTACAGGTAAAAACAGCTATATTATGTGCATAAAATTGTATAATAAAATACCAAATTCGATAAAAACGCTACCATTTTCTAGATTTAAAAGCAATTTGACGAGGTTTTTAATTGAAAAATGCTTTTATAGTGTGCATGAGTTTTTAGATTATAAATTGTAAGTTTTGAAAATTGCATGGTCTATCAAAATTATAACTTATTGTTATTATTATTATTGTGTGACGAATCTCTTCCATAATTGACATGATTATTATTGACATTTATGATTATTGTTTTATTATCAGTTTTTTTTTTAAATATTATTATTATATTGACTTTTACTTAATTCAATAATACAAATTCTAATGGATGATGATCAATAGTAAATTTAAATAAAATGTAAAACTTATTTTATATTTGCACGCCGAAATTAAAGGCAGAATAAGAGCGCATTTTTTTTACATATTTACCATCTTTCTGTACCTTGTTCAGGCAAATAAATGATTTTTGATTTTTTTTTTTTTTAATAAATAAATAAAATAAATAAATATCTTTATTTCCCGAAAATACAGATAATTGTACATTAAGTTTACAATTTTGAAAACACTGTAGAGTACATTACATAAAACATTTGGACGCTGCAGAAATCTGTACACTGTAGAATAAACTCTGTCTCTTAAACTAGGGGTATCCTGTATCTTAAGAGACAGTGCTTCGCAATGGCTTTCCAATTGAAATGTATGAGTGGACTGTGTCGATTTAACTTAAGTAGGGAAAAAAGTTATAAGTTATGAAAAAGAAAAATATAAGTTACTTTAGTTTTTAAATTATGCATGCATAGGTGAGTGCGATGGTGAAGGTGAGTGAATGTGATTATAGGTGTGTTTATGTTTGTGTGTGAGTGCGTATACGTAGGTGATGTGGTGATTGTGTGTAAGAGAGTGATAGAGTGATATGTGCGAGTGTGTATGGATCCGGGGATAAGAGTGTTTTTGGAAGCAAGGAGATGAGTGTGTGCTTATTAGGTGATGTAGGTAAGTAAAGTCTCCGTTTCGGCATAGTCCAGTGTAAGTAGCCATTCTGTCACTTTTAATTTTAGGTTGTGTTTGTTGAGGTCTAAGATATTCAGTTTTTTAGTAATCTTTTTGTAAATGTAAGCGCTAATTACATAAAACTGATGCCTTGCGAACGTGGTCCTATGTTGGGTGCCTGAAGGGAGGTTTGTGCGCTTTTTAGGGTTTGATGGGGGAATGCTGCTATGTTTCCTAAGAACGGATTGAAGCACAAAGAGCTGACGGACTGTAAGAACCTTACAGTCTGCGTACAGTTGAGTTGTTGGGTATCTTTGGGGCTTCCTAGTCATTACTTTTAGTACGGCTCTTTGTGCTCTCTCCGCCCTCAGGAGGCCACCTTTCGATGCAGCACCCCATACAGAGTTTGTTGTTTTGTTTTGTGTTTTGTTTAAAAACCAATGTGTCCTTGGTAAGTAACGTGAATTACAATGTTTTTTTTGCGAAAGTTGTTAGTTTTTACGATTTGTGTCGTCAGTCGGATGTATGCGCCCTGTTTTATTTATTTAAGTATTAGGGCCAAGCCACACGGGCGGCGCGGCGCCTGAGCGGCGCCGCTGCGGTTTTCTACATACAAAAATGCATTGTAGCCACATGGCACCGTGCGGTGTGCTCCGGCGCCGCGCCGCGTGCGCATCGGAATCGAGACGAGGCAGGGAGGGGTGTAAGCAGAGCGGAGCCGGAGCGGCGCCGCTCGCAGTTGTTTGATCCATTGTTATTACAGACTGTCGTACGTAGCGATGGGCAACCCCTCATTTTGCCGCCGCTGCGGCTCCGTAGAACGTTGCGACGCCGCTCTGCCCGTGTGGTCGCCAGCGCGGCGTAATGGCTTGCGGTGCGGCGCCGCACCGCCCGTGTGGTTTGGCTCTTAGGTACACGGGGTACACCGGCAGAACATTTTATATCGAACGTTGATTAAAAACTTATTCTAAAGAGTAAAGACATGTGTTCCATTTGGGGTGACACAATAGGTACCTGGAGTTGATCCATACAACATAAGTACCTACATAAATTAGGTTTTGTTTTTTACTTTTAAGGGAATCTGACGGTATTTCTCCGTAGCTTCGTCGCTTTGACGCCTCACGCCACTGACTAGGGGTCGGTCGTCGCCGGGGCCGGTGGACTGTCATTGGACGTAATGGGAGCTCCACACTTTCATGCGCGGCGCGACATCCATCCATAATAATAATTAGGCGTGACAGCTGAAGACGCTGATTGGGAACGCCTCTATACCAGGTCAACCAACTCCATTGAAACCGTTTGATTATGCTACTGCTCGCGCCGAAGACGTTGCTGCCACGATTTTCGTCCATTAAAGAAAACACCTTAAAATATACTTGTCCTACAATATTGGTTACCCTACTGCAGTGTTTGTATGGGGAAATTTAAATGATCAATATCTTTGAAACTACGCAAAGTTTCTTCGTCACAATTTCAGGTTATCATTATCGTCCCCGTCACAACATTTTGAACACATTTCGAAGGTCGTAGATCATCAGGCAGTGGAGATACATGTGTCCAGCCATCTTGAACTCAGGTTGGCTGGACATTAAGTTTTTATTGATTTCTCGTAAACCCTTACATGTGACGCCATAAATCAAATGTTATTACTGTCACACATTGCGTCACCAAGTATTAGTAAAGGAACCATATTCGAAAACGCCCCCGTTATTGAGATTCGGAAGTGCCAGCCATAAGTTTTATACGTAAATTCAAGATGGCTGGACACAGATTTTTGCATTTTTCTACTAAACCACTGTACTTATCACAAAACTTTTAGCTCGGTGCCCGTCACAAATTTATGTGACGCCCGTTGATATGCAAAAAGTCGTCAAAATCACTTCCGTTACCGAGATTGAGAGACCAGCGAAAAGTGGTTTTTCAAGATGGCTGGACACGTTTTCGATCGATTATCTAAGATTCTGTAGCGTCACAAATTCTGAAATAAGGGTGTTTAGCCGTCACATAAAGTGACCTATTGACCTAGTTAAATGCAAGCTATTTTGAAGATTTGTCCAGCCAACCTGAGTCACATCTTGGCTCCGATATAGTTGGAGACAGCTGTTGCTGCTGCGGTTCAACGACATCCCCACTGACCTGTCCCTCGGACATTACGTCTGGGTACATTATACTTGAACGTCGGGTTCTATGCCTAATTTGATCGCTATGCCGTGTGAGAAGTCGACCATCATTGCTGTTTACTACATACCTACGTGAACCTTGTTGGTTTACTACTGTTCCTGTTAACCACGTGTCTTTGCTACCGTAGTTCCTGGCCCATATCGTATCACCAACGGTGTGTTGCAATGGTTCAGTGCCCGAACTCGTCGACTGCTGACACTGCACCCCTTCCACCCGGTCCTGACGCGCGCGGTCTGCGCGCAAAAGATCTAACCGAGAACGCAACGGCCTACGTTGCAAAAGTATGGCGGGACTTTCCCCTGTACCTAGTGCTTTGAATACTATTTCTATACGCTAGTAGGTATGTCTGTAAGGCTGTGTCGATGTCTACTGCCTCTCGGACTGCCTTTTTTATAGTTCGCTTACATAATTTGACGGCATTTTCTGCTGCCCCGTTTGAAGCTGGATAATATACTGGGGAATACGACTGCTTTATACCGTTAAATTTTAAGAATTCTCCTAACTCCGTACTAGTAAATGGTGGGCCCTGGTCGGTTACAACTTCCAAAGGCAAACCGAATCGCGCAAATAATGACCTCATTACCTTAATGACAGCCGAAGCATTTGTTTTATTCATTTCAAAAATTTCAATCCACTTTGTACTGGAATCTATAATTACGAAAAACGTTTTACCCTGGTATGGGCCTAAAAAGTCTACATGTAATCTACTCCACGGCTGGGCTAAATACGGCCAACTACGTGGTGCAGCCTGCGGCGGCGCAGCTGCTTCCATCGCACATGTTTCGCAAGAGAGGCATGTCGATTCGATGTCTGCGTCTATATTAGGCCACCACACAAAACTTCGAGCCATCGACTTGGTCTTAACTATGCCCATGTGGCTAACATGGAGCTCTTTTAGTATTGTGTTCCGAAGAGTTGGTGGTACAACGATTCTATAGCCCCACATAATACAACCCCGTTCCACATATAATTCGTGTCGCCTATTAAAGTACGGTTTCATCAATTCGTCTGTGCAATGCGACGGCCACCCTGACTGTACGCTCACCATCACTCTACTAAGCACCTGATCCCGCGCTGTTGCTAGACGTACATCATCATTCGTCACCGGCAAAAAACTTTCTGCAAAATTTAAATAGGTATATTCACGCCCGATTTTATTCTTAACTGTTGGTTGAGGCAGTCGCGACAATGCGTCGGCACAGTTTTTAGCAGACGCAACATATTCTATATCATACGAATAGCCTGTTAATATTATTGCCCACCTTTGCAACCTGGATGCTGCCATAACCGGAATGCCTACTTTATTTCCAAAAATGTATGTTAGGGGTTTGTGGTCTGTTCTTATAGTAAACTTCCTACCATACAAGTATTGATGAAATTTTTTAACACCGTATATAATCGCTAAGGCCTCCCGGTCTATTTGTGCATACGATCTCTCCGCGGAGTTAAGTGTGCGTGACGCGTATGCAATTGGGCGTTCGCCTTCCGGCGTGATGTGCGAGATGACGGCGCCTATTCCCGTGGCGCTAGCGTCTGTCGTCAGCACAAGCGGTAGCTCCAGGGTGTAATGCACAAGCACTTCACTCGTGCTCAGTGCCCGCTTAACCCGAGTAAAGGCTACCTCACAAGCATCGCTCCATACGTACTTCACCCCGGCACGCAACAAATTATACAATGGTGTAAGGATCGAACTTACATTTTTTAGAAATTTGCCATAATACATGACCATACCAATGAATGCTTTCAACTCCGTTACGTTCCTCGGTATCGGAGTTTTAACAATTGCTTCCACTTTATCTTTGCACGTGTGCACACCTTCCCTACTTATTACATACCCTAAATATTCGAGCGATTCCACAAAGAAAGAACATTTTTCTTTTTTTACTTTTAAACCACTCGACTTCAGGCGTTCAAAAACTTTATGTAGGCTACTTAAGTGTTGGGGTGTGTCCTTTCCCGTTATAATAATATCATCTAAAAAAACTCCTACGTGGGGTATATCTGCAAACAATTGTTCTAAACATCGTTGAAATATTCCTGGGCTCGACGACAGCCCATACACTAATCGTTTATACATGAAAAGCCCTTTATGTGTGTTTATTACCGCGTATCTCCTAGTATCATCCAGTTCAAACTGTGCGTACGCCTGTGACAAATCGATTTTACTAAATCTTTCGCCCCCGTGCAACCGAGACAAAAGATCTTCTACCTTAGGCAATGGATAACGGTCGACTTCTAACACTTTATTCAAGGTTAGTTTAAAATCGGCGCAGACTCTAATGGTACCATCTTTCTTGACGACCGGCACGATTGGTGTTGCCCAGTCTGAGTGGTGGACGGGAGTGAGGATGTCGTCGCTCACCAGCTGTTCCAGTGCGCGCTCAACCGGCTCCCGCAGCGCGTACGCTAATGGGCGCGCGCGCAGGAAAATCGGCCGCGCGCCCTCGCGCACGCGGATGCTCACTTGTCCCCCCGTGAACCGCCCCAGGCCATCCGCAAACACCTCACAGTATCTGGAACTGAATACCGAGAAATTAAAATCCAAATTCCGATTATTGTTGACTTTATTATAATGTATGGTCGACACCGATATATTTAGCTCCGCTAACCATTGTCTACCTATTAAAACGGTATTTCCATTGTCAATAACATATAAATCTAATATCTTTTCAGTATCATTATATTTAACAACGGGTTTAATAACACCTATAGGTCTAACTAGTTCACCCGTGTAATATCTTAAAACCAACTTAGTGGGTTTAATACTTAAACTGGGAAACTTTTCCTGATATAATTGGTAATTAATGCACGAGATTGCACTCCCCGTGTCACATTCCATTCTTAAGTCACAACCGTGCACACTTACATCAATCATAATAGGTTCACACTTTCCAAGTGATAAGCGATTAATAGGTACTATTACCTCGTCACTGTCGCTCTCCGTCGCGTAAGCGCCACACCTGTCGTCGCTGCCGTGCCCGTCTTCTTTTATGTTATTTAAGGAATTATTCTTGGTCCACCTCGGACACATCCTCTTCAAATGTCCCTCCTGGGTACAAATCCTACACACATACAGTTTGAATTTACACGTATTCGAATTGTGTTTGCCTCCACAGACTTTGCATTCCTCATTTTTAGTGCCCGCTCGAAGTAAGTTGTAACCCGCTCCGCTTGTGGTACTTGGACCGCCGCCGCCGGATTGTCGTGAGTCACGCGTCGAGCGAGTGTTTCGCCTCGCGGCCGGCCGATAGCCGCCGCCGCCTCCCAACGCCCCGCGCCTTCCTCCGCCGCCCTCATGCCCGATCTTATGAACGGGTATGGACTCCGCATCCGCTGCACTGCCGCCGGTCTTTCTTCTCGTACCGTCTTCCACTATTGCCGCGTTTGTCTCAGCCGCCTCCATCGATAAGGCCAGCTTATACGCCCGGTCGATACTGATGCTGTCGTCTTCAGTAAACAACTTCTGCCGAATGTCATCGTTTACTAAGCCGCACACAAATTGATCTCTCATATTTTCTTTTAAACTGTCCGCCGTAAAACAACAATCTTTACTCAGTCTTTTAAGCTCCGAGAAGTACGTCGCGATATTTTCACCTGGTTTTTGAATCCGTTGCCGAAATTTGAACTTCTCAGCGAGCATACACGGTTTGGGGTTTAAGTGTCCTTTCATTACCGCTATTAACTCCGTATAAGTCTTTGTGGATGGTTTAACGGGTGTGCATAAATTAACCATTAACTCATATGCACTATTACCAATGACAGTAATTAAAGTTGCGACTTTTAATTCACTTTTTACACTGTTGGCAATAAAGTATTGATCTAATCGATCCACATACGTGTCCCAATTGTCTTTCGTTAGGTCAAACGCACCGATCTTTCCAACCGCCATTTTAAGTCTGTTATTCAACTTCACACCGCACAGTTCGTACACGAAAAAAAAAAAAAATTTCCACAGCACCTTTAGAGTTTTCTGGTCGCAACATAAAATTTACACGCGTGAAATCACTTAATCGTCGCCACTGAAGAGTCCCTGGACACTGGGAACCCCGGGGAATCGGCTGCAGTAAAACCACGTCAATCGGGTAACAGATTTATTGAGAGACTGACTCACACATGCAAGGTTGTACATACCCACTTATTGCATAGAATAAATAATATAGAAATACCTACATCACACCTACAATCTCCTATCGGTAACGAGGATGCAACAGGCCGGTATGACAATCACCTTCGATCAACAAGGGACCAATATAAGTAAGGGAGTCCCCCCTCGAGCGCCCGAGCGAACAACACGTGTCCCACCACGTGGCGGCTTGGAAAAGTATTTTAAAATCGAGAAAGTGGTAAAACTTACGCGCCCCCTATAGTGCGATACATCAAAAGTTGCGCAAAAATCCGGCGCAGGCGACTGTGTAAGTGCCGTGAAGATCAAATAGTGCAGTGCACCGCAAATCCGAAAAAAGTGCAATTTAAAAACTTAAAAAAATTACGCTGCGAGTTTAGTCGCGGTGACCCCTACCTTTTTTGGGTGATCCGGGGTCTTCTCATCGAGCCCCATCTTTTGACACCACTAGCGGATGTTTGTCCTGATTTTCCGCCCAGGAGGGCGGAAATACAGGGTGAAAAACAAGTACCACGTGGTTTTGAGCCAAGCCCCTGCCCTGGAGGTGTGCCGCTACTTTCGAAAACGTCATCTGAAGCTCCTCAAGAGACCAAGAAAGAAGACGGATCGCACACAAAAATCGGTCAGTTAGTTTTTAAGTAATAACATTTTTTTTTAAATTGACCGATTTTCAAAAAATCGTACAGGCGAAAGGAGATCGACAACCTATATTTTTTAAATTATAGAAAAATCAAGTTTAAGCTAAAGAATATCCACGCAAAATTTTAAACTTTTTTGTTACATAGTTTCTTTTTAAAACTAATTTCAATATTAAGGGTTGGAACCAGGGTGGTCAAAGAATAACCCTAGTGCAAGAATTTTAATGTTTAAACATTATTTATTTGTACTTTAATCTGCCTTACCTTTTTTAGATCTTTAGAATCATTTTTTGTATTTTTTTACAGTGAATTTTGTATTATTTTTGGTGTTTTTAGGCTTTTAAAAATCAGGCTTTGAAGCTTCACTGTTTTTACCGTGCAAGTTAGATATAACAAAACAAGACCTATCTGACGATACCAAACACGGGTATTCTAGGTTGCATAGGTCACGAACAATTACGGTGCAAAAACCTGGGCGGAAATTAATAATCAGTAGGCGCGTACCCGCCCTAGATTTCAACCAGCTATAACTCTGTCAAAAATCTTCCTAACAAGCTCGGGTTTCTTCGTGGGTTGGTAGCCTGACCTCCCCCTCCCCCATACCCCCAATCCCCCCCCCCCCCAATTTAGGATTTCAAAATATTTTTCTGGAAGTCCTATAGCACGGAGTACGACGAGTGAAAGAGTGACACCTCGCACGCCCCTGTGAGACTTTTGGTTCCAGAGATATACCGGTTTAAACACTTGACGGCCATATTGGTCCGCCATCTTGTTTTTCTAAAAACACATGTAGCTCAGGAACCAGAAGTCGTAGAACAGTGAGGTTTTCTCCATAGAGGTTCCACTGTCGTCCCCCGTTGTAACCTGGGCAAAAAACCAACTTTTTAAATCAAAATATCTCGGGAACCACTTGGCGTAGTGGTACCGAGTTTGGGTTCATTTGGAAGGGCTCAGGGAGAGCTATCCACTGACATTAACAGATCGACTTGAAAACTTTTGATCTGTATCTGTATATTTTGACACCTGGAAGTGAAATTTCTCCTATTTTATATATTATTTTGGTGCCTGACTTGTTTTATTGAACCAGAAGGCTGACCGTGTTAACTCTATATAGAGAAAACAGTGAAAACTTTGGGCATTTTTATTCCTTTTAATTATACACATATACACTTTTTATACCTTTTATCGTTATTGACGCATATCTCTAACATCTATATAAGTATGTATTTACAAAAAAAAGTAGTGTATGTAGTTTATCAGTTATCTGGTTTCCATAGTACAAGCTCTGCTTAGTTTGGGATCAGATGACCGTGTGTGAGCAATGTCCTAAGATATTATATTATATATTATATTATGCTCGGATTAAGGACCAAGGAAGGTGGATAGCGAAAAATCACCACCAAAACTAGCAACATCTCCTTCAAAGGTTCGACGCGACGGCGGTGAACGTGTAACTGTTAAACCCAATAGTATAGATCCAACACCCCCCCTAACCATTGAGACCACACAGGCTGGCCCTGCAAAACTAGCCCAAAAACCGCCAGAGTCGCAAGAGGGTAACACGCAGCCAAAGAAACTGTATGCAGACCGTTCAACAGAAGCCAGGGCCTGCTTGAACAAAGCCAAATTGCACCTGAGCAATACAAGGAACACAAAGAACGAAATCAAATACGCCATTATGGAAGCACTGGAACGGCTGTATCAGCTAGTAAAGGAAGCTGAAGGGGAGGCCAAGACAAAATGTTCCGGAGGGGGGAAGGAAAATATAGAGCCCGAAGCTGCTGCTACCGACGCTACCTTCTCAATTACCATCGAACAAAACAGGCTAGCAACACAAATCGAAGAACACACAAAGATGCTACAGGATAATAACAAAAGAATGGAGGAGCTGAAAGCGGTATTGGAACAGAGAATGGAAACTACATATGCGAGTGTAACTGCGAAACAGAGCGGTAAACCGAACCCAGCGAGAAGTACGCTGCACTCTATCGCAGTTACCTCAAAAGATGACACAGAAACAGGGGACGAAGTACTTAATAAAATACGGAAAGCGGTAGACGCAAAAGAGGGCTGGGTCAAAGTTGAAAAAGTAAGGAAGGCAAAAGACAGAAAAATAATAATGGGATTCCAGACTCAGGAAGAAAGAAACAAAATTAAAAGCAAATTGGGAGAAAGACAGGATCTCAATGTCGAGGAAATGAAAAATAAAGACCCCCTACTGATCCTCAGGAGCGTCCTCTCTGTTAACTCAGATGAGGACATTCTTAAGGCACTGAAGAACCAAAACAAGGACGTCTTCCACAACATAAACAAAGAAGAGGACAGGGCGGAGGTTAAGTACAGCAGAAAGACAAGAAATCCGCATGTCAATCATGTTGTGGTCAGCGTCTCACCAACCATCTGGAGAAGAGCAACGGGAATCGGATGCTTGCACGTGGACCTTCCGCGCGTCAGGGTGGAAGACCAAACCCCACTGGTTCAGTGCACGCGCTGTTTGGGCTACGGGCACGGCAGAAGATTCTGTAAAGAATCCGCCGACTTGTGCAGTCACTGTGGCGGTCCACATCTGAAGTCCGAATGCGACGATTGGCCGGCGGGCGTTCCACCCAAATGCCAGAACTGCACAAGAGCTGGTCTTGATATTGCTGACCACAACGCTTTTGACACCGACTGCCCAATACGCCGTAAGTGGGACGACATCGCCAGATCAACGGTGGCGTATTGCTAAGGGCACCCAGGGCAACCAATACAGAATACAACAGGCTAACCTCCAGAGGAAAAAACTTGCTACAATCGAGCTCTTGTTGGAAGCCGGAAAACGCAGAGTCGCTGTTGCTCTACTCCAGGAGCCATACGTGGGGGGAGCTAAGACTATGAGAAGTCAGAAGGGTGTTCGAAGCTTCCAGAGCACCAATAATGGAGATGGGACTGTTAAGGCCGCAATAGCAGTCTTTGATCAAGACCTTGTAGTTACGCAGTACTCGAAACTCACCACGAACAACATCACAGTGGTGGGAATCCAGACCAGTGAGTGGAGGATCACGCTTGTCTCATTTTACTTCGAGCCGCACCAACCAATTGGACCGTACCTGGAGCACCTCAAACACGTTGAAGAAGAACTAGGGGAAGTTTGTCCGTTGACCACAGGGGCGAAGAAGTGTCTGGACTTCTTGATGAGCTGAGTCTAAACATACTCAACAGAGGGGAAACTCCGACCTTCGATACGTTCAGAGGGGGAAAACGTTACTGTAGCTACGTTGATATCACACCATGCTCGACAGATATCCTGGACCTGGTAGACGACTGGAGGGTAGACGAGGGCCGCACGAGCTCGGATCACAACGGCATTGTCTTCAATATTAGACTAAAAAGGTCTAAAGGCATACGAATCAATAGAACCACTAGAATTTTCAATACAAAAAAAGCAAATTGGCCCGAGTTTCGTGACAAACTCGCCCACAGTCGACCAACTTAAATTAGCTATAAACAAATACACACAAATAATAAGAGACGCGTGCACATCAGCTATATTTGCCGATGACACTGCCCTCTTCTTTAGTGGTGATAGCTGGGTTGAGGTATTTGGTGTGGCTCAGGAGGGGCTAAACAAGGTTGTTGCTTGGTTACGGAATAATGTGCTGACTCTCAATGTCACAAAAACCAAATACGTGACATTTGCACTTCGATCGAATGTGCTACCCCCGCGTTCATTTTCTATAACGGCCCACACGTGTTGGTCAACCCACCAGCCATGCGTATGTCCCGCTCTTCAAAGGACAGATAACATCAAATACCTTGGAGTTACATTGGACCAACTCCTCAGCTTCAAACCGCATATAGACGTCCTGGTAACGAGATTGCGCAAACTCATTTACATATTCAAGACTCTAAAACACGTAGCCGACCTTCGCACCATCAAGATGGTCTACTATGCCTTGTGTCAGTCACTTATAGACTACTGCATTATCTCCTGGGGAGGTGCTGCTAAAACGCACTTGATAGAGGCGGAAAGAGCTCAACGTACCATACTTAAGGTTGCTGCGGTTCTTCCCTTCCGCTTTCCTACAGTCGACTTATACAAAAAGTGGGATGTACTATCTATAAGACAATCTTTTGTTTTGCATACAGTCCTTAAAAAGCACTCGCAGCTAGTTTATGATTCTGATCTTTTGTAAGATAAACGCAGAAAGGGTACTGTGTGCAGTACTAAATTTTTCCGTACAAGTCTGTCCCACAAGTTATTCTGTTACCTAGGGAATTATCTTTATAATGTTATCAACAAGGGACTAAATATTTATCCACTACGCAAACACAGTTGTAAGCAATTAGTAAATGACTTCTTAAAAACTATTTCCTATGATGACGCAGAGAAATTTCTCCACTCAATCAAATAACGCTTGCATTCAAATAATCACCATTAATTACCATACACATTCACCACCTATCCGTGTCGGTCCCGGAGAAAGAATAGGACCACCCCATCTCATCCCGTGGGTGTCGTAAGAGGCGACTATTTGACTTAGGGAGCTCCAGACCCAGTGCATACCATATAGCACTTTGGGTCACCCGAGCGATGGCGGGTAAACCATCAACAATCGCATTCCCAAGGAGGGTTGGTGTCAGGCAGGCGGCCGACTGTAAAACTTTGCCAAAACTATTAGCAATATGATAAATAGATATATGATGCACGATAGGGCTAGGGCGTACCCCACAGGCGACGCGCAGGGGCAGCACCCGGCTCCTGTGGGAAGAGGACTAGGGTTGTTGCACCACACGGGGCGGGGGCAACGTAAGAAGCGAGCTCGGGAAGTGAGATTGAGGTATGCAAGTTGGAATGTTGGGACGATGACTGGGAGAGCCAGAGAGTTAGCGGATGTATTAAAAATAAGGCGAATAAATGTGGCGTGTTTGCAAGAAACAAAATGGAAAGGAACGAAAGCGAGAGAAATCGGCGAAGGATATAAGTTTTTCTACTGTGGGAGTGACGGGAAAAGAAATGGCGTGGGAATAGTGTTAGACAGTAATTTGAAAGGCGTGATGGAGGTAAAAAGAATTAATGATAGATTAATCGTTGTAAAAGTTATGATAGAACATGTAGTGCTGAATGTAATTAGTGTGTATGCACCGCAGGTAGGATGCGATGAAAGGGTGAAATAGAAGTTTTGGGGGGACTTTGACACAGTTTTGATGAACATTCCGGTGCATGAAAAATTGATAGTTGGAGGTGATTTTAATGGACATGTGGGAAGAGTGCGAGGAGTTTATGAAAGAGTACATGGAGGATGGGGATTTGGTAACGTCAATAACGAGGGAGAGACATTGCTGCAATCCGCTACCGCATTTGACCTGGCAGTAGCCAACACTTGGTTCCAAAAGAACGATGGACACCTAATTACGTACAAAAGTGGCAATCACAAGACGCAAATTGATTACTTTCTAGTACGACGCAAACACTTAAAGCATATCAAAGATTGCAAAGTAATACCGGGAGAAGATCTAGTCTCACAGCACAGACCCCTAATTATGGAAATGCTTGTAGAAAGAAAGCCCAAGAAAAACAAAGAGCGACCCCCTCCCAAAATAAAATGGCATATGCTGGAGAAGAATGACTATGCGAAGAAATTTAATGAGCGAGTAGTGGATAAAATGATAGGTATGGGGGACATGAATGGTCGAAGTGTAAATGAATGTTGGAATGAAATGGCAGGGTATATTAGGAGTGCAGCGAAAGATATTTTGGGAGAGACGAAAGGAAAGGGTACGATAGATAGGGATACATGGTGGTGGTCGACAGAAATACAGAATGTGTTGCAGGATAAGAAGAGAAAGTTCAAGGAGTGGCAGAGTGTTGCAGATGAGAATGTTAGTTTGAAAGCAGAAAAAAAGAGTGAGTATGATGCTCTAAAGAAAAAAGCCAAGAAAGCTGTGGCCATAGCAAGAGCAAAAGCCCAGGACAAGCTTTATAACACACTGGATAATCCAGCAGGCCTAAAACATCTTTACCGGCTTGCTAGAGCTAGAGAGAGAACGACGAGAGATATTTGTAAGATAAAGTGTATAATGAAACTGGAATAGTTCTTTCGGATGATGAGAAAATTAAAGACAGGTGGAAGAGCTATTTTGAAAGACTAATGAATGAGGAGAATGGCTGGAGTGGTGTGCTTGGGAATAAACCAGTAAATGAGGGTTTAGTGAGAATGATTAGTATGGATGAAGTGAGAATAGTAATAAATGGGATGAAGAATGGTAAAGCAATAGGCCCGGATGAAATACCAGTTGAAGTATGGAAGTTATTACGAGTAGATAGATGGACGTGGTTAGCTTTATACTTCAATAAGTTGTTGCTGGAAGAAGCCATACCTGACGAATGGTGTAACAGTTCGCTGGTGCCCATCTTTAAAAACAAAGGTGATGTGCTGGAGTGCAACAACTATAGAGGAATAAAGCTTATGTCACATAGTATGAAGGCTTGGGAGAAAGTTATTGAAAGGCGACTGAGAGAAGAGAGTGAAATTTCGCAAAACCAATTCGGTGTTATGCCTGGTCGAGGAACAACAGATGCCATCTTTGCTATCCGCCAGCTGTGCGAGAAATACAGAGGTGCGCATAAAAACTTGCACATGGTATTTGTTGACCTCGAAAAGGCATACGACCGAGTGCCTCGTGAAGTTTTGTGGTGGGCGCTGAAGGAGAAAGGTGTGCCAGGGAAGTATGTGCAGTTGATTAGAGCGATGTACAGCCGATGCAGTACCCAAGTCCGGTCTACAGTGGGCACTACTGGCAGCTTCAATGTGGCTGTCGGCTTGCACCAGGGATCAGCACTCAGCCCTTACCTCTTCGTGCTGATAATGGATGCTCTTACATCTGATATCCAGGAAGCGGCTCCCTGGTGTATGCTGTTCGCTGATGACATTGTGCTGATTGCCGAGAACGGCTTAGAGGTCCAGAGCAGATTGGAGGTGTGGTGGGAAAGACTCGAGACCGTTGGCCTGAGAGTAAGTCGGAACAAAACTGAGTATCTGTTTTGTGATTTTGGCGGCCTCTCCAGTCCTGTGCCCATATCTCTCGCCGGAACGCCCTTATCGATCTGTTCCGACTTTCGGTACCTCGGGTCGCTTGTCTAAGGAGATGGCGAAGTAGACCGAGACGTAACGCACCGGATCAACTCAGGATGGATGAAATGGCGACAGGTCACAGGAACAACTTGCGACCCACGGATGCCCCTCAAGTTAAAGGGGAAAATTTATAAGTCCGTGGTAAGGCCTGTCGTACTTTATGGGTCTGAATGCTGGGCCGTGAAGAAGACGGATGAAAAAAGATTGCATGCAACGGAGATGAGAATGTTGAGATGGATGTGTGGAGTAACGAGAAAGGATAAAGTAAAAAATGAGTATATAAGAGGAAGTTTGAAAGTGGCGCCAGTGACAGAAATGTTGAAAGGAAATCGTTTGGCTTGGTATGGGCATGTGATGAGAAGGGACGAAACGCATGTGACTCAAAGAGTGATGAATATACATGTTGATGGATAGAGAGGGAGAGGAAGGCCGAAGAAAAGATGGATGGAATGTGTAAAGAATGATATGAAAGAGAAGGGAGTGAATGATAGTGTGACGGTTGACAGGGGAGAATGGAAGAAGAAAACATGTTGCGCCGACCCCAAGTAATATGGGATAAGGGCAGGAAGATGATGATGATTCACCACCATTCTCTACCATTCACCTACACATTTACCTCTATTCAACTACACATTCTCCTCCATTCGCCTACACATTCTCCCCCATTCACCTACCTATTTACCTGCACATTCACCTCTATTCACCATTATTCACACCACCATTCATCTACACATTCACCTCTACTTACCTACACATTCACCACACTCTTAGCCTGCTTTTATTTTACTTTTAATTTTCTTTTCTTTTCATTTATTTATTTTTTGTTTTAATTGTTCAGTAGAAATGCTAACATGCTACCTGCCTGTTTTACTTGTATGATGCCAATAAGTGGGGCCTGGTGACCTGTAATACAGGTTTTTCTAAAACCTACCTCAGGCACTAGCTCTCACAATGTGAATTTGTATAGTTCAACATTGTTAAGTGATACAAAGCCATTGTGAGAGAAAATAAATAAACATATTATTATTATTATACTAATTTTTTTCCATATTTCTCGGGACCCTGGGGTCCCGGACCTTTGGAAGGCGTACGAGGAGCTGAAGCCAACTCGCAGAGGCCCCTTACAAAATTTTAAATGATGAGGAGGCACCAACCGATGATTATCCCTATATGCGCTATGCAAATGCACCCAAGGACAACCCCCGGTTGGTGCAGGACTATTGCTGTACGTGAAAATAAAACATATTGGGCTATGGGTTTGGCTTGCTAAAGTGCATTGGGTTACTTAAACTATGGAGTAACTATGTCCCCTGCCTGACCAATGTTATACAATTATACACGGATAAAATGGCAGGAGGTGACTTGCACACTCAATAATGGGCCCCCGGAAACGGCCGCTAGCACATAGTGACGTAGCGACAAGGGGGCAACACTTCCTGAGGTGCGTGAGGAGTGGAGAGGTATTCCACGGCTATCAGGACAATCCCGGAAGTACGGTCAAGATCCCTACCAGCACCTTACTGGAATACTTCCTTCCTCCGAGCACGTTTGCTCTTGCGAATCTCCACTTAAGCCGGCCAATAAAGGCAAGAATGAGGTGGGAGCTCTGTTCCTCGTCAGTGTTCACTCCAGCCGGCCAATTAAGGCAAGCCAGAGATGAGGACAAGATTTCTCCCGGGAAATAGGATCCGTGGGGTCGCTACTGCCCAACAGCTCGCCACATGCTGCCCTGCGGGTTTCTGTAACTCTCTTGGTCTGGCTCCTCATCCTAGACCCGTTCCGGCAAAGTAAATTCTACCGGCACAGACCTAAAGTACGGAGCGCACAAGCCCCACCACGACGTCAACGTAGAGATACAGCGGTGGGGTTATTATTATTATTCAAAATTGGATGGTTCAAAATCAGTGGAATTAAAATCAGATAGTTCAGTAGTATACGATTACAAATCAGATAACTCAAAGTCTGATGAATTGGTTCGTTGTAGTAAAATTCGAAAGTTAAATGACTCTAATAACATACTAAAGCCCAATGTTGATAATAAACAAAGTTCTAATAAAACTTGTTGCACTGATAAAAATATCGATAATTTTTGTCAGTTAAGGAGTGATAGGCTCAAAAGTCGTCCCCCTGTATCCTATAGAGAAATGGCTGATGTTTTATTATGTGCTGAATCAATCAATTGCAAAATACCTACTTCATTTCATGAAATTAAAATCGGGGTGATAGAACTCATTGGGAAGATGCAATTAAGGTTGAATTAGATTCACTTCTAGCTAATGATAGTTGGACATTAGTACCTAAACATAATAACAGAAATATAGTTGATTGCAAATGGATTTTTATTATTTAAAATTACGAATTTGGTAATGCATTAATATAAAGCACCTTGTCGCAATCTTATTGGATGTTTAATGTATGTTATGTTGTGTACTCGTCCGGATTTAAGTGCAAGTGTTAATATTTTGAGCGGATACACAAACAACAATAGTAAAGAGTTGTGGCAATGTCTCAAAAGAGTACTTAGATATTTGAAAGGCACAACAGAATTAAAACTAACATACAACAGCTGGTGTAAGAATTTTGATAATATCTTATGTGGATATATATAGATTCAGATTGGGGTGGTAATGATGTCAATGATAGAAAAAGTACAACGGGTTATTTATTTAAATTATTTAATAGTTGTACAATAATATTGTCGAAGCCGTCAAACTAACCCGTGGGTGTCGAACTAACGTGCGGCTCGGCCGTCCGGCCGCCGCGCGGTCGCCCCACTGAATTGGCCCGACAAGTCAAGCCCGCTGCATACTTGTAGCTTCAATGCGGACTGCACCTGGCCTAACATCACACTTATAAGGCTTTTAACATGTATTTACGAATATGTTGTGATAAATTACCCTTTTGTTTAAATCCACGTTGACATACATCACACTTATAAGGGTTTTCACCAGAGTTTATACGAATATATCTTGTTAAACTAGGCATTTCACTAAAACTACGCTGACATTATAAGGTTATAAGGTTGACTGTTTACTGACATTATAAGGTTTTTCACCAGAGTGTATACGAATATGTCTTGTTAAACTATGCTTTTCACTAAAACTACGCTGACATACATCACACTTATAAGGTTTTTCACCAGTGTGTGTACGAATATGTATTGTTAAATGACTCTTACGAATAAAACTACGTTGACATATATCACACTTATAAGGTTTTACACCAGTGTGTATACGAATATGATTTATAAAATTACACCTTACATTAAAACTACGCTGACATACATCACACTTATAAAATTTATAAGATTTTTCGAATATGTTGTGTTAAATTACTCTTTTGATTAAACCTACATTGACATACATCACATTGTTTCACCTGTGTGTATACGAATACAGGGTTTTCACCAGTGTGTATACGAATATGGTTAATTAAATTATACTTTACACTAAAACTACGTTGACATATATCACACTTATAAGGTTTTGCACCAATGTGTGTACGAATATGTTGTGTTAAATTACTCTTTTGATTAAAACCACGTTGACATACATCACACTTATAAAGGTTTACATCAGAGTGTATACGAATATGTTTTGTTAAACTACGCTTTTCACTAAAACTACGCTGACATACATCACACTTATAAGGTTTTTCACCAGTGTGTGTACGAATATGTGTTGTTAAATGACTCTTACGAATAAAACTACGTTGACATATATCACACTTATAAGGTTTTGCACGAGTGTGTATACGAATATGATTTATAAAATTACACCTTAAATTAAAACTACGCTGACATACATCACACTTATAAAATTTATAAGATTTTTCGCCAGTGTGTATACGAATATGTTATGTTAAATTACTCTTTTGATTAAAACTGCGTTGACATACATCAGACTTATAAGGGTTTTCACCTGTGTGTATACGAATATGTCTTGTTAAATTACTCTTTTGCTTAAAACCACGTTGACATACATCACACTTATAAGGGTTTTCATCAGAGTGTATACGAATATGTCTTGTTAAACTACGCTTTTCACTAAAACTACGCTGACATACATCACACTTATAAAATTTATAAGATTTTTCGCCAGTGTGTACACGAATATGTTGTGTTAAATTACTCTTTTGATTAAAACCACGTTGACATACATCACACTTATAAGGGTTTTCATCAGAGTGTATACGAATATGTCTTGTTAAACTACGCTTTTCACTAAAACTACGCTGACATACATCACACTTATAAGGGTTTTCACCAGTGTGTATACGAATATGGTTAGTTAAATTATACTTTACACTAAAACTACGTTGACATATATCACACTTATAAGGTTTTGCACCAGTGTGTATACGAATATGATTTATTAACTTACCCTTTTCATTAAAACTACGCTGACATACATCACACTTATAAGGTTTTTCTCCAGTATGTATACGAATATGTTTAATTAAACCATACTTTACACTAAAACTATGCTGACATACATCACACTTATAAAATTTATAAGATTTTTCGCCAGTGTGTATACGAATATGTTGTGTTAAATTACTCTTTTGATTAAAACCACGTTGACATATATCACACTTATAAGGTTTTGCACCAGTGTGTATACGAATATGATTTATTAAATTACCCTTTTCATTAAAACTACGCTGACATACATCACACTTATAAGGTTCTTCCCCAGTATGTATACGAATATGTTTAGTTAAACCATACTTTACACTAAAACTACGCTGACATACATCACACTTATAAAATTTATAAGATTTTTCGCCAGTGTGTATACGAATATGTTGTGTTAAATTACTCTTTTGATTAAAACCACGTTGACATATATCACACTTATAAGGTTTTGCACCAGTGTGTATACGAATATGATTTATTAAATTACCCTTTTCATTAAAACTACGCTGACATACATCACACTTATAAGGTTTTTCCCCAGTATGTATACGAATATGTTTAGTTAAACCATACTTTACACTAAAACTACGCTGACATACATCACACTTATAAGGTGCTTCATCAATTTGTGTACGAGTATGTTGTGTTACTTTTGTAACTCGATTAAAGGTAACCTGATGACATTTGTAAGGCTCTTTGAAATAAGTGCCAGGTTTGAACGAACATTTTTGAGTTGTCCGGAAAACCTTCGAGTCTGATTTATCTTTGTTCATTTGCTCGGCTGTTATTGCATCTTCTGGGTTTGTTCTTCGTGTATCTAGTTTTAGATTCTTCGCAACGGTCGCCCCTGTGGTTATAAATCTGATAAGTACAATGCTGGAAGAAGATATACGAGTCAAAATATAAATACTATACTTAGCATTATTCACACTAGGGCCGAAATGGAGGAAACATTTTGGTGGCATAGAATAATAGGTGTATTATTCAATGTCACCAGAGATATGATGTACAAAATGATACTAACGTCGGCATAATAATGGAATATTCCAAAATTATCTGATCAAAATTGAAACAAAGGGTTTGTTGAAATTGTTTAGTTTAAGGGAAATATAACACATTCATCTGTAATAAATTTTATATTAAGAAGGTTTCAACTTTATATTTCACCCACAGATACCCGACCCTTTAGACCCTTTAGATACCGCATCACAGGCAGTTTTCATTCGCCACTACCGTACCATCCTTTTCTCGAAGCCATTCAGGCCATTTTCGACCCCCTGTAACTTCGTTGTGGAAAAACAAGAACCCTAAATTTTCAGTGACTAACAGGGCATTACATCTATAGATATATTTCCAAAATACATTAAATTTGAACAAGTAGTTTAAAAATTAATGCAAGTCAAAGTTCACTAATCTTGTCACTGAATCACTGACTCATCGGTCATCAAAATTCTGAGGTACTTCTATTATAGCAGACCCACAAACTCCAAATTTTGATCACAGTTATTGTTTAGCCTATACAGCAAGGAAAAACTCTTCAATTTTAAGTCCCGTTTTCTCAATATACAAACTGAATAAGTAACTTTGTAATCCTATATAAATCCCATTAAATTGTATGTAATTACAAAGTTACTTTTACAGTTCTCAATTAGACTTCATTGATGAAATAGGTAATTAGCACTTTTGAAAATTTCCACGATACCGCAGAAAACAAAAAAAGGAAGACTACCTAAAAAAAATGAGATCCCATCAAAAAAATGCACAAGTCTCGCAACGCAGATTTTCTGCGGTAAAAAGTTATAAAATCAAATGTAAACCAAGTCGGTTAATCCAGTACCTACCTATCTATGGGAGCAGCTATAAAATAATAAAAAAATAATAATAATACAATACAAAATACAAAAAAGTTTATTGTTTTCTCTCACATAGAATTTTACAAGGAATATAGTAAAAATATACATAATACAATGTGTACATTAGGGGATTATAATCTATGTGAGAGACTGGTTTCTGTACTAGGAGACCTGTATGACAGATTATCAGCCTCTCCAGACTCATTATCTTATATACATTACTCATTATTACATATATTATCTTATACACTTATCCAACCACTTTGTCATAAATTGTTACCTTGTTAGTGTGTCCGTTAAGCCGGAATTACATTATTATGTTATGGTGTGTCGTGGTGCTCTCTGACGTGACGCGAGTGTGCAGACTATTTACTATCTATAGGAGCAGCTATCCAACCACTTTGTCATAAATTGATACCTTGTTAGTGTGTCCGTTAAGCCGGAATTACATTATTATGTTATGGTGTGTTGTGGTGCTCTCTGACGTGACGCGAGTGTGCAGACTATTTACTATCTATAGAAGCAGCTATCCAACCATTTTGTCATAAATTGATACCTTGTTAGTGTGTTCGTTAAGCCGGAATTACATTATTATGTTATAGTGTGTTGTGGTGCTCTCTGACGTGACGCGAGTGTGCAGACTATTTACTATCTATAGAAGCAGCTATCCAAACACTTTGTCATAAATTGATACCTTGTTAGTGTGTTCGTTAAGCCGGAATTACATTATTATGTTATAGTGTGTTGTGGTGCTCTCTGACGTGACGCGAGTGTGCAGACTATTTACTATCTATAGGAGCAGCTATCCAACCACTTTGTCATAAATTGATACCTTGTTAGGGTGTCCGTTAAGCCGGAATTACATTATTATGTTATGGTGTGTTGTGGTGCTCTCTGACGTGACGCGAGTGTGCAGACTATTTACTATCTATGGGAGCAGCTATCCAACCACTTTGTCATAGATTGATACCTTGTTAGTGTGTCCGTTAAGCCGGAATTACATTATTATGTTATGGTGTGTTGTGGTGCTCTCTGACGTGACGCGAGTGTGCATACTATTTACTATCTATGGGAGCAGCTATCCAACCACTTTGTCATAGATTGATACCTTGTTAGTGTGTCCGTTAAGCCGGAATTACATTATTATGTTATGGTGTGTTGTGGTGCTCTCTGACGTGACGCGAGTGTGCAGACTATTTACTATCTATGGGAGCAGCTATCCAACCACTTTCGTCATAGATTGATACCTTGTTAGTGTGTCCGTTAAGCCGGAATTACATTATTATGTTATGGTGTGTTGTGGTGCTCTCTGACGTGACGCGAGTGTGCAGACTATTTACTATCTATAGGAGCAGCTATCCAACCACTTTGTCATAGATTGATACCTTGATAGTGTGTCCGTTAAGCCGGAATTACATTATTATGTTATGGTGTGTTGTGGTGCTCTCTGACGTGACGCGAGTGTGCAGACTATTTACTATCTATAGGAGCAGCTATTCAACCACTTTGTCATAAATTGATACCTTGTTAGTGTGTTCGTTAAGCCGGAATTACATTATTATGTTATGGTGTGTTGTGGTGCTCTCTGACGTGACGCGAGTGTGCAGACTATTTACTATCTATAGGAGTAGCTATCCAACCACTTTGTCATAAATTGATACCTTGTAAGTGTGTTCGTTAAGCCGGCATTACATTATTATGTTATGGTGTGTTGTGGTGCTCTCTGACGTGACGCGAGTGTGCAGACTATTTACTATCTATGGGAGCAGCTATCCAACCACTTTGTCATAGATTGATACCTTGTTAGTGTGTCCGTTAAGCCGGAATTACATTATTATGTTATGGTGTGTTGTGGTGCTCTCTGACGTGACGCGAGTGTGCAGACTATTTACTATCTATGGGAGCAGCTATCCAACCACTTTGTCATAGATTGATACCTTGTTAGTGTGTCCGTTAAGCCGGAATTACATTATTATGTTATGGTGTGTTGTGGTGCTCTCTGACGTGACGCGAGTGTGCAGACTATTTACTATCTATAGGAGCAGCTATCCAACCACTTTGTCATAAATTGATACCTTGTTAGTGTGTTCGTTAAGCCGGAATTACATTATTATGTTATGGTGTGTTGTGGTGCTCTCTGACGTGACGCGAGTGTGCAGACTATTTACTATCTATAGGAGCAGCTATCCAACCACTTTGTCATAAATTGATACCTTGTTAGTGTGTTCGTTATGCCGGAATTACATTATTATGTTATGGTGTGTTGTGGTGCTCTCTGACGTGACGCGAGTGTGCAGACTATTTACTATCTATAGGAGCAGCTATCCAACCACTTTGTCATAAATTGATACCTTGTTAGTGTGTTCGTTAAGCCGGAATTACATTATTATGTTATGGTGTGTTGTGGTGCTCTCTGACGTGACGCGAGTGTGCAGACTATTTACTATCTATAGAAGCAGCTAACCAACCACTTTGTCATAAATTGATACCTTGTTAGTGTGTTCGTTAAGCCGGAATTACATTATTATGTTATGGTGTGTTGTGGTGCTCTCTGACGTGACGCGAGTGTGCAGACTATTTACTATCTATAGGAGCAGCTATCCAACCACTTTGTCATAAATTGATACCTTGTTAGTGTGTTCGTTAAGCCGGAATTACATTATTATGTTATGGTGTGTTGTGGTGCTCTCTGACGTGACGCGAGTGTGCAGACTATTTACTATCTATGGGAGCAGCTATCCAACCACTTTGTCATAGATTGATACCTTGTTAGTGTGTCCGTTAAGCCGGAATTACATTATTATGTTATGGTGTGTTGTGGTGCTCTCTGACGTGACGCGAGTGTGCAGACTATTTACTATCTATAGGAGCAGCTATCCAACCACTTTGTCATAAATTGATACCTTGTTAGTGTGTTCGTTAAGCCGGAATTTAATTATTATGTTATGGTGTGTTGTGGTGCTCTCTGACGTGACGCGAGTGTGCAGACTATTTACTATCTATAGGAGTAGCTATCCAACCACTTTGTCATAAATTGATACCTTGTAAGTGTGTTCGTTAAGCCGGCATTACATTATTATGTTATGGTGTGTTGTGGTGCTCTCTGACGTGACGCGAGTGTGCAGACTATTTACTATCTATGGGAGCAGCTATCCAACCACTTTGTCATAGATTGATACCTTGTTAGTGTGTCCGTTAAGCCGGAATTACATTATTAAGTTATGGTGTGTCGTGGTGCTCTCTGACGTGACGCGAGTGTGCAGACTATTTACTATCTATGGGAGCAGCTATCCAACCACTTTGTCATAAATTGATACCTTGTTAGTGTGTCCGTTAAGCCGGAATTACATTATTATGTTATGGTGCGTGTTGTGGTGCTCTCTGACGTGACGCGAGTGTGCAGACTATTTACTATCTATGGGAGCAGCTATCCAACCACTTTGTCATAGATTGATACCTTGTTAGTGTGTCCGTTAAGCCGGAATTACATTATTAAATTATGGTGTGTCGTGGTGCTCTCTGACGTGACGCGAATGTGCAGACTATTTACTAACTATAGGAGCAGCTATCCAACCACTTTGTCAGAAATTGATACCTTGTTAGTGTGTCCGTTAAGCCGGAATTACATTATTATGTTATGGTGTGTTGTAGTGCTCTCTGACGTGACGCGAGTGTGCAGACTATTTACTATCCATGGGAGCAGTTATCCAACCACTTTGTCATAAATTGATACCTTGTTAGTGTGTCCGTTAAGCCGGATTACATTATTAAGTTATGGTGCGTGTTGTGGTGCTCTCTGACGTGACGGCGAGTGTGCAGACTATTTACTATCTATGGGAGCAGCTATCCAACCACTTTGTCATAAATTGATACCTTGTTAGTGTGTCCGTTAAGCCGGAATTACATTATTATGTTATGGTGTGTTGTAGTGCTCTCTGACGTGACGCGAGTGTGCAGACTATTTACTATCTATAGGAGCAGCTATCCAACCACTTTGTCATAAATTGATACCTTGTTAGTGTGTCCGTTAAGCCGGAATTACATTATTATGTTATGGTGTGTTGTGTTGCTCTCTGACGTGACGCGAGTGTGCAGACTATTTACTATCTATGGCATGACTGCGTAAGGCGTTAGAGGGCACGCTCTCGAGAGATATTGTTAATAATGTGGTATTGCAGAGTGTAGGTGTGTTATTTATTGATTATATTATTTTTTGTTCACAAAGACGTGTATAGGTAGTATGTACGCCTACATTTGGCGATGGAGGTGTAGGTGCATACTGTACACCTCTCACCCTGCGGATGATACACACGTGATGTTGAATGTGGTGCTACTAAAGTGGTTTGGATTACTACGTCAGTCCTGTCCTAGTACGCTAGCCCTTATATTGTCGTGCGGATCAGCTAGCGCACGCGGACTAGACCCGCATGCGTCTCGCGTGCGTGATTCTATTAATTATCTGTCTGAGCCCGCTCCCTAGTTGTGACAGCTTGCGGTAGCATCGGGGCACAAAAACAGCGAGGGCTTAATGGCTGACTTTAGCATTATGCTCGTGCATGAATGCTGCTTATGGTGGCTGGTTGTCTTGCTGACCGTGGTTTTTTTAATTTTTTTATTAATTGTTATCAGAAAATAACAGATTTAACTACAATGGTCCTAGTTCTGACTTTGAGTTCCTGTCCTGTGTATAGAATTCAAATTGCATAATTGGATCTAGTTATGCAGAAAGCAGCCATATGGCAATTTTTTGAAAAATGAGTTATAAACACAGTCATTCTAATTTCGACATACAAGATTTTTTGCAAAAACAGCAATGTCGATATCTCTATTTATCACGGAGATATGAGCCGTCAAATGCAGCCATGTCCATACATCCATAATGCAACCATCGACAGAAAAATGCTTATAACTCTGTTTATACTTTTCCCGACATGGCTGCTTTCTGCAGAACACAGTCCAATTAAACGGTTACCCCATTTGAGTGACGCTAATCACTTTCTATCAGGTGAACCATAGGTCTGTTTCCTTACCTAAAGATTAACTAATACTTACTTGTCATCTTCCTGGCTCTTAGTTTGTTCTTAGATACTTCTTGTTCTTCCACCTCAGTTTTAAACTCCATTAAAGGTACATCGTCTTCTAAATGTGATTCAGTATGGAGTGCTGGTATATCTGCTACATCTAGACAACTATCGTCATAGTTTTCCAGTTCTAGCTCTGTAAGTAAACACAGAAAAGAGTATTACTAAAAACAGTCACGAGTTTCTTTTATTATAAACACTAGCTTTTGCCCGCGGCTTCGCCCGCGTGGTTGTCGGAAATTATCCCACGGGAACGCACTACCGGGATCAAAAGTATCCTATGTCCTAATCCAGGCTAAACCGTTAAGCGGTTTTATGCGTGAAAGCGTAACAAACAAACAAACTCACTTTCGCATTTATACAGGGTTATTGGTAAAACACCAACAATCTCTTAAGTGGTCATTGTACTCATCATTATGAACAACTTTTACTATGGGACTAAAGCTGAAATCGCGAAAAAAAAATCAGCTGTTCAGTACATTTATGTTCGCATAATTCGTCAAATGACCCCTTAAGAGTTTGTTGGTGTCTTACCAATAACCCTGTAGTATTATGAAAACCGGTCTATCGACACTCTAGACTCACAAACAGCATTAGGTACTTAAATAAAATATTAAAAAAAAACTGGTAACGCATTATTGAAGTTTCTATAATAATATAATTCAATCATGATTGGAAAGACACTTGGCGCCATCTATTATCATAAGAACGTTATTGTTGTTTTCCTCAGGAACAGTACTTTTTTCGAGATGAACGGTACCCTATGTCCGTTTCTGTACACGTGACAACATATATGCAAAATTTCAGGATGATCGGTTCAGTGGTTTAGGCGTGAAAAGGTAACAAACAAACACAAACTTACTTTCGCATTTATAATATTAATTAGGATTTGTTTTATTTCATAACATAATGTAGTATAACTGGAATTAAACTAAACACTGACAAAAACTTGTAGTGTTGCAAAATATTTTTTGATTGATAAATTATGTCTTTATTTTCAGATATCAAATTATTGTTTCTGTTCAAAAAAAACGTACCATCACTTTGATGTTCCTCCTTTGATTCAATAATATCATCTAGTCCCTCACAAACAGCTGGTGATTCTTCTTTGATAGCAATGTTTTCTGTTTGAACAACATCAACTATACTTATGTTCTCTGTTGGAGATTTAATAAACCCACCAAAATACTCTAAGTGGTCGTGGTTTATTAAAGCATTGGGCTGTAACAACATAATTACAGTATTAGGTATAATATGATGTGGTGATCACAGTTCTGTGAGCACAAACTTTTTACATATACCAAAGTCGCTCTACCTCCGCAAGTGAGGTACCCTGGACAGTCAGTCGTGCTACCAACCTCACTGACCACTGCACAAGCTTTTGTTGCATAGCTCGCGCCGACATGAGAGAGGACCGTTATTAAACTGTCACATACAAGTTTCATACTGAAATTGTAACAATATTTTGTGGAATCACATAATATTCAAAATTCGGTAATTTTTTCAGATTCTCGCAGTAGCATTTAGGCTTTAAGTCAAAATCAAAAATTCACAGTAAAATCATTACAGACATTCCAAATTTACTCTTCATTTGCACTAACAACAATTTAAACATTGAAATAGTTTGGATTCCCAGTCACTCGGGTATAAGTGGCAACGAGTGCGCCGACTCGCTGGCTAAATTTGCTACATCCAACCACGTTGACCAAAAACATTATGTCGTTCATAGTTACGACCTACGAGCTGACACCAAACTTAAAATACATAACTCGTGGTCAGCAGTGTGGCAGATGAGTTCAAAACTCAAGGGGGTGTACTACGCCAGTATCCAACCCGACATCTAACGGAAACCTTGGTTTTTTAAATGCACCAAATTATCCAAAAGAACTATTTCATCTTTGTGTAGACTCAGACTCGGTCACTGCTGCAGTCCAGTATTCCTGAATAAGATTCGTGTTCGTGATAGTTCCTTGTGCGAATGCCGACTTGATGAGGTACTCTGGACCATATATATTTTTCATGTCCTTCAAATTCACAATCTTTTGAATTGTACCTTAAGCTTCCCATAATTAAAATCACCCTTCCTACTACCATTCCCTCTTAACTAACTTTTCCCCTAAACTAATCCAAGTCCTAGCAAAGTTTTTAAATGACAATGATATAAAAATTTAGTCTGGTGTGTAATAATAATCATAAATCTGTAAATATCTATGTTGTTTTATAGTAGAGTAATCATTTATGTATTTATTAAAAAGGAAAAATAATAATAAGTGTGGGAGTGCAGTACTACAGGTATGTGCCCGACCTAGTTCTAGAAAATGGAAATATCACTTTGTACTGCGATCGATCCACCATCACTGACAGGACTATTGTTGCCAATAAGCCTGACATAGTGGTGGTTTTTATATTTTTTTTATTCTAATATTTAAAATATAATTATGTTTTAACAATTAAATAAATAATAATAAAACTAAAAAAACTTGTCTTGTCCTTTCAGCTAGTAACTAACATTAACAAATAACAACTACTCCAAAGTGAAAAGTTCGACGGCTCATCTCGCACTGGTGCCGTCACCACATGACGCTGGCAGAATAGTCGACATCGGCTCGGTTGCCAAAAATATTGCATTAGATCAATGACTGGAATAAATTCAACAGACAGCTGCGTTCCTATGTTTAAATCACTTAAATTACTAACATTTCCATCGCTCTATATTTTGGAAATGGGACTGTTTGTGAAAAGTAATCAAAATTTATTTTGTTCAAATATTGGTCACTCAACTCAAAAATCTTTTACATACAGGCAAATTTAAAACAGCACTGCTGAAAAATTATGCATATGGGACCAGTGGATATACGAGTACAATAAAATACCTGTTGATATAAAAAATTGCACACTGCAAATATTTAAAAGGAAATTAAATAAATAGCTACTTGAAAAATGTTATTATACAATTGATGAATTTTTGAATGACAAATCAATATGATTATTTATATACAATGATTTTCCTTGCGATTTTAATTTTCCAATTTCATTGCAATTTTTTGAATATTTAAGTAACTTATTTATTGACAAATTATTAACTTATTATTGACATTGTAATATTGACTAATTATTAACTTATTATGGACAATGTTTACCACTGAATGAACTTACAAATTGAATTATTTATATTTTTATTGACTATTTTTAATAATTTGATACCAGTTAAATATTTGATTTTTTAAGATTATCTTATAATTAATTCTACTATAAAAAATTTTTTGCATGCCTCACGGTAGAATGTACTGGATCCTTCTCTTACTTAACACCATATTTTTGCACCTGCATTCATAGCAAATAAAATTACTTCATTTGCCAGAAAAGAAAAAAAAACGTAGCGTATTTAACACTTGAAAATCGTACACTACATTTGACAACAGCGTACATATAAATATAACGTAACGAGGAGAGTTCAACACCTCACTCCCCCTATGGGACGAGGCCCGCGTAGCGCGGGCCATAACCAGGTCGCATGGTGGGCTGAAAATCGGGTTTCATAGACTTAAGCGACATCCTGGCCGATGTTGAGTTATTATTATATCTATCTGCATTCAAAAGTGAAAAACGTAAAAAAAACGGAGATATACACTATTGATTATTAACTGTCGATAGGCCACTTTTTCGTAAAAAAATATTGATACTTTTAGCAATGTTCTTTTTTCCCAATAATGAAACTTAGAAATGCTCTCCTGTAAAGTTCCAAACATGTCGCTTAACACATTATCTGCTTAATTCTTTATGCGAACGCTTCTTTATGCTACACCCTTACCGACCCTTATTTTACGATGTTTTTGAAACAATAGATGCACAACGAACGCACAGGTGCGGCGCGCAGCACTCGAAGAAAGTTATGTAAATTGTATAGACGCGCATACGCGCCGTCAAGCACCTGGTGAACGTCCGAAAACGCGCATGTGCGTCAGCCGCGCCTAATGTATTAATACAAATAGCGCGTGAACCCTCGATATATAAAACAAAAAATTAAACAAAAATAGCTGTTTATTCTTTTTCTATTCATAATTTAAATAAAACGAAAGGTTATAAAAATATTATTTAAGTACAATAAATATAATTATACAAAATATTTTAAATCCTAATTTATAGAAAAAACAAAATAAACGTATTGGTACAATAAACTAACATAAATAACAAAAAAAAAACATGAAAAAAATATCATTCAATATTACTAATTTTCCTTATCACTCTCATTGCCGGGCTCTAATTCTGAGACATAATCCAGATTGGATACTCAATTACACAGACACTGAAAATCTACTAGAAATTTTGTCATAAGGATAATTTATTCCCTCGTAAGTATTGATGTACCAGTATGCTTCTTCTCATAGTTGTTAAAAGATTATTTTTATTTTTTAAATATCACTTTTACTTCAAATTTTAATGTCCCAATGTGATTGAAATGTAAAGCGATGGCCTGAAACACAGGTTTGAATAAACCTAGATCGGGTGGGTCGCTACCTAACATTCTAATTCTAAACTATCATTACTTGCACCTGTAACTAAACATATACTTAAGCATTAGTTTATTATTAGGCTCCATAATTTATTGTATTGGAAATTTACTAATAACTGACTAAATGTACACTTTTTGAAATATTAAGTTGTTGCTGGCCTCCCTTGAGAACCTGGGGTGGATCAAATAATTGATTTTCTCACCCGTTACGCAACTTACGTGCACTGACATGGAGTTGCAGACACCAGCCCGTATTACCTAACATAACACACACCACACCTGTCTTCCCGCAAGGGTTAGGCAGAGGTGTAACTAAACCCACATTTCACCGTTCATGTTTATGCGCTTGCAACCACTAGGCCGACGAGGAAGTTGAACTATTATTATGCCATTAAAAGTTATGCCTGACTCGTTAAACCAAAGTAGATTAGGAATTCAAAAATTATGTGAATCAAAGGGCAACTGAAATCCAGACACAAAAGGTATGACATATACTGCAATTAAAATGTTTAAGAATAATCATATCTTGAAGAATACCTCACCTTGTAATCCTCATTCATCATCTGAGCGAACATCTTTTCGGATTCCAGACATAGCCTCAATAAACGGTAGCATTGCTTTAGTTTAGCGCAGCAGAAGAAACAAGCAAGCATCGGTCTTCTGTCTTCAGTTACAAACTGCAACAAAACTTGTCTTATACTATTTTGTTGATGTGAAGAAAATACTTTCATTTTACTTTACTTATTGTATAGCCAACAGTTGGTAGTCAGTATTGCTTCCCACAACATTGTTGCCGTCGCGGACATAACCTGGATGAGGCTGGCACAGGAGCGTGGGGATTGGCACAAGAAGAGAGAGCCCTATGCCCAGCAGTAGGTGAAGTCGGGCTGTGGATGATGATGATGATGAATACTTTCTATACGCCTCATACAGAGAAGACATGAGCATTGATAACCAGTCTTGCTCAAGGCAGATTGGTGATTTATATGGCTATGTTATTGAATGTACTTAACCCTAGAAAGATAATCTACGTCAGCAAGACGTAACGTGAAATTAAATTTCGTTGTAGTTTTTTTATTATTAATCGCAGCGCGCTAGCTGCGCGAGTCAACTCAGTCGGCGGCCCGAGCTCGAGCTAAGCAGCAGTTGCGCCATGGTAAGTACGTTCAAATAAAAGATATATCTATGTCGTACGTCCGCAAGACGTATGATTATCTTTAATGCAACTTTTGCAATCATTTGAACTGATTGTTTATTGTTATTTACACTTATTTATTATTATTTTCAGGTATTAATTATTATTATATTATAATGGCAAACCGAAGGGTGTTGGATATTTCTCAAATTGAGAGCTTTTTATATCAAAATGAAGAGGAATCGTCATCAGAATCTGAAAGCGAATGCGAAGATAACATAAGTGAATTTAGTAACCGAAAGTAAAAGACTGATTATTGTAGTAGGTATTATTTACGTTAATTTAAGTGTAAAAGTACAAAATATGAAAATATAAAGACTGAAAGTGATTTTGTTCCTATAGAAATGTTCCTATAGAAGACAAGTTAATTTTTTGTTAATTTGTAAAGAAGTTTACGATTTTTGTTTGTAATTTGTCAATTAAACTTTATTATTGCTATTTTATCGTTTTATTTCCTTAAATAGAATACAAACAATTATTTCAACGTATAAGGAATGATAATACTTCCGTAGGCTTACTAAAAATCTTAATTAACTAAGGTACGTCTGACAGACGTATGATTATCTTTTACGCTAGTTGCTATATGATTATCTTTCTAGGGTTAATATTGTTAACATTATATTATATACCTATTTATTTTAAGCCCAGGTTTCTTCACATGATTTTATTTCACTGATGTCAGTGATATCCATTTGACCCTAAGACGGCGATCTGACCAAAGAAAGTTCATAAGAATTTATATCCTCGTGTATGAGACACATTAGAACCAATCATATAGATAATTCTTATTAAAGTATGAACTTACTGGAATATCAGTCAGCTTCTCATACAGCTCATGCAAGTTCTTGTTGACCACTATATGCATGCGAACATTCGCCACTAAACATATCCTACACATCGGCAGTTTTTCCATCTTATAACTAAAAAATTATCAAGATATTTAGTTCAACTTCGCACTCTATTAACAGGACACTGTTACACAAATAACTGACGTGCCTTGTAAATTATTATTACGTTTTTTTTTACTACTGTATGAAAATTTTGCGACTAAAAACTTGTAAACATAGCGTACGCTTCCTTTGTAGACCTCTGAAAGACAGGCAGCCGGGAGAACTAGACCTAATAAATGTGTCGTAGGTAGTTCCGACAATACAGGCAATTTTTACAGCCCTTAAACAACAATCACAATAATTTAATACCAGTGGTACACAAACCACAATACACATTTCGTTAAAAGACACTGACAGATGCCTACTTGACACTTGTGGTCTATATAGAGAATAGAGATACCACAGTTGCTTGTGACTACTGATGGGTAATGGAAAAATTTCGGAAGGAAAAGAAAAGAAAAAAAAATATTTTTCCGAAATTTTTCCAATACTTTTCCGATATTTTTCCAAATCAAAAAGCTGACTGTGATTAAAGATTAGAAAAAAATAAGACTATTAATGTGTACTCTGACATCAAGCAATGAACTGACAATCAATGAATGACATCAAGCAATGAATAGACTGCTTGAATATCTACGAGACTTTTTGCTGCAGTTATTATTCTAAGGTCTTTTGCCTGCTTTGCATGTGTGTCATTACTTTAGGTCTTCTTTTTGTAACGTGCGTTTTGTTTGTGCAGAATAAACAGTTTTTCTTTCTTTTCTTTTTTTTCTTTACTGAAAAATTATAAATATCTAATCTTTAATTTTTTTATTTATTTTGCCATAATGTTCTCTTATTGGAAATTATATACATAAATAAGAAAGAAATTACAATGTGCACTATAAGTATGTACACAAGTAGTTCTTTTTGGCCGGGTAGACATGAGCCGACGACGATGCGCAGAATGCACAATTGGGAAAATACCATGTGCAGATGGCGCAAGATGGCGGTTGCGCTCATTTCAACCCGCGGAGCAAATTGCGTCATTGGAATTAGTTTCTTTTTGACAGTTCAAAAACATTCACTGCATTATTTACGTTGTCGAGCAGATAATATTTCGAACATGCGATGCAATGGATTAGCAATTTGCTTCAAAATGATTCAGATTTGATTGATAGGTTGTAACGCAATTAGGGTGCTGGTCAAAAAGATTGGGGACTAATTGGACTACTGTACTTAATCACGTCCTGGCGGAGCATTATACTGAACTGTTACTTGGTCCACATTCACATGTTTTCCTTTATAACCGTCTACAAGTTTTAAAAGATAGTAAGTTTCTCATGTACGGTAGTACATATTGCAATTCTTCTAACATTAAAAAGCAAAAATCATTTTCTTTTGTCAATATTTTCTTGTTTCTTGGCACAAAAATCGAGGCATAATTAATCATACCTCTAAAATGAAAGTGTATGAATTTCATACTCTTTCATTTTAGAGGTATGATTAATTTTGCTTGTATTGCGCTGTTCTTCTACAGCTGACTTAATTTTGGCGGGTTCTTTTCCTGGGTTTGGTTGATTTTCGGGTTTGTATAACTAGATCGGTTTTTCTCTGAAACTTGTTGGTGATATAAAACCCACCAACGGAAGATTTATTGTTTGTGTAGATGCAGTAGAAAATATTGATCATGATACTTTTCGCCAGTGATGATTCGGATTCTTCAACAGAATAGATGTGTTAATGCAATAAAACCCTTTGAATGTAAATAAAACCCTTTAAACTCTGTGTTATTTTACTTCCTGAAGTCAAAATTTTACAGTAAACAATAAAAAAACACATATCACAATCACTCCACTTCTACCACAATTCAATCAAACGCTTCGCAAAATAATAATAGATCGCTTAGTTTAAGAGGATTGCGATTAAAATAAAACGTCCACCGACCACGAGTTCACTGCTCGTTTTACAAGATGGCCGCCTCACTAGTTCTCGATGTTCGTTTTTGAGGTTGACATTTGTACAACAAGTCAATTAAGTCTAGAAAAGCGGAGGCGCCGACCATGTTCAGGTAGGCGTGGATTATCGGGTAGAAAGGCAGTATTTAAAAAAATAACACCTATCACAATCACTCCAATTCTAGTTCTCCACAATTCAATCAAACACTTCGCAAAGTAATTATAGATCGCTTAGATTAAGAGGGATGCGATTAAAATAAAACGACCACCGACCACGAGTTCACTGCTCGTTTTACAAGATGGCTGCCTCACTAGTTCACGATGTTCGTTTTTGAGGTTGACATTTGTACAACAAGTCTATTAAGTCTAGAAAAGCGGAGGCGCCGACCATGTTCAGGTAGGCGTGGATTATCGGGTAGAAAGGCAGTATTTAAAAAAAATAACACTTATCACAATCACTCCACTTCTAGTTCTCCACAATTCAATCAAACACTTCGCAAAGTAATTATAGATCGCTTAGATTAAGAGGGATGCGATTAAAATAAAACGACCACCGACCACGAGTTCACTGCTCGTTTTACAAGATGGCTGCCTCACTAGTTCTCGATGTTCGTTTTTGAGGTTGACATTTGTACAACAAGTCTATTAAGTCTAGAAAAGCGGAGGCGCCGACCATGTTCAGGTAGGCGTGGATTATCGGGTAGAAAGGCAGTATTTAAAAAAATAACACCTATCACAATCACTCCACTTCTAGTTCTCCACAATTCAATCAAACACTTCGCAAAGTAATTATAGATCGCTTAGATTAAGAGGGATGCGATTAGAATAAAACGTCCACCGACCACGAGTTCACTGCTCGTTTCACAAGATGGCCGCCTCACCAGTTCTCGATGTTCGTTTTTGAGGTCAATTAAGTCTTGAAAAGCGGAGGCGCCGACCATGTTCAGGTAGGCGTGGATTATTGGGTAGAAAGGCAGTATTTCAAAAAATAACACCTATCACAATCACTCCACTTCTAATTCTCGATAATTCAATCAAACACTACACAAAATAATAATAGATCGCTTAGATTAAGAGGGATGCGATTAAAATATAACGTCCACCGACCACATGGTTGCGTGCGCACCTTACCAAAAATCCGAAGTTACCTACCTGCTCATTTTACTAGATGGCCGCCTTACCAGAGTGCTCGGTGTTCGTTTTTGACGTTGCCATTTGTACAACATGACAATTGACAGTCTAGAAAACCGGAGGCGCCGACATAATATTTACCTCATGTAAATAAAACAACAAACTAAAAATGATAACAACACCACGACAATTATGCTTTACCTACTGTATAGGAAAATAAACATAAAATGACAATTTTAGTTTAGTATTACCAATCCAACCAACAATTTCCTAACCTTTTAGAACGAATTGAACATATTTTTTTATTTGGCCTTAATTAGATAATATGATAGCATAAAAGAACATAGATAATTAATTGAATTTATTTTGTATAAATGTCACTTTTAGACGTTCAAATAAGAATTCGCCATTGTTCTTTTCGAGTTAATCAAGCCACGTAATAGTCACCCTGCAAAATTTACTGCCCATTTTCACCCCGTAAGTATTCTTTATTTTTAGTCTTATGTATAAATAGTGAGTTTAGAGTTAATTGGTCAGCGCGTTAAAATTTTGACACACCCAATTCCCCTATAGCCCCCTAAAGGGGAATTCGGTGTGTCAAAATGGGTAGTTTAGAAAAACGAAAATTAAAAAGTTCAAGTTTATTAACTCAAGGAATAAGATTTTTCATACAAACAAAAACCCCCCTTTTCACCCCCTATAAGATTGAATTTCCAATAACCCCTTCTTAGTGCTCCCCTAAATTATAAAAGGAAGCCGTGTGCAAAATTTCACGTTCCTAGACCCAGTAGTTTCAGCCGTGCGTTGATTTGTCAGTCGGTCAGTCATTTTATTCAATCAATCAGTCAGTCATTCATTCAGTCAGTCAGTAAATATGTTCAGTATAAATAAAACCCTTTAATTCATTTGTTATTTTAATTCCTGTAGTCAACATTTTACAGTAAACAATATTTTTCCATTATTTTTCCATATTGAAATTTTTCGGAAAAATAAACGGAAAAATTTCCGAGTTTTGAAAAATTTCCGAAAATTACCCATCACTACTTGTGACTTCACTGACAGCAAAGAGTATAATGCTGGACACTCACATTCACACGAATAAGCGAACCCACAAGTGTGGGACGACATTTGCAAAGGATTATGCAAAACTTCTGCTGCATTCACTGTTTTCCAAGCTGTGTCGGTTTTTTGACGCTTACCAAAGCGCGTGAACCTTGAACCTTCACGAAGTCTCCCACACACGTGTGGCCACGTGACCAATTGCGCATAGCACGCACACGATTACGTAGATAGAAAAATAGCCTTCTTATAGTCTATCCAACATGTCAACAAATCCTTTCGGGATCGACGGACCTGTTGGCTTATAGTCATGTCAATGAGGAGTAGCTCCTTGGTGCCGCGGGACCCATTCCTACATCCATTTGGACACTGGAATTGCGATGCCAAGCATGCGTGTGAACTTTGCAGCCATTTAAGCCAAAAATTGTGCAGTCCGTCTGGTCCCGGCAATTTATTTATTTATTAAAACTTTATGCACAAGTAAAAACAAATACCGTACAAAGGCGGACTTAATGCCTGAGGCATTTTCTACCAGTCAACCTTAGGGTGATGCAGAGAAAACATGGCAGGTGCAATATAAAGGATAGATAACACGAAAATAACTATAAAATAAAAGAATAAATACAACAATACATACATATAATCAGAATAAACTTTGTCAGGAGAAATAACGTTCGGTAGAGGAGAAATAACAATCAGTAGAGGAGAAAAAGAATCCAACAAATCAGCGAAGAGATGTTTCTGCCAACTTCTTACGTATATGCTCACGTATCTTCACTTTAAAAGACAACCGATTGGTTGCCGTCCTGATGTTCAGAGGGAGCGCATTCCAAAGAAAGACCGCCTGGACAAAGAAAGAATAGTGAATGAAACCAGCGCGGTGAGAAGGACATCGTAGAAGACGATTGTTGGTAGAACGAAGATTTTTACTATGGGCAGAGCATAAGTATTGAACATGGGAAGTCAGGTAAGAAGGAGAAGTGGGTTGGTCAAGAATAGAAAACAACATAGACAAAGCTCTCACCTCCATGCGCTGCCGAATGGGTAACCATTTTAAAAGCAATCGGTGCCCGGATACATGGTCATACTTACGAAGATTGAAAACGAATCGAATGCAGTTATTGAGAAGGCGGTCAAGTTTATTGAGGAGATCTGCATTCAGGTCATAGTAACACACATCACCATAGTCAATTATGGGAAAGATTAGGGACTGTACAAGCATTGCCTTTATGTGTGTTGGGAGAAGGTTTTCAACCGATAGAGCGACCGAAACGTTCCGGTGACTTTATTACTAACAGTCGTGACCTGCTTTCGCCAGTCAAGACAAGTGTCGACATGCAGACCAAGATCCTTAACATCGGAGCTAAACGGAATGACAGAGCTGTCAATAATTACAGGTGGTACGGTTAAGCCATTCAGTTTTCTTATGCTGTAAGGGCTCCCAATTTTGATAGCCTGACACTTGGCAGGGTTAACCGCCACCCCAAATCGATTAGACCAGTCCCTAACCACACCCAAATCCCGGTTAAGCTCATCAATCGCATCAGAAATGTTATCAACACTTGCCTGGCTGTAAATTCCAATTGCAATTGCAATTCCAGTTCGGTATCAGACGGCCTGCACTGGCTTCATCGGAGGAAGTAATTATTACTTTCTCCATCTCCGGTATGGCGTCACATACGCGCTCAACATCACACATCCATTCAGACTCAGTATGGCAGACGGGCACCGACCAGATGTTGTGCCAGAATATGCTAGTGGCATCATCATCCGGGCGGCATACGTCTGCCACATTTTGCTCAGGTCGCTCGCATGCTCTATACACCCACCTTTGATCACGCTGGAATATGCAATTCTGGGTATACCGTTCAAACCTTCGTTTATACCTACGGATACGGCTTGCCCATGCACAGACCTTCTGCTTCAGGAAGTCAATGCGCTCTGTGACATGGGACATATATTCTTGAGGATTGATTCCAGTCCCCGAGAACGCCCACCTCACAAAGCGCATCACTCTAGGGCGAGTATTGCCCTCCCTGAAGCAGTATAGTTTGCAAATGAGCACACAGGTCCCCTCGATACGTCGCTCGATCCTGCACTGCCAGGCTGGAATGGCGGGTTTTGGTCATGTGGCTATGTCACAATTTCGAAATGTGATATTGGCTACACGACACGCCGCAATAGCCGCGCAATAAAGATCGAGTGCGTATCTACGAGATCTTCGCTGCTTTCAAAATAAGAACCAAGCAGCGAATCCAAGGCACACACCAACGTCCTATTCGTTCTGCGCATAGGAAAGCGAGGTAAACGAGGTCTAAGTTGACGGGTGCAGTTCTAAACTCCCGAAACGAATCCTCCAGCGCGCTCCTCAATCGGTCGTTACACTGCACTGGCTACTTACCTAACAACCCATCGCATCGCCCCCCTTCTCATCATTAACATAAGACCGCAGTTGGGTTATGTCACTTACTGGAGGTTGCACTGCGGTCTGTGACGGGACAGGGACGATACGGTTGCTCAGTACCTCTAAGCGCAGCCTATCAAGCGTGGCGTCGTCCAGTCAGTGATTGAATTGAGTGAACCCGCACCTGATCCGACAGTCGTTGGGCCGAGACGTTGATGGCTGGTTGAAGTTCCTGGAACAGAGACAGCATCCTATCGCGGTAGGCAGTGATGTTCTCTCGCCTCTGTCTCTGTGTCTGTGTGGGGGCCTCTGTTGCCCCGTAATAAGCGCGCATGACGTTCTCATTCATTTGTTGAGTCCATTTCATGCGCTGCACACAACCACCGGCAGCGGGGACCCGGCTCGGGGCCGGTTGGCCCCTAGATCCCATGCCGGTCGGTGGTCGGCCTCTTCCCGGCTGACGTGCAGGTGGTGGCGACGTCGGTGGAGAGAAGTACTCGTCGCTCGAGCTCGACGCGGCTACAGCCGCCGGTGTGACTGGTGATCCGAGTTCCAACGACGGCGAGGCGGAGCTGAGCGACAAGTCCGGAGGTGGTAGTCGTGCACGACGTACGGCTGTATTTTCACATTTTCATATTTTCTTCGTGTTGTTTTTGTCGGAGGTGACAGCTGTCATGTCACCTTCGATTCCGCATTTTCTGTTGATATTCTATATGTACTATTGTTCATTGTGGTACGTAAATTATTTCTGAGTTATTGTTTTTTAACGGCTGTTTTATGGTTCTTTAGAAACTATAAAAAACTGCTACTGTTGGGTGTTGGGTGATAATTTAATAAATGCGGGTAACCAAATATATATTACAGGGGGCCTACCATCAACATTTAAAATACTTGCCAAGTACAGGGCAGGTCAACTAAGCAGGTTAACCTGACAGGTTTTCTATTTGTACCATGAGCATTTCCGTCTGACCTGCAATGTATCAACTTCTGACCTGCTATATTATCGCTGGCCGGCCACGCCATATTATAAACAAACGTTCAGAAATGCTTTTGCGCAAATCATCATCAAATCAAATCATCACTAAATTTTAGGCTTTTTAGTGTCGCTATTCCCGCAGATGTCAAATCTATGTACCTATGTATAGGTATACGCCCACAGGATCGTTCCCTTCAACGTATTTTATATCGGTTTAGTGAGGAAGAAGAACTTCAAATTTATCAGTTTTCAGTGCTTCCCTTTGGATTAAAGTGTAGTCCTTTTATAGCTATTCGCACTATCCAACAGTTATGTCATGATGAAGGAACGCAGTTACCTCTCGCCAGGGATATTTTGCAGAGAGATATTTACATGGATGACATAGTTCTATACCTAGCACTGCGCTTGCTATAGACTCGGCTCGTGAACTAATAAAAATATTCTCTCTCGGTGATTTTCAGCTGACCAAGTGGTCTAGCAACAATGTCGATGTTCTTCGGACTATCCCAGAGTCATTGCGACTTTCACAGAGCGTGGACCTAAGTAAAGATCCGACACAGAAAATACTGGGACTTCGTTGGTTCCCCGATGAGGATTGTTTCGTATTCCAGGTTAACCCTAATGTTCGCCCTTGCACGAAACGGAATATTCTTTCTTCCATCGCACGTCTTTTCGACGTTTTAGGCCTCGTGGCACCGATAATTTTAGACGCCAAGCTTCTGATCAAAGGGCTTTGGCTTGTCAAACTTGGATGGGATGACGTTCCACCTCCTCGCATTGTTCGTCTGTGGGAACAATTCCAAGCTGAACTGCCAATTATCTCAGAATTGAGATTTTTGCGACATGTTGGCGTCGTAGAACGCTGTAGGTTCTCACTCGTCGGTTTTGCCGACGCTAGTGAGAAAGCTTACGGTGGTTCGGTTTCGTTTCGCTGGTGTGTGCGAAATCTAAGGTCGCACCACTTAAAGTAGTTTCGCTAGCTCGTCTCGAGTTATGCGCCGCACTCCTCTTATCAACTGTGATAAAGCGAGTATATAATCTTTTCGCAGCTCGGCACGCCATTGAGGTAGTCGTAGCTTTTTCGGATTTAACTGTAACGTTGAGTTGGATTCATTCCGAACCGCATCGATGGCACACCTTCGTAGCCAATCGTATCGCTAAGATTCATGAGAATCTTTCGGCAGATCAGTTCTTCCACGTGAAAGGGTCGGAAAATCCCAGTGATTGCCTCTCTCTCTCATTGTGGCTAAATGGACCGCCATGGCTTAAACTTCCCCGCGCTGAATGGCCAATAAAACCATTCGTTTCAAGCGAGTCGCAAGAGCTTCCCGAAATGAAGCCCGTGGCTTTACCTGTGCTCTCGCACGAATGCTCGGACAAAAGTCCTCCTTCCGACGACATTTTATACGCTCGCTGTACCAGGTTCTCGTCCTGGTTGAAATATTTAAAAACTATTTGCTTCGTTTATAAGTTTATCAAACGGCTTCCTAGAGGGCCCGTTACCGCGTCTGATCTAGAGTTCGCTGAATTTATTGTGTGGCGATTTGTGCAGAAGATTCATTTTGAAGCTGATCTCGATCGTTTAGCCCGCAATAAGTTGTGTTCTAAGCCAGTACAACGGCTAAGTCCCTTCCTCCACGAAGGACTACTCCACGTTGGAGGTCGCCTAGCAAACTCTGAGCTAGATTTTGACTCGCGTCATCAGATTCTCCTTCCGCGTCAAGATCATGTGAAAAATTGGAACTTTTAGTTTCCCACTACCATGTGAAAAATTTTCACACAGGACCAACCTTGCTCGTATCTCTCTTACGACAGAAGTATTGGATCCTGTCCGCGCGACGTATTACTTTTAATTGTAACATTTGCTTTCGAGCAAAGCCGCGACCTACCTTTCCTATAATGGCGGATTTGCCACGTTTTCGCGTTGAGTCGGCTCCTAAGGCTTTCTCTCACACAGGTTGCGACTACGCGGGACCTTTCATGATCACTTCGGTACGTGCTAGAGGCCAAAAATCAAGGAAAGCGTATATCTGCCTTTTTACATGCCTAACAACTCGTGCTCTGCATCTTGAGATTGCCTCAGATCTTAGCACTGCGAGCTTTCTGTCCGCTTTGAAACGCTTCCTGGCGCGTAGAGGTCCGGTTCAGTGTCTTAACACAAATAACGCTACCAATTTTATTGGAGCCAAATCCTATCTACGAGATCTCTACCAATTCATGGCTAAAGAGTATCAACCTTTATGGGAAAGAGAACTTGCAGAGCATCGAATTACACTTAAAAACATCCCCTGTAGAGCTCCATATTTTGGCGGTTGTTGGGAAAATGAAGTAAAAAGTGTCAAAACGCATCTCTGCAAGAACATCGGTCAGCAAATTCTTAGTTTTGATGAGCTTAACACTATGCTTACTCAAGTAGAAGCTTTATTAAACTCGAGGCCTCTGTATGCGACCAGCTCGGATCCGTCAGAGCCCACTTCATTATCGCCGGCGCACTTTTTGCATACGAAACCTCTTTTATTTCTTCCTGCCCGCGAAGTCAATGAAACGCGGTTACATCTTATTTCGCGATATGAATTAACCGATAAAATGGTCCAATCTTTTTGGAAGCGGTGGCGCCAAGAGTACTTGCACACCCTACAATCCAAACAGAAATGGAACACCCCTGCCAATCCAATACGGGTCGGTATGGTTGTCGTCTCCATGCAGGACAATGTGATGCCTCTGCATTGGCCGTTAGGAGTAATTACAGAAATATTTCCAGACAAAATCGGAGTATGTAGAGTCGCATCCGTAAAGACTAAAAGCGGGATCCTTCAGAGTCGGCCGGTAGTAAAGTTGTGCCCTTTGCCAACTCAATAAGTTTTGTTAAATTAATATTAAGTTTACCTTGCACCAATGTGCAGTTAATACTGCACGGAAAAAAATGGGGTCTGGCAAAGTTTTCATTCAAGAATAAACTTATTCTCAAGTATATTGTTTAATCTCAAGCATATATGTATTTACTCAAAGTAACAATAATATCTTGAATAAAATAAAATGGAATTCTTCTAGATATATAATATTATTCTTCATTTATTTATTTACATCAAGAATATTTTTTTGGATCAAGACGATATTTACTCTTGACTGTAAAATACATTTGCATTTTGAAACAATTCATTAAGAATTCTTACTCTGAATATAAAAGGATTTAGCTTAAGAAGCTCAGAGATTAGGGCCAAGAATAAAAATAAATTATTGGTTCAAGAAAATGTGTAAATTCGTTCCACAATAATATTATTGTGACAAAAGTTTTATACTCTTCATAGAAGTATTGACGATTCTCATAATCTGAAAGCAGGAACGTTTTCGATGGAGAAAAATATTTTTTTGTTCTAAGAAGAAAACATTTAATGTGAGAAAATAACGGATTTGAAAGAAGAATCTGAAATGATTCGAAATAAGAAAGACTTACATTTTATAATAATACAATAAATGTTTGGTTTAAGAAGAGTTTGTGTTTTGGGTAAGTATATAGTTGCATTGACGTAAGAATCTAAATTATTCAAGTAAAGGCAGTCAAATGTTTTCGAACAAGACATTTTTGTTTTGTGGAAATAAGTTATGGTGTTGAACTAGAGTCTAAATTGTTTCAAAATAAGATAGGTATACTAACGTGTTTTAGTAAGAAAGTATATGTTTGGTTTGAGAAAAAAATGTTTTTGGGTAAGTAAATAGTTGTATTGACGTAAGAATCTAAATTTTTCACGTAAAGGTAGTCAAATGTTTTCGACAGACATTCTTGTTTTTTAAACTAGGAATGTAAATTGTTTCAAAATAAAATATACTAACGTGTTTTAGTAAGAACATAATTAGGTATATGCTTGGTTTGAGAAAAAATTGTTTTTGGGTAAGTTAATAGTTGTATTGACGTAATAATCTAAATTATTCAAGTGAAGGCAGTCAAATGTTTTCGAACAAGACATTCTTGTTTTGTGGAAAGAAGTTATGGTGTTGAACTAGGAATGTAAATTGTCTCAAAATAAGATACTAACGTGTTTTAGTAAGAACATATATGCTTGGTTTGAGAAAACATTGTTTTTGGGTAAGTAAATAGTTGTATTGACGTAAGAATCTAAATTATTCAAGTAAAGATAGTCAAATGTTTTCGAACAAGACATTCTTGTTTTGTGGAAATAAGTTACGGTGTTGAGCTAGGAATCTAAATTGTTTTAAAATAAGATTTTCTAACGTTTTTTGGTAAGAAAATATATGTTCAGTATAAGAAAAGTTTGTTTCTGGTTAAGTAAATAGTTGCATTGACCTAAGAATCATTGTTTATAACACATTGAGTCGAAAACCGCTATACAGCCTATCGAATGACGTTGTCGCGAACACGCTGATTCGAAAAACTATTTGACAAAGTCAGACAAATTCAGATTGGAATTATCCTATTCGCAACAGTGGATTTCGATACCAAGATTTTCGTACTTAAGACCTACTACTTAAGACTACTTAGCGTAGTAACCATTCAAACAGTTTTTCGAATCAGCGTGTTCGCGACAACGTCATTCGATAGGCTGTATAGCGGTTTGAGTGTTTTCGAGCTGGGCGTACCACTCGTATTTTTTTCGAAATACGAGTACCTACCGTAGGGCGCAAAAACGTCATTTGAATCTTCATAACACTCCCAATCCAGAGGGCAGCTGTTGCGGTAAGAGTCACCGCGGCCTTGGAACGTCAAGGGCACTTGAAGGAACACGGATGGGTTTTAGTCAGTAAGAGTCTGACACTCCCTTCCACTCCGGCCAGGGCGGAAGGAGTTATTTGATGATTTCCCATCTTTAAAAAAATGGCGGGGGCAGCTGCCCTCCCCATGGGTACACCGATGAGAGCCTACTATTCCCAATACTATTCCATAATAATTACCTAGGATTATACGCAATAAAAGATTTAATTAATTTACGAGCTAAATGTATAGATAGGCTGATTACTTTCTATAAATTAAGTACCTACATGATGTAAGGATAAAAATAATAAACACTACGAGTATTTAGGTTGCTTCAGCTTTACTAAAGTTTTTTATCTACCTATTAGGTAAGGAAGGATTAATAGTACTATGTAGGTACCTACGTCAAAAGGTACATGCTTACTTATTTTTATTTAAAAATAATATTTTTACAATAACGTGCAAGTACAAGTACCTATATCTATAAATATCCTACATAGAACTATTACACTGCCTATCTACATAATTACCTATTTTTAGAGAGTAACATTTGTGACAAATGGACGGACCGAAAAACCCTAATAGATTAGGTAGGTAGGTATTCCCTTCCCAATCCCTATATATATATATATATATATATATATATATATATATATATATATATATATATATATATATATATATATATATATATATATATATTTTAAAGAATTAGGTACAAGCTAGGCCTACATAAACATCTGAAATTATGTACAGCCTACGTACTTAATATTTATTGCTATGGCAGTGCTACCTAAGGTATGTTGGTAACTCTACCTACCTATTTAATTTTATAACATTTAAAAATGATTATTAAATGTGAAGGCTGATTGCTGACCAAAACTTTATTATAAAGGTACTTAGGTACTTATGGAGACAAAGGAAATAGGTATTAAAGTTTCTAATAAACCCTCATTTTATTCCCTGTAATATTGTCGAAATTTTATAAGTACAAGTCGTAGGAAAGACAACAAACTCCTATAAGACTTCTAATTTATAATTAATACCTACGTGAAGCAAAAGATTTGCTTAGTTAAGTAGGTACCTACCCCTTTTTACGAAAATTGCGGGGACGGAGGATATAATATCATTGGACGGAGGAGTATGAATTTCGCACACTTAAAGTTTATAAAGAGAAGGAGTGCAAAATGTAACATTTTTTATAAGTTATGGTAAGTACCTTACAAAAAAATCGAAAAGCGAAATCTGTGACAATAGAACCATGTTCAAACTTAAAATTTAAATTAAATAGGGTCGAATTTCGACAACTGGACGACCACTAATTATTACCTACATCTTTCAAGAATCAAGAATTTGATTTAAGACTCGTTATTCTTAAACCAAATTCGCGTTTTTTGAAAATGTGCTACCTACCTACCTACGTCACAACTGTCGTCAACGAAAAGGAACGAGTGTTGCAATTTCACAAATTGTTTCCCCAGTTTTTGGGAGTATGTCTATACCAATCTGTTTTTATAGGCACGATGTTCGATTCATTAGTGGTGTATGAAATAAAGTAGGTACAAAAGCCATTCGTTCCGTTTGGTTGTAATGAACTTAAATAATATAAAAACTATTTGATTTGATTTCCATTAGGTTAAAATGTGAAAATGTGAAAAATAAAATGTGTCAATACTCATAAATCATCGTACCCACTGTCATAAAAGCACTTTTGTGGTAATAAGCAACTAAACGACCTATTTATTACAATCTTTGGTATTTACTTTAAAAAAAAAACATTTTTTGTAACTTTAGAACATTACTGTAAAAAAAAATTACCATCAAAAATTATCCTGTCAACCCCAACTATCACCCTGTTTCGTTTGATCCACGATTTCTTACCCACCCTGTATATTATAGAAGTCTCTGGACACGTTTCTTTTTCAACTTTTGTCCTTTCTGTCCGTCAAAAACATTATCCTTCTCTATTTGAGACATGCAAACATAAAGTGAGAGTATGATTAACGTTACTCAGACACCGTGAAATAGGTTTAATGTATGCTTAGTGATTAATTTCGTAGTAAGTCAATGTCAGGAAAAATAGTGGAGGCGTGACAGATTCGGCCTTATTTTGGTAAATAACATTTCGTAGCAGGCAACACCCTTTTTATTTTGGACTTGGATGTGCAGTGCACCGCATTACTGTCGAGTGATTCTTTTGCGTTGTTGGAGATTGGGTTGTGTGCTAAGGTAAGTGTTTAATTATTGGAAATACATCTAATTAAGTTATTGCATTTTAAAGATCGACTAACACACGATGAATGACGGCACCGGGGCCGGCTAGGCGCCATGTTGTGAGCAAAAAGAATCTTACTGGTTTTACCTACCTACCCATAGATATAATTAAAACTCAATGTACTACCTATTCGATTATGGGTTCCCAAATAAATGATAGGCTGGTAGTAGGTAGTTATGCGAAGCGGTAGACAGCTGTTCGATGTTACACTTTTCATTATCCAATTTGAATCTACATTTACTTGTGGAATTTAGGGCTAGATAGTGTTGTGTGGATTGCCCACAAATATTTTTATAGATATTATTGTTATGTTGGCTGTAACTAGATTGGTCCAACACCAGCATGCCAGATACTTTTCTGAAAAATTGTTTACAGAATTAAATGTTTACAGATAACCAATTTTTGTTTCTAGATAAACCTGGACTTTGAAAGACTGTATCCTGAAAGATCAACATGCTTTTTCAGGAATTGGAAATGGTTTATTAATAAAATCATCAGCCTCAAATTTGGAGAATCAAAAGATGACACATTGAGTACTTTATATGAAAGTATTCAAGAGCAGCCTGATGATGGTAATAAACAGTTTAACTTTCATTTATTAGGTTTACCTTCACCGTCACCGTCACTATTCTTATTTATATTATTTACGTTACTAGCATCAGCCCGTGGCTCCGCTCGCATAGTAGGTACTTACTTCAAAATAAATCAACTGTTTTATACATTTCAGATCTAAAAGTGCCAGATCAAATAAAACTGTTGTCCTACCTGATTCCCCCGAGAGGAAGACTGAACAAGCGCAGAAAATTTTCCACATTAGAATGCGTCGAAAACTGCATAATTTACGTCCAGGTAAATATATTAGGGTACTATTTTATTTAGTTGCATGTATGGTATTTAATATATATACCTCGCGGGCTCACTCGCGGTTACGTAATTTGATGGTATGTTTTGGTTTTTTCCTGAATAAAGAGTAACATCTGTTAACCAGGGTATAATTTACATTCATACCAAATTTCATCCAAATTTTCAGATCAGATTCAATCACAAGCTTTCCCATTTATAATATTAGTAGTAAACACGCGTGCTTTGTAGGTATGTTCATCAATTTTGCAATTTTTATGTGTTTGCTATTATTTTCAGAATCCTGGCGATATACAAACGAAAATTGATGAAGTAAAAGACAAGGCTCTACACAGCAAGCAAAGTGTTATCTTGATGTACAATAATTATACATTTGTTTATATTATCACCTGTGCATAATCAGCGTGAAATAACCGTTATTTTTAAAGTGGCTCTGCTGGAGAGTATGCTCTGTAGCATGACCACATTGAATTGGTATTTTCCAAGAAACTAACAATATACAATTTTTTTTTATATTAAGCTACAAAAATATAGACATTCTCTACATTTTATCCTGTAATTTTTACATAATATAGCCAAAGTGGTTCTGCTGCGAAGCATGACACAAATTAAGATATTTCAGATGATAATGATAGGATTTGACAATTAATATTATTTTGTATGACAATAAAAAACTTTTTAGCAAAAAATAAAACCGACTTCCAAAACAAAACACTACAAAGTGAAAAATAACTTTAATTTCGGTAGTCGGTGTCTTGGATTTTGTATTTTCGTTTTTTGCCACCGACTTCCGAAATTAAAGTTATTTTTCACTTTGTAGTGTTTTGTTTTGGAAGTCGGTTTTATTTTTTGCTAAAAAGTTTTTATTTTTCACTATTTAGTTGTGGAACCTACCTCACACAAATTCCAATACATAATTGAGCACAATAATTGTAGATATAGCCATGTAAATAACAGTGATAGGAAGTTATTAAAACACCATCACATCATCCACATAAAATAAGTGGGAAATATACGCATTATTGAAGCTAACTCAAAAACTCCCTAAGCTAAGTTAATAAAATTTATATGGGACCACCTCGGAAGTATACCCTATCAAACAAAAAAAGAATTTTCTAAATCGGTTCATCCGTCTTTCAGTAATCGCGTAACAAACATACAAAAAAAAAAAAAAAAAAAAAAATACAGACGAATTGAGAACCTCCTCCTTTTGGAAGTCGGTTAAAAAATGTGATAGTAGGCGGGTTGCCAGCGCCTTAGGATTAAGAATGATCATGATAAAGCGATATTATCAAGATATTAAGTATTGTATTTAAGATGATAATTATTGAACTACTAGGTATTATTGGGTATAAGGTTCTGATGGTATAGGTCCAATAAAGAAACATCTTAAAGGGCGGCGCTAATCTATACTTCTCACGAGTGCAGCTAGGCAGCTAATGTAAGCAATAGTTTGAGATGCCCCCTTAAGTAATATTCACAGTAATAACATTATTAGGTAATATGATTAATACCTAGAATATATTTAAATAAAATGATCAATACTTTTGTTTTAGGAAGTTTATTCTTTAATAAATGATTTCATACAATTAAATCCATTGTATTATTTTATCTATTATTAATTTGAGTATCTCCCACTTATTTACCTACCTCTATTTTCAGGCATGAAATGGCACGCGGAGATCAGATTGAAAGATCAGACTCGAAATTCTGTGAGTTTTAGTACTTTTTCTTGTTCATTTAATGTTTCAAAGGTACTCAATAATCATGGTATTTTAGTGAAGCCGTTTCAGTTCTATGTACAGATTCAAGTGCTTTGTTAAATACGGAGTTAAATTGTCTTATTTGACAATAGTCTTGGTTCAATGCTTAAGATGCGTTTCAGTCAATATTTTTCAGTTCATCGTTCGATTTATTCAAGCTAAAGTTTAGTCATGAAGTTTAGTCAGAATGTGAACATTTTGTTTAATTACATTCTGACTAAACTTTAACTTGAATAAATCGAACGATGAACTGAAAAAAAATTACTGAAACGCATTTTAACCATTGAACCAAGACTATTGTAATTATTCAAATAAGACAATCTGACCTTCGTATGAAACATGCTATGATTTGAATTAAGAAATGAAAATTCTTACAGTAAAATACTTTATTATTGAGCCAAGAGATTTCTGATCTCCGTATGAAACATACAATGAATTAGATCAAGAACTAAAACTTCTTCAGCTAAGTACCTGCAGTCCTGCACGTTCTTAAATCAACAATATTAACATTATTGGTTGGAGACAATCTGATCTCCGTATCAATTGCTTATTGTTTTTGAATTAAGAACTGGGCTCCTTCACTGAAATACGCATAAATATTGAACTAAGAACATTGATATTATTCTTTTTATACAACGTGATCTCCGTTTAAATTCGATTAAATTATTAAACTAAGAAATAAAACTTCTTCACTAAAAACGCATGATTAATGAACTAAGAACATTCAGACTATCTTTTTAAAACAACGTGATCTCCAGAGAATAACTTATTGTTATTGAACTAGTAGCTTAAACTTCTTCACTGAAGAGCATCTACTAGTAACTAAGATTGTTGATATTTTTCATTAGAGATAAATTGTTCTCAGTGTGAAAATAGAATTAATTGATGCAAGAGTTAAAGCTGCTTCACTGAAATATGCCGTAGCATACAGATAAGTAAATACCTTTCTTCTTACAAGTCATTTATTTTTCATGCTGAGAATTTATTTTCTTGTAAGAAAACTCCGGGATCCGTTTGACAAAGTGTTCAACTGAGAAAAGCATTATTCTCAAATATATTGTTTAATCACAAGTATGTAAATTCTAGAAGGAAGACAAATATCTTGACTTAACTATTTATTTACTAGCATTGAGAATAGTTGTGTTTTGGTACAACCATTTATTGTTTTCCCCATATATGAATCACGGAAATTCTTGACCAATAGATATATTCTTGATCAGAAACAATGACATTTCTTGTCTAATAAATATATTCTTGCTATAAGATATTGCTCTTCATAGTCGGAGGAGTAATCGGAGAACTTCGAGGAGTACAATCTAGATTTAAGACATAATTGTCTTAAATTTGAGAATTTAATATTCTAGACTTAAAAAAAATATACTTACTTAGGCAAAGAAAACGTAGCTTTCTCATTGCAAGAATAGGATATTGCCTTGGTTAGTGAGTGAAGAAGAATGGAAGAAAAATGAATAACAAGACAAATATTTACTAATTTTAAGAATATAATGTTTTCCCCATATATGAATCACGCAATGTCTTGACCAAGTGAAATATTCTTAATTTAAAACAATTTTTTTTTTCCGTGTGCACATTGGTGCAAGGTCCCTAAATCACGCGGTATCTAAATCTAATGATTTAGATACCGCGTAGAATAGTTAGTTAAATATTCTTATTTGTAATCTACAGTCGCAAGTTTAGAGTTCTTATAACTTTGGTAGAGTTGTGATGATCTGCAATTATATGTGCTGTTCCTTGTGTTTCGAAAGTAGGAACTTTCAAGCCGGGGAAAATGGTTGCGCTTCATAATTTATAGTTATTAAACTTTCTTACTTCACCTTATGGCGATTGAAGGGCATTGATTTAATAGTTCTAATTTATTAATTAAGTGTCATATATCGTTGGTTTGGTGATATCCTATTGGTAGCTGCCGCTGTCAACGCGTTGAAGCTAGTGACATCTGCTGGCTTCGAGAGTCTCGTCTTAACCACGGGATAGTGAGCACGCATCCATTTTTTGCATAAGGCGCTAATTAGCTCGGAAGCGCTCCATCTCGCCCTAAACCCTGCATTGAACTTACATGAAGTGTTATCTATATTACCTAAGAACTAGACTGTGTTGTGATCCGCTGGCGCGCGCGCATCCTGCACGCGGCATCCATCTGCTTCTGCTTGGGATCGCTGTATCAAAGGTATGTGGCATGATTGATAAGTTGAACTATATTCATTGCCTTTCGTCTCATTTGTGTATTTTTTTCTCCTTGAAATTAGCACTGCTGAATCAGCAATTATAGCCTAGATTGCTCTAATAATCTAGGTTCACGCGCGTGTGACTTTACTAGGAATTCTCAAATTCTAGAGGTTATACGCACCAACAATCAATCCAAAAGAAACTGTATTTTAATCCTATAAGGTTGATTTTAACTAGAGGTTCTATTACTTCATTCGTAAATTGAAATTAACTAAGATTTTATTAGAAAACAAATTAAATCTTACTTAGTGATGGTACGAAACGCCTCCATTTTTAAGAGTTTTTTCCTACTATCATTTTTGCACTCCAAAATGGAACAAAACGGCATAGCTACGGAAAAATAAATTTGTCGCGAGACTGCAACTCGACGCGATGTTAGAACTCGAGTGACCATAGTTTAAGATCTGTGGGGACCAAGCAAGCGATACAGCGCTTATTTGTGACACGCGTGCCACGCCTACTTAGCACTTCCACTGTTTTTTATGTTCCGTGGTTTCACCGTATATTTATCACTATCTTCCTCAAGAAACTCGAAAATTTCATCTTTATTTTTTTTTATTTTATTTATTTGGCTCACCAACAATTGAATACACTGATACAAAAATATGAGATACATCGAGTAGACTTATGGACTAGTGTACCAATTTCTTACAGGTAAGCACAACATGCATTACTTATAGGTCGATTGATATTGAACACCTACTTACTTAAATTAGATGAGTTCTTATACTCACCGAACATGTTTTCAAATAAATTCTAAATTAAAATCATAATTAAAATGAAAATCACATGCAATCTGAATTAAATAAAAAATAAAAATACTATTAAAAATCAAAATTTAAAAAAAAATCGAAATCATAATCAAAATTCAAATCATAATCATTACATAAATTAACATCAAAACCAACACTTAAAATAAAATTAAAATCAAAAATAAAATACCATTAAAATCATAATCAAGATCAAATCAAAACCATTATCCAAATTAAGATTGATTGATGATTGAGATTGACAAAAATAAAAACCAAAATCAACACTTAAAATAAAATCAAATGAAATTAAAATTAAAATTTCACCAAGATGATTTTACAAATTTTTGAACATAATACTTCGGAACCTACCAAGTGAGTCAGAGTGCACATCCACAAGATCACTACAGCTGTTTAATAATTTACATAGGCGGGGGATAGGAGAATTAGCACCAAGAACAGTTCTGCGAAGAGGGGGACGTAAGGGAGTTATAGGAGCTCGCGGACTTTTTGTGGGTACACGGATTTTTATCATGCTCAACAATTGGGGACAGTCAACTTCACATCTCAAAATTTTAAATAAAAATAACGAATCCAATAAATCTCTCCTCTTCTGTAGGGATATCATCTTGAAATGCAAGAGTCTCTCTTTATACGATCGCTTCTGTTTAGCTATCCCGGAAGAGTATGCTAAATGCCACAGAAATCGTTTTTGTATCCTTTCCAATCTAAGTGTGTGTGTGGCATAGTGAGGTCTCCATACAGTGCTGCAATATTCTAACGAGCTACGGACCAAACAATTATAAAGCAGGATTTTAGTTTTATTGCGACGAAAACAGGTAACATTTCTTATGACAAACCCAAGCATTCTAGAGGCTTTTTTAACTACATTTTCAATGTGGGGTACAAATGTTAACTGCCTATCGAACAAAACTCCCAAGTCTCTTATCTGATCCACTTCGTGAATTAAATTGCCACCAATGTAATAAGCAGATCGTGTTAATTTCGTTTTTCTAGTGAATTTGACGTGGTAGCACTTGCTGATATTTAAGCTCATATCATTATCATCGCACCACTTTACTAACATGTCAATATCTCTCTGTAGCAACTCAACATCAAGGTCTGATTCAATTATTCTGCAAAATTTTAAATCGTCAGCATACATGTAACACTCAGAAAATTTCAACTCATTGGCGAGATCATTACCAAATAAGTTAAATAAAACTGGGCCCACATGTGATCCCTGTGGGACGCCAGATGTGACCTTGTAGGAGGTTGATTGGTAGCCATTAAGGGCAATAAAGAAGGAACGACCATCGAGATAGGATTTAAACCAATTAAGGAGGGAGCCAGTGATGCCGTAAGCAGCTAATTTATGCAGAAGTATATTATGGGGGACGCGATCAAAGGCCCTGCTAAAATCGGTATATATCACGTCAACTTGTTTCTTCGTCACACATCTAAAATAAACGGCAAAGATATTGTTTGTTTTGTTATCTATAATTTTAATTAACGCCACAATAGTATTATAATCACAAATTAACGTGTACTTACGTTTTTTTATTTTAAATTAAAGAAAACAGTTCAATAAAAGTTAGTTTTACTCGCCTGCTTATTATGACTGCAGGGCAGTTCAGTTTTCAAGTGTTTACATGTCAAAATGGACTTGATGGTACAGCTTATCGCAGGTCAGACCGCTGAAATGTTGTCACGTGACCACTGACCGGCTTTAGCCACGTGATCGCTGGCTCGCCTGTTATTTGACGCGTTCATGGTACAAAATAGCCCGACAGTTCACTTTCCGTCGAAAATTGACCTGCTATAAGAGTTCATGGTAGGCCCCCTGGTGACCTGTAATACAGGTTTTTCTAAAACCTACCTCAGACACCAGCTCTCACAATGTGAATTTGTATAGTTCAACATTGTTAAGTGATACAAAGCCATTTTGAGAGAAAATAAATAAACATATTATTATTATTCAAAATTGGATGGTTCAAAATCAGTGGAATTAAAATCAGATAGTTCAATAGTATACGATTACAAATCAGATAACTCAAAGTCTGATGAATTGGTTCGTTGTAGTAAAATTCGAAAGTTAAATGACTCTAATAACATACTAAAGCCCAATGTTGATAATAAAAAAAGTTCTAATAAAACTTGTTGCACTGATAAAAATACCGATAATTCTTGTCAGTTAAGGATTGATAGGCTCAAAAGTCGTTTCCCTGTATCCTATAGAGAAATGGCTGATGTTTTATTATGTGCTGAATCAATCAATTGCAAAATACCTACTTCATTTCATGAAATTAAAATCGGGGTGATAGAACTCATTGGGAAGACGCAATTAAGGTTAAATTAGATTCACTTCTGGCTAATGATACTTGGACATTAGTACCTAAACCTAATAACAGAAATATAGTTGATTGCAAATGGATTTTTATTATTAAAAATTACGAATTTGGTAATGCATTAATATAAAGCACCTTGTCGCAATCTTATTGGATGTTTAATGTATGTTATGTTGTGTACTCGTCCGGATTTAAGTGCAAGTGTTAATATTTTGAGCAGATACACAAACAACAATAGTAAAGAGTTGTGGCAATGTTTCAAAAGAGTACTTAGATATTTGAAAGGCACAACAGAATTAAAACTAACATACAAGAGGTGTAAGAATTTTGATAATATCTTATGTGGATATATATAGATTCAGATTGGGGTGGTAATGATGTCAGTGATAGAAAAAGTACAACGGGTTATTTATTTAAATTATTTAATAGTTGTACAATAATATTGTCGAAGCCGTCAAACTAACCCGTGGGTGTCGAACTAACGTGCGGCTCGGCCGTCCGGCCGCCGCGCGGTCGCCCCACTGAATTGGCCCGACAAGTCAAGCCCGCTGCATACTTGTAGCTTCAATGCGGACTGCACCTGGCCTAACATCACACTTATAAGGCTTTTAACATGTGTTTACGAATATGTTGTGATAAATTACCCTTTTGTTTAAATCCACGTTGACATACATCACACTTATAAGGGTTTTCACCAGAGTGTATACGAATATGTCTTGTTAAACTAGGCATTTCACTAAAACTACGCTGACATTATAAGGTTATAAGGTTGACCGTTTACTGACATTATAAGGTTTTTCACCAGAGTGTATATGAATATGTCTTGTTAAACTACGTTTTTCACTAAAACTACGCTGACATACATCACACTTATAAGGTTTTTCACTAGTGTGTGTACGAATATGTTGTGTTAAATTACTCTTTTGATTAAACCTACGTTGACATACATCACACTTTTTCACCTGTGTGTATACGAATATGTCTTGTTAAATGACCCCTTTGACTAAAACTACGCTGACATACATCACACTTATAAGGGTTTTCACCAGTGTGTATACGAATATGGTTAATTAAATTATACTTTACACTAAAACTACGTTGACATATATCACACTTGTAAGGTTTTGCACCAGTGTGTGTACGAATATGGTTAATTAAATTATACTTTAGACTAAAACTACGTTGACATATATCACACTTATAAGGTTTTGCACCAGTGTGTATACGAATATGTTGTGTTAAATTACTCTTTTGATTAAAACCACGTTGACATACATCACACTTATAAGGGTTTTCCCCAGTATGTATACGAATATGTTTAGTTAAACAATACTTTACACTAAAACTACGTTGACATATATCACACTTATAAGGTTTTGCACCAGTGTGTATACGAATATGTCTTGTTAAACTACGCTTTTCACTAAAACTACGCTGACATACATCACACTTATACAATTTATAAGACTTTTCGCCAGTGTGTATACGAATATGTTGTGTTAAATTACTCTTTTGATTAAAACCACGTTGACATACATCACACTTATAAGGGATTTCATCAGAGTGTATACGAATATGTCTTGTTAAACTACGCTTTTCACTAAAACTACGCTGACATACATCACACTTATAAAATTTATAAGATTTTTCGCCAGCGTGTATACGAATATGTTGTGTTAAATTACTCTTTTGATTAAAACCACGTTGACATACATCACACTTATAAGGGTTTTCATCAGAGTGTATACGAATATGTCTTGTTAAACTACGCTTTTCACTAAAACTACGCTGACATACATCACACTTATAAGGGTTTTCACCAGTGTGTGTACGAATATGGTTAGTTAAATTATACTTTACACTAAAACTACGTTGACATATATCACACTTATAAGGTTTTGCACCAGTGTGTATACGAATATGTTGTGTTAAATTACTCTTTTGATTAAAACCACGTTGACATACATCACACTTATAAAATTTATAAGATTTTTCGCAAGTGTGTATACGAATATGTTGTGTTAAATTACTCTTTTGATTAAAACCACGTTGACATATATCACACTTATAAGGTTTTGCACCAGTGTGTATACGAATATGTTTTATTAAATTACCCTTTTCATTAAAACTACGCTGACATACATCACACTTATAAGGTTTTTCCCCAGTATGTATACGAATATGTTTAGTTAAACCATACTTTACACTAAAACTACGCTGACATACATCACACTTATAAGGTGTTTCACCAATTTGTGTACGAGTATGTTGTGTTACTTTTGTAACTCGATTAAAGGTAACCTGATGACATTTGTAAGGCTCTTTGAAATAAGTGCCAGGTTTGAACGAACATTTTTGAGTTGTCCGGAAAACCTTCGAGTCTGATTTATCTTTGTTCATTTGCTCGGCTGTTATTGCATCTTCTGGGTTGGTTCTTCGTGTATCTAGTTTTAGATTCTTCGCAACGGTCGCCCCTGTGGTTATAAATCTGATAAGTACAATGCTGGAAGAAGATATACGAGTCAAAATATAAATACTATACTTAGCATTATTCACACTAGGGCCGAAATGGAGGAAACATTTTGGTGACATTGAATAATAAGAGACATGATGTACAAAATGATACTAACGTCGGTATAATAATGGTATATTCCAAAATTATCTGATCAAATTTAAAACAAAGGGTTTGTTGAATTTTTTTTAGTTTAAGGGAAATATTAACACATTCATCTCTAATAAATTTTATATTAAGAAGGTTTCAACTTTATATTTCACCCACAGATCACCCCCTTTAGATACCGCATCACAGGCAGTTTTCATTCGCCACTACCGTACCATCCTTTTCTCGAAGCCATTCAGGCCATTTTCGACCCCCTGTAACTTCGTTGTGGAAAAACAAGAAACCTAAATTTTCAGTGACCAACAGGGCGTTACATCTATAGATATATTTCCAAAATACATTAAATTTGAACTAGTAGTTTAAGAATTAATGCAAGTCAAAGTTCACTAATTTTGTCACTGAATCACTGACTCATCGGTCATCAAAATTCTAAGGTACTTCTATTATAGCAGACCCACAAACTCCAAATTTTGAACACAGTTATTGTTTAGCCTATACAGCAAGGAAAAACTTCAATTTTAAGTCCCGTTTTCTCAATATACAAACTGAATAAGTAACTTTGTAATCCTATATAAATCCCATTAAATTTTATGTAATTACAAAGTTACTTTTACAGTTCTCAATTAGACTTCATTTAAATTGATGAAATAGGTAATTAGCACTTTTAAAAACTTCCACGATACCGCAGAAAAGAAAAAAAGGAAGACTACCTAAAAAAAAATTAGATCCCATCAAAAAAATGCACAAGTCTCGCAACGCAGATTTTCTGCCGTAAAAAGTTATGAAATCAAATGTAAACCAAGTCGGTTAATTCAGTACCTACCTATCTATGGGAGCAGCTATAAAATAATACAAAAAATAATAATAATACAATACAAAATACAAAAAAGTTTATTGTTTTCTCTCACATAGAATTTTACAAGAAATATAGTAAAAATATAGATAATACAATGTGTACATTAGGGGATTATAATCTATGTGAGAGACTGGTTTCTGTACTAGGAGACCTGTATGACAGATTACCAGCCTCTCCAGACTCATTATCTTATATACATTACTCATTATTACATATATTATCTTATACACTTATCCAACCACTTTGTCATAAATTGTTACCTTGTTAGTGTGTCCGTTAAGCCGGAATTACATTATTATGTTATGGTGTGTTGTGGTGCTCTCTGACGTGACGCGAGTGTGCAGACTATTTACTATCTATAGGAGCAGCTATCCAACCACTTTGTCATAAATTGTTACCTTGTTAGTGTGTCCGTTAAGCCGGAATTACATTATTATGTTATGGTGTGTTGTGGTGCTCTCTGACGTGACGCGAGTGTGCAGACTATTTACTATCTATAGGAGCAGCTATCCAACCACTTTGTCATAAATTGTTACCTTGTTAGTGTGTCCGTTAAGCCGGAATTACATTATTATGTTATGGTGTGTTGTGGTGCTCTCTGACGTGACGCGAGTGTGCAGACTTTTTACTATCTATAGGAGCAGCTATCCAACCACTTTGTCATAAATTGTTACCTTGTTAGTGTCCGTTAAGCCGGAATTACATTATTATGTTATGGTGTGTTGTGGTGCTCTCTGACGTGACGCGAGTGTGCAGACTATTTACTATCTATAGGAGCAGCTATCCAACCACTTTGTCATAAATTGTTACCTTGTTAGTGTGTCCGTTAAGCCGGAATTACATTATTATGTTATGGTGTGTTGTGGTGCTCTCTGACGTGACGCGAGTGTGCAGACTATTTACTATCTATGGGAGCAGCTATCCAACCACTTTGTCATAAATTGATACCTTGTTAGTGTGTCCGTTAAGCCGGAATTACATTATTATGTTATGGTGTGTTGTAGTGCTCTCTGACGTGACGCGAGTGTGCAGACTATTTACTATCTATAGGAGCAGCTATCCAACCACTTTGTCATAAATTGTTACCTTGTTAGTGTGTCCGTTAAGCCGGAATTACATTATTATGTTATGGTGTGTTGTGGTGCTCTCTGACGTGACGCGAGTGTGCAGACTATTTACTATCTATAGGAGCAGCTATCCAACCACTTTGTCATAAATTGATACCTTGTTAGTGTGTCCGTTAAGCCGGAATTACATTATTATGTTATGGTGTGTTGTGGTGCTCTCTGACGTGACGCGAGTGTGCAGACTATTTACTATCTATGGGAGCAGCTATCCAACCACTTTGTCATAAATTGATACCTTGTTAGTGTGTCCGTTAAGCCGGAATTACATTATTATGTTATGGTGTGTTGTGGTGCTCTCTGACGTGACGCGAGTGTGCAGACTATTTACTATCTATGGGAGCAGCTATCCAACCACTTTGTCATAAATTGATACCTTGTTAGTGTGTCCGTTAAGCCGGAATTACATTATTATGTTATGGTGTGTTGTGGTGCTCTCTGACGTGACGCGAGTGTGCAGACTATTTACTATCTATGGGAGCAGCTATCCAACCACTTTGTCATAAATTGATACCTTGTTAGTGTGTCCGTTAAGCCGGAATTACATTATTATGTTATGGTGTGTTCTGGTGCTCTCTGACGTGACGCGAGTGTGCAGACTATTTACTATCTATGGGAGCAGCTATCCAACCACTTTGTCATAAATTGATACCTTGTTAGTGTGTCCGTTAAGCCGGAATTACATTATTATGTTATGGTGTGTTGTGGTGCTCTCTGACGTGACGCGAGTGTGCAGACTATTTACTATCTATGGGAGCAGCTATCCAACCACTTTGTCATAAATTGTTACCTTGTTAGTGTGTCCGTTAAGCCGGAATTACATTATTATGTTATGGTGTGTTCTGGTGCTCTCTGACGTGACGCGAGTGTGCAGACTATTTACTATCTATGGGAGCAGCTATCCAACCACTTTGTCATAAATTGATACCTTGTTAGTGTGTCCGTTAAGCCGGAATTACATTATTATGTTATGGTGTGTTGTGGTGCTCTCTGACGTGACGCGAGTGTGCAGACTATTTACTATCTATGGGAGCAGCTATCCAACCACTTTGTCATAAATTGTTACCTTGTTAGTGTGTCCGTTAAGCCGGAATTACATTATTATGTTATGGTGTGTTGTGGTGCTCTCTGACGTGACGCGAGTGTGCAGACTATTTACTATCTATAGGAGCAGCTATCCAACCACTTTGTCATAAATTGATACCTTGTTAGTGTGTCCGTTAAGCCGGAATTACATTATTATGTTATGGTGTGTTGTGGTGCTCTCTGACGTGACGCGAGTGTGCAGACTATTTACTATCTATAGAAGCAGCTATCCAACCACTTTGTCATAAATTGATACCTTGTTAGTGTGTCCGTTAAGCCGGAATTACATTATTATGTTATGGTGTGTTGTGGTGCTCTCTGACGTGACGCGAGTGTGCAGACTATTTACTATCTATAGGAGCAGCTATCCAACCACTTTGTCATAAATTGTTACCTTGTTAGTGTGTCCGTTAAGCCGGAATTACATTATTATGTTATGGTGTGTTGTGGTGCTCTCTGACGTGACGCGAGTGTGCAGACTATTTACTATCTATAGGAGCAGCTATCCAACCACTTTGTCATAAATTGTTACCTTGTTAGTGTGTCCGTTAAGCCGGAATTACATTATTATGTTATGGTGTGTTGTGGTGCTCTCTGACGTGACGCGAGTGTGCAGACTATTTACTATCTATAGGAGCAGCTATCCAACCACTTTGTCATAAATTGTTACCTTATTAGTGTGTCCGTTAAGCCGGAATTACATTATTATGTTATGGTGTGTTGTGGTGCTCTCTGACGTGACGCGAGTGTGCAGACTATTTACTATCTATGGGAGCAGCTATCCAACCACTTTGTCATAAATTGTTACCTTGTTAGTGTGTCCGTTAAGCCGGAATTACATTATTATGTTATGGTGTGTTGTGGTGCTCTCTGACGTGACGCGAGTGTGCAGACTATTTATTATCTATGGGAGCAGCTATCCAACCACTTTGTCATAAATTGTTACCTTGTTAGTGTGTCCGTTAAGCCGGAATTACATTATTATGTTATGGTGTGTTGTGGTGCTCTCTGACGTGACGCGAGTGTGCAGACTATTTACTATCTATGGGAGCAGCTATCCAACCACTTTGTCATAAATTGATACCTTGTTAGTGTGTCCGTTAAGCCGGAATTACATTATTATGTTATGGTGTGTTGTAGTGCTCTCTGACGTGACGGCGAGTGTGCAGACTATTTACTATCTATGGGAGCAGCTATCCAACCACTTTGTCATAAATTGTTACCTTGTTAGTGTGTCCGTTAAGCCGGAATTACATTATTATGTTATGGTGTGTTGTGGTGCTCTCTGACGTGACGCGAGTGTGCAGACTATTTACTATCTATAGGAGCAGCTATCCAACCACTTTGTCATAAATTGATACGTTGTTAGTGTGTCCGTTAAGCCGGAATTACATTATTATGTTATGGTGTGTTGTGGTGCTCTCTGACGTGACGCGAGTGTGCAGACTATTTACTATCTATAGGAGCAGCTATCCAACCACTTTGTCATAAATTGTTACCTTGTTAGTGTGTCCGTTAAGCCGGAATTACATTATTATGTTATGGTGTGTTGTGGTGCTCTCTGACGTGACGCGAGTGTGCAGACTATTTACTATCTATGGGAGCAGCTATCCAACCACTTTGTCATAAATTGTTACCTTGTTAGTGTGTCCGTTAAGCCGGAATTACATTATTATGTTATGGTGTGTTGTAGTGCTCTCTGACGTGACGCGAGTGTGCAGACTATTTACTATCTATGGCGTGACTGCGTAAGGCGTTAGAGGGCACGCTCTCGAGAGATATTGTTAATAATGTGGTATTGCAGTGTAGGTGTGTTATTTATTGATTATATTATTTTTTGCTCACAAAGAGGTGTATAGGTAGTATGTACGCCTACATTCGGCGATGGAGGTGTAGGTATATACTGTACACCTCTCACCCTGCGGGTGATACACACGTGATGTTGTGTGTTGCTACTAAAGTGATTTGGATTACTACGTCAGTCCTGTCCTAGTACGCTAGCCCTTATATTGTCGTGCGGATCAGCTAGCGCACGCGGACTAGACCCGCATGCGTCTCGCGTGCGTGATTCTATTAATTATCTGTCTGAGCCCGCTCTCTAGTTGTCACAGCTTGCGGTAGCATCGGGGCACAAAAACAGCGAGGGCTTAATGGCTGACCTTAGCGTTATGCTCGTGCATGAATGCTGCTTATGGTGGCTGGTTGTCTTGCTGACCGTGGTTTTTTTAATTTTTTTATTAATTGTTATCAGAAAATAACAGATTTAACTACAATGGTCCTAGTTCTGACTTTGAGTTCCTGTCCTGTGTATAGAATTCAAATTGCATAATTGGATCTACTTAGTTATGCAGAAAGCAGCCATATGGCAATTTTTTGAAAAATGAGTTATAAACACAGTCATACTAATTTCGACATACAAGATTTTTTGCAAAAACAGCAATGTCGATATCTCTATTTATCACGGAGATATGAGCCGTCAAATGCAGCCATGTCCATACATCCATAATGCAACCATCGACAGAAAAATGCTTATAACTCTGTTTGTACTTTTCCCGACATGGCTGCTTTCTGCAGAACACAGTCCAATTAAACGGTTACCCCATTTGAGTGACGCTAATCACTTTCTATCAGGTGAACCATAGGTCTGTTTCCTTACCTAAAGATTAACTAATACTTACTTGTCATCTTCCTGGCTCTTAGTTTGTTCTTAGATACTTCTTGTTCTTCCACCTCAGTTTTAAACTCCATTAAAGGTACATCGTCTTCTAAATGTGATTCAGTATGGAGTGCTGGTATATCTGCTACATCTAGACAACTATCGTCATAGTTTTCCAGTTCTAGCTCTGTAAGTAAACACAGAAAAGAGTATTACTAAAAACAGTCACGAGTTTCTTTTATTATAAACACTAGCTTTTGCCCGCGGCTTCGCCCGCGTGGTTGTCGGAAATTATCCCACGGGAACGCACTACCGGGATCAAAAGTATCCTATGTCCTAATCCAGGCTAAACCGTTAAGCGGTTTTATGCGTGAAAGCGTAACAAACAAACAAACTCACTTTCGCATTTATACAGGGTTATTGGTAAAACACCAACAATCTCTTAAGTGGTCATTGTACTCATCATTATGAACAACTTTTACTATGGGACTAAAGCTGAAATCGCGAAAAAAAAATCAGCTGTTCAGTACATTTATGTTCGCATAATTCGTCAAATGACCCCTTAAGAGTTTGTTGGTGTCTTACCAATAACCCTGTAGTATTATGAAAACCGGTCTATCGACACTCTAGACTCACAAACAGCATTAGGTACTTAAATAAAATATTAAAAAAAAACTGGTAACGCATTATTGAAGTTTCTATAATAATATAATTCAATCATGATTGGAAAGACACTTGGCGCCATCTATTATCATAAGAACGTTATTGTTGTTTTCCTCAGGAACAGTACTTTTTTCGAGATGAACGGTACCCTATGTCCGTTTCTGTACATGTGACAACGTATATGCAAAATTTCAGGATGATCGGTTCAGTGGTTTAGGCGTGAAAAGGTAACAAACAAACACACAAACTTACTTTCGCATTTATAATATTAATTAGGATTTGTTTTATTTCATAACATAATGTAGTATAACTGGAATTAAACTAAACACTGACAAAAACTTGTAGTGTTGCAAAATATTTTTTGATTGATAAATTATGTCTTTATTTTCAGATATCAAATTATTGTTTCTGTTCAAAAAAAAACGTACCATCACTTGGATGTTCCTCCTTTGATTCAATAATATCATCTAGTCCCTCACAAACAGCTGGTGATTCTTCTTTGATAGCAATGTTTTCTGTTTGAACAACATCAACTATACTTATGTTCTCTGTTGGAGATTTAATAAACCCACCAAAATACTCTAAGTGGTCGTGGTTTATTAAAGCATTGGGCTGTAACAACATAATTACAGTATTAGGTATAATATGATGTGGTGATCACAGTTCTGTGAGCACAAAATGTTCATATACCGAAGTCGCTCCACCTCCACAAGTGAGGTACCCTGGACAGTCAGTCGTGCTACCAACCTCACTGACCACTGCACAAGCTTTTGTTGTATAGCTCGCGCCGACATGAGAGAGGACCGTTATCAAACTGTCACATACAAGTTTCATACTGAAATTGTAACAATATTGTGTGGAATCACATAATATTCAAAATTCGGTAATTTTTTCAGATTCTCGCAGTAGCATTTAGGCTTTAAGTCAAAATCAAAAATTCACAGTAAAATCATTACAGACATTCCAAATTTACTCTTCATTTGCACTAACAACAATTTAAACATTGAAATAGTTTGGATTCCCAGTCACTCGGGTATAAGTGGCAACGAGTGCGCCGACTCGCTGGCTAAATTTGCTACATCCAACCACGTTGACCAAAAACATTGTCGTTCATAGTTACGACCTACGAGCTGACACCAAACTTAAAATGCATAACTCGTGGTCAGCAGTGTGGCAGATGAGTTCAAAACTCAAGGGGGCGTACTACGCCAGTATCCAACTCGACATCCAGCGGAAACCTTGGTTTTTTAAATGCACCAAATTATCCAAAAGAACTATTTCATCTTTGTGTAGACTCAGACTCGGTCACTGCTGCAGTCCAGTATTCCTGAATAAGATTCGTGTTCGTGACAGTTCCTTGTGCGAATGCAGACTTGATGAGGTACTCTGGACCATATATATTTTTCATGTCCTTCAAATTCACAATCTTTTGAATTGTACCTTAAGCTTCCCATAATTAAAATCACCCTTCCTACTACCATTCCCTCTTAACTAACTTTTCCCCTAAACTAATCCAAGTCCTAGCAAAGTTTTTAAATGACAATGATATAAAAATTTAGTCTGGTGTGTAATAATAATCATAAATCTGTAAATATCTATGTTGTTTTATAGTAGAGTAATCATTTATGTATTTATTAAAAAGGAAAAATAATAATAAGTGTGGGAGTGCAGTACTACAGGTATGTGCCCGACCCAGTTCTTGAAAATGGAAATATCACTTTGTACTGGGATCGATCCATCATCACTGACACGACTATTGTTGCCAATAAGCCTGACATAGTGGTGGTTTTTATATTTTTCTTATTCTAATATATTTAAAATATAATTGTTAGCGACGAAGAACTCTAGAGTCTAAGTTACACGAAATAAGTAGTTAAGTTTAAGATAAGAGAATCTATGATAAATTGATTATGCTCATACTGATAGATAAGTAATTATGATCTAGATTGTTATAGAAAATAAAGTGGGCGTTTCTTAGGTTTTTATTATCCCCGCTCGGTGGCGCCACTTGTACCAAAGGGTCATAAGCTTAAGTATAAGGAAAACTTTACCTTAAGGAGAGCCATTTTAGTTTTTTAATTATTTTAAGGTTTAAACTAATGAATATGGCTTAGATTTTTTGTATAATGTTAAAATAAGTGAACACCTATGTTATAAGACCAAAATTTATATTAAAAGAGATGTCCAACCACTGAAAATTGCCAAACAAAGTTTCCCATACAAAGTGCATAGTGGTACCGTATGCAAACTTCGTGAGCTGTGATTGGTCGAGGCCAAAAAGATTAGTGCCGTGTGCAAACTTCGTGAACTGTGATTGGTCGAGGCCAAAAAGATTAGTGCCGTGTGCAAATTTCAAAGATTGTGATTGGTCACAGCAAGATAGTAACTAACATTAACAAATAACAACTACTCTAAAGTGAAAAGTTCGACGGCTCATCTCGCACTGCTGCCGTCACCACATGACGCTGGCAGAATAGTCGACATCGGCTCGGTTGCCAAAAATATTGCATTAGATCAATGACTGGAATAAATTCAACAGACAGCTGCGTTCCTATATTTAAATCACTTAAATTATGAATCAAACGCAGCTTTCAACGTAATACCTTTTATTTTTAGGTATGCAACAATACATAAAACAATGCCGGAAAGGAGCGTGCGGTTTCCGTGGGGCTCGAATATGCACTGGCATGTTCCACGGCGTAGACACCGTGGAATCGTGGACTACGTTGCGTCCCGCGCTCCGCGCGCTCCTTCCCCGCTCACATATTCACACATATCGCACCGTTTACATCCCCCACCCCAGTGCTGCTAGCAGCACTCTTCAGTCCAAGGCACCCGAGCGACTCGTGAGGCGGACCGCGTCACCATTCCAGACTTCGTTTCAATTTTCACCACTCTGACGCGTCCATCTCTCCCAGGGCACACCTCTTTAATCAAGCCCTTTGGCCACACGTTTCTAGGGCCGTTTGGGTCGACTATAAATACCAGATCTCCCACTTGCAGCGGTCTTTGGTCTTTGTTCCATTTTTTCTAGGTATAAGGTCAGGTAGCACCTCTCGTACCCATCTGTTCCAAAACATATCCGCTAATCGCTGGGATATTCGCCATTGCTTTCTTAAGAATAAGCAGGAATCATCAAATTTGCCGAGCTGCGGCGAGTTCAAAGATGTCCCAAGTAGGAAATGGTTTGGAGTCAAGGTTTCCATGCTGCCAGGTTCCACTGAAACGTGGGTTAGTGGTCTACTGTTTACTATACTTTCGACTTCACTTAACAGAGTGTTGAAAGCCTCTTCCCGTGGAGCTCTTTCTTTTAGTATTACTTTCAACGACGTCTTCACACTACGGATGAGCCGCTCCCATGCCCCACCCCAGTGAGGGCTAGCAGGCGGTATGAACGACCATTTGGTGCCGTGGTTCTCAGCCTCGTTCTTCATGACCTCATCCAATTCCATAACTGACCTCTTCAATTCAGCGTCAGCTCCTCTAAGGTTAGTCCCGTTGTCAGAATATATATGACGGGGCCATCCGCGTCTTGCGGCCATGCGTCGAAGTGCCATGATGAAGGAGTCAGCCGTCAGCGTGGCAACCGTTTCTATATGAATGGCTCTTACTGTGAGGCAAGTGAACAGCACGCCATATCTTCGTTCGTGACGTCTACCAATAGTGACCTCCATTGGCCCGAATAAGTCTACTCCGCAGTAGGTAAATGGACGCTGGTGGTGAGCCACTCTCGCTTGAGGTAAGTCTCCAATCCTTGGTATTTCTGGTTTACATTTTCTTAATCTGCACAGCATACATTTTGTTACTACATTTTTAACCGTTGGTCGCAATCTGATAACCCAGTATTTTTGTTTTACTTCATTGACAACGGTCTCTTGATTTCCATGGGCGGCGTTGACATGGTAGTGTCGTATAATCAACCGAGTTATGTAATTTTGTCCATCTAATATTGCAGGTCTTTTCATTTCAGGTAGCACGTCTGCAGCAGCATCGATTCTCCCTCCAGCCCGCAGAACTCCGTGCTGATCAAGGTAAGGTGACAAGGTAAGTAATTTACTAGTGGTAGGTATTGACTTCAAGCCTTTCAGCAGGGCGATCTCCTCACTGAACGACTGAGCTTGTGAGTATGTAAGTAGCAGGCGCTCAGCTCTTTCCATGACATCATCTTGACGCTCTAATTTATTTATAGCCTTCAATCCCATATCAACAAAGGTAAGTACTCTTGCTGTAGATCTCAATAAGCGTAGCCATGAAGAAAAACGCGTCGGCTCAGGAACCGGCAAGTTTGCAGATTTATCTTGAAGCGTGACAGTTAAACATTCTAGTAGTAAATCTTCCTTTTCAGGTTGTATAATATTTTGCGGCCAATGGTCACAATCTCTGTGTAAAAAGGCAGGTCCATACATCCATTCATTTTGTAAAACAGAGCAGTCATAGTTTTCTCTGGTAGCGATGTCGGCGACATTTATTTTAGTGGGTACGTATCGCCATTCGCTTATTTCTGTGAGGTCGTCAATTTCGCCCAAACGATTTGCCACATATGTTTTATAATTACGGGCATCGTTATTTATCCAATGAAGCACTGTTGTTGAATTGCTCCAAAATACTCGTCGCTCAGCCTTCATCTTATGTTCTTTATTAATTGAGTCCGCCAGTCTAGCTGCTAATACTGCAGCCTGTAGTTCTAAACGTGGAACTGTAATTGGTTTGCGCCCCACAACTCGGCATTTACTGGCGATGAATGCTACGCGCACGTTTAACTCGTCGTCAATCCATCTCCAATACGCAACGGCGCAGAAAGCTTTTGTTGACGCGTCACAAAATATATGCATCTGCAGGTGCCTATAGCCACATGGCGTAATAGTCTTTCTATCGTCGCTGTTACTAGGTGCAGGCGCGTGCGACGTAGCCCGCGTAGCACTTGTAGCATCTGCTACGCTCGTAGCGCTGTACTCAGCTGTAGCACTCGTAGACTTGAGGTGCGACGATAGCCGCACGCGGGTTTGATTTTCTATCTCGCACACTCCAGTGGTAGCTACTGCATAGTGTCTCGGCAATCTTACGTCACGCAGTGATTTTAGTAAACAAATCCATTTTTGCCATTTTGAGTAGATTTCGTCGCTAATGGGATCATCCCAGCTGATATTGAGTTGCCATGTCTCTTGCAAAATTATTTTTCCGTTAATTGTACACGGCGATAAAAAACCGTATACATCAAATATTGACATTACAACGCTTAACATTTCTCGTTTCGTAGGCCTTTTTTGCCCGGAGATAATAGCCGTTGGGATACGTTTGAATGACACGTCGAATCTTAATGAGTCATCTGTTGGATTCCATATTAATCCTAGTGTACGTTCACCGTCGTATTCTGTTTGTCCGACCTTGAATGTCACGTCTGTCAAACGTAGGCTTTCTTGTGGCAATGTATTTAACACGGCTTGACTGTTGCATGTCCAATTTCTTATATCAAAGCCTCCTTGCTTATGGATGTGTGTGACGTCATTCACAAGCTTGATTGCCGCTTCTTCATCTTCTACACTGTCGATATAATCGTCCATGTAATGTTGTTTACAAATAGCTTGCACAGCGCTCGGCATAGATGATTTAAACTGTTCGGCATTCTTATTTTTAATAAATTGTGCTACGAAGGGTGAGCAGTTAGCACCAAATATAAGCGAGCTCATAACATATGTTTTCACTGGCTTGTCCGGTGATTTTCTCCACAAGAATCTTAATGCATCTCTGTCTTTTTGTATAATTTTTATTCTAAGAAACATATCTCTGATGTCACCAGTTACAGCGATTTTGTTTTCTCGAAATCTTAGCATGGTTCCGTATAACGAAATAAGTAAATCGGGTCCTTTCAAGATGTAATCGTTCAAACATACTCCATTTGTTTTAGCGGCAGCGTCAAACACCAATCTTAGCTTTTGCTTGTTAGGGTTATCGACCCCGAAGTGAGGTAAGTACCATATTTTTCTTGAAAGATCAGGTGTAATAGATTTATTATTTACTTCAGAAGCGTAGTCGTTGCAGATGAGATGTTCGATCCGCTCCTCGTATCGCGAAGCATAGCCTGCGCTGGACCTCATCTTCCTCTCGACACCTCTTAGTCGTGACATCGCGTTATGGTACGAGTTAGGCAGCGTACGGTTGTTGTCTTTCCATGGTAAGCTCACGTGCCACCTGCCTTTGATTAGTGTAGATGTTTGTTCCAGGTGGTTCCAGGCACGCTGTTCTTCAGAGTTCTGCCGTGGTTTAGCAGCAGAAACTCCCATAGATTCGACGGAGAAGTAACGTCGAACGTCTTCATAAAGATCGTGAAGGTTGCGGTCCACAGAAGTATTTTCTGTATCATTGTCCTCAGTGATGAAGAACGTGGAATGTTGCATGCGCTCTGGTAAGTATCTACGTGGCACTACGCCGTGGAGGCACCAACCCATGGCCGTACGGGTGGCGCATGGCTCGTTCCGTCCGCCTACCACTATTTCCAATGGTAAGATTAAATGACAATTATCCTGCCCGATTAGCACTTCGGGTTTGAATTGGCCAGTACTCAGGTCGTCTTTAAGCTTACGTAAGTAATCATAGTTCTCACATCTCACTGACGCCAAGTTTTGTTTAGGTAAGTTAAGTTCATTTACACTACGTGCACTGAGGTTATATTTTTCACCGAGTGTATTAGACACGGTCAAGTCCATTAGTTCTGTGTCGCACAATAGTTCAGTGTTATCCCATGCACCACGCACACGCATTGCCTGCTTACGGCCGCGCACTCCGGCGCGCGCTGCTAGTGAAGCGCTTATCCTATGATAAGCGCTTCACTAGCAGCGCCTATACACTGTCGAGCCGTCGTCGAGTAACGCACTCGTGCTGAACACACCGTTAGGTCCGTGAATGTTTATCGGCACTACTTTTAGCAACACTGACCAATTATTATTGTTCGAAGTAACATGAGTAATGGTTTCACTATTTTCAGTCTCAGTTGTGGCACTGGGTTGCTCGGGTTGCGCCGCCACAGTTACGTTATTATTTTGCCGCGAACTCGACACAAAATGCAGCAAGCGGTGGTGGGGTTCCGCGCACCCGTCGACGTCACACGCGGCGGCGGTACACGTTTGCCTATCGTGTTTTGACAACAGGCACTTGTAACATAACCCGGAACGTTTCACGTACGACCACCGATCCTTACGTAAGGATTTTTTAAACTTTTTACAGTCTGTCAAATGGTGTTTAGATGTACCGCAGAAGCGGAATTTATTATCACTAGCACTTTGTTCGTGTTTTTCAGTTTGCAGCAACACAGTTTGATCGTTATCATTATGATATTTACGTTTACTGTCCCATCGAATGTTCATCAAACCGGCACTACTCGTAGCTATCTTAATAGCTTCTTCGCTCAAAAAATCACTTAGTATGTCTAGTCTGCACTTTTGTTGCTCCTTTATCAATGGATAACTGTAGTCCGCCCACTTTGATAGCAGCACGGTGGGCAACTTAGTTAGCACCATGTTGACTACATCAACTCCCTGTAAGTACTCCTGTCGTTTGAGTTGTCGAACCGAAGCAACACAGTTTTTTTATTTTCACACTAAAGGGTACTATGTCTTTATGATAATCTGAAGGTAGTGGATTTAACTTTCTCACGTCATGTAGGATTTTTGATATAATAATGTCCGAGTTTCCAAACTACTACAATTCTAACGTAGACATGACTGTTTCCGGCGATGTAGAACTAATTAACAGAGCTGACACTGCTTCTTTAGCGGGACCGCGGAGACATTTTCTCAGACGCCATAAGTTCTCTCTCTCACTAAAGTTGCACATGCTTGTCGACTCCTGGTATGCAGTTTTAAAGAACAGCCATTCCATGGGGTCACCAGAAAACAAAGGAAGTTCCCGTGGTGTGCTGAGTCGGCTGAGTAGATTTGCATTGTGGCTAGTGGGTATGGAAGTGGTAATTAAATCCTTGAGTGCACTAGCTAACTGCTGAACTGCACCGTTAGTGCCGCCGCCCTCGGGCAGCAGCGGGAACAGCGGGCCTGTGGATGCTCCTTGTGCGTTAACCCTCTGTTTCTCCAGTTCGTGTTGGCTGCGCTCCAACCACTCCTCTATGTCCCGGCCATCAACTTGTGCTTCCGACGCTGGTGGACTGTATTTTTCATCAAGGGCCACTATATCAGCAGCTAACTTCTTATCTATGAGTTCCATTTGGATTCGAGCTTTCTCCTTCGCCGCGTCCAGTTCGAGCTTTTTTCTTTGTGGGACTACCGACGATGATGACGTCTTTGTTCTCGAATGTTTCGATTTCTGAGACACGTGTTCGCATCTTTCTTCTTTTTTCAAACTTTCAACTGGTGTCTCCAATACTTTTGAAGAATCGATTACCTTCGACTTTCCATCATCCCATTTGGTCGATGATTGCTCTTCATCCTTCCGTTCACTTTGTTTCTTTGCGGTACTACGCGAGTTTACCATTTTGTTCTGCGGCGGTGTGTGGTACATTGATAAATTAATGATCCGGCTGAATGACCATTTGAATCAAACGCAGCTTTCAACGTAATACCTTTTATTTTTAGGTATGCAACAATACATAAAACAATGCCGGAAAGGAGCGTGCGGTTTCCGTGGGGCTCGAATATGCACTGGCATGTTCCACGGCGTAGACACCGTGGAATCGTGGACTACGTTGCGTCCCGCGCTCCGCGCGCTCCTTCCCCGCTCACATATTCACACATATCGCACCGTTTACAAATTACTAACATTTCCATCGCTCTATATTTTGGAAATGGGACTGTTTGTGAAAAGTAATCAAAATTTATTTTGTTCAAATATTGGTCACTCAACTCAAAAATCTTTTACATACAGGCAAATTTAAAACAGCACTGCTGAAACAATATGCATATGGGACCAGTGGATACACAATAAAATACCTGTTGATATAAAAAATTGCACACTGTAAATATTTAAAAGGAAATTAAATAAATAGCTACTTGAAAAATGTTATTATACAATTGATGAATTTTTGAATGACAAATCAATATGATTATTTATATACAATGATTTTCCTTGCGATTTTAATTTTCCAATTTCATTGCAACTTTTTGAATATTTAAGTAACTTATTATTGACATTGTATTATTGACTAATTATTAACTTATTATTGACATTGTAATATTGACTAATTATTAACTTATTATTGACATTGTAATATTGACTAATTATTAACTTATTATGGACATTGTTTACCACTGAATGAACTTACAAATTGAATTATTTATATTTTTATTGTCTATTTTTAATAATTTGATACCAGTTAAATATTTGATTTTTTAAGATTATCTTATAATTAATTCTACTATAATTTTTTTTTTTTTGCATGCCTGACGGTAGAATGTACTGGAACCTTCTCTTACTTAACACCATATTTTTGTACCTGCATTCATAGCAAATAAAATTATTTCATAAATAATTAGTACTATAACCATGTGTAAGGATATTACGGTTTTCCTTTCCGTTTAAGGAAGAAGCGTCAAGTTAGCCCGCGAAATTCAAATTTTCTTACGTTTTTTGCAAATTGCAAATCAGTATCAAGTTGTATGTTAAATAATGTATGATTTGCGGCCGTAACAAATATGTATTTACAGAATTATATACAATAGAATCAGTAATACAACTCCTTAAGTTAGTATAATCCTAAAATGTCAAGATTTCATGAAATAGTATTTTTTTAGGATTACCTGGTCTTAAAGAATTGTATTGATCACTTTAATGATTCTAATTATGTAAATAGATACTTGTTACGACCGCAAATTATAATTTGATCAACGTACAATATAATACCGACTTGTAAATTGCAAAAAACGTAAGAAAATTTGAATTTCGCGGGCTACCCTGACGCTTCCCCCTTAAGAGATAATTCGATTTGTCATACTAACTTCATACAAATTTGTCGTAAAAAATGTATAATTCCTTCGTTTTTGAGCAGAATTAACTCTGGTGTCATTTTCTATATAGTAATAACTAATAGAAGCGATATCCGGCACTTGCAAATTAAAATCCCTAAGTCTATGAAAGCCAATTTTCAGCCCACCCATTCGCACCCATAGCTCCGACACAGGTGTACGAGGGTACAACAAGGTGGTTTTGGTCAGTAAGAGTCTGACAGACCCCTCTGCACACCCCAGGGCGAAGGACATCCATGAGGATTTCCAAGTGCTGGCTAAGGAAGCAGCCCTACAATTGATGGGCGCCTCATGAAGCAGTTTCTCCGACTAACTAAACAACAGCTGCATGCAGTTACAACAGCTATAACTGGCCACGGGTCATTTAATAAACATCTCTTTGTCATTGTCATGTCATGTCTCTGAAAAATCTTTACATTCAAGTAATTTTTCCCCTCAAAACCCGACTATGACATTCTCTAAAATAAATTCTTTTGTTTTATTAGATACCGACGTTGACGAAGTACTCAGAATTATAAACGGGTTAAAAGTTGTTTGTGCTACTAGGTGGGATGACATACCTAATAATATACTTATAAGGTTTAAATACCTACTTGCACCTCCACTAACCCACATTTTTCAACTGTTTATCTAAAGTAATATTCCCTAAGCTGCTTAAAAAAGCTGTGGTCATACCTGTATTCAAGTCTGGAGACAAAACCTGTGTGAATAACTACAGACCCATTTCAGTTTTAACAGGCCTCTCAAAGGTTTTAGAAAAAATCATTAATAGTATTGTGCAGAGCAAAATATCTTGAAGAAAACTACTTTCAGATAGTCAATTTGATTTTAGGCCCAAAAGATCAACTAACCAAGCAGTACATAAATTAACTAATTATATTACTACCAACTTGGATAATGGTATGCACACAATTGGGATTTTTCTAGACCTTGCCAAGGCCTTCGACACTATTTCTTGTACTTTACTTTTACGCAAGCCAGAAACTATTGGGATAAGAGGAGCACGACTTCTATTATTTTCTGATTATCTCAGCGATCGTCATCAATGTGTAAAAATAGGTTCGTATACAAGTTCTGAACTTAAAAATAGTTGTTTTGGAATTCCACAAAGCAGCATTTTAGGCCCCAACGTTATTTTTAATCTATATAAATGAACTGTGCAGCCTGGCTCTCCAAAATGGAATCATAATGTCTTATGCGGATGACACCGCTCTATTGTTCTCAGCAAAATCAAGAGTCTATGAAAATGCTCAGATCGGTTTTGAAGTGCAAAGTTCGACGGCTTACCTACTGCGTTGCCGTCACCACATGACGCTGGCAGAATAGTCGACATCGGCTCAGTTGCCAAAAGGAAGAAAAAAAAAAGAAAACATCGTCTCTGATTGGCTCCATAATAACCTAACATTAAATACAGATAAAACCCAATACCTACATTTTATTTACAATGAGAAATACTAACATACCGCTTACTAATCTAAACATTTACGCACATAATTGTAGCACGTACGCTGACAGTGCATGTTCTTGCCCCACTTTAACTAAAGCTGACCATTTGAAATATCTAGGTGTTACTATTGACTCAAATCTAAATTTCCGTAAACATATCGATTTACTATGTACGAGAGTGCGCAAATTAATATATGTTTTTAAAAATTTACGGAATGTAGCTGACCATAAATTAATTAAACATTATTTAGCTTTGTGTCAATCCATTCTTACCTATTGCATAACTTCTTGGGGTGGTGCTGCAAAAACAATTTTACTGCCTTTAGAGCGCGCGCAAAGAGCAGTTCTGAAGGTTGCTATCTCTCGCCCTTTTAGATTTCCTACGCACCAGCTCTACATAGCATGTAATGTACTAACAGTGCGGCAATTATTCGTTCTGAGCATAATACTACACCAGCACGCTGCACTACCTTTTGACCCAGTACCATCTGACAAGAGAGAAGGAAGGACTTGGTTTGCATAAAGCCTCAAACTAAACATGCGTTTGCTAATCGATTTAATGTATTTTTAGGACCTTTTTTGTATAATAGACTCAACAGGGTACTAAACCTCTATAGGGAAAGTTTAAAAGAATGTAGTAATCAGAATATTTATCGATACTCAATTACACAGACACTGAAAATCTACTAGAAATTTTGTCATAAGGATAATTTATTCCCTCGTAAGTATTGATGTATCAGTATGCTTCTTCTCATAGTTGTTAAAAGATTATTTTTATTTTTTAAATATCACTTTTACTTCAAATTTTAATGTCCCAATGTGATTGAAATGTAAAGCGATGGCCTGAAACACAGGTTTGAATAAACCTAGATCGGGTGGGTCGCTACCTAACATTCTAATTCTAAACTATCATTACTTGCACCTGTAACTAAACATATACTTAAGCATTAGTTTATTATTAGGCTCCATAATTTATTGTATTGCAAATTTACTAATAACTGACTAAATGTACACTTTTTGAAATATTAAGTTGTTGCTGGCCTCCCTCGAGAACCTGGGGTGGATCAAATAATTGATTTTCTCACCCGTTACGCAACTTACGTGCACTGACATGGAGTTGCAGACACCAGCCCGTATTACCTAACATAACACACACCACACCTGTCTTCCCGCAAGGGTTAGGCAGAGGTGTAACTAAACCCACATTTCACTATTCATGTTTTTGCACTTGCAACCACTAGGCCGACGAGGAAGTTGAAGTATTATTATGCCATTAAAAGTTATGCCTGACTCGTTAAGCCAAAGTAGATTAGGAATTCAAAAATTATGTGAATCAAAGGGCAACTGAAATCCAGACACAAAAGGTATGACATATACAGCAATTAAAATTTTTAAGAATAATCATATCTTGAAGAATACCTCACCTTGTAATCCTCATTCATCATCTGAGGAAACATCTTTTCGGATTCCAGACATAGCCTCAATAAACGGTAGCATTGCTTTAGTTTAGCGCAGCAGAAGAAACAAGCAAGCATCGGTCTTCTGTCTTCAGTTACAAACTGCAACAAAACTTGTCTTACACTATTTTGTTCATATGAAGAAAATACTTTCATTTTACTTTACTTATTGTATAGCCAACAGTTGGTAGTCAGTATTGCTTCCCACAACATTGTTGCCGTCGCAGACATAACCTGGATGAGGCTGGCACAGGAGTGTGGGATTGGCACAAGAAGAGAGAGCCCTACGAACAGCAGTAGGTGAAGTCGGGCTGTGGATGATGATGATGATGAATACTTTCTATACGCCTCATACAGAGAAGACATGAGCATTGATAACCAGTCTTGCTCAAGGCAGATTGGTGATTTATATGGCTATGTTATTGAATGTACTTAATATTGTTAACATTATATTATATACCTATTTATTTTAAGCCCAGGTTTCTTCACATGATTTTATTTCACTGTTGTCAGTGATATCCATTTGACCCTAAGACGGCGATCTGACCAAAGAAAGTTCATAAGAATTTATATCATCGTGTATGAGACACATTAGAACCAATCATATAGATAATTCTTATTAAAGTATGAACTTACTGGAATATCAGTCAGCTTCTCATACAGCTCATGCAAGTTTTTGTTGACCACTATATGCATGCGAACATTCGCCACTAAACATATCCTACACATCGGCAGTTTTTCCATCTTATAACTCAAAAATTATCAAGATATTTAGTTCAACTTCGCACTCTATTAACAGAACACTGTTACACAAATAACTGACGTGCCTTGTAAATTATTATTACGTTTTTTGTTTACTACTGTATGAAAATTTTGCGACTAAAAACTTGTAAACATAGCGTACGCTTCCTTTGTAGACCTCTGAAAGACGGCAGCAGCCGGGAGAACTAGACCTAATAAATGTGTCGTAGGTAGTTCCGACAGTACAGGCAATTTATAGGATTTAGTTTACCACCCTTAAACAACAATCAGTTTAATTTAATACCACCATTACCAGTGGTACACAAACCACAATACACATTTCGTTAAAAGACACTGACAGATGCCTACTTGACACTTGAGGTCTATATAGAGAATAGAGATACCACAGTTGCTTGTGACTTGACTGACAGCAAAGAGTATAATGCTGGACACTCACATTCACGCGAATAAGCGAACCCACAAGTGTGGGACGACATTTGCAAATGATAATGCAAAACTTCTGCTGCATTCACTGTTTTCCAAGCTGTGTCGGTTTTTTGACGCTTACCAAAGCGCGTGAACCTTGAACCTTCACGAAGTCTCCCACACACGTGTGGCCACGTGACCAATTGCGCATAGCACGCACACGATTACGTAGATAGAAAAATATCCTTCTTATAGTCTATCCAACATGTCAACAAATCCTTTCGGGATCGACGGACCTGTTGGCTTATAGTCATGTCAATGAGGAGTAGCTCCTTGGTGCCGCGGGACCCATTCCTACATCCATTTGGACACTGGAACTGCGATGCCAAGCATGCGTGTGAACTTTGCAGCCATTTAAGCCAAAAATTGTGCAGTCCGTCTGGTCCCGGCAATTCCTGTTCGGTATCAGACGGGCTGCACTGGCTACATCGGAGGAAGTAATTATTACTTTCTCCATCTCCGGTATGGCGTCACACACGCGCTCAACATCACACATCCATTCAGACTCAGTATGGCAGACGGGCACCGACCAGATGTTGTGCCAGAATATGCTAGTGGCATCATCATCCGGGCGGCATACGTCTGCCACATTTTGCTCAGGTCACTCGCATGCTCTATACACCCACCTTTGATCACGCTGGAATATGCAATTCTGGATATACCGTTCAAACCGTCGTTTATACCTACGGATACGGCTTGCCCATGCACAGAATTTCTGCTTCAGGAAGTCAATGCGCTCTGTGACACGGGACATATATTCTTGAGGACTGATTCTAGTCCCCGAGAACGCTCACCTCACAAAGCGCATCACTCTAGGGCGAGTATTGCCCTCCCTGAAGCAGTTTGCAAATGAGCACCCAGGTCCCCTCGATACGTCGCTCGATCCTGCACTGCCAGGCTGGAATGGCGGGTTTTGGTCATGTGGCTATGTCACAATTTGGAAATGTGATATTGGCTACACGACACGCCGCAATAGCCGCGCAATAAAGATCGAGTGCGTATCTACGAGATCTTCACTGCTTTCAAAATAAGAACCAAGCAGCGAATCCAAGGCACACACCAACGTCCTATTCGTTCTGTGCATAGGAAAGCGAGGTAAACGAGGTCTAAGTTGACGGGGGCAGTTCTAAACTCCCGAAACGCATCCTCCAGCGCGCTCCTCAATCGGTCGTTACACTGGCTACTTACCGTAACAACCCATCGCATCGCCCCCCTTCTCATTATTAACATAAGACCGCAGTTGGGTTATGTCACTTACTGGAAGTTGCACTGCGGTCTGTGACGGGACAGGGACGATACGGTTGCTCAGTACCTCTAAGCGCAGCTTATCAAGCGTGGCGTCGTCCAGTTAGTGATTGAATTGAGTGAACCCGCACCTGATCCGACAGTCGTTGGGCCGAGACGTTGATGGCTGCTTGAAGTTCCTGGAACAGAGACAGCATCCTATCGCGGTAGGCAGTGAGGTTCTCTCGCCTCTGTCTCTGTGTATGTGTGGGGGCCTCTGTTGCCCCGTAATAAGCACGCATGACGTTCTCATTCATTTGTTGAGTCCATTTCATGCGCTGCACACAACCACCGGCAGCGGGGACCCGGCTCGGGGCCGGTTGGCCCCTAGATCCCATGCCGGTCGGTGGTCGGCCTCTACCCGGTTGACGTGCAGGTGGTGCCGATGTCGGTGGAGAGAAGTACTCGTCGCTCGAGCTCGACGCGGCTACAGCCGCCGGTGTGACTGGTGATCCAAGTTCCGACGACGGCGAGGCGGAGCTGAGCGACGAGTCCGGAGGTGGTAGTCGTGCACGACGTACGGCTGCTCTGGTCAGCATATTTTCACATTTTCATATTTTCTTCTTGTTGTTTTTGTCGGAGGTGACAGCTGTCATGTCACCTTCGATTCCGCATTTTCTGTTGATATTCTATATGTACTATGGTTCATTGTGGTACGTAAATTATTTGTGAGTTATTGTTTTTTAACGGCTGTTTTATGTTTCTTTAGAAACTATAAAAAACTGCTACTGTTGGGTGTTGGGTGATAATTTAATAAATGCGGGTAACCAAATATATATTACAGTTCCCAGGACGCTGGAGAAAATCACCATTTAGCATCGTGGCCTCCCCTACTATGAGATCTGGCTGATGGTCTGTGAGGACTGAGGGACCACACTTTAAGAACTGTAGTTTTTAATCTATTTGTTTAGAAATTCCCAGTTTTGTTCTACAATTATTTTAATCCAAGGATTTTATTTTGCGAATTCCCAGTTTGGTCCTTTAGTTCACACGCACATCCAATTTTTAGCTCAATGCTGATTAGCATTGCCATCCAACGTGGCAACGCTGCCAGCCTATTGGGCACTTTTTCCACTGACCGAGATGCGGATGTATTTTTTGATGCCCAATGAGCTCTTCCCATTATCCTTTGACAAGTGGTGAAGCGGTGACAAGTGCCTGACGGATGATGTCATTAATACTGGCGTGCCGTGCCAACCGACCGAGGTGGTGGACTACTTCACTGCACTGACAGCTATGTGGAGCCCCGCGAGGAGCGCCCAGACGCAGACTTGTGGCGAGCCGGAAATGAGGTTATTCCGGTCAAACCTGCAGTGCTATTCTGTACAAATCTCACCGTGAAAACATAGGTGAGGTGAGCGTGGAGTGAGCTGCCAATAGTGTCAATCCCTAGCGTCAGGTGGAATGACAGCTCACTCCACCTAAGTTTTCACGGTTAGATTTGTACAGAATAGACCGGCTGGAGAGCGGCTCGTCCCACCGTCTCTGGGAGGACGGATATTCGGGCTGAACCGTAGCCGTACAATTAAGGTGGCTTGTCCGGATACGGTCAGCCTGAGAATCTCAGGCGTTCATCACATCGGCACGGCACTTCAGAGTCAATCTGAGAAGGGCCTAAGATTCTTGTGGTTAATTTTCGGTGCTATGAAACGAGGACAGGAACGCCCCGGTAAGCTTCCACGAATGAATGTAATCCACTGATCCCAGCATGGTTTGTTAAGAGTTGAAAGAACCCAAAGATTTGCAAATGGATTTAATTAATTATGGAAAGTCTATCCGAAATATCGGTCAAATATTACATTTTTTTGTCAACCAAAGGTGGGAAACTGTCTAAACTTGGGGAACCTAATTTAACTGCACATATCGTTAATGTGTTGTTTCTAATCACAAAATTAGAACTAGACAGAACTCTCTTTTTCGTGCTTAAACTATTTATATTATAGCTGGTTTTTAAACTATTCTGGGCTGAGAGAAAAGACCTGGTTCCATAATGCTACTAGCGACCTTGTGATTTAAAAAACCAAACGTCAATACAGAAATCGCGTCAACGTCAAACTGGGGAAAGCGCGGGAAACTCCAAACTTGGCGGACGCGTCCTTTTTGTGTTCAAATTTATAATTAAAAAAAAAACCTGTAATATAAGATCAGTAGTCGTAGTTTTAGTGTCCTATTTTCTTTTAATTATAGTTTAAATTTAGTGTAATATATTTTCTTCGATAGTGGTAAGTCTTTTCTAACTTTTGGAGAAGGAGAACAAAATGAACGACCCGCCTGATCCGGGGGGCTTCGTCCCCCCGGCAGGCAATTTTGTAACCATAATATCGAATGAATCGGGTATGGATACCGATGGGTCGTCCTCGGCTCGTCACCTTAAAAGAAGCCGTGTACATATTTGCAAGCACTGCAATAAACGCCGCCGTACCCGCAAAAACCACGGTTCCGAGTCGTCGGGTTGTGGTTGTGTAGATTCATCTACTTTTGAACGTCCTGCATCAGAGCCTAACTGTTCCGAAATAATAGTATCCAACAAAGTTACTGATATTCCTGCTCCTTCCTTAGATGTTCCCACTCAGATAGGTCGAAAAACCTATGACAAAACCGACAGTACGCCTTTTGTTATTCATGTTCAAAAACAATTAATTTCACCAGATGATGGAACGTCGTTGCACCCGATTACATTTGGCAAATTTTTGAAACATAACGCCTTCCAGAATATAATCAACGGTAGCGTCAAAAAAATCGGGCGCAATAAAATATCACTATCTTTTTCCAATTTCCTGGACGCAAATTCCTTTATTACCCATAATAGTCTTCAGACACATAATTACAAAGCTTTTATACCAACTTTTAACGTCACTAGAATGGGTTTAGTACGTGGTGTTCCTGCGGAATGGTCTCCGGAGGAAGTTATTGATAATATAACAGTACCAATTGGTTGTGGTCCAATTTTAAAAGTCAGACGCCTTAATTTTAAAACTACTGTTGATGGTACAACCATTTGGAAACCATCCCAATCCATAGTTGTTACATTTGATGGGCAGGTTCTACCAAAAAGAATTTTTATGTGCTATAATGCTTTACCTGTAGATCTATATATTTTCCCTACAGTACAGTGTTTTAATTGCTGTCGTTTTGGTCACACTAAAATTCAGTGCAGGTCCAAACCTCGTTGTTATAAATGTGGCCAAGGCCACACTGGGGACAGTTGTGAAAGAGAACAAGAAAGTGCATCTTGTTGCCTTTGCTCTGGTTTTCACTATGCTACTAATAAGTCTTGCCCAGAATTTTCTAGGCAAAAATTAATTAAAACATATATGGCACAAAGTTCAGTATCTTATGCTGAAGCAGCAAAAGTACATCCTGCAGTAACTAAATCGTATGCCGATACACTTCTATCTTCTCCTTCCAAAAACTTTGCACATACTCCATCAATCTCTTCGCCTAATAGAATGCCTACTTCAACTAGTTATAAAAAGACTGTCTTCCTCAAACCACGCTCCCCTCCCAAATCTGTACAAGGATATAATAAAGAAGCTCACAATGCCATTATTAACGATTTCAACATTCCCCAACCAGCTAATGGTTGTGCCTTTTCTAATAATCATAATAATTAAAAAAAAGACACAAATTTTTCTATAAACGATTTTCTTTCTGCACTACACAATCTTCTTTCTCAGTTCAACATTTCACCGTCCAACGTTGCCCCATCTTTCAATGTATCTCAATCCATTCATAATGGACAACACATCCAAAATAATCCAGTGGAACTGCCGCAGTCTAGTAAACAAAAAGAGTGATGTTATATATCTTTTAAACAAATATGAACCATTTGCCTTTGCCTTAGCAGAGACGTGGCTCAAATCTAATCATATTTTTAAAATTAATGGTTATTTAACCATTAGAGAGGATAGATCTGATGGGTATGGTGGAGTAGCTATACTTATCAAGAATTCTATCCCTTTTTCTATCATTACATTACCTCCTCACAGTGAGGAAATTTCAATTGTAGCTATTAAAGTGCATCATACTTGTCTTGTTTCTATTTACATTCCTCACCCTTCCTCTTCTATTCTTCAAGAGATAAATAATCTCTTTTCTTTTCTTCCAAAGCCTTTCTTAATATTGGGGGACTTTAATTGCCATCACCAATCATGGGGTTGTTCAACTTCTAATTGTTATGGCGATGAATTACTAGATATAATAGACTTACATAACTTATGCATCTTGAACTCTGGAGCTGCCACACGTCGTTCAGATCCCAATCAGAACCAAAGTGCAATTGACCTTTCTATCTGTTCTCCAAACTTAGCCTCTTCATTAACTTGGCATACTCTATCCTCTACTTATGGTAGTGATCATTTTCCAATAGTTATTTCTTATCCTCTTTCCAAACCAAATGCACCATTAAGAAGATCAAACTTAAAACATAAACTACCCAATAGAAATAATAATAAAGACTGGGACAAATTTAGGAATATTGTTGACAGTAAGGTTTGCTCCTTGCCTGTCATTTCTAATGGCAATGAAAATAGTTGTGCTGAAGCTTTGGCACTCATATTAATCGCAGCGGCAGATGAAGTTTTTCCTGTAAAAAATAACAATATTAGTACAATTCCCTCGCCTCCGTGGTGGGACCAGGAGTGCACAGAATTGATTAATAAACGTAAAGAGGCTGAATACAATTATAACCTTGATATGTCTGATATTAATTTTGAAATCGTTACTAACTTAATTAATGAAACTTACAAACTTTTTAAGAAGAAAAAATTTGAATCTTGGCGTAACTTTTGCTCATCAATTTCACCAAATACTCACCCCACGATTATCTGGCGCAATATTCGTAGATTTAGGTCCATTTATAATAACCCTTCTCTTATCCCCGACACTTTAGCCAGTGAATTTTTAGATAAATTAGCACCAGCTTGGGTTCCAGAGGTTATTAACCTTTCTCTCGTATCCAATAACCAAGACACTCAACATACGACGCTAGATCTTCCATTCACTCTCACTGAATTAAAGGGTGTTATTCATAAGACTAAGGATTCTGCACCAGGCTTTGACGGCATCCCGTATTCCTTTTTTGCTAATTTAAATGATGATGTCCTCAGTTATTATTTAGAGCTTGTTAATTCTATCATGATTACAGGAAACATCCCTGTGGAATGGAAACGTCAAATGGTGTTGCCATTTCTTAAACCGAATAAAACCCCATCTGATGTTTCTTCATACCGTCCCATAGTGTTGTCTTCAATTCTAATGAAATTAGCGGAACACTTAATTAAAAATCGCCTGGAATGGTATGTTGAAAGTAAGGGTCTTTTGGCAGAATCACAATATGGTTTTAGAAAAGGTAAAAGTACAACTGACTGTTTAAGTATTTTAACATCGGATATTCGATTATCCTTCTCTAATAACCATTCCACTATTGCAGTTTTCCTTGATATTGATGCAGCTTATGATAATGCTGTATTATCAGTTTTACAAAATAAATTAAAAGCCTTACAAGTTCCATTGAATTTGTCGAATTTCATTATTAATATTCTGACTGAACGATCTGTTAACATGATAATAGGAGATCATGAGGTATCCCATCTTGCTTAGAGAGGCCTCCCGCAGGGTTCTGTGCTCAGTCCCCTCTTATACAATATTTACACTTTCGATTTAGACTCGTCCTTAATTACTAACAATGTTAAGGTTCTTCAATACGCCGACGACGTATTATTATATTCTTCAAGCCAATCTGTTGAACAAGCCAGCTGTGCTATCAATTCTGCTTTATCTACTCTGGAGTCATGGTTACATCTAAACGGTTTAGATTTATCCACGTCTAAATGCGCGGCTGTTTTATTCACTCGGAAAAGAAATATTCCCTTGGTAAACCTCTTTTATAAGGAAATACCTATTCCAGTTACAGATAAAGTCAGATATCTTGGTATAATACTTGACTGTAAATTAAGTGGTGTTCCTCATTGTGATTATATCGTTAACAAATGTGAAAATCACCTAAACATGCTTAGATGCCTCTCTGGTGTATGGTGGGGTGCACATCCATTTTCTTTGAAACTTGTTTACAACGCAATTATCAGAAGCACTCTAGATTATGGATTGTTCGTTCTAGAGCCTGGTAGTGTTATGGCTTTTAAAAAATTGGATCGCATCCAGTCTAAAGCATTACGCATTATTTCGGGTGCCATGAAGTCTAGTCCCATTAATGCACTCCAAATTGAATGTGGGGAAGCTCCTTTATATCTTAGAAGACAATTCCTATCTGACAAATATTTGTTCCGGATTCTTCAGCTCTCAACTCATCCTCTCATTCCTAAACTAGACTCTTTAGTGTTACAGATTGAATCGTCAGATTACTGGTCCCATAAACGTGCTCCTTGTTTAGTTGTAAGCTATAAAAAATTCCTTTCACTTTCTTCTCCAATTCACCATTCCAATAAACTTCCCCTGTTTAACAGTAGTTATGAGAGTCTACAATTCAGCCCTATCATTAAATATGACTGTGTAAGTAAATCAGATCCCGATTGTCATATAAGTTTTAATAATTTTCTGGCTGAACACTCGGAGTATCACTACATATTTACTGATGCTGCCAAGCGTTCGCCGACGGGTTGTGTTGGGATAGGTACTTATCATTCTCAATACAACATTGTCCAAAAAATAAAACTGCCTCCGGAGACTTCAGTTTTCACGGGGGAATGTTTCGGTATTTTAAAAGCCATAGAATATACTCGTGTTCTTAAGCTCAAAAAAACAATAATTTTTACCGATTCTCAAAGTGCTCTTCTAGCCATCAATAAATCCCCTTTTGAACACAAATCACAGCTCCCAATCATTTATTTAATAAGAGAATTTGCGTTCAGAACCATTTCGGAAGGTAATACTTTGCAATTTGCATGGATTCCGGCCCATTCTGGAATCCATGGCAATGAAGTTGCTGACACACTTGCCGGTGATGCGGTGCAGTGTGGGGATTTAGTTCCTTATACTAATTTTAGTAGTGACCTTGTGATGTTACCTAAGACTTTTCTTCGGGACACCTGGAAGGTAGCTTGGGATATCGGAAGTAAATTAAAGGGCCGTTATTTTTCAATTATTCAGCCCGACGTTCCGGAAAAACCGTGGTTTGGCAGGGCGAAGTTTGGCAAGGTGGAGACCTCCGTTTTAATACGTATGAGACTGGGTCATGTTTGTTCTCCAGCCCATCTTGCCAAACTTCATATCATCGACGACCCCATCTGCTCGTGTGGTACAGACGTAGGCGTATTCCTTTTCCTACCTCAATACTTTCTTTACTTTGCACAAATAGCTTTCCTGTATATAAATGTATAGTATCATTCATCACTCTAAATAATATTAAGTTGTAAATTTTCCTCATTGTAATTTGCTCATTATTTACTATCTTCACCTTTATAAATATACTGATCATATATCCGTCCTATCCTAAATCCCGTTAAATTATTCATACTAATATTTTCGTTTCCCTAACTTTGAAATAACTATAAACTTGACATTGGCTAAATGCACAAACCGTGCGAAGCCAAAAAGAAAAAAAAAAAAAAAAAACGTCAAACTGGTCAAACGTCAAAATTTAACAAGCAATCCGTAGATAGAGAATGAACTAGTTCATTCTCTATCTACGAAGCAATCCCATTCACATTTTCACATCACAGACAGACGTCAGACAGATGACAGAGTCCATCGAGCATCATTTAGGAAAGTACTTGTTTTAGCATAATATTGTATGTAGGTAGTGAACCAGTAGAAAAATAATAGCTTTTAATTCATATTATTCGTAGATTACAAGAAGAAGTTGTCGTAATAATGTTATAAGTGCCGGTTATTTCTATTCTGCGGTGTTTTTAAACCTAAACATGGAAAAACTGTCAATGTGTAGGATATGTTTAGTGGACCATGTTCGAATGTTTGTGGTTGCCGACAAAAACTTGCAGGAGACATATGAGAAGCTGACTGATGTTCCAGTAAGTAGATATGTAAACATTTAAATAAATATTAGGTTTTATGAACAGATAAAAAGAATCTATGTACCCAATCTGCACTGTACCCCACAGTAATCTGATTTTTAAGTGTTAACTGCTTTTAAAATCTAAATTATCGGTACTTATAGAGGTTTTACGTTGTTTTATAGAATTTCGTTTCACATAAAACTTTTCTCATATTTTCGTTTTACAGAATAATCAATAAGCAGGTTACTTACTTTGAAGATTTTTAAATCATTTATTTTTGTTTCACATTAAGTTTATTGTTAGAATAATCATATCGAGGAGCTTGTGGTTAAGTAATAACAGCCGCACGCGTCGATCCATAAGGTTAAGCTACGCTTGCCAGGGTTGGTCTGTCGATGGGTGACCAGTGACCATCTTTCATACCGAGACTCCTTCGTGCCTCGGAAAGCATGTTAAGCCGTTGGTCCCGGCTGTCATTCGTGGATCTTTGATAGTCGTTATGGGTCATCAGAAGCCAGAAAGTCTGACAACCAGTCTTACCAAGGGGTATCATATTACCCAGTAACTGGGTTGTGGAGGTCAGATAGGCAGTCGCTCCATGTAAAATACTGGTATTCAGCTGCATCCGGTTAGACTGAAAGCCGACTCCAACATAGTTGGGAAAAGGCTAGGCAGATTGATTGATTGTTAGAATAATCATATCATAGAATAACAAATCAAATGTTCTTTATCCTTATATTGTTTATTTAATATAAAATTTATTACCTAGAATAACATACCATTGATAAAATGCATACCCTCATGTAACCTAGTGCTTGCATGCTGCAAGTGAGTACGCAGCATGCAGCGTGCAAGCAACATGGTGCATGCAAGCGAGCATGCAACATGCAGAATGCATGGTTTCTGTCACGGCTCCGGCGCTGCGGGGCTCCGGCGGTCCAGATGGTATTCACGCTCACCACCGCAGCTTCACGGCAATATCAGCCGTGGCGGCGCGCGTTAAAGCCACGTACTCCTCAGCTCACCGGCCGCCTCGCCCCTCCGCGCCTACGCAGATTTAAATTACACTCTAGGGGTAGGGCAGACAAGACTACGTGGAGTCGGTTTTGCAGCGATTCGTTTCTGTCACAAACTTGTGTAGCACAACATATTGACTTTTTAAGAAAATATTTTAATTTTAATTTAAGACTATATGACTAATAATTTTAAACAATGTTTGTTAAAAGTTCTATTGTTCAATTTGTTTGTTAAACAAAAAAATGTGATTAAAAATTAATTGAATTAAGTTTCTGTGAAATATGTTTCATTCAAGTAAGTGTTTATAACACATAGACCTACCAGAATGAATGCTTTACACACAAATGAGTAAAAACTGCATCAAATGCTATGTGACAGACTAAACTCTGATTTTTAATTAGGTAGACTAAAATGACATATGGTGAGTAAAATGTCAAAATGACACAAAAAGTTCGATTTGAGCTGTCATTTTAGTCTACCTAATTAAAAATCAGAGGTTAACTTGGAAAGTGTTTATGTTTTATATTATTTATTACATTCTGCCTGCGACTTCATCCCCATAAAATTTCTTGGTTTGTACTCACTAGTTTGATTCATTAGTTTGATCGTCGAACTAGTGAGAATTTATTTTCTCAATTGGTCGACCGTTGAATTTGTTTTAACCAAAAACATTAAAAATATGCTTTTAAAATGATCATTAGTCAAAGATGATATTGATGCTCAAATGCAACTAACATGTGGATAAAGTATTGGGCATTTTTTAGAAAAATTACAATAGGTAAATATAATAGGTTGGGGAAAAAGTTTCTTCGCATTTTTTAAGAAAATTCAAATCATTTTTTAATATAGTTTATTTACATTTAACTAAAGTATGTAGGTACCATTTTGTTCGATAAATTTTTGCCATCTTGTAGGTAGGGACATGATCCCATTGCTATAGAAATTTTGGGACTTCTGGTCAAAATACCGCGACAAGTGGTTTTGGCAGTCCTCTCGTGATGTTAACCTGACACTGCCTAAAGAATTCTGAAGAGACCGAAACAGGTGGAAATCTGAAGGTGCAAGGTCAGGACTATACGGTGGATGCATTAACACCTCCCAGCCAAACTCTCTTAATTTTTGCTGAGTGGCTAAAGCCTCACACATCTTTAGCCACTCAGCAAAAATTGGCATCCATTTTATCCGTAATAGGGCGACCAGAGCGACGTGCATCTTTGACATCAAAATTTCCGGATTGAAAACGCTTAAACCAAATTTGTGCTACTCTCACAGACACTACACTAGGTCCGTAAACATCGAATTTCTTCATTAGATTCACTTATCTTGACGGTACGAAAAACAAATGAAAATCACACATTTTCCTAATTTGAATTTGGAATTATGTTCTTTAAAATTTAAACTTTCAATGATACCAGAACCAGCCAGATACAAATAGTATAGCCAAAGAGATTTTATTACAAGTTCATTTAAACTATAAAGCGAAAAGACTTTTTCCCCAACCTAATATTTGATCACGTGACGGTCGAACAACTGAGAAAAAAATAATTATCACTAGTTCGGCGATCGAACTAATGAATCGAACTAGTGAGAACAAACGAATTTCTTGACCCCCGAACCACCCTGTCGCATCGCATCGCCTGCCCGCGCTCTTCGTTTTTGCTTAGTATTCTTACTGTAATTTTTTTTTTCGTTTTGCTCGGCTCATAAAGGTCCTGGCGTGATGTTAAAAAGCCCTCCTCCAAAATTGGGGTAACAAATGGAAATATAGATATAGATAGATTACAGGTAAAACAAAATATTTTAAATTTAGTTTTGTTGCAGTTTGTTACTGAAGACAGTAGACCAATGCTCGCTTGTTTCTTCTGCTATGCTAAACTGAAGCAAAGCTACCAATTGCAGAGAAGATGTTTGGAAGCCGAGGATCTGTTTGCTCAGATGTTGAATAATTATGAGGTGAGGGATTCTTCTACTGACAACTAATTTCATCAATTAGAATTTTAGTATCATTTGAAAGTGACATTAATCAAAAATATACAATAGCTTAGTCACAATAGCTAATTGCCCGATCGTCGAAATTATAGTCACACATAAAAAACAATTTTTAGGGTTCTGTACCTTAAAAGAAAAAACAGAACCCGAGTGATCCTACAAGGATCACTCGTGTGTTTGTCTGTCTGTCCATCCATCACAGCCAATTTGCTCCGAATCTAATGGACCGATTAAGTTGAAATTTGGTACATTTATGTATTTCTGTGACCCAAACACGGACGTGTAACGTAAATAAAATAATTTTAAATATAGGGGTCTATTTTGGGGGTAAATAAGAAAAAAAAAAGTTTTGCAAACTGTTTCGTGTGACATCAAATGAAAGGGCTTACTGTGAGGCTCTCAAATATATTTTTTTATAATTGTTTTAAAGTTATGTATTTAAGAAAATTGACCATTGCCCCCTTACCTCCAAAACTACTGAGCCTAAAATTTGTAAAAAAAATATACAGATAATAGTTCCATGCCAATAGATTACAGGAAAACTTATAAGAAGTCAATGGTCTTAAAATAACAAGGTAAATATCTCAGTATTGTGCGTACAAACTTAAATTTGCAGTTGGAATGTATAGGAGACCATGTTTTTCAACTACAATGTTAAGTTTGTTCTTGGGATAAATTCATCCCAACTACGGAACCCTTCATTGTGCGTAGTCCGACACGCACTTGGCCGGTTTTTTTAATTTTCATGTTAGGAGAATTTATGTGATGGTTCCAAAATACTCTTACGAGTATGCTATAGCCAGTGTTTTCATTTATTATTTTAGTATTATCGTCTCCACATTGTATAGAGGCTGTGTTTAGGAGATTTTAGGGTTCCGTACCTCAAAAGGAAAAAAATGGAACCCTTATAGGATCACTCGCATATCTGTCTGTCTGTCTGTCCGTCCGTCTGTCACAGCCGATTTGCTCCGAATCTATTGGACCGATTAAGTTGAAATTTGGTACACGTATGTAATTCTGTGACCCAAACACGGGCGTGTAACGTAAATAAATGAATTTTGAATATGAGGGTCAATTTTGGAGGGTAAATAAGAAAATTAAAAAAAAGTTTTGCGAACTGTACCGTGTGACATATCAAATGAAAGGGCTTACTGTGAGGGTCTCAAATATATTTTTTTATAATTTTAAAATAAATAATTCTAAAGTTATTTAAGAAAATAGACGAAAATTGACCATTCTCGTCCCTTATCTCCGAAAGTACCGAGCCTAAAATTTTGTAAAAAACAAAATACAGAAAATAGTTCAATACCTATAGATTACAGGTAAACCTACAAGAACTCTATGGCCTTAAAACAACATGGTAAATCTCTCAATATTGTGCGTACTAACTTACATTTGCAGTTGGAATTTATGGGAGAACATGTTTTTCAACTACAATGTTAAGTCTGTTCTTGGGATTCATCCCAACTACGGAACCCTTCATTGTGCGTCTGACACGCACTTGGCCGCTTTTTTTTTCATTATACAGAATTAATTTTGTTACAGCTAAAACTTACAAACCGAAGCCATTCAGAATTTGTTGGTGGTTTTGTTAAAACCACCATAGAGAACATAAGCATAGTTGATTATGGTCAAAGTGACAGCGGGACTATTGAAATAGAAGTACCAGCGGTTTCTGAGAAACAATGTGACATTGTTGAGATCAAGGTTGAATGTCAGAGTGATGATGGTATGTTCTTAATTTTACTAGTTTTAAATTTCACAGAGCATGGAGACAAAGAATAAAAGTTTTTTGTTATCCACTACACATTACCTACAAAACTAAAAAAAAAAATAAAAAAAAAACCAAAAACATAAAAATAGCATTAATTTCGGAAGTCTGTGGCAAGAAACGATTATATAGAACCAGACAACGACTTCCGAAATTAAGTTTTTGTTTTGTTTCATTACAAATGACATTAACCCAAAAAAAAACTACATAAACACGTGTGACACCAGATTTTTAACCGACTTCAAAAAGGAGGAGGTTCTCAATTCGTCTGTTTTTTTTTTTGTAGGCTTGTTTCGCGATTACTCAAAGACGGATGGACCGATTTAGAAAATTCTTTTTTTGTTTGAAAGTGTATACTAAGAAGGTGGTCCCATATAAATTTTTAACCGACTTCAAAAAAGGAGGAGCTTCTCAGTTCGTCGGAATCTTTTTTTATGTATGTGTCCGATTACTCGAAGACGGCTGGACCGATTTGGAAAATTCTTTTTTTGTTTGAAAGGGTATACTTTCTAGTTGGTCCCATTGTCATCAGGTCAGGATCTGATGATGGGATCCTGGAGAAATCGATGGAACTCTTCAAATATTATAGGCACAATGTAGCGATTTGGATATTTTTTTATAATAACTCGTGCATTTTTTCTTGAAAAGCACCGTTTGATGAAGTGGAACTGATGATGAAGATAACAGATGGCCACCGGAACTACTCAACAATAAGGAGTTCTTTTGATAAGTACCAGGAGAACTCCACATCACCTAAGACAATCAAGTAAGTAATTTATGCTCATCACAATGCTTACATTGTGATGAGCATAAATTACTTAGCAACCATTATTAAAGTACCTAATCCTAATCTAAGGTACCTAATCGAATCGCAACCTTGAAATACTTATTATTGAGTAGTTCCGGTGGCCATCTGAGATCTTCATCATCAGTTCCACTTCATCAAACGGTGCTTTTCAACGGGTCTCAACAATTAACGTCCCTACATCGGAAAACGAAATATTGTGTAAAAGGTGATAAGCAGTTGACATTATGATAAAGAAAATCAACCGACTTCCAAAAAAAAAACTCCACAAAGTGAAAAATAACTTCAATTTCGGAAGTCGGTGGCAAAAAAGAAGAAAAAAAAAACAGATCCAAAGACATCGACTTCCGAAATTAAAGTTATTTTTCACTTTGTGGTGTTTATTTTGGAAGTCGGTTGATTTTTTTGGAAAAAAGTTTTTATATTAACTTTGTTTGGGTATTTTTTGAGTTACCTTCAATAATGCGGATTTTTCCCACTTAATTTATCTGGATGATGTTTTAATAACTTCCTATCGCTGTTATTTACATAGCAGGTAGTGGTATTCAAATTTGTGCGGGGTAGGTACCACAACTAAAAAGTTAAAAATAAAAATTTCGGTAGTCGGTGTCTTTGGTTTTGTATTTTCGTGTTATGCCACCGACTTCCGAAATTAAAGTTATTTTTCACTTTGTAGTGTTTTGTTTTGGAATTCGGTTTTATTTTTTGCTAAAAATTTTTTTAGAATTAGTCTTTTGCATCATTATTCTAGGTGTGTATGGTTGTCGCCAATCAGTACAATGTCTTCTACGAAGCGTAAGTGGTTCAGTGTTTCCCCATTAATGTTGATCCCCCAAAGTCCCATTCTAAGTTGCGGAAGATGGATTCGAGGAGAGCAGTAAAAAGGTTCGGTAATATCAGGTCGCCTTGTCTTACCCCACGTTGTACGTCGAAAGGTCTTCCTTGTGTCTCTAATTTAACTTTGGCTTTACCCCTTTTAATAATTTTTTAACCGATTTCAATAAAGGAGATTCTCTATTCGACCTGTATGTATGTTTGTTTGTATGTCCACGATTTTCTCAAAAACTTATTAACCAATTTTGATGATTCTTTCACTAACGTAATCTACATACTTTCAGGAAGGTTTTAGTATATAAATAGCTGACCCGACAAACGTTCTGTCAAAATTTCAATAATTCATACAAAATTCCCATAGAAAATGCACTTTCAATTTTCCCGGCAACTTTTCAAACATTTTGTTTCATAAAAACCTTGTCCTGACAATTACAAATACAACAAAAAAAGAATTATCTAATTTGGTGCAGTCGTTCGGAAGTTATGCGCGTACATACATTTCGGCGATTCATTTTTATATAGGGTTATTTGTAAAACACCAGCAACCTCTTAAGGGGTCATTGTACTCATCATTATGAACAACTTTTACTATGGGACCAAACTTGAAATCGCAAAAAAAATCTGCTGTTCAGTACATTTTGACGAATTATGCGAACATATGTACTGAACAGCTGATTTTGTTTCGCGATTTCAGGTTTGGTCCCATAGTAAAAGTTGTGCATAATGATGAGTACAATGACCCCTTAAGAGGTTGCTGGTGTTTTACAAATAAGTCTGTATATATAAGATTAGGTAATTCTTCTTATGTACGAAGTTATGTGCATACCGGCATTTCTAAGCGGATTTTGATGATTAGGGTTACGTACCAAAATGATGAAAAAGAACCCTTATGGTGCGACTCTGTCTGTCTGTCACAGCTAAATATCTCAAGAACTACTAATGCTATCAACTTGAATTTTGGAATAGTTCATTAGATGACGTTTGACTAACTATTTTGCAAATAATAAAGAAATAAAAATGTATATTTTTTTTGCAACAGGGACTGAAAGGGGTCTTCAAAATTCGAAGTGGGGCTACTAGGGCATGTGGGGTATCTTATGAAAGAGCGCTGTTTGCACATTCTCAAAAATTTTTATTTTTAGGGTTCCGTACCTGAAAAGGAAAAAAATGGAACCCTTATAGAATCACTTGCAAACTGTACCGTGCAATATATCAACTGAAAGGGCTTACTGTGAGGGTCTCAAATATATATATTTTGATAATTTTAAAATAAACTGTTTTATAGTTATTTAAGAAAATAGACGAACATTGACCATTCCCCCCTTTTATCTCCGAAACTACTGAGCTTAAAATTTTGAAAAAAAATACAGAAAATAATTCTATAGCTATAGATTACAGGAAAACCTATAAGAAGTCCATGGTCTTAAAATAACATAGTAAATCTCTCAATATTGTGCCTACAAACTTACATTTGTCCATAGTTAATTAAACGAAAAGGGTTCAACCCACATCAGGTGTAATGAGGGTTGGATCTTTTTCGTTTAACTATGGACATTTGTAGTTTGAATGTATGGGAGAACATGTTTTTCAACTACAATGTTAAGTTTGTTCTTGGGATAAATTCATCCCAACTACGGAACCCTTCATTGTGCGTGGTCTGACACGCACTTGACCGGTTTTTTAGGGTTCCGTACTCAAAGTCTCTCTGTCACAGCTAGATATCTCAAGAACTACTAATGCTATCAACGTGAATTTTGGAATAGTTTTAGATGACGTTTGCGCAACTATTTTGCAAATAAAAATGTTTTTTTTTTTTTGAGAAAAATCTGAAATTATTCTTTGTGATAGAAGCTTATGGTAAATAGCACACTTTTTATATGTGACTAGCAGCGCCCCGAGGTTGCACCCGCGTAAGTCTCGAACCCGTAGAAATATCGGGATAAGAAGTATCCTATGTGTTACTCCAGGTTACAAACTATCTGTGTGACAAATTTCATGAATTTCCGTTCAGTAGTTTTTGCGTGAAAGAGTAACAAACATCCATCCATCCTCACAAACTTTCGCATTTATAATATTAAGTAGGATAGGAAGTAGGATAAATAGGAAGTAGGATAAATAGGAAGTAGGATAGGATGGTACGGAACCCTCGGTGCGCGAGTCCGACTCGCTCTTGACCGGTTTTATTTTTCTTTTCGTTCGTCTTGAGCATACGGTATATTGTATATTCAACTAAAAATGGAAAAATAAATTTATTTAAAAAAAAAGTAAAAACCGACTTCAAAAAACTAAAATGAATAAAATAACTTTCATAAAAAAAGTTAACAGCTTCTGAAGTCGGTGTCTTCAGTTCTTCAATGCACTAATAGCTTGGCACCGGTTTTTCGGCTTTCACGAGGTTCTCGTCATGCGGGACCGTTATGTCAATAATCATTGCGCGCCGCTCTATTCGATCCACCATCACCATATCAGGCTTATTGGCAACAATAGTCCTGTCAGTGATGATGGATCGATCCCAGTACAAAGTGATATTTCCATTTTCGAGAACTGGGTCGGGCACATACCTGTAGTACTGCACTTCCGATTACACAAGGCTGTATTTCAGAGCAAGTTGCTGATGGATAATCCTGGCTACAAGATTGTGTACCTATATGCAAGTACTATTCGTTAGCTAGACGAGAACACCCGGAGATATGTGGCGAATTGATTCTCCTCTATACGGTGGCATGCCCGACAAATGTAATTTATATCTCCTTTATTTATTTTTTAAACTTACTTTATTACATTTTAAAATATTTTTATAAAAAAACATTTAAAAAAAAGCATTTCAAAATATTAAAAAATAGTGATCCGCCGGTAGCGGGAGCAGGGTCCAAGCTACCGGTGATTAAGGCCCCAGAGACAGGAACCTCCTCACAATACGCGCCGTATCAAGGAGGACTGCCTTCTGATTAGGCCCTTCACCCAGCCACCCAACGAGAGCCTCTTGAGATGTTGGTGAGATTCTTAGCGATAAGGCCATTGACCGACCTTCATTTATATTATTATTACTCTTTGACTGTTTTGTTTCTTTACAGAGCTCAAACTGGAACATCTGGACAATATCTATCCAGATGTAACAGATATACCACTACACCATGCTGAATCTGATTCAGAAGATGATGTACCTTTAATGGAGTTTAAAGCTGAAGTGGAAGAAGTGAACGAAGAAGCAGACGGACAAGAAGTATCTAACAAGAAACAAAGAGCCAAGAACACGAAAAGTACGTATTATGGTAGTCAATCGAATGACAGGCCGGTTGGCGTGGTTGGTTAAGATACCACCTATCATGCCGCAGGTCGTGGGTTCGATTTCCATCCAGGACAAACATGTCTGTCTGTTCTGAGTCTGGGTGTAATTATCTATATAAGTATGTATTTACAAAAAAAAAGTAGTATATGTAGTATATCAATTATCTGGTTTCCATAGTACAAGTTCTGGTTAGTTTGGGATCAGATGACCTTGTGTGAATAATGTCCCAGGTTATTATTATTGTTTTGACATTTCTCGGGACCCTGGGGTCCCGGACCTTTGGAAGGCGTACGAGGAGCCGAAGCCAACTCGCAGAGGCCCCTTACATATTTTTAATTGATGAGGAGGCACCAACCGTCGATTATCCCTGTATGCACTATGCAAGTGCACCCAAGGACAACCCCCGGTTGGTGCAGGACTATTGCTGTACGTGGAAACAAAACATCATGGGCTATGGGTTTGGGTGGCTAAAGTGGATTGGGTAACTTAAACTATGGAAGAACTATGTCCCCTGCCTGACCAATGTTATATATTATACACGGATAAAATGGCAGGGGGTGACTTGCACACTCAATAATGGGCCCCCGGAAACTGTTGCTAGCACTTAGTGACGTAGCGACAAGGGGGCAATACTTCCTGAGGTGCTTGAGGAGTGGAGAGGTATTCCACGGCTATCAGGACAATCCCGGAAGTACGGTCAAGATCCCTACCAGCACCTTACTGGAATACTTCCTTCCTCCGAGCACGTTTGCTCTTGCGAATCTCCACTCAAGCCGGCCAATAATGGCAAGAAAGAGGTGGGAGCTCTGTTCCTCGTCAGTGTTCACTCCAGCCGGCCAATAAAGGCAAGCCAGATATGAGGACCAGATTTCTCCCGGGAGATAGGGTCCGTGGGGTCGCTACTGCCCAACAGCTCGCCACATGCTGCCCTGCGGGTTTCTGTAACTCTCTTGGTCTGGCTCCTCATCCTAGACCCGTTGCGGCAAAGTAAACTCTACCGGCACAGACTTAAAGTTCGGAGCGCGCAAGCCCCACCACGACGTCAACGTAGAGATACGGCGGTGGGGTACGGTACTTATTATTATTATTATTATTAATTGTAGGTAGTAGTTTTTATAGCGCCGTGTCTAGGAAAGCACATTAGGCCGTTGGTCCCACTCCGTCCATGGGCGCCCCCGCTGACGCAGAGTCTCCGGCCCCAGCTCGTGGAGGACGTGGTGAGCGCTCTGTTCCCTTCGCGAGGGGAACATACTCCCCCGCCCATGGCTCCGCTTCCTGCGGTGCCCGTTGCGGACCACATCACCGACGACGACGACGATGCTCCGGAAGTGACCGAGGTAGAGTTGAGAGCGGCGGTACGTAGGCTGAGTGCCAAAAATGCCGCCCCAGGACCCGACGGCTTACCTGGAAGAGCCTGGGTTCTGGCCTTTGGGGCTCTCGGGCCTCGACTAGGGGGGCTCCTAAGCGCATGCTTGGAGAGGGGCCAGTTCCCACTTCGTTGGAAGACGGGGAAACTGGTCCTCATTAAGAAGCCGGGGCGCCCTGCGGACTCTCCGTCCGCTTACCGACCCATCGTGCTGCTCGACGAGGTGGGCAAGCTCTTTGAAAGAGTTATTGCAGACCGCCTCGTCGGGTGGCTGGTCCAGGAGGGGCCGGATTTGGCGGAGAGCCAGTTTGGTTTCCGCAGGGGGCGCTCTACGGTGGACGCCATCATGCGCGTGCGAGCCCTCACGACGGGGGATGCTGTGGCCCGGGGTGGGGTCGTCTTGGCGGTGTCGCTAGACATCGCCAACGCCTTCAATACCCTGCCCTGGAGTTGCATCAGGGAGGCACTCCGGTATCACCGGATGCCGACCTACCTCTGTCGAGTGGTTGAGGCCTATTTGACGGATAGGGCCGTCATCTACCCCGGTCATCAGGGAGAGTGGAACCGGCGAGAGATGTCGTGCGGTGTCCCACAGGGATCGGTCCTGGGGCCGCATTTGTGGGACATCGGGTACGACTGGGTGCTGCGCGCCGACCTCCCTAGCGGCGTCAGCGTGGTATGTTACGCTGACGACACGCTGGTCCTGGCGCAGGGGAGGTCGCACCAGGCGGCGGCTGAATTAGCGACACGCGGGGTTGCGATAGTCGTTGCGAGGATCCGGCAGTTGGGACTCGAGGTGGCCCTGCACAAGTCCGAGGCGATGTGTTTTCATGGTCCTCGGAATGCGCCACCGTCGGGTTCCCAAATAACGGTAGGAGGGATTCGCATTGGAGTCGAGTCGACGATGAAGTACCTGGGACTCGTCCTCGACAGCCGGTGGAACTTCGTGGAGCATTTCCGACGTTTGGCTCCCAGACTGGAGCGGGCTGGGGCTGCCTTGAAGCGGCTCCTGCCCAATCTAGGTGGTCCAAACGCCTCCTGCCGGAGGCTTTACGCGGGGGTCGTGCGGTCCATGGCCCTTTACGGGGCACCGGTGTGGGCGCGTTCCCTGAGGCTGCGGCCAGTCCGCCGGTTGAACGCGTCCCAGAGGGTCATGGCCATTCGGCTAGTCCGGGGTTACCGCACGGTCTCCGGTGAGGCGGCGAGCCTCCTTGCCGGATTGCCGCCGTGGGATCTGGAGGCGAAAGTCCTCGCGCACGTGTGGGAGTGGCGCGAGGAGGCGAAACGCCGGGGCGTAACTCCGCTGCCGCGAGAAATCACGGTACAGCGGACAGAGCTCCGGCGGGATCTCATGGCGACATGGAGAGTGCGACTGTCGCAGCCCAGCGCTGGGCACGCCACAATTGCGGCATTAGGGCCCCTCTTTGAGGAGTAGTTAGAGAGGCGCCACGGCGTCCTCACCTTCCGCCTGACGCAGGTCCTTACCGGACACGGTTGTTTCGGGAGGTTCCTGTTTCGCGTAAGGCGGGAGGAAACGCCCGGGTGTCACCATTGTGTGGATCGCCCAGAGGACACGGTGGAGCATACAGTGGAGGTCTGCCCGGCTTGGGCAGAGCACCGCCGTGTTCTCACGGAGGCGATCGGCGGCGGCGATCTCTCGCGTCCGAGCCTGGTCCAGGCCATGGTGCGGAGCGAGAGTGCATGGGAGGCCGTCACCTCCTTCTGCGAAGCGGTAATGCTCGCGAAGGAGGATTCAGAACGCGTGAGGGAGAGGCAGCCTCACGCCCTCAGTCGCCGTAGGAGACGCCCTGGGCGGCGGGAATCGATAGCCGATTCCCAGCCACCGTAGGCGCGGGCTTGCGGACGGTGAGTAGTGGGTAGCTCGCCGTCCGGTGAGGACCAGGCCCGGGTCGACGGCGCGTTGTGTTCCACGCGCGCCTCAAAGAGATGTCAGCAAAAGATGGGGTCCAATAGGGCCGATGCCGCTGGGGTCGCGGGTTGTTTGAAAAAGATACCGTGGCCCTGGCATAGGCAACTGAAGGAACACGGGTGGGTTTTAGTCAGTAAAAGTCTGACGCCCTTCCGCTCCACCCAGAGCGGGAGAAGTTATTTGATGATTTCCCATCCACAAAAAAAAAAAAAAAAGGCCGTTGGTCCCGGCTGTCATTCGTAGATCTTTGACAGTCGACCACCAAGTCCAACCAGTCTTACCAAGAAGTATCGTGTTTCCCTGTAACTGGGTTGTGCAGGTCAGTTAGGCGACTGCCTGCTGCTCCATGTAAAGTACTGGTATTCAGCTGCATCCGGTTAGACTAGAAGCCGACCCCAACATAGTTGGGAAAAGGTTAGGCAGATTGAGTTTTTACAGTGATCAGCGAAACCAAAATATATACATGACAGATACTTGTTGCGTAGTTAACTGACGTAAAGTGAGGGACACTAATTGTTGAGCAAGTTGACTACCAACCTACATTGTCCGTTCAACCAATCAAGCATAATCATAACCGACGGCCTATATGGAAATACGTTTTTTTCGCAAGATTAAATACACTTCAAGCTAAACCGTAAGAATAAAGTAAAACGAAAAAAAAAATCGGAATGCGACAGCCGCTGAATCTCCCGTCGTGAAGTCGGCGATGGTAGGGTACTTGAGCTGATAGGCGAGGTACTCGAGCGGATGTGGACGGCCCGCCGCTGGTGCAGCTGATAGGACCCAAGCAGGCAGTTGGAAGCTATGCTCCCCTTGCCGGAAAAGCCAGAAGGCTGCCTTAAACAATTTCGTACACGAAAAAAAACTGTTATAGGCATGAAATATACACCTCGACACCAGGGTGCAGGCAGTCCAGGGTGGCTATGCCAATGAAGTGGGTACGTACGGGAGATGAATGATAGCCGGTATGATGTTCACTAGCGGTGTATAATGTCTCAAGTCCACAAACACGTACATACATAAAGTTCGAAGAACAGAAGGTGAAAGTTACACAAGAGAAGCACAGTAGGATTACGAAAGCAGATAGGCAGAGTACATAGGATAGCATTAGTAACAAGCGCGCGAGATGCGTAAGCACGAGATCTAGCGAAGCGGAACGTGTGGTCAGCCCAGCGGCGTCTAACGGACTGGCGAGCCGGTGAGGCGCGCGCGGGGAAGCGGGAGTGCCCGCTCGCTCGCTGCGCGGCCGCTGGCTGCCAGCGGTCGGTGACTCACGCGCTTGTTATTCACAAAACATTAGGTATTCTACATCTACTAACAATTTAATTTGTATGTCCGTGCCGTGACATTGTAAACTATTATATTTATTTATACACAACTAACACTGGCGCTACACCAAGTTTAGATGACAAACTAACCAGGCGACTTCTACGCCTGGACAGGAATGGCCTGCACCTGATGACGGGGACCATCATAGGACACTGCTCGCTGAACAAACACTTTTACACAATGGGCATAACGGACAGCCCTCGGTGCAGAGCTTGCATGGAGGCTGAGGAAACCGTTCCGCATGTGCTCTTCGAATGCACAGGCGTTACCCAGATTAGAATAGAAACCCTCGGGGCACCCAGATCTTTCAACAGACCAGAAGCCGTGACTAACTTCTGGAGGGAGGTGGGCTGGTTGGAATAAACACCAACGGCCGCAATGGCTCACGTAAAATGGTCCACTTGAAGGATTAAGTGCGGAAACCAAACCCAATAACATAGAAAATACGCCAGGATTCATGTATATGGAGTAGTTGACATGAAAGAAATAAACGATGTTGCGGCCGAGGAGACGTTTGCATGGAGAAGCACCCTGAGCCGTAGGTTCAGACTCGTGTTCTATAGAGACAAGAATAAGACCATATCGATTATAGCGATGATAATGCGGAGAAAAAATAATTCTTTCAGAATAATTATACATACCGAAAAAAACAGGACACACAACGCACTTCCTTCACTATCGGGTCACCCTTCAGGCACATACGAAACACTGCGTAAAGTTTGTGCACTGAATAAATTACTTTAGGATAATTTAGGTGTAAATTTCCATTCAACGAGGTATTAGAAAAAAACATGTTATATTCCAGAGAGGAAATCCAGGATCGAATGACCAAAACATCAACGTCAAAGCTGAGACAAAAATTTACTGTTCCGATTTTAAAGTTTATAAAAAAGTCGAGGAAGAAAAACTATGCAGATCATAAATCTGATTCAGTTAAAAAGTATTTAATGTAAAAAATTACTGAACCGATTTTGTAGAATGAGTAATTCTACACTAGGTACTAAAGGAAAAACTAAAATCTGGAGTGCGTTTATTTCCACTTTCTCATGAATACCCATTATTATTCAGTTTTATTTATTACAAAAATGCCGTCAAGCTAGTTCTGGTAGAACTAGCTTCAGCCCTTCAGCCGCTCGCTTCATCCGCGTGTTTCTTGTTCCCCCCCCCCAACGTCGCAATAAACTGATTCCTTGCTCCCTTTTTTATCACGACAGGATTTGCTTTAAAAAAAGAGCGTTTGGTTCGTTTCCATTGTATGACTTGTTTCAATTTTGATCAGATAGTTTTGGATCATACCATAAGTATGACGACGATAGTACAGACGCCAGCAGGTCAAGCTACCCAAAACTGTCAAATTTTCTCAATCAACCTTCAACCTAATGCTTTAGCGATAAAGTTAAATCTATTAAAGAAATTTGACAGATTGTAGTAGCTTGATGTGCTGGCGTCTGTACAATCACGAATGCCGCCCGTTTTTCGTTATTGAAATGTCACATGACAAATTTCACGGGCGGCATTCGTGTAACACAACCAATTTAAGTTGATAAGCTAGTAGCTCAACAATCCCGGTTCGTGACTGTACATAATGTCTTTGGTGATTAAGTGTGTTATTCAATGTCACCAGAAAGAAATCCCTCCTCTTCGGTTCTAGTGTGAATAATGCAAAGTGCTATTATTTTGACTCGGGTGCATGTTAATCATCTTCCAACATTGTACAATCAACGTCTAGAAGTCCACTTACACCGCAAAGACCATTATCGCCTGTGCTATACGGGCTGCAAAGTAGCCAATGTGTAGTATTGTCAAACGTTCTTATAGAAGAAGGTCATAAGTACAACTAATATTGCTATGCCATAGTTTTGTGAGATTGCTAGTCGTCTTCTGACTGTTACTGTACTTATCAGATTTCTAACCACAGGGGCGACCGTTGCGAAGAATACAAAAGACACACGAGGTACAAAACCAGAAGATGCAATAACAGCTGAGGAAACGGAAAAACAAAAAGCAGACTCAAAGGTTATCCGGACAACTCAAAAACCTACGTCCAAACTTGGCACTTATTTCAAAGAGCCTTACACATATGATCAGCGTAGTTTTAATTCAGCAAAGAATATTATACAACATCCTGGTGAAAAACCTAACAAGTGTGATGTATGTCAGCATAGTTTTAGTAAAAAGTGTGATTTGACTCAACATAAGCGAATACACACTGGTGAAAAACCCTATAAATGTGACTTATGTCAGCGTAGTTTTAGTGTAAAGATTAGTTTATCAAAACATATTCGAACACACACTGGCGAAAAACCTTATAAGTGTGATGTATGTCAGCGTAGTTTTAGTGTAAAGTGTAGTTTATTAAGACATATTCGAATACATACGGGTGAGAAGCCTTATAAATGTGACTTATGTCAGCGTAGTTTTAGAGATCAGAGTGTTTTAACAAATCATATTCGTATACACACTTGTGAAAAACCTTATAAGTGTGATGTTTGTCAGCTTGGTTTTAGTGTAAAGGGTAGTTTATTAAGACATATTCGAATACACACTGGTGAGAAACCCTATAAATGTGACTTGTGTCAGCGTAGTTTTAGTGACCAGAGTGTTTTAACAAATCATATTCGTAGAAACACTTGTGAAAAACGTTTTAAGTGTGATGTTTGTCAGCTTAGTTTTAGTGCAAAGGGTAGTTTATTAAGACATATTCGAATACACACTGGTGAGAAGCCCTATAAATGTGACTTATGTCAGCGTAGTTTTAGAGACCAGAGTGTTTTAACAAATCATATTCGTATACATACTTGTGAAAAACCTTATAAGTGTGATGTTTGTCAGCTTGGTTTTAGTGTAAAGGGTACTTTATTAAGACATATTCGAATACACAAATCATATTCGTAGACACTGATGAAAAACGTTGTAAGTGATGTGCTGCCGTAGTAAGGAAAAAAGACGTATCTGACACTTTTTTCGAAATAAGAGTTAATTAAATATTCGGAAACAGCAAAAAAGACGCATCTACCAGTATTTTATACAGGGTGTCCCTGGAAGTATGGATTAAATCGAATAGGAGTGTAGGCAAGGTCATTTCCAAACTTTTTAACCCTGAGAATGTTGGTGCAATTTTTTACGGTTCAAAAGTTATGACCAATTTTTGTTTTTTTCAATCACTTCGCATAGTGCTCAATGAAAAAAATCATTAAAAAAAAAACTAGCAAAGCTATCAATTACTTTTTTTTTTCAAAACGTAGAAAAGTGGGCCTTTCTTTTGGTATAATACTTAAACGCATCTAGAAAACATGTTTTCAATAATAAAAAACAGTTACTGCAAAGTCTTCGGTCTGGCAGAAGTTTTACTCAATTTTCGAGCGATTTTTATGGGAAAAAGTTACACTAGCGAAAGTTGACCACGTATTACAAAAACTGGTCGAAGTCATAGAGATTCTTTGGAAATATGAATCACTGGAATATTATTAATAGCTTAAAAGTTAGAGATTTTTATTAACAAGGAGGTCGTATTTTTACAATTTTCTATGTTTCAAATTTTCATTTTTTTCAGCTTAAATAACGATTTAATTTCAGTCCCTAGGCTTTTGTTACCTATCTGAACACTAATGTGGTTTAGGTTTAAAAAAAAAATAATAATAATTTCGGTAAACTTTTTGTTATCTCATGAGTCATGTTATTTGCCCTAGCTACAACCCGGAAAAAACCGTGCACCTGCTGTCAATGACGTCATATCGGCGCTCTGGTACAATATGTATGGCGAAGGGGCGAGCGCGGTGAGGTGAAAGAGGAAGTGCGAGGGGCATTGCATTCCAACGAGGTGCTAGGAATGTGCAGGGGAAGGGAAACAAAAGAACCAGCGCCGGCGCACGTTCGCACTCAGGTAGATGTTTTAGTAACTCACTACCAGCTTGTGACTGCGCACGTACTTAATTCGGTGTTCATCAATAATTATTCTTTAACGTTATTTGGACTGTGTAACTTGGACTTTGTTTTTGCCTGTGATTTGGACACTGTTTGACTTGAGTATGGCTACGTACAACAGCCATGAATATGCAGATATGCATTTCATTTACGGATTTTGTGATGGAAATGCACGCCAAGCTGCAAGAGTGTATCGAGAGCGATATCCTAATCGGGACCGCTATCCGGATTACCGAGTATTCCAACGTGTACACTCCGCTTACGCAGATGGTAGAAATCCAGGAGCTAGGGAAGGTCGACGTAGCGTTCCAGACCTTGGAGTCGAAGATGGGGTGCTTCAGACGCTACGTGAGAATCCAATGACAAGTATTCGTCGCATGTCAAGAATGTCAGGGATTCCGAGATCTGTGGTACATCGTACTGTGAGACGACACATAATTCATCCCTTTCACGTTCAACGTGTGTAAGCCCTTTTACCGAGTGATCATGGCCCGAGAAGGGCTTTTTGTAGGGAAATGTTACGTCGCCATCGTGAAGATTCTCAATTTTTAAAGAAAATTTTATGGAGCAATGAAACTAGTTTCCGAAGGGTGGGGATATTTAACATGGATAATCTGCATTTTTATGCGCGCATTAATCCACACATTGTACGAAGTGACCATTTCCAGCATCAGTTCGGAGTAAACATGTGGGCTGGAATAGTAGAAGGACAGCTAATAGGTCCTCATGAGTTACCTGCTAGACTCGATGGCCCCTCATACTTGAGATTTCTACAGAATGACCTAAATGGTTTATTTGGGGAAGTATCACTTGAAACCCGTCGAGACATGTGGTTGCAGCAAGACGGCGCTCCCCCACATTACGCAAGAGTTGTAAGAGACCATCTAGACTTAACTTTCCCTAGTCGTTGGATCGGAAGAGGGAGGCTTATTCGATGGCCAGCGCGTTCCCCTGACCTGAACCCCATATATTTCTTTCTATGGGGTTATTACAAAGAGATGGAGTACGAGACAGAGAGCGGAACCTAGGAACAACTCCGTCAGAAAATCATATCTGCAACCTTATACATAAAAAATAATTCCCGTGCATTTAGACGAATAATACCAAATTTCATTCGGCGATGCCAGTTGTGTTTGAGAGTAAGAGGAAGGAATTTTGAACATCTATTGTAATTTCAATTTAATAATACATTTACATATTAATTTCATTGTTTTATTTTATTTTGCCACGTAGTTAGAAAATTTAAAAAATACGACCTCCTTGTTAATAAAATTCTCTAACTTTTAAACTGCCTGCTTTTAAAAACCAGTGATTCATACCTCCAAAGAATCTCTATGACTTGGACCAGTTTTTGTAATACGTGGTCAACTTTCGCTAGTGTAACTTTTTTCCATGAAAATCGCTCGAAAATTGAGTAAACTTTTTTGCCAGAACGAAGCCTTTGCTATAAATGTTTTTCTTATTGAACGTATGTTTTCTAGCTGCGTAAAAGTATTACCACCGGAAAGGCCCACTTTTCTACAAAGTTCTGAAAAAAAAGTAATTGATACTCGTAGCTTTGCTACTTTTTTATGATTTTTTTCATTGAGCACTATGCGAAGTAATTGAAAAAAACAAAAATAACTTTTGAACCGTAAAAAATTGCACCAACATTCTCAGGGTTAAAAAGTTTGGAAATGACCTTGCCTACACTCCTATTCGATTTGATCCATACTTCCAGGGACACCCTGTATTGGCGTAAACTTAACAAAAACCTAATAATTTTTACTATTAAAAGATGCATCTGCCTTTGTATTTTAAACAGGATAAAATATATATTTTTTTTTCTCCTATAAACGTCCTTTTTCCTTACGGCGGGCGGCAGTTATGTCAGCATAGTTTTAGAGCAGCTTCCGTCTAAATGGTAATCTAAATATCATATCCGCAACGGAAGGATTGGAAATGATAAAATGTAATGCAGAGTCAGTCGTTGTTTTATTGTGATGTATACAGTTGTGCGGAATAAAAATGTTCGCAAGAAAAGAGTTTTCTTCATATATTAGAAGTTTCAAGAAAAAGGCAAAATTGTAAGTGGTTTTATGAATTCTTTACATTACTTCATTGTTGTTTGTATCTCGTGCAGAACAAAGAACGGCTCCCATCCAAAGCCAGGTGGCGTATGATAGAAAAAGAGGAGTGTGCCAGTATGTTTAAGAGTCAAGTGGTAGATAAAATGACTGAAATGAAGTACGTAGTCTGGTCATAAGTTTTGTCACATATGGAAAGTTAAATAAATGACACAGTGAGTTACGCACTACAACCATTTATACATCAAATGAAAGGGTATAAAATACAGATTTACACCACATTAAAGTTATTTGAAATGTCCTCCTCTTGCTGCGATACAAGCCTTCAATCTGCAAGGCCAGTCATCAATCGAAGCACGCACGACGTTCATGTCAATATCAGCGACTGCTTTAATCAGGGATGCTTTAAGTGACTCCAAGTTGGGATGGAGTTTAGCGCAGACCTTCTCCTCTAAGTGCTGCCATATTTTGTAATCCAAGGGACTCAAGTCTGGACTGGATGAAGGCCAATCCTCATGCCTGATAAAGTCGATTCCACGGGTCGTGAGCCAGTTTTGGGTACTTTTCGCTTTATGAGCCGGCGCAGAATCCTGCTAGAATAGCCAGTGCTTGTTTTTGAACATTGTTTGTGAAAGAGGTTCCACAATGTTTGTTAGGACTGTGTTTTGATATACAAGGGCACTGGTTTTCACTCCTTTTTTTTACAAAAAAACACCTCCGTTGGACCCAAATAGGACGCCCCGAGCCAAACCATGAATGCCGAAGGGTGATGACCACGCTGAACACGTGACACACGTCTGCTCGCTTCTTCACTAGAGTGTGCATACACTTTATCATTTTGTTTGTTGAAACTCTCCTCAACATTAAAACTTCAGTTTTTATTTTCTTTAAATATTCAAATTTCAAATGCCCATTTTATTTTCCTCGGCTTGCATTCTAAATTCGAAATTTTACCTATGTGACAGAACTTATGGCCCGACTACGTATATGGAAGCAGAATCTGTGAATAAATGTTGGAAAGAGATGGCGGATTGTATAAGGACAATATAAAAATATGTGTTTGGAGAATTGAAAGGGAAAGGTACACACAATTGAAAGGGGAAGGTAAACGGTGGTTGAATGAAGTCTTGCAAAAGTTGCTTAAAGAAAAGAAAGGCGAAAAGGTCAAAAGGAACTGCGCCTTAGCCCTGGAAACCTGCAGGTTTCCAGGGCTAAGGCGCAGGAGAAGTTGTTTGACTCACTAGACAGCCCAAGAGGTCAGAAGGAGCTATACCGGATTACCGGAAAGATGACGCTGGTAAGGTTCGTATTTTCCCAACAATCGCTGCATGAGAATGTTTTGTTCCCAACAAGTCACATTCTTCACATGGTGTGTGATCCGTTGGGAATAAACACAAAAAGTTGTCCTATCGAGTAACAGTGTGACTGGTTGGGATTTTTATTCACAATTTTTCGAAACAATCAATCCGTAAGGTTCCGTTTAAAGATGACGAAATAAAAGAACCATTGAAGGTTTATTTTGAAAAGCTAATGAACGAAGAGAATGAATGGAATGGTGTGCTCAAAGAGGTACAAGTAAATTTGGGTTTGGTGAAGGAAATTAGCATGGATGAAGTAAGAAAGGCAGTTCGAATTATGAAAAATGGAATGACTATGGGCCCAGATGATATACCAGTAGAAGTATGAAAGTGTTTAAAAGAAGTTGGATGTATGTGGCTAACTTTATTTATCAATAAGTTAACCCATTTGTTGCTACCAACGCACCATTTGCGTTGATCGAGATTTCTACGTCATGCCACCAACGTACCATATGCGTTGAGTGTACTCTAAGAAGTTACCATTTTTGGGTGGGTTTTTTTTATTTAGGGTTTTTTTTTAAATTGAAAAACACATTCAATTTCGTATTCTCTATTGTAATCATTAAAAATATTAAGTGGCACCCAGGTGATGTTTTTAAAATATAAGTGGCAATGAATGGGTTAATGTATGAAGGAGCGGTCCTAAGAATGGTGCAATAGGTCGTTCGCTAGTGCACATCTTCAAGTATAAAGGTAATGTACAGGACTGCAACAACGCATCATCATATACTCCTGCCCATGTCCCAATTTATTGAGACTGCAACAACTATCGGAGGATAAGCTCATGTTGGGACAAAGCATAGTATAAGCAAAGAGAATTAAACCACTTGAGAGCTGATAGACCGATTTCGTTTAGGCACACGACTCACCACTGCGGGCCGGGGGATGAAGAAAATACAACGGTTGTAATTGGCCGATGCAACAATGTCAAGACGAATGTTCCAAACATAGTGATGCACAAGTCAGTTTTGCAACAATAATATCGATATCGATAAAATCGACGTCTATTATTTCTACATTTTTTTAAACTATGTTGATAGGATGTTTACTAAAACAATGACGTAACTCTTCAAATTTAACTTTATTCCAATAAATCAATCAGCTAATTTAATCGACTGAAAGTTTGTCTAATAAAAATAATAGCAATGTCCCTGTCAGAACCAACAATGTTTCTCGGAAAACCAATTATCCCTGTAAACTGCATTAATCCACTTTTCATTTAGATACATACTTTTTTACCATTAGGAAACAACGATAATTATTTTTATCGTCAATATCGACTTTGTTTTGAAGTTGTCATAATACTACAGCATTACTACATATAGGAAGGGACAGACGTATTGACAATATCCTAGTGAGAGAAAAGGACTTTTCAAAAAGACTTCATCGCGGTATACATTTTTGTGCAATTTTACGTAAACAACCAGTTTTGCTTGAGCCCTGCAATTATTCATAATATTATTAATAATAAATCATTTATTTCGGGTAACAAAGACCCATAACATATATACCTTACAGACTATCATACATATTATATAAAAACCACAATAATATTATTGTATACGAAGAGACGGCGTCGTATTACGCTGCGTGGTGTCGCGTAGCCTTCCGCGGAATCGCCGATACACGACACCCTTCGGCCAAAACTCTTCCTTAAGTACGGTCTCGATATATTGAGTCGGAACTCGCACCACGAACGACTTGAAATTCGTGTTGTGGCGCGACGCCAACTTCTCGACCCTTAAGACCCAGTTGGTCTTCGCTCGAACATACTCCACGATCTCCTCAACCTTCGTGGTGTGATGTAGCCGAGAAACATAGAGCTGCGTCGTAGGTATTGCCGGACGCAGCATATTGGGTCCTGCCAGCGCGGTCCCGCACTGGTTCCGACTAGGAGGCTTCTTCCCTTTCTTCCTCTCCACCTTCACGAAGCCATCCTTGTCACACGTGCCCTCAGCCGGGCCTTGCTGTTTCGAACCCCTGTGGGCATGTTCACAGCAGCTCTCCTTATCCCCCTTCTTGGCCTGAGACACAGGTTTGTGTGTGGCGACGATAGTAGCGTAGGCAGGTTTAGGGGTCAACGAACCTACACGAGTCACTACCTCGACCGGCAACGAGTCAGCGACGGCGGCGGCGCAAGTTGCAACGCGTGCAATATCAGCAGCGGGTGACGCAGTGGAGCTCGCCGACTCAAAACTGCCGATGCTAGCGTTTTTTCCCGCTCCGCGACGTGTGTTCACATTGGAGGCATCAGGCGACCTATTTACCTTAACAGCGTTGCGCAACAACTGTACTTCGGCACGTAGTTCACTAATGGTGTTATTAGACACCTCCAACTTGGACTGTACATCGGCCAGGCTCGCCTTGAGACTTGTAATGTCCTTCAGCAACCTGGTGACGTCGACGTGGTCAAACGTGACTGGGGGCAACTTATGTAGCTCCTTCGCCACAAAAGCGGGCACGTCGTCCGGGTCGGTGCTCTTCATCAATGTGATGATGTCCTGCACACACTTCTGGCCACCATCCCTCCGGCGGGATTGCATCTGCTCGACTTTTCCGAGCGATTGGAACAGCAGCAGCTTGGCACTGCTGATCTCCTCCTCCTTGAAACTGGACTTGCAGATCTGCAAGATGCTGACTTCGTCCATGTAGTCGATGGCATGGTTGATAAATGCCAAGACCTCGTTGGCTATGAGCGGTTGTGAACTCATAGCGACGTAAACCGAGCAGCGGCTAAAGCCGCGCAACACGTGAATATAATATTCTTGTCGAGCAGCGCACCCACGTCCGTACTTGACCGTGCATTGCACTGGATTATTAAATATATTTACCAAATAGGCGTAGCAAATCCATAATATATGCCCTACTGTGCCCTGCCGGTCTGCATTTGCTCAACGCCAGTATAGTAGCATGAGCAGCAAACTTTATAACACCATACATAGAAAGCTAAACATTGCCAATATGTGCCGACTTGAAATAAAAAAGAAAGTTACGGAATGGCTTCGTAGCCTGGATTACCAGGAGACGCAGGACTTACTCATGTTTATCACGTAAGGTTTAATTATAACATCCGCATATCGTCCCCGCCCTGCATAAGGTGCTTACCCAACTACTTTCTCAAACACATTCCCACATTTACATGCACATACATATTCACACACTATCAATCTCACACTCATCCTCTCATACCACCACACAACATACCCTGAAACTGTCTATTATTATGATATTATTTTATATTAACTTTGTTTTTTCTTTTAAAAAGTTTAAGTCATAAGTCATTTATTTGTAGAAACATGAGTATACATACATGGCATGCAGGTTGTTCATAAACTAAAAGATCCATCATGTTCGGCCTTTGGGGCATACAAATACATAGGACATAGGTAAAAAAAGTAATTCAAAGGTAATTAAAATTAAACAAAGCCTAAACATTATTTCACACAAACTAAAAATTAAATTGAAAACAATACATTGTAAATTTGAATTAAATTGTTGAATGTTATGAATAGTCAAAAATATAAAATGTCAGTAATATTACACTTTGTCATTTAAAAATTCTAAAATACTGTAGTATGCTTTCCCAACTAAATATAATTTTAGCCGCTTTTTTAGTATGTGTGCGCTTAGTTCCCTCCATTCCTTAGGAAGTTTATTAAATATTAAAGGCGCCATGCAAAATACACTTTTCCGCATTAATGCTGTTTTGGAACCATGTGAGCAAAGCATAGTGTTATCGCGTCTGACGCGACTGACTTTGTCTGCCATGCGTGGAAATAATTGCCGATTACATTTTACAAACATGACAACTTCGAATATGTAAAGAGACGGTAACGTCAGTATGTTATAATTAATAAAGTACGGCTTACAACTGTCAGTCGAATCTAATTTGAACATCGTCCTAACACACCGTTTTTGAGCTTTGAAAGGTATATCCTTGTCAGTCGAATTGCCCCAAAGGATAATTCCATACCTTAGGTGCGATGAAACTAGGCCGTGGTAAGCTGTTAGCAATGCGTCAGTGTTAAGCACTGGAGCTAGTTTGTGTAGGGCATAAGAAGAGTTACTAATTTTTTTTGCTCAAAACTTCAACGTGTTCTTTCCAATTTAACTTTTTGTCAATAGTTACACCGAGGAATTTAGCAGTGTTGACTTCTTCAATTATTTTGTCATTATATTGGATCTTAAGATCAGATAAAATTGGTAAGCGTTGACTAAAATGCATAATATTAGTTTTATTGAGATTTATCCTTAAATTATTATTATCCAAATATTTTATTATTTTTGCAAGAGAATTATTAATGTCACTTTTATATTTGTCTTTAGCATCACATTGAATTGTTATGGTACTGTCGTCAGCAAAGAGGGTCACAGGTTGATCAACAAATTTAGGTAGGTCATTTATATACAATATGAATAGTGGAGGGCCCAACACACTGCCTTGAGGAACTCCATATTTAGTTACAAGTTCATGTGATTGGAATATTTCTTCACGTTTAGTTTTTATATTTATTGAAGAAATTTCTGTGAGTTGTTTAGTTACTGCATTGTCTTTTTTGTACCACTCCACGTGTCACTTACCTTCATTCCTGTACAGCGTGTCTATTATGTGGCGACACTCCTGTCTAAAAAATGCTGTCTTGTTTTAATGAGTCCTATGACTGAACACTGACCCCCAAAATACAGGCCTAGGCCTAGATTGGGAGTTAGGAACAATATTCTGTGTAATGCATTTCTTGTAATATTGTGCCTCTGAGTGTCTATCCTAATGTTTTTTTAATGTATATTTCTTTTAGTGACTAATAAACGTTTTTATTATTATTATTTTTTTTTACTTACCGATGAAAACTTACGCCAATATTTTTACAGGTGGATGTTGACGATTTCCTACAACATTTAATCGAACAGGAACTCATAATTGTTTTTATTTATGCAGAGATCTAAGAACTGGTCAAAACTAAAATTGCCACTTATATTGTCATCTAATATAAGTGCAATTTCATTTACCTATGTGCCGTGAGTCTGAGTCGCCCGTATGAGCAGTCAAGAGGCTATAATATAGTCATTGGTATAAATAAAGGTATGGTAAAAAATAATAGAGAAAAGATTGCGAGAGGACAGTGAGTTTACCCCAAACCAGTTTGAGTTTTTGTCAAGGTTGAGGAACAGTGGACGCCACTTTTGCACCCCGCCAATTGTGCGAGAAGTACAGACGTGCACACAAGAACTTGCACATGCGTGTTCATTGATCTTATGAGAAAGTTTATGATAGGGTACCGGAATGTCTTATGGTGGGCCTTGAAAGAGAGATTTGCCCGGCAGGCTTATTACGTATCTTGCAGAATTGCTTTTCAATCGCAAATCAGTATGACATGTCGCTATTACATAATACCGATTTGCGATTGAAAAGCAATTATTATGATACGTAATATTTTTAACTATTTTTTTTATTGTTTTTATAATATAAGTAAGCATGAAACAGTTCACCTCCTAGTGACTTTAAGGTTTTTTTTATGTATGGTAATCTGTGAACAGCGTTGTGGGCTACATTATTACTTATTTATGTTTTTCTATTTGTAACATTGCATAATGTAGCTGTTTGTTGTTCCTATATTCAAAAATAAAGTAATAAGCCTGCCGGGCCCTACACACTTGTGTAGAGTTATTTTGTGCTATTGTGGTGCTATGTACAGTCAATCTCGTATCTACGTCCGGTCGGCTGTTGGCAACATCGACGAGTTCAGTATGGCTGTAGGCTTACACCAAGGGCGGCTTTTTGTCCTTGTCTTTTCCTGTTGATTATGGACGCTCTGACGTCGGACATACAAGAAGACATACATGCATGCGTCGGACATACATGCATGCTATTTTCCGACGACATCGTTCTTGTCGGTGAAGATGGATCTGAGATCCAGAGCAGATTGGAGAAATGGCAACGGAAGCTGGAGAATGTTGGCTTGAAAATCAGCAGTACCAAAACCGAATATCCTCCTACTTTCGGTATCTCAGTTCACTTGTGCAAGGCGATGGCGAAATAGATCGGACTTTCAAGTACAGAATTAACGCTGGATGGATGAAATGACCGCAGGTCTCGGGAACAATCTGCGACTCCCGCATTCCCCTTAAACTTAAGGGGAAGATTTTCACAACAATGGTTAGACCTGCTGTCTTGTATGGATCAGAATGTTGGGACACAAAAGGAATGAATGAAAGGCAATTGCATGCAGCTGAGATGAGAATGCTAAGAGGGTTGTTTGGTGTTACACGAATGGCTATCCATTCGTATAACACCAACTAACTAACTTCTGAATTCTCGCGGAAAGAGGTTGTACCTACTGAACACCGCGAGACCATAATAATTAAAAATAAAGAAAGAAAGAAAGAAAAATATGTTTATTTGTCACAGAAACACGTGCATACAAAAATATAATTAACTCGAGTTTTACAATAAGAAAAATAAAACACAAATCACGAGCACAAAACAAAAGTCGGCAGCTGCTGGCACGCCATGACTGTGACAAGAAGGCTTCCACTCAGCATGATGCTGTGCTATGGGGGGCCCACAGCACAGCGCTGTTTTTCAGTGGTCACCCGAAAAAGACGTAGGTACGGAAACCAAGTCAGGTTAAATGATCTGTACATGAATTAGTAAATAAATAAATAAAATAAAACAAATAGTACCTAGAATATTATAAAGCAATTATTCTTACAAAGCTTAAACCAAACTTATATAAATAAAAACAAATTATAGATAACCATAAAAAATGAATCTGCAGGCATCACCGTGCGTACCTAAAGTTAAAAATCGTTCCGAGCCTACGGCTGGACTTATGGGGATTTTCAAAACTTGCCGACGTCTCGCTTTGCGGTACTACTGGTCTGGCATGTACCACGACGTCGTATGCTTAGCGTACAAGTCCCAAAATCATCAAATTTTAGGAGAAATAGGTCGTCCTAAACATTGCTGGCGACCATTCCAAATGATCTCTATGGATCTCATGGGACCTCTTCATACTTTCTGAGTGACAAAGAAAGTAGATTCTCAAAGAAGTTGGCTCCAAAGTTTATTAAAGACAAGAATATTGAGAAGAAGTCACCTCTCGTGTATGTGTTACAGGACATGTCTGGCAAAAATTTAGGTTATTGGCATATCAAAGACCTAAAATTAGTCGGTAAAAATAAATAGCATTTTTTTTTACGTTTTGTTTATAATATATATTTTTAAATTATTCACATTTAGTTTTCTTTTTCTTTTTACGAATCAAATGAAGCGTTGGAGTAATCGAAACTGCTGGAATTTGCAAGAAAACTTACTAACACCTTCAATAAAAAAATATTTTAAGTCGTAGGTTACAAAAGCCCGTCACTAATTTTCCTGAGTTATGGAGACGCTGGAGTTAGGTGCAGGACCCGCAGCGTATCGTAGTGGTGCCAGATGCCCGATGCCAATAGTGGCGTCGGATGTCAGATGCCAGTAGTGGCGTCTTGAGTCTGCAGTAAGTGTCGTCACCAGGTGACGTGGCAGCGGTTCTCACGAGTAACTGACCCGGACGAGAAACCCGAACTTTGGACCCCGGAATTTATGTCCAGAAATAAGTCACTGGGGTCTCTGCTTATCCTCTCCTGACGGTGACCACGGCAGCGTAAGTGTAAGGGTAGTGTAGGTACTATTGCGCTTAGGGCGAATGTGTGTAAAGGTCACCTTCAGAAGTGGAGTTTACAGAGTTTTAAGAAGATAGAAAAAGAGTGTAAAGCACTTTTAAATTAATAATTACGTTCATAAACATTGATGTAAGCGAAGGTAGATGGATGTAAGATTAAAGTTTAAGAGAAAAGATATAATCGACCCAATGTCGGATATACATTTTTACCAATATTCACTTTTTTACATAAATCGAATTACAATTTTTTTTTTAATTCTTCACTGTCAAAACAAACTTTGAACTGAAGGCAGTTCAAAGTTTGCCCTAACGATAAAAATCTTTATGATATTAACAATGTCAGTTCTGCGAAGAAGACCACTGTTCAGTAGGAACTAAACAGTAGTCTCCCTGCAGAACCGACATTGTTAATAGGGACGGTCGAAATGTAGTAAGAAATGAGTACATTAAGAGGAAGTCGGAAAGTTGCATCTGTGACTGAAAAGTTGTGCGGAAATCGGTTGGGCATATGCGGAGGAATGAGGAAAATGTCGTGAAGAAAGTCTTCGATGGCTGCAAGAGTAGTGGAAGACCAAAGAAACGATGGATGGACTGTGTGAAAGATGATATGGCCAGAAAGGGACTGTCTACCTAATAGAGAATTATAGAAAAAAGGGACATGTTGCCCGACCCCAAATTAATTGGGATAAGGGCAGTAGTGTGATGATGATGACTTATCCTAACTAATATTATAAATGCGAAAGGAAGTTTGTTTGTTTGTTACCTTTTCACACCTAAACCACTGAACCGATCACCTGAAATTTTGCATATTATACGTTGTCACGTGTACAGAAACGGACATAGGATGGATACCTTTCATCCCGGAAAAAGTACTGTTCCCGAGGAAAACAGCAAGAACGTTCTTATGATAATATATGGCGCCACGTGTCTTTCGAATCATGATTGAATTAAATTATTATAGAAACTATTAGTGTGTTACGTTTTTATTTTATTTTATTTAAGTAGGCACCTAATATAATAGGTTGGGGAAAAAGTTTCTTCGCATTTTTTAAGAAAATTCAAAACATTTTTTTAATATAGTTTATTTACATTTAACTAAAGTATGTAGGTACCATTTTGTTCGATAACTTTTTGCCATCTTGTAGGTAGGGACATGATCCCATTGCTATAGAAATTTTGGGACTTCTGGTCAAAATACCGCGACAAGTGGTTTTGGCAGTCCTCTCGTGATGTTAACCTAACACTGCCTAAAGAATTCTGAAGAGACCGAAACAGGTGGAAATCTGAAGGTGCAAGGTCAGGACTATACGGCGGATGCATTAACACCTCCCAGCCAAACTCTCTTAATTTTTGCTGAGTGGCTAAAGATGTGTGAGGTCTAGCGTTATCATGATGAAAAACCACACCCCTTCTGTTGATTAATTCCGGCCGCTTTCTCTCAACTTCTTGCTTTAATCTCATCAGTTGTCCGCAGTAGAGTTCAGAATCGATGGTCCTGCCAGGTGGTAACAGCTCATAATGAATAATGCCCTTCCAATCCCACCACACACACAGCATCACCTTGTTGCGAGTTAACCCGGGTTTCGCCACAGTCTGTGAAGCCTGACCGGCCTTTGACCACGACCTTTTTCGCACGTTCTTGTCATACGTGATCCACTTTTCATCACCAGTTATCAGCTTCTTCAAAAATGGTTCGGTTTCATTAGGTACGTCGTATTAAAGAATCACAAATGAGTACACGGTTCATTAGGTTTCTTTCAGTGAGCTCTTGAGGTACCCAAATGTCGAGCTTTTTTGTGTAACCAGTTTTTTTCAAATGCGCAAAAACTGTTTTGTGGTCAATTTCCAGTTCTTCAGCTACGTCGTAACTACTGATATGCCGATCTTGCTCCACTTTTTCAAAAATGGCATCCATTTTATCCGTAATAGGGCGACCAGAGCGACGTGCATCTTTGACATCAAATTTCCGGATTGAAAACGCTTAAACTAAATTTGTGCTACTCTCACAGACACTACACTAGGTCCATAAACATCGCAATTTTTTTTCGCGGCTTTCGTTGCATTTTTACCATTTTTGTAGTAAAATTTTAAAATGTATCGAATTTCTTCATTAGATTCACTCATCTTGACGGTACGAAAAACAAATGAAAATCACACATTTTCCTAATTTGAATTTGGAATTATGTTCTTTAAAATTTAAACTTTCAATGATACCAAAACCAGCCAGATACAAATAGTATAGCCAAAGAGATTTTATTACAAGTTCATACATACTATAATGCGAAAAGACTTTTTCCCCAACCTAATATGTATGAACTTGTAATAAAATCTCTTTGGCTATACTAGTATTTGTATCCGGCTGGTTTTGGTATCATTGAAAGTTTAAATTTTAAAGAACATAATTCCAAATTCAAATTAGGAAAATTTGTGATTTTCATTTGTTTTTCGTACCGTCAAGATGAGAGATGCTGTGTGTGTGGTGGGATTGGAAGGGCATTATTCATTATGAGCTGTTACCACCAGGCAGGACCATCGATTCTGAACTCTACTCGAACAACTGATGAGATTAAAGCAAGAAGTTGAGAGAAAGCGGCCGGAATTAATCAACAGAAGGGGTGTGGTTTTCATCATGATAACGCTAGACCTCACACATCTTTAGCCACTCAGGAAAAATTAAGAGAGTTTGGCTGGGAGGTGTTAATGCATCCGCCGTATAGTCCTGACCTTGCACCTTCAGATTTCCACCTGTTTCGGTCTCTTCAGAATTCTTTAGGCAGTGTCAGGTTAACATCACGAGAGGACTGCCAAAACCACTTGTCGCGGTATTTTGACCAGAAGTCCCAACATTTCTATAGCAATGGGATCATGTTCCTACCTACAAGATGGCAAAAAGTTATCGAACAAAATGCCTAAACCTACATTATTTAGTTAAATGTAAATAAACTATATTAAAAAATGTTTTAAATTTGCTTAAAAAATGCGAAGAAACTTTTTCCCCAACCTTTTGGTTTAACACATAGGATATTTTTATACCGTATTCTTACGGGTTCGAGACTTATGCGGGTGAAACCGCGGGGCGCTGCCAATAGTAAATATTTTAAAGACCTTGTTATAAAACTATATCGTCTAAAATGTTTTTGTGATGAAATGGTCTTTACAAATTGCTTAAAAAAGGCAAATATTTTAAGCGGACTAGAAAACATAGCTTAGCGTTTCACCAAGTTAAGAAGTTGTTATGCAGCACGGATGTGCAGGCGCATTGTAATGTCAGCATTAGAGAGAACGTTGACATGTGATGCGCCTGCCTGGACGCGGCCTGGAAGCCGTGCTTGCGCAGCGTACTCAACACGACGAGGATGAGCGAGTAGTAGCAAGCGCATCGCGGGCTCTCACCTCTGCTGAGAAGCAATAGCATTACTTATAGCCAAATTCATAAAAAGGCTCTAGCCATTATTATTGCAGTTGATAAATTTCATCAATATTTAGTGAGCATTTATAGACCTGACAATGGTATTCCAAGTAAGTACAGCAGCTAGTAGATTACAAAGATGGGCGATCAAGTTATTAGCTTAGGACTTTGACTATAAAGAGACGTATATCAGACCAAAATATGTCCGATGCACTCTCGCGCTTGATAAAGACAAAGATACCATTACCACAGATAAACAACATTTCGCCAATTAAACACTCCTTTTAGACTACAATGTTAATACAAACTAACAAGCAACTAAAGAAAAAAACAATGTCACATAACCTGAGAAATAGATATAAAAACAAACTTGAAGTCATCAGCGTACGCACTAATTACGGTAGAAAGACTATATTATTTGAAGGAGTACATCTGTTCAATGCATTACCGGACGACATTAAAGAGTGTGATAACGTAAATATGTTTAAATATAAGCTGAAGAAACATTTAAGTGCATTATAACTGCTAATACTCTGGAGGGTATTGTCACTGTATTTATGTTTATTACTTTGTATCTCATTATAAGCGGACTGTATGTTCTTATGAAAAATAAAATTTCTTTAAACCGATGTTCTAAAGAAGGAGACTTTCTCAGATTTTTTTATTACATAGAGATGAGATACTAGCTGTTGCCCGCGACTTCGTCTGCGATCCAGGATGAATAGTATCTAGCCTATGTCCTTCTCCAGGTCATGGTCTACCCATTTGCCAAATTTCATCCAAATCCGTTCAGCCGTTAACAAACAAACACACTTTCGCATTTATAATAATAAGTAATGATAGTTACGAGGACGAAAAACCTGTATCGACACTCTAGACTCACGTAATGTATTAGTTACTTAAAAACATTAGTTACAAAAAATAACTCTTAATACACTACTTAAGTTTCTATAATAATAAAATAATAAATCATGATTTGAAAGACACGTGGCGCGGTCTATTGTCATATGAAAGTTATTATTGTTTTCCTCAGGAACAGTGCTTTTTTTCGCGATGAAAAATACCCTATGTCCGTTTCTGTATATCTGACAACGTATCCGCAAAATTTCAGGATGTTCGGTTCAGTGGTTTAGGCGTGAAAAGGTAACAAACAAACTTACTTTCGCATTTATAATATTATAAATAGTTAGGATACTACTGACGGATGGCCGCAGGAAGTAGAAATTGAGAAGCTTAAACCTTATGTTAATCGCAAAAATGAACTTTATACAGAACTAGGATGCGTTTTCTGGGGTCACCGGGTTGTGATACCATTAGCTTGCAGGGATAGAGTTCTCAAAGAACTACATGAGCCACATATGGGAATTGTTAGGACGAAACCATTAGCAAGAATTTACGTGCCAGGGATTGATGAAGCTGTAGAGGTGGTATGTAAAGCGTGCACGATGTGCGCCGTGGTGGCGGATGGGCCCACCAACACGCGCCACAGCCATGGCCGTGGCCAATTTGCCCTTTGTCACAACTACACGTCATAGAACATCGACTTCTTAGGACCAGTGGCAGGAGCAGGACTTAGCAAGAAGTTACATGTGGTGGCCAGGGATTGATGAAGCTGTAGAAGTGGTATGTAAAGCGTGCACGATGTGCGCCGTGGTAGCGGATGGGCCCACCAACACGCGCCACAGCCATGGCCGTGGCCAATTTGCCCTTTGTCACAACTACACATCATAGAGCAACACATCGACTTCTTAGGACCAGTGGCAGGAGCAGGACTAACTTGTTGATGTTTGTTCGAAGTTGAGGCTATTCAAATATAGTGCGATTTGGGCGTTTCACGGCCCATCGGTTATAACGATTCTCAGGGATATTTGGACCGTGTTATGAAGAAAGCAGCCATGTCGGGAAAATTACAGAGTTATAAGCATTTTTCTGTCGATGGTTGCATTATGGATGTATGGACAAGGCTGCATTTGATGGCTCATATCTCCGTGATAAATAGAGATTTCGACATGGCTGTTTTTGCAAAAAATCTTGTATGTCGAAATGAATTTGACTGTGTTTAAAACTCATTTTTGGAACAACTGCCATGTAGCTGCTTTCTGCATAATCATTTGGGCTAGTTATGGTTTGCCGAGACAAGTAGTGAGCGATAATGGTTCACGGTTTACTAGCGCTGAGTTTAAAAAGCTTTTAGTAGGTAAATGGTTTTGAGCAAATGTTCTCCGCGCCTTACCATCCTGCCTGTAATGGCGCAGCAGAGACTGCGGTGTAAATATGTAAGCGGCTAATTAAAAATACACTTAAGCAAAAATTTGACCCAGATACAGCATTATGCAGGTTCCTTTTAACTTACAGGGATACTGAACATCACGATAGTGGACAGTCCGGCAAAAATTTTGCAAAGATAAATGATAAATGGTAAATGATTTTTATTTCTGTAAGTAGGTTTGTACAAACACTTTTACAAGTCAATCATGTTTTTTTTTTAAACTAGATGAGGTCGGCGTTTCCTATCTGACTACTCTGAGAAGAAAGGCCGAAACAAACTCAGAGGTCACAGTCTCTTATAAAGTCCAGACATAATCTTGGTCACTTCATGTGAAGACCATGTAGATTGGTGTCTGAAATGGTCTTTTGAGGAAAGAACCACACAGATTGAGAGGACCTGTCCAGTCAGTGCACGCATTTGTCAGTAATCGCGCAGCTCAACCCAGAACTTAAGGAGCTCAACGATTCGACGAACAATACCAAAGAAAGGACATTGGGGTAGGCCGCATAAATTACTCAAACTGCCAGACGATGATTAAAAATAAATGAGAGAAAAAATAAAACAAACAAAAAAAGCAATGACCTACATAGTCTTCACATTCACAATAAATTAAAATAATATAATACTGTACAAAGTAAATAGTCATGTCAACATTCAGTATGCAAAAATAAAAGAATAAAATAAAATTTGGAGCAGTTCATTCCCAAGCCTTTTTGTCCTCAATATAATCTTTAACGGTATAATAAGCTTTCTGACACAACTTGCGTTTAATGAATGATTTGAATTTATTAAGGCTCAGATCTTGAACGTGGCTTGGAAGTTTATTATAAAAAAGAAGAAACTTACGCGTTAGACTGGACGCTTTTAAAACCCAATCGGGAGGCGCGTATACAATCGCGACAAAAAACATCGGAAGGCATCGTCAGGTCGCGGAGTGGTATCGTGGTCCAGACAAATGGGTACTGGGACAAGTCATAGAGCAATTAGGTAGGACTGATTATAATATTCGATTTAATATTGGAAACGAGACCCATCGACATATTGATCAGTTGCGGCGACATTTTGTATTACCGGAGACGGCATGCCATCCAGCTATTGTAATAATATTACTAGGAAGACACGAAGCTCACTTATTTTTCCTGAAATGAAATAGGAGAAGTCGAGTGGGACGATCAGTGGAGGTCCGATGATGCAAGAAACGGGAAATGTAATAGAGTCAGGTACGGCGGCCACGATAGTGGACGGTCTGCAGGCAACGACATCCAATATACCCTGCGACAGAGATGTGTGTGCACGAATGTACTTTTCTTCAAATTAATTTGTTTGTATTTTTATGAAAATCCCCGATTTTTTTCTATTTGTCTATATAGTGTAGGTACATGGTGGTAGCCCAAAATCAAACATCTCCTTTCATTTCATTTATTATGCTATGTATTTGTTTATTTAGTTTTTATGAATGGTGAAGGTGTTGTATATGGCAATCATAACCACCTAGTTAGCTGTCAGTTCATAATGGAAGCCGCGCCCGCCTCAAACAATAGGTACTTCGACCATCCTTATTAACAATGTCGGATATACATTTTTACCAATATTCACTTTTTTACATAAATCGAATTAAAATTTAAAAAAAAATTCTTCACTGTCAAAACAAACTTTGAACTGCTTTGAACAAAGTTCAAAGTTTGCCCTAACGATAAAAAAGAATCTTTATGATATTAACAATATCAGTTCTGCGAAAAAGGCCACTGTTCAGTAGGGACTAAACAGTAGTCTCCCTGCAGAACCGACATTGTTAATAGGGACGGTCGACTTATATTGGGTACGACCCGCGACCGTATTACAAACTATATGAAAAGAGAGCCTAGCATTATGTTGTAGCGTAGCATCAAGGTTTTAAATTTTCTTACGTTTTTGTAATTTACAAGGTTGTACATTGATCAAAATGTAATTCGCGACCGTAACAAGTATGTATTTACATAGGTAATTATAATCATAAAAGTGTTCAATACAACTCTTTATGAATGACTATTTCATGAAATTTGACATTTGAGCATTATACTAACTTAAGGAGTTGTATTGATCACTTTAATGATTATAATTCTGTAAATATATTTGTTACGGCCGTGAATCATACTTTTTTCAACATACAACTTAATACTGAATTGCAAAAACGTAAGAAAATTTGTATTTCGCGGGCTACCCTGACGCTTCCCCTTAAAGAAAAGAAGTTTTAGAACGAATTCGCTCTGATTTGACATTTGATATAATACTTGAAATGTACTCTGTGCTTGACACGTTTGACACTGACATCTCGAGCTAACCTAACTTTCGTGACGACTATATTTTCATACACCGATGCACGTGAATGTTCATGTAATATAAAGAAAAATAATGCCTCAATTCCATATAGACGAAGTATGTCCAAAACATACCGTATATCCAATGGTAGTCAGTTTCCAAAATGGTTACATAACACAAAACTTCAAAACAAATGAATGTTTACTACTTGAGGACGAGAATTCTGGCAAAAAGACTGTCGCTACGGAGTTATGTGACTTAATATACAGTGGCGAAGAAGAGAAAGAAGATCTAGGTAAGACTATGATACTGGCTCGTAATACTAAGACGGGAAAAGTCCGCTTGATAGAAGCCGAAAACATAGAACTTAAACCCTTGTTTAAATCTAACTTGGATACAACAGAAGTCGCCGATACAAGTAACTTGGAGCTCAGCAGAAAGTTCGGATCCAAGAAACACAAGCAAATAATGGAACAGCGAGAGAAATTGAAGATAAACGTTCAGACGGTCACGGAGCAAATGCAAAACGTAACTGACAGCATTACTGAAGACCAGTTAGATTTGTCGTCGTACAATAAAGCTGATTCCGACGAATTCTACATACCAACAATTAACAGAGAAGCATCCAGAGTTGAAGAAGTTTATGATATTGATGCAATTCTGACAGCGGAGCAATTTGAGAAGATATATTCTGAAGTAGAAGGAACAAAGTACATGTCAGAACTGAATCCGTTCTTAAAATCATTAGCAACTAAGGAATTGTCGATACAAGATACTGTTCTCTTAGTTTACGCACAAACTTTGTTACAGTTATATTCAACGTTGATGAAAGATATTAGTAAGAAGACTTTCACACCCTGTCCGTACTCTGTCACACTTAACGAGATTGTATTAAACAATTTCTTGAGTAATGTGAATGGCAAAAGAGGGAGGTCTCCCCAGTACAAAGACAAATCATTATGTCATGCGTTAGTGTTCATACTTCTAATTAATAATTATAAGTTTAATTTCAATGACTTGTGCCAAGAGCTGAAGCTAACCCAGCGGACGGTGACCACTAAGGTTGCGTTAACAGGTGCCTCTTTAGTTGCTGTGGGAACAAAGAAAGTTGCACAGTTAAAGCTACCGCTAAGTAGACCTGCTTTGAGGCGAAAAAGTTCTAAGTTTTGAATAAATATATGTTAAAGTAATAGTTTTTTTTTTTTTTTTATTTAACTTTTAGCCTTATTCAGAGTAATCGTTTTAACAAGTACTTGTATCTAACCTCACGCTTTCTTCCCATGGGGGTGGGTAGCAATGGTCTCGAACCTACAGATTTTTCGGTAGGTTCTACCAAAAAATAGACCATATGGGTAGAACGAGATGGGATTTTGGGTACGAATCTACCGATATTTGTAGGCAATTCTACCGATTTGGCCTTGTGACGTTCGAGACCACAGGTGGGTAGGCAGAAACTATAGAATACCACCTGCTACGAACCTTACATATTCCTCTTGCTTTAGGTTCATACATCTGCGGCTCTAGCCAAACATTTGATTAGCGATGACGCTATTTTAGTAGAAAGGCAAAAATGTATGGCGTTGACATAAGCTATCGAAATGTCACGTGATAATAGCTCAGCATTTCCATAGAAATGTGCGTCGATAGCGTTTGTCGAAATAGAATCGCTCCAAAGCGAATGCCATTTGGCTAGACTCTGCCATCGTAAGGAAAAAAGACGTATTGACATTTTTTTCGATATACATATCTAAGTATTTACATATCAGCAAAAAAAGAAGCATCTACCAGTATTTTTATATTGGCGTAAACTTAACGAAAACCTAATAATTCTTACTATTAAAAGACGCGTCTGTCTTTGTATCATAAAGTTTAAACAGGCCAAAATACTTTTATTCTCCATTTCAATATTTCTGTAGATATGTCCTTTTTCCTTATTGTATTACTATTATTTACCTGTATTACTCTGTCCATTATGCAATTTCGGATGAAGTGCATTTTTAAGTCGATGTGTTTGGACTTGGAAGTGACCATTGTGTTCTGACTTAACTTTAGGGCCGCTTGGTTATCGTTTAATATAACTATGCTGTCATAGTTGGCCCCAAGATCTTTGAATAGACTTTTCAAGTGAATAGCCTCCTTTGCAGCTTCGGTCAAAGCGACATATTCCGCTTCGGCAGTCGATAGCGCTACAGTCTTTTGCTTCTTCGACATCCAGCTTATGGCCGTTCCCGCATATTTAAAGCAGCAGCCCGAAAAGGACTTCCGGTCGAGCTTGCATGCGCCCCAATCTGCGTCAGCCATGCCATATAGTTCTTGGCGAGTTTTTCTAAATATAAGACCGATGCTTTTTGTTCCCTTTAAGTATCGCAGTACTCTTTTTGCACACTTGAAATGCTCTTCTCCGTAACAGTCGTTAAATTGGGAGAGATAACTTATGGCAAACATTATATCGGGTCGAGTTGCCACTGCCAGATACATGAGAGATCCAATCAAATTTTTGTAGGGCAGATCGTTCCTTTCATCTCTTCTTCCTTTTTCTAGTTTAAGACCTAGTTCTATGGGTGTAGACGTGGCTTTGCAATCTTCCATTTTGAATTTTTTAAGAGTGTCTTCTATGAACTTCTCCTGGTTGAGTTTGACTTCATCTCCCTTGTAGGTAACATCTATCCCTATTAGCCGTTTAGGTGTTCCTAAGTCTTTTAACTCAAATTTCTTATTTAACAGATCTTTTATTTCTTGGAGCTTTCTAGGACACGAATAGGCAATTAATAAATCGTCGACATATATGATTATTATGACTTTAACTCCTCTTTTCTCTAGTAAGTATAGACATGGGTCAGCTTCCGATGCTTTGAAACCTATGTTCTTTAATTCTGTGTCGAATTTCTTATACCATTGCCTCCCTGCCTGTTTGAGTCCATATAAAGCTTTTATGAGTTTACAAACTTTCCCTTTTGGATTATTTTTTATGTCTTTTAGCATACTTATTGTTTTGTCGTACAAAGTTAAATTTTCTTGTTTACTTTCTTCAACCATGATTTCAGTCAGATATTCTTCTAAATAGTCAGGGTACTTCATAACTATCTTTTCTTCTAGTTCGCCATTCAGGTACGTCGTTGTAACGTCCATCTGGTTCAATTTCAAGCCTTCTTCCATGGCTATTCCAACAACAGATCTTATCGAACTCAGTTTAGCTACAGGAGCGTATGTTTCATTGTAGTCAATGCCTGGTCGCTGAGTGAAGCCCCGTGCTACAAGTCTGGCTTTCTTTGTGATGTTGTTGTCAGGTCCTATTTTGTTTCTTAGAACCATTTTGTAGTCCACTTCTTTCATGTCTTTGTACTTCTTTTCTATTTTCCAGGTTCCATTCTTAACATGTGCTTTAATCTCGGCTTTTATAGCATCATGCCAGTATTCATCATCATCATTTTCATCCGATATATAAGAGATCTCCGAGAGTAGGTGACTTTCTTCAGTCTGGTCCAGTATAAAATCTGTAGTCCACGCGGGCGGACGCCTCTCTCTTTGCGGCCTCCCATTTTCAGGTATTTCGACAACATCTGATGCATCATCGTAAGATTCTATTTCTTCTACCGAAGAAACTTCATCTTCTTGCTCGTTGGAATTTTGTAACGTATTTTCTTTTTCATTCTCTGTTATTTCAACTTCTATTGGTTGTACCCTTTTATTTTTCTTATCATTGTATTTAGTTTTGTTTTCTTTTTCTGGTTTCCGAGATTGTTCCTTTTCGTTAATAAGTTTATCGTAGTTCTGACTTTCTTCTTCTTCGAAGTACATCTTATCTATGACTTTTATGTCCCTGCTTATTACTACATCATCGTCTTCAGGTATATACACTTTGTAAGCTTTTGAAGTCATCGAGTACCCCATGAATACGCCTTCTTTGGCATTCTGGGTGAGTTTGCCCCGTTTGTTCTTTTTCAACACAAAGGTCTTCCTTCCATACGTGTGAAGATGATGTCCACATGGTGTTCGGCCTAGCCATTTCTTGAAAGGTGTTTCGCCATTCAGCGCTTTGGAAGGGCTACGATTTATAAGGTAGTTTGCAGTTGCTACCGCTTCCGCCCAGAGCTTTTTAGGTGCCTTGGCCTCGATTAACAGACATCTGGCTTTGTCTAGCAAGGATCTGTTCTTCCTCTCGCTAATCCCATTTTGTTGAGGGGTGTAAACTGTGGTCAACCTTCTTCGGATGCCATGCGATTTGAGAAAGTCATCGAATTCCTTGTTCCGATATTCTGTACCATTGTCGGTTTGCAGGTTTTTTATTTTCTTGTTATGGAACGTCTCAACTTCATTTTTGTATTCTTGGAAGACGTTGAATACATCACTCTTTCTTTTAATAAAATAGACGTGACAATAGCGACTATAGTCATCTGTGAAAGTAACATAGTACTTTGATCCTGCTAATGTTTCACATTCAAAAGGTCCACAAATGTCGCTATGGATTATTTCCAAGTTATCGGTTGAGTATAGATCATCATGCCTTATGAACGGTAACCTGGACATTTTGCCTTTGATGCAGGTCTCACATGTTTCCATGTCTTCATCATTAAAATTTAAGCCATACATAAGGTTATCTTTAGCCATCTTCTTTAAATCTTTTTCGTTTATGTGGCCAAGTTTGCGATGCCATTCCATAATGTCATTTTTTGGTGTGTAGTTTACAGTTTCTTTTCGTCCAGATTCAAAGTAGTAAAGCCCATCTCTCTTTCGAGCAGTCAGTATTTTGTTTCCGCTTTTTTCTACAACGTAGGCTTTCTCTTTTTCAAAACTAACCTTATTTCCTCTGTCGGTTATTTTGGCGACGGATAAAAGGTTTACTGATATATCGGGAACATACAAGGTGTCATTGAAATTGTAGCCGTGTTTATCGGTACTGATTGTGACTCTTTCTTTACCTTGAATTCTACTAGTGTATTTATCTGATGCCAACTTTAAGGTGCCATTTTCAGGTGTCATGAAAGAAAACATCAATTCGTCACCGCACATATGTGATGAGCAGCCGCTATCTGGACACCAGATATTTTTATCGGCATCTGAATTTGCGGTGCTCAGACAAACGTTGAAATTGTATTTGCTTCCGTTGTCTTTTTCATTGGTGTTTTTCTTCTTGCCCCAACATGTCTCGATAGTGTGGCCTTTCTTTTTACAGCTCTTGCAGTACAACCTTTGCCTGTTTTTCTTGGTATAATATGCTTCTGAGCTTTCAGGCTGTTCATTTCCACTCCTTGCTTGGTATTCTTCCAAAATCTTTATTTTCAGATCTTCAGATTTAGGCAGGGTGTCTCGAGATTCGATGGCTATTCTAAAGTTCTCAAAAGTTGTCGGCAAACTGTAGAGAAGCATTATGCTAAGCAGTTCTGGAGGTACCTTTATATCCATATCTGCGAGTTTGTCCACGATGTCCATAAAGTTATTTATGTGGTCACGTATATCTTCTCCTGTGGTCATTCGCTTTAGAACCAACTGTTTTAATAAAGTAGCTTTCCTCGCAGGCCCAGTGCTTTGATAAGTAGCTTTCAACTTGTCCCATACAGCTTTAGATGTCGCGCAGACTTTAATTTGTTTTAATTCTGATGGTGACAATAAAAGTAGGATTTCAGCCCTTGCCTTTAAGTCCTCTTTCTTGAACGCCAATCTCGCCGCCGCATCCGTAGCTGGTGGTAATGTTTTCTCGCCGCTTACGATATCCCAATAGTCATTTTTAATCAGGACCGCTTGTGCTTGCAAACACCACGTATCATAGTTTGACTTGGTCAAAGGTTCTATGTTACGATAACTCGTAGTTGATGCCATTTTTCATACTTGCAAATAACGATATAAATACCTTGCAAATAACCACGCTCTGCTACCAATTTGTGAGGGATTCATTTATAAATATATTATACGCATGAACATTGATATCGCTTTTATTTGACACGACTGTTATTGGTAACTAAGGTAAAACCATAAACGACATGCAGTGTCAATTGGTACTGGATGGCCAGTACTAACACCGCAGTACTGGTCATATATTCACGGCGCGCCGCCCCGGTTGCGAGTACTATGCACCTTTTTTTTTTTTTGTGGATGGGAAATCATCAAATACTTCTCCCGCTCTGGGTGGAGCGGAAGGGCGTGTCAGACTTTTACTGACTAAAACCCGCCCGTGTTCCTTCAGTTGCCTATGCCAGGGCCACTGTATCTTTTTCAAACAACCCGCGACCCCAGCGGCATCGGCCCTATTGGACCCCATCTTTTGCTGACATCTCTTTGAGGCGCGCGTGGAACACAACGCGCCGTCGACCCGGGCCTGGTCCTCACCGGACGGCGAGCTACCCACTACTTACCGTCCGCAAGCCCGCGCCTACGGTGGCCGGGAATCGGCTATCGATTCCCGCCGCCCAGGGCGTCTCCTGCGGTGACTGAGGGCGTGAGGCTGCCTCTCCCTCACGCGTTCCGCCTCCTCCTTCGCGAGCATTACCGCTTCGCAGAAGGAGGTGACGGCCTCCCATGCACTCTCGCTCCGCACCATGGCCTGGACCTGGGGGTCTACTCCCTAACTCCGTCAACGAAGCAACGGGCCCGTCCGATAGTAGTCCGATACGTCGGAGTGAACCCTACTAAGGGTATTAGTGTTCTGTGCTACTCCCTAATGATTTCGGATTCATCAGAACGGAACGGAATCATAGACTCATCATAGACTATTTTCGTGAACGACAGACTCATGACGATAGAGTTGCGCTATTTTACCGGTCGGTTACCTGTTTAGTTATTTTGAGATTTTCAAGCATAATAAACAAAAATTCATATTTTTGTTGTTAGAAAATGACCATATTTTTAACTATATACTTTTTATTATGTCTTTAAAAATAGAAATGTTGTTTTTTTGCCATTTTTGTTCGGAAAGCAGCATTATCCTGTTGATACCTTTGCCTTTTTTTGTCTTTGATGGTAATTTTCAACGAAACGTCTGCTTTATCTGTGGAAACGTCAAAGTTATTACAGTTTTAGCCGGGAGTTTTTTGGTTTTCATCGCGATTTTCATACCTACTAGTTGTTATTTAGTTTGAAATTTTTGTGAAATGGCGCCATCCGCTCCAGATACTCACGCGCAAATCGAGGCCCTCATTGAATTTATGCGTGAGAACGAAGACTTGGCTCGCGGATTATTGAGGGGTGCCGACGGGAGACTTCGCTCCAGACGGCTATGGGAAAACCTGTGCAACTCCCTTAATTCTATGGGAAGTTGCACAAAGTCCGTGGAGCAATGGCAAAGGGTGAGTTTAATACATTACTTGTCAATATTAATATGATTTTAAGGTGTTGTCATCAGTAAAGTGCAAATGCAGTTATACTCGTAGTTCGCATCATGTAAGTTTGCCGCTGTGATTTAACTGGAATGAATGGCTTCGCAGTAGTCAATATCTATACAAAAACAGCAGCGCGCCATGCCATGCGCATCGCAAAACCTACTTCAGAGCGGCAAACTTACATGACGCGAACTATATTCTCCAAATACTTATCAGTAGGAGTACTTACGAGTACCTATAGTGGTTTTCATTTAGAGCTCGTGTAGACTGCACCGCTTCCGCGGCGCTGCCGCACCTTAATTTTTTACCGCCTTAGTTTTTTGTGCAATTAAAATTATCAAACTAACCAAATATCCAAATTTTAGGTGTGGTCTGATAAAAAGCATTTGGCAAAGAAAGCTGCTGGTAATGCCAGACGGTCAGCTTGTGCTACAGGTGGTGGCCCATCGGAAGCACCAACCCTCTCCGAAGTGGAACTCAAAATTATTTCGATTATGGGAGAGGGTTTTGGAGAGCCGCAAACCCAGTCAAGAGTACCAGCTTTTCCATGGGTAATAATTAAATTTATATTTTATGTTAGTAAGTTTGTTTCAATGGTAAAAAAAAAAACAAAAACAGCAATATTGTATTTATAATTATGTGCATGGAGCCTTTGCCGTGACTTTTTTTTATTAAATAATAATAAATTACAGACACAAGTATATATTTTTTGTTTTATCCGTCAATGATATTCAGTTTTTGTTCCACAGGGACCACCTGTAAGAGAGCCAGCAGCCATCTCACCCACTCATACGCTTTCATGCGCTACACCTGCCGACCAACTCTCCCAGGAGCAACCCTCAACATCCACTGAGGTACTAGAGCCTGCTCCAGTGCCTCAGTGGACTCCGAGTTGAGTCGCATTGTCAACTCCTGAGTTGTCAATTACGCAAAATCAGCGAAGTAAGTTGAAAAGAGATTACATAAATCATGTTTTAGAAAATTACTTAATGAAAAAAGAGAAAAAAGAAAAGAAAAAGTGTTTATTCACAGAAACAATTTTTTTACATAAATATTTACCTCCGCCAAACTGCAAAGCAGTTTGTTGGCAGATGTAGCTCCTTTTTTTTTTTGTAACTATGAACATATTTATTTTTTATAATGACACTTTTTCACATACATGCAATTAAAACTATTCCTTAATTTCTTAAATTTAAAAACAGAAATTTTTATTTTATTTTTAGTTATTCTCTACAGTGAGGCTTTGACAAAAAATATTAAAGAGGTACTTATGTATTTTATTTTTAAAGGCGGTTTTTGTGATACAACTGTTTATATCGTCTGGAAGGTTATTAAAAATAGTAGGGACTAAAATCTGACGAATAATGATTTCTTTTGTTTACAGCATTAAACCCTCGTCGTGCACGTCCACGTGTTCGGCAACACCTCGCTGGACATTCTGCAAGCAGTCGAATTGTTGATGTGTGAAATAAAGGATGCAATTGACGACGCTGGAACCAGAGTGATCTAAGTGACATTTTTACCAATAATAATGGGTTTGTTACACAATGGCATAGAAAAATCATAATTCTTTCAGGGTGCACCGATCTAATGCTTCCCAGTACTTTTTCCTTGAGGGAGATCACAACATCTCACTATAGATTGATGCGATTTGCAAAGTGGAGGCATGCCAGACAGATCTTTTCTGAATTTTCTCAGAAATATACTTTTATGCTCTAGATCACTCTGGTTCCAGCGTCGTCAATTGTGGAACTTTGTACCTTGGTACGGGAGCACATTGCTAGATGGGATGACGTAGACTAAGAGCCCCCGCAGACTACAGACTTTATATCGGTCGATAGTTTGATCGGTTTCTTAATATAAAGATGTATGCAAGTGCGCACATTATAACGATCGAACTTGCTTACATCTTCATACTGGATACGAAAGAAACTGAACAAACTATTAGCCGTTAGAAAGTCTGTAAATAGTCTGCGAGTAGCTTAATAGTAACGTAATTTTTATTTTCTAATAGTAACAATTTTTAATTTCTAATAGTGACGTAAAATCAGCTGTTCCATACATTTATGTTCGCATAACTTGTCAAAATGTAGGGAATATGTTTGGTCCCACAGTAAAAGTTGTTCATAATGATGAGTACAATGACCACTTCAAATATTGCCCATGAAGTCAATTTCACCCTTTACAACTTTGTTCATAATGTTGCAACCTTTATTTCCCGAGCTCCTCATTTCTTTTGTGGCTTGGAGTCTGGTCTTCCAACTCAATAATTTACTAAATGAAAGAAGTCTAGAATAAAAGGAAATCTTTGTTTTAAATGTTATAGTGTATTGTTGATAGTTAATTTTATTCAGATTATAAGATTTTTGAGACTGAAGTAGAATAAGAGAAACTAAGTTCCTAGCAATAATTTAAGACTAAAATATATAAATAAAAGGAAGTGTATGCTTTGATTGTTATAGTGTATTGGTGATTGTTAATGAGACTGAAGTGACTAAAATATATAAATAAAAGGAAGTGTACGCTTTGATTGTTATAGTGGATTGTTAATTTTATTCAGATGTGCTTGGTGCTAAATAAAATAAAAAACATTTTGTCGAAGTCAAATAATTTATTTAGCAACCAGTTTGGTTTTGTCTAGATTGTCTGATGTAGCGGACCAGCATGTTTCCAAGCTTTCTTATCTTGGATATAATCCTCTAATTTTTTTATAAAAATGCTTATAATGTGGAAATCTTTTTTTTATATCATAGTCCCAACACCCATTATGACCTGTAAGCAAAATAAAAAAGTTGATAAATACCCTATGCAATGTTTTATTTGAAAAGTTTTCTTGTGTAAGTATGTATACTTGAATATGTACCTATTTCTTTCCAGCAATTGCACTAATCTGGCTCTTGCTCTTTGCCCTTGCTGAAGAGCTTGATGAGAGGAACTAGTAGACCTAGACTCATCTCCTTGTCTGCTGAGCTCTAATTGTTCATCTTCCTCGCCGAGGGAAGGTGCTTCTATGCCCGCCCGTTTACACATATTGTGTAAAACACAGCAGGCAATGACAATTTTACTTGAAAAAAACCAAATGTGCTCTGAAATGATGAAAAAAATACTGTTCACCAGTTTAAGGCGATAAACGAAAAACATAGCTATAATATAAATTGTTAAAAATACCTGCTGTGGCCGGTGCATAATGCAGCTCTCTTGCTGCTAAGAGGCATCTCCATCGGCCTTTTAAAATACCAAACGTACGCTCTATAGTGGAGCGAGCACGTTTTTGATGATAATTATATCTTCCTTCTGGAGAATCTTCGACAGCATTGTCTATTGGGATCATCATGAATTCCCTAAGTGGGTACCCAGAATCCCCTGTAACACACAATATTGGTTAACAATCGTAGCATAATAAATCTGCCACAGGCAACACTTTTTAACTCTTATTACTTATATAAAGAATATTTTAAACTTTTGTAGAAAAACGAAATAAAGACAGCAAAAAAATATTTGATAGATAGAAAGTTTAAAAGTACAACTACATACTCAATAGACATACTGTCTCTTGTTGTAGACTCTCCAGGTGAGCTTTAATTTCGTGGTGCGACCAAATAAAAGAATCGTGGGTCGCTCCACCATAGGACGCATCAACATTTAAAATAGAGCATTCTGCATCACATATCTGTAAGACATACCAATCAAATTAAATATTATGGAAACTTACGACATATCAAGCACTCAAATATATTAATGCCAGACCTATTCTCAGGTACCTACCTACTATAAGTGAATTCATAAGGATAACTTTATTATCATAACTAATATATGCGAAAGTGAGTTTGTTTGTTACGCTTTCACGCTCGGTTGAACGGGTTTGAATGAATTTTGGCACATGGGTATTAGGTCATACTTTTTATCCCGGTAGTACGTCCCCGTGGGATAATTTCTGACATCCACGCGGGCGAAGAAATGGGCAAAAGCTAGTATGTTATGAAAGTTAATGTATTCTACTTTGTCGTAGGGTACTTTATCTTTACCTAAGTAACTTAGAAAGAGAGAGAAATAGGTCATCTTGTTTCCATATTTTTTAAAGTTCGCTTTTTACGGAGTCAGGTTTTTGATTTTTTGAATTTACTTTTTTCACATAGAACATAGGTACTTACAACTTGAACATTTAACGACTGAAAATGTTTCCTATTAAAGAAACGCTCCTCATGTTCACTTGGCTTCACCAATGCCACATGCGTGCAGTCAATACAGCCGACTACGCCTGGCAGGCCATATTTTTCATAAAATCTGTAAACATACCGCTTATTCAAATTTAAAATAATACAATATATTTCAGTACACACTCTTTAAGTATAGGTATAAACACTCTTCAAAGCATAGACGCTATGTCTTAGTTTTTTATTTAGTTTGAGTAGGTACTTAACTACATATATTGTTTTAGAAAAATGGTACAAGCTTTTAAACTTACTGTCTTTTTATAAGGTTCCTCTCAGCCAAATTCTGTGGAAACTTAATATATTTCCGGACAATGGTGGGGCTGTTCAGTGCATTCGTGACATGCCGCAGACAGCGTGACACTGTCTGTTGTGCCATGGGCACATCACTGTTAAGGCCCACTGTACCTTGGTAGCTCCCCCGGGCATAAAAATTGAGAACAGCAAGGATCTAAAATAAACAAAAACCACAGTAAAGGGGTTGGACGGATTGGACATCTCGTTAAGTTGCAGAATATTTAATATATCCTTACCTTCTGTTCGAGTTTTAATCGAACACTCAGCGAAAATGCATAATTGCCTCGAAAGCAAGTACCTATGCACATTCGCTCGTTCACCAAAACGTGGGCCAGTTCGCGTTCAGCTCTCATTAGAGACACCACGACTCAAAACCATTACCAATACCATTTTTACCATACCTACGTTTTACCAATCACTTAGTCATATAGTTGTTCACCATTTTCAAACCAATTCTTGTAACTAAGTTTTATAGTGATTTAATACAGCTATTTGCCTTATAATCCAAGATTTTGACTTTTACCACATTTACCATATCCTATCAATACGAGAAAGGTGTGTTAGGTCACCATAGCGCCGAACACTACTTTCTACATGGTCCTTCGAGCATTTAATTACCAGTGACTAGCAAGTGAGTGACACAGTGCCACGCGAACCAGAGGTCGCTGCAAGTTGGAGAACCTTGGATTGCAGAGACGGTTGGTTGGAGCATATAAGGTCAGATCGAACCATTTATTTATACTAACCATTACCAAATATTTTCAAAGCAACTATAAATATGGATTCCGATTCTCTGTTCATCAACCAAACGGAGCTCTATGAAATCCTGAATAAGTTTTTAACCAACATAAAGAAGGATGGATCCGAGAGGAAGACCATCGATAATTACAAGCGCAGGGCTAACATGTTGGAAGCATACTGGCGTGATTACCAAGAAAACCATAAAAAAATGTGTCAGTTGGCAAATTTCGACCACATTTACTTCAAAAAGGGTTGTTTCGATACAGCCCAGGAAGTTTATTTGAAAATTAAGGAGATTATTGATGACACTCTGGGGCAGTTAGGCACAACACAGCTGCAGGAAGAAAGCCCCCGCAGAACGAAAGTGGAAGAAGCACAACCATTACCAGTTCTCCAGGCTAGGCAACAGCTAATCGCTGACCATCGCCGGCCGGAAGATGAAGCGGCGCAGCCACAACCAGGTACGTCGTCTCGCTATGAGGAGTCGTCGCAGCGAGAGAGTTTTCTCTATACAGAGAGAGGGTCCAGCAAGCTGAACGGGTTAGTAAAAAAGCAGAATATTAACTTCAAAGCGTTCATGAGAACCGTGAGCAATATGCAAGTAGATAAGTTCGAGAATCAATGGCAATTCGAGAACGCTCTAAAATCACTGGATAGCCGATGGGGTGAGATTGACAAACTTCATTGGGAAATTGAAGGTGAGGATGGAGATGATGATATTACGTACCAAATGGAATTCTGCAAGCACGAGGAAAAGTACAGTGAGTTGACAAACGAGATCAACAAAAAGATGTGGGCAGTGAAGCACCGTGAAAAGTCAGCTCCAAAGATGGACATCCCCGTGTTCAATGGGACTTATAACCAGTGGGTTCCGTTCAAAGACTTGTTTAGCGAAGCGATTGATAAAAACCCGTCGATGTCTAATGCGCAAAAAATGCAGTTCTTGAAGAGTAAGGAAGCAGAGCATCTGATTCACCATTTACAAATAAGCTCTGACAATTATAAGGTATGTTGGGAGATTTTAAACCACAGGTATGGTAACAAGAAATTGATTTTCACGTCCCATATTAACATTTTACTCGGACTTCCCAACATACAACAACAATCGCTGGCCACGATTAAGAAATTGCATGACGTAACCAAGGAGACGTTACACGCTATTCAGAATATGGGAGTGGATATAACAACTTGGGATCCACTTTTAGTGCACCTACTATCACAAAAGCTTGATAACGATACCTTCACCGAATACATAGAATCGGTTAAGAATCCTAGAGAGCTACCCGATCTACAGGAGTTCCTGGAATTCTTGGAGATGAAATTTACAGCGCTAGAAGCGTCTCGTCGCAAGCAAGAACCAGCTAACCAAAAAACCACGCCGCATCAACCATTGAAAAACAGCAACTACAACCAAAACCAGAAGAAAAGTTTTCACCGAAATAATCATCAATCAGGCAACAAAGATAATTCTAAGTCTAATATAAATGCATTACATGTGTCGCGGTCGATAACCTGTGCATTGTGCAATTCTGAACACGGATTGTGGCGTTGCCCTGAATTTTTGCAAATGACGCATGAACAAAGAGTAAATAAAATTGAACAATTAAATTATTGCAAAAACTGTCTATGCAGCCATAACAATAAATCGTGTCAATCAAACAAACGATGTCGTAAATGTTTAGCTACGCATAACACTTTACTTCACGAAGCATTGGCGAGTCAAAGTCCAACTGCGTCAGCAGAAGCAGCTACCAACAGTGTCCCAACCAAGAAGAGCACATCTAGGTCATCTCACGTGTCTTGGGATGACATGTCTGAAATACTTTTAGCCACCGCTATCATAAAGGTAAAGGGTGCTGATGGAACTCAGCACAAGATGAGAGCTTTAGTAGTTTTTAGTAGACCAGTTCTCAACTATCGTTAATCAACGAAAACGCAGCCCAAGTCTTGGGATTGAAGAGGGCTCATTTCAAGGGTCAAATATTCGGTGTTGGTAAAAAAGAAAATAATACTAAGGGAATATTACAGGTAACACTACAGTCCGCTAATAGTGAATTTACTTGTGACACGAACGTTATTGTTATGAAGAATTTGATCAAACGACTGCCAAACAACACGTTTATCAAACCAGCTACGTGGAACCATCTCCAAGGGATACAATTGGCCGATCCGGAGTTCCATATAAGCAGACCCGTAGACATGCTTCTAGGTGCAGATGTTTACAGCAAGATAATGCTAGGAGGAATCTTGAGAGGAGACAAGGACAAGCAACCAATCGCTCAACAAACGGAACTAGGATGGCTACTCTGTGGATCCATGAAACCACACTACCAATGCAACGTAGTTCTTAACAATACAGAAGATCTACTGCAATATTGGGAGAACGAAGACATAAACCAGAAGATAGAGATGTCCAACGATGACCATGAGTGTTTACAGTTTTTTATTAAGACCACTAAGAGGCTTGAGGACGGAAGATACGAAGTCCGACTACCACTCAAACCGGAACACAAAGATAAATTGGGCGCAACCAAACCACAAGCATTGGCTCAATTTCGACACTTAGAGAAGAAATTTGAGAGGAACAACGAATTGAAGGCGGGCTACAAAAAATTCATGGACGAATATTTAACATTACACCACATGATACCATGCAACATTAACCAAGCGCCCGAATGCTACTTACCACACCATGCAGTCATTCGGGCTGAATCTACCACAACCAAGCTAAGAGTAGTATTTAACGCTTCAGCAAAGTCATCAACAGGATACAGTCTAAATGACATCACGTACAGGGGTCCGAATATACAGAAAGATCTTCAAGAGCTCATCCTGAAATGGAGACAATACCAATTTGTATACACTTCCGACATCGAGAAGATGTACAGAATGATCCGAGTGCACCAAGAAGATCAAGCTTACCAAAAGGTACTATGGCGAGGATCTAATAACCAACCTATACAATCATTTCAACTCGTCACGCAAATAATATAAAATAATAAAATAAAAATAATAAAAATAAACAATATAAATAAAACAAAAATAAAAATAAAAAAATAAAAATATAAAACAAACAATACGGAACCAAACCAGCAGGATTCTTAGCGATGATGTGCTTGAAACAATTAGCGTCTGATGAAAGACAGAAATTTCCTGACGCAGCAAAAGAATTGGAAGACAGTTTCTATATGGATGATTTTTGCGGAGGGCGTCATTCCATTGGAGCAGCAAATAAACTGAAATCCGATCTCATACAATTATGCCGATTAGGAGGATTTAATCTTCGAAAATGGACCTCGAACAAACCAGAGCTATTAACAGATTTAGAGAGAGAGCAATGCGACCAGTCAACATACGAGTTCAAACAAAACGATTCTACCAAAACATTGGGTCTCCGTTGGAACCCACAGAAAGATAATTTTACTTTCAACTCAAAAATAGAACCCGAATCACCCGAAATTATTACCAAAAGAGCTCTACTTTCGGACATTTCCAAACTGTTCGATCCATTAGGGTGGTTAACCCCCTTGAGCACTACCATGAAACTACTGTTTCAAAATGTGTGGTTGTCTAACTTAAAATGGGATGACTGCCTACCAGAGGCAATGAACTCCGAATGGACTAAATTAAAACAAGAATTTACGGAAATAAACAGTATGGAAGTCAGCAGATGGTTAGGAATAGGAGAAAACCAAAATATAGAATTGTACGGATTCTGCGACGCCTCAAACAAGGCATACGCGTGTGTGATCTACTGCAAGGTAGGAAATAAAGAAAGTACAACCATTACATTAGTTGCGGGGAAGGCCAGGTTGGCACCCATAAGCAAAGTCTTGTCGATCCCGAGACTAGAGTTATTGGGCGCTCATCTGTTGGCTCAGCTAATGCAAAAAGTTCAAGGTTGCTTGGCAAACTACCCTACGGACGTCTACTGTTGGACTGATTCAACTGCAGTACTAGGATGGATACAAGGAGATCCAGCCCGATGGAAACCATTCGTAGCAAATCGAGTGACAGCAATCACCAAAACTATACCATCAAAACATTGGCAATATGTGAAGACGACAGATAATCCAGCTGACTGTGCAAGTCGTGGTTTGACTGTCAGGCAACTCAAAGACCACAAGTTATGGTGGCAAGGGCCGTCATGGCTGCCATCATACACAAACCAAGAAAACCATCAAACCATATATGAGACGAATTTAGAAGTAAAGCCGTCTATTTTAAAACAAACCAACGCGGTAGTAATTGCACAACCAAGAGAATCGCGGACTACCGAAATTATTAATCATTTGATAAATAAATATAGCTCTATTACAAAAATCATACGTATTTTTGCATGGATACTGCGATTACCTACTTCGAATAAACAAGTTCGCCGACCGTACCTCGAATTACACGAGCTTCGTCGCGCTAAACAGCTGATAATCAAAAACGTTCAGCAGGCAGAATTTGCAAATGACCTACATTCTATAAACAAACATGGAAGAGTGCACACCAAAAGCAAGATTTTGAGTTTGAATCCAACCATAGATGAACATGGGATTTTACGTGTGGGTGGGAGATTAGAAAACGCCCACATGAGTCTTGAGATGAAACATCCCATCATCTTACCTCACGATAATCGGTTGACCACATTAATCATCGATCAAGCCCATAAATTGACTCTTCATGGTGGAGCGCGTCTAACGTTAGCGAACCTTCGACAACAGTTTTGGATTATCGGTGGATATATGGCAACTAAAAAGTTTATACGAAAATGTGTCACATGCAGAAAAAATAATCCCGTACGGCGGCACCAGCTCATGGGAGATTTACCAGAACCAAGAGTGAATCCAGCACATGCATTTTATCATTGCGGCGTAGATTACACAGGTTTCGTAGAAGTAAAAGCTAATAAAGGACGGGGAATCAAAACTACAAAAGGTTACATAGCAGTTTTTGTATGTATGGTCACTAAAGCGGTTCACCTAGAACTCGTGTCAGACCTGAGCAGCTCCGCTTTTTTGGCAGCCCTAACCAGAATGGCAGCCAGAAAAGGGGCACCACGGCATATGTACAGTGACAACGGCACTAACTTTGTCGGAGCAAACAGGATGATACAGGAAGAATTTAACCAGCTCCATAAAATATTCAGTGATAGTTTCATAACCGAGATAACAGAGATGGGCATAGAATGGCACTTTAACGTACCTAGCTGGCCTAATGCCGGCGGTCTATGGGAGCGAGCAGTACGCAGTCTAAAACACCATCTCAAGAGGGTCATCGGTCAACAAAGACTAACCTTCGAGGAGTACACCACATTATTAGCGAGGCTAGAAGCGTGCCTCAACTCTCGACCTCTTTGTGCGATATCTGAGGATCCTGATGATGTAAACTTCCTTACACCAGCTCATTTCTTATCAGGCAGACCAGGAACAACTGTAATAGAAACAGACCAAGATGTTAGAACCAGATGGCATCTAACCAACAAATTATTTCAAGATCTTTGGAAACGATGGAAGACAGAATACTTGGTACAACTCTCATCTAGAAGTAAATGGATGGAACCACAGAAAAACATCGAAATTGGAGATCTAGTGGTGATACATGATGAGAATCTACCTCCAGGAAAATGGGCTCTTGGACGTGTGGTTGACACACATCCAGGAAACGATGGCCTAACTAGAGCGGTTTCATTAAAAACCAAAAATGGGGTCATGAAACGCCCTATTGTGAAACTCTCAGTTTTGCCCGTTAACCAGAATAATGCAACGATGTCAAAACCAGATATAAAACCAACAACCAAATCCACAGAAAGGAAAAGAAAACCGAGATCAAAAATCGCAACTGCAGCAATTGTTTTAATGAGTTTTTTCATGCTGATTTTTCCTACTTACGGTTTAGACGACGTCAGACCATTACCAAGCAACCAGACGCTTTATTTTGACCCTATTTCAAAAGTACAACTAATCAGGGATAAATGGACATTAGTCATGTACTACGACATGGGACCCTATTGGACAGGCATAACCAGCTATAATAAAATAGCAAATTATCAAGAACAATTATGTGCAACCATTGACACACAAAGCCATTGTAATACGATCGTGCAGCAAGCCCGGCACGAGTACCAGGAACTCGAATACTACAATGAACTTTTGCTAACACAGCATTTTGATGTTCACGCTAGACGGCGGCGGCGACGCGCCACAGGGAAGACGGGTCGGCACCGACGAGGCTTAATCAACGGTATCGGATATCTAGCGAATGACTTATTCGGAGTATTGGACTCACGTTTCGCAGACCAATATGAAAAGGACATTGAAACCATACATCGCAATGAGAAACACCTTTCTAATTTATGGAAAAATCAAACTTCCATAATTGAAGCCGAGTTCAACCTTATGAAGAGAATGGAGATCACTGTAAACAAACAGCATAAGTTAATAAACAAGAAGCTTATGGATTTGCAAGAAAACGCGAGCACTCTCCAACGAGAAATACATAATATTTCATATATCAATGACTTCACATTGTCAGCGATGTCTGCAAACAGCTTGTTGCAGGGATTAAGGCGACTTCAAGAGACGTTGCTTGATGCATTAACAGACATCTACCACGGTCAAATTAACATACATTTATTGCCACCAACGCAACTTAAACGTGAGCTCCAAACCATATATGGCCAGATGCCAAGCGATCTCACACTACCAATCACTAATTTAGACACTGATCTTCAGTATCTTTACAAACTACTGAAGGTCAAGGCCAGAGCAACGCAAAAATTTGTTATTATTGAAGTTACTTTTCCACTAGTATCCAGAGAAAGCTTCAAACTGTATAAGATAATACCTGTACCACACCAAACAAACACCATTATGACCACAATAATACCAGTCTCCGAATATGTGGCAGTCAACCTAAAGAAAGATTCCTTCTTTAGCATGTCCGCACAGGAACTAACAGCTTGTCTACACCATGGACCAACTTACATGTGTCAGCTGCTGAAACCAATTACAGACCTGAAAAATGACGAAAGTTTTTGCAACAAGAACTCGGCAACCAATAAATGTAAAGTAGAAAAAACCAACTGCACCAATGTATGGCTTGAATTACATTTAACTTCTCAGCACTTTTACTTTTGTTGTGACACTTACACAATAAAAATAATATGCGGCGATCATGTAACAGTTCGTCAGCTGAGACAAGCCGGGGTCATTGGCATAGGTCAAGAGTGCGTCATCAAAGGAAAGGACTTCTCCTTATATTCAATACGTCATCATTCCAACCAAATAAACATTTCACCAACCATTTACATGCCTGAATTCGATCAGATTAATCACCTGATTAACATCAAAATCCCTGAAGAAAGACAGTCAGATGACGGAAACCTAACCATATCTATGACCAGTCTGGGGGAGACGATAGAAAAGCTCAAGAAAAGCGATTCGGAAATAGAAAATATATCACCCCATGATATCCAACAATACGTAATCTGCTACATGTTGATGTCGATCGCTCTATGCTTAGCAGCAATCTGGACATGGCGGACTGGGCGATGTCGCCTGTGCCGGAAGGCTACCGATGAACATCGTGGCGAGGGATCCCGCCGGCAGCAGGCCGCGGTGACCCCGCCGCCTCCGAGACCTCGACGCCGCAGCGAGAGTCGCTGTCAACGGGAGTTAGCAGCGGCTCCGCTAACACCGAAACAAACCAGAAGCCACGAACCATATTATAGTGAAGTGCTCAGTGCCAAGGATCTAAAGGACAAAAGTGAAATCGGTTCTCGTTTACACAATTATGCCAAACGCTGGCCTAGCGCGAACTACAGTGCGAACAAACGGGGCAAAAATACGGACACAGGCAATCAAAATATTGCTTTTACTGTGGAAGACTCAATAGTGTAACTTTGAATGTTTTTAATAATTCTAATTATTTATGTACACCAATAATTATGATTTTATATTTTGCTTTATCAATGTTTTTATACTTACCAGTTCTAGCATCGAATGTCTTTATGTAGTTTAATGTTTTTTGTACATACCATATCATAGTTTAGGTTTAAGCTATCATCCCGCATTTCTTCTCGCTCTCGGGAATATGTTCGAGTTTTAATCGAACACTCAGCGAAAATGCATAATTGCCTCGAAAGCAAGTATGCACATTCGCTCGTTCACCAAAACGTGGGCCAGTTCGCGTTCAGCTCTCATTAGAGACACCACGACTCAAAACCATTACCAATACCATTTTTACCATACCTACGTTTTACCAATCACTTAGTCATATAGTTGTTCACCATTTTCAAACCAATTCTTGTAACTAAGTTTTATAGTGATTTAATACAGCTATTTGCCTTATAATCCAAGATTTTGACTTTTACCACATTTACCATATCCTATCAATACGAGAAAGGTGTGTTAGGTCACCATAGCGCCGAACACTACTTTCTACACCTTCATTCTTGGATCAACACCACTTCGCCGTATGTGTTGAGGCAAAAGAGGTATTAGATCCTCACATAATGTCTGAAATAATTCCCGAGTGAGCCTATAGTTCCCTATAAACTCAGCGTCGGGAATACTCGCCAACCTAAAATTTTAGCGTAAATGTTGTCGACGTAGCCTCCGCTCTTCCTGTAGGGCTTCTTGGAGCAATATAAAAGCAGCCATAATTTTAAATTTTCTTCAAATTGTTTTTTTTTTTTTTTTTTTTCCTTTTGGCAATTGAGCCGGTGTCGACTATTCTGCCAGCGTCACGTTTAGTCGGCGGTCCGTCGGCTTTGCACTTCGTGGTAGATCTACAGATGTTAGTCGCTAAAAACGAGGACACAGGTTAGTATAACATAAATAATCTAAATTACAATTATATATAAAATAAACAGTAGGTACTAAAAATACAATACATATTTAAGTATATAATTATTACGCACCAGCTACAATTTAATATGGTTGTCGTTTATAAAAGTAGTTAAAATTTTAATAATTTTGGGAGAGAAGTGTGATAAAAGGGAATGGAAGTTAGTTGGGAGAGGAATGTTGCATTTGGAAATTTTTTGATACAGGTCGAAGGATTTGGTATTCAAAGAGCAGGAAAAAAAAAATATGATCTAAAGTACCTTCCGCAAGACCGCATTCGCACAGGGAACTGTCTCTAATATGGATCTTATTCAAAAACACTGGGCTACAACAATGTCCAAGTCTTAATCTGCAAAGCGATGAAACAGCTCTTTTGGACAGTTTTGGATATTTAAAAAACCAAGGTTTCCGCTGGATGTCTTGCTGTATAGCTGCGTAGTAGACGCCCTTAGCTTTTGAGGTCTTATTCCACGTTTTTGTCCACGAATCGAACAATTTGGGCTTGGCACCATTTCGCAAATCGTAGTTATGAGCTACGTAGTGCTTTCGATCAGCCGGATTAGATGTGGCATACTTTGCTAACGAATCAGCGCACTCATTGCCGACAATACCCGAGTGACCGGGGATCCAGGCTATCTCGATGTCCAAGCCGTTTTGGGAACATTCAAATAACAAGCTCTTAATTTCTACAACGATTTGGCTATGGATTTTACTATGGAGTTGATTTTGTTTTAAGGCCTGAATACTACTACGTGAATCTGAAAAAATTACTGCTTTTGTTATTTGATGTGCTTTGATATAGTGTATAGCTTCTAAAATACCAATACACTCTCCTGTAAAAACTGATGCTTCCGGTGGACATTGAAAAAGTAAGGCAATTTTTGAATTTTGAAAATATACTGCTACTCCTGTACGATCTGTTGGTGATAATTTTGATGCATCAGTAAAGAAAAAATTCCATCCTTCCCAGTAACGTTTGACGGCTAACTCAAAGTCGCGTCTTGCGTTTTGGGAATTCTTTGATATACCTAATCCCAAAACGGCTTTTGGTTCGAAGTAAATCGTTTCATATGCGGCGGAAAAGACTGGGAGAATTGGATATTGATAAATAGGCGAAGAGAGGTGTTTAAGCTCTCTGTACCTATTCATCAATAGGGGAACTGATCTATTGTTCCAATAAGAAGAATTATTGAAGGAAAGGTCGATTTGCTCTAAAATTGGTGTTAAAGGATGGGATGAAAGGGAGAATATTTTAGACAGGAAGCGATCTGCCAAATACTGTCTTCTCAGATATAAGGGTGGTTCTGCACATTCAACTTGAAGCGCGTTTATGGGAGAGGATTTCATGGCTCCAATAACGATTCTCAGGCACTTGGCCTGGACGCCGTCTAATTTCTTGAGCGCTTCTTTGTTGCAAGGCTCTAAAAGGAAGCAACAGTAGTCTAATGCGCTCCTGGTCAACGCATTATAGACCAGTTTGAGGGTGTAGGGGTGAGCTCCCCACCACACCCCGGCCAAAGACTTAAGGACCGATACAGAGCGTTCGCATTTTTTGACCGTGTTGTTAATATGGTGAACTCCAGACAATTTTGAGTCCAGCGTTACTCCCAGAAACCTAGCCTTATCCTTGACTGGAATTATTTGTCCATCAATGTTTATATCTACTTGGGGAACAGAACGCTTGCGGGTAAAGATGACTGCTGTACTCTTTGGTGCACTTAGAGATAACCCGTGGTCAAGGAGCCATTGGTTTAGTGAAGACAGAGAGACATTCATCGATAGAGCGGCATCCTGAATGGAATTGCCAATGACCAGTAGCGCAATATCGTCAGCGTACTGAAGGATTTTGCAGTCAAAATTTAGAGATGAGGACAAATTCGCTGTGTATATGTTGTATAATGGGGGACTAAGAACCGATCCTTGAGGTAACCCTCTCCATACTGTTCTTTGTTCAGAGTCGGCCCCAGGGATTCTTAGTTGTATGACGCGATTGGTAAAAATGTTGCCAATGATTCGACAGATCCTAGCCGGGATTCTCAGGTCGCGCAGCTTTTGCCTGAGAACAGGGAGGAGGACCGAATCATAAGCGGCTGATATGTCCAGGAAGACTGCCACCACAGACTCATTCCTGCTGAGGGCCAGCCGGACCGCTGAAGTGAGGATACCTACACTATCAGCAGTGCCCAGACCTTTCCTGAAACCGAACTGAGTCGTCGGAAGCAGCCTCCTGTTCTCCACCAACCACTCTAAACGATTCTTTACTAAATGTTCTAATAGTTTAATTAGTATGGACGATAAAGCGATAGGTCTATATGAGCAATGATCATTAGGGTCTTTGCCAGGTTTTAAAATCGGAATGACAACTTGAACCTTCCACTCTGTGGGAATATATCCGGAAGTGAAGCAAAAATTAGCCAAGTCCAGGTAGTATTGGTGGGTTTTTGGGCCAGCTTTAGCAATAAAAGAGTAAGGGAATCCATCCACCCCTGGTGCGGAGTCCTTGACAGGGGATAGCACAGATTTTAATTCCTCCAAGCTGAATGGCCCGTTCATTGGATCGTTAGTGTTGTCCACCTCATTGTTGCCAACACAACTGTCCTCTATACCTGGAACATACGCTGGAGCAATTTTGGAGAAAAACTGGTACCCCAGTTCTTCTGAGAGGTTGTTCGAGGAGGCAGGTGCTAAACTACTCCTAAAACGTTTTATTTTCCGCCATACTACCGAAACCGGAGTGGATGGACTCAGAGAACTGCAATACTTTGACCAACCTTCTCGTTTCTTCTTTTTAAGTACTTTCCTGGATTTAGCTAAAATTTGCTTGAAAGCGATGAGGTTATCCAGGTTCATATCACAGTTAACAGTCTCTTCAGCCTCATTCCTGGCCCTGACCATGTCAGTGCATTCCCTATCCCACCATGGCGGAGAAGGAATTTTACCAGATTGGGGTTTTTTGGAAGGGAAGCAATCATCTGCTGTAGAAGAGATGGCGGAGGAAAAGGACAAAAAACATTCCTGGGCATTATTCTCGTTGACTTTTGGAAGGGAATTTACTCTTAGATCTAAAATCTTTGAATATAAATCCCAATCTACTGAGTTTAGCCTATATTTTAAGAGGGGACGGCAGACTTTATTGGGAATATTTTTAGACGGGAATTCAATCATGATGGGGTAGTGATCACTTCCATAAGTCATGTCCAAGCGACGCCAGATGAGGAGGCTAGATATATTGGATGAGCAGAACGTCAAGTCAACACAACTATTACTCTGCCCTGGTGCAGATCGGCGTGTGGCACTGCCATCGTTGATGACACAAAGATCAAGATCATCCAATATATCCAGCAAGCCTATGCCAAAGTTATCACAAGTATCTGATCCCCAACGATGATGGTGACAATTAAAATCACCCATAATGAGTATTGGACCTTTAACACTGCTTAACAGATTACTAATTACCGAAAGATGTTCGAGTTGTGGGTGCGCAATATAAAAAGAAAAAATATTTATATCCTCAGCCTTAACAGCAACAACATTTATGTTATCGCCAACAGAGGGTAGAGGAATTGGGGAAAAAGATACTTTGCTATTGATGAGCAAAGCACTCCCCCCATATCCATCAGGTCTGTCACTACGTACATTACCAAAGCACGGCATCCTGAAATTGCTTTCAGGTAAAAGCCATGTCTCAGCAATGCCGCAGATTGATGGTTTATACTTATTAATTAAAAAGGAAAGATCAGGCTTCCTGGGAGTAATACTCCTCACGTTCCATTGAAGGAATGTCAGAGGATGGAGCATTGTGAATAAAGTTCAAGATCGAGGTCAATTTTAAAGCAACGTGGTCAGGTATCGATTGAGTTGAATTTGTGAGAACAGTCATTAACATGTTTGTAATTAATTCTAAAATATTCTTCGAGTTGTCCTCCTGTCTATAGTTCATTGGCTCGGCGGCGGCTTCTGTTGGGAAGGCGCAGCCATTTTTGGAGGGGGAAAAAGAGTAATTTTGTGTAAGTGCTTGATGAGCTTGCTTATTATAGCTAGGAGAAAGTGGGGTACGGGGTTTAGGGTTAAGGAAGACCGTTTTACGGTATGACCTTTGGGTAGTAGGTATTGGGCTCGAGGACAGGGATTGGGGTTTATTTATTGTAACCTTGTTACGTGCAGAAGGTTTTGAGACATCGGCATATGATCTGGAAACAGGGGGAAAAACCCGACTTGCCTCCGCATACGAGATCGATTTTTCCGCCATCAGAGCTTTGATGCTCTTCTGTCGGCCCAATTCAGGACAGGCACTATCATTTGCGAAATGGTTCCCAGAGCATGAAATACAAAAACCTAACTCAGGGGTGATTTCACATCCATCACCTGGATGATCTTCACCACACTTAAAACAACGTGGTTTTGACCTGCAGAGCGTACGGGTATGGCCAAACCGACAGCAGTGGTAACATTGTATTGTTGGGTATGTGTACCTTTCGACCGGAAGAGCCGAGTAGAAACAATACACATGCTTGGGTAAAACTTGTCCGTCAAAAGTCACTACAACTGTTTGCGTAGGCCTCCACTCAGCTACACCGGAAGAGGTCACCTTACGGTTCATCCTCCTAGCCTTTACAACAGGACCACAGAAGAGTGACAGTCAAGACAGGGGAAAGATTAAAATTAGAACTGGAATTAAGCAGGGCCCACAACACAATAACCTGTCTGGAATCCCACAAAGCCAGTGAAGAGTCTGTGATCACATGCAATCTTTATGATGAGTTGGTTGGTAGCGGGTCCGGATCCACATGTGTTGAGCCAATTGTAACAATAGACTTAACTGATGACACTGTTACTAAATGCAAACTGTATACTAGCCATAACAAGATAAAAAAATATATTAAAATTAATAGATTAATTACAAAAATTCATAAATCATTAAAACTCCATAAAGTTAATAAATTGAATACAAAACTTAGGCAAAAAAATCTAAATTTAATTCAAGAATTAAAAAAGTGTAATACTGAGTTAGAATTATGTAATACTATGTATGATACCGACACTCAGCACCTTCAGGATGAATTGTTTGTAAAGGAATTTGCTCTAAAGGAGATCTTTAGTAAATATGAGGCAACTCAACAGGACCTGAGTAAGCGCTTGCAGGAGGCCAATGAGTTGGCAGACCTGGTCAAGTACAATGCGGAGAGGTATGAGTCTCTGACTAATAACCTCTCTTTTAGCTGTGCCTGCTCCCAGGAGCCCCAGGCTCAACTTGGTACACCCATACCCTCAGTGGCTCAGCCAGTAGGTAGCTGTATGTATGATGATAACAATAGTATGAATAATTTGATTAAAACAACATATATATTTTCTGACAAATTTGGTCAAGGTTTTGGTAGTATATTTAATCAGTGTTCACAACAATCTGTAATTAATCATTGTTTACCCGGTGCCAGTATTAGCCAATTAATTAGGAAAATTAAATTGACAAAAATAAACCCCAGTTCCACTGTTATATTATTGTATGGGGATAGTTTAACTGTAAGAAAAAAGGACATAAATGAATGTGTCCATTTGATGTTGCATCTTAACAAGACCAAGAATTGTAAATTTATTTTCTGTGCCTTACCTTATTCACAATATTTGTCTGATGAGCAAAATAGGCACATTTATAATTTAAATATGTTAATTTATAATAGGACTTGTCATCACAGTGATGCTATTTTATATTTCGACTGTAATCAATTTATTACTGATTACAAACTGACAAATAATACAATGTATTTGCCACCTAGTTGTCGGAGACTTATTGCTAATCTTTTAGCATACAATATACAAAGTGACACCGGTACCTGTAGTGTACCATCGAATACTGTTAGTAGTGGTACTAACACCACTTTTGACACACCTTGTAGTTTAAACTATTAGGTGCGACAATGGGTCAGCCGCATATATTGAATGTTGTACATCAAAATATGCAGGGTCTGTCCGGCAAAGAGCTAGAGTTAAGTTTATTTATGGAGAACTATAATGTTCAGGTGTTATGTATGACTGAACACTGGTTGAAGGAACATGAAGTATTGTTTATAAATGATGATTATTTTACTGTACAAAGTGCATTTGTAAGGAAAAGTGCTATTCGCGGTGGGTCTTTAGTTCTGGTTTCAAACAAGTTGAAATGTAAACAACGGTTAGATTTAGTTAATCTTTCTATTGAGAGCACTATTGAGTTGTCTTGTGTTGAACTCGAGCGATACGTTATAATTTGCGTATATCGACCCCCTTCTGGGGATTTTACTCATTTTGAATCGGTAATGGAAGATGCACTCAATAGGTTAAAATCTAGTAATAAAAGTATAATTTTATGTGGAGATTTTAATATTAATATTTTAGATGTTACTCCATTTAGTATTAGACTTCTCAATCTTTTTAGGTCTTATAATTTATTTAACTTGTTTTTTGAACCTACTAGGATCACGGCATCTTCGTCCACATGTCTTGATAATATTTTTAGTAATTGTGATGCCAAAAATAAATTAGTGCTAAGTGACTTAAGGTCTGACCACTGTGGTTTATTAGCTAGCTTCCCTATGCCATTACATAAAAAGCCGCATAAAATAGAATGCAGGCCCTATACAGCTAGTCGTTGCAACAAATTTAAAAATAATGTAGCCCAAAGAATTAGACCATCTATAGTAGAACATGACAATCCTAATGAAATCTATGGAGCCCTTTTTGATGTTGTGCAAAAAGAGTACCAATCTACCTTCAAGACTAAAACCATTAATATTAATGGCACTACCGTTGGCTTTAACCAATGGGCTACTCCAGGTATTTATAAAAGTAGAGCGAGACTATACGAATTATATGGTTTGAAAAAGCACAGGTTTGATACTCCTTTCCTAGAGTATGTCAAAAATTATTCAAAATTATTTGAAAGTATTTGTGTTTGTGCTAAATCTAAATTTTTAAGCAACACAATTAAAAATTCCAATAACAAAGTAAAAACCACTTGGAAAATTATTAACAATGAAACGGGTAAGTCGGTTAAACAAGACAAACAACTTGAAGTTATGGTCGACAACAAATTAGTTAATAAAGCAGCAGACGTTGCTGAGGCATTTAATGAGTTTTTTGCCAACATACCTATAACTACGACTCGCTCCTTAAATTCATCCCCGTCTAAAGCTGAAACCCTTTTGCATAGTAGTGTGCCTAAATGTGGTCGCTTATTTAGCTTCGAACATATAACACCTCGTGATGTAGTTAATGTATTTAACACACTTAAGTCTAAAAACACTGGTGATTACTGGGGCATCTCCATTAAACTGTTAAGTAATATAATAGACATAGTAGCCCCCTATCTAGCTGTTACTTTTAATAAATGTGTTGATGTAGGAACTTTTCCTGACCTCATGAAAAGTAGTAAAGTCATACCTTTATTTAAATCAGGTAATAAAAATGACGTTGGCAATTTTAGGCCTATTTCTATCTTACCTGCATTTAGCAAAATATTTGAAAAGTTAATACTCAAGCAGTTGCTAAGACATTTTAATTTAAATGGCCTCCTTCATGATGAACAATATGGCTTTACTAAAGGTCGTTCGACTACAGATGCGGGTGTTGCTCTGCTGAAACATATGAGAACTCGCAAAATGCTATTGGAATTTTCTGTGACCTTTCCAAAGCCTTTGATTGCGTGCACCATGACACGCTTTTGCGTAAACTGCATCATTACGGTGTACAAAACGAAGCTCTTAAAGTAATAAATTCATATTTACATAATAGGTTTCAATGTGTAGATGTAAATGGTGTGAAATCTTCCGGGCTACCAGTTCAGTTAGGTGTACCTCAAGGTTCAATACTGGGTCCATTCTTGTTTTTAGTGTATATCAATGACTTACCATTCTATTTAAAGGGTATCTGTGACGTTGTACTGTTTGCAGATGACACCTCTCTTATTTTTAAAGTAGACAGGAATAGACAAGATTTTGACGACGTAAACAGTGCACTCTCAATGGTTACAGATTGGTTTACGACAAATAACTTAGTTCTCAATGCTAAGAAAACGAAATGTATAAAATTTGCCTTACCGAATGTTAGAAATCTAGGACCCAACATCGTTTTAGATAAAGAGATGCTTAAAACTGTAGACTCGGCAGTTTTTCTGGGTATAACAGTAGATGCCAAACTTCAGTGGGGGCCACATATATCAAGCCTAGCGGGAAGGCTCAGTTCAGCCGCCTACGCCGTCAGGAAAGTAAGACAATACACTGACGTTGATACAGCTCGGTTAGTCTATTTTAGTTATTTTCATAGCGTTATGTCATACGGTATTCTGCTCTGGGGCAAAGCCGCTGACATTCAAAATATATTTGTTCTTCAGAAACGAGCTGTTCGAGCAATTTACCAGCTCGGTGCCAGAGTTTCTTTGAGAGATTCTTTTAAACAGATTGGTATTCTCACGGTGGCATCACAATTCATCTTCGCCAACATCTTATATATTAGACAAAATATACATTTATACACTAAAAACAGTGATATTCACAATGTTAACACCAGAAATAAGGACAAATTACGTGCTCCATTTCACCGGCTTCATAAGGTTCATAACTCATTTGTTGGGCTTGGTATATCTTTTTATAACAAGCTACCATCTTCTTTGCTAGATTTGCCCTTTAGTGCGTTCAAAGCTAAAGTAAAATCTAGCCTTTGTTCAAAGGCATACTATTCTATCAACGATTACTTAAACGATAAGAATAGTTGGTCGCTGTGTTTAACTTAAGACAATGTTTATGTTCTTTCTCCAGAATTAGCATACCTACTGACAGGTTATATGAGTTCATATAATTATTTATTTTGTTTCGACTCTCAAGGTCAATTTATTTTAATTTTATTTATTATTGACTCTCTACTATCTACTCATTTCAATGTTTATTTATTTTTTATGAGTGGTATTGCAATATGTGGTTAGCTAGTGACCTCAACAATTGATCATAGTTTTTCTTGCCCGAGCAACCGGCAGCAAGTTCGTCATGCTCCCTTAGATGTCACTGCTTGCGGTAGCGTCGGAGGTCGGGTTGTCTCCTTCCCTCAAATATGGCGAGGGGGGTAATGGCTGATCTTTGCGTTATACTCGTGAACGGGTGCTGCTTGTGGTGACAGGTCGTCTTGCTGACCTTGGTTTTGTTTTGTTATTAGTAACTTAACTCGTTGTTGATTTTACTTCGATGGTCCTAGTTTATCATCTGTGACTTTGAGTTACGACTACATGTACTGCTATATGTAAGTGGGCACGCCCTTTATTACTGGAGGCTTTTATTTGGGTATAAAGTTCTGCTTACATTTTTAGTTTTGTACTCGTATTTTGTTTCTGCTTGAGTATAGTTTTCGATTTTTTTTTTTTTTTGGTATATTGGCGTGTGCTAGCTTACTTATAGCAAATAATTTAATTTAATGTTTTGTATTGCGTAATGTACCTAAATTATTATGCGCAGTGTTATATAGAATCTTTTTTTTTTTTAACTGAACAGACAGCTGTGCTGCTGGGGAGTTTGTTGCGCCACTTCTTCTCCCCAGCTAAAGCACTAGGAAGTGGTGAAGGGCGGGCGTTTTGGGGGACTGTCTTATGTAATTTTGACGTTCAAAAAGTGCTGATTCTCAGCCTAGTTTGAATAAATGACTTTTGATTTTGATTTGATTTTTGAATGCTCATTAGGGTCAGGATTAGGGGGGTCAGGGTCAGGAGGCTTTTTGGAGTTCATTTTGACGACTAATGATTAAAAAAGCGGGACAATCACAAATAAAAAATAAAACTAACCTTACACCAAGAATACACACAAACACTAGAATAGTCTCGATCAAGTTTCACACACAAAGATTCACTAGAAATCGAAAAAATTCGTAGTACGGACAAAAGCACGTGTTTAGCCTTCACCACTACCAACGAAACACCCAGGTATTATTTGAGTTTTGAAGGAATAATTTACAGTTTGTTGATTTTCGCTCCCTTTAGAAAGTGGAACGTCAATTGTCCTTCAAATTGTTATTTTCGTCGACGGCACGATAACTATTTTGATCTCGTATCAATTGACATAACGAGCCGTCCAAACAAGTGTCAAATTTAATTTTTCGGACGGGCAAAAACACATCGGGAGTAGGGACAACTGTCAAATCGTGTCGTCATTCATTCTTCGTGTTCGGGCCCCGAACGAATCATCCGTCCGTCGGTGATAGGGAGTAGGAAACGCCCGTAACGAAGGCCGAAACTACGAACTTCGAGCTTAGGGATTAGGCCCCCAGGCTCGGACGCGAGAGATCGCCGCCTCCGTGAGAACACGGCGGTGCTCTGCCCAAGCCGGGCAGACCTCCACTGTATGCTCCACCGTGTCCTCTGGGCGATCCACACAATGGTGACACCCGGGCGTTTCCTCCCGCCTTATGCGAAACGGGGCAAACTTCCCTAAGCACGAAGTCCGTAGTTTCAGCCTTCGTAACGGGCGTTTCCTACTCCCTATCACCGACGGACGGATGATTCGTCCGGGGTCCGAACGAAGAATGAATGACGACACGATTTGACAGTTGTCCCTACTCCCGATGTGTTTTTGCCCGTCCGAAAAATTAGGTTTGACACTTGTTTGGACGGCTCGTTATGTCAATTGATACGACATCAAAATAGTTATCGTGCTGACGACGAAAGTAACAATTTTAAGAAGAATTCGAAACTGTGGCTGCTTTTTAATGCTCGAAGAAGGTCTACAGGAAGAGCGGATGTGACGCCGACGACATTTACGCCAAAACTTTCGGTTGGCAAGTATTCTCAACGTTGAGTTCTTAGGGAACTATCATAGGGGACTTACACGGGAATTGTTCGAGGACTTGTGTAAGGATATAATACCTCTTTTGCCATCGGGCTTACTTAAACACCTTCCCTCAACGAGGAAGACCTACAACTAGAGCGCAGTAGACAGAGAGATGAGACTACATCCGCTCATCAAGCCGCAAAGAACGAGAGACAGATTAGTGTAATTGCTGGAAGAAATAGGTATAAGTAGAAATATAAATAGAAATAGATATAGGCACAATAAAAGTGTTGTTTTATTAACAAAATGGTTGTTTTTTTATTTAGCACCAAATAAAACTGAATCATTGTAACAATCAACAAACACACTACAACAATCAAGACATAGATTTAATTTTATTTATCTATTGTAGTCTTAAATTATTGCTACTTCTTGCTCAGTCGGCAGTGCCGTGTCGCCGAACACGTGGACGTGCACGACGTGGGTTTAATGCTGTAAACAAAAGAAATAAATAATTTTAGTCAGTGTAACTTTGTGAAACATGATTGTCGTAATATCTTTTCTACTGAACAACAATAATACTTACTTCGCTTACTTTGATTTTTCGTTAGTAACTTCAGCTCCAGTGCTTCAGTGGACGTTGAGGGCTGCTCTTGAGTGGGTATAGGATGGCTGCTGGGTTCTTGTAACTACACGTGGACCCTGTAAAACAAAAATTGAATATAATCATCAAAGACATTAAATTATACTAGCAATAGACAGGGCATAGCAAACAAAATAGTAATCCGATAGTTAAGTCCTCGTGGACTTAATTCGCTCAGTCTAGTTTGGCACTCCTGCATGTCAAATCGTATTTGTGTCCTCTATTCAACAAAAGGAAAAACATTTACTGAGTAAATATGCCGAGTAGCGCGTTGCGTTATTGTAAATCACGTTACGGTAAAATGACTGGACCTAACTGCGGTTTATTTTCGTAAGATTTTTTTTAATTTACACAGTAATTAATTAGAATTCCATAATTTTCATAAAAAGTTCTAGAATATTTGGTAATTTTGTAATATACGCCCTCTATTGTTGAGTAGCTTAAGTTTTTCTTGTAAGAGATGTCCATAATATTGTTGTTTATCGATTTTGTTATCGATATAATTTTATGAGGTACGAGTAAGTAAATAATTGAACATAATCCTGTTTTTTGATATATGTAGTTAAGCGCGAGTACGACTCCACTAAGATTTTCATTATAATTTCAGGATGATGCTATAGACCCCGAAGCCACCAGATTTACTACACCAGTCAATGTTGATGTATCAGATTCGGAGTCTATCTTCGACACTCCAAGGAAAATTGCATTGAGTTCGTAAATTACACTAAAACTAAAACTGCATCATGAGGTTAAAATTAAAAAACTAGGGCAACAAAATAGATATTTAAAACGTAAAATATTAAACTTCAAAGATTTCGTTACCCATTTAGAAAAAAACTTTGACATCCGAAAGAACGCATCCAACTGTCTTAAAGCTACAGCAGAAACAAAAGCCCTCTATGATAGGCTCAATAGAAATAACACGAAAGCAGGATTCTCCCGTCGTAAATTTTGTCCGGCTCTTCGTAAATTTGCTTTAACCCTTCATTATTACTCTCCTGCCGCGTACAATTATGCCATAAAATGTTTTAATAGTTTTTCCACATGTAAGAACATTACGCAGATGGTATGTTAGTATGGTTTTACTAATGAGTCGTTTCTTGCTTTGAAATTAAAAAGAATCAAAACGGGAAAGGAATTAATTTGTTCTTTAGTTTTTGATGAGATTTCTATTAGACGTCAAAAAATATGGAACACCAAAACTTATGAAGGTTTTGTCAATTTAGGTTTTGGTGACATAAGAAATGAAATAGCTTCTCAAGCTCTTGTTTTTATGGTAGTATCACTAGACCAAAAGTGGAAAATATCAGTCGGATATTTTTTCATAAATAGTATTAAAAATGAATTAAAAGCTACATTAATTAGGCAATGTTTAAGCTTATGCCACGAAGTAGGCGTAAAAATTGTCAGTATAACTTTCGATGGTGCTCCAACAAATTTTAGTACTGCCGAAATATTAGGTTGTAAATTGAGTGATCCAGAAAATTTAAAAACTAATTTTCCACATCCAGTTAATCAAGAAAGTGTTGTGATATTTCTTGATCCCAGTCACATGATAAAATTGGTGAGAAACACATTTGAAAGCAAAAATATATTTTATGATGGACAAAATGATAAAATAAAATGGTCTTTATTGGTGTCTTTACATAAGCTGCAAACAAATGAACAATTAAATTTTGCCAATAAATTAACAAATAAGCATATCCATTTCCGAAATCAAATAATTAAAGTCCGATTAGCGACCCAATTATTGAGTAGAAGTGTAGCTAAAGCCTTATTGCTTTGCAATGAGTTACTCACAGCAAAAGTATTCGAGGAAGTTTCTGGCACAGTAAAATTTATTTCTATTATAAATTATTTATTTGATATTATGAACAGTAATAAATATGGAAAATATGGTTTTAAGCAGCCGCTGAATTCTGAAAATATATCTAACATTTTAATTTTTTTTTTGAACTAGCTAAAAATTACATATTATCCCTAAAACAATACATAAAAATAAGACTTGAAATAAAGCGTCGTAATCTTCCGAATAGAATCATTTTATATACTACTATTAATAAAACTGGCTTTTTAGGATTTTTAATTAACATTCAGAGTCTTCAAACTTTGTTTGAAATACTAGTTGAGACTCGTCAAATTCAATACTTGTCAACATATAGGCTCAGTCAAGACCACCTAGAGTTGTTTTTTGGTTGCATAAGAAGACATGGGGGTCATAACAACAACCCCAATGTTATACAGTTTAAAGCGGCTTATAAAAAGATATTAGCCAATTTAGAATTACGTGATTGATTTTCGGGCAACTGTGCTCCAATGAATAACTTTAATATACTCACTTGTACTTCTTCCGTAGAAACAGTAAACAGGACTTGCTTAGTAAGGGAAGTGGATAATGAAGACTTTCAGTTCGACGAGGTTTTAGAAAAGGAATTCGAAACTGATTTCATAGTTGATGAAAATTGTGATTATTTAAGTAGGATATTAAAAGAAACATCTGTGTCTGTGGGAGCTAACCAAATTATTGGCTATATTTCTGGTTATGTGTCTCATGTGTTAAGTAAGAAAATTAAGTGTGAAATTTGTGTGTCAAGCTTGGTTTCTAATAAAAAAATAGATTTCCATAAATTAATTACAATAAAAGATATGGGTGGGTTATATTTTTCTAGTAAAAGAGTTTTTGACGTATGTAAAGCCACGGAAATATTCATTAGAAAACTTATTAATGAAAATGACGGCAAAGGTGTATCTACAAAGCACACTATCGATTTTATAAAAACGAAAGTATTAAAAGTATTCATAAATTCGAGTATTTTTGAAGGCCTCATTATACACTCGTTTGAGAGCCCTGCGATGCTCAATCACAGATTGTATTTGATAAGATCCATAATAGAGACTTATGCTAATATTAAACTTCGATTTGTTGCTAAGTTCGACCCCGGTGTTCAGAACAAATCTAAAAGACAAAAGTTCGCAAAACTGATTTTATTTGAAGGGACGTAGGATGGGACATAAGATTTAATTTTAATTAGTCATTAAATTCGTCTCTGTTGTAAAAATTGACCGGTATCAATCAACTTTCCAAACTATCTGTCTCTTATTGTATTAGTACCAACTTATTAATGTCCCCCTGCATGCTGCACACATGCTGTCATTTCATCATATACAACAACAAGCTAACCAAATAATTCACTTAAGAAGAAAATTATCAGATAGTTTGTTTGCTTTTTTGGTTAAACTCTCAGGAACTACTGGTTCAAATTGAAAAAATCCGATAGAACATTTATCGAGGAAGGCTATAGGCTATATAACATTACGCTACGACCAATAGGAGCGGAGCAGCAAAAAATGTGACGCAGGTGAAGTCGCGCTGGTCAGCTTTGTAAAAAATGTTATTTAGTATGAATGTGATTTTTCCAAGAGAATCTAAATATTAAATGAAAAATGTATAAATGATGCAATATCCGAAACATTTGTAAAGAGCATTTGAGAACTAAATTCTTGTAAAGCGAGTGTTTATAAAATAAGTAGTAGGTATACGAAACGTTGGTTTGAAACTAAACATTAATTTATCAATGGTGTTTTCCAAAATAATTTTTCAAATAAATAATTTACTTTGAAACTACTGCATTTTATTGCTTTCCTAACTTTTTGCTATTCATTGAAGAAAAAAATAGAACTTTTATTTATCGATAGTCGATATCTAAATGATTGGTAACATCTCTATTACACACTGGTCATCTATCAAGTGATAGCTGAATTTAATACATTTAACTTTTATGGTTGCTATTCAAAGCTAGATGGCGTTACTGAGACATGAGATCACAGTTTTTCTATGACATTTGTTCTGATGGCCGCTCTATTGCTAGTATAATTTTAATCTCTTTGATAATCATCGATAGAAATGTTTGACAAATGTAGAATTGTGTAGGAATCTGTGATTTATTATTATTTAATAAAAAAAGTCTCGGCAAAGGCTCCATGTAACATAATTATTATCAGTGTACTCGTAAGGCCACCTACAGATAAGTATTTGGAGGATGACTGATTATTATCATTGTATGCACTTTACTGGTGACAAGACCTTAAAATTGTATTAATATTGACGAGTAATACTGTATTAAACTCATCCTTTGCCACTGCTCCACGGACTTTGTGCAACTTGCCATTGAATTGCACAGGCTTTCGAAACCACAGCCGTTTTGATCGTATTCCCCCGTCGTCGGTAAGCCTCAATAGACCGCGAGCCAACTCTTAATCTCGCTCATAAAATTGCGGAGGGCTTCTATTTGTGCGTAAGTTGCTGTTGGAGCGGATGGGGCCATTTAACAATATTAACCTAATTAATTTTACAAAAATTCCGGTTACTATGTAAACAAAAAGCTCTGTCATATCCACCCACAGAACATATTACACTATTGCACTTGTAAATTGCCGTCAAAGGCAGAGGTATCAAATGGATAGGGCCTTTATCCGCAAAAAAAAATGGCAAAATAATTCAATTCTATATTTAGAGACATGATAAAACTTATATTGTTAAAAATGTGCTCATTTTCTAACAACAAAAATATGAATTTTTGTTTATTATGCTTGAAAATCACAAAAAAACTAAACCGGTAACCGACCGGTAAAATAGCGCAACTCTATCGTCATGAGTCTGTCGTTCACGAAAATAGTCTATGATGAGTCTATGATTCCGTTCCGTTCTGGAGAATCCGAAATCATTAGGGAGTAGGGTTCACTCCGACGTATCGGACTGCTATCGGACGGGCCCGTTGCTTCGTTGACGGAGTTAGGGAGTAGACAACCAGGAACCTCCCGAAATAACCGTGTCCGGTAAGGACCTGCGTCAGGCGGAAGGTGAGGACGCCGTGGCGCCTCTCTAACCACTCCTCAAAGAGGGGACTTATCGCCGCAATTGTGGCGTGCCCAGCGCTGGCCTGCGACAGTCGCACTCTCCATGTCGCCATGAGATCCCGCCGGAGCTCTGTCCGCTGTGCCGTGATTTCTCGCGGCAGCGGAGTTACGCTCCGGCGTTTCGCCTCCTCGCGCCACTCCCACACGTGCGCGAGGACTTTCGCCTCCAGATCCCACGGCGGCAATCCGGCAAGGAGGCTCGCCGCCTCACCGGAGACCGTGCGGTAACCCCGGACTAGCCGAATGGCCATGACCCTCTGGGACGCGTTCAACCGGCGGACTGGCCGCAGCCTCAGGGAACGCGCCCACACCGGTGTTCCGTAAAGGGCCATGGACCGCACGACCCCCGCGTAAAGCCTCCGGCAGGAGGCGTTTGGACCACCTAGATTGGGCAGGAGCCGCTTCAAGGCAGCCCCAGCCCGCTCCAGTCTGGGAGCCAAACGTCGGAAATGCTCCACGAAGTTCCACCGGCTGTCGAGGACGAGTCCCAGGTACTTCATCGTCGACTCGACTCCGATGCGAACCCCTCCTACCGTTATTTGGGAACCCGACGGTGGCGAGTACTATGCACCTGGCCTTTCTAAAGATCATAACCAATAAGGTCTCTATATGTCCTAGGCCCTAGGCCAGGCGTCCTCTCCCGGCGTTACCACTCACTCTCACGGCGTTGCCACTGCGACAATGGCCTTTTAGGGGGTTGTCGGCAGGTAGGTATGTAGGGGGTTTATAAATAACAAGAGCTCCAAGATAATTTACACTTATTATTTATTGCCTAACTTCCGTGGCCGTATCAAATCTTGATTGCAGAGGATAGCAAAGGGTAGGGAACACTGGCCTGAACCGTCTCGCAATGCGACGATGGTCCCGTCTCCGACTGCCCGCAACTGTCAGCTCCAGTTCCAGATTTAGTGTAGGTTAGCAACTTCAGAGTAGGGTAGGCGTGAGTCACTCCGCAGCAGAGGATCTTCACCAAACGTCCTCTTCGACGTGGCGAAAGGTTGTAAGGTAGACTAGAATCCTCAAAATTCAGACAGAAACGGAAGCGTAAGCACGCTGTCGGAACCACGTTTCGAAGGTGCCTGCCCTTCCCCAACTATGTTGGTGTTGGCTTCCAGCCTAACTGGATGCAGCTAAATACCAGTATTTTACATGGAGCGACTGCCTATCTGACCTACTATAGAGTATACGATACTCCGCAGACGTGATAGGTCCACAATAAAAAAAAAAAAGATTTGATGATATTTTTTGGGGTCAACCAAAGACATTAAATTATATATAATTTTAATCTCTTTGGGGTCAACGACCTTTGATAGTGTAGTTACTTGAAGTATAAGTTGGGAAAATCAGGATTTATTGGTCTATTTAGATATCGGTAACCATTACGTCTGTCAAGGTTACAAAAAAAAAAAAAAAACAAGTGGGTACATATTTCAAGCAAAAGGAGTAAGTATGTAAGGTTCGTAGCAGGTGGCGTTCTGTCGTTTCTGGCCATTGAGTTATAATGTACTACTTACGTAATTATAACTCAATGTTTCTGGCTACGCCTTGGGAAGAAGGCGAGAGTTTATGTATGTACTAGCTTTTGACAGCGGCTTCGTCCGCGTGTATGTCGGAAATTATCCCACGGGAACCTTCTACCGGGATGAAAAGTATCATATGTCTTAATATACTAGCTGTTGCCAGCGGCTTCGTCCGCGGCTATGTTGGAAATTATCCCACGGGAACCTTCTACCGGGATGAAAAGTATCCTATGTCTTAATATACTAGCTGTTGCCAGCGGCTTCGTCCGCGGCTATGTTGGAAATTATCCCACGGGAACCTTCTACCGGGATGAAAAGTATCATATGTCTTAATATACTAGCTGTTGCTAGCGGCTTCGTCCGGAGCTATGTTGGAAATTATCTCACGGGAACCTTCTACCGGGATGAAAAGTATCCTATGTCTTAATATACTAGCTGTTGCCAGCGGCTTCGTCCGGAGCTATGTTGGAAATTATCTCACGGGAACCTTCTACCAGGATGAAAAGTATCATATGTCTTAATATACTAGCTGTTGCTAGCGGCTTCGTCCGGAGCTATGTTGGAAATTATCTCACGGGAACCTTCTACCGGGATGAAAAGTATCCTATGTCTTAATATACTAGCTGTTGCCCGCGGCTATGTTGGAAATTATCCCACGGGAACCTTCTACCGGGATGAAAAGTATCCTATGTCTTAATATACTAGCTGTTGCCAGCGGCTTCGTCCGGAGCTATGTTGGAAATTATCTCACGGGAACCTTCTACCGGGATAAAAAGTATCCTATGTCTTAATATACTAGCTGTTGCCAGCGGCTTCGTCCGGAGCTATGTTGGAAATTATCTCACGGGAACCTTCTACCGGGATGAAAAGTATCATATGTCTTAATATACTAGCTGTTGCTAGCGGCTCCGTCCGGAGCTATGTTGGAAATTATCTCACGGGAACCTTCTACCGGGATGAAAAGTATCCTACGTCTTAATATACTAGCTGTTGCCAGCGGCTTCGTCCGGAGCTATGTTGGAAATTATCTCACGGGAACCTTCTACCAGGATGAAAAGTATCATATGTCTTAATATACTAGCTGTTGCTAGCGGCTTCGTCCGGAGCTATGTTGGAAATTATCTCACGGGAACCTTCTACCGGGATGAAAAGTATCCTATGTCTTAATATACTAGCTGTTTCCCGCGGCTATGTTGGAAATTATCTCACGGGAACCTTCTACCGGGATGAAAAGTATCATATGTCTTAATATACTAGCTGTTGCTAGCGGCTTCGTCCGGAGCTATGTTGGAAATAATCTCACGGGAACCTTCTACCGGGATGAAAAGTATCCTATGTCTTAATATACTAGCTGTTTCCCGCGGATATGTTGGAAATTATCCCACGGGAACCTTCTACCGGGATAAAAAGTATCCTATGTCTTAATATACTAGCACTTTCCCGCGGCTATGTTGGAAATTATCCCACGGGAACCTTTTATCGGGATAAAAAGTATCCTATGTCTTAATATACTAGCTGTTTCCCGCGGCTATGTTAGAAATTATCCCACGGGAACCTTCTACCGGGATGAAAAGTATCCTATGTCTTAATATACTAGCTGTTGCCAGAGGCTTCGCCCGCGTGTATGTCGGAAATTATCCCACGGGAACCTTCTACGGGGATGAAAAGTATCCTATGTCTTAATATACTAGCTGTTGCCCGCGGCTTTGTCGGAAATTATCCCGCGGGAACCTTCTACCGGGATGAAAAGTATCCATTGTCTTAATATACTAGCTGTTGCCAGAGGCTTCGTCCGCGGCTATGTTGGAAATTATCCCACGGGAACCTTCTACCGGGATGAAAAGTATCATATGTCTTAATATACTAGCTGTTGCCCGCGGCTATGTTGGAAATTATCCCACGGGAACCTTCTACCGGGATGAAAAGTATCATATGTCTTAATATACTAGCTGTTGCCCGCGGCTTTGTCGGAAATTATCCCGCGGGAACCTTCTACCGGGATGAAAAGTATCCATTGTCTTAATATACTAGCTGTTGCCAGAGGCTTCGTCCGCGGCTATGTTGGAAATTATCCCACGGGAACCTTCTACCGGGATGAAAAGTATCATATGTCTTAATATACTAGCTGTTGCCAGCGGCTATGTCGGAAATTATCCCACGGGAACCTTCTACCGGGATGAAAAGTATCCTATGTCTTAATATACTAGCTGTTGCCAGCGGCTTCGTCCGCGGCTATGTTGGAAATTATCCCACGGGAACCTTCTACCGGGATGAAAAGTATCCTATGTCTTAATATACTAGCTGTTGCCAGCGGCTTCGTCCGCGGCTATGTTGGAAATTATCCCACGGGAACCTTCTACCGGGATGAAAAGTATCCTATGTCTTAATATACTAGCTGTTGCCAGCGGCTTCGTCCGCGTGTATGTCGGAAATTATCCCACGGGAACCTTCTACCGGGATGAAAAGTATCCTATGTCTTAATATACTAGCTGTTGCCAGCGGCTTCGTCCGCGGCTATGTTGGAAATTATCCCACGGGAACCTTCTACCGGGATGAAAAGTATCATATGTCTTAATATATTAGCTGTTGCCAGCGGCTTCGTCCGCGTGTATGTCGGAAATTATCCCACGGGAACCTTCTACCGGGATGAAAAGTATCCTATGTCTTAATATACTAGCTGTTGCCAGCGGCTTCGTCCGCGGCTATGTTGGAAATTATCCCACGGGAACCTTCTACCGGGATGAAAAGTATCCTATGTCTTAATATACTAGCTGTTGCCAGCGGCTATGTCGGAAATTATCCCACGGGAACCTTCTACCGGGATGAAAAGTATCATATGTCTTAATATACTAGCTGTTGCTAGCGGCTATGTTGGAAATTATCCCACGGGAACCTTCTACCGGGATGAAATGTGTCATATGTCTTAATATACTAGCTGTTGCCCGCGGCTATGTTGGAAATTATCCCACGGGAACTTTCTACCGGGATGAAATGTGTCATATGTCTTAATATACTAGCTGTTGCCAGCGGCTATGTCGGAAATTATCCCACGGGAACCTTCTACCGGGATGAAAAGTGTCATATGTCTTAATATACTTACTAGCTGTTGCCCGCGGCTATGTTGGAAATTATCCCACGGGAACCTTCTACCGGGATGAAAAGTGTCATATGTCTTAATATACTAGCTGTTGCCAGCGGCTATGTTGGAAATTATCCCACGGGAACCTTCTACCGGGATGAAAAGTATCATATGTCTTAATATACTAGCTGTTGCCAGCGGCTATGTTGGAAATTATCCCACGGGAACCTTCTACCGTGATGAAAAGTATCCTATGTCTTAATATACTTACTAGCTGTTGCCCGCGGCAATGTTGGAAATTATCCCGCGGGAACCTTCTACCGGGATTAAAAGTATCATATGTCTTAATATACTAGCTGTTGCCCGCGGCTATGTTGGAAAGTATCCCACGGGAACCTTCTACCGGGATGAAAAGTATCCTATGTCTTAATATACTAGCTGTTGCCAGAGGCTTCGCCCGCGTGTATGTCGGAAATTATCCCACGGGAACCTTCTACCGGGATGAAAAGTATCCTATGTCTTAATATACTAGCTGTTGCCCGCGGCTATGTTGGAAATTATCCCACGGGAACCTTCTACCGGGATGAAAAGTATCCTATGTCTTAATATACTAGCTGTTGCCCGCGGCTATGTTGGAAATTATCCCACGGGAACCTTCTACCGGGATGAAAAGTATCATATGTCTTAATATACTAGCTGTTGCCCGCGGCTATGTTGGAAATTATCCCACGGGAACCTTCTACCGGGATGAAAAGTATCATATGTCTTAATATACTAGCTGTTGCCCGCGGCTTTGTCGGAAATTATCCCGCGGGAACCTTCTACCGGGATGAAAAGTATCCATTGTCTTAATATACTAGCTGTTGCCAGAGGCTTCGTCCGCGGCTATGTTGGAAATTATCCCACGGGAACCTTCTACCGGGATGAAAAGTATCATATGTCTTAATATACTAGCTGTTGCCCGCGGCTATGTCGGAAATTATCCCACGGGAACCTTCTACCGGGATGAAAAGTATCCTATGTCTTAATATACTAGCTGTTGCCAGCGGCTTCGTCCGCGGCTATGTTGGAAATTATCCCACGGGAACCTTCTACCGGGATGAAAAGTATCCTATGTCTTAATATACTAGCTGTTGCCAGCGGCTTCGTCCGCGGCTATGTTGGAAATTATCCCGCGGGAACCTTCTACCGGGATGAAAAGTATCCTATGTCTTAATATACTAGCTGTTGCCCGCGGCTATGTTGGAAATTTTCCCGCGGGAACCTTCTACCGGGATGTAAAGTATCATATGTCTTAATATACTAGCTGTTGCCAGAGGCTTCGCCCGCGTGTATGTCGGAAATTATCCCACGGGAACCTTCTACCGGGATGAAAAGTATCCTATGTCTTAATATACTAGCTGTTGCCCGCGGCTATGTTGGAAATTATCCCGCGGGAACCTTCTACCGGGATGAAAAGTATCATATGTCTTAATATACTAGCTGTTGCCCGCGGCAATGTTGGAAATTATCCCGCGGGAACCTTCTACCGTGATGAAAAGTATCCTATGTCTTAATATACTAGCTGTTGCCCGCGGCTATGTTGGAAATTATCCCGCGGGAACCTTCTACCGGGATGAATAGTATCATATGTATTAATATACTAGCTGTTGCTAGCGGCTTCGTCCGCGGCTATGTTGGAAATTATCCCGCTGGAACCTTCTACCGGGATGAAAAGTATCCTATGTCTTAATATACTTACTAGCTGTTGCCTGCGGCTATGTTGGAAATTATCCAGCGGGAACCTTCTACCGGGATGAAAGTATCATATGTCTTAATATACTTACTAGCTGTTGCCCGCGGCAATGTTGGAAATTATCCCGCGGGAACCTTCTACCGTGATGAAAAGTATCCTATGTCTTAATATACTTACTAGCTGTTGCCCGCGGCAAAGTTGGAAATTATCCCGCGGGAACCTTCTACCGTGATGAAAAGTATCATATGTCTTAATATACTAGCTGTTGCTAGCGGCTTCGTCCGCGGCTATGTTGGAAATTATCCCGCTGGATCCTTCTACCGGGATGAAAAGTATCCTATGTCTTAATATACTTACTAGCTGTTGCCCGCGGCTATGTTGGAAATTATCCCGCGGGAACCTTCTACCGGGATGAAAAGTATCCTATGTCTTAATATACTAGCTGTTGCCCGCGGCTATGTTGGAAATTATCCCACGGGAACCTTCTACCGTGATGAAAAGTATCATATGTCTTAATATACTAGCTGTTGCTAGCGGCTTCGTCCGCGGCTATGTTGGAAATTATCCCGCTGGAACCTTCTACCGGGATGAAAAGTATCCTATGTCTTAATATACTAGCTGTTGCCCGCGGCTATGTTGGAAATTATCCCGCGGGAACCTTCTACCGGGATGAAAAGTATCCTATGTTTTAATATACTAGCTGTTGCCAGCGGCTATGTCGGAAATTATCCCACGGGGACCTTCTACCGGGATGAAAAGTATCCTATGTCTTAATATACTAGCTGTTGCCCGCGGCTATGTTGGAAATTATCCCGTGGGAACCTTCTACCGGGATGAAAAGTATCCTATGTCTTAATATACTAGCTGTTGCCAGCAGCTATGTCGGAAATTATCCCACGGGAACCTTCTACCGTGATGAAAAGTATCATATGTCTTAATATACTAGCTGTTGCTAGCGGCTTCGTCCGCGGCTATGTTGGAAATTATCCCGCTGGAACCTTCTACCGGGATGAAAAGTATCCTATGTCTTAATATACTAGCTGTTGCCCGCGGCTATGTTGGAAATTATCCCGCGGGAACCTTCTACCGGGATGAAAAGTATCCTATGTTTTAATATACTAGCTGTTGCCAGCGGCTATGTCGGAAATTATCCCACGGGAACCTTCTACCGGGATGAAAAGTATCCTATGTCTTAATATACTAGCTGTTGCCCGCGGCTATGTTGGAAATTATCCCGTGGGAACCTTCTACCGGGATGAAAAGTATCCTATGTCTTAATATACTAGCTGTTGCCAGCGGCTATGTCGGAAATTATCCCACGGGAACATTCTACCGGGATGTAAAGTATCATATGTCTTAATATACTAGCTGTTGCCAGAGGCTTCGCCCGCGTGTATGTCGGAAATTATCCCACGGGAACCTTCTACCGGGATGAAAAGTATCCTATGTCTTAATATACTAGCTGTTGCCCGCGGCTATGTTGGAAATTATCCCACGGGAACCTTCTACCGGGATGAAAAGTATCCTATGTCTTAATATACTAGCTGTTGCCCGCGGCTATGTTGGAAATTATCCCGCGGGAACCTTCTACCGGGATGAAAAGTATCCTATGTCTTAATATACTAGCTGTTGCCCGCGGCTATGTTGGAAATTTTCCCGCGGGAACCTTCTACCGGGATGAAAAGTATCCTATGTCTTAAAATACTTACTAGCTGTTGCCCGCGGCTATGTTGGAAATTATCCCGCGGGAACCTTCTCCCGGGATGAAAAGTATCCTATGTCTTAATATACTAGCTGTTGCCAGAGGCTTCGCCCGCGTGTATGTCGGAAATTATCCCACGGGAACCTTCTACCGGGATGAAAAGTATCCTATGTCTTAATATACTAGCTGTTGCCCGCGGCTATGTTGGAAATTATCCCACGGGAACCTTCTACCGGGATGAAAAGTATCCTATGTCTTAATATACTAGCTGTTGCCCGCGGCTATGTTGGAAATTATCCCGCGGGAACCTTCTACCGGGATGAAAAGTATCCTATGTCTTAATATACTAGCTGTTGCCTGCGGCTATGTTGGAAATTTTCCCGCGGGAACCTTCTACCGGGATATAAAGTATCCTATGTCTTAATTTACTAGCTGTTGCCCGCGGCAATGTTGGAAATTATCCCGCGGGAACCTTCTACCGGGATGAAAAGTATCCTATGTCTTAATATACTAGCTGTTGCTAGCGGCTTCGTCCGGAGCTATGTTGGAAATTATCTCACGGGAACCTTCTACCGGGATGAAAAGTATCCTATGTCTTAATATACTAGCTGTTTCCCGCGGCTATGTTGGAAATTATCTCACGGGAACCTTCTACCGGGATGAAAAGTATCATATGTCTTAATATACTAGCTGTTGCTAGCGGCTTCGTCCGGAGCTATGTTCGAAATAATCTCACGGGAACCTTCTACCGGGATGAAAAGTATCCTATGTCTTAATATACTAGCTGTTTCCCGCGGCTATGTTGGAAATTATCCCACGGGAACCTTCTACCGGGATAAAAAGTATCCTATGTCTTAATATACTAGCAGTTTCCCGCGGCTATGTTGGAAATTATCCCACGGGAACCTTTTATCGGGATAAAAAGTATCCTGTGTCTTAATATACTAGCTGTTGCCAGAGGCTTCGCCCGCGTGTATGTCGGAAATTATCCCACGGGAACCTTCTACGGGGATGAAAAGTATCCTATGTCTTAATATACTAGCTGTTGCCAGCGGCTTTGTCGGAAATTATCCCGCGGGAACCTTCTACCGGGATGAAAAGTATCCATTGTCTTAATATACTAGCTGTTGCCCGCGGCTATGTTGGAAATTATCCCGCGGGAACCTTCTACCGGGATGAAAAGTATCCTATGTTTTAATATACTAGCTGTTGCCAGCGGCTATGTCGGAAATTATCCCACGGGAACCTTCTACCGGGATGAAAAGTATCCTATGTCTTAATATACTAGCTGTTGCCCGCGGCTATGTTGGAAATTATCCCGTGGGAACCTTCTACCGGGATGAAAAGTATCCTATGTCTTAATATACTAGCTGTTGCCAGCAGCTATGTCGGAAATTATCCCACGGGAACCTTCTACCGTGATGAAAAGTATCATATGTCTTAATATACTAGCTGTTGCTAGCGGCTTCGTCCGCGGCTATGTTGGAAATTATCCCGCTGGAACCTTCTACCGGGATGAAAAGTATCCTATGTCTTAATATACTAGCTGTTGCCCGCGGCTATGTTGGAAATTATCCCGCGGGAACCTTCTACCGGGATTAAAAGTATCCTATGTTTTAATATACTAGCTGTTGCCAGCGGCTATGTCGGAAATTATCCCACGGGAACCTTCTACCGGGATGAAAAGTATCCTATGTCTTAATATACTAGCTGTTGCCAGCGGCTTCGCCCGCGTGTATGTCGGAAATTATCCCACGGGAACCTTCTACCGGGATAAAAGTATCCTATGTCTTAATATACTAGCTGTTGCCAGCGGCTTCGTCCGGAGCTATGTTGGAAATTATCTCACGGGAACCTACTACCGGGATGAAAAGTATCCTATGTCTTAATATACTAGCTGTTGCCAGCGGCTTCGTCCGGAGCTATGTTGGAAATTATCTCACGGGAACCTTCTACCGGGATGAAAAGTATCATATGTCTTAATATACTAGCTGTTGCTAGCGGCTTCGTCCGGAGCTATGTTGGAAATTCTCTCACGGGAACCTTCTACCGGGATGAAAAGTATCCTATGTCTTAATATACTAGCTGTTGCCAGCGGCTTCGTCCGGAGCTATGTTGGAAATTATCTCACGGGAACCTTCTACCAGGATGAAAAGTATCATATGTCTTAATATACTAGCTGTTGCTAGCGGCTTCGTCCGGAGCTATGTTGGAAATTATCTCATGGGAACCTTCTACCGGGATGAAAAGTATCCTATGTCTTAATATACTAGCTGTTGCCAGCGGCTTCGTCCGGAGCTATGTTGGAAATTATCTCACGGGAACCTTCTACCGGGATGAAAAGTATCATATGTCTTAATATACTAGCTGTTGCTAGCGGCTTCGTCCGGAGCTATGTTGGAAATTATCTCACGGGAACCTTCTACCGGGATGAAAAGTATCCTATGTCTTAATATACTAGCTGTTGCCAGCGGCTTCGTCCGGAGCTATGTTGGAAATTATCTCACGGGAACCTTCTACCAGGATGAAAAGTATCCATTGTCTTAATATACTAGCTGTTGCCAGAGGCTTCGTCCGCGGCTATGTTGGAAATTATCCCACGGGAACCTTCTACCGGGATGAAAAGTATCATATGTCTTAATATACTAGCTGTTGCTAGCGGCTTCGTCCGGAGCTATGTTGGAAATTATCTCACGGGAACCTTCTACCGGGATGAAAAGTATCCTATGTCTTAATATACTAGCTGTTGCCAGCGGCTTCGTCCGGAGCTATGTTGGAAATTATCTCACGGGAACCTTCTACCAGGATGAAAAGTATCATATGTCTTAATATACTAGCTGTTGCTAGCGGCTTCGTCCGGAGCTATGTTGGAAATTATCTCACGGGAACCTTCTACCGGGATGAAAAGTATCCTATGTCTTAATATACTAGCTGTTGCCCGCGGCTATGTTGGAAATTATCCCACGGGAACCTTCTACCGGGATGAAAAGTATCCTATGTCTTAATATACTAGCTGTTGCCAGCGGCTTCGTCCGGAGCTATGTTGGAAATTATCTCACGGGAACCTTCTACCGGGATAAAAAGTATCCTATGTCTTAATATACTAGCTGTTGCCAGCGGCTTCGTCCGGAGCTATGTTGGAAATTATCTCACGGGAACCTTCTACCGGGATGAAAAGTATCATATGTCTTAATATACTAGCTGTTGCTAGCGGCTCCGTCCGGAGCTATGTTGGAAATTATCTCACGGGAACCTTCTACCGGGATGAAAAGTATCCTACGTCTTAATATACTAGCTGTTGCCAGCGGCTTCGTCCGGAGCTATGTTGGAAATTATCTCACGGGAACCTTCTACCAGGATGAAAAGTATCATATGTCTTAATATACTAGCTGTTGCTAGCGGCTTCGTCCGGAGCTATGTTGGAAATTATCTCACGGGAACCTTCTACCGGGATGAAAAGTATCCTATGTCTTAATATACTAGCTGTTTCCCGCGGCTATGTTGGAAATTATCTCACGGGAACCTTCTACCGGGATGAAAAGTATCATATGTCTTAATATACTAGCACTTTCCCGCGGCTATGTTGGAAATTATCCCACGGGAACCTTTTATCGGGATAAAAAGTATCCTATGTCTTAATATACTAGCTGTTTCCCGCGGCTATGTTAGAAATTATCCCACGGGAACCTTCTACCGGGATGAAAAGTATCCTATGTCTTAATATACTAGCTGTTGCCAGAGGCTTCGCCCGCGTGTATGTCGGAAATTATCCCACGGGAACCTTCTACGGGGATGAAAAGTATCCTATGTCTTAATATACTAGCTGTTGCCCGCGGCTTTGTCGGAAATTATCCCGCGGGAACCTTCTACCGGGATGAAAAGTATCCATTGTCTTAATATACTAGCTGTTGCCAGAGGCTTCGTCCGCGGCTATGTTGGAAATTATCCCACGGGAACCTTCTACCGGGATGAAAAGTATCATATGTCTTAATATACTAGCTGTTGCCCGCGGCTATGTTGGAAATTATCCCACGGGAACCTTCTACCGGGATGAAAAGTATCATATGTCTTAATATACTAGCTGTTGCCCGCGGCTTTGTCGGAAATTATCCCGCGGGAACCTTCTACCGGGATGAAAAGTATCCATTGTCTTAATATACTAGCTGTTGCCAGAGGCTTCGTCCGCGGCTATGTTGGAAATTATCCCACGGGAACCTTCTACCGGGATGAAAAGTATCATATGTCTTAATATACTAGCTGTTGCCAGCGGCTATGTCGGAAATTATCCCACGGGAACCTTCTACCGGGATGAAAAGTATCCTATGTCTTAATATACTAGCTGTTGCCAGCGGCTTCGTCCGCGGCTATGTTGGAAATTATCCCACGGGAACCTTCTACCGGGATGAAAAGTATCCTATGTCTTAATATACTAGCTGTTGCCAGCGGCTTCGTCCGCGGCTATGTTGGAAATTATCCCACGGGAACCTTCTACCGGGATGAAAAGTATCCTATGTCTTAATATACTAGCTGTTGCCAGCGGCTTCGTCCGCGTGTATGTCGGAAATTATCCCACGGGAACCTTCTACCGGGATGAAAAGTATCCTATGTCTTAATATACTAGCTGTTGCCAGCGGCTTCGTCCGCGGCTATGTTGGAAATTATCCCACGGGAACCTTCTACCGGGATGAAAAGTATCATATGTCTTAATATATTAGCTGTTGCCAGCGGCTTCGTCCGCGTGTATGTCGGAAATTATCCCACGGGAACCTTCTACCGGGATGAAAAGTATCCTATGTCTTAATATACTAGCTGTTGCCAGCGGCTTCGTCCGCGGCTATGTTGGAAATTATCCCACGGGAACCTTCTACCGGCATGAAAAGTATCCTATGTCTTAATATACTAGCTGTTGCCAGCGGCTATGTCGGAAATTATCCCACGGGAACCTTCTACCGGGATGAAAAGTATCATATGTCTTAATATACTAGCTGTTGCTAGCGGCTATGTTGGAAATTATCCCACGGGAACCTTCTACCGGGATGAAATGTGTCATATGTCTTAATATACTAGCTGTTGCCCGCGGCTATGTTGGAAATTATCCCACGGGAACTTTCTACCGGGATGAAATGTGTCATATGTCTTAATATACTAGCTGTTGCCAGCGGCTATGTCGGAAATTATCCCACGGGAACCTTCTACCGGGATGAAAAGTGTCATATGTCTTAATATACTTACTAGCTGTTGCCCGCGGCTATGTTGGAAATTATCCCACGGGAACCTTCTACCGGGATGAAAAGTGTCATATGTCTTAATATACTAGCTGTTGCCAGCGGCTATGTTGGAAATTATCCCACGGGAACCTTCTACCGGGATGAAAAGTATCATATGTCTTAATATACTAGCTGTTGCCAGCGGCTATGTTGGAAATTATCCCACGGGAACCTTCTACCGTGATGAAAAGTATCCTATGTCTTAATATACTTACTAGCTGTTGCCCGCGGCAATGTTGGAAATTATCCCGCGGGAACCTTCTACCGGGATTAAAAGTATCATATGTCTTAATATACTAGCTGTTGCCCGCGGCTATGTTGGAAAGTATCCCACGGGAACCTTCTACCGGGATGAAAAGTATCCTATGTCTTAATATACTAGCTGTTGCCAGAGGCTTCGCCCGCGTGTATGTCGGAAATTATCCCACGGGAACCTTCTACCGGGATGAAAAGTATCCTATGTCTTAATATACTAGCTGTTGCCCGCGGCTATGTTGGAAATTATCCCACGGGAACCTTCTACCGGGATGAAAAGTATCCTATGTCTTAATATACTAGCTGTTGCCCGCGGCTATGTTGGAAATTATCCCACGGGAACCTTCTACCGGGATGAAAAGTATCATATGTCTTAATATACTAGCTGTTGCCCGCGGCTATGTTGGAAATTATCCCACGGGAACCTTCTACCGGGATGAAAAGTATCATATGTCTTAATATACTAGCTGTTGCCCGCGGCTTTGTCGGAAATTATCCCGCGGGAACCTTCTACCGGGATGAAAAGTATCCATTGTCTTAATATACTAGCTGTTGCCAGAGGCTTCGTCCGCGGCTATGTTGGAAATTATCCCACGGGAACCTTCTACCGGGATGAAAAGTATCATATGTCTTAATATACTAGCTGTTGCCCGCGGCTATGTCGGAAATTATCCCACGGGAACCTTCTACCGGGATGAAAAGTATCCTATGTCTTAATATACTAGCTGTTGCCAGCGGCTTCGTCCGCGGCTATGTTGGAAATTATCCCACGGGAACCTTCTACCGGGATGAAAAGTATCCTATGTCTTAATATACTAGCTGTTGCCAGCGGCTTCGTCCGCGGCTATGTTGGAAATTATCCCGCGGGAACCTTCTACCGGGATGAAAAGTATCCTATGTCTTAATATACTAGCTGTTGCCCGCGGCTATGTTGGAAATTTTCCCGCGGGAACCTTCTACCGGGATGTAAAGTATCATATGTCTTAATATACTAGCTGTTGCCAGAGGCTTCGCCCGCGTGTATGTCGGAAATTATCCCACGGGAACCTTCTACCGGGATGAAAAGTATCCTATGTCTTAATATACTAGCTGTTGCCCGCGGCTATGTTGGAAATTATCCCGCGGGAACCTTCTACCGGGATGAAAAGTATCATATGTCTTAATATACTAGCTGTTGCCCGCGGCAATGTTGGAAATTATCCCGCGGGAACCTTCTACCGTGATGAAAAGTATCCTATGTCTTAATATACTAGCTGTTGCCCGCGGCTATGTTGGAAATTATCCCGCGGGAACCTTCTACCGGGATGAATAGTATCATATGTATTAATATACTAGCTGTTGCTAGCGGCTTCGTCCGCGGCTATGTTGGAAATTATCCCGCTGGAACCTTCTACCGGGATGAAAAGTATCCTATGTCTTAATATACTTACTAGCTGTTGCCTGCGGCTATGTTGGAAATTATCCAGCGGGAACCTTCTACCGGGATGAAAGTATCATATGTTTTAATATACTTACTAGCTGTTGCCCGCGGCAATGTTGGAAATTATCCCGCGGGAACCTTCTACCGTGATGAAAAGTATCCTATGTCTTAATATACTTACTAGCTGTTGCCCGCGGCAAAGTTGGAAATTATCCCGCGGGAACCTTCTACCGTGATGAAAAGTATCATATGTCTTAATATACTAGCTGTTGCTAGCGGCTTCGTCCGCGGCTATGTTGGAAATTATCCCGCTGGATCCTTCTACCGGGATGAAAAGTATCCTATGTCTTAATATACTTACTAGCTGTTGCCCGCGGCTATGTTGGAAATTATCCCGCGGGAACCTTCTACCGGGATGAAAAGTATCCTATGTCTTAATATACTAGCTGTTGCCCGCGGCTATGTTGGAAATTATCCCACGGGAACCTTCTACCGTGATGAAAAGTATCATATGTCTTAATATACTAGCTGTTGCTAGCGGCTTCGTCCGCGGCTATGTTGGAAATTATCCCGCTGGAACCTTCTACCGGGATGAAAAGTATCCTATGTCTTAATATACTAGCTGTTGCCCGCGGCTATGTTGGAAATTATCCCGCGGGAACCTTCTACCGGGATGAAAAGTATCCTATGTTTTAATATACTAGCTGTTGCCAGCGGCTATGTCGGAAATTATCCCACGGGGACCTTCTACCGGGATGAAAAGTATCCTATGTCTTAATATACTAGCTGTTGCCCGCGGCTATGTTGGAAATTATCCCGTGGGAACCTTCTACCGGGATGAAAAGTATCCTATGTCTTAATATACTAGCTGTTGCCAGCAGCTATGTCGGAAATTATCCCACGGGAACCTTCTACCGTGATGAAAAGTATCATATGTCTTAATATACTAGCTGTTGCTAGCGGCTTCGTCCGCGGCTATGTTGGAAATTATCCCGCTGGAACCTTCTACCGGGATGAAAAGTATCCTATGTCTTAATATACTAGCTGTTGCCCGCGGCTATGTTGGAAATTATCCCGCGGGAACCTTCTACCGGGATGAAAAGTATCCTATGTTTTAATATACTAGCTGTTGCCAGCGGCTATGTCGGAAATTATCCCACGGGAACCTTCTACCGGGATGAAAAGTATCCTATGTCTTAATATACTAGCTGTTGCCCGCGGCTATGTTGGAAATTATCCCGTGGGAACCTTCTACCGGGATGAAAAGTATCCTATGTCTTAATATACTAGCTGTTGCCAGCGGCTATGTCGGAAATTATCCCACGGGAACATTCTACCGGGATGTAAAGTATCATATGTCTTAATATACTAGCTGTTGCCAGAGGCTTCGCCCGCGTGTATGTCGGAAATTATCCCACGGGAACCTTCTACCGGGATGAAAAGTATCCTATGTCTTAATATACTAGCTGTTGCCCGCGGCTATGTTGGAAATTATCCCACGGGAACCTTCTACCGGGATGAAAAGTATCCTATGTCTTAATATACTAGCTGTTGCCCGCGGCTATGTTGGAAATTATCCCGCGGGAACCTTCTACCGGGATGAATAGTATCCTATGTCTTAATATACTAGCTGTTGCCCGCGGCTATGTTGGAAATTTTCCCGCGGGAACCTTCTACCGGGATGAAAAGTATCCTATGTCTTAAAATACTTACTAGCTGTTGCCCGCGGCTATGTTGGAAATTATCCCGCGGGAACCTTCTCCCGGGATGAAAAGTATCCTATGTCTTAATATACTAGCTGTTGCCAGAGGCTTCGCCCGCGTGTATGTCGGAAATTATCCCACGGGAACCTTCTACCGGGATGAAAAGTATCCTATGTCTTAATATACTAGCTGTTGCCCGCGGCTATGTTGGAAATTATCCCACGGGAACCTTCTACCGGGATGAAAAGTATCCTATGTCTTAATATACTAGCTGTTGCCCGCGGCTATGTTGGAAATTATCCCGCGGGAACCTTCTACCGGGATGAAAAGTATCCTATGTCTTAATATACTAGCTGTTGCCTGCGGCTATGTTGGAAATTTTCCCGCGGGAACCTTCTACCGGGATATAAAGTATCCTATGTCTTAATTTACTAGCTGTTGCCCGCGGCAATGTTGGAAATTATCCCGCGGGAACCTTCTACCGGGATGAAAAGTATCCTATGTCTTAATATACTAGCTGTTGCTAGCGGCTTCGTCCGGAGCTATGTTGGAAATTATCTCACGGGAACCTTCTACCGGGATGAAAAGTATCCTATGTCTTAATATACTAGCTGTTTCCCGCGGCTATGTTGGAAATTATCTCACGGGAACCTTCTACCGGGATGAAAAGTATCATATGTCTTAATATACTATCTGTTGCTAGCGGCTTCGTCCGGAGCTATGTTCGAAATAATCTCACGGGAACCTTCTACCGGGATGAAAAGTATCCTATGTCTTAATATACTAGCTGTTTCCCGCGGCTATGTTGGAAATTATCCCACGGGAACCTTCTACCGGGATAAAAAGTATCCTATGTCTTAATATACTAGCAGTTTCCCGCGGCTATGTTGGAAATTATCCCACGGGAACCTTTTATCGGGATAAAAAGTATCCTGTGTCTTAATATACTAGCTGTTTCCCGCGGCTATGTTAGAAATTATCCCACGGGAACCTTCTACCGGGATGAAAAGTATCCTATGTCTTAATATACTAGCTGTTGCCAGAGGCTTCGCCCGCGTGTATGTCGGAAATTATCCCACGGGAACCTTCTACGGGGATGAAAAGTATCCTATGTCTTAATATACTAGCTGTTGCCAGCGGCTTTGTCGGAAATTATCCCGCGGGAACCTTCTACCGGGATGAAAAGTATCCATTGTCTTAATATACTAGCTGTTGCCAGAGGCTTCGTCCGCGGCTATGTTGGAAATTATCCCACGGGAACCTTCTACCGGGATGAAAAGTATCATATGTCTTAATATATTAGCTGTTGCCAGCGGCTTCGTCCGCGTGTATGTCGGAAATTATCCCACGGGAACCTTCTACCGGGATGAAAAGTATCATATGTCTTAATATACTAGCTGTTGCCCGCGGCTATGTTGGAAATTATCCCACGGGAACCTTCTACCGGGATGAAAAGTATCATATGTCTTAATATACTAGCTGTTGCCCGCGGCTATGTTGGAAATTATCCCGCGGGAACCTTCTACCGGGATGAAAAGTATCCTATGTCTTAATATACTAGCTGTTGCCCGCGGCTATGTTGGAAATTATCCCGCGGGAACCTTCTACCGGGATGAAAAGTATCCTATGTCTTAATATACTAGCTGTTGCCTGCGGCTTTGTTGGAAATTATCCCACGGGAACCTTCTACCGGGATGAAAAGTATCCTATGTCTTAATATACTAGCTGTTGCCCGCGGCTATGTTGGAAATTATCCCGCGGGAACCTTCTACCGGGATGAAAAGTATCCTATGTCTTAATATACTAGCTGTTGCCAGCGGCTTCGTCCGCGGCTATGTTGGAAATTATCCCACGGGAACCTTCTACCGGGATGAAAAGTATCCTATGTCTTAATATACTAGCTGTTGCCAGCGGCTTCGTCCGCGGCTATGTTGGAAATTATCCCACGGGAACCTTCTACCGGGATGAAAAGTATCCTATGTCTTAATATACTAGCTGTTGCCCGCGGCTATGTTGGAAATTATCCCGCGGGAACCTTCTACCGGGATGAAAAGTATCCTATGTCTTAATATACTAGCTGTTGCCAGCGGCTTCGTCCGCGGCTTTGTTGGAAATTATCCCACGGGAACCTTCTACCGGGATGAAAAGTATCCTATGTCTTAATATACTAGCTGTTGCCAGCGGCTTCGTCCGCGGCTATGTTGGAAATTATCCCACGGGAACCTTCTACCGGGATGAAAAGTATCCTATGTCTTAATATACTAGCTGTTGCCAGCGGCTTCGTCCGCGTGTATGTCGGAAATTATCCCACGGGAACCTTTTACCGGGATGAAAAGTATCCTATGTCTTAATATACTAGCTGTTGTCAGCGGCTTCGTCCGCGGCTATGTTGGAAATTATCCCACGGGAACCTTCTACCGGGATGAAAAGTATCATATGTCTTAATATATTAGCTGTTGCCAGCGGCTTCGTCCGCGTGTATGTCGGAAATTATCCCACGGGAACCTTCTACCGGGATGAAAAGTATCCTATGTCTTAATATACTAGCTGTTGCCAGCGGCTTCGTCCGCGGCTATGTTGGAAATTATCCCACGGGAACCTTCTACCGGGATGAAAAGTATCCTATGTCTTAATATACTAGCTGTTGCCAGCGGCTATGTCGGAAATTATCCCACGGGAACCTTCTACCGGGATGAAAAGTATCATATGTCTTAATATACTAGCTGTTGCTAGCGGCTATGTTGGAAATTATCCCACGGGAACCTTCTACCGGGATGAAATGTGTCATATGTCTTAATATACTAGCTGTTGCCCGCGGCTATGTTGGAAATTATCCCACGGGAACTTTCTACCGGGATGAAATGTGTCATATGTCTTAATATACTAGCTGTTGCCAGCGGCTATGTCGGAAATTATCCCACGGGAATCTTCTACCGGGATGAAAAGTGTCATATGTCTTAATATACTTACTAGCTGTTGCCCGCGGCTATGTTGGAAATTATCCCACGGGAACCTTCTACCGGGATGAAAAGTGTCATATGTCTTAATATACTAGCTGTTGCCAGCGGCTATGTTGGAAATTATCCCACGGGAACCTTCTACCGGGATGAAAAGTATCATATGTCTTAATATACTAGCTGTTGCCAGCGGCTATGTTGGAAATTATCCCACGGGAACCTTCTACCGTGATGAAAAGTATCCTATGTCTTAATATACTTACTAGCTGTTGCCCGCGGCAATGTTGGAAATTATCCCGCGGGAACCTTCTACCGGGATTAAAAGTATCATATGTCTTAATATACTAGCTGTTGCCCGCGGCTATGTTGAAAAGTATCCCACGGGAACCTTCTACCGGGATGAAAAGTATCCTATGTCTTAATATACTAGCTGTTGCCAGAGGCTTCGCCCGCGTGTATGTCGGAAATTATCCCACGGGAACCCTCTACCGGGATGAAAAGTATCCTATGTCTTAATATACTAGCTGTTGCCCGCGGCTATGTTGGAAATTATCCCACGGGAACCTTCTACCGGGATGAAAAGTATCCTATGTCTTAATATACTAGCTGTTGCCCGCGGCTATGTTGGAAATTATCCCGCGGGAACCTTCTACCGGGATGAAAAGTATCCTATGTCTTAATATACTAGCTGTTGCCCGCGGCTATGTTGGAAATTTTCCCGCGGGAACCTTCTACCGGGATATAAAGTATCCTATGTCTTAATTTACTAGCTGTTGCCCGCGGCAATGTTGGAAATTATCCCGCGGGAACCTTCTACCGGGATGAAAAGTATCCTATGTCTTAATATACTAGCTGTTGCCCGCGGCTATGTTGGAAATTATCCCGCGGGTACCTTCTACCGGGATGAAAAGTATCCTATGTCTTAATATACTAGCTGTTGCCCGCGGCAATGTTGGAAATTATCCCGCGGGAACCTTCTACCGGGATGAAAAGTATCATATGTCTTAATATACTAGCTGTTGCCCGCGGCAATGTTGGAAATTATCCCGCGGGAACCTTCTACCGGGATGAAAAGTATCCTATGTCTTAATATACTAGCTGTTGCCCGCGGCTATGTTGGAAATTTTCCCGCGGGAACCTTCTACCGGGATGAAAAGTATCCTATGTCTTAATATACTAGCTGTTGCCCGCGGCTATGTTGGAAATTTTCCCGCGGGAACCTTCTACCGGGATGAAAAGTATCCTATGTCTTAATATACTAGCTGTTGCCCGCGGCTATGTTGGAAATTATCCCGTGGGAACCTTCTACCGGGATGAAAAGTATCCTATGTCTTAATATACTAGCTGTTGCCCGCGGCTATGTTGGAAATTATTCCGCGGGAACCTTCTACCGGGATGAAAAGTATCCTATGTCTTAATATACTTACTAGCTGTTGCCCGCGGCTATGTTGGAAATTATCCCGCGGGAACCTTCTACCGGGATGAAAAGTATCCTATGTCTTAATATACTTACTAGCTGTTGCCCGCGGCTATGTTGGAAATTATCCCGCGGGAACCTTCTCCCGGGATGAAAAGTATCCTATGTCTTAATATACTTACTAGCTGTTGCCCGCGGCTATGTTGGAAATTATCCCGCGGGAACCTTCTACCGGGATGAAAAGTATCCTATGTCTTAATATACTTACTAGCTGTTGCCCGCGGCTATGTTGGAAATTATCCCGCGGGAACCTTCTACCGGGATGAAAAGTATCCTATGTCTTAATATACTTACTAGCTGTTGCCCGCGGCTATGTTGGAAATTATCCTACGGGAACCTTCTACCGTGATGAAAAGTATCCTATGTCTTAATATACTTACTAGATGTTGCCCGCGGCTATGTTGGAAATTATCCCGCGGGAACCTTCTACTGGGATGAAAAGTATCCTATGTCTTAATATACTTACTAGCTGTTGCCCGCGGCTATGTTGGAAATTATCCTACGGGAACCTTCTACCGTGATGAAAAGTATCCTATGTCTTAATATACTTACTAGATGTTGCCCGCGGCTATGTTGGAAATTATCCCGCGGGAACCTTCTACTGGGATGAAAAGTATCATATGTCTTAATATAGGTACTAGCTGTTGCTAGCGGCTTTGTCCGCGGCTATGTTGGAAATTATCCCACGGGAACCTTCTACCGGGATGAAAAGTATCCTATGTCTTAATATACTAGCTGTTGCCCGCGGCTATGTTGGAAATTATCCCGCGGGAACCTTCTACCGGGATGAAAAGTATCCTATGTCTTAATATACTAGCTGTTGCCCGCGGCAATGTTGGAAATTATCCCGCGGGAACCTTCTACCGGGATGAAAAGTATCCTATGTCTTAATATACTTACTAGCTGTTGCCCGCGGCTATGTTGGAAATTATCCCGCGGGAACCTTCTACCGGGATGAAAAGTATCCTATGTCTTAATATACTTACTAGCTGTTGCCCGCGGCTATGTTGGAAATTATCCTACGGGAACCTTCTACCGTGATGAAAAGTATCCTATGTCTTAATATACTTACTAGATGTTGCCCGCGGCTATGTTGGAAATTATCCCGCGGGAACCTTCTACTGGGATGAAAAGTATCATATGTCTTAATATAGGTACTAGCTGTTGCTAGCGGCTTTGTCCGCGGCTATGTTGGAAATTATCCCACGGGAACCTTCTACCGGGATGAAAAGTATCCTATGTCTTAATATACTAGCTGTTGCCCGCGGCTATGTTGGAAATTATCCCGCGGGAACCTTCTACCGGGATGAAAAGTATCCTATGTCTTAATATACTAGCTGTTGCCCGCGGCTATGTTGGAAATTATCCCGCGGGAACCTTCTACCGAGATGAAAAGTATCCTATGTCTTAATATACTAGCTGTTGCCCGCGGCTATGTTGGAAATTATCCCACGGGAACCTTCTACCGGGATGAAAAGTATCCTATGTCTTAATATACTTACTAGCTGTTGCCCGCGGCTATGTTGGAAATTATCCCACGGGAACCTTCTACCGGGATGAAAAGTATCCTATGTCTTAATATACTTACTAGCTGTTGCCCGCGGCTATGTTGGAAATTATCCCACGGGAACCTTCTACCGGGATGAAAAGTATCATATGTCTTAATATAGGTACTAGCTGTTGCTAGCGGCTTCGTCCGCGGCTATGTTGGAAATTATCCCACGGGAACCTTCTACCGGGATGAAAAGTATCCTATGTCTTAATATACTAGTTGTTAGTAGTATATTATTGGGCATTCTATACCACTATCGGCAAGTAGCTCGGCGAGTGCGCCTCGCTGCCGACAGTGGTATAGAATGCCCAATAATCGACACTCGACTCGACTCTCCACTCGACCGATAAACTCGAACGAGACAGTTTGTTGCACCGTGTACTTGATTAGGAACGATTTACTCAACCAACGACTAGTAACTTCCATATTATGGCGGGTCAGTATGAACAATCAACTATCAACTCGACTGTAGTGTATACTGTACACGACCAATGATCATGCGAGCTCGCTATCGCTCTGAAAGGTGGTACAGAATGCTCAATAATGAACAATCGACTCGATCACTGACCAGTAACGCAAAAGAGGTTGTGGTAAGTTTATAAATGATAACGTTCTAAATACATTCACTCATTTTCAATTGGTTCATTTCCGACAGTAATCATGAAATTTGTAAAACAACCGCAATCGCTGCATGTTAATACAGTCTGCGATGATATTTGTAAGACAAGTTTTCGTCACGGAGAATTATTGCCTAACTCAGTACGGTGTATTATTTGCGGTCCGTCCAATTGTGGAAAAACTAATTTATTAATTGGTCTTCTAATACACGAAAACGGATTAAGATTTGAAAATGTTTATGTTTATTCAAAAACTCTGCACCAACCTAAGTACATTTTTTTAGAAAGTGTTTTGCAACGGGTGCCTGGTGTTTCCCTCCAGAAATATCAGGGAAATGAGGAAGTACTACGCGTTCAGGACGCAAAACCCAACTCCGTGATTATTTTTGATGATGTTGCTTGTGAAAATCAGAGTAACATGCGTGATTATTTTGCGATGGGAAGACACAAGTGCATTGATTGTTTCTATCTAAACCAAACGTATAGTAAAATCCCTAAGCAGTTAGTAAGAGACAATGCGAACTTAATCATACTTTTTAAACAAGATGAAATAAATTTACGGCATATTTATGAAGAACATGTCAACACTGATATGTCATGGATTGAATTTCGTGAAATGTGTTCGAAAATATGGAGTGAGCCTTTCAATTATGTAGTAATTAATAAGGATTGCTCCAAAAATAAAGGATGTTACAGAAATAAATTTGACACTTTTGTTGTCTTTGATTAAAAATACTAATATTTAAGACCGGTACCCTCGCGATAATATTATTCTTCAGGCAACGCTTAATCAGTCACGAACTTTTTTTTGTTATTATGGAGAAATCACTGAAAAGACAAATAGTTGAAGCTGCAGAAGCTGTTAAAAAGAAAGTGCGAAAGATGAGAGATGTTGAGAATAACAATCAGCAAGTGCTGGAATCAGTGTTCAAGCCGGTAACAGAACCACTCAACCAAATTGCTAATGTCAGTAAGCAGGCTTCTCTCCTGCATAATATAGAAAATGAAGAAACCGATGTTCCGTTTATCGATAAAACTCTGCAAAAAGAAGTCCCTATTAGTTCAGAAAGCAATGATAACAACGACAATGAAGACGAATATGAATCTGATATCGAAAGTGATTCTTCATATAAATCATTAACTGAAAACAACCAGAGATGTGATATGTCATCCTGGTCAGTGTCCTCAGAAGCACTGAAAGATATTCCGTTTGGTGTCCGAGTAGAGAGCGGCAAATTGATGTTAGGTTCTGCGCGTATAACGATCAGCGACGAGTATATCATCGTGGCTGGACGCAAATACCGAAATACGCCTGGTTTAAAACAATTGCTGCTGAAAAAGAACGTAGATTTAAGCAGGGTTACCGAAAGTGATGTGAAACATTATAAGTCGATGTTACTTGATACAAATGCACATCGACGAGACTATGAACCTAGTAAACCAATAAAAAGTAATAAAGGACAAAAATATTTGCAAATTATAAAGCCTCTGTTCCAACTACGAAGTACAATTCAGGAGCACCAATCGAAGGGAAAAGGACTACTACCTTTAACAAAAACGTGGAAGAAAAACGTAGATTTTGTATATTGGGACGATCCCAATGAACTGGTGGATAGATTAAAATTATTGATTGCATCTCGAGATGCTGGTAACACAGGATTAGATAATGAAATTATATCTATCATTGAAGAATTGCGTGAAAGTAAAGTTATAAATTAATAAATATTTTAAAATGTGTTTATTTTATTATTAGCCTCTCGATACAATACACCTTAAACATGAACGTAGACAAATTCGGACACTACATTCACAAAAGAATGCGTTTTGCTGAGTTATTTGAGTTTAATGAGAATGCTTTGTTAAAATTAGAAAACGGAGATTTTGATTTAAAAACTTCAAGACTGAGAGGAATTAGATCTCCAGTAGAAGCAGACGATGCTGTGAACAAGGATTATGTAGATCGTTTGAATGCTAACACATTAAAAGAATTAAATAATTTGACTGTGGACAAGGATTATGTAGATCGTTTGAATGCTAATATGTTAAAAGAATTTAATAATATGATTGGATCATTGCGTTCTCAAATCATAAAAGACACAAAGGGTACAGTACAGGCTACTTTAAAAGCAAAGATACCTGAGGTTTTAACTCATTTGCAAGATAAGTTTTATACTAAAGCAGAGGTAGATAAATTACTTCAAAATAAATCTCCATAATGGCAAAACAGCAAATTGTTAATGAACTACACAAAGCAGCAAGAATAAATTTCCTTCGTCGTTCCGTCATTCTAAAAGGGGTCGATGACTTGTGGCAAGCTGATCTAATGGACATGCAAAACCTGAGAAAATATAATAAAGGTCATAATTACATTCTAGTGGTGATTGACTGCTTCTCAAAGTACGCTTGGGCAGAGTCATTAAAATCAAAAAATAAACTTGATGTTACTCATGCATTTAAACGAATACTGATTAACAGCAATCGCAAACCTGTTAATTTACAAACTGATAAGGGAACAGAATTTTATAACAACTCATTTCAAACGCTTATGAAGACGTATAATATTAACCATTACTCCACGTTTTCTACCAAAAAAGCTTCGATCGTGGAGCGACTGATTAAAACACTTAAAAATAAATTATATAAATATTTTAGTCTGAATGGAAACTATAAATGGTTAGGTATACCATTAGAAGTTACGTTAAAGACTTATAACAACACAAAACATCGTACTATTAAATTTAAGCCAATTGAAGTTAATAAATCTAGTGAGTCAGTTATAAAAGAAAATATTAAAAAAACCTTAAATCATGTAACCATTCGTAGAAAACCTAAGTTCAAAGTAGGTGACTTTGTTCGTATCAGTAAATACAAACACAATTTTGAGAAAGGTTACACACCTAATTGGTCAACTGAAATATTTACTATAAAAAAAATAAATTATACCATACCAGTAACATATCATATACAAGATCAGCGAAAGCAAGCCATATTGGGAACTTTTTACGAGCAAGAACTTCAAAAATCTTACTATCCGGGTATTTATTTGGTAGAAAAGGTTTTAAAAAGGAAAGGAACAAAAATGTTTGTGAAATGGTTGGGTCTAAACAACGAAGAAAACAGTTGGATCAACAAAACTGCAATAGTGGAATAAAATAATTATATAACAGTTAATTTTGCATTATTTCTTTCATTACACTTTAGACAATGCAAGGAGGTGAACTCGTTAATACCCTAATTAATAATCTGCCGTTCGAACTTCATTTACCAGGCTACAATTATTGCGGCCCGGGAACAAAACTCCAGAAACGTTTACTACGAGGTGACCGAGGTGTAAATAAGCTAGACGAAGCTTGCATGCATCACGACATTGCATATGCAAACCATACAGACTTACCCAATCGTCACAAAGCTGATTTACAACTTCTTAATATGGCTAAACAAAGACTTAAATCGAACGATGCAGGGAAAGGTGAAAAACTTAGTTCGTGGTTAGTGAGCAAAGTTATGAAAGCCAAACTGAAATCTGGTGCCGGCGTTAAAACGTTTAAAAGTTTCGTATCAAAAATAAGAGCGAAGATAAAGAAACTGAAACCAAAGGACAGTAAAACTTTAATTAACGCTGCTTACTCAGCAGCAATAAAAATATTTCCTAACATTCAGAAAATTCGAGTACCACGAGTGATACCCTTACCGAAGACTGGAGGTATTCTACCCTTAATCCCGATTTTTGCGGGCTTATCAGCATTAGGAACTTTAGCTGGTGGTGCGGCTGGTATTGCAAAAACTGTTAACGATTACAAAGCTGGTCAGCAAAATTTACTAGAAACACAACGTCATAATAGGGCTATGGAGCCTTTAAAGTTAGGGCAGGGTTTATACATTAAGCCACATAAAAATGGAAAAGGTTTATTCGTGAAATCTTTAAAAAACTGAAAAATAAGCTACCTAATCGTCCTCTAACTAATGTAGACATCCAAAGGTATGCACGCGACATCCCTCACTTTCGAGGAGTGTACATGAGGGATCAATTACCAAGAACGCCAAATCCGATTGAATGTGGTATCGTTAACTTGGACGATTATAAGAACGAAGGGACGCATTGGGTAGCTTATGTAAAAGTAGGCAATTATTGTGAATATTTTGATAGCTTTGGAAATTTGAAGCCTCCAATGGAATTAATACGATATTTTAAGAATTGTAATGTTTTTTATAATTATACAAGATATCAGAAATTCAACACTGTAAATTGTGGACACTTATGTTTAGAATATCTGTGGACTTTTTGGAATAAAAACATATAAAATTTATGATTTTCTTTTATTTCAATCATTTGCAAGATGTCACTCACATTATCGATAACTGGAAACTCGTCAACTTTATCTACTTACTATCCCAACACGTTGCAACTATATGAACAGTATGAGTGTGCCTTATTGCATTTCGCAACATTTAATTCGATTCCAAACATTGACAAAACGAATAATAAATTCTATTATGGTTCTAACGAAGTTATTGAAATACCGGAGGGCACCTATGAATTGCAAGATATTAATGATTATTTAAAATCTGAAATGAAAGATGCCTCAATCAAACTACAGTGCAATAACAATACTTTAAAAGCTGCAGTATATTGTACAAAGGACATAAATTTTAATAAAGAAGGTACTTTCAGGAATTTATTAGGGTTTAATAAACAGATCTTGAAAGCAAATAAATGGCATGAGTCACAGTTGCCGGTCAACATTTTACCTACAACTGTGATCAGGATCGAATGTGATATTGTAAGCGGCTCGTACACAAACGGAGAACCGAGTCACATTATCCACGAATTTGCACTCAACGTTCCTCCCGGATATAGGATTATAGAAATTCCGAAAAACGCGATATACTTTCCAATCAACCAAAACAACATTAGCTGCATACATATCAGGCTGTTAGATATAAATAACCGCTTAATAAACTTGCGCGGTGAAGAAGTGCAGCTGTATTTGCATCTCAGAAGAAAAAAATGATCGACTACAATAAATATGTGCATCAGCAAATCAAAAATATCAGTTCCACTCAAGCTTCCAACCATATAAGAGCTCGCCCTAAGAAGAAAATAAAATTAACTAAAGACAACAAGGCATTTCTCAAAGCGATCGGTTTGCTAAAATGAATATCTTAGACGTTTTATCCGCTCCGACTTACGACAACACGGTTGAAGGAATCGAATTTCATTCTTACAAGCCCTACGTAACTAGTTTCAATAGGAACGATGAAATTCGTATACCCATTAACCAACAAGACTTGTATATACTTCCGTCAGCTAGTACCTTGTATTTGGAAGGGACTGTTATCGTAAGCAAAAAGGATATGAAAGAGAAAGCCACTAGTGTTAATTTTACGAATAATGCTCTACTTTACCTGTTCCAAGATATAAGATACGAGCTAAATGGAGTGGAAATTGATAGAATAAAAAATGCTGGCATAACTACCACCATGAAATCGTTAATATCAATGAGTGAAAGTGAATCAAAGATATCTAATGCATGGGGCTGGAATATCGATGGCATAAAAAATATAAATGGGGGTAGTTTTTCCGCGTCTATACCACTCAGTAACATCATCGGTTTCGCTGAAGATTTCAAGAAAGTCGTGATAAATTGTAGGCACGAACTGATATTGCTACGAAGTAATACTAACCTGAATGCGGTCAAACTTAACACCGGTGAATTTGTAGAAGACGTTCAAATAAATAAAATCATCTGGCGTGTACCGCATGTTAAAGTGTCCGACAAAGAGAAAATAAGTTTACTCAAACTGTTAGAAAAAGATCGACCACTCCAGATGATATTCAGAAATTGGGATCTGTACGAATATCCAGCTTTACCTAAAACTACAAAACATACCTGGTCCATCAAAACTTCCTCGCAAATAGAGAAACCTAGATACATAATTATGGGCCTACAAACAAATAGAAAAAACAATTCAAGTTCTGATATGTCTCAGTTCGATCACTGCCATGTTCGTGACGTTAGAGTATACCTAAATTCAACTTACTTCCCCTATGAAAACCTAAATGTCAGTTTCTCGAATAACAGAATCGCTTTATTATACGAGCAATACATTCGATTTCAACAGTCTTATTACGGACGTCGCCCGGAACCCTTATTAAGTGAAAAACAATTTAAAGATTTGGCGCCGCTCTTTATCATAGATTGCTCTAGACAAGCCGATAATGTAAAGACAGGTCCTATTGTGGATGTACGAGTGGAAATAGAGAGTGATTCGGACATACCAGATCAAACTTCTGCATATTGTCTTTTATTGAACGACTGTATAATTGAGTATAAGCCTCTAAGTAATACTGTGAGAAAAATATCATGAATCCGAATACTATCATATTAGATGTTCAAGGGTTTAAAGACCTGTACAATAATTTTATAATAAAAGAATTAGCTTTTGCTAGTCGTGATTATACTCAAACATTTTTAATAAAACCACCATACTTGTTTAAATACTTAACAAGTGATGAAAAGAAGCAGGTTAAATGGTTGGAAAGAAATAGGGGAATTTATTGGAATGAAGGATATATTGACTACAGAGAATTTCGACGTATAATCGTTCCATATCTAGAAAATAAGGAAATCATTGTAAATGGTTTGGAGAAGGTGAATTGGATAAAGGATCTTTGTATGAATTGTAAAGTATTAGACCTTGGTAAAGAACAATGCCCTAATTTCTCTGTTTTGCATAAAAAATACTGTGAAGGAAGATCTAATTTTAATTGTAATAAACATCTGAAGCATTGTGCGCTTAAAAATGTGCTTTGTTTAAGGAAGTATTTAGAATGGGCATAAAATGTATGTATTAATGTGTGTAATGTAGATTATTAGTTTTTAGGCTTGTTAAATAAAAATCAAAATAAGTTATACATACTTTTATTTTGCTAAACACTCCCCACACTTCTCCAAATAACTTAACACTACACGCAATTGAATAGAAATATCTTAATAAAATTATAAATATTAGTTTACACAAACGATTATTAAAAGTCAGTATCTATTAAAGATTTCGATATTTTCTTAACTAAAGACTCAGTTTCGTCCATAACACTGTCGATAGCATCTTGAACAATATATTGTGCGTTTATAATAACGTTCTCACTGTCACTATCACTGTCTATGGTTTGAGGATTGTTATTACATAGATCTACGACTGAAATTTTTATTAATTTAATCCCTCTTCGCTGTAGTCGACTCATCACGTAGGATTTGGTTGGTTTTAGTTTTTTCGACTTTTCCCTGCATCGTTGTTTTAGTTTTTTATCTTTCGTGACTGGTTTGCTGTGCTCGGGTTCGCTGCGAAACATCTCAGAGAATCCTTCGTAAGGATCCTGGGCATACTGGCTGAACATGATCTCGGATTCAGACATCTGAAACAAAATATAAAACGATTATACCACTATTCCTTTAGTATAGCGCTCTAAAGCGTTATAATGAGGTTTTCCATCGAGTTCACTATATTCCTTTATTATATTGATTATTAACACTACCGCGATCACAATTGTTAGTTACAAAAAAATTTTATACTCACCGACATGATTACTTTTGCTGAAGGTTAAAAAAATATATGAAACAGGTGTTCGCGATGAATAATATTTCGTTAATGATGGCAAAATAATTAAATACCGTGTAATAATTAATTACATGTCATCTAAGCATTTGTGTCTCCATGCTAAGGCCAATGAACTGCAACGTAGACAATAATTATACAATGAAGAATAGTGCCTTGTAAGCGTGTTACTTAATCGTAAACGTTAGTTATTCAAAAATCAACCTTACGATGCAAGGTATCTAGGTGCATAGTGCAACTGAAATCATTGCAATCGGTATTTACTTCATTTACCGATTGAAAAAAAGAGTGTAATTATATTTTAAAATAAATAGAATTTCATAAATGAAACAAGTCAATGGTTACAATAATTCCAATTTTATTTAATTTTTGTATAATAGTTATTAACATTTATTATTTTCTAGAACTAAACTTATTACATGAGTAGCCTTAGTTAATTACTTAACACTAAACTTAAATTATGATCAGAGTAATTCATTCTTAAAAATAAACGCATGACCCCAGGCTCGAGTTGAAATTTGATCTACAGATATCGATCGTTTGTCATCATTTCTAGATAAAGCAACTTTGTTGACAGTACGAGTAAATATTTCGTGTTTTATCGATTTAAACATATAATTTTTTCTCCGGATTACTCCGCCATTAAATAAAATGGTTTCATAGTCTGATAAGTTTAAATCCCTGACCACGCTTGCTTTCACCCCTTTTGCTTTTTTAATAATATTATTAGGGGTTTTTATAGAGTAAAGTTTCGATCTCAAGCCAACAAAATCAGATATATATTTTCCTCCCATTTCATCTTTAAAGAGACCGGGTACCTTTTTATTTTTTAGCGGTATCTGTAAATCATTTGCGGCTTCATAGTTACTGCTGTCAAAATATTGTAAAAAATTATATTTCAAATCATGGTAAAAATCGTTAGTGTCTATTTTATAAACAAAGGAATCGGTATCTGTGTAACATAGCTGCACTCGATCTTTATAAAAAGGCTTTACAATATCGTAATGAAAGTAATACATGTGTGCTTTTGAAAGTTCCAACACAGTGAAACCTATGTAGATAGGCTTATCTAAAATAATTTGATCAGGTTTCATTTGTATTGCAACTAAGTTTTCAGATAAAATAGATGCACTGTGGAAATAGGGGTTGGCTATAAGTTTCTCAGCGGATATAAATTTCTTAGTTCGATTGGACTGATCGCACCATTGATTAACTAAATGCACGGTTACTCTATTTTCAGTATTTTCTAATGTCTTTCCAAAAACACTGTTATTTAATAACTTAAAAAAGTCTTGTTCGAAGGAACTTTTTGCTTTTTGTCTTAATTGAGTATTTAACTCTATGTATTGTTTTAAATATTGAGCCTGTCTAAAAGTAATAGCTCTATGAATTTTACGTAAAATTAAACCATGTTCCAAACATTTTTTTAAATGAACGTAATGAATCACATAGTTGTACTTATTATACAAATTTGCTATGAGTTTCTTGGTTTTACCTCCCGGGGGTACACATTTTTCAGGACAAAATGGTAAGTCATTATGATGATTATGTAAATTTTCGGGATACAATAGATCGACTTCTAATATGAAGCCCCATTTTGCGTTATCTTCTATAGCGGTAACATCAAAATTAGCTAATTCGTTATCACCTAAAAATCTGAAACTAGAGTATGGTAAATACTGACACATGCTGAAACCGTAAAGATTATTACAATCTAAGTATACTATGAAACTCTCAGGTTGTGATGGATTATATTCAGGCATGTACTTGTGATTAGCTCTAGCATGCCGATGGGAACACATGCACAAACCACCGCGTATACCGCTTTGTATCATTCTGATGATAGCTAAGTCCGACACTAGCTCTAACTGAACGCCTGTTTTTAGCAACATCGCATCGAAAGATAAACTGGGTGCAGTAATGTAAAACGCGGGGTCAAGACTGTAATATTGTTTACAGGTTTTCCGAAAATTTTGGAATATGTCTGTTAACAAAAGCACATCCGTTTTTAAGTATAGATCCGTGTACTCGCCTAGGTTATTAATATTAAATTCAGCCCAAACAGCCTGCGCGTGATTATAATCTTCATCACTAATGACTTCGTTAGTCAAAGAATTATAAAAATTATCCTTAGACGGCAAAAATGTTTGATCGTAACATCCCCAAGTGGTCATGTAATCATATGGATAAACACCTTTTCTTCTCAATAAATTAAACTGTCTTTCTTTGGAAAAATGAGACCGTAGATTAACGAAATCTTCCACCTGCAATGTTTTAGCGAGCTTGTCTAAACTTGTTCCCAAAAAGTTGAAGGAATCTAGAAACCTTATACAAATGTACTCGTTATCAGCAATAGGAATAAATTTGGTAAATGCTACATATTTTTCTTTAGTCTTAGGGATTATTTTAATTGAACCTGGAATTTCACCTAACTTTTTTATAAATAAATGACAATCGTATCCGGATAAATTGTGAAAAAATATTGGAATAAATTTCGGTACTTTATGCTGTAAATTACAGTGTCGATGTGCTGCACCTCGATATAGACCTGTAATATGACAATGATCTCTTACTTTATCGGTCAAGAGTAAATTGTCGCAAATATGACACTTAACGGCACGTTTAAAATCACGAGAATTTTCATCAGTGAATATCATAGGCTCGCTTTTGGATATAATTTTATGTATTTGTTTTACGTCCTCAGTAAGAAAATGTATAAATTTCGAAACACAATCATTACCCCGATAACTTCTATAGCCCTCAACGGTGACATTTTTATTTGATGACACGACATTGTAAGCGAACGCCGCTGGCACGTGGCGTTTTAAGTATGACGTGTTAGCGGTGTTGAATTCAGCGCCGGAAATTGGTTCAAGTAACGTTTCAAAGTCAGCGTATATGACGAATGGAATATTTTGTTTTCTATCATAATTTTTAAATTTTAAAAATGACCCTTTTTCCGGTAAAACAGTGACAATCCCCCCACACAAGTGGGATTCAATTTGACTAAGCGTTGGAAAAAACAATAAACATGTTTCACAGAAATATAGTTTACCATGATGTTTGGTCATCTGATTTCTAACTAAACGAGATAAATCTTTGATGAGACAGTAATGTGAATTATTATTGTTTTCTAAAAACAGTAGATGGATACTTTTATTAGACTTGTCATTCAACGTTGTATACAATGGCCCAATAATTGTTTTCTCATTTTTTAAACCATATACAAATATATTGAGAGAAGGATTATTTCTCTCAAAGATAGCTATGTCCGAGAATGTAATTGGAAATGTTAAATTATTAACATTCAAAACATCCTGAAAGTATGGATAAGACGAAGTCCTATCGGGATGTCTGTTTGTGGGGTACAATGCCGCCACAACACACCACAAAAAGCAATACTCATCATTGTTTCGAATATTCAAACAAGCTCTTTTAGCCTTTATGGATTTCGGCAAAGTTAAAAATTTAGATCCGCTGAGTGGTTGATATTTATTAATATTTAATTCTAAATGCGAATTACTTAAAAATGTCCAACCACTATCTCTTTCCTCAAATTCTTCAATTTTTTTTAGTAGTACATTAACAGCTGATTTGTAAGTAGAATCAAAATCGTAATTAATTAGTGTAATAAAATTTTTTGTTCGGAATGATTTTATTTCTTGTTGATCATTTTTAAACATAAGAAAGGAAGCAAACAGTTCGAAGTTTATTTTGACAGAGGTATGTTTCTGTATTGAACTATCTATTAAATGTTTAATTTGTGGACTAATACTATTGAGGAACATTTCAGGAAAACTATGTATTTGTTCGCCTGTCGCTGTGATTTTATAACTTTTGATTCGTTCTTTAAAAGAAGAATTAATAATTGCCACATTATCATAAATAGGTGTTGAACTATTGTTTTTATGTACATTGCTACGTAAATGACCAGACCATCGGCGATTATCTACAAATACTTTGCAATCAGAACAGTGAGGCATTATGTTATTGTTGAAATCACTAACAAAAAGGAACACTAACAATTTCAATAAAATTAGATTAGATAATACTTACAACTATTATTCACGATCTTAGGTATACCAGTAACAAAATATTTTATATAGGTAATTAGTACAACTTGATCAGGACTATTTTATGTTCGTTCCAAGATCCCTTGTGTAATTTCTTCTCAGGTAAGTCGGTAATTATGTTTAGGCAGAATGTTTCTGAAATAATAAAAAATTGGATGCATTAGACACATAATCTAATTAGATAGATAATAGTATAATCTGGAGAGAAAAATATAGATAATAATTACCTGCAAAATGTAAAATGATTTATACATAGGAATGTGTATCTGCGTGATCCAAATATGGAGATATATATCAGGTAATTAAATAATTCTTCACAGACCAGTCGGTAATTAATATTTTGTTTAGGCAGAATGTATCTGAAATAAAAAAAAATGTTTATTAGGTACCGATAAAGAATCAGACATATAATTGTAAATTCTGGGTTGAAAAATAGTCATACTATTATGTTAATTGAAATTAAAAAATGATATTTGATAATTACCTGTACAATATGAAATGATTTATACATTTATCTGCTTTATCCAAATAGGTGTATTTCAGGCCCCCTCCACGATATACCGAACAGCGTTGCTCCTGATGAAATCGTTCGTATGTACTTTCTGGTGTGTGATCAATAAAATATTTATTTTTAATAATTGACTTAATTTTTCGGTGACAGTTTAGAAAGGTGCTCACTCCGAGAGACCTTTGAAATAATAAATAATATTTTTTGCCTAAAAATATTTCATCATAAAATTTGTTTTGCGCAATTGTAACACGTGTGCTTAACCTAATTATTTATTTCACATTCACAATAATCAGCTATTTTAGTTAGGGTTGACAATAACTTAGTATCATTCTATGTATCATTCTATGTATCATTCAGCAAAAATACAAAATTTACACAATGCATTATTACGGTTAAAATATATCATAGCGTATCGACAGATATGGATTTCCATGGTTTGACTCATGGCTGTTAGTGTAGTTATGAGAACTATATTATGTATTTATTTCAGGAAGTTTAGAAAAGTACTAGGTTGACGGCAATAAGTTCATCTTTTCTACACAAGACCTAAACGTAGATGATAAAATAAGTACCTACCTTAGAAATATTTATTTACTTCTATAAAATAATTACATCAATGTAGTGTAACGATTCCGTGCTCGCTATCATTTAGTCAGCCCTGGCTAATTTCGCTGCATCGACATTCGATGCAACATAAAATTTTCCTTCGTCTTCATTTTACGTACATGTATAATCCGACTATAGAAAAAGTTACTTCAACACAACAATGCTAGATTGATTGAAGTGTTTTTAACATGCTTTATTTATAATTTGATTTTAACTTATAAGCTACAAGTATTCGGTACAAAGTACGAGTCTGCAAGTGCAACGAAGTGCTCTGTTATCATCGGTATACAAACAGTCTGTGTTGTCTACAATATCAGCGACGACATTGTCGATAGCCACCCGCTGCCGCCATCACCAACCAAGTCATCAAACCGAGTGGAACTTCTGATTGAAAAATGTAAGTCTTATAAAATATTCTGTTCGTTGTCATGGCTC